>FR997744.1:9910420-12410420 GCA_905475445.1 Ochropleura plecta | reverse complement strand
AAAAATTACATGAGTGATGTAAATAATAAAAAAAAAAACAATACCTGCAGCTCCTCCCGCGTTGCTGCTGACGCCTAATTGTTGCATGCTCTGAAATTATAAAATAAAAAAATTAAATAGTTTGCATTGTCCAACAGTCAGAAAATATAAATTAGAAAAAGGTTAGGGTAAGTAATTAAGTTGTAAAGGGGTTTGAATATTTTGAAAATAAAATCTTTCTTTTTATATATAAAATTCTCGTTCTCGTTTTCAGTTTCAGTTGCCATATACCTCCGAAACGGCTTGACTGATTTTTATGTTTTTTTTTAATATATATAACAGTATATTGCCATACACGCAAAGCTCACAGGGTTTATCTGTGTGCTGGCGAGCCGTTCATTTGTTATTTAATAAATATTAGTACATTTATAAGTTAGTATAGTAACCCTGTCCTATATAACGCTTGCAGGTCGTCTGGTAGTTTGTTGAGAAAATAAGGTACTAGATATTCATTGCAAAAATGTATTCAGTCTTTTAGTCAGAATCATTAAAACATTCGGAAAAATCGAATCTTATAAGTTACATGGGGAGAGTTGTTCTGGGGTTGTGGGTTGTCCGAAAGAGATACCGCGGCCCCATAACATAAAGGGCACGAGATGGAACACGGGTGGATGTAGTCTGTAAAAGTCTGACACTCCCCACTAGCGGGCAAATTATTTGATGATTTTCCAACCGCAAAAAAGGGGGTTATTCTATTCGACATACTAAAGAACTCTTCCTAAGAAATCATACCCGATTCATTAAAACATTCTGAATTAACGAATCTTATAACTTTCAAAGGGAGAGTTGTTTTATCTGACGGGTTGTTACACCTCGATGGACACATGTGACAAATTCGTACAATGTGAAAGATGGCCAAAGAATACTCACACTTCCGAACATAATAACGACGAGGAATAAAACAAATAATTGCTTGAACATTGTGATTCGGTAACTGCTGTACTGTCTTAGTTCAAAGAAGTATTGCCAAATGAGAACTGTAACTATTTCCAATAACAGCACAAGTATATATACACCTGTGCGTGTTTATTTTGTGTGCTGATTTTGGGGTTCCGCGGGTCAGTTACAAAATATGAAATCCGTTAATTTTTGCCTAATAAGAGTCACTGCCAAAGTATGGTAAACGATTGTCACGTTTATCAGAAAAATAGTCATAGTCTGTTAGTAATATTTGATATGAAACCAAACTAACATAAATTAACGCTTGTCTTTCTTCGAAGAGATAAGCAGGGTAGTATTTAGTACGCACGGCGATCAAGCTGTACAAAACCAGTTTTATGATCAATCTCTAATTGTTCGGAAAATCTATACAAAGAGAGATCATGTTTTACTGTTTATATCGAATAGGAGTTTGATGTATCGCCGTGTGAACACCCACAATTCACTAGATGTGAATAATATCTGTCACAGGCCAGAATGGCACCGTGGGATCTGGAGGCGATAGTGCTCGCGCGCCTGTTTGAGTGGTGCGCGGAGGCACTACACCGGAGGGGAACTCCGCTACCGCGGCAAATTGCCGCTCAGCGGACAGACCTCCGGTGCGATCTCATGGTGGCATGGAGAGAGCGACTGTCGCAACCCCGTGCAGGGCACGCCACAATAGTGGCGGTAAGTCCCCTCTTTGAGGAGTGGCTGGAGAGGCGTCATGGCGTCCTCACCTACCGCCTGACGCAGGTCCTCACCGGACACGGAAGTTTCGGGAAGTTCCTGCACATAATCGGGCGGGAGGAAACGCCCGAGTGTCACCATTGTGACGATCGCCCGGAGGACACGGTGGAGCACACAGTGGCGGTCTGCCCAGCTTGGGCGGAGCACCGCCGTGCCCTCGTAGAGGCGATCGGCGGCGGCGATCTCTCGCGTCCGGCTCTGGTTCAGTCCATGGTCCGGAGCGAGAGGGAATGGGAAGCGGTCACCTCCTTCTGCGAAGCAGTAATGCTAGCAAAAGAGGAGGCCGGGCGTTTGAGGGAGAGAACATCAAGCCAACCCAGCCGCCGCGGGTGACGCCCTGGGCGCCGGGTGCCGCGAGACGACTCCCGGCCACCGTAGATGCGGGCCTGTGGACGGTGAGCAATGGGTAGCTCACCGTCCGTCCGTCTATTGGCGACAGGCCGTGTCGACGGCGCGTTCGTGTTTCACGCGCGCCTCAAAGAGATGTCAGCAAAGCAGTGGGGCTTGCCAGAGCCTTCGCCTGCCGGGGTTGCGGGTTGTTCGAAAGAGATACCGCGGCCCCGGAACGTAAAGGGCAATAGAAGGAACATGGGTGGGTTTTCAGTAAAAGTCTGACATACCCCCCGCTCCGCCCAGAACATTTCAGCTTTTATAAGCTGTAGTATGATGGTATCACACACAAATTAAATAAATAAATATCTTGGGACAACTCACACACGGCTATCTGATCCCAAGCTAAGCAGAGCTTGTGTTATGGTAACCAGACAACTGATTTATAAATACATACATATTATAGATAAATTCTTAATTCTTTCGAGTATCAAGCATTGCAATTAAAAGGTATAAATAAGCAAAGCATATCGTCCATTTACATTAGAAGATAAATATTTATAATAGAAGATTATAATAGAAGATAAATTAACTAACTCGTAAACTACTGAAGCAATATAGATAAAATTGATATGGGACCCCTTCGGGACTATACCCTTTCAATAATAAATAATATTTTAAAATCCGCATACAATTGATGGATATCGCGTTACAAACATACAAAAAAAAGAGACCGTGTTCGTGGCCGACTCCCGCTTGACAGATTTCGAACACCTGGACTAATATGCGTAAGAGTCGTGGAAAATTATCGAAGGCGGCCTTGTATCGAGTTATTGAATAGACCAGTGTACCAAAAAGTTTCTTTGTCTGGAAAAATCCATGAAAAATATTATTCAAGTGTATATTTACATGTATAACGTCGCTTTTCTTGTCAGTCTGTGTGTGACCGCGTTATTTTTTTTAAAGCACTACAAATCTCTTAGTCCTTTGCGCCATAATTATAAAAAACACGAGTGTGAAATACATTGCATTCAGTAATAGTAGTGTAAGTAGAGTTTATTGAATATGTTTCATTGCTTGGACAATGGCTATTGAATGTCAGTTTCAAAGTACATAAATTTATTCGATGGTAATCTCCTCTTTTCTAAACAGTTTTCAATCTCAGGGTTATTTGAAAAAGCGTACGATTCCGGGGCGGTAGCTAGTTTTATTATATTCGCTTGGTAAACAAGGCCAAGCTATATTTAGGAATTTCGTAGGCCTATTGTTTATAAATGTATATTGTTTCAGGTGTTTTTTTTTTCTATGGCTATTAATTTTAAGGCTCTTGGCCTATTCCGTTCCAAATATTGGTATTATTATTCCACCGATGCAAAATATACCTTATTTCGGTTCATACTAAGGTTATTCTGTAAAAGCGGATTGATGCGTATTGTTTTTAGTTTATTTCAGTTGTAATTGTTTGTTATTTGCTCATACAAAATTGAATAGAATACGGCCTTGCAAACTGACGGAATATATATAGGTATTTTAATATACATACGTGTTTTGTATTATTATTTATTTATTCAAAACTTTATGCACAAGCAAAAACTGTACCAAGGCGGACTTAATGCCTTATGCATTTTCTACCAGTCTACCTTTTGGTCATGCAGAGACAAAACACTGTAGGTACAATAACTCAAAAAAACGGATATTAGAAAATAATTATGAAAAACAAAAATAAAAACTGTAAATTCTACTGTTTTACCCTATCTGGTCTATTTATTTATTAACGTTACAGAATTCATGCTTTTATTACTAGGTATTTATTTTTCCTAAATATAAGGGAGTCTTCCATTTTTCGTTTTTAATTTTATCTGAAATCGGTTTTCAATTTTGCTATATTTTTGTAGAAGGTACCATCATCATCATTTTCCTGCCCTTTTCCCATTATATTTGGGGTCGGCGCAACACGTTTTCTTCTTCCATTTTCATTCATTATCAGACGTCACGGCATCATAACTCCTTTCTTCTTCTTCATATCATTCCTTACACAATCCATCCATCTTTTCTTTGGCCTTCCTCTCGCTTTCCGTCCATCAACATTCAGATCCATCACTACCAATAAAATTAATTAAACGTTGAGAAATGTAATAAATGATTATTATTCTGTTTCAAAAAACTTCGTTTTTTTTCAACAAGATAGATCTACATGTCAAGATTCGTGTAAGTTGACCAAGCTTTTTGTCTGGACCTTAAAAGAGACAATGACCTCTGAGATTGTTTCGACTGTTTCTTCTCAGAGTAGTCGGGTACGAAAACCCGGCCTCATCTTGTTTTTTAAAAAAGACGTATCAGAATATTTCCCTATATTGGGGTCAGCTTCCCTATATTGTTGAGTATTGAAGGCTAGGCTGATGACGAGAAGAGGAAATAACAAAACGAACGTTTACTTAGTGATTTACATTTATTTTATTTGCCACCGCCGCCATTGGCTCCGGCGCCGGCGCCAGCGCCTATGTTAAAACCAGCGCCAAACCCGGCACCAGCACCGCCATCGGCGCCACCTTCTCCGTTACCTGAAAATACCATAAATATAGCACACATCATCTCGAAACGATCAATCAGTGGTGTTAATAATAGTTGTAGAAATAGTCCTAAAGATTCCGAAAAAAATATAATAAAGGGAACAGATATTTGACGAAGAAATCGCATTTTAGTTTGGTTTCAGTATACTGAATTAAAACAAAAAAAAAAACTAGTCCGCCATCTTTAGGAATCTTACTAATATTATAAATGCGAATGGTTGTGAAGATGGATGGATGTTTGATACTCTTTCACGTCAAAACAGCTGAACGGATCTTGATGAATGTTGGCACAGAGGTAGGTTCTGGTCTGAAATAACACATATGATATTTTTTTTTTTCGATATCACGCAGGCGAAGCCGCGGGCGCCAGCTACTCCGTCATATTGGATTTAGAATGACACGACTCAGCTCACCATTAATTGTAATCCAAACTAAACGTGTATTCCAAATTTTATGAAAAAATCGAATGAGCGCGGTTGGGGACAACTCTTTTAAAATACGGTTTACAATGGGTACTATAAGGCCATACCACCTCTTCCTCCACCTCCGACGTTACCACCAAAACTAAAACCGGCTCCTCCTGAAAAATAAGAAAAAACCTTTTTACCATTATCAAGGTATGCAATAGACTCTTTGTTTTTGTCCCTAATTTGAATCGGCCTGTATTTCTCATGTACACTATCATTAACGTGTCTTGTTGGCTACATAGCTGATTAAAAACACCATCTTACCTTCAAGTCCACCGCCGCCGCCACCTCGGCCCTGCTGCATACTCTGAAATGTTCAAACTAGTTTGTACCGCTGGCCATGTCATAGTTCTTAAATGCGAACCCAAGGCACGTACATCTCCGGGGTTACGGTTTCTTCCGAAAAACCGCGGCCCCTGAACATAAACGGCAAAAGAAAGAACATGGGTGGGTTTTAGTCAGTACAATTCTGACACTCCCCCCGCTCCGCCCAGAGCGGGGGAAGTAATTTGATGATTTCCCATCCGCAACACCGCACCTCTGAATTTCCGGATTAATTTGCGTATTGTTTAATTATAATGGCTTGCTCCGGTGTTGGGAAACGTCGTGAGAAATCTGGCATTCCTGTGAGCTACTTCTCTACTATAAAGAGGAAAGATTTGTTGTATCGAATAGGCTCCAAAACGACTGGAAATTATCAGGAAGTAAGATAGGCTATACAACATCACGCTACTACCCACGGGAGCGGGACAGTAGCTAAAGACGCGGGTGAAATTGCGCAAGACAGCTAGTAATTAATAAATTAATAAAAATAACTTACGTTTCCAAACATCATTGCAACAAGAAAAACTACAATTAGTTCTTTGAACATTTTGTTGGAGGTTGTTTGTTATACTGAGTGTATACACGATGACAGTTGTATTTATATTGCGTTATAATTATAAGATATATCACACTGTAATGCTTGTGATGTTATCTCTCAACTTATTAAATCATAATTATCTATCTATAACTTCTAATATATAACATTCTCGTGTCGCAGTGTTAGTTACCATACTCCTCCGAAACGGCTGGACCGATTTGAACAAAGTCTTGTGTACATATCGGGTAGGTCTGAGAATCGGCCAACATCTATTTTTCTTTTACCCTTCTCTAGAAAAGGAGCTGGGCAGCGGGTGAAACTGCCGGGCGGAGCAAAGGAGTGATAGACTTGTACTGACTAAAACCCTGACTAAAGCCATGTTTCTTCTCTTGCTCTTTGTGTTCCGGGGATTCCAACCAGACACCGCGGGTGTCTGGTTGCAATCAACCCGCAGCCTCGGTGGGAAAAGGTTAAGCAGATGATGTTTACTCATGAATTAATGACTTTTAGTAATGTCAATTGTACCTTGTTAATAAGTAAGTGATGATAATTATGGACCACGTCATATTGACACGCGATGCTTTTAAAGCATTGTTAGTGTCACTAAAACATATTATTATATTCATTATGTAGGGATTCGTTTTTAATTGCAATGACTTAGTGTTTTTTAACAACATTATTATCATAATTTTCCTGCCCTTGTCCCATTCTATATGGGGTCGGTGCAAGACGTTTCCTTCTTCCATTCTCCCCTATCAGACGTCACGGCATCATTTACTCCTTTCTCCTTCATATTATTCTTTACACAATCCATCCATCTTTTCTTTGCCCTTCCTCTCCTTCTCCATCCATCAAGATTCAGATCCATCTCTCTTTTAGTCACATGTGCTTCGTCCCTTCTCATTACATGTTCATACCAAGACAAACGACCCCCTTTCAAGTATCCTGTAAGAGCTGGTTCACATTAGGTCGGACCGACAGTTTGCCGTTCACCGACTACCGGGTGTTGCTGTTCACACTAGACGCCGCCGACCTGACCTAATGTGAATATAACTGTCGGTACGGTCGTTTTACTGCCCGGTCTGGGTCGTCACAAAACAGTTGTGAGTTGGCTTTCGTATAGGATGGACAGTAAACTCCTGTCTTCCACAAGAGAAATCAAAACTTCTACATTAATTTCGCCCTCCATATTGAAACGTGTCTTCTCTGCATACACGTCGACGAAACTGCTTGCCCAAGTGCCGAGAGCGGGGTAAGGGCGGGTGGGAGGTTGGCAGGCGGGTGTCGCCTGTGAACGGCGCCATACTTGCTAGAACGCCAATATTATGTCCGATGCGACAGAAATCGTGGCTGGACGTACGGTAATTGTGTCGGCTCCGACAGTTTGGTCGAGTCGCCCTAATGTGAACGGCGCTATTGACATACATACGCCAATATGGATCCGACACGTTTGTCGGGCCGGTAAAACTGTCGGTCCGACCTAATGTGAACCAGCTCTTCAGGCGCAACTTTCAAACTTCCTCTAATATTATTCCTTACTTTATCCATTCTTGTCACTACACACATCCATCTCAACATTCTCAACGCCGCCATTACATGAAATCATTTTTCATCCACTGTTTTTGCAGCCCAGCTGACTATAATTATAGACGAGGGATGAGCTTAACTATAGACAGGCCAATTTATCATCTAAGCATTCTGTGCATCAAACTTCGTAAAATACATTCCTGGGAAACCACATTCGGTAGAATAAGTACAATGTTACGCTTTCCATACATTGGCCGGATGCGTTGAATAGTACAGGGGTCGGAAAGGTATTTAAAGTAAACATGAATAACTTGGATTAAAAAAGGGGTGAAAAATTGGAATTTTAACCCTCAAAATCTCCGTTACTGAAAGGTTCTCAGGTATGGTCTAGCTAGAACAAAAAAATATATCGCAAAATGAGGGAGAACAAATGCTTTTTTTTGCGGATGAGAAATATCATCAAATAACTTTCCCCGCTCTGGGCGGAGCGCGGGGAGTGTCAAACTTATATTGCCCTTTACTTTCCATTGCCACTTTTACACTCATTATAGAGAAGGTTGTTTTAATTTAATATTTCAATAAGATTTATTTTCGTTGGATCTGAGTTTTTGATCCCATTTTTTAGGTATTAACGATGGGTCCCATTTGATATTACCATTGAATCCCATTTTATGACAACATGTGTACATTTCAGAAGAAAAGTGATTTACTTTTATTAAATACTAGCTTTCGCCCGCAGCTTCGCTCGCGTTAAATTCGATATAACACACTAAGCAGACCTGCAGTTTTTGCTCTTGCGCCTGATTGATTTGTAATAGCAACGCTAAGTTTTCCCTTTTCTTCCCTCGTTCTCCCTCATATCCCACTTTTTTTTAATAAAAATTAGCCTATGTCCGTCTCCTGGTTCCCAACTATCTCTGTACCAAAATTCATCAAAATCGGTTTAGCCATTAAAGCGTGAAGAGGTAACAAACAAACAAACAAACAAACAAACAAACAAACTCACTTTCGCTTTTATAATATTAGTAAGGATTTCAAAAACACCGTGTGTGTATTTTGGATTTTTTAGGATTGTTGCCACTGGGGAATAAATGAGACAAATGATGTACTCCAAATAGTACTAGACTGGCATGAGTTAAAAATGATCAGGTTTATTTGTGATGTTTATAAATAAATAAATATGAACGCCTTCAAAACAAGCGCCTCTAAGCTCAAAAAAAAATACTGCCGTCATAATTTTTCCATATTTTTTTTTATATAATGTGGCCGTTTCTGGCACACAGGTCACAGTTTTAACCTAACCTTTTTTTTGTAAATAAGTAATTATCCTAATCTAAATAGTTCAGTTCCCGGTAAACAACTAAAAACAATCTCTTTTTTCTATAAATGCAAGTCGTTTGTGTCATCCAAATCAGTCTAGAAGTTTGAGCGTGTTGGAATAACAAACATATACAAAATTTCGCCTTAAAATATTATTGTGATTTTGTTGTTGGATGTACCCGCATTCAGATGTTTTTAAACATCTGGGATCCAACGGAAATAGTTTTTGGGATTCAGTGGCAATAAAACGTATTTTTTTAGTATTTTTCAAATTTGGGATTCAACGGAAATATATAATAATGTTTTGTGGGATCCAACGCCAAAAATATTAAAGTGGGATCAAAAACTGGGATCCAACGAAAATAAGCGTTCAATAAATATACATTTTCTGCTCAGCAGGTAATTAAACAATTTCTTGTGATTTTTGAAATATATATTTTTATTAATTCAATACATAAAGTGACATGCAGGAAGTTCATCACTGCTTCCTTTGATATTTTGCCATCTGTAATAAACATACATATTGTTTTAGTTTTGAAACTTGACCTATTATGATTATGTAATTTTGAGTAAATTCATTCACCAAGTCTTGAGGAAAACAAACTGTAAAATAATTGAATTATTCTGTACAATTGTAGTTCAGTATAGGTGTACAAGTCATGTGCAATCCTTACTATCCTTACTTAATATTATAAAAGCGAAAGTGAGTTTGTTTGTTTGTTACCTCTTCATGCTTTAATGGCTAAACCGATTTTGATGAATTTTGGTACAGAGATAGTTGGGACCCTGGAGACGGACATACACATATTTTCTTTTTAAATAGTGGGAAATGAGGGAAAAAAAGGGAAAACTTAGCTTTGCTATTACAATCAATAAGGCGCAAGGGCAAATACTACAGGTAGCAGGTAACTGCAAACCAAGTAAGGAGAACTGTGTTACCCTGAATTTAATGCGAGCGAAGCCGCAGGAATAAGCTAGTAAAATGTAAATGTATGAAGATACATGTATATGTAAATATATGGACCGAAAATGGCTTCCAAAATAATATGTTCATAAAAGTTGAAAACGTCAATATATACATATATAAAGAATATTGTTTTTAGTTGTGGTATGGTGGTATTATCGCTTCAAGGTAACCACACCTTATTTGCCCAAAGGTAACTCTGCATTAACTCCACCGCCGACGTGGCCTCCAGCGGCACCTGAAAAATATTAACGCATTAGTTTACTATGAGTTCAAACTTACACTGTCATATTTAGAGTTCTGTACCTTAAAAGGGAAAAAAATGAGCCCTTATGGTATCTGAATTTATAGGAACTGTTAAAAAACCGGCCAAGTGGGAGTCAGATTCGCGTATCGGGGCGGGTTCTTGACGACACGGTTGGCGCAGTGGCTGAGCGATTGACTGTTCGATCCCCGCACGGAACTAATATTTGTATGGCCTACAGATAGCTGTTCCGAGTCTGGCTGTTTGTGTATGTGAGTTAATATTTTTGTAAACGCACCCACGATACAGGAGAAATTCCTAGTGTGGTTGTCGCTGAAAAAAATGAGAAATTCAAGGCAAACAAAATTATTTTCGTGGTCTTTTTAAACATTTTCTTTTCGTAGTACTAGACTACTTTTGTGAACTGTTTTTGTTCAAGTATTTTCTTTATGTATTTGACTATACACTGTATTTTTTTTGGCTTGTGGTATGTATAGGTACGGCTAACTTTGCGACGAAAATCTAGACGTTTTACAAAGTGTTTGCTTTTTACAGCGCCTTAACCAACTACAGTTATATGTGTATCCAAGTTTTTTTTATTGTAATGCATCTACTAATTTAGGGTTTTTGTATATTTAATTTTTACTGGTAGTTTATGATATTGCTGCTTGCGAAATTTCATGATTTTAGATCAACGAAAAGAGTCCTTTATATTATGATTCCCTTTGTGAATGTGTGTGAAACTTAGAGGGCTATATTTTTCACAACTCTAAGAGGCCGAATACCTCAGTATTTCGGTATTCATTGCTAATCGATACCTCCATGCGTTCTCGAGATAAAGGGTCTTGACAGACAGACTGACAACAAAGTGATTCTATAAGGGTTCTGATTTATCCTTTTTAGGTTTGGAACCCTAGAACACACAACTAAATATTTGATGATTGTTAGTTAAACTATAGCAATCCTATTAATATCATAAAAGCGAAAGTTTGTGAGGATGTATTTAAGTTTGTTGCTCTTTCACGCAAAAACTACTGAATGGATTTTAATGAAACTTCACAATAATATAGCTTATATATCAGAATAACACAAACGATACAATTCGTAAAGATATACTCGACTTGGCGAGGCCACTGCCGTGCCCTCCGATTGTATATTCTATCACCAAGCGAGTGAACCGCGGGCGCAGCTAAAATAAAATAAACTCTATTTGAAAAAAAAAATTATATACTCATACCTCCTGCCTTGCCACTGACACCACCTGGACCAATCTTGCCCGAAGCTGAAAACATTAGAGGGCATATAAAATGTTAGTCCACATTGACACTACTATCTACTGCTGACCGCGGCGTCACTTGGGACTAAGTTTATCTCAATGCTTGGGACATCAGAAGACCAGCGCGGATACTTTGTTATTATTATATAAACTCATGGTGTCCCACTGTTGATTAAAAGCCTCCAAACTTAAAGCATTCATTTCAATTAGACCATTACAGGCACTTTTGAATGTCAAGAAACAAAAAAAAATTGCTACAGTCCCAGACACAATGCAAAATAATTTGTGAAAGTACTGTAGTTGCCCATTCTAAAGTGGTGATCTCTATGGAGAAGAATGGGCAAGAAACTCCATGACACTCTTTTAAATTATAATAATTTTACAATAAGTATCATGGTTACACCATTCATGTCTTACCTCCACTCTTTCCATTTCTCACGGCTAGCGGATGGCCGTTGCTGTAGTCCAGTATGTCATATAAGCGCTAATATATTAATAACAAATTAAAGCTCTTACCTCCCCCTGCGACACCGCCAGATCCGCCAACATGGCCGCCGACGCTCTGTTGCATGCTCTGAAACGTTCAATGATGTACATACAATCAGCTAAACATTTTTGTAACATTTTATAACACCCCGCTCTGGGTGGAGCGGCGCAGCGGGGACTAATTAAAAAAAAAACCACCCATGTTCCTTCTTTTGCCCTTTATGTTCCGGGCCGGTATCTCTTTCGAACAACCCGCAACCCGTCAGGAGTTAACCATGTATTGTATTCCAAACTAAATATGATTTCGAAATTTCAGCTCGATTGGGCACTGAGAAATGGGGCAAATTTAACTTCTTGGTTCTATTTGATATAGTAAGTTATTCACAGATAAAGCTTTTAAAAGCGTGTAAAAATAGAGATCATTATAAGTATTTAGAACAAGAATTTCCTTCGCTGTTTTTGTGTTTTAAATGGACAGTCAATATAATTAATTGATTAGCCGATTGCACACTGTACCAATACCAATATTCCGTGTTATAGCTATTTGAAAATGACTTTCTCTTTGACAAATAGTAAGTTTACTGACGCCATATACGTATACACATTAGTTGAACAATTGCAATGATAAGCGGGTCACTGTACAAACTACAAGGAAATAGTTTAGGAAAGGACCATGGGAAGAAACGTCCCCACCCACCAACAGATTAGAAACACGTGTCATTTGAAAGATCTACCAGAATAGAGAACTTTTTACTATGGCGACATATGTTAAATACGTGGGGTTTAGGTTTTATGATATATTGTTTTTTATATATTTTTTCTATTTGACTAACACATTTCCTTAGTGTGCGATAAATAGGGTTAAAATATGGCTATCATTATGATGTTTTCAATTATTTTAAAGAAAACGTACGATGGTAGCGTTCATCGCAGGAAGATTATGTGCGGAGTTCCGCAGGGATCTGTTTTAGGACCTCTCTTACGATGTGGTTCCGCGTACTGATCTCCCCGTTGGCGTTAATATCGATTGCTACGCGGATGACACCCTGGTGGGACACTGCTGAAGAGACTATTCAGCTTGCATAGCTGGGACTAGAAAAGGTCGTGGCGTCGATCCGTGAAGTGGGTCTAGAGATAGCGCTACATAAAACTGAGGCGCTTTGGTTCCATAAGCTGCCAAGGACCAGAGAGCCACCCAGCTTGTCAGTCAGAGTTGGAGATGCGCAAGTTCAAGTGGGACGATACATTAAGTACCTTGGCCTGACTTTGGACGGTCGAGTAGAGAGGTAGAGCACTTCCAATGCCCCTAGCTGACGGCAGGAGGGGTTCGCATCGGCGTCGGGTCGACGTTTGAGGGAGAGAACCTCAAACCAACCCAGCCGCCGCGGGAGACTCCCCGGACGTCGGGCGCCGCGAGACGACTCCCGGCCACAGTAGATGCGGGCCTGTGGACGGTGAGCAATGGGTAGTTCACCGTCCGACCGTCTATTGACGACAAACCGTGTCGACGGCGCGTTAGTGTTTCACGCGCGCCTCAAAGAAATGTCAGCAAAACAAAGGGGCCTGCCAGAGTCACCAACTGCCGGGGTTGCGGGTTTTTCGAAAGAGATACCGAGGCAATAGAAGGAACATGGGTGGGTTTTAGTCAGTACAAGTCTGACACTCCCCCCCGCTCCGGCCAGAGCGGGGGAAGTTATTTGATGATTTCCCATCCGCAAAAAAAAGTTAGTAGTTTATCGTTTGACATGCATTTCGATGTACTTACTAATAAGTTAAAATGTATATTAATTAACTGAATACTGTTATTATTATTCAAAGACTTTTCGTTTGAGAACCAAGTATTTTTTTTTTGTATAGAATCGTCATTTGTTTACGTGAAAATATGCTTTTTGTTTGTAGTTTTTTTTTTTTTTTTTACATAAACCCAATTGATTTTGAAACTAACACTGGTACTTTAGACTTTTCTGGGTCCCAGTGAACAAATCGAGACGCATCCCAAGACTGTTGAAGGGTGGGGCCGGGTCCATACAAAATCCCCCATGGTCCTTTAAAATTAAAAAAAGTAGTTCCATTTTTAGATAAGAGAAACAAAAGAATAAATAAGAAATGAAATACTCACGTTTTCAAACAGCGCCACGATCAAGAAGATTACAAAGAATTGCTTGAACATCTTGATAAAGTAGCTTGTAAAGAAGAATTGGTTGAGTGAAGAAATTCTAATTGAGTACTGTACTTAAAAAACAAAATAGTAGGCGTATTTATACTGTTGTTAGATCAATTAGGTAATAATTAAAGATAAGTACTTCCCTAAAAATAGCAGATTAATGTACCTATAAAAATAATCTGCTGGTTGGGGTTCCGCAGTTTAGCTTCTAAAAGGGCGTCAGCGTTTCTTTTTTAAACTGACTTCAAATAAGAAGGAGTTTCTCAATTTGACTGTATTTTCGTTTTTGTATGTTTGTGACGCGATTTTTCCTTCGGTTGTGGACAGTTTTTTTTTAATCAAATTGGTATTTTCCCGGAGTGGTCCCATATGAACTTATTATCTTTGTTGCTTTGGTAGTTTATGAATTATCTTCTATATTACATACTTTTTCTTCTAATGCATATAGACGATATGCTTATCACTACAAATATATCTCTTAGTAGCAATGAAAAATGAATACTCGATAAGAATTGAATTGTGTAAGATACTATCACACTAAAACACGAAAAATAAATTTACTTCCGGAAGTCTGTGACTTTTGTTTGGTTTATAGATTTTTTTTGCCACCGACTTCTGGAATAAAATTATTTTTTCGTCTTTTTATTGTTTTTTTGTAAATCAGTTATCTTCTGGTTGGTGTTCTGGACGCGCATCACGTTTTTTTTTAAAAAAAAAAAGCTTTGCCCCGCACTAGGAATTTCTCCTGTATCGTGGGTGCGTTTACAAACATTTAAACTCACATACGCAAACAGCCAGACCCGGAACAACTATCTGTAGGACACACAGCGCTACAGTCGATCGCTCAGCCACTGCGCTAAAAAGAGGCAACAGAACTCCCCCACTCTCTTTTAGACTTAATTTTAAATGTTCCATGTAATTGCGTTTTCTTTTCATTGCGTTTTTTTATTTAAATCAAAACGTCTGGTAGACCTTATTAATAAATTTGAGTGCTTTATTTTTATTAAGCAGTATAGGCTGTCCTTTTAGCCCGGAGTATCTACTTGTTGGCGAACATAAATGTTTTAATTAAACCAAATGGTAAGGTTTATTTTTTCGCGCATATCTTGTATGTTTGATTGTTAATTTCTTTATTATCACGTATATTTCAAACGGCTGGATGGATTTCGTCAATAAAAAAGAAGAAATATTTATTGGGCTTAAATTACATCAAACACACAACATAACAAAAACATTTAGTTCAAACAAACATTTATAAATACATGTGAAACAAAAATAAAAAATACTTGACTTGACTGCGACAAGAAGGTTACCACTCAGCATGATGCTGTGCTATGGGAGACCACAACACAGGTTAGGTTTAAGTTATATTCGTCGTTAAATTCAAAGTGATCTACTTTGTTTTTCTGGTTTAGCAGACTATATTATGATCTGGAAGTCTAAGTTAAATAATATGCAGTTTGGTAGTAGACGGAACCCATTAATTTTTATTCGGTTTTTAATTCGCAAATGGGTAACGCCGCCAACCAAACCAAATGCGGGTATTTAATTTAGGTTTTCAGCTCACTCTACAAGGTAACCTTGAAAGAATGGCCCAAATCAAATAGGGGTGTGACAAGGTCATTTCCAAACTTTTTAATATCGAGAATGTCAGTGATATTTTTCACGGTTCAAAAGTTATGTCCAATTTTTTGGTTTCCATCTCTTCGCATAGCGCTTAAAAAAATGTTAATGAAATTCTTAGAACATTGTGGAAGAGTGAGCCTTTTCTGCATTATAGGTACATAAGCGCAGCTGGACTGCATGTGTTTCGTCGTGAAAAAAACATTGGTCTCTTATCTATTTTTATTTAAATTACTTTGTTTTTTTTTTTAAGAAATATTTAAAATGTAAATCATATAATTCATAAAGATAAAAGCGAAAGTGAGTTTATTTGTTACCTCTCCACGCTTTAATGGCTAAACCGATTTTGATGAATTTTGGTACAGAGATAGTTGGGAACCAGGAGACGGACATTGGCTATTTAAAAAAAAAGTGGGATGTGAGGGAGAAAGAGGGAAGAAAAGGCAAAACTTAGCGTTGCTATTACAAATTAATAAGGCGCTAGGGGAACTGTGTTACCCCGAATTTAACGCGAGCGAAGCCGCGGGCAAAAGCTAGTATTGTATATTTTATCACCATGCGAGTGAAACCGCGGGGCGCAGCCAGTCTTAAATATATAGCTTAAAGGTAAGGCCTGTGTGTTATTCTGATATTTTATTGTGAAGTTTCATCAAAATCCGTTAAGAAGATCTTGCGTGATAGAACAACAAATATACTTGCATACATCCTCACAAACTTTCGTTTTTTATAATATTAGTAGGATAAGCAAATAAAGGATTAAATTGAAATTACGGTGGATGTTCGAAATTCACTCCCCTCAAACACAACTGGCATCGCCGAATCAAATTTGTTTTTAAGCCTGGAATAAAAGTTAATCCCTTTTGTAGGATTGATCAGTCAACAATAACCGGCGCATGCATAGAGTTCAGGGTGAGGTGAATGTGTACATGAATACATTTGACCATATTGATAGTCTTCTTCAAACTGTATTTCCTCTTGAGAGGGAAATAAAAGAGTTTGCCTGTTTTGGTATTAATTTATTTACACAAGAAATATTATTATATCTCTTCGAGCAGGAACGCTTCCTAGAGCACTTCGCCATCTGTAACATACATATAATACTGTTAATTGATCAATACACTAAAATACCCATATTTTTGAGACTAACGGGCTTGCAATACTTTTCCTAAACACCCCCTACAACAATAAAGGGGCTGTTCATTAATCACGTGAGTCTCAAAGGGAACGGGGAAACGTCCATAAAAAAAAATATCACAAGGGTGAGGTAGGGGGAGCAGTAACATGTATTAATTTTTTTCGGCAAACGTGCGATTACTCAAACTTACTTATTAATGCTAAAAAAACATCACGCGATTAATAGACGGCCATAAACGAAAAAGGCTATCTAGAAAATCAGTCCCAAAACAAATCAGTCGGTACAGCCATGGCTTGAAACTGACTTTGCATATTTAACCGAAGGTAAACTCACCTTGTTTGCATCAAGATAGGGATCCACTAGCGCCAGCTTTGCCGCGTACGCAACCACCACCTGGAAAAACAAAATGGCGTTAGTTCAGCAATCCTATTAATATTATAAAAGAGGAGGTTTGTGAGGATGTATGTAATTATGTTTTTTGCTCTTTCACGCAAAAAACAACTGAATGGATTTTGATGATACTTTACAATTACATAGCTTATTTATAAGAATAACGCGCAGCTAGTAATATATTTTATTGTAATTTAACTGGCTGCGTCCCGCAGTTTCATTCGCGAGGTGATAGAATATACAATACCTATATCTTTATGAATTGTAGCCTATGTGTTATTCTTGTGGTTTAAGAACTTTATTATTTCTCATAAAGAATTAACAATAATTCACTTACGGAGAAACTAAATTTAAATATAAATATCGGGGTAGTAGAGCGTACAAAAGTCTATGCTCTTAGTAAAAATAACAAATGTGAGGGTATGCGATCACAATAACAAAATTATGTTATTCTTATATTAAGATTTATTATTGTGAAGTTTCATAGCAATCCATTCCGTAGTTTTTTGCACAAAGGTGGTCCTTTCCGGGGTTGCGGGTTGTCCGAAAGAGATACCGCGGCAAATAGAAGGAACATGGGTGGGTTTTAGTCAGTAAAAGTCTGACACTCCCCCGCTCTGGGCGGAGCGGGGGAAGTTATTTGATGATTTCCCACCTCAAAAAAGGGTGGTCTTTTGGATCGTGAAAGTAAACAGCTTTTGTCCTATTACCTTTGAAAATTCATAACTTTGTTTTCCCATACATGATAATTAGCTGATCGCATCAGTCCCTGTACATAATCAAATGATTTTTTTTTCGAATTCCAAGAACTTAAAGAAAGTTCATGGTCTGAAATACCAGATAAGAGATCTTGCGTTCATTATGTTAAAATTTGAGTAAGTTTTTCATTTTGAAAGTTATAAAGGTGAAAGTTGGTCGGTTGGTTGGTCTTCATCGGTAAAATTGTCTCATTTTAACCGACCTCAGAAAAAAGAGTAGGTTCTTAATTCGATTATTTTGTGTCAACAATTTAAAAAGAAAAATATGTCATTAAACATACCTTTTACTTCACCACTAGCACCACCAGGACCAATCTCGCCAGAAGCTGAAAGAATGAAAGTATACAAAAACTTAAACAACAACACAACTGACCACGTTTAAACCGAATTATAAATCGGCGTTTGACTGTATCGCGACCTATAAAGAGCAAAAGAAGGAACATTTATAGGTTTTAGTCAATAAAAGTCTGCCACTTCCCCCGCTCCGCCCAAAGCGGGGGAAGTTATTAATTTTATAGCTGACTAGCTTTTGCCCGCGGCTTCGCTCGCGTTAAATTAGGGGTAACACAGTTCCCCTCGCGCCTTATTGATTTGTAATAGCAACGCTAAGTTTTCCCTTTTCTTCCCTCTTTCTCCCTCACACCCCATTTTTTTCAAAAAAATATTAGCCTATGTCCGTCTCCTGGTTCCCAACTATCTCTGTACCAAAATTCATCAAAATCGGTTTAGCAATTAAAGCGTGAAGAGGTAACAAACAAACAAACTCACTTCCGCTTTTATAATATTAGTAAGGATGATTTGCCATCCTAAAATAAATCCTTTGCTGGTTTGGATAGTTTTTCTTGAGGAGCCTGCCACTGCTTGCTGCGGTTGCGGTTTGTTCGAAAGAAAAATGGTCTTTTTTCCATGTTCCTTCTTCGTTCCATTTGTGTTCCAGGGCCTTTGCCGACAAAGGCCTCTTCTCATACAAAGAAGGCACGATGATGATGTGAAAAAAGTATTAAAACATTTGATTCGTCGTATTTACGTTACGTTTACGCAGCTCGTGTTATGACCTGTTGTTTTCTAGAATTAAATTCAACCTTATATAACCTGCATTTGATATTCAACCTTAAACTGTTTTAACATTAGATTGACTATTCTTTATACTGAATTGATTACTCTTACCTTCGCCGCCGATGCTACCGCCTCCACCCACATTACCGCTGACGCTCTGTTGCATGCTCTGAAATATTTTAATATTATTTTATTTTCGAATTATCGATACAGCCTTCAGATTGTCAAACAAATAAGGGCGAAATCGATCAGCACGTTTAAACAGCGTTATGATAAATGATGTTTATTTTGCAAGTAGGTTTTTACAAACACTTTTACACGTATTTAAAAAATAATAACTAAAAGAGGTCGGTATTTCGTACTCAGAGTAGTCGGTAATCTAAGAAGAAACATTCGAAACAAACTCAGAGGTCATAGTCTCTTTTAAGGTCCAGACAAAAATCTTGGTCAACTTACATAAGGACTATGCAGATTAAGTGTCTGAAATGACCTTTTTAAGAAAGCACCACACAGATTGAGTGGACCTGTCCAGTCAGTGCAAGCATTTGTCAGTATCGTGTAGCTCAAATTATAAGTCAAGGACTCTTATGTAAGTATAATTATCACTTGATGAAAATGAAACCAGCATGCCTCAGAGGAATTTCTCCACGGTATGTTAAGCCAAGAAAGCAATTCCTCTCCAATTGCTTTTTTGAGCGTTTAGATGCGCCGCCGGGGTTGCGGGTTGTTGGAAAGAGATACCGCGGCCGGAGCATAAATGACAAAAGAAGGAACATGGGTGGGTTTTAGTCAGTCAAAATCTGACTTCCCCTGCTCCGACCAGAGCGGGGAAGTTATTCGATGATTTCTCATACATAAAAAAGCATATAGATTCGCTGATCGTCATCAGTTTTATTTTTGTAATCTGCTCTACAAAAAAGGGGTACAAAGATTATTTTAAGTAAGTATAAAAAATAATCTTACGTGTCCAAACATCGCCACAATCAAGAAGAATACAAATAATGGCTTGAACATTTTACTGAAGTAAAGATGTTGTTTGAAGTGAAACTGTCAATTGAGAACCACCATACGAAAAAAAATAGTTGAGGTATTTATACTGAAAATTAATTTAAATTGAACTCTAAACGCAGCAGATGTAATATATTAAAATTATCTGTTGGTTTTAGGGTTCAACAGCTGAATAAATAAAACGGCATTAGGTTGTTTCTTTTAGTACTGATATAATACAGAAACGTTGTAGTTAAATTGATTGATGGTGAAATTAATTATCATAAAGCCGTTTAGTTTTATTGTTTGATGATAGATACAATTATCCTATAGCTTTCTAGTAAAATTGCTTGATGATAGATACAATTATTCTATAGCATTCTAATTGATTTGCTTGATGATGGTTACAATTATCTTATAGCATTTTAGTAAAATTGTTTGATGATAGATTCAATTATCCTGTAGCATTTTGGTGAAATTGTTTGATGATAGATATAATTATCTTATAGCATTTTAGTGAAATTGTTTGATGATAGATACAATTATTCTATAGCATTTTAGTTTAATTGCTTGATGATGGTTACAATTGTCTTAAAGCATTTTATTGAAATTATTTGATGATAGATTCAATTATCCTGTATCATTTTGGTGAAATTGTTTGATGATAGATACAATTATCTTATAGCATTTTAGTGAAATTGTTTGATAATAGATACAATTATTCTATAGCATTCTAGTTGAATTGCTTGATGATGGTTACAATGGTCTTATAGCATTTTATTGAAATTGTTTGATGATAGATACAATTGTCGTATAGCATTTTTGTTAAATTGTTTGATTATAGATACAATTATCCTATAGCATTCTAGTTTCATTGTTTGCATCAAGCAAAATAAACACATTCATACAACACACATTGAGAAAAATAAATTCTCAAAATCATAAATATTAAATGTAAATCGAGTATGAGATGATCCATCATCTTAATTTAAGTCAAAGTCAATTTTTAAAACTTCCAAAAGGGTATAGCATACCAAATTATCATAAATTTATCCCAAACAGGATCTAGGGTAATTTGATATTTTACTATATAAAACCTTTTTTTAAAGGGCTCAAAGACAATGCCTTTGTGGAGCCCCTTGGTAGGATTTGCCCAACCTTCTGACCTGGCCGTCCCGCACAAACACTTGCATCTATCAGGATTTAAACGAAGCACAGCTCTAATAAACTGTGTTTCGTTTACATCTATACATACAGGTCTACCATTGTAGTGTCTTGTTAGTATTCGAAAGAAGAATTTAAAAATACTTTCAAATTATATTCTTAGTTCATCATTTTAACAATGTCACATAAATCCAAGCTTATTCTTTTTTTTTATTAATTCTCCATTTAAAAAAACCTTAGTATTCGAACGTCATTGCTAACTAGCCTGCACTCTTAAAGGTTTTAAGTAATTAAAACCTTCATAATATGAATTTCATCGACAAGAAAAGAAGAAAAAGATCAGCTCAAGTGTGGGTCCGACTCGCACTTGCCCGTTTTTAAGTCTTAGATAATGTAAAGTATGCGTAGTTAGACATGTTATGTGTATATAGTACCTATAGGCTTAATTAATGTATTATTTAGCCTCGTATCAATTAATTTGTTTTTATATATCTTACAATTTGTTTTTAAGCCTGAAAAGGCCATGATCTTTTTATTTAAAACTTTTTATCCATTATTTTTGACTTTGCAAATTAGGCCACGCTATAATAAGGGAGTTTGTGTACTTGTTTGTTTATAGATAACTTCAGGTTTCGTTACTTTCTAAACCTATAAGTGTTTAATTATGAAAATAAACGCAGTTTCGGTGAATAATAGTTTCTTTTTTCAAGTATTGACTTAAAGTTTGAGCTTCAGGATTCTAAACGTCACGAGAAAGAATATGTATACTTACACTTAAAAAACTTAGAAGCGAATGTTTTTGAAAATAAATATGTCTATGGCTATCAAAATATTGATAAATACTTTTGACGGCAGGGTTGGCACAGTGACTGAGCGATTAACTGCTGCGCTGCGTGTCGCGGTTTCGATCCCCGCTCGGACCAATATTTGTATGACCTGCAGATAGTTTGTTTCGGGTCTGGCTGTTTGTATGTGTGAGTTTAAATGTTTGTTAACGCACTCACGATACAGGAGATGTTCCTAGTGTGGGACAATGTTTTTTTAAACAAAAAAAAAAAACTGGTAAAGACAATTGTCTTGAAAGTTGCTTTATACAAACACTAGCTTTTGCCCGCGGCTTCGCTCGCGTTAAATTCGGGGTAACATAGTTCCCCTTTCCTGATTTCCAGGTACCTGTTACCTGTAGTTTTTGCCCATGCGCCTTATTTAGTGTAATAGCAATGCTAAGTTTTCCCTTTTCTTCCCTCTTTCTCCCTCATTTTTCACTATTTTTTTTTAAAGTTAGCTTATGTCCGGTTAGCTTAATCGGTTTAGCCATTTAGGCGTGAAGACGTAACAAACAAACAACCAAACTCACTTTCGCTTTTATAATATTAGTAAGAATTAGTAAGGATATTGTTGCTGGTGACTACTTCTGTATAGAGTTAATTGTATGTATGGATTAATTATTACTAACAAACTGGTATCCACGACTACGTACGCGTTTTGTTCGCGATTTGCTTATTGTAAGTTTTTACCGAAGGTTCTTTTTTGTTTTCATTTGTAACCTGATGTCTCCAGAATTAATACACTATCATCTATCATGCCTTATGGCCGTTACATTCTAAGGCATGTCCTTACAGTTGTCAGTTGTGGAACAGTTGAGGATTGTGGACATAATGCAATATTACTCCCGGCCCTCCTCAGTTATTAGCTCGATCATATAATCATTATAGCCTATGTTCTTCATCAGGTTGAAATCTATCTCCTAGTCATCTTTCCTAATGGTCTGTTCAGCCTCAGATCAGCGTGTAGTTTCATTACAATTTACAATATTAGTATGGCTTTGTAAACTGTTTATACAATCTGTTGATACCCTTAAAACAAACTATACGAACAAGAGTATGTCAGAAAAGTTAAAAATCAAGATGTCAATAGTGTGATTCTCTAAGTATATTTGTTGTCATCTTCTACTTCTAAACACTATTGGAATTATAATTTTATACCGTATTTTTAGGGTTCCGTACCTCACAAGAAAAAAAACGGGACCCTTATAAAATCACTTAGTCTTCACAGACAAACAGACGGCTGTTTGTCTGTGAAGACCCTTTCTCTCGGGAACGCGTAAATCTATCGAGTTGAAATTATAACCAAATACTTAAGACTGTGGCCCCCTGGAACTGTGAAAAAACCAACTCTCAAAATCTATGCAGTCAAAAGATATGGCCATATAAATCACAAGTTTGTACGGAATCCTCGGTGCGCGAGTCCGACTCGTACTTAGCTGGTTTTTGTTTTTCTTCAAATATAATATGTTACCTTTTACATTTGCTTTTTATACAACACAACACCACGACTCCAAAGTTAAACCTATGTATAATTATTGTATAAAGACCCTTAGCTGAGCCTAAAGTCACTTGTTCTCGTTGTCATTGCGTGCCCGGATCATAAAGGGCAAAACAAGGAACATAGTATGTTTTAGTTAGTAAAAGTCTGGCACTCCACCCTGCACCCACCCCTACAATAAACCCGTGTAATAAAACAACTAAAAATAGAAAAATTACAACTAAAAATAGAAAAATTACAACTAAAAATAGAAAAAAATAAACTGACTCCAAATAAACAATTTCTAAATAATGTTAGTGAGAAAACGCTACAGTAAAAGTTAACTCGTGGTATATAATTAGTTGAAATTGTAGCCCACCGGTATCGGGAACAGGTTCCAAGCTACCGGCACTCCGGCTCCAGAGAGAGGAACCTTCTAACAATACGAGCCGTGTCCAGGAGTACTGCTCTCTGTATCAAACCCTTCATCCAGCCGGCTAACGAACGTGTCGTCAGGTGTTGGTCAAGGCTCTTGGCAATTGAGCCATTAGCAGATACGACTATCGGTTAATCAGCTTATGGTTACCGAAACATCCACGGGGTTCATTTTTGTGTATAAAAATGAATTGGTCCACGTTAGGTTCTTTGTCTGACTAATAACTGTCAGGGTCCCTTTCATTCCGGTTTATTATCAACGAATGATTAACCTTTATATTATGAGTGTTAACCTGGGTTAATGTGTTATAGGTGTAACCCGTTAAAATGTTAACCGATTAATTGGTCCCTAATTTCAACGTATTTATGACATTCTTATATGTGACTGGCTTTATTTTTCATTTGTAGCCCTTGCAAATCGCATATTAGAAACATAAGAACTTTATCAACCTCCGAAATCAACTGGATTCCGATGCAGCCTTTCGACTGATGCCTACCCTAATGTTAATGTTAAAACCAGATCATCAATTAATTACTGGAATTCAATCTACCGTTACGCCTACGTAGATTATTCAAAAGCTTTCGACGGTCTAACACATAGTGCTATATTTTCTACCCCGACAAACGTTACATAAAACCTACATTCGTACACACCTGTTGCATAAAATAAACCACAATAGCCCAGAAACCATAGGCCTTACTACCACCGGACCAGGTTTTCTAATTCAGAGAGGAGTCACGCAAGGCGATCCGCTATCTCCTTAACTCTTCACAGCTACTTTTTCAAAAAATAAACCTACACTGGCGACAACACCCCTATGGGTGTTGGCGCGTTGGCGCAAAGAGGCTAACTAATATTTGTTTGGCCGACTGCGTTGTCCTCATTTTTTCCTCAGCAGCTGAACTAGGCCTTATATTTGATGCCTTAAAAAATAAATAAAATAAATATCTTGGGACAACTCACACACGGCTATCTGATCCCAAGCTAAGCAGAGCTTGTGTTATGGTAACCAGACAACTGATATACATACTTATATAGTTTATAAATACATACATATTATAGATTAATCACACCCAGACACAGAACAAACAATCGTGCTCATCACACAAAGTATGTCCTGGGTGGGAATCGAACCCACGACCTCCGGCTCAGCAGTCAGGGCCACTAACCACTAGACCAACAGGCCCGTCAGGCCTTAACTGAGACTAGCACAAAGCGGAACATAGAAATTGAGGGTGTGGGGATTTGTCTATGAATACATACACCTCGGCCAGATAGTCTCTTTTCAAGTCTATTTTAAATGTATGTGTACTTGCTTTTAAGCAGGAAATAAGGAATACAGAGAGTTTTATTGTGCTTGAAATATATATTTGATTAATTTAAATACATAAGAAATATTATTATTGCTCTTCGTGCAGGAACGCTTCCTAGGATACCTCGCCATCTGTAATAAACATACAAAACTGTTAATTGATCATTTTGTTTCGAACAACACACTAAGATCGGGATCCATAGAATTGCCCGGTTAATCAGATGACAATCTCATGGGTTGAACTGCGAAATGCCATTTACAAAAAAAATACTTTTGGATTAATAATATTAGTGTGGTTATGAGCCTGATGTATCCCACTGCAGGGCAAAAGTCTTCCTTCCCTCTTTCCGATTTTACTGTCTGTACCTATTTTGGTCCAGTTATTTTGATAACTCCAGATAGACTCTAGTTAGTCACGCCTTTTCCTTCTGGACCTACCGCGTCGCCGGGTTATAGAACCATAGCGTTCGGAACACAATCTGTTGCCATTTTGGTCCCAATCAGTCGGTGCAACTGTGTAACGGTCAGACTTTGTATATTTAACCGAAGGTAACCTCACCTCATTTACATCAAGATAGGGATCCACTAGCATCAGCGTCGCCGTCTACCTTGCCATTACCTGAAAAGAGAAAATGGTGTCAGTTTGGCAATAATAAAAAATACGTGTGGCACTCGGGGACTGCCGCGGTAAAGCTATTGCATAGCATTTTTATCAACTTATGCAATAAATAAAAACAATCTAAATAAAATATTTAAAAGTACTTCCAATGAAAAGAAGTCGCAAAAAGAAACATTTTTTTATCAACTTAGACAATCAATAAAAAAAACTAAATATAATATTTAAAAAGTACTTCCAATGAAAAGAAGTCGCAAAAAGAAAAACAAGACCTTGGGTTTGATCCAGCGTAATGTCGATTGACTATCCGATTCTCTACCAAACACGCTATTAGAACATTAGAATCGGGATTGAAATAACTGACCGTATTGTGTAAACGACGTTAGACAAGCCACACCTCCGTGCCCGTCGGAGTGGGGAGCGTCATGTTTTTCTTCGTTACGGAATTTCTGGATTCGGTCCCCGCGCTCAAGGCCCGCGATAGAAGCTATGCAATAGCTTAAAAATCTATCTGCCTACCTACTTAATATAAATCTCAAGTTAATTAACAGACGTCGAACTTGAACAACATCTTGAAATGTTATATGAAAGTTTATTTATTTAAGGAAGTTATTCACAGGCGTGAATGATCAATGATGATGTCATCTACCAAGTCTGCTAAGATTTTAGAAGAAGCTAATGAGAAATTCCATCAAGCATACAGTGTGTCAACTGTATGAAAAAATATTGTCATAAAACATACCTTCTACGTTACCGCTAGCACCATCAGGACCAATCTTGCCCGAAGCTGAAAAATTAAAAGTTTACAAAAACTTAGACATCAATAAACAACTGTCGACGTTTAAGCCAAACTATAAATCGGTCACTGAATATCTTTAACTTTAGCTTTAACTATGGTTTTTAACTGAATACTGAGTCTTTGGTCAGCTGGCCCAGTCGAGCTCACCTTTTTAATGCAAAACCTTGCTTAAAAAAGTATACACGATAGCACAGATATTAATCGTAGTTATTACTCATGCAAAAGAAAAAGACATAGTTATTCGTCGCTTGATGACGTGCATGTGACATTCAACCTCAAACTGTTTTACAATAGATCGACTATACCTTATGTGTTTAGTTAAGAAAGTCTTACCTTCGCCACTGACGGCTCCGCCTCCACTCACCCCACCTTCTGCGCTCTGTTGCATGCTCTGAAACGTTTTCGATATTATTTTATATATCGATAAAGGCTTCAGATTGCTGTCCAAGGGTAAAATTTATCCCGGGTGTCACCATTGTGACGATCGCCCGGAGGACACGGTGGAACACACAGTGGCGGTCTGCCCAGCTTGGGCGGAGCACCGCCGTGCCCTCGTAGAGGCCATCAGAGGCGGCGATCTCTCACGTCCGGCCCTGTTTCAGTTCATGGTCCGGAGCGTGAGGGAATAGGGAGCTGTCACCTCCTTCTGCAAAGCAGTCATGCTGGTGAAGGAGGTGGCAGGGCGTTTAAGGGAGAGAACCTCAAACCAACCCAGCCGCCGCGGGAGACGCCCCGGGCGTAGGGCCGTAGATGCGGGCCTGTGGATGGTGAGCAATGGGTAGCTCACCGTCCGTGCGTCTATTGACGACAAGCCGTGTCGACAGCGCGTTAGTGTTCCCTGCGCGCCTCAAAGACATGCCAGCAAAGCAGAGGGGCCTGCCAGGGCCACCGCTAGCCGGGGTTGCGGGTTGTTCGAAAGAGATACCGCGCACCCGAAACATAAAGGGCAATAGAAGGATCATTGGTGGATTTAGTCAGTACAAGTCTGACACTCTGCCCAGAGCGGGGGAAGTTATTTCATGATTTCCCATCCGCAAAAAAAAAGTTAAAATTTATCAATAATTGAAAGCAATCAGCTAGCCTACCATGACTTATAAAACAGTACTTATTTCAATGTAGGAAAGAGACAGCTATACAGTATGTCTAACACCATCTTTTTCTCATACTGGAAAGTACTGTTCTAAGCCGCCTTAGTAACCCTGCAGCACTTTTAAACCGAGGCATGTATGATTTTGTCATCGCTAGCTTCGGCGAAAAAAGCATAGTGAGGCAACCAGCATTACGTCGAGAAATTTCTCGACAGCATGCTGGTTTCAGCAAAATCAGAGGCCTATTAGCGGTATAAAAACTTTGATATCAGGTTAAGAACAGTTTTCAGTGATGTAATTCCTCTCCAATGGCTTTCTTGACTGTTTAGGTGCGTTGATCGCGATCAGTTTTATTGGTGAAATCCTTTCATATAATTGGGGTGCATAAAGAGTATTATAAATAAGGGAAAATCGAAAAAGTATACTCACATCTCCAAACATCGCCACAATCAAGAAGAATACAAATAATGACTTGAACATTTTGCTGAAGTAAAGAAGTTGTTTGAAGTGAAACTGGCAATTGAGAACTGTACCATACGAACGAAATAGTTGATGTATTTATACTCTAAATATATGTTAATACAGTCTTGTAGTCTTTTTAGGGTTCAACAACTGAGTAACTAAAACGGCGTTAGTGTATTTTCACTACTGATATAAAACAGTAAGGTTGTAGTTAAATTGTTAGATAATAGATACAATTATCATAAGCATTCTAGTTAAATTGTTTGCATTGAGCTCAATAAACACATACATACAACACATATGCATCCTTACTAATATTATAAAAGCGAAAGTGAGTTTGTTTGTTTCGTCTTCACGCCTCAATGGCTAAAGCGATTTTGATGAATTTTGGTACAGATATAGTTGGAACCCTGGAGACAGACATAGGCTTTTTTAATTTGACATATGAGGGAGAAAGAGAAAAGAAAAGGGAAAACTTAGCATTGCCATTACAATAAATAAGGCGCATGGGCGAAAACTACAGGTAGCAGGTACCTGTAAGTCAGGAAAGGGGAACTGTGTTACCCCAAATTTAACGCGAGTGAAGCCGTGGGCAAAAGCTAGTATGAATATATTTTTAAAAGAATAAAAAATATTAAATATAAAACGAGTATTTTAATTTCAAATCAACGTATTCACGTTACGTTAACATCACGCGCTCGTGTCTGGGCTTTTGTATCAGCTGAGTTGTTAGAATTATTATTGCAATAAGTCTTGGTTTTACCAGAATTTATGGTTTAATGGCTAATTGCAATGACGAGGAGAACATAAATGTTATTCTGATTCTTCGTCTAATCAAGAAAAGTCAATGTTCAAAACTTCCGAAAAAGTTTTATAACATACTAAATTATCATAGATCCATCAAAAACAGGATCGAAGATAATTATTAATTTGTTTAATGCAGGATATGCCACACCCGTCCTCCCAATCTTGCTCAACCACTTAACTAAACTATAAACTAACCTATCAGAATTTAAACGAAACAAATGCTAGTGCTGTGATCAGCCACATACATTTTATGGACACGAAAAGTAGAAAAAGAACAGCTCAAGTAATCGGCGGCGGCGATGTCTCGCGTCCGGCCCTGTTTAATTTCCGATCCGCAAAAAAAAAGTGTAATTCCGTCTCGCACTTGCCCGTTTTTCAGGTCTTTGATAACGTTAAGTATGCTTAATTGCGTAGTTATACACATTATGTGATGGATCCTTCACATTTGCATTACAAAATAATAAGGCCATGCTAAAATTAAATTAGGCAGTTTGTGTACTTTTTGTTTATAGATAATTTCAGGTTTCGGTACTTCCTAAACCTATTAGTGTTCTAATTTCGAAAGCAAACGCGGTTTTGGTGATCAGAT
This sequence comes from Ochropleura plecta, assembly GCA_905475445.1. Lineage (NCBI taxonomy): Eukaryota > Metazoa > Arthropoda > Insecta > Lepidoptera > Noctuidae > Ochropleura > Ochropleura plecta. The sequence continues at coordinate 12,380,977 of FR997744.1, read as the reverse complement.
GTTATTTTTAGGGTTCCGTAGGTACCTTAAAAGAAAAAACCGGTACCCTTATAGGATCGCTTTGTTGTCCTTCTGTCTGTTTGTCAAGACACATCTCGGGAAAGTGTGGAGGTACCGAGTTAAAATTAAAACCATATTATACTCTCAAGTCTGTGGTTCCTTGCAGCTGTGAAATAATGAACTCTCTTAATCTACACAGGCAAAAGATGACCGTTATGACCGTTTATGTATGTTTGTACGAAACCGTCGTCGGTGCGCGCGTCCGACTCGCACTTGCCTGGTATTTTTTATAACTAAATTAAATAAGAGCTTTACTATTCTAAAAAACCGGCCAAGAGCGTGTCAGGCCACGCTCAGTGTAGGGTTCCGTAGTTTCCCGTCCGTCACAATAAGTGTTCTTTACCACGGTAGGTCATGAAAGCACGGAAAATCTTAACATCGACTTTTAAAAAAATGACGTCATTACGCAACGCCATCTATCGAACCATTTATGAACTGGTTTTTACCTTAACATTTTGATGGTGTTAAAAAAATGAATTTTAGTTTTGTTCTAAATTGCCTTAGTATGTTCTTGATAGAAGTTTTATGTAGTTATAAGATACCACCAATGCCAAGGAGAGACCAACCGAACAATTCGGTTATACCCGATCCAATGTAATAAGTACCTACAGCGCCATCTCTCGGGGAATTGGGTTACTAATTTTATTAATACAAAGACGTGCAAGAAGTTTTCGGTGGTAATTTTGGATTGCGAGAACCGATTTTAATAATTCTTTTTTTGTTTGAAAAAAGATACGTTCAGGATAATAAAATATGTAAACGAAGTTAAAAAAAAACGATTATACTACAAACTTAGTCCAGAAATTATTTTGTACAACTTTTTGTCTTTTTTGTACAAAAACTGTTGTGTCAATCAAGTTCAAAATAATTTTCCTAGAAAGTCCTTATAAAGTTCTACTTTTCAGGTTTTTTTCATATTTTCTAAACTTATGGTTCAAAAGTTAGAGGGGGGGGGGGGGGGAACATTGTTTTTTACTTTTGGAACGATTATTTCCGAAATTATTGACTTTATCAAAAAATGATTTTAGTAAACCCCTATTCATTTTTAAATACCTTTCCAACAATATATCACACGTTAGGGTTGAAATTAAAAAAAAATCATTTCCCACTTTACATATAGGGTGGCTACCCTAATAAAACATTTTTTTCCAATTTTTATTTTACCACTTTGTCGGCGTGATTGATATACATATTGGTACCAAATTTCAGCTTTCTAGTGAATTTTCTTTTTAGGTTTGTACATTGACGACTGTTTCAGCTGGAATAAGCACGTGGCTCAAGTAAGCCAGAAAGTCACTCTCTCGCTGCGGTCTCTCTATAGATTTAAGCACTTTCACCCATCTAGCACTAAACTCATTTTGGTACAGTCTCTTGTGCTTCCCATTATCGACTATGGTGACGTTTGTTATTCTGATCTATCCCAGGAACTTCTCAATAAATTGGATCGTCTTCTTAATAATTGCATTCGCTTTGTGTTTGGCCTTCGTAAATATGATCACATCTCTTCCTTCCGTACTCAGCTTAAATGGCTGCCTATAAGACTCAGGAGGTCCCTCCCCAAGTAGCAAAATGGTCTTAAAGCAATCGACTTATAAGACTAAACGTCTAATACGCATCTAATAGACGCTTTGACTAAGATCACTGATCTCACAAAAGCATATCAAAAGACAATTTGCGCTTCAAGTGCTTTCGATCCTATTTCTTAGTTTTATAGACGTTTACATTATAACTACATACGATTCCTACCCGATCTTGCAGTTATATAAGAGCATTATATAAAACTAATTAGCAAGTATTTCATTTTGATCCTTTAAACGCATTTGATAAGATTGTTTATACTAACACGCACAAGACATGCACTTCTATAAACGTCTTACATATAGGTGTTATAGGTCAAGTATTTTAAAGGATTGATTTGTCTGAGACGCGACTTCTAATTGATTGTTAGCACGAAACTAGCATGCCCGCCGATGTTTATAGGTAATATTCCGCTAACATGAATCCTACATTTGCTTTTATATACTGGAGTAACCGGCCATATTGTTATTATTTAGAGAAAGCAAAAAAATAAAAATGGATCTAAACAAATGGAAACGATTTAAGCGTAGTGGCAGTTATCGAAGAAGAGTTTCAAAAAAGTTACTTGAAATGAAATCAAGATCGAAGTGCGGGTCGATATTCTTCTTAAATACAAGAGAGTGTCGTGAAGTTCGTGATGGTTCCGTACAATATAAAAAAAATTAAATGGTTCAAGAAGACTGCGAAGTTATTTTTACTGAAAGTTCTAATAACCTTGAAGATAATGGAAGTAGTGATAGTGAATTTGGTAATGACAACCGCCGACTTTGAAAAAAATTCCCATACTCGTAATTATCAGATCAAAACTCAAAAATAAAGAATTTAGCGAAAAATAACTTAAAGGTGAAGAAAGAATTTGCAAACGTGTTCAAATACCAATTGATTTATCGTTTTGCATCCCTACACTGGCAACTCTTCATCTATGTCGAAATCAATTTTATTTCTCTAAAGGAACCCCAAAACTAAAATATGGTGGCGAAGTAGGTAGGTCATGTAGTAGTCTTAACCTTCACTAAATAGTTTTGTAAAGGTTTTGATAAATGCAATATTGTGGCACATGATCCGATCCCATGGTGGTTTATAAGTATGTTAATTATTACTTAATAAACAATTACTTAATACGATTACTTTGAAAGGGGCATGAAGACATGTTCATTATCTTCGACTACTTTATCAATAAAATTAATTTCGCAAGTTGATTAGGCATTCTTTATACATAAAAGCAAGACAAAATTTACCTATGTTATGCTAAGAGATAATATATTATAATGTGGATTACTTTAATTTTTTTTTTTTATCAAGACACCCAGCGCGTCACTCATACAGAATTAAAAACTAATGCTCTACTAATAACATCACCCTGATCAATGTAGGATCAATCACACCAGTAGCAGCACGCACTAGATCGTTAGAGGACTAATCGCGCTTACTCAGTGCGTTTACCGGATCTTTATAGGACAATAATATCCTGTAAAAGCACCTAATAAGATAATTATAAAATCCGATTGCACATTACCGGACTGTAACACAACGGTCACAGGACGTAATAGTCCTATAAACTGCGCCCAAATGCGGTTCTATAAACGTCAATAGTATTTCTATAGTGCAAAAAAATGCATGCTCCTAGAATAACTACTACAGGACTAAAATTTGCTACTTGGGATCAGATCTCTCTGTATGTTGTACTCTATCTTGAATGATCCGTATGCTCCTGATTATTTAAAAACTTATTTTAAAGTGTTGGGCAGTTCTCACAGCCGTAAACTTCGGGCTTCTGAAAATCTACTCCTCCAAATTCCATTACACCGCACCGGTTTTATGTCCAAATCTTATGCAATTTCAACAATAAAGCTCTGGAACGCGCTACCCTTTGGCATTAAAAAAGCTGAAAGTAAACTTACCTTTAAAAGAAAAGTTCGTAGCCACTATTTAGGTCCGTCTACCAATTAAAAGTCATAGTAATTACTGTTAAAGTTCTCGTTTTTATTTATTTTTTAATTGTATTTATTAGTTTATTTGATATGTATATGTGTATTAGTATCCGTATAAATATTTATAATGTTTTCGAAAACAAATAGTTTTAGATATAAATATTTTTGTACCCTATCACAATGTTGTCGTATTTTACCCAAAGGTTGACTGGTAGAGAATGCCTTATGGCATTAAGTCCGCCTATGTACCACTATTGTAGATGAAGTTTAAATAAATAAATAAATAAATAACGGTCACAGAGATTAAGCGAGGACGGACGGACGGACGGACGGACGGACGGACAGACAGACATGGCGAAACTATAAGGGTTCCTAGTTGACTACGGAACCCTAAAAATCACCTTTCAAAGTTGCTTTGTGCAAACATATTGGTGCTCGTGATTGTACAGGGTGTCCGGTGGCAATTTTCACATTTGAAAGTTTTGTTACTTAAGAACGCGAATAGCTAGAGGGGCGCGAGGTGGGGGGTTAGCTTCGTCAGCGTCGTGAGTTTTTTAGTCGCCATGCCGCGTTGGTCAGGAGAGGAGCGTGCTTTCGTGATCGAGGCATTCTTAACAAGCAATTTTTCGCTAATTGCGGCGCAGCGAAAATTCCGTAATCATTTTAATCTTCCACGAATAAGTGATGTGCCTTCAAAAACTTTAATTCGTTATTGGGTAGCAAGATTTCGTGCTTCAGGCTCAGCTGTAAACACACGTCACCAAGGTCCAGTTGCATCTGTATCGACCGAAGAAAACATTCGACGTGTGAGTGATTCAGTTTTGCAAAATCCACGGATGTCACTAAGAGCACGTTCGGCAGCTTTAGGGATCGCTAGATCAACATTGCACGAAATAATGAAAAAGAAGCTCAAGTTCCATCCGTATAAAATTCAAATAACGCAAAAACTCAATGAAAATGATTACCAAGCAAGATTATCTTATGCCGAGAGTATAGCCTTAGTAAGAGTGCTTGCGTCAAGAAGGCCGACATTTAGAAAACGTTATTTTTAAAAAATGAAACTCACATTAATGTACCGTAAATAATAATAAAAATAATTCAGGAAACTTTTGTATTTATTTTATTATCAACCTTTGAAATGTGAAAATTGCCACCGGACACCCTGTACTTCTGAAAGGCATTGGTATGGAGTCAATTTTATGAATGGATCAATTTTATTATTAATTACTAGCTGTGCCCAGCGGTTTCACCCGCTGCTCAGGTCTCCTTCTCACTTAAGGGTTTGAAAGATAGATAGTAGCCGATTCTCAGACTTACTGAATATACATAAACAATTTTATAAGAATCGGTCGAGCCGTTTCGGAGGAGTATGGGAACGAACATTGTGACACGAGAATTTTATATATTAGATAGTGTGTTCGGTGTAACTCATTCCTTTTCATCTTAAACGTTACCACGATTTACAATCATGACTGAATATTTTAGCTGCATAATGAATATCGTAATCTAATTTGCTGTAAATTTTATAAATTTTACCATCCAAAATATTTTTTCTAAATAATAATAAAATTGAATGGAAATGAAGCAAAGTGTAATGCGTGTAATATGGTGCTATAGAAATGTTTAGTGGTAGGATGTATTGCTATGACGGATAGTTTAAAGGTTACAGTAAGATTTTTATTTGGTTTGTTTTGTCATTTAGCCTTAAATTAAACAATAGAACCTCGTCTTTCGTTTAATCTGCTTAAACCGAATCGGAATTTCTACCCATTGTGTGGTTTGCGTTTGAGGAGCTCGTGGCTAAATAATAGCAGCCGCTCGGGTCGATCTTTAGGTTAAGCCGCGCTTGCCTAGGTTGGTCTGTGGATGGGTGACCACCCGTTACATACTGAGTTTCCTCCGTGCCTCGGAAAGCACGTTAAGCCGTTGGTCCCGGCTGTCATTTGTAGATCTTTGACAGTCGTTACAGGTAGTCAGTGTCCCGAAAGTCTGACAACCAGTCTAACCAAGGGGTATCGTATTACCTAGTACTAACTGGGTTGTGGAGGTCAGATAGGCAGTCGCTCCATGTAAAATACTGATATTCAGCTGCATCCGGTTAGACTGGAAGCCGACCCCAACGTAGTTGGGAAAAGGCTAGGCAGATGATGATGTGTGGTTTGCGTTTAGCCACGTTTTATCTAGAAATAAAATAAAACTTTTCGTTAAAAATTTAAGGTTTTTGCGTTTCTTAAAAATGCACATCTTGCCAAAGTAATATCTGTTTTCTTCATAGCAATCTTTCTTTTGTTAACCTCTTGTAAAAAAAATGGGTATCTAACATGGTCGCTTAAGCAGAACCATAATAGGATAATAATATGAATTAGGTTAAATTTCTTAAAATGGTCACAGACGCAGTTAATATTGTACTATTGTTTTAGTATAGTAATTGTCCCTTTTTTACCATTTTAAAAATTTTAACGTAATTCATATTACTAACCTATTATGATTCTAATAAATCGGCCATTTTACTGGTCAGCTTTCTTCAAAGATTCCAGTAGCTTGTTCAGTATTAGAAGCTCTCTCTATGAATACGTACACCTCGGCCAAATAGTCTCTTTGTGTGTACTTGCTTTTTAGCAGGAAATTGAAAGAGTTTGTTTATTGTGCTTGAAATATATATTTGTTTAATAAAAATACATAAGAAGTGATATTTGTCTTCGTACAGGAACGCGTTCTGGGACACTTCAACGTCTGTAATAAACACACAAAACTGTTAATTAATCATTTTATTTCGAACTACACACTAAGACTGGCACCCATAAAATTGCTCGGTTAAGCAGACGACAACCTCATAAGTTTGAACTGCGAGATGCCATTTACAAAAAAAAACCTTTTGGCTTCATAATATTAGTGTCGTTATGAGCCTGATGTATCCCACTGCAGGGCAAAGGCCTCTCTTCGCTCTCCCGATTTTACTGTCTGTAGCTATTTTGGCCCAGGCATAAGACTCCAGCTTGTCACGCCTTCTCCTTCTGAGCCTACCGTTTCGCCGGGTTCTATTGTTCAGAACACAATCTGTTGTCACTTTGGTACAATTGGCATGCGGCAGATTTGATTGAAACTAAATCTCCACCCTACAACAAGCCACAAAAATGGCAATCTAGAAATTCAGTCCTATATATATAGGCACAAATTGCTATATTGCACCGTAGGAATCAGTCGGTACAACCACGGCTTCCAACTGACTATGCAAATTTAACCGAAGGGAACCTCACCTTAGAATCAGATTGATCCACTAGCATTAGCGTCGCCACCTGCTTCAGCATTACCTAGAAAAATAAAATGGCGTCAGTTCGGCAATAATATATCTATGTTAAAAGAAACGTTGCCCCACACTAGGAATTTCTCCTGTATCGTGGGTGCGTTTACAAACATTTAAATTCACATACACAAACAGCCAGACCCGAAACAACTACCTGCAGGCCATACAAATATTTGTTCCGTGCGGGAATCAAACCCGTGACACGCAGCGCAGCAGTCAATCGCTCAGCCACTGCGCCAACCGTGCCGTCAAATATAAAATCTACCAATCTGCTCAACAAAAATCTAATGTTGATTAACATACGTCGAACAGGTTACACCTGAACATTTTGTAATGTTGTATGGAAGTTATTCACAGGCGTGATGTTAAGTCATCCACAAAGTCTACTTAGATTTTAGAAGATGCTGATGAGAAATTTCATCGGGTATACAGTATGTCAACTGTATGAAAATATGTTATATCATAACTCATAAAACATACCTCCTACGCTACCACTCGCACCATCAGGACCAATGCTGCCCGAAGCTAAAAAAATGAAAGTATACAAAAACTTAGACATCAACAAATAACTGTCGTTAAGCCAAACTATAAATTGGCCACCGAGTATATCGAAGCATAAGACTTAATGAAAAAAAAATGTTACATAATGCTTTTACTGAAGTCAGAGTCTTTGATCAACTGGACCCACTCGAGCTCACCATTTACTGCAAATCCTTGCTTAAAAAATGTATTCGATAGCACAGAAATGTATCGTAGTTATTACCCATACATAAGAAAATACATAGTTATAAAAATGTATAATAAAAGAGTTGTAGTTAAAATATTTTAAGTTTTTTGTTAATTCTTAAAAGGATTAAATGTGATAAAAGTATTTTTAAAATCATTGTATTGACTTTACGTTTACAACGCACGTTCGTGCTATGGCTTCTTGTTTTCTAGTGTAAGTGTTATTTGTCGCTTTATGACGTGTACGTGATATTCAACCTTAAACTGTTTTTACGATAGATCGACTATACTTTATATGGAAGTAAGAAAGTCTTACCTTCGCCACCGGCGCCACCTTCTCCACTCACCCCACCGCTGACGCTCTGTTGCATGCTCTGAAACGTTTAAATATTATTTTATACTAGCTTTTGCCCTTGCGCCTTAATGATTGTAATAGCAAAGCTAGGTTTTCCCTGTTCTTCCCTCTTTCTCTCTTATTTATCATTTTGTTTTTAAATTGCCTATGTCCGTCTCCAGGGTCTCAACTATCTCTGTACCAAAATTCATCAAAATCGGTTTAGCCATTTAGACGTGAACAAACTCACTTTCGCTTTTATAATATCAGTAAGTAAGGATAATTGATATCGCGATCAGTTTTATTGGTGAAATCACATAAAAAGGGTGCATAACGAGTATTAAACTCTTGAAATAAGTTTAAATTGACAACTAGGAAAAATCGAAAAAGTATACTCACGATTCCAAACATCGCCGCAATCAAGAAGAATACAAATAATGACTTGAACATTTTGCTGAAGTAAAGAAGTTGTTTGAAGTGAAACTGTCAATTGAGAACTGTACCATACGAACAAAATAGTTGATGTATTTATACTCTAAATATATGTTAATACAATCCTAGATAAATTAAAATTATCTGTTAGTTTAGGGTTCCACCCGCAGTTCGATAACTGAAATGGCTGTAGTGTGTTTCTAATACTCCTGAAATATGTTAATATATAATATATAGCATTTCAGTTAAAGTTTTTGATGCTTAATAAAATTGTTTGTAAAAAGCGCAATCATAAAAGCGAAAGTGAGTTTGATTGTTTGTTACCTCTTCACGCCTTAATGGCTAAACCGATTTTGATGAATTTGGTACAGAGATAATTGGGACCCAGGAGACGGATATATGCTTTTTTTTAAGTGGGATATGAGGGAGAAAGGGGTAAGTAAAGGGAAAACTTAGCTTTGCTATTACAAATCAATAAGGCGCAAGGGCAAAAACTGCAAAAAGGTATTATATAGTGTTAGTGAATAAGTGTGGTGCGAAAATGTAAATACCTAATCCTACTTATATTATAAACGCGAAAGTTAGTTGAAATGGATGGATGGATGGATGTAAGGATGTACGGATGTTTGTTACTCTTTAACGCAAAAACTACTGAATGGATTTTAATGAAACTTTCTTAAACTTATATGGCTTTTTTTTTGGGGTGGGAAATCATCAAATAACTTCCCCCGCTCTCGGCGGAGCGGGGTGCGTGTCAGACTTTTACTGACTAAAACCCACCCATGTTCCTTCTGTTGCCCTTTACGTTCCGGGGGCGCGGTATCTCTTTCGAACAACCCGCAACCCCGGCAGGCGGAGGCCCTGGCAAGCCCCTCTGCTTTGCTGACATCTCTTTGAGGCGCGCGTGAAACACGAACGCGCCGTCGACAAAGCCTGTCGTCAATAGACGGACGGACGGTGAGCTACCCATTGCTCACCGTCCACAGGCCCGCATCTACGGTGGCTGGAAGTCGTCTCGCGGCGCCCGGCGCCCGGGGCGTCTCCCGCGGCGGCTGGGTTGGTTTGAGGTTCTCCCCCTAAAACGCCAGGCCTCCTCCTTTGCTAGCATTACTGCTTCGCAGAAGGAGGTGACCGCTTCCCATTCCCTCTCGCTCCGGACCATGGACTAAACCAGGGCCGGACGCGAGAGATCGCCGCCGCCGATCGCCCCTACGAGTACCTACTAATATGGCTTAAACATCAAAATAACACATAGGCTTTAGGCTTCAATTCATAAAGATATATTGTATATTGTATCACCCCGCGAGTGAAACCGCGGGGCGTAGCTAGTTGAATACTATTGGTATACTGACCCTCTTAAAAGTCATTTAATCAAAACTCAAAGATACGGATTTACCCCGTGACTGTACTAACGATAAAATTCGGCAATGGGTCTAGTCAACCCATTTAAAATGTGATTGGGTTGAGTGATCCAGCTAGTCCATTTCGCGTGGGTCCAGTTGACCAAAGAATCTTAACAGAATTAATAATGGCAAAAAATTTAAACATATATACAAAAAATAGAGACAGTCACTGAAATTGAGAGCCTAAATAATATCCTGATTCTTCATCTCATTTATCATTTAACGAAAAAAAACTTTCAAACAAAGGTTTTTTAACAGACTATAAACGGGCCCGACTCGCACTTGCCCGTTTTTTAGCTTCTAGATAGTGTAAAGTACTAAGACATATTATGTAAATTTAGTATCTATAAGCTTAATTAATGTATTGTTTAGCCTCCTATCAATTATTTGAAAGATAAATTTCCCAATTTGTTCCTAAGCCTATTATGGTGATGTTTTTATTCAAATGTATGTATCTATCACATAAGGCCGCGCTATAATTAGGCAGTGTGTGTACTTTTTGTTTATAGATAATTTCAGGTTCTTGTACTTGCATGTATTTTAAAATAAACATGGTTTCGGTGGCAATCGTCACAAGTAGTAAATGACCCGAAATCAGACAACCAGTATTTCAAGGGGTAGCGTTTTAGCCATTACTTAACTGAGTTATAGAGGTCAGATCAGCGGCTCCATGTTAAATACTGGTATTAAGATAATAATGACGTCACAGTTGCCGTAGTGGCTGAGCGATCGAATGCAGCGCATGGAACAACTATTTATATGGCCTAAAGATAGTTGTTCCGGGTCTGGCTGTTTGTGTATGTGAGTTTAAATTCACACCCACGATACAAGAAAAATTCCAAGTGTGGGGAAAAGTTAAAAAAATCGTCATAATCCGACCCTAATAAAGCTGGAAAAGTCTAGGCTGATGATGACCACGTTAAGACAATTTTTAAAATACCAGCTGTCTTAACAAAACTCATGAATCAGAAATTAAACGATGCACAGTATGGAGCATTTAAATGTTTCCAGCTACTTCCAGATCGGCCCGTATCCTTGTTGACCGACGCAGTAGACCCATTGATGAAGATATTCGTTCTGTTCTTATAACTATAAACAAGTACACAACTCTAAATACTCGTGCCGTTGGGGGCCATCCATAAAGTACGTAACACGAATTTCATGATTTTTAGACCCCTCCCCCCTCCTTGTCACAGGTGGTCACATTTGTGATACCCCCCCCCCCCCCTCCCTAGTGTGACTTCACAAACTTGCAATTTTACATCTAAAAATACCTAATTTATAGAGAAAACTAAAAAATAATTTAATATTTCATATTTCGCGATTCAATTTATTAAATTTGAAATGTGATGTCACAAAACTAGGACCCCCCACCCCTTGTCACACCATGTCACATTTCGTCGACCCCCTCCCCCCCCTTTACATTTGACGTACTTTATGGATGGCCCCTTGGTCTCGTAAGCGATCGGGACTATATAACTATCTACTTTTCTATTGGTTGCCAGCCATTTGCTAGGTTGGAAAGTGGAATAGCAGCAAAAAAAATATTGGATAATAATCACCAAGAACCATCACATTTCATAAACTAAGAATATTTATAAGGCTCAGTGTTCGCATTATTTTTTTCGAACCAACCCGGAGCTTTGTTTCAACTTAACTCCAAAGCATTTATTTCAATCAAACCATTACAGGCACTTTTTAATGTTATGAGATCAAAAAAGATGCTGCTACAGCCCCCGTCACAAGACAGATATAACTTGTGAAAGTACTGTAGTTGCCCATTCCAAAACGTAGATCTCTATGGAGAAGTATGGGCAAGAAACTCCATGGACACTCTTTTAAATCATAATACACACATCAAAAGTATCTAGGGATCAACATATATTTTTGTAATAACTTTTCTCCTGATTGATATTAATTAAAATTTTCTTTAAGGATTCATCAAATAAAGTGTTTTCGTTTGTCACAGTAACGATAAACCAAGTCACCTTTGCATTAATAAAGAAATTTGCCATTTTCCTAATAAAGGGATTTTTGACATTTGAACCACTAACATTAAAGTTCGAAAAAAAGACTGAAATAACAGTTTTCTTTAAAATTTTATTGGGTAACTTAAACAATTAATAATCCGTGTTTCTACCGCGAACACTAACAACACAAGAACATCGGTTTGGCATACTCAAAATGAGTTCATCCAAATCACGCTGTGGAATGGCCGCCCATGTTCGTTGCAACAACAAAAAAAGGTCTTCTTGCGACTGGATACCCTCCATATTCGGCAGAGCTCTTCTCTGTAGCATATCCCATGCATGCTCAATCGGGTTCAAGTCTGGCGACTGAGCAGGCCAGGGCAGGACATTGATGTTAGCTGCGGCGAGAGTCTGTCTTACAACTCTTGCGGTGTGCGGTCGTGCATTATCATGCATTAACTGAAATAAGGGACCGATTTGCACTTGTAGAGGAACGATGACGTCTGATACAATCGTCTCAGCATAAATTTGAGCGTTGAGGTTGCCTCTGATCCAAATCAACTCAGTTCTTCCGCTGATCCAAATACCCGCCCATACCATGATGGTTCCACCACTATAAGGATGGACTTCCTGGCAGGATTTTAATCGCTGTTGGCGTCCAGGGGTTCTCCAGTGTCGTATACGTCTTGTGTCCGGTCTCATACCAAAACGAGACTCATCAGAAAAGCACACGAAACGCCATTGTTCTTCTGCCCAATTTCTGTGTTCAAGAGCCCATTGATATCGAATCCTACGATTGTGCATTGCTATAGGTGGTACCCGTAGCGGTCTTCGGGAATGAAGGTTCACTTCATGCAAGCGGTTTCTGACTGTTTGGTCGCTAATTAAGTTCCCTGAAGAGTGATGAAGCCTCACGGCTAACATCATGGCGGTTATTGTTGGAGCTCTTCGAGTTAAGATTTGAATGTATCGGTCTTGTCTCCGTGTGGTGCAGCGATACCGTCCTCCATGGCGCTCAGCCACGGTACCAGTGCTTCGGTAACGTGTCCAAAGTCGACTGATAACACTCTGACTTGTATTCAGAGCTAAAGCTACAGTACGTTGCCGGGAACCAGCTTCTATCATTCCCACGGCTCTGAGCATTTCTTCCCTGCTTAAATGACGTCGCCGCTCCATAATAACGTTGGTTTTAATCAGTAGTAGGGAAACAGTAGCACTAATAATGTCTTCAATGCGTTGTATGTTTTTATAGGGAAAATATTGACAGCTTATTTTCATCTTTTACTCGAATTTGATTGAGAGTTCCTGATTCAAATTATGAAATGCACCAAAAAGGATCCATATAAATTTATAAAATCATAAATTTATTACAAAGCCACATCTCAATCTCAAGAAATCCGCATAAAAATGCTTGATCCCTAGACACTTTTGATGTGTGTATTTATACAAAATCATGGATACATCATTCATGTTGAGATTATACATACATGTGAGAACGATGTAGAAAAACGAGCACATTAAGAGCGTCCAGATTAAAAGCAAAAACAAGAGTTTAATAGAAAAATTAATTAATTAAAACAAACCGTGGCGGCTAATAGATGACCAGTCACGACTGACAGCGGCCGTTCCCGAACATGACGCATATATCAGCCCCATTCAGCTAACTAAATGATCCGACACACACGCCACCATCAGCAAGACATTTAAGTGATCATGACAAAATTATTATATGTATATTATACTGTTTGTATTTATGAAAATTAAACAATTTGATACAATTTAAATTATTTATTCATATTAGTAGGCTTCGGTAAATAAGGTGTGTGGGTATTACTGATAATATTACAAGTTATTTTATTCTTCATGTCATGTGATCAGGTCGCCATCTAAAAATAAAAATATACTGCTTGTCATTTACTTAAATTACCTTAGTATTATGCCTACTGTTATCTGTTTCACAATAATTAAAAAAAACCGGCCAAGAGCGTGTCGGGCCACGCTCAGTGTAGGGTTCCGTAGTTTCCCGTCCGTCACAATAAGTGTTCCCACTTATGAGTTTAAAGGTGGAGGAGGAAATTATTTTGTACAACTTTTTGTCTTTTTTGTACAAAAACTGTTGTGTCAATCAAGTTCAAAATGATTTTCCTAGAAAGTCCTTATAAAGTTCTACTTTTCAGATTTTTTTCATATTTTCTAAACTTATGGTTCAAAAGTTAGAGGGGGGGGGACACATTGTTTTTTACTTTTGGAGCGATTATTTCCGAAAGTATAGACATTATCAAAAAATGATTTTAGTAAACCCCTATTCATTTTTAAATACCTTTCCAACAATATATCACACGTTACGGTTGAAATTAAAAAAAAAATCACTTCCCACTTTACATATAGGGTGGCTACCCTAATAAAACATTTTTTCCAATTTTTATTTTACCACTTTGTCGGCGTGATTGATATACATATTGGTACCAAATTTCAGCTTTCTAGTGCTAACGGTCACAGAGATTAAGCGAGGCCGGACGGACGGACGGACAGACAGACATGGCGAAACTATAAGGGTTCCTAGTTGACTACGGAACCCTAAAAAAACTAGAATTGATGAACAGTCTTGTTTTTTTGCGGATGGTAATTCTTCAAATAACTTCCCCCGCTTTGGGCGGACCGGGGGGCGAAGTTCAGATCTCAACTAACTAAAACCCGCCCATGTTCCTTGTTTTGCCCTTTATGTTCTGGTGCCAAGGTATCTCTTTCGAACAACCCGCAACACCGGCAGGTTCAAGAACAGTCTGGAGTGTGTACATTTTAACAGAATTTAGAATTTAGTTTAATTGAATGCAATAGCCTCACCACCTCTGCTTAACCGTCCAAGGAAATACAGGCTTGACTATCTAACGACCCCACAAAATCTTTAGAGTGGGGACTTAACGGTTTAAATGTTTAAATCAACTAGTATTATAAAGCTGAAGAATTTTGTTTGGTTGAACTAATCTCTGGAAGTACTAGTTAGATTTGCTAAATAATGTTAGTGTTAGATAGCCCATTTATCGAGGAAGGCTATTGGCTAACTAACATCACGCAACGACACTAAGAAGCTGAGAAGCTCTACGCACAGCTGTTTTGTAAATACCCGTATACAGAAAAGAGGAGCTCGTTTAATCACAGAATTATCATGAGGCGAAGAAAAGGTTTTGGCTTGATCTACGTTACCTCATTTGCCGCCACCGCCGCCGCCGTTGGCCCCTGCACCCAAACTAGCGCCAAATCCAGCACCTGCACCACCATCAGCTCCACCACCGCCACCTAACAATACAAAAATCTGTTATTTTATATTGTAAAAAATTCTGACAGTGGTTTAACTTCTGTGGAGAGCTATATTTTATATAAAAAAAACATTACACTAGGAATTTCTCCTGTATCTTGGGTGCGTTTACAAACATTTAAACTCATATACACAAACAGCCAGACCCGGAACAACTATTTGTAGGCAATACAAATATTTGTTCCGTACACATATCGAACCGTACTGTCAATCGCTCAGCCACTGTGCCAACCGTGCGTGTATTCTTCCACGGTTTCATAAAACCGGGGTGGAAAGTGTTTATCCAGGTGTTAATCTATCTTTGTGCCGAATTTCGTCCAAATCCGTTTAGCCGTTCTGGCGTGATTGCGTAACAAACATCCGTCGATCTTAATTTTGGCGTTTTGTAGTAGTAAGAGACAGCATCTTGAATGTCGTCAGTATATTTTCTGAGTAGTTTATTTTTTTATATTTTTGGCCTAGAAGCAAAACAACTTAGCATACATGAAGTCCACAATAACTACTATAACCGAAAAATGTTTGCTGGACTGGACAGGTCCACTCAATCTATGTGGTGCTTTCTTAAAAAGACAATTTCAGACATTAATCTGCACAGTCCTCATGTAAGTTGACCAAGACTTGTTGTCTGGACCTTAATAGAAACTATGACCTCTGAGTTTGTTTCGGCTGTTTCTTCTCAAAGTAGTCGGGTACGAAAGACAGGCCTCATCTAGTTAAAAAAAAACGTCGTGTAAAAGTGTTAGTAAAAAACTTCTTGCAATATAAGTATCATTTGTCATTTACGATGAAGCTCATTGTGAAAAACACAGACGTTACCTACGCGAACGCAGTGCTTGTTGGCAGATATCACATGCTAGGCTCAAATGATTGTGGATGTTTTCCTTCACAGTTTTTAAAGCAGTAGGTTTCAAAGTCGGGACTTGAGAAAACGCAATTAACCCATTTGGTATAAGAAGGATGTTTTGAACTCTTTGGCTGTCACGACAAATATACAAAATCGCCGTGCCGGCGCCAAGTTACAATTTCATCCTTTAACACTTCAATGTCTGTCAATGGCATGTAGTCGTGACACGTTTTGCTGTGTCAAGTCATCTACAAAAGACAAAACACTTTTGTAGAAGACTGTAAATACGTCAGATTTTCACTCGGTCGCGAGTTGACTACAACAAAAATAGGTAAAATCGGAAAGTGCTAACTCGCGCGCAGACGCGAGTTTATGAGGCGCGAGTTGACGAATAAGCCGTTTTGCTTTGTCATGTATTTATGACTCGCGGTCAAAAGTTTAATTCATTTATAATATTACCACCTTTGCCTCCTGCTCCAGCTCCCATATTGAAGCCAGCGCCAGCTGAAAAGAAAAGCGAGATAAGGATACGGAATGAAATTGAAGTCGTTTCATATTTCAAAGAGATACCGCGGCCCCGGAACACGAAGGTTAAAAGAAGGAAAACGGATGGGTTTTAGTTAGTAAAAGTCTGACATTCCCTCCGCTCAGTGCTCTGCGAGGAAGTTATTTGATTATTTAACTTTTTTTTTAACAATCCCGTAGCCGCTTTTAGTCTTCGGTCAAATTGACCTTTAACCGCCATCTTTTCACACAAAAAAAACACTGTCAAATATAATTACCTTCACCTCCAGCGCCTCCGCCTTGTTGCATGCTCTGGAATTATAAAATAATAAGCATAACATAACAGTCATAGGAATGAAAAAGAACCAGCCAAGTGTGTGTCGGGTTCCGTACAATTATCCACAAAAACGTCATAAAAAATGTTGTGTCGGAGCCCCCTAAAATAAATATTATATTCTGTCTTTTTAGTAACTGTTGTAATAGCGCCAACAGAAATACATCATCTGTGAAAATTTCAACATTCCAACTATATCAGTTCATGAGTTTCAGCCTGGTGGCTGACGGACAGACAGCGGAGTCTTAGTAATAAAGTCCCGTTTTACCATTTAGGCACGGTAACATAAAAACAAGGATAAAGTTTTCAACTCCAGGATCAGTAAGGCTCGAAGAATAAAATAAGGAATAGAAGTTCTCTAATTTTCGCTGTTAAACTTTAAAATACAGGAGAACATAATTTCTTCGAGACACTTGTCATAACAAAGCAGAATCGAGAAGTATTTTTTTAAACTTTGCTCCACTATAGGAATTCCTCCTGTATCGTGGATGCGTTCACAAACATTTAACCTCACATACACAAGTAGCCAGATCAGGAACAACTATCTGTAGGTCATACAAATATTTGCTCCGTGCGGGGATCGAACCCGCGACACGCCGCGCAGCAGTCAATCGCTCAGCCACTGCGCCAACCGTCAAATTGAGTAGACATAGGTTTTTTCAAATCTTATGATCCTGATGTAATGGTGTTTGTGACACAGGCCTCTTCTATGTTAAAGGCCATAAACCACCTCACAAACCCATCGCGACGGTTAATTTGTACCATAAACATTTTAATACCATAAAAATACGTGGCCAGTAAAATGGCCAGTAAAATGCAATGGCAGCAAAATAAAATCACGAAAAAATCACTTACGTTTCCAAACATCAAAACAACCAGAAAAACAACGAATAGTTTGTTGAACATTTTTAGAGATTGATTTAGTTCCTCCTACTTTTTGATACTGAGTGAATTCTATGCGTTGACAGTAGTATTTATATCTCGGTATAACATATGCTCGCGATTATATCTCACAAATTATGATGGAAAAATAATTGTTTTATTAAAAATAGATACGGCAGTTTAAAAACCATGTACGAGTATGCTATCCATGGAATATTAATTGTGATGCTATTCCAGGCGACATAGTACGTAATAAGTCATTTTCTAGTTAAGACCTGTTTTGTTTTTGGTGCCCGGAAATTTTGTGTAGGTACGTCTCTTTCTGAAAAAAAGGCTAAAGGTCTTATCGAATAAGGTAATTCCAAATTATTCGAGCCCTAAGTAACGCTAACCCAATTTTAAATTCCTGATTATATATAGAGTCTAATTAGTTTCAAAGAAGGCCCTGACCGTGACACTTTTCAGAGCCACTGCACCTAAATTCAACCATAATACCATAGTGATATGGTATATAGTTGATTGCCAGTAGGAGGCTTTATGCCTGAACCAAACCCGAGTGCAGGCTGGTATTGCTATGACGTTCGAAACTCAGGTCGTTTAAATTACTAAGAAGAAGATTAGAGAATGACGTAAAAAGTGTGGGACATGTTTCGGTGAAATATGATTTAAAATATAAACTGGAAAGTATTTCTTATAAGTATAGCTTCAATCTGGTAGATTCGACACCTCGAAAAAGAAAACAAAATAATAACAGGGACAAATGTACTTTTTTTTTCAAATAAAATCATTTAAATAAAAAATTAAATAAATGAATATTGTTGATAATCATGTTTTTTAAGATAAATGGGATTTTTTATCAACATGGAACGCGTATTCAAAGTTTATTGTCCGTGCTATTAACCGTTGAAGAGTTCTATCATGAAAAGATAATCCTGGCTATAGGATCAAGACATCTTTGTCATAAAAAGTATGGTCACCAGTACCAAACGGTGCGAAATTTCAGCTCAAGTTCGGTAGCTCAGCTGATTTGAAATTCAGTTGCTAGATTTGGTCAAAACATACTAACTAACAAAACAAGGCAAGTTAAATAAAAGCATAAAAGAATCCTTAACATGCTCAAATAATTCACACATCGTTGGTAAATCGGTTAATATGCTCGTAAGTGATGATTGTGCATCAAAGGTTGTCACGCAACGCATTTAAAGCATTGTTAGTGCTTGTATAAACATATTATTATGTAGGGATGAGTTTTCTATTACATGTTTTAATTGCGATGACTTTTTATATTTAAAGACGTAGTATTTTGATGAGGGACAAGCTGTCATTAACTTCAAGTTGTGAGTTGAACAAACAAGCGCAATTTTAGCGCTCCGGCTAGTTGATTGTTAAGGATTTTTCTTTCTTGAGTGTTTGACTAGAGAGATTGAATATAGCTTTTGCGAAACATGTATCATATGATAATATGATACATGTTGATACATGTTGTGAAGCAGAGAATACAAGCATGGTAATGCTTGTATTCTCTGAACTGACAGAGGTGTACATTAAACCTACATTTCGTCAGTTATATTTTAAGCCCAATAGGGTGACTTTTGAGATGACTAAAATTAGAGAAATATGGATGACAGGGACGAATCGTAAAAAAAAAATATGGGCAGGAAAATAATGGTTATTGGGTTGCTAATTGTCATCAATCGTCCACAATTTCCGAATTAGGAATAGACAGTTGCACTAGACCAAAGAAGCAGTTAGATCGATCCGTGCACACCTGTATACATATCGATATTAGTTGACACTAAAACTTATAAATCTTCTGCAAACAATTTATGCAGCGTAAGATCTTACTAATATTATAAATGCGAATGTTTGTGACGATGGATGTTTGTTACTCTTTCACGTCAAAACGGCTGAACGGATCTTGATGAAATTTGGCACAGAGGTAGATTATGGTCTGGAATAACACATAGGATACTTTTTTTTCGATATCACGCGGGCGAAGCCGCGGGCGCCGGCTAGTGAACAATATATTAAAATTGATCTTTTTATTGTTTCAGGTATACCGATGTCGGAGAAGTTCAGCTTCTGTCTCAACACCCTCCTTTCCGACATCGCAACAAAGCAACCTTCACTCCGGGAGGAAATCATTACAGCCCAAATTGAGCTTATGTCCAACCTGACAAAGCTCATAATCACTTGTAACGAAAGCAAGGACTATACGAGTACCGTCTCTAAACTACAGCTCTGCAAGAGCACTATACCTATCTTAATAGGTCTAGCTCGTTCTATGGGTCGGTATTCCACAGTGGACCCGCCTCTCCTCTGCCGTCTTTTTCCACAACCCCCAAGTCCCGTCAAAACTAAGGAACCTGAACCAAACTTTGAGTATTCAACCTTAGATAAAAAGAGGAAGTTCAACCAATTCCGACCGATTATTCCTAGATCTTTGTCCGGTAATCTAAACCTGCCTCATAATGAGCACCTTCTTGACCATGGAAACGATACTGTAGACAGTACAGGGGGTACATTAAAAAGGGGATCTCTACATAGTTACAATTCGGTTCCGTATGATCCTACGACGTATTTCTTTCATAAATTCGGGTCCAGTTTCAACCAGTTCCCGTATATGAGGTTCTCAGAGTCGCCAGAAAAGAGGAACAATGTGCAGTTTTATGTGACGTATCTCCAATCGATCTTGTCTTTGGCGAAGAAGCTGCTTACTAAAGATTTGCTGGCGTTTTTGGATGAAGAAGCGGAAGATATTTACGCTTCGGGGCAGATTCAGGTAATTATTTATTCCTTTATTAATGATTTAAAAACCTTTACTCCGATTACAAGGTGTTTTGTTATCCTGGGTTGCGTTTTGTTCCAAAGACCGCGACCCCGGAATATAAAAGGCAAAAGAAGGAACAGGGGTGGGTTTTACGCAGTACAAATCTGACACCCCCCCACCCCCCGCTCCGGGAGAAGTTATTTGATGATAACCCATCCTCAAAAAAAAGGTGCTATGTTATATCCTACTGTTTTAAGAGACTATTTCAAGTGATGACTCTTATTAACCTCTGGATAAATCTTAAGTAATCTGGCATGTCATTTCATGTCAAATGTTGTCTTGAAAAGATCGCTTTTAGCGATAAGACCGCCCATTGTGTCACTCTATTTATAAGTTGTTTAATGTTATTCTTGTTATTTGTATGGTGTACATAATAAAGAATATTCTATCTATCTATCTAATGTTTCAAATGTTAACAGTTAGCGCCCAAACAAAAGACTAACTGTGAAATAAAGTTTCAATCATTTTCTTCAACAGGTGTTTCCGTACAAATCGTTCTCAGAAACCTTGAACCTAGTGATGGTGACACTTCTAAGAGAGCTGTTGCAGCATCAGAAAGATTTACCCGGACCCTTCACTAAAGATGTTCAGGTAAGTTTCATAATCGTTTTGAAACGACGAAATTTGACACATAGATTGATTAATATATTTCATCCCAGTTTTGACGGCACGGTTTTCGCAGTGGCTGAGCGATCGGCAGCTGCACTGCGTGTCGCGGGTTCGATCCCCGCACGGAACAAATATTTGAATGGCTTACAGTTAGTTGTTCCGTGTCTGGCTGTTTGTGTAAATGAGTAAAAATGTTTGTAAACGCACCTACGATACAGGAGAAATTTCTAGTGTGGGGCAATGTTTCTTTAAAACATTTTTTTGGGGTCTGTGCAGCGTGTCATCTTCTTCCACTATTCTCACACAGACCCTTCATCTCACCAGTGACCTCCTTTCAAGCCTTATCATCTTTCACACAGTCCAAATTTATAAATGAAAATTAGCTGCCATCTGTCGGGGTTGCGGGTCGTTTGAAATCAAATCAAATCTTTTTATTTGTAGAACAGGTAAACATAAGTACAGATGTCAATAATCATAAATAGAACGCTATGTCTTGCCATCAATGGCGTACAAAAATATTGTATAAACATTAATTACGATAAAGAGACATTAAAAAAAACATTCGAGAAAGAGACACCCTAGCTCCGTAACGCAAAGGGAAAAAGAAGGGACATGGATGGGTTTTAGTCTGTAAAAGTCTGACTCCCTTCTCCGCTCCGCCCAGAGCGGGGGAAGTTATTTGATGAATTCTCAACCGCAAAAAAAGGAGGTATCGCATAACCTATATACTGGGTTTTGGAGGACAGATAGGCAGTGGCTCCATATAAATACAGCTGTATCTGGTTAGACTGGAAGCCGACCCTAACTTAGTTGGGAAAAGGCTTAGCAGATCATTATTAAATTTATTACTGTTTCCAGTTCGTTTTTGGTCTCATGTACACACGACGGCACATCAACCTACACAACACCATTTTAACCTGATCCCTCTACTACGGTGTGCGTTCCATAGTAGAGACATCAGATTATAATAGTTTAGAATAGGTTGACTTGCCGTCGTTTGTACTATCGTTCATGCGTCATTTTGTCAGGTTAATATTAGGTTTTGTAGTTTGCTAATTACGTTAATTAAAGCAATGAATATTCATTACTTTAATAGCAAAAATAAACTGGCCTAAAACTGTGAAGGTTCTATAAATTCAAAGTAAAAACACTTTGTCTTTATTCGTTATCTATTCTTCGCATATTTTTAGCTATCCTTTCATTTATTTTTAAAACATTCCCTTGAAAAAAAAGACATCATCTGCCTTTTATTTTTTTCCTCTGGGTGCATGGAGCGACTGCCTATCTGACCTCCACAGCCCAATTAGTACTGGGTAATACGATAGCCCTTGGTAAGACTGGTTGTCAGACTTTCGGGACACTGACTACAATTTGTAACGAATTTTAAAGATTTACAAATGACAACGGGGACCAAATGCAAGGGCTTAGCGTACTTTTCAACCACGGAGGAAACTCGGCTTATAACGGGTTAAAACGCTTAAACACTTAAAGATCGACTCGAGTGACTGATATTATAATAAAAAAAACAATTCTACTTATAAATATTATAAACGCGAAAGTTTGTATGGCTGTAAGATGTTTGTTACTCTTTGACGATAAAACTACTGAATGGATTTTAATAAAACTTTAAAATAATAAAGCTTATACACGCGAGTGAAATCGCGTGGCGTACCTAGTTAAAACCATATACTCAAGTCTGTGGTCCCTTTGTGCTGTGAAATAATCAACCCTCTAAGTCTACGCAGGCAAAAGATTTGGCCGTTTACGATGCAAGTTTGTAAGGAACGCGATTCCGACTCGTACTTGGCTGGTTTTTTTTTTATTCAAAAGGGTCGCTGGCTTCCCAGTAGGCTAGTTTTCAGGGTCAAAGTAATTTCATTCTATTTACTCCGTCTTTTAGATAATTCGAAAATAAGGGACACGTAAAAAAAAATTGTCCCTTATTTTTGAATAATCTAAAAGAGGGGCTTTTTTTTAAGCTAGGCTCTTAGTTCAGCCATTTCTTTGCCGCCGTTCATCTTACCAAAATTAACGTTTCTTTACAGGAATTCGTGAAATGTCTCTTCCTAAGCGGTCAGACAGAACTCCAGAGTCGTCACCACGATGCGTCAGAGAGGGAAGATCGGGAGAGTAACTTTGCCACCGTCAACAAATTCAAAGTCAATGTAATGGCTAATTCAGCCTGCGTTGATCTACTGGTCTGGGCTATTGGAGATGAGACAGGTAATTCTGGACCTTCTGTTCTAAGTATAAGATTGAAATTGGGGTAAAGGGAAAGGGGTAGTTTAGTAAAATTTTGTGGTCGTTTTTCAGTGTAGTATTCGTTTGTTTATTTAAGTATTTATTTTACCTTTGTTGTTTTGTACCTTTCTATGTAAATCTTTTTACTTATATTTTTATTAATTTTATATTTTGTCAAGTTTCTTAAGAATCGAAGTATGTTCTATTTACAGTATTGAAAATAGCAAGTGTAGTGAAAAAAAACAATCTGTGAAAAAGTTTCTGGAACAAAAATGTGGAACGGATTTTTTTACTCATTTTTAAAAATTATGAGGTTTTTCTAAGATAACTCAAAAACCGCGGAGGCTACAAAATTTTAAAGTTCTAATCCAAAAACCAGATACTCCAAGCTACAATTTTTTTAACCTCTCGAAGTTACGGCCTGTTGAAAATTTCCCAATAATTTGGATTTTATTTTCGATCCCGTAATTTTCTCCAGTAGTGTAGTTGATAGTTTTGACCAGTCTTACCAAGGGGTATCGTATTACCCAGTATTAACTGGGTTGTGGAGGTCAGATAGGCAGTCGCTCCATGTAAAATACTGATATTCAGCTGCATCCGGTTAGACTGGAAGCTGACCCCAACATAGTTGGGAAAAGGCTAGGCAGATGATGATGAGTGTGGTTGATAGTAATTCTAATAATCTTCAGTCATACCGACTGGTCAAGCTGCGGACACTGAACTTGGAAATCTTCAGTACCTGATCTGTCAAAATTCGATATCCGAATTGGGTTCGCGCATAATAATATAGACTTTTTGTCTTGATACTATTTAGTTTTTTTTCTGTAATGTTCTTTTGAAACTTGACACATTCTTATAATTTATGTATTGTATTATGGTGTTGCAGTTGACGGGGACTATCACGTACCAGCTCTTATAAACGCTCTAACAATATTAATAGGTACCGGCGAGTGCGTGTTGAGTTGCCCCTGTGCGAACTAACCTTAAGCATACTAAACAATTGACTAACATAACACAACATGTACACACGATGACACATCAACCTATACAAAACCAGTTTATGCGGATCTCTCATTGTACTTGAAATCTATGGTGTGCGATCCGTTGTTGAGAGAGCAGCATAAACTGGTTTTGTAAAGGTTGATGTGTCGTCGTGTGTACATGCACCAGCCTGTAAGTCTCAAAGGGTTCGGTAGAGGTGTTCTTAATAATACACCTATATTTTGCCATTGCCATAATTGACCATGATCAACTGCTGCGCTGCGTGTCGCGGGTTCGATCCCCGCACGGAACAAATATTTGTATGACCTACCGGTAGTTGTTTCGGGTCTGGATGTTTGTGTATGTGAGTTTAAATGTTTGTAAACGCACCCACGATACAGGAGAAATTCCTAGTGTGGGCCAACGGTTTACAAAAAAAATTGGAGTACCAATCCAGCCTTTGTGGCTGCTACGAAGAAATTCCTGATAGAAATATTCAAAAACACTACCCGGTCTGGGAATAGGACTTAGAACGTGATGCTTAGCAGTCGCGTTTGCAACCATTGGACCAACGAGACGGGCAATTCGCTAATTATTTATTCGTTCTGTATCAAAACTCGGGCATAGATTGATTGCACGTGCTTTTGCTAGCATTTAGAAGTAATTCTCAAAATCTCAACTTTGCTTAAAATAATTATCACAGCGTGAATACAGCAGTAATATTAAAAGGAGAGCCATTCCAATTTCAAAAGTTTGGTATTACTCTGTTCTTTTAAAAAATGCAATTATATCTCAAAAAAAAAGTAATGATACAAAAAAAGTTTTCAAACTCTTCTAGCGATAAGTATAAACTAAATGTTGATTAACACACAGATTAAGAAGTTTAATCACAATTTGAACAAAATTTTAATTTTTAGGGAGTTTTTTTTTGCCTTATTACCATTTGAAAAACGTATATTTACGTAGGGAGCCTCTTAAGTGAAGATATGGAAATCAGAATCGCGATTTATCGATCGATTTCCTCTCGTTCTGTTGTCTTGTCTCGTCGCCTAATCGACACGAATAAATGCTCAGCCTTAGCATTTATTTACTCAAGCTCAAAACCTTATACTATTTATTTTTAAACTCAACTCTCCCTATGCATTATGTAGTGTTTATAACTTTAACTTCGACATAATTATATATATTCCGTACTAATTAACATAACAATCTTTGTAAATAATATTTATTTTATTTGTGTATTCTTATTAAATATTTATATTTATATGGGATTGTGTGACCCACACCAAAGGAAACAAGAGTCCCGCCTGTTATTGTTTTTTTGTGAAACTTGTTGATTTTGCAGCTGTTTTATGATGCAATGGAATATCGTTTTGATCAAGCTCAATGACTGGTATGTTTGAATGTCGTGATGGCCCAGAGGGGGGGGGGGGGGGTAAGGGGGGCAAATACCAATGTGACTTTTTCAATTCATATGTACTGTCTAAGTTTATCTTGGACATCACAGACATCGGTGAAGAAAAACATCGTAAGCAAACCTGGACTTATAATTAATTGAAATCTGAAATCGTCAACTCGTCTTGAGCAAGCGTGGTAATGTGATGAGAATACTCGCGGCTGTATGAGAAAAGGCCTTAACCGAGCTAGGGGATAGTAAAAATCTAGTATTATAAACGATTGTTTTTTTTCTGTTTGGAAACTAAATGTTTTTTTTTTAATACTTGACGTCTGATCTGATTTCGAGTCGTTTTTCTTGGTATGGACATGTCATGAGGAGGGACGAAGCAAATGTGACTAAAAGATATGGATCTGAATGTTGATGGATGGAGAGGGAGAGGAAGGCCAAAGAAAAGATGTATGCATTGTGTAAGGAATGATATGAAGGAGAGAGGCGTAAATGATACCGTGACGTCTGACAGGGGAGAATGGAAAAAGAAAACGTGTCGACCCCAAATAGAATGAGACAAGGGCAGGAAAAAGATATCCACTTGACGTCTAATCTTTGTAGTACTATCTACTTGTGAAACCATGCAGTTGACCAATCATATACCCCTTAACCTTATGTTAATTTATAGGTGCGGATTCGTTATGTGGACGTTTAACTGAGAAGATAAACTCCAATCATAACCACAAGTTGATACTTGCACATATGCCGCTGCTAATGGTTTGTCTTGAGGTAAGTAGTATATTTTAATTTATTTCTCATTCAATTTTTGTGTTTTTATACAATACTAGCGGTGCCCATCGATTTCACCCGCTGCTCAGGCAACCCTTATCACTTAGAGGTACCAAAAACCGATTATTCCCGATGTCCACCACTTGTCTGGCCACCACTGGGGGACAGCGAGACAACTTAAAACATTATTCTCGTTGTCCACCACTGGGGGACAGCGTCACAACTTTGTAAATTATTTCCATTCGCCACCACTGGTGGACAACGACACGGATTTTTTAACATTCCCTATGGCCGCCGTTGGGGGACAATGGCACAACTCTTTTGATACGATTCCCACTGAAATAATTTACAAAGTTGTGACGCTGTCCCCCAGTGGTGGACAACGAGAATAATGTTTTAAGTTGTCTCGCTGTCCCCCAGTGGTGGCCAGACAAGTGGTGGACATCGGGAATAATCGACCAAAAACAGATGTTGGCTGATTCTCAGACTTACCCGATATGCACACAAAATTTCATACAAATCCGTCGAGCCGTTTCGGAGGAGTATGGGAACGAACATTGTGACACGAGAATTTTAAATATTAGAAGATTACTCGCCAAACTTTACCGTTGATGGCGAGATGCGCTCTTTTCTTATAAAAACCCATAAACCTAATACTGGTGATAATACTTTTATTGTCTTTTATTTATTTTCTTATACATTTTTAAATTTAGAAATTTTAATTTAGTAAAAAACTATATATATGTTACTCTACTATACATTTGCACGCCGAAATGAAAGTCCGAATAGGAGATTAATCTTGTCTCTCAACTTTCTGTACCTTATTTACGCTAATAACTGATTTGATTTAAAATAATTTAGCAAAGCAGAAACAGAGATGACAAAAAAAACATTGAAGTATCTGTGGAAATCATAAAGTTATGAGACTGCAAAGATGCGCTTGCATTGAGGTTAAGTAACGCCACTACCTCATTGTAAAATATTTATGTGGGGAGGTTCAGAATGATTGACTGCATAAGTGGAAACCATTTTTTCGTCAACCTCCCCTGTACGTAGAAACCGTTTGTTCGTCAACCTCCCTTTCACAATGTATATTGTTCTCCCTTATTTCGCAGACGCACTTCGTACCTTCAAACTTAATCTCTAACCATCTAACGATAACGTCCACTTTCCCAGGGCCTCGGCAAACTAGCGACAAAGTTCCCAACGATAGCAAACACATCGATCTACTGTCTACGCGATTTCCTCGTGACTCCTTCCCCCATACTCTTCAAACTACACAAGTTGGAGCTGGAGAAGACTGGCAAAGAACATATGAAAGTAACACGTGAGTCTATGAACATAAATACAGATAATGTGACTCTTATTATAATGGTATACGGTATAAATTGGAATGATTGACGCGCGCCCATGATTCTATCCTTGTAGTTCAATATTGTCATTTGCTAGAGGATGCACGCGGCACCATAGACGAGGCTTCTCGCTTTAGCAAGTAATCCTACTTCCTACTAATATTTTAAATGCGAATGTTAGTGAGGATGGATGGATGGATGTTTATGGATACATCCATACATCCGCCGTTTTAACTATTCGTCTATCTGTCTATCAAGACCTTTTGTCCTAATAACGCGTAGAGGTATTGAGTTGAAAATTAAACCATTATACTAAAGGATCTCTTAGAGCTGTAAAAAAGACCAAACTTCAAGTCTACGCAGACATAAATTGATGGCCGTTTATGTCGCAAGTTTGTACGGACCGATCAGTGCGGAATTCCGGCTCGGACTTTGCATAGACTTTGGAAACCTAAATCTTCTGTGCACAAAAATATGCTAATAATATGACTGCCACTTTGTTTTGAACTGTGTCTGTGTGTATTACTAAATAAACTATTTAATAACTAGCTGGCGCCCGCGGCTTCGCCCGCGTGATATTGAAAAAAAAGCATCCTATGTGTTATTCCAGACAATAATCTACCTCTGTGCTAAATTTCATCAATATCTTTGACGTGAAAGAGTACCAAACATCCTTAAATACATCCATCCATCCTCACAAACATTCGCATTTATAATATTACTAGCTGCGCCCCGCGGCTTCGCCCGCGTGATGATAAAAAAAGTATTCTGTGTTATTCCAGACTATAATCTACCTCTGTGCCAAATTTCATCAAGATCCCTTCAGTAGTTTTTTCGCGAAAGAGTAACAAACATCCATCCATCCTCACAATCATTCGCATGTATAATATTATTTTAATGAATTAATTTTGTATAATGAACCTTCTCTTATACTTCCTGACCATTTTTCTTTACAGACAGTGAAACTATGATTATAAGCCACAGAAAAGGTTAAGGTTATGAGCATTTAAAATTCCCATCATAGATATCGATGCTAGTGCTAGTATGTCACTTCGTCTAGCCCTTATACCAATGGGAAACACGGGACAGGCCCATGTCCAGAAGTGGCGGTTAAAAATGATTTATTCATCACATTTAACTCAGTCAACCTTGTTTCAGTCCAAGGCAAGGAGCTCCAAGGGCTCACAGAATCTGGTGTGCCGGTAAAATCTACGCCCTTCGAGAAACTTCGGGACGCTGCCATAGAGAATCTTTGCGTTGCACTGGAAGCGGCGCTGACGGTAGACCCTTACTGCGTGCCTGCTCTTGTGGGCTCGGTCAGTAATCGGCTGTTTACTGCTGAGACTAGTGACAGGTGAGAATGGACGTTGTTGCTTATTTGTTAAGGTATATATTGGTGTGATAAGATGTAGCCTGGTGGTCTTTGTGAAGAACCGGTACCGGTACCACTGTCTCACAACTGGATTCTGTTCTCAACGTTTTAAAAAATGTCGGTGACCATGTCATTTTAAAAACTTATATTGTAAAATTGGCACTAAATGCGAAAAAAAAAGGTTTTGTTAAAACTCAGTCCTGCTTTATTGTTTACTAGCTTCCGCCCGTGACTTCGTCCGCGAGGCTTAGTTACTTTGTGCTAACGTTAACTTTAACCCACGTGATGATCGAAAAGAAATATCTTTCTCTCCCCTTTTCTCACTTTTTTTAGCCAAAATTCATCAAAATCGGTTTCACCATTTTGGCGTGAAGACGTAACAAACAAATAAACTCACTTTCGCTTTTATAATATTACTAAGGATTTATTTATGCACACATTAAATACTTGACAGGACATAACATTAAGACAGAAGAGCACAGAGGTACAGGTTATTTCATTAGAAATTTCTTCCAGCAGACCTGCGAGAGGAAAGTTAGATGTAGACACAGCCTGTAGGAAAACAAAACAGGAAAATTTTAAATTATCAATCATAAAACAAACATACATACAAATAATCCTTACTAATATTATAAAAGCGAAAGTGAGTTTGTTTGTTTGTTTGTTTGTTTGTTACCTCTTCACGCTTTAATGGCTACACCGATTTTGATGAATTTTGGTACAGAGATAGTTGGAAACCAGGAGACGGACATAGGCTAATATATTTTTGAAAAAAGTGGGATGTGAGGGAGAAAGAGGGAAGAAAAGGGAAAACTTAGCGTTGCTATTACAAATCAATCAGGCGCAAGAGCAAAAACTGCAGGTCTGCTTGGTGTGTTATACCGAATTTCACGCGAGCGAAGCCGCGGGCGAAAGCTAGTACACATATAAAAATAAATACCTACTGTTGTTTTTGTTTTAGCGAATCGTCCCTCATTAGTACGAACATAGTGATAATGTTGGGACACGTCGCCGTCGCGCTGAAGGACACGCCGAAGACAACTGATACCATCCTACAGTTCTTCCAACAAAGGTGAGGCCACTCGGGTAACCATAGTAACGACAGGCCTTGTCGAAGGTGCGATCGGGTTCCACGCGCGCCTCATAGAGATGTCAGCAAAGCTGAGGGCCTGCCGGGGTGGAGGGTTGTTCGAAAGAGTTACCGCGGCCTCGGCACACAAAAGGCAAAAGAAGGAGCATGAATTGGTTTTAGTCAGTACAAGTCTGACACTCCCTTCCGATCCGCCTAGAAAGGAGGAGTCGTTTGATGATTTCCCATACAAAACAAAACAGAAAAAAAGGGGTCCATAACGTCGTTACAACGTTTTTTATTTGGTGATGGTGAATGTAGTTAGATGATGGCGTTCACATAATTGACAGTATTCCAGATCCAGTAAAAAAAAGACCGATCCAACAATAGTACAGTTTGATTTAACTGAGGAAACTTTGTCATTGCGGTCGAGGCGGATTTAACGCCCGAGCCCTTAGGCGAGGGTGTTATAGAGCCGAGAACAGCAGTGAAATACTGAGTCTTTTGAGTCCAGTCTTGTAAAAGCTGTGTAAACAGTAGCAATGGATTATTAATACGGACCTTCTGAGCGTACACTTAAGGTCGAATGTCGAACCATTCTTGGTTTAGAGTTGTCATGTTATGTATTTGTATCTTTCCAGGCTATGCCGCGCCCCCTCGTCTCTCGACACACTGATAGTAGACCAGCTGGGCTGCATGGCACTGGCCAGCCCCGAGGGTCCCGCGCACGACGAGATCATGCGGATGTTCACCGTCATCACTGTGGAGGCTGCAAGCGCTGCCTATCACACCACGGATGATAAAAAACAGTACAGGTCAGTACTGTGAGAACTGCGCTAATGTACTACAATAAATGCACATAAAACACTTTCAAGATTATATTTTATTTGACCGATACATCTGACATACTTCCTACGCCATTCTCTAGTCTTCTTCTTAATTCTTTATTTAAAACTTTTAGAATTCGAATCACATAGCAAAACCAGGCTGCAATCGGGTATAAAACCTCTTACAACTTCAAAAATTTATTACTAGTTTTATGCCCAGCCGGGATTGCGGGTTGTTCGAAAGAGATACCGCGGCCTCGGAAAAAAAGGGCATAAGAAGGAACATGGGTGGGTTTTAGCCAGTAAAAGTCTGACGCGCCCCCCTCCCCCCGCTCCGTCCGGAGGAAGTTATTTGAATGTTTCCCATCCGCAAAAAAAAATTGTGCCCAGATAAACGGCAAAATATTGATATACCATTTGTACACCTTTATCTTTTACCACGTCGAAGTATACAAACCTATTTTGTCCACAGACACGTCTCAGGTGCAGTACTCAACGCGCTCGCGAACATAGCGGCCAACGTTCGCGGCACAACGGCGCGGCTCGAGCTGCTGACTCGTCTGCTCGAGTTGTTTGTACAGCTCGGGCTTGGCGGAGAACGAGCCACTGATAGGTCCCCTGCCCCTGTGTTGAAGGCATCAGGCAGCGCCGGGAACTTGGGTGTACTTATACCTGTTATTGCGGTGAGTAAATTTGTGTAATTACTCAATTGATGGCTAAATAATAGCAGTCGCTCGGGTCGATCTTTAGGTTAAGCCGCGCTTGCCTAGGTTGGTCTTTGGGTGGACCACCCGTTACATACCGAGTTTCCTCTGTGCCTCGGAAAGCACGTTAAACCGTTGGTCCCGGCTGTCATTTGTAGATCTTTGACAGTCGTTACAGGTAGTCAGTTTTCCGAAAGTCTGACAACGTCTTATCAAGGGGTATCGCATTACCCAGTACTAACTCGGTTGTGGAGGTCAGATAGGCATTCGCTCCATGTAAAATACTGGTATTCAGCTGCATCCGGTTAGACTGGAAGCCGACCCCAACATAGTTGGGAAAAGGCTAGGCAGATGATTGATGATGATGACTCAATTGTTGGATATGTAATTAATTATCTGAATAATCTCAAATCTTAGTAGCAGCTACGGAGTCTTGTTTTGTGCCCAGTTGATGGCATTAAGCTCGCCCCTTATTATATGGGACATAAAACCAAAGAAAACGGCCGTTACTCCATGTACAGACGCCAGCAGGTCAAGCTACCCGAAACTGTCAATTTTTCCCAATGAACCTTGAACCTAATACTTTAGAAATAAAGTCGAAAATCTATCAAAGTAATCTGACAGATTGTAGTAGCTTAATGTGCAGGCGTCTGTACAATCCGCATCGACTAAATTCAGGCGCAACGCCTTTTATGCATACGTAATGTTATGGCTTTTAAAAGTTTACCAGCATACCTAAATATCGATTTATTTTGCACCAGCGCACACAAAATCAGAAAGATTTTGAACAACTTTTTTTTCTTTTATATAAATGTGTTGTAGTTTAATCCTTATACCCATAATAATAGCGTTATTTTTTATTTTTGTTTCTCAGGTTCTAGTAAAACGGCTTCCACCAATCAGAAACCCGAAGCCACGTCTTCACAAGCTGTTCAAAGACTTCTGGCTATACTGCGTAGTCATGGGTTTCACTGCTGCCGAATCAGGTACTTATCCTTCCGTTATAATGTTACTTTTCTCTTTAATACTTTACTTATTCAAACTCTCTTTGACTTACCCACGAATTAAATTGATATTAAGTAATAACTTACTGATAGATTTTGGTGTGCGAATGTGGAAAAATATAGTTTATAGTTAGGTAGGCCGAAGCCCTTTTGTGGACGTCCCGAATTGTTGCCCCGAATTGTGGAGGTCAGATAGCCAATTGCTCCATGTGAAATACTGGTATTTAGCTGCATCCGGTAAGACTGGAAGCCGACCCCAACATGTATGGAAAAAAGCCATCCATATAATGATTATGATGTCATATATTTTACTAGCTTCCGCCCGCGACTTCGTCCGCCTGCCATAGTTACTTTGGGCTAACGCTAACTTTAACCCGCGAAAAAAATTATCTTTCTCTCCCCTTTTTTCTTTCTTTCTCCCCCTTTTTTCTTTCTTTCTCCCCCTTTTTTCTTTCTTTCTCCCCTCTTTCTCCCCCTTTTCTCACTGTTTTTAGCCTATGTTCGTCTCCAGGGTCCCAACTATTTTTGTACCAAAATTCATCAAAATCGGTTTGGCCTATTAGGCGTGAAGACGTAACAAACAAACAAACTCACTTTCGCTTTTACAATATTAGTAAGGATTATATTACTTCTAAGAAGGTTTATTACGGAATAAAAACAGTAAATTCTAAAGTTGCTAAAAACAAGCCTTCACAGATATATAACAGTTATCGAGTAACTAACGCCGCAAGTTAAAATTAAAGTTACGGTTTCTATTATATTTGTAATTTTACGTTGCTACCTACGAGTTTGAGCACCATCAGTTGATGAGGTCCACAAAAAACATTTAACTAAAAGTTTTCTCGGCTGATATTTAGTAAGACTTAAATGAACTCACAGTCGCCCCAATAAATTTGGAAAAAGGCTAGGTTAAACATGTCCACATCCGCGCACCAAATCCAACATAAAATTTCAACTAAAAAAAAACTTCAAAACAGCACTATTCTGTCTTTCTCTCAAAATGTATATAATTATTATGAAATGTGATGTTAACATAGATATACTTATACTTAAACGTCTTGTGTCTTCTTCTATGGCGACGCGTGTAGCTATGCGAAAGCGTGAGTAACCATGCTTTTAGAAGTATCTAGATGTATGTTGTATGGTATTTTACATTATATGAATTTTTGGGGTGGTGCTGCATTTACTGGTATGTGCAGAATTTGGCTCTGAAAGTCTTTTTTCGTCAGATATCCTTACAATCTCGACAACTGGGGAATAACAAACGGGGTGATATTTTTGAGATGATTTTCAAAAAAAAATATCTAAATCATAAAAAAGGAAAATGGCCAGGGTGAAAATTTAAGATTATTTTAAATAAAAAAAGGTAAAACAGACTCTTTCCCTTTCATTGCAGTAAACTGTTTTGGAAAATAAAAACAAAAACTTTAAATAAAGATGGTTAAAATATATAAATTCCATGTCAATGTAAAATTATTGAATTGAATACTCGAATATTATCAATTCGAATTTAACTTCTGTCATAAAAATATTGCAATAAAAACGAAATCTATAATAATTATAATAAAGAGGTAAAGTTTGTGAGGTTTTATGAGGATAATCTACTGAAACGATTTTAAAAATTCTTTTACCAATAGAAAGCCACGTAATTGTGAGTGTTATAGGCTAATAATAATACGTTACGTCACTTAGGAGCTACCTTATAACTGGTAGATACAGCACCACTAACATTCACAGTATTACGAAGCGTGATCGAATATTTGATCCAAGATTTGTACAAACGTTTGTAGTGTGTGTATTCATTTATTTTTTATTTGAACAGAGTGTGCTTCTAGTTTGATTAGAAGGCATTGTTAGACGTAATTTATTTTCGTAGGTAATTATAGATGACGCTTTGAGTGAGGAGTGATTTTTGTTCCGCCATTATTCTTATTATTACAATAAAAACTGTGTGGACAAGTTTTCATTATAAATATCCTTTCAAAATCTTAATTTATTGTTTGAAAAGTGTGAAAATTAACTTCCATTAATTTGTACAGTAAATGCATTTCACTTGTCAAAAAGTATATTAAATTAGATATTTTCAATCTAAAACAAAGAAACTTTTACTCAGATAAACTTAATACGAAAAATCGCTTAAAAACAGTAATAAAGTAACCTTTACTTCCATAGGCTTATGGCCACAAGAATGGTACGCAGGAGTAAAAGAGATAGCAGTAAAATCTCCCTTCCTTGTCTCTCAAACGTCACTGCGTTCTGAAATGCGTGAGCTACAATACACGTCCGCTGTCCGCAACGATTCAGTGTCGATTAACGAACTTCAAGAGTTGAAGACTCAAATATCGAACTTGTTGGATCATCCACCGGAAGTGACGGTGTTTGTGAATAAGTTGACGTTTGCGCCGTGTATGTATTTGCTGAGTGTGTATTGGTTGGAGACTTTGAGGTGGGTTTCATTTGTTTAATTTTAGATTCAAAGGTCAACTGCTGGTCTTACCAGCCAGCAGTGAAACAGAACAAGATCACTTGGATTCTCTGGCAAAAAAAATATTCCAGGAATATCTTAAGAGATACTTAGTTTTATGTACAGATTGCCTGGGGCCTTAGTCTGCTATTACAATAGTGTCAGAATGGTCGATCCCTGATCGCATAATGGTTGATTTTGACATCTACTACATACTAAACTTGTCAAAATCAACCATTATGCGATCAGTGATCGACCATTCTGACACCATTGTAATAGCAGACTAAGGCCCCTGGTTTATGGCTTCGAAAAGGGTCCGGTTACACCTTGAAAGTGAAAAGGGCAAGAAGATAGAACAACTTTCCCTGTTTTTACTGACCCATCCATGTTCCTAAGAAAAAAGCAGGAACATGGATGGGTTTTAGTCAGAAAAAGTCTGACACTCCCTCTCGCTCCGCCCTGAGAGGGGAAGATGATAACCCTATAACTTTCCCACTACTGGGTAAAGACCTCTTCTCATACAAAAAAGGAACGAGCATTGATCACCACGCTTGCTTGAGAGGGGTTGGCGATTTCAGACTTATTTTACTCATAAGTCCAGGTTCCCTTACGATGGTTTCCTTCACCGATGTCTGTAGTGTCTTAGATAAGGGCTAGACAATACATGAGAATCAAAAAGTCGCATTGGTACTTGTCTGGATGAACATCACGATATTTGATGATATAAATTTGTACTACTAAAACAATGAAATTGTTCGTTTTATATTTCAGAGTAAGTAACTCACCAGAACCAAGCTTACAGCCCATCATAGAGTATTTGAGTGACTCAGCGTTACAAAAAGACAAGACTGGTATGTGGCTATGTGTGGCAAGGTACGTAAAACTGTTCTATATTATTTGTTTATAAAATACTAACGACTCGCCCCGGCTTCGCACGGGTCCAATAAAGATACTTAATATTATAAAAGCGAAAGTGAGTTTGTTTTTTGTTTGTTACGTCTTCATGCCTAAATGGCTAAACGAAATAAAATAAATTAAAATGGATTTTGATGAATTTTGGTACAGAGATAGTTGGGACCCTGAAGACGGACAGGACGGACGGACAGACATGTAATTTTGGACACGGGATTTTTCAGTTATCGCTATAATAGCGATAACTGAAAAATCCCAAATCTTTACTTAATATTTTAAAAGCGAATGTGAGTTTGTTTTTTTGTTACGTCTTCACGCTTAAATGGCCGAATCGATTTTGATGACTTTTGGTACAGACATAGTTGGGACCCTGGAGACGGATATAGGCTAATAAAAAGTGAGAAAAGGGGGAGAAAGAGGGAACAAAATGGGAGACAAAGATATATTTTTTTCGATCATCACGCGGGTTAAAGTTAGCGTTAGCCCAAAGTAACTATGCAACGCGGACGAAGTCGCGGGCGGAAGCTAGTAATACATATAAACTACACAAGTACTACAGTACTTTCACAAGTTATTATGCCTTGTGACCGGGACTGTAGATTCATTTTGTTTCTTGATATTCAAAAGTGCCCGTAATGGTCTAATTGAAATAAATGATTTGTTTGTTTGTTAAACCTTCCTTGAATCGCTCTATCTTTTGCTGATACTGCATTAAAATCAGTTGAGTGATTTAAGAGATAAGCTAACAAACAGCGGACGCGATTTCAATTTATACCATGTTAAAATGTTCGAATAATCTGCTTTTAGGCCAGGTTTACAGCAAAAACGTTAATTTTCATACATTCTTACAGTCCGTGACCGACAGTGACTTTTGAGATATAAGATCTTTCCTTGTAAACAATGTATTTCTAGCAAATAAACATATAAATATTTGACCCAACTTTTGGTGTGAATGCGGCGTTGTACTTTCGGCTACAAAAGTGTTTTGAACGTTGCCGCGTTGGTTATTTGTTCTGTTTTGCTATTTTATAACTAAATTCGATAATTTTCGGACTGTATTAATTAAAAACTAATTTGTCAAGGTCACTAATACCTTGACAAATTGATTGAATTGCAATGTTATTACAGTTTGTGTGTATTAAAAAAAATGCAATTTTACTTAATACATATTATAAATGCGAATGTTTGTGAGGATGGATGGATGTATGGATGTTTGTTACTCTTTTACGTCAAAACTACTAAATGGATCTTGATGAAATTTGGCACAGACTTAGATTATGGTCTGGAATAACACATAGGATACACATATACATTTTTTCGATATCACGCGGACGAAGCCGCGGGCGCCAGCTAGTTAAAAATAACAAAAGGCTCATCAAACCAATCTACTTTTCGCATCACAGACATTTCCATGCATCTTCACTTAATTTTATCAATTTCCAGTGTCGGCGATAAAGTATTCCAGAAGTTTCTAGACGTGATGTCAGACAAAGTAAAAGACGAATCAAGAGAAAGGGAACTAGAAGGCCACGCTCAGTTCCTATTGGTCAACTTCAATCACATACATAAGCAGATCAGGAGGGTGGCCGACAAGTGGCTCGCGGGATTGGTTGATAGATTCCCACATTTGTTGTGGAACTGTCGGGTAAGATGTTCTAGAATATTCTTGGCTTTTCTGGATGCCCCTCTGCTTTGCTGACATCTGTTTGAGGCGTAATTGAAACAGTAACGCGCTGTCTCCCCGGCCTGTCGGCACTAGACAGACGGACGGTGAGCTACCCATTGCTCACCGTCAACAGACACGCGCCTTCTGTGGCATGACTCTGCCCTAGATTGTAAATGTGTTGTTCCTTCACAAACGATGGGACACTTGACATCGTGTCCTGCTTGTCCATCACAGTTGTTGCTTGTACAACACAGGAGCTAATGGACGCTACTGAAAGTGGCAAACGTCACAAAATTTTGACTGAATGATTCAATTTTTGGCTGGTTCAATTTAGACATTAAGTAAATCAAGTTTCGATATTAGAAAGACAGAAAAACTAGTAGTTGCAAATTACCACGAGCACACAAAATAACAAAAAAAAAACATTAAACATGCAAAGCATCACAAACATTTTTAAATACATATGGAACAGCACAATGCTGTGCTATGGGAGCCTAAAGCACAGCACTGCTTTTCAGTGGTCAACCCGTGAGTAAAACGTCATGTCTTGTTGACATGAAATACTGGTATTCAACTACATCCGTTTAGACTTCAAGACGACCCCTACATAGTTGGGAAAATAGGCCTAGGCAGATGATGGTCTTGTCATGAAATGACATAGTTCCCGCATTGGATATATATTTTTTTTTAATTTTTCAGCCGATAATGCATGTTCTTTTTCTATTTAACTTGCTTTCCAGGTCCTCTGGTCCATGTTAGACATCCTACAAGTCTTAAGCTTTAGCTTAGAGCTTGATGCGAACCAAGAAACACCGTTACTTAAAGTACCTGGCACGGACTTCACATTACAACTGCAAGACACTTTAGAAGGCAGAGAGGTAAGGGATAATCAACGTTAGTTTTTCTCAATAAAGTCTTATTTCAATTAAATTAGGTATCACAAATAGGTTTCAATGGTTATGCTACGAGGGCGGAACAATAGTAAAAAAGAAAATCAACCTTCTGGTTTCCCTAAAAGATTTATTTTTGATTAAAAGATTGAACATAAGTTTTTATGTGAAAATAATTTTGATTTTGATTTTAAAAGGAAAAGCAACAACAATTAACAAAGCAAACAAAAAAAAATCAACCACTATTTCAAAGCAATAAGGCATTATTGCTTTGAAATTGTGGTTGATTATGGATTGGTTGATAAATGTTGGAATTGTTCACAGTGCATTGTCAAAGATTTTGCGGATCGCTGCCACGGCATAGTGCAAGAGGCAATGAAATGGGCGCCTCAGTCCACACGTTCGCATTTGCAAGAATATTTAAATCAGGTAAGCGGTTGTAATTTTGTTCTCTAATATTCAATGTTTTTCGCGATATTCAAAATTAAAAATCTGATTTAGCATAAAAATCAAAAAAAAAATAATATTATAAGTAATTTGTTCGTAAACAGACTTTTGCATGTGAAAATATATTATTAGAGCTTATTTATTTTCCATAAAGTTCAATAATTTGCCGGAACATAAATATGTGGAGAAACTGTTCTTTTTCCAGTTTTAAGATTGGTTCTATAGCAAAAGCACCATGTATAATGACCAGTTAAAAGATTTATCGTTAACAAAAACGTAGGTTGTATAGAATAGCGCAAGGATGGCAGACCAATGGTACACGTGCCATTGCTGGCACGCGACCTGGTTTTTCGACACGCCACCGATCAAAACGGTTTACAATTTAGTTTTATTTTCGTCTAACTGTGGGATACCAATGGCATTTGAAGTGCTAAGTGGAAAATACTACTTTGTTGCGTATTCGGTGTCGAAAATAACAAAGTTCACTAATGTTTTCAAGTAAGCGTCATGTAATAATTGTAGCACACAATGAAACTTGAGTAGATAACATTTAGTTTTATTAATTTTCGTATCGTCTGAAAAGACGTAAAATCCTGAACCTGGACTGCCTACAATGAGCCACTATTTACAAAGAGTCAAACCCAGTGAGGAACTGCCTCTGTACGCCACCCAATCTCTGACAACACATCTGCTTATAGTCAAAAGACTAATCAGTCCTTTGACTCGCACGATACAGGAATTAATAATAATAAAAAATAATCAAGTCAAAATTATTGACGGCACGTCAAAAGCGCCGTTAAACATTTCCGTAGAAAAAATGCCGCGATGATCCAAAAAGGTTCTCCACCCCCTAAAATAGGGTATAGTTTTAATAATTATCAAAATAAAAAAAAAATCTTACAGTTTCTTTTTATCTCCACAGCACTATTCCTACAAAACGGTGAGACTGTTATCTATAAAAATGTTTCTTTTTCTTGTTGTTGTGTGTTCGTCAATTTTGGAGTACAATTTTTATGTTTCCACTTTAGTATAGAACCTACAAACGCACACAACTCGGCGAAAGCTTGCCTTGGGTTTGATTCCCTGGTTGGCCAAAGTGTTATTGAGTCCCGGAGACTGGATTTGTGGCCGGTTGATAGCAATACGGTCACCCCTGTTACATAATTTTATTTTATTTAACGGGCCTGTTGGTCTAGTGGTTAGTGGCCCTGACTGCTGAGCCGGAGGTCGTGGGTTCGATTCCCACCCAGGACAAACTTTGTGTCATGAGCATGATTGTTTGTTCTGTGTCTGGGTGTAATTTATCTATAATATGTATGTATTTATAAATTATATAAGTATGTATATCAGTTGTCTGGTTACCATAACACAAGCTCTGCTTAGCTTGGGATCAGATAGCCGTGTGTGAGTTGTCCCAAGTTATTTATTATTATAAGACTTAAATGTACACATGACGGTAGGTCAACCTATTCTAAACTATTATAACCTGATCTCTCTACTACGGAACGCACACTGTAGTAGAGAGAATAGGTTAAAATGGTTTTGTGTAGGTTGGTGTGCCGCCGTGTGTACCTGTTACTGGCGAAATTAATTTGTATCATACACAATGTACGTCTCTGCAAAGACTTTACCCTTATGTTTTGTATGTTATTGCCGGGGTTGCGGGTTCGAAAGAGGTACCGCGCCCCGGAACACAAAGGGCAAAAGAAGGAACAAGGATGGGTCTCAGTCATAGCTCCACCCAGAGCGGGGGAAGTTATTTGATGAATGCATATACCAAAACAAAAATGTTGTGTATGTTAAGTGTATTAAATTTCAATCTTTGTTGTCTTTAAATAAAAATATATGATTTTGATGTTTGTTCTTAATTATATAAATATATTATATTTAT
This sequence comes from Ochropleura plecta, assembly GCA_905475445.1. Classification (NCBI taxonomy): domain Eukaryota; kingdom Metazoa; phylum Arthropoda; class Insecta; order Lepidoptera; family Noctuidae; genus Ochropleura; species Ochropleura plecta. Next base: position 12,339,924 of record FR997744.1, on the reverse strand, counting down.
TTAACAATTTATCTCACTGTAAAGACGTCAGGAACAGAAAATAAGTACATAGGTAATACTTAAGAAATCTCTTCCAGCGTACATGCGAAAGGGGAGTAAATAAAAAAAGTTGTAGACACAGTGTGTAAAAAAAAATAGAATACATAAAAACACTATGCAACTAATCCTACTAATATTATAAATGCGAAAGTTTGTGAGTATGGATGTATGTTTGATACTCTTTCACGAAAAAACTACTGAACAGATCTTGATGAAATTTGGCACAGTTAGATTATAGTCTAGAATAACACATAGGATACCTTCTTTTTCGATATCACGGGGGTGAATTCGCGGGCGCCAGCTAGTGACTATACATATATATATATTCCTTTTTTTTTCTACACAGGTCCCAAACTCAACACTCTGGCATCACTGCGGCCTAGCACTGGCAACTGGAGCTCTACTGGGTGCAGCCGGATTAAACCGGATGTCCGCTCCGTTACCGCGCAGTGCGCTAGACAAGCGGCCGCCGTGCGTCACACAGGACTCGGCCGCGCTGCTCGCTGTCGTGTCACAGCGCAGCAGATATGCTGGGGAGGTCAGTACTCACATATCCACTGTTTTATAATACTCTAGTTACGGCCGGTTCCAATAAACAAAAAACGATTCGTTTTGCTTACGGATAGTAGTATTTTCTACGAGACGTATGTCAAAATAGTTAGTAAATAGTAGGGCGTTATTCATCTAAAAGTAAAATCACAGGCTAGGTCAACCAGATTGTCCAAAACTATCTATTTATGAAGGAAGGAAGTGCAAGTATCGTTCAAGTGTCAGGTCGACCATTTTTCCCCACACCAGGAATTTCTCCTGTATCGTGGGTGCGTTTACAAACATTTAAACTCACATACATATATAGCCAGATCCGAAACAACTACCTGTAGGTCATACAAATATTTGTTCGGGATCGAAACTGTGACACGCAGAGCAGCAGTCGATCGCTCAGCCACTGCGCCACCCATGCCGTCTTGTTAATTGTGGTCTTTCATTCAAACAGTTAACAGTTGTAGCAAGCCATGCTTTTGATCTTGAATGATAGTACGCCTCCGTGACATCAAACTCGCCTATACATTTTTAACTTAGACAACAGCGGTATAAAACAACGATCACCCAACTCTATACCCTGCTGCTATCTTAGATATAAACCGTCCACGTATATTCCCTCCTTTACAAATTGTTGGCATTCTATCAGATCGCCGGTGCTGTAAGCGCCGAAGGCGGCGGGGAGGCAGCGCTGTGGCGAGTCGGAGCCCGTCTACACACATCATTACGGGACGCCTGTAGCAGTGGCAGTGAGACCTCGCACAGGGCTGCCCTGTGGAGGGCTACAGCGCTACTGGTGCACGCCCGACATCACTCCCCTCACGCGGTGCACTCGCATACTGCGCCCACTGCACGCGGCCTTCTGCACTCTGTCGGTAAGTCTGTACGCCAGTATTCGACAATTTCTGCTCTCTGTCGGTAAGTCTGTACGCTAGTATTCCACAACTTTTGCACTCTGTCGGTAAGTCTGTACGCCAGTATTCGACAACTTTTGCACTCTGTCGGTAAGTCTGTACGCCAGTCTTCGACAATTTCTGCACTCTGTCGGTAAGTCTGTACGCCAGTATTCGACAACTTCTGCACTCTGTCATTAAGTATATACGCCAGTATTCGACAACTTCTGCACTCTGTCATTAAGTATATACGCCAGTATTCGACAACTTCTGCACTCTGTCGGTAAGTCTGTACGCCAGTATTCGACAACTTTTGCTCTCTGTCGGTAAGTCTGTACGCCAGTATTCGACAACTTCTGCACTCTGTCGGTAAGTCTGTACGCCAGTATTCGACAACTTTTGCTCTCTGTCGGTAAGTCTGTACGCTAGTATTCCACAACTTTTGCACTCTGTCGGTAAGTCTGTACGCCAGTATTTGACAACTTCTGCACTCTGTCGGTAAGTCTGTACGCCAGTATTCGACAATTTCTGCACTCTGTCGGTAAGTCTGTACGCCAGTATTCGACAACTTCTGCACTCTGTCATTAAGTATATACGCCAGTATTCGACAACTTCTGCACTCTGTCGGTAAGTCTGTACGCCAGTCTTCGACAATTTCTGCACTCTGTCGGTAAGTCTGTACGCCAGTATTCGACAACTTCTGCACTCTGTCATTGAGTCTGTACGCCACTATTCGACAAATACCGGTCCAATAATGAACAGACAGTCATCGCGCTTACCAACTTTGTTTACTCCGGTCGTTGAAGTGTCTTTTGTTTTTACCTGATTGCGACGGAAGGAGGGTTGTTTTTCCCTATTAGATTCCGATGACAATAGACATTTTTGCATGTGCTCCCTATAGGTTTAAAAGGCTTATACTCAAGGATTGTTGATGTTACTCGAAGATTGATTGTGAATGTTTTTCCTAATTTTCTTTTTAAAGTGAAACTTTTATTACGTCGTCTCAAAATTTTTCGTCTGTGTGATGCATGTCGCGTGACGGTCGGCCGCGAAGTAGGGACTTCCAAATGTCTATAATGTGAAAGAAAGTTTCACTTTTACCTTCCACACTACAATCCTTTTTTTTATTCCATTCATCTGTTTAGTATTACCCTACTTACCCTACCTACCCTACCTACCCTACCTACCCTACCTACCCTACCTACCCTACCTACCCTACCTACCCTACCTACCCTACCTACCCTACCTACCCTACCTACCCTACCTACCCTACCTACCCTACCTACCCTACCTACACTACCTTTTCTTGCTATAAACCTTACGGAGCCCGAGACCTTTCCAACGAATGCAAAACCGTGGAAATCGGTTCGTGCGTTCTGGAGTTATAGCGTCAGGAAGGAAAGCCCGACTTATTTTTATATAGTACTCACGGAGCCCGAGACCTTTCCAACGAATGCAAAACCGTGGAAATCGGTTCGTGCGTTCTGGAGTTATAGCGTCAGGAAGGAAAGCCCGACTTATTTTTATATAGTAGATAAACCTACTATAGTCTTCTACATGAAAGTTAATTTAATAGTAAGTTTATATGTAATGTATGCATGTATCCCCTAGCGGTAAACTAATTGATTTCTGTTTTTACTGTAAAGTATCCTTTAGTTAATCTGTGTACAGCGGTGTGGGCTGCAACATTGTCTATATATTTGTGTAATTTCTTGTTCCTGTTTTGTGTTGTAGCTGTTTGTGTACTTCTCGAATAAAAAATTGTAATGACAAATTACTATGCCGGCTTATCAGAATGAAGCATTACACAGTTTTCTCTAAAAATTCTCCATTTAAAATAATTTCCATTCGAAATACTTCTATCATATGATATTGGAGAGCTACACATAGTTTTTGTATTTGCCCAACTTTGCCTTTCACAAGAGAAGTCCTCAAAAATTAACAGCACGGACACGAATATTTGTATAAGCGTTCGATGTTGATACATACGCTAATTTGTTAATAAAACCTTATTTAAAAAAACACGTTAATTTGATGATCACAACTGAAAAAACCAAAAATTTTATAGTTGCTTTTCTACTTCATTTCAATATTGTCAAGGATGACTTTTTATGACTACCCTCCATTTTCTCAGCGTGGTCACAAGTAGAGATCTTCACGGAAGACGCAGTGACCACAGCAGTGGAGTGCTGGCAATGGCTGACCACGTCCCGCCCAGACCTGGAGATCCGACTCATGCAGGAGATATTCTCCGCGTGGCAGAGTACTGTGGATCGCAAGATGGGGCTGTTCTCTAAGCAGTATGATGAGATCAGTCCGCTGGCTGCTCATGAAGGTGAGTAGGAGAACAGAACTTACTAAGCAAGTAGTCATTATGAAAGGTGGTCAAATAACAAAGTTTGCTTAAGGTGAAACCGCCATTGTGGACCACAATTTTTTATTTTACTATTGTGTCTTGATTAAAATATAAATCGCGTTCGTAACATATCTTCATTGAGTAATAACTATTAAAATCATTTACAACCCTGTTTGTTTATGTAATCCCATTAGGTATGTGAGTTTTTTAATAAATAGTCATTTGATCGAATTAAATTATCCTAAAGGTTGAATTAAATTAAGAGCTAGGGTAGCCACCCCGAGTGCTAAAATTCACATTTCAGTGTTAACCATTTCGTTCTTTGCTATATTATAGTAACAGTAGAGTCTATTTTCGTCTTTTTTAATAATTCGATAAAATACTAAATATCAGAAAAATATGTATAAATAAGAATATGTTTTTCAAGACCCGTCATTTTAAAACATTTATCGCTGACTCGTAATATAGGACAAGAGCAAGGATAATCTCAGATCTTGCTGATCTTGATCCTCTTTTGCGAGCGGTTTTCCAATCTTAATCAATATCCTATTTACTAGGTGCTAAACTAGAACCTCGTCCACCTTTTGTGGCGCCTCACGCGGTGTGGGTTCGATACCTATGCGAGGTCGCCGAGACAGCCAAATACAACAGCTTGGAAAAAGTGGAGATGCTGGCCAGTTTGCTACATAGGTACGTATTGTATTGTTATATTCTAAACTAGCTCTTCTATCTATGACTTTGTACGGTTCACATTTGCCTTACCTTTTAGCTGTTTTATTCTAACGTATGTCATGACAGTTGTAAAAAAGTTGAAGAATATGGATATAACATGACAGTTATCGGTTGTCAAACAATTGAAGATAATGGACATAATACAATATGGCTCATACCTCTTTTTTACTTTTCTCCTTCTTTAACTCCCCCCCTCTGGGCGAAGCGGGGGCGAGTTTTAGAACTATTAGACTATTACTGACTCCCACCCATGTTCTTCTTTTGCCCTTTGTGTTCCGGGGCCTCGGTATCTCTTTCGAACAACCCGCAACACGGGCAATTGCTCACCCCCCAAGTTATAAACATAAAAATATATAGCCCATGTCCGTCCCCATGTTGAAATTTTCTTACCAAATTTAATTACGATCTGAATAGCCACTTATTCGTGACAACAAACAAGCCATCATAAAACCAGAGTCACTTTAATATTTATATTAGTAAATATGGATTAGACTTTGTGATTAACATGTTAAAGTTTAATCTCGTTAAAATATTTGATGTGTGTGTATATTTTAGGTCACTGGCGATAACTGTTGGAGATGTACGAGACCACATAAATAGGCATGTTGAAGCAGTTGGGGTTCGATTCAGGTGAGTGCATTTGGGCATAGTTATTAGTTAGGGCAATAATATACCACTAAACGATGTTGCAAAGGACATAACATCCATTTGGTCTTTGTTATACCAATTAACCGACTATATACGAAACACCGCCGCTAATCTTTTTTGCTTATAAAACGTTGCCCCACACTAAGAATTTCTCTTGTATTGTGGTTGCGTTTACAAACATTTAAACTCATATACACAAACAGCCAGACCCGAAACAACTACCTGTAGGTCATACAAATATTTGGTTCGTGCGGGGATCGAACCTGCGACATGCAGCGCAGCAGTTGATCGCTGAAACACTGAACCAACCGTGCCGTAACAGCCTAGCCAAACTGAAGTGGAACTAGGCTGGCCATGCCTGCCAAATGCTTAATTTGCTGTGGGACAAAATAACCACTTTCTGGAGCCCTGCTCGTAGAAAACAGAACGAGTTGGATGAAACAAACGAACAGTGGTCTACGTAGGCCCTGGATCGTACCAACTAGAAGTCATGGCAAGAGGCTGTTGCCCAGCTGTGGAATGACGAAAGTTAACAGAAACATGTGTAGTAAGCCGCAAAAAACGGTGAAGTCTGTCTTTTAAAGCTGCTGGGTGACTGGTTAGGTTAGTTTGTCTAGGTCCATGGATGGGTGACCGCCTATTACATACCAAGTTTCCTCAGTGCCCCGAAAAACACGTTAAGCTGGTCATCCCAACTGTTATTTGCTGATTTTTGGCAGTCGTTGCAGGTAGTCAGTGCCTCAAAAGTCTGACAACTATTCTAAACTAGAGTATTGTAAATACCCAGTTATTAACTGGGTTATGGAGGTCAAAAAAGATGTTGCTCCATATAAAATACTCATATTTTATGAATCCGGTAAGATAAGTCCGGTAAAGCAGAGAAATAGGGACGACTACTACTGAAAAAGAAAAAAAAAATTCAGCCTTTTTGGTAGTAGTATCATCATACCAGAACTAAAACGGCTATTCGTTGGTTTGAGTATTCATTTTTCATTGCTACTGAGAGACATATCTCTCACCTTCTATAATACATATTTTTCTTTTGGTATAAAATAATAAATAAAAATAAATAAATATCTTGGGACAACTCACACACGGCTATCTGATCCCAAGCTAAGCAGAGCTTGTGTTATGGTAACCAGACAACTGATATACATACTTATATAATTTATAAATACATACATATTATAGATAAATCACACCCAGACACAGAACAAACAATCATGCTCATCACACAAAGTTTGTCCTGGGTGGGAATCGAACCCACGACCTCCGGCTCAGCAGTCAGGGCCACTAACCACTAGACCAACAGGCCCGTCTGTTGTCAGTATGACTCATAAGTCATACTAAAAGAAAAATATGTATTATAGAAGGTAACTCATAAATTACCCAACCAATATAGATAAAATTTAGAGACCCCTTCGGGTGTATATATTATATACCCTTTCGATTATACAAAAGAATTCTGAAAATCAGCCTATTATCGACGAAGAAATCGCTTAACAAACATACAAAAAAAAGACAGTCGAATCGAGAACCTTCTCCTTTTTTGAAGTCAGTTAGAAAAAAAACAAATTTCGAGACTTAAATCCAAAACAATTAGTAACTACAAACTAACCTCCTTTCAACAGACTGCTCTCCTGTGGCCTATCCCTCCTGCAAGGTGACATACTCCCTCGCTCCATCGCCCGCAACATCCTCCGTGAACGCGTCTACGCTGCTTGCCTCGACTACTTTTGTCGAGGACTCATGTGTCCCGCCAAGAGCTCTGGAGCTCTTAGAGAAGATATTATCTCACTCATCAAGTTCTGGCAGCTCATGCACTCTGATAAGAAGTATTTGAAGAGCAGTGATATTGGAGGTAACTATTTTTTTAATTACTAGCTGACCTGCGCGGTTTTAGCCGTTTCTGCCCCGCTCCTGAGGGTAGTAGCTTGATGTTGTATAGCCTATATTACTTTGTGATGATTAAACTTCCTATTGGTGAAAAAATGGTTAAAATTGGTCCAGTATTTTTCGAGCTTATTTGTATAATATTGGTATAGACTAGTGGTTTCAATCGCGTGGATGTTGAAAATCATTCCATGGAAATGCACTACTAGTATATAAAGTATTCTATGTCTTAACTCATGTCATGGTCTGCCTGTGTGCCGAATTCTATCGAAATACATTCAGCCGTTTAGACCTTAACTAGTATCAAACAAACACACACACACAGTCAAACATATTTACTTTCGCATTTTTAATATAATTATACTTTAGCGCACCATCTTCTAATCTTTTTCGTTGGTTAATTTATTTCAATATTTATTTCTCTCAATAAATTAACTACTATTATTATATTTCATTGGTTTAAGTGTCCTCAACCCATTTATCACTTTCATCTCAAAAACTTTAAAAAAATAAATAAAACATCGATCCAGTATTAAGCCTCTGAGGTTCCTACGCCTTATCATAATTCTACTAAAAATAATTGCAACACAATCAAATAGACTGCCATTTAATTAAATTAATTACTATATACAAACTATAAATAGACACAAACTAAAAGTAATAAATAATCCTACTTCCTACTTAATATCATAAATGCGAATGTTTGTGAGGATGAATGGATGGCTGTATGGATGTTTCTTACTCTTGTACGTCAAAACGACTGAACAGATATTGATGAAATTTGGCACAGAGGTAGATTATAGTCTAGAATAATACATAGGATACTTTTTTTTCGATATTACGCGGGCGAAGCCGCGGACGCCAGCTAGAATTAAATAATATCATCAATGTCGTCGTCTATTCCAGGTGAATTCGAGTTGATGGGTCCTAGCAGTAACCAAAGCATCTACACATCAAACTCGCCGATAGACAACCGGTCATCTGTAAACAGTGATATAGGCAGTCGACAAACTACGGGATGGATTAATACGGTAAGTTCTGGTATTATCTTCTATTGTCTATATCAGTAGGCCTACCATGACGTCTTAGAGCAGAACTTGCTAGACATATAGCTCTGTCTCTTTCCCTCAGTGAAATAAGTTCTGCTTTAAGACGTCATGGTGGGGTATCAGGGATGGCCAACCAGTCGATCGTGGCTATTACTCCAGTCGATCGCGGCAAGGCAATCAAAATAAATACGACTAACAGATGATTTTTATTTAAAAAAATACTACATAATGGCATACATATTGTAGTATACCGCGCCGGATTTCGTCCGTAAAAAGTATATCTTGGGTGTGTTTAAGTTGGCCATCCCTGATTTATATATTACCCCGTTTCACTCTTTTATTTTATTTTTTTTAATCACATACACTAGAGAATTTTTAGACTATTTTCATGTTTGATGATTTGTGTTTTCTTTTTCAAGATTCATAGTGTGCAATAGATGTTTAAATCTAAAATCTACGCATAAATGATCTTAGGTGCCAATGTCAACGACGACTCTAAGCAGTGGAGCGGGCAGTATAGCCGGCAAGCGTTCCAACCGCAGCGTCAAACCGCCCGCCAAGCCACAGGACACGTTCGTGAAAGACTACGTGAGGAAGAGGAACCTTATATTGGAACTTATGGTGAGTACTACATCATAAGATAAACGGTAATCTAGCGCAATTAGACATCACTATGCGAGGTTTTTTGTGGTCGGATTTTCAGGGGGAAGTTTAAAGTGGTCGGACTTTCATGGGGAGGATTAAAGTGGTCAGATTTTCATGGGGACGTTTAAAATGGTCGGATTTTCATGGGGAGGTTTAAAGTGGTCAGATTTTCATGGGGACGTTTAAAGTGGTCGGATTTTCATGGGGAGGTTTAAAGTGGTCGGATTTTTATGGGACATTTTAGTAAGTAGAGCTATGAAAAACAAAATTATCAGTTTTTTTTTATTTACTTTCTTAAATGAGTGATATTAGCAAAAAATTGTTTGAAAGATAGACCATGTGTTAAATGCACTGTGAAAAGTAACCGAAAAGTATAACTATTTACTACAACAGCCTATGACTGTCTCACTGCTAGGCAAATATCTCTTCTCAAGAGAAGAAACAACCTACACTATGCTTGCCAGGTTTACCTGCAATGTTTTTAGTTTTTCTGAGCTAAAGGTTGACTGGTAGAGAATGCCTTATGGCATTAAGTCCGCCTATGTACCACTATTGTACATGAAGTTTAAATAAATAAATAAATTAATTCATTTTCGTTTCATAAACGCGCGAAAAATCGACGATTAAAAAACGAAGATTTTACCGTTAAACCGATGGCTACACCTTATAAAGTTCCCCCGTGGGTACTAAGACACTTGTGGCATTTTGGCTTATGTTTCCCCGTAGGAACTTAACGACATTCAACGGGTTAAAATAACTTGTAACCTTCATTCCCTCAACAGGCTGTAGAAATAGAGTTCCTAGTGACGTGGCATAACCCGCACAGTCGCCCGGAGCAAGCTGTCCCGGGAGAAGACAATATCAACACGTGGCGCTCCAAGCCTAACCTGGAACGAACTTGGCGCGACTACGCCAAGCTGGCCTGGGACATCAGTCCCACTCTAGCCGTGTTTCTGCCTGAGAGGTAAGCAAATAAAGAAAAATAAATATAGAAGAAATTAAGAAATAAGGGTTCCGTAAGCGTAAGCTCCGGAGCGAGAGGAAATAGAAGCGGTCGCCTCCTTCTGCGAAGCAGTAATGCTAGCGAAGGAGGTGGCCGGGCGTTTGAGGGAGAGAACCAACCCAGCCGCCACGGGAGACGCCCCGGGCGTCAGACCCCGAGAGACGACTCCCAGCCACCGTAGATGCGAGCCTGTGGACGGTGAGCAATGGGTAGCTCACTGTCCGTCCGTCTATTGAAGATAGGCCGTGTCGACGGCGCGTAAGTGTTCCACGCGCGCTTCAAAGAGATGTCAGCAAAGCAGAGGGGCCTGCCAGGGCCTTCGCCTGCCGGGGTTGCGGGTTGTTCGGAAGAGATACCGCGGCCCGCCCGGAACGTAAAGGGCAATAGAAGGAACATGGGTGGGTTTTAGTTAGTACAAGTCTGACACTGCCCCCGCTCCGCCCAGAGCGAGGGAAGTTAATTGATGATTTCCCACCTCTAAAAAAAAGGGTTCCGTACGTTAAAAGAGAAAAAAAACGGAACCCTTATGAGATCACTTTTGTGTCCGTCTGTTTCTCTGTCAATATCTTTTATTTCGGGAACGCGTAGAGGTATTGAGTTGAGAATTAAACTGTAAAACACATACTCAAGTCGAAGTCAACTCTAAGTCTACGCTGTACAAAACAAACACTTCGTTAAACGTCTAGATTTTCGTCGCAAAATTAGCCGTATCTGTACATGCCACTAGCCAAAAAAAAATACCGTGTATAGTTCTAAATACCGTGTAAAGACTTAAACAAAATCAGTCGAAATTCTCAATTTTTTCAGCGACAACTATCATATTTTTTATATCTATAACAAAGGAAATTTTACAGACTAAAGAGATATCTAAAAATTTTCAAACACGGAACTGTATTTTTTTATTTTCAATTAAAACTGCAAAGTTACCTACATTTTGGGGGACATGATATTCAAATAAAAACAAACACCGAAATATTTTCGACCTTATTTCTATTCTTTCTATGCAGTATAGTTACCGGCACGGTTCTTGAGCGCTGACCTTCACTTGCGCAGAAGTGAGTTATTGGGTCCCTTTGGTGGTATGAAGTGAGGCGCGGGGGCGGGGAAAGTGCAGTGATTGGCCCGTAGCGCATCGCGTCATAGACGTCACTCGGGATTCGTTCTTTTCCTGCTGCATGTACCTCACGACGACGAGTACAATAGGCGTGACGAAAGATTTTAAAATACTCTTCCATAATGTGGGTACACTTTTACTATTTACAAAAAAGCCTTTATTTCGGTAATAAACTTAAGTTTAACAAAGTTTGAAGCCATTTTTCTCATAAATTTTCAATAGTGCCCAAAAACAGCTCGAATGTGCATGGCGTCGGCATGACGTCACAGTAAAATAAAAATGACATTGTTTCTATAACAACGTCCCATAAATCACATTACCGTGACGTCATACGCTGTGATCGGTGTTTCAGTCAAAATGGCCGATTGCAGTATTTTAATGTTTTATTTTATTGAAAATCTTAATAATCTGTTATTTTTAAATAAAACTAAACATGTGTTTACTTTTTTTTTAATATGACTTCTCCCTTGTCATCACTGAATCAGCGATTTTTTTATACTGTCGTCATGCCTATTCCGGCCAATTTAATAGACAACATTTTTAAATTATTAAATTATGTTATTCAAATATTTTATGTGATTTTTTATTAAATATACCGTTGGAATTATAATCAAAGGTGATATTTATCGAAAGCAAAACAGGGAAAAAAAATAATGTCAGTTTGTAATTAGCAAAACTATTTTTCATTCAATTATTTTATTTGTACTTGTATCGAAATGTACTATATTCAATAGATAAACTTTTTATCTACAACAAATAAAATTCGAAGTCAAAAATGCTAACAAAAAACATACGTAATAGTTTTTTTTAGTAATTTTTGACAAACTACAAGAACTAAGTTATAATTTTAATTTAGAAATACTTGTTAATTACCTACTTCTTTGATCTCAATTTCCATTTCTCAATTTAATGAATCATTATTTAATCTTTCTTTCAACCATAGAACCAGTCAGAAATTACGTAGGTAACTTAGAAAAAATAAATAATAAACGGGCGTGCGTTTTATTTGCCATATGTGTACGATGCGCAAAGCCAACCCCACCCTTCCGCCGAGCGCTCAAGATCCGTGCCGGTATCTGTACTGTCGTGTACTTGTGTCAGACCATGCCCAGTAGGCAGCTAGCCTCACTTCAGCGAATACCTAAAGATTAGCTTGTTACCGCGCCTTAAAAGATTTGGCCGTGTATGTCACAAGTGTGTACACTTATAGGCTTGATTTCACAGTTCCAATGGACCACAGATTTGAGTACATGGTTTTATTTCAAATTCGATACCTTTACGCGTTCCTGAGATAAATGGTCTTGACAGACGAACAACAAAGTGATCCTACAAGGGTTTCTAATTTTTGGAGTTTAATCCATAAGAATCGATTTTCATATATAAGGCGCCCGGTATGAGAAAAATCCGAGGGGTAAAACCTACTAAAGTAACGAAAATGTGTCACGTTTTTGGTGCGCACCTTTAGTGCGCAACTTTCTAATTTGGCTGTGAGTGTATTAAGACGTACATATGGTATGCTGTATAGGCGACTATACCTATATACTATATGTTATTTCATTAATTTGTGAATTTACCCTTTCATATGATATTAATCTTTTTTCAGTTGAATAAACTCTTTTTGCTTATGGTTAGATACTCGTACTTAACGAGTAAACTCCAGTCGTGCGTCGGAGCTGACACACACATTTTTTTTTTTTGAGATCCGAAACCCTAAAACCATCAAGCAAGAGACTACACATCACATCGTAATAAACAGGCCCTGCAACCTCTTTTGTTATCCTTACTAATATTATAAAAGCGAAACTGAGTTTGTTTGTTTGTTACGTCTTCACGCCTTAATGGCTAAACTGATTTTTATGAATTTAGGTACAGAGATAGTTGGGACCCTGGAAACGGACATAGGATAAGGCTTTTTTTAAAGTGAGAAAGGGGGAGAACGAGGGAAGAAAAAGGAAAACATTGCAATTACGATCAATAAGGCGTAAGGGAGAAAACTACAGGTAGCAGGTACCTGCAAATCAGGAAAGGGGAACTGTGTTACCCCGAATTTAACGCGAGCGAAGCCGCGGGCAAAAGTACTAAATAGAATCTTATTTTCATAAACATAAATATTAAATTCCTGTTTGTTTCCAGGTTAAAGCATGACGGCATCATATCCGAGATCCGTCGGAAGGTGCAAGCGCAACCAACTGCTGTCAGCCATGTTCCTCAGGCGCTCAAGTACCTTGTCACTACTGAGACACTGCTCAACGATGCCCATGAGGTAACTAACTAAACTATAAAGATTATCTATACTAAAGCCCGTCACAGACTTAGCTATAATCTTTATATATATAATTCTTCTGTGAGTGTGTATGTCACTGAACTTCTCTCAAACGACTGGACCGATTTTGATGAAATTTTTTGTGTGTGTTCAAGGGGATCTGGGAATGGTTTAGATTCACAATTTTGTCCGCTGGACAATGTTTTTTTAATTAATTTTTAATTTATTAGTAGTTGTTGATTTTGGAATGTTTTACATTGGATCCGACAGACGGCGCTACCATCGCAGTGTCAAATTAGACAGCTTATTAGCTTATTAAAAAAAGTTTGAAATTTTCAAATTAAAGACGTGTAGACAGGACAACGTCTGTCGGGTCCGCTAGTATATATTAATATTTTTATAGCTAGGCATATTACTATATATTTTCTATACTAATTTTCGAGTGACCGCACACTCAGCTATAATATATATTTCTGTGACGTCACCAAGCGATACCGTAATATAATGTGTTGTTGTTTTAATGAAGGCAAAATATATATTTCTCAGTGTGTGGTAGCTTGCTATAAAATATATTATAGGACGGTATATTAATATACTAGCTTTTGCCCGCGGCTTCGCTCGCGTTAAATTCGGTAGCGCCTTATTGATTTGTAATAGCAACGCTAAGTTTTCCCGTTTCGTCCCTCTTTCTCCCTCATATCCCAATCTTTTAAAAAAAAAAATAGCCTAAGTATGTCCGTCTCCTGGTTCCGAACTATCTCTGTACCAAAACTCATCAAAATCGGTTTAGCCATTAAAGCGTGAAGAGGTAACAAACAAACAAACAAACTCACTTTCGCTTTTATAATATTAAGTAAGGATATTATAGCTAAGTCTGTGACGGGCTTTAATATTGACTTGGCTCACGAGGTTGTCGATATGTGGGATGTGGACTCAGCGATCGTTGTGCCGATAGTCATATCTGCCATTGGCTTAATTGCCAAGAGCCTCGACCAACACTTGAGGAGGCTCTCGTTAGGCAGCTGGATCAAGGGTTTGATACAAAAAGCGGTACTCCTGGACACGGCTCGTATTGTTAGGAGGTTCCTTTCCCTGGAGCCCAGACCGCCGGTAGCTTGGACCCTGTTCCCGATACCGGTGGGTTAATGTTTTTTGTTTTCTTTGCTTTTTAAAATTGGAAATGTGTAAAAATAAATAAATGAAAGAAAGAAAGAAAATTGCGTTTATTTAGCATTAAAAACAAAAACGAAAAATCATGATCACATTAACAAAATAAAATAATAATGCCAAAAGGGCCTCAGCTCAGCATAATGCCAGATGGCAACACAAGGCCGCCACCTGACGCTGATTTTCAGCTGCAGCCCACGAGTGCCATACGCTCGAAAGTATAAACAAACACATTGGCATAAAATTCAGAATTGAAAACAGTTATAAAATTGATATCATAAAATAAAAAACTATATTAAAAAGTAAAAATGTATAAGTAAAAATAATATCATTAGGTAATTTAAAAACGTAAAAAAAAATTATAATTAAAATAAAAGAGAAATAACAACAAAATATGATCTATACTAATATTGTTAAGCTGAAGAGTTTGTTTAGATGACCGCGCTAATCTCAAAAAAATCTGGTCCAAATTTTAAAAATTGCTTTAGTGTTACACACAGGTATTATGCCTTGTGACTGGGACTAGCCTCATTTTATTGTTATCATTGTAACGATTATTCTATAGTACCTGTAAGCGCTCGTAGTCAAAGGGCTCTGCCAGGGCCACCGCCTGCCGGGGTTGCGGGTTGTTCGAAAGAGATACCGCGACCGCGGAACATAAAGGGCAACAGAAGGAACATGGTGGGTTTTAGTTATTAAAAGTCTGACACTCCCCCCGCTCTGGGTGGAGCGGGAGGAGTGTCAGACTTTTAGAGAGTTATTTGATAGTTTTCCAGTCGTAATAAGAAGGGGCTGGCTTTAACTTTTCCCAAGCGTGCTATACAATATGGCAACGCTGCCAGTCTCTTGGGGAAATTGCCAACTGACAGCGCCGAATTTTTTGTCGCTAATGTTTAGTTCTTTAAGTTATTTTTATGTGCTTAGTAATCCTTACTAATATTATAAAAGCGAAAGTGAGTTTGTTTGTTTGTTTGTTACCTCTTCACGCTTTAATGGCTTAACCGATTTTGATGAATTTTGGTACAGAGATAGTTGGGAACCAGGAGACGGACATAGGCTATTTTTTTTTTAAAAAAAAAAGAGTGGGATATGAGGGAGAAAGAGGGACGAATCGGGAAAACTTAGCGTTGCTATTACAAATCAATAAGGCGCTACCGAAGTTAACGCGAGCGAAGCCGCGGGCAAAAGCTAGTTTAAAAATAAATCGGTCCTAAGTTTAATTATTACTGAACACTTTAAGCACAGAGTACACAGGCGGAATTAATGCTATAGGCATTTTCTACAAGTCAACATTTGGGTGATGCAGAGACGAACAGTTAGAACAAAAAAAAAAGTTAAAGTTAAGTTTAAGTTGACGACACGGTTGGCGCAGTAGCTGAGCGATCGACTGCTGCGCTGCGTGTCGCGGGTTCGATTCCCGCACGGAACAAACATTTGTATGACCTACAGATAGTTGTTTCGGGTCTGGCTGTTTGTGTATGTGAGTTTATATGTTTGTAAACGCACCCACGATACAGGAGAAATTCCTAGTGTGGGGCAACGTTTTTCTAAGAAAAAATGAAGGAATATTCATGTATTTCTATTCCAGCTAGTCCACATGGTGACTTGGGCGCGAGTGTCGCCAGTAGAAGCTCTGTCGTACTTCAGTCGCCAGTACCCGCCGCACCCGCTGTCTGCGCAGGCGGCCGTCTGCACTCTGACGTCATATCCGTCTTCCGCCGTGCTGCTGTATATACCGCAGCTGGTGCAGGCCTTGAGGCACGATACTGTGAGTGCAGAATTAGCTAAATTGTGTCGTATTTTCATTGGTATAGCGTTGAATTTCAGTATGTAGTTTATTAAAAGAGTAACCATGGAGTTTCTTGCCGGTTCTTCTCCATAGGAAACGACCAACCCGAACCGTGCATCTTTTCTCGACGTTTTATAAGTCCGTGTAGGCCTATGTAAAATAAAAATATTTTGATTGATTTTGATTTTTGATTAATGCTTTTTAAACGACTTCAATAAAAGAAGGTGGTTCTCAATTCGATTTTTTTAAATTTTTCTAAGGCAGTTTCTCCGTATACTGCGGGCTGATTTACAACGTTATTTTTATAATCGAAAGAGTATACAGACTCTCAATTAGCGACTCGCCCCGACTTCGCACGGATGCAATGCAGATACTAATATTATACGTATACACCTTCCTCTTGAAAAACCGCATCAAAATCCGTTGCGTAATTTGAAAGATCTAAGCATACACATTGACAAACAGACAGCAGAACTTTGCTTTAAACTTTATTTTATTCTACAGATGGGATATGTAGCAGAACTAATAAAGTCACTATCGAAGAAATCTCAAGTCGTAGCTCACCAGCTAATATGGAACATGCACACCAATATGTACACGGACGAGGAAATGCAGAACAAAGACGGTAAGTCTTCACAATATTCTTTTCTAGACCATGTTAAAGTCTGCTTCCAGTCTAAACAACTAGCATCTAAGTACCAGGCATACATATTCACAACCATCATCATCTGCCTAGCCTTTTTCCCAACTATGTTGGGGTCGGCTTCCAGTCTTACCGGATGCAGCTGAATACCAGTATTTCACTTGGAGCGACTGCCTATCTGACCTCCATAACCCAGTTAATACTGGGTAATACGATACCCCTTGGTAATACTGGTTGTCAGACTTTCGGGACACTGACTACTGTAACGACTGTCAAAGATCTACAAATGACAGCCGGGACCAACAGCTTAACGTGCTTTCCGAGGCACGGAGGAAACTCGGTACTTATGTAACGTGTGGTCACCCATCCACAGACCAACCTAGGCAAGCGCGGCTTAACCTAAAGATCGAACTGGGGGGCTGCTATTATTTAGCCACGAGCTCCTCATATTCAGAACCACTCGATTGCAATCGTGCCGTGAGTATAATCGAAAAAGTCCCTCAAACGCTATTCACAGATCCGTAATCGGCCAATTTTGCACAACCGTGTATATGAAGACTACAATCATACCGAAAAAAAAATCCTAGTAAAAATTATATTATATTTATCACTTTAAATTTTCTTCCACAAATTTCTATTTGCTACCATTATGTAACTTACCCTGTTAAACATACCTTGTGTTGTTTAAAAAAAAACCACACGGATCAATGAATAGCGTTTTACCGGTTTGACGAGAGAGTTTGAGATTACGAGAGAATAGACTAATGTCAGTGTCGATTGTCGATTACGATTAATTGGATTATTTGTGAATAGCTATGCAAGAGCTATGCAAGCATGGGTTAACTGGACTGATTACATGTAGTCTTCTTATAGGCGTGTAGATAACAATCAAAATTTAGCCAGCCCAAAACATGAGGACAAGGCTGGCGCTTTCAGTAGCGTCCAAACAGCTCCTGGGATGTGCAAACAACAGGTCACGCAGGACACGGTGCAAAGTATCCCATCGTTTTTTTGCAGATGGGAAATCATCAAATAACTTCCCCCGACACTCCTCCCAGAGGGGCGGAGTGGGGAGGAGTGTCAGTCTTGTACTGACTAAAACCCACCATTGTTCCTTCTTTTGCCCTTTGTGTTCCGGGGCCGCAGTATCTCTTTCGAACAACCCGCAACCCCGGTTCAAGGACATCTCATTTTGAACAAATTGCAACCCCGGAACAACCCGCAACCCCGGGACAAGGAGAAGGAGAAGGTTCTAGGACAGCTCAAGTAACCATTCGGGAATTACATCGTGATGTTTTTCATTTCAGTAGCTCTATTCGATATCCTGGAGAGCCTAACAAAGAACATAGTGGACCATCTATCGGGTCCCGCGAAGGCGTTCTACGAGCGAGAGTTCGACTTCTTCAGTCAGATCACGAACATCAGCGGAACTATCCGACCGTTCCCGAAGGGCGCCGAGAGGAAACGAGCTTGTTTGGAAGCGCTGAAAACTGTTAAGGTTAGAAAAGCGACTTTTAAATACAAAAATGAGTTTATTTCCCAAATTAAAATAGCTGTGTGGTGTTAATTTTTATTTTTTTTCTTTTCTATACTATAATATATATAATAGCCTATGTCCGTCTCCTGGTCCCTAACTATCTCTGTACCAAAATTCATCAAAATCGGTTCAGGCATTAAAGCGTGAAGAGGTAACAAACAAACAAACTCACTTTCGCTTTTATAATATTAGTAAGGATTATCATGTTGCAATAAAACAAATATAGGGTAATTCAAAAACTTAACAGAAATATTACGACGAAATTATAAGATTGCAGTTTTTGCTATTGCATTGTGGAACCTTAAAAAATTACCAGATCACTCTTACTTACTTGTCATAAGAATAACGAAGGTAATCAATCTTCGTTGAAGTAATTTAGAATAGTACAGTACCAGAAGAATATAGGAATAATGCCTTTGCCCAGCATTGCGATATAAAAATATAGCTATATTGAGTCTCGTTTTAGCTACGTTTCGATGCGGACGTGTTGCTGACGCATACATAATACCGTAAACGCGGCGGCGCGAGTCGTTCGCTTGTTATTTTAATCACCATGGGTCAACAACCAATGGTGGCGAATGAATTGCTGGCTTTCCTGCAGCAGAAGTTGGATGTGATGGACGAGGTGTCCGCAGTCCAAATCTGCGCTACGAACTTCAGTGAGGAGGACATCGCTGCTGCCAAGCTGATGTTGTACCGGGTGCTCAACAAGAGTGACCAGATGGTGTCCCGCCGGCGTGACGGGACAAAGAGAAGCATACAAGACATTATCACGCTGCTAAAGGAGACCGACCCTGACGACGTGCCGACGTTTGTGGCGAAGGACTTGCACAAGCTCCCTCCCGTCACATTCGACCATGTCGATGTTACGAGCCTATTGAAGGACATTGTTCTTCTCAAGGCAAGTTTGGTGGATGTGCAGACCAAGTTGGATGCTTCCCAAAAAGCCGTGGCTGATTTGCGCGACGAAGTTAACGACTTGCGTCAAAAGGCAGCGGTATCTGGGTCATCGTTGGGTGCAAAAAACGTAAACACGCGTCGCGGAGCTGGCCTCGATGTATCGGCGGCAAGTTTCGCGTCAGCAGTTTTGTCGCAGTCGTCACCAAGGAATGCTGAGCCTGCAGTGTGCACTCCTTGTGCGCCCCGCTGCCCCGCTCCCGCCCCTGTGGCTCCTTCCCGTGTTGCCACACGACCGCTGCCCGTTTTCGCAGTGTCGGCAGAATCACGTCGAGTTGGTGTGAATTCTGCTAGCGTAGGTGCGAGCATTACTGCTCGCGTTGAGAAGCCCATGCCTGAAGAGGCACCGATTCGGGCTGACGATGGTTTTGTGACGGTGTTGAGGAGGAAGCATCGTCAACGTACCACCAAGAACCGCTGCGGCACGGCTCCATCGGAGCCAAACGTCACAATAAGAGCCGCTAAGCCGAACACTCCGGTGTACATCTCCCGCCTACACTACACCACTACGGCGGAGGGCATCGTTGAGTACGTACGCCAAAAGCTCAAGTACGTAGCGAGAGTGCAGTTGTTGGAGTCGCGTCGCAACGTCAACTTTAAGGCGTTTGTGCTGCGAGTACCAACTTGTTATCTGCACCTCGTCTTGGAAGAGGACTTTTGGCCGCAGGGAGTGGTGTTCCGGCGCTTCCACGGACAAGTGCCACATGAACGCGCAGTGACATAGTGCAGTGAAGTGCTACTAACATAGTTGTTAAGGATTTATTTACTAACACAAATTGTATTAGCTATATATATGTTTGTTTGTAAGGTATTTATCTATGGGCCTAAGATGCCTGAAAATAAATGATTTATTATTATTATTATTATTATTATTATAAAGAATTTTTCAAACTGTTATGTTCTAATTTATTCCTTTCTTTACGCAACAGGTTCAGCCCGGTTGTTATCTACCATCAAACCCTGATTCAATGGTGGTTGACATCGACTACAAGAGCGGTAAGTCATAGCAGTATTCTTTTACAATTTTTATTTATGTTCAATGTTTATAGCGACTCCGAAGTTAGCTGCGAGTGGTGGTCTGCGCATTATACTGTCAAAACGAACGAGCTGCGTGTCGCGGGTTCGATCCCCGCACGGAACAAATATTTGTATGACCTAAAAGTAGTTGTTTCGTATCTGGCTGTTTATGTACGTTTGTAAACGCACCCACAATACAGGAGAAATTCCTAGTGCCCCTCACTAGGAATTTCTCCTGTTAAGTGGGTGCGTTTTCTTAAAAAAAAATCGGTGCATGTCTGCGGCCCGCTGATACCTTAAAATTGTTTTTAACACAGCTTTTTTCCGGTGGGAAATCATCAAATAACTTCTCCTGCTCTGGGCAGAGCGGAAAGGAGTGACATACTTTTACTGACTAATAAAACCCATCCATGTTCCTTATTTTGGCCTTTTTGTTAACATAACCCGCAACCTCGGCAGGCAGGCCCCTCTGCTTTGCTGACATCTCTTTGAAGCGCGCGAACCTCTTCCATGTCTATTCCAATCTCTGCCAGTTTTGTTTTAACCGTATAGTTCGGTACGGACCCCTTCGGGGGCTCGACATTCAAACCTCCGCTGGCTCGGTACTGGCCCCGAAAGGGGTCGAACATTTAAGTCATATGACCTCCTCATTTGTTTTGACGTGATAACGTCTTTAAAATCGTTTTAGTCGGGTGACATGTTCAGAAACTTGTGTCACACCAAAACCTCACAAGCGACATTTCATAAAGATGGTAGCGCCATCTGTTACTTGGCTCGAAAAAAAAACTTTAAATTAGTACTTAATTTCATTTTAGATGTCACTACTGGTGATAACTTATATCACCAATAAGACGTTATCACGTAAACATCTCGATCGTAAACCTACTTTACAAACAACCAATTTTTGTAAATATTTTATTTTCTGGTTAAAAAATAATATGGGTGTGCATTCATTACGATAGTAGAATAAAAATCTTATATGTAAACGTCGTTAGAAGTTCTTTAATTATTGGGTAAGTTTCTTAATTAACCTTTATAAAATCCATGTGCGTAAATTACGATCATAGCCATTTTGATGGCAGTGTAGGTCGACGCTAAAAATCATAAAAAAATGGTTTTCGGATATATAAGCTCCATGTTGTTGGGCCTGATTAACGTGTCCTTTTATTACGTGCAGAAATCATTCGTAATTGAACTTAAATTAGCAGTGGTGATGATACATTTTGAAATCTAAAGTCGAAGTTTCGCGCCAATCGTGCTTGTTTACATTTTTCATTCCACATTATATCACACGGACGCGAATAGATTCTATAACAAATGAGACAAATATCATTGCAAATATTATAAATAACATGAACATGCCCAGTACTTATCTTAATTTGCAATAATAGGACCATTAACACGTAATATTCATAACCACTACTAAATTCACTTTCGAAAATGACGTCCATTTCTTTTTTTTTTATTTTGTGATGTGTAAATGCGATTATTTCAATCGATTTTTTTCTTGTAAATCAATCAACTCGAATAATTAAATTAAGGAATATCAGAAATTGATAGATGAAAATAAGAATAATTTTGTAATACGTGTAAAATACTATAAATACTGATAATAATATTTTTTACGCCACTAAAACCGACTCAACAACAAACAGTAGAATCTGATCTATGGTTAAATTCGCGCCAATTTTATTTTCAGATAAAAATTCAAATAAGGAATGCGCTCGCTGTTCGAATTATTTATATAAAAATGTTATTTTTGCTATTTTATTAATAATTTGGTTTTGTACTTACTATTTGAATGTGAATTGCAAATAGAAATAAATAAGGTTGAATATAGAACGCCCTTATTATGATCTTGGTAGGCACAGTAAAAAAAACAGCCAAGATAAATTATATTTGTTCGACAAAATTGTTTGTAGTATGGTTGGATTAGTTATTTGGAAAGCGTTTTCATTCTTTCCTAAAACATGGCTCGTAGGCCAAAGTGTTCTTGGAGTGGAAGCCTTGTGGTAAAAATGGCCTAGAGGGAGACCACAATTGAGATGGAAAAAAACCCCGGTACACGACATCAAGAAAACTCCAGGTACAAAATAGACCTATTTTGAACCTGGAGTTTTCTTGATGTCGGTGGTGTGGTCTCTCTCTTTTTTTTGGGGTGGGAAATCATCAAATAACTTCCCCCGCTCTAGGCGAAGCAGGGGGGAGTGTCAGACTTTTACTGACTAATGTCCACCGATCGATGTTCCTTCTTTTACTCGGGGCTGCGGTATCTCTTTCGAACAACCCGCAATCCCGGCAGGACCCTACCGGGGTTGCGGGTCTGACACTCCCCCCCGCTCCGCCCAGAGCGGGGGAAGTGAGGCGCCACGGCATCCTCACCTACCACCTCTGTCTCTGTCCCGGAGGAGATGGTGATGTTTGAAGGAGAGAACCTCAAACAAAGCCAGCCACCGCGGGAGACGCTACAGGGGTCGGGCGCCGCGAGACGACAACGACTTTTTGTTAAAAGTTTAACAGGAGCGGATATTTGATGATTTCCCATCCAAGTGGCGCAAGACCGATATAAATGGCGGAATTTAAAGGAGGCCCTTTAAATTCCTAAAGAAGTTTATGAGAAGGCCTCTTTTAAATTCCTAAAGACATCCTTAAATTCCAAAAAATAGAGATACACTATTTAAAAATACTTTTTAGGGTTCCGTACCTCATAATAAATAACAAAACTCAAATATTGAATCTGTGGTCCCTTGAAGCTGTGAAAAAAACAACCTTCCAAGTCTACGTAGAGAAAAGATATGACCGTTTATGTCGTCAGTTTGTACGGAACCCTTGGGGCATGAGTCCGACTCGTATTTGGCCGGTCTATTTTTAATAGGCTGAACCGCTTACTGCTACGCAAAGGTCTCCTTATACCTTTCTAATTTTTTTATCCAACCAATACTTTTAAGTGTCAATATTTTAGAGCCCCGATGTGTACTTGTGTACGGAGTCCCTGTATGTCTAAATCAAGGCTCTACTGCGGAGGCATGGCTTTCTAGGTGCGGTACGGTATGGTTGTGCCGGCTGGGCTGCCTGACTGGCTACCTACAGAATTAGCATGACCTACAAAATTGGCCGCCATTTTCATTTATCGTCATTCAAGAAAACAGCCAAAATCTTTTACCGCGAAACCGTTGGACAGCAAATGTACCTCAAATCTGGGCGCATAACAAAATAATTATAGCATAATAAAAAAAAACGTAACAAAATGTCTTTCTTTTATAATCGACTAGCTTTTGCCCGCGGCTTCGCTCGCGTTAAATTCGGTAGCGCCTTATTGATTTGTAATAGCAACGCTAAGTTTTCCTGTTTCTTCCCTCTTTCTCCCTCATATCCCACTCTTTTAAAAAAAATAATAGCCTATGTCCGTCTCCTGGTTCCCAACTATCTCTGTACCAAAATTCATCAAAATCGGTTTAGCCATTCAAGCGTGAAGAGGTAACAAACAAACAAACTCACTTTCACTTTTATAATATTAGTAAGGATATCATAGATATTTGTACAACTATAATATCTATAGAAGAATACTATGCCACCTCCATAGGTAAATTCCTCAATGGTCCTAAAACTTTTTTTTAAAGTTTACTCTATTACGATTATCGATTAGGTTGAATGCAACTTTTTAATCGTAATGATGAAACTTAGTTTTACGGTCAGCACTAAGAAATGTCATATTGCAATACATTTTGTAGTATTTTTTGTCGAGATTTGTATCGTGTTTTTTTATTAATTTATATGTAAAATGGCAAAAATAAGAATGCAGATGGAATGTCACTGTTTTTATTTTAGATTTCCGATTTTATTATCAAATGGTTATCTTGTGTATGTAATTATTTCCAGCGTTTTTAAAGTACCTAATTTTTGGAAGGGTGTAGTGATATGTATTTTACACACATTTTGCAATAGATTGACGCCGTTTTATCGACCTTATGAGGTTTTTGGAAATATAAACCTCAAACTTATCGTATGAAACAGCCGCTGTGATTTATTTTTAATAACAAAATTGAATGCTGTAAATTGATGAAAAATTTGAATTTCATGACAATTCGCGTCACCCCACCGATTCAGCTGATGTGTCATATGTCAAAATCCTGTCGTGCAGAGTGGTTAATCAAGCTCATGTAAATCATATTTTTGTCCAGGAACCCCAATGCAGAGTGCAGCGAAAGCCCCTTACTTGGCCAGGTTCAGGGTCCGGAAATACGGCATCGATGAGATGGAATCCGTCGCCATGGCTATCTCCGCAGGAGAGGATCCTCCTTCAGTAAGTATCAAGAAACATGTCAAATACAGTCAGATACATGTCTAACATAGTCCAATACAGTCAGATACATGTCCAATACAGTTAATACATGTTTAATACAGTAAGATACATGTTGAATACAATCAGATACATTTTGAATACAATCAGGTACGTGTTTAATACAGTCAGATACATAATCAGAAGGTCGCATTCAGTCTTTCATATTTCTCGTTTTAAAAAAAATAATACTTACACGAAGATGAAAAAAAAACAAGAAGAAAGAGTTTTGTTTAGTAGTAGTAGCAACACACATTTTGTAGTATTTTGAAATGAAAACCCTTAAGTCACTTTGCTGTCCGTCTGTCTGTCTGTCAAGACCTTCTATCTCGGGAACGCGTGGAGGTATCGAATTGAAATTAAAACCATATACTCAATTCTGTGGGCCCTTGTAGCTGTGAAAAAAATTATGCCTCTATGTCTACGCAGTCAAAAAATATAGCCGCTTATGTCGCAACTTAGTTGGTTATGCTAGCCACTTAAGAGCAACCACCCTAGAAAGCCGTCAAATGAAGTCGCTGTATCGAAAATCCGCTAGATGGCATCATCACCATCATTTTGGTAAAGTTGTTTTCTTTAACTTATTCCTTTAAAACAGAGTCTTCTAAAATATTTCAACGTTGCTCATCGCCGTTCTACTGCTGAACTTGCATTCGTAAGTCTTTGTGAACCTACCCGAAGTTACCATTCCTAAATAATTTGACTCCTACGTTTACCCAGAACGGAATTTTCCAATTTTGACGGCACGGTTAGTGCAGTGTCTAAGTGATTGATTGTTGCACTGCGTGTCGCGAGTTTGATCCCCGCACGGAACAATTACTTATGTCAAACCTACAGGTAGTTGTTTCGGGTCTGGCGTTGCGTATGTGAGTTTAAATGTTGGGCAACGCACTCACGATACAGGAGAAAATCCCAGGGTCGGGTAACGCTTATTAAAAATATGCCTTATTACAATTACATACAAGTTATAAAATACCTAAAACAGGGCCATTATGAGAAACCATAGATTTTGGCGATTACTGCACGGATCAGATACTCGCATTTCATACAGAAAGTTTTTGAAGTCATAAAAACTGACAATTAACATTCTACTAATATTAAAATTCCGTCACCGTACTCACGTCGCACGAAAAAGTCTTAACACTAAAAAGAGTGAATTGACATAATCCCGCATGGAACGACAGTTACGATGTGTGATGTGAATGAGCACGAGAAAATTATACAAAATAGCTCTTGCCCGCGGTTTCGCTCGCGTTAAATTCGGGGTAACACAGTTCCCCTTTCCTGATTTACAGGTACCTGCTACCTGTAGTTTTTGCCCTTGCGCCTTTTAATTGTAATAGCAATGATAAGTTTTCCCTTTTCTTCCCTCTTTCTCCCTCATATCTCAATAATAAAAAAAAATCGCCTATGTCCGTCTCCAGGGTCCCAACTATATCTGTACCAATTCATCAAAATCGGTTAAGCCATTTAGGCGTTAGGACGTAACAAACAAACTCACTTTCGCTTTTATAATATTAGTAAGGAAATAAGGATGACCATAAGGAACCTAAGGAAGGACCATAAGGGTTTCAAACTTCAAAAGGAAAAATACGGAACCCTGATACCCTTTGTCTTCCGTTTGTCTGACTATCCGATAGTCGATAGTCCGCGTCAGGGTATCGAGTAAAAATGAAAACCATATAAGTACTGAAGTTTGTGGTCCTTTGCTGTGAAAAAAACAAAAAACAACCTTCTGAGCCTACGCAGTCAAAAGAACCCTCGGTACGCTTGGCCGATTTATTTGACACTAGCTTTTGCCCGCGGTTTCGCTCGCGTTTAATTCGGGGTAACACAGTTCCCCTTTCCTGATTTGCAGGTACCTGCTGCTTGTAGTTTTTGCCTTAGCGCCTTATTTATTGTAATAGCAAAGCTAAGTTTTCCCTTTTTTCCCCTTTTTCTCCCTCATTTCTCACTTTTTAAGAAAAAAAGTTAGTCGTCTCCAGGGTCCCAACTATTTCTGTAGGTACCAAAATTCATCAAAATCGGTTTAGCCATGTAAGCGTGAAGACGTAACAAACAAACAAACTCACTTTCGCTTTTATAGTATTAGTAAGGATTCTATCTACAAATGACAGCGGGAACCAACAGCTTAACGTGCTTTCTGAGGCACGGAGGAACTCGGTATATAACGGGTGGTCACCCATCCACAGACTAACCTAGGCAAACACGTCATAATCCAAAGATTAACCCTAGCAGCTGCCATTATTTAGCCAATTTAAATTAAGTTGAAAATTGCAAATTTGACCTCAAATATCTTTGATTAGGATCCCAAGGTATGGTCTAACTGCAACAACAAAAATATCTTCAGTCTCTTTACACCTACGCTAATTTCCACTGTTCTACCAAACAGGAAGAAGGTAAAGACCGGTTTACTGGCATAGCATCCGAAGTATGGCAGGCAGCCATCTTTAAAGTGGGAGATGACGTCAGACAGGACATGTTGGCGCTGCAAGTTATCTCGCTTTTCAAGAACATCTTCCAACAAGTTGGCTTGGACCTGTACTTGTTCCCATATAAAGTTGTCGCTACTGCGCCTGGGGTGAGTATTTTTATATAGTTTTTCGGGGATAGGTGTTAGTTGTACTAATTTTAAAGGTTTTTTTAGGGTTCTGTACGTCAAAACGGAATCCTTTAAGGATTTTTAGGACACTCGTTGTCCGTTTGTGTTTTTGTTTATCTGTCCAGATCCTTAATATCCAGAATGCGTGGAGGTATCGAGTTAAAATTAAAACTATATACTCAAGTCTATCGTCCCTTGGAGCTGTGAAAAAATCAACTCTCCAAGTCTACGCAGTCAAAATATATGGCCGTTTATGTCGCAAGTTTTTACGGAACCCAAATCAAATTCGCACTTGGCCGATTAGTTAGTTGTAAAATCTTCAATAGATGTGTCTTTGAAGTTATTGCGAAATTATTTGGGAAAAGAAATTACAGGCGAAAAGCAATAGCATCTCGCAGTTTAACCTATGAAGGTTAAACTGCGAGATGCTGTTAGATAGATAGATTTAAGCGGATTAAGCGGACGCCCGCTTAACCGGACAGGGGTTCAAAAACGGACCCCCTAATCGAAAGCCCAGTAAGGGATCACTTTTATAAAAAATCACTGCATTCTAAATCAATTTTTATTAAGTTTTTTCCTTTTCTTTAGTGTGGCGTGATAGAATGCGTGCCTAACGCTAAATCCCGGGACCAGCTCGGAAGACAGACCGACATAGGCATGTACGAATACTTCATCAAGAAGTACGGGGATGAGACCACTAGAGAGTTTCAGGTATGTTTAATTTTAGCCTTAATTGCATTATTATTCCACGCGCGCCTCAAAGAGATGTCAGAAAAACAGAGGACCCTGCCAGAGCCACCGCTTGCCGGGATGAAGGATTGTTCGAAAGCGATACCGCGGCCCCGGAACATGTGACCGACGGTTAGTTGTTCCGAGTCTGGCTGTTTGTGTATGTAAGTTTATATGTTTGTTGTAAACGCACCCACTATACAGGAGAAATTTCTAGCGTAGACCACCATATATAATTTTTAATTCCAGGCCGCACGCCGTTGCTTCGTGACGTCAATGGCCGCGTACAGCGTGATCGGCTTCCTGCTGCAGATCAAGGACAGACACAACGGCAACATTATGCTGGACGTGGATGGGCATATCATACATATAGGTTTGTAAAGACTTTGCTCAACACAAACCAGCCGTGGCGGGAGACGACTCTCAGCCACCGTAGATGCGGGTCTATGCGGGGGAAGTTGACCGGACGCGGACGGTGAGCTTCCCATTGCTCACCGTCCGCGTCCGGTCAACTTCCCCCGCTCGGTGGGAAGCTTTTTTAGAGCGGGGCAGTTTTTTTTTATAAATACCCGCAAAAATAAAAAGTAGGTGGCTCCCATACAACAAACATGTCTTCTGTCGTTTTTATCGATAATGGTACGGAACACTTCGTGCGCGAGTCCGACTCGCACTTGACCGTTTTAATTTTTTTGTCTTCATTCATTCATCTATGACAAATAAATACAAGTAAAGATAAAATTTTAAAATAGAACTGTAAGTATAGGCTAAATGTTTATGGTTAGATATAATTTTAATTAATTTATCATCGTGAAAGTTCCTAACGTACTTGATAAAAGATACTTACTGCAATATTATTCTATTAGTTTTAACACATTTTGCTGCGCCCTAACAGGGTCATGTACTCACTAGTTTTAAGCCTAGCGTGTAACTATTTGTACATTGTGCAATTTTATTTTATTTTTAGATTTCGGGTTTATGTTCGAGTCATCGCCGGGCGGTAACCTAGGATTTGAACCCGATATTAAACTGACTGATGAGATGGTCATGGTCATGGGAGGCAAGATGGAAGCCCCTCCATTCAGATGGTTCTGTGAGCTCTGCGTGCAAGCCTTCCTTGCTGTCAGGTAAATATGGACCTTGTTTTTTTTGTACATAGAGTTCTTATTCAAAGGGTATCACCGAATTTTTTCAATGTATTGTCCAACTATGAGAACTTAAACTTTGCGAATAGGTACTTATTATCTGTTTTGAAATGTCGGTAAATAAAAAGTGTATTATTAACAACTTTCAGTTGTGTATTGCTGTGTCTAACATTTCTGCTGTATAGGTGCTCAGTTCTGTCAAATAGGGATCCTTATTGCAAAAGATCGATTTATTATACACCGGTACTAGACAATCGATTAAAAAAAATAATTGAAATATATCGCATTTATTTCATTATCGTAGACACAATATGTTTTTATTTCTTTGTCTACGATTTCAGCTAACATTAGCCACGGAACATAAAGGTCAAAAGAAAGAAAATGCATGGGTTTTAGTCAGTACAAGTCAGACACTCCCGCGATAACTTCCCTTTTGATGATAACCCATCCGCAAAAAAAATATTAACATTACTACTCTGGAATACAATTTTGCGAATGTAAAAATTACTAGCGAAAGTTTTCCAATGTTTTAGCTACCAGTTTGCGCTATTCCTGGTCAAATAGACAAACGTCCTAACTCCGTCTTCTCCTTCCAGGCCCTACCAAGAAGCAATAATATCAATGGTGTCTCTCATGCTTGACACCGGCCTCCCATGCTTTAGAGGCCAAACAATCCGCCTGCTGCGCTCCCGGTTCGCGCCCAACTCCACAGAGAAAGAGGCCGCAGCGTACATGCTCTCCGTCATTAGGAACTCCTTCCTAAACTTTAGAACTAGGACCTATGATATGATCCAGTATTACCAGAATCAAATTCCGTATTAAACCGTGTGTTTTTGTTATTGGGGAAATATTAAAAGGGTTTTGTGTATGAGGTGTGATTGGCATAACTGAAAACGTTGTCGTTACCTTGTATGTCGCCTTGAGCAACGCAGAATGAACTAAAAAATATTGTTTACAGCGCCATTTAGCGGGGAAATGCCACAAGCAAACCGTGTATTTCACCTGAAGTGACGTTTGAAACAGCGACCATAGAGAGAGATTTTTTGTCTGTGCAGAAAAATGTTTTTTTTTGTTTGTTGGAATATTTTAAATTATTTTCTCTCTCTTTGCTGTGTTATAAACAACATTGATAATCACTGATATAATCTCCAGCGTTTGATTGACCATAGTACCTACGTGATATGGGCAAAATTGTGGTGAATTTCAATCACCATTCACCGCACACGCCATTAAATAAATAAGTGAAGTGAGTGTTTATAATTCGAGCTGCGACTTCGCTTGATGCGTTTTGTTGTTTTCCACATGTTGTCGCTAGGTATATCTTTAATAAAAAAGGTTTGTTTAAAGTTTCCCTTTTCATGTATTCAGTTATTTCAATTACATCTTCTGCGGCGTCCATAAGGGCGCTGTCAACCTAGCAAGGTGGACAATGTTAGTTGCTTTATATCATAAATATCTAGACAAAAGTGTTGGTGATTTCCGACGAGACGAGACCTTCGCGACGGTGATTTGGTAAGGATTGATCACTTGAGATCGAATTATATGCAAATTAAAAAGCATATGCATGTTATTGCTGTTTTGTATGTACCAGCGATTTATAGTACCCATTGACCAAAGTAACAACAAGTATTATCAAGGTGTATCGTATTACCCAGTTCTTACTGGGTTGTGGAGGTCAGATAGGCAGTCGCTCTATTTAAAATATTCGGTTGGTCTGATTAGACTTGAAGCTGACCCCAACAAACTTGCAGAAAAGCAGATGTTGAAGACCGAAGTGGACGTAGAACCATCTTATCAAGTTATAAAAACAAGATATAATAATTTAGAATAATTTTTGGGGTTTATCATTTCATTGACCAATATATTTGGAGCTTCTTCATACACTACTCGTCCTCTTATTCGACACCTCCTTTCTTGCGAGATCCTTCACTCAGCTTATCCATCGTTGTTTTAGGTCTTTGGTATGATATCACGTCGAAAATGTAGCAAATAAAAAAAACATTTTTAGTTCTTATTTCAATTAAATTTTTCACATTTTGGTAATTTAGTTCCAAATTTAAAATAGGTAATATATCATGCGTATTTCTTTTAAGTTGCATATAATCCGGTCACTTTATCACCATTGAAGGCAATTTTGGTGATGGCAAAAGACTTGAATTAGGAGATTTAAATTAATTTGGGATAATTGTTTTTTTCCCTATTTTTACCACTATTATTATTATTTGTGAAAGTTATTTAGGAGAAGAATACAAGGCGGAAGGGCCGTTGACGCACAAACGTATTCAGTACTTCATGAATCACATAAAAAAAATCATTAGTAATATTACTAATATACCCGGAAAGCCACGAAGAAGGTGGCGGGACGAACTAGAGAGGTTTCATCACTGGAAAGAGGTGGAAGGAGTGGAGGGATGCCCTTTGCCCATAAGTGGGACAGCGCAAGCTAGAAAAAAAATATAAGGGTTCCGTTTCTTCCTTTTGAGGTACGAAAGACCAAAAGATATTTGCAGTTTTTCCCGTTTGTGCGTCGATGTACAGACGCCTGCACATCAAGCTACTACAATCTGTCAGATTTCTTTGATAGATTTTCGACTTTATTTCTAAAGTATTAGGTTCAAGGTTCATTGGAAAAAATTTACAGTTTCGGGTAGCTTGACCTGCTGGCTTCTGTACCTTCCACCCCGTACTATTTTGTATTATTAATGTGTTATTAAAATACTAAGTCGTGAATTGTTTTTGTTACATTTCAGCTTTGTAGAGTTTTCGTCTATGTCATTCAATATAACAATATGTCTGACTGTTTCTCTAAAGGCCTTCGTTATTTATGTAAACTTGTACTGTACAATCAATATTATATCACCGGTTTTGTGTAGTAAGGGTCATTTTCCTTTGCGTTATCTTATCACTGATCTGTAACTATAGTAACTAATCGAACGATATTGAAAATAAAACTCCGTCTTATAACATCAATTTTTATTAAGCACACCTATTAATCTAGCAAATTGTAATTTATATTAATAATGAAATGATATGGCGAAATACAATTACCACAAAAACGAACAAAAATAACAGTTTTTTGAAATAATTTGTCGCATTTCGAATCTAGAAAAGTTTACTTATCAGTAAAAAGTTTAGCCAAAATACCGTTCGTAAATTAAAGTTACAATATGTCAAACATATACACACACGTGTGTCCTGTGTATTTTTAACTTATTTTTATAATTTGTTACTTTAAAATTCCTGTAATCGTGTTCATTTGTTAATAAAGTCATTTTTTATATTACAACATCGAATTACATTCTTTTTAAACATTATGTTACACAAACCTTTAAAATCTATGATTATAATTTACTGCTATTATATCTACAGCAGAAATTACACAACGAGGGAAATATTCTTAAAATCTAAGGTATACGCGAATGTGTTTTCATTTAAAATGTTAACAAGTGCTTTGCTTTGCAACAATGTGTTCCGGGGCCGCGGTATCTCTTTCAAACAACCCGCAACCCCGGCAGGAGAAGATTTGTGTTTATACAAAACTTGTGTGTATTGATTGTCAGCGATTGATTACATACAAGTTTAAATTGTCTTTAGTCCATTCATCGAGAAGTTATTCGATCACAAAACACCTGAGATCATCCATTTTTTTTAGCCGGCTTAAAAGTTTTGGTCTATTTTTGCTGTTTGAAAATAGGCCTAAAATGCATGGATGGTAAGACCCTTTAAAACTACCAAAACAAATCTAATTTCTTAATTCCATTCATATCCAAAATGCCATCAGATTTCAATTGCAATAGAAAACGAACTACATAATTATAAGATTTACTAAAAGTTTACATAGGTAGGTACCTACTTTACTTTGTGTTCTAAACGAAATAGATCTTAGAAAAAAAAACAAAGCCTTAAGAAGAAAAAAAAATGAATATAAAATAATTAATAAAGGAATCCATGTTTAGTTGTTTGTGGTTGAGAATTAACGTGATGAAAGGGTGATAGGATTTATTATAATAGAATGGCATTGGTTTCTTGTGAAATAGAAGTATTTTAGTAAATAATAAATAAACGTTTCTGTGTGATACAGTTTGGTGGAAAAGTGTTTAGTTTCTATTTAATTGTACTTCTTTTAGACGAAAGTTAATTTAAATGGTAAAAAAGTTTTTTTATGAGGTACGGGGACGAATTTAAAAAAAAAACCTAATGGGGGACGGAGATTTTTTAGTAGAAATTAATACTATCGGGGTTTCCAAAAGTAGTAACTCTTGCCCAAATAAAGAGTTACAAAAAAAAACTATGTGTATTCTAAAATTGAGGTAATAAATTAAGTCTTAAATTTAAATCGTTTGGTGATCTGTTTCTTAGTGATAATTAGGAATTTGGAAAAAAAATTTACCATTTACTATGCTATAGAAATTTATATAGGTAGGTACTAACATCAATAAATATTTGAATCTAACAGACTATAAATACCTATGTAGGTATGTTTTTAAACGTAACTTATCCAAACCTAATTACGAAGTTTCGCCAATAATAATTAAAAATGAATAAAGAATAAAATCAATAATAGCTCTGTATCATGTTACCATAGTTGTAATAACTATATCAATAAATTATAAAAAAAAATGTATATCATATTATATATTAGTCAAGCCGTTTTGAATGTTTATGTATTAAAGTGAATAAAAAAACCTATTTATTGTACGATTAGTACTTAGAAGATTTTTAGGCCAATTTCTAGTTTAGTCTGCTCATGTTATTCATATGATAGGTACTGGTTTTAATGTAAGCAAGGATAAAAATGATCGTTTTTATAATTTTTTATATTGTCAAGTTTTTTTGTATGCCCAGTTCCAAAAATAGTGACAGCTGAATGCCTTAAAATTTGAACTTATGGAATTTCTACCCAGCAGAGCGCTTTTGTTCCGACATACACATTAAAATTATCATAGTATTGATGGAATGAACATCATCATCATTTTCCTAACCTTGTCCCATTTTATTTGGGGTCGGCGCCGCGCAACTCATTTTCTTCTTCCATTGTATGACATGGACATATTAAGTCCTTATTTTTCTAGTTAAAACCCATGACAAACGAAACAATAGTTGTTATAAGTACTGAAAAATAAATCACATTTTTAAATGCACAGCCCGTTTTAAATGTTATAGTAAGTATTTCAAATAAAATCAATATTTTTTGTTATTAGTTAAACCTACAATCCTTGCTTATATATAATATACGAGTATCTAACCATATTATTGTAAACAATTTACAAGTCTCTTAAGTGTGTTTTTTTATGGATATTGTATGGTAAACAAATATGATAACACGCATTTTCATTCTTGATACGAAGAAATATTATTAAAATGGTAAATATTCGAATTTACCATTTAAATACTACTTTGTATCTGATAAACAAGACGTTCGTATTAATCTTAGTTTATTATAGATATATAGAAACGTATCCTTTTAAAAGTTCTTGCCCTATTTGATTACCAAATGAGATATCTAAGCGGAGAAACACACTAAGTATAAATGTTGCGTTATAAAATTGTATAAAGTGCGTTTAAAATGAGACAGTGACTGATCTCGCGCCATGTTGATGACGTCATAGCTGTTAAATCGAAGAAGTTAGTTGCTTGATATTTTTTTATTGAAAAAAAAAAGTCATAAAAAGATTTACATTGGCCTCAAGACGCAGGCCTACCTATCGAGAATTTACCAGCATTCAACTGACAGGTAAAGTCTCAATGTGGTACGAGCTCAGTCACTTTCTCATTGGAAACGCATTGTATACCTATATTATTGTTGATAGTACTTTTCTGACATTCCTCTGGATTATTCATGTTTGAACGAATATATCTGGTTAAGGTGTCTGATGTGTTTTATTTCTTACTTTTATGGCTAGAACTTGTAGTTTAACTACTTGCATTGAAATATCGCTATGCGATATTTATTTGGCCATTTAGGCGAGAAGACGTAACAATAAAACAAACTCACTTTCGCTTTTATAATATTAGTAAGGATAGTCGTTATAGGTAGTCTGTGGCTCAAAAGTCAGTACCAAGGAGTATCGTTTTACCCAGTTATTAATACTGCAGGATGTTCGAATGACATACCGCAGCCCCGGAACACAAAGGGCAAAAGAAAGAACATGGGGTTTCCCTTCCGCTCCGCCCGGGAGGAGTCACTTGATGAGTTCTCGTCCGTAAAAATAAAAACTCTGTTATTAACTGGATTGTGAAGTTCAGTTAGGCAGTCGCTCCATGTAAAATACTGGTATTCAGCTGAATCCGGTAAGACTGGAAGCCGACCCCAATTTAGTTATAAAAAGGCTAGGCAGGTGATGAAGCAGAAGAATCCGCGGTAATTTTTTTATTAATAAAATTACCAAATTCCCTACTGTAAATTATTTATTCAAAGTCCATATCATAACATTCAATATATGACAAGTAGAATTCTACTTTTTTCAAACACTTCTTCACTTTGCTTACATCTAAATTTGGTAAATGTTCCAGTTCATGTTCTGGAAACTTTCTGGAAAATTCTGCTTTTTCTTTGACAGTCTTTTCTTCAGCTTTCCCTTGTTTTCCTATAGATTTGGCGCCGGTTAGTATATGGTGCAAGTGTGATAAGGCTGCTTGGCAATAGTATTTCTCATTTTCTTCACTGGGTCCTCTGATAATGAGGAATGTGTCCTTTTTCATAACTGTGAGACTAGCTTCATCTGTCTGAATGAGTTCACTCTGAAATTATTAAAAAAAAAATATTACTTAATGAAAAGGTTTTAGAACAACTGATTGTCAAGTCTAAATTAAATATGGCCGAGTCGTTAGCGGAACTCAAAAAACTCAAAACATTTATTTCAATTACATCATTACAGGCACTTTTGAATATGAAGAAACAAAAGAATGAAGCTGCAGTCCCAGTCCAAAAGGCATAATAACTTGTGAAAGTACTGTAGTTATTCATTCTAAAGCATTAACCTCTATGGAGAAGAATGGGCATGAATGTAATTTATGGAGTGGAATGGAAACTCCATAGACAGCCTTTTAATTTTTTTTTTTTTAACATCATGCCTTGAAAGCAGCATTGTACTTAAATAGTACACCAACATTTCGCCAGTTGTTGTTGTCCCATGAAAAAACGAGTGGATGAACCTATTGGTGACAACAGGGAACAATTCCACTCCCTTTTGCTATTGAAAAATCCTGATGGAAAACCCAACATCACTTGGCCCGGCCTAGAAGTTGAACCCAGGACCTCATGGTGGAAAGGTCATAGATTAATCAGAATTAGGTTTTATAATTGTTGCTTGAATCATCATCTTCCTGATGGTCTCCACTATACGTACCTGAATGTTGAACACAAAAAATTACTTAAAACTTCCTTCTTTTTTTGAAGTTGGTTAATAATAGGCCTTTATCCAACATATATATTTGAGCAACTACAAATCATCTGTACATTTACCTGAAGACACTTCTGTGCAACAGACTCCAAAGCAATGGCTGGATTATCAAAGTTGGCATTGCTGTCCAAATTGTCACAAATATTGAGCAGACATATCACTGCCTCGCCTGGGTCTATCTCTCCATTGAAGTATCGCAATACGAAAGCATAGGATGCTAGCACATTTGTGATGTTGTTCTTGATTGTAGGTGATGGTTTTACAGCCTGAAATAATTATCACGGAATATTAGTTACACTACAACTCCCATACGCAAAATACGCGCCCCAGACGTGGAGTTGCCAGCCCAGTTATACAATACAATACACTACTACTCAAGGAACTTTTTTTTTTTTTTTTTTGTGTTTTCTATAAGTACTACAATCTGTCTCCATTGTGGGACATTCAGTGGTAGGTGGGTTGGTGCTATTGCTGGCGCGCTTGGTATGTGACCTTTGTCACATCCTCATTGTTCTTCAGCAATGTTCACTGGGACTGTATCAAATCTTGAGGTATTTTACGCTTTAAACGCCGCGCTTTGTTTTGGCTTGCCATTAATGGTCGGGCTAGGTTGTTTGGGTGCCGTTCAATCCGTTCTTTGTAGTTTTTGGTATAGCGTATAATTTCCTGTTTCACAGAGGGCAGGCGTAGGTCGCGATGTAATAGTTCGTTGGGTACGAACCAGGGGGCGTTAGTTATCATACGGAGTGCTTTATTTTGAAATCTTTGTATGATTTCGATGTTTGAATGAGATGCAGTACCCCATAGTTGTATCCCGTACGTCCAGACGGGCTTCAGTATTGCCTTGTATAAAAGTAATTTGTTTTCAAGCGATAGTTGCGACCGTCGCCCAATAAGCCAGTAAAGTTTCCGCGTTTGAATACCTAGTTGCTTTCTCTTCATGAAGATATGTTTTTGCCAAGTGAGTCTTTTGTCAAGGAACTTGTGGCAACATAATAGCAGCAGCTTGTATCAATTTTTAGCTTAAGCCACACTTGCTTAGGTTGGTCAATGCGTAAAGGCATAGAGTTGAAATTAAAAGCACATACTCAAGTCTGTAGCTTCCTCTAACTTCCTCACAGTCAAAATATATGGCCATTTAAATCGCAAGTTTGTACCGCGGCCTTGGTGTGTGAGTCCGACACATTATTTAAATTAACATACAGGCAACAAGTAAAAATTTGGACAAACACAAACTTACAGTCAGTGTCTCAAATTTAGGCACAGCTTTCAACTTTGGACATTTCTTCAAAGCTTCGCCATCATCCACACCTACACCAACATCCTCCACCAGCTTCTTATCCCTTCTATATGTCCACCATGGATCCCACTGTGGCATAATAGAACCTACATCCCCTTGATTTAAGAGTGCTTCAAACTCATTTCTCTCATCTTCCGTCAAAGCATTCCATACTGCATCTGCATCATCGAGGTTCAGGTCTTTTATACGATCTTCAAGGTCTATTCCAGCTTCATCGTCTGAATCAGAGGGTTCGTCATCATATTCTATTAAGTTTTCTATGTCAATGTTGTCAACATCCTCATTCTGCATCCGTTTTAAAATCTCCATCATTTTATCTCTGGATTCGTCATCGGCGTGATTTGACGCCATTTCGTCGTTCACGCATTCTCTGTAGAAACTTTCAGAGCATTGCTGGTGCTTCTCTGATTTGTAGCAGTCTAGAGAACAGTAGAAAATTTCGCAGCGAGGGCAGCAGTATTTGCTTTGATTGTCGTTGCAACTGAAAGTTTATATGATGGAATTAACTATTAGTGCTTAAAATATAGTTTAAAGAAGTATTTAATAACAAGGGTCTTTGGAGCAAAATAAAACATTCCTTAGAGGTTAGATATACTCACAGTCCACAAACATTTTGGTTTATTTTGGAAGTTTTACTATGAGCCATTGTAACCTTTTATTGGTAATATTAATTCAGACAAATTTTACATAAATGAGAAATCTCTAAATCACAAAACCGCTGTTAATTGTTAAATTCCCGGCTTTGCAAATCGCAATATTATCGAATTAAATGAGCTGACAATTGACATTTGTTTGGCGAGACAGTTGACGTTGACGTTCAGGATGATACTGACAGTGACAGCCGCTAAATCATATTGAGGTTAATCATGATCTTAATGCGTTTAGTCCTCTTTGGTTTAGTCCCTGATTGCCATATTTTGTCATAGATCTTTACTATTATATTCTTTTTTTAGAGATTTAAATAAACAAACTATATTGAAAATAGTTACAGTTACCTATCTGCCTTTGCTCTAGAGAATATCAAGTATCTTTCAAGCAAATATTATTGCTTCAATTGTAATATCATAACGTAGCTGTCAAAGTCAAAATACCTTGTTTTCGAAATGAAAATCAAAACAACAGGGTCCAAAATAATACAAACAATACAATAACATAAACAGTCAATTTAATAGTGTGTAAAGTTTCAATATTTTAAACTACACCTGTAAACATGTTGGAGCCAGAATTAGTGGAGGATTTCTTCGGGGTCTACTTATTGTACTGTATCAATCCAAAATACAAAGGCCGCACATACATTGGTTATACTCGTGATCCAAACAGGAGAATAATACAACATAACAAGGGCAGGCTAAACTTTCCTTTACGGGCCGTCGAGTTGGAAGTTCATTTTTTTTTTGTAGATAGTACTCATTAACAGAAGGCTTTTTTCAAAGTTTTAAGTTGCGGAGACGCACGGTTTACGAGATATAATTTTTTAAAGTTTCCAAAATAATACGCAATTTAGGTTACTTAAAATGTCACAGTAATGTCAAAATTGACGTTTTACGTTCCGTTTATGGCGGACGTGTTATTCATTAAATTTTATCATATTATGTTTTTAATATAATTATGTATATCATATAGTAAATTTGATATATAATTAATGTGCACTAATAATGCGTTGTATTATGCAATTACATTTACTTTTTTACATAAAAATAACGCAAATTGACTTTTTTACAAAAAAAATATTTATGAATATTTGTTTACACTGTGGAACGGAACGTTTAGTGATGCTATTTTGTTGTTTTGTTGATAGTGTCAGGTTTGTTTCCGAAGCCCTTTGCTTCTGCTTCTGTGTCTGAAGAGTCGAGTGATGTGCAAGTGTTGGACTCAAATGAGCCGCTTGTCACGGCCTCCTCTTGAGTGCCTGTGCCTTCTAGTAGTGCGCGAGTACAAGTGTTGGACTCAATAGAGCCACTTGTGCTCCCGTGTGTGTCGTCGTCGGTCCTAGACGAACCGGTTGCTGGTCCCAGTGGAGTAGCAGCGGGATCTAGTGGTAGCTTACCAGCTGTCGCTAGTTCTTCGGAGGACGAGGATGAGGACATTGCTCCTGCGATGCCCAGGCCTACTGGGTCTTCTGGCATAAGGATCAATCCTTACTCGGATGAGTTAAAGTAAGTTTTGAATTATTGATATGTTGTTGCTAATGTGAGTTGTTAACCTGTAGCTTTTCTGATTGAGTCTGTTAAAGTACACTCATAACAGGTTAGGACCGTTAGTCTAAGAGCGAGCGAAGCGAGCTCAGAATTTTAGGGCACCCCGACTCGGACAGGTTAGGTTAGAAGGAGGTGGCGGGGTCGTAGTGAGCGAGCGAAGCGAGCGAACAGACCCTGCCACCTCCTTCGTGGTTATTTTTTTTTAAACCACCCAGAAGTAGGAGCTCCGCAAAAAGCTATCTTTTAATTTAAATCATTTTTTTTTTTGTTTCAGATCTATGTGGAACTGGAGGAAGATTTTTCTCTAACTAAGCTGGGAACCTACAATCAGTGTGTCCAGTTTGCAGAGGAGAGAGGACTCATCCCAAGAGTAAAACTATGCTCTTATCATCGGTTACCGATGTCACTATCAACTGAAATCCATATGAGGAATTAATAAATGCTATTAAACATGTGTATAAATATGATCAATAAATGATTAATAATATTCCTTGTGTTTTATTCTAACTATCCTAAAAACACCCTAACCCAATCTCAACATTTTCACCCCAGATATCTCCGTAACCATGGGGTTTCGCGGGATGAGGATGGTACTGGGGTAGGCCTCTAGCACCTTCGCCCTCCCCGCCCCATAAATATATTGAAATTAGAGTACAAATTGATAGAAATTTGAAAGTAACATAACCTCAAAACTTTAACCATGGATATCTCCATAACCATGGGGTTCCGCGGGATGAGGATGGTACAGGGGGTAAGCCCCTAGCACCCTCGCCCTCCCCGCCCCATAAATCTATTGAAATTAGAGTACAAATTGATAGATATTAGTGTTTGAAAGTAACATAACCTCAAAAACTTTAACCATGGATATCTCCATAACCATGGGGCTCCGCGGGTTGGGAGTGGGACAGGGGGGTAGCCCCCTCCCCCCCTCACCCCCCCCACGCCCCCGCGACCCTTAAATCGACGGCCCGTAAAGGAAATTTTAACCCAAGGGCACATGGGCTGGAGGGGCTCATCGAACTAATAATAAGGGACCCTGGTACGTATGCATAGTTTATCGACTAGAAATACCGGAATATACATTGTTTCATTAGGTTAATTACCTGCGTTTTGTGCTAGATCTTTGTAATTATTAGACTAAAATGCACCTTAAAATTTACTCAGAATTCGATTTTCAACTACACTTAAAAACAAGTTGAAAAAAAAATACATACTACCTACTTTTAGTCTTAAGTTAATAAAAATAATATTTTTAGGAAGATGGTGATGATAGTGCATGGATTTCCAAATAATATTTCTGCTCTAAGGGTAAGCATTTACTTATATTCAAAGCTTTGTGCTTTTCAATATGAATTGAAATCTCTCACATTTTCTTCCCTTGCTGGTTAATAAATTATTTAAACAAAACTAGTACCTAATTGACCCTGTATCATCTCTTTTCCCCACCAAAATTTGTCGGCAAATGTGGCCCTAGCATTAGTCATTATATCTACCTATATATTTAAACTGTATTATCTGATTCAATTAAACAATTCCTAAATGAATTATTTCAATATTGATATTTTTTTTATTTTTTTATTTAGAATGAACTCACTCTTGACCTCGATCTCGCCTGATTCTTCTTAATCTTAATAATAATTGATAATGATTCTTTCAGTTTGAATGGGCCTGGCAGAACCCATCAAAGACAATAAGGCTGCAACATCTAAACTTAAAGAAGATCCCAAGAAAAGAGACTGAATTCAAATTTAAGCTGAGGATTCTGAGTGAAATGCTCCGTGTAGGACCTTGGTGTCGTCTGCCTCTGATCATAAGATGGCTGGAGGTGGAGTATTGTGAAGAATTTTCTGTAAGAACTCTTTTATTTTATGTTTGGAATACCTCCTTCCCCCAGCTAGTGATGGACAGATCTCAGCTAAAATAGATTCAGAAGGCTGTGGTGTTCTAGCACATTTTAGGAGAAGCCTATAGTTTTGTTTTTTTTTTTAAAGAAAAAACCCACACTAGGAATTTCTCCTGTATCGTGGGTGCGTTCACAAACATTTAACACACACATACACAAACACCCAGACCCGAAACAACTATCTGCAGGTCATACAAATATTTGTTCCGTGCGGGGATCGAACCCGCGACACACAGCGCAGCAGTCGATCGCTCAACCACTGCGCCAACCGTGTCGTCAATAGTAGTTCAGTAGTGAACTGAAGCTTGTTCAATTGATTGATCTATGTGATTATAAATAATCAAACCTTTCAAAAAACATCTAGCTACTTGCTAACTTGATGAAAAAATCAAATAAATATGCAGTACAATAAAATAGTCTTAATGTAGACATTGTTGTTAATAAAAAAAAAACTAGCTTCTAAATCTTGTATGATTTTTTAAAGTATAGAAAAATAATAAAACTGTATCTAAAACTCCTAATTACTTGCCTTGTCTCAAATATTCTTAAAAAAACCTTGTGTATTCTTTTCAGCCAGAAAGAATACCACCAAAACACATGACAAGCTGCCATGGCCCAGTAAAAAGCAAAAACTTAAAATCTAAAAATTCTACCACTATTCCACCTGATGAAGAATGTCTGTTATGCTCAACCTTCATCTCCAGTGGTCAAGCAAAGATCACCTGCTTAAATTCCAGTTGTGAGCTTATATGTCACATTACATGTTTAGCTGATCTATTTCTGGTACCAGGAGAGTATGTCCCCATAGAAGGTAGCTGCCCATTCTGCAGTGTTAAATTAAAATGGGGAGATTTGATCAGGAAAATGAAGGGCTGTTCTCAAAAAGGTGATGGGGAAATCAGTGAAGAATGCAGTGAAGGGGAAGAATATACTGATGAAGAAAACTCACAAGAAAGTTTTGCTGAAAATCCTACTTGGATGCTTGATTGTAATGATGATTTATGACGAATTTTTAATAAAGTAGTCTTTGATGAAATATGTATTTTTATTTCCGACTTTCATCGGAGCAAGGCTTTGGCCGAATTAAAATGACAGTTGTAAGTATAAAGTGTTACATCTGATACAAATAGACGCATAACTTATCAATCACCGACGCGATTTGCTACATCTTTTATGCGCACGGCCATAGAGTAGAATTACCTGCGTGCCTCAGTGTTCTCGAGTTCATATAGCTAATTTAATTAACATGGCTTCATTTCCTGACCTCTGTCTTTTTTTTTATTTCTGTTTTTTTTCCTTAGAAAATTATTTAATTCAAAAGTATAATAGCATAACAACAACTCAATCACTCAACTCAACATATTGCCTACTTTGTATTTATACCTAGGTAGTAAAAATGTTAAGTCGGTTTGGACTTAACTTTTTCTTGAGAGTTGTACGCTTCAACTACTTAGGAACGGGTTCCCTCTATCTGGCAGAATCTTGATGCTCCGATTTTTTTTTTGGCATAACACACTTAGCATAATTTTCTTTAAACGAACATTATAAATGCATAAAACTTATTTGGTATAATTATCGTTTGGCATAATGTTTAAAACTTCGAATTAACAATGGCATACTTTTAAGATGGCAGAATTACATTTAGTATAATTACGATTGGCAGAGTTCAAATTTCGCATAATATATTATTTGGTATAATTTCACTTGGCATACTATGCAGACGGCAGTAATGGCTAGGTTAGGTTAGGTTAAAACTGTGACCTCCTACGCCGCCAGAAACGGCTTGCATTAATAGAAAAAAGAGATTGTTACCCGGAACTGAACTAGTTAGATTAGGATAATTACTTATTGAATTCAATGACATTATTTCAAATTCAATTAAACAATAACTAAAATAAATAACATTATTTTAAAGAAATAATTAATTAAAATAAATGACAACTTATGACAAAGATGATCCTAACTATAAACTTTCTGCGTTAATGATTATCGATATAAAATAAATGCCAAAAGACGATTCTAACTGTGAACTTTCTGCGATATGATGTTTCTACTTTTTAAATATTATGGATATTAAGTTTATGCCTAGAGATGATTCTGACTTACAAAATTATGAGTTTAGACTGTATGATAAATGAGTGTCTGCTAAACAATTTTCTGCGAAGTGAAGTTTATGCCATCCGTTGTTATGCAAAATAAAATTATGACATAAAAAGTTCTGCTATAAAGGGTGGACCCCTTAGGAACTACTGGTTCAAATTGAATGATTTTTTTTTGTGTTAGATAGCCCGTTTATCGAGGGAGGTTGTCGGTCATTAACGTCACGCTGAAAAACTGAGCAGAGGGTGAAACCGCTGGGTAAAGCTATATTACTTTTTCAAAGTAAATGTCATAAAAAAGGTGTTTAATTTTATGCTAAATACACAAAATCAAGAACAATAAAAAACTTTCAAATACACCTGGCTCGCGATAGACAAACTTTGCCTATGGGCATAGAACTGCGCAACATTCGCCTTATTAGGTAGGTACAGCCAGATTTTGACGCCCATTCATTGATTCGGGAAAGCTAGAAGACCTCATTTCT
This sequence comes from Ochropleura plecta, assembly GCA_905475445.1. Taxonomy (NCBI): domain Eukaryota; kingdom Metazoa; phylum Arthropoda; class Insecta; order Lepidoptera; family Noctuidae; genus Ochropleura; species Ochropleura plecta. The sequence continues at coordinate 12,295,439 of FR997744.1, read as the reverse complement.
TCTGGTATAGGAGTTTTACTTCAATCCGCGCCAGTTCCCTCACAATTTTCCGAATAGATCGAATGCACGGCACGTCTCTATTGACATACTGTGCGGACATGTTGCCTTCCGCAGTAGGCACTGCTTCATTTCACTCGTTCACCGGTTGAAGCCACGATAGCTTTAATTACTGTAATTACCACGATATGCACATTGTAATTAGGTATGTCTAGTTAACACATACCTGCTTTATTGAAGTGTCTCGTACGGAACATGTTTGAGATTTCCGTTTTCAAATAAATTAAACTTGATTGCCTTGTTGATCTGTTGGTTGAAAGAATGAAAGAAAATAGTATTTGGCATATGCCACAAGTGCACACAACATAAAAAAAAAGAAAAATTAAATTAAAATTCAACCCATCATCATTTTCCTGCCCTTAAATAGAATAGGACAAGGGCCGGAAAATGATGAAATGATCATTTTCCTGCCCTTATAACTACCACTTACTTGGCGAGGAGTCTAGGAGCCATCAACTGAGCACAAATCTAGACTCCTAGGTCTGGATATGTGCCTGGTTTATGGCAAAATGCTCGCATAATATTATATGGGACCTTTATATAGAAAACAGAGTGGAAAGCTCTTCAACCTCAAGGTAGGATCCTCTGACCAAGCGGTTATCGTGTATGGTGGGCCACCACCCGATAGTTCGGGTTCGTCTATGATGATGGGATTGTACGTTAGTTTATCAGCTGTGGTATTACCTAATATGGTGGCGCTGTAGTACTAATTTGTTGTAGTGTTGCTACCGTCTTAAATATAGGGAACTGGCGAATTGCGGATGCGCTATTATTTAACTAGGATTCTACTTAACCCTGCAATGAATACAGGCCTGATTATGAAGTAAGTTTTACTGACAGAAGACAAACTCACAATATACCTACATTAAGTATGTAGGTAGGAAGGTACAGTAAGCAACAAAGTTTAGTGACGAGTGTAAATCGTACCGTAACTCGTTTTGCTTATTTATTACTGGAAACATTAAGGTTGAAATCTGACATTCATTAGACCAAAAGTAAGATTTGTGACGTCAACGGTGCAAGTAACATTTAAGCTTTGAGTGGAAAAGTTATGAATAATATGTCAGATACATGGAACAGAAAGAGGACGAGGAAAGTCTTGCATTTAATTTTATGCATTTTTCGTATTTCGTATCACAAAAGGAAAAATACGGAACCCTTTAAGGCTCACTTTGTTGTTCTTCTGTCTGTAAATTAAAACCATAAGTATAGGTACCTACTAAAGTCTATGGTCCTTTGGAGCTGTGAACAAACAATTTCTTAGTCTCAACCCTCTAGTCTACGCAGTCAAAAAAAAGGTATGTTGCAAATTTGTACGGAACCCTCGGTGTGCGGATGGACAGATAGACAGACGGACGGGACGAATCTATAATGGTTCTATTTTTTGCCATTTAGCTACGGAACCCTAAAATGTATTAATAAAACGTTAGCCTAAATACATTGTTCGTTAGAAATTCTTTGGAGAATGACATTTTAAAGACGAAAGTTACGCTCAAACGTCTGGACCGATTTGGGTGAAATTTTAGGCTACTTTTGAAAGCTTTACCTAGGTGAAGGTTTTGGTTTGTTTGAAGGTTAGGTGGTTCGATAACAGGAAATATATACATGCTGAACATTCCAAAAGTGAAGGTTGCAATTATTTATGCGTTTACTAAAGGAAGCAGTTGATGACTTACTATCTGTGCCCAGCGTGTTTTATCCGCTGCTCAGCTCCTTTGTGTCGTAGTTTGATGTTATAAAGTCTAATAATTTCGTGAAATAGCTATGCGCAGTTTTCAAGTCAATCCGGCCAAGGTTCTTCCATACAAACATTGCCAGCATACCTGTTTCACCCCCTTTTTTGCGTATGGGTAATCATCAAATAACATCCCCGCTCTGAGCGGGGTTTGAGGTTCTTTTCCTCAAACGCCCGGCCACCTCCTTTGCTAGCATAAGGAAGTGACCGCTTCCCATTCCCTCTCGCTCCGGACCATGGACTGAACCAGGGCCGGACGCGAGAGATCGCTGCCGCCGATCGCCTCTACAAAGGCACGGCGGCGGCGGTACTCCGCCCGTGCTGGTCAGACCGCCACAATGTGCTCCACCGTATCCTCCGGGCCACCGTCACCCGGGCATTTCCTCCCGCGTAATGAAGTGTTTCACCCGGAATTTGCAAAATCCCGTCTTAGTGAGTAACTTCGTAGGTACTAAAACTAACAAGGGAAGGGAGACCCCATGCAAAATTTTAGACTCCTAATACTTGTAGTTTGAGGTTTCTTGGTGAGTGAGAGTCAGTGATTTTTTATAAATTATCTACTATCGAATGGTATAAAAGTAAATCTTAGAGGATGTAGGAAATTAAGTATTGTACCACGTCTATCAGTAAGACACCGCATTTTCCCATGCTCCTTTTCTTTTGTAGCTCTGACGCATCTTTTCTTGGAGCGAGAAATATAGCGAGAGTGTTATGGTACCTACGCGGAATATCGACAATGCGCTCGTCATAGACGGATACCAGTGAGTATCGAAAGAGATACCGCGGCCTCGGAAATAAAGGGTAAAAGAAGGAATATGAGGATTTTGTAGTCAGTAAAATTCTGACACTCCCCCCCGTTTCGCCCAGAGTGGGGTAACTTATTTGATGATTTCTAACCCATAAAAAGGTGGTGAAACAGGTAGGCAATCTTTGTAAGGGAGAAATTGAAATTCCGCATAGATATTATTTCACGAAATTATTAGACTTTAGAGCTCTTACACACGAGCGGCATGTTCCCAACGGCCGGCAGAGGTAACTGCAGCCGTCGACGCGTCGACGGCAGCAGTCGACCTTTAGCGTCACTTGCAGTTGTAGGGTGACGCGTCCGCCATTTTGTCAGTCGACTGCAAATAGTTCAAGAGTGCGCTCGCGTCGCAAATTTGTAAAATGAGTTCTACTGACGAAATAGATAATGAATTGCTAATTAAGGCAGTAAAGAAAAATGCTTGTATTTGGAATTATAAATTGAAAGATTACAGTTATAAAACAATAAAAAACAGCATGGATGGCGGTTTGTGAAGAAGTTGGAAATGATTTTAATAATAGATCTATTTTACAACTGACTCCTATACTAAGAGAGCAGACGACGGCTGCCGCTGATCTTCGAAGTTGAATGGTCGACGGGTGCCGCCGACGTGCGTCGACGGCTGCAGTTACCACTGCCGTATCAATATAGTATCAAGCTACGACACAAAGGAGCTGAGCAGCGGATAAAACACGCTGGGCACAGATAGTAAGTCATAAACTGCTTCCTTTAGTAAACGCATAAATAATTGCAACCCTTCTTTATTACTTAGGGCTTTTAAAATGAAATCGTTTCCTCTGTCTGTTAAGTTAGATCGTTTAAAACTACTCAAAGGATTTTAACGCAGTTTCAACAATAGATAGAAGAATTCAAGAGGATGGTTTATATGTGTACGACGGCACATCAAGCTACACAAAACCATTTTAACTTGATCTCTCTACTACAGTGTGCGATTCGTAGTAGAGAGATCAGGTTATAATAGTTTAGTATATGTTGACCTGCCGTCGTCTGTACAATATCCCTCATCTACGTGAGTAAAATCGCGGGGTGCAGCTAGTCCTTACTAATATTATAAAAGCGAAAGTGAGTTTGTTTGTTATCTCTTCACGCTTTAATGGCTATGCCGATTTTGATGAATTTTGGTACAGAAATAGTTGGGAACCAGAAGACGGACATAGGCTAATATTTAAAAAAAAATTGGGATGTGAGGAAGAAAGAGGGAAGAATTGGGAAAACTTAGCGTTGCTATTACAAATCAATAAGGCGCAAGGGGAACTGTGTAACCCCGAATTTAACGCGAGCGAAGCCGCGGGCAAAAGCTAGTAATTATATAAAACAGAGGATTGTGTTAGTCTAAGAATGGATGTAGTTAGATAAATAAACAAACATTAAAAAAACACGTGGTATTACAATAAATTATAATTATTTACAATAAACATAAACGAACGTTTACAATTGAGCGGAAATAAATAAGCTAGAAACTACCAGGTACAACGTTAATAGGATTAAACTACCTACGTAAAATAACAGTAAATAAATAAAGAAAATCGAAAAAATTTAAAAAAACCATTTAATTTTTCAATAAAAAGATATTGAATCAGATTTATTTGCGGTTTATTAATTTTCGGGGGAAATTTTAAAACAAAATACAAATTGTTTTCATTCATTAAACCACCTTATTTTACGAATTAAGGTAAGCCCTTGATACAGTATTGAAATAGAAAAGATGGCTGCAAGGAGAGAGAGCCATGTGGGAAGAGAGAATAAATAGGGCAGATTTTGAAACTACCAGAATACTGCCCTTATCTTTTTTCACTAATATTAAATGTACAGTCACAAGCAATATATTGATTTAAAAGGTTTTAAACTGTTTTTGACATTAGTGAAATGTACCATTTCTCCTCAATCTGGAACGGAACGTTACCTCGATTCCTGAACATGACTAAAAGCCTTTAAGGCTTTACCCTGAATGTCATAGCCGTATAGGACTACCCACAGACATATTTAGTGATGGAATGTATTTCTATGAAGCACTAAACATATCTTTTCATTTAATGTCACCCGCACCATGCTACAGTGAAAATAGTATACCTAATAGTCCTCCAAGGCCCAAAACACAAACTGGTTACAAGATTATAATGTTCGTGACTGTACCTCCCTACATAATCAACAATAAAACGTGACTAAAATTTTAAAAAAAAGTTCAACAAAAATAAGTTACTTAAAAAATCGTCCAATGATAAAAAGGCAATTTTGCAAATATTAACAATTTAAGTACTACTATGTAGGTACTTTTTTATATTTTAAGGCTAAAATAAATTATCAAGTATTTACTATTAATAATTTAAGTAAATAAGTTAATAAATAATTTACAACAAGACAGCTGTATAAATGCAAGTTATTTGGTATCGAGAATATGCACGTTTACACACTTAAAATTAATAATCGTCAAAGAAGTCATCACCATCGTCATCATCAAAATCATCATCATCGTCCGCTCCAGGGGGTACGAAAGCACCGTTCATCACTTCACCGATTGGCTCTTCAAAGCCAAGAACTTTTGCGAAACCATACACCATTCTCATCACCACAAGTCTTGTGAAATCCACTGGCGTAGTCTCTCTTCTCTGCAAAACCAGCTGCTTATCCGTGGGATAATCCTTGATTCTTCTTCTCATCTCACACGGAGACAGCACCAGAATCAGCGCGAAAATCACGAAAAATACGCGCGCCATTTTGTTTTTAACTCCCGCCGAAACAAACGTCAAATTAGGATGCGTTCACTTTTAATAGTCCGAATACAATTTTATTAAAAACTTCTTTGCATTATTTAGAGTTGTTTTTGACCGACTTGCGTTGAAATGTGAAGAGACTTGCTAGCTGCTAACGGAATGTTGGCGCACGGGCGAATGACGGCAGCCGCGCACTGCGGGCCCGATACTATTGTGTGTCATGCCAATGACTATATGGATAACTGTCTTAAAACCCGCGACGACCGCTCGCAAAGAAATATTTTACAGTTAAGCATATTGGGCCGCCCGGTGAAAAGGAATCTGATTTCATGTTAATTTTCCTGCATTTATGCGCGGTGACGTGATAACCACACATGTTTACTTGTTGCAGTGCCAGTAATGAAAGCGGGACAGGTACTTCGTATAAGGCGTTGTTAATGTCTTGCCATATAGAAAGATGAAAGTGAGACTCCTATTTTGATCTCTAGTTTGTATAATTTATTACTTCTGGCATGTATGTCATCCGATTAGGTATCCTTTGTAGAAACTTTCATTTGCCTGTTTTTTTTTTAGTTTATCACCTTCCTGCCATCATGTTAATTTATTTAGGGTTAGCCTCAATACCTATGACTTATTTTTCAATACATAGTTATTCTGTCTTACCGTATTATCTCACAACTATTAACCCGTACATCTTATCTTATCTTGCTCTTCTTCTTTTCTTAGTATATCTATCGATATCTGTCTTAACAACAATATTAAATATTTCTTTGCACTTCATGATTATTATTATATAAATGTAAGTATTTGTTTTTATAAATGTAGATATTCGTTTTCAATAATAGAACACCACAGACTACCGTACAGTACCGTCTCCTCCTCCCTTAAATGCTTCCGTAGATTGTCTTGAAAAGATCGCAATAGTAATAAAACCGCTATTGTGTCACCCTATTTATAAGTTATATACTGTTATTCTTATAAGTTGTATGGTGTACATAATAAAGAATATTATATATACCTTTCGTTCACTGTATCTATCTATTACACTAGTCTCGAAAAAAGTGAGTATGGTACTTAGTTTTAGTCGAGCCCCAACTTGACACAAAAATTGTAGAACCAACTTAAAAAGTCGTCCCACCAACATCTCACATTTCGCGAACACCATACTAAGTACCTACCTACCTACATTAGTCTACGTATGTAGGTCTGTTGGTGGCAAAGATCATGACACGACTCAAAGATCTCACCGCCTAGATATCTGCAAGACTTGCACGCATTCTAGACATCGCGGAAGCCGGTTTACACATTACGTCTGGGTCACGATAATCTCAAAGCAGTTCGTATTTAGATCTTTCTAGCAATTAGAATGAGTATAAATGAACGTCTAAAGTTAGTATTATAACGCCAAAGAAAGAAGAAAGCCCCCAAAACGCAGCAGCAGGGAAGAAGAGCCAGCTTTCAGAAAAAGAATAATTAACAAAGTAGGTAATGTTCAAAATATTCTTAAATATTGAATGAAACCGCTAAAACCGCTACATAAATGATAAGTGTTTTATTTATTTACAACTCTTTCACGACTAGTAAACTTTCACATCTCTTTAAGAATGCCCAATTTAATGGCAACGCAAATTGCCTTCGGCATTGCACTCGATTTCGACTTATTTAATGACATGCATGGCTGTTATGTTAACCGATTTTGGAAATTGAGAAAGGTGCATGAAGCTAACTGCAACGTTTACTTAGTTGGTTTTTATTCGTCAACTAAACAGCGTATTGGAAAGTAAATTACCAAAATACCGAAAAGCCTACGTCGTGCTACTACTGAAAGAAAGAACAAAATAGTATGTGACTGTTTTAAGTATTTTTTTCTACTGAGCAAAGGCCTCTCGCCAAGTCACATTACAATGGAAAACAAAATGGGAAAAAAACCTGGTGTAATGCATACATAGTCGCAACGTGTAAACGGGCTTCTAAAGCTATAAAACAAACTTGTTTGCTAATTTAAACTTGAAAGATGACACATAACATTTCTTTTTATGTGTGGTTATGGCTAAGTGGTTAGTGGCCCTGACTGCTGAGCCGGAGGTCGTGGGTTCGATTCCCACCCAGGACAAACTTTGTGTGATGAGCATGATTGTTTGTTCTGTGTCTGGGTGTGATTTATCTATAATATGTATGTATTTATAAATTATATAAGTATGTATATCAGTTGTCTGGTTACCATAACACAAGCTCTACTTAGCTTGGGATCAGATAGCCGTGTGTGAGTTGTCCCAAGATATTTATTTATTATTTATTTATTTTAAATAAGCTATGCCTTTGTACTCTAAGTTTTGTTATGTTTCCTTATGTTCTCTCCTGAGTGTAGGTACATAAATTATTTTATCTGACTTAATATTATAAATGCGAATGTTTGTGAGGATGGATGGATGGATGTTTGTTACCTTTCACGTCAAACACGGCTGAACGGATCAATATGACGCGGGCGAAGCCGCGGGTTCCAGTTAATAAATAAATAACTTTGGAACACGAGTAGGTACGTACTAGTTACAGCAATAACCTAGCTATTTTAATAACTCGGGTAATTTATGTGCGCTTAAGAAATAAAACTGGCCACTTTAGCGTGTAGTTGAACTTACCATAAAAATTGTGGGATACAGTTCCAGTTTCTCTAAATACAGTATAAAAACGTCCGGTAGTCGCTTATCTAGGTACTTATTTACTTGTGCTTTCGTACTGTCGAAACATTCACATGCATGTTGAAATCACTATTTCTTTCTCTTTTCAACACGCTGTTATTAACTGCTCCTGCAACTATATAGTTAAATGTAACTGTATATCTATGTATAATATGACTCTTTCTCCTATATCATGGGTGCGTTTACAAACATTTAAACTCACATACACAAACAGCCAGACCCGAAACAACTATCTGCAGGTCATACAAACATTTGTTCCGTGCGGGAATCGAACCCGCGACACGCAGCGCAGCAGTTGATCACTCAGCCACTGCGCCAACCGTGTCGTCAAATTAGTACACTGGTACCTTGAGCTGATATACCATGAGCTGGTATATTGAGCTGAAATTTTGCAAACATGACGGGATGCAAATAGTACATGGATCATATGCATATAATGCATAATAGGTTACATAGAGTAGTCGCTCGATATAAAATACTGATATTCAGCTGTATCAGGTTAGACTGGAAGACTTCAACATAGTTGGGAAAAGGCTTGGCAGATGATGATGATTTCGGGCAGTCTCAGTCTTCCCCGGCATTTTGTCCTTCGCCTTCCGGATCCAGTCTCAATATTCTTGCTAACTTCTCCAGTTGCCAGTCAATGCACATAAATATTTATTGTAGCAGTTAATTCTATCGTTTAAAATGACTTACAATTGTTGGCGCAGTGGCTGAGTGATCGACTACTACGCTGCGAGTCGCGGGTTCGGTCCCCGCGGAACAAATATTTTATAACCCACAGGTAGTTGTTTCGGGTCTGGCTGTTTGTGTATGTGAGTTTAAATGTTTGTAATCGTACCCACGATACAGGAGAAATTCCTAGTGTGAGGTAACGTTTTATTAAAAGAAAAAAACATGAATAGTTTTTTGTAACAGTTAGTTCTATCCTTTAAAATTACTTACCGAAATAATTCCCAGTTGTTTTGCAGTCATTACAGCGGAAATGGATAAAAACGCCAATCGTATAAGAAGCAAATAATTATTTTCCTAAACAGTCTATTTATCGTGTCATCAGCCATTACAATGTTGTTATTAATCATTCCTTGAAAATGTTACTATTTCCGTCTTCCGTATTATACGCACGAAGGAATTTGACAATCTACCTACAAAGAAAACAATAAGTAAGTGACAACGCGGTGTTTTGCTTTTATAGAAAGAAAAGATAGGTGTCAAGGGACACCCGTATGGAATGAAGTTATTATTTATTATATACAAAAAACCTGTACTACATTCAACAAAAATAATCGTCGCGACACCACACTGTTCAATGCGAAATAGAAAGACGAAACGAAAATAACTGGCTTGCTTTCTATGAGAGAGAGAGAGAGAGAGACAGAGAAACACGCGCACGCCGCGCGGCATACAACTATAGCAAAAAGTGTCGTTACAACTTTTGGTCTTAATTTTTTCCGTCTAGCCCCCTTTCGCAACGCGCGATAAGGAACTTCCTTCCAATACTGGCAAAGTGGCAAACCACACCCGCCAATTATTTAGTGTTTCTTGGTATCTGAAATTGGTATATAAATATTGGTAAAGTTAATTTTTTGTAGAGCTTTCATCATTTGCTTAACCTTTACCCAACTTTATTGGGATCAGCTTACATTCTTACTTGATGCAGCTGAATACCAGTATTTCACATGGAGCGAATGCCTGTCTGATCTCCACAACCCAGTTAGTACTGGGTAATACGAAAACTCTTGGCCCTTGGTAAGACTGTTTGTCAGCCATTCGGGCAACTGACTACCTATAACGACAGTTAAACCACAAATGACAGCCGGAACTAAAGGCTTAACGTGTTTGCCGAGGCTCGGAAGAAACTCGGTATGTAACGGATGGTCACCCATCCACAGATCAACCTAGGCAAGCGCGATTTCACCTAAAGATTTACCTGCTGCTGCTATCATTTAGCCATGGGCTCTTCGTCATAATTATAGCTTTACTTTTTGTTTTTTCAGATGACAGATTGGGTATAGGAAAAGTAAGTACATACTTAGGTACTTACGCAAACCAGTTAACACAAAGAAGGAGGATGTTTATTTATCCTTATTAATAAGCCATCATTAGGATAAAGTTTTAATGACCAATTAAAGAATCATCTATTTCCCTGTGAAACCAATAATACTTATACAGAAAAAAAAACTTTTGTCTATGCCTCATTTTGTATGACAATAAAATTGTCTAAAATGTAAATAATAGTAATTGCATGAAAATGCAAACTAGTGTGATTCAGAGTTAATTACAGACAAGAAGGAAAACATTACCGCTTTTAAATTACTTGAATTAACATAGTTAAAGTAGAGACTCAAGTTAATGGTGGCAATAAATTGACAGTAGTTTAACTTGTCAAAACTCTAATTGACAATATATTTTTTGACATTTGTAATACGTTTTACGCTAGATATTGACCCTAATTGAATAGTAAGTACATACATACGTACGCTGTGGGGATGTAATTACAAAAATATCTTCCGTCTAATTTTGCCCGTATCTTTAGTCCGGCCAAATAATCTATAAATTCAACAAAAGTCACCGACTTTCGAAAGTGAATTTGATTTCCGCCTTTTTAGTGTTTTTTTTTATAATGTTTTTTTTTCTATTGAGATTTAAGAGATCACTCTCATTACGTTTAAAATTCAGGCCACAAAAGATCATTACCATGCAAACGGAATGCTTTTTCAGTCACGTAGAGTATTTCCTCTATAGTAGCTATCAATTTTATCTAGGCCTCACGTGCGATAGTTTTGTGGTAGACTATAATATAAATATAAAAAGTAAGTAATAAAAAGCTTTTTAGGGTTCCGCACCTCAAAAGAAAAAAAAACGGAACCCTAACAGGATCATTTTGTTGTCCCTCAGTCTGCCAGTCTGTCTGTAAAGGCCTTTTAACTCGAGAATGCGTAGAGATATCGAGTTGAAATTAAAACCATTTACTTAAGTCAACCTTCTAACGCCCGGTTCCAATAAACGAAAAACGATTCGTTTTGCTAACCGATAGTTGTATTTTGACATACGTCTCATAGAACATATTAATAAATCAAAATACTACTATCCGTAAGCAAAACAAATCGTTTTTTGTTTATTGGAACCGGGCGTAAGTCTATGCAGTCAAAAGATATGACCGTTTATGTCGCAATTTTCAAAATCAAAATATTTTTATTTCACATAGGCCTACATGGGCACTTATTAAACGTCGAGAAAAGGTGCACGGTTTGGGTTGGTCATTTCCTATGGAGAAGAACCGGCAAGAAACTCCATGGTTAGACTAGGTTTTGTACGGAATCTATGGTGCGCGAGTCCGACTTGCACTTGGACTTTTTTTATTACAGTACAGTATGTCGCGGAGTTCAGTGTGCCTCTTGGCAAAGACGTTCTCTAACAACTTCCATTGCTTTCTGTCCTTTACAACTCTCCTCCAGTCACCTTAAATTCGTCTTCCCATCTTTTGCGTTGTCCGCCTTTTTATCTCTTGTCCCCTTCTAGAGTACCATTCGGTCAGGACTCTGCTCCGTTTAGCCTGAGGGCTTCGCAGCGTATGATCCACCCATCTCCAATTCATTTGGTCTATCTTCGTGAGAATGTCTGTCATTCCTATCCTAGTTCTTATGGATGTGTTCCTTTCTCTATTCAGTTTTTCGATTCCCAGCATGCTTTTCTCCATGGCTCTTCGACATTGTTCTAGAATTTTCCTAAGGTGTTTGGAGACTGCACATGTTTGGCATCCAAAAAACAAACATCCTACTTATGAATTATATTTAGGATAAGATGACGATTTATTACAAAAAAAATGTTTATCTGTCACTTGTCTATTTGTACTCAGTTTAAAGACAATTTCGAATAGGTAAATCAAGAAATATTTAGCGCCATAATAAATAATGGAAGATGTGTGAATTGACTGTTATCGTAAACACTTTCATCCGTCACGCACGTATTCCTAGTTGGCGTGTTTCAAGTGAAACTCTGTGTTACTTGTTTTAGAACAATGTTGTTCGATGATGTTGACACTGTGTGACACATTGTCGATTAGCAGGTGACTTCTGGTTTGCTGTTTAAAAATCGAAAGTGTTGAAGACGCGTGGTAACAAAAAGTAAATAGTTATCGTGCGTTATCTTGTCCATCTTAACTTTTATCTATTCATCCCGACAGTTTTGTAAATTGAATGTAAATTTTAAAAGAGTAACCATGGAGTTTCTTGCCGGTTCTTCTCCATAGGAAACGACCAACCCGAACCGTGCGCCTTTTTTCGACGTTTTATAAGTGCCCATGTAGGCCTATTAGTTATTTTTGGTTATGAACATCGAAGAATTTAAAGAAAGTATTTTTTTTTTTTTTTGGGTGGGAAATCATCAAATAACTTCCCCTGCTCTGGGCGGAGCGGGGGGGCGTGTCAGACATTTACTGACTAAAACCCACCCATGTTCCTTCTATTGCCCTTTACGTTACGGGGTCGCGGTATCTCTTTCGAACAACCTGCAACCCCGGCAGGCGGAGGCTCTGGCAAGCCCCTCTGAAGAAAATATTATCTTAGTTAGGTATTGTCATAATCATGTGTCCTTTTCCCAACAATTATGATAAGTATAATTTTACATGGAGTGATTGACCTCTACAACCCAGTTACCACTGGGTTATACGATACTCTTTGGTAAGACTGGTTGTCAGACATTCGGGCCACTGACTGACTACCTGTAACGGACCTTTAAAGATCTACAAATTGACAGCCAAGAACAACGGTCTTACGTACCTACGTACATATGGAGGAAACTCTGTAAATATGTAACGGGTGACCCATCCACGGACCAACCCAGGTAAGCGTAGCTTAACCTAAACATTGACCTAAGCGGCTGCTTTATTCGAGCTCCTTATGAGACACTGTTTAGTATAAAAAAAATTATACTAAACAGTGCCCACTGTTTATACTTATAGTATAAAAATTTTGATACTTACGGCCAATAATAACAAATAAGGTAACCTGATTCCTGCCGGGGTTGCGGGTTGTTCGAAAGAGATACCGCGGCCCCGGAACGTAAAGGACAATAGAAGGAACATGGGTGGGTTTTAGTCAGTACAAGCCTGACACCTCCCCGCTCCGCCCAGAGCGGGGGAAGTTGGGTTTGAACTCGAGACCTATGACTGTGCAGTCAGACGGTACAGCAGAGGGGCCAACCAGGGCCACTGCCTGCCGGGGTTGTGGGTGGTGTGAAAGAGATCCCGTGCCCCCGAAACACAAACAGCAAATAAGGAACATGGATCAGTCTTAGTCAGTAAAAGTCTGACACTCCCTTTTGCTTCACCCAGAGCGGGAGAAGTTATTTGATGATTTCCCAAGCGAAAAAAGGCCATCACTTCGTTCTATTTAAGTAATAGTGTAATCACGAATTCACGATAGGAAATGTAGTACGAAAAATAACAATGTTGGTTTTACCCGTGACGAAATTATCCACTGTTTAATGGTTTTAATTAAGACTTATGCTAATTTAACGGGTAACACAAAGTAGTTACGTACGCAAGCACAACTTGTAGGGACTAGTTATTTAATTAACTGTCATTTGTAATGACATTTTGAAATGGTAGCAAAAAAACCGGTCAAGAGCGAGTCAGATTCGCGCATCGAGGGTTCCGTACAAACTTGTGACATAAACGGCTATATCTTTTGACTGCGTAGTCTTAGGGGGCTGTTTTTATTATAGCACAAAGAGACCACAGACTTAAGTACACGGTTTTAATTTTAACAAGATACCTTCATTTGTTCCCGAGATAAAGGGTCTTGACGGCCAACAAAGTGATCCAATAATGGTTCCATATTTTCTTTTTGCGGTAGGGAACCCTAAAAACAACTATATTTGACGTGCTTGCTTACCAGTCTCCTTTGATGACTGTACGTACAAGATTTACCTCTTTTTAGGGTTCCGTAGTCAACTAGGAACCCTTATAGTTTCGCCATGTCTGTCTGTCCGTCCGTCCGTCCGTCCGTCCTCGCTTAATCTCTGTGACCGTTAGCACTAGAAAGCTGAAATTAGGTACCAATATGTATATCAATCACGCCGACAAAGTGGTAAAATAAAAATTGGAAAAAAATGTTTTATTAGGGTAGCCACCCTATATGTAAAGTGGGAAGTGATTCTTTTTTAGTTTCAACCCTAACGTGTGATATATTGTTGGAAAGGTATTTAAAAATGAATAGGGGTTTACTAAAACCATTTTTTGATAATGTCTATAATTTCGGAAATAATCGCTCCAAAAGTAAAAAACAATGTGTCCCCCCCCTCTAACTTTTGAACCATAAGTTTAGAAAATATGAAAAAAATCTGAAAAGTAGAACTTTATAAGGACTTTCTATGAAAATCATTTTGAACTTGATTGACACAACAGTTTTTGTACAAAAAAGACAAAAAGTTGTACAAAATAATTTCCTCCTCCACCTTTAAACTCATAAGTGGGAACACTTATTGTGACGGACGGGAAACTACGGAACCCTACACTGAGCGTGGCCCGACACGCTCTTGGCCGGTTTTTTTCCGCATCACTACTAGCAAGAATACTGTATCAAAACGAAAAGAAGTGTGTCAAAAGAGTCCAAACACAAACTGTCACCTCGTGTACACTCAGATAATTTACCTACTGTGGTCAACCGCAGATATCTAGTCTGTGCTGCTCGACTAGACAAAACTCTCTACCGGGGTTTGTACCGTTAGCGGAAGGCCCTCAGAATAACTTTAAAATTCCTGTATTCACGGCTTGGCTATGTTACTGTTTTGCCTGATTTGATAGACTGATCACGGGCCGATGAGCTGTGGCGAATTCAAAAATCAGTCATCAAAATTTGGCTAGTGAAATTAGACATTTTTGAACTTTTTTTTTTTATAAATATATAGGCCTTAAGAACACCCGCCTCTTTGCTCTAAAAAACAAAAAAAGTAGTGTCTGCTATAGGGATTTGCAGTTGTTTATGAAATGAAAGGTCTTGTGTTGCGATAAATGTAAAAAAGCCCGCGTGTCAAATATATTGCATGGAAGAGCCAGTTCTCGAGGAAGTTTATTAAAAAATAAATTGACTTTGATGACTTTTGTTTGTTTCATTGTTTTTTTTTGTCACCGTCATTAATTTCTATTGCCGCTATAACAACAATTACAAAATCAGAATAAAATAAATATTTAATGCAATTCTCATAGATTCGTACCCTTCGTGCGCTATTCCATCTCGCACTTGTCCAGTTGGTATAATACTGGCCGAAATTAACAAACAACATCTCGTTTCTTCTTAAAAAAAAAGTTATTGATAAAAATAAGGTTTACATCACCGAGTACGGTCCACATACGAAAATGTCGATCGGAACCAGGCTGCGGTCCGGTCCACTTAACTTTCACCAAATGTGACACGCCAGTCCTAATCGGTAAGAATCGGGTGCATTGATTAGAAATCATTTGTTATTAATCCTTATTGATCGAATGCTTTTATTTGTATGCATATCCTGGTGGCTAAGGTTTTGGCAAGTTTTATTGATCTATTCTTTTTTTTGGTTACTTTTATTGAAGTAGGTGGTTACTTTTAAGATGGTTTTCTGTTGTCACAAACTAAAACTAATCTAAAAAAAAAATTGTTGATTCCTATTCTGAAATTGATAAAAATGGCGGTTTGACAGCTTTTCTATATAAAAAATGTCAAACCGCTATTTTTATTCCTCAGATAAAACATATCTGACAATTGAAAAAACAGCCCTTATGCGACAACTTAACCATATTATGGTTTGACAGCATTAATGATAGTTTATTTACTCAATTTAGAGAAAATGGTAATCTCGCTATTCTGAAATTGACGTTTTTCACCGAAAATGGTGGTTGTCAAGCTAAATTTGACTGTCTTTAGTCGCGACTAAAATAAGATGTGATTAGGTATGTCATTTTAATTAGTCTAGTTTAATTAGGTGGTTCATTAGAATAGGTGCCATGATTGGCTAGAGCGAGAGAGCATTACGCGCGCTTTCCGTAAAATATCTATGGTATTTTGTATGGTATAAGCAAACCAAATTAGTTGTAGATTAGGTTAGCTCCAAATTGCGAATCTAAAATTGGATGTATAAAGCCACCCTGTCCTAATTTTTTTTTTTTTTTTTAAGGTTCACCAACAGTTGTTACAGATATAGTAAAGATAGAACATACAAATATTTATGTCTTTAAGTCTTACTATACAATCAATTACAGGCAAACACCACATGCAAAAAGCTCCCTGTAGTTTAAAAAAATACTTTCTAAATTCAGTGTACCTACTTAAAAGACTAAATAGGTAATTAATTAATAAATACTTATATACTAATGACGTCTATAGAAGGTAAGATAAGGCTGTATCAACGGCCAAGGTCTAAGAAGCCAGCGAATGCAGTCGCTGTAGCGAAATCAGCGTGAAGATCAGCGTCATCATAAGGATCGCTAGAGATTTACGACTAATTAATATAAAAGCAAAAGTGAGTTTGTTTGGTTGTTTGTTACGTCTTCACGCCTAAATGGCTAAACCGATTTTGATGAATTTTGGTACAGAGATAGTTGAGACCCTGGAGACGGACATAGGCTAGTTTTTAGAGAAGAGGGAAAATGAGGGAAGAAAAAGAAAACTTAGCTTTGCTATTACAACACATAAGGCGCACGGGTAAAAACTACAGGTAGCAGGTACCTGCAAATCAGGAAAGAGAAACTGTGTTACTCCGAATTTAACGCGAGTGAAGCCGCGGGCAAAAGCTAGTTAACGATAAATGTAAATGCCATTGTGATCTCATCAGTGTCTAGAAAAACGCAATTTTGTCCATATCATTCACGATCAAAGTGAAAAAAGTATTAATTTCCGTTTTTCATACGGCAGAAAATAGCAATTTTTATGTCTTTAAGGCCAGTGAGTTTTACAAATCGTTTTATAATAGTCTGTATTTCGATGTGATAAAGTTTGAAATATGCATGTAAAACAGTGTGAAAGAATTGTTATTTTCTGAGAACGAAAGCGTACTACTTCTACTGACGGTGTAAACAATGGATTGATTGTTTTTTGTTAAGTTTCCTCATCATGGGAGATTAAAGAAAAGGTGCTTATAGAAGCTTGAACATAATCTCCGGTAAAAAATCTTGAACTATTAGCGCTACTGTTTTTGGAATCAATATGAACATGGCTATTATTGTATCAATACCTTCCCTTCATTCAGGCTTTTTTTGTTAATGCTGTATGTGTTTGCGTACGAGATGAGTCTACTTATCAATACCAACAAATTACTATTAAGAAACAAAAATATAAATAAATAAATAAAATAAATATCTTGGGACAACTCACACACGGCTATCTGATCCCAAGCTAAGCAGAGCTTGTGTTATGGTAACCAGACAACTGATATACATACTTATATAATTTATAAATACATACATATTATAGATAAATCACACCCAGACACAGAACAAACAATCATGCTCATCACACAAAGTTTGTCCTGGGTGGGAATCGAACCCACGACCTCCGGCTCAGCAGTCAGGGCCACTAACCACTAGACCAACAGGCCCGTCTAAAAAACCTACATAGTTTGTCAAAGTGAATTTTATACTACTTATAGTGTAAGTTCCAAATGAGATTCTTGTAATTTTTTATATATTTATCTCAAAAACCAAATATTAAATATTCAAACTAATTTTCGTTGGATGTTTTATATACGTATCTGATCTACTATAAACCTAATGTTGGATGTCAGAATTTTCCTCATCTCTTTTTCTTTAGAAATTGAATTGGGGGGATCAAATTTTACGACTTTAGAAGAAAATATCTCATCAACCATAGGCTTAAGAAAAAAACGTGTTGTTCGGACCTCCACACCATTTTTAAGACCTATCGAAAGATACCCTACACGATTATAAAAATAATTTATTAAAATTAAGAGGCAACCATTTTTATATTTAGGTAACTACACCCCAGTTAAACTTTTGGGAGTAGCCGATTTCAGGGTTGTTATCATTGTCAATTAGGTACTAAAAGAGATCGATAAAGATTATGTACTCCCTCCAGTTTTCAGACATTCCAGTTAGACAAAAAGAAAACAGGTTTATTTGGCACTTGCCATAAGTACACACAACATTAAAAAAAAAACGTCTTAACACGACAAAACATAAAAAACTCAAATGTTAAGGCGCTGTACAAAGCAAACACTTCGTAAAACGTCTAGATTTTCGTCGCGAAGTTAGTCGTATCTGTACATGCCACTAGCCAAAAAAAAAATACCGTGTATAGTTCAATACATAAATTAAAGACTTAAACAAAAACAGTTTACAAAAGTGGTCTAGTACTACGAAAAAAAATTGTTTAAAAACACCACGAAAAAAATTTTTTGTCTCGAAATTCTCAATTTTTTCAGCGACAACCATCATATTTTTTATATCAATAACAAAGGAAATGTTATAGACTAAAGAGATATCTAAAATTTTTCAAACACGTAACTGTATTTTTTTTATACTCAATTAAAACTGCAAAATGATCTACATTTTGGCGGACATGATATTCAAATAAAATCAAACACAGAAATATTTTCGATCTTATTTCTATTCTTTCGATGCAATACTGTCGTGTACTTGTGTCAGACCAAGCCCAGTAGGCAGCTAGCCTCACTTCCGCGAATACCTAAAGATTAGCTTGTTACCGCGCCTTAACACTACAAAGAAAGGATAGAAAAAACTAAGCTAATAATATTGTGTGTCTCACGGCTGCGTTTATTACAATGTATTTAGAACTTGTATTTCTAATCGTTCATGGTAATTCCCCAAGCTTTTGAAACACATACGTCAAACTCGATAGTGCGGTTTCTCAAGCAAGCACATATAGTCATTATTTAAAAACAGAACACGTACATAGAGTTCATTATATCTATGGAGCCAATGACCGCAACGGCCATATCTATGCCTACGGCCGTTTATTGAGAACAAGTTATTGCAAATCTGACTCGTATCGGAAATGTTGGGTTCCGTATCTCGAAAGAAAATAACGGAACTCTTTTTGGATCTCTTTGTTTTCGGTTTGTCTGTCTGTCTGTCACGACCTTTCATCTCAGAATATAATAAATACAAATAAATTAAAACCATAAAGGTACTTAAGTATAAGTAAGTATAATCTTTTTTACACAAGAAGTGGTCACATTAATTATGTAAAAGCCCTTGACTCTGTATTGTGCTACAAGATTAACAAAACAACAATATTCAAAATTAAAATAAAAGAGAAATAAAATGAAATAAAAATAAAAGGCGGTTGTATGTATGTATGAGAGAGAGAATGTTTGTGTGTTCTTCATAGTTCAGCGAAAGTAACCACGGCATTACTTAAGTCTGTGGGCCCTTGGTGTTGTGAAAATCATATCTCTAAGTCAACGCAGTCAAAACATATGGCCGTTTATGTCGCAAGTTTGTACGGAATCCTCGGTGACCGACTCCAACTCGTACTTACCCAGTTTTTGTCTCAAACGAAGTACTTGTAACCAGCGTGCGTGTATAGCCAAATGAATGAACAGAAAATGTGCAAAGATCGTAGCAGGTGGCCTTCTGTGGTTTGTGCCTACCCCCTTGGGAAAGAGGTGTGAGTTTATGTATGTATAACGTCACTATAAATAATACTGCGACGGTATAAATACTAAAGTAAAAGGTACTGTAGCGCCATCTATGCCACAGCTGAAGAACTAACAGCAAGTTCAAACGTCACGCAAGCAAAATTAAAAATATCCGCGACCTAAGCGTGGCTATATCACTCAGATGCACCCTGTCCTGTCTCTCTGCTGTCCTCCCCCAGTGGCGCCCTAAGCTGAGACTCGCCCACATGCGATGCCCTTAGCGTGTAGTCGCTTACCTTACCTTTTAAGATTTTTGCCCTGGCTGGAGGCCTTTCTCTAGAGGCATTCACAGGATTTTTCCAGTTAAGCTGCAACATGCGATTTAAAAAAAAGAATCTGTCGGGCGGTTGCCCATCAGACATGACACCCGTTTCGTTGGAGAATCCTCCCTTCTCTATAGCAGATGCAGAGCTTAATGCTTGCATGCATGTCGAAGGAGTAATGGGCAAAAATAACCACTCAGTGGATACCACAAAGCAAGAAACGACAACGCGGCAGACCCAGAAAGAAAGTGGGATAAGCTGGACGCTTTGTCAAAGAATTGGTCTACAATCGCAGTAGAAGAAAAGTGTATGGTTGGAAGGTTTTTGCCCTGCAGTAGGACAGTATATGTGCATCCATTAAAAAAAGGCCCAAGAAAATCCGAGCTTTTTGTTCTACTTTCAATTGCACTGGGGTATTGTGACAAGTATGAAATTTTCTTCTACTTTCAAATCAATCACATGTAGGCCACATGGGCACATATAAAACGTCGAGAAATGGTGCACGGTTCGGGTTGGTCGTTGCCTATGGAGAAGAACCGGCAAGAAACTCCATGGTTACTCTTTTAAAATCATTTGGTTTACAATTTTATAGCTGTCTTTGTTTAAATGTTCATCATTATATTCTATCTAACCTTTTCTTAAGGTAATGGCCCGACCATTACCTTGAGAAAAGGTTAGTTTAAGTTCAACCAGATGCATCTGACTTCCAGTATTTTACAAGAAGCGGCTGTATGACTTCCACAACCCTGATAACTATCAACAACTGTCAATACCTTGTGGGTCCACTTGATGTCAGACCCTGACGAATGTTTTGCGATTGGACTCAATGTAACGCACTCAAAACATTTTGCTGATGGATCCGCGAAAAAGGATAGTACCAAAACTTTGACGGCACGGTTGGCGCAGTGGTTGAACGATCGACTGCTGTCGCGGTATTTGATTCCCGCACGGAACAAATATTTGTATGACCTGCAGATAGTTGTTTCGGGTCTGGCTGTTTGTGTACCTATGTGAGTTTAAATGTATGTAAACGCACCCACGATACAGGAGAAATTCCTAGTGTGGGTGTCCTAACCCCTGTACAATATCGTTTTTTGTTCTTTTTCATTGCGCTTTCTCGACATCCGTGTATCACTAGCAGGATTCAGCAGAATACCAGCGTTAGGTATTCTACCTGGCTATTTGATGCAACTTTGAGACACACCGCTCAGTAGTGGGCGACTCTTATAAATTTATGTATTGTGTCTAATTGTCTATGGGTCAATCTAACGTCTATCTTATTTTTTTTTTAATCTATATTTTTTTCTCAGTTTATTATTATTTTTTTAATTCCTGTATCGTCTTTTGTAGCATCAAATAAAAAAAATATCTATTCTCATATCTCCGTAAGTAGAAGGTATGTTCTGGAACAAAAAAATATTGCAATGACAAGGGAGTACCAGTGGTTTTCGGCTTCGTCAAGAGCATTTTAACACTTATTACACAATTATGTATCTAGATTAAAATAAATTAAATAAATAGTTAATTAGTATAGGCACAGAAATCTATTATTAGGACACGCTAACATACAACAAGATTTATTCAAAAAGTACTAATACTTAGTTAAGATCTGCCATTGTAAGTTACTTAAGATTGCATGAAATATAAGGTTCTTTTATATTTCTTTTTTTATCTACCTTTGAAGGCTCAAGACAAAAGAAGCAAAATCGTCTATCGAAATTGGTACACAATGTTGACATTCTCAATACTGTATATAAGACAGACCTGGGGCCTAAGTCTGCTAATTACAATGGTGTCAGAATGGTCGATCACTGATCGCATTATGGTTGATTTTGATAATTTTGGTAATCTACTACATATTAAACTTGTCAAAATCAACCATTATGCGATCAGTGATCGACACTGTTGTAATAGCAGACTAAGGCCCCTGGTTTTATGCATCGACTTGCAGTCAAGCATGACCTCTTTAGAAACTGGACGGGCAGACGACCACAGCAATAGAATCTACGGAACCCTGAGAACTGGTTAATGTGAGTAGGTACCGGTTTTCATCTCACAAATGCTAAGGTCACTGGACTAGCATTGGAATATGAAATTAGTAAAAAAAAACAATTATTATTATGTAAAAATTTAAATAACTAAGATTTATGTTTCCTTATTAGTTTGTTTTGATTTGAATTTTGTGATTAAATTATACTTTAGTCGATTTGATTACATCATGAGTTTTCTGAGATTCTGGGTTTGGGAAATTACCCGGAATGGGATTGAAAAAATTGCATTAATGAGCTTTAGTTCAATTTTGCTTATCACTTGTTTTGCCCCTTTATAACCGACTTAAAAAAAGAAAGGTGGTTCCCAATTTGACTGTATTTTTTTTGTATCTTTTTGTCCGATTTTCAAAATTCTTTTTATATACTTACTTCTAAAAAAGACTCCCATATCAATTTAATCTGTATTGCTTGGGTGTTGCATGTTGCATGTGTGAACAAATTTTTTCTTCAAATGTATTTACCTACATTAGAAGAAAATATATGCAGCGGACGATATGCTTATATTTTTTGTAGCAATGGAAAATATGGAAAATCAACACTCTATAAAAATTGTGTGACATACTATTATACCACAACTAAAAAAGTCAAAAAAACCGCCTTCTATTTGGTTCATCGACTTTTTTTTTTTTGCTTAAAATATTTTGCTACCACTAACGGCACCTAAGGGATGCCTAACACCGTAGATGCGGGCCTGTGGACGGTGAGCAATGGGTAGCTCACCGTCCGTCCGTCTATTGACGACAGGCCGTGTTGACGGCGCGTTAGTTAGCGCCTCAAAGCGATGTCAGCAAAGCAGAAGGGCCTGCCAGGGCCTCCGCCTGCGGTTGCGGGTTGTTCAAAACAGATACCGCGGCCCCGGAACGTAAAGGGCAATAGAAGAAACATGGGTGGGTTTTAGTCAGTACAAGCCTGACACTCCCCCCCGAGAAACTATTTGATGATTTCCCACCCCAAAAAAAAAGGGATGCCTAGTTTGTAATTTCGTTTTTGGTTTTAGCTTTATGGATGTTCGAATGCGTGAATGTCAACGCAATCATCAGCTAAAGGCTACGCAGATGGCAGCGTAGCCTTTTGCCGACAATGTTGAGATCGGCTTTCAGTGTAACTGCATGCAGCTGATAGCCAGTATTTTACATGGAACTGCTGCCTACCTGAGTTCCACAACCCAGTTAGTATTGGGTATAACGTTCAACTACCCTTGGTAGACTAGTTGTCAGACTTTCAGCCCACTAACTAACGACTGTCAAAGATCTACAAATGAGAGCCGGGATTACTTTCTGCCACGGTGGAAACCAGAAGATACGGACCTCCCCCAACCGTCACCGAATCGATCAGTCCTTGGTTTCTCTTCTTTTTTAAAAGAGTAACCATGGAGTTTCTTTCCGGTTCTTCTCCATAGGAAACGACCAACCTGAACCGTGCATCTTTTCTCGACGTTTTATAAGTGCCCATGTAGGCTTATGTGAAATAAAAACATTTTGATTTTGATTTCTCGAAACCAGAGGCCTGTTTTAATTCCAAATTAGCTTTGGTTGTCGTAAAATTCTCCAAACATACAACTACAAATATTTCTGATGGCTACGAAGGTAGGTACCACACTAATTGAGGAAGAGTTTCCTAACAACAATCTCGCAGATTGAACTCGAGCCGACCTTTTCACCTCACGATCCGAACTCGAAAGCTGTGAGAACCTGATGACTTCTGCGCTCCTAGTACTTGATTCTATCGATCAGTTGAATTATATGTGATGTAACATGGTATATGAACATAAACTTCTTAGCGAAGAGGTCAGTGTATTCGTTGCATTACGTTGAGAAACATGATTCGAGTGCTCTGCTCATTTTATTTCGTTTTTAATGTGAGTAAACTATAATTAAATATTTAAAAACTACCTATTTAATGTTAAGATAAAGTTCCTGATTGTGTTGACTTGTTTTAACCCGGTAATGTTTTTAGTTGATTTAATTTATTTTTCGTTATTTATAAAACAACTGGATCCAATGACAAAAATCCTTACAATTCTAGGTGTGTAAATAGACAATTTAAAATGTTAGTTTTTAATTAGACTACACTGTAGGGTAAGTATGGAGTTTTAAACGTGCCCATATGGCTCACTATGGAGTTTTAAACGTGCCTATAAGCAAGATATTCCCAGAGGCTGTAGTTTATTATCTCACGATCCGTTGAGAGGAAAGTGCATAGGTTACATCCAGGGTTATTAACTCTATGGTTCGTGTAGAAACTAGAATAAACTTCCGTGCGTTGAAACGTTTTCGTCATACCAATAATTGAAATCAAATATAATAATAATACAATATAATGCAACAATTAAGAGGATCCATTATTATAACTGATAACATTTATGCGTGGTGCTAGGCAGCTGGGCCATATACCAGTTGTAAACATCCTTTGTGCATATTGACATTGTTTTATTCTGAGTCCAGCTAATTAAGAAGGAAGTGAAAATTATGTTTTTCCTACTCTTTCTCTAAATAATTTTGTTGCGGAATTTAATTTTCTGCCCTTGTCCCATTCTATTTGCGGATGTCTTCTTCTTCCATTCTCCCCTGTCAGACGTCACGGCATCGTTTACTCCTTTCTCTTTCATATCATTCCTTACACATTCCATCCATCTTTTCTTTAGCCTTCCTTTCCCTCTCCATCCATCAAAATTCATATCTATAATTCTTTTAGTCACAAACGCTCCGTCACTCTTCATTACTTGTCCAAGACAAACGACACATTACAATTTCCCAGCAATAGGTGCCACTTTCAAATGTTCTCTAATATTCTCATTCCTTACTTTATTCATTCTCGTCACTCCACACATCCATCTCAACATTCTCATTTACGTTACATGCAATCGCTTTTCATCTATCGTTTTAACAGCCCAGCATTCTGACCCATACAGTACGATAGGCCCAATCACGGACTTGTATATTTTCCCTTCTAACTTCGACTAAGTCACTTCAATTGTTTCTTTGTGACTTTTCATTCATTGTCTCGGCGCTTTTCTGGTGTTCGCCACTATTCATTCTGACTTTCAAAATTTGCAGTAGTTTGGGAATAATTTCTCGGATTTGTCCCAATCTGTTGAGAGGATTATCGTAAGACATTTCTGTCCGTTTTTGAAAGCTCGCAAGAAACCGCTCTCTTTTATTTTTAGTGTTAATTTATTTTTGTTTTTTGAGTTGCTGCAGGCAATATTATTGTTAACTCGTCAATAATATTACGTCACAAAAATATTGAAAGTTTGTCGTAGTTTACCTACATTATTGGTAATACTTTTTGAGATTCTGTTCGCGTGTCGTAATGGGTTTGAAAAAAAAGAACTTTGTCTTTTATATTGAAGATATTGATCTTCGTCTGCTGGTTCTGCCATGGATAATTCTAGATACACTAACTTTTTAAAGTAAAACTTTTATTACATCGTCTCAAACTTTTTCGTCTGTGTGTTGCATGTTGCGTAACGATAGGTTTCGATTCCGCGGAGTAGGGACGTCTAAATGTCTAAATGTGAAAAAAGTTTCACTTTTACCGTGGTTTCATAAAACTACACAATCCTGTTTATAGTATTCATCTGTTATTTTAACATGTTAACGAAATAATAGTTTTATAAGTTTTTACTGCGTAAATTTTAAGCTTTCGTAAGAAGCAGCTGATTATTTTTTTATAACTGTTTTTTTTTATAGGACTTTTACATCATATACGTAGGTACTATGTCCTTGGTCTTCTTTTAGTTTTCGTGTGGTAAGTGTCTAGCCTGCTGTCCAAGTTTTATTCTGCACATGGGCCTCTGATTTGGCTTTGGCCATGCCGTTGAGAAATATCTCCCAGACACGTTAAGTTTCCTCATGATATTTTCCTACAAGTGATAATTATTGGACACGTGCATGAATCCGAAAACTTAGAGGTTTTGGATTTGAACTTCGAGACTATGTAAATGTTAGCTAACCTTGAAAAAATCATCGGAGTCTTTGATAAAACAAGATAAGATCGTAATATAGGTGTAATTAGTAATAATAATGTTAATAGTTTTCCTGTTCGTTTTCTGTTGTCAACATTCTTCAATAATTATGCTTCTTCCTTAGTTTAAATTCAAAACTAGGTTTTGACTCTTCAATCGTAAATATCAATTCGAGATTCGTGACTGCAATCAGGAAAGCATCTTAAATCAATTTGTCTAAGATGACCTATTCGTTTGTGGGATTTTCCTGTTATTTTTCCATCTCAAGTGGGGTTTTTCTGTGGTATTATTATGTTATGTTACATATTTAAGTACAATAGTAAAAAACAGGCAAATATGTAGGTATAAACTCAGTGTCCTGCACTTTTCGTTGCACGTGTGCTTGCGTGACATTTTATTTTTCGGATAGTATGTCGGCAAATGACTTCTCCCCCTCTGGGTGGTGAGGAATGAGAATGACCGACTAGTAATGGCTAAACCCATCCATGTTCTTATTTTTTGCCTTTTGTGTTCCGAGGCTGCGGTGTTTCTATCGAACCAACCCGCAGTACCGGACTTGAAACCTGTTTGGGACCTAACTAAGGACTAAAACTGGAGATAGCGGGAGGCCACGCCGCCCGCCGCCTCCTGCTGTCTGCCGACAGCAGCCGAAGATTGCCGAGTGGTCGAAGGCAAACGAACAAACCTCTTGTAAAAATTAATAGAGAAAGAGGAATCAGGAAATGCTTGGTGATGACTGTACCCATTGCAGAGCAGTGTGCTGCTTTGCCTATCTTAATCTTGATATCAACAAAGCCTTAGGCCTCATTACCGACTTCCCAAAAAGGAGGTTAAAGTTAGTCACGAAGACTTAAAAAATAGAAAGTAGAACATAATCATTGACGTCAATGACAATTTCATTGGATAAGCAAATGGTAAGGTTAAACAATGCAGCTCGAGACGTTTGACAAATGATTAATTAATAATAATAAGGACAGGTTATGTTACCGAATCACTAGGAGATCTTTCTAGAACAAGTACCCTTTCGCAATGTTATCTGGTATAAAAGTGGTGACATTGATATTACATATTAGATATAACGTTAAGAACACATAAATTGCATAAATAATTAATTTATATAGATGATCATAACATAATACATACATAATAATTTAAACAAGAATAATTTTGTAACGAGTTCAAACGTTCTGTTTAATAGTGATGTTAAATAATAATATAGTATAAAAAACACGCTTGGGGGCAAACACATTAAAATATTCATGAGTAGGTACGGAGAAAATGATTGCCAAAAACTTGCTATTGCTTGGTAATAAATCGTTCTATCTACATTTTAAGTTATTGTACACAAAGAGGTTGTAATCCCTATTAAAAAAAAATGTTAAATTTAGAATGACGTGAAAATATTAACTATACATAATAATATTAACTCCAACTAAACATGTACCTATGCAAATTTTAACTTAATCGGACTACGGGAAGTGCGTCTTTAACTTTATAATATTTTCTTTCATACTTAGTAAGTTAGTTACAATACGAGTGAACCTAATAAAAGCGTGTTACTAATTAATAATAAGCAGGTGTTAAAACTTAATTCTGGCTATTATTATTAAAAATACGAAAGTTTAGATAGATGTTTTTTAGGGTTCCGAACCTCAAAAGGAAAAAACGGGACCCTTACACCGCATACCTAGATTTAAACTAAGACAACTCAAAAAAGATAATTTATCAGGAGACAAAAAAAAACGTATACCTTTCTGTGTCAGAGTAAATAAATGAATATTCAAATCTATTCTATTCTGTATGGGAAGCTATGAACATTAAATTTATTTTAAATCATAAATAGCTTGTTTTTGTTTGTAGTATATTTTACGCCAGCCAATTCTTGGTGGTGCCAGAGAACTTATCTGCTCCAATAGTCCTTCAACAGACACCTCATAAAATAATGGAAGTATTTGCACCTGGCAGAGATAAGAATGCTAAGGGAGATGCGTGGTGTTACGCGAGAATATAAAATAAAAAATCACTACTTACATGAGAGGATGTCCGAAAGTGGTAACTGAAAAGTGGCATGGTAATCGGTTGGCTTGGTAAAGGCTTGTGATGCGGAGGAATGAGGAGAATGCCGCGAAGAAAGTTTTGAGTGTGAATGTGGATGGGTATCAAAGTAGAGGAAGACCAAAGACACGATGGACTGTGTGAAGATTGATAATAATATGACAATAAAGGAGGTGTCTGAGATGATCTCATCAGACACCTCCTTTCTTGTCATATGTCGTGTCTTTGGTCTTCCTCTACTTCTCTAATACTCATTATCAGTAATAGAGAAGTATAGAAGAAGAAGAAGACATGCTGCGCTGACCACAAATAATTTACGATAAGGGTAGGAGAATAATGGTGAACTTATATTATATTTTTCTTTTATTTTTTTTCAGGTGGCCTTAGCGTCACAGGCGCCATGCATAGAACTGAATGATGGAAACAGAATACCTGTGGTTGCTTTGGGGACCGGCAGAGGTACAGCTAAAGAGGTATGTGTAACTAACACTATAGCAATAATTTTGGTCAGTAAATGATTTCTGCCCAGACATGATACGAAAGATTTCAAGGCTTTATGTAGAAAACTGGAAGTCTGCATACTATTTTATTGGAAGTCGATCCCAGCATTATTGGAAAAGGAGTAAGCAGATGAAGATATTAACCAAAAATATAATCAATAAATGAATTTAAAAAAAGTCGTTCATTTACAGAATAAAGTAAAAACTAATAAAATAAACTAAAAACTTTATTATCAAAAGGAAAGATTCATTTGTATCGAATAGACTCCAAAACCACTGGGCCGATTTTAACCATTTTTTCACTAATAGGAAGCTACATTATCCGGAAGTAACATAGACTATACAACATCACGCTATTACCCATGGGAGCAGGGCAGCAACTAAAGTCGCGGGTGAAACCGCACAAGACAACTAGTAGCTTAATAATTCTCTTGAATTTCAGTCAGAAACACTAGACTACGTCCGCAACGCAGTCTTCTGGGCCATCGAAGCAGGGTATCGGCACATCGACACTGCAGCTGCCTACGATGATGAGGAACAGGTCGGCCAGGGTATAAGAGACGCTATTACCAAGGGCATAGTGACTAGGGAGCACGTGTTTGTTACTACTAAGGTTGGTGTATTTTTGTGTAAAGTGGATTTGTGTAAGAGTTTTGTTTTTTTTTTTTAAAAAACGTTGCCCCACACTAGGAATTCTTCATGTAACGTGGGTGCGGTTACAAACATTTAAACTCACATACACAAACAGCCTTTAATTCATACTCATATCTTTATTTACATTCTATGATGTGTGAAGAGCTTAGATTATTATAAAGATTATCCAACAAGTTTTTAAAAAAAAATTTTAAAAAACTTGTTGGATAATGTTTTTTTAAAAATAGATTTTTGTTTACTGTGTAGGACACAGCAAACAAATAATCATTCATTACTCTACAAGTGTAGAACGGGCTTTGATTAAACTATGCTTCAACGTGCTGTACTGAAGCATCGGTGAATAGAACACTAATCTTCTAGAAGATTCGTTATACATACGTGGCACCGTCTGATCATTATATAGTTTCAGATAGGTACTCCATATATATAACATGTCTAGTTTATGTATACATGTTTAGTTCTACTTAATATTATAAATGCGAATGTTTGTGATCATGTTTGGATATTTGTTACTCTTTCACGCCTAAACGGCTGAACGGATTTTGATGAAATTTTGCACAGAGGTAGATTATAGTCTGAAATAATAAATAGGATAGTTTCTTTTTCGATCATCACGCGGGGAAGCCGGAAGGAATGGTTTTTGACGTGATAACGTCTTTAAAATCGTTTTAGTCGGGTGACATGTTCAGAAACTTGTGTCACACCAAAACCTCACAAGCGACATTTCATAAAGATGGTAGCGCCATCTGTTACTTGGCTCGAAAAAAAAACTTTAAATTAGTACTTAATTTCATTTTAGATGTCACTACTGGTGATAACTTATATCACCAATAAGACGTTATCACGTAAACATCTCGATCGTAAACCTACTTTACAAACAACCAATTTTTTTTCTAAATATTTTTTTTTTTAAGAAATTCTGTAAAAAAAAGTTACGCGGATGAAACCGCGGACGGATACTAGTTTACATATAATTTGAATATTAACGGTTGCTAAAAAACTAGTTACTAAACTTAAAACTATTAACATCATATTTTTTTCTATAAAGTTTTGCTAGCAAATTTAACTTGACCTTAACAAACAAATCTTCTATCTCGTTCTTTCAGCTGTGGAACGACAGACACGCTCGGGACCAGGTGGTGCCTGCCCTCAAGGAGTCCCTCACAAGGCTTGGACTGGATTACATCGACTTGTTCCTCATTCACTTCCCTATTTCTACTAAGGTAAGAACCGACTTTTATTTGATCGACTTTCTAGTTAAAAAAATAGGATTTTCCTTCGATTTTAAAAGACGCTTAAAATAAGAAGGAGTTGTTCTACTCGTCAATGTGGTATTTTTTGTGCTGGACACCTTTGGGTAGTTGATTGTATAACACAGATGTTTGTGTCCAAAAGGTACCTATTAGAAAAAAGGAAATGTTCCCTTATTATTTTTCCTTTAACTAACATTTAAATATACCTACTTCACAAATTTATAAGGCATACAAATATTTCGTATTGACCGACTGATAAAATTCTTTTTGTGTTTTATGTTGTTGGGCAGACAATTTTTCCCCCTCTCTCTCTTTTTTATACAAAGATATGTATGAGAAATTTTGAATTCGGGAACTGTCCGGTTACGGTTAAGAATTCGGGAGGTCTATAATGGGTGCTTAAGCAGAAACATGATATGTTAATAATATGAATTCGTAAAATGATCACAAAGTGACAATTTTTTTTTTAAAAAAAACGTTGCCCCACACTAGGAATTTCTCCTGTATCATGGGTGCGTTTACAAACATTTAAACTCACATACACAAACACCCAGACCCGAAACAACTATTGCAGGTCATACAAATATTTGTTCCGTGCGGGAATCGAACCCACAATATTAACTGCGTCTGTGACCATTTTAAGAATTTTAACGTAATTCATATTATAATCCTATTATGATGCTGCTAATGTGGCCATTTTTGAACCCTAGGTTGTCAATAAAGCTCTATTTTCTTTGGCGCAAGGGCGCAAGAAAAAGATTTCTTGACATGGTGATTAGAAAACGTATACATTGTTAACAATAAGGAATTTGTTAATCTGCAACAAATTCAATTAAATCTCGTTATTAAAACATTCCTTGACCATATCGGGACATAGCTACGACATTGATCAGATACAGAATAACTTGTGATTAAAATTGCAATCTTATCATTATTTTTCATCATCTGTGCTATCGTACGAATGAAATCTCTGCCTTGGACGGTAGATTTCAAGGAGTTTCAACTCTGATACAAAGACAATGAAAAATGATTTGTTCAATCCATCTACAATAGTCTAGTTAATTAACAAAAAATTGACCGTCTTTTAGATTATTCAAAGAAAAGGAATACGTATTTTTTTATTTGAAAATAAGAAGAAAATTGACAAACATATTACTTATAGCCTTGTGACGTCACGCGTTGCTGCATTTTTTCGCAAGGAGTGACGTCACACGTAATTTTAATGGACTATGTCTTTGTCACTTTTGGTCTAATTTACAAATAAAAAAATACGAGTTTATTTTATTTATTTATTTATAGTTAATTAAAACGGTATAACACCAATTACAATAATTAACATAGAAACAAAC
Organism: Ochropleura plecta; assembly: GCA_905475445.1. Classification (NCBI taxonomy): domain Eukaryota; kingdom Metazoa; phylum Arthropoda; class Insecta; order Lepidoptera; family Noctuidae; genus Ochropleura; species Ochropleura plecta. The sequence goes on along the minus strand of FR997744.1, from coordinate 12,263,664 downwards.
TAGCTTACATATAAAAGTAAACAACTTACTCTAGGTTCAATTAAAACTAACATGGAACAGTGGACACTCTTGCATACTTAGTTTCACAAAACACCAGACATACCAGCATGACTTTATTCCATTCGTCCGCAAACACATCACATTCAGGGTGGGCAGTCAGGAGAGCGTTGAGCATCTTTATAATATGACACACAGGCGATTTAGCTCTGGCTACAGTTTTGCAGAACGGCTGAGCAAAAAGATTGTGTCGGCGGTTCTGACGGTGTCCGATGTATTTGTCGGGCACGAATAGCCGGCAGAGAAGGGTATGAAGCTCGGGGCAGTCGATACGACCCCGGAAGGTTTTACAGGCTACCCTGAGCTGATCAAAGCCTCTTCTCACCTCTAAGGAGTTAAACCCCAACATTCCTAATAAATAGTTGGTAGGGTACATATACGGAAAGAAATGGTATAACCTTTGGAAAAAGCTCCTCAGGAGTTATTATTCTGTAAGCTTTCCTGAAATGTAAAAAAATATAATAAATAAATATTTAGTGATAGTTCACCGTTCATCTGTTAAGTTAATTAACTTTGTATAAACGTGGGCAAGATTGTCCAGATGCGTGGTTTTAACAAATGAACATCGCAGCAAACATGACAAGCATTTGCACACTCTACGTAGCAGATGGTCAGGTTTAAGCCGAGTATACTGCTCCTAATTCCTAACAAAACATGTTATTCGCTTTGTCGTTGCAAATATTTTATGATAGGCCACACCCCCTTACTGATAACAAACAATGTTTTGTGTTAGTTAAACACGATAACATGGCGCAGTAGATCCGGCTTAATACATACAGGTTTTAACCAAAATCAATCAAAAGCATTCATTTCAAATAGCCCAGTTACTTTACCTTTGAACTATCGATACAACGATGACAATAAAATGAAGCTACAATCCCAGTCACAAGGCATAATAACTGTGAAAGTACTGTAGTTGCCCATTCCAAAGCGTTGAATTTTATGGAGAAGAATGGGCAAGAAACTCTGCTAACAAAACCTTGGTTAAATCATTCATGTCGATATGGTGACATTATCTGAAAACGATGTAGCAAGACGTGTACGTTAAAAGTGTCCATAGACAAGAAAAAAAGACATTTATCAAAAATCACGCGCGTGGCAAATGATAAATGACAAGTCACAACTGACAGCGCCAAACGCGAGTGTAAAAGTAAAAAAAAATCTTAAAAACCTAAAAAAAATAACTATCACAGCCTAAGTTTACATAAAAATGTATTTTAATTACAGAGTGATGGATCTCCAGACGACATCGACTTCTTAGAAACCTGGCAGGGCATGACGGAAGCAAAGCATCTGGGCCTGGCGAGGTCCATAGGAGTATCCAACTTTAACGCCTCGCAGATCGACAGGATCCTGGCTCACAGCCCTGTCAGGCCAGCTGTCAATGAGTTCGAGGTAAATCAAATCAAATATTTTTATTACACATAGGCCTACATGGGCACTTATAAAACGTCGAGAAAAGGTGCACGGTTCGGTTTGGTCGTTTCCTATGGAGAAGAACCGGCAAGAAACTCCATGGTTACTCTTTAATGATTTTGGTTTTACAATGTTGCTGTTACAGCGTTAGCACTTAAGTATGAGAGGACAGCGTAGGCCCGACAGTCATTGCTTACTATACAAAACGTAAAATGAAATAAAAGAGAGGAGAGATAGGTAGAACTTATTGTGAAGAAGCTCCTCCATTGTTATTAATTTTATATTGCTTAGGTAGTTTGAGTTATCGTCTATCCTTACTATATATATATAATATTATAAAAGCGAAAGTGAGTTTGTTTGTTTATTTGTTTGTTTGTTACCTCTTCACGCTTTAATGGCTAAACCGATTTTGATGAATTTTGGTACAGAGATAGTTGGGAACCAGGAGACGGACATAGGCTATTTTTTTAAAAAAAAAGTGGGATGTGAGGGAGAAAGAGGGAAGAAAAGGGAAAACTTAGCGTTGCTATTACAAATCAATAAGGCACAAGGGGAACTGTGTTACCCCGAATTTAACGCGAGCGAAGCCGCGGGCAAAAGCTAGTATATGTATGTAGTAGTTGACGACACGGTTGGCGCAGTGGTTGAGCGATCGACTGCTGCGCTGAGTGTCGCGGGTTCGATTCCCGCACGGAACAAATATTTGTATGAACTACAGGTAGTTGTTCCGGGTCTGGCTGTCTGTGTATGTGAGTTTAAATGTTTGTAAACGCACCCACGATACAGGAGAAATTCCTAGTGTGGGGCAACGTTTTTAAAAAAAATAAATATATACATATTTTTTTCTTCTATGTCTTTAAGGAGGATCTGCTAATATCTTTTAGAAACAATGAAAATTGAAAACTCGATAAAAATTGTGTAAAATGTAATCATACCATAACTGAAAATGCTGATATAAAAACTTTTTTTGCAAAAATATAAACGACTTCCAAAAAAAAGTCGGTGGCCATTGGATAACTTTGTTGTCCGTCTATCACAGCCTCATACATTTTTTGGCCATGTTCTTTGTCGTCAAGAGATATAAACGTTTATGTCTCCAACTTGTACGGACGATGCGCGAGTATTTTTGTTGAGTTGTCATTCTAACGTTTAGACGTTTCGCTTTTTCAATGTTATTACTGCTTTAATATCCTTTAATGTGAAAATTTTAACGCACAGGTAAACCCAACCCTTACCCAAGAGGCTCTAGTCCACCATTGTCTATCCCAAGGCATAGCAGTGATGTCTTACAGCCCCTTCGGGTTCCTGGTCTCTCGTGACAGACCAGATGCCCCCCCTCCACGGTACGATGACCCTATCCTGGGAGCTATGGCTGCGAAGTACGGGAAGACTCCTGGACAGATCGTACTAAGATATTTGGTGAGTATTAGCCAGATATATTTTTGTTGTTAGTGTAACATACAGGGTGAGTGGCAGGGTAAGCGGAGTGATAAATAATATCAGCTGCTCAGGTCAATGTTTAGGTTAAACTGCGCTTGTCTGGGTTAACCTGTGGATGGATATCCGTTGCATACCAAATTTCCTCCGTGCCTCGTAAAGCACGATAAGCTATTGGTCCCGGCTATCATTTGTAGATTTTTGTCAGTCGTTACAACCTCTTAGGGGGCCAAAAGTCTTTTTTTTGTGGATAGGAAATCATCAAATAACTTCCCCTGTTCTGGACGGAGCGTCAGCGGGGGGAGTGTCAGACTTGTACTGACTAAAACCCATCCATGATCCTTCTATTGCCCTTAACGTTCTGGGGCCGCGGTATCTCTTTCGAACAACCCGCAACCCCGGCAGGCGGTGGCCCTGGCAGGCGGTGGCCGAGTGGCCACCCACAACAACAACCCGCAACCCCGGTAATTTTTAGCGTGGTAGGTTATGCCCGACTTCGGAACTGTGTCTTTGGTACTGTGTGGGTGCAAGCTTGACTGCTGTGCATGAAGTCCTGGGCTCGAATCCCAGGTCGGGTAAGGTGTTATTGAGTTTTTTTATAAGGATTTGTTTAGGAGCAGCCATGACATGAGTCTGGATTTGTGCACGCCAATAGGCTCGCCCCCTTTTATATGATACTTAAAAATAACTGGCGATATTTAAAAAAAAAAAAAAACGTTTCCCCAAACTCAATTCACTAAATGTGGGTGTAATATAAGGTTTTGACAACACGGTTAGTGCAGGGCTAAGCATTTGACAGCTGCGTTACGTGACGTGTTCGATCCCCGCATGGAAGAAATATTTGTATGACCTACGGTCCGATACCTACGGTTCCCGAGTCTAGCTGTTTGTTTATCCTTCTATAATACTAAAATGCGAATGTTTGTGAGGATGTTTGTTATTCTTTTACGTCAAAACGGCTAAACGGATCTTGATGACATTTGGCACAGAGGTCTATAGTCTGGAATAACACATAGGATACTTTTTTTTCGATATCACGCGGGCGTAGTTGCGGGTGCCAGCTAGTGTGAGTGTAATAGTTTGTATATATGCACTCATGAAACAAGAATTAAAAAAAAAGAATGGTGCATTTCTGCCTAACTCTTCTCGGATTTGAGTCGTGATGTTACGTTATGTTTAATTAAAACTGTAATTTTGTCTCCAGCTCGAACGCGGTCTCATCCCGATCCCAAAGTCGACCAACAAGAAACGCTTAGCCGAGAATATCAATCTATTCGACTTCCAACTGACTGAAGAGGAAGTTGCGACCATCAGCAAGTTCAACAAGAACGAGAGGGTTATTGACGTCTCACACTGGAAGGACTACCCTTATTACCCCCATAATAATTACTAATTAATTAAAACATTTATTTTTACACATATTTTTTTTATATTTTTACATAATTCCCTATTTAAAAAAATGATAATTTTAAAATACAAAAAATAGTAGCCCTTCCGTATCGGGAACAGGGTTCAAGCTACCGGCAGTCAGGGCTCCAGAGAGAGACTAATTTAACATTGTCAGATTGAACAGCAGGTACATTTTGATAATTAAACAAAGTTCATTGCCTTATAAACGTTGTCGACGAACGAATTGCTTAACAAATGAAGCAATGTATTTTGAATTTGCTTGAAAATCCTTTGGATTGTTATAAAAAAGGGTGTTACTCAATTGAAGTGCGTATTCACGAATAAAATATAACTAGGTAACGATTTTATTTTCCTTCTACTTTACTTACTTTATCTCCCTTCAAACAATGCAAATTAGACAAATCCATTTTCATAAAGTATGCATAATGCGTTTAAAATGAGAAAGTGACTGACCTCGCGACATATTTGATTTAACTGTCACTTTTATGTTGGCAAATGCTGATTTATATTGGTGTGCAGCTTTTGCCTTCGTCTTGAAGCCTATAAAATTAGATGTAAAAAAAATGATTTATGTTTTTTTTTAATCAATAAAAATTATCAGACTTTATCAACATGACGCGATCGTCCGATTTGGGTGATTGAACAATCGGTAAGTGTGCGCACGCTATAAGAGAGCTTGTTTTTAATGACATCTCGCAGTGCAACCTTTGAGGTCGTAACCTAAATCGTAACGTAAGAAGCAAAAACTATGCCTTGTTTTAAAAAAATACTGAAATCGTACATAATGAGCAAATAACAATATAAAGTACGTTGCCATGTATTGCCACATCTAGTATAACGATTTACTAACTTTAGTTTGGATCTGTGATTGCTTGGTAATTTTTGACAAAGTATACACATAATTTTGTTATTGTGATCGCATACCCTCACATTTCTTATTTTTACTAAGAAAATTGACTTTTGTACGCTCTAGTACCCCGATATTTATATTTAAATTTAGTTTCTCAGTAAGTGAATTATTGTTAATTCTTTATGAGAAATAATAAAGTTCTTAAACCACAACCTGCTTATCCGGACTATCCTGTGAATGCCTTGCATTAAAGGCCTCCAGACAGGGGCATAAAACTTATAAACTAAGCAACTGCACGCTAAGGGCACTCCCTGCAGGATACAGGCCTCGGCTTAGGTCGTCGCTGGGGGAAGACAGCAAAGGGACAGGCTGGATCTGAGTTCTAGTGGGATTTTGATTTACTGGCTCAGCAACGCGGGCTGGCTCAAACAGAGGGTTGGGGGGGGGGGATCTATAAGAGATCCATACTGTCGTGTTATATAGGTATAAGAATAGAGCGTCAAGCTTAGTGCTGCCGCAGCGTCAAGTTTCATAAAAGTTTTCTGTCATCTTTGCGCTCAAGGCTGTATTCTTAAAGAATAGTAGGTACTACCGATATAAGTTTGCCGATAGGTTTGTTTTAAAGCAATCGCCTATCAAACTGATTTATCGGCCGATACCGATACCTTCAGTCTCCGGATGCTCAAAAAGTAGGTATCAAGTATGTTAGCGTATCAAGTATCTTCGTGTAAATAGTAAAGCTTTGAGTGGCACGAACACGTAAACCAACCACGTATGCCATATTATGTAGGTATTAAGTTCCATATTATGTGAATATCTACTTCTAAATAGGTTCTCATCTTGCATGTGATTAGCATAATCGAGTGTTTCTTAATAACAACTTTTCATATGTCAAAATTGTTATTTATTAAGGAAAAATTATGTTTATAATTATGTATTAAACCCCTTGTTATGACCTTGTTATGATAGCCAAAACCGGTTCAACTTGATTTGATCATCGCTAATGCATCTCAAGTTTAAGGCGTTGTCCTAACTGGCTCTAGATCGCACAATATCCCGGGGTTTCGGGTTGTTTAAAAGAGATACCGCGGCCCCGGAACGTAAAGGGCAAAAGAAGGAACAACATGATAAATGATAAATGATGTGATAAATGATAAATGTCCAATCCCCGCCACTGTCATTTAGGACGACGCCTAATGCATGTGTGTTTCACTCGCTACTCAGGTCCCCTTCTAAAGACGGCCACTCTAATCACTTAGGGGCATCAAAAATTGATTACGACCCATTCTCTAGCCTACCGAATATACATTTAAAATTTCATGAAAATCGGTCAAGCCGTTTCGGAGCAGTACCTATGGTAACTAAAACTGTGACACGATAATCCTTACTAATATTATAAAAGCGAAAGTGAGTTTGTTTGTTTGTTACCTCTTCATGCCTAAATGGCTAAACCGATTTTGATGAATTTTGGTACAGAGATAGTTGAATCCCTGGAGACGGATAAAGGCTATTTTTTTAAATAAAAGGGAGAAATGAGGGAGAAAAAGAGAAAACTTAGCTTTGCTATAACAATAAATCAGGTGCAAGGGAAAACTACAGGTAGCAGCTACCTGCAAATCAAGAAAGGGGAAACGTGTTACCCCGAATTTAACGCGAGCGAATCCGCGGGCAAAAGCTAGTTTTTATATAAGATTATTTTGTCACAGGTAGGTAATAATAATTACTATTAAACTTTGGCATCTAAAAGTAAGTTCCTTGCTGCAAGAAATTAATTTTTATATTATTTTTTCCTCTTCATCTTTTTTTTATTTTTTGTAATCATTATGATGTGTGTACGTACAACCAGTTCAGTTTTGTAGTTTGCAAGATGAAGTTGCTTTTAACAACAGTCACGCTGTTCGCTCTGCATAATGTAAGTAGACTTTTTTATTATTATTTTATTCAAATGTGACAATATTATCATTTTATATTATTAATTTATCATAGTACCGAAATGTTCGGAACTCAATTTAAAATTCATATTGAGTTTCCGTTATTTTGACACTGCTTATTTAAAAAAAATAATTAAACGTGGTAAATATCCCGTTTCAAATGTTATTTATTATAAACAATTAAACATGTTACAATATTCTTATTAAATTAACCACCTGATCAGGCATTTTTTTCTGTTTAATAGTAGCTATATTAAAACGTAGGCTAAGTTTTAATTTCGTATTTAAAACACTTTTGTATTGTATTGCGAAGATTTTGAAAAAAAAAGGAACGAATTAAATAAACGTATTGAACGTTGTAGACGGTTCAATGTTCTCACATAATTTTATAAATGTGATTTCAACATAAATGATGTAACCAAATGTTTATAACAATATTATGGTTTATGGTATTCTTCACCAAAAAGATCTTCGATTTAGAGTGGGCGGCCACAGAGCTTTAAAAGTTATTATGAATTGTGTTATTAATTATTATGGATTTGTCCTTCATCTATAACAACTTCTTATTATGGTTATGTTTTACACCAGCATCTTCTCTTTTTAAATATATTTGATGATTATATTCGAAACGGATTCTTTACCAAATTTTTTTTTATTAACTTTGAGCTACCTATATTTTGGCGCATATATATTTGATTTATCTATCTCACGTATCATGTAGAATATCACAACAGAAAAAAAGTAAAATAAAAAAAATACATTAATTTATCTCTTAGACTTATTCTCCGTTTTGAAATAAATCTTATGTCTGTCTATGTCGTAATTTAAGATTTCGAAACGTGTTTTCTTTGACGTGTTTTTATCAATTACTAAATAAAACTAGAAGGTTATTTATTATATTACATGACAATGTAGACCGAGTTTTAACATTGAACGTCTGGGTGTGGGGCCTATGATCTTTTGTTTTTTTATTGAAATTATATTTGTCTATGTATGTAATTATTTATTTAAACTTCACGTACAAAATACGTACGTTCTAGCCACAAGACATTTTCTTATGCCACAAGACATTTTCTGCTAGTCAAGTTTAGGATTAAATAAGATATTGTGATAGGGTACAAAAACATGTCCTTTAGAAAAACTACTCAAAATTATTTCGCTGTCTCACCAATAGGACTCTGGAACACGCTCCCTTATGGCAATATAAAAGCTGAAAGCAAGTATTATTTAAAATCCCACCCTTCCCATTACGACTTAGCCAGTAAGTTCAAACTAGGCCCCAAATAACATCACTCAGATCCAGCCTGTCCCTTTGCTATCCTCCCACAGCGATGCCTTAAGCCGAGGCTCGTACCACACAGGTGCCCTTAGCGTGTGGTCGCTTAACTTGTATGGTTTTGCCCTGGCTGGAAGCTTTAAATTAAAGGTATCCACAGGAACTGCCAGGTTAAGCAGACGACAACCTCCTAGATTGAACATCGAGTTGCCATTCAATAAAAAAAAATGTTTGTTACTACTTTTTTAGTAAGCCTAAATAATTCCCAACTAGAAGTCTAGTCACAGTTATTAGATTCCCCTTAAATTTGATGTTAGTTAGTATAGTATTTATTAAGTACTAATTTTTGCCCACGGCTTCGCTCGCATTAAATTCGAGGTAAAACAGTTCCTCTTTCCTGATTTGCAGGTAACTGCTAGGTACCTGTAGTTTTTGCCTTTGCACCTTATTTATTGTAACAGCAAAGCTAAGTTTGCCCTTATCTTCCCTCTTTCTCCCTCATTTCTCACTTTTTTAATAAAAAAAATAGCCTATGGCCGTTTACAGGGTCCCAATTATCTCTGTATCAAAATTCATCAAAATCAGTTGAGCCATTTAGGCGTGAAGACGTAACAAACAAGCTCACTTTCGCTTTTATAATATTAGTAAGTATTTAATTGTATTTGTATAATTTGTATTAGTAGTATATTTAAGTAAGTATATAAGTTATCAAAAACAAGTTGTTTTCTTTTTTATTATATTTGTATTCAATCACTACGTTGTTTTTTTAACCCAAAGGTTGAATGGTAGAGAATGCCTTGCTGGCTTTAAGTCCGCCTATGTATACCTACTGTACATTAAATTTAAATAAATAAATGGTCTGTGCTGACTGTCTCTCCATCATACAAGAGGTGCATATTATAATTACTTAATAAGCTATTATAGCTTATGCCGCGAATTCGGTAACTGTATCTACTACCGGGATAAAAAGTATCTTCTAAAGGATCTTCAGGAATTTAAATTTATCTCTATCTGGCAGCCGCGGCTTTGCACGCGTGATGATCGAAAAAAAATATCTTTTTTTCCCTCTTTCTCCCCCTTTTCTCACGTTTTTTTTAGCCTTTGTCCGTCTCCAAGGTCCCAACTATCTCTGTACCAAAATTCATCAAAATCGGTTTGGCCATTTATGCGTGAAGACGTAACAAACAAACTCTCTTTCGCTTTTACAATATTAAGTAAGTATACACATGGTCCTCTAATAAAAGCTATTCCTTTTTTTGCAGATTAATAATTCGCGTGCTTTTGGAGCTGTGAGTATTAGGTTTTATCCAGAAGTAGTGTCTGACCCAGAGCTGCCTGAGCAACCTGCACTACTAGGATAGGATACCTGCTTTTGTCCACAACGTTAGATAGGCATATTCTAATGAGATATCGTATTTTCAGACCGAATGTGGAAAGGTATTACTGAACAAGGGCAAAAGTAATGGAAAGGCAGGAACATTGGAGGGGCAGTGGCCCTGGGAAGTGGCAATATACCGTCTAGTAAGTACTGTGACGATTTTATGTAATTTTATAATTAAAGAAGCATAAAATGTAATGTAATAAGGAGAAACGAAACGCATTTGACTAAAATAGTGATAGATATGAATGTTGATGGATGGAGAGGGAGATGAAGGCCAAAGAAAAGATGGATGGATTATGTAAGGAATGATATGAAGGACGTGACGTCTGACAGGAGAGAATGGAAGAAGAAAACGTGTTGCGCCACCCCCAAATAGAATGCAACAAGGGCAGGAAAATTAAGAAAGAAGCAGTATAAAGCACTAGACTATTATTATATTTTTAGTTTATTATTTTATCAATACAAGTCACATCATTGCAAAGTTATTCTATTCTCTCTCTTGTTCTATTCTTTATTTGAACAACTAGAGTATTTGAACGTCATGCAAACCAGCCTGCACTTTTTAAGGTTTGATTAATGGTATACAACCTTCACAGTCCCTACCACTTTTTCTTACAAACTCATCAATAATATCCTTGCTGCATAAATTATATCTACAAAAAATCGCATTTTGAATTAGTAGAGATTTTTTTTACTGTTCCTAGATTTAAACTCTTTTTACTATCTTAGCTTCTTAATTATCCCACTGCTGGGCAAAAGCTTCCCCTTTGTCCATCCAAACTTCTCTATTCTGTGCGATAACCGGCCATGTTCGCCCTACATACGCCCGGTTCCAATAAACAATCAAGTCGTTAATTTTTTTTGTTTATTGGTACCGGGCGTTAACCCTCTTAGCGCTGAAAATTCCCGCATTCTTCAAAACTCCACAGCTTCATGTCTTCCAGTTTTTAAATTGAATTTCGGCTTTTCCAGATTCCTGAACACAGATATATTTGTGGAGGTACCTTGATTTCTAATCGCCATGTCGTCACGGCGGCTCACTGTGCATTTAGACAACAGAACCTTGTGGAGAAAGACAGTCTGGTGGTATACCTGGGGCAGCACAACATTATGAAGTTCGGAGAAGAAATCCAAGTTAGGGCTGTGAGTATTTGCATATTTTTTTGGTATGAAATGAGTAGTTTATGGTATCATATTAATGGCGTTTTGGATTCCGTAACTCTAAAAGGAAAAAACGGAACCATTTTTATTTTTTTTTTGTGGATGGGAAATCATCAAATAACTTCCCTCGCTCTGGGCGGAGCGGGGGGGGGGGGGAATGGCAAATTTGTACTGATTAAAACCCACCCATGTTCCTTCTACTGTTCTTTTTGTTCCGGGGCCGCGGTATCTCTTTCGAACAACCCGCAACCCCGGAAGGCGGTGGCCCTAGCAGGCCCCTCTGCTTTGTTGACATCTCTTTGAGGCGCGCGTGGGACACTAACGCACCGTCAACACGGCCTGTCGTCATTAGACGGACGGACGGTGAACTACCCTTTGCTCACCGTCCACAGGCCCGCATCTACGGTGGCCGGGAGTCGTCTCACGGCGCCGTCCGGGGCGTAACCCGCGACGGTGTTTGAGGTTCTCTCCCTCAAACGCCCGGCCACCTCCTTCGCTAGCATGACTGCTTCGCAGAAAGAGGGTTTGGACAGAAAGATATTAAAATCTAATCAATAGATTTGGTATACAAGAGGTTTATCAAATCCGAGGTTGAGGGTTACTCTGTATCCTTACTCTTCAAGGATTAAAGACTTGTTGTGCTAACAGAATGTATAAATGTGATCGTGTACTCAAAAGTATTTTCTCTTTTTCCAGGTTAAGGACATTCGATTCCATCCAGAACACGACATATCCACCTTCACAAGAGATCTGGCAATCCTGTGGCTTCATAAGCCTGTCACGTTCTCTAATTGGGTCCAGCCAGCTTGTTTGTGGCCTGATTCTGACACTGAACTCAGCAATATTGTTGGGCAATCGGGTACTGTAAGTAAAGTTTTGTATTTCTAATCGTTCATGGTAATGTCCCAAGCTTTTTAAACTCGTAGGTACGTCAAACGCGATAGTGATCTCATAATCGAAAAAAAAAATATCTTTCTCTCTCCTTTTCTTCCATCTCGCTCCCCTTTGCTCACTTTAAAAAAAAATTAAAGGGTCCCAACTATCTTTGTACCAAAATTCATCAAAATCGGTTTAGCCATTTAGGCGTGAAAACGTAACAAACAAACAAACTCTCTTTCCCTTTTATAATATTAGTAAGGATGTATCTACATAATATGTCGATCCCAGCCATGTTCCACGGTTCGCTTTTGATTCGCCCACTTAAAGACAACCTTGACTCAACACTTGATTAGTTACAGAGAAAGATTGGGATTGAGATACTTCTTCCTTGAAAAAGTTTATCATAACCGTACTATAATTTCCACAGTTGGTAGGCTGGCCGAATGATGACAAAATTGATGAGCTGCAGCTACAAAAGATACCGGTGGTATCTCAAGAAACGTGCATCAGATCAAATTCAGCATTCTATGGACAGTTTACATCCCAGTCTACATATTGCGCTGCTGGATCTGGAGACGGTGAGACTTTTTTTTTAGTCATTAGATCACAAAGTGGCCAGGATCTGGCCAACAAGATCGTCGTTGATTTCCCACCCTAGAAAGCCTAATTCACTTAGAAAGTGCGAATTAAAAATTTTCATTAAATCAAAATGACAATTATTTGGGGATTGGTTAAATGCACTTAGTTTATTTTATAATATACAGATGTTGAACCCAGCCATGATCCACGGTTCACTTTTGATTCGCCTACTCAAAGACATCCTGGGAAACTCAACAGTAGATTATTAATTCACTCAGAATGGATATGAAAATCTATCAAGAAATTACCAACTAAAGTCAAACCAACCCAGCCGCCGCGGGAGACGCCCCGGGCATCGGGCGCCGCGAGACGACTCCCGGCCACCGTAAATGCGGGCCTGTGGACTGTGAGCAATGGGTAGCTTACCGTCCGTCCCTCTATTGACAACAGGCCGTGTCGACGGTGCGTTAGTGTTCCACGCGCGTCTCAATGAGATATCAGCAAAGCAGAGGGGCCTGCCAGGGACACCGTCTGGGGTTGCAGGTTGTTCGGGACACCGTCTGGGGTTGCAGGTTGTTCGTAAGAGATACCGCGGCCCCGGAACATAAAGGGCAAAAGAAGGAACATGGGTGGGTTTTAGTCAGTACAAGTCTGACACTCCCCCCGCTCCACCCAGAGCAGGGGAAGTCATTTGATAATATCCCCCATCTGCAAAAAAAGACAGCATATAGATGTTTGAATGTATGCAGCATGTAGTACTGTACTGGTCGCAATATTATCTTTGACTACCTCCATAGTCCAGTGGTTGCTTGCGCGACGACTGTACATGAGATCCTGAGTTCGATTCCCAGGTCAGGAAAGCGAGATTGAGGTTTTTCTCAGCATGGAGTCTTAATTTGTTTTCAGTTGATGGCAAAATGATCGCTCCCAATTGACATGGGGCTTAAAAACAGCTGGCAAAATGTTTTGTGTACAGTGTACTATTAACCTGTTGAATGTCGCAAAAAACGCTCGAAACGCTCCCAAAATCGACGAATTTATGAGTAACGTTTTAGCGAGGTAGGCCTTTACAAAAACGAAGATTTTACCGTTAAACCGATAGCTACATCTTATAAAGTTTCTTCGTGGGTACTTAAGACACTTGTCTTATGTTCTTCCGTACGTTTTTTTTTATTCTTTATAGATTCCTTTTTATCAATTCGTTGTGAATGAGTGGACATTGTTGGCCTTGTAGATTCTTAGACGCTTGTTAACTTTTGTTAACGTATTATTTTATTTTACGTTTTGTAATGCAAGCAATGACTTATTGTCGGGCCTACGCTGTCCTCTCATACTTAAGTAGGTACTAACGCTGTAACAACAACATTGTAAAACCAAATGATTTTAAAAGAGTAACCAAGATTCAAGATTTATTTATTTGCAACCATGGAGTTTCTTCCCGGTTCTTCTAAATAGGAAACGACCAACCCGAACCGTGCATCTTTTCTCGGCGTTTTATATGCCCATGTAGGCCTATGTGAAATAAAAATATTTTGATTTTTATTTTTGATTTTGAAACTTAACGACATTCAACGGGTTATGTATACACCTGTCTAACTCTTCGGAGTTCACAGACATGATGTTATGTTGTATTCTGTTATGGTTCTAGAGTGATAACGAACCACTTTTTATAGTTTCATCATTCATTTATTTTCAACGTGATAATAAATAATAATATTTTTCTAGTCTGTATCGCCGGTGGACATGGAATGGTTTTCGAGAGAGATGGCAGCTGGTATCTTCGAGGAGTGGTTTCCTTAGCCTTGGCTAAAAAGATGGACTATCGCTGTGACCCTACACAATATACTATATTCGCCGATGTCGCTCAAGCCTTGCCCTGGATAAAAGAAAATGCTAATGACGATTAATAATTGCTTTAGTTTTTGTGAGCTCTATGGTGTCTTAGTGCCGAAAAAAAGGATGATTATAAAAATATTAACCTTTTTTATAATTCTCGATGATTCAAAATGTAATCTGAATATTATAATTTCATAAATTCGTTTGGGCATTGTCGCTTAACAACCACATTGCCCCATCTGAATCGTTAAAAGTCAAAGTAATTTATTTGTCAAAATGAAATACATAAATGAAAAGCTCAACATATTTCACCAGTGTATACAAATATTGGATATGTCATTTAAAATTAATTTAGTTAATAAAATGATAATATATTATTTATACAGTTTAATTATCAATATATAATATAGCTTTATATTTTATTAGGTCACCATTAGATTAAAATCATTTACTTAAATGTTTTTTATAAAGGCACTAGCTTTTGCCCGCGGCTTCGCTCGCGTTAAATTCGGTAGCGCCTTGTTGATTTGTAATAGCAACGCTAAGTTTTCCCGTTTCTTCCCTCTTTCTCCCTCATAACCACTCTTTTTAAAAAAATAATAGCCTATGTCCGTCTCCTGGTTCCCAACTATCTCTGTACCAAAATTCATCAAAATCGGTTAAGCCATTAAAGCGTGAAGAGGTAACAAACAAACAAACTCACTTTCGCTTTTATAATATTAGTAAGGATTTCTTGTCATTAAAAAAAAACATTTATGTTATAGTAACATTTCTCTAATAACCATTCATTCACGAAATATAATTTTAAATAATCTTATTGATCGAAGCTTCCGTACATGTTTTTGTGCGAATATTTGAATAAAGACCCGTATTGCTATCGTGGTAGTTTTTTTTTTTTATTAAAAATATTGTTTACAGCAAGTTGTTCTAAGCATTGCCAATACACCGTGGTCGACCGTCAAGGTGAAGTCCTTTTTCAGACATCCAAAAAGATACTAAAAAAAACATTTATTTCGAATTTCGAACGCAGATCCATATTTTGTTAGTATTTGCGTACTAAGCTGTAGAGGTCAGATAGGCACCCACTTCATGTAATATATTTTTATTAAGCTGCATCCGGTTAGACTGGAAGCCGACCTAAACATAAGAAGAAAAGGGAAAAATTAGCTATGCTATTACAATGAATAAGGCCGAGCGAAGCCGCGAGCAAAAGCTAGTTGTAAAATAAGTGTACCACATTGTTTAACGGTACAGGACAAAACTTATGAAAAAAGTTTTGCATGACTTGCATATGGGTGAATATCAACAAGTGTATATTTTTGTCAATTTTGGTGGCAAATTTTTACTTTACTTTTCGTAAAGTTTCGTTTTTACCCACCAAAATTGAAACCAGGCATAAATAAATCTTAAAAAATACAGTTATTAAGATACAATAAAATAAATGTCACTGATAAATAAGTTACCCAACTCACTACCTACAATACGTGGCTTACTATTAAAACACTTAAAAATCACCAGCAAATCGATCCACCAAAATTGAAAAATTCTTGTCCCCTGTTCGACCCAAGAAAGAAACTTTTTTTTTGGCGAGCAATTACAGCACTGAGCACACACCTGTTATGCGCCACTTCCCGCGCATGACTGAGAAAAACAGAACATAAAAAGCGATTGATCGCACACGCACGAATCTTCATGATAATTTAAATTGAAAAAGTGCTACCAAAATTATGATTTTTGCGAGGACAAACTTGAATCGAGTATCCTGTGCTTTTAACATCAATTTTATAACATGATTTAAATGTTTTTAGATAGTGTGTCATATACATTTACCAATGAAATAATTTGTTTTTTACTTCACTTTTAATTGTTACTTTGGTAAATACATTTATATCAAAAAACCGGCCAAGAGCGTGTCGGGCCACGCTCAGTGTAGGGTTCCGTAGTTTCCCGTCCGTCACAATAAGTGTTCCCACTTATGAGTTTAAAGGTGGAGGAGGAAATTATTTTGTACAACTTTTTGTCTTTTTTGTACAAAAACTGTTGTGTCAATCAAGTTCAAAATGATTTTCATAGAAAGTCCTTATAAAGTTCTACTTTTCAGATTTTTTTCATATTTTCTAAACTTATGGTTCAAAAGTTAGAGGGGGGGGGGGGGGACACATTGTTTTTTACTTTTGGAGCGATTATTTCCGAAATAATAGACATTATCAAAAAATGATTTTAGTAAACCCCTATTCATTTTTAAATACCTTTCCAACAATATATCACACGTTAGGGTTGAAATTAAAAAAAAAACACTTCCCACTTTACATATAGGGTGGCTACCCTAATAAAACTTTTTTTTTCAATTTTTATTTTACCACTTTGTCGGTGTGATTGATATACATATTGGTACCAAATTTCAGCTTTCTAGTGCTAACGGTCACAGAGATTAAGCGAGGACGGACGGACGGACAGACAGACATGGCGAAACTATAAGGGTTCCTAGTTGACTACGGAACCCTAAAAATGGAGCTAGGACAAGCCACCAAACTTGAATTTTAAAGTTATTACCTTTCGACGTTAGCGTCAAAACAATATTGGTCCATTTGCGTCAAATTGGCAAGGTAAAAAAGCTTGACAAATGGGTGCCCCACGAACTCAATGATCGCCAGCGCGAAGTACGCGTCGAGACGTGCCTTGCACTGCTCAACAGACACACAAATGAAGGCATTTTGAACCGCATTGTTATCTGCGATGAAAAATGGATTCTGTTTGATAACCGCAAGCGCTCAGCAAGTTGGTTGGATCCTGGTTCAGCACCTAAACAATGCCCTAAACGAAAACTTACCCCTAAAAAAGTGATGGTCACTATTTGGTGGTCTAGCGCCGGTGTGAATCATCACAGCTTCTTACCAAACGGGGTGAGCATTACTGCAGATGTGTACTGTGAAAAACTGAACACAATGATGGAGAAGCTGGCACATCTCCAACCAGCATTGGTCAATCGCTCGTCTCCGCTGCTCCTGCACGACAACGCGCGACCTCATGCTGCACAGCAGACGGTCTCCAAGTTGCAAGAACTGGGGTTGGAAGCTCTCCGTCATCCGCCCTACTCATCAGACCTTGCGCCTACAGACTACTACTTTTTCCAGAATTTGGATAACTTCTTGGCGGGAAAAAAATTCAATACCCGAGAGGCAGTACAAAATGCCTTTGAAGAATTTGTTGCCTCCCGTCCAGCTGATTTCTTTAAGAAGGGCATCAATAAACTGCCACTGCGTTGGCAAAGATGCATTGATGGCATGGGTGATTGCTTTGATTAATACAAATAAAAAATACATGAAAAAAATTCGTTTAATTTTTTTCATACAAAACGGCAATTTCATAGGTAACGACCTATTATTATAAAAGCGAAAATGAGTTGGTTTCTTTGTTTGTTACCTCTTCACGCCTTAATGGTTAAACCGATTTTGATGAATTTTGGTACAGAGATAGTTGGAACCCAGGAGACGGACATAGGCTATTTTTTTTTAAAGTGGGATATGAGGGAGAAAAAGGGAAGAAAAGGGAAAACTTAGCTTTGCTATTACAAATCAATAAGGCGCAAGGGCAAAAACTGCAGGTAGCAGGTACCTGCAAATCAGGAACTGTGATACCCCGAATTTAACGCGAGCGAAGCCGTAGGCAAAAGCTAGTTGTAAAATAAGCGTACCACATTGTTTAACGGTACAGTACAAAGCATAATGAAAAAAGTTTTGCATGACTTGCATATTCCCTATTAAGCTAGTTTTTAGGGTTCAGTAGTCAACTAGGAACCCTTATAGTTTCGCCATGTCTGTCTGTCTGTCCGTCCGTCCGTCCGTCCGTCCGTCCGTCCGTCCGTCCGTCCGTCCGTCCGTCCTCGCTTAATCTCTGTGACCGTTAGCACTAGAAAGCTGAAATTTGGTACCAATATGTATATCAATCACGCCGACAAAGTAGTAAAATAAAAATTGGAAAAAAATGTTTTATTAGGGTAGCCACCCTATATGTAAAGTGGGAAGTGATTTTTTTTTTAATTTCAACCCTAACGTGTGATATATTGTTGGAAAGGTATTTAAAAATGAATAGGGGTTTACTAAAATCATTTTTTGATAATGTCTATAATTTCGGAAATAATCGCTCCAAAAGTAAAAAACAATGTGTCCCCCCCCTCTAACTTTTGAACCGTAAGTTTAGAAAATATGAAAAAAATCTGAAAAGTAGAACTTTATAAGGACTTTCTAGGAAAATCATTTTGAACTTGATTGACACAACAGTTTTGTACAAAAAAGACAAAAAGTTGTACAAAATAATTTCCTCCTCCACCTTTAAACTCATAAGTGGGAACACTTATTGTGACGGACGGGAAACTACGGAACCCTACACTGAGCGTGGCCCGACGCGCTCTTGGCCGGTTTTTCTTATAAGGTTTTTCTTATAAGGGTTTTTATAGTCTTCTCATATCCTATATAAATTACTCATCATGACAAGCAGAAATACTTATCAGAAAACGTAATATTATAAATTATAGAATTGAAGAAAAGAAAATGGAGGACTTGGTCTCATGAGTCAAAAGGGGTTATTGTAAATTCGTCAGACAAAAAGAAAGCTGTGTGGCTGTGTAAACTTGTCACACTCTTATTTAATAATAATAAAATATTTTGGAGCGTTGTAAACTCGTCGCACTTGTTTTCTACGTACAGTCCTTAACAGTCCTTTAGAAAAATCAAAAACATGAATAAAAAGTTGATTATTTATTTCTAAAATCACAGAAAGTCTCTCTCTTCTAATTGCAGAATTAATAAATAATAATAAATAATAAATATCTTGGGACAACTCACACACGGCTATCTGATCCCAAGCTAAGCAGAGCTTGTGTTATGGTAACCAGACAACTGATATACATACTTATATAATTTATAAATACATACATATTATAGATAAATCACACCCAGACACAGAACAAACCATCTCATGCTCATCACACAAAGTTTGTCCTGGGTGGGAATCGAACCCACGACCTCCGGCTCAGCAGTCAGGGCCACTAACCACTAGACCAACAGGCCCGTCAAATTGAACGTAGCTAAAGACACGTTACAAGATTATTATTTTTTGACTTGAAGACTGTTCTGTTTCTGTCATTCTGTCATGAAATTAATAATCTAAATCTGCAAAGAAATACTTTTATTGTTTTTTTTTTTAAACTGTTATTACTTGCTAAATATTCTCCAGCGTTTGATAGTTTATTACCAGTTTACACGTGTTATTGGCAAAATTGTGGTATCTATCGTCCACAAAAGCCATTATTGAAGAGTTAAAGTTGACACATTATAAAATTTACTAACTGATAATTATTCAACCCACATCATAATAAAAATCACAGATTTTGTAATTTGAATTAATATTTTAATTTTTGTTTACCTGTCTTTTAAAATAATGTTAAGTGTTAAATTCAGCTGCACCTTTGATTTTGGTTTCAGTTAGCGGGGAGCAATTGGCTGTATGCTTATCCTACTTTATAATATTACTAGCGGACCCGACAGACGTTGTCCTGTCTGCGTCTTTAATTTGAAAATTTCAAACTTTTTTTAATAAGCTAATAAGCTGTCTAATTTGACACTGCGATGGTAGCGCCGTCTGTCGGATCCAATGTAAAACATTCTTAAATCAACAACTACTAATAAATTAAAAATTAATTAAAAAAACATTGTCCAGCGGACAAAATTGTGAATTTAAACCATTCCCAGATCCCCTTGAACACACACAAAAAATTTCATCAAAATCGGTCCAGTCATTTGAGAGAAGTTCAGTGACATACACACTCACAGAAGAATATATAAAGATAAATGCGAATGTTTGTGTGAGAGTGTGTATAGATGTTTATTACTCTTTCACGTCAAAACGGCTGAACGGATCTTGATGAAATTTGGCACAGAGGTAGATTATAGTCTGGAATAACACTTAAGATACCTACTTTTTTTTCGATATCACGCGGGCGAAGCCGCGGGCGCAAGCTATTGATTTTATAACTTTAAGTTTTATTTGCTGTCTACCTGATTTCCATTTTTGGTTGACAACATTAGATATTATTTAAATTATTATAGTCAACCCGATGGATTATTATTTGGAATGGAGTGGAGTTTGTTCGATGCATAAGCAAGTTATATATTAAACAGAAACTTTTCAGAATCCTTTCTCTACATTTTGGTAAAAACTGCACCAATGGCGAACATGAATAAAATAAATATATCTAGGTAAACGCGGATGTATGAACAGACAACAAAAGCGACTTTGTACAGACGCCTGCACATCAAGCTACTACAATCTGTCAGATTTCTTTAATAGATTTTCGACTTTATTTCTAAAGTATTAGGTTCAAGGTTCATTGGGAAAAATTGACAGTTTCGGGTAGCTTGAACTGCTGGCGTCTGTACTATTTGCAAAAAAACTAGTACTTTTAACTAACTTTAAACAAACTCATCTATACAGCGTAGTCATCCAGACTCATGTAATGATTAGCAATTCGCAAACCGGTTTTACTGGATTGTAGAATCGTATCACGATCTGAGTTTTACAATTAAAGATTTTCTTTTTATTTGAATATTCTAGTAGTTTTTCACTTTTTTATGTTTCCGTACCTTAAAAGGAAAAAAAACGGAATTCTTATTAGATTACTTTGTTGTCCGTCGGTCTGTCTGTCAAGACCATTTATCTCGGAAACGCGTGGAGATATCGAGTTGAAATTAAAACCATATACTCAAATCTGTAATCGGGGAGCTCGTGGCTAAATAATAGCAGTCGCTCGGGTATCTTTAGGTTAAGCCGCGCTTGCCTAGGTTGGTCTGTGAATAGGTGACCACCCGTTACATACCGAGTTTCCTCCGTGCCTCGGAAAGCACGTTAAGCCGTTGGTCCCGGCTGTCATTTGTAGATCTTTGACAGTCGTTACAGGTAGTGAGTGTCCTGAAAGTCTGACAACCAGTCTTACCATGGGGTATCGTATTACCCAGTACTAACTGGGTTGTGGAGGTCAGATAGGCAGTCGCTCCATGTAAAATACTGATATTCAGCTGCATCCGGTTAGACTGGAAGCCGACCCCAACATAGTTGGGAAAAGGCTAGGCAGATGATGATGATGACTCAAATCTGTAATCTCTTTGTGCTGTGAAAAAATGAATCCTCTAAGTCTAGGTACGCAATGTTTTTTTTTGTAAGGCATCTCGCAGTTCTGTATCTGCTTAACCGGACAGTCCAGTGGATGCCTTACATTTAAGGCCTTCAGCCAGGGGCAAAAACTTATAAGCTAAGCGACTGCACGCTAAGGGCACCCCCTGCGGGGTACGGGCCTCGGCTTAGGTCGTCGCTGAGAGAAGACAGCAAAGGGACAGTCTGGATCTGAGTTAGTCTACGCAATCAAAAGATATGGCTGTTTATGTCGCAAGTTTGTACGGAACCCTAAGTGCCGAAGTAAATAGGCTTGTGTTTAGCCGCAACACGCCTGAAGTGAAGCAATGATACGGGGTAGGATGGAGCACGCTGCCTAGAACAAACCCATTCACTCGAACTTTGGAGAATTCTAGATCATCATATGATCATGGAACAGAAAAACCGATAGTGAATCCCTTCTGACTAAGTTTGAGTTACGGTGGACAATCTTAACGGATACTAGCGGGTCGAGATATTATTATATTGCACAAAAGTGTACGCACACCGGCATTCTGGCCCTGTCAGAATACCAGCGCTGTGTTATTTTAATCCTAAAATATCGCAGCTTATGCTGAGACAGGGACCTTTTTGGCCTCGCACAGAAAATAACCTTGTCTGTACTATTTTATTTCATTTTGTTATTGTTTTACTTGTTTTGTGCGAGTCCCAAATAAAAGTTTTTCTTTCTTTCTTTTCTTTTTCACACAAGTACAATTTCATAATCCGAAGGTACGTCTATCCGACACGACCGAAGACGAGGACGACTCTCAACACACAATTTCCGGGGTTGCGCCTTGCGGGTTGTTCAAAAGAGATACCGTGGTCCCGGACTATAAAGAGCAAAAGAAGGAACATGACCGGGTTTTTCAGTAAAAGTGTGACACTGCCCCCCGCTCCACAGAGCGGGGGAAGTTATTTGATGATTTCCCGTACACAAAAAAAAAACAGTTGTTGAATCAAACATACATTCTATAAAATTTTAAAGTATCATTAATTTGAATACATTTTTAAAATGACGATAGTATTTTATGTAAAATAAAGATTATTAATTTTATATCTACGTTTTTAACCGACTTTATTCGTGTTTCTTTTTTATAATATTCTTTATTTATGGTCCCAAAACAATTTTATTTATATTGCTTGAGTAGTTAATGAGTTATCTATCGTCTATAATACATATTATTTCTTGTATGTCTAGATATGAATGATCTGCTAATATGTTTTACAATGAAAAAATAATTTTCTACAAGAATTTGTGTGACATACATAGGTACCATCATATCATTAGTAAAAATTATGAAATAAAAATCTTTTTTGCCAATAATTAACCGACTTCCAAAAATACCAAAAAGGTGGAAAATTAATTTGCTTCCGAAAGTTGGTGCCAAAAAGTCACCGATTTTCGATTTTTTTGTTTTTTGTTAGTTTATATAATAAATTATTTTCCGTTTTTGAAGTGTTTTTTTGAAGTCGGTATTTTTTTTGCACATTTTTTTTAATATACAAGTGACGGTCGACAGAGATTAAAAATAAATGTATTCAAATATAAAACAAATCGTATCGCCGTCGTGTCGTGAGTACTAAAGTCTTGTTTGTAGCTATTGCTTTTAAGCTCAAGGCATCCATTTGTTGTGTTAATTGTCAGTCTGCCGCTGTTGTTAGCAAGATGAAGCTGCCTTTATCGACCGTCGCGCTTATCGCTCTTCATGTAAGTTGGTTTCTATATTTATATTTTTTAAATTCACAGTCGTCTGTTTAACCGGGCAATTCCTGTAGATGACTTGAGATTAAGGCCTCCAGCCAGGGCAAAAAATTAAGCGACTACACGCTAAGGGCACCCCCTGTGGGGTACGAGCCTAGGGCTTCGCTGGGGGAGGACAGCAAAGGGACAGGCTGGATTTGAGTAAAAGTTTGCTTCTATTTTTATATCACTTTAATATATGTATGTTACTATATCACGTTGCGCGTGATATACGGCTGAAGGGATCTAGATGAATTTTGGCATCAAGACAGTTTATATTTGGATTAACACATAGGTTTTTATTTACATACTACTTTTTACTACTTCCCCCGCTCTTGGCGGAGCGGGGGGAGTGTCAGACTTTACTGGCTCGAACCCACCCATGTCCCTTATTTTGCCCTTTATGTTCCGGGGCGAGCCAGGAGACCAAAATTGTTTTTCACCGCTGGTAACTCGGTCGCATCTAATTGTTAAATATTTGTGAAAATTACAAACAGGAGAAACTCGGCTAAATAATAATAGCCGCTCGGGTAGATCTTTAGGTTATTGATTGGGTTGGGTATTACCCAGTACTAACAGAGATGTGGAGGTAATGGTTCAGTTGCATCTGGTTAGACTGGATGATGCTGAATACCAACAATATGTGTGAGTCCCAATTTCCAGGATATTTATTTAAACTTCTTGTCTATTATGAGTGGAGTAATAGGTGGCCTTAATGCCAAATTTTTCAAATAGGACATCGTTATACTGCTCTAAAGTAGAAAAAATACGAGTCGACGGCGCGTTCGTATTCCACGCGCGCCTCAAAGAGCCAAAGAGCAAAGCCCCTGCCAGGGCCACCGCTTGCCGGGGTTGCGGGTTGTTCGAAAGAGATACCGTGGCCCCGGAACATATAGGGCAATAGAAAGAACATGGGTGGGTTTTAGTCAATACAAGACTGACACTCTCCCCTGCTTCGCCCAAAGCACGGGAAGTTATTTGATGATTTCCCATCCGCAAAAAAAAGTAGAAAAAATACTGGTTAAGTGCTAAATAGACTAGCGCACGGAACGTTCCGTACAAACTTGCGACATAATTATCATATACAAATGGCCATATCTTTAGTCTACGTTCAGAGAGGGTTGGTTTTTTCATACCTCTAAGACACCACAGACTTGAGTATATGGTTTTAATGTCAACTGATCGGTATCAGTTAGTTAGTTGATAGGTCAGAACGTGTGGTGGTCCACGCGTTCTCGAGATAAACGATCAGAACAAACAGACAGAAAACAAAATAAGGGTTTCGTTTTTTCTTCGTGTATGGAACCCTAAATTTAATCATCAAGAATGTAAATACCTATACACAAACTAATACATATAATATTAGTATGCCAAAGATCATATGAACGCGTTTGATTTTAAACAATAAAAAAAATATAAAACGAACATGAACCTTGTAATTTTACATAATCTTGATGATCGCCATGATGCACAATCGAGCAAGATTATGCATCATGCAAAGGTCAGTGCATATAATATAATGTCCTTTACTTTTATAAGATAACTGGCTTTTGCCCGCAGCTTCGCTCGCGTTAAATTCGGGGTAACACAGTTCCCCTTTCCTGATTTGCAGGTACCTGCCACCTGTAGTTTTTGCCCTTGTGCCTTATTTATTGTAATAGCAAAGCTAAGTTTTCCCTTTTCTTCCCTTTTTCTCCCCCCATTGAACACTTTTTTGCCCTTTATGTTCCGGGGCCGTGGTATCTCTTTCTTCTTCTTTTTTTACCCCCTTAGGGGTTGATTTCTGCCAAATCCTATTTTAGATAACACCTACGTTTTTAAAAGAAGCCCCTATACAAAATTTGAGACTCCAAACACATGTAGTTTCTGATATTTCGTGATGAATGTCAGTGATTTTCCCGATTTCCAAATTTATGAAGCTGTAAACTTTGTGCAACTTTTTTTTTATAAATAGTCAAGTGCATGAAAGCTTTGTTGATTGATAGTTTTTTTTAACAATACTGGTGGTTATTTAATAGTAGTCGAACACCGGCCTCAAATACTTTAAAAAAAAATTACGTGTATTTGTAAAAACCTACTTAAACTAAGCTAAATAAACATAATTTATCATGATAACCTATACCTAGGTATGATGGGAGGATTAGTAAAATCGGTCTAGTAGTGTGACTGTGACACAAGATATTTTTTTTTAAGTTTGCGATTCTTTATAAAATTTAAATAATTGTCTTATATATCCCGTTGTATATATATATATATATCTAAATTAAAATATTAATAATATTATTTAAATAATTTACATATCTAATTATATAAAAGTCTCGTGTCACAATGTTCGTTCCCATACTCCTCCGAAACGGCTCGAAAAATCGATTTTTAAGCTATTGCATAGCTTCTATCGCGGGCCTTGAGCGTGGAGACCGAATCCAGAAATTTCGTAACGAAAACACCTAACATTACGAATACCGTCAGTTATTTCAATCGCGATTCCAATATTCAATTAGCGTGTTTGGTGGAGAATCGGGTCGTCAATCAATATTACGCTGGATCAAACCCAAGGTCTGATTTTTCTTTTTGCGACTTCTTTTCATTGGAAGTAGATACTTTTCAAATATTATATTTAGTTTTTTTTATAAACTGCATATTTTTTTTGATTTATTGCATAAGTTGATAAAAAACGCTATGCAATAGCTTTACCGCGACAGTCCCCGAGTGCCACATGTATTTTTTTATGCATATTCAGTAAGTCTGAGATTCGGTTAATATCTATCTTTCAAACCCTTAAGTGCGAAGGGGACCTAAGCAGCGGGTGAAACCGCTGGGCACAGCTAGTATTAAATAAAATAATACAACGAATAACGTCTTCAATGTCGAGGTCTGTGGTCGAGAGCAATATTATTTTCCCAACAAAAAAAAAGAAAAAAAACTCATCTACGACCGCTAACTTTGACATTAGTAAATGCAAACACAGTAGATTTAAAAATATTCTTTTGTATGGAAATGTGTGAATTAGTTTAGTTCACACATCTCCATACAAAAGTTTTATTGTCTAAAAAAGTTTATCTGTCTGTCCTCAATGTCAAATATTTCTTTTGCTCCAAGGTTTGCTTGTACAAGTTCCACCAAATTCTATGCTCGCCTTTGTGTAAAATATCTTAGTTATTTCTCCGCTATCAGTCGCGTACAAATTCTGACTTCATGGCTGTTTCTGAGAATTTTTTGGTGGACAACCTTAAAGTACTTTGGTCGACCTGGAAAACGAACCCAGGACCTTATGCTAAAAGGGTAACAGGTTGTTCGAAAGAGTTACTGCAGCCCCGTAAAGTAATGAGTAAAAGAAGGAATATGCCTGCCAGGGTCACATCCTGCCGGGGTTGGGGATTTTTTTAAAGGGATACCGCAGCCCCGGAACGTAAAGGGCAAAAGAAGGAACACGGGTCGGGCTTAGCCAGTACAAGTCTGACAGTCCCCGTCGCACCACCCAGAGCGGGGGTGTGTTATTAAATGATTTACCATCCGCAAAAAAAAATAGATAGTCGGTTAAACTTAAGGCCTACCCAAATATAGTTGGGCAGAGACTAAAAGAGATACCTACTTAAAAAAATATATTAAACATACTACCTAACTTAAAAAACCGGCCAAGAGCGTGTCGGGCCACGCTCAGTGTAGGGTTCCGTAGTTTCCCGTCCGTCACAATAAGTGTTCCCACTTATGAGTTTAAAGGTGGAGGAGCGTGCAATGTTGCACGTTCCGCGGTAGGTGCTCCAATAGTTTTTGTACAAAAAAGACAAAAAGTTGTACAAAATACAACTTTTTGTCTTTTTTGTACAAAAACTGTTGTGTCAATCAAGTTCAAAATGATTTTCCTAGAAAGTCCTTATAAAGTTCTACTTTTCAGAATTTTTTCATATTTTTTAAACTTATGGTTCAAAAGTTAGAGGGGGGGGACACACATTGTTTTTTACTTTTGGAGCGATTATTTCCGAAATTATTGACATTATCAAAAAATTATTTTAGTAAACCCCTATTCATTTTTAAATACCTTTCCAATAATATATCACACGTTAGGGTTGAAATTAAAAAAAAACACTTCCCACTTTACATATAGGGTGGCTACCCTAATAAAACATTTTTTTCCAATTTTTATTTTACCACTTTGTCGGCGTGATTGATATACATATTGGTACCAAATTTCAGCTTTCTAGTGCTAACGGTCACAGAGATGAGAGAGGCGAGGACGGACGGACGGACGGACGGACGGACGGACAGACAGACATGGCGAAACTATAAGGGTTCCTAGTTGACTACGGAACCCTAAAAAGGCATCATAATTTGACGATTGTTAGCATACTAGATAATGTAGGTATACAAACTCTTTCGTCCTTAAACTGTCACTTACGTGTCATAGTGTCAAGAGGATTGACAAACGATGGCCTTGCCAACACAGAGTACATTTTTTATTAACTGTTTTTTTAAACATGATTTTTTATCATATTATTTGGGCTTGCCAAAGAAGTACCTTTTTTTGGCAAGTCCACATTACACGTGAACGCTTAAGTACTTAAACGTAAATCAATTCCAAAGCACAGCATAGTATATAGTCCTCCTGGCTATTTTCGCAGCCATCGTCGCCGGGTACTATAACCACAGATGATTAAAAAAAAATGTTTACATTAATAACCCTTTAACAATGACATTTATACGATAAATTAATAATGCTGCAATATTCAGGGTCAATTAAATTCGTAGAAATATGAAAATGGATGTAAACAGAACAAAACTAATATATTACTAGCTGGAGCCCGCGGTTTTGCCCGCGTGATATCGAAAACAGAGTACTTATCCTATGTATTATTCCAGACCATAATGTACCTCTGTGCCGAATTTCATCAAGATCCGTTCCGCCGTTTTGACTTGAAAGAGTAACAAACATCCATACAGCCATCCTCACAAACATTCGCATTTATAAAATTTAGTAGGAGTATAATATTAGTAGACTAAACCATTTTATGTTTTTTTTTAGGACAACGATCGCATGAATTACTCGAAATATCAGTTTCAAAACAGTTAATTTTTTCTTTAAACTTTTTGTACGTGAAGATATTTATAGACGTTAAAGTAATAAAACTGATACTTTGAGTAATTAAACACAATCAACGGTCGTTACTCCAATAAAAAAAACAACGATTAGGTACTTCTTTTTTTTCCTATTTTTATGTAGCTACCAGCTTGCCGCAGCTTCGCCCGCGTGATATCGAAAAAAAGTCATCCTATATATCCTATGTGTTATTCCAGACCATAATCTATCTCTGTGCCAAATTTCATCAAGATCCGTTCAGCCGTTTTGACGTGAAAGAGTAACAAACATCCATACATCCTCACAAACATTCGCATTTATAATATTAAAAAAGTAGGATAATTTATGTTAGCTTACGTAAATTCGAGGCTCTATTAATATTTTATCTCACTTCAGGTCATCACAGGACATGCAGCTTATATAGGAACACCTGGGAAAGCTCCCACAAAACAGCTGAACGATGGCAACCAGATGCCAATAATCGGTTTGGGAACCTTTGGTTTTGTAAGTATAGCAGTATATTAAAAAAGGCCACTGTTTTAGTTACTACATTGTTAACTTAAATTCTTTTAAGGGCTGATTTTTCAATAGTCAGATAACTTTTATCTGAGTAATAAAAATGGTAATGGTAAGTAAATAATTTTAGAGAATGCCTTATGGCATTAAGTCCGCCTATGTACCACTATTGTACAAACGCCTGCACATCAAGCTACTACAATCTGTCAGATTTCTTTGATAGATTTTCGACTTTATTTCTAAAGTATAAGGTTCAAGGTTCATTGGGAAAAATTGTCAGTTTCGGGTAGCTTGACCTGCAGGCGTCTGTACATGAAGTTTAGACTTATATTAATTTATAAGTCCAGGTTTCCTCACGAGGTTTTCCTTCACCGATGTCTATAATGTCTTAGATAAACTTTAAAAAGTACAAATTATTGTGAATTGAAAAAGTCACTTGGTACTTATTGAACCGTATTGAACCCATTGTCCTCATGCACGAGAAGTGAGGCGCTTAACTTTTAGGCATTACGACACAACTAAAATTAACCGCTTGTATGCCGGAATTACAGACACAATTAATTACGCATTGTGTCTCGCGTAGATCTACGTTCCGGCATGCAAGAGGTTAAACCATAACTCAAACTCAAAGCATTTATTTCAAATAAACACTTTACAGACAGAAACAAATCCCAGTCACATGGCATAATAACTTGTGAAAGTATTGTAGTTGCCCATTCTAAAGTGTTGATCTCTATTGAAAATTCCTTGTTTGATGTCTGTGATGTCTTAAATAAACTGTACATATGAATGCAAAAAGTCACATTAGTACTTGCTCGGATTTGAACCCACCATGATAAGAGGCGAAGCAGGTTTATCTCTATGGAAAATTCCTTCTTTGATGTCTGTGATGTCTTAAATAAACTTTAGGTACATATGAATGCAAAAAGTCACATTAGTACTTGCTCGAATTTGAACCCACCATGATATGAGGCAAAGCAGGTTTATCTCTATGGAAAATTCCTTCTTTGATGTCTGTGATGTCTTAAATAAACTTTAGGTACATATGAATGCAAAAAGTCACATTAGTACTTGCTCGGATTTGAACCCACCATGATATGAGGCAAAGCAGGTTTATCTCTATGGAAAATTCCTTCTTTGATGTCTGTGATGTCTTAAATAAACTTTAGGTACATATGAATGCAAAAAGTCACATTAGTACTTGCTCGGATTTGAACCCACCATGATAAGAGGCGAAGCAGGTTTATCTCTATGGAAAATTCCTTCTTTGATGTCTGTGACGTCTTAAATAAACTTTAGGTACATATGAATGCAAAAAGTCACATTAGTACTTGCTCGGATTTGAACCCACCATGATAAGAGGCGAAGCAGGTTTATCTCTATGGAAAATTCCTTCTTTGATGTCTGTGATGTCTTAAATAAACTTTAGGTACATATGAATGCAAAAAGTCACATTAGTACTTGCTCGGATTTGAACCCACCATGATATGAGGCAAAGCAGGTTTATCTCTATGGAAAATTCCTTCTTTGATGTCTGTGATGTCTTAAATAAACTTTAGGTACATATGAATGCAAAAAGTCACATTAGTACTTGCTCGGATTTGAACCCACCATGATAAGAGGCGAAGCAGGTTTATCTCTATGGAAAATTCCTTCTTTGATGTCTGTGACGTCTTAAATAAACTTTAGGTACATATGAATGCAAAAAGTCACATTAGTACTTGCTCGGATTTGAACCCACCATGATAAGAGGCGAAGCAGGTTTATCTCTATGGAAAATTCCTTCTTTGATGTCTGTGATGTCTTAAATAAACTTTAGGTACATATGAATGCAAAAAGTCACATTAGTACTTGCTCGGATTTGAACCCACCATGATAAAAAGCGAGGCAAGTTTATTCATTAAGCGGTTTTTTCAGGGTGACATCCCAAAAATTCGTCAAGCCATCAACTGGGCGATCGAGGCTGGGTACCGCCACATCGACACGGCGACTCTGTATGATAACGAAGCTGAGATCGGAAAGGGTATCGATGACGTCGTGAAGAAGGGACTTGTCAAGAGGGAAGACATCTTTGTAACTACTAAGGTCGGTGCCAAATATTTTTTACTCTTATTAGACAGAAGTTATTTGATGAAGTCCCATCCGCAAAAAAGGCTGCTAGTGAGAAAGTCTTCAAGGAAAAAACCTCATTAACAATTTGATTAACCCGGAAATCGAACCTAGGACCTCGTGCTCAGTATTCCCACTTGCAGTTGCAAGCGCGAATTTTGCTTCAATGGTTCATTGGAGCAAAATCTGGAAAATAGTAAAGAAATCGGCATGTCTGGCTTAAAACTTAAAAATCGAGGAGTACCTAAACATAACCAACCCACACCCATTTATAAAACGAGGCGCGGCTAGCGCAGTGGCTGTAAAATCGACTCCTGCGCACGGAACAAATATTTGAATAACCTACAAGTAGTTGTTTCGGATCTGGCTGTTTGTATTTGTCAGTTTAAATGTTTGTAAACGCAACTACGATACAGGAGAAATACCTAGAGTTGGGCAAAGCTTGTTTTTAAAAGAAACTCTTGCATTAAATATATACTTTGTTTTTATGGTAATAATAATCATAATTGCCAACTGAAGATGACGTCAATCTGAATCGTGATAATCCATTATTAATTGATCTAGTAGATATAGTTTTTTCATAGGATGGTATTAATTAAACTGGTGGCAATTACTTTGCAATAACAACGTTATCTCTATAGCCTTTTTTTATAAACTACTAGCTTTTGCACGCGGCTTTGCTCGCGTTAAATTCGGTATAACACAGTACCTGCTACCTGCAGTTTTTGCCCTTGCGCCTTATTGATTTCTAATAGCAACGCTAAGTTTTTCCTTTTCTTCCCTCGTTCTCTCACATATCCCACTTTAAAAAAAAATTGAAAATGCCTATGTCCGTCTCCTGGTTTCCAACTATCTCTGTACCAAAATTCATCAAAATCGGTTTAGCCATTAAAGCGTGAAGAGGTAACAAACAAACGAACTCACTTTCGCTTTTATAATATTAGTAAGGATTTAATTTCGTGGTAATGTTTTCACACAGAGTGGGTGCATCTGTCTCAGCAAAAAGAGCACTATTCTGATTATATGTCTGTTTTCAGCTGTGGAACGACAAGCACGGCCGCGATCAAGTCGTGCCGGCTCTCAGGGAGTCTCTCGCCAGGTTGGGGCTGGAGTATGTCGACTTGTACCTCATACACTCTCCTATGGCCTGGAAGGTAAGTTTTAGAACTCCGCTGATCTGGACAAAACAGTCAGATCTAATCTTAGTTCTAGTTATATCTAATTTTGTCGATGACAATAGTCAGATACATAATAGTAATAATAGGTGAGGTAAATAATAACCTGTTCCCGATACCGGTGGGCTACTTTTTTGGATTTTATAAATGTTTTTGTTCTCTTTGATGTTTGAATAGGAAATATGTAAAAATATAAAAAGTTATATGTGTAAGAATAAAGAAAAGAACGATAGGTCAGGTTAATAATAACAATAGGTAAATTAAATAATAACAATATGTAAATGAAATAATAACAATAGGTACTTAAATTAAATAATAACAATATGTAAATTAAATAATTACAATAGGTAAATTAAATAATAACAATAGGTAAATTAAAAAATAACAATATGTAAATTAAATAATTACAATAGGTAAATTAAATAATAACAATATGTAAATTAAATAATTACAATAGGTAAATTAAATAATAACAATAGGTAAATTAAAAAATAACAATATGTAAATTAAATAATTACAATAGGTAAATTAAATAATAACAATATGTAAATTAAAAAATAACAATATGTAAATTAAATAATTACAATAGGTAAATTAAATAATAACAATATGTAAATTAAATAATAACAATAGGTAAAATAAATAATAACAATAGGTCTAATTTAATTTTATCGACAATGGTTACAATAGTTATCTAAAAAATTAGATTCAGTTGTGTTCAACTGACTCGCATTGGATACTCGAGGTGGATTACGCCTGCAATTCCCATAGGTCTAAGCAGGGATGTAACACTCACATTACGCCAATTACGTTTAGGACGAGCTTAATGCCAACAGGCGGACAAGAATCCAGACTCCGTTATCTGCTGCTGGTTCCTGTTGGAAAAACCAACCAATTAGACTTTGCCCTAAAACATTTTGTTTGACACGGGAATTGAACTCAAACCTCATGCTTAACAGTCGCGTTTAAAATTACTACAGCAACGAAGCGTTCTGACGTTTCTGAGCGATCGACTGCTGCGCTGCGTGTCGCGGGTTCGATCCCCGCCCGAAACAAATATTTGTATGGCCTATAGATAGTTGTTCCGGGTCTGGCTGTTTGTGTATGTGAGTTTGAATGTTTGTAAATGCACCCACGATACAGGAGAAATTCCTAGTGTGGGGCAACGTTTTTTCTAAAAAAATAATTAATTGGGTTTCATCGATACGACGTTTTTTAACAAAACCTCGACGTGGTTTTCAGGCTGACGGTTCCCCCGCTGACATCGACATCTTGGAGACTTGGCAAGGTATGGAGGAGGCCAAGAAACTTGGTCTGGCCAAGTCAATCGGTGTGTCCAACTTCAAAACGGAACAAATTGACAGGCTCATTTCCAATGGAAAAACAGTTCCTGCTGTCAACCAAATTGAGGTAAGCTTTTATCCTATACTTTGATAAGCCTTTATCCTATACTTAGGTACTGTTTTTAATCGACTTCAAAAAAGGAGGTTCTCAATTCATCGGAATCTTATGTAATGTATGTCCACCGATTACTCCAACACGCCTGGTTTTGTTTGAAGGGTAAACTTTTTGATAAGCGGCTAGCTCGGACACCGATATATGCCCGTCACTGTACGAATGTCATGTTTTATTTACTTGTACGATCCTGGGTGTGATTTCATGATCAAAAAAAAAAAATTTTCAAATCGGACGTAAGTAAAAAGTTATGCGTGGTCATACATAAAAAAATTAATACATAAATATAAGTACCTACATGTCGAATTGAAAACCTCCTTTTTTTGTCGGTTAAAAATTTCTGTTCAATGGAATTTTTGTGTCGATGATTATGATTCAGGGTAAAACTCAAATGAGTTAAGGATTTGCATAATCTGTAATGTATAACTTGTGTTAATATAAACCAGCAAGTAATTAAATTAATAAAAATACGTGTGGCACTCGGGGACTGCCGCGGTAAAGCTATTGCATAGCATTTTTATCAACTTATGCAATAAATAAAAACAATCTAAATAAAATATTTAAAAAGTACTTCCAATGAAAAGAAGTCGCAAAAAGAAATATTTTTTTATCAACTTAGACAATAAATAAAAAACTAAATATAATATTTAAAAAGTACTTCCAATGAAAAGAAGTCGCAAAAAGAAAAACAAGACCTTGGGTTTGATCCAGCGTAATGTCGATTGTCTATCCGATTCTCTACCAAACACGCTATTAGAATATAAGAATCGGGATTAAAATAACTGACCGTATTGTGTAAACGACGTTAGACAATGCATGGCCTTCAAGCCACACCTCCGTGCCCGTCGGAGTGGGGAGCGTCAGGTTTTTTTTCGTTACGGATATTCTGGATTCGGTCCCCGCGCTCAAGGCCCGCGATAGAAGCTATGCAATAGCTTGAAAAAAATTAAGGTTATTTTCATCAATGAAATTGAACACATTGAGAACTTAAAAACTGCGTTGGAGAGCTGTCAGTGTAATCATTCCTATTAATTAATATTTTCTCTGACTGCGTTCAACGTCAATGGTGTAATCGGCCTCAAATATGAAATAGACTAAGTGTGCAGTAAATTATTTTAATTTAACATATAGATTTGTTTACGGGGTTTTTGTCCGGGCATCTCTCCAGCTGCAACTCTAAAAAATGGTGAAGGGTACCTAGTTGTTTTGGGTTACCAAATAAAAAGAGGAAAGATTTGTTTGTTTATTTGTATCCAAAACTATTTGGCTCCAAAATTATTTGGCTCCAAAACTACTAGGCCGAATTTAACCATTTTTTCACTAAATAATATGAAGCTACATTATCAGGATACTTCCTGCTTAGCATATTTACTACATAAGCTATGCAACATCGGCTCGATATAATATACTGATTTAGATAAATGACTGTTATTTTGGATAATTATTTTAATTTTATTTGTCTCAGTTTTAAAAGTTCTTTGAAGATTATATAGGTAATATTCCACTGATCGCTTGTCCTATGTTTGTTGGGATTCACCCAAAATCTTTTCTCTTATTTATAACTCTAAACTTGCTTGTTTGACTAGTTATTTCGGTTACAATGGTTGAAATGTTTTCGGAAGTCCCCAGATAAAAAACTGCTACTTATTAATACTAACTAGCTGTCTTGCGCGGTTTCACCCGCGTCTTTGGTTACTACCCCGCTCCCGTGGGTAGCGTGATGTTATATAGCCTAATAGCTTCCGCCCGCGACATCGTCCGCATGACATAGTTACTTCGGGCTAACGCTAACTTTAACCCGCGTGATTATCGAAAAAGAAATATTTTTCTCTCCCCTCTTTTTCCCTCTTATCTCCCTTTTTTAAGCCAATGTCCGTTTCCAGGGTCACAACTATTTCTGTACCAAAATTCATCAATATCGGATGGGCCATTTAGGCGTGAAGACGTAACAAACAAACAAACAAACTCACTTTCGCTTTTATAATATTAGTAAGGATGTTACTCAGTGATAATGTAGCTTTCTAATGGCAAAAGAATTTTCAAAATCGGTCCAGTGGTATTCGTCACAAACAAAACACATCTTCTTCCTCTTTACAATATAAGTGTAGATTGAAAAAGAACAGGTTGTTGAGAATATTAAAAGTTGTTCAGCTAGACAAAAAAAGTGCTATTGGTTTATTTCAAACAGGTTTTATGATTAGCATATAGTTTTGGCTAGGTTTTTCCTTAATCACAATATTAAATTTGGTAGGTTCTTTGTAATAATTTCCAAGGACATGCTAAACTAATTTAAAACCATCAAACCAAGATTTTTGCATTGTATGTTTATTAAATTATAAATTGCAGTCGTGAACTTCACTATTTTGATCGTGGGTTTTATTCCAAATGCAGGTATTGCTAAGTCCCATGTAACAGAGGGCGAGCCCTTATCAATTGGGCACAAATCCAGGATTCTGGACTACTCCCGAAGAATTAACTCACTCCGGAAATCAAACTCAGGATCTCATTCTCTGCCGGGGTTACGGGTTGCTCGAAAGAGATACCACGGCCCGGAACATAGAGGCAAAAAAGGAACGTGGGTGGGTTTTAGTCAGTAAAAATCAGACACTCACCCCCGCTCCACCCAGAGCAGGCGAAGTTCTTTGATGATATCTCGTCTGGAAAATTGGACCCCATTGTCAGCAACTCTTGTGATCAGGAATTCTCAGATAAAGTTCTTCCTACTAATATTATAAATGCGAATGTTTGTGAGGATGGATGTATGGATGTTTGTTACTCTTTTACGTCAAAACAGCTGAACGGATGTTGATGAATTTTTTTTCGATATCACGCTGGCGAAGCCGCGGGCGCCAGCTAGTACTAATGTCCTAACTGTGGGTGGGTATATTCCACCCGAAATAAAGTTTATTCACTAATTCCTATCGCTTACTCCTTTCTTCTCTAGGTCCATCCTTCAAGAACTGAAGAAAAGTTGATCCGGGACTGCTTTGAGCGTAAAGTGGCTGTAACAGCGTACAGCCCCTTCGGTTTCTTCGTGTCCAGAGGCGAGGGGCCC
The DNA here is from genome assembly GCA_905475445.1 of Ochropleura plecta. Classification (NCBI taxonomy): domain Eukaryota; kingdom Metazoa; phylum Arthropoda; class Insecta; order Lepidoptera; family Noctuidae; genus Ochropleura; species Ochropleura plecta. The sequence goes on along the minus strand of FR997744.1, from coordinate 12,227,117 downwards.
AGCAAGGATGACCCCAAGATTGCGAACATTGCTAAGAAGTACAACAAGAGCGTCAATCAAGTCTTGCTGCGGTACCCGGTACGTTTATTTATATATTTTATTATTCGACGACATTGCTGTGCTGAGTATCGCGGGTTCGATCCCCGCACGGAACAAATATTTGTATGGCCTACAGGTAGTTGTTTTGGGTCTGGCTGTTTGTGTATGTGAGTTTAAATGTTTGTAAATGCACCCAAGAAGGAGAAATTCCTAGTGTGGGGCAACGGTTTTTAAATAAAAAATAAAAATACCCTCCTACTCCTAGAGTGTCTTGCCTGTTCTTTTCCATGCGGATTTACGCTTTAAAATGGGTAATTACAAGTTGACAATAGTACAATAGAAAAAAAACTTTGTTCCACACTAGGAACTTGTCCTGTATAGAGGTGCGTTTACAAAGATTTAAACTCACCTCAAATACACAAACTGCCAATAGAGACCGGTGGATAAAGATTGCGAAGGCATGCCACACTGTCAAGAGGAAACAATCAAGAAGAAACATAAACAACTGGACCCGGAACAAATATCTGTGGGCCAAATAAATATTTGTTCCGTGTGGTGATGAAACCCGCGCCACGCAACGCAGCAGTCGCTCAGCCACTGCGCCAATCATGTCGTCAAACGTCTGTAACAGTTAGGTCCATCTGTTAGAAAGATCCAGTGCACTATAATACTTCTTTGGCTTCGTTTTTATCTTCAAATATGAAAAAATAAATTGCACGTCGCTGTTAGTAGTTTATTTTGTCGTGCCCTTTTAAAACACATATTTCGGTTTAAAGAGTAAGTAACAAAACGCAGGCTAGTTTCATTTTTTTTTTCAAACAAACATTTTGAATTTTAGCTTTTTTTTACGATTGTCATTTATTCTGTTCTTCTCTTCCAGCTCGATAGAGACCTGATTGTGATCCCCAAGTCGACCAACGAGGACCGTATCAAGGCAAACATCGACGTTTTTGACTTCCATCTCACCCCTGAAGAGATAACCACCATCAACAGCTTCAACACCAACACCAGCATCTTCAGCTGGAATAATTAGGTCTGCCAACATTTCAGCTACGTCATTAAAATACTGTTTTATATGTGGTATAGTACTGTTCAGAAAATCATAAATACTTATATATATTGTATACATCGAACACGAATGCTGCGGACTAAAAAAGTGAGGAAAATTTAAGAGAGACATCAATTGTTTGCGACTGTGTGTGGCATGAATCTACTTGCAAATATATGTCGAACAAAAAATTTGGTGATTTTAATTTACCCTGACCGGTCCCAACTTCGCGCGGGTGCAATACTAATATACTTATATTAAACACATAAACCTTCATAGAATCATAATTAAAATCAGTGATACAACTTTCCATAAATTTTCATTCACTGTTACGACCTTTGGCGTTCAGGTCCGCGAGACGACTCCCGGCCACCGTAAACGCGGGTCTGTGGACGACAGGCCGTGTTGACGGTGCGTTAGTATTCCACGCGCGCCTCAAAAAGATTTCAGCAAAGCAGAGTTGCCTGCCAGGGCCACCGCCTGCTTGGGTTGCGGGTTGTTCGAAAGAAATACCGCGGCCCCGGAACATAAAAAGCAATAGAAGTAACGTGGGTGGGTTCAGTGACGGTCACGTACAAGTCTGACATTTCCGCCCCGCTCCACCCAGAGCAGGGGAAGTTCGTGATATCCCATCCGCAACAAAAGGGGGTGTTGTGGCAGCATTAGCATATAGCATAGCATTATGCATAGCAGCATTTAAACAATACTGCTATACGACGTCATAGGCTATGACGTCGTAAACAACAACGTCGGAAACAATACTGCTATGACTCATAGCAGTATTGTTTAAATGTAATTTCAGTGAGGAAAAGAGACAGAGCAAAACAGCAGTTCTAGCGCCATCTCTTTCCATAGACATTCACGAAATTTTATTGAACACAGTTTGGGTGTTAACCCGCGTCGGACTGCCCGGTCATAGGTCGCGAGTTGGACCCCAATGCACTAACCTCTGTATTTCTATAATTATTGATCGATCGTGAGAAAATCAGCATGTCTGTGAAATATTTGTCGACGGCATATTTAGTCAAGTGAAAGGGCCATGGGCGGCATCAAAACACTGACACCACTAGGGTTACCATCACGTCTTAAAGCATTACTCATGCCAGTGTGGAAAAGAGATGGCGCTAGACACACTGCATAGTTTTGCCTCTTTCCCTCAATAGAATAAGTTCGGCTTTAAGTTGTCATGGTACCCCACCAGGTCTATTTAATATTCCTTTGACATTTCATTGCATCAGCCGTCAACGCATCTGTAGGAAACGTAATCACTCCTGGTTAGACACTTCCTACAAGGTAAAAAAGTGCCCACGTGTGCGAATAAAACCAGAGAGTCCAAGTTCTACAATGGGAAAGATAAAATTGGTGTTCTGTTTTCGAATTTAACACTTTGAACGCCATTGTTACAAATATGTGATACGCAAGCGCGTACTCCGAACGCCCAAGACACACATATTTGTCAATATTTAAGTTGAAAACGTTGAAAAGTTTCAGTTACATTTATGTTACAATGTTTTTGTGCCAAGTCCTTTGTACACTTTTTATGTTCAGTTTTGCAAAGATTTTTCATATAAAGCTCATTTTGAAGATAAAATAAATGAAACAAAGTATTTAAAGTAAAATTTAAGAAATTATATTTATTTACCATAGTTATTTGCAATTTGATTGCTAGCTTCTTTCATATTCTTCATTTAGTGATTCATGGCGCAAACGGCCTTAAAAATAACATTATAATTGCAACTAAATAAAATCTAAATGTATATTTTATAAGTAAATACAGATCTATTATCCTTATAGCTCTACCGTTACTGTTTTACATGATCCAAAGTACTGTGTAAACAAAATCAAGTTTTGCAGGTAATTATACAATGTCGGCTTATGTAAAAAACATGTTTTTGTTTTGAACTTACTTTTCTACAACCATTAGATAGTGAATCTTATAAAAATAAGTTGTGTTAGATAAGTACCAATTTTTTTGCTAGCTGTGTCCCTGACTTATACAACTTTTAAATCAAAACAAAAACAACCCAACAAAAATTTACATCTCACATTATATTTTTACACCCTGTAAATAATACCATGTCACTGAAAATTAACACATCATTTTAAATCCTACAAAACTACATTAATGTCTTAATCTGACGTTTCTACACTACGAAGTTACGTCAGTTTGACAACCTAATGTCACATCAGTAAAATATGGCGCCATTTTGACACTTGAGCAAAACAGTGATGTTACGTTGTCAAACTGTTTAAATCGATTCTACATCAATCGATTGATAACTGTCTGAAGGAGCCGTCTATTCCGAAGAGCTCGTCGTAATTGGTTGGTCTACCTGGTCGGAGGGATTCGTTGGCAATGATGCTGTCCTGACGCTTGAACCACTCGCGGTACTCTTGGAGTTTCAGCTTCCATTGTTCTGTTGAAAAGAAATCGTTGAAGTCAAATATACATATATAGGTCTATTAGTTCTCCATGAAGCAGGGTGCAATGATGAGAAAGTCAAAAATGTTAAAAGCGTTAGCCGTTTGTGTATTGAGTTTTACTCACTAGAATTTTAGGTAGATTTTAAATAGCAGCCGCATTTCATCTCTACGCCTTTGTTTAAACAATGCGATGAAAGGCTCTTAAAATAAATAATCTCTCATGGGCTAATCTTTCTCAACCAAGATCTAGAACCTTAGACCTAGAAAAAGTCGTGTTGGATACTAAACTCAAAGCATTTATTTAATTTAGACCATTACAGGCGCTTTTAAATGTCAAAAACTAAAGAATTAAGCAAGAAAAAACAACTAAACAAAAATATTAATTAAAATAAAACGTGGCAAGCAAATACGTATGAGAATGATGTTGTAGGTCCTCTCTTTTTCTCTCATTACCTTAGATGTATTTAGTTGTGAGCATGTATGTATTGTTTTTTTTATATAAATATTTAGTTGTATATAGGTATGTATATTTTTTCTATTATTACATACTGTACTTACACTACGGTGTTTTGTCTAAGAGACTGGTAGAAAGTGCCCAGGGCCATCGCCATTATAAAGTTCCGGCTACAGCATGAAGTTTTAATAAATAAATATTACCTTGAAGTGTTGCCATACTGCCGCATTGTCCGCCGTACTCCGTGGGTAACATCTCCTGAGGGATGTATTTGTAGAGGTCTTTTACCTCCTTGTGGATGTAGATCTGAAATGGAAAGAATACGGTTAATTGACTTATTGGCAACTTATCGACATTTAGTTTTATTCATTCGTCTATCATCTGCCTAAGTTTTCCCTATTGCGTTGGGTACAGTTTCCAAAAAAAAAACTTTTTTATAAATACAATATTATTTGAACCACCCAAATTTTATTTTTAATGAAATAATCAGATATAAACCAAAAGCTCCAACAAAAGCACAAACTGAAAAATCTAAAAATACTATCAATAAATATTTATCAAAATCAATAAAATCTTAAATGAACTAATTTCTTTTTTTAATCGTGGCCCCACACTATGATTACTTCTTGTATCGTGGGTGCGTTTAGAATCATTCAATCTCACATACACAAACAGCCAGACCCAAAACAACTATCCGTAGGCCGTACAAATATTTGTTCCGTGCAGGGATCGAACGCGCGACAGGCAGCGCAGCAGTCGATCGCTCAGCCCCTGCCCCAACCGTGTCGTCAAACGTCAAAGATATACAAATGGCAGCTGGGACAAATGCTTTAACATACTTTCCGAGGCACGAAGGAAACTCGGTATATTATGGGTGGTCATCTAACTACAGACCAACCTAGGCAAGCGCGGCACAACGTGAACATCGATCTGAGAGGTTGATCTTATTTAGTCATGATGTCCTTTCTTCAATCTAATTCAGCGATGGTGTGGTAGAAGAGTATTTAATGGTAATATCTTACCCGTTTTCTGATCTTCTCTTTGAGGAAAGGTTTTACGAAGTTGACGAATCGCTCGACCAGCGGCGATGTGTTCACGATGTGGACTTCCTTCAGTTTTATGGGATACGCTTCCTGCAAACCACAAATATTATTTAGAACACTATAGAGGTTTAATAATGAAAAAAAACCTTTTTGCAAAAAAAAGACGAAAACTAAAAAAGTAAAAATAAGTATAAGTAGCTAGTAACAAATAAATACCTAAATAAGGTATTTATTTGTTACTAGCTTTTGCCCGCGGTTTCGCTCGCGTTATATTTGGGGTAGCACAATTCCCCTTTCCTGATTTACAGGTACCTGCTACCTGTAGTTTTTGCACTTGCGCCTTATTTATTCTAATAGCAATGCTAAGTTTTCCCTTTTCTTCCCTCTTTCACCCTCATATCTCAATCTTTTTTTTTAAATACTTAGCCTATGTCCGTCTCCTGGGTCCCAACTATCTCGGTACAAAAATTCATCAAAATCGGTTTAGCCATTTAGGTGTGAAGACGTAACAAACAAACAAACAAACTCACTTTCGCTTTTATAATATTAGTAAGGAATTATTTATTTCACTTTATTCGAAAATATCCATATCAGTCGAGCCTGTATACTTATTAAGTTTATTGACCGTACATTACATGTCTCGAGTCTACAACTTGTTTTGGACGCCATGACCGAACCTAAGGTAATATGATGCCAACGAAAAATCCACAAACCTGCACACAAATCATGAACTTCTTGATAGTAGCAGCTGACAGCTTGGCCAGCATGCTGGGTCCCAAGATAGCTGCGTCCAGCACATAGATATCTCCCGCCACTCCTTCTCTTTCTTCAGTTAAACGCACGTCTCCTATCATGAGAGCCAGCTTCAACGTGTCCGTGATCTGCTGAGAGTTTAGATCGGGATGGATTCCTGAAAAAGTGATAGAAAACATATTTAAAAAAATTAAAAATTAAATTTACTTTAAAAGCTTAATATTTGAAGTATACAATAACAGATAAATAAACTAAATTAAACTAAAATTATTAAACATACTACCTAACTTATAAATAAATTAAAAAATAGCGTCAAAAAATTCGTCCTCAACGCTGTCAGTTGGCAATGTCCCCAAGAGACTGGCCGCGTTGCGACGTTGTATTGCAACGCTATGCCTCTGGCCAAAGTAAAAGCCAGCCCTTGGGTCACGGGAAAATTAAATGAATTTGATTGTTTTTAGAATTCCGTACCTTTAAAGGAAAAAACGGAGCCCTTATTGTATTGTCCATCTGTCAAGACCCTTTATCTCGGTAACGCGTGAAGGTATCGAGTTGAAATTAAAACCATAATAATATACTTAACTTTGTATTTTCTTTGCATTGTGAAAAGGGACCCTCTAAAGCCCCGTTCCAATAAACAAAAACGAGTCGTTTTGCTTTCGGATAGTAAGATTTTGACATAAGTCTCATAGAGTTCTATGAGGCTTATAAGTTCTATGAGACTTATGTCAAAATCATCTATTGTAAGTAAAACGACTCGTTTTTGAAACTACAAAGAAACTACAAAGTTAAGTATATCATTATGGTTTATGGTATATCAGTAAGATTTTGACATAAGTCTCATAGAACTTATGTCAAAATACTACCGACTACGAGTCGTTTTGCTTACGGATGGTAGTATTTGTTGACATAAGTTCTATGGGACGTATGTCAAAATCTTACTATCCGTAATCAAAACGACTCGTTTTTGTTTATTGGAACGGGGCTTAAATCTACGCAGACAAAAGATATGTCTGTGTAAGTCGCAAGTTTGTACGGAACCTTCGGTGCACGAGTCTGACTAACTCTTGGCCAGTTTTTTTTTTAATAAAATACTAGCTGTGCCCGCGACTTCGTCCGCGTGGTTATCTAAAACACTATCGCGATTATCTTTTGATTGCCCGCGACTTCGTCCGCGTCAATTTCTTTTATTATGATCACTATTAAGAAGTTTTTAAAAGAAGAAATTTTGGACAATTCACACAATATCTTTATAAATTGTAGCCTATCTGTTATTCTGATAATTATAAGCTGTATTATTGTAAAGTTTCATTAAAATCCATTCCGTAGTTTTTGCGTGAAAGAGCAACAAACATCTATACATCCACACAAAATTTCGCATTTATAATATTATAGTAGGATATTTCATATTATTTGATTAAGGCACCAATGCAAATAAGGTGCGGGGAAGACTGCTGACCGTGAGGTCCTGGATTCGATTCCCAGCTCGGGCAAAATGTTATTGGGTTTTTCAGAGACTTTTTTTTAATATAATTTTATATGACATATTTAGCACTCAAGTTTATGTTCCCACCTCTGCATATAGTTACTCTTCTGCCATTTGGTGTGACGCCTGGAAGCGGTGGTCCTTGACTGTAATTAAATAAATATTATTTAAACTAAATAACACGCTTTATCTTATTCATTTTTGTATATTCTTAAATTGATAACCATATCATGAGAATGAATAAAAATTAACTATTCCGCCATTTTTGGCAGTCCGCCATATTGGATTTAGTTGGACGTCACTTATTTATTTATTTAACACTTCAAGCACAAAGTACAGAGGCGGATTTAATGCCATAGGCATTTTCGACCAGGCAAGAAGTGGATCAAATTGCGAAGAGTTACTCTATGGTTAGTTTACAGAACGCTTGATTAATGTCTTCGTTAAGGTTCTGTTTCACCTTGTGTGAATATGAGTTTTGCAAATATGCTTTTTCTTGCAAAAGACAATGTCCAAAATGGCCCTGTGCAAGAGTATCGGAGTACACGATAATTAATTGTCTTTTTTATTATGTTGGTACTACTCACATTTTCTGGCTCATAATTTCATCAAGCTCGGGTCTGGTGCAATCTCGCTTTGTGAAGAACTCGGGGCAAGCAGCTCTCATTGTGAAGTACATGTCCAGTTTCCTCTTGCACTTCTCCAAAGAGAAGCTACTGCCTCGCAGGAATGTCATTATTGGAGGGATCTCTGTAAATAAAGGTTACTTGTTAGTTCTTGGTTACAAATGTTTGCTGTCCTAGGTCCTTCAAAAAGGTGCATCATCATATAAGTTAATTGCCGTCCACTGAACACCAAGCCGCCTCAATAGTAGCGTTAAGTTATTTGAGGAGTGGCTGGGGAGGCGCCACGGCGTCCTCACCTCCTGCCTGACGCAGGTCCTCACCAGACATTAAAGTTTCGGGGGGTTACTGCACATAATCGGGCGAGAGGAAACGCTCGGGTGTCACCACTGTGACGATCGGCTGGAGAACACGGAGGAGCACTTTTTTTAGTGCTCTCTTTAAAAGTTGCATAGTTCTCGTTCTCATATTTGAAAGCGGTTCCAACGAAAGCGGTATGTTAGAAATTTAGGATATTGAGTAGGAGTGTGGACCTTTCATATCAACCGCGAGGTCTTTAATTCTTTTTCGTAAGTGACATAAATTATAATATTTTAAATTTCACTTAGGCCTTCATGGGCACTTAACGTCGAGAAAAGATGCACTCTACGGATTCGCTTCTTGATGATAATTTAACCACAAAGCTCATTCAGTAAGCCTCTAAAAATACGGCATTCTTTCATCAGCAAATCATCTCATCATGCTTCATTTCTTTTTTGTTAAAAACGTTGCTCCACACTAGGAATTTCTCCTGTATCGTGGGTGCGTTTACAAACATTTAAATTCACATACACAAACAGCCAGACCCGAAACAACTACCTGTAGGCCACAGAAATATTTGTACCGCGCGGGAATCAACCTGCGACACGCAGCGCAGCAGTCAATCGCTCAGCCACTGCGCCAACCGTTTCATTTTGTAGTAAGTGGTCAGTTAATGTATTCAGGTAATTCCTTACCCCAATCGTCCGGCAGATGCGGCTGCTTCTTGAGCCACTCCCTGATGGTGGCCAGGTCTCTGTCACGAGTCGTAACATCCTCCTTCAGCTCCACTCGGATGCTCTTCCACAGCTCGCCAGTAGGCTGCACCAGGAGCTCTTGTTTTAGCTTCATTGTTTATTCTGGAACTAAAGAAAAAATTGGTTTAAAATTTTTATTTATCATTACAACACATTACGCCTTGTAATCCCTGAAGGATTGGACAGAGTTGTACCTTACAGTATATCAAAAATTTTAACCGACTTCATAAAAAGAGGAGGTTCTCAATTCATCGGAATCTTTATTTTGTGTATATTTTCACCGATTACTCAAAGACGCCTGGACCCATTTGCAAGGTAGTTTATGAGTTATCGTCTATAATACATATTTTTTCGTTATGTCTATATGGATGATCTGTTATTCTTTTAGTAACAATGGAAAATGAATACTCGATAAATAATCCTTACTAATATTATAAAAGCGAAAGTGAGTTTGTTTGTTTGTTACCTCTTCACGCTTTAATGGCTAAACCGATTTTGATGAATTTTGGTACAGAGATAGTTAGATAGTAGATAGGAACCAGGAGACGAAAGTAGACAATTTTTTTAAAAAAAAGAGTGGGATATGAGGGAGAAAGAGGGAAGAAACGGGAAAACTTAGCGTTGCTATTACAAATCAATAAGCGCTAGCGAATTTAACGCGAGTGAAGCCGCGGGCAAAAGCTAGTATGTAATATATCATTAAACCATAACTAAAAATGCTGAAATAACAATCTTTTTTGCCACCGGGCATGACAAAAAAGTCACCGAAACCAACAAAAGTCACCGACTTCCGAAAGTAAAGTTATTTTGCACTAATTACTGTTTTTTTTAAAGTAAATAACTTACCCCGCTTTGGGTGAAACGGGGAGTAACGGAATGTAAGACTTTTACTGACTAAACCCCACCCATGTTCCTTATTTTGCCCTTTATGTTCCGGGGCCGCGGTATCTCTTTCGCACAACCCACAACCCCGGCAGGCGGAGGCCCTGGCAGGCCCCTCTGCACTAAATGGTATAACATGAACTTTTAGGTATGAAATTCAGTGCCGAAGACTCTATTTCCATCGGGGAACAAATAATAATCTAGATCTCTTCGAAGTTCGAGTGAATTGGTTCGAACCACCCGCAAACCCTGAAAGGTACAGTTATCCTAACAAAGAGTATATCTGAAATAAAATCTGTAGTAACCAATTCGTATAATGTCGTAGGATTATATTTAGCAAAAAAACTCGGGTACCTTGGGGTTTTTGCATAACAAACACCAAAGGGCTCGAGGACTCTGTAGTTTCTACTACAATAGTTGCTAATAATAGTTACAGTTGTTCATTACAGAATGCATCCGCAATACAACTGAATGCAACCACCGGTTTGTAATCGATCGCGCAACACGCTCACATTTCCGTGAACATTCGTCTGTGCTGTTCAACCTCGTGGTATGTAAAAGATCTTAGATCTTTGGCAATACGAGTAATTATCCCACAAATAAACAACCTAAAGATGTATGAATGCTACGATTTCACACAAAAACTACTGAACGGATTTTGAAGAAACAGTAACAACTAGTGTGGAGTAGTGGTTCGCTGAATCCGTTTAGCTGCCAGCTGTCAGCAGTAAGCCCAACGGAAAGTGCTAGTCAAAATGGTAAAGATGATGATTTATTCCAGGATGCATTTGCAACTCCACTAAATCAAACAATCGACTTATTCGCAATCAATCGCAGGAACCACACATATCGATAAATTCGTCTGTATTGCTCAAACACGCGAGTTGGAAAGGCTCTAAGGTCAGTGGCAATGTTTACTGTCGGCCATCGCGCTATCGACATGTTATGTTGCAACTGACTAGCAACTGCTGTTGCAAATTCGCAATTGCGCTAAAACTACGACTGGTTTCCGAAAGTTTTTAGCTAATAGACGCAACGGTGTTGGAACTTTGAAGTATTTTTAAATATAGATTTTGTTACAAACTAGGGTTTGACACACGTTTTGGGCGCCATTTTAATCTTCGGTTGTGATAGATATAATTAAGTATACGTTGTAGTTTATAAATATATTACTGGAGCATTTAATTATGGAAATAACTCAGTATCAATGGATTTACAAACTTTTCCCGGCGGTTTCGCCCGCGTGGAATTCGGTAAATATTCCGCGGTAACGTACTAGATTATGTAGTACGCCACATTTCATCACAATGGATCAATAACTCAACAGATTATGATTTTGAAACTATCGCATATCAGATTAATATAAATTTGCAAGACAGAATTTAAAAGCCAAAGATGCTGAAAGGCACGACTACTAATAAGAATAGACGGAGTCTTTGTTCTATTTCTTCCCATTATAAAAAATATATAGTTGGCAATAATTGTACGTAAGTACTCATTGAAGACTATGAAGACAATAAAAGAACAACAGATCTTCCTTAATTGTTACCATAAGCTTAATTTATGCATTTAATGGGACTTCATTATTATTATCTTGTGCATTTATCGTCCGTCATAACTTCCATGTTGCTTGGAAGCGATGATCGTAATCTTTTGCAACTTATTTTTTTATTTGCAAAAATAACCCGTATCTATAGATTTATTTCAATGCTTGATAATAAAAAGCCAGCCGTAAGCCATTGAGAACAAAGCTTATATTAGCTTTCCTTTTAGGATTTCATCAAATAACTCTCTTATACTAGGAACAACTAGCATAAATAAACATAGATAAACCACTCCCTACTAATATTAGAAATAATTATGGAGGGATGTTTGTTACTCTTTCACGTTAAACGGCTGAACGAATCTTGATGAAATTTGGCACAGAAGTAGATTATAGTCTGGAATAACACATAGGATACTTTTTTATCATCACGAGTGAAGCCACGGGCACCAACTAGTAATCAATATAACATTATAGTTTGCAAAACCAGTTTCTTCTCAGCAAATCCATATTATGGAAATGTATAAAAAAATATTAATCTGCCATCTTTAGGAGTCCGACTTATTTTGAAATTATAATTACATTAAATTATGTGTGCTTATCATGGATTGTCATCCAAACTACACACGTGTGGCTAAGTTCAGTTCAAATCGGAAGCCGGGAAGTCAGTCAAATTAAACTTCTTAGATTTGGTTACATATTATAGTTACTCACGGGTGAAGCTATTAACACGTTCCCTAGGCCATCATTTTTTTTAACTTACACACCAAACTAGTAATTTCTCATGTATCCTGGGTGCGTTTACAAACATTTAAATTCACATACACAAACAACCAGACCCAGAACAACTATCTGTAGGCCATACAAATACTTGTTCCCGCGACACCGTGTCGTAACAAATCGTCGTTTTCAAAGAACTTTCAGCTGGTGCTTTAGAGGCCTAAAAGATCTCGAAACTAACCTACCCTTTGGTGCGTTTGAGACCTTATGAGTCTCCTAAAGATACAGTTTTCTCATACTTAAAGAACTTTACACGTTAGATCCTCCCGCAAGGAGTGAAACAACACGATTGTATTCAACGTACAATACAAAAATCTTGCAAGAGATCTCATAGATCTCGTAATGCAACGAACTTGTTAAAATAGGTAAGCCTAAAATAAAAAAGCCACGAAAAGTGAACTTCGTAAAGATTGTAAACCATTGAATTGAGCGACACAATAATAGGTCTTTACCTATGAAATTGCCGTTTTGTATGAAAAAATTTAAACGTTTTTTTTTCATGTATTTTTTATTTGTATTAATCGAAGTAATCACCCATGCAATCAATGCATCTTTGCCAACGCAGTGGCAGTTTATTCAAATTCAAATAATTTTATTTGTAGAACATAGGTAAAAACCAAACACAGGTACAGATCATGTCAATATTAGTAAAATGAACGCTATGTCTTGCCGTGAGCGGCGTACAAATATTCTAATTACAATTGCTTAGAGTAGGTAGTAATTATAATAAAAAATAAAATAAAAGAATAACTATTAAAGACAACAAATATTAAATTATTAAATTAAATTATAATACAATAATAAATTATAATTAATTAAAAACATCATTTGATTAATTTTAAGTAAAAGAAAGCAAAATATTAATAAATACAAAATGTCAATGAATTAAAAAATGTCTTCTAGGTACTCATTGACTGTGTAGTAAGTTTTTACAACTAATAAATTAAGAAGAGCCTTTTTGAAATTGTGGATAAAGTCAAGATTTTTTATTGTTATAGGTAACTTGTCATACAACTTGGGCCCCATTCCCAAAAAACTTTTTGCATAGAGCGCAGTTTTGTGTGGAATAGCCCAGATCTCATTGCGTCGCTTTGATCTGAGTGTTTGAAACAAATGCAAGTTTAATTTAACGAATACTGCTATTTCGTAGATGTACATGCAAGGCAAAGTCAGTAATTTATATTTATTAAATAATGGTCTACAACTTTCAATCTTTTTCAGTTTAAACACAGAACGTACACACTTCTTCTGAGCTTTAAATACAGTTTCCTTATCAGTGGAATTTCCCCAATACATTATTCCAAAACGTAAAGTTGATGAAACATAAGCTTTGTATGCCATCAAAACTACAGACTCATTTGATATTTTTGCAAGATTATGAAGCGCATAAGAATATTGGTTAAGTTTTTTACAGATTGTTTCTACATGAATTTTCCAGTCTAAATGACTATCCAGATAGAGTCCTAGAAATCTGGCACTGTTAGTTTCAGGTATTTTTTGGTTCTCGTATTTTATATTTAAATTTAGTTTTTTTGTTTTTTGTTGGAACGTCATAACCTGAGTTTTTCCTATGTTTATTTTAAGTTTATTCTTGTTTAACCAGTCAATAATGCAATGGATGGAACTATTTATTTCACTTTCAAACGATTCTGAGTTTTTACACGGTACAATAAGTGTAATATCATCGGCAAACAGAACGGTTTGATAGTCCGTACACTTCGGCAAATCATTAATAAATATGAGAAAGAGGAAGGGCCCAAGGACACTCCCTTGGGGTACACCGCAAGTTGTATGCCTAATGGACGACTTGTGAGCAACTTCTACCTTAGAATTAGAACAAATTTTATTTAAGACCGTGATTTGTTTTCGTTCATTCATCATTAGATAAGTTTTGATTAGGTTCAATATATTTCCTCGAACACCATAGCGTTCTAATTTGCCCAGTAATATGGAGTGATCCACGTGGTCGAATGCCTTAGACATGTCCATGAGTACTGCTGCAATAGGATTTTTTTTGTCAACATTACCAATAATTTTTTCAATTAACTTATTGACTGCATTGTCAATATTTCAATTTTTACGAAAACAATGTTGTTCCTGAGCAAGTATGTCGTTTATTTCGAAGAACGAATTAAGGGATTTATAAATTACTATTTCAAAGATTTTTGAAAGTACCGGTACTAAAGCTATTGGGCGGTAATTTGAAAGGTTTGTTTTATCTCCTTTTTTATAAATTGGCTTTATTACAGTTGTTTTTAATAAGTTTGGAAAGTGACCGTGCTCTATGCATAGGTTAATTATAAAACTTAGTACGGGTGCAATTATATGCGAAACTAGTTTTAATATTTTTGTAGAAATTTCATCAAATCCTGTGCTGTTGGTATTTTTTAGCAAATTTATAATTTTGAAAAATGATTTTATTGATGGGCTTCTTAAAGAAATCAGCTGGACGGGAGGCAACAAATTTTTCAAAGGCATTTTGTACTGCCTCTCGGGTATTGAATTTTTTTCCCGCCAAGAAGTTATCCAAATTCTGGAAAAAGTAGTAGTCTGTAGGCGCAAGGTCTGGTGAGTAGAGCGGATGACGGAGAGCTTCCAACCCAAGTTCTTGCAACTTGGAGACCGTCTGCTGTGCAGTATGAGGTCGCGCGTTGTCGTGCAGGAGCAGCGGAGACCAGCGATTGACCAATGCTGGTTGGAGATGTGCCAGCTTCTCCATCATTGCGTTCAGTTCTTCACAGTACACATCTGCAGTAATGCTCACCCCGTTTGGTAAGAAGCTGTGATGAATCACACCGGCGCTAGACCACCAAACAGTGACCATCACTTTTCTAGGGGTAAATTTTCGTTTAGGGCATTGTTTAGGTGCTGAACCAGGATCCAACCAACTTGCTGAGCGCTTGCGGTTATCAAATAGAATCCATTTTTCATCGCAGGTAACAATGCGATTCCTTCATTTGTGTGTCTGTTGAGCAGTGCAAGGCACGTCTCGACGCGTACTTCGCGCTGGCGATCATTGAGTTCGTGGGGCACCCATTTGTCAACCTTTTTTACCTTGCCAATTTGACGCAAATGATCCAATATTGTTTTGACGCTAACGTCGAAAACTGCTGCTAATTCAGCCGTAGATTGTGTATCATCAGCTTCCACAATCGCCTTTAATTTGTCATTGTCGACCAAAGTCTTCGGACGACCGCGAGGTTCATTTTTCAGGTCGAAATTTCCAGAACGGAAGCGAGCAAACCAATAACAGGTGGTGCGTTGGTTTGTAGTGTAGCTCCGTAAACGTCGTTGATGTTGCGTGCCGCTTGTGCCGCGTTGCTGCCACGACGGTACTCATATTCCATAATTACTCGAATTTTTAACGTATCCATGATGACGAAAAAGATTGAAATGCGATGAAAATGTAACACTAATCAATAAACAAATGACTACTTTTGGAAAAAAAGCCATGTTTTTAAAATAAATTCTTAGCCAAACAAAAATTATTTTGATTTGAAATGGCCAGTACTGCAGAACGGCAATTTCATAGGTAAAGACCTAATATCAAGCTTAAACATGTCCAGCATGACATGGCCTCACTTTGTATAGATTTTCCGTTTTCAATAACAGATCCGCTTATAATAGTCAACACCAAATGCTGCGCGTTCCTGACCTTGTAAAGACAGCGCAGTTCTGTGATGGTCACTAATAAAATTAATGATTGCAAAACACTTACGTAGGTACTTGTAATGTTCTAAGTACGTACTTCTATTTAATAATGTGTACTATTATTGTATCTTAGTCTTGTATTGCATACTTTGTAATACTTTAAAGACGCAGGAGTATGTCTTAATCTTCATCCTATTCTGCTAATATGTATTATAAAAATATAAAACGTTTGGTTGTCACTTCCAGTGACCCAATGGCTGGCTTTAACTTTGGCCAGCGACTAAGCCTTGCCATACAACGTGGCAACGCGGCCAGGATCTTTGGGACAATGCCAACTGACAGCGTAGCCACCAACCAACCCAGCCGCCGCGGGAGGCGCCCTGGGCGTCGGGCGCCGCGAGACGACTCCCGGCCACCGTAGATGCGGACCTGTGGACGCTAAGCAATGGGTAGCTCACCGTACGACGGGCCGTGTCGACGGCGAGGTAGTGTTCCACGCGCGTCTCAAAGAGATGTCAGCAAAGCAGAGGGGCCTGTCAGGGCCATCGCCTGCCGTGGTTGCGGTTTTCGAAAGAGATACCGCGGCCCCGGAACGTAAAGAGCAGTAGAAGGAACATGGGTGGGTTTTCGTCAGTACAAGTCAGTTCATTGGCGGGGACTATGTTTCCCGATCATCAAAATCGAGAGTCTTCGAAGTTCGAGTAAATTGGTTTATTTTAGGCAAGCGTTCACCCTATGCCACGTCATCGCTTCACAACAGGGCCACTTAAGCAGAATAATAATAAGTTAATTATATATGAATTCACAAAATAGTCACAAAGTGACAATTCACAATATTGACCGCGTCTGTGACCAATTTCAGAATTTAAACATTTTTGATATTATTATCCTACTTCCTAGTAATATTATAAATGCGAATGTTTGTGAGCATGTATGGATGTTTGTTACTTTTTCACGTCAAAACGGCTGAACGGATCTTGATGAAATTTGGCACAGAGGTAGATTATGGTCTGGAGTAACACATAGGATAGCTAGTAATATTATAATAGAATTATGATTCTACTAAAGCTGCCAGAGACCAGTGGCGAGTCAAAAAAGTGTTGAATGACATATTATATCTAACTATATCGAGAAGCTAAGGAATGTTAATTCTATTGAAAGTCATAATCTTAGCACACAAAAATTGTCTAGACTCAGTTTTATTTATAAACATAGCTGAACCGATATTCTGATAAATAAGTGTGTTATTTAATATGCTTGAACATCATTAATTTTTTGCTTAGACCTTGAAAAATACTTCCACATCTTATTTTAGTAAACACTGAGATGAATGAATATAAATTTAATTTACATGAAACAGTCGTGCAATTTTCAGGTCTGGTTTTTGTGTATGTGAGTTTAAATGTTAGTTAACGCACCCACGATTCAGGAGAAATTCTTAGAGTGGGGCAACGTTTTTTTTTAATGCATAATGCAAGAAAACTATTTAAAAATTAACATTACAACGAAAAATATGGATCATTTAACCCAATTACCCGGCTTTTTCAGACATCTTTTTCGCGCACGAATTAAATCTCGCGCGCAAGTCAGTCAGCCAGTTAGGTTGGTATTCAATGTAGCGGGGTAAATGCACCTAACGGGTCTTTGGCAGAGTGCAACGGAACAGTTTGGCCCACAGACCAGGGAATAGCATCAGTGGCCACAGAACTGCTTGGTTGTCACTTGTCACATAAACGTGTCAATGGTCATCGCAGCGTCGTTTTTACCCTACTGCCGGGAATTCCAAAATCAAAAGTCATTTATTCAAATTAGGCTGATAATCAGCACTTTTTGAACGTCACATTACAAGAGACAGTCCCACAAAAACGCCCTGACCTTCGCCACTTCCTAGTGTTTTAGCTGGGAAGAAGAAGTGGCGGAACAAATTCCCCAGCAACACATCTGTCTTTCAGGTGTCTCCAAAAGGAGGGCTATGTGTTTGACCTTTACATATGTATGGATGCCTGTTCGTCGGATCAATTTGTCGGATTTTGGGCGCCATATTGTGTTACATTTTTTTCTTCCTAATTTTTCTATTGGGGTATTTGAAAGGTGTTTACAAAAACATAAACAACTTATAATTTATTATGCTTAGAATAATCGTGCCTTCAAGAGCCCAGAGGTCTCTAGAGGGTTCCATGGTCTGTGGATTTAGCCACAAGCATTAAGCATGAAGCATTACCTATATAAAATCATAACATGGTCCAGTAAGGTCTATATTTAGATTCCGTTGAAATACTGGTTTTGTAATATTTTTTGTTGATAAACATAGGCATGTTTTGACCTCGAAAAATTATGCCTGTGACCGACTAACGGCGGCGTCCTATGCTTCTAGCAACATTTTTATGATATTTAACTTAATTGTTGAGGTAGGTTATGTGTGTAGGTATAAATTTCTGCTTATGTTTAAACAATTTTTATTTCGACTTCTAATAGTAAAATTGATGATTTGGATGGGCGGTGAATTTACAATATATATTTAAGAATTGTAGCCAATGTTTTATTCTGATGTTTAAGCTATATTATTGTAACGTTTCATTAGAATCCCATTAAGTAGTTAGTACAATCCTCAAATGGTTTATTGGTACATGACCAAAATCGGAATTTACAGCCATCTTAGTATTTCAAGAAACATTATCTCAAATGTTTACCCACAACATTTTTCCGTCAATATATTTCAAGCGTCAATAAAAGATTACGCACAGAAAGACAAAATGTGTATTTCCCAATCGCTCCAACCTTGAACAAAAACCTAGGAAGACCTTGTCAAAACCTACATCCATAACTTTCCATCTCATAATAACCTACAACTTTTCAACATCGTATAATGCGAGACACCTCGCGTGTTTCGAAACCTGCAGATCCGTATTGACCCATACCGTGGCTGTATTAGCCAAATGTCTTTGGACACATGAGGCAATAGATTTTTAGCCTTGACTGCGAGTGTCGCTTTGGCATTGGAGTTTGCCCTTGTAGTCTATGGAAGGAGGGGGCCAGAACTGTGGGTTCTTAAGTTTCTGAATCGTTTTTATTTCGGATGTTATTAATATTTAAGTGTGTTGAGAAAAAACTTTAGCAAGATTAACAACATGTAGTTTCTTACTTCGTATAAATTTTGTTAATGGCGTATGATGTGGTTTTTACCATCAGAGCAACAATCTCAGTCATGATGAGATGACGAATAATTGCAGAGTATTGAAGAAGAAGACATACTGTGCAGACCCCAAATAAATTGGGATAAGAGCAAAAGAATGATTATTCACGCATATTTCGACGGTTCCTAGTACATAAGGTTAAGTCAAAAACCGAGGTTTACAGGAGAGCGTAATTTGTTCAACATGCCCTAGAAATAATTCTATGAGCAATAATAAATATTTTCTTTCCACAATATTTTAACAGTTTTAACAGCTTTATGACATTTAAACATAAATATGTTATTTTTTTACGTTTTCTTAGAAAAACTGATAGCTGACTGTTTCAACGACACTTATTCGTTGTATTTATAAGACTTGTTCTCTTATACGATTTCTAAAACAAGGTAAATAAATTAAATAAAAATCGTATGTCAGCATGTGCGCATAGATAATCAAAAGCCAATGAGATAATAAAAAAATGCTATTTTCGTCATGTCTTTATGTACGTAGGGACCGTCGATTTATTTACATACTGCACATGTGACTGAAAGATTGATGGATCTGAATGTTGAAGGACGGAGAGCGAGAGAAAGGCTAAAGAAAAGATGGATGGATTGAGCAGGAATGATATGAAGGAGAAAGGAGTAAATGACACCGTGACGTCGGATAGGGGAGAATGGAAGAGGAAAACGTGTTGCGCCGAACCCAAACAGAATCGGCCAAGGGCAAGAAAATTATATGATTTATTTATATACTGAAACTCCATGCTCATTTAACATTTTTAACATTGGAAAAAGGGGGACTACTATGCACCTACTATGTTTTCTCTCTGCATTACCCTAAGGTAGACTGGTAGAAAATGCCCAAGGCATTAAGTCCGCCTTTGTACAGTGTTTTTTATACATGTGCACAAAGTTTTAATCCTCACTTAATTATAAAAGCGAAAGTAAGTGTATTTATTTGTTTGTTTGTTACTTCTTCACGCATAAATGGCCAAACCGATTTTCATGATTTTTGGTAAAGAGATAGTTGGGACTCTGGAAACGGTCACAGGCTAAAAAAAAATGAGAAAATGGAAGAAAACGGGAGAGAAATATATTTTTTTCGATCATCACGCGGGCTATAGTTACCGTTACCCCATAGTAACTATGCCACGCGGACGAAGTCGCAGGCGGAAGTTAGTAAATAAATAAAACAAAACCAAGGATTGATTGTAAATGGAATCTCAATACACTTAAATGGTAAAGACATTGTAGCTGGCTATTAATACAAATGAAAACTTAAACGTATCTTTTTATTCAATTAACACAACTTGAACTTTTTGTATTGCAACACTTGGCTGTGGTATAGAGCAAAGTAAATTTCTCAGGCTTAGCATATAAGATTGTTACCACATTGTTAAGCGGCAGCGTTAAAAACAAAACAAACTCTTTTCATCTTTTCAAAAACCGGTCAAGAGCGAGCCAGACTCGGGCACCGACCGACGGTTCCGTACAAACTTGCGACAGCCATATTGCGTAGACTTAGAGGGTTGATTTTTTCACAGCACAAAGGGACCGATTTGAGATTTGAGTACCTATATTTAATTTCAACTTGATACCTCCGCGTGTTTCCGAGATAAAGAGTCTTCACAGGTAGACAGTCAGACGGACAACAAAGTGATCTAATAAGGGTACCGTTTTTCCTTTTGAGGTACTGAACCCTAAAAAGAATTAATTGTAAAGTTGAGCCGTGCGAGAGCTTGAGAAGTAGTTATTCCCGCTTATCGCTACCGCTTGTCAACATGGTCGTGGCCTTAAATCACGACTAAAAGACGAGTTACCAAATTATTATGAAATAGTGGTTTTAGACAATAAAATGGCTGACCTTGTCATTTATAATGATCATTATTTACATCTAAGGTAACATGAGATATTTTGATGATTGTCATTATTTTCTAATGCATTGTTCCGACATTACTGATCATAAAATAACGAGGCCAGGTTTTTAAAGTTTCATAAGATAGAAGACTTAAAAAAAATGCTTCATTCATATTCAGATAATAAATGACATTGAAATTGAAATCAAGCACGCCAAACTTAATTAAAGATTGTAGAAAGGCAGAATATTTATTTATGTGGTCAGTGTCAACATCTGCTAATCTTTACACGAACATATTGAGGTTGGCTTCCAGTCTAACCGTATGAAATTGAATACCAAGTATACTTCTTAGCTTTCTCACTTCCTACTGCTTTTCGCTGCCTCTTTTGGGTGAGCTCGGCTGATCGCCAAACTCACCTTTGTGATAGAGGTCTGGAGTAGGCTCATTCAATCCTACCAATCCTACTTATTATTATAAATGCGAATGTTTGTGAGGATGCATGGATGGATGTATGAATGTCCATACATGTTTGTTACTCTTTCACGTCAAAACGGCAGAACGGAGCTTGATAAAATTTGGCACAGAGGTAGAGTATAGTCTGGAATAAAACATAGGATAGTACCTACAAATTTGCGATATAAATGGCTATAACTTATGACTGCGTAGACTAAGGCACTTGGGTTTTCACACCTCCAAGTGACCACAAACTTGAGTATTTAGTTGAGTTTCAACTCGATACCTCTACGTGATCCTGAGCTCCGTTCTATCAGTACATTAGCAAGAAGAACAATATATAATCGTCAAGCTAAAATACTAGGAAATGGCGAAGGGTTGGAAACTGTCTTGTAGTTTGAATAAATAATTTTTGACTGTTTTTATTTTTTCAATAAGGAAGAGCGAATCATAATTTCGTTGGCTAAAATGTCATGAAGCCAACGAAATTCCAAGCAATAAATTATCAAGCTAGAGAGGTGGACTATAAGAATATGAGTTGAAAGAACGGCGCCCATGATACGATACAATGTAATCAAATCAATATACACGACAATTATACCAAATTACATTAGGTATATGCGTCATACTCTACGTCCGTAAAACTTATATGTATCATTGTGTATGAAGTTAGACGCTTATTGTTCTTCCGAACTAAACCAATCGATTCTACATGTATGAACTAAGATATTGAAATAGACGTGTCATATACATCAATATGTACAGGTACTTACGTCATAATCTGCTGACCGTGTCATCGGAACACAGACATACTGAAGAGTAGTCGGAACTAGGATTATTATCGCGAATTCTTATGATTTTAGATAAGATAAGAAATTAAAAATGAGTTATTTAAGTTGTGGGTAGTTAGATTTTGAAATAAAGCACGTATTGGATTGTATGTGGAGTAATGAAAAAATAAGTAAGAGGAACTAAAACTGATATATCTTGACTGATAACATTCTGCAATTGAACGTCTTGTTAATATAATGTTTCAGGGGGTTACTATGACAGAGCGGCCTGCCAAGGCCACCACCTGTCAGGGTTGCGGGTTGTTCGAAAGAGATACCGCGGTCCCAGAACGTAACGAACGTTTTAGGATCCCCCGCTCCGCCCAGAGAAGTGGATGCTATTTGATGATTTCCAATGCGTAAAAAAAAGAAACATCCATTAATTAACCCATTCCTGTAGATTTCTAAAGTCGAAAAAAAGTGGAAAGACACAAATAATTTCGAAAATACATTAGACGTGTATATACGTGAAATTAGGTCTGGGCTGTCATTTGAAGATCTTTGACAATCGTTACAGGTCATCAGTAGCTCCGAAAGTCTGACAACCAGTCTTACCAAGGGCTATCGTATTATCTTGTTTTAACTGGGTGGAAGTCAGACAAGCTCTATATCAATTCTATCCCGAGTCGTTTTAGACGTATAGCTGACATATTTTCCCGCAATAGACGCAAAAATTGTTTGCTATGTCAGGAGCCAGGTAAGACAGCATTTATGCGCAAAAGTGCATGGGTCCAGTTAGTTATAATAATTTGCCAAAAAGTCGGAAAGAGCTTCCGCAAAAATTAAAAAAAAAACTCCGAAGCTTTTTACTGGTGAAAGCATATTACAATTTATGTGAGTACCTTATGGAGTTTTGTTTTTTGAAATTAGAACAATTTTTTTTTATTTGTATTTTCTGGGTACCTATAAGTTGAATGTTTTGTTGTAAAACTTTTGCATGCCTACGTAGTAAAATATGGCCGAACCTGTCAATATATTTTTTGTCATCATTTACTCTTACCCATGTTTGCAAAATTATATTTATCTTTATGTAAAATACGCGTTGGTATTTAGCTGCATTAGATAAGACTGAAAAACGATAAAAATAAAGTTGAAAAAAGATATAATTATGAAAAATATTCCGTAAATGCTAGAAGAGACACCAGAAACTTTGACCTCCTCTAGTTAGAGAAGGTCAAAGTGCCTGGTGCCATGTCACGACCCGTATCGCGCACAAAAACTACAGGACACAGTTTCTTAAGGTTTTGCTATCTCGAAAAAAAGGTAGTTTTGTATAGAATTCAATAGATTTACAATTGTTTGACCCGGAGCAAGGCACCAAAAAAATATTTCTGGTATAGAGGATTTAACGAGTTTTTTTTTCAAGTTTCATCATATAAACAAATAAAATAAAATATATTTATTTCAGATACAGAAGAATCCATAATTTGTTAGTGAATTGTAACAGAATATGCTTATATACTTACTATGTTAGTGTTATTAGTACTACTTAATTATACGAACATACGGCTAATTTCACCCAGTGCCCTTGAATGGGGCAGTCGGGCCTACCAGCAATCATTTTCAGGATGCCGTTACGAGTATTACGCAAGCGTTGCAGTAAGGAAGCCGTTTTCTTGCTCATGATGGCATGGAAGCCATCCGTGTGAGCTGCAGCAAACATTCCCGACGCACTACAACGCCGTGACAACCGCAACAGCATGACATCATCTGACATATCATCATATTATCTAATGGTGTAAATAAAGTCAGGTTCGCTTGGACACGTTGGAGCTCACAGGGGTGGTTTGCCCCGCTTTAGTGGAACACCGCTGTGTAGCGGCGACTATTCGCGTCAGGCCCTGGTTCAATCTATGGTCCAGACCCAGAGAGAATGGGAAGCAATGACGACCTTTTGCGAAGCAGTTAGGCTAGTCAAAGAGGTGGCATTTTGTGATTTCTCAAGCCGAAAAATAGGAATAAGTAAATTATCGCGGAAAGTTTGTATGAGAGTTCTTTATTTTGTCAATTGGAAATGACAAGAAGAAGAGTCCAGGAGGTATTTACATTTTGTTTGCCAGACATCTCAGTTTATTAAACACCTACACTTACTAGTTTAACGAGATGCCTTGTACTTGTAGACTGTTGGTAACTATTTCTCAATACGCAAGTTTAGCAAGCACGTCTGAGGAGACTTAAGTTTGAAACTTAATGAAGATTGAGATGATTTAGTAACCTTGACCGAGTTTACTTAATTAATTAGGATAACAGACTCATCTATGATGTTTACTTAAGTATTTATTTACAAGCTGTGCCCCGCGGTGTCACCCTTAACGTCTAGCCTCAAGAATTGCACTTTTAATGTTTTTTTTTTTAAAACGACTTTTTTTCAGAAATAACTGCGTTCAAACAAACATACTCTTTTTCTTTATTTGTTTTATGATAATAAATAGACACTGATCATCATCTGTGAAGGGGTCGTGATCCAGTGTAGCCACATGCAGCTGAATAGCAGTATTTTATATGAAAAGATTGTATATCTCATCTCCACAACACTGTTTGTAGTGTGTTATACGATTCTATAACTTGAATACGTAATCTTCCTGCGCAAATGATAAAAATCAATATTTATATATCATTGTTTACTCAAAAACCACAACATATAATGTAAAATCGAGACCCACAGATTTTATTGAAATCTTCACTTGTTTAATTTTCGTTCCATTTCTTGGAAAAGAGAACCAACCAACGATTTCAAGACTGCCATTGGTACGACACCATCAAGAACGTGTATTGTAATTAAAGCATTAAATGTACAGACGCCTGCACATCAAGCTACTACAATCTGTCAGATTTCTTTGATAGATTTTCGACTTTATTTCTATAGTACCTATTAGGTTCAAGGTTCATTGGGAAAAATTGACAGTTTCGGGTAGCTTGACCTGCAGGCGTCTGTACGTGCGTTTAATGATAATTTTCTTCTTCGAACAATAATTTTAAAATAAATTGCCATTTAAATTACAACCACAGATAACCATAAACATTGTGGCGGCAAAAGAAAGTGTGCCGGTGCGTTTTCAGTAACAAAATTACAGTTTTTTTTTAACAATAACGTTTGGTTATGGTTTTATTCATTTTAATGATGAAATTACTATTTTTAACCTATTTTTTTTATTATATTTTATTCCAAATAGTTTCTACTTACTTTGTTTGACATAGTTGACTCATTATTTTGAATCAAGTTAAATAGTTAATAAATAATTAATCGAAGCTAGTTATCGAAATAGGAGATGGAAAGACCTTTTTGTTTTTCTCATAAAAAAAACCGTTTGATAATTAGTCAAATGTTTTAATTGACGGTAAAAATCCACCAGTAATTTAAAACTAAACTTATGTTAGTTGACATTTTTAGTTTTTGATGTGAACTTTAAAAACCAAAACTGTTAACTTTCACAAACAAGAGAAAAAAAAACAACACGGATTTAAATAAAGAACCTGAGATACTTTTTAAATACAGAAAGAACATAATTAATTCAAAACTCACATGTCAAGTTCCACACAGCCACTGAGATCACTGTTTCGCAATTTTTTTTAAGGCAATGGTATGTATGTCGCGTCAGCCAAGTTACAAGGCCTGGCCGCTACTGAGAGGAACTAACCTCTCTTGCAATCGTGTTGAGAAATGCATTCAGCGTGTGTGTAGATACGGGTGAATAATTGAGCTGATAATTATTATGATTTTATTTGTCTTTGTTCGTTAATAAACATATTATGGGATTTAAGTTATTAAATTTATAGATTTTGTTGCCTTTTGATAAAATCAACCCAATTTTGTTGCGTGTAAAATAATATGAAGTTTAGTTACCTTTTGTGCATTGACAAAAGACAGATTTGAACTTTTGTTATAATTTTTTTTTTTATTATTAATTATATAACGCGCTTGTTTAGATGTTTTATGACTGGGTTACTAGTAATAACTATGCACTAAAACCAATGTAAACCATATTAATTTCCAACACATTATGCTTAACAAACGAAAAAAACAGTAGAAGTAGTGTGTATAAGATTATGTTTAAAAGTGCTTTAAAATGATGTACAGACCTATCTTTTACCGAGTTTATTTAAAAGTGGAACTTCAGTTCCAATAAAAACAAAAGTTCCAGAACTGCGGTTCCAATCAGCTTAATTATTACCCGTATGTTTCAGCTTACGTCCAACGGATCGAAAGTTCGTTAAATGGGGGTAAGCCGTACGCCATTGCATTATTAGAGTAACCTTCATTACTTTATTATTATTTTAGTTCACACCTGCTCCAATATTGTACAGAAATCGGGCAGACAGTTGTGTTGCTGAGGAGTTTATTCCGCCACTTCTTATTCCCAACTAAAAGACTGGGAAGTGTCCAAGGGTGGTTGTAGTGTATCTATTTAGAATAGAATAGAATATACTTTATTGCACATCAAAATTTAAAAACAAAACTGTTTTACAAAAAGATGCTAAATCTATGATTACAATGGCGGTCTTATCGCTAATAGCGATATCTTCTGGACTGTACGAATATAAAAATACAACGGGGGGTAGTCAATGGTGTACAGGACCTACCTACTGCTAATACTACACAAACAATTAAAGTAAAGTTATTTACTCAAAATATAAATAAATACTACTTAATACTATTATTTTTATACTATTTAATAGAAATGTAAACACAGTCTCACGACCACAAGTAGTCCGGGAGCTGTCACTAATGTCAACGGTCAGTCTTCATGATGGTGGGAAGTAGGAAGTTAGAAGCGTACCCTGGACTTGGGCTTGGTGTTATGGTGACCCTGTGATGTGGTTAGTTTGAGAGTCCGGTATCTCTGCTACAAGCGGATACTACAGTGGACTTTTTGGCGGACTATATAGTATTGACGTTCAAAAAGTGCTGATCCGCAGCCTAGTGTTTTTTTGTTTGTGCTCTTTTTAAAACGCTTTTCAATTTGAACCAGTTCCCAGCGTCCGATTGAGCTAGACAATGGAAACTTTTTTTTTGGGGTGGGATATCATCAAATAACTGCCCCCGGGGGCGGAGTGGGGGGGAGTGTCAAACTTGTACTGACTAAAACCCACCCATGATCCTTCTATTGCCTTTTACGTTCCGGGTATCTCTTTCAAATAACCCGCAACCCCGGCAGGAACTATGGACACCTTCATGTTTAGTTTGGGACCACGCATGGCTAGATAGGTCACGTCATTTTAATTTACCGACGAGGCAGGGAACTTTTAGCAAGCAACGTCATTGGTTGAAAATCTGTCAATGTCATTTTATATTTCAAAATACCTTAATCTCATTGGTCTAATTAGAATTCAGCTATAAACATGGGTATTATACAGTCAGTTTGAGCAAAACACATTAAATAGCAACATAGTTACAAATATGTCACTCAAATTGACATTGGCAATGAAATAAGTGTTAAAATAGGGTTTCCAGCATAATACAATCCTTAGAGTATTTAACACCAATGGTGTTTTACACAAATGGTGTTAAATACGTAAAGAAAAGTGCAGAGAGGTAGATTATAGTCTGGAATAACACATAGGATACTTTTATTTCGATATCACGCGAGTGAAGCCGCGGACGTCAGCTAGTTTATAATAAATTAAGAAGTTCATTAGAGATTCAGACTTGGCTAGATTTAAGAAGCAGTTTGAAGAATTTCTATGTGATAAATGCTACTATTATTTGAATGACTACCTAAATCACACTTTAACATGTTAATTTAATTCAATTATTATTTATATGATTTCATTTTTAACCGACATCCTTATATAAATTTAATGATTATCAATAACTTCTCACCAATGTGATATACATATTTCAACATTTGTACGCCCGTGTGGTATAATGTGATGAGGCAAAATATAAACTCACGACCATGTAATACATAACGACCATGTTCTTTCAAATTAAGGTTATGATCAAGAGCATTTTTACATTCGATGACGACGCGGTTGGCCCAGTGGCTGAGTGATCGACTGCCGCGCTGCGCGTCGCGGGTTCGATCCCCGCACGGAACAAATATCGACGGTCCCTACGTACATAAAGACATGGCGAAAATGCCATATTTTTATTGTATTATTGGCTTCAGACTATCTATGCGCACATGCTGACATACGATTTTTATTTTTATTTAATTTATTTACCTTGTTTTAGAAATCGTATAAAAGAACAAGTGTTATAAATACAACGAATAAGAGTCGTAGAAACGGTCATCTATCAGTTTTTCCAAGAAAACGTGAAAATATAAAATACTTATGTGTAAATAGTAATAATAAATAATAATCATTATAAGCTCTTAAAACTGTTAAAATATTGTAGAAAGAAAATACTTACATATTATTGCTCATAGAATTATTTCTAGGGCGTGTTGAACACAAATTACGCTCTCCTGTAAACCTCGGTTTTTGACTTAACCTTATGTTGTACGTAGGAACCGTCGATATATGTATGGCCTACAGATAGTTGTTCCGGCTCTGGCTGTTTGTGAATGTGAGCTCAAATGTTTGTAAACGCACCCACGATACAGGAGAAATTCATAGTGTAGTTATAGTGGGCAACGTTTTTAAAAAAAAAAAAAAAGAAAAAAGTATATTCTCATTACAACTTCGAATAAATTGTTTACTTTACCGAACGAAGTAAAGTAAAAATTCATGTTTGCAATTATGTTTTCTTGGATAGACAGCGGCACGATACACACGGATAGTGCAATATTCGTAGGAGAAAAGTTCAAGGTCGACTCTTGCCATGTCTATGTCAAGAAGAAGAATTTGCATAATTGCCATGTGCTCAGTGCTCACCAATTGTTTTCGTAGTATAAGGCGTCGTCCTACTTGGATATCGATCGTACGATAACGCTTTGCGATCGTGTTGCACTTTTTTTTTCTCCAAGAACACAGTTTGATCCACCGTTTCCTCCGGGCGATCGTCAGAATGATGAAAATTGGGCGTTTCCTCTCGCCCAATTATGTGCAGGAACCTCCCGAAACCACCTTGCCTTGACCTGCGTCAGGCGGAAGATGAAGACGCCTTGACGCCTCCCTAGACACTCTTCAAACAGATTACTAGTACCCTGTACGGGGTTGAGACAGTTGCTCTCTTCATATCACCGGGAGATCGCACCTGAGGTCTGTCCGTTGAGCGGCGATTTGAGTTTTTAAGTACAGGTGCGTGAGGATTATCACCTTTAGAGCGCATGATGGCAATCTGGCAAGGCACCTCGCCACCTCGCCATGGATCGTGCGATAATCTCCAATAAGTCTATTGGCTACCATGCAACGCTGGCCGGAACGCGTCCACATGGGGGCCCTGCCAAAGGCCATAGACTTGTGAGATTTCTTCAGTGTCCTAATTGAAGCTCATCAAGATATCGTGCAAGCATTGACGATTTCGATCGCACGAGGAGAACGCATCAAGCCGTTGTGCGATCTCTGCCAGTAAGTACGACGCTTAAGACTAGTTGACTTCTCGTTATTCTAATCACGTATGTCCTTGAGAACAAATAAGTAAATTGAGGGGCTCCAAAAAGTGTTCCTTATAAAATTATCGTAATTTATACTGGCACAAATTTGTTCTAATCTTGTTCGTTAAGGCTCGCGAGGTTGATTTTTCAGTTTATTTTAAAACGTTTTTGTAGACGAACGTTACAGATTTCCATGGTATAATTGGAAGCAAGTTCGCGGGCAGACGCGAATTTCACGCTCGTCAGCTGACGCATTCGTCTACTCATTTATTGTTGAGCTAGTTGGTTTTATTGTTTACTTGACGTGCGTCGAGTCTATAACAGATCGAATACAACGCCATCTATCGCTATCACTAGGAACATCTTTTAGCAATGCAAACGGCAAAAAGATATAAGTAAATTAAAACAAAACTATTATAATTAAATCAAAATAATTGTAAACATTTTGCCAGTTGAGCAACTTTAATTTTTTTTAGTTCGTTAAAAATATCTTTTTAGTTATAAATAAAACCGACTTCCATCCATTGCGTTTTAGTTTGTCTTTTGGAAGTCGGTTTTATTTTTACTAAAACATTTTTATTTCAGCATTTTTAGTTACCTATAGTATAATGATATTATTATATCACATAATTTTTATCGAGTATTCATTTTACTAAAAGATTAGCAGATCATTCATTTAGAATTTTTTATAAAGAAAAATATGTAATATAGACGATTACTCATAAACTACCTAAACAATATAAATAAAATTGATATTGGACCACCTGGGAAGTATCAACACAAAAATAATTTTGCAAATCGACCACGCGCCTTTGAGTAATTAAAAAAATACATCAAAAAAAATATTCCGACGTATTGAGAACCTCCTCCTTTTGTTTGAAGTTGGTTTATAATTGTTCATGCAATGTAAACCGTTTCACTAAACAAAATAATCAACTACAAGAATTTATATTTACTGTGTATTTTTTATCCTATCTGGCCAGGCCAAGCCTTTCCCAAAGGCATGTTATTACACGAACAGGATCCTAAGGGGTAACGTAACGTTGAAAGGCCTCGAAAGGGCATTTACCTCCTGCCGGGGTTGCGGGTTGTTCGAAAAAGATACCGCGGCCCCGGAACGTAAAGGGCAATAGAAGGAACATGGGTGGGTTTTAATCAGTAAAAGTCTGACACGCCCCCCCGGAGCGGGGGAAGTTATTTGATGATGACCCACCCAAAAAAAGGGCATTTACCTAGCCTGGTAGCACATGGAGTTATAATAAGACAACATATTTTGTCTTATTATAACTCAACATAGTTTGTCGACACACATATCGTAAAGAATCATGATATCGTAAAGACTTTCATGATGGACAATAAGTTAATAGTTAGGATTGCTAACAATTGGCAAGACAGCACCCAAAGTGAATTACACCTAAATTTCTCAGAGGAGCTCGTGGCTTAATAATATCAGCAGCTCGGTTCGATCTTTAAGTTAAGCCGTCTTTGCATGGGTTGATCCCGGGATGGGTAAACACTCATTACGCACAGGTTTGAGTTTCCTCCGTACCTCGGAAAGCACGTAAAAGGGTTGGTCGATCCTGTCATTTGTATTTCTTTGACAGTCGTTAGAGGTAGTCAGTGGCCGTGGAGTTGCACCGGGCCTCAGGCGCCTCGGGACGAACATCGGCCACCGTAGATGCGGGTCACGAAAGGACGGTGAGCTACCCATTTCTCACTGTCCGTCCGTGTATTGACAACAGGCCGCGTCGACGGCGCGTTCGTCTTAGTATTGCCAGTATCTATTGATTTTTCTAGACAATAACGAAATATTGACAGTCCACTTCTAGATCGTAATAGTAAAAGTAAATATAGTACAGAATTGCTCAGTAAACAACCTGTTAGTGATTATTTACCTAGAGTGTGTGACAAGACCAGATCTTTGCCTCTTAACGCAAGGCGTTCATGAAAATATGTTGCTGAGCATTGTGCGCTGCGCAAAACAGCATTGTTAATTTTTAACCGACTCCAAAAAGAGAGGTTCTATGTTCGACCGTTCTTTTTATATATTATGTTCACCGATAACTTCGCCAACTGTGGACCGATTTTCATAAATCATTTTTGTTAGAAAGACTTTACTTTCGAGGTGGTCCCATATTTGACGGGCCTGTTGGTCTAGTGGTTAATGGCCCTGACTGCTGAGCCGGAGGTCGTGGGTTCGATTCCCACCCAGGACAAACTTTGTGTGATGAGCATGATTGTTTGTTCTGTGTCTGGGTATGATTTATCTATAATATGTATGTATTTATAAATTATATAAGTATGTATATCAGTTGTCTGGTTACCATAACACAAGCTCTGCTTAGCTTGGGATCAGATAGCCGTGTGTGAGTTGTCCCAAGATATTTATTTATATTTATTTATTTATATCAATTTTATTTTTATTGCTTGAGTAATTTATGAGTTATTGACTTTGATATAATATATTATATTTTTCTTCTATTTCTATATGGATGATCTGCTTATGTATATCTTTAAGTAACAATGGAAAATGAATATTTGAAAAATGAGAGATAATAATATCATTATATCTGACCTTTTTCGGAGTACGCGAGACTAAGCGGACGTGTTTTTCGTTGATTATAACGATATTGATTTGAGTAATTACGAATAATGTTATTGCAATAATTTGTTGAGTCAGTGTTTTGTGTTAATGTCGAGTGTGACTAACAAACCTTTTTCGTTGTGAAACATGAACTAGATAGTTTTTAGATAATCAGCGTTTTCGGTGTTAGAGGAATGTCGAACCCAGGAGATAGCCCCTTCGGCCGCAGCAAATTGGTAAGACGAAGTCCCCCACCGACGCCGCCGCATGCCGATCAACATCAGACGAGAGAACCAATACCGCCAGCAGCCACGGAGAACGAACTACCGGCTGAAGTCGTCTCTACGTCGGAGATTCAGAGATGGCTAGGGTCCATCGACACAATTTTGAGTGAAATTTGCTCGATTGTGGCGGAGGGAAAAATGAATTCCGACCAAAAACTCCGTGTCACCAATCTCTGTCGAAAAGTGAACCATGGGACGTCTCAGATGGCCGTGTTGTACCAATCTCTGAAGCAAAAGTCCATCCAAGCGCACACAACCATCCAGCACCTTCAAGAGCAGCAGAATGTTGCGGATTCCCTGTGTCAATTTAAAGAAGTCGTGGAAACGAAAATGAGCCGAAACGAACCAGCAAATACTTCCTACGCTAGCATGGTGAAGAAAGGCTCTGATACATTTATACGCCCACTAAATATCAGTGCAGTCGCTATTTATCCCAGCGACAAAACTAAAACCAGTGACGACACCAAAACGTTGGTACAAAAAATTATATCGCCTGAGGAAATGAAACTCCATGTCCGCGGACTAAGAAAAATTAGAAACGGAGGCGTCATCATAAGCACCCATAATAAAGACGACATCGACAAATTAAAAAGCTCACAGAAGCTAGTTTCCTCAGGCCTTACAATTGAAGAGCCATCCAAACGCCGTCCTAGGATTGCTGTTATTGGTGTCCCCGTTGCTCTAACAGAAAAAGAGGTGTTTGATTGCATTTTCTTGCAAAACTTGGCCGATAAATTGCCGAACATCACTCGTGAGTCCTTCGTAGAAATTATAAAATTGAGCCATAAGTCAGGAAGGAAAGAAAGACCTACTTGCAACTACATATTGGAAGTTCCTGCTAATATCAGGAAAGTTTTGATGGATCAGGGTAGAATTTTCATTAACTGGACCTCATGTCCAGTAAGAGACTTCACTATTGTGACCAGGTGTTTTAACTGCCAGCAGTTCGGACATGCAGCCAAATTTTGCAGAGAAACGAGCTCTATTTGCAACCTCTGTGGCGAAACGGGACATTCTTTCAAGGAGTGCACTAATAAGGATTCTCCACCTCAATGTGCGACCTGCAAACGCTTCAAGAGAAAGAATGATCATCCGACTGGTGATGTTAATTGCCCAGCACGTAAATATGCAGAGGACAATTACATTAACTCTATTGACTATGAAGGCGCCTAGGAGCGCCGCCGACTAACAAGTTAATTTAGCACATAGATAGTAGGTTAACTTTTACATATAATTTCCTTTTTATGGCCAATCAGCTAATTTCTGATCTAGATAAATTTTCCGTGTCTGAAGCAAAAACTTGTAATGTGGAGGAATGCAAAAACATAGTCTATACTGGGGATAACACACTGAATATGCTTACACAAAATATTCGTAGTATAACCCGAAATTTTAACGGTTTCCAAGTATTGCTGCAAGATCTTGATATATGTTGCGACATTATCGTTCTAACAGAATGTTGGTTGTCCAAACAAACGGCAAATTTACCAACTCTCGATGGCTTTAATCTTCACAAAAGCGATAGAACATTCAACCAGAATGATGGCGTCGTGGTTTATATTAAAAATAATTTAAGAACATTAGTAGATGAACCTTATTTTCCAGGCTGCAACTGCTTAATAATTAAAATTATTCCCGATACAGTAATATTGGCTATTTATAGGCCTCCATCCCAGGGTATTGATGGGTTTTTGGACTCGCTTAACACTAACTTAGGAAAATTATCTTCGTTTAAAAATATCATACTGGTAGGTGATATCAACATAAACACAGCTGCGGTAAAAATCGACACTCATGCACATAAGTACCTCAATATTTGCTCATTTCATGGATTATTACCAGCTCATTATCATCCAACCCACCAGAGTGGCTCCTGTCTAGATCATATCCTTATAAAATCGAAAAGCCCATCAAAAACGTTGGTTACTAATTCATCATTAACCGATCATCAAGCTGTTTTACTAACGTTGCAAATAAGTTCACCTAGAAATAAATGCATGCGTAGCTATACTAAACTCAACATGACGAGTCTCGAAACTGACTTACGCGGTATTAATTTTGACCCCGTTTATAACTCGAATGACCCAAATGATTCCCTACAATATTTTGTAGATTTATTGCAATCTGCGCTTAGGAAAAATACGTTTACCAAAATAATACCTAGCAAGTATAGTAACATTAAACCATGGATTACGCCCGGACTGGTTCGCTGTATCAGACATAGAGATAAACTCCACCGAAAATCGAAAAATGCACCGGATAATAAACTACTAGCAATTACATACAAACGGTATAGGAATTTCTGTAATAATCTGTTGAAAAAGTTAAAAAACCAATATGATCAGAGTCAACTACAGAAAGCAGGTAAAAACAGCAAGCTTATATGGAAATTCATAAAAACTAACACTTTTAGATCAAAAAATTCCAAACCAGCCCTTGATCTTCTATCTTCTGAGCTAAGCCCTACTGAAGCAGCAAATAAAGCTAACAACTACTTCATTAACGTAGGAAAAAACTTAGCAGAGAAAATCTTACTTTCTAGTTATTCCATTCAAAGCCAAACTATGACATACGCAACACAAAACTCTTTCGTCTTATTAGATACCGATGTAAATGAGGTAGTAGGTATAATAGATGGATTAAAGGAAATTTGTGCCCTAGGGTGTGACGACATACCAAATAGCATACTCAAAAGATTTAAATACCTCATTGCCCCTCCTTTGACACACATTTTTCAGCTATGTTTAACAAAAGGAATTTTTCCTAAATTGCTTAAAAAAGCCCTTGTTACCCCAGTGTTTAAAGCTGGAGATGAGAGTTGTGTAAATAACTACAGGCCAATTTCAGTTCTAACAGGCCTCTCAAAGATATTAGAAAAAATTATAAACTCTAGATTAATAAAATATCTTGAAAGTAATAAATTACTTTCTGATCATCAATTTGGTTTTAGGCCTAAAAGATCTACAAGCCAAGCTGTTCATCATCTGACTAATTTTATAAGCACTAACCTAGATAACGGCATGCACACAATAGGGATATTTTTAGACCTAGCCAAGGCTTTTGATACAATTTCTTGTACCTTGCTTTTATCCAAGCTGGAGATGATGGGAATACGGGGTGTACAATTGCAACTGTTGTCTGATTACCTCAGCGACCGCCATCAGTGTGTAAAAATAGGTCAATGCATCAGTTCTGAGCTTAAAAATACCTGTTACGGAATCCCACAAGGCAGTATTTTGGGTCCTACCTTGTTCTTAATATATATAAATGACCTATGCAATTTGACACTCAAAAATGGTGTCATTATGTCATATGCGGATGATACAGCTCTACTGTTCGCAGCTAAATCAACAGTCGACGTCTATGATGTTGCACAGAAAGGTTTTAATACTGTGTCTAACTGGCTTCATAAAAATCTCTTAACACTAAATATAAACAAAACAAAATACCTATTATTTACAATGAGAAACGCTTATCCAACTCTTACTAATCTAAGCATTCAAGCGCATAACAATTGTAATTTACATAATGCTGACATTGCATGCACTTGTCCCACTTTAGCGAAAACAGACCATATCAAATATCTAGGTATTACGATTGACTCAAATCTGAACTTCCGCAAACACATCGATTTATTATGCACCAGAGTGCGTAAACTAATCTACATTTTCAAAAACTTACGTCACATTGCCCATTTTCGATTAATTAGGCAGGTTTATTTGGCTTTGTGTCAATCTATCATTACCTACTGCATAACATCCTGGGGTGGTGTCGCTAAATCAATTTTGCTGCCCCTAGAACGCGCCCAACGAGCAGTTTTAAAAGTTGCTACTTTTCGTCCATTCAGATTCCCTACACATCAGCTTTATAAAGCATGCAAGGTGCTAACAGTACGTCAATTGTTTGTTTTGAACGTGATCTTATTACAACACACTGAACTTTATTTTAACCCAGTACCCTCAGATAGGAGGAGAAAAGATTTGGTTTGTGCTAACCTTCGGACGAAACATGCTTTTGCTAATCGTTTTTACTTATTTTTGGGACCCTACTTATATAACCAGTTTAACAGAGTACTAAAGATTTATAGTTTAAGTTATAATAGGTGTAATCTACTAGTTCAGGAATACCTGGCAAAACACAATTATGCAGACACGGAAAAACTACTACAAATTGTGAAATAAAGTCTGTATGTACACACTCTAATAAAAGTCTCTGTTTACCTAATCTACTCTATCTACTTTAACATTATTCGTTAATTTATTTTAACATAATATTATATCTTACATTCGATAAAATAACATAATATTTAATAATATAGAAGTCTTAATATTATATACCTAAATAATTTACTTGTTAAGTCGTTGAAAATAATATGTCTTTTCTATAAGTTAGCTACTAATAAATTTACTAATGTCCTCTTTTTAAAATGTTTGACGTAAATTGATGGCCTGAAACACAGGTTTTTCATAAACCTAGATCAGGCAGGTCTACATAATAGTTAGAATTAATTTTCCTCTATGACGATTAATGTAAATCATAGTTTTACTTATACTTGAATAAATTTTTTTTTTTTTTTTTTTTTTTTTTTTTTATTATATACCACAACTCAAATGCGGAAAAAAAACTTTTAAGCAAAAATTAACCAACTTCGAAAAAAAAAATACAAAAAAATGGAAGACAACTTTATTTCTAGAAGTCGGTGGCAAAAAGTCAAGAAAACAAACAAAAGTATGAAAATATTGTAATGAAACCAAATAACTTAAGTATCAAGAATAATATCTTTAATCACTTTGTTTCGCGCACAATCATATTTATAACAATCACTAAATAACTAATAGAAAATATTACAACAGTAACAGCAATACACAAGATATGTTCGCTCTCTAATGCCTCAAGTTAGACTGACTATATTAGAATGTACTCTGTGGACTGACTCTTGTCTAGAGTCTCCGCCACCAACTGAATGTTCCCCCACACTACCACTAAGGCAACACTCAGCAGGCTATTCGACCAATCAGAGCAACGTACACAGTACGTGTGCTCAATTGATGTAAGTACTAAAATACATTAAGACAGATTATTAACAATAAATAAATGTTTTAATTTCAACAATAATATTTTACTTATTCTAAAATATCAATATGCTTTAAATACCTATATTTAACTAGTTTATAACTAACACGGATGTAAATAGTTCATACAACCAATAGCGCCATCTGTCGCTTGTGAAGAGCAGTGTAATTATGAACTTATTTTACAAAATCATTACAATATTTTCAATTCTAGTTTGGTATTGTGCGCTGCGAAAAACTGCATTGTATTTTTTTACAAAAGGCTAATCTAAAGGTGTTCTTCAAATATTTCGGGATACAATGACGGATGTAAGGAGAAAATCAACAGTTAAATAATGGACAAGGTAACACAATTACTTATCGCGCTATGACAGACTCAGTGATCAGCGACTAAATAGAAAAATCCAATAGGCATGTGCTTGTACAGATAAAAATATGCAAAGTACTGCGCCGTTTCCACTATGTGTTCAGTGTCTTGTATTTTTGTACCAATCAATTAACATCCCACAGCTGGACAAAGGCCTCTTCTCAAACAAAGAAGGTCATTGATCACCACGCTTGCTCAAGATGGGTTGGAGATTTCAGAATCATATCCTTACTATAATATTATAAAAGCGAAAGTGAGTTTGTTTGTTTGTTACGTCTTCACGCCTAAATGGCTAAACCGATTTTAATGAATTTTGGTACAGAGGTAGTTGGGACCCTGAAGACGGACATGGGATATTTTTTTTTAAAGTGAGATATAAATAAGAAAGAAAGAGGGAAGAAAAAGGAAAACTTAGCTTTGCTATTACAATATAAGGCACAAGGGCAAAAACTACAGGTAGCAGGTACCTGCAAATCAGGAAAGGGGAACTGTGTTACCCCGAATTTAACGCGAGCGAAGCCGCGGTCAAAAGCTAGTAAATTATAAGTCCAGTTTTCCTCACGAAGTTTTCCTTCACCGATTTCTGTAATGTCCAAAATAAACTTAGAAAGTAAGTAGGTACATATGAATTGAAAAAGTCGCATTGGTACTTGCTCGGATTTTAACCTACAATGCTGACTATTTCAATCTACGTGGCATGAAATATCAAGAATTCTTATTAATTCTAATATCTTAGGCCGTGGTTCATACCCCATAGGGGTTGCCCATAGCGTGTAGTCGATATTTTTTACGTTTTTCGACCTGGCTGGGACCTCACTCTCGAAGCATCCACAGGATTTCTCTTAAACTGCGAGAGGCCATTTAGGTACAAAAAAAAAACAATTTACTATCTGTAATATTCTTCATATGATAAAAAAACTGCTGACTCCAAAGCATTGTTCTAACTTTTCGGACACAGCACATAATGCACTAAACGTGGGTAGTTCTAAACAGAGTCACGTACTTGTTGCGTCTTTGTCTTGATAACATTATGCATTCAAGTCTCGTATGAGCGGTGTTAGCTGAGCGGGGAATGAGCGGAGATGGAGATGAGCGGTAGCGGGTAGCGGTTTGTGTGTATCTTTTTACATTTAGTTTGTATTTCCTACTTTTAATCAAAGGCCTGGTTTTGAAGTTTGGGGTTTGTTTGAAAGAGATCCGCAACCCCGGAATATAAAGGGCAAAAGAAGGAACATGGATGGATTTTAGTCTGTAAAAGTTTGACAATCGCCCTACGCTCCGCCCAGAGCGGGGGAAGTTATTTGATGATTTCCCATCCAAAAAAAGGCCTACTGCTGCCCTGCCATGACGTCTTAAAGCAGAACTTATTTCACTGAGGGAAAGAGACAGAGGGAAACACACAGCTATACAGGGTGTCTAGCACCATCTCTTTCCCTCAGTGGAATAAGTTCTGCTTTAAGACGCCATGGTAGGCCTACTGTTCTCATTTCCCAGACACTTCTGTCTCTTAAATAATGGAGTAGGTACTCTTTGTCCAGGATTTTCCTGCAAGAAAAAAATCCTTCCTCTGTCATTGTTTTGGAACGCCGCCATGTTAATTGAACCGCTTAGGCCTATTTAAATGAAAAATAAAAGTATTTTTATTTCACATAGGCCCATATAGGCACTTATAAAACGTCAAAAAAAGGTGCACGGTTCGGGTTGGTTATTTCTTATGGCGAAGAACCGGGAAGACACTCCATGGCTACTCTTTCAAAATCATTTGCTTTTACAATGTTGTTGTTACAACGTTAGTACTTAAATATGAGAGGACAGCATAGGCCCGACAATGAGTCATTGCTTCCTTTACAAAACGTAAAATAAAATAAGAAGTTAATAAAATTTAACAAGCATCTAGGATAAAACAAAGACCACAATGTCCAGTTGTCCACTCATTCACAATGAATTGGTAAAAAACAATCTATATAAGAAACTAGCTTTTGCCCGCGGCTTCGCTCGCGTTTAATTTAGGGTAACACAGTTCCCTTACAGCGCCTTATTTATTGTAATAGCAATGCTGAGATTTCCCCTTTCTTCCCTCTTTCTCCCTCATATCTCAATTTTTTTTAAATAGGTATAGCCTATGTCCGTCTCCAGGGCCCCAACTACCTCTGTACCAAAATTCATCAAAATCGGTTTAGCCATTTAGGCGTGAAGACGTGACAAACAAACTCACTTTCGCTTTTATAATATTAGTAAGGATATGAAAAATAATACAAAAAAAAAACTATTTTAAAGAGAGAGACAGAGTGAAACTGATGTTGCCATCAGTGCTGTAAGTATTCAAAGCGGTAAGCGGTTGCTGTCGGGCTATTCTTGTTCGGCTGGT
Organism: Ochropleura plecta; assembly: GCA_905475445.1. NCBI lineage: Eukaryota > Metazoa > Arthropoda > Insecta > Lepidoptera > Noctuidae > Ochropleura > Ochropleura plecta. The sequence goes on along the minus strand of FR997744.1, from coordinate 12,186,863 downwards.
TGCTGCTGTAGCTGGATAGCTGCAGGACGACTGCAGTTCGACAGCAACCATCAATTGACAGCATATTAGTTTGCAGAACGATCGTATTTTAGTGATATCTTCTTCAGTCTAGCCATATATTTAAATAAAGAACTATACATGTGTAGTTGTTGCGACGTTGCCGTCCTGCTGTCATGGCCGCGCTGTGCCGGAGGACGCCATAACAGTCTGGCTCAGCATAAAAGGACCTTTGTCGCTGTGGTTTGCGGTTGCAACCGTATTCAAAATTATACTTTGGGGTACTAAGAGAGGGTTTATTTTAAACTGTATCCTTTTTCGGGACAATGAAGTCCTTTAAGTTTCTATGGTAACAAAGTCGTGATTCTTGCCATATGTTTTCTGATTTTACTTCTGGAAAATTCATTTTAAAAGCCGTTAAGCAGCAATGGTCTTATAATTGTTTTTTTTATAAACGTTGACACACAAAAAGAATTTCTACTGTATAGTGGGTGCGTTTAAAAACATTAAAACTCACATACACAAACACTCACCCGAAACAACTATCTGTAGACCATACAAATATTTGTTCCGTGCTGAGATCGAACCCGCGACACGCAGCGCAGCAGTCGATCGCTCAGCCACTGCGCCAACCGTGCCGTCAAAATGTTGTTAATGTAGTCGCACCTTTAATAATACTTCGTATAAGGAAACGTAGTTCAAGTACATACAATATTACATACGTAATGTGTACTTATGTATCATATAAACAATTGTTATGTTTTTCTTTTATACGTAGTTCGTAGGTCAGATGACAAACTAATGAGTTTATTATGAGCTATGCTTTTGGAGTTCCGTACCCAAATTGTAAAACGGGACCCCATTGCTAAGACTCCACTGTCCGCCCGTCTGTCCGTCTGTCACTAGGCTGTATCTCATAAACCGTGATAGTTAGACTGTTCAAATTTTCACAGATGAGGTATTTCTGTTCCAAAAAAAATGAATAAAATAAATATCAGTCTGTTTAAAGGGGCTTCTATACAACGAACATGTTTTTTTTATATAGTATACTAGCGACCCGCCCAGCGGTTTCACCCGCTGCTCACCTCCTAAGAGTCATAGCGTTAAGGATCAAACTGCACACGGTGTGCAAATTTAATTTAAAATCGGTTAAGTAGTTTAGGAGTCCATCGCGGACAAACAACGTGACACGTGATTTATATATATATTAAGATTAAGATATACACTTTAAGACCTTCAATATTATTTCTTGCTGTGTAGTTCTTTTATGAATAGACAAGTTTACATTCGTACTGGTGGGTTTTCCCGCTAGCTGTTTGTTGCATAAACAGAACTTTAGTCTGTTGTAGCAACCAGCAAATATGGAGTCATGTTTAATTTCGTTTTGTTTGTTGAAAAAGGATATCGACGTCCGGGTCCAAGTATTATTAAAAAAAAAAAGAGTTTTTCAAACATGACCTTTAGTACATTAAGCATAAGACACAAATTTAAAAAAAAATCTATAAAATTGGTGCCGATACTGATGAACCAGCATATTAAACTAGAATAATATTTAAACCGTTTTAGTTGCGATTAAAGAAAGTCCGATTTACCTTGACAACTAATATTTTTGGTGACAAACGTCAATTTCAGAATATCGAGATTTGCCATTTTCTCTAAATTGATTAATTAAAAAAGAATTTTTCAAATCGGACGTCTCAGTAAAAAGTTATGCGTGGTCATACATAAAAAAAAAAAATATATACATATCGAATTGAGAACCTCCTTTTTTTCGTCGGTTAAAAATATAATGAATGCTGTCAAACTATAATATGTAACCATATTATAGTTTGACAGCATTCATTATATTTTGTGGTGTCATTATAATTAATCAATTTCACTTACTTTATAGATTTTATCCGATACGCGTACTTATATATATTAACTAGCTGGCGCCCACAGCTTTGCCCACGTGATATCGAAAAAAAGCCAAATTTCATCAAGATCCGTTCAGCCGTTTTGACGTGAAAGAGTTACAAACATCCATACATCCTCACAAACATTAACATTTATAATATTAAATTAGTCTTTTCTCATGAGCTTTATCTATATTGTATTTTGTAAACTGCTCCGTTGATCTCGCGGTCACAAGCGCGACTGCTGAGCACGGAGTCCTAGGTTCGATCCCCGGTTCGAGCAACAAGTGTTATTGGGTTTGTAACAGCCCGGAGTTCGGAAGTTGGCGGTATGATACCCCCGTGACTCGAAAAGCAAGTTAAGACGTTGGTCCTGCGCCTGATCTGTCTCCGGTGGTCCGGCCGTGTCGGATTGCCGTCCCATCGGACTATGAGAGTGAGGGAACAGAGAGTGCACCCGTGCCTGCGCACACACTTGTGGACTATAATATCTGCCACGCCGATGGTTAATCTCCGCTGAGATTGGCCACCGTGGCTGAAAACGTTCAGGAGTACTATATTTTGTATAATTGAGGGATCTTCCAGGCCTACAAGGGCCACCGCCTGCCAAGGTTGCGGGTTGTTCGAAAGACATACCGCGGCCCTGGAACATAAATGGCAAAAGAAATAACATGGGTGGGTTTTAGTCAGTAAAAGTCTTAAATTTCCCTCCCGCTCAACCCAGAGCGGGGGAAGTTATTTAATGGTTACCCATTAGCAAAAAATAAATAAATAGGGTTTTCCCTCGTTGTTGTTAGTTGCATAATTACGACTTAAATCGTAGTATCCGGTACGTACAGCTACCCTACCATGACGTCTAAAGCAGAACTTATTCCAGTGAGGGAAAGAGACAGAGCTATACAGGGTGTCTAGCACCATCTCTTTCTCACACAGGAATGAGAACTGCTATAAGATGTCATGGTAACCCTACTGGTCATGTGTTTGTCTCACGAGGTTTTGTTGCTGAAATAGGATATCACTATCCGGGTCAAAGTGCTTGATGTACTGGTACTTATTAGGTACTTAGTATGTGTTATATAGCCTTCCTCGGTAAATGGACTAGCCAACATTATTTTTTTGCAATTCTGATCAGAAATTCCTGAGATTACGGTGTTCGATAATATAATAGTTGTCAGAACTGAGATTGATGAGCAGACTTTTTAATCATAAACAATATATTTTATTTCACATACGCCTTGGACATGGGCTCTTTGGACAGACTACATGACCAACCCGAAAACATGCACCTTTTCTCAACGTTCTATTGGGAAAAGGTGCATGGTTGGTTGTTTCCTCTGGAGAAAACCGGCAAGAAAACTCATGGTCACCCTCTTATTTAATCGTTTTTCTGACAGATTTTTAAACAATAAATAAAGGGTAGTTCCCTTTATTTATTGTTTATTTATTCTTCTCAATAATTCTTGATATAGGAAAAATAAAAACACGTTTTAATAGAAAAGTTCATTTAATTTATCACAGACAAACACCATTTTGTTTATATTTTTTATAAATGATAACTTAGTACAACTGTTACGAGCAAATCTTTTAAATAATACAAATTAGATGAAATTGTGTTTTAATTTTTTTTATAAAAATATATATTACCTGTCATTTTGAAATGTCACGTGATATATATTTTGTGAGCATAAAATGATTATGATAATTAGCGAGCAGCTAATCAGCCTAACCTGTTCTCAATTTTATTAGATAGCTTCCAGTCTAACCAGATACAGCTGCATACCAATATTTAACACGGAGCCATGGATTATGTAACCTCCACAGAGGTAAATAAAATATAACGTAATATTAAAATAATTTAGATAAAAAGGAGCGACAGGATTTTGAAAAAACATAATAGTTTTAAGAGTCAACCTATTCTAAACTATTATAACCTGATCTCTCTACTACGGATCGCACACCGTAGTAGAGAGATCAGGTTGAAATGGTTTTGTTTAGCTTAATGTGTCGTCGTGTATACGATGAAAAGTTAAAATTAACTACAAGACAGTTATTACGTCACAAAGGTTCTACTTATCACCAAGCAAATAATTATCATCTTAAAGGGATTTATCTTTCATACTTTTTAGCGGTGACAAGACTTTATACAAACTTTAGTCTACTGTAAATAACTTAGAGAAACTGATTAATAAATAAACTAAAAAAAAAAGCGTCAACAAATTCGTCCGTAACGCTGTCATTTGGCAATGTCCCCAAGAGACTGGCCGCGTTGCCACGTGGTATGGCAACGCCAAGGTGAAAGCCAGCCCTTGGGTCACGTTGCGGGTTGTTCGAAAGATATACCGCGGCCTCGGAACGTAAAGGGCAACAGAAGGAACATGGGTGGTTTTTAGTCAGTACAAGTCTGACATGCCCCCCTGCTCCGCCCAGAGCGGGGGAAGTCATTGGATGATTTCCCAACCGAAAAAAAAAGCCCTTGGGTCACGGGAAGTGTCAACTAAACTTAAACTGTGTCTAAAATAGGTTCGAAAACTGTGCGAAATTGTATGCTAAATTAAAATCAAAAGTATTTAAACTTAGCTGAAAACAAAAAGCGATGTGTAGTGCCAGGAAGCTCTTTCTAGCGGGCGCTAGATATATCACTAAAATTGTATATCAAATCGCTTAGGTGACTCGTCCCATGACCTAAGGGCTGGCTTTTACCTTGGCTAAATGCTAAGGCTAGGCTGCCACGTTGTATGGCGCCATACAACGTGGCAACATGGCTAGTTTCTTGGGTACATTACCAGCTGACAGCGTTCAGGACGAGTTTTTTGTTGCCCTTTTTTAGTCTGTTGTTTCTTAGTTTAATTATTTTGGTTTATTTAATTGTTATAATGTATGTAATAAGTTTGATTTCAAACTAGCTGCTCCCCGCTGATTCACTCGCGTGGTGATAGAATATTCTTTATGAATTGTAGCCTGTATTATTCTGATATTTAAGCTATATTATTGTGAAGTTTAATTAAAATCCATTCAGTAGTTTTTGCGTGAAAGATCAACAAACATACTTACATACATTCTCACAAACTTTCGCTATTCTAATATTAATAGAGTAAAGTATTGAAATTATCGTATAAAGTCTAGTTACCGCAAGAAAGTATGACACTTACAGTGCAACATAAAAGAGAAGAAATTAAATATTTTGGAACTAACATATTGATTTTTTCTGGCAACACTTAAAGTGAGTACGTGAGCTGTCAAACTCTTCAATCATAAGTTGTTATTACGCGATAATTCTGTTTTTCGAGTAGTTTTTCTTATTTGTGAAGGCGAAAGAAGAATAATCATGCCTAAGGTGATTCGTGGTGGTGCACGTGAAATTATATATAAAGTTTTCATGCGATGTATGGCAGAATTCCAAGCTGGGAAACTGCTAACCGATTTGGACGATGTTTATAACCGCACAGCTGATTTTACTGGTAAGTAACTAAAAAAGTTTCATCAAACAGCTATTACAAGTCATTGTTACATTCAGAGAGCTTATTTTTCAAGCTAACTATTATTTACAATAGTTATTGTTTATCGTTTTTGAGGTTATGCTATGATAAACAAAGGCACTGTATTTATAGTGCGACTAAACAATCTTGAATTATGTAAAGCAAAAATGTTACGTATTTAATCCCTATAACAACAATACAACAATTTGTGTTAATGAGACCAAATTATTTGTTTTTCTTTTTTAATTTTGTATTAATCATATTTTCTATGAGACTTAGTCACACAGTTCTGATAGTAGTGAAGATAAAATTATGAGAAATACTTTCATCCAAGGGCCTTATTTAACTTTTTTGTTTTATCTTGTTGGTTCTAGGTGTTTCTGTAAGCACAGTGCGAAGAATTGTGCAGCATGGCGCCGCAAGTGGTGGAAAATTCTCGACGCCAGCTAAACACAGAAAGGGTCGTCCTTCAAAGGTTTTAGATGACTTTGACGTATGTGCTATAAGACAAAAAGTTCATTTTTTTTATACTGTTAAGAAAGAAGTACCAACCATAGGGAAATTACTAGCTCAATTAAAGGAAGATATAGACTATGACGGAAGTCGAGAACACTTGCGAAAACTCCTTAAAAAGATTGGATTTCTATACAAAAAATGCAAAACTAACAGACAAGCTTTGATTGAAAAACCTGTTATTGCTCATAAGAGAGAACGGTATCTAAAAATAATAATGGATAATAGAAATTTACCTGAAGAGCTTCAAAAAGACATAATTTATTTAGATGAAAGCTACATCCACTCCAGCTATAAACTTAAAAAATGCTGGCAGTCACTTGAAACTGAAGGTTTTACGACAGACATATCAAAAGGAAAGAGATGGATTATAGTTCATGCTGGTACTGCAAAGGGCTTTGTACCTAATGCTCTTTTAATTTTTAGCGGTGTAAATAAACAAGAAGATTATCACTCCGAAATGAACCAGCATAATTTTACCAAATGGGTGAAGGAAAAACTTATCCCTAATGTCACAGAACCCTCAATCATTGTGATGGACAATGCACCTTATCATTCCGTTGTTCTGAATAAAGCTCCAACATCAGCGAGTAAAGTCAATGAAATACGATTATGGCTTTTAGAAAATAATGTGCCTTTTGATGTAGATTTAAGGAAACCTTCTCTTTTGGAGCTGGTTAAGAAACACAAACCTGAGCCAGAATATGAGATTGATGTGATTCTAGGTCAACACGGTCACACAGTGGTAAGGCTGCCACCATACCACTGTGATCTTAATCCTATAGAATTAATTTGGGCACTAGCCAAACGAAAGGTTGCTTCGCGTAATGTGGGTGCAAGTGATGTTAAAAAACTAACCGAAGAGGCATTCAATTCCATTACAGTAGAGGATTGGAAGAACTGCTGCGAACATGTCAAGAAAATCGAGTTAGAATATTATAATCGTGGAAAAACATTGTACAATGACATAGACAGTTTAATTATCCAGGTTGGTGCAGACAGCAGTGACGATGACTCTTATATAGAGTCCAGTGACGAATCAATGTCGGAGCAAGTAGACGATATAAACCAAGGTGCAAGCACGTCTCACTCTGAGGGAATTGAAGGTGTCGAATATTTAGATTTTGATCTATTAGAATAGTGTACTAGTACATTTTCTTTAATATATCTCGATAACGATAGTTTGGGTGACTTGGTGGGCTGTCTAATGTAACATTTCTGATTTCAGCCTATTTTTAAATAAATAAGTTTTGCATGTGTTGTACATGCCAGTTTTTTTATTTCAATATATCATACCCTATTTTAAATATATCATACCATAAATGTGATAGCTGATTTTATTTGTACTCAGGTAACATAATGAGCATAAATTTTACCTGATGGTAGGTGAGAGTAACAAACGTCCATACATCCATCCTAAGAAACTTACGCATTTATAATATTACTAGGATAAGATAAACACTTGCGTTCGTTACCTTGAAATATTATAAGCTTTTAAATAATATTAAGTATCAAGACGGATTGAGCCGTACTAGCTGGGTTGCTACATGTACGAAAGTGGCGCCCTCATTTATTTTCAACTCTTTTGTGTCGTACTGTAAAAGTAAATAGTAAAACTAGTCTAATCAATAGACAGCTGTCTAAAGGAGCCATCCATTCCGAAGAGCTCATCATAGTTGGTGGGTCTACCAGGCCGGAGCGACTCATCAGCTTTCAGAGACTCCTGTTTCTTGAACCAGTCTTTGTAATCTGTTAGTTTCCTTATCCAGGCAGCTGGAAGTAATGGAACAAACTTTTAGTGAATAAAAAAGATTAATGTGCCCGCGGTTTGGGATCCATCCAGTTTCGAAGATTACCCCCTTTTTTAGTGATGAGAAATCATCAAATAACTTTCCCGAGGGAGGCGGGAGAGTCAGATTTTTACTGACTTGATAGCTGTTTAAAGTCTTTCAGTCTTTGGCAAGCTTTTGAAGATAAGACAGAGGACTGGTTTATTTGATTTGTGTGAATATATTTTAAGATCTTTTTAAGTCTACGTTTGTTTTTTCACGCTCATGCATAGTTCAATTATTTACACTAAACCGAAAAGCTAAATTAGGTTGAAGTATTTGCAATTTGAATATTTGTCGTCTTATCATCCAGCGTTTTTGGAGCAATTTTTAGGGCGTTTTCAAATTAAACGGTTGATGCCGCACTGCCGCCGGACGGTTGTCACGACCATGAGAGTTGAGAGTACTACGACTCGAATCGTCTTATTTGAAGAGGTACGCGGCTGCAGTCTGATCGAATTTTCTTGCATAATTAGGTAGGTATGCATAAAAATGTCCACGTACGAAGGAACACGATGCGTTCGCCGCATTAGCGAACAACGACAGTGGCACGTAGGTATATGCATTGTTGCCGTCCCGCCAACGGACGTGCGTCGTACTGCTCCCGCACGATCTTGCATCGAGTCCTTTTGTATGAAAAATCACCAGACTGTAGCAGTCCGACATCAACCGTCTAATTTGAAAGCGGCCTTAGGGTCACAAGGAAAAAACGACATCCTTAAAGGATCATTTTGTTGGCCATTTGTATGTATCTGTCAAGATCGTTTATTTTAGGACCGCATGTAGGCATCGAAGTGAAATTAAAACCTTAAACTCAAATCTATGGTCCATAGGAACTGTGCAAAATGAACCCTCTAAGTCTACGCAATCAAAAGACATGGCCGTGTATGTTGCAAGTTTGTATTGAAGCCCTCGGTAAGCTGCCGGGGTTGCGGGTTGTGGGAAAGAGATACCGCGGCCCCTGATCATAAAGGGCGATAGAAGGAACATGGGTGGGTTTTAGTCAGTTCAAGTCTGGCACTCCCCCCCGATCGGCTCACAGCGGGGGAAGTTATTTGATGATTTGAAAAAAAGCCCTCGGTGAACGACTTCGACTCGCTGTTGTCCGGTCTTTATGGAGTAAACTCCAAGAAAAGTGACAGCAAACGTACTTTGGACCTCTTCGAGTGAGGGTCCTGTGCCGCCATATTCCGTTGGCAGCAACTCCTGAGGAACGTACTCGTGAAGGGCGTTGAAGTTATTGTGGAAGTGAATCTGAAAGGAGAATAAATTGTTATTTTCGTTTATTCATATTTCATACATATTTCTTAGAAAACAAAAATATACTACAAACATTTAAAAATATAAAAAATGTAGTCCTCCAGCATCGGGAACAGGGCTCTTGAGAGAAGAACCTCCTCACAATACGCGCCGTGTCCAGAAGTACTGCTTTCTGAATCAATCCCTTGATCCAGCTGCCAAGCGATAGCCTTTTCAGATGTTCGTCAAGGCTATCTCCTCAGATGTTGGTGAAGTTAAGCCATTGCCCGACACGACTATAAGCACAATGACTGCTGTATTCACGTGCCACATATCGACAACCTCGCGAGCCAGATCTTGATAGTTGAATTGCTTATCTTTCTCTGCTTTATCGAGGTTCTCGTCATGCGTGCAGTAGATTATAATCTGGGATAACACATAGGATACTTTTTTTTCGATATCACAGGGTGAAGCCGCGGGCGACAGTTATTAATAAATTGTTTATTATTAACCATCATCGTCCTAGCATTTCCTCAATTTCGTTGGGGTCGGCTTCCAGTCTAATGGAATGGCGACGGCCTATTTGACTTCTACAACCCAATTAGTACTGGGTAATACGATACTGTTTGGTGAGACTGGTTCTCAGACTTAGCCACTGACTACCTTTATCTCCTACTAGCTTTCGCCCGCGGCTTCGCTCGCGTTAAATTCGGTATAACACACCAAACAGACCTGCAGTTTTTGCTCTTGCGCCTGATGGATTTGTAATAGCAACGCTAAGTTTTCTCTTTTCTTCCCTCGTTCTCCCTCATATCCCACTTTTTTTTAATAAAAATCTCCCCTTTTCTTTAGCCTATGTCCGTCTCCTGGTTCCCAACTATCTCTGTACCAAAATTCATCAAAATCGGTTTAGCCATTAAAGCGTGAAGAGGTAACAAACAAACAAACAAACTCACTTTCGCTTTTATAATATTAGTAAGGATTCCATATATATAAATGGCTGCCGGGACCAACGCTACGAAAAAAACATTCACGGACAGAATTCCATCTGGAATGGAATGCTGTCCTCGTTGTCCTCCTATACTTAAGTACTAACGCTGTAACAACAACATTGTAAAACCAAATGATTTTATAAAAGAGTAACCATGGAGTTTCTTGCCGGTTCTTCTGCATACGAAACGACCAACCCGTGCACCTTTTCTCGACGCATTATAAATGCCCATGTAGGCCTATGTGAAATAGAAATATTTTATTTTTAACTGAATTGTATGAAAATGTTTAAAATCGATACTTACTCTGTGTCTAATTTTTTCCTTGAGAAATGGTTTAATGATATTGAAGAGAATGTCAATGAGAGGCGTCGAGTTTACCACATGCACCTCTTTCAGTTTGACTGGGAACGCCTCCTGCAATAAGAAACAATTACTTTAGAGGTTTTATTTATAAATTCAAGACAACAGCTTTGACACTAGGTATATTATTAAACATTTGTTTCAGTCCAGGACCATAAATTGTTAGTAACAATGCACTTAAAACTATGTTAAAATAGACAATCAAATTAAATCAAAACATGAAGCCTCAACAATATTTGCAGCATAAGGGACTCCCACCGATCAGTAAAAGAGCTATTAAATAAGTTGGAGCGCTTGCAAAACCTTTGCATTCGTTTTGTGTATGGTTTGAGGAAATATGACCACGTTTCTTCCTTCCGCAAGGAGCTCAAGTGGCTCCCTATTCGTCTTCGCAGAAACACTCGGATTTTATGTCTCCTCTATAATATACTGTTCAATCCTGCCTATCCCAGCTACCTGCGTGATCGATTCTCGTTTACCCGCTCTCCTGATGCTCTGTGTAGATCCCACCTCAAGTATCATCTTAATTTCCCATCACATAAAACTGAATTTTTCTCCTACTCCTTCTCTGTTCACGCAGTACGTTTGTGGAACTCACTTCCGCCTAACATACGAGACTCTAAAACTTTATTTATTTTTAAAAAGCAAGTCAAAGAGCATTACCTGTCCTCTTTACTGTAATATTCTGCATAATTATATATTTTAGGTATATATTACTATCTCAGTATTTATTTTTATATGTGTATTATTTGTATGTAAGTTTATTATATAATTGATAATATAAAACTTTCTGTTTTATCTTTTCCACACACTGTGTCTACATAATCTTATCCAACTTTCCTCTCGCAGGTCTGCTGGAAGAAATTTCTTATGAAATAAGCTGTACCTTTGTGCTCTTCTGTCTTAATGTAATGTCCTGTCATGTATTTTGTGTGTGCATAAATAAATAAAATAAATAAAAATACCAAGATACGGTATATCTTGAGGTAGCAGCCATGTTTCTTGGAGGGCAACTAAGTCCGCTGACTGGCATATAAGTTTAACTGCATCAACCGACCGTTTTATCGATTTGCAGTTGAAACTTACGAATTTTCTGATGTCATAATTGCTATCATCCATAATTATGTCACAATTGTTGCTTCAATATGCTGTTTTTAACATATAAGGCTCATTTACAAATCGGCGAAAGGTAATATCTTTAGGCCATAGGTTATTAATAATATCTAAAAATATGTCGAGTTTTGTTTTGGGAACCTATAGCTTATAGGAATTGTAAGATTTTTCGGATTTTCTATTAATTTTGAATAGGGTTACATCTTCTTGAGTGTTGTCTTTTATATACGCTATGGTAGTAACTACACGATAAAGAAAGATTGATATTTAGTAGCATAAAAAAACACAACATTTCTTAAGATAAAAAATACGATGGGGTTTCAAATCCCTATCGTATTTACAAACGTAACAAAGAAAAGTGATTTCTATATTAAAATTTATAATATCCAAAAAAAAATAAACGACTTTAAAAAAAAAGACGAAAAAAAATATTTTTCGTCTTTTTATTGTTTTTTGGAAGCTTTCGTTGACCTTTTAAATTATGGTTTGATAATATTTCACACTATTCGTTTTAATTGCTACTAAGACATTTTATATAGTCCAAAAACATTAAAAGAAAAAAATAAGACTTCTATGTTTTTTTCATGGACGCCATTGTCTGAGTCAAATAGAATCAATTCACCCATTCGAAAGTTAACCAATAAACATTATAAAAAACAAAATACAGTCGAATTGATAACCTCCTCTGTCTTTTTAAAGACGTTCAATAAAAAAAATAAAACCAATTACACTACGCCTTAAAGAAACCGTATAGCAACTTCGTAGGTTAAACAGATTTGCGGTTACTTCTTCGCCTAAATAGTAAAAAAAAACGTCATAACTCACAACGGTATAATTTATAGGTCAAGTGAGAAAAGCTTTATTATTTTCACATAAAATACGTTTTGAATTCATTGATTTCAGGAAATCATCAAATCACTTCCCCCGAAAAAAACGCTCCCAAAATTGAAGAATTTATGAGTAGACAGTACATTTTTTGGGACATTTAACAGGACAAATAAATTTCATGTCATACCAATGTTATTCTAATAATACCTTTATATGCAACCATTACCTGAACACAAATGAAGAACTTCTTCAACAGCGACGGCGAAAGCTTCCCTAGGTGACTTGGAGCCACGATGGAAGCGTCTAGAATATACACGTCTCCCGCCACTCCTTCTGTCTCTTCCATAAGTCTGATGTCTCCCATCATCAAGACCAGCTTGAATCCATCGTTCAGCTGGTTTGTGTCGAGGCTCTTATCTAGGGCTGAAAATTAAAGATTTTCCTTAAACTCTTTCTTAACGACTCTTTGGTAAAGACTGGACATTGTGGGCCATTTTTTTTTGGGTGGGAAAAAAAATGGCCCACAATGTCCAATCTTACAACTAAACTTATAAATGCGAATCTTTTTGAGGATGGATGGATGTTTGTTACTCTGTCACGTCAAAATGGCTGAACGTATTTTGATGAAATTTGGCACAGAGGTATATTATAGTCTGGAATAACACATAGGGGGCCGTTCAAGTATTACGTAAGCACTATGGGGGGGCGGGGGGGGTCTTTGCTTTGCTTATTTTGGATGACATGGGGGGTAGGGGAGTCTAGATGATGATTACGTCATCGGTAGTTATTTACTTTTTTACCGAATGGCAACCCTCACATTGTCTTAGCTTGAAAACAAAACGCATTTTCGGGGATTCCCGCAAATAATGTTTGCAAGATTATAATATTTTTGTCCCTTACTCTATGTTGAATACCGTATCAATAAAATCTAATCTCTATCCTAAATCTATTTTCTTATTTTTAAAATTATAATTATTATAATATTTAAAAAAAAACAATACAGTAATTGAAAATGTTTACGTAAGCATGGGGGGAGGGGGGGCTTTGCTTACTTTTGCTGACAAGGGGGATGGGGGGTAAATAATTGTAATAAATCTGCTTACGTAATACTTGAACGGCCCCTATAGTTTTTTTTTCGATATCACGCGGGCGAAGCCACGGGTGCCAGCTAGTTAGTCATCAAATAATTTCTCAGTCTTTTACTGACTAAAACCCACACATGTTTCTTCTTTTGCCCTTTATGTGTTCCTGGGGGCCGCAACCCCGGCAGGGAGTTGCCCTGGCAGCCCCCTCTGCTACATTAAACTTTTGAATTAACAAATAAATCTGGAAGGTCTACACCTTTCAGATTCATTTATTTTTTTTACGTTTTGTAAAGCAAATACTTATTATTGGGTCGACTATATAGTCACAAATTTAACTACTGATAAAACAACATTGTAAAACCAAATATAAAAAAGTTTGATTTAAAAAAGTAAATATGGAATTTCTTGCCAGATCTTTTCTATAGAACGACCAACCGTAACCGTGCACTTTTCTCAACATTTTATAAGTGCCCATGTAGGCCTATGTTACAGATAATGGTAGAATTTAGGCATCAACACACTAGTCTAAGTAATGTATGTTGTAAATTCAAACTATCGAATCATTTTTATACGACAAGTTTATATTAGCAGATAGCTCAATTTTATTTCACACTCCTCAGTATACAGCAAAATTGCAAGAGAATCACGTTCTAAAACATAACTAATACTTATTTGCGATAAGAATCAAGTGTGTAGAGACAAGTTATTGCCATAATCCTACTTAAATAATAAATACGAATGTTTGTGAGGATGGATGGATGTATGTATGGATGTTTGTTACTCTTTCACGTCAAAACGGCTGAACGGATCTTGATGAAATTTGGCACAGAGGTAGATTATAGTCTGGAAAAACACGTAGCATATTTTTTTTCAATATCACGCGGGCGAAGCCGCTGGCACCAGCTAGTTAAAAATATTGCCACAACCTTTTTTTATGGTTGTGCTAAATACATAATTTTGTATTATACTTCATTCATTATACAATGGAAATGAGCTGTATCAAAAACTACTTCAGCAAGTTTGTTCACATGACATACGATTTCCTATGGTTGTTGCAACAAAACGCCGGGAATTATAATCATAAAAAGTAAACTAAACCGCGAATTGACTAAGTTTCACTAAGTCGGGCGGTGTTGACTAATTACTTCTATGCAATTCAATGATAATATTGTATTGTTAAGGAAAATAAGAGTAAATAATAGTTTTTGTAGGCACTATGAAGGTAAACGTAGGTACTCTTTTTAACCGACCGAAGAAACGAGGAGGTTTTCCATTCGACTGTATTTTAATTTTTGTCTTTTTATTTATACTGCTTGGGTAATTTATGACTTATCTTCTAAAATACATATACATTCTTTTAATGTAAATGGACGACGAAAAAATACTTAGACGAATGAAAAAAAAACTTTTTTCCCAAAAAAAAACCTATCTACCAAAAAAAAAACACTAAAATGTCTTAAAACTCGTACGGTCTAATGAATTGAGGAAAATAAATTTTCTTCTGGCAGTCCTGTGGCAAAAAAACGAAAGAAAATCGGTTTATTAAAAGTCACCGACCTCCAGAAGAAAATTTAAAACATTTTGCTACGCCCTAACAGGGTCACGCATTTACTTGTTCTAAGCCTAACGTTTTACTATTTGTACATTGTGCATTAAATTGATAAAAAATGGGACCACAGTCCCCTAGATATAAAAAATAGATATAGGTGGCAGTCCTTCTCACGCCGGTTACCTAATTCGCTTCATTCGTGGCGTGGGTGTGTGTAAAATGTCAATGAGTTTTATGTATATATTTATGAATGTGGATTTATTTACCTATTTCTGAAGTATTTTTAAAATACATTACAATTATCTTTTACTTTATGTTTGAATGGTTTTCGCGAAGCACAATCAAATTTGACGGGATGGTTGGCGCAGCGGCTGACCGATTGACTGCTGCGCTGTATGTAGCGGGTTCGATCCCCGCACGGAACAAATATTTGAATGACTTAACATATATAAGAACTACAAAATACAGAACTAGGGAAAATTATTAGTATACCCTAGTTGTATATTATACTCCGATTCTGTATACCCTAGTTCTGTATACCTTAGTTGTATATACTCCGGTTCTGTATACCCTAGTTGTGTATACCCTAGTTCTGTATACCCTAGTTGTATATACTCCGGTTCTGTATACCCTAGTTCGGTATACCCTAGTTGTGTATACCCTAGTTGTATATACTCCGGTTCTGTATACCCTAGTTGTATATACTCCGGTTCTGTATACCCTAGTTGTATATACTCCGGTTCTGTATACCCTAGTTGTGTATACTCCGGTTCTGTATACCCTAGTTGTGTATACCCTAGTTCTGTATACTCTAGTTCTGTATACCCTAGTTGTATATACTCCGGTTCTGTATACCCTAGTTGTATATACTCCGGTTCTGTATACCCTAGTTGTATATACTCCGGTTCTGTATTCCCTAGTTCTGTATTACTTGGATACCAAACACTTTTTCACATATTTGTATTATATCAATTACAAACAATCTTACCTCTACAAATAGTGACTCTTCTTCCGTTGGGTGTCAAACCGGGCATAGTAGGTCCTTGCCTGAAATGTAGGAAATAAATAACTTTTAAGTCTTCCTGTACAATATTTTTTTTTAAGAAAGCAGCAGTCGATGGCTCAGCCAATGCGCCATGGTTGGCGAGCGATCGATTGCTGCGCTGCGAGTCGCGGGTTCGATCCCCGCACGGAACAACATACATATTTGTATAGCCTACAGATAGTTGTTCCGGTTCTGGTTATTTGTGTTTGTGAGTTTAAATGTTTGTAAACGCACCCACTATACAGGACAGCAAAGTCATAGCTGTCAAGTTCGAACCCAAGAGACACACCTCTGATTTGTCAGGTTCATGAGATAATTGATTCAATTTTGACGGGCCTGTTGGTCTAGTGGTTAGTGGCCCTGACTACTGAGCCGGAGGTCGTGGGTTCGATTCCCACCCAGGACAAACTTTGTTTGATGAGCATGATTGTTTGTTCTGTGTCTGGGTGTGATTTATCTATAATATGTATGTATTTATAAATTATATAAGTATGTATATCAGTTGTCTGGTTACCATAACACAAGCTCTGCTTAGCTTGGGATCAGATAGCCGTGTGTGAGTTGTCCCAAGATATTTATTTATTTAATTTTAAAACTCTGACACCAGGTAAAGCATGACAGATAACAAAACTGAATGAAGCCACACGATAGATAAGAAGGAATAACAATTGATTTCGTAAAGAACTACGAATAAGATAATCGGCTATTTTCTATGACGAATGAAATACGAATGTTTGTAAGGATGGATGTATGGATGTTTGTTACTCTTTGACGTCAAAACGGCTGAACGGATTTTGATGAAATTTGGCACAGATGTAGATAGTCTGGAATAACAAATAGGGTACTTTTTTCTCGATATCACGCGGGTGAAGCCGCGGGCGCCATCTAGTATTCGATGATGATAGTTAATTGCAGCATATTTAATTGGTTCGTCGTATCTCTTTTTTTTTCTGATGGAATATCTTTAAATTCTCTCGCTTAGAGCGCAGCGGCAAAAGAACATATTCCTGCTTTTGCCGTTTACAAAATTCTTTTTATAATCGAAAGGATTTCTTTTTATCCTCTCGAGGTGGTTCGATATCAATTTGGATTTAAAAAAAATTATATAAATTTGGTATATTGCTTGAGTAGTTTATGATTTGTTCATTTTTATTTATGTATCTTCTACAATACATATTTTTTCTTTTACTGTTTTGTTTTCACTGTTTTGTAGATGAAATGCTCAAATTTTTTTAGTACCAATGGATTTTTTTAATTCAAAATCTATTTGCGAAAAGTCGACTTACAAAAAACACAAAAACTGGAAAATCAGTTTACCTTGGGAAGTCGGCGGCTTTGGTTTGTTTCAACGATTTTAGGCACCATTTGGTTTGCGACTTATTAATATGAATAAATAACTCACTCTCTCTCACTCTCACTCATCAAAATACATTGTTTTCTATTTCAATCCAGTCCTCAAAAACAGACTCCACTATTTTCCGTAATTCAAAGCAAGCAAAACTGAAACTTACGCTCTAGTTATAAGGTCTATCAGTTCTGGTCTCGTGATGTCCCTGTTGGAAAAGAACTCGGGACAGGCTGCCCTCATCGTGAAGTACATGTCTAACTTTTTCTTGCACTTCTCTAGGGAGAAGTTGCAGCCTCGGAGGAAAGTCATCAGGCAACGGTCATCTGGAATTATATAGATAACTTAAAAACAAGAATAAAAAACAACATGGGATAGAAAAAGGAAGCAGGTTGCCACGTATTTAATACAAGAAATTTTCTGTTCAATACATTTTGATGTGGGTTTTGCAGTTTTTAGTAGTGTTCTTTTACCTCTTAAAAGAAGCTGTTTTCCGTCGTCGCAAGTTTGTACGGTACCCTCGGTGCGTGTGCACTTGGCTGGTTTTCTTTTATTTCATCTAAGTTCAGAATGTTGACCATATTTGTGTAACCTTACTTATTTGACTAGCTATTGCCCGCGGCTTCGCTCGCGTTAATTTCGGGGTTACAGAGTTCCCCTTTCCTGATTTGTAGGTACCTGCTACCTGTAGTTTGCCCTTGCGCCTTATTTATTGTAATAAATATAAATATCTTTAATTTAAATAAATATCTTAGGACAACTCGCACACGGCTATCTGATCCCAAGCTAAGCAGAGCTTGTGTTATGGTAACCAGACAACTGATATACATACTTATATAATTTATATTTAAAAACGTATTATAGATAAATCACACCCAGACACAGAACAAACAATCATGCTCATCACACAAAGTTTGTCCTGGGTGGGAATCGAACCCACGACCCACGAGCTCAGCAGTCAGAGCCACTAACCACTAGAGTCTAGACCAACAGGCCCGTCAAATAGCAAAGCTAAGTTTCCTTTTTCTTCCCTTATTTTTTAAAAACAAAATAGCCTATGTCCGTCTCCAGGGTGTCCTATCCACTTTGTATATTTTATTTCATTTCATTTTATTTTAATTTATAATTTTATTAATTTTTAATCAAGAATTTGTTTTTACATTTAATTTTAATTTAATTTAATTTTTCTATATTATGTTTTATAATTTAAATGTTGATCTTAATTGATATTGTTACAATTTACATCTAAATTGTCTCATCAGTGTCAACTTCAGGGGTGGAGCGAAACAACCCCGACACAAGTGTTAATAACCTGTACACTCAACAAAAATAATCGTCGCGACACCACACTGTTCAATGCGATATAGAAAGACGAAATGAAAATAACAGGCTTGACTTACTGGGGCTGTTTCATTCACATTTTTGTTATGTCAATTTATGAGACTACTTACAGTTTTTTTTTTATTTTACCTATCATAGAAAAAAATTCCGTGTTACTTGGCGTGTGCGTAACACGTATTCGTCTTAATTTTCTTCTCGCCGTCACTATTTAATTTACTTCTTTGTCAATCACATCATTGCTCGCACAATCCATCCATCCAGCCATCTTTTCCATCAACAATTAAATTCATCACTTAAAAGCACTTTATAACAATCTTACTAAGGTCGACAATCTGTCTCACCCCATTCATTCGGCAGATGCGGCTGCTTCTTCAGCCAGTCCTTAATGGCTGCCAAATCCTGGTCCCTGGTGTTCACGTTCTCGTTGAGCTCCACCCTGATCTTCTCCCACATCTCCCCTTCGGGTTGCTTCAGCATTACTGAAGCTGACGCCATTTTGAGTTCTGGAAATGGAACTAGGTTTGTCAGTTTGTCTTTGGTTGAATACATTATTCGATTTATAAGGAGTGTTCTTGCTTCAGGACAAAATACAACTGATGAACTCGTCAGCATCAAAACAGTCGGAAGACCTAGCACGAGGTCTATTTTGAAATTTAAAATACCCACTTCAGATATATTTATAGATGATACTATAAACATTTGGTATCATCGCTTGTTGCAAATAATTAAACTAAAATGGATAATTAATTGCGCGCCGTTCTGATCGTTCCACCACCGCTATATCAAGCTACAGTACGGTAGTTTCGATTCCACAAGACTGTATTTTTGACCAAGTTGCTGATGGATAATCCTGGCAACAAGGTTATGACTATGCAAGAATTCTCCGTAAGCAATATGAGATCAACCAGAAAAAGGCAACTCAGGCTACGGACGCTGTTTGGTCTACATCGGGCCCATAAAGGGCCCAGAAGAAGCGTCTGCGATGGTCTTTACTCTGCCATACCGACCTGCAGTCGTTAGTGTCAAGCACAACAGGTTTGCGCCAGTTCTCTTTAGCCGAGGAAAGCGTTGGCTTTTAAGAAACGGGTTATTGTAGTTTGAATTTTAAAATCGACGTCGCTTCAAAGGTATGAAAATCTACTGTACGAGGGAAACCTGACATGAGACTCTTATTATACTTAATGGTTAACAAAATAAGACTACAGCAGGATGATGATTTGCAAAGGCGCCTGCCAGGGCCACCGCCTACCGGGGTTGCAGGTTGTGTTCGAAAGAGATACCGCGGCTCCGGAACATAATAGAAGCAACATGGGTGGGTTTTAGTAAGTAAACTCCGCCCAGAGCGGGGGAATTTGATGATTTCCCATCCGCAAAAAAGGGTGATGAAAACGTAGCTTTTTTTTTTTTTTTCGGGTGGGAAGTCATCCAATGACTTCCCCCGCTCTGGGCGGAGCGGGGGGGCATGTCAGACTTGAACTGACTAAAACCCACCCATGTTCCTTCTATTGCCCTTTACGTTCCGAGGCCGCGGTATCTCTTTCGAACAACCCGCAACCCCGGCAGGCGGAGGCTCTGGCAAGCCCCTCTGCTTTGCTGACTCTCTTTGAGGCGCGCGTGAAACACGAACGCGCCGTCGACACGGCCTGTCGTCAATCGACGGACGGACGGTGAACTACCCATTGCTCACCGCCCACAGGCCCGCTTGAAAACGTAGCTTCAGTTAAGGTTGGTCATACTGCTGACTCATTAGGGAGTCACGAAAATATACACCATCTAGGTATCTTCAACACGTCAAAGTAACCTTTATGCATAAGGACTTAAAGTCTATTTAATCAATTACAGAGGTACCCATTAAGAAGACTGTAAAATTTTCAACTACAATTTTTCATTTTCATATTCTGTAGTCACACAACACACTCTTCGCGTAATAACTTAATACTGATCTATCATTTTTGCTGAACGTACGTGTATTGATATATCTATACTTTTACAACACCTATG
Organism: Ochropleura plecta; assembly: GCA_905475445.1. Lineage (NCBI taxonomy): Eukaryota > Metazoa > Arthropoda > Insecta > Lepidoptera > Noctuidae > Ochropleura > Ochropleura plecta. The sequence goes on along the minus strand of FR997744.1, from coordinate 12,166,255 downwards.
TCGGTATTGCCATAATCTATACGATAAGAGTAATGGAACCGATGTGTCACTTCCGAAATGATTAACTGTAATGTCTGTTCGCAGTTCTTTTACCTCGGAAAGCTGAAATACCGGTCTAGTGTGAGTCGGACTCGCGCACTGCGAATTCCGTAAGAAATTATGACACAAACGGCCATATCTTTTGAATGCGTAGTTTTAGTTAGAGGATTGTTTTTCACAGCTCTAAAGGACCACAGACTTAAGGATATGATTTGAATTTTAACTCGATATTTCCACTCGTTACGGAGATAAAGGATACGGGCAGACAGATAGCAGACAAAGTGAAACCATAAGGCTTTCCTTATGAGGTACGAAACAAATCAAACATTTCGTATTTTTCTCATCAAACCCTTTCATTTGACACCACTCACGTGGGTTTTCAAAACAATTACTAGTCCGCCATTTTTAGAAGTCAGCCATATTGGATTTAGAATGATGTCTCTAAGCTGGCCAGCACGCATTGTCATCTAAATTAAACATGAATACAAATTTCAGCTCCATCGAGTTACAGGTGAAGTTAAAGTGTGCAAAAATTGAGATAATTAAAATATTATGTCAGTCTTGACAGTTACAGCAATTAAACGACACCTTATCACTATGAAATCAAAGATTGCTATGATTTTCCTGGGCAGCTACCCACACAGTGAGCGCCAACGACGTCAGCTTTAAATGAGGTGGAGAGAAGACGCGTACCCTTTGTTTTCGCATGGGAAATCATCAAATAACGTCTTTCGCACTGGGTACTGCAGGAGGTAGTGTCAGACATTTACTGACTAAAACCCATCCATGTTCCTTAGTTTGTTCCGGGGCCGCGCGTACCCTTATAATTAGATATGTATTATTATAAATATGCGTGTTCTGGTAGGACCAGTCACAGGTTTTGCAGGATAAAGACTCCTGGAAATAAACGCTCAACAGTGGGACAATATCTATATGATACTGAAAAAAAAAGTTTTGACAGCGATGCAGGGTTGGAGGTAAAATGACTGTGAAATGACTGTAATATTCATGGTAGTGATATTTTGGTGGTTAAGGTCAAGTGCTTTTAAATATGCTGCAGCTACAAGGAGCACGTGTAGTGAGGTACATGGTAGTGAAGTGGATAAGCTGGTAATGAAAGCTTTTATTTGTATTGTCTGAATTATCATCATCTGCCTAGCCTTTTCCCAACTATGTTGGGGTCGGCTTCCAGTCTAACCGGATGCAGCTGAATATCAGTATTTTACATGGAGCGACTGCCTATCTGACCTCCACAACCAGTTAATACTGGGTAATACGATACCCCTTGGTAAGACTGGTTGTCAGACTTTTGGAACACTGACTACCTGTAACGACTGTCAAAGATCTACAAATGACAGCCGGGACCAACGGCTTAACGTGCTTTCCGAGGCACGGAGGAAACTCGGTATGTAACGGGTGGTCACCCATCCACAGACCAACCTAGGCAAGCGCGGCTTAACCTAAAGATCGACCCGAGCGGCTGCTATTGTCTGAATTATCACGCCTACTTATTACGTAGCAAATGAGTACTCCACAGCTTGAGCATGCGACAAGCAAATGTATTTCAGCGCCGCTCATTTCACGCTCAGCTCGGCGACGAAAATAGGAGGTCCATCAGATAAAGACAAGCTTACGGTGTCTGTATTTACCTAAGTATTAATATAGATTTCGCCTACTGTTAAATAAAAGGGGTGCAGGTAGAGGCTGACTGTGAAGCGCCGTAAAAACGCACAAATTTTTTTTTGCGAATGGGAAAGCATCAAATAACTTCCCCCGCTCTGGGCGGAGCGGGAGGGAGTGTCAGACTTATACTGCCTTAATGACGGATGGTGAGCTACACATTGTTCACCTACCACAGGCCTGCGGCTACGGTGGCCGGGAGTCGTCTCGCGGCTCCCGACGCCTGGAGCGTCTCCCGCGGCGGCTGGGTTGGTTTGAGGTTCTCTCCCTTAAACGTCCGGCCACCTCCTTCGCTAGCATAACTGCTTCGCTCCGGACCATGGACCGGACACGAGAGATCGCCGCTACCGATCGCCGCACTGGGACACAGTGGTGCTCCACCCAACCTGGGCAGACCGCCACACTGTGCTCCACGGTGTCCTCCGAGCGATCGTCATATCCCGATTATGTTCCTCTCGAAACTTTTGTGTCTGGTGAGGACCTGCGTTAGGCGGTAGTTGAGGACGCCGTGGCACTTCTCCAGCTTCTCCTCAAAGAGGGTACTTACCGCCACTATTGTGGCGTGCCCTTTCGTTAACGCCTGACATCGCAAAGATACACTGAGTGGTCTTGAGAAGCGGTTCTAGGCCTACAGAATAAATTTGTAGCAGCACTACAAAAAGTATTCCAACGCCTTCTATGACAGCAAGGTAGAACCAACATAAAACTAGACTGAGTGTCGAAAGGTTGGAATTGCGCCACGACATTAACTTCAAGTCGGTCGTAGACCGAGTTCCAACCCAACATCAAGTCAAAGCAAACAAACAAGTAGGCCAGAAATCTTGTAACCACAAGAAGTTCTGTAACCTTCTTGAAAGAGGGGTTCTGGCCGAAATGTGTCGTATATCGACGTTTACGCGATACCATGCAACGTAACACGTAGCCGGCGGCACGTGTTTAATTTTAATATAATAAGGTTTTTAATATTTATTACTAACTTTTGCCGGCGACTTCGCTCGTGTTAAATTCGGAGTAACACAGTGCCCCTTCTTTATTTTCAGGTACCTGCTGAAAATCAGGAAAGGGGAACCGTGTTACAAAATGGTAATACCTGTGCTATATCAATCGAAATTCATTCATTAATCTTTATCCTTACTAATATTATAAAAGCAAAAGTGAGTTTGTTTGTTTATATGTTTGTTACGGGTCCACCCTTTATAGCAGAACTTTTTATGTCATAATTTTATTTTGCATAACAACGGATAGCATAAACTTCACTTCGCAGAAAATTGTTTAGCAGACACTCATTTATCAGACATTCAAAACTCATAATTTTGTAAGTCAGAATCATCTCTAGGCATAAACTTCATATCCATAATATTTAAAAAGTAGAAACATCATAACGCAGAAAGTTCACAGTCAGAATCGTCTTTTGGCATATATTTTATATCGATAATCATTAAACGGCAGAATTGTCATATCGCAGAAAGTTTATAGTTAGAACAATCTTTGTCATTATAAGTTGTCATTTATTTTAATTATTTATTTCTTTAAAATGATGTCATTTGTTTTAGTTATTGTTTAATTGAATTTGAAATAATGTCATTGAATTTAATAAGTAATTATCCTAATCTAAATAGTTCAGTTCCGGGTAACCTACTAAAAACAATCTCTTTTTTCTATTAATGCAAGTCGTTTCTGGCGTTCGTAGTAGGTCACAGTTTTAACCTAACCTAACCTAGCTATTACTGCCATCTGCATAGTATGCCAAGTGAAATTATACCAAATAATCATTGCTCTAAATGATATTCTGCGAAATTTGAACTCTGCCAATCGTAATTATACTAAATGTAATTCTGCCATCTTAAAAGTATGCCATTGTTAATTCGAAGTTTTAAACATTATGCCAAACGATAATTATATCAAATAATTTTTATGCCTTTAAAATGTTCGTTTAAAGAAAATTATGCCAAGTGTGTTATGCCAAATAAATTTCGGAGCATCAAGATTCTGCCAGATAGAGGGAACCCGTTTGTTACATCTTCACGCCTAAATGGTTCATCCGATTTTGTTGAATGGAAAGGAGATAGTTTGACCCTGTAGACGGACATAGGCATTTTTTTTAAAGTGAGGAATAAGGGAAGAAAAGGGAAAACTTCTACAAGTAGCAGGTACCTGCAAATCAGGAAAAGGGAACTGTGTTACCCCGAAATCAACGCGAGTGAAGCCGCGGGCAAAAGCTAGTCCTTACTATATTTATCGAAAGTGAGTTTGTTTGTTTGTTTGTTTGTTTGTTTGTTTGTTACCTCTTCACGCTTTAATGGCTAAACCGATTTTGATGAATTTTGGTACAGAGATAGTTGGGAACCAGGAGACGGACATAGGCTAATTTTTATTTTAAAAAAGTGGGATATGAGGGAGAACGAGGGAAGAAAAGGGAAAACTTAGCGTTGCTATTACAAATCAATCAGGCGCAAGAACAAACACTGCAGGTCTGCTTGGTGTGTTATACCGAATTTAACGCGAGCGAAGCCGCGGGCGAAAACTAGTAATATTATAAATGCGAATGTTTGTGAGGATGTATGGATGTCTGTTACTCTTTCACGTCAAAACGGCTGAACGGATCTTGATGACACTTGGCACAGAGGTAGATTATAGTCTGGAATAACACAATATACTTTTTTTCTTATTATAATATTACAAATGATGATATTAATTTCGTTAAAGAAATCCTTTGCAAAATTTCAAGTCAATCCGGCTTAGGAAGAGCGTTCTCCAATACACACTATGCCATATGTTTCACCCCTTTGAGGTTATATGTTGCAAAATCCCATCCTAGTGAGCCTCCCTACACCCTAAAAGGATATTCAATGCAAAATTTCAGACTCCTCACACTTCAAGTTTCTGAGATATCATGATGTGGGTCAGTGTTTTTTCCTTTTATATAAATAGACTAGCTTTTGCCCGCGGCTTCGCTCGCGTTAAATTCGGTATAACACAGTACCTGCTACCTGCAGTTTTTGCTCTTGCGCCTTATTTATTTTAACTCATCAATATGTAACGTTATAAATATTATTTATATCATCTTAAAATGCTGAATTCACGGAAGCATAGATTTTTCTACAAAATCCTGTATCTATCCATTTATACCTACCAGTGGCGACACAAGTGACCTTTCCTAGACACTTGTCTGACGACTATAGGAATTAATTTAATTATCTCAATCGTTGTAATAATGGCAGATTGTATCACCCCACTGCAGTGCAAAGGTGTTTTGTATTCGAAGAATAAACTAGCAGCAATATCCTTACTTTCTTACTAATATTATAAAAGCGAAAGTGAGTTTGTTTGTTACGTCTTCACGCCTATATGGCTAAACCGATTTTGATGAATTTTGGTAAGTACAGAGATAGTTGAGACTCTGGAGACGGACACAGGCAAATTTTACAAAATGGTAATACCTGTGCTATATCAATCGAAATTCATTCATTAATCTTTATCCTTACTAATATTATAAAAGCAAAAGTGAGTTTGTTTGTTTATATGTTTGTTACATCTTCACGCCTAAATGGTTCATCCGATTTTGATGAATGGAAAGGAGATAGTTGGGACCCTGTAGACGGACATAGGCATTTTTTTTAAAGTGAGGAATAAGGGAAGAAAAGGGAAAACTTCTACAAGTAGCAGGTACCTGCAAATCAGGAAAAGGGAACTGTGTTACCCCGAATTTAACGCCAGCGAAGCCGCGGGCAAAATCTAGTGATTGAATAATAAAACTATTGCATTTTAATTTAAAGCAATCATTATAGAATAGACCCTCTAGCAAACATTTACTTTTTATTTTTTTACTATGCAATATATACAAAACACTGTTTAGATTGGCATGAAAAATAAGCAAATAAACATAAAATGACGTAGGTATGTAGTTCCCCTATTAAACTAATTACTACTAATTTGCGCTGCCCGCAATTGTCGACAAAATAAGCTGATACCATTAAAAATGACATTGCATTTATGTTGGTAAACATTGAACTTACATAATCGAGTAGGTGAACATATTATTTTGTAGTATTTACGCACTCATCATTTTCCTGCCTTTGTCCCATTCTATTTGGGGTCGGCGCAACACGTTTTGTTCTTCCATTCTCCCGTATCAGACGTCATAGCATCATTTACTCCTTTCTCCTTCATATCATTCCTTACACAACGGATTGTGTAAGGGAGAGGAAGGTCAAAGGAAAGATAGATCGGAATCCATCTTTCCTTTGGCCTTCATCTCCCTCTCTTTACGCACATAAAGAACTTCAACTTGTTTTTTTGGTCTCGCGCGACTGCTAACCACGGGGTCCCGGGTTCGATTCCTGTGACGGCCAAAAAGTGTTATTGGGTAACTCCGCCCCTAAGATGACCCACTGACCGGTTTTTCCATAAGGATCTTTACAGTAGCAGCTCGGAGTTTGGAAATTAGCGGTAAGATACCCCAGGGGGTTTAGACAAAGTAACAATTTAAAAACGATAACGAAGTTAGAAATCGTTATCGCTCAGCAGTCACTAATACATTTTCAACTTTATACGCGCGTTTAATAAAGTTGAAAATCTATTGACGTTTACATATCGTTTTTGTTTGTTTCGTTCGTTATCGCTCAGCAGTCTTTAATAGATTTTCAACTTTATGCACTAGGGTATAAAGTTGAAAATGTATTAGTGACTGCTGGGCGATAACGATTGTCGTCTGCTGCCGACTGCTGTTTGGCTAAAGGGCCTGTGCCTCGGAAAGCACGTCAAGCTGTTGGGTCCCGCGCCTGATCTCTCTCCGGTCGTGTTCGGATTGATAGACAGATAGATAGAAGATAGAATATTCTTTATTATTGTTAGCGTCTATAATACATTTGATATGTTTTCGGTTTATTAACATGCAACTATACCACTATTTTATTAATTGGCAACACTCAAACAGTGTCTTCTGCCCGGTTCAAAACCAACCAATCACAGGAACGCGCGCATTTCACTATTGAAATGGCGGTAATTGGAAATAACGAACTTTAACAGCCCGGCTAGATAGTCAGTCGTTCGGAGATTCTGCTAGTGAACATCTTTTAAAAATAAGTTGTGAAGTGTGTCAGTAAAGCCTAAGGTAATATGATATTGTTCTATGGTGTATTATGCGTATCTATTTGTGTGCCTATTTCCAATAAAAGTGTTTCTATTGAATCATTTATGGAGTTTTTCTTACATTATGTATGTAATAGGATTACCACAATGAACACTGAGTAAATGCCAATATTTATTTAATCACATAGGTAATTATCCACTACAGATTATAAATCTCTTAACTGTTCACTTAAATCACACTCACTAAATAATTTAAACACACACTTACACAATCAACCTTATTTCTCTTATAATCACACTATTTTAGCACTATTTAGGAGATGTCTCTCGTCCTGTATTCGACAACCAACTGCCCGAGTTCTCATGACCAATTATTTGAAAGCTCCAACCTACCCGCGAAATTCAAATTTTCTTACGTTTTTTGCAATTTTCAGGCCAGTGCTAGGTTGTATGTTGATTAAAATAATATTCGCGGCTGTAAGACGTATGTAATTATAGAATTATAATCATCAAAATCACCAATACAACCCTCCAAGTTCATAAAGGCGTAGGAACAAAAAAAAAACAGAAAAAGTCTTTCCTACAGCTTTATGAACTTGGAGGGTTGTATTGGTGATTTTGATGATTATAATTCTATAATTACATACGTCTTACAGCCGCGAATAATATTTTAATCAACATACAACCTAGCACTGGCCTGAAAATTGCAAAAAACGTAAGAAAATTTGAATTTCGCGGGTAGGTTGGAGCTTTCACCTTAAAGTAAAAGGTGTCGCCCCACCATTGCCCGGAAGTTCGCAACGGACCAATCACAGTGCGACAACAGTGCTACCAACCTAAATGTTTATTAAATAACGTTTCTAATGTTTAAATACTTAATTAAATGTTTGCAAGTAATGTTAAAAATAGTTATAATATAGTGTGATCAAATATGAAAGAAAATGAATAAACGAGAATAAATCAACTAATAATTAATAAATAAATAAAAAAATCAATTTTTGTGAGTCTGTCTTCGAGGCGACAACATGTACACCATATAAATGCCAAGAATAACAATATACAACTTATAAATAGGGTGACTCACTGGGAGGTGTTATCGCTAAAAGCGATCGTTTCAAGACAACCTTTGGATGGATTTAAAGGAGGAGATACAGTACTGTACGTAGTCTGTGGTGTTTCATATTATGAACGAATAGCTCCATTTATAAAAAATAAATACTTATATACATATAAATACAAATAATCCTTACTTATAATATTATAAAAGCGAAAGTGAGTTTGTTTGTTTGTTACCTCTTCACGCTTTAAAGGCTAAACCGATTTTGATGAATTTTGGTACAGAGATAGTTGGGAACTAGGAGACGGACATAGGCACATTTTTTTTTAAAGTGAGATTTGAGGGAGAAAGAGGGTAGAAAAGGGAAAACTTAGCGTTGCTATTACAAATCAATAAGGCGCAAGGGGAACTGTGTTACCCCAAAATTAACGCAAGCGAAGCCGCGGACAAAAGCTAGTATACATATAAAATAATAATCATGAAGAGCAACAAAATATTTCATATTGTTGTATAAGGAGAAGTAGTGCTTTTTGACCACAGTTTTAGATTGCCATCCCATTGGACTATAAGAGTGACGGAACAGAGAGTGCATTTGTGCCTGCGCACACACTTTTTCATTATAATATCTCCAACAGAGATGGCTTATCTCCGTTGAGATTGGTTCCTAAAACAGTCTGGAGGATTATACATACATGTTATACAGTGTAGAGCATTCCTCTATTTCTGAACACGTTGAAAAAACCTACTAAAAATTAATCATCATCATCTACTTAGCCTTTTCAGACTGCTGAAGACTAAGATCAACTCTTTATTACTTTATAGTTAAAAAAGGCTAAACCAAGTATGAGTCGGAATCGCACAACGCGGGTGCCGTACAAACTTGCGATATAAACGGTCATATCTTTTGACTGCATAGACTCAGAGGATTGATTTTTTTACAGCTTTTCCTTAAGAGCTGTGAGAAAGCCTCTTTTTCTCAAGTCTGTAGTCCTTACTACAGACTTGCGTAAACGAGGCTTAATTTAAATATCGATCCGGGTGGCTGTTGTTATTTAGCCGTGAGCTACTCCTACTAAAAACTAGTCAATAACAATTAATTGACAAGTTTATATTGGATGCAATATGGGCAAAGACAGTCAATCTTAAGTGGGTGATGGCTAGCTCGTAGGTATCATTAATGCGCCTGGAAAAGGGGGTACAATTCCACACGTACTGGACACTTAATGGAAAAACTAGCCGCTGAAAATAGCCAGAGATTGCACAAGATACAGAGAGAAGTTTGGAAGAACAAAGGGGAGACCTTTACCGGTATGCTAATGAATTATTATCATTTGATTTGAGCTGCTTTACAAACAGAAATTAAGCAGTCGGAGCAAGGTCACACTAATACGTAATAATATGAATCATGTTGCAATATTTAAAATGGTCACAAATATTTAAATCTTATTTAGCGCAAGCTTCCGCCCGCGTGTTCGTCCGCGTGGCAGTTACTTTGGGCTAACTCTAACTTAACGTTAACCCGCGTGATGATTGAAAAAAAAGTTTTCTATCCCCTTTTCTTTACTCTTTATCCCCCTTATCCCATTTTTAGCCTATGTCCGTCTCCAGGGTCTCAACTATCTCTGTACCAAAATTCATCAAAATCTGTTTAGCCATTTAGGCGTGAAGACGTAATAAACAAACAAACATACAAACTCACTTTCGCTTTTATAATATTAGTAAGGATTTTGTAAAATACCTAAGCAACGACTCATCGTCGGGTCTACACTATCCTCAGTTGGTCTCGCGGTCGCAAGCGCAACTGCTGAACCTAGTGTCCCGGTTTCGACTTCCGGGTCGGGCAAAAAGAGTTATTGGGTATTGCAATACTTTAATATTAATACAATATTGGAAATTTCGCATTAACAGCCCGAACAATGACAGTTGGTGGTAAGATACCCCCGTGCCTCGGAAAACACGGTAAGCCGTTGGTGATGCGCCTGATCTCTCCCCGATCGTGTCGGTTTGCCGTCCCTTCGAGCTATGAGAGTGAGGGAACAGAGAGTGCACCTGTGCCTGCGCACACACTTGAGCACTATAATATCTCCCACGCAGATAGCTAATCTCTGCTGAGATTGTCCACCGTGACCGAAAAGGGGTCAGGTTGACTATACAGGGTGGAAAAAATTTGGGCCCTGGAGGAAAACTACCTTAAATCCTTAAGTTGGCTTATTTTACTTAAAGGAGACATACCTTTATTTAAAAAAAATCTACATTCAAATATTTTCTAAAACTCGCTTGCCTTGCCTGGGACTCGGCCTAACAAAAAAATAATAAAAAAAGTTCGCTATATTATTATACTAATCTGTAGGATTAATAGTCAGGATAAAATATCTCAAAGAAACATTTTGTTCTTAAAAATAAAAAAGAAAGTGAAATAATTTTACTATCAATTTGTTTTACTTAAATTATTTAAGTGATTATTTTTCCGACCCAAATATCGACCAATAGAATTGCACCATTCGACGTCACGTGGTACAACCTACATGGTATTATACTGATAATTTTTTGAAAATTTTCTCTGGTCGTTGCTATGCATAAAAAACAAAACATGATCCAGTCAAATTAACCACACGTCAAACTGACAGGTTGAATTCAATTGTGAAAATTGGAGATTTTGCATGAAAATGAGTCGATTTGGAGTTTGTGCAATTCTATTGGCCGACATTTGGGACGGAAAAATAATCCCCCGAATACCACACGAGCTTCAAAATTATCTGGCATTTCCCGATAGGTTAAATCGTCAAGTTTTTCAGGAAAAATCACTCGCGCTTCGCGCTCGTGATTTTTTAACCTGAAAAACTTGACTCCTTCATTTGTTTGCAACGAACCTATCGGGAAATACCCGATAATTTTGAAGCTTTTGTGGTATTATAAGTGATAATTTGTTCGAAATGAGGCCCCCTCGTTTCACGACAAATCTTTTCTAGATGGTAGTTTTCTGTCTGGATACCTCTCGCTTTACTAACGCAGAGCTAAATCGTAGATCTTGTTGCAAGCAAAGTAAGCTTCTTATTAGTTGACTTGTTCTTGATACACATTGTTATTACACAATTACGTAAGGGAAGTAATGCGTGCCTCGGAATGCACGCTAAGCCGTTGGTCCCGGCTGTCATTTGTAGATCTTTGACAGTCGTTACAGGTAGTCAGTGTTCCGAAAGTCTGACAACCAGTCTTACCAAGGGGTATCGCATTACCCAGTACTAACTGGGTTGTGAAGGTCAGATAGGCAGTCGCTCCATGTAAAATAATGATATTCAGCTGCATCCGGTTAGACTGAAAGCCGACCCCAACATAGTTGGGAAAAGGTTAGGCAGATGATGACGTAAGGGAAGTAATACTAATAAAATAAATAAATAAAAAAAACCTATTTAACTATTTATGTACACACAGTAAACTAGACAGGATAAAATGCATATAAAATTTGAGTAAAAAGGTACTGCTTATTTCTTAAGAAATTTCTGCCAGCAGACCTGCGAAAGAAGATATGAGAACGAAACGACGTCACGACGTTAATCTATAAATAAAATCTGTCGATAAAAATGTTCCAAATATTCGTTCGAATTTTAAAATTGTATAATTATGTATGTAATCTGCATAGAGGTATTATTACCATTTAACGATTGCAAACTGGATTCATGGATATCTTGTAGACAGACGAGAGTACGGCCAAATTTTTATCAGAGATATTTTATCTTGAATAATAATACTATCGAATAGTATAATAAAATGGCGAGTGTTTTTTTTTAAATTTTAGTTAGTTCGAATCCCGGGCGAGGCAAGTGAGTTTTAGAAAAACTTTGAATGCAGTTTTGTTTCTTTTTAAAAATAACGGAATGTTTCCTTTAAGTAAAATGGGCCAACTTAAGGATTTAATGTAGTTTCCCTCCAGTGCCCGACTTATTTTTCCACCCTGTATACTGAAATAGTAACGTAACAACATTTTTTTAGTAATTTTGTAGTTTCTTGCCAGTTTTTTGCCATTTTACTATTTCCCAACGACGAACACGAACCGTGCATATTAAATAAAAAAAGTATAAATACACTTTTCAAACACCTTTTAAATTTTAGCCATTAATAAGTCAAGTTCACGCACAAAGAATCCTTTCTATAAGCAGTCCATTCACTGCAATTCCTAGTACTTACAGGTAATCAATATACTTCACAGTTTTCGCAACTAGCTAACCAAGTAAGCGGAACTAGTATTTGGTTGCAACACCCGATTAAACAGGCCGCCATATCTAGCAGGCTGGTTTATTTCGTTTTTATATCTATGGAAATGTTGCAAGCGGAAAATTCCTTGGGCTAATGTGTAGGTACTTAGTTTTGTGAGCCTTGCTCTATATGTTTAGGTTTACGTTCGTAGGGAAAGTGAATATGATTGAGTTAGTTTATTAACTGAAATTATTACTAAAAGGCTAGTTTCCAAAAAAAAAATTAGTCCGTCTTTTAGATTATTCAAAAATAAGGGACATTAAAGCCCATTTAAGTTACGTGTGACGTTACGCGTTCCTGCATTTTTTCGCAAAGTCACACGTAACTTTAATGGACTACATCTTTGTCATTTTTAGTCTAATTTACAAATAAAAAATTTGTGTCCCTTATTTTTGAATAAACAAAAGACGGAAATAGAATGTAATTACTTTGACCCTGGAAACTACCCTATTATAACTACTAATGGCCTGATAGCAAAGAGCGTCGACGGCCATTTGTTGAAGCTCTCCTTGGGCGGTTGGATCAAGGGCCTCATTCAGAAGGCAGTACTCCTCGATACGGCACGCATTGTGAGGAGGTTCTGGTGTCTGGAGCCCTAACCACAGGTAGCTTGGACCTTGCTCCCGATACCGTTGTACCACTATTTTTTATATATATACTTATTTTAATTAAATTGGAAAAAAAATTTGACGCTATTTTGTTATATTATAATAATAGGTAATAATAGGATGGATATTATTATGCATAGTGTCTGAACACTTAATCTTATATATAAAATTCTCGTGTCACAATTTTCGTTGCCATAGTCCTCCGAAACGGCTTGACCGATTCTCATGAAATTTTGTGAACATATTCAGTAGGTCTGAGAATCGGCCAACATCTATTTTTCATACCCCTAAGGGAGCAGCGGGTGAAACCGCTGGGCACAGCTAGTAATATATAATTTGGTGACCAAGATTATGCCTAGATCTTAAAAGAAACTTTAGTTTTTTTAGAAAGTTGTTTATTTTTGCAGCACAAGGGAACCGCAGACTTGAGTATATGATTTTACTTTCCCGCTTTTCCGAGATAAAGGGTCTTGACAGACAGCTAGACAGATGGACAACAAAGTGTTCCAATAAGTTTCGTGTTTTTCTTTTGAGGTAAGGATCCCTAAAATTTAAAAAAAATGTGTCTGTGTTTGTAAAAACTTTACAACTAAATATAATTTATGAGTTAAGAGATATCTAGATAAATGCGGTAAAAGCAATAACATCGATATGATAATATTATTAACACGTCGAATTAGATTAAAGGATATATTTAATATAATTAATACGTTTTTATTGATGATAGTAAAATTTGATTTTGTATTAATTCTGAGAATCACGGATGTATTACAATTATAATATATAAGGATGAAAGAATCATCGATATACAAGAATAAGAAAACCGGCTGCTGGCTTAATTGCTAAGCTTTTAGGGGCCTTCGTTCCGAGGCTACGGGTTTTTTTTGCGTATGGGAAATCAACAAATAACTTCCCTCTCTCTGGGCGGAGCGGGGGGGAGTGTAAGACTTGTACTGACTAAAACCGACCCATGTTCCTTTTATTGCCCGTTATGTTTCGGGGCTACGGTATCTCTTTCAAACAACCCGCAACCCCAGGCCCCTCTGCTTTGCTGATATGTCTTTGAGCCGCGTGTGGAACACTAACGCGCCGTCGACACAGCCTGTCGTCAGTAGACGGACGGACGGTGAGCTACCCATTGCCCACCGTCCACAGGCCACCGGCTACGGGTTGGTTCTAAATAATATTGCTAAGAAATGACTTTTGTTTTTTAAGGTCCTTAGGACTCAATGTTACGTTTTCAAAACATCGTTATGATGGATGCATTGTACGAGGTTCGGGAAAGTACTTAAAGTTTCCAGTAGGGCTATTCTCTACTGCTAAGATTCTCTGTGAAACTTGACGCTGGGGCAGAGCTAACCTTGACGCTGTATTCTTAGAAAACAACCATACAACAACCGACCGTAGACCATACCGGTCTACGGCAGATCTAAACAAAACCACTTAAAAAAAAAAACAAAAAAATGGAAAATAACTTTATTATTACTTCCGGAAGTCAGTGACTTTTGTTAGTTTCGTTGATTTTTTTGGCACTGACTTCCGGAAGTTATTGTCCACTTTTTCGTTTTTTTCTTTCTGGAAGTCGGTTTTATTTTTACAAAGAGGTTTTATGTCAGCATTTTTAGTCATGGTATAATGATATAAGTAAATTTATTATCGAGTATTCATTTTCCATTGTTACTAAAATATTAGCAAATCATCCATATAGACATAGAGAAAACAATATGTATTATAAATGATAAATGATGTTTATTTTGCAAGTAGGTTTTCACAAACACTTTTACACGTCTTTTTTTTTTAAACTAGATGAGGTCGGTGTTTCGTATCCGACTACTCTGAGAAGAAACAGCCGAAACAAACTCAGAGGTCATAGTCTCTTTTAAGGTCCAGACAAAATATCTTGGTCAACTTACATGAGGACTATGCAGACTAGTGTCTGAAATGGTCTTTTTAAGAAAGCACCACACAGATTGAGTGGACCTGTCCAGTCAGTGCACGCATTTGTCAGTTATCGTGTAGCTCGACTCAAAACCCAAGGAGCTCAACGAAACGACGAACAATACCAAAAAAAGGACATTTGTGTAGGTCCCTTATAGTACTCAAACTGCCAGACAATAGTCAAAAACAAAGTAAATAAAAGTGATGGTCCACATGGTCCTCACATTTACAATAAACAACTACAGACTAGAAAATATTTACAAACGATATTAATAAACGATTACTCATAAACTACCTAAGCAATTTAAATAAAATTAATATGGGTGGTCCCAAATGAGTAATCCTGTGAAGTATACTCAATCAAAAAAAAAAGAATTTTGTAAGTCGGTCCAGGCGTCTTTGAGTACTTAATCGCTGAACATACATAAAAAAGATTCCAACAAATTGAAAACCTTTTCATTTTTGAAGTCGGTTAAAAATGTATTCGATGTCCGGGAAGACACGCTCTTCTTCGGCTTAGTTAAGAGCACATTTTTTTCGACTGGCCTGTTGGTCTAGTGGTTAGTGACCCTGACTGCTGAGCCGGAGGTCGTGGGTTCGATTCCCACCCAGGACAAACTTTGTGTGATGAGCATGATTGTTTGTTCTGTGTCTGGGTGTGATTTATCTATAATATGTATGTATTTATAAATTATATAAGTATGTATATCAGTTGTCTGGTTACCATAACACAAGCTCTGCTTAGCTTGGGATCAGATAGCCGTGTGTGAGTTGTCCCAAGATATTTATTATTTATTTACATTTTTATTTTTTAGATTAACACGGTAAAAACTTTAGAGGGTGAGTCATATTGCATTATGTCCATATTCCTAAACTATTTGACAACAGTCGATACATTGTAACATTTTGATATAGTTATATCAAAATGACCCGAACCGTGCATCTTTTCTCGACGTTTTATAAGTGCCTATGTAGGCCTATGTAAAATAAAAATATTTTGATTGATTGATTTGACTGTAAGACAAAGCAGATGAAAGTGTATTTATACTGGAAACATCAGGGGGACTAAAGAATTAAGTTAAAATTCTTAAAATGTTCACAGACACAGTCAATACTGTAAATTGTGACCATTTTTATTTTGGGGTGGGAAATATCAAATAACTGCCCCCGCTCTGGGCGGAGCGGGGGAAGCGTGTCAGACTTTTACTGACTAAAACCCACCCATGTTCCTTCTATTGCCCTTTACGTTCCGGGGCCGCGGTAAGTTGTGACCATTTGACGAATGAAATTGCTGGTTTAGCAGAATCCTATAATGACGGTAAAGAATTCACACAAAAATAAGAACCTCCTTATTTTAAGCAAATTGCGAGCTTCGTAACTCGAACGAAGTTGCGGAAAACAGCTAGTTCACAGTAATTTTAGAATAAATAAATATCTTAAAATAATAAATAAATATCTTGGGACAACTTACACACGGCTATCTGATCCCAAGCTAAGCAGAGCTTGTGTTATGGTAACCAGACAACTGATATACATACTTATATAATTTATAAATACATACATATTATAGATAAATCACACCCAGACACAGAACAAACAATCATGCTCATCACACAAAGTTTGTCCTGGGTGGGAATCGAACCCACGACCTCCGGCTCAGCAGTCAGGGTCACTAACCACTAGACCAACAGGCCCGTCAGAATGTATGAAGGACTGTAGAAAACCACAAACAATGCGGGCCCTCATACATTTCGTTAATTAATCTTATCATCAGGAGTTAGTGGACGCAGTGTTTTTGATAACACGTGAATGTACACACATATCGTATTTATTAAATCACAACACGTGTTAATTATGGGAAAACCGAATAGTATCAAGAAATGTTATAGTATTAGTTGTCATACTTATCCAAAATGGCTTGATCGATTTTCGTGAAATTTTGTATGTCTATTAGGTAGGTCGAGAGAATTGGTCGTACAGGTAGTTTTTTTTCTATAAAATTCTAGTGTCACAGTTTAAATTGCAATAGTCCTCCGAAACGGCTTGACCGATGTTGTTTTTTTTTGTTTTAAAGAAAATCTTGTTCCACACTAGGAATTTCTCCTGTATCGTGGGTGCGTTCACAAACATTTAAACTCACATAAACAAGCAGTCGGTCCCAAAACAACTATCTGTAGGCCATACAAATATTTGTTCCGTGGGATCGAGCCCACGACACGCAGCGCAGCAGTCGATCTCTCAGCCACTGCGCCAACAGTGTCGTCAAAAACTAGTATGTCTGGTCTGAGAATCGGTCGTAATCAACGACCATGGTCGTTGGTCGTAATATATATTTTTTATTTATTTTAGTTTAGCAGTGCGCGAAACCGCTGGGCACAGTTAGTACAGAAATAATCTGGATAGCAGTCTGTTCCACTAATTTTTGTGAATCATTTCATCACTGACTGCGGTTGGTTCCCTTGTATTGGTATACATTACTTTATAGCCTTACTAGCTTCCGCCCGCGACTTCGTCCGCGTGGCATAGTTACTTTGGGCTAACTCTAACTTTAACCCGCGTAATGATCGAAAAATAATCTTTCTCTCCCCTTTTCTTCCCTCTTACACCCCCTTTTCTCAATTTTTTTGCCTATGTCCGTCTCCAGGGTCCCAACTATCTAAGTACCAAAATTTATCAAAATCGGTTTGTAACGAACAAACAAACTCACTTTCGCTTTTATAATATTAGTAAGGACTTTATAACCTTATTATTTCGGTTTAAAGAAATTTATTTCTCATTCATAAGAGAAATAAATTTCTTTGGACATACAGTCCGCTTATAATGAGATACATAGAAATAAACATGATATAATACAGTACAATACAAATTTCCTCCAGAGTATTAGCAGCTATAATGTACATGCATGTTTCTTTAACTTTATATTTAAATGTATTCATGTTGTCGCACTCTTTAATATCGTCCGGAAATGCATTACAGAATAAAATTACTTTTTGGTAGTTAAATTACATTAAAATTATATTACAAGAATTATGCATTTTATTTTAATGAAACCTATCAAAATATATTCACAAAAAAATACTCACATTTGTTTAAAAAATCCTTGTACAAAAAATAATCACCAATTGTAAACTGATTTCGCAAGGATCGGCGCGCGCGCAACGTCTCACGACACGATTGACAATGAGTCTGATTACTCGACGGGAGCAAATCTCTAAGTAAAGATCTTGTTTATGGACTATTAATTTCGTCATTAGGAGGGAGGAGTTGTAAGAGCAAGGGTCACCAGAGAAAAAGATTTCCTTGTAGCGAGCAAAACAAATAAAGAAAGAAAAAGTATTTCTTTGACTAGCAGGACAAAACAGTTAAACAAAAGAAAGAAACAAAAACAAAACAAGTTTTTTTTTATAAAATGAGACATCCTTAATAATCTTTATATATATAATTCTTCTGTGAGTGTGTATGTCACTGAACTTCTCTCAAACGACTGGACCGATTTTGATGACATTTTTGTGTGTGTTCAAGGGGATCTGGGAATGGTTTAGATTCACAATTTTGTCCGCTGGACAATGTTTTTTTAATTAATTTTTAATTTATTAGTAGTTGTTGATTTTGGAATGTTTTACATTGGATCCGACAGACGGCGCTACCATCGCAGTGTCAAATTAGACAGCTTATTAGCTTATTAAAAAAAGTTTGAAATTTTCAAATTAAAGACGTGTAGACAGGACAACACGTCTGTCGGGTCCGCTAGTATTATTATAAAAGCGAAAGTGAGTTTGTTTGTCACGTCTTCACGCCTAAATGGCTAAACTGATTTTGATGAATTTTGATACAGAGATAGTTGAGACCCTGGAGACGGACATAGGCTATTTTTTTTAAAGTGAGATATGAGGGGGAAAGAGGGAAGAAAAAGGAAAACTTAGCTTTGCTATTACAATAAATATGGCGCAAGGGCAAAATCTACAGGTAGCAGGTACCTGCAAATCAGGAAAGGGGAACTGTGTTACAATAGCTTTTTAGTATTTCTTTATCGATGTAATAAAAAGGAGGTTTACAATTCGACTAGACTTGGACTTGAAAAAAAATATTCAGACGCCCTGCAATTATTTTCCCATTTTGATACTATAACCATTTTTTTTTTGTATAATTTGTAGTTTTTAAAATAATGTAATATCCTACCTACTAATATTATAAGTGCGAATGTTTGTGGCGATGGATGGATGTATGGATGCTTGTTACTCTTTCACGTCAAAACGGCTCAACGGATCTTGATGATGAACGGATCGTGAGGCGCAATAATACCTATATTATACATTATTTTTATTATCATCATCTGCCTAGCCTTTTCCCAATTATGTTGGGGTCGGCTTCCAGTCTAACCGGATGCAGCAGTATTTTACATGGAGCGACTGCCTATCTGACCTCCACAACCAGTTAATACTGGGTAATACGATACCCCTTGGTAAGACTGGTTGTCAGACTTTCGGAACACTGACTACATGTAACGACTGTCAAAGATCTACAAATGACAGCCGGGACCAACGGCTTAACGTGCTTTCCGAGGCACGGAGGAAACTCAGTATGTAACGGGTGGTCACCCATCCACAGACCAACCTAGGCAAGCGCGTCTTAACCTAAAGATCGACGCGAGCGGCTGCCACGAGCTCCTCATTATACATTATTTTTATTAGTGTTTAGATTTAAGTTTTATAATTTTTATTACTGTGTGCATATTATGGGTTGTGCCAAATAGACCTGTTTTCTTTCTTTTGTTTCATGAAATTTGGCACTGAGGTCGATTATAGTCTGGAATTACACATAGGATGCATTTTTTTCGATCATCAAGCCGCGGCCGCTATCTAGTAGATAATAAACACATAACTGCAATTAATAGTTATAGACTGAATATGATGTTCTAAATTCATCAAGTAAAAGCCTGTCGTTGAACTTTGTGTATGTACCTATGAATTAATTATTCCCAAATCTTGGTCAAAAAGTAAGACAAACAGTCTTAGCAAGCGGTACCGTAGTTTCCAAAATTATGTGAGCTGTGGAGATCGGTGGAATTTCGTGGAGCATTTCTGACGTTTGGCTCCCAAACTGGAGCGGACCGGGGCTGCTTTCAAGCGGCTAATGCCCAACCTGAGGGGAACAAACGCCTCCTGCCGTAGGCTCTATGCCGGAGTCGTGCGGTCCATCGCCCTTTACGGGGCCCCGGTATGGGCGCGTTCTTTAGATGTACTCGTAGTTGCGGGCCTGTGGATGGTGAGCAATGGGTAGCTCACCGTCCGTCCGTCTATTGACGACAGGCCGTGTCAACGGCGCTTTAGTGTTCCACGCGCGCCTCAAAGAGATGTCAGCAAAGCAGAGGTGCCTACCAGGGCCACCGCCTGCCGGGGTTGCGGGTTATTCGAAAGAGATACCGCGTCCCCGGAATGTAAAGGGCAATAGAAGGAACATGGGTGGGTTTTAACCAGTCAAACTAACACAAGTCACAAGTCTTACACTCCCCCCTGCTCCGCCCAGAGCGAGGGAAGTTATTTGATGATTTCCCATCCGCAAAAAATATAAAAAAGCTGAGAAGATCAATTCAACTGCGTCCGGTTAGATTAAAAGTTGACCTCAACATATTTAAAAAAAGCCATGCAAATGAGGATCTTTTCGTCTACGAGAACACGTTTCGGATTGATTAGTCTAGGTTGAAAAGGATTTTTCGACTAAACCTGTTATATTGGTTATCCTATCCTACTAATAAATATGATAAATGCGTACGTTTGTGAGGTTGGATGTATTGATGTATGGATGTTTGTTACTCTTTCACGCCAAAACGGCTGAACGGATCTTGATGAAATTTGGCACAAATGACACAATTCGCGGAAGGTTATTCACTTAGCTTTAGTACCAACTGTGAAGACGGCACTCTACAAGATAAATCACATAACGTGCCTAAATAAAATCTTTCCTATTTTTTAACCGACTTAAAAAAAAGTGGAGTTTCTCAATTCGACCATATGTTTTTTTTTGTTTGTTACCTCATAACTCTGGTCTGGGTGAACCGATTTTGGAGATTATTTTTTTATTCGAAAGCTGGTGGTTGTCATTTGGCATTTTTTTTATCAAGTGCCGGCTAGTAATTTATGAGTTATCGTCTATAATACATATTTTTTTCTCTATGTCTATGTAGGTATATGGACGATCTGTTAATCTTTTAGTAACAATGGAAAATGAATACTCGATAAAAAAAAATTGTGACATATCATTATACCATAACTAAAAATGCTGAAATAAAAAACTTTTTTGTAAAAAATAAAACCGAATTCCGAAAACAATACTAAAAAGTGTAAAATAACTTTACTTCTAGATGTCGGTGGCAAAAAAGTCAACGAAACCGACAAAAGTCAGCAACTTTTGTTGGTGGAACCGAAGTCGGTTTTATTTCTGTGTAATTAATTATTCAATAATAATAGCTGTAAGTTTCCCAAATAATAAAATAAAATAAATAAATAAAATAATTTTTACACAAAAGTTTTTGTATTTCTATAAAACTCATCAACTGTCAAGCCTAGCGTTTTTTCAACTACGTTGGGGTGGCTTCCAGTATATCCGGAATCAGCTGCATTTCAGTATAGTACATGAAACGTCTACAACCCAGTTAACAACTGCTGTGATCGACTGCTGCGCTGCGTGTCGCGGGTTCAATCCGCCGCACGAAACAAGTATTTGTATAGCCCACAGATAGTTGGTCCGGGTTTGGTTGTTTTTGTTTGTGAGTTTAAATGTTTGTAAACGCACCCACGATACAGGAGAAATCCTAGTGTGGGGCAATGCTTTTTCTTCTCTCCTTGGTAAGAGTGGATGTCAGACTTTTGAGCCACTGTCTATCTTACACTGCTGTCAAATATCGAGATCATCAATGGGTAGGACCCATTGCATACTAAGCTACCCCTGTTTCTCAAAAAGCCGTTAATCGTATTTATCATCTTAACTAATAAGCGAATTTTCGTATTAGACAAACATAATTTTCATTGCACATTTCATAAAGCATTTGGGTTTAAACGCGACACAGTATATATTTTTTTGAATATTATATTTGATCATTCTTCTCCATAGAGATCACCGCTTTGCAATGGGCAACTACAGTACTTTCACAATTTATTATGCCTTGTGACGAGGACTGTAGCTTCATTTTGTTTATTGACATTCAAAAGTGCCTGTAATGGTCTAATTGAAATAAATGCTTTGATTTGATTTGATTTGATCATAATATTAGAGAAAGTTTGAAAGTTGCGGCGGTTAAAGAAAAAATTAAAGGTAGTCGTTTGTCTTGGTTTGGACATGACTGTGATGAGGAGGGACGAAGCACATGTGACTAAAAGAGTGGATCTTAATGTTTATGGAGAAGGAGAGGAAGGCCAAAGAAAAGATGATGCCTTGACTAGACGTCACAGGGGTGGATGGAAGAAGAAAACATGATGCGCCGACCCCAAATTGAATGGGACAGGGGCAGGAAAATGATGAGAACGTTATATTTAAAAACACTGGCATTGAAATTTTATAAACAAGTTCCATTTTAGCACAATACATTTTCGCTAATTGCATTGTTATTGAAATTTATAACTTCATTGTCTTGAAAATAGACTTTTACTGGATTGAAGCTTTCATTTCAAAGTAGATTGTCAAAAAATATTAATAACATTATTTTGAAAATGCTAGTCAGTACGTCATATTTTGGTTTCCTTGTTGTTTATAAATTGGCCGAAATGGGTTTTATTTTTAATCATGCAAAAACTTTTAAATCACATAATTGATTTCAAATATAATAAAATAAAACTGTTAGGCAAAGATCTCGACCTCGGCCAAAGATTGGCGAGTTCAGACGACAGCGGGGGAACTTATTTTATGATTCCCATCCACAAAGAAAAAAAAAATCGTCTATTTTTTTATCGATAATAAAATATACTATTTTTGTTTATTTGTTTGATACAACCTTAACAAGGTGTCATTCATAAATAAGTTTTTTTGTAATTATGAAAAATTTGAAGCGATTATTTTTAAAATTGACTTAAACGTTTACACCAAATACTCATAGGGCCTTAAACACAGTGCGATACGTGGACATTATACGGGGGCGAGGGAGGGTGCGGAGGAAAGTAGGATAGTTTTACTTTTCCTCCCGAAATACCACCGTTTTAGTGAGAATATCCAGAGGTTTAGAAGAGGTTTTAAACCAGGATACACGCTTGTTGATAATTTTCGTTTGTGTTTTTGTCAGAACTGATACTAATCTTCTACCAAAAATGATTTTAAAAGCTTTGGGCACATTGCGAAAACTCTAATGCCATTTAAGATTTGTATCAAAGAACAACGTCAACACGTTAACTAACCGTAACGATACGGAAACTTGGGTCACACGGAGTTCATTATTAAAAACTTAATTGGTTCCAAATCTACGTCATCATTATCAGCTTGCGTCAGACATGGCCCCTTCCTTGGCGCACTACTTAGCCCACGTAGCCGAAGAATGGGCTAAGTGGTGCGCATATGCGCAATATGTAATACTAGCTTTAGCCCGCGGCTTCGCTCGCGATATATTCGGGGTAACACAGTTCCCCTTTCCTGAATTGCAGGTACCTGCTGTCTGTAGTTTTTGCCCTTGCGCCTTATTTATTGTAATAGCAATGCTAAGTTTTCCCTTTTCTTCCCTCTTTCTCCCTCCCTCATTTCTCACTTAAAAAAGAAAAAACCGTCTCCAGGATCTCTGTACCAAAATTCATCAAAATCGGTTACAAACAAACAAACTCACTTTCGCTTTTATAACATTAGTAAGGATTACTAAAATTATTATGATTCAAATTCCTCAATACTCAAACCATTGAAGTTATTCATCCAGAATTACCATGATGCAAATTTCATAGAATAGACCGACGAAACTGATTGACGTGAAGGATATTTCATTATACAGCCTTGCCAATACGTGTTAGGGGACTATATTTTATGTGGTATTTAGAGTTAGAGTAGCAAAAAAATAAACGATGTCGCCTCATAACTCGTTGGTTAAGTCTAAAGTTGAAAAAGTTTATTAGTTGGGCGTCTATGGATCCGCTAATGATTTTATGAAGTATCAACAGCTACCCTACCACGACGTCTTAAAGCAGAACTTATTCTACTGAGGGAAAGAGACAGAGCTATACAGGGTGTCTAGCACCATCTCTTTCCCTCAGTGGAATAAGTTCTGCTTTAAGACGTCATGGTAGGCCTACAGGTCAACAATGTCACGTAAATATGGTTTATATAATTATGATTAATTTTGATTTATTACACAGTCTATGAATTAAGTCATCATCATCGTTATCCTGCCCTTATCTTTATATATTTAGGGTATTTTTGTTCACAGATTTATAGATTACTAGCTTTTGCTCGCGGCTTTGCTCGCGTTAAATTCGGGTAACACTTTTCCCCTTCCACAGTTAGCCCTTGCGCCTTATTTATTGTTATAGCAAAGCTAAGTTTTGTCGTTTTTTAGAAAAAAATATCCAGTAATATTATAAAAGCAAAAGTGACTTTGTTTGTTAAGTCGTCACGTCTAAATGGCCAAACCGATTTTGATGAATTTTGGTACAGAGGGACCCTGGACCCTTTTTTAGCCTATGTCCGTCGACAGGCTAAAAAAGTAAGAAACAGGGGAGAATGAGGGAAGAAAAGGGGAGAGTTATTTTTTATCGTCACGCGGGTTAAAGTTAGCGTTAGCACAAAGTAACTATGCCACGCAGCCGAAGTCGCGGGCGGAAGCTATTACTAAATAAATAACAGTTATACCGACAAGGGAACCGTACCCAAGGCCTCATGCTACCGCGGGAGACGCCCAGGGCGCCGGGCGCCGCGAGACGACTCTCGGCCACCGAAGATGCGGGCCTGTGGACGGTGAGCAATGGGTAGCTCACCGTCCGTCCGTCTATTGACGACAGACCGTGTCGACGGCGCGTTCGTGTTTCACGCGCGCCTCAAAGAGAGTCAGCAAAGCAGAGGGGCTTGCCAGGGCTTCTGCCTGCCGGGGTTGCGGGTTGTTCGACAGAGATACCGCGGCCCCGGAACGTAAAGGGCAACAGAAGGAACATGGGTGGGTTTTAGTTAGTACAAGTCTGACATGCCCCCCCGCTCCGCCCAGAGCGGGGTAAGTCATTAGATGATTTCCCATCCGAAAAAAAAGGCCTCCTGCTAAACAGTTGCTTTTGCGAGCACTGAATCAACGAGGCAGCAGATCATTAATAGAACTTTGTCACAAATCTACTTAGCAATTAACGCCAGCTATTAAGAATTGACAATAGACACGGTTTTGCTTGAGTAGAGCTATGCAACTAAAGTAGCTCAAATTACAGTCATCCTATTGCGAGGTTCGTAAGTAGAACGGAACGTAGTGAAGACTGGTGGTTGTCGGTCAACGTAACCGTTTGGTGTGGTGACCTAAATACTGGTAGCGATGCCACACACAACCAACAGCTTGACATAGATGTTGCTGACAAGAATACTCTTTTTTTGCGTATGAGAAATCATCAAATAACTTCCCCCGCTATGGGTGGTGCGGGAGGGAGTGTCAGAATTGTACTGACTAAAACCCACCCGTGTTCCTTCTATTAGCCTGTTTTCCGGGGCCGCGATATCTCTTTCGAACAACCCGCAACTCCTGCTGGCGGTAGCCCTGGTAGGCCCCTAAGCTTTGCTGACATCTCTTTGAGTCGCGCGTTGAATATGCTGTCGACACGGCCTGTCGTCACTTGATGGGTGGACGGTGAGCTATCCATTGCTCACCGTCCACAAGACAAGAATACACTTGGAAACAGATAATACATCATCTGACTTTTCCCAATTACGTTGAAGTCGGATTCCAGACTAACCAGATGCAGCTGAATATCAGTTTTTAAGATGGAGCGACAACCTATCTGACCTCCATATCCCATGTTTTACTGGGTAATACAAGACCTCCTGGTAAAACTGGTTGTCAGACTTGCAGGGCACGGCAGGGCAAGGCAGGGCAGTCGTTGCAGATACTCATCTGCAACGACTGTTAAAGATTTACAAATGACAGCCGGGACTATCAGCTTAACATACTTTCCGAGGCATGGAGGAAACTCGGTATGCAACGGGTGGTCAACCATCCACTGACCAACCCAGGCAACCGCTGTTAAACCTTAGGATCGCCCCAAGCGGCTGCTATTATTTAGCCTCGAGCTCCACAAGAAACAGATGATACGAAAGACAAAGTTAGGAAATACTAGGATGTTGTGGAGTATGTCAATTATGATATAGCAAAGACATCCAAAACTAATTTACGAACAGTAGATCATGTTTTAAAGAGTGATGTCAGTGAAGAAATAAGTACTTTTATACTTTACAGGATAGAGTAAGATTGCTACACAAGTGCCACTAAATTAGTATTCTCAACTACATAATAATTACTAGGTAATTGCTGCGTTTCCGATACTATTCAGTTCTTAAATGTTTTCCACGAGTAAAATCCTATATCGTTTCAAAGATTTCAAACGCTGTGATCATTATTCAGTGTCGTTGTCAAGGTTTATCTACACCATTGTCAAATGTAGAACAATTTATGATTGCTATTCAGAAATTATCGGATTATTGATCTGATTGAGCCAGTTAAAATATACATTTAGAAAGACACAAACATTTTGAGAGTACCTACATACAATACTTGAAAATCATACATCGAGGTCTGATGATCAGACTCTATGTATCAGATGATCAGGCTCTGAACATCGCAATGCTCTTATTTCAGTTTAGTTTAGGTTATCATCTTTCAGACAATAAGCAATTTTATGGAACACTTATCAACAATAAAAAAGGATAAAGACATAAGAAAAATAAAATAACATTATTTTAAAGAAAATGTTTATAATCAAATACCTAAAATTAAAGACGCAATACACACGTCATAATAACAAAGATACGACAAATTGAGCAAAACTTTGGTTGACAAACAAACATATTATACTTCAAGAGAATGCAAACTGAACTCAATCAAACAATTTCATACCTTAACCCAAACAAAATAGATTCCAAAATTGTACTAGCTGTTCAGCAAGCAGTCACAAGAAACATATCGTCAATATATGCTAAAATTTAAAAATGGTAACTGAAACAAGCGACAGTAGAGAGACGCTGCTACCCGATCAAGTTGAAAAAACCGCTAGAACATGATTGTTTATAGACCTTAGATCTCTTAAACTTGATGGAGTAATAATTGGAGAAAGTTGCTTAGTCTATAACTAGCTGACGGAAAGAGCCGTCGATACCGAAGAGCTCATCGTAGTTGGTAGGCTTTCCTGGTCTGAGAGCCTCATTGGCTTTAAGATTCTCCTGTTCCGCGAACCAGTCTTTGTATTCATCTAGCTTCTTGACCCAAGAATCTGGAAAAAAAAGTTAGGTTAGGTTCTGTTAACCGTTAAATTTAAATGTGCGCAACAATAGGTACCAACTGTGACTGCAGTTTGGTATTGTTGCGCAGTTGGTATTTGAATATAGTGTCATCAGACAGATCAGGATAATGGAGAAAAGCTTACTGAGCCAACTTAAAGATAAAGTCAAATTGTTCCCATTTACTTAGTACAGTTGATTACATACTGTGGTTAAAGGTACTTACTGTGAAGGTCATTCATGGGGCCAGCGTTGCCGCCGTATTCTTGAGGAAGCATTTCCTTAGGAACGTATTTGTAGAGATCATTGGTGTCGGTGTGCAGGAAGATCTGAAAATAATACATGACGCAAATAAATAAATATTTTCATTGAATGACATTGAACAATAACAAAGAGCAATTAATATAGCTACACGCAGTCCTCTTAATCATTGTCTCTTAAAAATTACAAATAAATGCATTTTTTTTAAATATTTTCGTTAAAAGAAGCTAAATTAAATGTCTAAATAAATCTTACCCTTTCTTTGATCTTGTCCTTGATAAAAGGTTTGACAAAGTTGACGATCTTGTCAACAAGAGGTGATACGTTGATGACATGGACTTCCTTCAGCTTCACGGGGTAGGCCTCCTGCAGAAACATGAAACACAATTTCAATGAAATGAAAAGAATACGTGGCTCAGTTTTACCATAGCCACGCCCATTGCATCAGTGCCCTATTATTTATGAGCTCTATGCTGTAATTCCTGTAATTTGAATGGTCTACAGAATAAAAATTATTATTTCTATCTTTCTTTTATAGAATTTGTTTAATTACTTATAACGTTTTTGTAAACCTGTTAAAGTTTGAATTCATTGCTTTAATACATTTTTATGTTTAGTGCGTTAATTATCATTTTTGAGGTGAAAAATCTTATTCTTTGTTATTTTTTGGGTAAACTTAATAAGTAAGCCATGCAACGAATTAAGAGAGCATTAAATCCTACTAACCTGTACACAAACTAAGAACTTCTTCACAAGCGTAGGTGTGAACTTGGCGAAATGCGTCGGGGTTGCCACAGAAGCGTCTAGAACGTACACGTCTCCTGCTACCCCCTCCTTCTCTTCCGCCAATCTGACGTCACCCAGCATAAGAGCCAGCTTGAAGGCATCTGCCACATTAGGGGTCTGGATGTCTTTGTCGACTCCTGTAGGATAATTGGGGAGATTATGAGATTCTTGATTGTTACAAACAAAAATTTTAATGACGGCAGTCTCATTGTGCTAATTTTTAAATGTACCAGTAGTGTCAAATTTGAAATGATTTCTAGTGTTTATTTTGTTTTAACATTACTAACATGTAGAACTTGATTCTTGCATCTGACTTTTTGTCTACGGTTTTTTTATTGATTTAGTTACTAACCTCTCATAACGATCACACGCCTTCCTTCAGGTGTAAGTCCTGGCAGCGGCGGCATTTGACTGTAAATAAACAAATGTCTTTTAATAATGGAAGTGTGTGGTTTTTAAGGGACGATCAAAGGAACCGATGACTTCCAATTTCACCATTTTAGTCCACCAGTAGCGGTTTCCGAAAAAAATAAAATAAAAACGTTGTGTCTGTGTTCAGCACTTTGTGGACAGGATGAATTATTTATAAAACCTTTGTTGCTGTGAAGTGGATTAGGAAACATCGCAAATAAACGATAGATAGACCGTGTTAAAGACGATATTATCTTCTAATTTATAAAGTGATCGTGTCACAGTGTTAGTTACAATACTCCTCCGAAACGGCTGGACCGATTTGAACTAAATTTTGTGTGCATATCGGGTAGGTCTGAGAATCGGCCAACGCGACGTCTATTTTTTATACCCCTAAGTGAGCCGCGGGTGAAACCGCTGAGCCCAACTAGTTATTTTATGTTTTTTCTTTTAATCCAATAATAGGTAATGCTTGTCCCAAATGCAATGTCAGTTTAAAGAAATTTATACTGAAAACTTCATTTTCCGTTCATAATTCTAACTCATCATCAGCATTCTCCTGCACTTGTCAAAATTTATTTAGGACTAGCCAACATATCGTCATCTTCCATACATCTCTATCGCTTACTATTTTATCAGACACCTCCCTCCCTTCTTGCCATTTATCATCTAAAAAGTTCTGACCAAAGTACCAAACTAATTTAAACCTGTTGCAAAAGTTGCTGGCTCAGTTTTTGCTAACAACTAACACACTGGTGTAAAAACTACATTTTTATAAGTCGCATTTCTTCAACAGCGTTTTGTTATACAGTGAAACTTGGTTAAGTGGGACCTGGATAAGTGAGAAACCTCCATAACTGGAACTCATGCTGAGGTCCCAACACTTTGGCACTGAATTACCTCTGTTAGTGGGACGAGGTAAGCCTCTATATCTGGGATTTGTTCTTTCGATTTATCATCATAGTTACCTCTATAACTGAGACACTTGTTCTTGTAATAATAAAAATAAACAACAAACAAAGAAAATCAAGGTCGGAGTTAGTTTTATAATAGGTTATTAGGGTTTTAATGACAGTTGTTCATCATAACAAGCCCATCATGATTTTAATGATTTTTTTTTGCTTCCAAGCTAATTGACATCGTGCCGGGGTAGCGGGTTGTTCGAAAGAGATACCATGGCCCAGAACGTAAAAGGCAAAATTAGGAACATGGGTGTGTATTAGTCAGTACAATCTGACACTCCTCCCCGCTCCGCCCAGAGCAGGGGAAGTTATTTGGTGATTCCCCATGCCCAAAAAAACACGGTAATTTACATCAAAGTACAATAGTATCAAAACCCGTAAACTTTTCATAAGTTGAAATAAAACTTGTAATTTCATATGATTACGTCAGGGATGAAATATTCGGTACACCTTTTCATTGTTGCACATATTTCCACTTTATAATGGATATAATATTATGTTAAATACTGCATTTTACAATGCCTGATAATTACAAAGAAAGGTTCGCACTGGGTTGCAAACTTGCTGCAGGAAATTGAGTCATGGAGAGACCTAATACTATAGTGTGACGGATATCTGTAATATACTGTCAAACCCAAGCAAGTCGAGGTAAATTTAATAATGTTTTGCCAGTAGACTACATATTAAATTAATATTATTCGAAGCATAAAGTTTGAATTTAAACTTTATGTTAAAAAAATACGTTGTCCTACACTAATAATAATTTCTCCTGTATCATAGGTGTGCTTACAAACATTTAAAGTCACATGCACAAACAACCAGACCCGGAACAAGTATCTGTAGGCCATACAAATATTTATTCCGTGCGGGGATCGAGCCCGCGACACGCAGCGCAGCAGTCGATCGCTCAGCCACTGTGCCAACCGTGTCGTCGTGACAAACTGACACAAAAATTTTACATATTTGAAATAACCGCAGCAGTAAAGCTGACTAATGCGTAATTTAACGTCATGTGTGAAGATAAAACAAATTACAAGTTTTCAGTAGTTAGCCATACAGTGATTATAAATCCTCATTTTATTCAAATTAGTGAATAATTTGTGGGTTTCCACATGAGTACCTAAGGATAACCTCGGGGTTAAGGATTTTGAAGAAAAATTTGATGTTGAGGACAGTAATTTAAATAATTATGTTGTATGAACGTAACGTTGATGATAATCTCATCACCGTTGAAGATAGGAAATAAAATGGACAAAAAAGAGAAAAACGAATAAGACTTCATTTTTCTAAGATCTAAATCAAAATATTACTATCCTTTTTTTTAATCGATCCACTGAATATAAAATTTCTCTTGAGACACCTTGTATATTAAATTTGACCCACTTAATTATGTGTTTCCATGATAAATACGAGAAACACAATGACCTTAATGTCATTTTATTAGTTGCTATAATCTTTTTTCCTTTCTTCTTGATATAAAATGATCGTGTTACATATTCGGTAGGTTTGAAAATCGAACGTAATTTTATTTTTCATAAACCTAATTAATAAGGGTGAAACTCTACAAAAAGAAAACCGAACACTACAGCTAGCCTACTAGCTTAACGTGGGCTTTTTGAGGTGATAGGTAAAACTCACACAATATTTAAAATCTCCTGCAACTCCGGGCGGTTGACATCACGGTCGTTGAAGAACTCTGGGACAGCAGCGCGCATGGTGAAGTACATGTCCAGCTTACGCTTGGTCTTCTCCAGGGAGAACTTGCAACCACGGAGGAAGGTCATGATACGTTGGTCATCTGTTGGAAGAAACAGCAGAGAGTTATAAAAACCTTCGATTAATGGAACAAAACATTCCCTCTTTTTTGTGGATGGTAAATCATCAAATAACTTCCCCCGCTCTGGGCGGAGCAGGGGGAGTGTCAGACTTGTACAGACTAAAACCCACCCATGTTCCTTCTATTGCCCTTTATGTTCCGGGGCCGTGGTATCTCTTTCGATCAACCCGTAACCCCGGCAGGACAATACGATTGCAAAAAAAAAAATCAAAGTTGAGTAATAGATATTTGAGATTCATTTGTGAGCTTCGATATCATGATATGTGACGTGATGTGGGTTTCGCAGTCGCAAGCTCCAATCAATTCTAGATTGAGCAAAAAGTATTATTTGAGTTTTCAATTAGGAAATTCACAGTAGTAGCCTGGTTTGGAAGTTGGCAGTAAGATAACCCCGTGCCTCGGAAAGCATGTTAAGCCGTTGGTTCTGCGCCTGATCTCTCTCTGGTCGTGTCGGATGACAGTCCCATCGGACCATGAAATACAGGAAACAGAGAGTGCATCTGTGCCTGCGCATACACCTGTGCACTATTATAAATCTCCCGCGCAGATAGCCAATCTCCGCTGAGAGTGAACACCGAATGCGATCTGGAGGGAAATTTATATTTTTTTTGTAATATTTCATATCGAATTCTGGTTAAAGACAAATTTGCTCACCAAACTCATCAGGTAGATGGGGTTCCTTCTTCAGCCACTCCTTGATGTGTGCCAGGTCCGCCTCCTTAGTGTCCGCCTTCTCATTCAACTCCTCGCGGATCTTCTGCCACATCTCTCCTGCTGGCTGTTCGAGCGTCATCTTGGCTGCTTCGACTGGTCCTGGAGATAAAAAAACTTCAGCATTAGTCTTTTGTTCAAAATGCAGATCAAAAAACTACTTTAAGTTACTATTTTTAAAGAAAATTTTTAAATAATTTAAGCCATTCTGCTCGTTGGTTTGTCGTCAATTTAATATTTAAAACATTTTCTCACGATTGGATTTTTGGGCCAAACCTGTCTCTCGATTGTCAAACAACTATAGTTGGATCTCAAGCAACTTCTGAGCGGGGGTGGGTTGTTCGAAAGAGATACCACGGCCCGGAACACAAAGGGCAAAAGAAAGAACATTTATGGGTTTTAGTCAGTAATAGTTTGACTAAGGAATGATATAAAGGAGAAAGGAGTAAATGATGCCGTGACGTCTGATAGGGGAGAATGGAAGAAGAAAACGTGTTGCGCCGACCGTCAAATAGAATGGGAGAAGGGCAGGAAAATGATGAGTAAGTAATAGTCTGACAGAACCTCCGGCTCCGCTTAGAGCGGGGGAAGTTATTTCATGACTGCCCATACATAAAAAAGCAATCATCATTCAGGATCACCTAGAAAATAGCTGTTTTATGTTTAAGAGTTTTTTGCGATTGAGACAAGTTTGTATTCACGTCAATAATTTGATTATTACTATTTCTAAATTTAAAGAAAAACAGCATCGTTCCGGTTGCTGCCATCGTCTGCCTAACCTAACCTAACAATGTTGGGGTTGGCTCCCAGTGTATCCGCATCCAGATGAATAAGTATTTTACACGGAGCTCATTAACTCTACTCCCCTTGGTGGCTAACCAAGAGGTTTTGTGTTTGTCCAACCTCCAGCCTTCTACACGTAACGACAGCCAAAGAACTACAAGTGACACTTGGGACCAATGAATGGTCACCCATCCACAGACCGGCCTCGTCAAACATTGCTTAACTTTGAAGATCGATCCATACAGCTGTTATAGACACGAGACGGATCAAGAGCAACAACTCAGCCTACCTTACAGCAACTGCTAAGCACGGGGTCATCGACATAATTACTAAAGACATACAATGAGCAATAAGCCTGTTTATATGGGCACATGGCCCTGCCTCTACTTAGTTGTGCACAAGGTCTTATAGTTTAGTCTGAATGTTGCAATTAGCAAGGACGTATTGGCTGGCAAGTTAGTGTAATGAATGAACCTTGACGACACGGTTAGCGCAGTGGCTGAGCGATCGACTGCCGCGGTGCGTGTTCGATCCCCGCACGGAACAAATATTTGTATGGTCTACTTAAAGTTGTTCCGGGTCTGGCTGCTGTTTGTGTATGTGAGTTTGAATGTTTGTAAACGCACCCACGATACAGGAGAAATTCCTGGTGTGGGACAACGTTTTTTTTTTTTAAACTACCTTCTTAAAAGAATATGTCCAAAATGGGATTTATTTTGTGATGGTTTTCAGAACTGATTTGGTAGATATTTAGTTGTTCTTATTTTATTGTTTTAAATCAGTCTTTTATGCTGTCTATAAGCTTCTGACTTGGCTTTACTTGCCGTCGAGACAAATCTTTCCGATATGTCTTGTTTCCTCACGTTGTTTTCCTTCACTGAAGTAAGTGATAATTATGAAATACACATTTGAATACAAAAAAATTAGAGGCGTGTCTTTTTGAAGTCGAGACCTTTGTCTTCGCAGTCTGAACGCTACATTACTAAGCTATCACTGGCGATATTAATCTAATAATTGATCATCATTGACGCTTGATCATAAACATTTTTTTTTTGAAATTTTTGGCTTTAAACAAAATAAAACTATGAGAAACACGTTTCCCTTCTGTTGTTATTTTGAAATAATTTAATAAACACTTCTAAGTGATATAGAGAATGGGTTTCGAGAGAGCAACCGCAGACACCAATACGTAGAAAATGGATCAAAATTCTTATGTACAGTTCCTGATAAAAAAACAAGCTTCATAAAAAAGAAATCAAGAATATTACAACAAAACCTCTAACGAAATTCAACACTGCGACGCAAAAAATCTCTAAACGTGTTTTCGTGAAAACAAAATAGGCAAAGACAAGTATGACTTTTACTTTATAAAAAAAATCTTAAAGTGTTCTGTAACTGCGTTATATGTACCGTAACGGTTTTCATGCAACGAAAAAAGCAATTTAATGAGTTTTTAACAAACTTTCACCGTTTGGTTGAGCAATGCCCCCGCGTCTCGTGTGGTCACGATGTGCCGCTCTGTTTCTTCTTCGTAATTGATAATTAGCATGCACATACGGACATGCAACCCCAATTAATGAATAAAGAGTGCATTTTACTTGGTAAAATATTTTTTGGTTACAACGCCATCTATCTAACAGAGTTCAAACTAAGTTAAAAACAGGAGTAACTCTTTCGAGATATGTTGCTGTTGTCGTTCTTAATATTAAAAACAGATGGTGCTGTATATAATTTCAGCTAATCAAATCGTTATGACACACTAGTCTTTATAAATAGTGACAAAATATTACGCATAGTGCATATCCACTGGTAGAAAGTTATACACACGTACAAACGTTTAATTGCATCAGGTTCTTAAAAAGTACCGAACCAAATAAAGCTCTAAGATAATTACGTAAGGTAAATAAATCTTTTTGGAAACAATTAATTTAACGAATGAGGAGTGATTGACCAGCGATACTTATCAAAATATTCTTTGTGACCAATAATATTGTTATAATTAGGTACATGAAAAATATTGTTTTGTAAAATCACACAACAACATTTTTTATCTGCAATTTTACAGAAAGGTCAACATTTCAAAGCACAGCTAAATAAATTACAAGACCGTTGAAATCGAATTTGGCAATGAACTGCAGACTTTTTGTAAAGTTTAATGAACTTTTAGTGTCATGATTTTTCATCCTAATTAAATGACTACCTAGATAGATTTTTATTAAACTGTTTAATTAATGATATTTAGTAATGAGGTTTTGATGAAAAGAACGAGGAAGCTGGCGAATAATAGCGGCACGGTCGGCGCAGTGGCTGAGCGATCGAGTCGTTCGGGTTCGATCCCCGCACGGAACATATATTTTCGTGATATTATTTTATTTTTTGACCTACAGTTAGTTTTTCGGGGTTGGATGTTTGTTTGTGTGAGTTTAGTTTTAATTTTATGTTTTGTCTGTCTGATTCGAGACCAGATTATATTTATATGTAATCCTCTTAGGATAAGAAGAAAAGAAACCCCCGATTTTTTTTTAATAAACTGATTTAAAATGAGGAAACTGATGGCAATACGGGGGGGGGGGGGGGCAGTCGCTTCTCGGGTCTATTGCTTGGGTTATAGGTACTATAGTCGTTAATGTACTGTCCATCGTTTTAAAAGTTTTTTAGAATTTTGGGAAATGATGGTAGTTTAAGAAAAAAAAAACATACATTTTAATATATTTACCTTCATGAATATTTTAAGTTTCCTATTTTATTTAATAATGTCATTGGTAATTTGTTCCTTTCAGATCGGGCAGGTTTTTTCAAATATTGTAAAACGATGGGTCACAACTCAAATATTAAGGTAGAGTATCAAGCTATTCGTCTATGGTAGTATGGAAAATCCATAAACTAAGAACCTTATTAAATACAGAAAAATGTGGAAAGTGATTGACACCGGACTGACTTATTGGAATACCACAGATACATATAAATATATTATTATTGTAGTTCAAGTGCTAATTTGGTAGTAATCTCAATGCCAACTTATATCATAGCAGAACCTACATATTTATTTTTATTTGAGAAACTGGCTGGCGTGATAATCAAAAAAATATATGATATTTCAGTTCAAGTGCTAATTTGGTAGTCATTTCGATGCCAACTTATATTATTACAGAATTTACATATTTATTTATATTTTATTATAGATGATCGAAAAAAAAGTATCCTATGTGTTATTCCAGACTAAAATATACATCTGTGCCAAATTTCATCAAAATCCTTTCAGCCGTTTACGTGAACGAGTAACAAACATCCATACATACATCCATCCATCCATCCTTACAAACATTCGCATTTATAATATTATAAGTAGCATACCAAAGTGAACAAAAATAGACAAACAGATATAAACGCATCGTGTTACCGCTAGGTATGCCTTTCAGATGATTTCTTTCAATCTCTTCGACTTTCAAAATAATTGCATCCATCAGTAACGGTCTAAGTACCGTTGGCAGCACAATAAAATTGTGCTGCCGCTGGTTGTGGTTAGGGTTGCTACGTGATTTTATTGGTCTATTTTTTCTTTAATATGCCTGGCATGAGAACTAAATGAATACTGTATGAATACTGTTAACACGATTAAGGTTAAAAAGAGAAGCAACTAATATATTTTTTATTTTTAAGTTTTAGATTTAGCTATATTTTTTGAGTATCTATCTACCTATGTTCATGTTTATTTATCATTAGTAGTTATGAGTTATTTAATTACCTAATTGCTGTAGTTTCAATACTCTGTCTCTCTATCTAAAATAATGAAGAAAATAAGATGGTTCTAATCGACTCTGACATTCACCATTTTGAGTGACAACCCTACCTCAAGCAACAATGGCTACTATTCCAATGGCGAGATGTGCAGAAGTCACGTGCGCCTCGCTTCATTCGTTTATTTTTTATTGGAAGCGTGATGATTGGCTGATGGATTCAGCACCCAGCTATTACACGACTCTACAATGATAATAGTTGGTGCCTGAGATGTTTTTGTTAAAAATTCAATCGGTGAATGATTTTTTTGGTAACGGTATCTTGGAGTTTTGTTTGTGATTTTTTCTTAAGTTTTTTTGTTTGTTTCGGATATCCGATTGCAGTCAGAATCCAGAATAAACTGTGACTACATGAAAAGGTATTCTGAAAATGGAATTATATATTTGATATTGGTTTGTGGTCACTGGATGAGGAAAACTATTATGTACTTGAATCAAATATTTACTGATAATGATATGACACTATCTGCATCCCACCGCTGGGCAACAGCTTCAATAAAATTTATTTTTTTGCAAACAACAAGATTATTTAGACAGACGCGAGACTTCAGGTTGTGAATGAGATTTTAAACCGTATATAGTTTATTGAATGAACCTCCCTCCCGCCTCCTCGACTGTGTTAAGTTGTTATTGAGGAACTTAAGATTGTAATAGCTCAATAATTAAAATAAAAAGTTCATAACGTCTTTGTGACAGTTATTTAAAAAAAACACATTTAATATCCGAAAGGCAATAATTTTAAGGAAATAATTACCTTTCACAT
Organism: Ochropleura plecta; assembly: GCA_905475445.1. Classification (NCBI taxonomy): domain Eukaryota; kingdom Metazoa; phylum Arthropoda; class Insecta; order Lepidoptera; family Noctuidae; genus Ochropleura; species Ochropleura plecta. The sequence continues at coordinate 12,128,848 of FR997744.1, read as the reverse complement.
TATATAGACAAAACATTGACGATCGTCGGAGGAGGTCATTAACTACCAAAAACAGGAGTTTCCCAAAATATTGTCTTCCTTAGTCGCTGACTTAAACTTTATAATAGTAATGATGACATCATTACTTCATTTTCCATTAATACAAACAACTCATTCGAAGTAGCGGCTTCCATGTCAGCTTACAAGCTTGGCTTGCTCCTATAACCTGATACTCTTCATGTCTGCCTGTTTGCATAGCCAGATTGTTAACTGACTCCAAGACATGCTACTGCTCTTCCCAAATAAAACTTCGAATGAGCGTGAAGGTATGTCAATGGCTAGCTTACCGTCCGTCCGTCTATTGACGACAGGCTGTGTCGACGGCGCGTCAGTGTTTTACGCGCGCCTCAAAGAGATGTCAGCAAAGCAGAGGGGCCTGCCGGGGTTGCGGGTTGTTCGAAAGAGATACCGCGGCCCCGGAACGTAAAGGGCAATATAAGGAACTTGGGTGGGTTTTAGTCAGTACAAGTCTGACACTCCCCCCCCCCGCTCCGCCCACAGCAGAGGAAGTTATTTGATGATTTCCCACCCCAAAAAAAAATAAGGTATGTCAATGGCAACAGTACGATAGTTATCTCTTAGCCTACTTTGTTCGCAATTACGTTAACACTTCTTTTACCATTGCAATCATCATCATCATGGTATTATTTTTTTGCTTGCCTAACTGTAAAACAAGACGTGGTCTAACTTAAGTATAGGTAACAAGACAATTATGTACAGTGGGTTGCAGTAATTGGGTACCCCATCAAAGTATTTTAATACAACTTAGGTACCGAATTGGTGCGGCCCATTGTACAGTACAAAGAATTTTCGTAATGCTAGTTGCGTTCATACAAACAAAAACTAGCCAAGTGCGAGTCGGACATACGCACCGAGGGTTCCGTATAAACTTACGATATAAACAGCCATATCTTTTGACTGCGTCAACTTAGAGGATTGGTTTCACAGTTAAAAGGGCCACAGACTTGAGTATATGGTTTTAATTTCAACTCGATATCTCTACGCGTTCCCAAGATAAAGGGTCTTGATCTGTCAAGACCCTGTAAGGGTGAATATATAAAGTGATGTATATTCATCACTTTATATGATGAGTGCCGTTTCTTATACCACCACTAGCTTTTGCCCGCGGCTTCGCTCGCGTTAAATTCGGGGTAACACAGTTCCCCTTGCGCCTTATTGATTTGTAATAGCAACGCTAAGTTTTCCCTTTTCTTCCCTCTTTCTCACTCACATCCTACTTTAAAAAAAAAACCAGCCTATGTCCGTCTCCTGGTTCCCAACTATCTCTGTACCAAAATTCATCAAAATCGGTTTAGCCATTAAAGCGTGAAGAGGTAACAAACAAACTCATTTTCGTTTTTATAATATTAAGTAAGGATTTTAATACCTGTGTCCTATATCATTTGAGGTCTTGGCGTAACAGGTTTTTTTACAGTGCCCAAACAACCGTCTCGCTGTCATAAACTTTCTTTACTTTTGCAATAAGTTAATGCCTGAAACTCTGCTCACTCTACAACGACCATCAAGCGTGATATTACACAAAGACAAACGTATTTACATTACTACATGTTTGGTATGTTATGTATATGTGTACATTTGAGAAAGCCAATAATATCTCGGGCATTTCATTTTTCTATGCTGTTCTAAGGCGTGGTACATACAGTCTGATCCAATTTGTTCATTTGATTGGAGCATAAATATGTCAGATGTATTTTGATTCATTATCGAGTAGCATCTTTGGTACAAAGCATTTGGTGATTAGTTCGCAATATGTGTTTATATAGTAAACTGAAGACTTTTAGAAAAAAATGTTCCTATTTCAAATGTTGTCGCCATTAATATTATTTAGTTTTTATTTTGTTATAATATTGAACTCCTTCATGTAGACGGATAGATTGTGTATAGTTTGTGGGATATATCAACAAATCGGATATGATTTGAACATAATTGGAGTGAAAATGTAAAAAATGTGTATTCTAAATTACACACTGTTTACATTAGGAAAACAAACAATGCCGAAGAAAAACTTTATGCAGGAATAAAATCCATGCAAATACATCCATAAAAAGTTTAATAATTTTTTTCTTGATTTTAAGGTGAACTTAATTAGTTATAAAATTGCATTATAATAACTAAAACTATTTGATAAGCTAAACAAATAAAAAAATATATATTTAAACCGTAAGGAAGTTAGACTTTTATGTGATTTAGTCAAAAAAGTGAAAACAGTAATTTTTTTTTGCAATCTATGTCACATTTTCTAATTTTTCATGTTACCTATAAAATATGCATTATAGTAACTAACTAGTTAATAAGCTAAACAAACAACTAAAGAAATAAGAAAATATACAACGCTATTAGCTGGTACATACAAAACATTTTAATTAATTGTTAGCTAAATGAACGTATGTCCGCGTAATTGAAACGTGTCTACCGTTAAAAATGATAAGGCAATGCAATCAATAAACAATGAACAGTTAATCCAGTGTAAACTCGGCTTTAATGCAATTTCTCCGCGAAGGCATTGACCGCTTAGTAAGAGGTAAGTACCGGTAACCGCGTGATTTTCATCTCCGTTTACTATAAAACTGGATAACTGTCTGTTATTTGGTCGCACTTTGAAGTTTAAATATTGAGCTAGAATTTTGGGATCTTGTTGACAGTATAATTAGACGCTAAGCGTAAAGAAATTAGAGATTTCGGTGATTTTGTCAAAAAAGTGGGGACAAAAGTTTTTTTTTACAATCGATGTTACTTTTAAAAAAAATATATAATTTAATTTTGTGAATGTGTTAATGTTTGGTGTCGATCCAATTTTAATCAAGTTAAAAATATTGCTATTTACAAATAACAGCCATTTTTATTGATATAATTTCTAATTATTTAATATTTATTAGTAATTAAAATAGTTTTTCATATTTTGGGGTTAATAATTTTTTTTGCACAACCTAATAGTTGATCTTGTACTAATAATTTATAGAATTTGATAACATAATTGCGTTTTGATCATAACTACCAACTACCCTACTTTCTTTAACCACAGACCACCTTACCACAACCACATCCAGACACAAAAACCACGACACACTAAAACGAAAAAAAAACTTTTTTTTCTTAAAATATTTTTTTTATAAAAAATAAAAAATACCTTGGAACTGGAAAATTAAGTCACAAGCCAAAGTCTCTACTATAAACACACTGGCACTTTGTCGGAACGTGTTGATAGGTTTCCTGTCACTTTGGGTACCAAAAAGTTTATACTTGCAAGCGCGTCACTCGCGCTGACCGGAATGGAGCGGGATTTGCGCGGGCGCAGGTTTTATCATTTCGTTACGGGGCGTGAGCAAGATGGTGTGGAGGGATGGTTGGTTGTGTTTGGATTGTAAGGAGTTGGTGGCAGTGGTGGCGGGTTTTTAAGCTGAAAGGATAGTTATTATTACAGGGTATAAGTCAACCAGGGTTGTGGGTTGTTCGAAAGAGATACCGCGGCCCCGAAACGTAAAGGGCAATTGAAGGAACATGGGTGGGTTTTAGTCAGTACAAGTCTGATACTCCCAGGAAACTCCCCCGGGAAAGTCATTTGATGATTTCCAATCCGCAAAAAAAGGGTATGGGTAAAAATATTTTAATTCACATAGGCCTACATGGGCACTTATAAAACTTTGAGATAAGGTACACGGTTTGTGTGGTTAATTTTCTATGGAGAAGAATCAGCAAGAAACTCCATTGTTACTCTTTTAAAATCACTTGACCTCACAATGCTACCCACGCACTAAGATTAGTAAGGGTAAACGATTTCTGCATTTAGCATAAATAAAATAAATTTGGTTCTGTAAGGTTTTATGTAACAGTGTTAGTACTTAATAGGCACGGGAGGACAGCGTAAGCTCGCCAATAAGTTGTAGTTTGCTTTACAAGAGCTTAGAACAAGGATACTCTTTCGGTTGTGATTATTATATTAAATTTCACTTTAAGAAATAACTTAGAGACAATCCTTATCCTTACTTAAATTATAAAAACGAAAGTAAGTTTGTTTGTTACGTCTTCACGCCTAAATGGCTAAACCGATTTTGATGAATTTTGGTACAGAGATAGCTGGGACTCTGGAGACGGGCATAGGCTATTTTTTTTTTAAAGATTGAGATATGAGGGAAAAAGAGGGAAGAAAAGGGAAAACCTAGCATTGCTATTACAATAAATAAGGCGCAAGGGCAAAAACTACAGGAAGCAGGTACCTGTAAATCAAGAAAGGGAACAGTGTTACCCCGAATTTAACGCGAGCGAAGCCGTGGGCAAAAGCTAGTAAGAAAATAAAAGCCACGTACCCAACCCACCACCGTCCACGTGGTAGTAGTAGTGATGACAACTACTACCACCTACACCATTAATTGCATTATTTTTGAAGACATGCAAAATGTCAAACCATGACACAGACGATTGTTTTTAGGGTTAAGTATCTCAAATGGAAAAAAAACGAAACCCTTATAAGATCACTTCGTTGTCCGTATATCTGTCTGTCAGTCTGTTAAGACCCTTTATCTTGGGAACGCGTGGAGATATCGAGATGAAATTAAAATTGCATACTAAAGTCTATATTTACTTGAAGCTTTGACAAAATCAACCCTCTAAATCTAAGCAGTCAAAAGATATAGTCGTTTATGTTGCAATTTTAGACCGAATCCTCCGGTTATAAAATCGCTATCAGTTTGACCATAGCTCAACCAGGGTGACCGAGAAATTATGAGTCATCGCGTCGGAGATACTCAAAAGAAAAGTAAAGCAGTCGCGTGATGTTTATCTCAGAGTTAAATTACAATAAGTTGTAGTTTTATACATTCTATTGTATTATCGCAAATAGCTACTGACTGAATACAAAAACTACATAAGTAGCCACGTGGTTGAACCAATTAGAAGTTAAATGATAAATGATGTTTATTTTGCAAGTAGGTTTTCACAAACACTTACACGTCTTTTTTAAAACCAGCTGAGGCCGGTGTTTCGTACCCGACTACTCTGAGAAGAAGCAGCCGAAACAAAATCAGAGGTCATAGTCTCTTTTAAGGTCCAGACAAAAAAATCTTGGTCAACTTACATGAGGACCATGCAGATAGTGTCTGAAATAGTATTTTTAAGAAACCACACAGATTGAGTGGACCTGTCCACACACTGCACTGAGCAAGCATTTGTCAGTTATCGTGTAGCTCAACTCATAACCCAAGGTAGTTAGTTGGATTGTTAGAAACTATTATCTAATTGTTATACAAACAGAGGTTGGCAATAATTTAGGGATATAAATCCATCCAGGGATGATTCTACCCTTGACGATAATTCGTCAAGGGTAGAAAAAAAATTGCCTTTGTTTATCTAGCTCGTAGAACATGAAATACTAAGAGGTGGTTATTTTGTTCATTTATTAGTTCTTTCTATTGCCTAGTTTAACCTCTAGAGCCCTAGCGGCACAAAAACGTGCTAGTAAACAAGTATTACCGTTGAGCCCCGCTGGCACAAATTTGTGCCACCAAACCCTGACCGATTTAAAACTGTATTTGTAGTAAAGATAAGTATGTCTTAAAATCAGATTACGCTTACGATAAGAGCCCGCCCGGCGGTGCTTGACGGATAGTTGACGTAAATAATGGCGGCCCTTGAGAGGTTAAACAGGTAGGAGCGCCGAGAGCTGTTGTACAAATTATTATAAATTTATCAGTTTTTCTTTTGGAGTTCATCCTATCTCTTAGATCAAAAGATGGACACGACAAATGTATGTATATTGAATGGAGAAGCAGAGGAATGCCAAAGGAAAGATGGATGGATTGTGTAAGGCATGATATGCAGGAGAAAGGAGTGAATGATACCATGACGTCTGACAGGAGAGAAAGGAAGAACAAAACATTGAATCAAAATGCCTCCACAAAGCCTCAATATAAACTAGAAATCTGACATCCAATTTAACAGAACGTCCCTAGAAGAAATACGATCCAGTTACAAGCAGTTCCTTAGACGATACGTCAGCAGGATAAGAATTTACAGTATCAAACCGCGGGTCCTCTAATCGATTCGTGTTACATTTGGAAGCCAACCAATCGCGACTGGAATACATAAACATATGTGCCTACACCAAATAGATTATAATAGAACGCCAAATAGATTAGGACAAAGGCAGGATAATGATGATGATATATTTAATAAAAAAAATAAGCCTGAATGAAATTCTCCTGTGTCGTGGGTGCATTTACAAACATTGAAAGTCACAGACAAACCCAGAACAACTACCTGTAGGTCATACAAACATTTATTCCGTGCGAGGATCGAATCCGCGACACGCAGCGCTGCAGTCGGTTGGTTATTTCAAATTGGTAATTTTACATCCTGAAATTACCTTTGTGTGCTTATTATGTAAACAATCAATTTACTAAATCAGTTAAAAAAGCGAGTAATGATTCATACACTGAACATCCAAACTTATAAATATTCATCTTTCAACAATCGTTTTTGTTACATAAAATATTTCTGCCAATATTTCACTAATTCACGCACATACATAACTCCAAAAATGCTTGACTTGAAAAATTCAAGCCTTTTCAAATTACGCGTTTTGCGGTTATGTTGTGCGATAAACAGCTGCCTTTATTTTTTCAAAAATCATCAAATAACTTCCCCCGCTCTGGGCAGAACAGGGAGCAGTATCAGACTTGTATTGACGAAAACCCACCCATGTTCTTTCTTTTGCCCTTTATGTTCCGGGGCCGCAGCTGCCTGGGTTTGATTGCCAGCATCAATCGTATAACACAGTTTAAATTATATTCTGAAAGACTTTGATAATTGTGTATATTTTAAGGGTACCGTACCTCATAAAGAAAAAACGGAACTCTTAAAGGATCACTTTGTAGTCCATCTGTCTATCAAGACCCTATATCTCAGGAACGCGTGGAGGTATTGAGTTTATGTCAAAACGATGTACTCAAGTCTGTGGTTCCTTGGAGCAGTGAATCAAATCTCGAAGTCTACGCAATCAAAATAAATGGCCGTTTATTTCACAAGTATGTACGGAACCCTCGGTGTGCTAATTGACTCGCATTAGGCTGGTTTTATTGTGTGCAATAAAAAGCTTTGAAAAAATTATCCTAATTATATTTATTGAAAAAGACAAGCTGCTCTAAAACGTAAATAATACAATAATTACTGTCCTTTAACCTTTCATAAAACGGCTCATACTTAGTGGTCAGTCATTTATTGAGTTCGATATCCTACTAATAATTCCTACTAATATTATAAATGCGAAAGTTTTGTGAGTATGGATGTGTGTTTGATCCTCTTTCACGAAAAAACTAGTCAACGGATCTTGGTGAAATTTGGCGCAAAGGTAGATTATAGTCTGGAATAGCAAATGAAATACTTTTTTTTATCATCACGCGGGTGCCAGCTAATAACATATAGTATACTTTTATTCATAAATTGAAACCTCGAAAACATTTACGTTCCGCAATTAGTTAAGGTGAGTTTTAATTCGTTAAGTGTCTTTGTAAATGTAACGCAATTACTTCGCTGGTTAGGTAGTGTTATTGGTTTTTTCAATTAGGGTGATTTTCAGTAACAGCTCTGAGTCTCCATTTGTGACCAGTTGATGGTTCGTCCCTATATATCCCTGGACTCAAGTAAAATGAGACTCAGCAATAAGTACAATTCTGCCTAACCTATCGTGGATTACAGGATTTATGTTAAGTTTTAAACTATGTATGAGTTAAATTGATTTAAAATTAAAGTAAAAATTTCAGTAATACAAAAGACATCAACGCGTTTTATTTTTGGAAAAGTTGCTTTGAAAACAATAGTCATGTTGCAGATAATCACCATTGTAGCTTACCTATCTATATTTTCCTTGTATAAAATATTCAGTAAGATTTTGAAAGCAATGATGAGTTTATAATGTAGTCGTCTAGCTAGAATTTTTCGTTGTCTTTTAAATTGTTCGGAGGATGATAATGAGGACTATAAAATTCAAGAACCGAAAAATCGAAAAATCGGGTCAACTGAAAAAAAGTCAACTGTTAAAAGAATTTCTTCTATATCGTGGGTGCATTCATAAACATTCAAACTTAACAAACACAAACAGCTAGACCAGGAACAAGTATCTGGATGCAATGCAAATATTTGTTCCGTGCGGATCGAACCCGGGACACGCAGCGCAGCAGTCGATCGCCAAGCCACTGCGTCAATCGTGTCGTCAAATAAAATATAGTTGTCGCTATCGTTCAAATGATTTAGCTTTTACTTCCTATTTCACCAGTTCTTTCTCGTTTCAGTAATAAAATATTTAAGAAGTCATGCTTGTGTAATTCTGGGTAGCTGTGCATTTAATATTTTAGGTGTCATATGGCAGCGTAACGCTTAAAAAAAGGTGAAAGCGTATATTGTTTTAAATTACTCTCCGTATTGCATAAAACGTGAACGTAAATTGTTATAATCAAACGTTATTCATTTTAAAAAAGAAAAGTTTTACAACAGCCTTTTTTTAAATAAAACCTTAAGTGACTTTAGTCTATTTTTATTTTATTTGTTTTCGTACGGGTAATCCTCAAATGTCTCTTTTCGTTGTTGGCGGAGCGGAAGGAGTGTCAGACTTGTACTGAGTAAAATCCATCCATGTTCCTTCTTCAGCCCTTGTTTCAGGCCTACGGTATCTCTTTCGAACTAACCCACAGCCTTGATAGGTAGCTGCCCTGACGGGCCCCTCCAATTCACTAACTTTGAGGCGCTTGTAGAGAACATGAACGCGCCGCCGTCGACTTGACTTGTAGTCGCTACACGGACGGACGGTAAGCTACCCATTGCTCACCGTCCACAGGCTTGTGACTCTACCATAGACTGGTAAAGACCTCGCACACTACAAATTAAGGCCCTTGAATGTAGTATCCTTACTAATATTATAAAAGCGGAAGTTAGTTTGTTTGTTACGTCTTCATGCCTAAATGGCTAAACCAATTTTGATGAATTTTGTTACAGAGATAGTTGGGACCCTGGATACGGATATAGGCTAATTATTATTTTTTTAAAGTGTGATATGAGTGAGAAAGAGGGAAGAAAAGGGAAAACTTAGCTTTGCTATTTCAATAAATAAGGCGCAAGGGCAAAAACTACAGGTAGCCGGTACCTGTAAATCAGGAAAGGGGAACTGTGTTACCCCGAATTTAAACCGAACGAAGCCGCGGGCAAAAGCTAGTTGTTCTATAAACGGAAGACTGCCGAATATTGTGTCCTACATGTGCTGAAAAATCCGTTAATTTTAAAGTTAATAATAATATAAATTTACATATGATGATACTAAGTGTGATTGTTGCAAATATATATTTTTAAATAAAACTCTTCAGAATTATTGCATTTTTATTTCAAAGTCGACGTAATTTGTTCTCGTTTCACGGCCTCTTATAATTACCCATTTCAAGAACTTGTTGGCCAGAAATGAAGATGCCGTAAATAGAAAAAAATGCAGCCAAATACTGGGTTAACACAATTAAGATTACCATCAACACACTGGGAAGAACTTTGTTTAAACAGGTTTGATAATTTAACGGAGATGCATTTTTAAGTTGTAATCATAATCTTATTATAGTTATTTTAGGATAGTTTTCTTCTGCTGCAGAGACGAAAAAGAGGAGCAGATCCTGAAAAAAAGGTTTACTTTGCAATATGAAATTAGACATCAATTGCCTCTATTACAATTTGCATATTCCAAACTTTCATGTATTGCCACTACTGGAAAAAACGATGTAGTAAGCCACCACGACTTGGTGAGAAAATTCAGTATTTTCTTCTTCAGCTGCTTGTAGTTTCAAGACATCTTAATGAATTACTAATTTACGAACGTGACTGAAGTAAAGAATGTAAATTGTTGAATGAGGAGCTCGTGGCTAAATAATAGCAGCCGCTCGGGTCGATCTTTAGGTTAAGCCGCGCTTGCCTAGGTTGGTCTGTGGATGGGTGACCACCCGTTACATACCGAGTTTCCTCCGTGCCTCGGAAAGCACGTTAAGCCGTTGGTCCCGGCTGTCATTTGTAGATCTTTGACAGTCGTTACAGGTAGTCAGTGTCCCGGAAGTCTGACAACCAGTCTTACCAACGGGAATCGTATTACCCAGTACTAACTGGGTTGTGGAGGTCAGATAGGCAGTCGCTCTATGTAAAATACTGATATTCAGCTGCATCCGGTTAGACTGGAAGCCGACCCCAACATAGTTGGGAAAAGGCTAGGTATAACCGAAGTAAAGAATGTTAAGCATTCTGAAATTTCTGCCAACTTCTTAGGGATTAAGACGCGAGTTTATTTATGTATGTGAACTATCGTTTTCAGGTTGCCGTACCTCAAAAGGAAAACACGGAACTCTTATCGGATCAGTCTGTTGTCTGTCTGTCTGTCTGTCAAGACGAATTATCTGAGAACTCGTGGAGGTATCAAGTTGAAATTAAAACTATTTACTGAAGTCACAATAGTATCCTGAAAACTCCTCATGTATGTAAGTTGACCAAGATTTTTTGTCTGGACCTTAAAAGAGACTATGACCTCTGAGTTTGTTTCGGCTGTTTCTTCTCAGAGTAGTCGGATTCGAAACACTGGCCTCATCTAGTTTAAAAAAAAAGACGTGTAAAAGTGTTTGTGAAAACCTACTTGCAAAATAAACATCATTTATCATTTATCACTATAGCTGAAAATGTACGTACGTGCCCCTGTGTTGAGGCATTTCGTTCGTCTGATGATCGATTAGAGAGGTACATATCTCTCTATCGGTTATCTGGATGGGGCGGGTTGTCTCATCGCAGGGGTCTTTATGAGTGTCTGTTTTCCTGCCCTGAGGCGAAATATAAGAATCAGTGCCTTTTATATTTATGTTACTAACGATAGTTTTTTAAGTCAGTTTGTATACTAACCATTGGATCAAGAAGTCCGTAAAATAAATAAATTGAATTGAATTGAAGTCTGTCTGTCTCCCTTGGAGCTCTAAAAAGATCAACTCCCTAAGTCATGCAGTCAAAAAGACGCAATCACCCGATGTTTTTTGTTCTCATCTTACTATTTATGTACATAAGCATAAGACACAAAGTAGGTGTACTTTGTCATCAACAAAATGACTGACAAGTCATTTTCATTTTGCCATGAGCACAATAAAACGAGTGGTACATTCCGTAACTGTAATGCTCAGAAAGTGTCTAATAGAGGTGAGTCATAGTGGTGCGATGTCCCCCCTCTATTTGGGAGAAACGGTTCCCATTAACACACGATATTTGGTGAACATTATTTCCCGTCTCTGCCCCACTCCTGGGTAAAGGCTTTCTTTTTTTAAAAAAAAAACATTGCCACACTCTAGGAATTTCTCCTGTATCGTGGGTGCGTTTACAAACATTTAAACTCACATAAACAAACAGCCAGGCCCGAAACAACTATTTGTAGATCGTACAAATATTTGTTTCGTGCGAGAATCACACCCACGACATGCAGCACAGCAGTCAATCGCTCAGCCACTGCGCCAACCGTGCCGTCGTCCACACTTTCCACCTCTCGTGAATCTGAGCCTCCTCCGTCTAGCTCTGATGGAACCTTCGCCCCGCCATCTCCTTCGTGGCCTACTGCGATCACGCCTCAGTGTCAGGGTACCAATTTTCTGCTATGCCACATGTTAGGCCACATGTTGTTTGCCAAAATGAGGCAGATAGGTGTTGCCCAGCTAGTCACATTTCTGCTAGGCAGCCTTTTGATCAACGTCAGCTATATTTGCTTTTTGCGAAATGACTCATCATAACGTGTGTTGTGTATCACTGTTTCTAATTCTTACAAAACCTCGTGAAATCTCAAGAATTAGGATATATTATTCTCTTCAATGATTACGACGCAACTTGCAGAGAGCAAATGTGAAGATCAAATTACGTCTTTAATCGTCAGTACTGTAGCGAAGACATTATATTATTGTACAACTGCAGAACTTTCATAAGTTTTGAATGAATAAAAAGACATTAAAAAGTGCCTGTAATGATAAAATTGAAATAAATGCTTTAATTTAAGTTTGTATTACAGATATTTCATTTCGTAACTGCGATCATTAATCTCGTGTGTTATTCTCGTGTCGTGAGTTAATGGAAACAGCACCGCCTAACGATTATACTCTGTCGAAATAACGTTGGCCACTAATGTTAGATTTGTATTGCGTACGACGCACTTGCCCCGCAGCGAACCGCAGCGAAACCGCATCAAGGTTTATTGCGGTGCCGTAATGTGGGTATTTGGAGAATTGTCATTATTATGGGGCGGGGCTGAAGTTCAGGGGGATGATGGGGGATATGTACGTGTTAATCGTCGGTTTGAGATGGAAAACTCTTTGCTTTAATGAATATTGGTTTACAAGCTTTTGTTGGGCCGAATACATTAACAGTATTTTCTACTATTAGTAGTATTTTCTACTATTAATAGTATTTTCTACTATTAGTAGTATTTTCTACTATTAGTAATATTTTCTACTATTAATAGTATTTCTACTATTAGTAGTATTTTCTACTATTAGTAGTATTTTCTACGAGACGTATGTCAAAATACTACTATCTGTAAGCAAAACGAACCGTTTTTTGTTTATTGGATCCGGGCGTAAGACAGGGAGGAGGAGCTCGTGGCTAAATAATAGCAGCCGCTCGGGTCGATCTTTAGGTTAAGCCGCGCTTACCTAGGTTGGTCTGTGGATGGGTGACCACCCGTTACATACCGAGTTTCCTCCGTGCCTCGGAAAGCACGTTAAGCCGTTGGTCCCGGCTGTCATTTGTAGATCTTTGACAGTCGTTACAGGTAGTCAGTGTCCCAAAAGTCTGACAACCAGTCTTACCAAGGGGTATCGTATTACCCAGTACTAACTGGGTTGTGGAGGTCAGATAGGCAGTCGCTCCATGTAAAATACTGATATTCAGCTGCATCCGGTTAGACTGGAATCGGCTTCCAGTGTAAGTTCAACTATGTTGGGGTCGGCCCCAACATAGTTGAGAAAAGGCTAGGCACATGATGGATCCGGGCGTAAGACACAATCTGCTTCGAGTTGAGGTAAAGTCAGCAATAGAGATAAGTTCCCAGGGTTGTTAGATGTAGTTAATTTTCAGGGTTTCGTACCTCAGAAGGAAATAGTTGAACAGACAGACCGACGGAAAACAAAATGATCCTATAAGGGTTCCGTATTTTTTCCTTTTGAGGAACTTTTGAGGAAATTGTAATTTTACCTGGGACAATCGTGGATTATCGTGAAAATATATAATTTTAGTAATATATGACTTTCACTTTCTCTCGCAAACCACACGTTTTTAATTAAACAATAATGCGTTGGATGGTCTATCTAATTAGCTAAATATGTGTCTAATTCTATAATTATCCAGTAAGAGTAATTAGTTGTAACACACATGCCCATTCCAATTTTAACTTTTATAATTTTTTAATTACTTCCTTTTTGGGTTTAATTTTAGTTTTTAGTATGTTCTAGCTTTTAATTTACAGTTTAATGTACAAATTTTTGTAGACTCTTATTTCTGTTCGAAAAATAAATTAATGTAAATTTTCATTGCAATTTCTTTGAGTGATTGTAACTGTGCTTGTTCTGTTCTCGTTTTGGAATCACTCTGTTGTTAGTCTTTCTGTCTGTTAAGACTATTTATCTCAAGAACACGACAATTAATCAAGTTGAAATTATTAACCATATGCTTAAATCTGTAGTCTACTGGGCCTATTTGGCGCAGCCGTGAGTCACACAATTACGTATTTGTTATTATCGTTTAGTTTTAAGTTTTTATCTCATTTTGTGTTGCACTTGTGGCATGGGCCAAATAAATGTTTTTTCTTTCTTTCTTTCTTTCTAGTCTGTCTGAGTTTGTGCTGTGAAAAAATAAACTCTCTAAGTCTACGCAGTCAAAAGATGGCCGTTTATATCTCTGAAACATCTAGTAGTATAGTAATTCTGTAAAAGCGGCCAAGAGGTTTCCGTACAAACTTGCGATATAAACAGACTGCATGTGTAAATTTAGAGGGTTGACAGCACAAAAGATACTACAGAGTTGAGTATGTGGTTCAAATTTCAACTCGATACCTCCTCGGGTTCCCGAGATAAGAATCTTGACAGACAGATAGACAGTCAGACCGACGGACAATAAATTAATCCAATAAGGGTTCCATTTTATCCTTTTGACGTAGGAAACCCTGAAAAAAAAGAAGAGCTAGTATTATTAAGATCCGAGCTCCTCTAAATAATCATAAACATTAATTTGTTAATAGATTTAACAAAGCTTGGTACTGCGATTTCTAATGCGTCGGTTATGAGTACGTGTGTACCAGACGGATGCACATGACGCAATCGTTGCTAAATTTGGCGGCGCCGCAATAAACTATGGGCTACAGTTTTTCATTCGGGTTGCCATGAGATTTGTGTAAGTGGGATAGTCTTGGGGATGAACTAAGAAAATGAATGTTAAGAATCGCCATCCAACGCGGTAATGCTGCCAGCCTTCTGGGCACCTTTTCTATTAATTGCGATGCGGACGCCCTGTAGTTTTCCAGTTTTTACTTGTACATATTTTTATTATTAGTTTGAATCTATTTATAGTTTGTGAATAGTATTTTATTTAATCAATAAATAATGTAAAATAATAATAACAAGAGGCTTTAGAATTGTAGCCTTATTATATTAGAAACAATCAAAATCTAGTTACAATCTATTTCAGCGAAACGCAAGTTCATTAAGTATTATAAATCAAACCAAGTGAGATTTGGACTCGCGCGGGATCCCTACCATTCTTTTTTAGGGTTCCGTAGTCAACTAGGAACCCTTATAGTTTCGCCATGTCTGTCTGTCCGTCCGTCCGTCCGTCCGTCCTCGCTTAATCTCTGTGACCGTTAGCACTAGAAAGCTGAAATTTGGTACCAATATGTATATCAATCACGCCGGCAAAGTGGTAAAATAAAAATTGGAAAAAAAAATTTTATTAGGGCAGCCACCCTATATGTAAAGTGGGAAGTGATTTTTTTTTTATTTCAACCCTAATGTGTGATATATTGTTGGAAAGGTATTTAAAAATGAATAGGGGTTTACTAAAATCATTTTTTGATAATGTGAATAATTTCGGAAATAATCGCTCCAAAAGTAAAAAACAATGTGTCCCCCCTCCCCTCTAACTTTTGAACCATAAGTTTAGAAAATATGAAAAAAATCTGAAAAGTAGAACTTTATAAGGACTTTCTATGAAAATCATTTTGAACTTGATTGACACAACAGTTTTTGTACAAAAAAGACAAAAAGTTGTACAAAATAATTTCTTCCTCCACCTTTAAACTCATAAGTGGGAACACTTATTGTGACGGACGGGAAACTACGGAACCCTACACTGAGCGTGGCCCGACACGCTCTTGGCCGGTTTTTTAATGTTTATCAATTCTAAAAAAAAGTGGTTGGTTATTAAAAACAAAATCATCGTGATCGGTTTCTACTGGAGAATGAAGACGCTATGTTCTTTGCTGAATCCTTACTTAATATTTAAAAGTGAAAGTGAGTTTGTTTGTATGTTTGTTTGTTACGTCTTCACGCCTAAATGGCTAATTCGATTTTGATGAATTTTGGTACAGAGATAGTTGACACCATGGAGACGGACATAGGCTATTTTTTTAAGTGAGAAATAAGGAAGAAAGAGGGAAGAAAACGGAAATCTTAGCTTTTCTATTACAATAAAGAAGGCGCAAGGGCATAAACTACAGGTAGCAGGTACCTGCAAATCAGGAACTGTGTTACACCGAATTTAACGCGAGCAAAGCCGTAGGCAAAAGCTAGTAATGTATAAAATTACAAAAGTTATGCGATGGGAAAATGGTATTTAGTCCCATAATAATGCGACGGCGACGACGCTTGGCGGCGCGGTCGTGTTCCACGCCCGCCTCAAAGAAATGTCAGCAAAGCAGAGGCTCCTGCCAGAGCCACTGCCTGCTGGGGTTGCGGGTTGTTCGAAAGAGATACCGCGACCCCGGAACATGAAGTGAAAAATAATTAACATAAATGGGTTTTAGTTAGTAAAAGTCTGACTGACACTCCCTACTGCTGAGTATAGAGCGGGAGAAGGTAGATGATTTCCCATCCGAAAAAAGCCCCACAATATTGACTTTAAGGTTTTGGCTTGTCAGTAAGTGAAATATCCCAAAATTCGAATGCGTATCACCACCTGGTCACCCTACATCTCTTTACTAGTGCGTGAAGTGTTGCGTGCGCAACATTTACCGATTTGCTACTTGTTTATACTTCTGCTTATCTGTTTACCCCTAAAACCTATTTGCCGTACGAATATTAACCTTATTCCTTAACAATAAGAATTAAAAAAAAACCATCTAGTTTAAGTTTAAAACTTTCTTGACAAGCGATTCGGGGCTTTATCTCCATAGAATAAGAACTTTAGAAAAAAAGGTTGGATGTCATAATACATTTTGCTGATTCGGTAAGATATATACTGATATCTGTGTACTATCGTTTTTTACTTCTTTTTAATTAATATAGTTATGTTCTAAGTAAATGTGATTAGCTGATAGTACCTAATTGGTATTAGTACATTCATTAGTAACTTACATGTAGTTTTAGTTGCAAAAGTATCAAGATTGGTCGTACTTTGATTGCGTAGCATAAGTAGGAACAATTATATTTTTACGCTTCTAAACTTTAGATAATTTGCAGAAAAAACAATTGTTTTGAGAATGTTACTTGGGCTCATTTTTCGTAATTTAGATTATGTCAAATAACCAAAAGTATTGCTAATTGTAGACTCAGATTTCTTTAACTATTGCATTTAGGATTACATTCACTCCTGGCTAAACGACAGCCGCTTGGGTCGATCTTAAGATTAAGCCACGCTTGCATAGGTTGGTCTGTGGATGGGTAACCACTGATTACACACCAAGTTCGTTCTCTGTTTCGGAAAGTACGTTAAACCGTTGACCCAGTTGTCAGTTGTAGATCTTTGACAGTCGTTACAGGTAGTCAGTGGTCAGAAAGTCTGACAACCAGTCTTACCAAATACTATCTAGGTTATGGAGGCAGTCACTTCATGTAAAATACTGATACTCATCTGCATAGATACTCAGACCGCGACATAGTTGCAATAAGGCTACGCCTATGATGATCCTCCAATCAAGTCATCCATTCAGCCGAATGACGTCCACTGTGGTACATAATAGGCCTCCCTTTTTTTTCTTATGGGAAATAACTCATGAAATAACTTCTCCCGCTCTCGGCGGAGCGGAAGGGAGTGTCAGGCTAGTAATGCCTATCCGTGTTCCTTCTTATGCCATCTTTGTTCCGAGGCCGAGGTATCTCTTACAAACAACGTGCAGCCCTGGCAGACATTAGCCCTAACGGGCCCCTCAGAATAGCTTAGAACAACCAATGCGCCGTCAACGCGGATTGTTATCACTAAACAGACGGACGGTGAGGTACCCATTCTTCACCGTCCACAGGTACAGCCTACGGTACTGGGAGTCGTCTCATGTCTCCCGATGCCCGATCATCTCGCGTGGGGGCTGGCAAGGTTTAAGGTTCTTATTTACCCCATGAAGATAGGGTTCCCTCTATCTGGCAGAATCTTGATGCTCCGAAATTTATTTGGCATAACACACTTAGCATAATTTTCTTTAAACAAACATTTTAAATGCATAAAAATTATTTGATATAATTATCGTTTGGCATAATATTTAAAACTTCGAATTTACAATGGCATGCTTATAAGATGGCAGAATTACATTTAGTATAATTACGATTGGCATAATATTCATTTCGAGCGATGGTTATTTGGTATAATTTCACTTGGCATACTATGTAGATGGCAGAAATGGCTAGGTTAGGTTAGGTTAAAACTGTGACGAGCGGTGCCGCAGCAGCGGCCGGCGAGTGCCAGAATCGACTTGCATTAATAGAAAAAATAGATTATTTTTAGAAGGTTACCTGGAACTGAACTATTTAGATTAGAATAATTACTTATTGTATTAAATTACATTATTTCAAATTCAATTAAATAATAACTAAAATAAATGTCATTATTTTAAAGATTTAAATAATTAAAATAAATGACAACAAACAATGACAAACATGATTCTAACTATAAACTTTCTGCGATATGACAATACTGCCGTTTAATGATTATAGATATGAAATATATGCCAAAAGACGATTCTGACTGTGAACTTTCTGCGATGTGATGTTTCTACTTTTTAAATATTATGGATATGAAATGTATGTCAAGAGATGATTCCGACTTACAAAATTATGAGTTTTGAATGGATGATAAATGAGTGTCAGCGTGCAGCATTCACTTTGGTTTTCATCAACTTACGTACTATGAAACATACTTTAGTTTTGCTGTTGAATGTTTATCCTACTTACTTCCTTACTAATATTATAAAAGCGAAAGTGAGTTGGTTTTCGTTATGTCTTCATGCCTAAATGGCTGAACCGATTTTGATGAATTTTGGTACAGAGATAGTTGAGACCCTGGAGACGGATATAGGTTTATTTTTTTTAAAGTGAGAAATGAGGAAGAAAGAGGGAAGAAAAGGGAAAATTTAGCATTGCTATTACAATCAATAAGGCACAAGGGCAAAAATTACAGGTAGCAGGTACCTGCAAATCCGGAAAGGGGAACTGTGCTACCCCGAATTTAACGCGAGCGAAGCCGCGGGCAAAAGCCAGTTTACATATAAATTATCGTTAAAAATAATGTTATTGTTATGCTTAGCGCTACGGAACCCTTTGTGTTCGAATCCAACACGCACTTGGCCAGTTATTCGCTGTCACTTCGAGTATGTTGCTCAGGGCACTGCTAGCGTCTTGGAGCAGTTGTTGCAGTTGATCTGCTTCAAAGGCAAGGAAGCAAGCAAAGTAATCAATATTGATTAAGAAAACAACTTTTGCTTAGGAGCACTGTCTTTTAATTATAAATTTTCTTTTTTTATCGTGTGGTAAGGTGCACAACCTGGTGTCAGAGTTTTTATGTCGCCCATGGGCCTCTGGTTTGCCTCTATCTCAGATATTCTGGTTTCCTCAAGATGTTTTCCTTCATTTTAGCAGTTAAAATGATACAATACGCAAATCAGAAGTGCGTGTCTGGGGTTCGAACTCAAGACTTATCAGATCGACGGTCACACAACTAGACTATCACTGCTCATAAATTAGTCGCCACATAAGCGAATAAATTGGATTAATTAAGTTTAGCTAGTTTCTCGTGCAGAACACTTCATTTTATTGACGTTTTCATCCATTTAATGTTATAAACGCTAGACAAGTCAGAGCGGTGAATGTTATAACGAGACTACGGTACAGTGAGATACAAAAGTTTTTTACCCGTTTTCAAAGATTTATTTTATTTATAACTAGCTTTTGCTCGCGGCTTCGCTCACGTTAAATTCGGGGTAACACAGTTCCCCTTTCCTGATTTGCAAGTACCTGCTACCTGTAGTTTTTGCCCTAGCACCTTATTTACTGTAATAGCAAAGCTAAGTTTTCCCTTTTCTTTCCTCTTTCTTTTAATTTTTTTTTTAAAGTTAGCTTGTCCGTCTCCAGGGTCCCAACTATCTCTGTACCAAAATTCATCAAAATACACAACAGACAAACTCACTTTCGCTTTTATAATATTAGTCAGGATGTTCATGTACAATAGTGGTGCATAGGCAGACTTACTGTCATAATGCATACTCTAGCAGGCAACTTTTGGGTAAAATACGACAACATTGTGATAGTGTTTACAAAAATAAATAATACGAAACTATTTGTGTAATATTTTCAATTATTTAAATCGGTACGAATAGACATCGATGCTGTTTTGTTTATAGCTTCTTTTAGTTACATATTTGTGAAAACGAAAATGGATGAAGAAGACATACTGCGACAACCGCATAAAGTCATGCTAGTATGTCTGGTGTTTTGTGAAACAAAGTACTTATGCAAGAGTGTCCACTGTTCCATGTCAGTTTTACTCCTATTTCATATTTTATTTTATTTTCTGTTTCTATGTTAACTATTGTAATTGGTGTTATAACGTTTTAATCCTTACTATCCTTACTAATATTATAAAAGTTCGAAACTGAGTTTGTTTGTTACCTCTTCACGCTTTAATGGCTGAACCGATTTTGATGAAGTTTGGTACAGAGATAGTTGGGACCCTGGAGGCGGATATAGGCTATTTTTTAAAAGTAAGAAATGATGGAGATAGAGGGAACAAAAGGGAAAACGTAGCATTGCTATTACAATAAATAAGGCGCAAGGGCAAAAACTACAGGTAGCAGGTACCTGCAAATCAGGAAAGGAGAACTGTGTTACCCCGAATTTAACGCGAGCGAAGCCGCGGGCAAAAGCTAGTACGACAATAATCAGAATTACATTAGAACTCTTAAAATGGTCACAGACGCAGTTAATATTTGTCACTTTGTGGTGACAATTTTACAAATGGTAACGTATTTCTATGATTCTGCTTAAGCGGCCAATTAAGACCCCCAAAACTCCAAAAACATAAACAGTATATTTTTTAGCAACTTCAAGCGTGACGGCTACGTACGAATTATACAACGTTAGCATTGTTGTTAGTGCCTCTACTCTCAGATTAGAAAGTACGTGAATGCGCTTGTCTCTTGGATCAACGCTTATTACCCCAACTGTGACTTTTTATATACGATGAATTTGTGGTTCGGAGTGTGGGTTCTTTATAGAATACGACTGCGTAACGACAAAATGAAATGACGATTACGATTATGATGTAATGACGGTAGCTTTCAAAACTATACTTCAACATTAATAATAACTTTGGTTTGGAGTGCATCACTAATTATTTTTTTTTTAAATATTTCTTAGTAAAAACATGCGATAAAAAAAAACATTTAAAAATTTATAAAACTAACCAACATAACTTATAACTTCGGTTTTGATCAAAAAGGCGTCGTATTCCAATATACATATAATAACGAATAATGAGTTGGTTGTTATAACACGTAACTGGACAACTCAAGATTTTAAATTGTTAGATTTGTCCTGAATTGAAGAAAAATAAAAATACTGAAAAATTTATGACAAAACAAAATAGGTACATTCTAATAATCATTATCATCACACGAGGGAAACTGCGGGACGCAGCTAGTTAATATATTCAATTCAAAGCATTTATTTCAATTAGATATAGATAATAGACATTCAAAAGTGCCGGTAATAGTACAGGCACTTTTGAATGTCAAGAAATAAAATGAAGCTACAGTCCCGGTCACAAGGCATAATAACTTGTGAAAGTACTGTAGTTGCCTTCTATAATGTATAAAGAAAAGAAGATTTGTATGTTTGTTACGCGATTTGTCCGTCGATAGTAGCCTGATTTTCAAAATTATTTTTTATAATCGAAAAGGTACGAAGTAAAAAAAATCTAATTATTGTATTATTTTTCGTGATTTTAGTATTTTTTTTATCGTACCGTATCGTAAAGTCGTATCGCACTCGCATCCTATAAACCAGCTCTTTAAACATTTGCAGCACTTTGCCGCGCTTTGCCGCGCTAGCTGCTCGTCCAAAGTCTCCTTTCACTGGATATAATGAGATGCACTCATACAAATAGCAGGCATTTTGCTTTATTTTACAGTGGAACGCCACCGTTAGGAAATACTGGCATTTTTGAAGCGAACGAATGCTTGGAGATAGCAAAAACTGGCTAACTACACAGGTTTTTTTTTTGTTTTAACTTTGCCCCACACTAGGAATTTCTCCTGTATCATGGGTGCGTTCACAAACATTTAAACTTACATACACAAACAGCCAGTCCCGGAACAACCTGTAGTTCATACAGATATTAGTTTCGTGCGGAGATCGAACCCGCGAATCGCAGCGCAGCAATCAATCGCTTAGCCACTGCGCCAACCATGCATTGACAAAGGGTAAGTGTAGATGTATTTACATCGGGAGAGGTGTAGCTCATAGGGAGAACAGTAGCTCACTCCCCCCGTTTACCTGAGAAGGAGTTTGCCACAAGCAAGCCATCACTGCTGGGGTGATTGTGTAGAATTCGATTGTGTGCCCGCACCCCAGACCCCTCCGCCATGGGATGGCGACATCCATCAATGTGATCTACACGTCAAAAAAAAACTTAAGCTAAGAGTACTTACAAAATATGTTACAGTTATTACAGTCTCATACATATATTCTACCATTTCTGGTGTACAAATATTTGCATATATCTAAATTCAATTATAAAAAAAACATCTGATAGAACTAAAACAAAAAAATATCCATTTTTTTTACTATTCTAGTATACTAGCTGCGCCCCGCGGTTTCGCCCGCGTGATGAGAAAAAAAGTATTCTATGTGTTATTCCAGACTATAATCTACCTCTGTGCCAAATTTCATCATGATCCGTTCAATAGTTTTTTCGTGAAAGAGGATCAAACATACACCCATACTCACAAACTTTGACATTTATAATATTAGCAGGATTTTGTTTCATAAATTATATTTATTTTTCATTGAGGTTCTCTATTGTAGAAAAATAGCGTTTACTTAATAATAATTCGAATATTGATTCTCAGTTTCAGTTACACACAATATTATCATCGTCACGCACGGAAGATATTGCAGCTACAATTCCACTCACAATAACACAGTACGTCTAAACACCCCTTTCACTGTCTGTAATCAGAAAAGTACCTCGAAATGCGGTCATCTCTTTTTTGATTTATTTCGCACGTTTCAGCTGCTGTACGCCGTTAGCTGCTCGATTTTTTTGTACAATTCGATTTCGTGTTTTCGAATAACAAGTGCGTTGTAAACTTACAGTAATAACGTCGGATTTTTTTTTAAATTATTTACAACACGTACAGACGCCAGCAGGTCAAGCTACCCGAAATTGTTAATTTTTCCCAATGAACCTTGAACCTAATACTTTAGAAATAAAGTCGAAAATCTATCAAAGAAATCTGACAGATTGTAGTAGCTTGATGTGCAGGCGTCTGTACAATCGGTATTATCCAAAAATATATCAATAAATTCTTAAAAAATATGAAAATGTTAGAATTATGTGAAGCAGGTATTTTTACTATTAAAATTGACGTATGTATGGTATATTGAGCTTACACAGCGCAGATGTGCCTGGGCCTCGGGTGTTCTTTATGATGGACTTACGTAATAAAACCATCAGGTGACAGGAATCATGACGTGTCATCTCAATTATGATCTAAATATTGTTAAAAATCTTAAAAATATAAATTTTACCTGCTTCCCGGTTTTCGTTTGAGCTGAAAGTTCGTGGATGTTTAATGTGAATGACAATGCATGGCTAAGTCGTGTCTGCGTCATTCAAAATCCAAGATGGCGGTTTAGTTGTTTTGTTATGCTTTTCCATGAGTAATATCAGATGAATAAGTTTGTTTAGAAGAACACAAGAACAACAACAATGGTTTTTAAAATTTTTAATAGCTGCTGCCGTGAAAATGTATCAGTTTTGTTATACATGTCGTAGCATTTTCAGGTTCATCAGACGGAAAAAATTAAGACCAAAAGTTGTAACCACACTTTTTGCTATAGTTGTAAGCCGTGCGGCGTACGCGTGTTTCTCTGTCTGTCTCTCTCTCATAGAAAGCAAGCCAGTTATTTTCGTTTCGTCTTTCTATTTAGCATTGAACAGTGTGGTGTCGCGACGATTATTTTTGTTGAGTGCACACAGGTTTTTTGTACATAATAAATAATGACTTCGTTCTATCCGGGTGTCCCTTGACACCTCTCAAGTTTATAATTCTGCAACGCAGCATTTTAAGCAATCGCAGAAACAACCGATCATTTGGGCACCGGCGGTAAAATCTCCTAGTCCAGAAAATGATTGTTTTTTCATTTATAAAATATACAAAAGTGGATGACCGAGAGTCGAACTAAAAAATCATGCATCCCATTACATAGACCACATAAATACTCCTCCGACTTTCTAACAAAAGCAAGAATAATACAAAACAACAGCAAGGTACACTATAAATTGAAACTGCATGCGGCTTACCTGGTCACAAATATACGTCTGAATTTCGCCCCAAAACGTTCGGGGTGTGAAATTATGAAACCCCTTGCACCAGCATTTGTTCTGGTACAATTGAATCTAGGGAGGGTTCTAAATTGCTTGTGGCTTTGTAGTCGTGCTCGCTTTGAGGGTGAAAAGCTTTGTATACATGGGTATGAATTGCATTCCTATTTCTAGGGTCGGTAGACTATACCACATTAGTTAACCTTGTTATGTTATCCTTACTAATATTATAAAAGCGAAAGTTAGTTTGTCTGTTTGTTATGTCTTCACGCCTAAACGGCTAAAGAGATAGTTGGGACCCTGGAGACGGACATAAGCTATTTTTTTTTAGTGTGAAATGAGGGGAAAAAGGGGAAATTTAGCTTTGCTTTTACAATAAATAAGGCGCAAGGCCAAAAACTACAGGTAGCAGGTTCCTGCAATTCAGGAAAGGCGAACTGTGTTACCCCGAATTTAACGCGAGCGAAGCCGCGGGCAAAAGCTAGTTTATAATATCGTAAGATGTGAAGAGAATGGTAACGTTGAAAAGGTACGCATTACAGCGTTGCCACACAATGCGGTGCGGTACCGCTGTACAACATGTGTTGACACCCCTCCCCGTCTCGTCTCGCAGATCATAAGTCCGGCGCGCTTGCGGTGCAACGTCGCAGAGCACGGCGGCCCAACAAGTCTTGTGACTTGGTATAGTAATTTGTATGTAGGAGCATCGTGTGGCTTCGCTCTTAGAGTTCAAATTGCAATGACCGACTGTGACTGCGCCCACCATAAATAAGTTAGCATAAGAGCAGAAGATTGATGATAATGATACAGCTCTAATATACAAGTACCTCCTATCATTGTATTTGTAATTAAACGTCAAATACTTGTGTTTTAATATGTATTCATCAAATAAAAAAATCTTTCAATCCTCCAATCTGCACCAAAAATAAAACACATTTTAAATCCGAACAAAAAGGTATCAGTGTTTACGTAAAAATATTTTCATACCCGACTGGCCACGGAAAATGGCGGATATTTTTTTATTTAAATACTTGGATGCAGGCTAACAATGAGAGAGTCTGCGTTGTTGAGAGATTCAACTTATTTTTATTTTGTAAACTAGGTACTCAACTTTTCAAAATAGCTTTTGTGCAATTCCTACCGGTTTGTGAATGAGTAGACATTGTGGGCCTTGTAGATTACTAGACGCTTGTTAAATTTATTGTAAACTTCTTATTTTACGTTTTGTAAAGTAAGTAATGACTAATTGTTTTTCTTTTAGGAATGGCATCTCGCAGTTCAACCTAGGAGGTTGTCGTCTGTTTAACCGGGCGAATCCCGTGGATGTCTAAAAATTAAGACTTCCAGTCAGGGTGAAAACTTAAAAAATAAGCGACTACACGCTAAAGGCACCTCCTGTGGGGTACGAGCCTCGGCTTAGGGCGTCGCTGAGGGACAGCAAGGGACAGGCTGGATCTGAGTGATATTATTTGTGGACTGATTTAAACTTACTGGCTCAGCATCGCGGGCTGGTTCTTGCAAGGGACGGGACTAATTGTCAAAAGTGTTTTGATTTTAACCTGAATTTTAGGTAAACTCAAAATCTTTTGGTACTTAAACTAGTTATCAGTGTAACTTTATTTTAACTCGATGGCACGGTTGGCGCAGTGGCTAAGCAATCGCCTGCTGCGCCGCGTGTTACGGGTTCGATCCCCACACGGAATAAAAATATTTGTTTTGGTTCTGGCTGTTTGTGTATGTGGGTTTAAATGTTCATAAACGCACGCACCCATGATACAGGAGAAATTCCTATTGTGGGGCAGGGCAACGTTCTATTTAAAAAAAAAATGTGGTATGAACCGACGACGACGTTAAGTATAAGATCAAGAAACATGTACAAATGTGCGCCATGTGCGGTCAATGGTCATGCATGTAGTAAAGTGAGGGGAAATTATGGAATCTGAGTAGGGATGGGTCGAAAATTAATAAGCTGCTAAAATAACACTGCTAATTTTTTTTAGTGTCAACACCTGTTAAATAAGTTCTGGTATCGCTGTTAAATATAGCAGTCACAACTGACAAGTTGACAACAAAACAATTATTTAGCAACTACCTACTAATTTTGTATTTAGTGTTCAGTCACTGTTAGATTGTTAAGGTTGAGCGAGTTGATTATTAACAGCTAAGTGCTAACTGCTGAATTCGGAAATATTACATTTAATAAAGACTGATCTTCGTTACGACGGTTTACGCGGGTTTGTTTGTGGTAGTTGGTAGTGTGAGAGAAAATTCCAATAGTTTTTGACTGTTTGTGTAGTGTTTACGTTGGAAAAAGAATACTTACAAATATGAAGAAAACATCTAAAACAGATTTGAAAAAATCGTTGTAAATAAATTGATTCTCATTATAAATACGCCAACAGAAAAAGTTGACAGTCCTAAGCCTGTGAGAAGTATGCGGGAAATGAGAATTTATTATGCTATAAATCTGTCTGTGACTATATTTAACAGTTGCTAAAAATAACTATTAATTTTAAGTGTTAATTATTTTTAGCATTAGCATTTAGCAGTGTTATTATTTTATAACGTTTAAGCCCATCTCTAAATCTGAGGGAACCCAGCTCTAGGATTCCATACATCTTAAGTTTTATAAACTCTGCCGAAGCAGAGTATTTCAAAAATACTATAGACTCATTTGAGTGTTCCCCTCCACGGAAATCTTTAGTAAAAGGCGAAAGATTTATGCGTTTTGAAGGGAAACCAGAGATACCGTATTCACACCGTCCATGGGACCCAACCAAACGGCGGAGAATCTTAACACCGCGATTCAGAAACGTGACGTCAATGCACAGCGCCATCTATCGAGACCAGGTGAACCAAATATTTTTTTAAAATAAGGGGAGAATGTGCCACCCTATTAAAAGGGCGCAGTGTAACTATAACAACCATAAGAATAATAAAACTTTACCGAAGCTCATTCTCGGTGTTATTATTCTCTTTCATATGTTAATAAAAAGCGAAAACGCTAATCTAAAACGACGATAACAACGATGTAGTAATACGATAATTTCTATTGTAGTGATATTTTTTAATGCTTTTTTTAATCATTTATTACAGGTAGATACGCTACCATAATCTATCAAAGACAGGTTTTGTGTTTTACTTTTTTAAATTTACTGTACATTTAGAGTATCCCATATCGAATAAGACCTTTTCAACGCCATTGTCACATATATGTGACAAGCAAGCGCGTGACCCAGACGCCAGTGACACATATATGTCACAAAAATTGAGGTCAAATTAGATGCGTGCGTTTATGCATTGGCGTTCAAAAGGTTAATTGCCCAGGTTGTACTAACATACTGTGCTCGTCAAAATACGTCATAGGAGCCCAAAAACGACGTAGAAACCGTACATCATTGAAGAGTTTTTCTGGAGGGTTAAATTACAAAATTAAATTAAATTACAAATATTTTTCAAACATAAGATCACTTTTGATGAAGACCTCTTAAAAACAAAGAAACTTGATTAAAACTGGTCAACCTGTTCAGGAGCTACGATGCTTCAGACAGACACACAAAGAAATACTTCAAACTGTAAAACAATGCGTTTTTATTTCATTATAATCACAGGTGTCAAAAAACTTAATAACTATGTAAAAGTATAATTTTACAGATGTGCAAATGAGTATTGAAAATATTAGAGTTACGATTATAATTACTTTCTGATTAAACTAGTTATCTGTGTAACTCTAATTTAACTCGACGGCACGGGTTCGATCCCCACATGGAACAAATATTTGTATGACCTTTTGTTCGGTATTGGCTGTTTATGTATGTATGTAAACGCACACGCAGCCATGATACACCAGAAATTCTTAGTGTGGTGCAACTTTTTTTTTAAAACTTTTAGACATAAGAAACATGGACAAACGCGCAGTCATGCGTGTAAAGCGAGGGGAATTCGTGGAATCTGAGGGAACCCAGCTCTCGGATTCCATACATCTTTTTATAAACTCTGCCTAAGCACTAAGCAGAGTATTTCAAAAATTCATAAAATGATTTGATTTTGATTTTATTTGATTTGATAACCGTTTTCATACCGTCCATGGGACCCAACCAAACGGCGGAGAATCTTAACACCGCGATTCAGAAACGTGACGTCAGTGCACAGCGCCATCTATCGAGACAAGGTGAACCAAATATTTTTTTAAATAAGGGGGAGAATGTGCCACCCTATTAAAAGGACGCAGTGTAACTATACCATAAGAATAATAAAACTTTACTAAAGCTCTTTCTATTTGATGATTTCCCATCCGCAGAAAAAGAGCTTAAAGCAAAGTAGATGCCGTTCACCGTTGAAGAGTTTTTTCTGGAAGGTTGGATATCCTGCATGATCTTGGTGATGCCTGCGCGTCAAGTCAAGGTTACTTTTGTAATATCCTTGAGAAGTGCCAGAAAAGAAGTGCCAGAAGTTTTCATCAAATAGAAAATACGTGACGATCTTTAAATGACTGAGCGAATGTTTTTCAAACATAAGAACACTTTCGATGAAGACCTCTTTAAAACAAAGAAACTTGATTAAAATTGGTCCACCTGTTCAGGAGCTACAATGCTTCAGACAGACTCACAAAGAAATATTATAATTGTACAAAATATGCGTTTTTATTTCATTAATCACAGGTATCAAAAAACTTAAAAATTATGTAAAAGTATAATTTTACAGAGCGGTGCAAATGAGTATTGAAAGTATTTTTAGTAAATTACAATAGAATTATCATTATAATTACTTTCTTATAAAATGCTCAACTCTATTATATAAACCAATTATGTGTACAACTTATAATATTAATAATTATGTGTCAATGTTAATTTTCTAAAATAAATGTAATATTTAATAAATGAACCGCACACATCAACTTTTTCAAATAAATTTGATGGAATTTAATTGACCATGATCATTCTTATTATGATTTAAAAGAGTATCCATAGAGTTTCTTGCCCATTATTCTCCATAGAGATCAACGCTTTGGAATTGGTAACTACAGTACTTTCACAAGTTATTATGTCTTGTGACTGGGACTGTAGCAGCATTCTTTTGTTTCTTGACAATTAAAAGTGCCTGTAATAGTCTAATTGAAATAAATGCTTTAGTTTGAGTTTGAAAAATAAAACATAATGTACTATAACGATTACCGAACGACACGTATTGAAACCTATGTTTTAATTATAAAAAATATTTTACACTTAAAATAATATTTTTACAATTTATCCACTTTTAACTTCTATCACTGCTCAATTTTAAAATCCTATAAGCACCATGGATGCCGTCATCCAAGTCATCCTGCCGATGCAAGGATTTACACGAGTGCGTTCTGGTCACGGTATCGTAGGATCCGTTGCGCCCGCGCAGGAGTCGCACTGCGCTTCGGTGACGCATGCGCGCGCGGGCCTCGGGTTTGAGATCTGTCTCGTAGAATTTGCGCTCTTCTATCTGAAGCCATTTAAAGTTTGATAGAAGTTTCTTCGTCCATTCGTCTGTTGAAAAAAAAATGTCTTAGATGAATGCTGCGCTGCGTGTTACGGGTTCGATTCCCGCACGAAACAAATATTTGTATGGCTTACAGATAGTTGTTTCGGGTCTGGTTGTTTGTGTATGTGAGTTTAAATTTCTGTAAACGCACCCACGATACAGGAGAAATTTCTAGTGTGGGGCAATGTTATTTTTTAACAAAAATAAGGAAATTATATAAAATATGAATTTCCTTAAAAATCTCACC
Organism: Ochropleura plecta; assembly: GCA_905475445.1. Lineage (NCBI taxonomy): Eukaryota > Metazoa > Arthropoda > Insecta > Lepidoptera > Noctuidae > Ochropleura > Ochropleura plecta. The sequence goes on along the minus strand of FR997744.1, from coordinate 12,098,979 downwards.
ATTCAGATCCTTCATCATTCCTGCTCTACCCCCATATTCGCTTGGCAGCCCATCTGCCGAAAACCGGTCTGAGCCCAACGCCTCCTCAATGCTGTCTGAAGTCCCATGCAGATGGACTACCTTGCGTCTCCATGGATACAGGCCTATGTGAAGCAGCAGGAGGGACATCGTCTTCAGACGCTGTGTGTTGATTATGTGGACTTCGGAGATACGCAGGGGGTAGGCTGTCTGAAAAAGAAATTGATAAAAGGTTGATATAAATTTTGCAATTTTGTATCCGTAACCTAACTGATCCAAGTCCAGGTGAAAATTATTGTCGGGCACCAGCCACCAGTTGCCCAGTATTTTTTACCTAACTGGGCCTATTTGGCACAGCCGTGAGACACAGTGTTGTATATTATTATTTGGTTTAAACCTATTTTTTTTCCTCTATTGTTTTATACGGTGTGCACTTCTGGTATGTTAAAAATAAATGTATTTTCTTTCTTTCTAAATTAAGACATGACATTTAAAATTATAGCTACAAATGAAATGCCATTATAATTGTGCAGGAGAAAGAATCTTTGCAATCCAACATGGCAATGCTGCCAGCCTTCTGGGCTCTTTTTCTATTGTCAGCGATGTGGACGAATTTTTGGACGCCCTGTTTTCCCTTTTTGGGACAAATTTTAGTAAGTTACACAAAATTATTATAGATTTTATAATAATAACAAAAACAGGAGAAAGAGTAAAAATATATTTAGCTGTTATCTTTTATCTTACATTATTTATGAATGTACACACAAAAACTAAAAAATACATACATGTCTGTTTGTATTTTTTTAGTTTTTCAAACTGTGTCTACGTCTCTTAAGGCGCCTCGCCTCCCCGACCAAAACGCCGCGCAAGCCGTTTTTGTGCAGTTTTCTGGAGCTATCTACTTGTTATTTAAAACGAACTAAGCAACAAAAATAAATACATTAAGTTTCTTTACAATCTTGATTCCATTATTGTAGATTTATTTTTATTGAGTATATATTTAGTAAATCTCCATACAACAAAACCCCAGAAATGAGAAAAAATATCAATAACATGCATCTCCTCGTAAAGTAAACATTGTTTAATTTTTCTACTAATGGATACACAATTATATATAATGAACATTTTGGTACTTACAAATATTTTTTCCAAAAACCCAAAACTTTATTTTATATTAGTTTTATTCCAAAAATAGGCATTATTAACTACTGTTACTCCTGCGCGGCAAAGAAGGAACGAATGCTCAAGGTTATTTGCGTAGGGTACGGCCCTAACAATCTGTCCTATCGCCGGACTGCTGGAAGAAATTTCTAATGAAATAAGCAGTACCTTTGTGCGTCTTAATGTAATGTCCTGTCATGTATTTTGTGTATAAATAAATATTTCTTTCCATCTTTTTAAAAATAATGCAGTTATAATCTTAACAATACCTTCATGCACCATACAAAATCTTTCCAGTACGTGCCTCTGAAGTGGTTTTTGATGTGCGCTGGTTGAAGATCGCTGACATCTATAAAGATAACTTCCTCACCAGGAGTTGGGTCATCACGGAGTCTGGAAATGGTGAACAAAGTTACATAAGCTCAGGCTTTTTACCATGTCATCATCTGCCTGCCTTTCCCCAATTATGTTGGGGTCGGCTTCCAGTCTGGAAGAGGTTGTCAGACTTTAGGGACACTGACTACTTGTAACGATTGTCAAATATCTACAATTGACAGCCGTGACCAACAGCGTAACGGGCTTTCCGAGGCTCAGAGGACACTTGGTATGTAACGGGTGATGACCCATCCATAAACCAACCTAGGCAAGCGCGGCTTAACCTAAAGATCCACCCGAGCGGCTGCTATTATTTAGTCACGAGTTCTTCCAAGCTTGTACCTAATAACACACCCAAACCGACTCTGTGCTTATTTTTTCTTCCAAATGTGTAACAACCAGGTTTTTCAATAAGTAAACGTTAACGAACGTTCAAAAGGTTTACTATGACGGGACGAATTGATAAGCAAACAGTCTGGGACCTTACAAAGGCGTCCATTGTAGAAGTCACAGTCTTTGTTACGCTTCACACTGGGTCTTTGTTTCTATAAACTGATTATATTCCTATATTCCGTGGAATGTATTTATCTGTATTGACTTAGTTGTGAGTCACATTGATAAAGTTAGGTAATGTCTTTGACGCACTTGTGTGTAAAAATAATTATTGTAATTTTATGATTTTCTGTGTAAAAATGTACTACAAAGAATCCTTTCGTCATGGTACTGTTTGAAATTGTAGCTTTATAATAGTTTTTTTTTTAATGCGACGGTGAAGTTATCTCGGTGACTCAGCAGGCCCAGAAGGAGGTAGAGAGTAATGAGATGGACTTCTACTTAAAGAAAGGGAGGGCAGGGTTTTGCCCTACACTGGGACACCAGTATTCATCATCATCTATCTAGCCTTTTCTCAACTATGTCGGGGTTGGCTTCCAGTCTAACCGAATGTAGCTCTATACCAGTATTTTACATGGAGTGAATGCCTATCTGACCTCCACAACCCACTTAGTACCTACTGGGTAATACGATACCCCTTGGTAAGACTGGCTGTCAGACTTTCGGGACACTGACTACCTATTACAACTGCCGACACGGCTGGCGCAGTGGCTGAGCGGTCAATTGCTACGCTGCGTGTCGCGGGTTCGATCCCAAACATTTGTATGGCCTTCAGATAGTTGTTTCGGGTCTGGCTGTTTGTGTATGTGAGTTTAAATGTTTGTAAACGCACCTACGATACAGAAGAAAATTTTAGTGTGGGGCAAAGTTTAAAAAAAATCATCTCTCTAAGATCTACAATGTCAGCCGAGACCAACAGCTTAACGTGCTGAAACTCGGTATTTCTTTCGAACAACCCGCAACCCCATTCAAAATTCCCCTTGGAACTGTTCGTAGCATGTAGATAAGAAAGGTACCTGATGTCTAGTATCATCAGCCATCTTGAAAGTAATGCCTTAGCTGACAAAGGTCTGTCCTGTACTGATGGCGCGGGCAGGCGGACCAGGGTCACGCGCCTTCCTCCCAGGCTGCGACACCGAAGTGGCACGATGTATCTAAAAACAGTTTATGGTTAGGTTAGCTTTGTATAGCTACTTCTGGGGTGATTGTGTAGAATGCGATTATGTCCCCGCACCCCAAACAGAAGTGACGAGAAGGAACACCCTGTGGTTTTAGTCAGCAGTAGGAGTCTGACAGACCCATGGCGTAGGACATCCATCGAGGATTTCCACACGTAAAAAAAAGGCTTGTATAGTTGTGGTAGATACATCATTCTACTATTATAAATGCAAAAGTTTTTAAGGATAAATATATGTGTGGATGGATGTTTGTTACTCTTACACGCATGAATTACTAAACAGATTTGATTGAAAAGGATGCATATTTTATAGCCTAGACGCCATCTATAAGAAAAACGAACGGTTTTTTATTATTTTCTGTGGAAATAAAACACCACTACAAATAAAGTAAGAAAAAAAGATTTATTTTCGTTGGATCCCAGTTTTTGATCCCATGTTTTAGGTATTAACGATGGGTCCCATTTGATATTACCATTGAATCCCATTTTATGACAACATGTGTACATTTCAGAAGAAAAGTGATTTACTTTTATTAAATATTTCAAAAACAACGTGTGTCTATTTTGGATTTTTTAGGATTGTTGCCACTGGGGAATAAATGAGACAAATGATGTACTCCAAATAGTACTAGACTGGCATGAGTTAAAAATGATCAGGTTTATTTGTGATGTTTATAAATAAATAAATATGAACGCCTTCAAAACAAGCGCCTCTAAGCTCAAAAAAAAATACTGCCGTCATAATTTTTCCATATTTTTTTTATATAATGTGGCCGTTTCTGGCACACAGGTCACAGTTTTAACCTAACCTTTTTTTTTGTAAATAAGTAATTATCCTAATCGAAATAGTTCAGTTCCGGGTAAACAAATAAAAACAATCTCTTTTTTCTATAAATGCAAGTCGTTTGTGGCACTCGCCGACCGCTGCCGCGGCACCGCTCGCTCCGCTCGCTCGGCTCGTGCGTAGGAGGTCACAGTTTTAACCTAACCAAACCTAGTTCCCGGTTCCTATAATTTGTTTGGGTAATGAAATTTTGTCCAAATCTTTTCGGAAAAACGGCAGGCACCCGTTATTCTAACATAACCTATCCACATACCCAAATTTCATCCAAATCAGTCTAGAAGTTTGGGCGTGTTGGAATAACAAACATACATACAAAATTTCGCCTTAAAATATTATTGTGATTTTGTTGTTGGATGTACCCGCATTCAGATGTTTTTAAACATCTGGGATCCAACGGAAATAGTTTTTGGGATTCAGTGGCAATAAAACGTATTTTTTTAGTATTTTTCAAATTTGGGATTCAACGGAAATATATAATAATGTTTTGTGGGATCCAACGCCAAAAATATTAAAGTGGGATCAAAAACTGGGATCCAACGAAAATAAGCGGAAAAAAATACGACTGCTTTAAGAGCCAGTTTTCGTGGCATTGATAAATGATGTTTATTTTGCAAGTAGGTTTCACAAAACTAATAATAATTTTTTTTAATAAACTTCCTCGAAAACTGGACCTTATTGCACTACGATCAGGTTCAACATGCAATGTATGTTACATGCATGTTTCTTTTTCATTTATAGCAAGGAGGGTTTTCATTTATTTCTTGTTTCACCACTGATCAAATTTTTGATCTGATCTATTATACTCTGATCTATTAACTGATCAATTATTCTATTCTATTTTAGAGTAATGGAGGCGTTTTTATTCACATGAGAATTTGCCACTGCTGTTCTCGGCTTTATAACACCCTCGCCTAACGGTTTGGGCGTTAAATCTGCCTCGGCCGCAATGACAAAGTTTCCTTACTTGAATCAAAATGTATTGTTTCCCGAGGTTTGAAGTCACTTGTTGAATAATTTGATTCTAGTCTCCGATAAGGATAATTTACTAAAAATATAACACAAACTAGGTATTTAGTAAAGTTTTCCTGTAAATACATACATCACCATCAAATTGATTACCCCGACGAATACAAATTAGCGGCGGAAGCAATCAATAAATCTAACGCTAAGTACATTCGTCATAAAGTGAATAATTCATTATTTTATTGATTTCCTTTCCAGTGGTGACGGCCTTCTTGATTTGCTGTAGTCTGGCTGCGGGTTTAAATTTAATAATCAGTTGCAATCTTTTGGATCACAGTTACTTTCGTATTTATTTATACTATGTGCTTATAAGAAAAAACGCTTTCTCGTATATTTTTCTCATTTAAACCTTTTCATTTTGATACACATCTCATGAGAATGCATAAAAACGAACTAGTCAGCCATCTTTGGGAGTCCGCCATATTGGATTTAGAATGATGTTACTTAGCAGTACCAACATTGTAATACAGATTAAACATTAGTATGCAAAATTTTTGTTAAATCGGATACCGGGAAGTGAGTTAAAAAGTGCTGTTTTTTTTTGGATCGAAGGTCCTTATTGCGCGTTGCGAAAGGAGGCTAGACGGAAAAAATTAAGACCAAAAGTTGTAACGACACTTTTTGCTATAGTTGTAACGTGTTTCTCTGTCTGTCTCTCTCTCTTTCTCTCATAGAGAGCAAGCCAGTTATTTCCATTTCGTCTTTCTATTTCGCATTAAACAGTGTGGTCTCGCGACGATTATTTTTGTTGAGTGTGTACAGGTTTTTTGTACATAATAAATAATAACTTCGTTCCATCTGCGTGTCCCTTGACACCTCTCAGGTTTTTTTTACATAGTTGTCAGTGATTGCAAGTGTGTTATAAAGGAGGCTTTCTTGAATGATGGTGAATGAATGGTGATAACTAGTAACCAGTTACTTTGAGGCCTTCAAAAATATTTTGTGTTTTTTTTTAAACTGATAAACTCCCCTTTTTCATAGGTACATTTTCTGCAAAAAAGAACAACCTCTTTTAAGAGCCATTTCACATTTTCGCCCAAATTTTTAAGACTTTGAGCTTCTCTATTACCATCTAAGTAATATCTAGAATTTATTGAATGAATACAAAATATAGATTAATCGTTTATAGTGTCGTTTAATGTAACACATTTACTAAAATCGGTTTGTTTAATTTATAATGACACATCTCCCACAACCATTTTACTGAAAAATTGCCGCAGAGTCTACTTCTGAGTCCTAAATCTATCAATAATACTTATAAATGAAACTAAACAAAATACATACAGGTTCAGACATATATTTAAATCGTCGTTTAATGAAATAGATTCCTGAATTATATTACCATTAATTAGTAAAAAAATAAATTCTTAGACCAATTTTTAACTTCTATTTTGTTTTTTTTACGTGTTTTTTGGTTCAAATACATAGTAATTATAAAAATAAAATTATTCAGAAATAATCTATGTTCTTTGGGAAATAGAACCCTATAGTTATTTTGAAAATATTTGCATATAATTTGTCAAAATATCAATTTGAACATCAGTCTAAATTACAATAACATATAAATACTAATACAATACTAAAATAAAATTTACCAAATCATATTACGATTACGGCTCAAGATTGCTCTCGTGTTACACTGTTTATATTGCACGTGTGTGGCTCGCTACGCACACATAAACAATGACGCACTCTTTTGCCTAAACTCGAGCGCAATCATTTTGTGAAATGGCTCTTAATTGAGGAGGTTCCGTTAGGGATTTGTGGTACTAAAACCACCCTAATTATTAGACTTAAATACTTAAACAAAATAATTACTTACACATCCTGACAGCTAGAGAGAATATCCTCATCATCCGGGTGCCTCTTATGCCACAACTCCGTCAGCCCTCCTGGCCCTCTTGCCGTGTAATACCTCCTCGCCCTCTTGGCTGCTTCGACTTCATTACCCTCGCAGGCGATGGGGAAGAGACCTAGCACCACCAGCTCCTCAGGAGAAGGTTCTCTGGTCAGGTTGTCACAGGCCCATCGTTGAGCAAACGACGCTGCAGGTGACATCCTTAACCTGGAATAAAGATTAGGATGATGTTTGAGTGGGCAATATTTTTGTAGGAATGGAGGAGAGACAAAATAGTCCCGGTGTTGCGGGTTGTTCGAAAGAGATATAGAGAAAAAGAGGAACATGGGTGGTGGGGCAATATAAGGAACATGGGTGGGTTTTAGTCAGTACAAGGCTGACACTCCTCCCTGGTCCGTCCAGAGCGGGGAAAGTTATTTGATGATTTCCCAGTCGCTAAAAAAAAAATGAAAAAGGGTGTGCCAGTCCAAAGGCGGTGGACCTGGTAGGCCCCTCTGCTTTGCTAACAACTCTTGAAGGTGCACGTGAAACACGAACGTGCCGTCGACACGGCCTGTCATCACTAGACGGACGGACGGTGAGCGACCCATTACTCACAGTCTACGGACCCGCATCTACGGAGCGTCTCCCGCGGTGGCTTGGTTGGTTTTAGGTTCTCTTCCTTAAGGCGCGGTAACAAGCTAATCTTTAGGTATTCGCGGAAGTGAGGCTAGCTGCATACTGGGCATGCTCTGACACAAGTACACGACAGTATTGCATCGAAAGAATAGAAATAAGGTCGAAAATATTTTGGTGTTTGATTTTATTTGAATATCATGTCCACCAAAATGTAGGTCATTTTGCAGTTATAGTTGAAAATTAAAAAAAACAGTTCCGTCTTTGAAACATTTTAGATATCTCTTTAGTCTATAGCATTTCCTTTGTTATAGATATAAAAAATATGATGGTTGTCGCTGAAAAAATTGAGAGAGAGAGATTCCGAGACGAAAAAAATTTTTTCGTGGTCTTTTTAAACATTTTTTTTTCGTAGTACTAGACCACTTTTGTAAACTGATTTTGTTTAAGTCTTTACTTTGTGTATTGAACTATACACGGTATTTTTTTTGGCTAGTGGCATGTAAAGATACGGCTAACTTTGCGACGAAAATCTAGACGTTTTACGAAGTGTTTGCTTTGTACAGCGCCTTAAAAGTCCGGCCACCTCCTTAGCTAGCATATTTGGGTATTATTTCTACTTTGCAGAAAAAGGTGACCGCTTCCCATTGCCTCTCGCTCCAAACCATGTACTGAATTAGGGCCGGACATTTACACAGCTTCAAGGACATGTCGTTGACAAAAAACATTACAATACCAAACTGCCCACGACATTGTCCTTGCTTTGTTCTCAAATACAATATAAGAGAATTAAGTTACAGTCAAGGGTGGACTCTTAACCTCTCTAAGTGGTTTTACAAAAAATATATCATTTAGAAGCACGCTCTGGTGCCTTTATAGAAGGAAAATCGTTGAAATTGGTGTAAATTACTCGACTTGAAAAAAAAATAGAGTAATGTTGCCGTTTTGATGAATTTGTAGTGACTTTGGTTGTCTTCTTTTTGGTTGTTTAAAAGGACTAACTTATCTAAAGAAAACTGTTGTTCCCATATATCGACATAGGTCATGGTTACTATATCAACTGCAATTAAGTTTTTGATGCAAACCTTTCTTGTGCTGCGTTTCCAAATTAACGGTTTTTCTACTAGTTCTATAATATTGCGTGTTGCCATATTTCACGATTTTAGGTCAACGGGAAGAACCCGTTTTGATACCCTTTGTGAACGTCTTTTTTCTTTCCTTTTTCTTTCTTTTAAAAAAAAAACTTGCCCCACACTAGGAATATCTCCTGTATCGTGGGTGCGTTTACAACAAACATAAAACTCACATACACAAACAGCTAGACCCGGAACAACTATCTGTAGGCCATACAAATATTTGTTCCGTGCGGGGATCGAACCCGCGACACGCAGCGCAGCAGTCGATCGCTCAGCCACTGCACCAACCGTGCCATATATTTTGATTGCGTAGACTTAGATTAATTTCTATGGGACCGCAGACCTCACTATATGGTATGAAGTTTAACTCGATACCTCCACGCGTTCCCGAGTTAAAGGTTTTGACACACAGTCAGACAGACGGACAACAAAGTGATCCTACAAACAAAGGGTTCCGTTTTTCTCTTTTGAGGTACAGAACCCTGAAAACTAACACACTCAAACTTAGACAGATATATCATCATAATATGTTAATCCTTACTAATTACTAATATAATAATTAATATTATAAAAGCGAAAGTGAGTTTGTTTGTTACCTCTACACGCTTTAATGGCTGAACCGATTTTGATGAATTTTGGTACAGAGATAGTTGAGAACCAGGAGACGGACATAGGCTTATTTTTATTAAAAAAAAGTGAGATATGAGGGAGAACGAGGAAAGAAAAGGGAAAACTTAGCATTGCTATTACAAATCAATCAGACGCAAGAGCTAAAACTGCAGGTCTGCTTGGTGTGTTATACCGAATTTAACGCGAGCGAAGCCGCGGGCGAAAGCTAGTAATACAATAAAATAAGAACATGGTATTTCATGAACACAAGACAGATCCTACTTAATATTATAAATGCGAATGTTTGTGAGGATGGATGCATGTATGGATGTTTGTTACTCTTTCACGTCAAAACGACTGAACGGATCTTGATAAAATTTGGCACAGAGGTAGATTATAGTCTGGAATAACACATAGGATATGGGATAGGGATTTTTTTTTAGATATCACGCGGGCGAAGCCTCGGGCGCTAGCTAGTAAATCATATGTATGCAACAAACAAGTAACACAAATTAGTTACCTAGTTTTGAATGACCATACAAATCACTTGCTAAACAATTCAAAGGTCTTCTCACTTATTTACTACAAGAGAACTTATTGTTTATGTATTTTTTCCTAAGCATACACTTAACGGTGTTAGAGTTGAGAACAATGTCCGTTACTTATGAGATGTATTGAAAGAACATTGACCTTATGAGTCAGAGATGGACTCAGAAAAAGGTTTATTTGCAATCGTGATGTTTAAATGCATTGCTAAGTTGTTTAGAATACGTAATTATAGCATTTTTCATTTATTTTTCTCTTATTTTTTTTTTAAACGTAGAATACATTTTTAAATATTTCTTAAAAAAAATAGAAAAACATTTAAAAATATAAAAATAGGTCTTCGCCGTCCAATTTTCATGTATATGTAAATAAACATAGTACAAAGGCAGACTTAATGCCTTGGGCATTTTTTATCAGGCAAACTTAGGGTGATGCAGAAGCATTACGCCATTCGGTCTGTGGATGGGTGACCGTTCGTCACAGAGCAAGACCTAAGAACTCATGTTGAAACCATTAATACCGGCTGTCATTTGTAGCACTTTGACCGTCGTAACAGGTCACACGACCAAGAGAGTAACCCTCGATTTGTGGAGATCAGAGAGGTACTGGTATTCCGCCTCACCTGGTTAGACTGAGAGCTGATTTCAACTGTAGTTGAGAAAAGGTTAGATGGATGGATACGGGTTGTTTAGCGGTCTTTGTCTCTAGTATTTAGTATGGGAGTTGTCAATGAACTTTATAATGTTGTGTGTATGCGTCATTTTGAATAAATCATTTTTGTTCATTGAAGTCGTATGATTTTCCTTAAATATTTTTTTTATAGGGTTCATAACTGTTAATTGATATTTATAAATATTCATTAAATTATTTAAAAAAAATAAGATAAATTATATTTTCTTATGAATTCATCTGCCTAGCCTTTTCCCAACTATGTTGGGGTCGGCTTCCAGTCTAACCGGATGCAGGTGAATATCAGTATTTTACATGGACCGACTGCCTATCTGACGTCCACAACATAGTTAGGTAATACGATACGCCTTGGTAACACTTTTGGAACACTGACTACCTGTAACGACTGTCAAAGATCTACAAATGACAGCCGGGAACAACAGCTTAACGTGCTTTCCGAGGCATAAACGTAAATAAACGAGGAGGAAACTCGGTATGTAACGGGTGGTCACCCATCCACAGACCAACCTAGGCAAGCGCAGCTTAACCTAAAGATAGACCCGAGTGGCAGCTGTTATTTAGCCACGAGCTCCTCATTTTTTTATGAATAAATAAAATGAATAAAAAAAATATTTTTAATATGAATATTATAAAATAAAACAAATTGGTAATAAAAAATAATAAATTTGAAGTCACAAATTTTTTCTTCTTACTCAACTGTGGCGGAGCCCAATAAGATGGTGACATTTTTTGACAACCAATATTAAATTATAGCACTGCCTTACTATCATTTATTCATCATATCATCAAACATATCATTAGATGCCTTATACCGATGCCAATAAGTATAAGTATTTCCTTGGCCACCTTTTACGTAACATGTAAAACACGCTGTAACCTTATAAGCCGGAAAAATGTAACATTAGATTTAACCTTCTTCTAAATACTTTACACATAACTTACCTACATTTTACTATTAACTCCATCCACTTAAAAAAGTTAATAACAGACACCGCAAAACTAAAATAACTTTCATACATAATTTAGCGGGCATCGCTACACCGTCATATTTAGATTGTTAAAACTTAATTTATATGTATATAAAATAGTAAATTAAGTTTCCATGTAGTGTAAATTAATAATTTATTTTCTGTTTTACACCTACCATTCTTCGTCTCGACCGGTAGAAAAGTCCGCCTTTGTATTTTGCTCTATATAAATAATTTAATAATTTAAATTTTTAAAACCCAAATATTGGTAAAACAACGCCTTAAGTAAATCATGTCATTTGTAAATCTAACCACAATACAAGGTCATCGCATGTCCTTCTACGCCCTCTAGCAGCGTTTTCACAAATTAAATGACTAATAAATTCCTATAAGTCAAATCGAATTTCAAAACTGTTATATACCTTGTATAAGAAACATTTAAAGAACAATAGTCGAAAATACCAGCGTATCCTATCACGTACTTCCCTTGACATTACACGATATACTATTTGAATCGCCTCTCTAATGTCAAATGTAGATGACATTTGTGACGTATTTGTTTACAATGACATTAGGTGTCATTGTTTTTCTGCTGGTTAAATAAAATTAATGGGGGCTCGATGAGATGATGCGTTAGAATAATATACTAAATTGCAAATTTTATGGTTACATTAGCTGGCGCCGCAGCTTTGCCCGTGTCATATCGAAAAAAAAGTATCCTGTGTGTTATTCTATACCATAATCTATCTCTGTGCCAAATTTCATAAAGATCCGTTCAGCCGTTTTGACGTAAAAGAGTTACAAACATCTATACATCCATCCATCCATCCTCACAAACATTCGTATTTATAATATAAGTAGGAAGTTGTATAAGTAGTCTTATCGCTAATAGCGATATTATCTTCCAGACAACGTTTGGATGGACTGTACGATCATAAAAATATAACCAGGGGTAGTCAATGGTGTACCTACTGCCAATACTACGAAACAACTGTTATTTATTCAGATATATAAATACACAAGTAACTAGTTTTGTGTTGGATTGTGTTTGTGTATGTGATTTTGGCATAGCTGCTTTTCTGTCATTATTCATAATTTTCCTGCCCTTGTCCCATTCTATTTAGGGTCGGCGCAGCACGTTTTCTTAGTCTCTATCAGACATCACGGCATAATTTACTCTTTTCTCCTTCATATCATTCCTTACACAATCCATCCATCTTTTCTTTGGCCTTCCTCCGCTCCGCTCAGAGCAGAAAAAGTTATTTAATGATTTCCAATCAATTAATAAACAATTAATTTTATCATGATTGTGTTTTTAAAAGACCGATGCGTCATAATGTTTACGAAAGTTATTATTATTTTCAATACATTAGTTACAGACCACATCTGCGGCTTTCCATGTGATCCATCAATAAATTTGTTACTTTATTTGACATAATGGTAGTCTGTCAGCTCGAAGTTTGCGGAGGAGCTTCTGCACTTATCCAAAGTTATTGTGAAGTTTAGCATAGTCCTTTATGCAATTTTATATTGCCTCTCTCAATTGAGGTTTTTGGTCCGAAATTAGATTATCCAGAAAATAATCTCAGTGACTGACAGTGGTTGTGGGTTGTTCGAAAGAGATACCGCGGTCCCGGAACAAAAAGGACAAAAGAAGGAACATAAATGGGTTTAGTCAGTAAAAGCCTGAAACTCCCTTTCGCTCCGCCCACAGTGGGAGAAGTTATTTGATGAATTCCTACCCGAAAAACAAAGTGACTTATCTCTTTTGCTGACTGTACATGCCGGTAAAATACATAACCTCTTTTTTAAGAAGTCGGTTAAAAAAGTAATAAGGTCGAGTCAGACTGTAAGCGTCAGCTTGAGGAAGGATTATGATTATTTTGTGTGTTATATGGGTTTTAAGTACCTGAATCAAATGAACTTTATTTTATAGCAAAACTGACTTCCAACAAAGAAAAACTATGAAGTGGAAAATAACTTTACTTCCGGAATTCAGTGATTTTTTTTGGTTTCGTTGGGTTATTTGCCACCGACTTCCGGAACTAAAGTTATTTTCCACTTAATTTTTTCTTTGGAAGTTTTCTATTTTAGAATTTTGAGTACCTAACAGTATGATCATGTATCAAATAATTTTTATCGAGTATTTATTTTCCATTGTTACTAAAAGATTAGCAGATCATCCATATCGAGGAAAAAAATATGTATTATGGACGACAACTTTTCTGGTTCTCAGGTGGTCTCCCTTATCAATTTTATTTATATTGCTTAGGTAGTTTTACCTATATCAATAAAATTGATATGGAACCACCTGAGAAGTATCTATAATATCCTATCAAATAAAAAAGAAAAATAATTTGGCAAATCGGTCCAGGCGTCTTTGAGTAATCGGTGAACATACATAAAAAAACTATGGCGAATTGAGAACCTATAACCTGTCTTCTCAAAACCTCCTCCTTTTTAACCGATTAACCGTAATCGGTTAAAAAGGAGGAGATTCTATTCGCCGTAGTATTTTTTATGTTGTTTAAAACGATCACAACAAACGTTCCAGTAGATTACTGAGTCTTAAAACGAAAGCTTAAACGATTTCAAAGGCTGCAAGTCTTGCAAGATCAACAGTTTTAAAGCAGTTAACGGCAATAAAGCACCATTATGAATTACGTTATTTTTGTCACGCACGTTGATTTACCAAATTTTTCTCAAGAATCGTAAAACGAGTTGCGTGTGAATGACAATGAAAAAATATGTCTCTAATGTTTTCTAAAATAATTTGAGTCGCTAAGTTTTTCTTTTCAAGTTAGAAGTTTGACAATTTCTATCAATCATCATTGTCATTCTACTGCCTTTTTTATTAACCAGCGCTACTTTCAAACTTCCTTCAAGTACGTTTCTTACTTAATCCATTCGTGTATCTAACACCACACACCCCCTTTAGCATTCTCATCTCAGCCACGTGAAATTGCTTTTCATTCATGCCTTTTGAGGTCAAAGATTCTGATTTCTGTCAAACATAAAGTATGTTATACATATGATGGGTGTTTTAAACCCACTAGGGACGACCTTTGTCTGCGTAAGATAAAAATATTACCTACTTCTCTATTTGAATCTCTTCTCATTTTGGTTCCGATTTCATAGGCTTTTTTTTTCACAGAAGTCTAATACTGTTGTACCGGGATTGCGGGTTGTTCGAAAGTGGTACCGCGGCCCCGGAACATAAAGGGCAGTAGAAGGAACATGGGTGGGTTTTAGTCAGTCAGTACAAGTCTAACACTGTATCCCTCCCGCTCTGGGCGGAGCCCAGTTAGTTAAAGTTGTTTGATGATTTCCCACCACAAAAAAAGCCTAATACTGTTTATTATATAAAAAAGTAGGCATAGTTACTCCTTATAACATTTCAGCTTTCTGCCAGTAAAAGTTCAGTTAAGACCGATCGAGCCCTTTCAGAGATTAGTCGGAACAAACAAATCTGTTTGTGAACAAACATTTGCCTTACCGTATGTTTCTAATTTCAGCTTATTCAGACAACGTTTATTTATTTATTATGAATATGAATTGGGCTTGATAGACTATTTTCCAATACCAATTCAGTTATAACAGATCAAAGTCATTATGAGTAGGTTTAAATAGGAATTTATGCATGAAATGTAAAAGTTCACAATCGCTCAGCCTTCCGAAGGTTTCTCACGCCTACCTACGCCCTCTTTGTGCCACCGATATTAAAATGGCTTAGGGTGCGGCTTTAGTAGCATGCGAAAGGCGACATCTTGTTGAGTTTATAATATTTCAGTTAAAACTTTTACATAGAAGGAAAAATGTTTGAAGAAGTACCTGTAGTACCTGATAGTAGTAGTTTTGGTGAAGTTTAATGAATTTTATCCCAAAATATTTTATTATTTATTTAAAAAAAACGTTGGCCCACTCTAGGATTTCTCCTATATCGTGGATGCGTTTACCAACATTAAAACAGCCAGACCCGGAACAACTATCTGTAGGCCATACAAATATTTGTTCCGTGCGGGGATCGATCCCGCGACACTCAGCGCAGCCGTCCATCGCTCAGTCGCTGCGCCAACCGTGTCGTGAAAATTCTTTTAAAATTGCACGGTTCCTAAAAAAAAATACACTCACTTATGTGTACCGACTCCATTGAGTGTGTCGTCACGAGGTGTTCGCAACAGCGTCGAAATATCAGCTACCCTACCATGACGTCTTAAAGCAGAACTTATTCCACTGAGGGAAAGAGACAGAGCTATACAGGGTGTCTAAGCACCATCTCTTTCCCTCAGTGGAATAAGTTCTGCTTTAAGACGTCATGGTAGGCCTACTGGAGCGGATAATACCGTAAGTGACAGTTTCAATTATGTTCTTCTGGCATGTTAATATCTTCTGTGTGTTGAAGGATTAATACGACTATTTTAATGCACCTGGGTGCCAGACAATACTCAAGCTTGTAGTAGTCTAAAAAGGTTGCAAATTTCTTGCTGTCGCCATGGAGCAGCCATAGTCTTTTGACTTTTAATTTGAAACTACCAACTATCCGACCTACAGCAAAATCTCCGACGGGGTAATTTCTAACGTTGATGGATGTTGAGGATGTTGGACTCTTTTATAAACCTTTGGCGGAAATAAATAAATTGTCAAAGAAGTACTCGAGTGCAACCTGCGACACAAACAAAGAACTAAAAATCTTGCATCAAGTGATTTTAAGAACTCCACACTAACCTGTCAGATAGTAACTCAAGTCGTATGCAAGCACAGGGCCATTATCGGCGGTGCCATTGTGGGCTTAGATACCGCAGTCCCGGAACATAAAAGGCGTAAGAAGGAACATGGATGGGTCAGTACAAGTCTGTCACTCCTTTCAACTTCGCCCAAAGTGGGAGAAGTTATGTCCGAGGACAGCTAAGGTCAACGATAGGATCAGCTAACTGAAAAGGCACCAAGTACCTCGCGACTTGAGACTAGATCCGAGGGCTGTGGAATCCGGGGTTGCGGGTTGTTCGAAAGAGATACCGCGGCCCCGGAACGTAAAGGACAATAGAAGGAACAAGGGTGGGTTTTAGTCAGTACAAGTCTGACACTCCCCCCACGCCCAGAGCGGGGGAAGTTATTTGATGATTTCCCATCCGCAAAAAAAGGAATGTGGAATTTCACTCCCCGTTCCTCATTCATCAAAAACCGTAGCATAAAGGAGCGTTCAATCCGCTACTTCTTATGCACCATGTCCCTACCTGAAGGTTAAGTCACGGAACTTCCCATAGCGCCTCGATAAAGGTCATACTCAACCGATGCGAACCTTTTTGTAATGAGCTTGATCGATTCTATCACGATTTTATATAGTGCTGTCATTTGTTTTTAATTTATGCATAGTGCTGTCATTTCTTTTTAGTTCTCATTCTAGCGATTTACTTTGAATCCTTACTAATATTATAAAAGTTAAAGTGAGTTTATTTGTTACCTCTTCACGCCTTAACGGGTAAACCGATTTTAATGAATTTGGACCCAGGAGACGGACATGGGCTATTTCTTTTTTTTAAGTGAGAAATTAGGGAGAAAGAGGGAAGAAAAGGGAAAACTTAGCATTGCTATTGCAATAAATAAGGCGCAAGGTCAAAAACTGCCCCCCCGCTCCGCCCAGAGCGGGGGAAGTCATTTGATGATTTCCCACCCGAAAAAAATGGTCAAAAACTACAGGTAGCAGGTACCTGCAAATCAGGAAAGTGTTACCCAAAAGCTAGGATATGATATGTTGACGCACCAACATTCTATTCATCTGTAATAGATATGGTTGAGATTACATTTATTTTTAGTTGACTATGCCTATTTTCGAACAAAATTTTAATCGTAACATACAAGGTGTAAACCAATCGTTGACAAATCCGACAACCAAGTATTCTCTACTTCAAAATAAATAAGCTTACCCAAAAATTATTAATTAGGTACTACCTGTAATGATTGGGATGTTGGGAAAAAATCACCTCTCTAAAACTTCTTTCTTAATACTTAGTTATTTTCGTAGAATTTGCGAAATGTCTTTTTTAAAAATAAAAAAAATATATATCATTTAACCATATCATATCATTTTACAACACAGTAAATGTAAATTGTTAATAATTACGATATTTATGTTGAGGCATAATAAAATAGAAATAAATAATAATACTACTTTATGAAGTAATGTTATATTAAGACATAGGTATGTTTTTGAGGTCAAAACACTCTCTTTTACAATTCTTACATTGTTTGTATTGTACATGTCGTGTTTTAATAAAAAATAACAATGCAATGATACATTTTTTTTTTGTAAATGACTGAAATATTTGCATTATTTCTAAATTGATTGTGTTGCGTATTTTATACAATTTATTCCATTTTATGAAAGTAACTGTCTTTACTGATCTAATTATCTGGTTGTTATGTAAGTATTAAAAAATAAGGCACACAGATATAAGAGCAAAAATAAAAACAAATGATGCCTTACTGCAGGGGTGGCCGACTTGAATACACCCCAGATCTACTTTTTACGGACGAGAACCTGAATATGAAATATGTATGCTATACGTGCGACTAAAAGAGTGATGGATATAAATGTTGATGGACGGAGAGCGAGAGGAAGGCCGAAGAAAAGATGGATGGATCGTGTAAGGAATGATATGAAGGAAAAGGGAGTAAATGATGCCGACGTCTGATAGGGGAGAATGAAAGAAGGAAACGTGTTGCGCCGACCCCAAATAGAATGGGACAAGGGCAGGAAAATGATGAAATGTAGATTTTTTTTATAATACTCGCAGACTTTTGGTGATTACGTTGCGCATCTGTTAGACGTATTTTGTTACGTCCTCACGCCTAAATGGCTTAACCGATTTTGATGAATTTTGGTACAGAGATAGTTGGAACCCTGGAGACGTACATAGGCTATTTAAAAAAAAAAGATTGAGATATTAGGGAGAAAGAGGAAAGAAAAAGGCAAACTTAGCATTGCTATTACAATAAATAAGGCGCAAGGGCAAAAGCTACAGGTAGCAGATACCTGTAAATCAGGAAAGAGGAACTGTGTTACCCCGAATTTAACGCGAGTGAAGCCGCGGGCAAAGGCTAGTAAATAAATAAAAATAAGTCATAATTAATAGAAAATATTATCAATAGGCTTGACCAAAACATACACCTCTCTGCTAACCTCCGTAAAAAACAAACGTGATGCTGTATTTACACAATAGCTTTAAGAATTGCTCAAAAACAAAAAAAAGGATTTTGTGGTTTTATGAAACCACGATAAAAGTGAAACTTTTTTTCACATTATAGACGGCCGACCGTCACGCGACATGCAACACACAAACAAAAAAGTTTAAGACGATGTAATAAAAGTTTCACTTTAAAAGAGGTTTTATAGTCAGCCGACTACAGCACGATAATCTGATGCTGTCTGTTGCACTACAAATTAACAGCATCCGACACGACTGAGGAGAGACTTGACCTAATCTTATCTTTGAGCTAGATCTCACGGCTATCTGATGGCTCAGCTAATAGGGATGTCAAGGCTTATGTAGTAGTCTAACACATCCAATTTTTTTTTGGATGAGAACTTGGGACTTAAACATAACTGACGAAATGAGGGTGTACTAGTTAGGTACGTTTCTGTCTAACTATTACGGCGTCATGTTTTAAAAGGCAACTGAGTTTGTTAACACATCCCATTTTTTCGGATAGGAAATCATCATGTTACTTTTCCGTTCTGGGCGGAGCTGAAGGGAGTGTCAGACTTTTGTTGAAGTCGGTTAAAAATACTCTAAAATGGCATGTGCTCCTTGAACCAACCTAGCCGCCGCAGGAAAGCCTCTGGACGTCGGGCGCCGCGAGACATATGTCGGCCACCGTAGACGCGGATCTGTGAACAGTCAGCAATGGGTAGCTCACCGTCCGTCCGTCTATTGACGACAGGCCGTGTCGACGGTGCGTTCGTGTTGCACGCGCGCCTCAAAGAGAGTCAGCAAAGCAGAGGGGCTTGCCAGAGCCTCCGCCTGCCGGGGTTGCGGGTTGTTCGAAAGAGATACCGCGGCCTCGGAACGTAAAGGGCAATATAAGGAACATGGGTGGGTTTTAGTCAGTACAAGTCTGACATGCCCCCCCGCTCCGCCCTGAGCGGGGGAAGTCATTGGATGATTTCCCACCCGAAAAAAAAAACTTTTGTTGATTAAATCCCATTCATGTTCCTTCTTTTACCTTTTTTGTTGCTGGGCCGCGGTATCTCTTCCGAATAGCCAGCAACCGCGGTAGGCTTCCCTGCGTTGCTGACATCTCTTTGAGGCGTGCGAACTCGAATGTGTCATTACTAGACGGACGGACGGTTAGCTACCCATTGCTAACCATTCACAGATCCACGTCTACGGTGGCCGGCGATTGGAGGGTTTCCCGCGGCGGCTAAGTTGGTTCAAGGAGCACATCCAATTAAAGAGGATATTATGTTTGGAATAATGCGGTTTTCTTGATGTAAGTCTTCAGAGAGGGAATAGTAGTAGCTGTGTCAGACGAGCAAGAATTGGGTTTAAATCTGGTGTCATAAATATTAATCATGACTCTGATACTGGATGTTTATCATCTTATCAAAACTACGGCACCTACTCTGATTAAATATGTCTGTCTTTTAACTTTTCACGTCTCTTAGTTTAAATAGAATTTCATTTTATTTATTAAAACGTTATGCACAAGGAAAAAACTGTACAAAGGCGGACTTAATGGCTTAGGCATTTTCTACCAGTCTACCTTAAGGTGATGCAGAAGCAAAATATGGAGTATGAAGTTTGATACATCATGTTTGGAACATATGCTTCCAAGACATTTCACAAAGACAAGCAAGTTGTTTGCTTGTTTTTGATAGCAAAACTATGCAGTTGCATAGTTTTGAATGAAATATACCTCGGAAGGTTGACAAACAAACAGAAAAATTAATTAAGGACCAAAAAAAGGACACGACAAAGGCTTAATTTGTTAGAACTATAAAGTTTAGGATGGTAAACAAACGAGGGACAGTAAACAGTTGATGAGTAATATTTTACATGGATCTTACTAATCTTATCTTACGACTAATAAATGTGCGACAGTTTGTGAGTTCGTGGCTTAATAAAACCTGACGTTTGGGTCGATCTTAAGGTTAAGCCGCGCTTGCCTAGATTGGTCCGTGGATGGTTGACCACCCGATACATACCCAGTATCCTCCGTGCATCGGAAAGCACGTTAAACCGTTGCACTATGGGACGAAACGGTGTTTTCCATCTCAAAAATCGATAACTTTGTTGTTTTTTGATTTTTCTGCTTGATTTTTTTTTCACTTATTAGTGAATATCTAGGCAATAAAATAAATTAAATATCATTATTTTAATAGGTATATATTTTATGTAAAAAAATGTCAAAAGTTAAGTTATACGAAATTTCATACAATTTTTTTTACAGTTTCATTAAAATAGAAATAAAAGATACACTTTTGCTTAAAATAACTTTAAAACTAAATTATTATTATTATACAAACGGTTAAATGATAAAAAAATTTAAAAATAGCACTTATTCTATTCATCACTGTACCTTGACGTGGTTTATCAATGTGCAGACCAAGCACTTCTCGGAAACGTTTTTGGACATATTTTTTCTTGTCTTCTTTAAGTTTGCTTGTTTTCTGGAGTTGTAGCAGACCATTTCTCAAAACCTAAATTGTAAGAAATATGGAGGATCATTTCCATAAATCTGATCCAAGCGTGTAGTGTCGACAACCCGTATCTAAACGCATTTTCATTTTCAACTCTCGTTATAATTTTTGAAAGATCATTCATTTGTCTGGGAGTTGCTCCACAAACAGTGCAGGTAGTACTGGATGGTGTGTTTGTTAACACTTGAGCAAATTTTCCATCAATCATTGTCATAAACAGGTCATGTTTAACTTCGATGACTTTGTCGCCTATTGACGCAAGAGTCGGAATCAATTGACTAATTTTGGCTTCAATCTCACTGACAACTTCTGTAGTTTTTTGGGGTGTTTCTTTTGCAAATTCAAATGAAATTGGTCTGCAACATCTAACAGATGAGCAGGTAGGGTTCTGCCATATAACTGTAGAAGTTTCTTCGTCTACTAATCGTAGTGGTACAAGTGACACTATGAACAAATTGGCATCCGATATTTGTTCGTTTTCTTCCGGTAGAGTTTGTTTATACTCACTTTGCCCGGAGGATCCATCACATCCCCATTTAGTAAACAACTTGAGATGATTGTAATTTGTTGAATCTGACTTTATCTTTAAAATACGGCAAACTATATGATCTAAGAGATCTTGAAGATTGATTCTTGCGCTTATATTTGTCACCGTTATGCTGGATGCAGGCGGATAGCAAGCCTTTTTTGCTTCACTTAGTATTTGAAATGATGGTAATACAGAACTTAATTTTTTATCAACGAGCCTTTTTCTTAGGTACGCATATTGGGCTTTGCTTAAATCTGTTTCAATACACATACACAATGCTTCCTCTTTTGTAAAGGAAAGTGCATAATCTGGATTGAGTATGTTTTGTAGAATTACTATTTTCTCTTCTTTTTCTTTATTTCTGATAATAGTCACAATTGATGCTTCGTCATTTTCACCCATGGATTTACGATCCATCCACCTTGCACATAAGCGTTACGGACATATCCCATTCCATAGTCCTGGACCAGTTCCATATTTTTTCGCTTCTTTGTGTTTTCCGAACACTCGTCATATGGTTTGGCTGGTCTACCACGATCACCAGAAGTATTTAAGCCAGAAATTTATTATTTATTTATTTATAACAAAATGTAATAATTGAATACAATATTTCATAATAAAAATGAAGAACCGTAATTTTTGGGATTTATTTTTTTCCCCGATTGACATTATTGCTTCATAATCACCACTTGCGCAAAAAACGCGCAAAATTTTTTTTATTCCTCGTATTACTGAATAGGTAACGTCTCTATTAGAGTGATTAACTAGACACCGGCAACTTTCGGCAACAGCGAAAACTCCAATTGAAATTAAACAAACACGAAATTTTCTTTACTTCACTAAAAATTTTTTTTAAAATAAAATGTATATTTTTTTTTACAAAAACCAAAATAATTGCAAAGTGTACATTCTAAGCTATCTAATGATGTATTAGACTAACATATTTTCTTGGAAAAGTTCCGTATAATTTGGTGTTGAACTTCCTTAACGGCGATTTAATTGGCATGAAAATATTTATGCCCAATGTTTCAGATTCATTTTATAAACTTAAAACTAAGTTAATTATATTTTTTTGGAATTTAATCGTAAGTTCCATCCTTTGAGAGTATGAAAACATAGAGAAACCAATGAATTTACAACTTTCGTCAAAACCATTTTTGAGATGGGAAACGCCGATCCGTCCCATAGTGCGTTGGTTCCGGCTGTGATTTGTAGATCTTTGACAGACGTTACAAGTAGTCAGTGGCTAGAAAGTTTGAGAAACAATCCCAATTACCCTGTTGTTAATGGATTGTGGAGATCATATAGGTAATAGCTCCGTATAAAATACTGGTAATCAGCTGAATCCGGTAAGACTCTAGTCTTACTTAGTCAGTCCAAGCCGACCCCAACAACCCCGAAAAGGCTAAGCAGATAATGACTATCACGAAAGAGCTACAGAACGAATTTTGATGAAACATTCCAGGAAAATCCTTACTAATATTATAAAAGCGAAAGTGAGTTTGTTTGTTTGTTACGTCTTCACGCTTAAGTAGCTAAACCGATTTTGATGAATTTTGGTACAGAGATAGTTGGGAATTTGGCAACGGACATAGACAATTTTTTTTGGAAGCTAGTAGTTTATATATCAGAATACCATTTACAGAATATCATTACAGACGATATAATATCATTCATAATGATATTGTATTCAAAATATTTACGAGGGCTAATCTGCGAGAGTTAGTATAAAAATAATTTTAAGGTTTGTCAAGTATGTTTGGATGTTTCTTTTTATTTTATAACCTGGAATAACAAAGGAATACTGGAATACTTTTTTTGTTTTCGAAGGCAAAGTACGTGACCAGAAGCTAGCATGTATATAAAGATTATCTATCTGATTATATCCGTCTATTGGGTAATCTAAATCCTAATGATAAGACTGATCTTAACTTGATCTAGGTTTAATGACGATGGGTCATTATTTCAGAGTTTGTTTGTACACGATGATTAACTCAGTTCTTAAAGATTATAATTATATGCTACGAGCATTTTCCCGCGGCTTTGCTCGCGATAAATTCGGGGTAACACGGTTCCCCTTTCCTGATTTGCAGGTACCTGCTACCTGTAGTTATTGCCCTTGCGCCTTATTTATTGTAATAGCAAAGCTAAGTTTACCCTTTAATTCCCTCTTTGTCCCTCATTTCTCACATACAAAAAAATTGCCTATGTCCGTCTCCAGGGTCCCAACTATCTCTGTACCAAAATTCATGAAAATCGGTTAAGCCATTTAGGCGTGAAGACGTAACAAACAAACTTATTTTCGCTTCTATAATATTAGTAAGAATACGAAGACGTTCTCATTATTTGTATGTTAAGATCTTTTAAACAACGCAACTGATTTAATGAAATAGATAGAGTGACTCAAGAGGAAGGTTGATATGCATAATAAATGCAAATTATAGCAGAGAAAAAGCTAGAACATAAAAGATTTGAACTGCACCAGAGTGAAGTCGGGCGGGTCGCTAATTTGGAATTAAACACAAGTAAAAGTAAGTTTGTTCGGTAGCGTTCCGAAAATATTGCGTCGCATTGCTACCAATTGCACGCGTTTATGTTTAGGCCATACAGGCTAACGAGCTCTTCCGAGAAAATGTACAATATTTTATTGGAAAACTCCTAGTTTTTTTCGCTTTACTTTCGTATAATTATTATGTTGTATGTTATAAATATGCTGTTACTATACAATGTGCCCGGTAATGGACTAGCGATATTCTAGATACCTACTTATGTAAATTACGCTACACACTTGGGTCTAATTCACTTCCCCATTTTTGGCAGCCATTTTGAGATATTCTCTATGCGTGTACAAAAATGAATCATATCTCTCAAAGTTTTGGTCTTACTGAGACAAAAATAGGTTTATTCAGTGGGCAACAATACTGTTTATTGTTTAAATTAAGAAATGATGAGCTTACATTTTCGTAACTGTAGAAAACAAAATTAAAGTCCAAAAAAATATGCAAATCAACAAACGTAGTTTTTTTTTAAAATTAATAAATTGAGTACTATAATGCTTGTTATATAAGTACATAGAATATCGCAAGTCCGTATCCGGACACATTGTATAGCAACCGTGGGCTCTTTATTTGCAAAATAAATGTGTCTTTATGCGAATATGTTTTAATCTATGTTAATTATAGCCTACACACTAGACCTAAAACCATGCTGACCCCATAACTGAAAACGTCATCGATCAACTCGCGCGCATACATTTAAAATACAGGTCTACCTAAATCGTAAGTCCGCCATACTGTTGCGGAAGTAATGTCTAAAGCGAGGTGACTTCCTGTAGCTAGTGCTGGGAAAAGATTTATCGATAACTGTTATGATAATATGAATGATCGTTTTGGTTTATTATGTCGATAGGTTAATGTTGTGTTTAAGTATGGAGGAGATGATATTATCGATAATGGATATTGTTATAATTTATTTTGTAATGCTTTAGTCCAATATTATCATTGTTTGGTTAATAGATATATATTAAATACAACCGTTAATTGGTAGGTATTTAAAGACTATAGGTATAAATTGTTTTGAGACATAATCACATTAAATTCACAAAAAAAATTTAGGTACCTAACTACTATTCATACTTATATAAAAACTAGCTTCCGCCCGCGATTTCATCCGCGTGGCATAGTTACTTTGGGCTAACGCTAACTATAACCCGCGGGATGATCGAAATAAAATATTTTTCTCTCCCCTTTTCTTACCTCTTTCTCCCCCTTTTCTCACTTTTTTTTTTAAACCTATGTCCGTCTCCAGAGTCCCAACTATCTCCATACCAAAATTCATCAAAATCGGTTGGGCCATTTAGGCGTGAAGACGTAACAAACAAACTCGCTTTCGCTTTTATAATATTAGTAAGGATAACTATCAGTTTGTAACCTTTTCACGACCTAGGTTACCGTATTAATTTAAGATAAATTTATCTTTGTTGCAATATTCCGTTTAAAACATTAGTCCTCTTGACCGTTTCGGCCACGGTGGCCAATCTCGGCGGAGAAGTAACGTGACTGCAGAGCGTTGAATATAACAAAGTGGGCGAAGCCGAGGGCAAAACCTAGAAATTGATAAATTGTGCAAAATGAAATTCGAAACAACTACACAACAATGTTATGTTACATAACAATGTTATATTAGTTTTCTATGGGTCTATGCCACCCGAAATAAAGTATATTCATTCATAAATCGTTTGTCGGATTAGTCACAGTATCTAAATTCAAGCAATTGAAACTAGGATATCGAATCATATTACTTCATATTGTATAGCTATCATTCACTGCACAAAAAAGACCTTGATATTTTTGGGTTTTAGAATGTAGCTGTGAACAATAGAATTAGGAATGTACGTGAAAAAAACATATTTGTTGCACTTTGAATGGAAATGTTCATTGTTATTGCATGAATTTTTTACTTGTAAGTTATAAGCATGTTTATTATTAACCGACTTCAAAAAAAGAGGAGGTTATCAATTCGACTGTATATATTTTTTAATGTTTGTTACCTTTACTTTTGACTGGGTGAACCGATTTAAGTGATTATTTTTTTATTAGAAAGCTGTTGCTCCCCATTTCAATTGTACTTATATTGCTTTGGTACTTTTTGACTTATCGTTTTAAATATATTTTTTTTCTCTTTGTCTATATGGATGATCTGCTAGTCTTTTAGCATCAATGGAAAATGAATACTCGATAAAAATAAGAGATGTATCATAATACCATAACTAAAATTGCTGAAATAAAAACCTTTTTTGTAAAAAAATAAAATCGGTGGCAATTTTTTTAAAAGTCAACGAAACCAACAAAAGTCACCGACTTCCGAAAATAAAGTTATTTTTGACTTTTTTTTTTGGAAGTCGGTTTTATTTATTGAATAGTGCCTGTAGTGGTCTAAATTGTTTTTTTTGGGTTTGAGTTTGAGTTTCCTCTTCCCTGTGAGAGGGAGAGGGTTAGAACACGCTTCTTATTAGTGAGAGTTAATAACTGATAAAACACGAGTAAAACCTGGTATTTCTAAAGGTTATCGGGGTCATTAAGTACTTGATACGTCGTCAATTAGCTTGTTATAATCAGAGGTGATGGCTCGGATAACATTGATTGAACCTTTGGAAATTGATGACTAATGTGCAATAAACTATGCATGTAAACATTATTGTTTACAACTTATTGAAAATGTTAGTTAAAAATTCAAGATTTGGGCAATTTGGACTGATGAAAGGAAATAACAATGTTCAACTCTATCATGTATCAGCTGATAAAAGAATACCTTTTTTTTCAGCCTTTTTAGTTGTGGTTTGATATTCTCACACAGTTTTTTTTACAAATATTTATTTTAATTGCTACTAAGAGAAATGAGCATAACGTCCATTTGCATTCAATAAAAGAAAAATATGTAGGTAATATAGAAGATAACTCATACATTACCAAAGCGATATAGATAAAAATTATATGGAAAACCCTTCGGAAATATTTTTCCTTTTCGATTCCTTAAAATCTACGGAGAAATCGCGTAACAAATATAATAATAATCTGTTTTTTTAATGATATGGAATCTGTTTTAATGTATGTCTGTGTAGGTCTGTGTATGTTTAACAATATTATATTAGTTTTCTATGGGTCTATGCCACCCGAAATAAAGTTTATTCATTCATTGATTCAAATATACAAAATTTTTTTGGAAGTCGGTTTTATTTTTTAGAAAAAAGGTTTTTATTACAGCATTTTTAATTACTTATAGAATAATGATATATCACATATTTTTTATAGAGTAAGTATTCATTTTCCATTGTTACTAAAAGATTATCAGATCATCCATATGGACATAGAGAAAAAAATATGTAATATAGACGATAACTCATAAATTACCTAAACACTTGGAAAGTAGACACAACAAACACAAAATAAATCGGTCTAGGTGACTTTGATTTTTCGATGAATTGAGAACCTCCTCCTTTTGTGAAGTCGGCTAAAAATAAAGCCCTTCATGCCACTTGAAAAGATTCTTCGGAGGGAGACACACGCATTAGCGAGCTCAACTATTACGAAATATATCATGCCTAATATTGGTAAAAATAAGCATTCAGTTCCCGTTAAAATGTCTAGTAAATAGGTATTACCAAATATACACTGAGCAAAGTTTCCATTGTTACATAATGTGCCAAATTTGCCACCAATCAGTAACGAAATGCTCCTAAATAAGTTAGTGTTAATTACTAACTGTTAATAAAAATACGTCGATGGCTGGGAAACTGTACTACGAGAGCTGGGTTTAAACGTAAAGTAAACACGTCCATTTTTGAAACGAAAATGTAATTAGTATCCTGTTTCATAAGAATCATCTATTTTTCATCAATTCAGAATTTGTTCATATATCCTTACTAATATTATAAAAGCGAAAGTGAGTTTGTTACGTCTTTACGCCTAAATGGCTAAACAAATTTTGATTAGTTTTGATACAGACATAGTTGGGACCCTGGAGACGGACAAAGGCTATTTTAAAAAAAGAAGTGAGAAAGAGGGAAGAAAAGGGAAAACTTCGCTTTAGCAAAGCGAAGTTTTCCCTACTACTACACTAAATAAGGCGCAAGGGCAAAAACTACAGGTAGCAGTTATCTGCAAATCAGGAAAGAGAAACCGTGTTACCCTGAATTTAGCGCGAGCGAAGCCGCGGGCAAAAGCTAGTTTTCATTTTATTTGGACGATATGTATGAATGACGTTACCTTACTATTCATTGTCTTCCAAACTAAACACGGATGCAAAATTGCAGCTTATTCGGAATCCGGGAAGTGAGTCAAATTTAACTTCTAAGATTTGGTTACATGGCTAGTTAGCGATAAAGCTAATAATAAAAGAGTATTAAAAAGTCGACTCTTCTCGTGACCAGAGGGCTGGCCTTTTTTGCGCAAAGAAATAGTATTGCCATCCAACGCGGTAATACTGCCCGCCTTCTGGGCACTTTTCCTGTTGACTGTGATACGGAAGAATTTTTTGACGCCCTATTTTTTTTATATTACGCGTAATTATTTTACCATTTTTTATACTTTAACATATTTTATTCGTTTATTTATTGTTTTACAAACATATATTTACATTTTTAAATATTTCAGAAAAACACAAAAAAAAACATAAAATAGTAGCCCACCTACGAGCCGTGTCCAGGAGTACCGCTTTCTGTATCAAGCCCTTGATCCAGCTGCCTAACGAGAGCCTCCTCAGGTATTGGTCGAGGCTCTTGGCAATTAAGCCATTGGCAGATACGACTATCGGCACAATGATCGCTGAGTCCACATCCCACATATCGATAACCTCGTAAGCCAAGTCAATATACTTGATTTGCTTATCTTTTTCGGCTTTCACGAGGTTCTCATCATGTGGGACTGTTATGTCAACAATCATTGCGCGCCGCTCTGATCGATCCACCACCACTATATCAGGGGCCTAAGTCTGCTATTACAATAGTGTCAGAATGGTCGATCACTGATCGCATAATGGTTGATTTTGACAAGTTTAGTATGTAGTAGATTACCAAACTAACCATTATGCGATCAGTGATCGACCATTCTGACACTATTGTAATAGCAGACTAAGGCCCCAGGCTTGTTGGCAACAATAGTCCTGTCAGTGATGATGGATCGATCCTAGTACAATGTGATATTGTCATGTTCGAGAACTGGGTCGGGCTCATACCTAAAGTACGGCACTTTCCACAAGGTTATATTTTAGAGCAAGTTGCTGATGGATAATCCTGGCTACAAGGTTGTGTCTATGCAAGTACTCTCCGTTAGCAAGACGAGAACAACCGGAGATAAGTACATTATTTTTATTATTAGTTTATGTCTCTTTATAGTTTCTAAATAATAGTTGTTAATTTAATGAGAGAAATAAATCATTACCACTTTCATAAAAGTGGAATCCGTAATGAAAATAAAATTTGAAATGTAGGTGCAACTGCTACACAATATCTTTTAACTGTTGGATAATACTATAACTGGGACAATTTGTTTGCGCATTAGGAAACTTTATGTCAGTAACTTGATTTCCTGGCATAACATGCGTTTGCTGCACTTTATTTAGTTTTACTTTCACTTCAAACTAAACATTCATTTTGTTTTATGTCTTACCCGCGTTTTAATAGTAAAGTTGAAGTAATAACTTCATGTCAAGTAATAACTGATGCAAAAATTGTATGCAATAGACAAGAATTTAAACGAAATATGATCTGTTATTAACTTATTTACATTTATTTTAAAGACAGCATACAGAGTTATACAAAGAAAATCTAAACTTCAAACAATTATTAAACTACCAAATAAAAATCGTGTCTTAAACAACGTCAAAATTGTGTGTTAAAATGTCTCTGCTCCAGTAATCACTTTGACTTTTCTAGATTTGGGATGGATTTTAGGGTTTTGTAGAACTAATTTTATTGCTTAGTTCAGTTAAACATACTTTTGTTAAAAGTGAACTTTATATTAATTACTAGCTTTTGCCCGCGGCTTCCCTCGCGTTAAATTCGGGGTAACACAGTTCCCCTTGAGCCTTATTGATTTGTAATAGCAACGCTAAGTTTTGACTTTTCTTCCCTCTTTCTCCCTCACATCCCACTTTTAAAAAAAATAGCCTATGTCCGTCTCCTGGTTCCCAACTATCTCTGTACCAAAATTCATCAAAATTGGTGTTGTAGCCATTTAAGCTGGCTATCTACAATAAACTTAGTGGGTAGTCCCAATTTCAGTTTAATTTAGTACAAATATGATAAGTTGGTGGACAATCCATTAGGAAATTATTCTAGAAGTTTATTAAAACAATTTGATTCTTCTGGATAAAAAAACTAGACAAGAGATTTTCGTCATTAATAAAAAATATTATTTTGAAAAACAAAAGTTCGTAAGCATTTTATCCCACAAGTATGTGTACATTTTCGTGAAAAATCAAATTACTGGACTTACATACTCCCTGTAATTTTCCATTTTTTACTTGTATAGATTTTTTTTATTAGTTTGTGTCTATTTATAGGTTGTATATAGTAATTAATTTAATTTAATTTTTCAAATAAATACCGTTTGTAAAATAAAAAAGTTACTGGACTGATCAGGCTTCATTTGACACACAGAAACCTGAAAAGATGTAAGAAAATTCAATACCTAAGCAGGTGAAATATAGGGTTGAAAGTTAAATGAAATTCCCTTGCCGGGGTTGCGGGTTGTTCGAAAGAGATACCGCGGCCCCAGAACATAAAGGGCAGTAAAAGGAACATGGGTGGGTTTTAGTCAGTACAAGTCTGACACTCACCTTGCTCCGCCCAGAGCGGGGGAAGTTTTTGCTGATTTCCCATCCGCAAAAAAAGGGGTGAAACAGAGTGACAAAGTTTGTATGGGAGAACGCTATTTATTCCTTGGCCGGATTGACTTAATTAAATTAAAAGACTATTTATGATATCACGCTCAGACACTGAGGAGCTGAGCAGTGGGCAAAACAGCTGGGCACAGTATGTATATTCACACAAAGGAAACTTATAACGACCACATATTGTCGACGTTTTGTGACTTTGGTATGTTGTGATAATAATGTTTTATGACTAAAACCGCGTTTTAAAATTACCATGACTGTTTATCACTTTGATACACCACTAAACTATCGTACTTTATCGTTATACCATAATATGATGTCACTTCACTATGATCAAAATATCAAAGCCATAACTGTATATACAATTAATGTAGTTTTGACATTGATTTGATTTTTTCTTAAATATATTATGATGATTAAATATTTAACTCAATGTACACAATTAAAACAAAAGATTTTTGTTAAGGTCGAAAAATATAGATATAAATATATTTAAACAACGATGTGGGTAAAAAGTATCCATTCATATTCTCACCCTCACCAATAACCCAAATTAAAACCTAATCACTCAATCAATAAAGGAAACCAAATGACAAAAACACAATAACAATCACTCAAAACAAAAAAAAAACAGCTGTCACCGCCACAAAAAAGGTCGCGTTCTTAATTAAAAAAAAAGAATAAAAAAAAAAATCGTACCCAGTATAGGCAGCAAGCGGCTGTGGCCGTTGGCACTACACTGACTGAACGCAGTCTTCCTTGCGATTGCCTTGACCCTTACGTTCGAATGTTTATGTGTAGGCGCACCAAATACGATCAGCAGGCTCACTTCGAACCAATATGGCGATGGCGTGGTAAATAAAATGCTAACGTCAAAAGAATGCGTAGGAGGCCAAATCACAGTAACATTTTAAAGCGAAAATTTGTAATTGTGTGTGTATGTTTGTTACCTTCACGCTCAAACGGCTTAACGGATTTGGACAAAACTTTGTATGTAGTTAGAATAGCTAATACCCTAGATTAATACATACCTACTTTTATCACGGTCTAAGTGGGTGAAACCAAAGTTCTTTTAGTAGCTTTACCTTTCCGTTAATAAAATCTTAGAAATTAAATTTGGCTTAGATACTTTCCGGTTTCCAATAAAGGTGAATTTTGCATACATATTGAATTTGGCTGACGATGCATGTTCGTCATTCAGTACCCAATATGGCGAACTCCCAAAGATGTTTAGTATTTTTTATGCATTCCCACGATATAGATATCAGATAAAAGCGATTGCTGAAAGTAAAATACGAAAAATAAAATGACGTCACTCTCAAAAGGAAAACAATGGAACCCTTATTGGATTACTTTGTTGTCTGTCTGTCTGTCAAAACAATTTATTTCGGGAACGCGTGGAGGTGTCGAGTTGAAATTAAAACCATAGACTCAAGTTTATGGTCCCTTTGTGCTGTGAAAAGTCAACCCTCATATAGTACACCAATAGTAGGATTTTGACATAAGTCTCATAGAACTTATGTCAAAATACTACCTTCCGTAAGCAAAACGAGTCGTTTTTGTTTATTGGAACGGGGCTTTAGTCTATGCAGTAAAAAGATATGACCGTTTATGTCGCAAGCTTGTATGGAACCTTCGGTGCGCCAGTATGACTCGTTCTTGGTTTGTTTTTAAACTATGATATTAATTAACCGTGTATTTTTTTTAAGCATTGACCTGTTTGTTAAGAAAACAACTATAAGGTGTATACCTTGTACTTCCAAAAAGTACACTGCATTAGTGTTGTTTATATTATTTTTGTGTGGGAGAATTTGACGACACGGTTAGCGCATTGGCTGAGCGATCGACTGCTAGGCTGCGTGTCGCGGGTTCGATCCCCGTACGGAACTAATATTTGTCTGACCTACAGATCGTTGTTCCGGGTTTGGCTGTTAGTGTATGTGATTTTAAATGTTTGTAAACGCACCCACGATACAGGAGAAATTCCTAGTGTGAGGCAAGGTTTTTTAAAAGAAAAGATGGATGGATGGATTGCGTAACGAATAATAAGAAGGAGAAAGAAGTAAATGATACCGTGACGTCTGACAGTCCCTTCCATTCTTTCCTTCTTCCGAAGGAAACGTGTTGCGCCGACCCCAAATAGAATGGGACAAGAGCAGGAAAATGATGATATTATTTTTGGTTGTGTTTTTTTTACATATTAGGGCGCACAAGACATCTACTCAAGGATGACGCACAAAGATTGTTCGGCTAGCCTTTTGGGTAAATCATTTTGTAATATTGTGTGACTTAGGCCTTCTGATTTGATTATTTTGTTTGTTGTATCAGCTGGTGTCATTGACGTATCATGTTTTTGTCAAAAAGTTATTAAATACAGGCAAGAACAATTAGTTTCTGAATGATTTATGTGAAAACGAATATTTCCAGTCTTCTCATATGGAGAAGGCACGAGTATTGATCACCCTGTTTTCCAAAGGGGTATCGGCAACTTTTCATTTAGATTTAGGCGAAGCATAACCAACTATCATAAGGGTTCCATACCCCAAAAGAAAAAAAAACGAAACCTTTGTAGGATTACTTTGTTTACCGCCTGTCTGTCAGTCTGTCAAAACCCTGTGTCTCGGGAACGGGTAGATGTATCGACTTCAAAATAAAACCATGTACTCAAATCTCTGAAAGATGAGTACACGGTTTATTTTCAACAGGGTAAATTTTTTCTCAGCTCCAAGAGCGTGGTCCCTTTGAACTGTGAAAAAATTGACTCTAAGTCTAATCGAATTTTATCTATTATCGTGAGTGTGTACGGAACCCTTGGTAAGCGAGTCCAACCAACACTAGGCTGGTTTTTTTATATAGCTCGTACTGGGCAAACACCTCCCCAAATTCCTTCCACATCTTTTTTTCTTGAGCCACCCAGAATGAGCCCTTTTTTTGCGGGTGGGATCTCAACAAATAACTCCCCCCGCTCTGGGCGGAACAGGGGTGGAGTGTCAGACTTGTACTGACCTAAACCCACCCATGTTCCTTTTACCATTCTTTATGTTCCGGGGCCGCGGTATCTCGGCGTTGGCCCTGGCAGGCCCCTCTGCTATGAGGACTGAGGCTGACATCTCCGCGCCGTCGACACGGCCGGTCGTCAATAGACGGACGTCCGTCGGTGAGCAATGGGTCGGTAAGGTGGCCGGGAGTCGTTTCGCGGTGCCCGATGCCCGGGGCCTCTCCCGCGCGGTGTTGGTTTGAGATTCTCTCCCTTAAATGCCCGGCCACCTCCTTCGCTAGCTTGACTGCTTCGCAGTAGGAGGTGACCGCTTCCCATTCCCTCTCGCTCAGAATGAGCCAATTAAAAGAGTATAATTAATTTTGACAGACAACGGTAGCGAACCGACTTAAACGCGTACCGTCAGCGTTTAAGTCGGTTCGCCACCGTTGTCTGTCAAAATTAATTATACTTTTTTAATGATTCGACCAAACCAACTTTGAACCATTGATAATTCTAATCTAAATTAGGTACAAAATTTTAATGAGGAAATAAATAGACCTTTAATTTATTCCTAATTTCCTTCCTGTCATTATCTACTCAGCATGCGAACTCAAAATAATATTTCATATTATTTTTTATCATTAATTTTAAGTTGTACAAGGAAAATAAGTAAGCACGCTAAAACGCTATGACTGTATACGGAAAATCCGTGAGCACTCAAACAGTTGCTATGCAAGTTCTACAAACTCGTCAATCTCCAAAATGTTTGATGTTGTTGATGTTACTTATTAACCGGGTGTTGCGGGTTGTTCGAAAGAGATACCGCGGCGCGCGCCGCAACATAAACGGCAGTAGAAGGAACATAGGTGCGTTTTAGTCAGTACAAGCCTGATACTCCCCCCGTTTCCGCCTAGAGCGATGGAAATTATTTGATGATTTCCCATCCGAAAAAATAATATCGACCCAGGAATTAAACTCTCATGCTCTGTACCAAAATCTGAGGAGCTCGTGGCTAAATAATAGCAGCCGCTCGGGTCGATCTTTAGGTTAAGCCGCGCTTGCCAAGGTTGGTCTGTGGATGGGTGACCACCCGTTACATACCGAGTTTCCTCCGTGCCTCGGAAAGCACGTTGAGCCGTTGGTCCCGGCTGTCATTTGTAGATCTTTGACAGTCGTTACAGGTAGTCAGTGTTCCAAAAGTCTGACAACCAGTCTTACCAAGGGGTATCGTATTACCGAGTATTAACTGGTTGTGGAGATCACATAGGCAGTCGCTCCATGTAAAATACTGATATTCAGCTGCATCCGGTTAGACTGGAAGCTGACCCCAACATAGTTGGGAAAAGGCTAGGCAGATGATGCTCAGTACCAAAATCTTTCGACTAAAATCAGAAGGGCTACCAATGCTACCATGACATCTTATAGCAGTTCTTATTCCACTGAGGGAAAGAGATGGTGCTAGACACCCTGTATAGCTCTGTCTCTTTCCCTCAGTGGAATAAGAACTGCTTTAAGACGTCATAGTAGGGTAGCTGATCTGCCAGACTTTTCGGAGACCACAGCCGAGATGTAAAAAAAATATTTGAAAATCGATCTATTTTGACGGAGAAATCGAGTATTTTGTTATCGAAAGGGTCTCGACGTGGTCCCATTATCAATTTTATATACTAAATATAGCTTGTGTAGTTTATGAGATATCTTTTGTAATGTTAAAAACAGTTTGTTTCTCGATTTGTCCGTCAACTATAGGATCGATTTTTTTGGGGTGGGAAGTCATCAAATAACTTCCCCCGCTCTGGGCGGAGCGGGGGGGCGTATCAGACTTTTACTGACTAAAACCCACCCATGTTTCTTCTATTGCTCTTTACGTTCCGGGGCCGCGGTATCTCTTTCGAACAACCCGTAACCCCGGCAGGCGGAGGCCCTGGCAAGCCCCTTTGCTTACATACATAGCTTGTGTAGTTTATAGATATCTAGTAAATTTCTTGTACATTTTTTTCTTTTATGTCTAGGTATATGAATGATTTGATCATTTATTTTAGTAACTATCGAAAATGAAAACTCGATAATAAATTGCGTGAGTTACCATAACTGAAAAGGGTGAAATAAAACATATTAATAAAAAAACGATTGCCTTAAAAAACTAAAAACGCTGGCAAAAAGTAAACAAAAGTTAACTTTTCAGTTCAGTTTTTTTAGAAGTCAGATTTTTTTTAATCTTTTAAACAACTGTGCCTCTCTGAATGGGTGTTATGGATAGTTATTTTTATAATTCTTTTGACCTTACAAACGGGTATTGTATGCATAATGCTTTCTCACACAGCGTCCTTTAAAAAGTGTAATACATTTTCCCCCTTTTATAAATTTGTTTAAAACCTGTTTTGTCCTCCTGTTGTCGATAGATGGCGTTGTGTAATGACGTCACGGTTCTGAATCGCGGTGTTAAGATTCTCCGCCGTTTGGTTGGGTCTCATGCATGGTGTGAGTACGGTATCTCTGGTTTCCCTTCAAAACGCATAAATCTTTCGCCTTTTACTAAAGATTTCCGTGGAGGGGAACACTCAAATGAGTCTTTAGTATTTTTGAAAAACTCTGCTTCGGCAGAGTTTATAAAACCACAGACGTACGGAATCTAAGAGCTGGGTTCCATCAGTTTTCACGAATTCCCCTCGCTTTACACGCATGACCGCACATTTGTCCATGTTTCTCATGCTTATACTTAACGTCGTCGGTTCATACCACATTTTTTTTAAAGTTGTCCCACAGTAGATTTTTCTCCTGTATTATGGGTGCATTTACAAACATTTAAACTCACTTACACAAACAGCCCGAACCGAAACAAAAGGTCACACAAATATTTGTTCCGTGTGTGTTCCATTACTCAGCCACTGCGCCAACCGTGACGTCGAGATCTTTGAGTTTATAAGGGCAAAGAATGACTGAAATAACAATCGGTCAACAGCTAGTCAGACTCGCGCCCTGAGGGTTCTGCAAAAACTTGAGACATAAACGGCATCATCTTTTAACTGCGTAGACTTCAGGGTTGAATTATCACAGCACAAAAGAACCATAGACTTGAGTACATGGATTTAATTTCAACTCTAAACCACTACGCGTTCTCGAGATAGAGTCTTGACAGATAGATCGACAAAAAAGTGTAGGATCACTTCGTTGTCCGTCTATCTGTCAAGTTTTTTTTTCTTTTGAGGAACCATAAAAACTGAATTTAGTGGCTTAAAGATATCTTTACTATCAGAAGCTGGTCGCAAAAAAGTCAACGAAACAAACAAAATTCGCCTTTTCAGTTTTTTTAAATCTTCTAAACAACTCTACCGCTTTTCCTTTTATGGAACCCTAGAAACTGAATTCATGAGTCACTGTGTCGAAGATGTTAGTTGTCCCATGGAAATTAGTAGTTTTCAGCTGCATCTGGTAAGACTAGTAGCCAAACCCAACACATTTTTGTTTTTAAATTTGTTTTACTTTAGGTAATTCTCCTGTATCGTGCGTGCGTTTACAAACATTTAAACTCACAAACACAAACAACCAGACCAAAAACCACCACCTGTCGATCACACAAATATTTGTTCCGTGTGAGGATCGAACCCGCGACACGAGACGCCGCAGCCAATTGCTTAACCACTGTGCTGTCATGCTGTTGCAATTGCTGAGTTGATGATAAGATGATGCGTCTCAGCTTAGTGTCGTAATGTCAATGAATCAATCCAAGACTGACACTTCCTTGTCTTTTTTTAATAAACATCGGAGTAATTATAATAACAGACTTGAGATCTTATTTAATTAAAACAATGGCCTTAAGACAATTAGTATTCTATTAATGGCAAGGAAAAGTCCTTTGACGATGCATGCTTTGATTGCTTCAATTAGAAATGTGTTTGTGTTCTTCCTTCTTTGAATGATTTATCTAATGATTGAGTGTAGGTACCTATCTTGCTTTTATTGTTTCTAGGGTAAACAGGATTCCCGAAAAAAAATACAAAGAAAGTCAAAAAATTACCGGGGGTTGTGGGTTGTTCGAAAAAGATACCGCGGCCCCGGAACATAAATGGCAATAGAAGGAACATGGGTGGGTTTTAGTCAGTACAAGTCTGACACTCCCCCCCGCTCCGCCCAGAGCGGGGGAAGTTTTTTGATGATTTCCCATTCGCAAAAAAAAGTCAAAAAATGAAATGCCGTAATCGCTTAGTCTGACGGGCCTGTTGGTCTAGTGGTTAGTGGCCCTGACTGCTAAGCCGGAAGTCGTGGGTTCGATTCCCACCCAGGACAAACTTTGTGTGATGAGCATGATTGTTTGTTCTGTGTCTGGGTGTGATTTATCTATAATATGGATGTATTTATAAATTATATAAGTATGTATATCAGTTGTCTGGTTACCATAACACAAGCTCTGCTTAGCTTGGGATCAGATAGCCGTGTGTGAGTTGTCCCAAGATATTTATTTATATTATTTATTTATTTAGTTAAGTTTCGTCTCATTTTTTTTACGCGTTTTTGTTACGAGTGTCTTCAACTAGGCACAAACTCAGACTCTGTTCCTGCTACTAGGATTTTCCAGACAAAAAAAAAATCAATAACTTTTTGGCAGACCTAGGAATTGAACTCAAGACCTCAGTCTCAGACCAGGTTGCGCTTGCAGCTACTACACTACACCAATGAAACAGTCCCATTCTCATTCTAGATTTAATTTATGTAGATTGGCAAATGTCAAGAATCAGTATTGTCTTAGGACATTGACTTGCGCACGCGTTTACTACAAGACAAGAGGTTACTTCTTTAGTTTATTCTTAATAGCACTTGACAACAGCTAGATAAATACTGATATTTTTTTTTACTTTCGTTGTTGAGCTGAGCGTTGTAAATTCAATGGAGAACAATCATTAGGCTTTCTATAAGGTAGTGCTTATTGTAAGTGGCAACTAGTATGCCTGGGTTGCGGGTTGTTCGAAAGAGATATCGCGGCCCCGGAACATAAAGGGCAAAAGTAGGAATATGTGTGGATTTTAATGAGTAAAAATCTGACATTGCCCCCTGCTCCGCCCCAGAGCAGAAGTTATTAGATGAATTCCCATCCACCAAAAACATACAAAAAAGTTTCTGCCCTCGTCTTTGTGACCTTCGCCAGGACAAGCGAGTCAGCGAAGCAAACCAGCTGTTCCGGATTGTTATTGAAGAGATACTGTGGCACCGGAACATAAAGAGCAAAAGAAAGAACATGGGTGGATTTTAGTCAATAAAAATCAGACAGTGCCCCCCCCCCCGCTGCACCTAGAGAGAAAGAAATTATTTGAGAATATCTCATCGGAAAACTAAACCACGCTGGCGCTGCTAAAGGTCGGTAAAGTGCTCTTGTATGGTGACATTGTGTGTCAAAGTTAGGTCGTGAGATTATCTACAATGTAATTGCATGATGAGCACAATAACAATGACACATCATGTCATCATAGGGCACGACCTATCATGAATCTGTTGCGCCATTGTTTTGGGCTGATGTTGATGGCATGAAGTTGCCCCACAGTAGGATTTTCTCCTGTATCGTGGGTGGGTTCACAAACATTTAAACTCACATCCACAAACAGCCAGACCCAAAACAACTACCTGTACGTCATACAAATATTTGTTCCGTGCGGGGATCGAACACGCGACACGCAGCGCAGCAGTCGATTGCTCGGCCACTGCACCCACCGTGCCGTTAAACCGGCCGTTATCCTTAATAATATTATAAAAGCGAAATTGAGTTTGTTTGTTTATTTGTTACCTCTTCACGCTTTAATGGCTACACCGATTTTGATGAATTTTGGTACAGAGATAGTTGGGAACCAGGAGACGAACATAGGCTATTTTTTTTAAAGTGGGATGTGAGGGAGAAAGAGGGAAGAAAAGTCAAAACTTAGCATTGCTATTACAAATCAATAAGGCGCAAGGGGAACTGTGTTACCCCGAATTTAACGCGAACGAAGCCGCGGGCAAAAGCTAGTATTATTATATTTTTGTCCTCTTTCACAGCCCATAGAAAGTCTGTTTTAATCTGGAACGATATAACGATATCACAGCTATAAATATTCCCTTAGCTCTAACAAACTTCTTCAGTCCGAAATAGTTGAAAAGGGTTCCTTACTATTTTAAGAGCTATTATTTCTAGTCAAGTTAACTGTCATCAATCTTAGAAAGGGTTGTAAGCAGAAACAAACTATTTTCAGTTCAAAGTTGTTCCTACTATACACTCAAGAAAATATTAGGTTTGTACGAATTATATGTGCGAGTTTCTACCACAAATAACATAACACTCTGCCTATAATTCTCGAAGGGTTGGGCAGACGTGTGTCTCATAGCATACCTGCCATATTACAATAATTATAGGGGCTGGAATTTTACATCCGGGCTTCAAAATCCCGGAGTTGCGGATTGTTTGAAAGAGATACCGCGGCCTTGGAACTTAAAAGGCAAAGAAGGAACATGGGTGGGCTTTATTCGGTAAAAGTCTAACACTCCCCTCCACTCCGCCCAGAGAGGGGGAAGTTATTTGATGATTTCCCATCCGCAAA
Source organism: Ochropleura plecta (assembly GCA_905475445.1). NCBI lineage: Eukaryota > Metazoa > Arthropoda > Insecta > Lepidoptera > Noctuidae > Ochropleura > Ochropleura plecta. The sequence goes on along the minus strand of FR997744.1, from coordinate 12,058,401 downwards.
AAAACACAAGTATGCTTTTTTAACCGACGAAAAAAAAGGAGGTTCTCAATTCGACATGTATATTTTTTTTATGTATGACCACGCATAACTTTTTACTGAGATGTCCGATTTTTTTTTCACGATTTGGCGACACGGTTGGCGCAGTGGCTAAGCGTTTGACTGCTGCGCTACGTGTCGCGGGTTCGATCCGCATGGAACAAATATTTCTATCACCTACATGTAGTTGTTCCGGGTCTGGCTGTTTGTGTATGTGAGTTTAAATGTTTGTAAAAGCGATACAGGAGAAATTCCTGTATTCATAGTGTGCATGTAATAGGCCCAAGCAGGGATTACTGTAAATCTGATGTTCTGGGAAAACCCAAATCCTAAAATGATGTAGGACCTCCGTGGTGGAAATCCCCGTTTTCTGCGGTTTGTTTGTGATTATTGACTTTAATTAGAAACTAGAAGGAAAACTAGTAAAGGAAATAAATAAGAAATAAGGAAGTATCTACTGACACAATAGATTTTAATGGGGTGTTACTGATCCTCGTTGATTAATTTATATGAGCCTAGTTTCTTAGCTATTATTGACTTTTAAATATTTTTACAAGATTATATTTTTTTTTAACTAAAATTGTAGTTGAGACAAAAATGCAGACTTGAGGACTCGTGGCTAAATAATAGCAGCCGCTCAGGTCGATCTTTAGGTTAAGCCGCGCTTGCCTAGGTTGGTCTGTGGAGGGGTGACCACCCGTTACATACCGAGTTACCTCCGTCCCTCGGAAAGCACGTTATGCTGTTATTCCCGGCTGTTATTTGTAGATCTTTGACAGTCGTTACAGATGGTCAGTGTCCCGAAAGTCTGACAACCAGTCTTACCAAGAGGTGTCGTATTACTCAATATTAACTGGGTTATGGAGGTCAGATAGGCAGTCGCTCCATGTAAAATACTGGTATTCAGCTGCATCCAATAAGACTGGAAGCCGACCCCAACATAGTTGGGAAAAGGCTAGGCAGATGATGATGATGAAGGAGCCTTATAATGTATTTAAATGGTATTTGGATAAACACGCAATTTAACTTAAATGTTTTCACCTAGCTGCAAACACAAGCTAGCGTTCACTTTAATCAACAGCCAATAATAAAACTAGCGACCGATAAAAACACTAGGAAACGAACGCCCTAGTTCTAAATTTAAACTCTACCGCCAACGCTTCTAGACAAACTATCCAGCCAGTCTAATCTAAACGAGGTCAAAGGTTTCCCGGCCATAGATAGCAGAAGATCTGTCGCGATATAGGCTCAATCTATCATAGGTAATGATGCTCGTATTACGGGGCCACGCAGATCAATAAAACTACCAAAACTCTGAGAACATCTGGCGCGAACCCGGGGAAATGGCGCGCATGCGTTGTCTATGTGTTGCCACGTTGAGGGTGAGGAATCTCCGAGGTATTAGGGAAAATATATTGAAATTTGTGTTTTTGTCCTGCAGTTTGAGCATCATGAGTTAAGTCATATTTGACTTTAGGAATATGTAACCTTGGTTGGGATAAAGTAGATGGTGTATTGAGGCAGTATTAAAATCTAAATGATTTAAATGCTGCATTATGTGTTTATTAAAAATACTGCTTTCACCATATTTTATTTCTACAAAAGCAACCATACTGGCAATTGTGGCAGATTTAGATTCAATTGGTGGTAACCCCACCAAAAACGTCAAACCAAAAAATCTGGAGCGAAACTATAGTCAAATTAAGGTTTTTACTAATAATAATGAATGAAAATGTGAATATTATAAATTAAAAACAATTTTTACGGACATATTGAATGTTTTTACTACATTTTTGGGGTTGAAAACCCAGTTATCTATTGAAACAATAATGCGTGTCGAATCGTGAATGTGTTCAGATAATAAATTAATATTAAAATGTTGTTGATGTTTTAGATTTGTTGTTGAAATAGTCTTCCTTGTAGTTTTAACTGTACATATCGTTAGTTTGTTGTCAAATAGTTGTGGACCCGGTTGTGTTAAATAAGATTGAAGATCTCACAGATACTGTGAAAGGTAAGGTTAAGAAATTACTATTAAAAGTACCTTGGTACAATTTTTTATATTATTAAAATGTGTAACTACAGCTTATTTCCAATAGTGGTTATTGATGGCTCTAGATTCGATCTTTGATGATAGGATAAAATAGCTTAGCTATGGGAATACCTTACGAAATAATCACGTGGTAACATTTCACTACGTACCTGAAAGAATGTTTATCTGTAACACATTATAAGTTGTGTTATCCTTACTTTAATTTTATAAAAGCGAAAGTGAGCTTTTTTGTTTGTTACGTCTTCACGCCTAAATGGCTAAGCTGATTTTGATGAATTTTGGTACAGAGATAGTTGGGACCCTGTAGACGGACATAGGCTATTTTTGAAGTGAGAAATGAAGGAGAATGACGGGAAATAAAGGGAAAACTTAGCTTTGCTATTACAATAAATAAGGCGCAAGAGCAAAACTACTGGTAGCAGGTACCTGCAAATCAGGAAAAAGGGAACTGAACGCGAGCGAAGCAGCGGGCAAAAGCTACTAATAAATAAAATAAAAGTGGTGTAATTGTACGAACTGACAGAAAGTAGTACAGTAAAACTACCATTTTTCGACGACATACTTTTTCTTAAACTTCGATAGTATACTAACATTTTTATATTTATTTTAATTAGTGAACTTAAAGGCAAAAGTTAACGAACGTTTTCTCAAACAATATTCGTAAAACAAAATACAAACAGTATCAAAGGATGGCATCGAGTTCTCAAAGATATTCTAACTAGACGTTGCTATGGCAACTAGCCATTACTGAAGAACACAGACATCGCAGATTCATTATCTTATAATTGAAAGGTAGTTACAGAGTTTTCAATGTATCCTTGGTATGTTTTTCTTGGAAATTACTGAACTGGAATTATTAAGATTGTTTTTTGCTTGATAACTTTTAATTTGGATGTTCTTTTCCGAATTCGATGTCATTAAATATTTCGTTCAATAATCCGTTAAGCCATTTAGCCGTGAAGACGTAACAAACAAAGAAACTCACTTTCGCTTTAATAATATTAGTAAGGATTATGAAAATAAAGACCTTTAAAAATCAATCAATATAGCTTCCCAATCAATATGAAAAGATTATATGAAAAGTTTTAAGAAAAAAGGAGGTATTTAAAGAGACAACGTTAAAAACGATAAATAGAGAGAATATAGCAGAAGAAGACACGGACCCTAAATAATATAGGACGAGGGCAGGAAAAAAAGATGACCCATCAGTGCCTTAAAAAAAAGTTAAGCAGCCATTCATGGTAATTCATTCATTCATGTCTGAAAGCTTAAAGACTTGGTTGGGTGGGCCAAATCCCATCGAAATCAACAGATTCTATACGAACATATTCTGTCAAATCTGTAAAAGTTATTAAAAACATTGAACTAAACAATTTTGTCCACAGACTACATAATGCGCTACAAAAGGCGTACGTCACAAACCACGAGAACTTCTCGCCATTCTGACAAGAAATATACTATTCGTAAGTACCTTAAATTTAAGTCTATCAATAGCTCAAATGCTCGTATTTCAAAAGAAACTGCAATACTAGATCAAGTTTCTATCCAGTATTCGGGGTTATCACTATCTCCAAAACATATATATAGACTGCAAAGAACACCAACGCATCATTTAAAATTTGGTCAAAATACACAACTAAAAAAAAACAAATTATTGGTAAATTTTCAACAGGGCCGTAACTTCGAGAAAAATGGTCGAACGGGAAAATCAAAAGACAGGAAATAGCTAGTAGCTCCAAAAGTCTGGTTTTTGGATTAGAATTAAATTTTGTAGCATCCGCGGTTTTTCATTAATCTTAGAAAAAACCAGAAACAAAAAAATACCTACCTTTTTTTAGTTTTTTTTTGGTCTGCAGGAAAAAAATAGTTTGCTTCACCACTATAAGGATCGATTGATTCAAAACTATTGATCCCAAAAAATTTGTTTTTTTTTGTATCATTTAATTTTTTCCAGTGCTGTATATGGAACCTGAAAGAGGTTTAAAAAATACCAATAAAAACTTTAGAGTTAGAAATGATGCACTGAATATGTGGGAATGGGAATAACCCACCCTGCATAGATATTGTTTTGTATTCGTTTTAATTAGGAGAGCATTCGCAAATTCTTTTTCGCATCGTCTTTCTCTTTACTGAGGGTCGTGATTTCCCCAACGTGCAGCAATCTTCTGCTTGACGATGTTGCGTGTTGTTGAGTTCTGAGTGATTATGAGCGAATTTGGCCCTATCGCCTATCTAGTGTTCCACGCGCGCCTCAAAGAGATGTCAGCAAAGATGAGGGGCCAGGGCCACCACCTGCCGTGGTTACGGGTTGTTCGAAAGAGATATTGTGGCACTGGAACATTAAGGGCAATAGAAGGAACATGGGTGGGTTTTAGTCAGTATTAGTCTTACTTAGTCTTAGTTAATTCATTGGCTTAAGGAAAAATGTTTTTACAGCGTTAATGAATTTGTGTCTTATGTTGACGAAGGAGAGTAATGTTAAGGAATTTGATTTATAATTTTATTCATTTTTATTTGCTATTGATCTTACTTTGACATTATAAAATATTAAATCGTTGCACTTATATCAATTCAGACATTTATAACAATCATATGGATAACAAATTATGTAATATTGTGACACTTTTAATAATTTAATCCATTCTTAAATTAAATATTTGCACACCACATTTAATGGTAGAATGTAAATGGGCCACATTAATGTTAAGATCATACATACTACTTGTACACCTACATTCTGGCAAATAAATTATTCTTATTCTTCTTACACTCCTTGGAACTCCATCCAGAGCGGGGGTCAACATGTCACTGAGTAAACAGTGTTTTTATTGTATCGAGGTTCAGAATAAAAATTCCACAAGTTTTTAGGGCATTCGGTAAGTAAAAAAACCGACCCCAGGAATGGCTAGGCAGATGAAGATGAATCTAAATAAAATATTAGCCTCCCAACCCAAAAAAAAACAGTTTTAGCTCTGAATTTCGCTAGAAACTACTACTTAAGACTACAATCCAGACGCTTTCCATTAACTTTGCTAAACCATCAGGGTTTAGATTATGTTTAATTGCGATCATGAACTGTTTAGCCTTTTACCAGCCATGTTGGGGTCGGATTCCAGATGCAGCAGTATTTTACATGGAACGACTGCCTATCTGACCTCCACAACCCAGTTAGTACTGAGTAATACGACACCCCTTAGTAAAACTGGTTGTAAGACTTTCGGTACACTGGCCACCTGTCATAAGATCTACAAATGACAGCCGGGACCAACAGCCTAACGTGCTTTCGGACGCACGGAAGAAACTCGGTATGTAACAGGTGGTCATCTACTCACAGACCAACCATATTAGGCATTGCGGGTTGTTCGAAAGAGATACTGCGTCCCCGGAACGTAAAGGGCAATAGAAGGAACATGGGTGGGTTTTAGTCAGTAAAAGTCTGACACGCCCCACCGCTCCGCCCAGAGCGGGGGAAGTTATTTGATGATTTCCCACCCGAAGACCAACCTAGGCAAGCGTGGTTTAACCGTAACATCGACCCGAACAACTGCTATTTTTCACACAAATAGTTCTAACAACAGTAAATCTATCTAGATTAGAGATACTATGCCATTTTCTTTCAAGAACTTTTGTTATTTTGTTGAAAGAAAAAAGGAAACAGTTTTCTTTGTAAACGTTGAATTGAATTCAACGAAGAAATCCCTAGATATTTTCTACTTTTGTACTTACTTAAGATAAAGTGTGTGCTCTCACGGTTTTCAGGTACATATCACTATGCTTCTTACAAGTATCTTTAGGAACTTTGAGATAGTAATATACGACTTAAGAAAATTGAATTTGAATGTAGTTAGCTAGAAAAGTAGGGGATTTACCACAACAACGACGAAGTTTTTAAACTGATAAAATCACTAACATTTTAATTACATTTGACGTACGGGACCCTAAAATGGAACCCTTTTTAACCGACGAAAAAAAGGAGGTTCTCAATTCGACATGTACATTTGTTTTTTTTTAATGTATGACCACGCATAACTTTTTACTGAGACGTCCGATTTGAAAAATTCTTTTTTCATTGGAGAGAGTATATTTCAAAGTTGGTCCCATTTCAAATTGTTCGGTCACGAGAGGTCGCTGCCGCCGATCGGCTCTACGGAAACACGCGCTGTTCTGCCCAAGCGGGGCAGAGCAACCTTTTTGGGCAACCCCCCCTCCCACCTTTCATTTCCAAACCTCTCTGTCTTTTGCGATCTTTGCCCATGCTTTTCAAACAACATCAGATAATCATATCACCTTCGCCGTGGTCTACCACGGCGGTGATTTTCTCCGTCAAGTACACAGTGAATGACGCACTATGCCCATTCAACCTGATACCTTTAATATTTTACAAGGCAATCGTAGATCGCCTTACGTGAATTGAATAAGAAAGAATAAAACTTTGAGAAACTTCAGCAGAACGATGCAAAATCGAGTCAAACTATGGCTTTGAAGAATCAAAGAAAGTTTGCGTCGATTGAATACAATTCGATCAATGTTCTCTACTTTACTTTTGTATTGAAATCGTTTGCATTTGTTTGAAAGCTTGTGTAAAATTGGTACAGCTACCCTACCATGACGTTTTAAAGCAGAACTTATTCCACTGAGGGAAAGAGACAGAGCTATACAGGGTGTCTAGCACCATCTCTTTCCCTCAGTGGAATAAGTTCTGCTTTAAGACGCCATGGTAGGCCTACAGGACACTTTTTATTTTTCGGATGGATAATAATTGTGATTGTAATTTAATTTTGTCTTTGATTTTATTATTAATTATAATGTTGAGATTTGATTTTAATGTTTTAATTTTAATGTTGATTTTCTTTTTTGATTTTAAATGTAATTTTATGTTGTTATAATTTAAATTTTGATTTAAATTTTGATTTTAATTTTAATTTTGATTTTAATTTTAATTTTATTTAAGTATTTAAGTTTCATGATTGTATATATTATTAACATAGTTTTGTAAGTGTTACTAACAAAAATATGAATCTTTGTGTTCGAAATAAATAAATAATAATAATAATCGACGGGGTGGAAGTGAATGTCAGACTTGTACTGACTAAAACCCATAATTATATGTTTCTTCTTTTGTTCTTTGTATTCCGGGGCCGCGGTATTTCTTTTGAACCAACCTGCAACCATGGTAGGAAGTGACTCTGACAGCTCCCTCAGATTTGTCAACAAATCTTTGAGGCGTGCGTCGAGCACGACCTGCGTTTCTAAAATAGCGGCTTTTGCCGAATTATAATAGGATAATAATATGAAATCCGTTAAAATGGTGAAAGACGCAGTCAATATATTTTTTTTCGACGACACTGTTGGCGCAATGGCTGAGCGATTGACTGCTGCGCTGCGTGTCGCGGCGGGTTCGATCGCCACACGGAACATATATTTGTGTGGGCTACAAATAGTTGTTTCCGGTCTGTCTGTTTGTGTGTGTGAGTTTAAATGTTTGTAAACGCACCCACGATACAGGAGATGTTCAAGTGTGGGACAACGATTTCAAAAAATGAGAATTTTCACTTTGTGACCAACTAATGGTATCGTAATTCATATTATTAACCGATTATGCTTAAGCGGCTAAAGTCACACGAAAAAGAAACATCATAATTTTAGATCAATTCGTAGTTTATAAATTACTAGCTTTTGCCCGCGGCTTCGCTCGGGTTAAATTCGGGGTAACACAGTTCCCCTTGCGCCTTATTGATTTGTAATAGCAACGCATCACATCCCACTTTACTTAAAAAAAAAATGCCTATGTCCGTCTCCTGGTTTCAATTATCTCTGTACCAAAATTCATCAAAATCGGTTTAGCCATTAAAGCATGAAGAGGTAACAAACAAACAAACCGACTTTCGCTTTTATAATATTAGTAAGGACTAGCTGGCGCCCGCGGCTTCGCCCGTGTGATGATAAATAAAGTACCTATCGTTTGTGATTTGTGTTATTCCAGACTATAATCTACCTCTGTGTTAAATTTCATCAAGATCCGTTCTGTAGTTTTTTCGTAAAAGACTATCAAATATACATTCATACTCACAAACTTTCGCATTTATAGATAGAGAGTAGGATGTAGACACTCATGATAAGACACAGTTATATGTATGTCATGTTTAATTTCTCATTTAAATCCTTACTAATATTGTAAAAGCGAAAGTGAGTCTGTTTGTTTGTTACGTCTTCACGCCTTAATGAGTAAACCGATTTTGATGAATTTTGGTACAGAGATAGTTGGAACCCTGGAGACGAACATAACGGAAATGAGGGAGAAAGAGGGATGAAAAGGGAAAACTTAGCGTTGCTATTGCAATCAACAAGGCGCAAGAACAAAAACTACAGGTAGCAGGTACCTGCAAATCAGGAAAGGGGAACTGTGTTACCCCGAATTTAAAACGACCGAAGCCGCGGGCAAAAGCTAGTTTATTATTATTTAAAACGAGATGAGATGAGACTGGTATCCAGAAAAAAGAGTGACAGTAGGCCCTCTGGTCTGGACATTTCAACAATATTGATCAAACCATTACAGCTGTTTGTGGAATATGTTAAGCTGACATACACAAACAACTAGTTGCAACATGCACAAATGTACAATCAAACACTGTAGGACGTGTGTTTGTTTGTTAATTTGTGCATGTTTGTTATATCAACATCGATGTACAGTGTTACTATTAGGATTGTTTATTTCTTAGTTACAATTACCTGTCTCGTTGGTCAAATGGTCGCTGGCGTTACCGATTGGTATGACTTGAATCGAACCCAGGGTTTAGGCCCCCGGGGTTGCAGGTTGTTCAAATGATCTAAAAAAACTAACAACGAATAGGACACCATTTAATTTATATAAAAGTGCTGGTTTGTATTTACTATTACTTATTACCTTTATAGTTTACGAAGGGACATTATTTGGTATTCAAAGTTGGAAAAAAGCTATAGATTTCACGGGAAAATTCGTGAAAATAATCTCAGGGGAAATCATGAAAACTTTTACCCTTATTTCCCTTTGGTAACTTCCATGAATTATTATTACGAAGCCAATAAATCTATTGGAAATTGGTCGAAAACGATTTTTATCAAAGACTTGAATGAAGCCTCTTCAGAAATAAAAGTTTAAGAAAGGAACGAAAATTCAAATAAATTAAATATCGAAGGAGATTTTTTTTCTTTGAATTTTAATGGCTTTTATGATTAAAGCTTAATTTGATTTATTTCATGTGTTTAGGTGTTTCAATTTAGAAGTTTTCTTTAAATTTATTGTTTAATATTTGAAAGAGGTAAAGTTCGTGAGTCTGTGAAGTCGTAGGGGGTAATCTCTGGATCTACTGAACTGAATTTAAAAAATATGTTTCCAATAGTTAGCCACGTAAATTGTTATTGTCCTGCTATACAAAATCACGCTACAACACTAAAAACGACGAAACTTTATCGTTACTTTATAAGCGACCAGCTTTTGCCCGCAGCTTCGCTCGCGTTAAATTCGGGGTAATACAGTTCCCCTTTCCTGATTTACAGGTACCTGCTACCTGTAGTTTTTGCCCTTGCGCCTTATTTATTGTAATAGCAATGCTAAGTTTTCCTTTTTCTTCCCTCTTTCTCTCTCATATCTCAATCTTTTCTAAAAAAAAAATAGCCTATTACCGTCTCTAGGGCTCCAACTATCTCTGTACCAAAATTATCAAATTTCATCAAAATCGGTTTAGCCATTTAGATGTGAAGACGTAACAAACAAATAAACAAACTCACTTTCGCTTTTATAATATTAGTAAGGATTAATAAATGTAACGATAACAATAAAACATATAAACAAAGTATGTACAATTGAGCAGTAACAAATAAATTACATATGTTGATAGACAAATGGTGCTCACATATTCACAAATATAAATATTGCCTTCAGCCCAAACAATTTTCCGTACATCACATTATTATTATAAATGCGAAAGTTTGTGTGTGTGTGTGTATGTTTGTTACTCCTCCACGCTCATACAGCTTAACGGATTTAGATAACGTTTTGGTTTGTAGATAGCTTATACCCTGGATTATTTCTCACATGTATTTATAATCACAACATGAATGATGTATCCATGATTTTGTTAAAATATTATGATTTAAAAGAGTGTCCATGGAGTTTCTTGCCCATTCTTCTCCATAGAGATCTACGCTTTGGAATGGGCAACTACATTACTTTCACAAGTTATTATGTCTTGTGACTGGGACTGTAGCAGCATCATTTTTTTTGTTCTTGTTTTTATGACATTCAAAAGTGCCTGTAATGGTCTAATTGAAATAAATGATTTGAGTTTGAGGTTGAATTACTAAATAAGCGTTTTCGATCCCGATGGACGTGTGTGAAACCACGGACGCTGCCAGTCTTAACCATAAAAGCAATGCTGATTGTCGGTTGATATAGATATTATACGACCAACATTCTTGGGGTCTAAAATGACCAGTTTGGCAGAATCAGCATAATAATATATGACTTCGATTCCCGCACGGGAAAAATATTTGAATGGCCTACAAATAATTGTTTCGGGTCTGGCTGTTTGTGTATGTGAGTTTAAATGAGTGAAAAATGAATAAAGATAACTATTACGTTATAATTCGACGACGTAGATTCATTCGTTGTTATTATTTGACGACATTGTTAGCGCAGTGGTTGAGCGATCGACTGCTGCGCTGCGTGTCACGGGTTCGATTCCCGCACGGATCAAATATTTGTATGGCCTATAATTAGTTGTTTCTGGTTGTTTGTGTGAGTTTAAATGTTTGTAAACACACCCACGGTGTAGGAGAAATTCCTAGTGTGGGGCATCGTTATATGTTATATTTATATTACGTTATAATTCATTAAACGGTCACAAAGTGTCAATTCACAATATTAACTGCGTCCATTTTTTCAATTTTAACGTAATTTATATTATTGTCCTATTTTGATGCTGCTAATGTGGCTATTTTAGGAGGAACTCGTGGCTAAATAATAGCAGCCGCTCAGGTCGATCTTTAGGTTAAGCCGCGCTTGCCTAGGTTGGTCTGTGGATGGGTGAACACCCGTTACATACCGATTATCCTCTGTGCATCGGAAAGCACGTTAAGCCGTTGGTCTCGGCTGTAATTTGTAGATCTTTGACAGTTGTTATGGGTAGTCAGTGTTCCGAAAGTCTGACAACCAGTCTTACCAAGGGGTATCGCATTACCCAGTAATAACTGGGTTGTGGAGGTCAGATAGGCAGTCGCTCCATGTAAAATACTGATATTCAGCTGCCTCCGGTTAGACTGAAGCCGACCCCAACATAGTTGGGAAAAGTCTAGGCATGATCATCATCTGCCTAGACTTAATGTGGCTATTTTAGACCCCCTGATAATTTAGCTACCACAACTCCATCCGTGGTAAGTTTCTCCACAAAGAGCCTAATAGAGGCTTTTATTGTATACATATTTTACCATTCCCTTAATGCGAACATGAAAATTTTATTAAAATATTAACCTACAATTTCCAACGGAGATTTATTATTAAGATCGTTATTGGGTTGGAAATCTTGTGCAAGAAAACCTTGATTTCCACTACTTAGACAGATAGAATGTAAGGTTTTATGATTTCCTAATATTTATGTGTTTCTACAATGTTTGAATCAACATAAAAATCGTTAATTAGTTACTGATGGTAATGATCATCGCTTCGTTAAGTTCTTTCATAATCGTGAATGTCAATTTACTTTTAATCTCAAATAAGAGCACTTTAATTAAAATATTGTTTTATTTAGTAAGTTTAAAAAACACTCTATCTTATATTTTCACCAGCAAAACCTTTTTTCATAGGGATTCATGAAAAATATTGTTCCGCCATCTTTGGTAGTCCGCCATATTGAATTTCAGGTGACGCGCTAACCGTGTGTTATCATCCAACAAACAAAAATACAAGTAAGTCAAATTTCTCTTATTCTTTCTTACATAGTATACAGGTACATGATATGTAATAAGTGTAATAAAGGAATAAACACAAAAATTATTTATACATCCAATCAAATGAATTAAATTGTTTAATTTTATCTGAATACAACCAAAAAGTAACCATCGTTTTTTAAAATATTTTTGTTGCAAATAATTTATTGAATGCATATATATTCTGATATTATACTTTGAATAAGCTTTTATGTATAAATCAGTTGTAACATTGCAAGTTATTGTATAGCTCGGCTTAGCTTATTTATTTTATTCTCATTAATGTATATTATAAAATTAATATAATCCTTACTATATAATTTTATAAAAGCGAAATTGAGTTTGTTTGTTACGTCTTCACGCCTAAATAGCTGAAAAGATTTTGATGAATTTTGGTACAGAGATAGTTGGGACCCTGAAAACGGACAAAGGCTATTTTTTTTATATAAAAGATTGAGATGTGAGGGAGAAAGAGGGATGAAAAGGGAAAACTTAGCGTTGATATTACAATCAATAAGGCGCATAATTTGATATTTTATCAATCCATAACACGCCTGTCTGGTCATTGACCCAGATGTGTGTGTATTTGCGGTCTATCAACTATTAGCATGACAATAATACGTCATTATTATTATTATAGAAATTGAAGCGACAGCTTACGTCATAATATCTGCGCAACTGCTTACGTTTTTGATAGCCAAACTACAAAACAAGTAAACATTTAAATTTTAATCGCATTTATCAATTCATAAAACTGTGATACAATAATTTTATAAACTAAGCAAGCAAGTCAAAATAATATTCCTTTTTTACTTAACTACTTTTCTTTTTTTTTTACTAGCTACTTTTAAATAAATAAATACGGTCCGAAAAACTATAATTGTTACTAAGGCCAACTGCGATTCCAACTGTCACTTATAGCACAGGAAATCCTATTTTAAGTGACAGAGTATTGTTGTTGTTTTCTCATTATTTTTGAACTAATAAACGTATAAACAGGTAAAAACTAATAGACAATTGTTAGCAGGGAGTTAGTAATAAATAATAGTTACTAATTTTCACATGAGAGCACTGGTATGCCACTCAAAATGCTGTGTCGATTTCAACGCAGCCGACTGATTAGTGATGCGGACTTTTTGGACCAGACAGCTGGGAAGCCATCTATGTCTGCATCACACTCATTGCTGATGCGCTAAAGAAATGTGAAAGCCACAAAAGGGCCCTGAACGCGTTTGGTAGTGAGGTATAAAACGCCTTAAATAAAGTAATTTTGTCTGTTGAACGAATATACAACTGGATATTTCGAAACGTTTGGTTGCCACTTCCCGTGAAACCAAGGGCTGGCTTTTACTTTGGCCAGAGGCTTAGCGTTGCCATACAACGTGGCAACGCGGCCAGTCTCTTGGGGACATTGCCAATTGACAGCGTTGAATTTTTTGACGATATTTTTTAATTTATTTATAAGTTAGGTAGTTAATTCTTTTAATGTTTATCAGAACTTAATTAAATTAAAGACTAGTGATTAAACTCATATACAACGGAAGAATTAGCACGCCGAAATATACATCCGAACTGAAAATAATCTGCATTCCCTCTATATGTCAATAAACACCACACAACAACATACCAACGATTTTTCACAAACACACAACGTAGGACATTACATACAAAACTATTTCCAACTGAACACTTAAACGGTTTTCACTGCAGGTCATAAAAGGGGTTGTATTCGGTAGCTTTTGATGCAACGCGGCCATTAGAAGCCTTTATTGCGCTTTATGTACAATTTAATACATAACAGTTTCACTGAGAATTGTATTACAGAGTACAGAACAAACTTGCTTAATCGATACTTTGTTTAAGATAAGTTTGTCAGCCATTTCTGGGCTTACACGAAAAATACTAGATTGTTATATGAATGACCTTTTTGACGAGGTACTTACAGTAAATAAGGCGCTAGGGCAAAAATTACAAGTAGCAGGTACCTGCAAATCAGCAAAAGGTAAACTGTGTTAACTCGAATTAAACGCGAGCGAAGCCGCTGGCAAAAGCTAGTAAACTTATAATAATAATTCTCTCGTGTGTCACAATGTGTTTTTTTAATAGTTTATGAGTAATCCTCTATACTTAATACATATTTTTCTTCTATGTCTGTATGAATGATCTGCTAAAATATTTTAGAAACAATTAGAAACGAAAACTCGATGAAAATTTTGTTTCATTGACTTCCGGTAGTAAAGTTAATTGTAAAGGACGGTTATTTTTTTTATTTACAATACTGTTACATTGAAAGTTTAGAAAAGCCTTTGTTCTAGTCAAAAAATTGAGAAAGTCTCAGGTCATTTTTGCCAGCAAGGCGCGGCCGCGGGAGACGCCCAGGGCGCCGGGCGCCGCGAGACGACTCCCGGCCACCGTAGATGCAGGCCTGTGGACGGCTGAGCAATGGGTAGCTCACCGTCCGTCCGTTTATTGACGACAGGCCGTGTCGACGGCGCGTTCGTGTTTCACGCGCGCCTCAAAGAGAGTCAGCAAAGCAGAGGGGCTTGCCAGAGCCTCCGCCTGCCGGGGTTGCGGGTTGTTCGAAAGAGATACCGCGGCCTCGGAACGTAAAGGGCAATAGAAGGAACATGGGTGGGTCTTAGTCAGTACAAGTCTGACATGCCCCCCCCCGCTCCGCCCAGAGCGGGGGAAGTCATTGGATGATTTCCCACCCGAAAAAAAAAGGCTGCATCGATCTTGGTGATGGCAGCACAAATTCATTCATCAACTCATCCAGGGATTTTAGACGATTAGTAATCCTTACTAATATTATAAAAGCGAAAGTGAGTTTGTTTGATTGTTACGTCTTCACGCCTAAATGGCTAAACCGATTTTGATGAATTTTAGTACCTACGGAGATAGTTGGGACCCTGGAGATGGAAATAGGGTATTTAAAAAAAAAGATTGAGGTATAAGGGAGAAAGAGGGAAGAAAAGGGAAAACTTAGCATTGCTATTACAATAAATAAGGCGCAAGGGCAAAAACTACAGGTAGCAGGTACCTGTAAATCAGGAAAGGGGAACTGTGTTACTCCGAATTTAATGCAAGCGAAGCCTCGGGTAAAAGCTAGTATAATTATAATACATTTTATTTTATTACAACATAGTTTGGGAGCCAGGGAACATATTCGTTCACAATGTCTGTGCGATAAATATGTATAAGATGTCTGTAATAATGTTCAATGTACTGTAATAAAGAAATTATTTAATTTCTTTGGCATTTTTTAATTTTAAATAAAGAACTACCAGTGCCTCATCCTGTACAAACCTTCTGGGATAATGTAGCATCGGTGAAAAAAAAAAAGTATTGTTGCCTGTGACGCCTATTAGTATTAAAAACTTTTTCTATTATACGACAAGTATATCCCAATCCCTAATGCCTTTGGTCGTTAAGCTGCTGCGAAGCCTTCAAAACCAACACAGGAAGGGCGGGAACATGTCGCCGTAGCCGTATTCTATCAAAAAATGTCATGCCCTGATTTTAATACATTATGATAAATTGAATAGTGAGGACATCGTAGTCTTTCTAGGGTTCCTTACCCCAAAAGTAAAAAACCGGTACCCTTTTTTTTGGGGGCGGAAAATCATCAAATAACTTACCCCACTCTGGGCGGAGGGGAGGGGAGTATCAGACTTATACTGACTAAAACCCACCCATGTTCCTTCTATTGCCCTTTACGTTCCGGGGCCGCAGTATCTCTTTTAAACAACCCGCAACGCACACAATTGCCCTTAAAATTACAATTCCACTAACCCACACAGACGTGTACTACAGAAGTGTTTCTAGCAAAATTCAGAACTAATACTTTAATCTACACACACATCCTACAAACACTCATTACACTCTTTTACAACACTCCCACACATACAACACTAACCACCACCTATTGTAATTTTTAATGTTTTACTTTTTTGTTCAATTTTAATTTGAGAATTTGGAAAGCTGTTGTCTCCCTCTTGGATGTGGGCGTTAATAGCTACGACACAGTTTTGCAACTCATGTTTGTTTTTATCCAAAAAGATTATTCATCGTCATCTGCCTAGCCATTCCTAGGGTCGGTTTCTATTCTTGTCGAACGCTGCTACACTAAATTTGTTGACCTAGAACTCATAGGATTTTGTGCTGTGCCTCGGATAATAAAAATACTGACAACACGAGACAGCGACACCTTGGTTTACGCTAAAAACCAGCGCCGTTGATCCGTGGCATCGTTCACAGCCGTCGGCATTATGTTGAGGGACAGCCATTTCGCGAGGTGGTGACGAATTCATCTGAAACAATTTTTTATATTTTATTTTTGGAATAGGTTTATATGTTTCTCTATTAAGGCTAGCCTATTATAACAATTTTCTGTATTTGCGTCACTTTCACAGAATAAACAGTTTCTATCTTTCATTTTACTTTCAAATTGGATAATTACATCTTTCAAAAACATGCAAATGATAAAAAACTAAATGGTACAAAGTTGCTAGCAAAACATGCGACATTTGTCTAGAGTTTTCCCAAAAACGTTATTATTCACTCTTCACGCGCCAGAGCATAATTTTATATGCCGTTATGTGCCCCCGTAGGCTCATAACGACATTCATTGGGTTAATAGCAAATATTACACATACAATATTACAATAGCAATTAGTACAGTAATAGTACTGTAGTGTTCCCAACAACATTAATATTTATAGGATTGGGGACATAAAACAAACGTTTGATATTCGAGTTGCCATATGTTTAGCAGTGAACAAATCTGTGCAAACATAAAAATACAAAAGCAATATTCTTTACAAAAATAAAGGTAGGTATGTATTTTAAAAAGCATAGCTTTATCCTATCCTACTTATAATATAATAAACGAAAAGTTTATATGGATGTATGCATGTTTGTTACAATTTCACGCAAAAACTACTGAATGGATTTTAATGAAACTTTTTAATAATATTGTTGAGAACAGGATAATTTTAGAGAGTAATGAAACCACAAATTCAGCTTCTCATATATTGTAGCACATATTTTTCACAGACTGACTTTTATTCTTAAAACAAAACATAAACATAAAATGACAAGCAAAAAGAAGAAATATAAAATTATCAAAAAGTTTGGTAGCTGGTCGCCAACAAATATAGCTTAAAAAATCAAAATCCAAATCATTTATTTCAATTAGACCATTACAGGCACTTTTGAATGTAAAAAAAAAAAACAAAATGTTAAAGCTACAGTCCCGGTCACAAGGCATAATAACTTGTGAAAGTACTGTAGTTGCCCATTCCAAAGCGTTGATCTCTATGGAGAAGAATGGGCAAGAAACTCCATGGACACTCTTTTAAATTAGAATATTATTACAAAATCGTATTTACATCATTCGTAAGGAGATTATACAAATATGTGAGAACGATGTAGAAAGACGTGCACAGTAAGAGCGTCCAGAGTAAATATAAAAATCTAAATAAATTAAAAATGAACCGTGGCAGCTAAAAAACTACCAGTCCTAACTGACAGCGCCCGTTCACGAACATGACGTATGGATCAGCCCCATTCAGCTCGACCATTTTCAAGGGAGCTAAATGACCCGACACACCCGCCACCATCAGCGTGACAGTTAAGTGAGCATGAAACTATCAACCACCAGGGCTTCGTCAAGTCAATGATAATACATAGCATACACATATGGGCTTAATAATTATACAATACTAGAAAATTGATTCTAAACATTGCAAAGATAGTCTTAAAATCTTCTGCAGCTTCCACATTAAGTATAGGTACTAATTAGTGAGTTAGCCCCTATGGTTGTGGAGCAGGACTAGCATTGAGCCAAGCATTTTTATCCCTACGTATGTCTACATAGTGTGCGTTTTATACAAGTTTTAAATTTCGTCTCATTCATTTGTAGTATATGGGGAGGTATTTTATTGTAACATAATAAACAGTACCCCATGAAAGATGAGTCTACTTTAGCTAACCTGAAACCTGGTTGAACTAATTGGTCCCTATTTCTAGTATTATACTTGTGTCATGCAATTTTTTCCTGATATACATGATGTTTTCATAAATATATTGACAAGGTACTGTCATGATGTTTATATATCCTTAAACTGTTCCCTTAAAGAATCTCGCCTACGTAGGTTATATATGGCTCTGATGGCTCTTTTCTGCAGAACAAATATAGCCTCGCGGTATCAGTAAACTGACGGATTTTCTAACAGCCTATGCTGCTGAACTAAGGCGTCCTGCAAGAGATGTTATATGCGGACCCCATTGTTTTGAATCGAGTGTTATTCCCAAAAAAAAAGTTTTTTCGACGAATTCTAGTTTCTCTTGATTCAATACTATGTCACACTCACTGTTTTTGACATTTGGTAGAGCAAATCTTATACACTTCGTTTTTTTCCCATTTAATACTAAATTATTAGCGGTAAACCAATAATGTTCCTGCATTAGGGCATTAGGCTTATACATCAAAATAACACATAGGCTACAATTTATAAAGATATATTTTATATTCTATCACCACGCGAGTGAAACCGCGAGGCGCAGATAGTCCTACAAATTGTTGAAATGCAGCCGATGCCTCTCTAGTCTTACATCGTATACCATTGTATCTTTAACAGGGACAAATCTTAGTCTAGTTTTAATTAATCAACAAACCCAAGGCACAGGTGCTCATCCATATTCAACTTCGTGATTTATGATCATAGCCTAGATTCTGTTTAATCTGTATTTACTATAGATGGATGTATGGCCTAAAAATTCAGCCATTCAGCATGTTTTGTGTCAGGCTTATCAGATTTGCTTTGGCGTGAAATATTGAGGCCGTGAATATATGGAAATAAGGTCATATTTTTGTTGCTTGGTAATTATCGGGTTTTTTTTTATTTTGCGCTCTTTGCTACTTTTTCTATGATACATAGTTAAGCCCGCAGCTTTGTCTGTATGGAAGATGGATGTTACTGAGGTAAAAGGTAATTTATGTCTCTTTTAGGTTTTCGTGCTTTAAAAGGCAAAAAAACTCGAGAGGTGTCAAGGGACACCCGGATGGAACGAAGTTATTATTTATTATGTACAAAAAACCTGTATACACTCAACAAAAATATTCGTCGCAACACCACACTGTTCAATGCGAAATAGAACGAAAATAACTGGCTTGCTTTCTATGAGAAAGAAAGAGAGAGAGACAGAGAAACACGCGCACGCCGCACGACTTACAACTGCAAAAAGTGTCGTTACAATTTTTTCCGCCTAGCCCCGTTTTGCAACGCGCGATAAGGAACTATGTTTCAAAAACAGCTACCCTACCATGACGTCTTAAAGCAGAGCTTATTCCACTGAGGGAAAGAGACAGAGCTACACAAGGTGTCTAGCACCATCTCTTTCTCACACAGGAATAAGAACTGCTATAAGATGTCATGGTAACCCTACAGATTACTTTGTTGTCCGTCTGTCTGTCAATACCCTTTATCTCGGGATCGTTTAGAATTAAAATTAAACCATGAACTCAAGTCTGTGGTTCCTTGGAGCTGCGAAAATATTAACCCTCTAAGTCTGAGCAGTCACTAGATATCACTGTTCTGTTGCAAGTGGCTCGAGTCAGACTCGCACTTGACCGGTGTTTTTTTTTCAGATGGTAAATGATTATAGAACTTCCCTCGCTCTGTGCGGAGCGCGGGGGAGTGTCAGACTTTTACTGACTAAAACCTATCCATGTTTCTTCTTTTGCCCTTCGTGTTCTGGGGCCACGGTATCTCTTTCAAACAACCCGCAAGCCTGTCAACTTATGCCTTGCCTTTTCGTTTTCCACTTAAACAATACATTTATAGCTACCCAAAATAAGTGCTCAAGATATTGGTCAGGTTAAATCCCCAAGTCTCAGTCCAATTCTCTCAAAGCATTCCTATATTTGTCACTACAGACAATTGGCTACTTTAGAACTATTCCAAGATAGTTGATATCTGCTGGACTGGATCCAAACTGCTTTCTACAGACAGTGAGACGCCAGATTATAGAGATCCTGTGAGATATTGTTGCTAAGATAATTTATTGTTATTAGTTTGTTGTCGTCGTGTGGGTTTAGTATGGTCTAGAGTCTAGCCAAGTAATGGATTAGACTAGATTAGCCAGTATACAATATTAGTTTTAGTTAATGCGAAACCCGAAACACCCGAAGCTCCTAATATTATAATAGCGAAAGTGAGTTTGTTTGTTTGTAACCCTGGAGACGGACATAGGCTAAAAAAAGTCAGGAAAAGGGGAGAAAAAGGGGAGAGAAAGATTATTTTTTTCGATCATCGCGCGGGTAAAAGTAAGCGTTAGCCCAAAGTAACTATGCCACGCGGACGAAGTCGCGGGCGAAAGCTAGTCTTACTATAAACAGTTGGTTTCTATAGTGCTATGTCTGTCTACTCAGGTGCTTCTAGACTGCACGCTAGAAGCGAGGTGGTCCAGCAGTGGATGTGCATAGGCTGAATTGATAATGACGACTACTCGTCTTTCTCCAGTCCTTATCCAAATTTATTCAGGGTTGGTGCAACATGTCTTTTTCCGTCATACTTTTTTATTATAGTCATCTTAGCAGTCACCTAATTTTTAGTCATCCTTCGCACAGTTTAGCCATCGTTTCTTTGGTCTCCTTCTACTCCAATAGCCATCCACATTTCTACTCAAAATTTTCCTCTGGACTTTTTTATTTCTAGGGCAAACAACGTTTGAAAAACCAGTCAAGTGCGAGTTGGACTCGCGCACCTCGGGTTTCATACAAATTTGTGACATAAACAGCCATATCTTTTGACTGCGTAGACTTAGAGATATGATTTTACTACAACTCCAAGGGACTACAGACTTATGTATATGCTTTTAATTTCGACTCGATACCTTCACGTGTTCCCTGAAATGATCTAATAAGGGTTCCGGTTTTTTCTTTTGAGGCATAGAACCCTAAATAGATTGCCATTCCAGAGGCAAGGCTGGAATGTTATCTTGCTCCTTTACGTTCAAACGTTTAGACCGAACATCCACGCGGGCGAAGCCACGATCAACAGCTAGTTTTAAATAAAGCAATAACAACAGACTGAATCTGTTGTTTTCGTCGTTCAAACAGCTGTGACTGACACTCACAAAGTTAATTTACTTAATGTCCAGATATCACAAGCCTCCACGTTTTGCGAAAGTTAATTAAAGTGCCCATGTTCCTGTCATTTGCATTTGCTGTAAACAAATGAATAAAATATTTTCGCACTGAAGGCAGTAACGGCCGATCCTTGATTTTCTCTTCTTAATTAGGGTTCCGTTCATCATCAAATAACTTGCCCGAGAGGAGTGTCAGACATTTTCTGACTAAAACCCACCCATGTTGCTTGTATTGCCCTTTATGTTCCGGGGCCGGGTTTTGATTTTATTTGAATTTCATGTTCGGCAAAATGTAAGTCATTTTGCAGTTTTAATTGAATAATTAAAAAACTACAGTTTTGTGTTTTAATATGTCTTCAGTCTATTAAATTTCCTTTGATATAGATATAAAAAATATGATGGTTGTCGCTGAAAAAATGAAGTATTTCGGAACGAAAAAAAAAATTCATGGTCTTTTTAAACATTAATTTGTTTTTCGTAGTTCTAGACTACTTTTGTAAACTGTTTAGTCTATTCTTTAGTCTATTCTTTATGTATTTGACGATATACTGTATTTTTTTTGGCATGTGGTATGTACAGATACGACTAACTTTGCGACGAAAAACTAGACGTTTTAAAAACTGTTTGCTATGTACAGCGCCTTAACTTACCTAGATAAATACCATACGGTACAGACTGTAGGTACCTACCTATGTTGTTATAACAGTGTTAACTGCCTACTTCATTTTTATGATCACGTTTACGTATTCATTTTAGTGTATGGAGCAACAAAATGGTTACAGAAGGCTAAATGCAAGACAATTTCCTTTTCATGGTTATAAAAATATCGTTGCTCTAGAAATAGCATCGTTCAAATCGATTATTCCCGATGTCCACCACTTGTCTGGCCACCACTGGGGGACAGCGAGACAACTTAAAACATTATTCTCGTTGTCCACCACTGGGGGACAGCGTCACAACTTTGTAAATTATTTCCATTCGCCACCACTGGTGGACAGCGACACGGATTTTTTAACATTCCCTATGGCCGCCGTTGGGGGACAATGGCACAACTCTTTTGATACGATTTCCACTGGCCATCAATTTAAATTGTTGACAAACATTGTGAAATTAAACACGAAGTACACGTCGTGTTCGTTTGTTTTTGTTTTTTACAATTTAGAAAAGTTAATACAAAAAAATTGGCTGCTGACGATCATATTAGTACTTGTAATACAGTAGTACTAATTTTCCTATATTTTATCAACATTAACTTGATGACCTTAATTATTTTCTAACTTGGTTTGGCTTTTGTGGAATTATTTTCTATCATGCGTTTTATATTTTGACAACATACTGGCACTTAACAAGTTACCTAATGGTACCTAATGTCAATCCTTTCTAATATTATAAAATCGTTACGTCTTCACGCTATATTAGTTGCGCGGGCTGGACGCTTGAGTGTGGCTAAGACGGACATGAGCAAATTTTTTTTTTAAACTGGGAAATTAGGGAGAAAGATAGAAGAAAAGGAAAAACTTAGCTTTGCTATTATAATCAATAAGGCACAAGGGCAATAACTACAGGTAACAGGTACCTGCAAATCAGGAAAGGGGAACTGTGTTATCCCGAATTTAACGCGAGCGAAGCCGCGGACAAAAGCTAGTTTAATATAATTTTAACTTTACTATCATCGCATCGGCATCGCTGATAGACACTATGACCATTCTAAGTTCGCAGTTAAAAGTGGCGCTGCTTGTCAAGAAAAAATGCAGCGATGTGTCATAGTAGGTACATTTATTTTAGTTCTTTATTTTGCCGCCTGCATAGATACGTTGGTTGAGGTTTACTATGACTAACCTAGGACTTAGTTAACTCGAGACCATTGAACTACACTATTGATCTTTAAGACTACTTTGAACTCTCCTTATTTTGCGTCAGATGTTTGTTCCTGTTCCTGTATCGTGGATGCGTTTACAAACATTAAAACTCACATACACAAACAGCCAGACCCGAAACAACTACAAATATTTGTTTTCCGTATGGGGATTTAAAGCGCTACGCAGCGCAGCAGTCGATCGCCGCCAACCGTGTCATCAAATAAACTAATTAGAAACTAGATTCTGTGCACCACCGGAGAACCTAATAACTGTGAAGATTGATAACTACGTTAATTTATCCGAACCGACTTGCTAATTAATAATAATCATTTATAATTCATTAATCAGTAATATTATCTAAATGATGTGCTCATTTTAATTTGATTTATTTTTTAATAATGATACTGACAACATTTTACGTGATTGAAATAGTTATTTTTAAATTTACACATTTAAAGCTAATTAATTAACTTCCTAATTTTATTTTATTTATAACAATGTTTTTTGCTTGTTTTTTTTACCTTAACTTTGTACGCCATCTATTGGAAAAACATAGTGAACCTATCTCTTATATACTACCTGTAAACCCAGTTATGTTCTACAAAATAAATGATTGATTGAAAAAATAAATGTCTGTTAAAGACAGTTGTGATTTACTACGCAGAAACTGCAGAACCGAAGCCAAATGAATCGTTTCTAAACAGACCTTCTGTAATCCTGTTTCCAATGATTCTGTATGACACTCATCTATACGAGTATTGGGGGAATTTCACGAACATTATACCTATTGGATTCGCGCCAGAATGGACTAGTCGCTCTGGAGCCTGGAGGCAACGTTTGAGCAATGTTATGTAGTGGCGATACGTTGCTCTGCGGATTTCAGTAGGAAATGTTTGAACTTATAAAAGGCTGCTGGGCTCACAGCTCGAGCTGTCACACTGCTCGACTATGCACACTCAGCTCATAGATATGGATGTCTTTCATGATAAACCTTATGAAATTTGTAAATGTATCCATATTATAAATGCAGATCTTGATGAAATTTGGTACAGAGGAAGATTATAATCTGGAATAACACATAGGATGCTTTTTAAAATAATAATTAATTTTTGGAACAATTTTTGAATATTGTTTTCTCTCTTCCCAGTTTACTAGGAAGAAAAAATATTACAAAATAATGTTTAATGTATTTCTGGCTACAGGAAACTCAGTTAAAACAGAGAATAGAGTAAGCAAAAAAATATTCACTGCTTACCATAAAATATACCACGGAGCCTTGTTCAACAAATCAAAATTCGAGCAAACTTTGTTGTTTTCGACTATGGGCAACAAAACTCTACCCACCCAAAATTTATTTTCAGGCAAAAATTCAATAAAAAAACTTTTCTATAAAGAGCCGCCTTTTGTTTTTCACGCACAAGCTAAAAGTTTTTTCCAGTGTAAGTAACAATTCATTAGGTTTGTTTGTTTTGTTCGTGATTTATTACAGTTGTTTATGAAGTTAAGAAAAAACGCTATAGCCATTTACACTTCCGTTTCGATATTGTTTCAAGTTCCGTTTTTTGTTTTACTAAATTAGGGATAAATTTACGGACCCCTTGTTTTATTAGATGATTTATTTTTATTTGAGTAATAAATAAAATGTACAAACAGTTGTGGAACTGGCACTGCTCAGCTCTATAATACCTTCGCCTGGCGGCTCTGATGTTAATCCACATATGTATATCCTCACTTGAATCATAATGCACTATAAGCAACAATAGAGATTTTGTGTGAGATACCATCATACCACAACAAAAACGGCTGAAATAAAAAAAACGGTGGCAAAAAAGTCAATGAAACAAACACAAGTTACCAATTTCCAGAAGTGGTTTTTTGGAAGTATTTTTTTCATTACCTCACGATAAAAATAATACTGGTTTTTTTTTTTAAATTATCGCCGCGGTGCATGGTCAGCCCGCTCCGCCCGCCCCCGTTCCAGCCTTGCCCCCCGCGCCTTTTCCACCGAAGCAGGACTCCTCAAAGAGACAACGGCCTACCTGCGCTTACTGCAGGAAGTTCGGCCACTCTAGGCGAAAATGACAGCCGTCTTAATATATTTTTTTAGATATAGGTATTTCTTTTCTAGATATACAGCAAATATAAAAATAATATCCTGTAGCATGTTCTTATTGTACTAAGAAGAAATATTGAAGTGAAATAAATCTTCAGTTATTTGCAATATACTAAACACACAAATACCAGGAACACAGTGCAGAGAAGAGATTTTAGCATGAATTTTCCAAGATTTGAAGAGTAGGTACTGATATACCGTAGCTTTGCCCTTTCAATGTAGCCTGTATCAATTTAGTTTGTGCTTATAATAACTAATAATATAATGATGAGTAAAATGAGTACATACATTTTAGAATTTACATTATTTTTACTGTCACTTTTATTAAAATGTTTTAGAAAATTTGAAGATACTCTACGAACGCGTACCAGGAACGCAACGCAGAAAGGAGTCTTAACAAAAGTTTGCCAAGAAAGAATATACAGTGTTGTTTTTTTTTTACCGTTGTTTTACAAAGGTTTGCTCTCTTCGGAGTTCGTAACGATTGTTACGCTTCAGTTGGAAAAAACTTGAAAGTAAAAGACAATGTATTTAGTTGTTAAAAAGAAATGACGTGTGGACGGCACGGCTGTTACGCCGCGTACCGCGAGTTTGATTCCCGCACGGAGAAATATTTTAGTGACCGACATGTAGTTGTTTCGGGTCTGGCTGTTTGTGAATTTAAATGTTAGTCAACGCATCCACGATACAGGATAAATTCCTAGTGTGATGCAACGTTTCTTTTTTTTTAAAGATATATTCTGTAATTCGTGGCTACCCGTGCTTATTTAAATGAGTAAAATATTTTACATACTTCAACGGTTGTTCATATCCATTCGTCCAAAGTTTTAAGCAAAAGGATTCCCTATTTCGACAAATATTTAATGAACACAAGAACTAAACAATATTATAGTTCAAAAAACCTAGTGGATTGAATTAAGGTTACGTTAATAAAATTGTGTCAAAGTTGAACATGGATTAAAGAATAAAAAAAAATAGTCACAAGTATTCAGAGGTTACCTTTGACGTCCTTAGATGACGTCTGACAGGAATTCCGTCTGGAGCAATGAAGAACAAACTTTAAGGTTGACTGGTAGAGAATGTCTGGCATTAACTCCGCCTATGCACAGACGCCAGCAGGTCAAGCTACCCGAAACTGTCAATTTTTCTTAATGAACCTTGAACCTAATACTTTAGAAATAAGGTTGAAAATCTATCAAATAAATCTGACAGATTGTAGTAGCTTGATGTGCAGGCGTCTGTACCACTATTGTACACACGACGGCACATCAACCTACACAAGACCATTTTAACCTGATCTCTCTACTACGGTGTGCAATCCGTAGTACAGAGATCAGGTTATAATAGTTTAGAATAGCTTGACCTGCCGTCGTGTGTACATGAAGTTTAAATAAATAAACCGGGCAAGTGCGAGTCTGACTTGCGTTCTGATGGTTCCATACAAACTTGTGACCTATATGGCCATATCATTTGACTGCGTGAATTTAGAGGGTTGTTTTTTCACAACTCCAAGGGACGGACTTAAGTTATCTCCACTTCATAGCTTCAAGCGTTCCCGAGATAAAGGGTCTTGACAGACAGACAGACAACAAAGTGATCCAATAAGGCACCAGAACCCTAAAAAGAAGACGATGATAATAATTCATAGATTCTCTTTCTGCATCTTCAATATTTATAAAATTCAGGCACTTTTACCGCCTTAAATTAATTATTTGACCTTTTTGTCAACCTCATCATTTTTGTCTACTTCTGTGTAACAACACAACGATCAAAAGAGTGTCAAACTTTTCTAAAGACCAACCAACTAATCTTTAAAACCCTCATCTCAAAGTTCCTCTGATCAAAAGTTACTATTTTCCCTGTTTTCCACAAAATTTGACAAATACACAGAAGGCCAAGTTGTTGCCAAGTTCCTACAATTAATTTCCTATTGTTTACGGACTTGGATAGTCTGTGGGAGTTATTAAAAGTTTTCTTCTTGTCGCACTGAACTTGGCAACTCGATAACAAGTGCTGACGAAGAAATATTGGCGGTGTTCTGGTTTCAAAAGATATACTATTGTCTTAAGTTTTCACGGTTTATAATTATACTAGCTGCACCCTGCTGCTTCACTCGCGTAGACCGGGGTCAAAAGTATATACATATGTGTTAATAGGGGGTGTAAGCTATTTAGATATCCGGGGTTGCGGGTTGTTCGAAAGAGATACCGCGGCCCCGGAACGTAAAGGGCAATAGAAGGAACATAGGTGGGTTTTAGTCAGTACAAGTCTGACACTCCCTACCGCTTCGCCCAGAGCAGGGGAAGTTATTTGATGATTTCCCATCGGCAAAAAACGCTATCTAGATACCAAATTTCAGTCAAATCCATTGGGCAATAGGCGTGAACGAGGAACAAACATACACATACAAACTTTCAGCTTTATAATATTAGTGCAATTTAAACAGTATCCCGCGTCATTCCGCGATCATGGATTTTGTAATAGCTCACAATAATGGGAACCATGGGAATGTCGTAAGTGACTGTTTAAATATAGACAAATTATTGTTTTACAGTTATTTGGTAACCATTGAATTTTTTTCCGGTTCTTCTCCATTGAGAAGAATCAACCCGAACCGTGTACCTTTTCTCGACGTTTTATAAGTGCCTATGTAGGCCTATGTGAAATTAAATCTTTTGATTTTTGATCTTGACGTTCAAGTTGACTGGTAAAGAATGTCATTGGCATTTTGCATCCTTATTCTGGGCTGACCTCGGCGGCGGCGGCCATCCTCAGGCACCCATTGCGCGCAGACCGCTGGGCAAAAGGCGGAGACTTTATAAAAATAACTTCCTTTTTTTATTATTCCTTATTTCTGAAAAACTTATTCACTTACTTGACAATATATTGCCATACACGCAAACCTCACAGGGTTTATCTGTGTGTTGGCGAGCCGTTCATATGTTATTAAATAAATATTAGTATCTACATTTACAAGTTAGAATAGTAACGTTTAGATTTATTACCCACCCAATAGGATAGTTTCCAGGGTCAAAGTAATTTCATTCTATTTAGTCCATCTTTTAAATTATTCAATATAAAGTTACGTGTGACGTCACGCGTTGCGAAAAAATGTAGCAACGCGTGACGTCACACGTAACTTTAATGGGCACATATCTTTGTAATTTTTGGTCTAATTTAGAAATAAAAAAATACTTGTCCCTTTATTGAATAATTTAAAAGACGGACTATTTTTTTATTTGGAAACTAGACTATTCCATTTATAAGCCCACAGAAGCATTGAGGTTTGTTTTAAATAATCCTTAGAATTTTCAATATATTTTCTGGAATTCAGACGGTTGTTACAAGTGCATGAAACTTTTTCGTCTCTGCAATAGATTCCTAGCCTATGTGTAGAGGCCAATCTAGAGAAGTGCCCGAAATTCGGATTCGTTGCCAACTTTCAAATTCAGAAAATTGAAAATTTCTTGCCAGCGATGTGTTTTTAATTTTCATCTGCAAGCTTGCATTTCTTTTGAAAACGTTTTTAAAGAAAAATGTTTATGAAATGCTGAACAAATGTGTTTTTAAAATGCTGGTATGATTTCTTTGAAATGTTTTTGTACATCGGTAAATTATTAGTACCTACTAATAATTGTAAAATTATATCCTACTTCCTACTAATATTATAAAATATGCGAATGTTTGTGTGGATGGATGGATCAAAACGGATCTTGATAAAATGTGGCACAAAGGTAGATTAACCTGGAATAACACATAAGATAATATTTTTTTTCAATATCGCGCGGGCGAAGTCGCGGGCGCCAGCTGGTATTTAATAATTATTAAAGATTAAAACGCTAACAGTTTTTTTGTGAGTAGTAGTAAGATTTTTGTATCTTTAAAAAACGTCGGCCCACATTAGGAATGCCTCCTATATCGTGAGTGCGTTTACAAACATTTTAATTCACATACACAAACAGCCAGACCTGAAACAACTATCTGTAGGCCATACAAATATTTGTTCCGTGCGGGAATCGAACCCGCGATACGCAGCGCAGCAGTCAATCGCTCAGCCACTGCGCCAACCGTGTCGTCAATGCGTTACGCGAACGGATAAAATAAGAAACGAGTACATAAAACGCAGCCTGAAAGTACCGCTGGCGATCCCGGTGACGATATAACCCTCCTACAGGAGAACAGCAGGGGAACTAGCAACACCGTCATTCCGTCCTCACCGACAAGGCTCGTCGCGACATCCCGGTACTTGCACCACCCGTTCCTTGCTAGAACCAGCCCGCGTTGCTGAGTCAGTAATTCAAAACCATGTCCCTGAACTATAACGTTATTCAGATCCAGCTTGACCTTTGATGGCCTCCCCCAGCGACGCCCTAAACCGAGGCTCGTACCCCACAGGGGGTGCCCTTAGCGTGTAGTCGCTTAGTTTTTTTGCCCTGGCTGGATGCCTGATTCTCAAGGCATCCGTAGAAATTCCCCAGTTAAGCAGACGACAACCTTATAGCTTGAACAGCGAGATGCCATTTAAATAAAAATGGCGCCGTTGACTGAAAAGTTGTGTGGTATTTGGTTGTCTTTTTATATGTTGTTTTATATGTGTATATTTTCGATGTGACACGCTATATATGTGAGCTACGCGTTTTCTATATCGCTATGCAGCAGCCCAGATAACTAACTAGTCCACCACACTACACTATCAACCCCCTTCCTCATTATTGTATACAAAAGCGTAGCTAATGCCTTGGGCGTTTACTACTACTTTACTTTGACTATATAGTTTTAACTTCAACTTTCACGCGTCCTTGAGATAGGGTTTTGACAGACAGACGGACAACAAAGTTGACGGCACGGTTGGCGCAGTGGTTGAGCGATCGACTGTTGCGCTGCGTGTCGCGGGTTAGATCCCCGCACGGAACAAATATTTGTATGACCTACAGGTAGTTGTTTCGGGTCTGGGCTGTTTGTGTATGTGAGTTTACATGTTTGTACCGCACCCACGATTCCCAGTATGGAGCAACGATTTAAAAAAATGTGAATCAATAAGGGTTCCGTTTTTTTTTTTGTTAAAAAACGTTGCCCCACACTAGGAATTTCTCCTGATTCGTGGGTGCGTTTTGAGTTACGGAACCCTAAAAAGCAAACAAAGAGAATATCTCGTCTTGGCTTACTCTGTTAATGTTTCATGAAACATAGCATAAAATATATTCTAGAATCCGCTCAGTCTAGACACTTGGCGTACCAGACAGACTACGTAATAACTTGCACTGGATAATTTTACAATTTCTAGCCAGATGCTTTATGAATTTGTTAGACTAATATCAGAAAGAGGAATTATGCTTTCATAGCTTTTTTGCGCTCTTGGTTTTTTTTTGCTTTTAAGAAAACATTTTGAAGACTCCAATTGTAAAAAGGTCATCATCTGCCTAGCCTTTTCTCGACTATGTTGTTGTAGGCTTCCAGTCTAACCGGATGCAGCTGAATATCAGTATTTTACATGGACCGACTGCCTATCTGATTTCCACAAAATCAATCAAATCAAAATCAATTTATTTTTATTTCTAGGCCTACATGGGCACTAATTATTAAACGTCGAGAAAAGATGCACGGTTCGGGTTGGTCGTTTCTTATGGAGAAGAACCGGCAAGAAACTCCATGGTTACTCTTTTAAAATCATTTGGTTTTACAATATTGTTGTTACAGCGTTAGTACTTAAGTATGAGATGACAGCGTAGGCCCGACAATTAAGTCATTGCTTACTTTACAGAAGGTAACATAAAATAATTTAGTTAACAAAAGTTAAAAAGCGTCTAAGAATCCACAAGGCCAACCATGTCCACTCATTCACAACGAATTGGTAGAAAAGAATCTATACAAGAATAAAAAAAAAAAAAATTGCAAAATGTAAAATAATAACTATGAGACGAGTCACACAGATGTTGCTATCAGAACTGTAACAACCAATGGCTTAACGTGCTTTCCGAGGCACGGTGGAAACTCGGTATGTAACGGGTGGTCACCTATTCACAGACCAACCTAGGCAAGCGCGGCTTAACCTAAAGATCGACCCGAGCGGCTGCTATTATTTAGCCACGAGCTCCTCTCCAATTGTAAAAAAGGTATTATTGGTATATGAAGAACAAAAAATTATGCTTTATCCCCCATATTTTCAAGTGATAGTGAAAGCTCGGCCAGCTGAAAACATTTCAAACTCTAAACTACTTTTCTCTCCCGCGAAATAGCCTCACCGTTTCACAATTTTCGTTTTGTAGGTAAACTACTTTTCGTTGGATAAAATTTTGATTGGGTTTCCTAAAAACACGTCTGTTTTCAACTATGGGAGAAATTGAAAATGCTCACTTGTTTTCTTTGCGTTCACCGCTGCAAACATGAAAATATTTTTGCGGTATCTCACAATTCGAACTTTAAATGGTTTTTGAATTTTAAGTTAGCATCGCGTTTGCATGTTGTTTTGATAGTTACCAGGACCTCAGAGATTCTCAGAAACGTTTGTAATAAGTAGTAATTACAAACCTGAATAGGTATTTAAGTATGTCCAATGAGAATACCGTGGCCGCTGAACACAAAGAACAAAAGAAGGAACATAGATGGGTTTTATGTCGGCAAAGGTCTGACAATCCCTTCTAAAGCAGGAGAAGTTATTTGACGATTTCCCATACGAAAAAAGAAGCATAATCAGCTACACTTCTACTCCTTCTGACTGTCCGGTAAACAGATGTCTTAGACTGGGCATAGTGGGCGTATAATAACATTTCCAGTATTTGGCACAGGCCTCTCGGTAAGTAGGCTTGGTGTGTATGAAGTGCGGATTGCTAGATTTCATAACTAATATTTGAATAAGGACCTGCTTGGTTTGATATGTTAATAATAAATAATATAATAATAAATATCTTGGGACAACTCACACACGGCTATCTGGTCCCAAGCTAAGCAGAGCTTGTGTTATGGTAACCAGACAACTGATATACATACTTATATAATTTATAAATACATACATATTATAGATAAATCACACCCAGACACAGAACAAACAATCATGCTCATCACACAAAGTTTGTCCTGGGTGGGAATCGAACCCACGACCTCCGGCTCAGCAGTCAGGGCCACTAACCACTAGACCAACAGGCCCGTCAAATATTATTGTCTTCTTCTTTACTTTGGAAAACACTTTTTTGTAAAAAAATAAAACCAACTTCCAAAAAAAAAGTGGAATATAACTTTATTTCCGGAAGTCGGTGACTTTTGTTGGTTTCGTTGACTTTTTTGCCACCGACTTCCGGTCGTCGGTTTTATTTTATAGAGAAAAGTTTTTAATTTCAGCATTTTTAGGTATGATATTTCTGTTATTTTTTATCGAGTATTAATTTTCCATTGTTACTAAAAGATTAGCAGATCATCCATATATAGACATAGAGAAAAAATATGTATTATAGACGATAACTCATAAACTATCTAAGCAATATAAATTGAAATGAGACCACATGGGAAGTGATTGCTTTCTAATAAAAAAATAATCATCAAAATCGGCTCACTCAGTCAAAAGGCATGAGGTAACAAACATAAAAAACAAACGGTCGAATTGAGAACCTCCTCCTTTTTTTAAGTCGTTTAAAAATAACACTCTTTTGAGCAAAATCAGTACCTATTCCAGCCTTTTTTGAAAGGATGAAACATTTTTTTTTATTACTATTATTGTATGTTGTCCCACTGCATGGCAAAAGGCTCCCCCTTATCTCTTTCCCCTTTTGTGGTCTAGTGCGATTGTAGGCCAATCTTTTCAGAAAGACTCCAGCTCATGATGCTTACTCTCTCTCCTTCTGGGCTCGCTGGTGTTTTATTTCTTGTCATTTAATATTCACTGACTGGTTAGTTTCGCCCATTTCTCTTCCGACATTTGAAAGACAAAACTCTACTGATAAAGTTTCCTGAAATTTATAAAGAAAGAAAACACATTTATTTGGTATTTACTAGTTACAAGTGCACACAACATAAAGAAAAAAAATTAAACCTCAACAATAAAAATAAAAAAGACAATATTGTGTGTCTGACGGCTGCGCCAAATAGGCCGTATATACCTATCTCTATTTTAATTATTATTTCCTTGAAAAAACAAAGATTCCTGTCGTCTACCGTTAATTGAAAAATGCCCGTGGCGTTTGCTTTGCACTCGTTCGCAAAAACATTATTATTTTTTTATTCAATGATTGAACGTTCCGTTTCCCTCCAATTTGTCGCACTTCGGCAGCCATTTTGTTTCGATTGTACATCTTTTATTGGTCCGCCATTTTTTATTTATTTGAAGTTTTGGTTTTGCAAAGGGTTTTATTCCCAACGAGCAATTCGGCTTCAGGACCGAACATTCGTGTATCCAACAGGTCCACCGCATCGTCGAACACATGAGCGCTGGCTTCCAGCGCGGGGCGATGACGGGCGTACTATTCTTCGACATAGCGAAAGCTTTCGACAAAGTCTGGCACAACGGCTTATTATACAAGCTGTACTCACTAGGAGTGCCGGACCGTCTCGTGCTCATCTTACGGGACTTTTTGTCGAACCGCACCTTCCGCTATCGCATAGGGGCCTCATTTTCTTCCCCTCATCCTATTAGGGCCGGTGTCCCTCAGGGTTCCGTCTTATCCCCCCTCGTCTTCACGCTGTTCACTAGCGATATTCCCAAGAGCAAAAAAGCTCAGTTAGCTCTGTTCGCGGATGACACGGCCATTTATTATACTGGCCGCTGTACAAACGCTATCGCCCGTACCCTCCAGACCTCAGCCGACGTCCTAGGCGCTTGGTTCAGGAAATGGAGAATCGAGGTGAATCCCGGTAAAAGTCAGGCGGTTATATACTCCAAACCGCGCTTTAATCCTCCGATCCCCAGTCCGATCTCTATGTACGGCAAGCCTATCCCCTGGGAGAAGCAAGCCAAATACTTAGGTGTCATTCTAGACAGTCACTTGTCCTTCGCGGCACATATCAAAGCGGCTCGTTCGCGCGCTGCCTTTGCTATGGGTAGGCTTCACTTTTTAATCCAGGCAAAAAGCAAATTGTCACTCAAGTGCAAATTGCGTTTATACACCGCGGTCATCCGTCCCATCATGACATACGCATGTGTCGTGTTCGCCCACGCCAACCCGCGTTTCCTTCATAAGATGCAGATCTTGCAAAACCGATTCCTTCGTAAAATCACGGGAGCCCCTTTTTACGTCCGTAACGATAGTCTTCACTTAGACTTAAGAATCCCCACCGTCGTTCAATTCATGAAGCGCCTTACCAAGCGTTTCTTTGACTCCGCGTTAAAACATCGCAACCCCCTTATCGCATCGGCCGCTCGATACGATCCCTCGCGAATAAGTAAAATTCGTCGTCCCCGTCACACCCTCGTCACTCCTGACGATGCTATAACCCTGCTCCAGGAGAGCAGCAGGGAGACTAGCACTCTTCGCAAATTCAGACGCAAAGCGCCGTCATTCCGTCCTCGCCGACGAGGCCCGTCGCGACGTCCCGGTAACTGCCCCACCCGTCCCTTGCAAGAGCCAGCCCGCGCTGCTGAGCCAGTAAGTTAAAATAGTCCATAAATAATATCACTCAGATCCAGCCTGTCCCTTGCTGTCCCTCAGCGACGCCCTAAGCCGAGGCTCGTACCCCACAGGGGGTGCCCTTAGCGTGTAGTCGCTTAGTTTATAAGTTTATACCCTGGCTGGAGGTCTTAATTTTTAAGGCACCCACAGGATTCGCCCGGTTAAGCAGACGACAACCTCCTTGGTTGAACTACGAGATGCCATTCATAAAAAAAAAAATTGCAAAGGGTTTGTTAATGTGGTGGATTTTTTCTTAAATTGTTTTGTTAATCGTCGTATTTGTTTTTTGAAAAGCCTAAACTTATTTGAATTTAGTGGACTGCAGGAATTTTCAGAATTTTATCATGAATTTATTGTTCTGTTTTATTAATTGATTTCGATAAATTCGCCATTGTTTGTGACTCTGTTGCGAACAATCTTACATCATTAAATCAAGTGTGCTATCTCTAAAGGGCTGAGCAGAGGTGTAGGTAACTTATAGCACACATTACATAATATTTGGTCAGTTATGTTGTTAAGCCCCCTCTGGGCCTATTGCCATAAACCGGGCACAAATCCAGACATAGTGGTTTTTTAAAACAAAACTTAACTCAAAATATCTATAAAAGTTCACTAAATTCCCTTTCATATCAAGAATAAAGTTCTCCACTGTCTAATCGAATGAAATATCGTTCATATACTATTAAAACTTAATTTAAACTTCCATCAATTCCTTTCGATTCGGCTTACTTTTTAATAAAACTTGAAAAGGCAAGGTAAATGGACCAGGGCGCCATAAGTTACTGGAGGCTAGATTGCCTTATCGTACACCTGGTGCCGAGAGAAAAGGAATATTTTGTGGGCACCCTTTTTTTGTAAATGTAGGGTAAGTTACATCAAGGTTAAGTCTGATTTGGGTAGCAGTTTTGTATCGATGAGCATTTTCTAGAACTTGTTGAGATCGGTTCTCAGACTCACCAGATGTGACCGATATCAATATTTAATATTTGCGGGTAGGATCCGACCACGAAAATCTAAATTGCTGAGATATACCAATATTGTGAGCTAAGCCAAGTCGTCAGAAACCTGACAGCTGTTCTAAAACAGCTGTCAGGTTTCTGACGACTTGGTATTTGGATTTTTAAAAACATGCGTTTAGTAAGAAAATCTTACGATTGTAGCGGCTTGGTAACCGCGATTTGCTGAGTTGCATTTTTGATGAAATATGAGGACGCGAGCGGACAGCTCGCCAGTCGTTTACAGTACACCGCCCTGCCTCTACACATACCTAGTACGTAGTTAAATCTAACGAAGTATTGTGGAACCTGAATTAAAGACGTTTATTTCGTTGAAATCACATTTCATTTAAGCATCATTAATAATATTCGAACAAAGCGCGGGCGATTAAAAAAAAGTACGAATTTGTGTAGTTTTATTACGTGTTATGACATCGACAGCTAATTCTTATATTAATACAAAAAAAGTAAATTAAGTATGAATCAGTCCAATTATCCATTATTTATAAACTACAAATAGATATAAGATTTGTAAAAGTATCAAAATGACAAAAAAATAACAACGCGTCGAAAAATCTTTCATTTGCTGTCGATAGGAAATGTGCTTAAAAAGATGGCAACATTAAAAAATAAACCCTAATTAATTCGGTCTATCAGATACTAGCACAAAACATATTTATTATTTCATACCTTCCTGGAAAGCCGTTATATATTTATATTTTGTACAGCGGTTTTCAATTTCCATGTTTAATTACACCATACAATTGCAAAGCTAAATATTTTAACTGAAATTCACGAGTTTCTACACTAGAGTACAAAATTCAGTAGCGGTTTGGATTAAATTGAAATATGTTACACATTTCTCTGTGAATTTTAACTCGGAATTTTCAGTTCCTGCTGAAAATAGAGCTCATTAAGATGTTCTAAATGTTAGATTTGGAAATTCCCTCAAGAAGTACAGTTAACTTAATAAAACAAAATATGTTTTCATACTGAACTTATTTCTTGTCGAATATTTAAATTACTTTACACTCAAAGGTAAGCAGAGGGCTAGGTAGGCTAGGCTACTGCCTGCCGGGGTTGGAAATGTTCGAATGAGACACCACCTCCCCGGAACACAAAGGGCAAAGGAAGGAACATGGATGGGTTTCAGCCACCCTTAAATCTGAAAACTGGTTAACCATAAGATGCGCCCTTCGATATAGGCCTTTTTTAAACGTCGCCATGTCGTCCGGTCCTGGGCTTCTCGTATTAAGCCAAAAAGTCACCATCTATAGACATCTGTCACGCCACTAACATCACAAGTGCGACTGCATGTTGATTGAGAAAAACCTTAAGGCGCGGCAATAAGCTAATCTTTAGATATTCACGAAAGTGACGCTAGCTGCATACTAGGCATGGTCTGACACAAGTACACGACAGTATTGCATCGAAAGAATAGAAATAAGGTCGAAAATATTTCGGTGTTTGATTTTATTTGAATATCATGTCCGCCAAAATGTAGGTCATTTTGCAGTTTTTATTGAATATAAAAAAAATACAGCTCAATGTTTGAAAGATATCTCTATAGTATATACAATTTTCTTTGTTATAGATATAAAAAATATGATGGTTGTCGCTGAAAAAATTGAGAATTTCGAGACGAAAAAAATTTTTCTTGGTCTTTTTAAATATTTTTTTTTTCGTAGTACTAGACCACTTTTGTAAACTTATTTTGTTTAACTCTTTACTTTATGTATTGAACTATACATGGTAATTTTTTTTTAATTTTTTTTATTTTTGGCTAGTGGCATGTACAGATACGGCTAACTTTGCGACGAAAAACTAGACGTTTTACGAAGTGTTTGCTTTGTACAGAGCGCTTTAAATTATACGATACTAGTTTTTGCCCGCGGCTTTGCTAGCGTTAAATTCGGGGTAACACAGTTCCCCAATTTTTTGGGATTTCTGATTTGTAGGTACCTGCTACTTGTAATAGCAAAGCTAAGTTACCCATTTCTTCCTTCTTTCTCCCTCCTTTCTCACTTTAAAAAAAAAGTTAACCTATGTCCGTCTTCTGGGTCCCAACTATCTTTGTACCAAAATTCATCAAAATCGCTATTATAATATTAGTAAGGATATCATATGTTTATTTCGTAAGTTGCTTTTTACAAATATCAGTTTTCTAATCCGACTGCGTATTGCCATAATGTATACTAGCACAGACAGGGGTTGCTCTGTAATCGCACGCAATATGCTCTTGTAGCTAGAGAGCATACTGCATATCAGTACAGAGACAGACTGAAATAAAATACACTTTGCTCTAATTCGTGAGAGCAAAACACATACGAGTACAGACAATTTGGCTGCCGTAGTAGGCACCCCGACATGGACAGGTTAGGTTCGAAGGGGATGGCGGGGTCTGAAAGACCCCGCCATCCCCTTCGTGTTAGGTTACTTTAAACCTTGAATGCAGAGGTAGGAGCCCCGCGAAGCGGGGCTCCGTCGAGCCACTTTGATAGGTAGTAATCAGTGAGAGCTCGGGACTTGGGGCACCCCGACATGGACAGGTTAGGTTCGAAGGGGATGGCGGGGTCTGAAAGACCCCGCCATCCCCTTCGTGTTAGGTTACTTTAAACCTTGAATGCAGAGGTAGGAGCCCCGCGAAGCGGGGCTCCGTCGAGCCACTTTGATAGGTAGTAATCAGTGAGAGCACATTTTGCTTTAGACATATGCGAACAAACCGTATACTTATACAGACAGGTCTGTAGTCATACGTAGTTTGCTTTAAAAATATGCAAGCAAACTGTATACTTATACAGACTGGTCTGTAGTTATACGTAGTTTGCTTTAGAGTATTTGTTATTTTTAAGAGCACAAAGTGATCTAGTACAGACTATGGGTGTCTGTACTGATATACACAATGGCAATACGCAATCCGACTACATATTCTGAAAATTAAACCATACTAACATATTCTTGATCAAGTTTCATGTGACTTGTATCATCATGCAAATTATTAGTCTCTGCAATTTTATTCTAAATAAAGAAATTTACAATTTGAGGAGGCTATATCCAGTCTGGCTTATGGCTCGTTTAAACTGGAACAAATCAACCACAACTGAAAATGTGTATTTATATTGGTAACAATTACGATCTAGTAAGGCTATATAACTAGGCTTAAAGATCTATTATTACTAAACAGTGGATATTTATGATCCCAATGCATAAAACATAAAATCTATTTCGCCGTTAGTTTGATCATAAAATCGCGTTCGGTTACCATACATCATAAATAAAAACATGGCGGTTAATACCAAAACGTTATTTATACGATACGTTTCGAATAATGATAAAATATGACTCAATTCGGGAATAAACACTGAGTATATATAATATATATGAGGAAAAAGAAGAAAATCGAGCACACAGGTATATATTATGGAAATATATTTGATGGTTAAGGCAGTATTACGAGAAACATTTCCTCAACCTTATTTTCGAAACATGGGAAATATTTTATGACATTATATCTATAGATTATCGCCATATTTTCCTTGTAAGGCTTATCTATCATTAGAAACTCTCTCCTCATTTTTGGGGAAGGGAAATCATCAAATAACTTTCCCCGCTCTGGGCGGAACGGGGGGAGTGTCAGACTTTTACTGACTAAAACCCACCCATGTTCCTTCTATTACGTTCCGGGGCCGCGGTATCTCTTTCGAAAAACCCGCATAACACACAACACAATACCGCATAACTTGACCTTAGAATTTGGCAGACCCCTAATACAAAACACGACATCAACACCAGCGAGAAATCTTCTACAAAAATGTCACGTCCAAGCTCTAATTCATAAAAAATATTTTTTTATAAAACACGCTTAACTTTTTACATGGCAAACTTCGCAACGACCGATTCTTTTTTATTTGTGTTCTGCTAACTACAGTCTGTTTACTAGTATATTACCTTTGTCAGTTGCAGTCAAAGAGGCTAAACAATAGATCTCGGGTCGATCTGCAGGTTAAACCGCAGTTACCTCGGTTGGATGGGTGACCACTCATTATTAACCGAGTTTTTTCCGTGCGGTCACGGCTGTCAATTGTGGATATTTAACAGTACAGGGGCTGACAGTCTGACTAGCAGTCTTAGTCTAGGGTATTCGTTTTATGTAGTGCTGACTGGAGGTTAGAGAGGCGGTCGCTCCATGTAGAATACTAGTATTCAGCTGCATCCGATTAAACAGAAAGCCGATCCCAACTTAGAAGGGAAAAGGCTAGGAATATAAAAAGTTGCAGGTAAACATCAACTTTATTACAACAAAAATAAAGGCCATTATAATTTTATCAGACTTGTGCATGCAGGGCAGCAGAATAATAATCACAGAGATCTCAAAACTCTGCTATCAAAGTCAAGTAATCAAAGTCTGCTAGCAAATGTGTCAAAATGATTGTGATCTTTCTTCCCGTGAAAATAATGTTGATCTTAGACTGCAGCTTTGAAACGCAAAAAAACTGTGAAAGGACTGTAGCACCGCCGTGGGATGAATACTTAATTATCTGTGCACCGTAAATACTTTTTTTTCCTATTTGTCAATGCTTCACTTTGCAAACCTGTTGGTAATTACTTTTAAAAAAATGTGGTTTTGCTACCTACGAACTTTATTCAAATAAAGTTTTTCGCTGCAGTTTCAGTATTTAATATTCGTTAGTTTTCTCTCGTGTTTCCGTTTTGCGTATATTTTTAGTAAGGCAACATTTTTAAAG
The DNA here is from genome assembly GCA_905475445.1 of Ochropleura plecta. Taxonomy (NCBI): domain Eukaryota; kingdom Metazoa; phylum Arthropoda; class Insecta; order Lepidoptera; family Noctuidae; genus Ochropleura; species Ochropleura plecta. The sequence continues at coordinate 12,017,888 of FR997744.1, read as the reverse complement.
TTGGTGCAAAATGAACATTAATATTTTAAAAATGTTTGCGTGCATAATGTTTTGTAATAGACACCCCTTTTTGAGTGCTGAAATTTGGTACTATAAAATTGAAATAGCTTGCGTAAAGTGTTATTGTTATTCGGTATAACTGATTATGTAACTTATTTCATTTTATTCGTACGAAATTAAATTGGCTTTTATTATTTAATATTAATCCTACTAATATTATAAACGCGAATGATTGTGAGAATCTATGGATGGATGTATGGATGTTTGTTACTCTTTCACGTCAAAACGGCTGAACGGATCTTGATAAAATTTGGCACAGAGGTAGATTATAGTCTAGGATGGAAAAAAAAGTATCACTTGTGTTATCATAGGATACTTTTTTCGATATCACGCTTGCGAAGCCGCGGGCGCCAGCTAATAATTTATATATTTGTATGTAATGGAATTTATTCGTGATGTAATTTTATTGTATATTTCTGACATCATTTTTTTTCTCGTGTTTTCTGTTTGATGCTAACTAAAATGAGTCGTATTGTTACCTGCTTGAAATAAAAAAAAAAAATTAAGCATGGATCACGCCTGAGTTCTCGGAAGAAATGCGCAAAAGTATATTAATACTAGCTTCCGCCCACGACTTCGTCCGCGTGGCATAGTTACTTTTGGCTGATTACTTTAACTTATAATGTTATGATTGAAAAAAAATATCTTTCTCTTCCCTTTTTGTCACCCTTTTCCTATTTTGGTCCCAACTATCTCTGTACCAAAATTCATCAAAATCAGTTTGGCCATTTAGGCGTGAAGACGTACATGTATTAGTAAGAATTTTACCAAATTATTTCCTCAAACACATTTGTATGACTATGTCATTGCATATTTATAAATATGATTATGGAACCCTATAAATCCCACCAATTAATGATCTCTAAATAACAAAACCGAATTCCACGCACACGCTTACTAACAAGTACTAATCGCAACGACAAATAATAGTTAATCAAATATTACATATTCCGCGATTTGCGAAGCTTTACCGATCAACCATGTACCAGCAACGCTGTCACGTGATTGACCGAGCTTGTCCGATCTCTCCCGAAGTACGAATGCCTCTATCACGTTATTGGCTCGTTAATTAGGACTGCAACTGATCTATTTGTACGTGACTGTCTCGTGTCTGACGGCACGAAAATATAAGTGCTATGTCGGTGACAGTGTTGAAACAACACTCGCTGCCCAACCGCCACCGCGTACGGACGTGCTACCTGCTCGCCCCGCCGCTATTGTGTTGTGTCAGTGCTCGCCGATTCGTCACGCTCGCGTGACGTCATCCGTAGTCTCGGACTACGCCCGCAACAATTGCTGTCTTTTTCAAGACAGCTCTTGTTACAGTATTTCTCTTTTGGAGATTGTGTCAAACGTTATACTTGCCCCCTCTGGGAAAATCCACTGTTTCGTGGTTCTTGGTGGAAACCTTACGGTGCCAACGAAGCCAAGAGCTGTTGACCCGATACACCGAGTCTACCCCCTTCAGGGGTGACCAAAATTGGAAGGGCACTGAACACACGGCCTTGGGGGATCTCCTAGTCGCGCCCAGTTGCTTAACCCCGTTCTCTTTCAGCATTCACCCGGGTCGTCTGGGTGTGTCAACCCCAGCGCCCCGGACCGGTCTTCTGACCCTAGGGCCCCGCTGCTCAATAAGACTAGCAGCGGGTTTACAAGCTTAGGGCACACCTTAGGTACTCACCTCCCTGTCATACACAATCCCGACAGGGGGGCTACACACCCCCGGGCCCACCCACCCGGGGAGTTAGGATTTTTAGGGCCTTAGGTGAGCTTCACTCATGCCGGTTAACTTTTAACCGCCTTAGGGCTATTTTTCCATTATGGCGTCGGAGAGCGCCATATTGGCGTTTCTCCAACGCTTGTTTAAGGATCTGCCTCATTTAGAGGCTAAGTATGGCGCCGAACTCGCAGCACTGGAGCGCAATTCCATTGCGCAGTTCAGTGACTGTCTCGACAGCCCGCTCTCGCCGCCGCCTGCCGACAAAGGCAGGCCACTTAGCGAGCTAATCCCGCCGCCGGTGACTCGCCCTTTGTCCGGGCCGACAAAGGGTTCTGAGAAACCGGTCTCCGAAAAATCCATTGTTCGCAGTACAATGGTGCCGACAAAGGGTTCCGAGAAACCGGACTCCAATAATCCCATTGTTCGTGAAACAATGGCGCCGACACAGGTGTCGTCCGCACCTGAAATTATGGACACGTCATGCCCGGTATCCGATTCCGAGCATGCTGCTGAACTCTCGGACATCTCTTCGACCTCGGAAGACGAGTACCAACTCGTCGGAAAGGGGAAGAGGAAGAAGGGCAAAAGCTCGCAGGCCACCAAGGCCAAAAAAGCTGCCGAAGCGCCTACCTGCCCTCCCTCTCCCCTCCCCTCGACCTCCGCCGCCGCTGCTCATACCAGCCGGCCAGCTAGCCCTAGCGTTGCCCCCGCTGCGACTTCAGCTAAAAAGCTGAAACCTCCTCCTCCGGTCTTTCTTCAAGAGAAAGCCAAATGGACCGACGTGTCCAAGTTGTGTCTGGCTCACAAGATCCAGTACACCAAGGCCACCAACACCCAGCAGGGTATTAAAATAACAGTCCCGACTGCTTCTGATTACAGGGAGCTGATCCGTCAACTGCGTGGAAGGAACATCGCCTTCCACACCTACACCCTCCCAGAGGAAGCGCCCACTCGTGTGGTGATCAGGCGCGTCCCGAAGGAGATCCCGTCAACCGACATCCTAGAAGACCTCAAGGCCCAGGACATCCCAGTCTTGGCCGTCCACCGCCTTCACAAAGCGAGAGGAGGCGAACAGTACGATATGGTACTGGTCGTCTGCGAACCAGTGGAGGGTCATCATCCCATTTTTAAAATCCGTTCCGTCTGCTCTCTTACAGGCATAGCAGTCGAGAAACCGTACAGGTCCCACGTCATCGGTCAGTGCCACCGATGCCAACTCTACGGGCACAGTCAGAGGAACTGCTACGCGCCTCACAGGTGCGTCAAGTGCCTGGGCGACCACGGCACTGCTGACTGCCCACGACCGAAGGACATCGCTCTCTGCACAGAGCCACCCAGCTGTGTGCTATGCGGCCAGTCCGGGCACCCGGCTAACTACCGAGGCTGCCCCAAAGCGCCCAAACCATCCTCCTCGAAGTTGGCGAAGCGTGCCCACGCCCGCCAGCAACGTGAAAGCCCCTCTGTGAGGTTTCCCTCCTCGCAGATGCCAGAGCGCCTCAGTCCACAGAGGCCCATCCCATGGACTCAGCAGAGCCACCAGCGAGCGTTCCCAGCTCTCGCTCAGGCTAAGTCCAACACCATTCCCGGGCTCTTAGATGCCCCCGTCCCTCCGCCTATTACTCGCGAAATCGTTCCCGCGCCCTCTCAACCCGCGCTCTCTCAACTCGCGCCTTCTCAACCCGCGCCCCCTCGTCCCGTGGCCTCCGGCGCCGCGGCCGGACGCGGTAGAAGGAATTACGAGATCATCACCAAGGCCTTTGGTGCTTTTGTCACCGCAGAAGCCGACCGTATGGCAGACGAAATCGAAGCTGCCAATGGTGATGCCGCAACTTTGTCACGCATCTGGGAGTCATATCCCACGATCCTCTCGAACCTCCGAGAACTTACTTTTAATAAACCTCTCAATGGCTAACAAAAATTTAAGTTGCTTCAAACCCCGTTCCCTCAAGTTAGGTTATTTTAACGCCAACGGCATTAGAGACCAACGTGATGAGATCGCCTCGTTTTTGCGCGACCATCAAATAGATATTCTCCTCATCCAGGAAACCTTCCTCAAGCCTTACCATCGCGACCCGAGAATTGCCAACTATCGCGTAGTTCGCAACGATCGGTCGCGCTGCCACAAAGGCGGTACGTTAATTTATTACAAGAAGGAATTGCACTGCATCCCTCTAGATCCTCCTCCCTTAAAGTCTCTCCTCGAGGTATCCATTTGTCGGCTTGGTATGACCGGTCACCAGCCTATCTCCATCGTTTCCGCGTACATTCCTCCCGCTAGTTCATCAGAGGATCATACACCTCTCATGGGCGACCTGACTTCCCTATTCGGCTTGAGTGACTCCGTTATCATAGCGGGTGATCTCAACGCCAAGCACCCCGCCTGGAATAGTTCGACGACCAATCCCAGAGGAAGAGCCCTCTTCAACTTAGGTGACAGACTTAACTTTGACCCCATCGCGCCTATGGAACCCACCCACTTTCCCCACGACCCCGCGCACCGCGCCGACGTTCTCGACTTAGCGCTTCTCAAAAATATCAACCTTAGGTTGCATACCATTGAGACGATTCACGAACTAGACTCGGATCACCGCCCAGTTTTTCTCCACTTAGTTCCTCGCTCGGGCCCTTCTGACCCCAGCCAGCCCAAACCTGCCCAAGTCCAAGTGATAACTGACTGGAAGAAAGTCAGCGAAAAGCTGAACTCCGCCACGTCACCTCACCTGGACGCCATCCCCGATCACATAGTTTCGGCCGCAGACACGACGGCCGCTATCGACTCGTTTACAGAGCACGTTCAATCCATACTAAAGGATTGTTCACGGGAAGTCCCAGCAATGAGTGATCATCGCTGGCGTCTACCCGCTGACGTACGTGATCTGATAACCGAGAAGAACGCGGCCATTCGTGCCTACAGCCATTTTCCCTGCGACGCGAACAAGGCTCACATGCGCTCATTACAGCGTGCTGTAAGGAAACGCACTAGCGAGCATCGTTCGAATCGTTGGGACAATGAGCTCAGCGAACTGGAACCCACCCACCAAGCCTTTTGGCAACTACAGAGAAGAATGCGCGCCACCGAGGAGGCTTCGATGCCCCCGCTCATTCGTCCGGACAAAAGCGTCGCATTCAATGACTCTGAAAAGGCAGAATGCCTAGCAGACAGTTTGGAGTCCCAGTGCTCCCCTAGCACACAACCGGTCATCAAGCGTCACCTCGACAAGGTGAACGCAGAAGTAGAACGTAGAGCTGCCCTACCTCCCGTAGAAGACCCCGATGATCCTCTGCCCCTCGTCACGCCCGACGAGGTGCAAGACATCATCAAAAGGCTTCAACCACGGAAAGCTCCCGGCTCCGACGGTATCACCAATAGGGTAATCAAACTCCTCCCCGCTCAGCTCATCATCCTTTTGGCGGCCATCTTCAATGGCGCCTTGAGCAACAACTTCTTCCCCCAGGTATGGAAAGAGGCCACTGTTATCGGTATCCCCAAGCCAGGCAAGCCCAAGTCTGAGCCCACGAGCTACCGACCCATCAGTCTCCTGAACGCACTCGGCAAAATCTATGAGAGACTTATTTATAAGCGACTCAGAGATTTCGCCGAGACTAAGAGTCTCATTCCCAACGAGCAATTCGGCTTCAGGACCGAACATTCGTGTATCCAACAGGTCCACCGCATCGTCGAACACATGAGCGCTGGCTTCCAGCGCGGGGCGATGACGGGCGTACTATTCTTCGACATAGCGAAAGCTTTCGACAAAGTCTGGCACAACGGCTTATTATACAAGCTGTACTCACTAGGAGTGCCGGACCGTCTCGTGCTCATCTTACGGGACTTTTTGTCGAACCGCACCTTCCGCTATCGCATAGGGGCCTCATTTTCTTCCCCTCATCCTATTAGGGCCGGTGTCCCTCAGGGTTCCGTCTTATCCCCCCTCGTCTTCACGCTGTTCACTAGCGATATTCCCAAGAGCAAAAATGCTCAGTTAGCTCTGTTCGCGGATGACACGGCCATTTATCATACTGGCCGCTGTACAAACGCTATCGCCCGTACCCTCCAGACCTCAGCCGACGTCCTAGGCGCTTGGTTCAGGAAATGGAGAATCGAGGTGAATCCCGGTAAAAGTCAGGCGGTTATTTACTCCAAACCACGCTTTAATCCTCCGATCCCCAGTCCGATCGCTATGTACGGCAAGCCTATCCCCTGGGAGAAGCAAGCCAAATACTTAGGTGTCATTCTAGACAGTCACTTGTCCTTCGCGGCTCATATCAAAGCGGCTCGTTCGCGCGCTGCCTTTGCTATGGGTAGGCTTCACTTTTTAATTCAGGCAAAAAGCAAATTGTCACTCAAGTGCAAATTGCGTTTATACACCGCGGTCATCCGTCCCATCATGACATACGCATGTGTCGTGTTCGCCCACTCCAACCCGCGTAGCCTTCATAAGATGCAGGTCTTGCAAAACCGATTCCTTCGTAAAATCACGGGAGCCCCTTTTTACGTCCGTAACGATAGTCTTCACTTAGACTTAAGAATCCCCACCGTCGTTCAATTCATGAAGCGCCTTACCAAGCGCTTCTTTGACTCCGCGTTAAAACATCGCAACCCCCTTATCGCATCGGCCGCTCGATACGATCCCTCGCGAATAAGTAAAATTCGTCGTCCCCGTCATACCCTCGTCACTCCTGACGATGCTACAACCCTGCTTCAGGAGAGCAGCAGGGAGACTAGCACTCTTCGAAAATTCAGACGCAAAGCGCCGTCATTCCGTCCTCGCCGACGAGGCCCGTCGCGACGTCCCGGTAATTGTCCCACCCGTCCCTTGCAAGAGCCAGCCCGCGCTGCTGAGCCAGTAAGTCCAAATCAGCCCATAAATAATATCACTCAGATCCAGCTTGTCCCTTGCTGTCCCTCAGCGACGCCCTAAGCCGAGGCTCGTACCCCACAGGGGGTGCCCTTAGCGTGTAGTCGCTTAGTTTATAAGTTTTTACCCTGGCTGGAGGTCTTAATTTTTAAGGCATCCACAGGATTCGCCCGGTTAAGCAGACGACAACCTCCTTGGTTGAACTGCGAGATGCCATTCCTAAAAAAAAAAAAAAAAAACAGTGTTGAAAAGAGGTTGGTAATTTGATTGGTTCGATGATATGATGAAATGATCTTTATTCTCGTCACAGTGAGGTTGCTACTAGATTGCAGCTGAATAATAACTTTGAAAGGACTTATGATGTTACCTATAATCGCATACACGATCGCTATCATTAGTGTTCATTATCGCATTAGAAAGATGAATCGAAAAGTCGTAAGATGGAGAAAATAAATTTATAACAATGTTATTATTTATTAAAATTTAAGACTAAGGCTTTCTTTCAAATCCTTAAAAACAAGTCGAATATACTAGTTTTTTTTCACTTCAAATGATATTAAAATATGAACCCTCAAATAGCTGGTTTAATGCTATAATACTATAAAGTTAAGTCGTAAAAATGAAAAACTACGTGGTTGTATTGCCAAGCTTTTGTTATAAATATTTAAGAACCAGACCACGTAGAGGGACGATTGCGATTTTTCAAAGAAAAACAGCGGTCATGAGTTCCTAAAAGGTCAAAGGACCATATCATAAGTTTGAGCTGATTGAGTATTTATAGCCGCTGGCTATGTAAAACTTTTGTACTCTTGCTACGGCGTAGCACACATGGCGATTGCTACGCGGACGTAGCAAATCAACAACTCGATTCGGTACGACAAGTTTAAGTATCAGATAATAAATATTTGGTTGCAGTTGTTACCGCGGTCCCGAAACGGCTTTAAGAAGAAACATGGGTGGGTTTTATTCAGTAAAAGTCTGACACTACCCCGATTTCCCATTCGAAAAAAAACCCTTTTATTTTTATAAAGATTAAAATAAAAAAAAAACTGCAAGTAATTCATCATCTTTAGTTTAAACAAAACACAGCCACCGACAACTAGATTATGATCAACCTCGGAAAGTCCGGAAAAGACGTGACACCCAAAAGATATTTCTAAAAGATAACGGTATCTTTCCTCAGAATCTAAATTAGGCGCTCCTTCCTTAAACTTTTGCGACATGTTCAAGTTTACGCGGCAAAGTAAAAAAGACATTAAGGACTGGTGACGAGTAAGTCACGTAGAAGCTACGTAGAGGGTACGTAGACTCTACGTCGAGTATACGTAATGATATTCGTTTGAAACCGAAACCTTGTTTTATAGCAGTTACTGAACTTTGTGACATAAAATAATACGGTTTGTTATGCTCTTCGTTTTTATTATTGGACTATGTGTAGAATATTTAGAAGGGAATGTGAAAGTAATGAAGGAATTGGAATTTCGTTCATAATTATGCAATTAAAAATTTGCTTTGACTAAAATTGCGGCCATTTTAGTCAAAGTCACAGTGGATTCGAATAGATCCTTCAAACTGCAGGTTGAGTTGCACAAAGAGCAGGATAAGTGCTCCAATTAGCATCGTTTTGACGGGGCTCCGCAGTTGCAATTAATTTCATTGGAACATCCCTCACTCTCTGGAGAAGCACATGGCTAAATAATAGCAGCCGCTTGGATCGATCTTTAGGCTAAGCCGCGGTTGCCTCGGTTGGTCCGTGGATGAGTGACCACCCATTACATACCAAGTTTCCTCCGTGCCACGGAAAAGCACTTTAAGCTGTTGGTCCCGGCTGCAATTTGTAGATCTTTGCCAATCGTAACAAGTAATCAATGTCCCAAAAGTCTGACAACCAGTCTTACCAAGGGGTATCGTATTACACAGTACTAACTGAGTTGTGGAGGTCAGATAGGTAGTCGCTCCATGTAAAATACTGGTATCAGCTGCACCCGTTTAGACTGGAAGCCGTTCCTGGAAAAGGCTAGGAAGATGATGATCTCTCTCTCTCCGTCGTAGCTAAATATAACCTGAATAGATTTTTAGGCTCAGATATTGCCAAGAATCACCTTAACAAACAGATTGGTCCGGCCCATTTAATAAAATTCTCGCTACTTTTAGCTTTGTCACTGAGATGTTTTAATTTAAACCTTATCACGGACAAAACAATGTCGTTTCTGAGAAGAAGCCAATCCGCGACCCGTGAACAAAAGCAAATTGTTAAGTCATTTCGAAAAATCTCTTTAACATTTTCATTTAAAAAGGAAGATTTTTCTAAGTATTTTTATAGAAAGGCAAATTAAAAGCTAATTAACTGAATGACTTGCTAATTATATTCATGCTCGCGGTGTTTGCTGGTAGAGATTTAAAATTCTTAGAATACGGTTTAATGTCGGAAATAAACTAAGTACGTTGGAATGATTTCTATTATGAACAAAAGTGCGAGGAAAATTGGGTGTCTAATTAAAGCCTTTTAAAACACTTTTTACTTTTTTTGTATTAAAACTACATATATATTTCTTTTTACCCGACTGCCAAGAAAGAGTTATGTTTATTACGCGTACCTTGTAAGAATGTTTGTATGTAAGCGGGTGATTTTTTTATTACTTCATATTTTCTAAACCGATTAACGGATTTATGTAATTAACTCAAACTCGTCTTGATAACGCAAGTGTTGTTAGATAAGTTTCGATAAAAAAACAATATACCTAACGACTGTGAGACGATAAGGTTTAAAGTAAAAAAAGTGTACTGCAATATGGATTTTTAATTAAAGGGTTCATCCTGCGGGTCCTTAAATGGACGACTGTATTTAAAAATAAACTAAGCGTAGGTCGGGTTATGTTTACAGTATAATGTGATAAATGAAATACTTTGAAAGAATTAGACTGTTTATAGAATATGTAACAAAAAAATATGCGTAATTAACTACCTTATTGCAATTGTAAGTAACTAAAAAATAATAAAAGAAATAAAACAACCCGACTGCGTAATTTACAGTCGGGTTCCTTTTTGAAGTTTCCGTTTTCCGTGAAAATTTTGAGCCAGGCTGGATTTTTATATATTTTACGCCTTCGGTTTTTTATATTTATCTTAAATATGCTACTATCCCATAGGACTTTTGAAAAGGAATCTTGAAAATTAATATTAGCAAATTATGAAACTTTTAATGTTTCCTTAGTTTTCTCAGAAGTTATACAAAAAAATCCATTGTTGAACCGGGAACCTAAATAAACAACTAAAATAAAAAAGGAACACTAAAAGGTCTACAAAATTAGGCCTGTCTACTAACGGAAGAAATAAACGAGAAAAAGGCCCAAAACTCCAAGAACCCTTTACAAGAAATTCTTCAAAACAAACCATTCTAAAGTAACGAAACACTGAGGCTAATTTATCAAAAGGGAAGCTGAAAGTCTTGAGTAATTTATTTATAAAGATTTTTGGAACGAAGTTTCTTATCGCGCGTTGCGAAAGAGGGCTAGACGGAAAAAAATAAGACCAAAAGTTGTAACGACACTTTTTGCTATAGTTGTAAGCCGTGCGGCGTGCGCGTGTTTCTCTGTCTGTCTCTCTTTCTCATAGAAAGAAAGTCAGTTTTTTTGTAGTCTTTTTATTTCGCACTGAACAGTGTGGTGTCGCGACGATTATTTTTGTTGAGTGTATACAGCCTTTTTGTACACAATCCTTACTTAATATTATAAAAGCGAAAGTGACCTCTTCACGCCTTAATAGCTAAACCGATTTTGATGAATTTTGGTACAGAGATAGTTGGGACCCAGGAGACGGACACAGGCTCACTCTTTTAAAAAAAAAAAGTGGGACATGAGGGAGAAAGAGGGAAGAAAAGGGAAAACTTAGCTTTGCTATTACAAATCAATAAGGCGCAAGGGTAAAAACTGCAGGTAGTAGGTACCTGCAAATGAGGAAAGGGGAACTGTGTTACCCCGAATTTAACGCGAGCGAAGCCGCGGGCAAAAGCTAGTAAATAATAACTTCGTTCCATCCGGGTTTTTTCGTTTTATTTTGATCTAGTCTTACTAAAGAAAACCTTGTTAACAGCCCATCTTGAAGCTCAGACTCTGTTACTGGCACCATTATTATTTGCAAAAATATGCAATTACGCCAGATTATGAAAGCGGTGAAAATGTTTTAGGACGATGACTTAGAAAAAGCGAAAGAGGGTAAAATATAAATATACGTTTATTTATATTATATACAAAACAGGGTGTTACGTTCCTTAATACTCTATAGAAAAGAGGGGACCTTCCAATCAGTCGAATGCTGGAAATCCTTAGGAAGGATAGAATAATAATATTAAAATAGAATAAAATATTCTTTATTACACACCAAAAGTTGAAAAGTAACTGTTTTATAGAAATAAATTGCTGATTCAATGGTTACAATGGCGGTCTTATCGCTGATAGCAAAATCTTCCAGACTTAAGATGGAGTATACGACAGGACGTGTAACTGTATGAAAGGACGTGTTTTTTTTTAAAGAGGGAAATAATGAATTACAGACTTGTTATTCTTCTCCCTTTTGCCCTATTTCAACATGCAACGTGTATACGTTGATTTCAAGAGTCGTTAGGAACCCCCTAGAGTCGAAGACTATGATTTCCAGCCACCGGAGCAGTCGGAGTTTTGAGGACCATAGACCACATCTACACAGATAGATTATACAGAAATACAAAGAGTTTAATCGTCCTCTGTGTCTCGTTTTTGTGGGAAATGAGAAAGCTTTATCCTATCGATATAATATGAGTTTAACAGCTGGCATACAGCAAATGTAAGATAGCTATATAATGACGTTTATTAATAATATAATGTTTGTTTATTTCTCACCACCAGCCAAAACAATACGACGGCACAGTTGGCGCAGTGGCTGAACGATCGACTGCTGCGCTGCGTGTCGCGGGTTCGATTCCCGCACGGAACAAATATTTGTATGACCTGCAGATAGTTGTTTCGGATCTGGCTGTTTGAGTATGTGAGTTTAAATGTTTGTAAACGCACCCACGATACAGGAGAAATTCCTAGTGTGGGGCAACGTTTAAAAAAAAATATACCCTCGTTCTCTGAGTGAGTATACAAAACATGCACGGTTTTTAATTATTTAGAAAAAATATTTTTATTATGAACTATATGTTTATAATAAAAATATTTTAAATTAATGATAAATCATGTTTATTTTGCAAGTAGGTTTTTACAAAGGCCGGTGTTTCGTTCCCTACTACTATGAGAAGAAAGAGAACTTGGTCCACCTAAGTAAGAACTATGCAGTGCAAGCATCCAGTCAGTGCAAGCATTTGTCTGTAAACGTTTAGCTTACTTGACTTATAACTCTGAACTCAAGGAGCTCAACGACACGACGAACAATACCAAAAAAAAAGATATTTGTGAAGGTCACTTATAGTACTCACACTGAAAGATAACCGTCAAAAATAAACAAAAAACGTAATGACCCACATGGCCCTCTCATTCAGAATAAACAATAAAATAAATAATCATTTACAAAATTTGAGTTTAATGAGTCACGACGCTCTGCTTATCGCCCCGCCTATAATTACCCGCGCCTCTTATCACTTCAGTCCGCAACCTTACACTCTGTTACAGACCGCCAATTTGCGGAAAAAAGAGATTTATTGCGGATAAAAGTATTTTTCAGTTAATAACGTACTTTCTTGTAAATTACGACGTTTTCTTCACATTATTTTACAGCCATCTTGTTCAGTTATATATTTCAATGGATTTAAGGCGATTGAGTGAGTTCGTTGACTCTTTAGGACTGAATTAAGAGAGGATTTAAAGGTTTCAGTCGTTGTTGAGTGTTTGGAGGAAAATGGCATAAAAGGGGTATTGTAGAACTCCTTTTCATTCCATTCGCGTTTGCTATTAGCATACGCGAATGGAATGAAAAGGAGTTCTATTCTTGAAGTATGGTTTTCAAATTCAAATATCTTAAGAATGGATTGAATATTGATTCGTAATTTCTACTTTAAATAAGTGACATTGAAATAAAGACAGTTGGTTGTTTGTTTTTGGGTTGCTAAATTTTATTAGTTTTGATAAAGTGACTTACAATTTATCATTACACAAGCTTTGTTTTTTGAATGGGGAATTATCAAATATTTTCCCCTTTTTGGGCGGAGCGGTGGGGGTTTCACGGATGGGGTCAGTCAGTTAATCTTGTACTGACCCCATAACATTACCCCATGTTCCGTCTTTTGCCCGGCGCGGCGCCCCGGTATCTCTTTCGAACAACGTTCTCTGTCTTCTCCTGTCATCTAGTCTCCACTTCGTTGACCCAAACTCCAAAAAAGCTGATACAGTTCTCCTAGTCTTCTTAAAGTCCGAACAACAAGACGTCACTCAATACCCAAAAGTTACTACCACTAGATTCAATTGATTTGATTGGTTGAAAATAGTGTTAAGTTATTTTGTAATACAGTGCTTTTTCTTTCGAAGACGTATCATGACCTAAGCAAAGGATTTGGAGAACATTAAATAAAAACTATAAAGTTAGTTCACATCGAATTTATTTAAGAATCAAGACAGATCTCAGAGGTGAAACAATTTATCCAAAAACATTACTGAAGAGCACGCTTAAAGATCTTTTTAGTCTTTTGACTCTTCTGAATCTTCTTTCTTCCTCTCTTTTCTTCTTTTTTATGGTGTTTTTCAATGGTTGCTTCAATCCATGGCTTTATAATAGAGATCTTAGTATAAACACCTGGGACAGTTCCACAACCAGATCCGAAGGAAGTTATTCCTATTTGCACGTTGTTCCACGTCAAGGGACCTCCACTATCACCCTGGAAATTAAAATGGTTTAATCATCTGCCTACCTAACATCAAACCAAAGAGTATTCGTGTTAAAACTTTTAGCCTTTTTTAGGGTTCCCTACCGAACCCTAAGGGTTAGGTACGAAACCCTACCCTACGGAAATTAGATCACCTTGTCGTCCGTCTGGTTGTCAAGACCTATTATCTCCGGAACGCGTGAATAGATGAATATGGCTAATTATGTTGCAATTTTGTCTGAAACCCTTGGTGCGAGAGTGTGACTCTTTCGGCCAGTTTTTTGTAGAATAGATAGTGTCAGAGTTTTGATGCCCCTCATGGACCCCTGACTTGGCTTAACATCGCCATGTTACAGTATACAGGTATACTGGTTTCCTTACGAAGTTTTTCTCCACCGAAGCTTTATATAATACACATCAATCCAATAAATCAGAAGTTCAAGCTTTAGGTTTAAATTGGAGACCTTTTACTTGGAAGTACTATAAATCATTAGGCTATCACTGGCTTTGACGAACAGAAAATCTTGTAAAACAGTTGGTTATATTTCAATTATGGTGTGCAATAAAGTGTAGTGGTCGTAGTTCATAGCAGACACCAAGAATAGGGTAGTTTCCAGGGTCAAAGTAATTACAATCTATTTAGTCCGACTTTAAGATTATTCAAAAATAAGGGACACGTACTTTTTTTTTAATTTAGAATAAGAATGACAAAGATATAGCCCATTAAAGTTACGTGTGACGTCACGCGTTGCTGCATTGTCTCGGAACGAGTGAAGTCACACAGTCATCTAAAAGACGGTTTTTTTTTAAACTAGCCTATTGCAGGACCGGACAAAGTGAGTAGCCTCTTTTTGTTGAGGAGTCTTTCCAATGATGATAGTTCTTACCATACAAGAATCCTTCCCATGTGCTCCAGCGCACAGCATCCGGCGTGTGATTTTTGCTTGTAAACCGTACAATCGCTGACATAAACGCGTCAGAACATACGGAACGCTGACTTGTTGGAGGTCGTTTGCGATATTACCTTTAGGCTGAAGAAACAAAAATATTAATAAACTTATAATGTAAGATACAAGTAAAAAAATGGCTGTAAATACTGTATAGTATAGGTACCATATCGCACGTTGAGAACTAAAGTGGCCTAATCCAACGTTAAGCCGTCAGTTGTATTCTTTGACAGTCGTTACAGGTAAGTAGTGGCTCGAAAGTCTGACTACCAGTCTTACCAAGAAGTTTCGTATTACTCGGTTATTAACTGGTTTGTCAAGGTCAGATAGGCAGTCGCTCCATGTGAAATTATGGTATTCAGCTGAATCCGGTAAGACTGGAAGGCGACTCTAACTTAGTTGGGAAAAGGCTAAGCTGATGATGATGCAAAATTTAAGTACAAGTAAAGTTAATAAAAGCGTGTTTAAAAAACCTTGTGCACGAGCACTTTTGTAAGAATTGTATAAACTACTAAAGCTTTGAGAAAACTTAATGTCTCTCATACAGAGTTTTATGTCATCTTAACGGCCTATAGTGCACTCAGAACTGACATAAAAGTCTCAATTAAATCCTTTTCAGAAATTAATTCCGCCGAAAATATTTTTGTTTCGTTCTATTTCACCTCGTCCGTTTCAGAACCAATTTCTATTTTATTTTAAAAGTTAATTTCATAAGGATTCTGTTCCATTTCAATTTCAAGCTTTTAAATTATTCCTCTGCTTTTCTCATCTACATAATTCTTAGCCTTCTCTTCAATGGAAATAAAAATGGCGCGTGTCTGTTACATTCACTTGAATCTAATAAGAGTCTTATTTTATTCATCGTCACAGGCGATATTAAATGGCGTGACAGCTCATAATATTTCAGGCCTGTCATTTTAATATTAAAGTATCGTGTCGCTTATAAAACGGCTATTAATTTCTGTCTAGACTAACAAATCAAAATTAGCATCAATATCTGCTAATTTTGATTTGTTACAAGCTTCTTCAATCATTTCGCTCGGATCAGTTAGCTCAATTATTATTTTTGTTAACCTGTTTTTTTTATTTTAATTCAAGTTTTTTGAATGAATGGGAATTATTTCTAATAATGTGTTTTTACGTCATTTTAGTCCCACGTATGTCAAACATGGCATTTCTCAATTCCACCGTCACCTTTTCTCGCATTCGCTAATTATCAACAAATTATTTTGTATTCGAAATGTCCTAAATTATGTTTGACGAAAACAATACAAATTTTCACATACATAAACATTCCAACTTTGTCAATTCTCGTTACGTCGACTCGTTATATTTCTTGGTTTTGATGCACTGTCTTTTGTTTCACCTTGACATGACTATCACAGAGTATAGTCACTTAAAAATGAAATACGGGTGTGATTTTAATTACTGTGTAATTTCGGGTACCGGGTAGGTAAAGATTATAGAATGCTAGCTGCATCCGCTACATTTATCACGTACTAATATTTAATTTATATATATAAATATTATAATTAATTAATTATAAGTATATTATACTTACGTCCGTGTATCCCCAGCCAGTGGTATTGAGATGTGTCCCTTTCTTCAACTTTACGACATTCCCAGTAAGTAGAACTTTCTCCACTGTCGGCCCAAAACTCAAGGATTCATTCAATTTCAGAATACAAACATCGTAGTCACTGGTTTTATTAGAATACGATTCATGTGTTATAATTTTTTCAACATCGTATAGCTTTCCCCCATCATTAACCTTATCGGTGCCAACAAGGACTTTATACTCCCTGTTTCTGAAAATAAAGTTGAGATTCATTCGAAAGGAGTATCGTATGGATGACGCAATACAGTAGTAAATACAGCAGAGAATATATTGAAAGCCCTTCTGAGGAAATTGAATATTGGATGTTGACTATTCCTTTTGTAAGGATCTTGTTATGTAACAGAATTTTGAAGCCTAAAACAATGTTGTATGGTTTAAGTGTATGTATGTTCCTTATCACTGCATTACGTAGTAAATACACCCCTTTAGACTCCTTACTAATATTATAAAAGCGAAAGTGAGTTTGTTTGTTTGTTACATGTTCACGCTTAAATGGCCAAACGGATATTGATGAATGTTGGTACAGAGATAGTTGAGACCCTGGAGACGGACATAGGCTAATCTTTTTTAGTGAGTAAGGGGAAGAAAGAGGAAAGAAAAGGGGAGAAATACATAATTTTTTTTCGATCATCACGCGGGCTATATTTAGCGTTAGCCCAAAGTAAATATGCCACGCGGACGAAATCGCGGGCGGAAGCTAGTATAAGTATAATCTTAAGCTAAGTAAGCAGTTTACCTAAATCTTTTATTGGAGTCATTAAGGCAATTTGTCTTCTTCCACAGACCCTTTAACCCCCAACATTTCAATTTTTCTAATAATTTGTATGAATATAATACATGAAGGAGATTTTATTGCTTTGAAGTATTAAGGGTTAATTTCACCGTAGAAATTGAAAGCAGTCAACCCTTTCATTATTAATCATTTCTCTGAAGATCGACAAAAGTTTCAATTGTGAAATTGACCCTTTTTTGCGGATGGGAAATCATCAAATAATTTCTCCCGCTCTGGGCGGAGTAGGAGGGAGTGTCAGGTACTACCTAAAACCCACCCATGTTTTTTTGCGCTTTATGTGTCGGGGTGGTATTATTTTTTTAAGTGTTTTTTTTTTGTGTAATCATTTTCAATCCAAAAAACAAATAAATACCAGTTTATGAGCGAAAAAGGGTTAACAAACATAACATTAACCCGGCAATCACAGAATGATTAGACAGAGTTGTACCTAACACATAGTATACCCGCATTTTACCAAAAATAATACATTTTAAAATGGAAGGTAGGTACTGGAAAACGATTCGAGATATGTGATAGGCATTTTCTAGGATAATACTCAACTTTCTTAAGCATCATTCAAAAACGAATTCTTGAATTGGAAATTTGGAAGGTATAATCAGTCCCGATTCATCGTAAATCTTTGCCTATTGAGCTCACAATCAGACTATTCAATGTGAGCCTTTTTGGACCTTAATATTGCTGGTTGTATTTATAATTCGACTAGCTTTTGCCCGCGGCTTCGCTAGCGTTAAATTCGGGGTAACACAGTTCCCCTTGCGCCTTATTTATTGTAACAGCAAAGCTAAGTTTTCCCTTTTCTTCCCTCTTTCTCCCTCATTTCTCAATTTAAAAAAATATTTATATCTTATGTCCGTTTCCAGAGTCTCAACTATCTCTGTACTAAAAATCATCAAAATTGGTTTAGGGTTTAGACATGTAGGCATGAAGACGTAACAAACAAACTCACTTTCGCTTTTCTAATATTAGTAAGGATTTTATTTCTACTTTATTAGGCAAGTGAAAAGAAGTAAATGAAGGTCAGAAACGCCTCATAAATTGTTTGCAATCAAAAGAAAAATAAATGGAAATAAACATTTCTAAGCAGGACAGTGATGTAATAAGAGAAAATATATTGGAATGATTACTTAAAGAGAAAATAAAATGGGCAAAACAATATTATTACTTTCAGTATGAATTCTTCTGCCATTTAGAAAATCAAAAGAAATTGAGCCTTGCTTTGTTAGAAGTACATATGTTCTTATGATATTGTTTTCTATCATGATTTCTTGGTAATGTGTTTGATACTCTATATTTTTTCACAAACAAAAATAGATAAAAGAAAGACGTTATTTTATGTGTGTAAATAATGTTATTTCTGAAACAAAATAACGTACCTAACAACGCGTATTTTCGTGAAGGTTACGCATAGGCATACCGGTTCTAATTACGCCTATAGTTATTTTATGTGACTAAAAGAGTGATGGATCTGAATGTTGATGGACGGAGAGCAAGAGGAAGGCCGAAGCAAAGATGGATGGATTGTGTAATGAATGATATGAAGGAGAAAGGAGTAAATGATGCCGTGACGTCTATAGGGGAGAATGGAAGAAATAAACGTGTTGCGCCGACCCCAAATAGAATGGGACAAGGGCAGGAAAATTATGAGTTATTTTAAGTCCCAGTTAGGGCTAGTCTGCTATCAATTGGGCACAAATCCAAACTGAGCTATTACTGAAACATTTCAGATGGAAATTCTCAATAATACTTTACCTGCAAAACGAACCCTGGAACGTATATTAAACTAGCTTTTGCCCGCGGCTTCGGTCGCGTTAAATTCGGGGTTACACAGTTCCCCTTTCCTGATTTACAGGTACCTGCTACCTGCAGTTTTTGCCCTTGCGCCTTATTTAATGTAATAGCAATGCTAAGTTTTCCATTTTCTTCCCTCTTTCTCCCTCATATCTCAATCTTTTTTTTTTAAATATCCGTCTCCAGGGTCCCAACTATCTCTGTACCAAAATTCATCAAAATCGGTTAAGCTATTTAGGCGTGAAGACGTAACAAACAAACAAACTCACTTTCGCTTTTATCGTATTTGTAAGGATGTGGGACACAAGCAAAATACATAAGAATGTATATAAACCTTTTATGCTAGTGCCTGGCGCGAGGATTTAGAAACGGGTGCAAAACTGTGATATAATTTTCACAAGAACGTAAAATTTTACAAAGCCTTTTCGGTTGCTTGACTTTTTAGGTCTATAAGGTTCATTATCCTACTAATATTAAAAATCCTACTTAATATTAAAAATGCGAATGTTTGTGAGTATGGACGGATGGATGTATAGATGTCTATTACTCTTTCACGTCAAAACGGCTGAACGGATCTTGATGACATTAAGCACAGAGGCAGATTATGGTTTTCAAGTTATCCCAGACCATAATCGAAAAAATCGATTATTCCCGATGTCCACCACTTGTCTGGCCACCACTGGGGGACAGCGAGACAACTTAAAACATTATTCTCGTTGTCCACCACTGGGGGACAGCGTCACAACTTTGTAAATTATTTCCATTCGCCACCACTGGTGGACAACGACACGGATTTTTTAACATTCCCTATGGCCGCCGTTGGGGGACAATGGCACAACTCTTTTGATACGATTCCCACTGGCCATCAATTTATATTGTTTTATCTAGAGACCATTTGGTTTTATGCTGAAATTACTTTTATCCAATTCTAATGCTTACGTAATAATAATGACATAATATTTCTTTCCTTGTATAATATAGTTAATTTAATTAATTAGGTATAGGTAATTCATTAAAATTAAATTTTATTTTCTTGCTAATGCTTATTATTATTATCTATTGATACTATTCACTTCATCAAGATATTTACATAAAGTATTGCTATGAGGGAAAGTACAGACGCCAGATAACTTGATGTGCTGGCGTCTGTGCATAACGTTAAAAAGAGACAAAAAATATATCTATTCTACTCTGCTCCTTCTACTTGCGCAAACGCAGCATGCGTCATTAAAACTACGTCATTAGTGCACTCGTCGCTCCCGTAACCAGCCATAAGCCCACCCTCGACCATACATAGAATATTTTAAGGTTTGGTTAAGTGCCATTTGAGTTAGGCTAGCTTCGCGGGGCTCCTACTTCTGGGTGGTTTATAAAAAAATAACCACGAAGGGGATGGCGGGGTCTATTCGCTCACTTCGCTCGCTCACACGACCCCGCCATCCCCTTCTAACCTAACCTATCCGAGTCGGGGTGCCCTAAAGTCCAGATTGCATAAGCAATCAAAGCTATATTATATAATACTAAGTAGTAGGATTATTTTTTAATATTTGAGTGAACCATTTAATAAAAGTTGATTTAAGAATATAGTCATATTCTTGAATCAACTTTTATTAAATGTTATTGTGTATTTACCTACCATATAATTTATAAATATTTAAATTAGTCTTACCCTTAGCCCTGCTAAAAATCAAATCCGTAAGTATATTAAGCTATCGTTTACCGGTCTCTAGATAAAACAATTTAAATTGATGGCCAGTGGGAATCGTATCAAAAGAGTTGTGCCATTGTCCCCCAACGGCGGCCATAGGGAACGTTAAAAAATCTGTGTCGCTGTCCACCAGTGGTGGCGAATGGAAATAATTTACAAAGTTGTGACGCTGTCTCCCAGTGGTGGACAACGAGAATAATGTTTTAAGTTGTCTCGCTGTCCCCCAGTGGTGGCCAGACAAGTGGTGGACATCGGGAATAATCGGAAAAAATAAGTATCCTATATGTTAACATAGGATACAGTTTTCGATATCACGCAGGCGAAGCCGCGGGCGTCATCTAGTCTAACATAATACAATTTACTCACAGTGACATGTTACAACCTATCTTTGAACCTAAAATAAATTTAATGTTCAAACTTTCTATACAAAAAAATACGTTGTTTTAGGTCTCCTGAAAACTTACATTTTTTGAGATGTCTCTGTTTAGATCTAAGTGGGCGATATACGAGACTTAAACTTCTGGCAATATAGCAGTATTTGTTTATACAAACCCTTGCCTAATCTGTGGTGTTCTATGTCATAGAAAATCTACGTAGTACAATCTATGTCAAAGTATAATTCTTATACATTTTTTTGCGGGTGGTAAATCATCAAATAACTTCCCCCGCTCTGGGTGGAGCAGGGGGTGTGTCAGACTTGTACTGACTAAAACCCACCCATGTTACTTCTATTGCCCTTTACGTTCCGGGGCCGCGGTATCTCTTTCACACAACCCGCAACCCCAGCAGGCGGAGGCCCAGGCCCCTCTGTTTTGCTGACATATCTTTGAGGCGCACGTAGAACACTAATGCGCCGTCGGACGGACGGTGAGCTACCCATTACTCACCGTCCACAGGCCCGCATCTACGGTGGCCGGGAGTCGTCTCGCGGCGCCTGACGTCCGGGGCGTCTCCCGCGGCGGCTGGGTTGGTTTGAGTTTATAATTCTTATACTTACGGCACAATACAATGAGCTGCTGTCAGGATAAACCGCTCATGTATGATAGATCCTCCACACCAATGGTAAGTGCCATTGAGGCGGAGTGACGCCATAAATGGGACTTGCTCTATAGAGATCTTGTGCCCACCGATGATGCTGACGTTGTGGTCATGGCGTTTCTTGTCGTCTGGTGAAATAAAGAATGAAAATTGGATGAAATGGTTAAATTAAAAAAATATATAAAGAAACTTTAAGTAGAAGGGTAAGGTATTTATGAAATCTGAAACGAAAATCCAATTTAAAAAAAGCATGGATCAATGGTGCCTTTTTTTTCAACAGCCATTAACAAGATTGATAATGGAAAAAAACTACCGTAATAAAACAAAAATTGAACGGAGGTAAAGCTCAATCAGGTCTACTCTTTTACTGACTAAAGCCCACCCATGTTCCTTCTTTTGCCCTTTAAGGTCCGGGACCGCAGTATCTCTTTCGAAGAATCCGCAACCCCGGCAGGCGGTGGCCCTAGCAGGCAACTTATAATTTTATTTTTTTACGGAAATCTGAACGGATCTAAATTCGAATCGAACTAATCAGATTCAAATTTTCGGATACGGAACGCGAAAATGGGGAACCCTTACTAAAAGCGAAAGTGAGTTTGTTTGTATATTTGTTACGTCTTCAGGCCTACATGGCTAAACCGATTTTGATGAATATTCGGTACAGAGCTAGTTGGGACCGACTTAAGCTAAAAAAAGTGAGAAAAAGGGGAGAAAAAGGAAAGAAAGAGCATAGAAAAATGTATTTTTTTCGATCATCACGTGGGTTAAAGTTAGCGTTAGCCCAAAGTAACTAGGCCACGCGGACGAATTTGCGTTGAAAGCTAGTTATTAAATAAATCCGGACTACCCTGAAGGCGAAAAAATAAAGTATATAAAAAGATTATTCTAAAATGGATTAAAAGAAAACTAAAATATGTACAAACAAACGCAGTAAACAAAATAAAGTAACAAATGGATATTCGTTAACTTGAGAAGCTTAGTCGAGAACTTAACGAACAGGTTAATCATAAGAAAACAGTTAAAGCAGATAATAACACTTTCCCAAATGAAACTGCATTACATAATATCAAAATTAAAGCTTGCGATCGCAAAGCGAATGAGAAATCCAAGTTGTTTGCAATGTCTCTGAAAAATTGGCACAGTACCAAAACTTGCTTGATCTTAGTTTACCCCACTTTCATACAAAGTAGAATATACAAAGACAATCTGCCTTTTGAAACTGAATGCAGTATTATTGCAACAATGTAGCTTGTTTCTTTAAGATGAGTTCTAGATAAAACAAACCATGACATTACCTTAGCGCATTTGAAATTTGATTTAAAAAAGATAGAATTGGATACATTTATAAACAAACAATTTAAAATGAAATGTTTGTATTTTGTAATATCTTTCGCAACATCAATTTTATTTTTGTTTTATTAAACACAAAATCTTTGTACTTTGGCAATTTTAGGAAAGCTTAAGTCTAATATTATTTTCGAATGTTTAGTTATGGCTGATATGGTTCAAAGGTAAGGCAATAAAAGATTAATTAGTAATTTATTAATTAGCAAGAAAATACTTACTTTTCACCTTTTTATGACCATAGGTACAGCTTACAAGAGCAAAGAGCAACAGAACTCGTATAGAAAACATGATGAAAAAATACAAAATGACCTACATTAGAGTGATTGGTCCGATATTTATATGATTTATCTAAAGGGAAAATTATTAAAATAAATATAATTATAAATGCTAGTTTGTTACTGAAGAGTACAGATTGATAAAAAAGGTATCACTGACTGACTTCAGTTAATAAAACTGAAAAAATTAAAATACTGATATTTAGCTGCATCCGGTTAGACTGGAAGCCGACCCCAACATAGTTGGGAAAAGGCTAGGCAGATGATGACTAAAGTATTAAAAAAAACACGGGACAGTGAATTTCCAGTAGTTTGCGTCAACCTAATTTTTTTTAATCTTTGATTGTTAGTTTGTCTAAAGTCCTGTGGCTCTTTTCCGCTGGCAAGCTGCTCATCCTTACCAATATTATAAAAGCGAAAGTGAGTTTGTTTGTTA
Organism: Ochropleura plecta; assembly: GCA_905475445.1. Classification (NCBI taxonomy): domain Eukaryota; kingdom Metazoa; phylum Arthropoda; class Insecta; order Lepidoptera; family Noctuidae; genus Ochropleura; species Ochropleura plecta. Next base: position 11,994,464 of record FR997744.1, on the reverse strand, counting down.
CGTCTTCACGCCTTTATGGCTAAACCGATTTTGATAAATTTTGGTACAGAAATAGTTGGGACCCGAGACGGACAAGGGCTATTTAAAAAAAATGGAAAATAAGAGAGAAAGAGGGAAGAAAGGGAAAACTTAGCATTGCTATTACAATAAATAAGGCGCAAGGGCAAAAACTAAATCAGGAAAGGGGAACTGTGTTACCCCGAATAGAATGCGAGCGCAGCCGCAGGCAAAAGCTAGTAAGTACATAAGAGAAAGTCTAAAACTGGCACCGGTTACTGACAACTTGTGTGAAAATCGGTTGTCCTGGTTTAATCATGTGATACGGAGTAATTAAGAAAAAGAATAGTATGAATGTTAACGGCTACAAGAGTAGAGAAAATCTATAGAAACGATGACGGACTATATAAATGATGAAATGGCTATAAAATAGGCGTCTGACGAGATATGAAAAATAGAGAAGTATGGGGAAACAACAGATGCTGCGTCGCCCACTCAATAAATTTGAAGAAGGGCAATGATCTGGGATTGCGGATTGATCGAAAGTGACCGCGGCTCAGGAACACAAAGAGCAAAAGAAAAATCATGCATGGGTTTTAGTCAGTAAAAGTCTGACAAACTCACACTCCGTCCAAAGCGGGAAGAAGTTCTTTAATGACGTCCCATTCGAAAAAAAAAGGCAATGATGCAAAATTATCAACAAAAAGGACATAGTTCATCAAAAGCAGTATTAGAGGTAAACGAGGTAAAGTATAAAAAAACAACGAATAATAAACAAGTGGATAATTTAAATTTCAGTTCTCATAACAATGAAAATTTACCGACCATACTGCGGTAATATACAATTAACGTAGATTCTGGTAATGAGGTCATTTGAATAACAAATAACGATAAACGATTTTAATGAGCACACAGTTTTGAGGTTTATTATGAAAAATAATTATCTTCACTTTCTATATTAATAACAATTATTTTAATCACAGGCTCGGCGTATAAAAATGCTAATTAACTCCGAAAACCGGTGGTTTTATTTTTGGTTTGTCCTTAAGGTCAAATAAACTGATAATATCTGACAACGGTTCCCTACCAACAGATTTTGTGATAATGTCCCAAAGGGAACTCCCAAAAGCGTTATATAGGAAAGGAGGAAATGTTTAGAAGTGCCTACTAACAAAGATGGCCACGAAAGCAAGACTCAATAAGCAATAAAAAAACTTTACGATGCAGACGTCGCCAAACTAGAGGAGGACGGAAACTACAAATTGCGTGTCAAAGGAGAGAAGGAAAAACATACCAAGTAGTGGAATTCCACACATTTTCATTTGTTTTGTCTCTTATGGAACTTTCTGTTCAGACGTGCTACAATTTACTGGTAATCACACCATGGCGAACATTTACACACAGCCAGCCGTCTATATTGGTGCACTCTGACCCACAGGCCCAATGAAGGTTGGTAAACATAACATATTTTCAAAATTTTGGTTTAGTACATGACAAGTTCTCACGATATTTTCTTTCACCGTTTTTTGGTAGTCAAAATGGTGTCCGCAATTATTTGGAGTGTTGCATATGATGAAGAGGGATGCAACGCATCTGGCGAAAAGAGTTATGGTTTAAAAGTTGATGATGGAGAGAATGAGCACAGAAAACATAGGTGATCATGTGAAGAATGATATTTATGAAATAATAATAAAGAATGATAGTGAGGCGTAAGACAGAGTAAATTGAAAGAAAAAAAAAAGGCGTGACAGACCGACCCTAGGTAATGGACGACTTTTTCCTGGATCTACGAACTTTGAACATAACTTCATATTGCAGTACATACAAGTTTGAATTAAATTTGTGTTCCGCCACATTTTTGCTTCTACAGTGTGGTTGTGTGCAGTAGCCCGTCTAAAAAGGGCTCGTATAGTTGGAATTTCACCTTGACTGTACACACGTTTTTATTTGTTTTGTCTCCTATGGAAGGCTTTCCGCGTATTGCTTTGGGAATTTATGTAAATATAGAACAGGAAAACTTTTCTATCCACTGCGGAGTCGAAGACGGTCTGTTTGTGTTTCGAATATTTTTGCTCAGGAAATGAAATTGTAGAATCAACATGAGTTTTTTTTTATCATCGTCATATTATCGTCTTGGTTCGTTTTTTTTACATGAATATTAAAGTTACAAATAATTCAATACTTTCATTTACATACTTCTTTCAATATATATTTTTGACGGCAAGGTTACCGCAGTAGCTAGTGATCGACTGTTGCGCTGCGTATTACAGGTTCGATCCCTGTACAGAACAAATATTTGTATGACCTACAGGTAGTTGTTTCGGGTCCGGCTGCTTGTGTATCTGAGTTTTAATGTTTGTAAACGCACCCACGATACGTATAGGTGGGTAAACATTTTATGTAAACAAAAAAATACTACTGCTTTTTTTCCTGAAATCGGTAAATTTCTATTAAAATAATCTCCCGCCATATTACGAAGGACGGAGAGTATGACTGACGAAACATAGGTGTTATTGCTGTGCCCGCCTAATCTACAGCTCCAACTCTCCCAACTCCTTCAAAGACTAAAGACAACAAGCAGAATAATAATAAAAAACCGAGCAAAAACGAGCCAAACTCGCGCACTGAGGGTTTCATTCAAACTTGCTACAAAAACAGCCATATCTTTTGACTGCGTTCACTTAGAGTGTTGATTTTTTCACAGCACAAAGGGACTACATAGTTGAGTATATGGTTTTAATTCAAAGGGTCTTGACAGACAGACGGACAACAAAGTGATTTAATAAGGGTCACGTTTTTTTCTTTTCAAGGTACTGAACCCTAAAAAGATATCAAGACAACATCAATCTTCTCATCTATCTTGATTTATATATATACTTTACTACAACAAACAGTCTTAATTTATATGAATACTAACTTTCGCCCGCGACTTCGTCCGCGTAGAATAGTTACTTTGGGCTAACGCTAACTTTAACCCGCGTGATGATCGAAAAAAAATATTTTTCTCTCCCCTTTTCTTCCCTCTTTCTCCCCCTTTTCTCTATTTTTTTTAGTCACCGGTGCCAGTTTTAGACTTTCTCTTATGTACTTACTAGCTTTTGCCCCCGGCGTCGCTCGCGTTAAATTCGGGGTAACACAGTTCCCCTTTCCTGATTTGCAGGTACCTGCTACCAGTAGTTTTTGCCCTTGCGCTTTATTTATTGTAATAGCAAAGCTAAGTTTTCCCTTTTCTTCCCTCTTTCTCTCTCATTTTCCATTTTTTTTTAATTGCCTATGTCCGTCTCCAGGGTCCCAACTATGTCTATACCAAAATTTATCAAAATCGGTTTAGCCATTTAGGCGTGAAGACGTAACAAACAAACTCACTTTCGCTTTAATAATATTAGTAAGGATATTTATATTTATATATATATTTAATGAAGAAGATAAACGCTCTTTGAGAAATCTCAGCATCCACAAGCAATTTCATGTAAAAATGATTCCCGTTTAAGAGTCACATTTTATTACCCAGCACAAAGAACTTGTGCGAAGCTGTGGTGGCTGTCTAATCTACTTTTAATACCGCCCTTTGAGAGCTAGATGAGAAAATAATGGAACTAGCGCAGAATTCTTTTGTGTAGCACGATAAAGGTTTTCATGTAATAACTCATATTTAAAGATAAATATATGATAGATGTTTTCAAACGTCATACGTCTCTATGGATTTGAGATTTTAGACGTAAAAATGATAACGTAATGTTAGAATATTATGAAATGAAAAAGACAGGGAGAGAAGAGATATGAAGCAAGTAAAATTAGTGACTGACAGAATGATCATATAGGGTTGCGTGTCTTCCTTTTGGAATACAGAACCCCAATAAACTTAAACTAAAAAGAACGTAGATAATCGTCGTCATAGGTAGTTAGTAGAATGCAGACCACATTGAAATCTTTCCTCTCCTAATTGTGGACTATTGTCTGGAGATAATGTAACGGAGGAAGCCTTTTGTTCCATTAAATATTCTCCCTAGTCTGTTACTGCTTTCAAAGGTGCTTTTCTGCGGCTCTTTGTTTTCTGAGACGTGTGGGTTGATCACAGATAGTTAGGGTTTTTGTGGAGAAGAAAGATAGTACTATTCAAACTCAACTCAAACTTAAAGCATTTATTTCAATTAGACCATTACAGGCACTTTTGAATGTCATGAAAACAAAAAAAGATGCTGCTACAGTCCCAGTCACAATTTATCTCATTAAATTAACTACTATTATTTACAAACTAAAAATATATGTACATAAACTAATAATAAAAATATGTACAAGTATGTATAAAATGGTAAAATAATTACGTCAAAACTTTCGTCCGCATCGTTGTCAACAGGAAAAGTGCCCAGAAAGCTGGCAATATTATCACGTTGGATGGCAATACTAATTCTTTGGGCCAAAAAAAGCCATTCCACTGGTCACGAGAAGAGTCAACCAATCTTAAAATTCCTAAGTGTGTATTAATTAATAATTAAAAAAAAAACTAAATTGAAATTGTTTCATCCGTTTGGGAGCTTTGGTGCCACTCGCTCTTTTTTGCGTCGGGGGTTAAAAATAGGTCAACGACCTCCACCTTAAAGTAGCTTAAGGTAAATATTCTCAAAGCTTTTTCCTGATACCAAAATCTAATTTCCGGTGAAAAGGTAAACGACTATCCCTTGAGGCAAAGACATTTTTAAAAGGAAAATATTTATCAAATACGTCCCTTTTTCCGTTGTAAATTAATTTATCTACTTCACAATTTATGGGATCTTTAAAATTGTACTTCTTGAATTCACATTCATGAATGATAGAGTAACTACCAACACATAATTTTGGAGTTTCTTGTATGCTCTTGATTTTTGAGTTTTACAACAAGCAGCAGAACTTTATTTATTTATTTGATTATTTTTCCGACCCAAATATCGACCAATAGAATTGCACCATTCGACGTCACGTGGTACAACCTACATGGTATTATACTGATAATTTTTTGAAAATTTTCTCTGGTCGTTGCTATGCATAAAAAAAAAACATGATCCAGTCAAATTAACCACACGTCAAACTGACAGGTTGAATTCAATTGTGAAAATTGGAGATTTTGCATGAAAATGAGTCGATTTGGAGTTTGTGCAATTCTATTGGCCGACATTTGGGACGGAAAAATAATCCCCCGAATACCACACGAGCTTCAAAATTATCGGGTATTTCCCGATAGGTTCGTTGCAAACAAATGAAGGAGTCAAGTTTTCCAGGTTAAAAAATCACGAGCGCGAAGCGCGAGTGATTTTTCCTGAAAAACTTGACGATTTTATTTGTTTGCAGGGAACCTATCGGGAAATATTGGTTGTGGTATTATAAGTGATAATTTATGTACACACAAGAAAAACACAGGAAAACATCATAAAAAACAAAGAGTACAAAGGCACAGCTTATTTCTAAAGAAATTTCTACCAGCAGGCCTGCGAGAGGAAATATGAAGAAAGAAACGTAGAAAATAGTGTGTGAGAACAGGAAGAAAATAGTAATATAACTTTCTGACTATATCTGATCGGCTCTTTACAATTTAAAATTATCTAAAGATAGGTATAATTGAATTAGATTCTTCGGGTTTGAAATTCAGCCCAAGAAAGCATCTTTGAAAGATTAATGTCGTATTGCCTGATCACCAGTGCAATGGATCATTTAGATGCATCTGCATTTATTATTAGGAACATATTTGATTCATAAATGGATTTTTTCATTTCCTTTATCGGATTAAAAAAAATGTGTTTATCCTACTAATATTATAAATACGAATGTTTGGGAGGATGGTAGGATGTATTGATGTTTGTTACACTTTCACGTTAAAACGGCTAAACGGATCTTGATGAAATTTGGCACAGAGGTAAATTATGGTGTCGAATAATACGTAGGATACTTTTTTTTCGATATCATCCGGGCGATGCCGCGGGCGCCAGCTAGTACTCCATAAGCCCATAAAAAAAAACACTGTCAGTCACAAAAGTCCAAAAGGCCTATAGTATTGTAATTTCCACCCGCATTCAGCCTTTGTTTTTCCCATACAGTTAAATGACTGAAAAACTGCTGAAATAGCAACTGAACCAAATCAGGTCAGTGCTAGTATGATAATTTGGATCGCAGCCAAATGCCTATTCAGGGCGGAAGGGACAATGAAGCAAAAACGTTTCTCGCGTATTCAGTAACACAATCCTTTGGTAAGACTGGTGGTTAGACTGCCTATAATGACTGTCAAAAATCTACAATTAACGTCCGAAACCAAGGGCTTAACGTGCTTTCCGAGACACGGAAAAAATTCGGTATGTTAACAACGGAAACAAACAAACCTTAAGATTAGCATTTTTTTTCGAATGGACAATCATCATTGTTTTCTTCTTCTCTGGGCGTAGCGAAAGGGAGTGTCAGACTTTTACTGACTAAAGCCCATCCATGCTCCTTCATTTGCATTTTTTGTGTTATACTGCCGCGTGTTATAGACCCGCGGTACCGCGGCTCCTTCGAACATCCCACAAACTCAGCAGACATGTGTGACCCTGGCAGATCCCTCTGCATTGCTGACATGTCTTTGAGGTAGGTGCGCTACACGAACGCGCCGTCTCTCCGGCCCGTTGACACTAGACGGAGGGACGGTAAACTGCCCAACTGCACCTTTTACAGACCCGCGCCTTCGGTGGCCGGGGGTCGTCTAGCGGCGCCCGACGCCCGGAGCGTTTTCCGCGGCGCCTGGGTAAGTGTTATTATTTAGTCACAAGTGTAACTTATTTGTTGACCTCGTTTTAGCCTTTAAGGAAAAACCAGTTACTACTGCTGAAACTTCTTATTTCGTCAAATAAAACAACAAATATAAAAATCTGAAGTAGTAGTTGTATTTACGCGTAATTAACACGTGTATATTTACAAAACAAAAACAAAGGGAGGGAGTATACAAGCAGTGTAACTCAAATGATTAGCAAAGACTAAGTCAGTAAATGAACCGTCTCTTGTTGTCTCAGGAGAATAATTTCGTTCAGAAACTACTCATTTTACTGTAGAGATCTAGTTTACCTCTCTTTATTAAAGGTTGAATAAATTATAAGACCACGCGAGGTTTTCCAGAACATTGTGTTAGTTTAGAGGTAAAACAGTTCTATTTACACTTAACTAGCTGGCGCCCGCGGCTTCGCCCGCGAGATGATCGAAAAAGAAAGTATTCTATGTGTTATTCGAGACGGATCTTCACGAGATCTTCAGAGGTCGATTATAATCTATAGATTATATTTGGCACAGAGGTAGATTATAATCTACCTCTGTGCAAATCAAATTTCATCAAGAGTCGTTTTGACGTGAAAGAGTAACAAACATCCATACATCCATCCTCACAAATATTCGCATTTATAATATTATGAATAATATAGGTATTAAATATAATATAAATAAGTATCTGAGATAGAAGCCTTTTGGCTTCGTACAGGACTAATTTAATTAATAATTGTCTTTTTTACATTGTTTTTTGTTGTTCTTCTTTTTAAATATTTTTGTTTTATTGTCTTGTTCTGTGCGAATGTAATAAATAGTTTTTATTTCTTTCTAAATGTTAAAGTTAGCAGAAAATAAATTAAAATAGAAATATATAGGTTTATTGAGTAGAAGATTATGCTTTGATTTTTGATAAAGTAAGTTTGATTTCGTTTTTGAAACGAAAGAAGAAGAAAGACGAATATCTTCTATTGACATTTCTAGCACGGACGTGTGAGCCGAGTGTCACCGCGCGGTTTGGAAGCTTGAGTGGTCTAAGATCTGTTTGACACGTAACAATAGCTAGCAGACCTAGTTCCTGTTTTCAAATTGATATGAAATTTTGCATAGGTACGTGTTTAGTTTAGATGTCAATGCATGGTTTGTTATGCTAGCCGTGTCGTCGGCACGTTCGTGTTCCATGCATTCCACGTTTTACAGAAATTGCTAATTCTATGATTACAATGGCGGTCTTATCGCTGATAGCGATATCTTCCAGACAGCCTTTGGATGGAATGAACGAATATGAAAATAGAACGGGGGTAGTCAATGGCCTACTGATAATACTACACAAACAATGAAAACAATAATAATCATGACTTTTTGTACCTACACATAACTAGGGATCGCAATCCGGAAAAACGGATCCGGTAATCCGGCGGATCCGGCATCATTTAATGGTTACCGGATCCGGTACCAATATACCGGATCCGAAGACCGGATCCGGTGCTAGCAGTTTGTGGGAAAATAAAAAAAGGCTATATTTGCAGCTCTATTAGAAGTCGTTTAGCTGATGACACAATTAACAATATTTGTTTTCTACGATCTTATTTTCAAAATCAATATTGATTTTCTTTTAATACTTATATTTTTTTACAATTATTACTTAAAATAATTATTTTTCGTAAGTTGATTAAACCAAAGAGTTCTAAACTCATTATTGTGATATTTCTTGCCATTCATTCGTTCGAAAGATTCATCAAATCATGATGGTATCTGTCATAATCATAAATACCTATAAGACTTGTTTGTTAGCATTCTCAAATACTTTAATAAAGATTTTGATCTCATTTCAGTTAATAACGTAAGGTTAATTGTATCTATTAGATATTATAGTTACTTGAAAATTAATATTGTTACTTATAAATTGATCTATCTGTGAAAGTGAAATCTAGAAAGACTGAGCTACTCGTTACGTCGTAAAATTATTACTAGTTACCTACACTACTAAATTTTAATTGTTTTCTTGTTGTTTATTTGTCTTAACATTGGTTAGGAAATAAAGTCGATTTTATATATTTGTGATTTATTTTTTATAAACTACCTACATATAAGTGCAGTGACACTTGATTAACTCACTTATTTTGTACTAAAAAGCGAAAATCATCTTGATTTAATCAATTTCATCAAATCCCCGGACCGGATTCCCATCAATCCGGCCGGATCCGGTCGGATCCGGCCGGATTGATGGGAATCCGGTCGCATCCGGCCGGACTGAAAATGACGCCGGATTGCAATCCCTAAACATAACTAATAGACTAAAACCGTCTTTTTGGGAACGTAAAGTACTAGGCTTGCATACTTTCAAGTTGGTGTTCTAACCAGGAAAGCTTAAACTTAGAGATTTAAAACAAAATAATTAAAACATAAAATATGATATTGTTTCGAAACACCTCGTATTTCATATTACAATAAAGAAAAGAAATAAAACTCACTGACCTGCAAGGACTCCAAAAATATCGAAGAATCCCCTTGTAATAAAATCTCCTCCTTAACATCGTAACTTTAAAGGCGCGGTTACACAGTGGCCACGGCTATGGTAAGAATGCTGTAGCTTCGCTATTGTATTGTATGTCAAAACTTTTTGGAGTTTTCAAATCGGTTTATTTGTTTCCCAAAAATTTTATTATTTTTCCATTTTTGGTTTTCTATTAACAAATGAACGTGTGACAAAAAATACCCAACTCACTTCTAGATTAGATACTGAAAAAAATAGCTCAATTGCAATTCGAGAAGTGAGTCGAATTAGCAATGTTTTACATTTTTTTTTTCACTTTTTATTTTGTAATTTTACAGACTAATTACAAAATAAAAAGTAAAAACAGTAAACTTTAATGTTGCTAATAATAAGCCTCCACAGAGATATGTAATATTAACGATATACTAACGAAAGTTAAAGTTATGGTTTTTATTTATTTATAATTTTACGTTACTACATTCATGAGAGTTTTAGGACCACCAGCCGTTGCTTCATTCACAAAAAATGATTTAGATAAAAGTTTTCTTGCTGTGCTTGATAATTACATATCATAATAAAAAACATGTTATGAAACAAAATACTTAACCATATTACTTTCAATATATCTTTGTTCAGTCACTGTTGCAATGGACGGTCGACTTTATGTCAAAGGGTCCCCGCCTGCCTGGCACATAAAATGGCTGCCTATTAAATCTGTCAAAAAACACCTTTGTATTTTCCTGGAGGCAACTGCCGAGTCAAAAGTCGATGTAGACTTTTTTATTATCTTTTATTTTCAAGGATTTTACAATGTTTTTGAGTAGCATTGGGAGCCAACATCATAATATTTGTGTGGAGTGTTTATGTAATTGGTTAACGAGATCTGGTTCAATTCCCGGGTCGGGTAAAGTGTTATTGGGTTTTTCCATCAGGCTTTTTTCAGTGCCAGCCGCGAAGATAGGATTTGTGCCCAGTTGACAGCAATAGGCTTCCCTCTTCCTTAATAGGCTGTGCCTATATTATGTCATAACGTTTCCTTATATTTTCTCTTGTGTGTACATAAATAATGATAAAATACTATAAAATATTATCAAAAATAAATAAACACAGCAATTTTTCAAAGTAATTTTCGCTTACTGAATGTTATGTTTTAAAAATTTTGGAGACCATAATTAAAAAACATAATTTTACGAAATATTTTTTTTCTTTTGAAAATTGCTAAGTGTATATAATAAATACCAATTAATTTAATAAAAAAACAAATAGTCGACTTGTATTAACAAGTTTGAATTACTCCCGTGTGATGTTTCAGGGAATTGTCACCTGAAGGTGACCACACAACAAATCTCGACAAGATAAAGAATTATTGTTGTTTAATTTTAATTGTTCTAGCATTCAATTCTACTGTTATCAAGTTGTAAAAGGAAAAACAATACGGTGTACTCTGTTAGGTTATATTCGCCAAAACATTGTAATACTTGACGCAACTTCTAAATTGGCTGCGAAGAATTTTACGTCTCATTCAACAATACCATTCATGTAATTTTCGACAAAATATTCTTCGAAATAAAACCGCCCATTTTCCGTGTTCGTCCCGACTGTACATTCGAATTTCGAAATCCCTTAATTCTGCCAAGCGTGAGAGTATCTCAAACAACGTTCCTTAGAAATGCAGTTTTAAGTCTTGAGCTTTGTGGTGAGGAGGCGTCAAGTTTTGAATTAAAACCTCCTTTGAATAAGCCTTTAAGGAAATACAATCCCAAGGGTTTAATGTGTCTTAAAGTCCTTAAGTATAGCCGAGAACAATTCCTTTTGAATCTATAGCTGCTCTTCTTTTACAAAGAGGGCCTTTTGAAATTTAATTCTTAACATAGAATCTTGATTTCAATGTAAATAAGGAAGTTATAAATAACTTATTAACTTTTTGATTGAGGGTTTTTCGACAAGAACAGACCTTTTTCTTTCCAAAGTAATATAGAAACGCCTATGAATATACATAAGTTACTTCGTTATAAATGTTAAAATGGAAATATTACACGCAACTTTCTGCTACATACATAAACCGTATTCATGCATATAAATTAGAACATTATTCAGCAAAACTATACGATTTTCTTGAAAGCTTTTGATAAGTACATCGTTAATATTAATTTCACATTGATTGCCATTAGCCAGCATTAAGCTTAGATTAACATAGCATTAATATTTAAAAGTTCTCACAGTACTGCGCAGTCTTCTCACAGTTATTTTACCTCTAATATAAACCTTATATCAATGACAATAAAGGCCACTGTGCTCTTAAATCAAAGGAAAAATAAAAATGTCAGGACTAGTAATCCATATTTCTAAATTACTTCGAATTTGGAACACGACATTTCAAAGTAAGAAATAAAAAGAAAAATATTCCAGCCAGCAGCGCAAAAATTGGCAAAGGTAGCATAAACATTCAGCTAGCATAAAAAAACCTGGGGATGACATAAGGCCTGTAATGAACGGCTCCCGGCTTTGAATTTCGCGTGGCCGCCTCAGTAGATCTCGACGCGTCATCGAGGGCGGTCGCGCTGCCCTTCACAGAATTTGCCGCCAATTTTACGATTATTGTGAAGTACGTACAATTGAAATTGCTAAAAATCTTGAAATTTAAAACAGTAAATAACTAAGATTCAGTCGTTACCTATAGAATTTGCAGTAGTAATTTTATTTGTTGCTAAAACATTAATGACAATAGTAAATAAATAGGTTTAGGTGATAGTGCTTAAACCACATAGTCAGTATTAATAAAATATAAAGTAAATATACGTAAACAGACTAATATTGTGACTCAAAATAAATCGTGAGAGTGTGTGTGTTTACGTAATGACTAGAATTACATAAATTTAAATAATTATAAAATATAATAATACATGCAAAAATGAAACTTAAAACACCATTTTGAACTCAACCATGATGACAAAGCTAAAACATTTCAAAGTGAAAAACAAATTACCAAATGATGTTGATAATTAAAAATGTGATGAACGTGCATGTGTTACTGAAATGAATAGATTTGACAATACGTCGAAACAGGGTAAAGGGGATGATCACGATGTCAGAGGGAACTGTACAAAGCAGAACAAAATTATGGGTAAGCTTGATACATCATTAATTTGTGATACCGACTGATCACTTAATGTCATTTTTGCCTGGTACGTGTGAATATACTTATCCTTACTTAATATTATAAAAGCGAAAGTGAGTTTGTTTGTTTGTTACGTCTTAACGCCTAAATCGCCTAACCGATTTTGATGAATTTTGGTACAGAGATAGTTGGGACCCTGGAGACGGACATATGCTATTTTTTTATGAAAAATGATGGAGAAAGAGGGAAGAGTTAAGGGAAAACTTAGCTTTGCTATTACAATAAATAAGACGCAAGTGCAAAAACTACAGGTAGCAGGTGTTACCCGTGCGGCCGTGTTACCTGTGTTACCCCGAATTTAACGTGAGCGAAGTCACGGGCAAAACCTAGTATGCATATAAAAAGCAGTGCGTCAGGAATGTTTGCTGATGCATACACTGATGGCTTTGCAGCGACCACACGTAAGCATTCCGCGTCACAGCTGCAGAGGGTCTGAAGCAGGGGGAGGACAGTTGCCTACATCAAGCTTGGCGATAAATGAAGCAGCGCTATCTATATTTTAGAGGGATGAAAAGTATGTTTAGTTTTATCTAGTCAGCAATAGATGTCTCTGTATCAACCTAAAAACAACAATTTTAATTTTTAAACTAATTTAATGTTAGTTTAAATATATTCAACTCTTCATATAATCAATTAATTATGTTGATGTATATAATATCTTAAAATAATTTAATATTACGGAAATAATAGCAACACTGCCCTAATATTCGCTTGTCTCAACATCTGATTTTAATGTCAATGACAAACGTAAAATGGTCGCCATTGCCTGCGCACACGCTTGATATTTGCATTTAGCCAGTATTTCCCCGTACCGAACTTTGTTCTTACTTTCTTGATGTGAATATTTGATTTCCTAAATATTAGTTTGTTTATAAAAAATATTCCGCAAGAAAATTTGAACAAAATAGTTCGGTACTGGGAAATACAAGGCTCTTAGAAATAATCTAATTTAAATTACATTAGTGTATTTAGGGATGTAGGTAAACGTGTGCATGTGAGAGTGTGTGATTGATCGGTAGTTCTAGCTCAGAAATGAAGATGGCGCTTCAAACATGTCATGGCTAAAAGTCACGAGAGAGGGCTCTTTTCCTTTTATATTATAGTACTCTGTGGTCTGAAGCAGCTTGAACAGTCTTCTGAATGTCATTGGGGGGAAATTTGATTGCCTGTTTATTCGTATTTTGATAAATACACATGTAAACTAACATAGTTTTTATGTTACTATTTATTAATAAAATATAGTTGTAATAATTATATCCAAAATAAAATGATATTAATTATAAAATGAATTAGATCAGTTACAAAAAGGCACTTTTGGGTGGTCAAAATATAAAAAAGTAAGCGACATATACCTATAAAGTATGTGACAAAACTGTAGTTGCCCAACCTTAGCTTAGATTTTTACGGAGAATAATGGGCAAGACACTTCATGGACACCGTTTTAAATCAATATTTGGTCATCTACTTCTTCCCGCGATCTTCTTAAGGCAGTCGTTTTAACCAGCTGTTGGTTTCCCATCAATCTTTTACAATTTATTGTGTAATAGAGAGGAAACACTGTTTAAAATAAACGTGACAGACCGCGAATTTATCAATGACATTAATAAGGCTAACAACCAGGCCCCCAAAAGCGTATATTTTATTTCCATTTGTACTTTACAATGAACTGTTTTAAAAAAGTGGTGACACTGTCAGAGTCTTATTAAGCTTATTTTACACTAGTTACTATTCTTCCCGACTACTCCTGTGAATATTCAAAAAAAAATGTAAATTATGCAATTCCCAACAACAACAAAAACAGCCAAATCGGCCGACTAGTCCAACCACACTTTATACTGATGAGCATTTATATCGATAAGCAGTTGACATTGGTTTTCTCACATTCTGTCTACTATCTGATCCAAATCAAAATAATCATTACATCTGTATGTATCAAGCATCCTAAAACGTTCAGCTATCGAAGTAAGACTTTCGAACTTTGTGAATGTTTGTTTCAAAACAAAAAAAGGGTTTGTTTTAAACTACACATATTTTCTAACGCTCTGGGTGGAGCTGAAAGGAGTGCACTGGCACTGACTAAAACCTGTCCATGTTCTTTCTTTTTTCCTATTTGATTCAGGGCTGCGGTATCTTTTGAACAACCCACAGGCAGTGGCCGTGGCAACTTTTTTTTTTATAAAAAAACGGTGCCCCAGACTAGGAATTTCTCCTGTGTCGTGGGTGCGTTCACAAATATTTAAACTCACATACACAAACAGCCAGACCCGGAACAACTATCTGTAGGCCATACAAATATTTGTTCCCTGCGGGGATCGAACCCGCGGCACGCAGCGCAGCAGTCGATCGCTCAACCACTGCGCCAATCGTGCGATATAGCTGCGATTGCAATTTCATAGATCACGTGTGCCATGAATTTTCATTAACCAACTCACCCCTATCAACCAAAACAAACAAAGCATCAACTATTTACAAAAGTATCCCTTCGTTTACAAGAATACAATGAAAGGTACAAAATACAGCTACCTTTACAGAATTAATTGCTTTTCCGGCGTCTATAGTAAGGTTGATGTATAGAGGTTACACCTGGCCACTATACCCCTGGTCACGACAACCTTAATTGCTAAGAGATTACGCCGGTAAATCGAGAAGATTTGGTCGCTCGGATTATAGAAGGTGAATGAAAAGGTTTTACTAAAGAACTAATGGTCGGTTTCTGTTTGTGGGTTTCATGTTGAATGGTAGGGATTCCGTTTTGTTCGTTATCTTGTGTCCTCAAGACATGACTATTTCCTGGTTCAGCTTGTGATTTGTAGATATTTGACAGTGGTTATAGGTAGTCAGTGTCCTGAAAGTCTGAGAACTAGTCTTACCATGTGACATCGTATTACCCAGTGCTAACTGGGTTGTGGAGGTCAGATATGCAGTCGCTCCGGCTACATCTGGTAAGACTGGATAACAACCCCAATATAGTTGGGAAAAAGCTAAGCAGATGATGAATAACATTTAAAAAATATTTGAAATTGGCTATGTTAAACTTGGTAACCTATATTTAATGTTTAATTTCTGCGAGCGGATTAAATACGATTGTAATTTTCACTGTTTCGTTAGTCGAGTGGTTGTAAACAAGACTGCTAAGTATAGGGTCTTGAGATCGATTTCTGGGTTGGGTAAAGTGTGATTGGATTTTTTATCAGGATTTTCTGAGTAGCAGCCACGTATTTTGGATTTGTGTACGGTGGATTAAACTTGGACGGAACTGGCGGAGAAATGTAGTTATGCAATTTGGAAACCCTCTGGGATGATAACATTATGTTGATGTTATGTTATGCTAACTTTGGATTTTTTTGTTATTTTATATCAATACTAGCTGCCCGCGGCTTCAACTGCATGATACCGAAAAAAAAAGTATCCTTTGGGTTATTCCAGACTATTATCTACCTCTGTGCCAAATTTCATCAAGCTCAGCCGTTTTGACGTGAAAGAGTAACAAACATCCATACATCCTCACAAACATTCGCATTTATAATATTAGTAATATTTTATATAAATATATTAAATATTTAATATCGATATCACTACAGGTTCAGGAACATCACAGACCAGACTCCTGGGGTCGTTATTTCACACGTAATGTTCTGAAGTATCTGACACAGTTCGGTGTCCACAAGCATTTCGTACTCTGTCCATATGAATTTGACTGCACCTATAAGTTTCATAGACACATCAGTTTTGTTAATTCATTTTACACATAAAAAATATAGGCTACTGGTAACGGGAACAGGGTCCAAGCTACCGGCAATCAGGGCTCCAAAGAAATGAACCTTCTAACAATACGAGCCGTGTCCTAGAGTAACGCTTTCTGTATTAAGCCCTTGATCCAGCTGCCTAACGAGAGCCTCCTTAGGTATTGGTCGAGCCTCTTGGCAATTAAGCCATTGGCAGATACGATTATCGGCACAATGATCGTTGAGTCCACATCCCATATGTCGATAACTTAGCGAGTAAAGTCAGTATACTTGATTTGCTTATCATTAAACATTATATTTTTATGAGACTGGTGGATTAAGCAGTAGATTGTCGGGACACTTTCTGCCTACCTATCTTACGCTTTATCCAATGCAGGTCGCATTGTATTGTGCTTTTAGCTCTAAGTTTATCATTGTTATTGTAAGAGACCCATTTTACATATATATTTCTACCAAAATTTGAATCTGTATAGCAAATATCTATGACATAATAATTTTCATTCAATTTAAGTTCGAAAACTAAAACCCGACTAAGGTATGTGATGGACAACCACGGTTTTCAATTCCAGATGAAAATATAGTAATCGATTTATAGTTTTCGGACTTATTTAAGTTATTTAACTTTTATTATTACGTGATAAAGTAAATAAAAAGCATTTTAATTCTTTGTTAGGATTTTATTGTTCAAAAGTAATAAACTAAACTTACAAATAATATTGAAAAACTGCATAAGAAATCGTAAGTCTGATATTTTTTTATGATCCATGGAACAAATAATTATCTATCTAACGACCAAAGTCTGCTTAAGTCTACATACGCACGTCTCTTAGTTCGAGTCCAAAACACCCATCCGGATTCCTGAACCGACATATCTTAAGTAATAAAGCCAATCCTAGAGACTTGATGCTGCGGACTTAAGACTTAACTTAGGTGTCCAGGTCATCGCCGGCACACTATGGAATATTGACTTTAATTTGAGTCTTGGCGTGATTTTTAGAAGTTATTTTAATTATCGGGTACATGCAAGTAAAGCCGTAAGCAACATATGAATATTTACATTTATGAAATTTATTTTTTACACCATTTCATTTGATACCCAACACACCATCATTCTTTTTTTAACTTCATGAATTTATGTTCTCTAGAGGGCGTCCTAACCAATTTAATGTGATGTCACAGCCGGCAACCAGAGTACTATCTAGACTTTCAACGATATCTCATTTATCAAATAATAATATGTAGATTAGTAGTTATCATGAAACAGATGAACATACATACATACGAGTCAAAATCATTACCCTCCTTTTTGCTTCACTGTAGTCGGGTAAATTAGAATTGAATTGCCACTGCGTTCAATAAAGGTCACGCTAAACATAGAACTTCATAAACTTACTCGTGCATCCAGCTTCACAGTGATATATTGCTGTTCGATAAATATATCCCTCGGACAAACTAAACTGAAGTATCGAATGTCATCATCATTTTCCTACCCATGTCCTATTCTATTTGGGGTCGGCGCAACACGTTACCGTTTTCCATTCTCCCCTGAACTATCGAATGTCCTCTAGAATAAAATGAAGTGATGGATTGGATATTTTGTTTGTCATTTCAACCTTTTTTAGGGTACCGTATACAAAAGAAGAAAAAGGGAACCCTTATTGGATCACTTTGTTGTCCGTCTGTTTGTCTTTATGTATGTCTCTCTATCTGTCTGTTTGTTAAGACCATTTATCTCGGGAACGCGTGGAGGTATCGAGTTGAAATCCCTACTAATATTTTAAACGCGAAAGTGAGTTTATGTTTGGTCACCTCCTTCTGTGAAGCAGTCATGCTAGCGAAGGAGGTGGCCGGGCGTTTGAGGGAAAGAACCTCAAACCAGCCCAGCCGCCGCGGGAGACGCCCCAGGCGCCGGGCGCCGCGAGACGACTCCCGGCCACCGTAGATGCGGCCTGTGGACGGTGAGCAACGGGTACCTCACCGTCCCTCCGCCTATTGACGACAGGCCGTGTTGACGGCGCATTAGTGTTCCACGCACGCCTCTAAGAGATGTTTGCAAAGCAGAGGGGCCTGCCAGGGCCTGCCGGGGTTGCGGGTTGTTCGAAAGAGATACCGCGGCCCTGGAACATAAAGGGCGGTAGAAGGAACATGGGTGGGTTTTAGTCAGTACAAGTCTAATACTCCCCTCCGCTCCGCCCAGAGCGTTATTTGATGATTTCCCACCCAAAAAAAAAGCCTACAGTAACTATGCCACGCGGACGAAGTCGCGGGCGAAAGCTAGTTTAAACTATTTACTCAAAGTTTGTGGTCCCTTGGAGATGTGAAAAAACAGCCCTCAATCCCCTAAGTTTACGCAGTCAAAAGATATGCCAAGACACCTCGGTGCGCGAGTGTGACTCGCTCCTGGCCGGTTTTATCTGTTAAAGACCACTGTTTGATATGGGTTGCCTGTTCGGAATATGAAATAACTAGCTTTTGCCCGCGGCTTTGCTCGCGTTAAATTCGGGGTAACACAGTTCCCCTTTCCTGTTTTACAGGTACCTGCTAGCTGTAGTTTTTGCCCTAGCGCCTTATTTATTGTAATAGCAATGCTAATTCTTCCCTTTTCTTCCCTCTTTCTCCCTCACATCTCAATCTTTTAGAAAAATAGCAAAGCAGAGAGGCCTGCCAGGGCCACCGCCTGCCAGGGTTGCGGGTTGTTCGAAAAAAATACCGCGGGCCCGGAACATAAAGGGCAAAAAAATAATATGGGTGCGTTTTAGTCAGTAAAAGATTTCTCATCCGCTAAGGGAATATACCCTAAAGTCAAAAACATAAAATTACTTCAACCTAATCGCATCCACTACATTACTAGCAAAAGAAGAAGTAATGATTGTATATTATGTTATTAGATTACCTTAACTTACATAAAAGGAAAACTATCAGGATCAATTTCCCCGGAAACTATACTTTCTCCAATCTCAATAATCGGTTTATTACTCTTCCCTCATTCGGGGAGGAATAGCCCTCCACTATACAAAATATTAGGCCAAAACAACACAGCTGTACCGTTCTTTTGGCGTGTGCTAGCTTTTACAATTATTATCAATGTTTACTTTTTTTGTATTTTTTTAAGGTTCCAAATCTCAAAAGGAAATAACGGAAACCTTATTGGATTACTTTGTTGTGCATCTGTCTGTCTGTCTGTCAAGATCATTTATCTCAGGAACTCGTGGAGTGGAATTAAAAGTATATACTCAACTTTGTGGTCTCTTAGAGCTGTGAAAAAATCAACCCAAACCAAGTACTTCGTCATGGGTCGTCAGAAGACGGCCCAAACGTAAAAAATAAACTAATTATATTATCAATGACCATCGTGTAACCTAACTAAGATACGGTTATGTTAAGCAGTCAGTGTGAAGGTGCAAATATTCAGTAGTCCGGTTTGATTGGAAGCCAACCTCAACATAATTGAGAAAAGGCTAGGCAGATGATGTTGGTTCAATACAGAATCAGCAGCACCATGGAGCTTCTCGCCCATTCTTCTCCATAGAGATCAACGCTTTGGAATGGGCAACTACAGTACTTTCACAAGTTATTATGTCTTGTGACCGGGACTGTAGTTTCAACATTTTGTTTCTTGACATTCAAGTGCCTGTAATGGTCTAATTGAAATAAATGCTTTTGAGTTTTTTTGTGACTATGTGTGAGTTCTGTTCAACATCGCCGAAATGTCAGAAACTCGAGACAAATAACAAACATGGTAGATATCCCGTTTCAGGTTTTAATACTAGCTACACACGCTTGCACTGACCAGGTCCACTCAATCTGCGTGGTGCTCTCTTAAAAAGACCATTTCAGACACTAATCTGCATAGTTCTCATGTAAGTTGACCAACATTTTTTGTCTGGACCTTAAAAGAGACTATGACCTCTGAGTTTGTTCAGGGGTTTCTTCTCAGAGTAGTCGAGTATCTACGAAACACCGGGATCATCTAGTTTAAAAAAAAAACGTGTAAAAGTGTTTGTAAAAACCTATTTGCAAAATAAACATCATTTATCATTTAATAATAATGTCAGTAACCATGTCAGTTTAAAGACTAGATGTGTGTCTAGATCCTTAGTTTTGCTCTAACATTGACTTCCAAAACCTTTGTGTCCTCCTCACTATTATATCTTTGAACAATCCACAAGACCTCTTTGTATCGTACTAACTAATGTCGAAATTAACTGGCAGCGAGCACTAATGGAATTTAAGAGACCCTTTTCTCCATTTTGGCCTTTGATGTCCAGTAATTGAGTTACTATAGTGAATTATTGCTCAGGGTCTGTATTGTCTTCTATAGTCAACTTTAAGGTTGTCGCAGCTTTGAATGTTCTGCCATTTTGTATTTGATGTTTTCTGTTTGTTTGAATTTTGACGTTCCTCTTTTGTTTGGTTTACTTCTGACAGTAGTAGCTGAATAAGAACCTTATGTTTACAAAAATAAAGTTTGATTTCTAATAATGATGCGAAATCAGAAGTAAAGAATTGTAAAACTACCTTGGGGTTTTTAGGATTCCGTACCTCGAAAGGAAAAAGCGGAACCCTTTTTGGATCACTTTGTTTTCCGTCTGTCTGTCCGTCTGACTGTCTGTCGGTTAAGAAACCCTTTTTTTTGGGGTGGGAAATCACCAAATAACTTCCCCCGCTCTGGGCGGAGCGGGGGGCGTGTCAGACTTTTACTGACTAAAACCCACCCATGTTCCTTCTATTGCCTTTATATTCCGGGGCCGCGGTATCTCGAACAACCCGCAACCCTTTTTAGGCCCCTCTGTATTGTGCGGAACCGTCGGTGCTCAAGTCTGACTCGCTCTTGGACGGTTTTTAGCTTTAAAAACGGTTTCTAAGTTTTTATTGCCGTTACTTCATCTTTCATAACAATATTAACTCCAACAAAGTCGAAATCCTCAGTCTTCAAAATTTTCCCCTACTTAAGCAACAAAATATGTTGATAATAAGGCTGCCAACTCAAAACTTTTCTCTAAGTTTAATGGCTTGTACTTGACTTACTTAGGTATATGTTTTCTACGTTCTCATTATAATTGCAAAAAACCTTACCTAAAGAGTTGTTTTCGACATCTTACCTTCTTATTTGAGCATTGTAATCTACTTATTTCTTTTGGATGTTTTTTTGATCAAAAATTCCAACTCTGTATGGAAATTTTATCTTGCGTATCGAGAAAATGAGCACCCATAACGCGAATAGGTACAAAACGTACACACGTGTTTCGTGGAAATGGGGTAATAGACCGCCATTTTGGATTATTATCAGGGTAATGTAACCTCTGAGTTGATCTCGAAAATACGTGAAAAGTAAAATACATGGTTAAAAAGCCAAGTAGAAAATGAAAGAGTTTTTGTCTCTAGTTTGGATCAGAAGACCAGTGGGAATTATCAAACCCACGATCTGTAGCTTGAACTGCAACTGAGTCATTTCTTACCGGGAAGGGTTGTACTCAATTGTTCTGGTAGCACAATTTTGGTTTGGAGATGTTCATAGGGTTGCATACCTCAAAAAGAAAATACGGAACCCTTATTGGATCACTTTTTATACGTTTGTCTGTCTGTCTGTATCGAGTTAAAATTAAAACTGTATACTAAAAATCTGTGGTCCCTTTGTACTGTGAAAAAATCAACCCTGTAAGTCTACACAGTCAAAAGATATGGCCGTTTATGTCGCCAGTTTGTATGGAACCCTCGATGCACGAGTCTAAATCGCTTTTGACGTTTTTCTGTGTATTGCCGAAACATACAAACCTGTACATATGTGTTTTTGACTGTGGGTTTCTAACACACGATATGGAACAGATTATTTATATTATATTAAATAAAGTTAAAAAAATTAAATTTATCTACTTAATTTAAATTTTTTAAACTTTATACGAAATACCGTCATAAGAAGTAAGACAAAAGTCACAGACGTACTTACTAGAATAGATAGTTTAAAGTGGAGATGGACTGGGCACATGCTGCGCGATACACAAGAAAAGTGGAGCAACATCGTAACAGACTGGTACCCTAGAGATGGGAGAAGGAACAGAAGAAGAGAAAGCAAGAAATGGGAAGACGAACTTAAACTGACGGCAGGCCCAAAGTGGAGAAGGGTTACAGTTGAAGATAGAGTACAATGGAAACTGTTAGAGGAGGCCTTTGCCAAGAGGCATACTGAACTCAGAGATATAGGTACTATAACGAAAGAGTCAACCACAACACAAAGAATGAAGAAAACAGTTCAGGATAAGAGGCTTATTATATTATTATAAATAAAGAACGAACATTTTTTTAAGTTTAAAAAACTTTTTTTTATTTTTTTAAATCATAACAATTTTTTTTTAATTAAATATACTACCTATCTAATAAATAAATTAAAAAATAGCGTCAAATAAAATGTTCTCAACGCTGTCAGTTGGCAATGCCCCCAAGAGACTGGCCGCGTTGCCACGTTGTATGGCAACGCTAAGCCTCTGGCCAAAGTAAAAGCCAGCCCTTGGGTCACGGGAAGTGTCAACCAAACGTTTTAAAATTTCCTTAAAAAGGCTGTGAGCACAAAGACCTCACGGTCCCAGAGTTATATTATATATAAGTATTATCTAATCAGACTATTAGGTACATAATGTTTATGAGCCCATAGATGTCACATATCATAATCTACGTGAAAGAAGATAAATATCCACAAAATCGTGTATTCAAAATAGTTCTTGCTGCGACATACATTTGCATATTCACTTTACAAAGCAAAAAATAGCCAACAATCCTTTTGACAAACACCCATAGATACCTTATTTACCTCCGCATAAACCTTGGGCCAAATATGCCCTAATCCCACGAAACATTGTTCCGTCATCTCAAGGTAAAACATCCGTGTCCCGAGATTTAAGGGCAAAAACATCCTTGATTTACAACCAAGCTACCCCTTAATAGGCTCACATTTTTACTTGCTGCCCATATTTCTTCACAAGACGATTTAAAAATATTTGCCAGTATTTTCGTGAGAACGCCCTGAATTATGTTTACCGTATTCAATAAATTCACTCTGAAATTGAATTTATTGCGCATATTTCGGAAATTGTGAAACGAAACGAAGAATGTGTGTATCAAGCGTTGAAATATAGATGTTTGTTGCATTTTCTTCCTCTTTGAAATGAAGTTTGGAGAGGTTAAATAACTGATTTATTAAACTTCGCTTTTTTGTAGACTTGCTAGTTTATGAAAACAACCATTTTCACAGCAATTTTCAGGAATATTTTTAAAATTTCAATTTTATGTCATAAATCTTTTACTGTATTTTGAAAATTTCGTTTTCTTCCAAACACCGATTACAACGAATTAATTTTGTACATGTGACCAAAAATAATATTTTTAGAGTTCCGTAACTCAAAAAGAAAAAACGGGACCCTTATTGGATCACTTTGTTTTCCGTCTGTCTGTCTGTCAATACCCTTTATCTCAGGATCGCGTGAAATTAAAACCATTTACTCAAGCCCGTGGTTTTTAAGAGTGCAATAATCAACCCTATAAGTCTACGCAGTCATAAGATATGGCTGTTTATGTTGCAAGTTTGTGTTAAAAGAAACTACTTTGATATAAATCATTATAATTTTCCTGACCCATTCTATTTGGGGTCGGCGCAACACGTTTTCTTCTTCCATTCTCTCCTATCAGACGTCACGGCGTCATTGACTCCTTCCATATCATTCCTTACACGATCCATCCATCTTTTCTTTGGCCTTCCTCTCGCTCTCCGTCCATCAACATTCAGATCTATCACTCTTTTAGCCACATGTGTTGATATTGCATTTTGATTTTGCGTTGATATCATCCACTGGTCGAATAAACCCAATGCTGGGAGAGGCCGATCTTGCCTTTATTATATTTTAAGTTAAATGTGACATGAAGACACGAGATAATTGTCGATATTTAATTATTGTTGTGTGACTCCTCTTGGTATTTATGTCATTTTAATTTTATCTCTGACTATGATTTATACATATGGGCTCATGAGGAGACTTAAGGCATCTTTCCTGACTCGATTATATGCATACGGTAATCAGTTACTGTCCATGTCTGTCTATGCTATTTCGCTGTGTGTACTTTCTAAGGCGTTGAAATGTGTTGCATATTTTTGTATTCCATTTTAATTGTAATTTAATTTTAATAACTAATTTCATGTTATATTGTGTTGTAATCATTTAATTTAAAAATACATTATATTAGTTCGATGGGTTAATGCCTGAAATAAACAATAAATCAAATAAATCCAATCCAAAACGATCCAATTTCGACATTAAACGTCAGTTAGTTAAAGTTTAGAATCAGTTGATGGTTAATTATTGTTGTTATGTGTAATGCATGTATGAGTAAATAGTTTTTTAATGATGTAGATTATTTTATCACTTATATTTTGTACGCCATTAAACATGATAGTGATACAACTGATTTTTTAAGTACCATATTGCATTCATATTACGTATGCTCATGTTTTTACCAAAATAAATATCTTGTATCTTGCATTGTCATCCAGATTTTACCCTTTTGACTAGCATTTTGGTTTCTTGAAACAAAACCCTTTAATTGGTCTCAAATTCTAATTCTCTGGTTCCACTAACGAGCAATTAAGTCGTAGTTTTATTGCTCTCAGTTCAAAAGAGAGCTGTTTCACTAACGCAGCTCATGAATATTTGATCTCAGTCTTTACTGTCGGGCATTCTTTTTCATACCGAAGTCTAGAATTTAAGAGCTTTAAATCAAGGAATTTTCTTATTGCGAAAGTCGTGCGTACTTATTTTGGTATTATAATTTACATAAACTGATAAATTCTTTGAAAGTTTTTGGTCGAAATTAGTTAGAAGTCTTGAAAGACGGGTTCATTAAATGTTCTGTAAAATTTGCGTTTATCTTCAACTTATGTTGGTCCAGTGATGCCTACTGCTTAGCAAAGGTCTCTTCCATAACCTTCCAGTATTTTTATGTGCATTTTGGCCAAAAAATCCTTCTTGCGTCTTAAATCTTTAATTAATTTTCGTTTTGAGAAAATCTTTTCAGATCATCATCATCTGTCAGGCTTTTTCCCAACTATGTTGAGGATGACTTACAGTCTTACTGAATTCAGCCACATACCAGTATTTTACATGAAGCGACTGCGCCTATCCGACCTCCACATCCACTGAGATATATATATAATAGATAGATAGAATATTCTTTATTATAATACACACCATACAAATAACAATAATAACATTAAACAACTTACAAATAGGGTGACACAATGAGCGGTCTTATCGCTAAAAGCGATCTTTTCAAGACAACCTTTGGTTGGTTTTAAAGGAGGAGAAACAGTACTGTAGGTAGTCTGTGGTGTAGCATTTTCAAAATTAATAGTTACATTAACAACAAAAAACAAGCAAATACTTATATATAATATACATATAAAACTAGCTGTGCCCAGAGGTTTCACCCGCTGAGGTTTAGCGGTATGAAAAATAGATGTTAGCTGATTCTCAGACCTACCCAATATATACCCAAAATTTCATAAGAATCGGTCGAGCCGTTTCGGAGGAGTAGGTACGGTAACTAACTTTGTGACACGGAAATTTTATATATTAGATAATAATCATGAAGAGCAAAGAAATATTATTAATACTCCTTGGTAATACTAGTTGTCAGACTGTTGAGCTCCTAACTTCCTGTAACGACTGTCAAAGATCTTTAAATGTCTGCCAAGACCAACGGCTTAACGTAATCGTATCAAGACTTTTGTATAATTTATAATAACTTCAATGTAGTTCTTTATCAATTACTTTCCTTTTACCTCAATTGTAAGCTTTTTAATATGGAATCCAAAACTGGAACTAAGACACAAAAATCTTTCCTTCGTTTCTCAGTAAATCCAACCCAAAACCAACAACTAAACTAACTTAGTTTATTAACCCCAAAAACTAGAAGAGCTTTTCCGTGATTCAGTTTCTTCAACCCAAACAAAATCACAGTGAGCCTTTCAAAGGTTTATCTTTGATGAAAACCTCGGTAAAGAACTTCTACTTACTTAAAATGCCAGGAACATGGTTCCACTTGTTTTTCTTCAAAAACAACTGGAAAACAGAATGTCACTCGAAAATCCCGCGCAAACTTGAAATTTATTTTCTTGGTAAAAAAAGGGTAGTTGGAAAAGATTAGCAGTTAGTACAGAGTACAGTCGGAAAGGGAGATTAGAGCAAAGAGGAATAAAATAAAATAAATAAAATCTCCCTTGGGAGATGATGATTTGATTAAATTTATTTTTTTAAAACGTGTAGCCGATCCAAGTCCCATTCTACTTGGATCGGCACAACACGTTTTTTTCTTCGATTTTTAGATGTAACGGCATTATTAATCATTTATCGATCACATCAGTCCATACATAATCCTTACTTCCTTACTAATATTATAAAAGTGAAAGTGAGTTTGTTTGTTACGTCTTCACGCCTAAATGGCCAAACCGATTTTGATGAATTTTGGTACAGAGATAGTTGGGACCCTGGAAAAGGCTAATTAAAAAAAAACTGAGAAACAGGGAGAAAGATGGAAGAAAAGGAAAAACTGAGCATTGCTATTACAAAAAATAAGGCGCTAAAGCAAAAATTACCTATAAGTCAAGAAAGGGGAACTGTGTTACCCCGAATTTAACGCGAGCGAAGCCGCGGGCAAAAGCTAGTTATTCATATTTTATATGGCCATTATATTTTATATATAACAGAGAAAATCACTGATACACTCATGACGAAATCTCAGCAACTACAAGTGTTAGGAATTTCAAATTTTGCATCCTTTTATGATGTACATAGGTTTTCATTTATTAACTTTTTCTCCCGGTCTACGCGGGTCTAACCGCGGGGCGTAGCTGTCCTTTCTAATATTATAAAAGCGAATGTGAATTTGTTTGTTTGTTACGTCTTCACGCCTAAATGGCCAAACCAATTTTGATTAATTTTGGTACAGACATAGTTGGGACCCTGGAGACGGAAATAGGTTTCTTTTAAATTATGTGAGGTAAGGAGGAGAAACAGGGAAGAAAAGGGGAGAGAAAGATATTTTTTTTTCGATCATCACGCAGGTTAAAGTTAGCGTTAGCCCAAAGTAACTATGCCACGCGGACGAAGTCGCGGGCGGAAACTAGTTTCATAATAAACAGGCAGCTACTTGCAAGATATCAGAATAAAATAAAGATTGCTAAGGTTGTGGAAATTTTATATTTTTCATTGTGAGCTGTACATGAAAGGAAATAAAAGATTTCTGGATTACTCCGTTCAAAGCTTATCTTGAAAGCCATTCAAAAGGAATTTTCTATTCGTGTTTGATTCAGAAGCTTGCGTTTGGAATGGAATTTCAATTAACATCAGATTAAGTCCGCTCCGTTGAGTTCAATTTGCTTCATCAGGATTGTACGATATGTGTTTCTGCAGTCGTATATATTGCATAACTATTATGAATTATGTGGGTTTATTAGCATTGCTTGAATGACTTGAGGAGCTCGTGTAAATAATAGCAGCCGCTCGGGTCGATCTTTAGGTTAAGCCACGCTTGCCTAGGTTGGTCTGTGGATGGGTGACCAACCGTTACATACCGAGTTTCCTCCGTGCCTCGGAAAGCACGTTATGATGTTGGTCCCGACTGTCAATTGTAGATCTTTGACAGTCGTTACAGATAGTCAGTGTCTCTAAAATCTGACAACCAGTCTTATCAAGGGACATCGTATTACCCAGTACAAACTGGGTTGTGGAGGTCGCTCCATGTGAAATACTGATATTCAGCTGCATCCGGTACCCTAACATAGTTTTTAAAAGGCTAAGCAGATGTTTAGCATTACTTGAATGCGTATTTATAACACTACAATATTATTACATAACTAGCCCCCAATGTTGCCACTAATCGGGTACAGGCCTTCTGTTTGTGAGAAGGATCTGACAATCATCCTCTTCATGGTACCAGTGTGGGTTAGTAAACGTTACATGTTGTCATGAGACCTAGGAATAACAGCAACATTACACCATTTATTTTTATGTCCTAAATAGCGTCCGCCCGCGACTTCGTCCGCGTGGCATAGTTACTTTGGGTCAAAAAATATCTTTCTCTCCCATTTTCTTCCCTCTTTCTCCCCGGTTTCTTAGGTTTTTTTTTAATTAGCCTATGTCCGTCTCCAGGGTCCCAACTATCTCTGTACCAAAATTCATCAAAATCGGTTTGGCCATTTAGGCATGAAGACGTAACAAACAAACTCACTTTCGCTTTTATAATATTAAGTAAGGATGCATTTTGGGCGATCCTATTTCTATCAATCGGGGACGAATCCAGACTCTGTAGTTGCTAATGAGAAATTACTGATGAAAAATACTAGCAACATTTTCTGCTCTCCGTTTGAAATTGTAAAAGTAATCTACATCATTTTTAATACAATAATATAACTTTATAAGTATCAAAGAAAATAACCTTCCATTTCATACCTTGCAATTATAATTTCCTTCTTTTTTTTTTCAAAGTAAATAAATTGATGATTTTTTTCCCCACCCTTGTTATAACTCCTGTATCGTGGGTGTGTTCACAAACATTTAATCTCACATACACAAACAGCCAGACCCGGAACAACTATCTGTAGGCCATACAAATATTTGTTCCGTGCGGGGATCACACCCGAGACACGCAGTCATTCACCCATTCATCATCACCATTCGCTCAGCCATTTTGCAAACCGTGTCATCAAAAATTTTATACATGTCCTTAATTTTTCCGCTGGCAACCTAATTAATTCTTATTTTTATTTATCTTCTAAAACATTTTGTTTATGGCTGCAGCTATCCACGTAATCCCAGTCTCTTGTTCCAACATATTTATATCTATAATAAAAACGTAGATGGTCCGATATGGCCATTATTACCGGTCATATATCAGGTTGAATGATCTCTGTGTTGTTTTTCATTCAATGGATCGAACGTACCCAACCACCATTTTTCATGGATTGCTGATTTTACTGTTGTCATAAATATTTTTGATCGGCTTTTATTTTGTTCACGTTTGTAAGTTTTGTTAGATTTCTTTTGTTATATACTTCTTTATTTACGTGTGTGACATATTTTCTCTCATTTTTTGCGGTAAAAAACCCATCCATGTTCCTTTTTTTGCCCTTTATGTTCCGGGGCCGCGGTATATCTTTCGAATAAACTGTAACCTCGGCTACAATTATATTGCCATAATAACTAACAAAATGAGGGTGTATTAGGTACTCATATCTGCCTAACGATGCGCTTAATGCTTAGCAGTTTGATTTTAATGGAATTCAAATCAGAGGAGTAAGCTTTGTTATTTCTAACCAATTTCAAAAAAAAGAGGAGGTTCTCAATCCGACTGTTTTTTTGTGTGATTTCTCCACCTATTGTAGGCCGATTTTCAAAATTCTAAAAGGCTTGTTTGGGTAATTTATGAGTCACCTTTTCAATGTAATACAACCTTTTCTCTTAGTAGCAATGGAAAATGAATATTCGATAAGAATTTTTTTTTTTCAAAAACCAATTTAAAAAAAAAAACACTAAAAAGGCGGAAAATAAATTTACTTAAGGAAGTCGGTAGCAAAAAAAATTATGAACCAAAGAAAAGTCACCGACTTCCGGAAGTAAAATTATTTTCCTTTTTTTTTATTTAGGTATTACCTACTAGCAATTAAAAGTTTTTGTGCCTCAATCTACGTTGAATTTCGACCTAACGGATCAACATTGGTCACATGTTTTAACTAATTATACTATCTTTGTTTTATTATCTTTGTCGTAGAATTGGATCTGGACTACCTGGAGAGGGGCGGAGGGGGTACCCTGACAGTGGGCGGGGCTCCGAGCCTGGAGCCAAGTCCTGACAGCCTCGACCTCGTCAAAGTGGTGCTACTTGGAGCCCCAGCTGTTGGAAAGACTAGCATTATACAGGTAATTATATAATACTAGCTGCACCCCGCGGTTTGATCCATGTAGACTGGGATATAATACCAATAAACTTTCCTCTTGAATTACTCTATCTATTGCTGAATACTAAATTAAAATCCGTTAAGTAGTTTTTAAGATTTAACCGAAAAGACAGCGGACGCAACTTCTTTTATATTATTATTATTTTTAAACGTTGCCCCATACTAGGATTTCTCCTGTATCGTGGGTGCGTTTACAAACATTTAAACTCACACACACAAACAGCAATACCCGAAACAACTGATCGAATACCGAAGTCTTGACAGTTAGTATAGTAAATATCCCGTTTCAAATGTTTTTAATAATGTCGGTAACTTTTGTTTGTATGATTCAGTACTGTGTAAGGTCAACAAGTCTAAATAATTGAAAACGCATAAATTACTTTCAAGATTATATTTTAAATCATATTTCACCGATACTTGTACCGATACCGATACATGTCACATACTTCTTACGCCATTCTCCTCTTTTCATTTTTTCTTTATTTAAAGACTTGAGTATTTGAATGTCTTTTCCAACCAGCCTGTTCTCTGATTTGGTTAAGGTATAAAGCCTTTACAGTACATAACAACCCTCGGGGGGTGGATTCGACTCGCACTTGACCGAATTTTCCTGTTGTAAGCATAAAATTCTTTGAATCCTAGATACTTTAGCAATCGAGCTAGCCGTTTTGAGATAAACCTCCATTTAAAAGCTCATGCGGGATATTTTTCGGATAGTTTTTTTGTATCTTTGAAAGAGAAAAAGAATACAAAGTGCAGTGGACACAATGCAATTAACAGAGTGCACATTGTTATACTCCACATTACGTGGTACGTATGGTGTGCTAAATTAGATGACATTTATGAGCAGACATTGTGGGTGGGTATTGTAGATTCTTAAACGCTTGTTAAGTTCTTATCTCATTTTACGTTTTGCAAAGTAAGCAACGACATATTGTCGTGCCAATGCTGTCCTTTCATACTTAAGTACTAATGCTGTAACAACTCTAACCGTTTACCTTTTCTTGACGTTTTTTTATGTATGTAGGCCCATGTGAAATATTGTTTTTTTTATGAAATAATAATATGGATACGAGTAGAAATAGATCAAAGAAATGATCTATGGACTGTGTGACGAATGAAATTGAAAGGAGGTGAATGCTGAGGTAAATGGGAATAGAAGAAATGCTACAGCGATCCCAAATAAATTGGGATATGGGCAGAAACATGATGATGACATTTTAGTTTAACAAAATGTACCTAGTTGGTCATTATTGAATTTTGCTTTGATAGAATACAAATCAAGGCTAAACAAAAATGTTTGATCAATAACAGAAATCTATTATTATATAATTATATTTACCCAAAGGTTGACTGGTAGAAATCGCATATGAAATTAAGTCCGCCTCTGTACTTTGTGCTTGAAAAACAAATAAATAAACAAAAAAAAAATATCATTCCTTACTATAAAAATATGTGTATTGTATTGTAACTGTGCAATAGATTAGCTTTGTCTGTTTCATTGTACAGGTTTGTATTCAAATAAATAAATAACTCAAGGAGCTTTATCCTGATCCACCCTTCAATCTTGGGAGAAAGTACATAAAACTCAATATGTTTCATACCACCATAACATCACTATAAGTAATAATATCTTGGAAACAACAAAGAGCTAATCTACCTCATATTTATTCCATCGCCAACACAATACAGAAATACCTTTCTCACAATAATGCCTTCATATTTCGGGAACACGAAAATACCCGAATAAAAGATTTACTGCCGTCAATGGAGCTCACATTCGGATAACTCAACGCATTTTCCGATTCATTAGCTATGCGTATGATTTTAGGATTTGAGGCGTGAAAAACGGATCCCGCATTACGGCAATTTCCATGATGTGGCTTTTATAAATATCTGTGAGGCTGGGGATGTGTGGGTAGTAATTACTGAATGGATTTTATCTAGATGAGCGAGATTTTTCCACCATATTATGGTTTCTTGCATCAGTTCATCTTTTTATTTTTTCGATAAACATAGATAAACAATATAATATTAATAAAATATAAAAATGTACCTATGAGGTAAAATGTAACTTTCTATCTTTTTATTGTAGCTACGCGTAATCTACATTCTGCGAATATTTAATATTAACTCTGTTTCTCGAAACCCACTGGAGGGAATTATGCCCCTATCCAATATTTCAAAACTGTTTTATTTATAAAGGCCTAAACCAGACTCTTAAAAAAACATAGAACACGAAAACACTGCCAACTTAAATTAAAACCAAACTTTTATATTCAAGTACTTTTGAATGACACTCTCGTGTTTTTCACGATCATAATAATAGGTTCTATTAATCATCCTTTCACTCTTCATTAAATAAAAATACGAATACATCTTGATCAAAAACAATTTGGCAATGACAGTTAAGATATTACGGTCATAACACAACGTCGTCTTTCATAAACGCTAAGGGTATACTCTGACACTTGATCTACGCGGCGGATTCTACCAAATCACCTTCGGTAGGGGTTATAATATTACTCATGTTATATGGGAGGGTTTGAGGGGGTGTATGCGGGATCGTTAACTATCTGGAGGGCAGGTGTAAAACATCGGGTAAAGGAATGTGTAATTACATTATTTGATATTCGGGTAGTGTTGAATGTGATATGAGTACTTTTGTTAGTGTTTATTTGGACGACGTGTTAGTGGTCGAGAGTATTATGAATAACATTTTCGTCGTATGCGACATACATACATGATAAATTCTGAAGTATCTTTTGTGTTATATATGAATACAAGTCTTATCTTTTCTTATTCTATAAATCAAGTTTTACGCAGCATTTTATGTACCTACTTGCTTATAATAAATCTTTTGTCTAGGTATAATGTTTGGTTCCTTTTTATCAAAATAGTCCATGAAGTTTAAGTATATTAAAACTATATTACAAAGAACGAATTTATTTATTTTAATGAGTACTCTATTTACGTATGCTAGAAAACACATATAATCTTAATTCTAAGTGCCCCATCACTTATAGAAGAGCACTACATAACTTAAAATACGGCTTTATATTCATCAAAATAAACTTTTACTGAATTAAAACATTGTCTATTTATTTGTATTATCTTGTCCCACGTATATACATATGGAACACATGATGCTCGCTCAACAGAGGATCAGAAAACAATACGTCAAAATGATTGATTGTGTATCTAATGTTACTTTTTTTCATGTTTATTTACCCAGGCGACGTTGTTAACGTATCATTATTAATGTTTGTTTCAGTATTTTTTATTAACATTATTGTGTCATTCGTAATTTGCCAAGACTAATGTTTTTTGGCAACATGAACATTAATAATACTCCATTCCATTAGATTCTAAGATAAAGACGACATTTTTCTCAAGCATTTTCAATAGAATTTGAAACAAACTACATATCAAAAAACACACACACACAATATTAAATAACTATGACAAGCAAAGTACCAGGATAATATGAACCTGTTAGAACTTTATTGCATGTTCACTCAACACGTGTTAACAGGCGCTTGAAAAGTGATGAGTTCCAATATTGCACTATGCCACGATAACGAGCATAGTTAACCTCCTCTACTTTTAAAATAGCGAGAAAATTTACCAGAAGCTATGAAAGGGGTGGAGGTAAAGAGGTTATTGTCGAGCCATAAACGATCGACTAGCAGTAACTATCGGAGGGTAAAGTTATGTTTTAAACTTTCCTACACGAGGGTTTACCGTGGCGCATGAAAGTGCGATTCTGAATATTGAGTTTTGTGCTGAATAAAATTTAGTGTTAAATTGAAGGTTTATTTTACAAGGAAAAGAATAATGGATTATATGTGAGTTATTATGCAATTCTATAGTTTACAAAAGGGTAAAAATATGACAGGAGAGAATGGAAAAGAAAAAATTATATGGAACGAAATTAGGAAGGGCATGATGATAAGGCATCCCTTTATACGAAAGAGAAGAATAATATCAGATCTTACCTAAAATTTTATCCAATGTAGATTAATTTAAACCAAAATCGATTGAACAGTGCATTCTCTTTATCATACCTTAGATTTTCCTGTATACTGGCTGGTTAATAAAGGAAAAAATATGCTGTGTTAAACAATTTGATTGAGGACAAAATAATGGTGATGAATATAATTACGTCATTTTTTTAATCGCATCTGCAAGAAGCTATTTCTTCTAAAGTTATCGAAATGCTTTATTTCATATTTGCCTGCACTTACACAACTTCGAAAAAAGGTGCACGGTTCGTTTATGGAGAAGAACCTGCAAGATCAAAAAGGCAAAAGTTCCCCAAAAAATATCGACATAGACATCTTTTTTTATAAAATTTTCCTTGATCCTCGTGTGCAATGCAATATGACATTATCAGATATGTACATTTGTAACGGCATATCAGTTATTCCATGAATAATTTAGTACACGATCAACTTGAGACTACCTATGAATAAGGCGCAGCTCGAAGGCTTATCCTTAATTAACTTTGCAGAAGATATAAAATGGCTGTATTCGATATAATTTCTGAATTAAAATGGATATTGGTGAATTCTTTTTTTTTCGTTTTATATTAAAATTATTCGCTCGCAAAGAAAATCTGTATTGAAAAAATATTTTGTTTTATTTTTGGGTAATTTAATATTTGAGGAATTACTTGTTGATCCTAGGTACGAACCCAAAATGCAGATGCGGTCCATACATCTAGTCATACAAGCACCAAATTTGCAACTCCTGATTATGTCATGAAGTTATAATGTCCCTTATTATTTAGTCTACTTTCTCAAAAAAATATTCAAAAAACTCAAGCCATCTAGGAATCGTCTAATGTTAGTGAAACTGCAAGTAAACTAGCATCTAACAATATAATGTAGTGTAGGGTTTAAAGGTTTTTCTAATTAAATAACGCGCATATTATAATAGTTTAAAGAATATAATTTAAATCATATTAATTTACATGTCTTATAGCAAAGCTGTCATTTCTATTCTATATATAAAAACGACCTGAGTATTTGAACATTGTGTTTTAACAGCCAGTATTGCTTTAGTTATAAAACCTCTTACATGAGCTACGCCCACCCTTATGAATAAAAGGATCAACGTAAATCTTAAGTGAAACTTAACTTTTATTCATTAAGTTCGAATACTCAAGGACCTACCTAACCTATACCAGAATCCTACCTATGGGGGAATATAAAATAGGCACGCCTCTGGAGAGGTAATTTCAATACGATGACCGGTATAAAATAGTTTGTCACTCCATTTAGAGTTATAATAGAAATACATTAACTTGTGCTAACGTGCACTTAACAAATCTTAAATCAAAGTATTGAAATTTTGTCGCAGCAAAACCCCGAAAAGCAACGATACGTACCCCTAAACAAATATATGATAAGCTCATATATACCCAGATGGGGTTGAAAAATAAAATAAAACTGTACATCATAATCTTTAACTCCATCGGACGCGATTGAGTCTCAAGGAAGAAAAAGAGGATAAAGTCCAATTTACCTATAACTCTATCCATTCCAGATTATTCATTACATTCAATAAAAAAATTAAATATTAGCAGTCCATATTGACTGAACTGTCGGACTTCAATCATCAGCTTTACCAATTGTGTCAACTCAACACACTTTACCAAGGCTATGCCTCTTAATTGTAAAGTTGGTTTCACTGAAGATTGAGTGATGTTCCTCCCTTCCAGAAAGGACGACAGTTTATAAAAACTTGTACTATACTTCATTATGCAATCATAACATCTGGAATGTGTTGAGGCTATTTAATGCCTACTCTAGACGTTTGAGACTCAAAGCCGTATTGAATGCCCATCATGCATTCCCCGGCCGCATCCGACAGCGTTTTAGGTACATGAAAAATAAACGTTAGGTTTTAATATTTACAATTAAGTACCCAAACTAAAATAATGTATCTATATGACAAGACTTTTTCTTGCATATCGGATACATAACCGTGTCTCGTCAATAAAGAAATAAAAAAATGTCTAATGAATCAAATAAATAAAATTAACAATAAGAAATGTAAACAATGCAATGACAATCAAAAAATGACAATGACATATAAAATTTTCAGACGAAAATATTTCCAAAGACTTTTCTTGGAAATGAAAATTTGCTTACAAACCTCTTTGTTAAATTTCAAGCTGTTCCAAAAAATACGTGTAGAAAGTTGATAAAATTTTATTTTAGAGGATTCTTTAAATAATCTAATAGATTTATGATGAATAGGAGAACAGCTTCTTAATAGTTTTTTACGAGTTGCCTTTTTCTTTGTACGCGTTTTTTTAAGATGAAAATCTTTTACAGAACGATTATTTCTCGAAATATGACGAAACTTAAAATATCGTCTTATTGTAAATCTAGTCGACGCGGGAACTTTGTCTTTTATATCTTCGGCTGTTGTTGCAGTCTTTATATAATGTTTAATATTTTCAACCATTGCATTGGGTGAACCATCGATTGAAATTTCAACTATAAGACCCTCTTTGATACCATTCTCTTTTTCCAAAACAGCTGATATAACATTGTCATTCGGCACCAAAACTTGACTATTCTCCATTCTGTTGGAGTCATTTATAAGAAACATTGCATCATCATCATGAGTGTCATGTGTGTTTGTTAAAGACACATCAAGATGTTCCGTAGTGTCATTTAAAATAAAAATAGGATTGGCCTGACCCGATTTCTGCTCTTCCACAAAAACTTCAGTCAGCTCCTCCTCATCACTGCTGGCGTTGCTCTCTAGGCAGCAACCTTGGTCATCAACATCATCATCATCATAGAGAGCGTTACTCTCTAGGCAGCAACCTTGGTCATCAACATCAATATAATTGAGGCAGCTTTCCTCATCACAAATTTCGTCATCTAAGCTTGAGCTAGAATTTATAAAAGTGTTATCCTCTGTCTTTAATATATTTTCATGTTCACATTCCTTTAGTGGTTCCTGTGAAATTTCCTCTACATTTACAACACTCAAAACCTTTCTTTTAGGGTGGCATTTACACCCAAATTCTGCTCTCAACTCGTCGCAAATCGACGTAAAACTCATACCTTCGCGGTATGTATAATTATAAAAATAACGGGCTGCACCCTGTAGAAAACCAAATAATATGAGCGCATAATCGCTTCTCGCCACTCATTTGTGCTGGCAATCAGTTTAAAACTGATAATAAATTTCTCGAGGCACTCGCTATTTGATGTGCCTGTGCCTGTGTTCTTATAAAAAAAACAATCAATAAAAACCACTTAGCTTCTCAGTCAGGCGACGTCGCTGCGCCTGTATTTTTATACTTGCCATATGCTTCTTGGCTCTCTATATGTATAATATAAATGTTCTTGTAGATACTCGCTTGCTTTTTACGAGAGGTACAATTTATATCATTATTTTGGGGGCTAAAAGAAAAAAATCTTCGCACAATATACGCTCTGTGCACTCTGAGATTTGATATTAAAAATCTTTTATGTTTTGCGCCTCCACCAAATGTAGGGTTTAAAGGTTTTTCTAATTAAATAACGCGCATTTAATAGTTTAAAGAATATAATTTAAATCATATTAATTTACATGTCTTATAGCAAAGCTGTCATTTCTATTCTATATATAAAAAGACCTGAGTATTTGAACATTGTGTTTTAACAGCTAGTATTGCTTTAGTTATAAAACCTCTTACAGTAGCTTGTCATAACCAGTTCTGTGTTTATACCAACTGACAAAGTAATACCAAAGTCCCCAGGTACTAAGGCAACATACAATACAACAGGTTAAATTCCAGAACTGTTTGTCATGAAAGTTGTACTACAAATGCAGTTCTAGTTACCTCCACAACACCTGCTCGCCTGGTTGGATAGCATTGGTTTTGGTTTTGCCATGAATAACTTTGTTGTGTCGAGAGCTCTACAAAGTAGAAGTTTGTTTTAGAATTCTCGGTGTAGTCGAGATTTCCTTTTAAAGATGAAAATTGTTGCTATTGAATGCGGCATGGAATGGTTTGTATGAATCAACTATTGAAAATGAGAAAGACCAAAGGAATTGTTTATTTTATCAACATCTTCTAAGGTCTGATAGAAGTTATTGATGAAATAAACAATTCCTAAACTAAATGAAGAAAAGCAAATATTGTATATACAAATAAGTGAATAAAATTGATTTGTCTGTTTGTAATTTCAAAATAACTGGTTTTTACGAATGTATTTGAAAGTACTAAGAATATGTTATTTGTAACAATAATGTTGCGGCTAATCTCCAAAACAGCTACATCAATATTGACGGGACTTGCAGACTGGCTGGCTATTTACTAGCACATAGTTGATCTTATAAGAAGTAACTTTGGTTAGTTTTATTGTAAAATACGGATTAAGGTTCTGTTTTAAAAAAATAAAACCCATGATCCAAACATTCAATTAGAAATAGTGTATCAATATTTTTATTAATTATAAAAATATTATTTTACTCCGATCCAATCGCGTTACAATTAAAAAAATAAATGTTTGTCAAAAATGCTCATTTGTTATTAAATTGAATTAATACATTGATAGTTTGAAACGAGATAGTTTTAATATTTTTCTAGCATAAGTTTTGCAATGATATTCTATGTGTGAACTTGCCTAAGCTTTAAACTTTATGAGACACTTACTTAACATTTTTCTTCATTATGTATTAACTTAGGTATAAAGAATTTAAGACAGAAACGTCTACATTTCTTACATTAATTTATTTATAAGAAAATTGTACTTTTCACCCTATTATGTTCACTTTAAAACAAACTCCACATTTCTCGTTTCCCAATTTTATATAAGGATCTCGCAAACAAGACCAATAACTTAACGTAAACAAATAGCTGTGACAAAACAACAGCTTTTCCACCTTGTACGCCCCCAAGGAGCCATAGCGAGCATCTCGTCTACCTAACTGCCAAAGTTATAGGCCGTGTCACCCGGCTCAGGCAGGTCGTCAGCCCGATAACGACACATCCGGGCAAGGTGAGGCAAAGCTTATACGGTGATTAATGAATCCGACCCAAATCCATCTTAGTCACTTTACAAAAACCCCTTTTAAAAAACCATTTTTCTTTGTTCACAGCAATTCGTGTGGAGCGATTTCTCGGAGGAATACGTCCCAACGGACCGTAAACACACATTCTACCCTTCGGTAATCATCAACGAGCACCTTTATGAAGTCAAAATCACAGACGTACCAGTTATACCTTACTTCCCAATAAATTCGTATTACGAATGGGCTCACTATCGCTTCTATGGACTCAGAAGTGCTACGGCCTACATTCTAGTCTTCGATTTATCTAACGTCGAAACTTTCCAGTACATACGAAGTTTGAGAGACCAAATGGTTGAAAGTCGGGACATGAGAAACGTTCCAGTGTTAGTTGTCGGCAATAAACAGGATCTACTTTGTAGTAACACTCCATCCGCGTCTAGTGGACTTCAGCAGCTTGCTATAGCAGAAAGCGCTTGCGGAGATTCAAGAGAAAAGAGAAGAAATATTGTGAACTTAGTCCGCAAGCACTGGAAGTGTGGATACGTGGAATGTTCAGCTAAGTATAATTGGAGGGTTATAGCTGTGTTCAAAGAGTTGATGGAGATGATTGACGCTCTTGAATGGAGTGGTGGTGGGAGGAGCTCGGAGCCTCCTCCAGACTCTTCAGCAGGTGGAAGCACACAAGAGAATCGGTGCGTGATTGCTTAGCACTACTAATTACTTTGACCTTCCGCGATTGTTTTAATTGAACCGAAAAATCCCTAATGACATCTTTACAAGATTACTTTGGCCCATAAATCTGTGTTTATCTTATCTAGTTTAATTAAGAAACCAGCTTTGAGATCTTAGCGGGGTATTTTTCTATTTTAAGGTTCGGTAATGGTTGATTCAGTGTTCGTGCCAGCTCGTTCTGTAGATCCATCAATTCAAATATCTTGCACTTGTAAAAGTTTGGCTGGCCGACTTCATTTGTGCAGAATCCAATCTAACCCTCGTAAATTGGGTCATATTTCATGCAACTTCAAACTTTGAAAGCCGATCTTCCCTTTTATAAGAGTCATGTTCTTTATTGGATTTTTCATTTCTTGCTTTTTTGTTTTCAAAGACACTTGGGAAAACCGAGCAGAAAGAAAGATTGAACTGTAAGTACTGCAGTTCAATCTTTCTTTCTTTTTCTTGTGGTTAGTTCCTAATCTGGTGTCGAGAGTTTTTATGCCACCCATGGAATTCTGACTAGGCTTAATATGCCATCAAAAATATTTCTTCCACACGGTGTTTTCGTTCACGCAATATCCTTCAATGGAAAGCTATTTTATAAGATTCACGGGGGCGAAGTGAAATTGGTTCTATTAAAGCAATCGTGTACCTACATTTTATGTCTAAACGCACATAATTTAGGAGTAAAGTATTGAAAGCTGTTAATATGCGAATGTCTAATGTATCCAAATGGTCGTAGTTAATAATGTTGTGTCATTCCGTATTCTGTGTTCACTTAACAGAAATGTGAGCTTTTGCAGCAATGATTTCTGATGATAAAATAGTCAATGAATAGGTAATAAATTCCTGGAATTATTGGACAACCTTAAATAATGACGATACAAACGTAAATGATTGATCAGGCATAAATCCGCTTCCAAAGTAATACAGATTTAATGAAACCGTAATAAATTAAATTATGTATAGTCACAACCGCTTCCACGAAACGTTTGTACTGGACAAAGTCAAATTATACGGGTTATTAAATGAAGGGAGAGAAATATTACTTTTTTCACCGAATGAAGCTTATATGGGAATTGATTGCCGTCATTATGTCGTTATTTATGTTTTTTTGCTCCGGCAAAAAGTACTTTTATTAGCTTTTCATATTCGTATTTATTGTCAGAAAGTTAGATACTCTTTACAAACGCGTGTGGCATTTTCATTTGTTTTTTGTCTCGTTTTGTGGGTGTTCTCTTAGCGTGGTTGCAGGTTAGTGTATTTTTGGTGCGTGTCAGCCTATTTAATGGAACGCGCATAGGCGCATTTTTGCCTCACGCGCAATCCAAATGATTCTAATCCTTATGACTCGTTTATAAGCTCCCATAAGCGTGACCAGCGGAGAGATCCTGATTTATCGCTACTGACACAACCCGCCATTTCGAGCGCACATGCACGGAATGAACGACACGCGAATTCATGCGAATTGAAATGAAAATGCGCTAGTCGAAAACCCCTAAGTACATATTTGCCTAAACTTTCAGTGATTACATATGTGTTGTTATTTGTTTCACTCTTCAAATAACATCCTAGTATTTTCATTATAATGGAATTTATTGATTTTATACCCCACAGTTTTAATTATTTTGGACTTTGCAGTAAACACAGACCACTGAACATTTATATTATGAAATGAAATTGATGTTTGTGAAACAGATCAAACAAAATGTTTAATTATTTGCTGTTGCCTTCGGCTCTGTTTGTATAAATGAGTGCATATTTAATGTTGAGCAGTATTTATTTAAACATCATCTATGTATAAGTACCCACTGGTACAAAATTGTGAGAGAAATGTTAAAACCTCAATATTTGTAGCCATAAATTCAGAAAAAATTAGAAAAAAAATGTTTGTTCTTAAAAAATGTTTGTGTCCCAAAATTTTTAGCACGCTATAATATTTTCGTAACAAAATTTTCACAACCCAATTTGCCCTTCAAACAATATGTAAGCTTTAAACATATTCGTGTATTAAATTTATTTCAGGGTACTTTTACACTTTTCTACTAACACTTCTATTTCTAGTTACTGTTTAGTACCTTGACATACATGTAAGTTGTGAATAATGAGTGTAGATTTAATAATGTTTAACCGACTTCTTAAGAAAAAGAGAGATATATAAATCATCATGACTGTACTTAGGAATGCTTGTTTCAACGTCTTATTTTCCATTTGTATTGTCTAAATATATATCAATATTAATATCCTCTTTTAGATTTTTCGGTTTCTCTTTGTAATTAAAGAATAGTGTAAGTATTTATTCTCCTTCTGTTTCTTCTAACACTTCATTCATTTTATCATTTTTAATATTTCTATGTATTTCTTATCCCGAATTTTCCTAGACTTAGTAACTTACTCTGTGTTGTGCTTTTTACCTACGTGCTTCCTCTATCGTTGTTTACTATAGATATTTTCTTTATTAGTATTAGAACCGATTCAAACGTTGTATAAATATTATATTTACAATTTGTTGCATTTAATAGTCGTTAGAATATTTTGTACAATTTATTAAATGTTCGAGTTTGATGTGAAAATGAGAAACGCTATTGACATTGGTTTTTTTTGGAAACCTAGTCATTTTAATACAATGATTCCACGAAAGCTACATAAGGCAGTAAAATTCACCACCTAAAAAAATATTTTGTTAAAAAAAACTGATATATTATATTAAAAAAAAAAAACAAAATGAAACGTCAAAAACGAAAAATGTTCAAGTAAAAAAACTGCTATGCTCACTGAAACGGAATTGTGATAATGGTAAAAAAA
Source organism: Ochropleura plecta (assembly GCA_905475445.1). Lineage (NCBI taxonomy): Eukaryota > Metazoa > Arthropoda > Insecta > Lepidoptera > Noctuidae > Ochropleura > Ochropleura plecta. The sequence continues at coordinate 11,951,745 of FR997744.1, read as the reverse complement.
GCTATAAAGCGTTTCTCAATTTTTATAAAAACTTTTAAAATATCATTTTTAAACCTATATTGTATAAATCTCTGTGTGAGAATAGGCTAGATAGCAACTAGTTATTTATTGTTAACTATTATAAAATTATTAGAATGTGAGGAATTATGAAAAAGATTTTTGAAATATCTGAGTTAGTTATTTAGATTTTTCATTGGCAACATTGAGTTAAAGTACATAAGCGTTGTTAATATACCCTTAACGAAGCCGTTAAACACCATCGTCATTATTTGATATACATGTGAACCCTGTAGCCGGTCAAAAATGTTCTTTTTCTTGAAGTTTTTTTTGCGTATTTTTTTAATATTATAACTTTAATTTAACCTCTCAAGGACTGCCATTATTTACGTCAACTATCCGTCAAGCACCGCCAGGCGGGCTCTTATCGTAAGCGGAATCTGATTTTAAGACTTATCTTTACTACAAATACAGCTTTAAATCGGTCGGGGTTTAGTGGCAAATTTGTGCCAGCAGGGCTTAACGGTAATACTTGTTTACTGGCACGTTTTTGTGCCGCTGGGGCTCTAGAGGTTAAATACCTCCATGCCCTCCGTACTTATTCAATTCATGCGTAAGCGCAATATTTTGAGTTCCCAAGATTGAGGCCTGCAATAAAGCATGATTTTTCGCCCAAGTAGAGTTACTAAATTTGATGTGAAAAACAGAATGCTTGGTTCGTGAAGGGTATGTTCACACCGTATGTGTAAAGTGATTTAAGTTTATTAAAATATTAGTCAACCGACTTCTAAAAAGAAGGTCCTGTTTTAAGTATCATAGTGTGGTTCTGCCTAAATATCTTTATATTATTATTATTTTTCTAGTCAGGCTCTTTCGATTAATTTCGAAATCAAATTAGTTTCCATGAATGTTCATAGAGGCCAAATTGTAAATGATTGCAGTGTGACTCGTAAAAATAAGTAAATCTAGGTATCGTTATACAAATGTTACACGGTGCAATAAAAACGTTGTGAACGATTTTAATGTTGTCTTGTTATTTCGAAACACCTTTAAGACAGTTTCCTGAAAAGGGTCTTGGTAATCCTTACTAATATTATAAAAGCGAAAGTGAGTTTGTTTGTTACGTCTTCACGCCTAAATGGCTAAACCGATTTTGATGAATTTTGGTACAGAGATAATTGAGACCCTGGAGACGGACATAGGCTAATTTTAGTAGTGAGTTTTTATAACTCAACTCTCCCTCATGGGAGAAAGAGGGAAGAAAAGGGGGAAAACTTAGCTTGGCTATTACAATTAAAAATAGGCGCAAGGGCAAAAACTACAGGTAGCAGGTACCTGCAATTCAGGAAAGGGAAACTGTGTTACCCCAAATTTAACGCGAGCGAAGCCGCGGGCAAATGCTAGTAATAAATAAAAATTAATAAATTATTTATTTCAGTACAGTGAACATTGTTACAGACATCTTACATTTATCGAACAGACATTGTGAACGGATATATCCCCTGGCTCCCAAACTAGGTTTTCACCTGTGACTTGGGAGACAGTGTTTTTCCGTTAAAAACACATTATACATACATGGCATATCGTCAAAGGTAACCAAAAATGCGATGAAAATAAATGAAAAGAAAATAGCGTCAAACTATTGAAATATACCAGAAATTACAGCTCGAATTAGTTCTCTAATCCTTACTAATATTATAAAAGCGAAAGTGAGTTTGTTTGTTTGTTACGTCTTCACACCTAAATAAAAAAAACATTTTAGTACATAACTGGCCTCTTCCAAGAATAAAATTCGAGAAGTGAAACCATATTTCACCCGAAACAAAAAAAAAACAAAATGGGCGAAACAGAAATGTAAAAACAGCCTCACTTAAATTAATGAACGTAGAGGCAAAAAGCTGGAAGCGCACGCTTTTTATTTAGCCGTATTAAAAAATGGTGGGGACGCGTTTATTAGACTTAATTTATGCGACCCGGTCAGTAGTGATAAAGGTTAGTACAAAAGTAAGGGATACCGTTACCTTTGTTTACTTGTTGTGTTCAGCTTAGAATCCTTACTAATATTATAAAAGCGAAAGTGAGTTTGTTTGTTACGTCTGGCTAAACCAATTTTGATCCGATTTGTTTTTTTTTTAAAGCGGGAATTAAGAGAGAAAGAGGAAAGAAAAGGGAAAACCAAGCTTTGCTAGTACAACCAATCAGGCGCAACGGCAAAAACTACAGGTAGCAGGTACCTGCAAACCAGGAAAGGGGAACTGTGTTACCCTGAATTTAACGCGAGCGAAGCCGAGGGCTAAAAGCTAGTAATACATAATTTGAACTTGTGATACAGTTGTTACAGGTAAATAGTGGCCCAGAAATCTGACAACCTGTCTTACCAAAGGGTATAGTAATACCCTGTCCATATTGGGTTGTGGAGGTCAGATAGGCAGGCGCTCCAAGTAAGATACTGCATTACACTACTGATGCATTCTGTTCAGCTGCAATCGGTTAACAGACCAGACGAACTAAAAATAAGTATTAACAGGAGCGGCCATTAATTTATAGTATTTTCGATAGAAATGGATGTTGATTAAACTAAGGGCTTAATACTTATTTTTAATTAAACCCTTAGTTTAATCAACGGCCATTCCTAACAAAACACTATAAATTAATGGCCGCTTGCCTACGTTTTAATTAAAAGTGACATCAAAACTCCCAGTTTTTTTTTGGTTTGAATTGGGACATTGGAGGTCATGATACGGGCAGGGTACGCCCAATCACCATTACAAAAGTTTAAAATTATGACCTGTCATCTAAAGCTGGTATGTCCAGGCAAGTAATGAACACTATTCAGGATTAATAAGATGCAAATTACTTTTGAGAGCGCTGGTGGCCTGGTACAAATTGCCCAGATATAAGTATATCATGGGTTCTAATCAAGGGACAGCGACACCAATTAGAATTACTTTGAGTAATTAATACATCTCAGGACCTTTCCAAAAAAATTATGTAAGATTTTTTTGTTAGTTACCTGTATAAATGCGTAACACTTAAATACTTAAAAATACATATATTGATATGTAAATACAATAAAATAAAATATTCACAATTAAGAGGAATATATACAAAAAAAATTAAAAAAAAACCCGACTGCGTAAAAAGTGAACCAATTTACATACCTAATAAAAATAAAACTGAAAAGACAAAAACAAGTATCTACTCTAATCTGCAACTATGAGAACTATTATCAAGGTAATGAAATAATAAAATAAGTCTATATTAACTTAATTATAATTAACGGGACCCATAATTGGTGTGTGAGCCGTTCTAGATTTTAATGGGTCCCGACCATCTAAGTTACTATAGATTTAAATTATATGCTGTAAAGGGCCATATTGATTTATATTAAATGGATTGTTTAAAATACATAAGTTTATAGGTACGTGATGGCCTCAGTTTTTATTGTTAACTAGCTTTTGCCCGCGGCTTAGCTCGCGTTTAATTCGGGGTATCACAGTTCCCCTTTTGCTGATTTGCAGGTGCCTGCTACTTGTGGTTTTTGCCCTAGCGCCTTATTTATTGTAAAAGCAATGCTAAGTTTTCCCTTTTCTTCCCTCTTTCTCCCTCATATCTCAATCTTTTTTTTAAATAGTTAAAAAAAACCGTCTATAGGGTCCCAACTATCTCTGTACCAAAATTCATCAAAATTGGTTTAGCTATGTAGGCGTGAAGACGTAACAAACAAACAAAACTCACTTTCGCTTTTATAATATTCGTAAGGATTTTTTATAATTAAATAGTCACTCGAATCGAAAACTGTTGAAAGAAAACTGTTAATGATTTTTAAATACCTATTCGACGATACCCCTTGATACGATAGGTACCTACTTGACAAATTTTGTTAATTGTTTTTTTTTTACAATATGGCGTCTTATTTTGAATTTTTAATAATTCCATGTCTTTAGTGACACTCGCAGGACTAAGATTAATCGATTGACGTATGAATAATAAAAATCGGCCCAGGCGTTTAGTCTGTTTAGCGCTTCAAACAAACAAACATAGACTGATGAACACATAACCCTACTTTGCAGCGTGTAGTCGGGTAAATAGAGATTATTTACTTACTGATATGCGAATCCACTTCAACTTCTCATATTATAATTATAAACTAAAAGTGAGTTCCTGCAGCTAGTAACTTGTTAATTTAATTAATTATAATAAGAGCTGTACACAGAGTGTTTCCAAATTGGCACGGTCTCATTTTAACGAGGGATGCTCAAACCGAGTAATTACTCAAATATAGTTAATTTGTAGTTCTCGTACATAAGTTTGGAGTTGAATTTCAATTTGTTTATCATTTCTGTCGTATCTTCTTAATATGAATAATTCTACTGTGCGTCTTTTTATCTCCTAACTCCTAAATGGCTGGATCAATTTAGAAACAATTTTGTGTTTTTAAGCTATTGCATAGGTTCTATCGCCGGCCTTGAGCGCGGGGACCAAATCCAGAAATTCCGTAACGAAAAAAAACCTGACGCTCCCCACTCCGACGGGCACGGAGGTGTGGATTGAAGGCCGTGCATTGTCTAACGTCGTTAACACAATACGGTCAGTTATTTCAATCCCGGTTCTAATGTTCTAATAGCGTGTTTGGTAGAGAATCGGATAGTCAATCGACATTACGCTGGATCAAACCCAAGGTCTTGTTTTTCTTTTTGCGACTTCTTTTCATTGGAAGTACTTTTTAAATATTATATTTAGTTTTTTATTTTTTTATTTATTGTCTAAGTTGATAAAATAGTTTCTTTTTGCGACTTCTTTTTTATTTATTGCATAAGTTGATAAAAAATGCTATGCAATAGCTTTACCGCGGCATTCCCCGAGTGCCACACGTATTTTTTTTTTAATAATGCAAACAAATTGCAATCCTAAAACTTATGTACACATGACGGCACATCGACCTATACAAAACTATTTTAACCTGATGTCTCAGAGATCAGGTTATAATAATATATACAGTATATAGGTATATATAGTTTGGAATAGGTTGACCTGCCGTCGTGTGTACAATGGCGAACTTAACCCAGAATCGGGTTTTCTAACAGCAACCTTGCTGAAATTAAGAAATTGAACTGGATTTCTGGTTTGAAAACACAATTAATTCCTGTAGGTGGTGCTACTGTCAATTAGTTACCTAATTTGTACACGCTGGTATTTTATACAAATTTATGACACACCTACATAAAACGAAAACAAATAGGTATTCTTTTTTCTGCCGTCGAATTTTAGCGGGAAGACAATTTATTCTGCGGAGTAACATCGTGACACAGTCAATATCATTCAAGATTGTTAGTAAAATTAGGGCAATTATTCTAAAGCAAAAGTAAGCAAGCCCGGTACATGCCTTACCCGGCTCATGCTGAGCCAGAAGGTTCAAACCAGTCCTTAAATAATATCACTCAGATCCAACCTGTCCCTTTACTGTCCTCCCCCAGCAACACCCTAAGCCTAGGCGAGGCTGGAGGCCTTAATTTCAAGGCATTCAAAGGAATTGCCTATTTAAGCAGATGGCAACTATGTAAGTAGAAATGCGAGATGCCAATCAAAATAAAAAAAAAGTTGGTGATGACATGGAACGACAGTTATTTGTGTAGGTCACTGACCTTTTATAAATGACTGACATACTGCAAGCTACTTACTCAGTTACCACGTAAGTCATTATAATATATACAACCTATATTTTGTATGTAAGTATTCAGATAATCCATAAATTTTTCAATACTCAAACTCCAAGTACCATGTATTTTATAAACCAGCTACGATCAACTTCATCCGTGCAACTTTTCAATATAAATAAAAGTTTTATTGAAACATGAAAGCTGTCTGACATACAGGGAGCTTATGAACAAGCTTCGTATGATGTTCGTGTTTAGAAGTTTTGTAAAAAGACGAAATACTCTTATTATCTGAAAACTGGTAAGATAGCGACAGGTATTTCTTGGTGTAGTCTGGTTTCCAAATTATCTGATGCAATTTCAAATAATTTGAGAAGCAGAGAGAGAAACAGAGAGCTTTGTCTTTAGGTATATAATTATTAGAATAGATAAATATTATATGTCATGTCGTTTCTGATCGGTATTTGATATTTTTGATTGGTATTTCGGAGACTGGATGATTTTAAACCTTACTGTGTATAAAAATAAAGGTTAAATCAGTCGCGGTTTACTGGTACCATTTGGAACCAGTAGTCCTTAAATGGTTAATCCTTACTAATGTTATAATAGCGAAAGTGAGTTTGTTTGTTTGTTTGTTTGTAACCTCTTCACGCCTAAATGGCTGAACCGAATTCGATGAATTTTGGTACAGAGATAGTTGGGATCCTGGAGACGGACATAGGCTATTTTTAGGGAGAAAGAGGGAAAACAGCATTGCTATTACAATAAATAAGGCGTAAGGGCAAAAACTATAGGTGGCAGGTACCTGCAAATCAGGAAAGGGGAACTGTCTTATCCCGAATTTAACGCGGGCGAAGCCGCAGGCGAAAGCTAGTATTAAATTATTATTTAATTCAAAACATATTTATTTTTCACCTACCACAGTTTGTTTCTGCATCGCCCAAAAGTTTACTGGTAGAGAATGCTATTGTTTTTAGACCACCTTTGTAGATTATGTGTATTTAGTATTGAGGTATAGTATTAAACTAGCTGTGCCCCGGCATGCGTTGCAATGCAATTCTACCTACCCTACCTACCCTACCCTACCCTACCCTACCTACCCTACACTACCCTACCCTACACTACACTACACTACCCTACCCTACACTACACTACACTACCCTACCCTACCCTACCCTACCCTACCCTACCCTACCCTACCCTACCCTACCCTACCCTACACTACACTACCCTACCCTACCCTACCCTACACTACCCTACCCTACACTACCCTACCCTACCCTACCTACCCTATCTTTCAAGTTGGATCAAACTGCACACGGTGTGCAAATTTAATTTAAATCGGTTAAGTAGTTTAGGAGTCCATCGCGGAAAAAACAACGTGACACGTGATTTATATATATTAAGATGTAGGTCCAGTTGAAAACAAGCGTCAGTTATCCGCTGGGCCTATTTGGCGAAGCCGTGAGACACACAATATTAGCTTTGGTTTTTTGTTTTTTTTTACCTTTTTTATTTTGTTTGTTGTCTTAATATTTAAGGTTTTTTTAATGTTGCGTGTACTTGTGGCCAGTGCCAAATAAACCTGTTTTCTTTCTTACAAATAAATAAAAAAATTAAAATCTTGCTGGTTCTGCATGAATAAATTTTTAGTTTATGATTCACATCAGATTAAATTATTTGAGACGTGTTTTTTTTTCGGATCTCAGAATCTCAGAATCATCAAATGACTCATCAACAGAAGAGAGTTTCAAACATATACTGAGTTAAAAATTCAACTTCTAAGATTCTAAGCGATGTTTACATAGTTAATTACAGTTAAAGCCAATAAAAGCGTGTCCTTTATCATCTTTCTACCATTATCCCATTCTATTTGTCGGCGCAAAACGTTTTCTCCTTCCATTCTCCCCTGTCAGACATAACAGCATCATTTACTCCTTTTTCTTTCATATTATTCTTTACACAATTCCTCCAACTTTTCTTTGGCTTTCCATCCATCAACATTAATATCTATCACTCTTTTAGTCAGATGCGTTTCGTTGCTCTTCATTGCATGTCCATACCAAGAAAAATCACTCCCTTTCATTTTTTCTGTAACAGGCTCTACTTTCAAACTCATATCCACTGATAGAGTACAGGCCTCTCTGTAATCGGATGATAATCAACCCTGCAGGCTATTAAACCAAACAATAATAGTTCTCAACACCAACACAAATTAGTCAAAATTTCCAATACATTACACATTATACTACAACAACATAAATATGGCTGAAGTTTACCATTCACCTCAATGTTTTCATTCCTTGTTTGAAGAGGAAGATTATCTTATTAGAAGATTATATTATGCTTTGTATTAATCGATGTCGATACATTGTATCTATCGATGTCGATATTCATAGTTTGTATCAATCGATGTCGATGGTATGTGTCAATCGATAGCGACATCGATAGATTGTATCAATCAATGTCGACACTTTGTATTAATCGATGTCGATATCGATAGTTTGTATTAATTGACGTCGAAAGTTTGTATCAATTGACGTCGATAGTTTGTATCAATCGACGTCGATAGTTTGTATCAATCGACGTCAATACTTTGTATTGATCGATGTTGATACTTTGTATCAATCGATATCGATAGTTTGCATCAGTCCTTATTGATAGTTGGCATCAACTGGTATCGATAGAAACTAATTTGTATATCGATAGAAACAGTTACAGATAGAAGCAGATATCGATGTCGATAGAAACCGATATCATTATCTATATCGTTAGAAAAGTTATCGATATCAATAGAAACAGATATCGATGAAAAAGTAAGAGATATCGATAGAAAAATTTATCGATGTCGATAGAAACATATATCGATAGAAAAGTTATCGATGTCGATAGAAACAGATATCGATAGGAACAGATATCGATAGAAAAGTTATCGATGTCGATAGAAACAGAAATCGATAGAAAAGTTATCGATGTCGATGGAAACAGATATCGATAGAAAAGTTATCGATGTCGATAGAAACAGATATAGATAGGAACAGATATCGATAGAAAAGTTATCGATGTCGATAGAAACAGATATCGATAGGAACAGATATCGATAGAAAAGTTATCGATGTCGATAGAAACAGATATCGATAGAAAAGTTATCGATGTCGATAGAAACAGATATCGATAGGAACAGATAGCGATAGAAAAGTTATCGATGTCGATAGAAACAGATATCGATAGGAACAGCTATCGATATCTGTTACTATCGAAAAGTTTGTTTGGAACACTCGGTGCGCGAGTCTGACTCGCTCTTGTTTAATATTCCCCACACTACACACTTCACAATCCTGTCTGTACCCAGTCGTGTAGTAACAAAGCGAAACAATGGCAGAAGGAAGCCTGTTTCCTGCGCAGAACAACGCAATATCCGGTGATCGCGCCAACACCTCCGTTACACGCGAGCACAACAAGAACTCTTTGTTTACACGTCTTTTTCAATCGATACCTCCTGTAGTTTCTGCGATCCTGGTACCGGGAAAATGGGGATTGTTTGAGATTGTGTTTTTTTCTTGAAAATTTATAGAGTAAATAAAAATATTTTTTATAGAATACTTGAAACGTTTCTAACTGAATCGAATTGCATTCTATTTAATGAATTCAATTATTAATGTTATTATTTCATTTAGAGATCTGGCGCAGGAACAACGACTGAACATGCTTTCCGAGGCATGGGGGTATCCTACCACCAACTTCCAAACTCCGGACTGCTACTGTGAAATTCCTAATGGAAAAACGCAGTTTCATTTTTTGCCCGACCCGGAATGGGACTCAGGACTCCGTGATTAGTAGTCGCACTTGCAACTGCTAAACCAAAACAGCAGTTACAGCTTTTTGTCGCCGTAGTAGGTACGTTTCCAAGATAATTATCAACATCTACGAGCACAAGGCCGCGGGCTGTTCAGGAATAAAATGATTATTTATTTTTCAGCTTCCCCATTTTGAATATCTACCACTGCCATAATAACAGATTGTTACAGATAAATTATTTAATAATGACCTCCGGGCGAAACAAAGTTTAATTTTAATATGGAGTCAAAACATAACAGTCTTGCAACATAAACGGCCCTATCTTTTGACTGCGTAGACTTAGAGGGTTGATATTATCACAGCTTCAAAAGACTATAGATTTAAGTATATAGTTTTAATGACAACTGTATATCCTCACGCGTTACCGAGATAAAGGGTCTTGACAGACAACACAGTGAGCCAAAAAGCCTTCCGATCTTACCCTTATGGGTTACGAAACCCCAAAAACGTACGAAGAATTGAATTTCGCAGGCTACCATGACGCTTTCACCTTAATAACATTGTAACGAAATGATAGTGAACCCACAACACGAACATATACATGCAGTGACAATATCGTTAAAGCCAAACCTAGGAAGTAAGAGGGTCCTTACATACAAAGGGTTGGGCTGTAAAGGTCGGTTTGGTTATTCGTTATTTGGGCCCTTATTTTTGTAAAGGATACAGGGGAGAAGGTAACAAGGATACGTGTTCCTCACATTGTAATTTTTATTACAGAAAGATGTCTTATATAACAAAAGTAATGCTTGGTAATTGTGTGTTATTTTGTAGTGGTAAAGTTTTAATAAGAAACTATAATAGCTTGTGGTAGTAATAATTTTATACACGTAAACATACCAGTAAGGGGACCATGAATTTAAAAAAAATCTTGAAGATATCCAACTAGAGTATTTGACGACACGGTTGGCGCAGTGGCTGAGCCATCGACTGCAGCGCTGCGTGTCGCGGGTTCGATTCCCCGCACGGAACAAATATTTGTATGGCCTATAGATAGTTGTTCCCGATTATTCCCGATGTCCACCACTTGTCTGGCCACCACTGGGGGACAGCGAGACAACTTTAAAACATTATTCTCGTTGTCCACCACTGGGAGACAGCGTCACAACTTTGTAAATTATTTCCATTCGCCACCACTGGTGGACAGCGACACGGATTTTTTAACATTCCCTATGGCCGCCGTTGGGGGACAATGGCACAACTCTTTTGATCCAATTCCCACTGGCCATCAATTTAAATTGATTTATCTAGAGACCATTTGGTTTTATGCTGAAATTACTTTTATCCAATTCTAATGCTTACGTAATAATAATGACATAATATTTCTTTCCTTGTATAATATAGTTAATTTAATTAATTATAGGTAATTCATTAAAATTAAATTTTATTTTCTTGCTAATGCTTATTATTATTATCTATTGATACTATTCACTTCATCAAGATATTTACAAAAAGTATTGCTATGAGGGAAAGTACAGACGCCAGATAACTTGATGTGCTGGCGTCTGTGCATAACGTTAAAAAGAGACAAAAAATATATCTATTCTACTCTGCTCCTTCTACTTGCGCAAACGCAGCATGCGTCATTATAACTACGTCATTAGTGCACTCGTCGCTCCCGTAACCAGCCGTAAGCCCAACCTCGACCATACATAGAATATTTTAAGGTTTGGTTAAGTGCCATTTGAGTTAGGCTAGCTTCGCGGGGCTCCTACTTCTGGGTGGTTTATAAAAAAATAACCACGAAGGGGATGGCGGGGTCTATTCGCTCGCTCACATGACCCCGCCATCCCCTTCTAACCTAACCTATCCGAGTCGGGGTGCCCTAAAGTCCAGATTGCATAAGCAATCAAAGCTATCTTTACTAATATTATAAAAGCGAAAGTGAGTTTGTTTGTTTGTTACCTCTTCACGCTTTAATGGCTAAACCGATTTTGATGAATTTTGGTACAGAGATAGTTGGGAACCAGGAGACGGACATAGGCTATTATTTTTTTAAAAAGAGTGGGATATGAGGGAGAAAGAGGGAAGAAACGGGAAAACTTAGCGTTGCTATTACAAATCAATAAGGCGCTACCGAATTTAACGCGAGCGAAGCCGCGGGCAAAAGCTAGTATTATATAATACTAAGTAGTAGGATCATTTTTTAATGCTTGAGTGAAACATTTAATAAAAGTTGATTCAAGAATATGACTGTTATTTACCTACCATATAATTTATAAATATTTAAATTAGTCTTACCCTTAGCCCGGCTAAAAATCAAATCCGTAAGTATATTAAGCTATCCTTTACCGGTCTCTAGATAAAACAATTTAAATTGATGGCCAGTGGGAATCGTATCAAAAGAGTTGTGCCATTGTCCCCCAACGGCGGGAATGTTAAAAAATCCGTGTCGCTGTCCACCAGTGGTGGCGAATGGAAATAATTTACAAAGTTGTGACGCTGTCCCCCAGTGGTGGACAACGAGAATAATGTTGTAAAGTTGTCTCGCTGTCCCCCGGTGGCGGCCAGACAAGTGGTGGACATCGGGAATAATCAGTTGTTCCGGGTATGGCTGTTTGTGTATGTGAGTTTAAATGTTTGAAAACGCACCCACAATACAGGAGAAATCCTAGTGTGGATCAACGTTATTTTACACAAAAAAAATGTGGGTTAATTACATATATTTTGGAAAACAAACATTCAGCGATCCAATACCATAAGATTCCGTTTATTCCTTAAGGTGCAGACTCTTAAAATAAGAAAATATCTGCCTAACCCTTCCAAAATACAAGCTTGATGTTACATATTTAGCTGTAGACAGAAAACATAACACAAATCACAAGGTTATTATGTCACACAAAAAATATATTAACTTTACTAACCATTACAGAATATTCAGCTTTTACTAAAGTTTGGTAACAAAGGCGAGTCGACACAATAGTGGACGTGAGGTCCAGCTAATGGTCCCCGCGGGAGGTAGACCTTACATTATTTATCTGGAGTAAATAGGCCCCCGACACTAGAGGTCCAACTGGTGAGGAATGGGCTGAGACTAGCGACGAGGGTTGAATTTTAAGTGATATTTTTTTGTCATTCGATACAAAGACTTAATCATGAAAATACTTAGACGATTATCACACATTACCATCGAATCGCATTGTTTTGTATCTAATAATACTTAAGTTACGTATGCCCACCCTAACGCACGCATATGGCGCTCACCGCTGATCCGCGTGGACTTGCGGTGCGGCTTGTGAGAATCGCCTTGAGACCTGATTCCATCCGGGGTTGCGGGTTGTTCGAAAGAGATACCGCCGCACCAGAACATAAAGGGCAATAGAGGGAACATGGGTGGGTCAGTAAAAGTTTGACACTTCCCCCGCTCTGCTATAACTATACGATTACGTGCTAAATTAGACAAATGCACACTTAATATATTGATGTGCATAAACTACACAAAGGTCAGGGGAAGTTATTTGATGATTTCCCATCCGCAAAAAATAGACCTAATGCGTAACCCATGTGCAACCTAATCATGACGGTTGGTGAGCAGCAAGGATCCATTAACCAGAGACGGTTAATATCCGATTGCTGGCGACTAACGTTGTATTCGGCCCTTGTGTAGGCGGCATACTGTTGTGTAATGAAACAAGATCAACATATCCTAGCAGGACCCTAAATCCTTACTAATATTATAAAAGCGAAAGTGAGTTTGTTTGTTTGTCTGTTACGTCTTCACGCTTAAATGATTTTGATGAATTTTGGTACAGAGATAGTTAGGACCCTGGAGACGGACATAAGCAATTTAAAAAAAAAAAGTGAGATAGAGGGGAGAAAAGGGAAGAACTTTTTTTTCTATCATCACGCGGGTTAAAGTTAGCGTTAGCCCAAAGTAACTATGCCACGCGGACGAAGTCGCGGGCGGAAGCTAGTTGTCAATATTTTTAAGAATGATTTGTCTGAAGGATGTCCATATTCTAACAAAGAACATTTCGTCAAAAGTACATATAAAATCGCTTCCTCCAACTCTGTGGTCAAACCTTACAATTAATTACTGTAAGTAAGCATGGCGACCAATCAACAAAACCAGTTAATAGAGATCTCTCATTGTATTAGAAAGCTATTCAAAACAAGATTATGTTATACTAGAATTTCATGGCTGGATGAGTCGCCGTGTGTCTTTGTTTTTGTGTTCTTAGTCGTTTCCAGTCGTGCTTAAACATTTTAATTAAAGTTACGACTTACTGAAGCCAACGCCCTTATCTAAACTAATATAATAAAGAGGTGTTTTGTTTTTGTTTGTTTGCCACGATTTAACTCAAGAACTACACAACCGAACTGGAAATTCTTTCACCATTAGAAAGCTACATTTTAATAATAAGTAACATGGTCGACATGTGGGATGTAGACTCAGCGATCATTGTGCCGATAGTCGTATCTGCCAATGGCTTAATTGCCAAGAGCCTCGACCAATACCTGAGGAGGCTCTCGTTAGGCAGCTGGATCAAGGGCTTGATACAGAAAACGGTTCTCCTGGACACTCGTATTGTTAGGAGGTTCCTTTCTCTGGAACCCTGACCGCCGGTAGCTTGGACCCTGTTCCCGATATCGGTGGGCTACTTTTTTATTTTTTTTAATCTTTTTATTAAGAACTATTTTAAAATGTAATTATATGAGAAGAAAACAATAAATGAATCGAAAAAAGTAACAATAGGCTATATGACATCACGCGGGTGAAACCGCACGGGACAGCTAGTATGTTATAAAATTTGACATTTCAAAATCGTTCAATTAATGATGTCGATTTACTTAATGACAAGCTTCTAATATGAATTGGTTATCAACTTCATATTACAGTTTTCAGCGGCAAAAACCAAACTCAACTATACAAAGGAGGCTGGCGGGGATGCATGTACAATGGGACCCACTCTGAGGAGCATCGTATATTATAGAAACTTATACCTAGTTGAAGAACTATATAAAACTAGAAAAAAAGCAAATGGGCAGTGAGTCGTAGGTGATAGAAGAAAAAAGAAATTCAAGGTAAAAGATTATAACCTAAAACGAATCCAAGATTGCGTATTTAACAATACAATATTATCTATTGTTTGAATGACCTCAAGGACATTTGTTCGTTCCCTGAATTCAACAGCAAAATGGTTCAATAAAGCATCAGCAATTCACACAACGCTTTTTAACGGGTGCCTAGTTAAATCCAAACCACTTGCAAATCGAAATCCAAAGGTAAAAGCGTTTGTCTAAGTCGGTATGTAGAATAATCAGTCAAAACGTAAAGCCAAGTCGTCAATAATCCATAAAATCACACAGAAAGTAACAGAAATTCCACGTTAGCCGTTGAAAACAAACAATGGAATAATACGAAATAGGGATGCAAACGATACATCGATATTTAAAAACATCGATGTATCGTTCATAAACATCGATGTTTTAACATCGATATTGATAATGTTAACATCAACGAACGAACGATATTTTTTCAACGCCATCTATCTATTGATAAAAAAACATTGGCTACGGCTATTAATTATTATAGATAACTAGGCTGAATGGTCTACAGTTCTTTGCCACAAAAAATCTCATTTGTCCTTGCGTTTGTGTTGTCTATGACAGCGCTAACATAAACACGGTTAGCAGCATAGCAGTTATAATCAAAAATTAAGATTCAATTCGAAGAAAAACACTTCATCCTATTTTGCGTATCTGCGTAAGTAGTGATTGTGGAGTGATTTAGAATTTGTTTGTTATACTGTTCATTATTTAAATGCGAGGTGGAAAACACTTGTAAATGGGTGAATATCAACAAGTCCATATTTTTGTCAATTTTGGTGGCAAAATTTTTTCTTAACTTTTCGTGAAACTATTGACCTAGGACAAAAATAGAAGGTTCAAGCTTTAGGAATCTTCATGAGGTCCGAAAATATCTTGGTAACTTTTTGAGATATTTGAGTTCAAAGATTAGTGTAGCCACCAAAATTGAAAATTGTCCACCAAAATTGAAAGTTGACCACCAAAATTGATATTGGTCCACCAAAATTGAAAGTGCTTAAAACAATACATTAAAAATCAGTTTTTGTCACAAACTTAAATCTCACTAATAAAGCTCAATGACCAAAGACTCCATCAGTTAATAAAACTCAGTCTTGTTATAATAATATTTCGTTTATTCAGTTAAATACATTTTAATATTTTTTTTAAATATTTCTAAATAAAAACAGAAAATAAAAAAGAAACATTTAAAAATACAAAAAATAGTAGCCCACCGGTATCGCAAACAGGGTCGAAGCTACCGGTGGTTACAGTTCCAGAGACAGGAACCTCCTCACAATACAAGCCGTATCGAGGTGAACTGCCTTCAGAATCAGGCCCTTGATCCAACCGCCTAAGGAGAGCTTCGACAGATGTTCGTCGAGGCTCTTGGCAATCAAGCCATTGGCCGTTACGACAATCGGCACAATGATAGCCGAGTTCACATTCCACATGTCAACAATCAACAACCTCGTGTGCCAAGTCGAGATATTTTAGTTGTTTTTCTTTCTCAGCTTTCACGAGGTTCTCGTCATGCGGGGTGATTACATCTTATCACCACTATGTCAGGCTTATTGGCGACAATAGTCCTGTCAGTAATGATAGACCGATCCCAGTACAGCGTGACATGGTCTTTCTCGAGAACTGGGTCGGGCACATACTTGTAGTACGGTACCTCAGATTCCACAAGATTATATTTCAAGGCAAGTTGCTGATGAATAATCCTAGCTACTTGGGTGTGCCTATGCAAGTACTCGCCGTTAGCTAGACGAGAACAACCAGAAATAATATGTCCGATGGACTCACCCGGATGGGTGACATGGTGGCATGCCCGACACACATCAACCGTCCCATCCTTCATAATATATTTCCGGTAGTTGTTCGTCAACATAACTTCGTCCATAATCGCACAGACAAAATCTACAGTTTCCCCAAAAAGGTCGCTGAATCGTAGCCAGGATACGGATGCTAGAAAATTTACATCGGGCCCATGAAGAGCCCGGTAAAAGCGCCCGTGAAGCTCCTTGCCTTGCCATACTTTCTTGCGGTCATCGGTAGTAAGTACCACAATATTATTATTTATCTGATGAACTCGTAATGAGAACTAAGGGTAGACTTAAAAAAAAAAACTTTTATTTTGAACAAAATTACCTGCCATACTACAAAATTTTTCGCAGCAAAACTAAGAAACTAAAACATAATAAACTCTAAAATAAAACATGATTAAATAACAATATTAAACCGTAAAATATATAAAGAAAAGATATTATAGTTTTTAAACATGAACCTTGTCTCGTCTTTATTACAAAAAACATGTAATATTAAAATAATTAATACTTAAATAAGTATTTATAATTGTACACGTAATTGTATAGGGATCGATCCATCATCACTGACAGGACTATTGTAGCAAATAAACCTGATGTGGTGGTGGATCGATCAGAGCGGCGCGCAATGATTGTTGACATAACGGTCCCACATGACGAGAACCTTGTGGAAGCCGAAAAAGATAAACAAATCAAGTATATTGACTTGGCTCGCGTGGTTGTCGACATGTGGGACGTGGACTCAGCGATCATTGTGCCGATAGTCGTTACAGCCAATGGCTTAATTGCCAAGAGCCTCGACCAACACCTGAGAAGGCTCTCGTTAGGCAGCTGGATCAAGGGCTTGATACAGAAAGCGGTACTCCTGGACAGGGCTCGTATTGGTAGGAGGTTCCTTTCTCTGGAGCCTTGACTGCCGTTAGCTTGGACACTGTTCCCGATACCGGTGGGCTACTATTTTTATATGTTTTTGATAAGAAATATGTAAAAATATAAAAAAATATGTATCCAAATAAATAAACGATAATAATACTAATTATAATACGGCTTTAATGTACCTACTCTTTCGGCATACTTAAATGGACTCAGACTGAATTTGATGCCCTGGATAGGAGAGTCCATACACTGCTAAACGCAAACCGGGTGCATCACCCAAGATCATCGGTAATCAGACTGTACATCCCTCGGAAGTGCGGGGGTCGAGGCCTATTTAACGCGAAGACCTTCCATAACCGAGAGGTGTGCAGTCTCAGTAGCCATTGCCAGTCGACCTTAGAGTCATCATCAGCCTAGCCTTTTCCCAACTATGTTGGGGTCGGCTTCCAGTCTAACCGGATGCAGCTGAATATCAGTATTTTACATGGAGCGACTGCCTATCTGACCTCCACAACCCAATTAGTACTGGGTAATACGATACCCCTTTCCCAGTCGACCTTAGAGTAGTGTAGAAAAATAGCATGGCATGTGCACTTTAATAAATAGAACAAACAGAACAGAAACAAATAGAATAGTAACGTATACATATAAATGAACAATGTGTAGTGAAAAACTGTCTTTATACGTACAAATAATATATAAACAGTACATACTTAAATTTTGGTGGCTTATTTTCAATTTTGGTGGTGAAAATCGCCACCAAAGCCACCAAAATTGAACCACCAAAATTGAAACCAGGCATAAAAAAAATCTTAAAAAATACAGTTATTAATATACAAAAGAATAAATATCACTGATAAATAAGTTACCCAAATCACTACCTACAATACGTAGCTTACTATTAAAACACTAAAAAATCACCAGCAAATCGATCCACCAAAATTGACAAATTCTTGTCCCCTGTTCGACCCAAGATGAATACTTCGTTTTTGGCGAGCAATTACAGCACTAAGTACAGACCTGTTACGCGCCACTTCCCGCGCACGACTGAGAAATACAGAACATGAAAAGCGATTGATCGCACACGCACGAATCTTCATGATAATGTAAATTGAAAAAGTGCTACCAAAATTATGATTTTTGCTAGGACAAACTTGAATCGAGTATCCTGTGCTTTTAACATCAATTTTATAATATGATTTAGATGTTTTTAGATAGTGTGTCATATGCATTTACCAATGAAATAATTTGTTTTTTACTTCACTTTAAATTGTTCCTTTGGTAAATACATTTATATCAAAAAATGGAGCTAGGACAAGCCACCAAACTTGAATTTTAAAGTTATTTATTTTTCCTAGCCTCCATAGGTAAGCCTATTTAAAAAAAAATTGTGGCCCTAAGTGGAATAAGTTAAGTAGTTCACTAGAAAAAAAAATAAGAAACATCCCATCATTTTACACCATGATTCTCAACGTGGACACGTAAAATTAGCGCCTGGGATATTCACCCAAATATGAATTTTAACCCCATCATTCCTTCTACATTCACACATATTTCTACAGAATTTGTTTAACTTTCTTACCTTTTTCACACCAATTAACCCTCGGCATGCCTGGTAGGGTCTGTCAGACCCACCACGGCAGAAAAACCGTTGTATTTTATTCAAATTTGAATTCTGAGCGCACCCGCAAGCTGTAGCTGGCCGTTACGAACTACTCAATGCTTCCCGCCCGCTACCTCAGTCCGGGACGCGTTCCTACAACGCAAAGACTTGTTTAAAGTGCTCTCTCTACTTTTAATTCATAATAATTGTTAACAAAAAGCTCAAAGCTTAATTTTATGTTTAAAACGAACAAATTTTCATTTAAAATTTAAAAAATAAAGATAGTTGATTTGTAAAACGATTTTTATGTCAAATCCTAATATTAGTATGTAATTTCATTATAAAACAAATATTTTTATTTATTTACTGCAATATGTATATGAAATAGTGATCCAAAACTGGGTCTGTCAGACCCACCAGGCATACCGCGTCACTTCTCGCCACCAGGCATACCGAGGGTTAATCGTTTACAAAGACACCTATCTTTTATGTAGCTTTTAGATTGCTTGCACAACAAACAAAACTTACATGTATTGATAAAAAAACGACTTATACAATCCTAAAAACATCGATGTATCGTTCACAACATTTCAGTTCAATTTTAAAAATATCGAAGTTTTAATATCTATGTTTTTTTATGAGCGATGTTGCATCCCTAATACGAAATAGCTTTGACACTAACAGTCAGTTCATATTGACAGCATAACGTTTCATTCTACGTTATCATAAATAATCGTAATTATTTTAACATTTTTGTAAAAAAAAAATGTGATCGCATGTTTAATATTAACGTTTGTATATTTTTTTTTATATTTTACAAGTTTCATTTATTAAAAAAAAATTACAACCGTAAACATCTACTAGTGTGAGAACATAAATCATATTAAGGCGCCACCCCGATCAAAACGCCGCGCAAGCCGTTTTTGTACAGTTTTCTAGAGCTATCTACTTGTTATTTAAAACGAACTAAGTAACAAAAAAAATACATTAAATTTCTTTATAATCTTGATTCCATTATTGTAGCTTTAGTTTTTATTTTTATTGAGTCATTATTTAGTAAATCTCCTTACAACAAAGCCCCCGAAATGAGAAAAAATATCAATAAAATGCATCTCCTCGTAAAGTAAACATTTTTTAATTTTGCTACTGACACTAATGGATACACAATTCTATAATGAACATTTTGGTAGAAATATTTTTTCCAAAAACCCAATACTTAATTTTATATAGATTTTATTCCAAAAAATAGGCATTATTTACTACTGCTCTCACTCACTCACTCCTGCGCGGCAAAGAGGGAAGCGAATACTCAAGGTTATTTGCGTAGGGTACGGCCTTAAGAGTAGGTTGGAATGTAATTCGAAACACGGTGCGTTCAATAACTGCATGATGACTTATTTTTAAGAAAATAAAAATCTTTTCTAACTTTTAATATCCATGAACTAGTCATTCAATATTTTTTAGATAATCTTCCTATAAACTCTTAGTTATAATAAACATTAACTCGCAAGTGAACGATATTTCGTTAATTTATAAATAATGTGGGTCCAATTTCGCCGGCCTCCTTTTAACTCAATCGGAAACCGGAGAATAAGCTAAAATCGTTTTTGAATAAGTATTAAAAAAAAGAATGACGTCACCTATCTAATGCCAGGCATTGTCTTCAAAACTAATTTTGAATTAAAAATTTCAGCTTTAATGAAAACGGGAATTTGGGCCAAAAATTTCTAAGATTTTTTTACAAAGTTAATTATAGGTGAAGCGCTTATACTTACGTATGTTAAAAAAAACAGATGGTGGTCTTTTTTATTTTTTTTGCGGATGGGTAATCATCAAATAACTTCCCCCGCTCTGGGCGGAGCGGGGGGAAATGTCAGACTTGTACTGACTAAAACCCACCCATGTTCCTTCTATTTCCCTTTATATTCCGGGGCCGCGGTATCTCTTTCGAACAACCCGCAACCCCGGAACTGATGGTGGTCTTTTTTTATTTTTTTAGTTTCGATTTTGTATACATGCCAAAATATTCTTGTACATATAGACGTGAACATTCTCGTTACTGGTGTCAGTCTATTAATAACCTCGACTCCCTAATCAACGCTTATATCCTCACGGAGACATGTACAATCAGCAAAGGAGCCAAGTAACCAAGCCCGTCAAATGCACTTTATTTATTTATTGTATATATTGAATGTATTGATTCATATAATTAATATTATTTGTTAAATTTAAAGTATTTTATGTACATAAGTATGCAAATTTCTTTATTTTAGTAAGGTTTGCTGTAAGTAAATAATATTCTGGGTAAAGCTTACCTTTGTACATAAGAATTATATATTATTGCAATTAGTTTGTATGTTTTGTTTTATTTGCGTGCAATAAAGAATAACAATAAAAATTTGTTTGGTAGAACACAAACAGTTTATTAAATAAATTAAGTTTACGTTTAATACGTTCACCGGTTTCTAAAAAAAAATATTGTATCTGATGAGGCTGATAACTTAACTCTTTTTCTGACCGTAACATGTTCATCAAATCAGAATGTCGGCCATGTTGTTTCCTCTCGGCTGTATTGTGTCATAACTAATAAGACATGTTTCTTGTTTAATAACGTCAGCTTGGGAATAATAATGTTTTCTATTCGTTACTGTCATAATTTGCAGATGAATTATGACAGTAACAAAACGCCTGTCAAATGTAAGCCTCTCTATAAATCTGTATTCTTGTTCTTTATTGCACACAATTATT
Organism: Ochropleura plecta; assembly: GCA_905475445.1. NCBI lineage: Eukaryota > Metazoa > Arthropoda > Insecta > Lepidoptera > Noctuidae > Ochropleura > Ochropleura plecta. Next base: position 11,930,155 of record FR997744.1, on the reverse strand, counting down.
ATACATAATTGCACGCTTATAAATAAAGTGACCTAATCCAAAATATTATATTTTTGACATTCATTCAAAACCTGACATAAATAACATTTAATTTCATCCATTTTTTGAATGAAAGTCAAAAATACAAAGTTTTTGATTAGGTATAAGTACTATATTAGGTACTAAAAGTGCGATATTGGAAAATATGTATATACAAAGAAATTTCAATAGTAAAACTTATGTACACACGACGACAGGTCAACCTATACTAAACTATTATAACCTGATCTCTCTACTACGAATCGCACACCGTAGTAGAGAGATCAGGTTAAAATGGTTTAGTATAGGTTGAATTGAAGTGCCGTCGTGTGTACATAGGCGAGCCAGAATTGGATTTTTCTACAGCAAACCATACTAAAAATTAAGAAATTTGCAAATGGGGATACGGTTATGCTAGGTACTGGTATTGGTAGCTATGACCTTGTTCCCGTTATCAGTGGGTTACTAAATTTTAACATTTTTTCTATATTTTTAGGGCCCCGTACTTTAAAAAGAAAAAATGGAACCCTTATAGGATCACTTTGATATTCGTCTGTCTGTCAAGACCCTTTATCTCGGGAACACGTGACGGTATTGAGATGTAATTATAACCAAATACTCCAATTATTAGTTTCTTGGAGCTGTGAAAAAATCAACTCTCTAAGTCAAAAGCTATGGCAGATATGTTGCAAGTTTGTTCGGAACTTTCAATGCGCAGTCCAACTCACATTTGGTCGACTCTTTATGAAATACTAGCTGTGCCCTGTGGTTTCAATCGCTGCTCATTTAGGGGTATGAAAAATAGATAGTAGCTAATTCTCAGACCTACTGAATATGTATAAAAAAAATCATAAGAATCACATTGTGACACGAGAATTTTATATATTAGATTAAAAATGTAAAATGAAATGTGTAAAAATGAATTAACGAAATACTTTTTTTTTCTTTGGCAACTGAGAACGAAATACTTATCATGTGACAGTCCTAAGTAATGAGCGGTAAGGCTATTACCATCCACCACACACAAATCCTGACTCTCCCCTTTTTAAGTCTTTCGTCCATATACAGGGTTATTTGTAAAACACCGACAACCTTGCAGGACTGTATTACAATCATCATAAACAACAACTTTTGTTTTGAAAAAATCATTCTTTTGCCAAAAACAAATCTTCAAGATTTCGTTGTCCTATCTAACACATTTCAACTCCGTATTTTGCTGTACCTACATACCTACACCGCCGCTTGTAGGTACGTTTGCTTCGCATAGATTTCGTAACATATAAAGCGTTCAATTTCAATATTTTTATTTTTGTATGAAAATCTGATGAACTAAAATATGATAAATATTTAAATGTCCTAGAACAAAAGTTGTTGATTATGATGTTAGTAACATGGTCCTGAGACGTTGCCAGTGTTTAATAACCCTGTATAAGTATTCATTAAGACATTTCCTAGCGTTTGTGGAATAGAATACAAGACAACCTCACCTAGGTCCTTATCTATCTCCCCATAATTTCCTTGATCAACGGTAGCAATATCCGCCGGAAATGTACCTATTTGCAGTCAAGAGCACGCGGCAAGATAAACCGATAACTGGATCTGGATAGCCTATTAAGGCCTTGGTTTACCTTCCTATGTACAGTCAGCAAAGAAGATAGGTATGCAGGGTCGTTAGATACAGTTGATATTTTCTTAAAAATCCATTAAAGTTTTCGAATAAAGTAAGAAAACAACTAACTTTGTCGCTAAGTTACTTATCTCTTTAATTTGCTGACTGTACCTCTATTTTACATGTGACGTATGTTTCAAATGAAAACACAATGTATCTCACAAATAATAGTGATATTGCCGAGTCGATTTGTGTGAGAAACCATGAACTAAAAAGGTTAAAATAATAAAAAAAAAACATTTCTCAACAAAAAACCCGATTTCCAAAAACGCACTAAAAACACGAAAAATAATTTTATTTCAAGAAGTCGGTGGTAAATAAAAGTCACCGACTTATTTTTTGGTTTTTATTCTAGTGTTTTTTTTTTTTGGAAAATAGTTTTTATCTAGTAGATCTCAAACAATAATTTACTGTAAAATTTTACATGAAAAATTAACTTTACTACTACCAGGGAATCTATTACGTGGCAACCCTATTGCCGTCAAATTTAGTACCTTGATATCATTATCATGACGACACGGTTGGCGCAGTGGTTGAGCGATCGACTGCTGCGCTGCGTTTCGCGGGTTCGTACACGCACGGAACCAATATTTGTAGGGTCTATCAATTTCAAGTTCCGGGTCTGGCTATTTGTATAAAATGTGAGTTAAAATGTTTGTAAACGCACCCACGATACAGGAGAAATTCCAAGTATGGAGCAACGTTTAAAAAAATATATCACAAACGATCTCGAAAAAGCTGTGCTCATTTTGTAAACTCTATTCTCAATGGCAACTAAATCTTCTACAAACTTAACAGAAATCGCTAGTAAAATACAAGCAATACTTATACAACCAATTGTGTCCAGTATACCCGGTCAAACTTGCAAACGAAACATCCTACATAATTGCCGGCAGCTATACACAATGTCAACACTACCGTGTAACAACTGTGTACTTTGCCCGGTATTACGCGAACGCGGACTGCAGTTTGCAACTGGGTATTTTTCTTGTAAACGGATACAGTTCCATTGCTAAGTAGATTATTGTTAATTGCACCAAGCACAATTTGTAGACTACGCTCAGAGATTTTAATGCGGGTTGCACACCAAGAAGCTTAGTTCGCATCATATAGAAAACATGATTTGTTTGCCGTTTTAATGAATAACTAGCTTTCGACGGCGACTTCGTCCGCGTGGCATTATTACTTTGGGCTAACGCTAACTTGAACCCGCGTAATGATTGAAAAAACATATCTTTCTCTCCCCTTTTCTTCCCTCTTTCTCCTCCTTATCTTCCTTTTTTTTAAGTTAGCCTATGTCCGTCTCCAGGGTCCAAACTATCTCTGTACCAAAATTCATCAAAATCGGTTTGGCCATTTAGGCGTGAAGACGTAACAAACTCACTTTCGCTTTTGTAATATTAGTAACGATGGTACGAAACCCTTCGTCGCAAATCCGACTCTGACCGGTTTGGACTTATGGCTACATGATCTAAATTTAAATCCTAACTAATATTAGAAAAGCGAAAGTGAGTTTGTTTGTTTGTTACGTCTTCACGTCTAAATGGCTAAATCGATTTTGATGAATTTAGGCACAGAGATAGTTGGGACCCTGGAAACGGACATATGCTATTTTTTTTAAAGTGAGTAATGAGTGAGAAAGAGGGAAGAAAAGGGAAAACTTAGCATTGCTATTACAATAAATAAGGCGCAAGGGTAAAAACTACAGGTAGCAGATACCTGTGAATCAGGACAAGGGAACTGTGATTCCCCGAATTTAACGCGAGCAAAGCCGCGGGCAAAAGCTAGTATCCAATAATCGATAAGCCGATGAAGCCCAAAATAATCTCTAGGCTTATTTTTCTTACAGACTTTCATGATTAAAGTAGACGCAAAGCCTTAAAACAATTTATTTCTTAATCCCAAACTTCTATTAAACCAACCTGTGCTGTTCGAGTTTTAATTAATTTCTTAAACACTTACTTTGTACTTTGAGAATTTATCGCCTAAGACCTTTTGCGCTAATTGCAGACTATACTATAATGACTTATAGGTACTACTTTGGGTTCACGCTAACTATAAACCGCGTGATGATCGAAAAAAAAAATCCTCCCCTTTTCTTTCCTCTTTCTCCCCCTTTTCTCACTTTTTTTAGCCTTTGTCCGTCTCTAGGGTACCAGCTATCTCTTTACCAAAATGCATCGGCAATTTAGGCGTGAAAAAGTAACAAACAAACAAACACACTTTCGCTTTCATAATTTATTAGTAAGGATGAAAGAGAACATCACGAAATCTCAGAAACTGCATGTGTTAGGAGTCTCAAATTTTGGAGGATCTTTTTAGTACTTAGGTGCTCATATGACGGGATTTTGAGAAATTCAACCACAAAGGGGGTGAAACAAGGTGGCGTAATTTGTATGGAAAATGCGATACCTTGCCTGATTGACTTAAAATTTTGGGTAGGCATGCTTTCACGAAATGAATAGACTAACATTATATAAAATATTACATCACGCTGCGACACTGGGAACTAAGGAGTTGAGCAGGTCCACTTTTTCACTGTCTGGTGGGTTTGTTATTGCTTTGCTGACATATTTTTAAGGCGCGTGTGGAACACGAACTAGCAGTCGTCACCGCCTGTCGTCAATAGACGGAAGGACGGTGAGCTACCCATTGCCGGTGACCCGTAATACAGGTTTTTTGCTGAAACCTACTTCAGGCACCAATCTCTCACAAAGTTAAAGTTTTAAGCATGCATTTCTGTAAAGCTAGCTTTAAGTAACTTGTGTAGGGAAAATAAACGATTTTATTATTAAAATTTATTGCTCACCGTCCACAGACCCGCGTGTATGGTTGTCAGGAGTCGACTTGCCATTTCCCTCGCTTTACAACACATTTTTACTGATGACAATTATGGCTATGTTTATCACATGTAATATATACCTACGGAAAAATAATTAACATACTTATTAAACAAACTATAAAACAATTATTTGAAAAAAAAACCTACTGCGTAAAAAGTGAACCAAACTACACACCTAATAAAAATAAAACTGAAAGTAAAAAACAAGTACTGTAATCGGGAACTATGAAGAACAGCCGGGACCCATTATTGGAGTGTGATCCGTTCTATATTTTAATGGGTCGCCATCCTTTGTTGCGCGCAGTCGGGTAAAAAATGCGTCAAAGTTGTCCTCAACCTTGTCAATTGGTCATGTCCCCAAGAGACTGACAGTGTGTTCATGTTGTTGTCCTTTGACAAAGATAAAAGCCAGACCTTGGAAGTATCAATTAAGTGTTGCAAACTTTCCTAATATGATGACAATCCAAAAGTATTCTCTACGAAGGCCACATAAGGCCGGAATTCGGAATCTACATTTGTTTCCACAGATACCGGGCTAATCGCCACTAAAAGCTTCTATCAAACGGGACCTGATTCCTAATAGCAGCAGCCGTTAATCTGACATAATGAACTGTTTGTATGCACGGCGCTGGCTCGATCTAATCAAACTGTATTGCTACCCGATACTCCTGGATTTGGACGCCTGTAGATTTTGAATAGTTTTGTTATGTAACAGTTCAAAAGGGTTACCATGACATCTTATTGCCGTTCTTATTCCTGTGTGAGAAAGAGATGGTGCTAGGAACCCTGTATAGCTCTGTCTTTTTCCCTCAGTGGAATAAGTTCTGCTTTAAGACGTCATGGTAGGGTAGCAGGACTATGAAAAATATATCTCGGTGCTTTTACGTAAGCATTCGGTCAAGATGTTATGTGAGTGCCAAACCGTGGCTTGAGAACATAAAGGGAAAGGAAGGAACATGGATGGATTTAAGGCAGTAAACATCTGACACTACGTTTTGCTTCGCCCATAACAGCAGTTATTTGATGATTTCCCACCCAAAACAAAACGGTTTCAAACGACAAGGTATAATGGTCTCATTCAAGCAGGAAGGAGTTTCCAGAAAACTTTTTAATTTTAAAATCAATACCGATATTAATTGATCACACGTTTTGAGCCTAAAAATCACTATTTCAAGATATAATGTAATTGATACCATTTGGTAAGACTGGTTGTCAGACTTTTGACACTGACCACCTGTAAAGATTGTCGAAAAGTCTACGACATAATTATGATAGTCGTGACCAACCGGCTTAACATGCTTTTTGAGGCATGGAATAAATTCGGTATGTTTTGTAACACCCAGTTCAAAATACCAGAGACCAAACACGGCTAATATATCTATACCTACCTATCAATCGGGTGAATAAATCGATTTTTTTAAATGTGCAAGATCTCCTGTATTATGGGTACGCTTATAAACATTTAAATTCACATACATAATTAGCCAGACCCGAAACAACTATCTGTAGGTCATACAAATATTTATTCTGAGCGGGGATCATACCCGCGACACGTAGCACAGCAGTCAAGTCGATAAACATATAGTCAAGACTGAATTACATAATACGCTATCATACAGGTAATACGTTTTGTAGTACCAAATGGATATTTTCCACCACTTCACAACACGCGAAAACCGGTAACATTCGCTCAAATAAACACACATTCCGCCAGCACATTCCACTGAAACAATTCCAAAATACATTCCAGTACTGAATTTCACACAATGCAAGGTTTTCAATACATAACCATGTGTGCATTACAATTTGTGTAGGCAGCTGTCAATTTGAAATAAAGCCTGGACTACACAGGGCAGTCATCGTATCTTCTGCTTTATTTTTCTAAGTTTGTAATTGTCAGGGTGCAGTATAACTGAATGCATGTGCATACTTATACGACCCTGGGTGAGTGTCTACTATTTTATTTCTTTGTTTTTGCGGATGGGATATCTATTACTTCCCCAGAAGATAAGGTAAAAGAAGGAACATGGGTGGGTCTTAGTCAGTAAAAGTCTGACACTCCCCTCCGCTGCGCCCAGAGCGGGGAAAGTTTTTTGATAGTTTCCCATCCGCAAAAACTGATGTACTGATGGTCGAATAGGTGAAGGTGTGAAGGTTTTAAGCAAACCTTCAAAAGTGCAGGCTGGTTTGCGATGACGTTCGCATATTAAGTTGTTTAAATTTAGAATTCGTAAAAAAAAAGAATAGAAAGATTCAGAGTCTGTGACATATATTGCTGAAATAATCTAAAATATAGCTTTAAAAGTGTTTTATGTTTTGTTAATTACGTATATCTATTCTACCAAATCCCTACAGTACTGCATGGAATACTGGTATTCATATTCGCTTAGACTTGAAGCTGACCTGGGAAGCAACTCATCGGATTTGATGACGCAATACAAGCTGCTATACCATTTTCTTAACTTAGCCTGGTACTCTTCGCAGGATCGTCAGCAAGACCATAGCGTTACTGGCCTTTCTCGTGAAACTGTGTGTTTTACAGATTTTAGTCGATTATCGTGTGCGGCAAGCGAATTTTTAAAAATCTTTAAATACCGTTTTCTTTCTTTTCAAAAATAAAGGAATGTTTTCTTTGAGTAAAATTTTCTATCTAAAGTATTAAGAGTACTTCCCCTTCAGGTGGCATTACAAAATTCCACCCTGTATAAGAGATGTAGACACAGCTGTGCGTAAAAAAGAGAAAAAATGAATACATTTACAATTATACTTATGACTGTTCGTATCGGATGTATTCCTGGCTTTAATCCCTTGTATCGGGTGAAATGATAGTGATAATGCATTATTGTATGTTTTGTGGACACTATTGAGTATTGAGCACAAAAGTACTATCAGTTGTGTGGTTTCTTTTTAATTGAGGAATTTTAATTTGTTTTTAAGCAGCCCGTGGCTTTGCCCACATGATATCGAAAAAAAACCTATGTCCCGTGTCCTATGTGTTATTCCAGACCATGACCTACCTCTGTGCCAAATTTCATCAAGATCCGTTCAGCCATTTTGACGTGAAAGAGTAACAAACCATCCTCACAAACATTTGCATTTATAATTTTGTAAGATAAGATCATTTGAATGTGTTTTGTTTTCGCCAGACATTTGGTGTCTGCAAAGAGTCTCTTCATGTTATTCCGATTTTTTTTTGTAATTAAAAGTATTGAATGACGTGACTTAACCATGCATTGTCTTCAAAACTAACCGAGAAGTGAGAATGTCTAACATTTTTACATTGTTACAGCTAAAACTAATCAAACAAATAAAAAAGAAAAGTAGTCTTCACACGATCCATGCTTGCAAGAACCTTTACAAGGATCAGCATTTATGCGTAAATGAACACGAACTCACAAATGTCGTACTCAAATCCTTCCAAATGCATGCTTCTCGAAAGCTCGTTCACGCGTTCCCTGTCAGATCGACCGGATAAAGGGAACACAGTAACTGACAGGTGTAGCTAGGGATTATAAAGTTAAGCCAGAGCTCTATAGAATGCTATAAGAGAACTTATTTTATTTTATTTATAATTTAACTAGCTTCTATAAGACCTCTTTGCGCACAAAAAAGATTTAGAAATGGCTGTCCCAAAATAAACACATTCAAATTAAAACAACATGCATTTATGTCAATCAAATTGACATTAATAATGAAAAAAGGTTGCCAGCATAATAAAAATCTCTACCATAACTTATGCTTGCTTTTAGTTGTCTTTTTCACTTTGCGCCACTCTATGCATACTTTTTTGTAAACTGTCGTTAAACTGACATGGTTACTAATATTATAAATAACACTTGAAATGGGATATTTACCATGTTTGTTTTTTTATTGAGTTTCCGATGAGTCGTACTCGCGCACCGGAACCCTCGGTGCGCGAGTACGACTTGCTCAGTTTTTTCTTTCGAAAGTGACTTTGAGAGGCGATACTGCTATTAAAATACCAAAGATTAGACTCTTCAAAGAAAATATTCTACCAAACATACTCCAATACAAAATTCCAGTAACTATTTTGCTTTGCTTATAAAGTACCTAGCATCGCTCTCAGTGTGGCCAACATCAAAATGTAAGGTTCCTGATTGAATTTGCGATCAGCATCCCGTTTCCAAGGTTAAGAAGGTACTCCCAACTTACTATGCATGCAAATAGATATCCTTTGATATATCTTGTTTCGGAGTTCGATTTTCTACGATGGATACGGTTTTCTTGGTAATATTGTTGATTTATTTGTTTTTTGATGTTGGTAAATAGTTTTATTTGGGTGAATTTACAATTATAGCGTACTAGTTGCGCCTCGCGGTTTTACTCGCGTGGTTGTAGACTAAACAATATATCTTTATGAATTGTAGCCTATGTGTTATACTGATATGTAAGCTATATTATTGTGAAGTTTCATTAATATCCATTCAGTAGGTTAGCAACAAACATACTTACATAAATTCTCACAAACATTTGATTTTATGATATAGTAGAATAGCGTAGTAGGTACACAAAGGAAAGGAATGTGGACGGTGAGCAAAGGGTAGCTCACCGTCCGTCCGTCTATTGACGACAGGCCGTGTCGATGGCGCTTTAGTTTCCACGCGTGCTTCAAAGACATGTCAGCAAAACAGAGGGGCCTGCCAGAGCCACCGCTTGCCGGGGTTGCGGGTTGTTCGAAAGAGATCCGCGGCCCCGGAACGTAAAGAGCAATAGAAGGAACATGGGTTGGTTTTAGTCAGTACAAGTATGACACTCCGCCCAGAGCGGGGGAAGTTATTTGATAATTTCCAATCCGCAAAACAAAAAAGTTGGAATACATAACATGACACCTGAACGCCCTTGAACTTATTGTTTAACTAGTTGGTGCCCGCGGTTTCGCCCGCGTGATATCGAAAAAGAAAAGTATCCAATGTTAACACATTAGACACATTTTTAGTCTGGAATAACTCTTAGACTATAATCTACCTCTGTGCCAAATTTCATCAAGATCCGTTCAGCCGTTTTGACGTGAAAAAGTAACAAACATCCATAAAATAGGATATTGATGCAGTTGCATCCGGTAAGACTAGCCGACCCCAACATAGTTGGGAAAAGGCTAGACAGATGATTACTATTCCCATCCACTTCTGTTAGTACTAACAAAAACAGTTATTCATCAAAAACTATTTACCACACAAATAAAAACCACATAAATATAAAAGACCGTTTCATACCTTTATTTTTCTCTCAAATCCGATAACTAAAACCACTTTTCAAGTAAATGCCACAAGTAACTTCCACTGTAAACTCTTTATTATAAAGTCTATAATAGAATGAAATGTTGATAGCTTTAAACATAGTTGTTACATTTTACGCTGAAGTTGTTAGTCAGACGTAGAATATATATGGCAAACTTCAGTCGATTTGAACTCGATGAATCGTTCATTCAATAGCAGGTATTTTCTAAAGGATCTTGTGGATCAAGACGAAAAGAGAGTTCTTTGAACGATGTTGTGCGAAGTTTTTCGTTTTCTGTGTAGGTACTTTGCTGGTTTACATATCCCTATAGTGTGTTTTTTAATCTCGTAGACTAAACTGACATTACCAGTGTTGTCAGTTTATTGCAATTCTTAAATAGTGATGAGGCACAACCGAAACTTTGCGTTAATAAAATCAAGTATCGTTTTTTTACAATAAGTTATCCTGAAATAATGTGTAGGTAACGATTCCAGTTTCTTGGTGGGATATGGAGCATTATCTATAACAAGTACTGCGTTTTCTTTTAACTTCGGAAAAATATTTTTTAACCAGTTTTCGTATATATCAGAAGTCATCTCCTTGTGGTAATCATCTAGCCCCTTTTTCGCTTCGAATATTAATACACCATCATCCACGAAACCCTCTTCGGTGAAACATGGTCGGATTACGCATGGCGTTGCGTGGTCAGTCCGTCCCTGGCAGTTTGTAGCACGTCGTGCAGCCGTGTGTACGTACGTGAATTTTAAATATAAAACTTTGAATGAAAATTAAATTCGTCTATTATAGAAAAAAGTTACGATTCAACAAACCGGTATCGTAGCGACAACACTGCACAAAAGAGCTGGCAACATTATTTGTAAATTTGACATTTGCATGTGTCAATTTAGTCTACGAGATTAAAAAGCAGACTTTATAGTACGAACTACGCTGAACAGTAGTTTCTTACTGACCTTTGTGTAGTTTGTACGTCATTTTTAATGATGCTTTGATTTTGTTTTGGTGATGCCTTAATTTTGTGTTTTTAATGGTGCTTTTATTTTATGTTTTTAATGATGCCTTTATTTTATGTTTTTAATGATGCTTTTGTTTTAAGTTAATGATGCTTTAATTTTATTTGTGTTGTTGAAGCTTTATTTTTGTGTTTTTAATTATGCTTTTATTTTATGTATGATGCTTTTGCTAACATGTAATTTATTTCATCTAAATTTCCTTTTTTATTACAATGCTTGTTAAACCAAAATGTCTCATGGTTTTATCTGTGGAAAACGTTATTGATATCACATTTGTAAATCTATTGTTATTCTTTATTATGTTTAAATATTTAATGTGTTATTTTTTGCTTTTCGCAAAAAAATAAATAAAATACTTATTCATTTATGCACATAGATATTTTAGGTTTGCTTTGGTCTAACTTAGCACGTAATCATGTAGTTATAGCAGAGGCCCCCGCTTTGTTATACCTACACGATTAATAGTGTCAAATTTTTACTGAGTAAAAAACCTCATGTTCCTTTTTTGCCTTTTATGTTTTTGTGCCGCGGTATATCTTTCGAACAACCCTGGCAGGACCCTCTGCTTTGCTGACATCTCTTTGAGGCGCGCGTGAAACACTAACGCGCCGTCGACACGGCCTGTCGTCAATAGACGGACAGACGGTGAGCTACCCATTGCACACCGTCCACAGGCCTGCATCTATGATGGCCGGGAGTCGTCTACCGGCGCCCGACGCCCGGGACATCTCCCGTGGCGGCTGGGTTGGTTTTTTGTTCTCTCTTTTAAACGCACACACACAGAACACACACTTTACATTGTAATAAAGTTATAGTAGTTTGAATGCATTATTAGGGACCTTTTTACAAGGAAAGGCCTACTCGATTTCACTCCACATTTTTCTAACTTTAGCTTTTAGTGCAATCTTTACCTGCTGGCTCTGTAATTCCAAGCAACCTTGCAGGGGACAACCATGTTTTTTAGCCAGTAGAACCAGCCCTTGGCCTTTGGCCTTGCCATCTTCTTTGATTCTATCACTATAATAGAAAGAATGAAAATTATTCAGACATAATAAAATAATCGAGAAGATCCATTTGTATGTTATTTTCACATACAAGCCTTCTTCATAACGTTGCAGTAACTGTTATTTCAACCAAATACCAAACAGACAGTTTATTATTCGTCACTCAATACGGATTTCCTATTTCAGAATTTCGTACACAATCCCTAAATCCGGCCTCCATTTTGTGTAAAATGTTTTAGCCCGAAACACCAGTGTAAGCTGACAGCTCTGCCGATCCCCTCTAATCTAGGAGGATTAATAATCCTTCGGTCCCGAGTCGAAGTCGGGACTTTGGGTGAAACATATCTTTGAATTGATGTCTTTCTAAAATTGCTATTTATTGACGGGATAAGCTGACGAGTGACAATTTATATATATGTGTCGAGACCCCAAAGACAAACTTTTTTTAATTACAAAAAATAACAATTATTTGGAAAAAAAAGATACAGATAATTAACAAGTCGACATAATTGATCTCTTATTCTGTCTTTAATTTCGGCGTGCAATTTGAAACAGGGTACCTAATATCTTTATATTTCTGCAGTTTTTGCTCTTGCGCCTTATTGATTTGTAATAGCAACGCTAAGTTTTCCCTTTTCTTCCCTCGTTCTCGCCCCTCATATCCCACTTAAAAAAAAAATAGCCTTGGCCGTCTCCTGGTTCCCAACTATCTCTGTACCAAAATTCATCAAAATCGGTTTAGCCATTAAAGCGTGAAGAGGTAACAAACAAACAAACTCACTTTCGCTTTTATAATATTACTAGCTTTCGCCCGCGGCTTCGCTCGCGTTAAATTCGGTATAACACACCAAGCAGACCTGCAGTTTTTGCTCTTGCGCCTGATTGATTTGTAATAGCAACGCTAAGTTTTCCCTTTTTTTCCCTCTTTCTCCCTCACATCCCACTTTTTTCAAAAAAAAGTTAGCCTATGTCCGTCTCCTGGTTCCCAACTATCTCTGTACCAAAATTCATCAAAATCGGTTCAGCCATTAAAGCGTGAAGAGGTAACAAACAAACAAACAAACTCACTTTCGCTTTTATAATATTAGTAAGGATAGTAAGGAATAACCAATTACTGATTATAATCATGCAGACATAATACAGATAATTCCATCAAAATTCAAAATTGTACCTATTATTTAATTGAATTTTAATAAAAAAATGAAAAATAATAATCATAAAAGTCAATATAACACTGAAAAATAATAATCATAAATTTCAAAATAACAATGAAAAAATAATTATTATTTTCATAAAATGTCAAAAATAATTAATCATTTCAATTAATACACAAAGTATTATTTTCTTTGTTTTATTTATCTGTATAATCAGCTCGTAACTAGTTTGTGCTGTTTTAAAAAGATTTTTTTTTCTTTTTATTAAAAACTTTGCCCCACACTAGGAATTTCTCCTGTATTCTTTTGCTCTTTATTTTCCGGGGCCGTGGTATCTCTTTCGAACAACCCGCAACCCCGGTTCTTTCGCTCCTTCATATATTAAATAAATACATTAGTACTGCAAACTAAAATATTGTTGTATGAAAAGATATTTCTTCTCGTCAGGAAGGTGAGAGCATTTCAAAGGATTTCCATCAGCAAATAAGTTCATAGTTGATCTTGTACAGGCTTGTTTGTAGTAGCAGATTGGATTGAATTTAAATATTTATTTTGCGGTGCAGTGTTTCAGTCTTTTTATTGCCATTACATCGCCAAAACATCATGGCTGAATTCTCAGAAGAATAAAGTAGAAGAGTTAATTGAGTGTACATTTTGCCAGTTATGTTCAAGGGCAGTGTAAACACAAACAAATAAAAGGTGTAAACCAAAGAAATTGAAGTGGTTAGAGTACACGTTTCAAAAAGATCGATTTCCGTATTTCAGAATTGGCGTGCTGTCAGGAGTCCAGATCAAGTACTATCGATCGAAAACCCTGCCAATTGATTTAAAGCAAGTCATCTGTTCCGACGATAGCCGAGGTAGCCCGAAGGCTCCCGAAGTAAAGTAAGTTAAGATCGGAAACAACATCAAATAATTAAGATTACATTGATAAAGTATTTTCTTTTGTATACAGTAAATATTTATTGATATTGTTGAAAATGTACAGAGATATTATGTGTGAAATAAATATAATAATTAAGTAAATGTGTAAAATGTATTTCTGTAACAAGTGTTGGTTTTATTCATAGATAATGAATTGTGTTATAATAATAATAATTTATTTTCAGATACCAGTTATCCATAGTGTTAGTAGCACGCCTTAAATCTAGTTAGTACATCACTACATAGTATAAAACAAAGTCGCTTTCTCTGTCCCTATGTCCCTTTGTATGCTTAAATCTTTAAAACTACGCAACGGATTTTGATGCGGTTTTTAGTAATAGATAGAGTGATTCTTAAGGAAGGTTTTAGTATATAATTTGTTAAGTTTTTGTATTTATTTCTGTGTACATTAACTATATTTGTTGAAGATGTCGGCAAAAAGTATGCTGTCTGGGAGCTTTCAACGAAAACGCTGCCTAAACCCTTTAAGATATAACAAAATAATGTATGGTGTAATTGTGTATCTTATATCGATGCCTGAAATAAATTGATTTATTTATTATTATATAGGTCCACAGAAAAGTCAGCGGTGACATATGTCTATATCTTAAGGATAACATACTATATCCATTTTAATACTTTAACAAATGGGCAATTATAAAGCGCTAACTTGGAAAGCTATTTATACTAATACAGTATTAATCCTTATCATTTTAAATAGGTTGGTTGGCATGGACATTTCATGAAGATTATTTTTTCCTTTTACATCATGCAGATTAAATAAATACTTTAGGAGATATAGCAAAATCAAAATAACGCGCAACAAAATTAATTTCATGTCGCCGTGACTAGGCTGGCCCGCTCGGGCGCGGTGTAGGGAACAAGTCGCTCATCGCTGAGTGCGCGACCCGAACACGGGCAGACGCGTGAGCACAGAGTACGTTGAGTTGACACGTTCCTTACAAACTAAATTCAAATCCTTTATTTGTGAACATATAGGTACAATAAGATCTAATTACATAAAATGTAATAAAACATAGGTTTTATGAAGTTTCATAATACATACCTATTAGTTAGATTCGTACCATTACCTATGGACGGACGGACAGCGAAGACTTAGTAATAGAGTTTTTACCCATTGGGGACGTAACCTTAAAAATGAGACGTACCTAATTTTATTTATACTTCGATTTTGTTATTTTTGCTATAGGCTGCTTTTTATCAACACACCACGCGGGCGAAGCCGCGGGCGGAAGCTAGTACATAAATAAAAAAACAACTTGAGTATGAGTCACTTTGGAAAGAAGATGACAGCCACTGAATCAAGCAGTCATCTTCTCCCACAAAATGCCTCAAAAAAGGGGAAAACAGACTCTCGGTAACTGTTTCTAGAATGCTGTTGGTACTGACATAGTATAAAGAGGGGAAGTACGTTATCTTCATACAAACGCATAGCGCGCGGCTTGTATGTGTGCGCCGTAGTATCTATGCGTCGCCGCACGCACACTAAACAAAATCTCGGCTCCTTTCGAGGTGCGCCAGTCGGGGCTAACACTGCACGAGGTTCGCGCGTCACGGCTTTTCGGCACCGCTAAACGAATAAAAAATGTCTGATAACCGCGGGAGAAAGTATTGCTGTGTGTTTGGGTGTCTTAATAATTCATCAATTCCAGAATTGTCTCAGTTCAAATTACCTATTGAACAGGAAAGGTAAGCTACTCACTTATTCTAGCATAATTCAATTTTTTACTTCATAATGAGATACCTACCTACTGACTTCTTTTTGTTGTATTAGCATATTAGTTTTTTATCACACAGAGGAAGTAGAATAGAATAGAATAGAATATACTTTATTGCACACCAAAATCTACGAAACAAAACTGTTTTACAAAAAGATGTTAAATCTATGGTTACAATGGCGGTCTTATCGCTGTTATCGCGAAGTAGGTAGGTAGGTAGGTCTACTTTCCCACTAGAATGTTTGTACTTTTGATCTGTCAACTGATTTACCGCTATTGCTTTGTTTACGTTTAGTTGTGCCGATTTCTCAGTATTGTAGGTATATTAACTAAGTACCTAACTACCCACAGTTATGAAATCGTAATTAAAAATAAGTTATTGACTAATTTTAAATTATATATATACATTTATAGCAAAGTTCGAATCATAACAACAGATTTGATTATAGT
This sequence comes from Ochropleura plecta, assembly GCA_905475445.1. Lineage (NCBI taxonomy): Eukaryota > Metazoa > Arthropoda > Insecta > Lepidoptera > Noctuidae > Ochropleura > Ochropleura plecta. Next base: position 11,914,086 of record FR997744.1, on the reverse strand, counting down.
CTAAGAGACAGGCAGAGAGTAGACAGACAGTTTTGAATGTTGTTTTACGGTGTTTTTTGTTTAATTATAATATTTTAGTCACTTTAAAATAAAAGTAAAAAATACAACTTCTCGACCATTGCCAATTTATAGGTACTGAATTAAAATTTAGCTAAAAGTGACAACCCTATGACAGTAGGCAATTATATCGCGATTTGGGCCGGAGATAACCTACTTCCCCTCTATTTACTTTGGTACTGACTTTGGTGTGCCATTATATTAGAAGAAGGAAATAATTTAAATTATTTTCAAAAGAGTCAAAAGCCGAAGCTGCTTTACTTTACGCTTAGTTAATCCTGGAGAATGACGGTTACGATTCAGGGAAACTTAGTTTATTGTTTTAAGTTATTCAGTTAACTTAACCGTTACAGATTCAGGTGCTTACCTAAAAAAAAAAAGATTTTGTTTTAAGTTACTGGATGATAAAGATCTATTAATTGTCGACAAGTAGCATATAGAAAATTATACTCATTAAACAAAAGGTCAGCGTGAGCGTCAGCGTCAGCGTCAGCGTCAGCGTCAGCGTCAGCGTCAGCGTCAGCGTCAGCGTCAGCGTCAGCGTCAGCGTCAGCGTCAGCGTCAGCGTCAGCGTCAGCGTCAGCGTCAGCGTCATCGTCAGCGTCAGCGTCAGCGTCAGCGTCAGCGTCAGCGTCAGCGTCAGCGTCAGCGTCAGCGTCAGCGTCAGCGTCAGCGTCAGCGTCAGCGTCATCGTCAGCGTCAGCGTCAGCGTCAGCGTCAGCGTCAGCGTCAGCGTCAGCGTCAGCGTCAGCGTCAGCGTCAGCGTCAGCGTCAGCGTCAGCGTTAGCGTCAGCGTCAGCGTCAGCGTCAACGTCAGCGTCAGCGTTAGCGTCAGCGTGAGTGTCAGCGTCAGCGTGCGAGCATCAGATGTCGAACATAAATGACCATTAGACTAACGAAGCAGTCGCTTAACACGTAAATAAAAAAAAATACACATTACAGGCCAAAAAAATAATTAAATAACGAATTTCACACGCCCGTCAAGGGATACAAGACAGCTGATCCAACCATATTGAAATGAGTATAGCCATCAAAAGAACCGCCTATGCCGCATCAACATGGACCTAAATGTTTTCACTTTATCAAATTGAAAACTTTCCCCTTCAAACAAAAATCTACTTTATTTCTAATGGTCTAAAGTTCATTTTAGCGCTACTAAATTCGGCTTTTATTACACTGTCGGACACGAAAAGGCGCGCAATTGAAAATGCCGGGATTGCAATTTGCAAACTGCGAATACGGCCAGTGTAACGGTGGTCGACCCGATTCTCTCAGTTTCCGATAGTCAATTTGGCTAATACACTGTCGAGCAACAAATTGCCTCGTCTTCATAGGATTTGTTGGCACGGTGGGTCATTGTTGGCAAATTGGAGTTTTGAAGGAAAATCGGGAGACAAAGTCACTATTTCATTACTCATGGATGTATACAATGTTTTGTGTTCACGAACTTGTATCATTTATTGTACAAGCTGTTGTTTATCAAGAAGATTTTGTTTCAAAACTGTCTCTATTGAAAATCCGTCTTTGATAATGAGGAGAATATTATTTAGTCTGTATATTTTTGTCTTATTTTGATGTAACATTGTTTTAATGAGATACATTTTAAGCTTAGGACCATCATTTAAAATTCTGATAGAAAATGCTTGTAATTTTATGGTATCAGTTATTCATGCAGCTCTTAAAATAAAATAATGTTCAAACGAGGGTTTAACCACGTCCTAATAAAAGCAAAGTTATTACTGCGACGATCGCTTTGTTTGAGACCTGGGCTGGAATGTGCCAAAGACTAAATAGGCAATCATGGTGATATTATATTATATTTCTACTAATATTTTTAATGCGAATGTTTGTGAGGATGGTTGGATGTTTGTTACTCTTTCAAGTCAAAACGGCTGAACGGATCTTGATGAAATTTAGCACAGAGGTATTTTATAGATTGAAATAACACATAGTATACTTTGTTTTTCGATATCATGTGGGTGAAACCGCAGGCGCCAGCTATTATTAAGTAAGTTAGCCTTTTTTAGGCCTGCGAAATCATTACAGAACTTCCTCTGCTCTAGGCGTTGCGGGAGAGAGTACCAGTCAGACGTTTGCTGACTAAAACCCATCCGTGTTCCTTTTTTTACCCTTTGTGTTCCATGGCCGCGGTATCTCTAACCCGCAACCCCGCTAGGCAGTTGCCCTGGCGGGACCCTCTGCTTTGAATATATCTCTTTGAAAATAAATTAGCATCAAGTCCATATTATCATCTAGGCCAATTCCCTATAAGCTTAAATCATCTTATCAATCATATTTTTTACATCCAAGTAAATAAATAAAACTAGTAAAATTTAAAAATATATTCCAAACAACTAAATATTTTGAATAAAAAAGAAACTATTATGATTACAAAATAGTGCAATTGTTAATTTTAACTTATTTGTATTCTAGTTTTAAAAGATTTCAAAAAAAGGAGAAGGTTCTCGGTTCGTCTCGGTATTTTTTTAGAAGTTTATTATGCAATTTCTCCGTGGGCCAATTTTTAAAAAATATTTTTAATATTCGGAAGTGTTACTAACGAAGGGATCCCGTATGGATTTTATCTAAATTTCTTGGGTAATTCATGATTTAATTTGATTTTCTATAACACATATTTTTTCAACAATATGCTCTATTAGTTGCAATGAAAAATGAATCCTTACTAATATTATAAAAGCGAAAGTGAGTTTGTTTGTTACCGCTTCACGCTTTAATGGCTTAACCAATTTTGATGGGATTTGGTACAGAGATAGTTGGGAACCAGGAGACTTACATAGGCTAATTTTTATTTTAAAAAAAGTGGGATGTGAGGGAGAAAATGGGAAGAAAAGGGAAAACTTAGCGTTGCTATTACAAATCAATAAGGCGCAAGGGGAACTGTGTTACCCCAAATTTAACGTGAGCGAAGCCGCGGGCAAAACCTAGTCATAAAATAAAAATTAAATTAAAAAGCCTTTTATTTCTTGCGTAATCATATTTCAAATACATTCTTACTATATTTATTATTCCTATGGTTGGTATAATCAGTTTTCTGTATTGTTGTAAGTAGTTATTTGTAATTCATTAATTTTAGTATACTTAGTTAGCTTAACTTTATTATTTAATACGATTTCTTGTTATTACTTTTGATTGTTAATTCATTAATCTATAATCTATCTATTCTATAGTTAATTTTATTTTTTATAATATTACCTATTAATGCATTCTCTAATATTAAAAAGAAAATCTTAATACTATGTTTATGCACGCAAGAACCCCTTCTTAAGTGAGGGTGAAGGCCTCTTCCAGGTTTTTCCACTTGTCCCTATCCTTGGCTTTTGTTTTCCAGTATTTTCCTGCTATTTTTATTGAATCATTTTCTCAGCGAGATGTTGGTCTTCCTCTTTTCCTAATGCCTGCAGGGCCCTGCCATGACGTCAGTCTGGTAGTCCAACGGTCGTCATCAATTCTGGCCACGTGTCCTGCCCAGCGCCATTTTAGTCCTTGTGAGAATTGAAGTGCATCTATAATTTTAGTCTTATTTCGTATAGTGCTATGTGGGATTTAAAGGGAACTATGCCTATTAATTTAAAGAAAAAAGTCATGGACCCCTGCTTGCTTCCGTCCATTACCTATGGATGCCAGACATGGAAGAACACACCAAAAATAAAAAACATGATTAGGTCCTGTCAACGAAGCATGGAAGTATAGCAAAAAATGAAAAAATAATACTTGATAAGAATAAGTGTGAGATACCACCATAGCACAACGAAAGGGCTGAAATAAAAACTTTTTTGCCAAAAAGGGACCTCCAAAAATTCACTAAAAAGACGGAAAAATAAATTTACTTTCAGAAGTCGGTGGCAAAAAATCTATGAATCAAACGGAAGTCACAAACTTTCAGAAGAATACTTATTTTCCGTCTATTTATCTATTTTTTATGTTAATTGATATTAACACGACTATCTGCAAGAGCTCATCACACCGAAATACCTATCCCGTAGCAAATACCAAAGATGGTAAATCAAACATAATTCGTGTTGTCATATAAATGAATGGGCGTCGTATTATTCGATAGCGTCGCAGGTAATCCCGATAGGCCGTCGGCCATATTGGTAATAACTGCTCTCGCCCGTGGCTTTAGATGGATACGGTCTAAAGTGGAAGAAGCAGCGTTTTTTAAGCTATTGCATAGCTTCCATCGCGGGCCTTGAGCGTGGAAAATGAATCCAGAAATTTCGTAACGAAAAAACCTAACACTTTCGTTACGAATACGGTCAGTTATTTCTATCACGCTTCCAATGTTCTATTAGCGTGTTTGGTAGAGAATCGGATAGTCAATCGACATTACGCTGGATAAAACCCAAGGTCTTGTTTTTCTTTTTGCGACTTCTTTTCATTGGAAGTAGTTTTTAAATATTAGGTATATTTAGTTTTTTTTTTTTGGCGTGGGAATAGTTGCGTCTTTGTGCCAATTTCGGGTAATAAAAGGTAGAAAAATACTTTAAAAATCGGGAAAATAGGGATTTTGTTAGGTTATATTAGGATAAAAAAGAAGCAGCGTTGTTGCAGTATGAGCGAAACCTTTTTTTTAAACTAAGGCCTTTGTTAAAAAAAGTTCTCGTTAAAGTTTTGGTAGATTCAAATATGGAATGAATGGTGTTCTAGTCAGTATTTACCTTTTTTAAAAATCAAAATCAAAATATTTTTATTTTACATAGGCCTACATGGGCACTTATAAAACGTCGAGAAAAGATGCACGGTTCGGGTTGGTCGTTTCCTATGGAGAAGAACCGGCAAGAAACTCCATGGTTACTCTTTTAAAATCATTTAGTTTTACAATGTTGTTGTTGTTACAGCGTTAGCACTTAAGTATGAAAGGACAGCGTAGGCCCGACAATAAGTCATTGCTTACTTTACAAAAAGTAAAATAAAATAATACGTTAACAAAAGTTAACAAGCGTCTAAGAATCTACAAGGCCAACCATGTCCACTCATTCACAACGAATAGGTAGAAAAGAATCTATACAAGAGTAAAAAAAATAAAATAAAACAATATTGCAAAAACAAAATAATAACTAAAAGACGAGTCACACAGATGTTGCTATCAGTACTGTAACTATTCAGAACAAGGGTGATATAAATAATGTGATTTGACAACTATTGCAAAAAAAAAACAAAATGATTAAAGAGATCACAAAATTATATAAGATTGAGAATAGTTAGAGACATCCACAAATTTGTGCTGATTATAGCTTTATCTTCAACGTAGTCCTTGATTTTGTAATATGCGTTTTTAATAAGGACACGTTTTATGTAGTTTTTAAACTTTCCATCTGTCAGTTCTATAACTGATTTTGGCAACTTGTTATAAAAGCGTATACTGTTTATTAGAAATGACTCGCTAGTTTTTGATAATCTAAATTTAGGAATTACAATTTCGTGTTTACTGCGTGTATTAATATTGTGGTAGTCGCTCCTAATTTTGAAAAGCCCCCGATTTTTACGGACATACAATATACATTCTAAGATATATAAAGTGAAGGCAGAGTCAGTATATCGATCTCTTTAAATTTTTCTCTGAGGGACTCGCGAGGACCCATTTTATAGATCGCGCGGACTGCCCTCTTTTGTAATATAAAAGGTTTTAAGGTTGGTAGATTATCAATTAACTCCCCCTGCTCTGGTCAGGAGGAGCAGGGGGAGTACAAAATATATATATATGGTTTAGAAGATAATTCATAAATTACCCAAATAACACGGATAAAATTCATAAATGGGCATCAAGAGTATACCCTTTTGATTTGAAAACAAATTTGAATCGAAAAGAAACGACGGAGGAAAATGTACGCAGTCAAAAGACTTGGCCGTTTATGTTGCAAGTTTGTACACATCTGTGACACATCTAGATAAAAGAATCCTTATCCTTACTATAATATATATATAATATAATATAATTTAATTATTTAATTACCCAAATGTACGAAAATTATAATTATAATATTATAATTTTATAATCCTTACTTCCTTACTAATATTATAAAAGCGAAAGTGAGTTTGTTTGTTTGTTTGTTTGTTTGTTTGTTTGTTTGTTACCTCTTCACGCTTTAATGGCTGAACCGATTTTGATGAATTTTGGTACAGAGATAGTTGGGAACCAGGAGACGGACATAGGCAAATTTTTATTAAAAAAAGTGGGATATGAGGGAGAACGAGGGAAGAAAAGGGAAAACTTAGCGTTGCTATTACAAATCAATCAGGCGCAAGAGCAAAAACTGCAGGTCTGCTTGGTGTGTTATACCGAATTTAACGCGAGCGAAGCCGCGGGCGAAAGCTAGTAATATTATAAAAGCGAAAGAGAGCGAGTTTGTTTGTTTGTTTGTTACCTCTTCACGCTTTAATGGCTAAACCGATTTTGATGAATTTTGGTACAGACATAGTTGGGAACCAGGAGACGGACATAGGCATAATTTTTATTAAAAAAAGTGGGATTTGAGGGAGAACGAGGGAAGAAAACGGAAAACTTAGCGTTGCTATTACAAATCAATCAGGCGCAAGAGCAAAAACTGCAGGTCTGCTTGGTGTGTTATACCGAATTTAACGCGAGCAAAGCCGCGGGCGAAAGCTAGTACTCATATAAATGCACTCTAAAATCTATAATACGTTGAATGAAATACATTGTAATTTCATAGTCTACCAGCTCAGAATCCAGAAGCCAAACCTTTCATTTACTGCCCTCTAACTTGTAATTTTTTTCCCACCCCTTGCGCCGTAGCCTCTAATCTTACAGTGAAATTAGGTCGTGTCTCAACTGAGCTGGTCTCCCATGAAAGAGAATGAGCGACACTTAGATACCCTAGATACTGTGGGATGCTAATGCATATGATGTACATACATACTATGACGCTATAGGTCTTGAATTTTATCTGTTGATCGGGTAATCCTTACTAATATTATAAAAGCGAAAGTGAGTTTGTTTGTTTGTTACGTCTTCACGCTTTTGATGAATTTTGCAACAGAGATATTTGGAACCCTGGACATAGGCTAGGGAAAGGGAGAAAGAGGAAAGAAAAGGGAAATCTTAGCCTTGGTATTACAATAAATAAGGCGCAAGGGCAAAAACTACAGGTAGCAGGTACCTGCAAATTAGGAAAGTGGGAATGTGTTACCCCGAATTTAACGCGAGCAAAGCCGCGGGCAAAAGCTAGTTATGGATAAAATTTTGAGATTCCCTTTGAAGATGTTATTATTCAACAGTCCGTTTGTCTGTCTGTAAATACATAATAAATAATAATATATTGTGTTTAATTAAATATCTTGACTTGGCACACGAGGTTGTCGACATGTGGAATGTGAACTCGGCTCTCATTGTGGAGATTGTCGTAACAGAAAACGGCTTGATTGCCAAGAGCCTCGACGAACATCTGTTGAAGCTCTCCTTAGGTAGTTAGATCAAGGGCCTATCCATATTCAGAAGGCAGTACTCCTCGATACGGCCCGCATTATATGAATAGGTTCCTGTCTCTGCAGCCTTAATCACCGGTAGCTTGGACCATGCTCCCGATACCGGCGGACCAGTATTTTTATATTTTTTAATGTTTTTTTTTTTTAAAGAAAGATGTAGATATCAAAAAATGAGAGGCAAAGCAAAATAAAGGATAAAGGATGTGTAATATTTATCAAAAAAACACCGTTTATACCGAATCTGTGGTCCCTACAAGCTGTGAAAAACAAAACCCTCTAAATCCATCCAGTCAAAAGATTAGAGAAAGGCCGTTTATGTTATTAAGTTTGTACGGAACCCTCGATGCGCGAATCTGGCTAGTACTTGGCCGTTTTATTTCAAGTTATGACAAGTCATCCTTATCACAAACGAGCTATATTAAGTAAAATTACCAGAATTTTTAGGATCATAGCACATTCTGAAGTTTCTGCAAACCCCCACGAGAAAGCGGCGTTTAAAAGTATGGTAATTGTGGGGACACAAATACCAAAAGTGCCGATGAGGCAGAAAGCAATGTGCCCCACGCAGTTGAATCGGCGGCCAGTCGATTGCCCGTCGCCGCGGCTAGTGTACATGTTTACGTGACTAGTATTAAGACATTTATGTATCCTCACGTGTAATCATTGATAAATGATAAATGATGTTTATTTTGCAAGTAGGTTTTCACAAACACTTTTACACGTCTTTTTTTAAACTAGATGAGGTCGGTGTTTCGTATCCGACTACTCTGAGAAGAAACAGCCGAAACAAACTCAGAGGTCATAGTCTCTTTTAAGGTCCAGACAAAATATCTTGGTCAACTTACATGAGGACTATGCAGACTAGTGTCTGAAATGGTCTTTTAAGAAAGCACCACACAGATTGAGTGGACCTGTCCAGTCAGTGCACGCATTTGTCAGTTATCGTGTAGCTCGACTCAAAACCCAAGGAGCTCAACGAAACGACGAACAATACCAAAAAAAGGACATTTGTGTAGGTCCCTTATAGTACTCAAACTGCCAGACAATCGTCAAAAACAAACAAAGTAAATAAAAGTTATGGTCCACATGGTCCTCACATTTACAATAAACAACTACAGACAAGAAAATATTTACAAAATTAAATTAATGAGATCATAATGAAATCATAAAATGTCACAAATCAAAAATAATAATAAAAAAAAATGTAAAGTATAAAAAAAATAAAAATTAATAAAATGTAAATAATAATGTCAAATCATCAAATGTCAGTGTATAAAATAAAGGAATAAACAACAAATAAATGAAACAAAGAAAAATTTTGACACTCACTGAGTAAATTAAATTGGAGCAGCTTAATCCCAAGCCTTTTTATCTTCAAGGTAATGATTAACATTATAGTAAGCTTTCAGAGATAGCTTACATTTTACAAAAGATTTAAATTTATTGAGGCTTAGTGTTTGAACATCGTTTGGGAGTTTATTATAATAACGTATACATTGGCATGTGAACGTACCCCCTATTTTTTTGAGCCTCGTTGCTGGAACAACAAATTTATGTTTGTTCCTCGTATTTATGTCGTGGATATCACTGTATTTTTTAAACAATTTTATATTTTTATGCGCGTACAAAAGGTTTTCGTAAATAAACTGAGAGGGCACAGTAAGTATATTAATATCTTTGAATTTTTCTCTGAGGGAGTGTCTGGGACTTAATTTATAAATTGATCGAATTGCCCTCTTTTGCAAAATAAAAATTGACTGTATATCGGCGGCATGGCCCCACAAGAGAATACCATACGACATCACACTGTGGAAATAACTAAAATAAACTAAACGGGCTGTCTCTAAATCAGTCAAATCACGAATTTTTCTGACGGCGTATGCTGCAGAGCTAAGTTTTTTTGACAACTTATCTATATGAGGGCCCCACTGAAGCTTAGCATCCAAAGTTAAGCCTAAGAACACTGTGTTATCTTCCGGTTTCAACTCTTCATCCTTGATAAGTACACTAGTTTCCACTTGTCTAACATGAGGTAACGTAAACTTAATGCATTTGGTCTTTTTCTCATTCAGAAGTAAATTATTAACGTTAAACCAATTAACAACCACTGCCAGAGCGCTATTAACATCGTCAGTAGCTAGCTGCTGACGTTTTAGTTTAAAAAAAAGAGAAGTGTCGTCTGCAAACAACACTACATCATGATTATCCTTTATGAGGTAAGGCAAGTCGTTTATATAAATAAGAAACAAAAAAGAAGACATTGAATAGAGTTATATACAAATCTCAAGTGTTTCAGTTCTCCCAACCACACGTAGTATATGCCCCAACAGTAATGAATAAATTAATACCAATCCAGTTTTTGTCAGTAACACTCGTTTCCGCACATATCACTTAATTAATTAATGAAGTAAAGTACAGCAGCGTATTATTCAGAATTAATTACAGCCTGTAGCGAGTCATTTATTTTAATTTAATTAAAACTTTCTCTTTGTGCTGGCTCGGCCATTTTGTTTTCGAGAATGAGCCTGTGAGATTCATGTTCCAACATAATATGTGTTCCGTAGTTCACGGAAACACACATTTACATTTTAAATTACCTGTGTTGAGATTTAAAGAGAAATCTACACAAGTATACGGTGCACGGTACCTAATAATTAGGGTTGTAACGGAACTTCGCCTCCGACTCCGTTACTGCGGAAGCTCCGCAAGAAATCGTTCCTCCGCATCCGCCTCCGCCTCCGTAAAATATATGCGGAGTTATAACGGAGGTGCATTTACGTTAATCGGTACAAAAACGCGCGAGCAGCGACGCTCGACGACGACGACCCAACCGTCCGGCCGAGTCTCGCGCGCGAAATGGTGCAAGAAAAAATCGTATGCGCGCTGGGATCGCGGGTGGGGTGGGGGCGGGCGTAAGTCGAACGAATGAAACACGACAGTTGGTTGGCCGTCCGTTACGAACGAAGTTTTATGTAACACTACTTGAACCTTGAACTGCGATTGTTTTGTTTGTATCAAGTGATTTAGTGCAAATTACTTGTTACGTTTATTTAAGTCACACGATGAAGCCGAAAACAAGTGAGATTTGGCAGTTTTTTTTAGAAATAGATGATAATTTTGCGAAATGTAAAACCTGTGGGAAAAAATATTCAAAGAAAGGTCGAACTACGACACTTAACCACATTAAGCCAGCTGAAATTATTTAGTTCAGCTGGCTTAATCTATGATCCCCTCAGAAATCGTCTGGAAGGTGACAAAGCCGCCAAACTCTTGTTTGTCAAATATAATTTGCCTCTTCTTAATTTTGAATACTAGTGGATTAATTAAGTAATTAAAGCGTACTATCAATGTATGTACCTATTTCATTGAAATACAGACTGTTATTATACCATAAATGAATATTTTTCTATATCCACTTTCACCTCCGCCTCCGCCTCCGTTAATCTCCGCATCCGCGGAGGCAAAACTCATCGCCTCCGCATCCGCCTCCGCCTCCGCTAAGGAGGCCTCCGTTACAACCCTACTAATAATAACAGCCGCTTCGATCAGTGACCATCAAGTTTCTGCGTGTGTCAGAAAACACGTCTTTGGTCTCGGCTGTTATTTGTAGACTTTCAAGTCTTTTTTTGCGGTTGGGAAATCATTAAATAATTTCTCCCGCTCTGGGCGGAGCAGGGGAGAGTGTCAGACTTATACTGACTAAAACCCACTAATGGGTTACGCACAATGGTCCACTGAAAGGACTAAGTGCGGAAACCGGGCCCCCCCCCCCCCAAGAAGCGACGTCCACATGAAGAAGAAGAACCTACTCATGTTTCTTAAATTGCCATTTATGTTCCGGGGCCGCGGTATCTCTTGCGAACAACCTGCAACCGCGGCAGACGATGGCCTTAGCAGGCCCCTCTGCTTTGCTGACATCTCTTTGAGGCGCGCGTGGAACACTAAAGGTCATGGCACATTATACCGGCACCGCAACAGCACCGCTCCAAACCAGCAATTAACTTGTCATTCAATTTAGAGCATTAAATCGTGTGCAGTATAACATATTTCATAATGTCAATATGAAAAAGCCAACGGCGGGCAGTCAGCGCGCTTGCCGCTACCACACAACTCGACTCGCAGCCCGCGTGCTGCAAGCGAGCGGACCTTGTGCGCACAGCGCGCCGACGGCATGCTTAATACGCGCCGACTCCGAGTCGGCAGCGAAACAACGTCATTGCGTCGTCGTACGTCAATAGGCGTGTTCAATCATAAATGCCTAGAAACAATATTGAGTTCGCGTTGACAGCAAGCCTGCACCTCGGACTGTGAGCTTACAAGTCGCGGCCGTCGCGCGGACTGCGAGCTTGCACCTTGCGGACAACGCGTAGTTAGCGCGCTGGCAGCTAGCCGTAGTCTAAAGTCAAGGCGACGCCGTGCTGCAGCTGTGCAGTTGCGGTGCCGGTATAATGTGCTATAACCTTAACGCGCCGTCGACACGGCCTGTCACCACTAGTCGGACGGACGGTAAGCCGCCCATTGCTCATGGCCCTGGCAGGCCCCTCCGCTTTCGTGAAGGGATGAATATACAATGTGAGAACCTAAACCTAAAAAAATACGTGTGGCACTCGGGGACTGCCGCGGTAAATCTATTTTAACTTTCTTCTTCATTTTTATCAACTTATGCATGCAATAAGTAAAAACAATCTAAATAAAATATTTAAAAAGTACTTCCAATGAAAAGAAGTCGCAAAAAGAAACATTTTTTTATCAACTTAGACAATAAATAAAAAACTAAATATAATATTTAAAAAGTACTTCCAATGAAAAGAAGTCGCAAAAAGAAAACAAGACCTTGGGTTTGATCCAGCGTAATGTCGATTGACTATCCGATTCTCTATCAAACACGCTATTAGAACATTAGAATCGGGATTGAAATAACTGACCGTATTGTGTAAACGACGTTAGACAAGCCACACCTCCGTGCCCGTCGGAGTGGGGAGCGTTCGTTACGGAATTTCTCGATTCGGTCCCCGCGCTCAAGGCCCGCGATAGAAGCTATGCAATAGCTTAAAAATATTTATATAATATGTTAAATTGTCTGATTCCATTCTAGTGTAAAAAAACAGGGGATGAGATTATTTAGGTTTTTTAAAAATGACACAAGAAATACAAAGCACGTCTTATCTAGTCGTACGCCAAAATTATTTTGTTGCAGTCAGGTTATAAAAGTGACCCTCAGCCCTCGTAGCCTTTTCCCACTAGTACAGAGGTAGTCATACTTTACAATTATACAAGCTCTCTCACTCTTGTTCTCTGTTTTTCTTAAACGATGCTTGAACACGTCATTTTCTGCATCCTAGCTTACAGAGTATACTTAATACTAAAATAAGCTCAGGTATCGGTCTATATACCAAATATCAACGACAAGCAATATAACCAAGAGTGACCCCAAACGAACCCAATCAAGTCAACTTAGTATTCTGCTAATAAATGTACCCACATTTGGGTGCCACGTTTGCCATACAATTATGCGGGCTAGGGGACCCTTATAAATGAGTTATGGTTCCAACGTTATAACTATAATTAAGTTTCGCTGAGTCGATGTGATCGGCGCAAAAGTTCCAGATCTGCTCCGTAATTACGGTGTCGTGTACGATGTGTTAAGTTTCAAATAAGTTTTGGGTGAGTAGGATTTATGGGGACGAGTTTGACGTTTTAGAAACTTTGGGATTAGGTTCAAGGACTTGGCATCCGCTTTATGGTACTAGAATCATTTGTAGCTTTGTTGGGGAGTTTGTTCCACCACTTTTTCTTCTTAGCTAAACACTAGGAAGTGGCGAAGAGTGGGCGTTTTAGGGGACTGTCTTGTGTTATGACGTTCAGAAAGTGCTGAACATGACTTTTTGATTTTAGCTGAATAGGATTTTTAGCTGGGTAAAGAAACTGATGGACGGTGGCACGGTACCTTCGGACTTTGCAAGTATCGAAATCACATTAATTTTATTAAGGCGAAAGTTTTTATGTTAGTGCATATGTTTGTAACACATTTACGCTCAAACAGCTTAACGGAATTTTATCAAATTAAATGTAGATAGCTTAAACCCCGAATTAACACACAGTCTGCTTGTTATATCGGTGTACGTGGGTTAAGCTGCAGGGCGCAGCTAGTATCTGAATAAAATATAAAGAGAAACCGAGAACGGCACCATTACAAAAAAAAAAAACAAAATATTTATAAACAATTTTAATACAGCAGAACAAAAAAAGAAAACAGTAATAAAACTTGTTGGTAAAAAATCGGCATTTTCTGGCGTCAAAAAATATAAACAAGCCGCAATTTTCTAAAACTAAAGAGTCCCTAAAAAAATCTGGGATTACTGGTTTTACCATCTGGGTGCCGCCTTTATAATGTGGACCGGGCGGGGACTGGGATAAAAAGGGTATAAGATACCTACTTACCAAATTTCATCCAATTCGGTCCAGATGTTTGAGCGTGAAGGACAAACAAACATACACATACAGACAAACTTTCCATTTTACAATATAAGATAATAAATATAAGATAGTTCGTAACCACTATTTAGGCCCGTCTACCAATTAAAAATCTTTTTTATATTTTTTTTTAATTGTATTTATTAGTTTATTTTATATGTTTAAGTGTATAATTAGTATCCGTATAAATATATATGTTTTCATAAACAAATAGTTTTAGATATATATATATATAATTATATTTTTGTACCCTATCACAATGTTGTCGTATTTTACCAAAAGGTTGACTGGTAGAGAATGCCTTATCTCATTAAGTCCGCCTATGTACCACTATTGTACATGAAGTTTAAATAAATAAGACGGCACGGTTGTCGCAGTGGCTGAGCGAGCGGCTGCTGCGCTCCGTGTCACGGCTTCGATTCCCGCACGAAAAAAAAATATTTGCCTACAAATAGACGCAAGTAAACGCACCCACGATACAGGACAAATTCCTAGTGTGGGGCAAAGTTTTTATAAAAAAAATACTCACGATATTTTTTTATTCCATTTGTGTCTAATACATCCGAGTGTTATCCCCCAGGATTATGTTCCACTGCACAGTCAGTCTGCAGATGATTGCGTCCTGGATCAAAGTGCAACGGCTAATCGGTGGCTGATTGAATACGTGATGAGCTCTCGACTAGTGTTGTCCCACATTACAAGTCCCGGTAACATCATCTTCGCTTTTGTCAAACTATGTTAGGACTGTCTTTCAGTCTAACCGGTTGCAGCTAAATAATACTCAAACTCAAAGCATTGATTTTATTAAGACCATTACAAGCATTTTTGAATGTAAATAACAAAAAGGTAAAGGCTACAGTTCTAGTCACGAGGCATAATAACTTGTGAAGGCACTGCAATTGCCCATTTCAAAGCGTAAATCTCTAAGGGGAAGAATTGACAAGAAACTCCATGGACACTCTTTCTATTCATAACTAGCTTGCGCCTGCGGCTTCGCCCGAGTGATGATCGAAAAAAAGTATCCTGTATGTTATTCCAGACTATAATCTACCTTTGTGTCAAATTTCATCAAGATCCGTTCAGCCGTTTTGACGTGAAAGAGTAACAAACAGCCATACATCCTCATAAACATTTGCATTTATAATATAAGTAGGAAAGTAGGATGTTTTTACAAGATCATTGAACTTACATCATTCATGTCGAGACTATACATTTATGTTAGAATAATATAGTTAAACGTGTTCATAAATCTAACACAGTTACTGGAAAATATGGTCTTTCGTAACACGGGATTAAAATACGCGACAAAACGCTTTGTTATTTTTGTCACCGTTCGTATATGTTGGTGAAAATTCAATGTCGATCACACGTTTATTGAAACTGATTCTTGCTATTGACATTGATCGACGGCTTTCGGGAAAACCTGTGCGTTAAAACACTCTCAATAAAGCTTGTTTTCGTATGTTTGTGTTTTTTTATCTATTGGAAATCATCCGCAGCTCTGAGCGGGGCGGGGAGGGGGGGGGGGGGGGAGGGTCAAACTTTTCTTTATAATCTTTCTTTAAAACAACACAACCCGCAACCCTGCGCATGCTCTCATGATCCTCTACTTTGCTGACATCTATTTGAGGCGCGCGTCGAACACGAACGCGCACTCGACACAGCCTGTCGCCGCTAGACGGACGGACGGTGAAAAAGTTTGGTTCGATGGATATATTGTTTCTTCCTCAAACACGCCAGAACGTCTAAACGGATTTGAATGAAATTTATAAATCTACTAGCTGTGCCCAGCGGTTTCACTCGTTGCTCAGGTCCCCCTTCTCACAACACAGTACAAAACAGTGTGGTGTTGCGACGATTATTTTTGTTGTTTTATACAGGTCTTTTGTACATAATAAATAATAATTTCGTTCCATCCCGGTGTCCCTTGACACCTTTCAAGTTTTTTTTTTTTTTATCATAATCTGGAATATAACATAGATTGCAAGAATAAGATTACAACAAATATAAGGTTTACTTTTAATTGTCCCACGGGATCGCATTACGGGGATAAATGTTTATAGGTACATCTAAAATGAAGCTGTATGTTAGTGTGTCCTTATGTCATTTTTTAAAGTCGTTTATATTATTGAGTCTGCTAGAACAGAGGGGTTCATGCAGGTGAAGGCCTCCTCCAAAGATCTCCAGTCTTGTCTAGACTGGTCTTGTGGAGATTGTTTGTCATCTAGTTTATTCCAGCATCTTTTTTATAAAAGTCCCCCACTGCGATGAAAATTTTTGTTTGTAGAATTACTGCCTAACAACTGAATTAACACAAATTATGCGTTTAGTCCTTTCTGATATAGGGTATGCCATTCCATTTTGGATAAGTCCAACATCCCACATATTAAAATTAAACTCTCGAGTCAGAGATTCCCTTTCATCTTTGTTCCTAGCACATTCCATCGGCAAATGTAAAAGTTACATCTTGATTTTTTCTATTTAGTTAATTTTTTTTGACACGGCCGTCGTGTTCTTCTATTTTTTACTTCATCTTCCCATCTGGTATAGGGTCTCCCCTTCTTGCGCCCTCTTTGGAGGCCAATAGAAAGCCACAGGCATCAGCAAGTAAACTATGCATTTCCCGGGGTCTTAATCACAGTAAATAATTTGATTTCCCAAGCAAGCCCAACACTTTAGAGGGGCCTGCCAGAGCCACCGCCTGCCGGGGTTGCGGGTTGTTCGAAAGAGATACCGCGGCCTCGGAACGTAAAGGGCAATAGAAGGACCATGGGTGGGTTTTTGGTCAGTACAAGTCTGATACTCCCCCCCGCTCCGCACAGACCGGGGTAAGTTATTTGATGCTTTCCCACCCCAAAAAAAATAAGGCTAACACCCCAATCCCGGAGTTTTCTTGACAGCACTACGCAGTCGTCGCATTTAATATTTATTGGTGCTGTCTGCCACCCTAGAGCGGAATTAACTTCTTTCACCACTACCGTACTACCAGAAATGTTTATTTTTCTGCAAAAAAGAAAGAAAGAAGAATTTGCTTTATAAATTTAAAATGTATTTTTATAGAGCAATCTTATTTTTTACAGACATAACAAAATGGGTAGTATTGTTATCTCAAATTGCAATAGGAAAGCAATAATGGAATATACTAGCTGTGCCCAGCAGTTCTACCCGCTGCTCAGCTCCTTTTCTGAAGACGGCCACCCTTATCTAATTGTCATTAGATTACGACCGATTCTTAGGCTTACCGAATCATCCCTTTTTCCTGCCCTTGTCCCATTCTATTTGGGGTCGGTGCTACACGTTTTCTTTTTCCATTCTCCCCTGTCAGACGTCACGGCATCATTTACTCCCTTCTCCTTCATATCATTGCTTACACAATTCATACATTTTCTTTGGCTTTTCTCACCCTCTCTATCCATCAATATTCGTATCTATCACTTTTTTAGTCACACGTGCTTCAGACTAACCATCATTTGGTTAGTCTGAAGCACGTGTGACATATTAAATTTCATAAAAAATGGTCAATCCGTTTCGGAGGATTATGGCAACTAAAACTGTGACACGAAAATTTTATATAATATATAAGAAGATTTACCAAACAGCCAGCAGGTAGCAATGACAAATTGAATGGAATTTGTCAAACAAATAAAGAGCCGAGAGTTATGAACCTTAATGTAATTATCGGACAGTCCAATATCCCTTATCAATTTCTCAGCAATGCGGATCCACTCAGCTGTACATATATTTTAAACGACATTAAGAGCTTGAAAACATACAGGAGTACATTTGCAATTTGCCCGCTGCGCGCTTTTGTAATTTCGACTTGTTTATTACCCGGAGAAGATAAAAATGACTATCACAAATTATAATTGAATCAAGCAGGTTGATCATGCAAAATATTTGGTTCCTTCAACAAACAGAAAATGCTGTATCCGAGAAGCCGACAATATCATAGTTTTGAAAGTCGTCACAGGTCGAAAATGTGACAAATCTTACCAAGGAGTATCGTATTATTATATTACACGGCAGTGGTGGTGGTGGACGGAGTAGTGGTAGAATAATATTCTTTATTATGTACACCATACAAATTACAAGAATAAGATTATCATTATCATCATTTTCCTGCCCTTGTCCCATTCTATTTGGGGTCGGCGCAACACGTTTTTTTCTTCCATTCTCCCCTATCAGACGTAACGGCATCATTTACTCCTTTATCCTTCATATCATAAAGAATAAGAGTATACAACTTACAAATAAGGTGACACAATGGGCGATGTTATCGCGATCTTTTCAAGACAACCTTTAGGCCCTTGCCTTTGCGAAGTCTGGATTTAGGGCACGGTATCTGCGGACTTTGCAAGTATCGATATCACATTAATTTTATTAAGGCGAAAGTTTATATGTTAGTGTGTATGTTTGTAACACATTTACGCTCAAACAGCTTAACGGAATTTTATCAAATTAAATGTAGATAGCTTAAACCCCGAATTAACACACAGTCTACTTGTTATCGGTGTACGTGGGTTAAGCTGCAAGGCGCAGCTAGTTTCTGAATCCTTATCCTTACTAATATTATAAAAGCGAAAGTGAGTTTGTTTGTTTGTTACCTCTTCACGCTTTAATGGCTAAACCGATTTTGATGAATTTTGGTACAGAGATAGTTGGGAACCAGGAGACGGACATAGGTTAATTTTTATTAAAAAAAAGTGGGATATGAGGGAGAACGAGGGAAGAAAAGGGAAAACTTAGCGTTGCTATTACAAATCAATCAGGCGCAAGAGCAAAAACTGCAGGTCTGCTTTGTGTGTTATATCGAATTTAACGCGAGCGAAGCCGCGGGCGAAAGCTAGTAAAATATAAAGAAAACCTTAGAACAGCAACATTACAAAAGTTTCTATCAAAACATTTATAACAATTTTAAGACAGCAGCACCATAATATATTACAAAAAAAGAAAACAGTCATAAAACTTATTGGTACAACATCTGCATTTTTCAGGCGTCAATACTTACTTCCTTACTTAATATTATGACAGCGAAAGTGAGTTTGTTTGTTACGCCTTCACGCCTTTATGGCCAAACCGATTTTGATGAATTTTGGTACAGAGATAGTTAGGACCCTGGAGACGGACATAGGCTTAAAAAAGTGACTATGCCACGCGGACGAAGTCGCGGGCTGAGACTAGTAATTATATAAGCCGCAACCAAATATAGGATTACTGGGTGCCCCCTTTATATTTTTCGGGTGTCGCGGGTTCGATTCCCGCACGGAACAAACATTTGTATGGCCTACATATAGTTGTTTCGGGTCTGGCTATTTGTGTATGTGAGTTTAAATGCTTGTGACCCACGATACAGGACAAATTCCTAGTGTGGGGCAAAGTTTTTATAAAAAAAAAATACAATATTTTTTTATTCCATTTGTGTCTAATACATCCGAGTGCTATCCCCCAGGATTATGTTCCACTGCACAGTCAGTCTGCAGATGATTGCGTCCTGGATCAAAGTGCAACGGCTAATCGGTGGCTGATTGAATACGTGATGAGCTCTCGACTAGTGTTGTCCCACATTACAAGTCCCGGTAACATCATCTTCTCTTTTGTCAAACTATGTTAGAACTGTCTTTCAGTCTAACCGGTTGCAGCTAAATAATACTCAAACTCAAAGCATATATTTTATTAAGACCATTACAAGCATTTTTGAATGTAAATAACAAAAAGGTAAAGGCTACAGTTCTAGACACGAGTCATAATATTCTTATTCTTATTCTTTATTGCACACAAAACAATAATAAACACACAAATTACAATATACAGCTTATGTACAACGGCGAGCTTAACCCAGAATTGGGTTAAATAACTTGTGAAGGCATTGCAATTGCCTATTTCAAAGCGTAAATCTCTATGGGGAAGAATTGACAAGAAACTCCATGGACACTCTTTCTATTCATGGCCTGTTGGTCTAGTGGTTAGTGGCCCTGACTGCTGAGCCGGAGGTCGTGGGTTCGATTCCCACCCAGGACAATCTTTGTGTGATGAGCATGATTGTTTGTTCTGTGTCTGGGTGTGATTTATCTATAATATGTATGTATTTATAAATTATATAAGTATGTATATCAGTTGTCTGGTTACCATAACACAAGCTCTGCTTAGCTTGGGATCAGATAGCCGTGTGTGAGTTGTCCCAAGATATTTATTTATTTATTTAACTAGCTTGCGCCTGCGGCTTCGCCCGAGTGATGATCGAAAAAAAAAGTATCCTGTATGTTATTCCAGACTATAATCTACCTTTGTGTCAAATTTCATCAAGATCCGTTCAGCCGTTTTGAACTGAAAGAGTAACAAACAGCCATACATCCTCACAAACATTTGCATTTATAATATTAGTAGGAAAGTAAGATGTTTTTACAAGATCATTGAACTTACATCATTCATGTCGAGACTATACATTTATGTAAGAGCGGGCGGACTCGGGGATCTCAAATGATAACGATCAGACATTTTGTAATCACTTTTTATCACTCACAACCAATGATTCACACTTACTTAATTTTACAAGGAGATGTACACAGTTCAAAATACAATTTAATACTGACCACTCTGCGACTAGAGCGAGCCTATTTATACGTTTAAACAACTGTCAACGTCAGACTGCAACGACTTCCGTTGACATTTGTTTTACACTAAAATTTTGATTATAAAAATAATGTAATTGCGCACAATATTTGATTTGTAATTAATAACACTTTTTGAATACTTTAAATTGTAAAGGGGGATGCCAAGCCTCCATAGTGAGTTAGGCCCACAGTGCACACAAGTAACATTAAATGTTAATATTAGTATGCCCCCCAAATAATATATTGATAAAAGAAAATTATTAAAAAAATGTTGGAGTTTCCAAACTATAAGGTTTTTTTTAAGTGCCGTACACAAGTATTGAAAACTCTTCCTACATAACATATTAAAGTTAAATATATTATTTAAATATTACAGATAGTTGAAAATAAAACAATATATTGATAGAAAACATTTAATTCATCATAAAACTAAAACATTGTCAAAAAATTGAGCAGGAGGAAAAATATTAGTGTGACACAGACAGGCTGCAAAAAAATATTTTATAATGTTAGCCTTTTAAACATTTCAGAGCAATCTTACTGCATTCAATAGGATTCTAAAAATAGTATAGTTTGTTATCTTAACCTGTTGTGGCGCAATTTGATATGCAATCACATTCCTTATTTGGTCAACCGTTGTGGTGTATCAATGATCAGCGAATGTGACCTTTGCCTTAAAAGAGAGGTGCCACAGCTAATAGACATATGAATGTGGACAACAATAGGGTCTGTTGAGTGTTGACTTATTGGCTGCCTGATTTTATTCCATGCTTTGGTCCAACATGCATGGCACACCAAACTATCACTGTCTTGTAACTGACTGGAAAAGAAAAACAATATTATGTGAGTATTTGTTTGCATGTATGAATAGGTACCTATCTTATTTTGAGTCATGTTTGCACATTATTATTACAGTTGTAAAACTTATTATAGTTACCTATTGATGTCCAACCCATCTTTTTACGAGAGATCGAACTTCGACGATTTCAAAAGGGTGTCTTCGCAATATTGATATATTGAAATTACAATTTATTTACACAGCGTACATATCCACTTGCAACAGTTCGCAGAGAAGAACTCAAACCAGGTTGTATGCCGGGGGTCTTCGATAGGTACTGACATCAAATCCAAGTTATCGTCAAATCAATGTTTTGCAACAAATCTTAATTTTTCCCGGATATTAAATTGGCAACCTAGCAAATGTCTGTTTATTTCCTTGTATCGTTTCAATATTTAATTTTATTAAAAAGTGTTACTTACTTATATCGCGTCCTGAATAGAAGAGTTAATAACGTAAAATTTCCATATTTTTTTTTACTAAATTATTTTTTTTGTGCATTTCTGGGCCTAAATTCGGCATTCCCCTTTAGTTAGGTAACAATTTTATTTAAAAAAAAACTAACAGTTAAGGTTCCAATTTCCTTCTTAGACTTTTAAATAAATACTTAAATAAAAACAAAACTTAAAATTAACAATTCTCAATGCGATTTTATAATATAATGCAAAATCACTTATTTAATTATTGCACTGATTCGTATTTTCGTGACGTCATCAGCCGACGTTTGATTTAGTCCATGGTAATGTTTTGATTTGCCAGTGCAGCGCTATCATTTATGTTAGAATAATATAGTTAAACGTACATAAATCTAACACAGTTACTGGAAAAAAAACCGGCCAAGAGCGTGTCGGGCCACGCTCAGTGTAGGGTTCCGTAGTTTCCCGTCCGTCACAATAAGTGTTCCCACTTATGAGTTTAAAGGTGGAGGAGGAAATTATTTTGTACAACTTTTTGTCTTTTTTGTACAAAAACTATTGTGTCAATCAAGTTCAAAATAATTTTCCTAGAAAGTCCTTATAAAGTTCTACTTTTCTGATTTTTTTCATATTTTCTAAACTTACAGTTCAAAAGTTAGAGTTAGGACACATTGTTTTTTTCCTTTTGGAGCGATTATTTCCGAAATTTTAGACATTATCAAAAAATGATTTTAGTAAACCCCTATTCATTTTTAAATACCTTTCCAACAATATATCACACGTTAGGGTTGAAATTAAAAAAAAAATCACTTCCCACTTTACATATAGGGTGGCTACCCTAATAAAACATTTTTTTTCAATTTTTATTTTACCACTTTGTCGGCGTGATTGATATACACATATATTGGTACCAAATTTCAGCTTTCTAGTGCTAACGGTCACAGAGATTAAGCGAGGACGGACGGACGGACGGACAGACAGACAGACATGGCGAAACTATAAGGGTTCCTAGTTGACTACGGAACCCTAAAAAAGGGGATTCGTAACACGGGATTAAAATAAAATACGCGACAAAACGCTTTGTTATTTTTGTCACCGTTCGTATATGTTGGTGAAAATTCAATGTCGATCACACGTTTATTGAAACTGATTCTTGCTATTGACATTGATCGACGGCTTTCGGGAAAACCTGTGCGTTAAAACACTCTCAATAAAGCTTGTTTTTGTATGTTTGTGTTTTCTTTATGTATTGGAAATCATCCGCAGCTCTAAGCGGGGCGGGGGGGGGGGGGGGGGGTAGTGTCAAACTTTTCTTTAAAACAACGCGCACTCGACACAGCCTGTCGCCGCTAGACGGACGGGCGGTGAAAAAGTTTGGTTAGATGGATATATTATGTTTCTTACTCCAACACGCCAGAACGTTTAAACGGATTTGAATGAAATTTATAAATCTACTAGCTGTGCCCAGCGGTTTCACTCGTTGCTCAGGTCCCCCTTCTCACAACACAGTACAAAACAGTGTGGTGTTGCGACGATTATTTTTGTTGTTTTATACAGGTCTTTTGTACATAATAAATAATAATTTCGTTCCATCCCGGTGTCCCTTGACACCTTTCAAGTTTTTTTTTTTTTATCATAATCTGGAATATAACATAGATTGCAAGAATAAGATTACAACAAATATAAGGTTTACTTTTAATTGTCCCACGGGATCGCATTACGGGGATAAATGTTTATAGGTACATCTAAAATGAAGCTGTATGTTAGTGTGTCCTTATGTCATTTTTTAAAGTCGTTTATATTATTGAGTCTGCTAGAACAGAGGGGTTCATGCAGGTGAAGGCCTCCTCCAAAGATCTCCAGTCTTGTCTAGACTGGTCTTGTGGAGATTGTTTGTCATCTAGTTTATTCCAGCATCTTTTTTATAAAAGTCCCCCACTGCGATGAAAATTTTTGTTTGTAGAATTACTGCCTAACAACTGAATTAACACAAATTATGCGTTTAGTCCTTTCTGATATAGGGTATGCCATTCCATTTTGGATAAGTCCAACATCCCACATATTAAAATTAAACTCTCGAGTCAGAGATTCCCTTTCATCTTTGTTCCTAGCACATTCCATCGGCAAATGTAAAAGTTACATCTTGATTTTTTCTATTTAGTTAATTTTTTTTGACACGGCCGTCGTGTTCTTCTATTTTTTACTTCATCTTCCCATCTGGTATAGGGTCTCCCCTTCTTGCGCCCTCTTTGGAGGCCAATAGAAAGCCACAGGCATCAGCAAGTAAACTATGCATTTCCCGGGGTCTTAATCACAGTAAATAATTTGATTTCCCAAGCAAGCCCAACACTTTAGAGGGGCCTGCCAGAGCCACCGCCTGCCGGGGTTGCGGGTTGTTCGAAAGAGATACCGCGGCCTCGGAACGTAAAGGGCAATAGAAGGACCATGGGTGGGTTTTTGGTCAGTACAAGTCTGATACTCCCCCCCGCTCCGCACAGACCGGGGTAAGTTATTTGATGCTTTCCCACCCCAAAAAAAATAAGGCTAACACCCCAATCCCGGAGTTTTCTTGACAGCACTACGCAGTCGTCGCATTTAATATTTATTGGTGCTGTCTGCCACCCTAGAGCGGAATTAACTTCTTTCACCACTACCGTACTACCAGAAATGTTTATTTTTCTGCAAAAAAGAAAGAAAGAAGAATTTGCTTTATAAATTTAAAATGTATTTTTATAGAGCAATCTTATTTTTTACAGACATAACAAAATGGGTAGTATTGTTATCTCAAATTGCAATAGGAAAGCAATAATGGAATATACTAGCTGTGCCCAGCAGTTCTACCCGCTGCTCAGCTCCTTTTCTGAAGACGGCCACCCTTATCTAATTGTCATTAGATTACGACCGATTCTTAGGCTTACCGAATCATCCCTTTTTCCTGCCCTTGTCCCATTCTATTTGGGGTCGGTGCTACACGTTTTCTTTTTCCATTCTCCCCTGTCAGACGTCACGGCATCATTTACTCCCTTCTCCTTCATATCATTGCTTACACAATTCATACATTTTCTTTGGCTTTTCTCACCCTCTCTATCCATCAATATTCGTATCTATCACTTTTTTAGTCACACGTGCTTCAGACTAACCATCATTTGGTTAGTCTGAAGCACGTGTGACATATTAAATTTCATAAAAAATGGTCAATCCGTTTCGGAGGATTATGGCAACTAAAACTGTGACACGAAAATTTTATATAATATATAAGAAGATTTACCAAACAGCCAGCAGGTAGCAATGACAAATTGAATGGAATTTGTCAAACAAATAAAGAGCCGAGAGTTATGAACCTTAATGTAATTATCGGACAGTCCAATATCCCTTATCAATTTCTCAGCAATGCGGATCCACTCAGCTGTACATATATTTTAAACGACATTAAGAGCTTGAAAACATACAGGAGTACATTTGCAATTTGCCCGCTGCGCGCTTTTGTAATTTCGACTTGTTTATTACCCGGAGAAGATAAAAATGACTATCACAAATTATAATTGAATCAAGCAGGTTGATCATGCAAAATATTTGGTTCCTTCAACAAACAGAAAATGCTGTATCCGAGAAGCCGACAATATCATAGTTTTGAAAGTCGTCACAGGTCGAAAATGTGACAAATCTTACCAAGGAGTATCGTATTATTATATTACACGGTAGTGGTGGTGGTGGACGGAGTAGTGGTAGAATAATATTCTTTATTATGTACACCATACAAATTACAAGAATAAGATTATCATTATCATCATTTTCCTGCCCTTGTCCCATTCTATTTGGGGTCGGCGCAACACGTTTTTTTCTTCCATTCTCCCCTATCAGACGTAACGGCATCATTTACTCCTTTATCCTTCATATCATAAAGAATAAGAGTATACAACTTACAAATAAGGTGACACAATGGGCGATGTTATCGCGATCTTTTCAAGACAACCTTTAGGCCCTTGCCTTTGCGAAGTCTGGATTTAGGTCCAGTGTATGGCATTAGGCTCGCCTCCTATTACTATGACTTAATCAAAACTGGTGAAATGTGAGTCTACTACGTCTAATCTTATCCATCAGGGAATACCATCGTGATATTATGTATTGTATTATCTAGTATTAATTATGTTGTGGAGGTCCTATAGGCAGTGGCTCCATGAAAATAGTATTCAGTTAAATCTCGGAAGACTAGAAGCCGATCCCAAACTAATTGGGAAAAAGCTAGGCGATGATAGTGATTCACAATAATTCAGTACAAAAGTCCACAATAAAAATCCCTATGTTTCCACAGAGATCCTTTCAGTATTTCAAATTTCGAACTCTCATTGGGAGATTCTTTAAACGGGAATGTCGATTGCCAGCACTCCGCATTATTGTATTCGAACTATTTCATAAAACTCTATTGAATATTGCACTGGCAACACACATGTTTCTACTGTTCTGCGACACACTGAAATTGAATTTCGCCAGTACGTGTTATGTTATTGAAGAAAATCGGTAGTATGTGAAATGGAAGTGTTCCAGATATTTTTCACGTTATGAGAAAAATATGACATCGAAAAATTTAAGAGCTCTGTCTTCAAAAATCGTTACAAGGGTAAACTGTTTTTTTTTAAACATTGCTCCATACAAGGATTTTTTTCTGTATCATGGGTGCATTTACAAACATTTAAACTCACATACACAACCAGACAGACTCGAAACAACTACCATATAAATATTTATTCCGTGCGGGGATCGAACCCGAGACACGCAGTTGTATAGCTACTCGTACGCACTGCTAATTAAGTTTTTCTATTGGAAATCTATAGGAAGCGAAGCCATGTCATACTGGAAATTAATAGCTTGATGTGCAGCCGTGTGTACATCTGTTTCAAAATAGGTATAAAAAATATATAAATAAGTTTTAACCAGAAATTATTTAACAAGTTTTTTTTCCTTCCGGGTATTATATTACCCAGTACTGGGTTTCGGAAGTAGTCACACCATGTGATATAGTGCTATTCCGCTGTATCTGGTTAGACTGAAAGCCGACCCCAACTTAGTAAGGAAAAAAAAACGTTTCAAAACTTGTTCCTATGTAGAATTATTTGCCTTATCGACGGTGCATTCGTGTTCCACGCGCGCCTCAAAGAGATGACAGCAAAGCAGAGGGGCCTGCCAGGGCCACTTTTTGTCGGGTTGTTCGAAAGTCATACCGGAGCCCCAGAACACGAAGTCATTTCAAAAGTTCCCATCCGAAAAATTATTTCATAAAACCTTTTTCGAAAAGTTTTGTTAAATTTTCTTATTTAATTATGCTACTAACATAATTATATTATTATACTCCCAAAAGAAAAAAAAACTCATAGCATAATACTAAAACTATTTATTTGAAATACAAAACCATAGGTCCTACATTGAGAGACCTATATATTATTTCCCTCTCGTTCTCAAGTAAAAGTTAATAGAACTTATATCCCCTCTATATCTGAGGGGTTTCAGATTTGGAGACCCTACAAATTCTTTCTCGAAAAGATTTAATATGGTAGGGGATGATAACTTGTGGTTAGGTATATTGGGTGTTAGGTTTTCTTAAGTTCACACGACGGCACATCAAGTTACAAGATTCCAGTGTAACTTGACCTCTTTTTATGTAGATATGCCGTACACTTAAAGATCCGCATAAACTGGTATTTATGGCTTCATTGGGAGTCGTGCGTACCTCTTTCAGATGTTTGTTAGGGTTCTGTACCTACCTCAAAACAAAAAAACTAAACTTTCATAGAATCACTTTGTTGTTCGTCTGCCTGTTAAGATCCTTTATCTCGAGAACGTGAGGAGGTATCAAGTTGAAATTTAAACCATAAGTATACTGAAATCTGTAGTTTCTTGAAATCATGAATAAATCAAGCCAGGTCTATGCCGTCAAAAGATATGGCCGTTTTTGTTGCAAGTTTGTACGGAATCCATGGTGCGCGATTTCGACTCGTACTTGCTATTTTTTTTCTGTATTATTTTACACACTGTCAGAGATCCAATTCTCCTAATATAAAACTAAATGCTGAATCTGAGTGTCCCAGACAGCAACCAAATGATTAAATTAAAACTAGATCTGTGTGAATTAAATCTCAATTTCCCTGTCTAGAAAAAAACTTTTGACTAATATCTCAAATTAGTTAACTAAATCCTACTAATGATATAAATACGAATGTTTGTGAGGATGCATATTAAAGAAAGAAAGAAAAAACATTTATTAGTCGCAAATTACGACGAGCAACAAAATAACAAAAAAATAAAATAAACATTCAACATGCAAAGTATCACAAACATTTACAAATACATATATATGGGACTAAATAAAAATAGCTTGCACGTCGTGACTGCGAGAGGTAGGTCACCACTCAGCGTGATGCTGTGCCATGGGAGCCCACAGCACAGCGCTGGTTTTCAGTGGTCAACCCGTGAGTAAAACGTACGGAAGTCAAAACAGCATATAATATAAATGTTTTAAATACTTAAATTAATAAAAAAAAATAAAAAAATATTATTAAATTAAGTTGGGTAGGCCTTTAGTGTGGGACGCATCGTGCGTCGATACTCTTGCGCCATCCCATTTTCCTAGCTCTTCGTGCTGCGCTGGCGCTGCTGCTGCGGCTGCAGAGAACCTCAAGCGGCGTAAATATAGTAACCTTATTGGGAACTATATTTTTGAGCCGTTTGGGGTTGAAACTCTGGGACCGTGGGGTCCTTGTGCTCACAGCCTTTTTAAGGAAATTTCAAAACGTTTGGTTGACACTTCCCGTGACCCAAGGGCTGGCTTTTACTTTGGCCAGAGGCTTAGCGTTGCCATACAACGTGGCAACGCGGCCAGTCTCTTGGGGACATTGCCAACTGACAGCGTTGAGGACGAATTTTTTGACGCTATTTTTTAATTTATTTATAAGTTTAGTTTAGTTTAATAATTTTAGTTTATAACACATTTTACTAATTATATAAAAAACAAATCTAATAGTTTTGAGATTTAGAAAACAAAAACTAAAATAAAACAACCCAATAATTTGACGTGACACTATAAATATGTCGGCACGTAATGGCATGTCAATGTCAAGAACGCTAAGAGTGGCAGGTTGGATATTTGTTACTCTTTCCCGTCAAAACGGCTGAACGGATCTTGATGAAATTTGGCACAGAGGTAGATTATAGTCTGGAATAACACGTAGGATATTTTTTTTGATATCACGCGGTGGAAGCTGCGGGTGCCAGCTAGTTGTTTGCATAATTTCTTGCCTAGGTTGGACTTTGACCACCCGCTACATCATGCCTCGAAAAGCACGTTAAGGCGCCACCCCGACCAAAACGCCGCGCAAGCCGTTTTTGTACAGTTTTCTAGAGCTATCTACTTGTTATTTAAAACGAACTAAGTAACAAAAAAAATACATTAAATTTCATTATAATCTTGATTCGAATTTGCTGAATTGCGAAGGGCAGGGCGTTTTTGTGGGACTGTCTCTTGTAATGTGACGTTCAAAAAGTGCTGATTATCAGCCTAATTTGAATAAATGACTTTTGACTTTGACTTTATTCCATTATTGTAGATTTAGTTTTTATTTTTATTAAGTCATTATTTAGTAAATCTCCTTACAACAAAGCCCCAGAAATGAGAAAAAATATCAATAACATGCATCTCCTCGCAAAGTAAACATTGTTTAATTTTGCTACTGACACTAATCCTTACTATCCTTACTATCCTTACTATCCTTACTAATATTATAAAAGCGAAAGTGAGTTTGTTTGTTTGTTTGTTTGTTACCTCTTCACGCTTTAATGGCTAAACCGATTTGGATGAATTTTGGTACAGAGACAGTTGGGAACCAGGAGACGGACATAGGCTAATTTTTATTTTAAAAAAGTGGGATATAAGGGAGAACGAGGGAAGAAAAGGGAAAACTTAGCGTTGCTATTACAAATCCATCAGGCGCAAGAGCAAAAACTGCAGGTCTGCTTGGTGTGTTATACCGAATTTAACGCGAGCGAAGCCGCGGGCGAAAGCTAGTGGATTCATAATTCTATAATGAACATTTTGGTAGAAATATTTTTTCCAAAAACCCAATACTTAATTTTATATAGATTTTATTCCAAAAAATAGGCATTATTCACTACTGCTCTCTCTCACTCACTCCTGCGCGGCAAAGAGGGAAACGAATGCTCACGGTTATTTGCGTAGGGTACGGCCTATGTTGGTCCCGGCTATCATTTGTAGATCTTTGACAGTCCTTACAGAAAATCAGTGTCCCGAAAGTAAAGATATTACTCAGTACTAACTGGGCTGTAGTGGTCAGATACGCAGTTGCTTCATATAAAATACTGGTATTCAGCTGCATCCGGTAAGACTGGAAGCTGACCCCAACATGTTAGGAAAAGGCTAGGCAGATGAAGATTATGAAAAAAGTTCAGCACGAAACTAAAATAACATCAGTCTGACAAAATAGTTTTCATGAGACAGTTGTTAGGAACTGACATGAGTTTTATGAAGCTACCCTAAAATTTTAAATTAAAAAAGTTGGTTTGTTCAGTAAAACCACAGCTACAATATCGCTTTATCGCTTACATATGTGGCTTGTGGTCTATTTACTTTTACTGGTTTCGGCGTTTCTTTTTTTAAAATGTTTTCATTGCCAGCGTTATTCTTTGTAGTAACAATACAAGCCTTTTAAGGTTACGTGCTTAAGAGAAAAAAAAGAATAACCCTTTTTTTTTTTGGGTGGGAAATTATCCTATGACTTCCCCCGCTCTGCGCGGAGCGGGGGGGCATGTCAGACTTGTACTGACTAAAACCCACCCATGTTCCTTCTATTGCCCTTTACGTTCCGGGGCCGCGGTATCTCTTTCGAACAACCCGCAACCCCGGCAGGCGGAGGCTCTGGCAAGCCCCTCTGCTTTGCTGACATCTCTTTGAGGCGCGCGTGAAACACGAACGCGCCGTCGACACGGCCTGTCGTCAATCGACGGACAGACGGTGAGCTACCCATTGCTCACCGTCCACAGGCCCGCATCTACGGTGGCCGGGAGTCGTCTCGCGGCGTAAGAATAACCCTCATAGGATCATTTTGTTGTTCGTCTGTCTGTCAAGATCCTTTATCTCGGGCACGTGTAATGGTTTCGATTTGAAATTAAAACCGTTAACTCAAGTCTGTATTCCCTTAAAGCTGTGAAAAAATTAACCCTCTATTTTAAACCTTTATTTTAAATTTCCATTATAGGATCTTGTCGTGGTCCATCTGTCAACACTATTTTTTTGTTCCTTCTTACTTACTTCCCGTTGAACTAGAAAGGCGAACGGCAGAATTCGTACCGCATACTTTTTTTGTTGTTTTGTGATAGAATTTGTACCACTTATTAAGGCAACTAAACCATTCATTTTCATGTAACGTTAGTATTTTTAGCACACTGCATTAATGAATTATATCAATTAAAAGATTTAAGTAATTAAATGTAATATCATCTTAAACTGAACGCAACTAAATGTGGTTATGTTTTTAGAAGTTGCCATTTGTAAAATATCACGAGGTTCAAAATGATAAATGATTATTTAAAAATAGAAATAAGAGTAAATAAAAATAACCTATTACACATTATACCTTACAATGAATAATTATTGCATACAATCTTAATTATTAACTATTTAACTATAGGAATTATTTTCGCCATCAAAGTTTTTTTGTGTTAAAAAAAAATCTTTTCTTGTGTGTGCTTTGTTGTTTTTTTGGTTTATAGTTTGTAACTGCATCTGAGCAATATGGCAAATTATCTGGCCATTTTTACGTTGAGTTGAACTACTGGTGCTCCGTACTCTATCTGTTGATAGTACTTTCGCGAAAGGACGCTGTATCCGATGAGAGTGAAGATATTGTCAATACTAATCGGCTGTGAGTATATCCTAGAGATGTAAGTAGTTTCCAAATAACATTTTGCGTACGAGTGTGTCAGTTACGTTAAGTTATAACTTTTACGTGTTAAAAAGTAGTCCTTACCATTTAATTTACGCGATATGATACTAAAATAAAATGTGTATACTAAAACAAATCTAAACATTATTTGAAAAAATAACAAACACTTGTGGTTGTATAAATATTTACATTTTGTCCTATATCCTGTATAAACACTTGAGTGATCGTTTATATGTATTGGTTACTTGCCTGTTATAATAGTTATTACTCTGTTAGTATGACTGTCATAGTGTCATAGTCATATAAAGCAATGTTGTTCACTCAAAATCACTTAATTATTTTCAGATAACACCTGCTGACTTAGTCATTCACATTCTTCTGATAATATGCCGAGGAGAAGCATAATAATGCATCTAAGTGTTTGTGTTGTGTGCGGACAATCCATACTATGAATCAGTTGACGCAGGATTTTGATTAAAGATGCAAATGAAAAGAACAAAGAATGGCTAACACAGTTGCTACATGGATCCAACCACGAGAGGTATAGCATATATCATATACACATATATCTTGATTTGATGTATGTATGTGTTAAAACAATGTAAATTATTTTCCACTAATACCATGCATTTTTAAATGCAAGCTTTTCTTTATTAATAATTTTTATTTTAGCTTCGTTCTGAAGATGAAGCTTATGTACCGTGTTGTCTAAGAGCTAGAAGAACTAGGGTTGTTTCACCAAATAAAAATATTCAACTCATTGTGCCTGATCATCTGGAGGGTGATCATTATGATTTGATGTGTGCTGTATGTGGTCAGTCTATCCACCCCAAAATCAAATCAAGAGTAGAATCGCGACAACACTGCTCGATTGTTGTAGCACCAGCAGGTATATATGAAATAATAATTATATTTAATTTATAGTAATTAGCTTATAAAAATGTGTCATGCAAATGGCAATTACTATTTTATAATGCTAAATCTGGGACAGTCATGATGGCTCTACTATCAACAAAATATACTGGTTTCACCATTTTCACATAGCCCTTCTCTCTCATATTAACACAACATAGATATTTTTGGTAAAGGTTTTCTGTAAGGTGAAAACCAATCATTGGATGTTATAAACTATTCTGTAGCTTGGTCATGATGGGCGCAATTTATGTCTATCAAACTTAGTGTTTAATTTGTATTTCATAAATGTTATTTATTTACAGATGTCATCCATGAATGAAGTTTGTGGAGTTTGCTGGGGCCAAGCTCGAGATTTGACCTTTTATGTTCCAGAAGAACCAGAAGAAAGATCCCAACATATTGTGTTGCTCAATATAAGAAGAGCGGCTGAAACACCAAGACACTGCATTTTCCAAAGAGTGCATGGAACCAGAGCGAAATACTGTGCCTGAAGAAACCAGGCAAGCTGTATTGGTTAAGTATCAATATTTTATACCAAGAGGAGCTCGTATTTGCTCCTTACATAGACAGGACGCTAATTTTATTATGAAAACCTGTATACTGCTGAGTATAGCCTTAATAGCTGTACTTCCACACACATAGAGGAAATAATTTTTATTTTAATGGAAGGGTTAAGTAACATCTCTTATGAGAATATTCAAAACTACTCCGATGACCAAGTACAGTACTTTATAGGCATAAATAAACAACATCAACAAATATTGGATGTTACAACGAGGCTTAGGAATATGCATCGGGATAGTTTTGCATTAACAGCCTTATTGTGTAAATTAAGGACTGGGGATTCAGAGGACAGATTGTCATATCTATTTCAAGTTCCGATAAGGACCCTAGACACATTAATGTCTGTAGCAATAAATATTTTGCTAACTGATTATGTTCCAGGATTTCTTGTTTTTTCTCATTTAAGAAGGAAGCAAGTGGCAGCAAGAAATTCATACATTGCCGATCACATTTTTGTGAGCCTAATGCACAAGCTGATGAGAGACAATAGCTGATGCAATATAAATATATACACAAAAAAGTAGTAATTACTTATTTCAAAAGGATACATATTCCCTTCATAAATATAGGAATTTATTAAAGCCATTTGTCCTCTGTGCCTCTGATGGATATATTATAGATGTACGCGGACCATATAGTGCCACTACAAATAATGCCACCATAGAGAGATTTATTAAACGAAACTGAATTTAATGATTTTTGTAACTGGATGGGATGCTGCTCACATGTTATGAGCATTATTTGGTACCTTAGTTACGCTTGCCATGAAGATATGACCCGACCTGCCCCTTTCTTAGATAAAATAATATTAAGAATCAATTAGGTAATTATAACAACAATAAAATTAATGTAAGTTCTGCAAAAACAAAGTTGTTTTATTTACCCACACTCAAAACTGCATCAGCACTTCATCATCATCAAACTATTACAGACCACTGCTGGACGTAGGTCTCCTAAAGCACTCTACTGAATAGGTACAGTTCTCATGTCAATTTGCTAACTTAATGATAAGTAAAACACTACAAAGATAGCACCAGCTATCTAGAACATATCGTTTTTCACCAAAACAATGTTTATGTGCTTACACGTAATAATATTTTTAGGACATAACCTCAAAAATAAAACTGGTTATAACTTTTAGGTTCCAAGTCCTAAAAATCTAAGAATTTCAAAAGGGCTTGACTATCGTATTGACTACCAATTTAAACGAAAATATATCCAAAACACGATATTTTATTAGGGGTACTAAAGTCCCATACAACCCTGCCGTTCGCCTTTGAATCAATATCATAAATTCAAGTATACTCAATTCTGTCGTCCATTGAAGCTGTGAAAATATCAACCCTCTTAATCTACGCTGTCAAAAGACATGGCCGTTTTCGCCGCAAGCTTGTACGGATCCCTCGGTCGAAGGTTATACCCTGAAATTCAGTTCACTAAAAATCATTCCGCAGATTAGGGTTAAATGCTAAAATTACTGGACTAATTTGTTAACACAATAAAACCAAATTCCAAAAAAAAAACTAAAAAGTGGAAAATAACTTTACTTCCGGTAGTCGGTGGCTTTTGTTAGTTTTGTTTACATTTTTGCCATCGACTTCCGTAAGTAAAGTGGTCCGGTCTAATTTGACGGGCCTGTTGGTCTAGTGGTTAGTGGCCCTGACTGCTGAGCCGGAGGTCGTGGGTTCGATTCCCACCCAGGACAAACTTTGTGTGATGAGCATGATTGTTTGTTCTGTGTCTGGGTGTGATTTATCTATAATATGTATGTATTTATAAATTATATAAGTATCTATGTATATCAGTTGTCTGGTTACCATAACACAAGCTCTGCTTAGCTTGGGATCAGATAGCCGTGTGTGAGTTGTCCCAAGATATTTATTTATTTTATTTTTTATTTATTTTTACTAAAAAGTTTTTTTTTCAGCATTTTTAGTTATAGTATAATGATATAATTATCACATATTTTTTATTAAAAGAGTAAGAAAGAAAGAAAAACTTTTATTTGGGACTCGCACAAAACAAGTAAAACAGTAACAAAATGAAATAAAATAGTACAGACAAGGTTATTGTCTGTGCGAGGCCAAAAAGGTCCCTGTCTCAGCATAAGCTGCGATATGTTAGGATCAAAATAACACAGCGCTGGTATTCTGACAGGGCCAGTTAGTGGTGTCACGGACACATAACGGAACACATACTTAAATAAAGATTCCAATTACAGATACAAAGATTACAAAATAATAAATAAATACAGATTAGCAAAACATCCATACAGACATTGAGAAAAAAATATGTATTATAGACGATAACTCATAAACTACCTAAGCAATATAAATAACATTGAAATGGGACCACCTGGAAAATATACTCTATCAAACAAAAAAATAATTTTGCAAATCGGTCTAGGCGTCTTTGAGCTATCGATGAACATACATAAAAAAAGATTATAAAAAAGAAGATGAGAACCTGTTCATATCATTCCAGGGATAGGTATCGTTAGAATTGATACAATTTTTGTGAGACTAAGAAATTTCTTTTACAATAAATATTAAAATACTCCACCTATTTTTAAACTAATGTTTGGTTTTCGGAAAGGTTCGGCAACGATTCGGTAATCGTACAAAGTTACATACAGACTCCGATATTTGAGTTACCCGGATTGTGACCGGATGGGCGAATATTTGAACAGGGCTACCCTTTGACAATGCTACGGATTAGCGAACGAGTAGTTTTGTAACAAGGTTCTACATAGTTGGTTTGATTGAGTTTTCTTTCTGTTAGCATCTCTAACGAAAGGGGTTATTTACTCAAGTAATGAGGTTCGTTTAATTCGTAGATTAAATATGTTTTAGTTTCGCGTTCTACCGGGAACGCTGTTGAATTAGTTGCCTACTAATAATAGGCTAAGAAATATTAAAAATGAACGGTGGTTCACAGGGCCGGCCATGCTGTATTCTGTGGTCTGTATTTTAACAGGCAAAGCACCGTTGCCTCTTCGGTACGGATTGTGACCAGCGGGATGTTTTAGTAAAGCTCTTCCTTTTTTTCTAGTGTCGATGAAAGTTATATTGTGTTAGTGTAGCCACCTGCATAACGAAGATTGAGATGAGTGGCTTATATTATTTAGCCACGAGTTCTCTTCAAATGCTCCACAAGCTCCTCTCTTTTTTTCAAAAACGTTTTATACTGAAATCAGGCGATATTTTGCATATTTCCTGTAGCAAAACAAGTTATGCAGTTTTTTAATGTATTTAATTTTCATTCCTCTTATTTTAATGTTTCGCCATACCTTCAAAAAGGATTCCGTACAAATTTGCGATATAAACGGCTATACCTTTTGAGTGCGTGGACTTAGAGGGTTGATTTATTCTCAGTTCCAAGAGACTACAGACTTGAGCATATTGAGGTTTTAATTTCAACGCTATACCTTCACGTGTTCCCGAGATAAAGGGTCTTGACAGGCAGACACGTAGACGGACAACAAAGTCATCCTATAAGGATTCCGTTGACTCCTTTTGAGGTACAGAACCCTAAAAAGTGTTATGAAAGCGTGGACCGCACAATTGACCAAGCTATCCTAAGTCTAAATATTGAAAACGATCCCAAACCGATGTAAATATCAACCACAAATAAATAGTTAAATCGAACATCGATATTAGGGTACACCCGGATATAAATTCACCCTATATATTTATGAGGACACCTGCCTATTCCCGGGTGTGTCAGACAAATGGGGCTAAGGATAAAAGGGCTTTCCTTCGATGTTCCCTAGTTGGGTGACCTATGTTTGTTCTCAGGTAGAAAATGTAATATATTTGCTGTCTAGCGATTGCGTGCGGAATGACAAAAGGTAGGGTACGATTTAAAGCTTCTTAGAAGATTTGGAAACCTGTGAAGGTATTACTGTGGTATTCTAGCTGTACAATTGAATTATTTTTGAGTAACTCGAAGCTAAATAATAACAACCGGTGGGTTTGAATAGGTTTCCGTCCACAGCTGGAGAAGTAATCGGTGAACATAAATAAAAAAAATACGGTCGAACATATAACCTCCTTCTCTTTTGTAGTCGGTTAATGAAAGACTCAAATATCAACATCAATAGCTACACGAGAGATAAAACTGTTCCTCGTAGATATATTGATATAGATATCTTACTTGTTCCCTCAAACTTCTCTTAACAACGGTTATTTACCTTTGCATCTTGGCATATTTATTAACTACTAGCTAGGGCCCGCGGCTTCACCCGCGTGATATCGAAAAAAGTATTCTATGTGTTATTCCAGAACATAATCTACCTCTGTGCCAAATTTCATCAAGATCCGTTCAGCCGTTTTGACGTAAAAAAGTAACATATTATTAGTGATATAGCTGGCGCCCACAGCTTAACCCGCATGATATCGAAAAAAAAGTATCCTATGTGTTATTCCAGACCATAATCTACATCTACGCCAAATTTCATCAAGATCCGTTTCGCCATTTTGACGTGAAAGAGTAACAAACATGATACATCCATCCATCCTCACAAGCATTCGCATTTATGTTATTAGTAGGATATTGTAGAATTATTTTCTCTTTGACGTGATCGTGTTGACTTGTTATAAATAAATTACGACGCATGTTGGTAGAAACTGCGGCAAGCAAAACGCTCTGGGTGGAGCGGGGGGGGGTGTCAGACTAGTACTAACTAAAACCCACCCATGTTCCTTCTATTGCCCTTGACCTTCCGGGGCCGCGGTATCTCTTTCGAACAACCCGCAACCCCGGCAGGCGGAGGCCCTGGCAGGCCCCCTCTGAAGTCAGACACCCTCACTGAGTTTTCCGCACAAATTTGTAGGCAACTAAAGAAAGTTCCAAACATTGCTCCTAATGAAAAGGTAAACTTCATTGAAGGACAAACTTAGCTTTGTGTTGGAAAAGCTTTGTCCACATACATCGTCATTGGTTTACTTAGTTTACCAACTGAAATTAAGTTTGTAAACATATTTCACAGTGTAGACAATGTTTGACAATTCATAATCTCATTTTTTGTGATGCATCTATAAATTTACGGTTTTCGTATTTGTTTCTTAACTGGAGCTCTGGATTTTGATTAGAATTTTATTATTCTAGGTCCACGGAAAACCTATACATTTCGATTCCCTTTACTTTTTGGGGTGGGAAATCATCAAATAACTTCCCCCGCTCTGGGCGGAGCGGGGGGGAGTGTCTGACTTGTACTGAGTAAAACCCACCCATGTTCCTTCTACTGCCCTTTATGTTCCGGGGCCGCGGTACCTCTTTCGAACAACCCGCAACCCCGGCAGGCGGTGATAATTATAGGTTTTAAACTGAATATCGTAACCACAAACGACTATTCACAATAGCAATACATCCCATCACTAAACATATTATTATATTATAACACTAAACGTATTTTCATCTAATGTCACCCGAACCATGCTAGAGCAGCAAGACTAAAGAAATGATTCCGCAAATTGGGGTCAAATGCTAAAATTATTGGACTTACTAGCTGGCGAACGCTGCTTCGCCCGCGTGATACAAAATATCCCATGTCTATTCCAGACTATAATCTACCCCTGTGCCAATTTTCATCAATATCTGTTCAGCCGTTTTGACGTGAAAGAGTAACAAACATCCGTACATCCTCACAAATATTCGCGTTTATAACCTTAGTAGGAAGTAGGATTTGTTAAGTAAGCGAGGTGGACTCTCACTCGGCTGGAATTTTCCATTTGAGGCATGCAACTTTAAAAATACAAATAAGTATGGTAAGTAACGTATTGTAGCAGGTAAATAATAATGTGACAAAAGAGGATTCCATTATCAGCACATTCAACAAGGCCTCAGGTGTTCCAAGTTATTTATGGACGAATTTGAGTGCCTAGGCAATTTGGGTGAGCGCTCACGCCTAGCCGTTAGTGAAAGGAGGGTAGGTAGAGAATTAATGCGTGTTACGTTCTTTCAGACGACTTGAAGCGACCACTTGTTGACGGTTGTTTAAGGGATAAGGTATGGGAATTGGCGTTTTAAGTACTTAAACAATTGGTAGTCACCTTCTTCTGCAAAGCATCTACGCTAACAAAGGAGGTGGTGGCGTTTAACGGAGAGTTACTCAGACCAACCCAGCCACCGCGGGAGACGTTTCGGGCGTCGGGAGCCACGAGACGACTCCCGGCCACCGTAGTTACAGATCTGCGGACGGTGAGCAATGAAAAGCTTACCGATTTATTTATGTCATCATGTACCGAGGCTTTTGTATCATTCAACAGCTATGCTATGAGAGTCTGTTTACACCTTGTTATTTTCTAAAACAAAAACCGGCAAGAGCAAGTCAGACTCGCATACCCAGGGTTGCGATATAAACAGCCATAACTTTTGACAGAGTTGCGATATAAACAGCCATATCTTTTGACAGAGTTGCGATATAAACAGCCATACCTTTTGACAGAGTTGCGATATAAACAGCCATAACTTTTGACAGAGTTGCGATATAAACAGCCATAACTTTTGACAGAGTTGCGATATAAACAGCCATATCTTTTGACAGAGTTGCGATATAAACAGCCATATCTTTTGACAGAGTTGCGATATAAACAGCCATATCTTTTGACAGAGTTGCGATATAAACAGCCATGTACATTGACAGAGTTGCGATATAAACAGCCATATCTTTTGACAGAGTTGCGATATAAACACCCATATCTTTTGACAGAGTTGCGATATAAACAGCCATATT
Source organism: Ochropleura plecta (assembly GCA_905475445.1). NCBI lineage: Eukaryota > Metazoa > Arthropoda > Insecta > Lepidoptera > Noctuidae > Ochropleura > Ochropleura plecta. The sequence goes on along the minus strand of FR997744.1, from coordinate 11,874,061 downwards.
TCTTGGTAGCCTAGACTTAGAGTTGATATTTTTACAGCACAAAGAAACCATAGAGTTGGGTATATATGGTTTTAATTTCAACTCGATACCTCTACGCGTTCCCGAGATAAAAGGCCTTGACAGACAGACGGACGACAAAGATAAGGGTTCTGTTTTTTCTTTTGAGATACGGAATCCTAAAAAGGTACTTGACGGTTTTAAAAGAGCTGTTGGAACAAGACTATACCTACGTTTTCTTAGTTCTGATACTAATAAGAACTCTCAGCTTTTAACTTAGACCCTAGTTCAGGTGTAATGGCTATAATGTCAGCCATTGTTCACTGTAACGTCTTCTACATTCGATACTCTTTTACTAAAACGCACTAAAGGCCCTTTGTTTTTCTACAGCCCTTTGTTAGTATACTACATAGGGAGATTTTTCAAGACTAGCGACAAATTTGATGTTTGATGCTATTGGCTTTCTATATCCATTTATTTATTTATCACACACACACTGATTTTTATTATGGGAAAATGTAGAAATGACTCCTCCTGCTCTGGGCGGAGTGGAAGGGAGTGTCAGACTTGTCCTGACTTAAACCCATCTATGTACTCACGACGTCAGGTACTCTACCAAATGAAAAAAATATCCATTAAATCTGACCAATTGTTAAGGAGATTTGAGTGTTTGACATTTACAAGAAAAAAAGATGGTGGTTGAATACTTAACATACTTTTTATAAGTAGGTTAAAAAACTCGCACTGACTTTCCAAAATTGTTTTTCCCGGAAGCAAGTTAGTGCAATCTTGTATAATTTCCTGTTTCAATATTCTATTAAACTTCTTTAATCTTAAAAAGTAAGCAATTATTTTTCATGACTCACTTCCTCTGACTTTCATTATTTATTTTAATGAAAAAAGTGCGTAGTCCAAGAAAGTTTTTAGTTCTTAACAAATTGTTATTTTTTTTTGGTAACGTACAGTCAGCAACAGAGATAAATAAATAATAAATAAATAATTTTATTAGGCTAGCATTTTTAGTCTCTGAGATTTAAAGGTTTTTTTTTAAAGTGACCCGGATTCATTGCTCTTGAGTGTAATTGTATTTTTTTGTCTACCATCTATGGCCTGATTAAACCACGTCAGAATTTAGGTTAACATTCCACACACATTTGATTTGAGGTTAAAATCCAAATGACAAGTAACGTGTGAACTGGTTGGCTTAAAAGCTTTCAACGCTATGTATGGGTTACCGTCCATTAGACACCACTTAGATGATATTGGGTTACACTGATGTGGTTTTACTAATATGTAGTGAAAATTTAGGTGACTGATATTAATTGTGTTATGGTGTCTTGTTTGCTGTGGCTCCCGTTTAGATAACATCATACATAATTATCATCACGACTGAAATCTACCAAGAAGACGGCAGAGGTGTGCCTCAGTAATTCTATTTGTGACTGTATTTAATTTTCTTGATATTCATGTTTTATGAACACACGACGGCACATCAACCTACACAAAACTATTTTAACCTGATCTCTCTACTACGGCGTGCAATCCGTAGTTGAGAGATCAGGTTATAATAGTTTAGAATAGGTTGACCTGGCTTCGTGTGTACAACTGATCACTTGTATGTGTAGTGTTTACTGTTTGTAAAGGTTGGCACACCAGTATTGTTAAAATTATATGTATAAACGGGAAGATATTATTCATATCCTTTTTTTTGTGAAATGACTTTTTCCTGATATTAAATACCTTAGCAAAATCCTTTACAAAAATAAAATAAATTAACTTAGCTTATATATAAACTAAAAAATAGCGTCACAAATTTGTCATCAACGCTATCAATTAGTAATGTCCACAAGAGATTGACCGCGTTGCCACGTTGTATGGCGACGTTGTCAAACCTCTGGCCAAGGTAAATTTAAATATTCTTTTCGATAAATGATGACAGATAATAAGATTATTGATAAGAGTATGCTAAAGAGGTCTAGTCATGGGTAAAAGGTAGATATAAGTGGCAACAGCGCGGCGAGAGGGGACACCTTTGAAGGACATAAACTGACCCTATTGGTTGTCAGAATGGTTAGGTGTGTAGTATTTGCAACTGCCTTTAAATCAACTTGCTTTATTTAAAAAAAAAAACTATAAGTAGGAAAGAAGACATAAAATAAAAAAAAACCTGCAATATAATTTTTTCGCGGTAAAGGCCGGATGGTGATTAAAAAAAAGTTAGATTTGAACTTCGAACATGTGGCATTCGAAAAATGTACTATCCTTGGTATGAGAGTTAGGAGGAATAACGCATCGATCAATTTAATAACCATTGGCCAAAATGGCTTTTCGATGTTATAATAAAAATAACAAACATATTTTGTTAGTAAAAATTAGCTAAAAACTATGATTGTAAAACATGGTGGCTTAACAAATAACGCATAAAGCACATTTTCGAGCAAAAACATTGAGGAGACTGTTCAAGCTGCTCCTGATCTTCTGCAGCAGAGACGCGGCACGCTTATGTCTGATCACTAAAAAGCCATCAGTGTAGGTACGCATCAACAAATTCAATTCCCGACGCACTGGCATCGGAGAAAGGCGTGCCACTAATCCCAACAAGTAAGTCTGGTTGTCAGACGTTCAGAAATCAGACTACGCATAGCGACTGACAATGATCAAACCCAAAGCATTTATTTCAATAAGACTCTTACAGGCAGTTCTGGACCAACCCAGCCGCCCCGGGAGACGCCCCGGGCGTTGGGTGCCGCGAGACGACTCCCGGCCACCGTAAATACGGGCCTGTGAACGGGGAGCAATGGGTAGCTCACCGTCCGTCCGTCTATTGACGACAGGCTGTATCGACGGCGCGTTAGTGTTCCACGCGCGCCTCAAAGAGATGTCAGCAAAGCAGAGGGGCTTGCCAGAACCAACGCCTGCCGCGGTTGCGGGTTGTTCGAAAGAGATACCGCGGCCCCGGAACATAAAGGGCAATGGAAGGAAAATGGGTGGGTTTTAGTCAGTACAAGTCTGACACTCCCCCCTCCACTCCGCCTAGAGCGGGGGAAGTTATTTGGTGATTTCCAAACCAAAAAAAAAAGGACTTATGGCGCCTGTTGAGGCATGAAAGAAATTTGGTAATTGTAACCCATCTACGGAAAGACCACGGTAAACAAAGGTTTTTAAAAAAAAAAACGTTGCCCCACTCTAGTGATTTCTCCTGTATCGTGGGTTCCAAACATTTAAACTCACATACACAAACAGCCTGACCCGGAACAACTATCTGTAGGCCATACAAATATTTTCCGTGCGGGGATCGAACCCGCGACACGCAGCGCAGCAGTCGATCGCTCAGCCACTACGCCAATCGTGTCGTTTATCTCAAAGGACAATCATTGTGGCTATTATTTAGCCACCAACTCCTATAAAATCCCCTAAATCACTGAGATACATATCATAATCCATTTGTCAATATTTTCGAACTAATCTGTTGGATTTATAGCCCCACAAAACAACGTATAATTAATAATAATCTTCAGACGTTGTTCTTAAACCTTAACACAAATTAAACGTAACTTTGATCTAAAATTAATTAAATAAAACTTGCCAAGTTACCGTTAAATAAGAATAATGAACAAAGGCGTTAAATAAAATCAAACTTAGTTCATCTCACCTAAAGTTGAAAATTAAACTTTTTGGAAGCAATCAATTATATCCATTACAGAGCCGCCACTTAAGGTTAGGACACACGAACGAGACCTGATTAGGTCTAGCTAGCTAGTTCTACTGATGAAACTTTTCAAATGCACTGCCTGCAAATGCACTGCCTGGAGAATATTTTCAAGGAATATTAACAGCTTTGAAACGGGAAATTTACCATGTTTTCGGTTCCGTACAAAAGGCAAAAAACGGAACACTTGTAAAAGATCAGAACTATATCCCTCAAATTAAACGATACAACGGATTTATTTTAAAATATAGTAAGTGTTCGGTTCAACCGTCAAATCACGAATGCTCACACTTCGCCTCAAAGTGTTGCCATATTAAACTCTCGATTCGATACAATTCAATAATCGATTTAATATTCGACTAAACTTATAAGGACTCCATCCATCTGCCTAGCCTTTTCTCAACTATGTTGCGGTTGGCTTCCAGTCTAACCGGATGCAGGTGAATATCAGTATTTTACATGGAGCGACTGCCTATCTGACCTCCACAACCCAGTTAGTACTGGGTAATACGATATCCCTTGGTAGGACTGGTTGTCAGACTTTCGGAACACTGACTACCTGTAACGACTCTCAAAAATCTACAAATGACAGTCGGGACAACGGCTTAACGTGCTTTCCGAGGCACGGAGGAAACTCGGTATGAAACGGGTGGTCACCCATCCACAGACCAACCTAGGCAAGCGCGGCTTAACCTAAAGATTGACCCGAGCGGCTGCTATTATTTAGCCACGAGCTCCTCTTAAACTTATGAGGACTATTATTTATAATTTGCTTCTAAATGACATAAAATATACAAACACATTTTACTCATGGTTGCAAACTAGATAGGATATTATTGGAATACCCACATCTTGGCTAATTAACCTTGCACTTATACCAAAGATCACTTTAGGATCACTTTGCTGACCATCAGTCTGTCTGTCAAGACCATATAATATATCGAGAACACGTGGTACTGAGTTAAAATAAAAACCATGTACTCAAGTCTGTAGTCCCTTGGAGTTGAGAAAATCAATCCTCTAAGTCTACGCAGTCAAAAGATATGGCTGTTTATGTCTCTGTCGGTGCACGAGTCTGACTAAGTCTGGGCCGATTTTTTCTGACGTGAACGCCTCTTAGATATCTGTACCTACAACCTTTTGATTTGTAAGTTGAAAACTTAACAGGCTTATCTTAATACTAGCTTTCGTCTGCGACTTCGTCCGCGTGGCATAGTTACTTTGGGCTAACGCTAACTTTAACCCCCGTGATAATCGAAAAAAAAGCATCATTGCCTCCCTTTAAAAAAAAAAAAATTGCTTATGTCCGTCTCCAGGGTCCCAACTATCTCTGTACCAAAATCCATCAATATCGGTTTGGCCATTTAGGCGTGAAGACGTAGCAAACTAACAAACAAACAAACTCACTTTCGCTTTTATAATATTAGTAGGGATTAACGTATCTAAGCTTCGAAAGTCAAAATGTTCAATCAACTTGTTTAATAAAAAAAAATGTACTTATAGTCTAGGAGCTCCACACTCCCACAGTGTAACCCACGCTTTACTTATAAACGGTCCAAGATCTCCAAGTTTTAATTAAAATACAGAGAGAGAGAGAGAATTTGTTAATTAATCTTAATTATATTAAGAATTAAACTGTACCAGAATCATTTTTCAACGATTCGAAACACCGAATGGTTTTCAGGAGGCTTTATAATTTGATTAAAACGTTACAATATTGTTTTAACGATACCTAAATTGTACATTTCAAATTTTATTGGGCTCTTTGCGATAATAAAAAGGTTATTTTAAGAGGTGATAATAAGTGCTAAAAGATATATGGTACGGGAATTGTAACATAAACTTAAGGGCCCATTCTAATAAATATCAAATACAATGTATATACACATATAATAAATACACATATATACACAAACATACATATATCGACGGGTTTGACAACCCGTTGATATATGAGCGCAGTTTTGCAACGTTTTTTTGACTTAATTCATTAATATATTGATAATAATAATTGATAATTTGTATTTTTTTAGGCACAATTATAATGGTAATAATTATTCTTAAACACTGGCAGCTTGGAACTTGCTCCCGATGGAGGCGAAAACCTATTTTTATATTTTAAATGTTTTAAAAAGTGATGAGTTAAATACAGTGAGCGAAACGTGATTAAGCTCACTGCGTGAGACAAATTGTTACGACGTTCGGAAAAGCATAAAAACCTAAAATGAAAAAAAAAACTAAAATGCGTAGTTTTACTATTTTTATGAAAATTATTGGATTTTCAATATACAATTGCTTTTAAAAAAATAATTATAACAGCAGATAAAACTGATATTTGACATGAAAATAACTATTTCTAGTTTCAAAACATTACATTTAAAAATAAAACATGAGTGCTGTTTCAGGACACGTTTGCAAATGTTACTTCAATCCAATCTATTCAGTTCTACTTTTCATTGTTTTATTTTGGTTAGGCACTAACAGAGAAGAAACAGAAAGAACAAAGGATGAAACTTTAGCTCAAGAACAATATCATTATTATATGGTATATAGCCCCGTTCGTTGCAGAGCGTGAAATACACGCTGTTGCGTAATGAGATCAGAGTAATATGACAGCTGTGCGTGTCTGAGGTTCGAACTCGAGACCTATGACGTGGCAGCCCGACGGTCACACTACAAGACTATCACTACTGTTTCTTTTCAAATCTCTATCAACAACACTTTCAAATTCCGATTCATCTCTCGGTCCCAGAACATTTCAACAGTCCATTCGCCTATCTCCATTCAGTCGGATTCAATCCGATAAGTACGTTCAATACAGGCGAGCACAGAGCACCTAGACACATAGGTTCTAGGTTAGATGCGATGTTGCGAGCTGTACAAACGAACAAATGGTTTGGTGCGCAGGCTAAAATGTATATCGAAGTAGTGTGGGATACTTAAAAGAGAGAATAATAATGGACTGCTCAGCACACACATTATTTTACTAAGTTAACTTTTACTAAGTTTACTAAATTTTACTAAGTTTACTAAGTTAACATTAATCTCGATCTCGCCGAATCGCCCCGTCATTTCAAAGAGCGGAGATGCCCCCTGTCACTTTGAAATGCCATTTCCCTCAGCAAGTGATGTACAACGCCGCTGGTAGGTTGAGATTCGATAAACAATCTTCAGAATGCCGCTTTCTGTAACTAGATTTAGTTCATCGCATATTTATTGTAATATTTTTCCTACTTCTTGTATAGATTATTTTTTACAAATTCTTTGTGAATAAGTGGATATTGTGCGCCTGGTAGACGCTTGTTAACTTTTGTTTACTTCTTATCTTATTTAACGGTTTAAGTAAGCAATAACTTAGTGTTAAGCTGTCCTCTTATACTTAGCTACAAACGCTGTAATTTATAAATCAAATGATTTTAAGAAAGTACCATGGAGTTTCTTTCCGGTCCTTCTCTATAGGAAACGACCAAACCGCAGCGTGGACTTTTTTAGACGTTTTATAAGTGCCTATGTGAAATTAAAATATTTCAATTTGATTTGATTTAAATACATATAATATAGACTATTTTATGTTTTCCCAGTTGCGCTTGCGTACCAAGTGGCTTGTTCGACTGCACATACAGGACTTGTACTAACAATAGTAGTAAACGACTCGGCGTCGCAAATCGTGTCGAGTTCCATGCGATTGGAGCTACACTGGAACTTAGGGCAGAGGTCTTTAACATTTTCATTTTGTCTTGGCTCGAATTTGAGTACAAATACATGATCAAACAAGCACATTATTTTGACTCAAATATTATAAGAAAATTTATTCTTGCTCATGCTAGATAAATTTTATAATAATAATTATGGACACATGGTCTGAAATAAAGATTTATTTATTGCTGAGGCCTGCTACTGAGGATATTCGCATGTAAAAACGTTGTATTATTATCGCTATATCTGAATTAGGAACCGACGTCATGCTTAACATAATCTCATAATACGAACGAGACGATTTACACGCAGTCTAAACCCAGTTTTCCTTGTCTGACTATGAAATGTTTAGAGCCATTGCCTAGAACCATTTCTACAAGTATCGACCCACTACGATGCACAAACTATCGACGCCTACCAATATAATTTAGAGCACACCAAGTTAGGGTTCTGTTCCTCAAACGAAAAAATACGTGTGACACTCGGGGACTGCCGCGGTAAAGCTATTTTTTACCAACTTATGCAATAAATAAAAACAATCTAAATAAAATATTTAAAAAGTACTTCCAATGAAAAGAAGTCGCAAAAAGAAAAATGTTTTTATCAACTTAGACAATAAATAAAAAAATTAAAATATAATATTTAAAAAGTACTTCCAATGAAAAGAAGTCGCAAAAAGAAAAACAAGACCTTGGGTTTGAGCCAGCGTAATGTCGATTGACTATCCGATTCTCTACCAAACACGCTATTAGAACATTAGAATCAGGATTGAAATAACTGAACGTATTGTGTAAACGACGTTAGACAATGCACGGCCTTCAAGCCACACCTCCGTGCCCGTCGGAGTGGGGAGCGTCAGGTTTTTTTTCGTTACGGAATTTCTGGATTCGGTCCCCGCGCTCAAGGCCCGCTATAGAAGTTATGCAGTAGCTTAAAAAACGGAACCCTTTTTGGATCACTTTGTTATCCGTCTGTCTGTCAAGACCCTTGGAAACTTATCTTGGGAACACGTAAAGGTATTAAATAGAAATTAGCCCTATTAAATTCAATTTATGGTTACTTTGTGTAATGAAAAAACCAACCGTCTACGTCTACGCAGTCAAAAATTATGCCCGTTTATATCGCAAGTTTGTACGGAACCTTCGGTGCGCGAGTCTAACTGGATCTTGGCCAGTTCGTTCATCTGTATGTAGTTTTTGGTACTGCTACTACAGCAACTAATATTCATCATCTGTCTAGCCTTTTCCCAAATATGTTGTGTCAGCTTCCAGTCTTATTGGATGCAGCTGAATACCAGTATTTTAAATGGAGCGACTGCCTATCTGACCTCCTCAATCCAGTTAGTACTGGATAATACTTTACACCTTGGTAAGACTGGTTGTCAGACTTTCGGGACACTGACTATCTATCTGTAATGACTGTTAAACATCTATAAATGACAGCTGGGACTAACGACTTTTTTTTTTTTTTTTTTTTTTTTTTTTTTCTTTCGGGTGGGAAATCATCCAGTGACTTCCCCCGCTCTGGGTGGAGCGGGGGGGCATGTCAGACTTGTACTGACTAAAACCCACCCATGTTCCTTCTATTGCCCTTTACGTTCCGGGGCCGCGGTATCTCTTTCGAACAACCCGCAACCCCAGCAGGCGGAGGCTCTGGCAAGCCCCTCTGCTTTGCTGACTCTCTTTGAGGCGCGCGTGAAACACGAACGCGCCGTCGACACGTCCTGTCGTCAATAGACGGACGGACGGTGAGCTACCCATTGCTCACCATCCACAGGCCCGCATCTACGGTGGCCGGAAGTCGTCTCGCGGCGCCCGGCGCCCTGGGCGTCTCCCGCGACGGCTGGGTTGGGCAGATGTTCTCTCCCTCAAACGCCCGGCCACCTCCTTCGCTAGCATTACTGCTTCGCAGAAGGTGGTGACCGCTTCCCATTCCCTCTCGCTCCGGACCATGGCCTGAACCAGGGCCGGACGCGAGAGATCGCCGCCGCCGATCGCCTCCACGAGGGCACGGCGGTGCTCCGCCCAAGCTGGGCAGATCGCCACTGTGTGCTCCACCGTGTCCTCCGGGCAATCGTCACAATGGTGACACCCGGGCGTTTCCTCCCGCCTGATGATGTGCAGGAACCTCCCGAAACTTCCGTGTCCGGTGAGGACCTGCGTCAGGCGGTAGGTGAGGACGCCATGACGCCTCTCCAGCCACTCCTCAAAGAGGGGACTTACCGCCGCTATTGTGGCGTGCCCTGCACGGGGTTGCGACAGTCGCTCTCTCCATGCCACCATGAGATCGCACCGGAGGTCTGCCCGCCGAGCGGCAACTTGCCGTGGCAGCGGGTTTTCCCCCCGGTGTAGTGCCTCCGCGCGCCACTCAAACAGGCGCGCGAGGACTATCGCCTCCAGATCCCACGGTGGCAGTCCGGCAAGGAGGCTCGCTGCCTCGCCGGAGATCGTGCGGTAGCCCCGGACAAGCCGTATGGCCACCACCTTTTGGGGCGCGTTCAGGTAGTGGGCGGCGCGCCGCCCTAAGGAACGCGCCCATACCGGGGCCCCGTAAAGGGCCATGGACCGCACGACTCCGGCATAGAGCCTACGGCAGGAGGCGTTTGGCCCCCTCAGATTGGGCAGGAGCCGCTTGAAAGCAGCCCCCGTCCGCTCGAGTTTGGGAGCCAAACGTCGAAAGTGTTCGACGATGGGACTAACGACTTAACGTGCTTTCCGAGGCACGGAGGAAACTCTATACGAAGTTGAACGGAGGAAACTCAGTATGTAACGGATAGTCACTGGTCACCCATCCACAGACCAAACTAGGCAAGCGCGGCTTGACTTAAACTACAACTAATACTACAAACAAGAAAGTTCTAAAGCTTTGTAGATATGAAAGTCCAATTTTTTACATAAAATTCCATCTGTCCTATCGCAGGTCTGCTGGAAGAGATTTCTTTATGAAATAAGCAGTACCTTTGTGCTCTTTTTTCCTTATGTACTTTTTTTATAAATTGTTCTGTGTGTACATAAATAAATAAATATTTTTCGACCTGCTTTTTGGGATCATTTTCAATTTGATTGTCTAAATTGTCACATAGATAAGAGGTGGAAATCAAAATACATTACATTACAAATCATGCATAACAAATCGGGAACAGCTCACATTACAAAATTAAGCTTTATAATTACAATATTATAATTTGATCGCAGATTCTCAAATAGGTCACAACATTATTTGAATATTAGCCCCGATCCAAATTAAAAGCACAATTTAGTACCGAATCATTTTCGCTAATTAACTCTGGGTATGAAATTATGAGCCAAGTCCGAAGCGTTATGAAATATAAGGATTGCTTCACAGTTTCAGATTTTGTTGTCATTCTTTTGTTATTAATATCGATCATTTAGAGGTACAAAGTCCTGTATTATTGCTGTCTCCTTCTTCTTCTTAATGTATCGATAATAATCTAAATTGAGACAGCCCATTTGGAATCGAGTTTGGCACTTTCAGTAATGTCCATCAATATGCAAACAACATAAAAGGTAGGACACGATGTTAAGTGTCCCATGACTTATTGTCGGGCCTACGCTGTCCTCTCATGCTTAAGTACTAACGCTGTAACAACAACATTGTAAAACAAAATAATTTTAAAAAAGTAACCATGGAGTTTCTTGCCGGTTCTTCTCCATAGGAAACGACCAACCCGAGCCATGCATTTTTTCGCGACGATTTATAAGTGCCCATGTAGGCGTATATGAAATAAAAATATTTAGATTTGATTTGATTAGATTTGTTTGTCTGGAGCCGCGTGACGACTCTCGGCCACCGTAGATGCGGGTCTATGTACGGTGATAGGTAGCTCACCATCCATCCGTCTAGTGAGGACAAGCCGTATGGTATGTTCGTATTCGGGGCTCTGGGTTGTTCGAAAGAGATACTGCGGCGCCGGAACATAAAGGGCAAAAGAAGGAACATGGGTGGGTTTTAGTCAGTAAAAGTCTGACACTCCCCCTGCTCCGCCCTGAATGGGGAAAGTTGTTTGATGTAGTGAAGTTATTTCCCATTCAACAACACTTCAAAAGATTCAAATCCCTCCCTGGCCCCCTGAACGACAAGTTCCACTCCTAAAAATGATATACTGCAATAATAAAATGTGCAAAAGTAGGTAGTGAAAATTAACCTATAATACATAATTATTTTAATTTAATTTCCACTACTTTTCAGAGGTCATCGGAAAACCTGATACTGGAGATGGCCGGTGCATTCTACTAGCTTTTACGATAAATCCTTACAGTTCAAGCTGTACGGCTATGGAATGCCCTGCCCGTGTCTGTAAGGAGCGCTCAAACTCTGTCCACTTTTAAAATTCTGGTCAAAAAGCACTACCTCTCTCCTTAAACAAAATATTAAATACTTCTTTGCTCTTGATGATTATTATTTTAAATATATGTATTTAAATAAAAGTATTTTTTTTAATGTAGCTATTATTTTTGAAAAATGTTACACCACAGACTACCTACAGTACTGTTTCTCCTCCTTTAAATCCATCCAAAGGTTGTCTTGAAAAGATCGCTTTTAGCGATAAGACCGCCCATTGTGTCACCCTATAATATAAGTTGTTTAATGTTATTGTTGTTATTTGTATGGTGTACATAATAAAGAATATTCTATCTATCTATCTATCATTTGCACACCAACATCCCAGAAGAATTTCTAAAATATACTGGAACCTTTATTTTGAATTCTTAACTACCTTTTATTTGAAAACTGCAATGTACGTAAAACCAATTTAGCCAGTACTTGTAAAATAATATATTCAACTAACTCGTATATATTCGGCTATGCATCCAACCGTTCCTACGACTTGCCACGCTTGAAGGAATCGTTCGATCAGTCGTCGAGTCGGTAGAGCATGAATAGATCGTGTGCAACTACCCTTAGGACCCGGATATTGAATTGGCTACCAAGTTTTAAATAACGTTTTACGGGAAATACAAAATGGTTTACATTTTGTGAATTAATTTTGCCCGTAGTTTAATAATAAATTGCTTTGTTATATTTTTTGCTGTTTGGCATTTTATTTAAAGCTTATTTTTATTTGTTTTAAAAGTTAGAGGTTTATTTGAGATTCCACATTTAGAGAAACAGACAAATTACTTTACTAACATAAAATCAAAATCAAAATATTTTTATTTTACATAGGCCTACATGGGCACTTATAAAACGTCGAGAAAAGATGCACGGTTCGGGTTGGTCGTTTCCTATGGAGAAGAACCGGCAAGAAACTCCATGGTTACTCTTTTAAAATCATTTAGTTTTACAATGTTGTTGTTGTTACAGCGTTAGCACTTAAGTATGAGAGGACAGCGTAGGCCCGACAATAAGTCATTGCTTACTTTACAAAAAGTAAAATAAAATAATACGTTAACAAAAGTTAACAAGCGTCTAAGAATCTACAAGGCCAACCATGTCCACTCATTCACAACGAATAGGTAGAAAAGAATCTATACAAGAGTAAAAAAAAAAAAACAATATTGCAAAAACAAAATAATAACTAAAAGACGAGTCACACAGATGTTGCTATCAGTACTGTAACTATTCAGAACAAGGGTGATATAAATATGTGATTTGACAACTATTGCAGACCTTGGATGCTAAATATAGTTCTGGACCCTAGCCCTCTCGTTATACAAAATAAAATACGTAAGTCCAGATCACATCAATCAAATTGTTTCGTCGATAAGCATAAAAGCAGTTAGGATCGAAAGTTCATTTTGATAAAGCTACACACCGAACGCAATCGGTAAGTTACATCTGGGGTTTAACATCGGTCCAGTGTTTTTGGAGACTATTCGATACAAACAAACAAATAAAACAATAACTCTTTATAATGTTGGTATAGATGTCAGCTCTAAAACATAGTTCCATTCATAAATATGTGTTAATTCTTATTCTTTATTGCACAAATCAAATATATACACACAAATTACAAAGTATAGCTTATGTACAACGGCGAGCTTAACCCAAAGTAAGTAAGTAAGTGTTAATCATTTTGTTATTTAGTAAAATAAAGGGCAAGTGCAAGTCGGTCTCGCGCACCGAGTGTTCCGTATAAACTTGCAACATAAACAGCCATATCTTTGATTGTGTAGACTTTGAAGGTTGATTTTATCACAACTCTAGGAGGCTATAGATTTGAGTATATGGTTTTAATTTCAACTCGATAAATTCACGCGTTCTCGAGATAAAGGGTCTTGACAGACAGACAGACGTCTAACAAAGTGATCCCTGGGTTCCATTCTTCACTTTTAAGGTACGAAACCCTAAAAATAATACAAAGATACTCAAATCGAAATACCAGGCGAACATAAAACAGATGCTGTTCGTATCTACCATTCGCCAACTCAACCGTAAAACGGTTAAATACTAAAATACATAAATTCTGGACCATGAAAATTTCTCACAGTTAGAGCCACCGTAAATTGCACAATTTTACGAGAACAACTACGGAAATATGTCAAGCGTCCATTAAAAACGAAACCTTTATTGTGTGACCATGGTAACCAACTACCGAGGTATTCGTAAAAGTCACCAGTTTTTGCTAAAATATTATTTTTTGATAGCAAACGGAAATGAAAAGCTTTGCGGCGTAAAATACTGATAATGAAAATTTTATAGGTTTATTCTCATTAGGTGTTTTTTGATTAACTAGCTGCGCTTTGAGGTTTCACTCGCGGAGACCGAGATAAAAAGTTAAACCCGGGTATAAGCTACAGAAGGGCCAGCCACGGCCACTGCCTGCCGGGGTTCCGGGTTGTTTGAAAGAGATATTAATATATATCTCTTATAGTGCAACATAAAGGGCAAAAGAAGGAACATGGGTGGGTTTCAGTCAATGAAAGTCTGACAGTCCCCACCGCTCCGCCCAGAGCGGGGGAGGTTATTTGTTGATTTCCCATCAGTCAAAAAAGGGGATAAGCTATTTATTTGCATACCAAGTTTTATCCAAATTGGTAAAGCCGTTTCAGCGTAAATGTGTAACAAACACACAAACAAACTTTCACGTTTATGTCTTTAAACTGACAAGATCACTAACATTATTATTAACACTTAAAACAGGATATAATATATTATATATATATGTAGGATGTTAATTCGGAACGCAGCAAAATATTAAATAAGTTAGATAGTATGAACGCAGCGGTGAATGAAGGAGAGAGCATGTGTGTGAGGGAGAAGGGGAGTATGGCGAGCTAACCTAAGACGAAAGACGGACTCCAAGTATTTTTACGTGTTATAATTAATAAAAGAAGATTAAAGAAGAAAAGAAGTATATTATTTCGGTCATCCAACACCCTACAGCCTCGTCCGGGATCGACCGTAATAATAAAAGGTGTATTTTAACGAAGAAAGTCACGAAGAAAAAAAACACCGGCACAACGACGGCGGCCATTACGAAAAAACGTGTGCTCGCGCCGGTGGAAAATTATTATTTTACGACGGAAGACATCATGGCCAATGACAATACCATGGAAACAAAAATTCAACCCTTACAATATGGCATGGTAGACACCATAGTTAAATTTGATGGTGAAGACATGACCTACTCGTCTTCGAAGTGGTCACAAGACATCGAAGACAATGCCGAAATCTTCAGTTGGACGGCTCAACAAAAGCTCATCATAGCCAGAAGATCGCTTACCGGAACTGCTGAGTTATGGTTACGAACGGAAAAGCCATTCAAATCGTACGAGGAATTGAGGAACGCCCTGATAAAGGAATTTCCAGATTCGGTAAATACCAAGCAAATGCATGAAATCATGGCGGCTCGTAAAAAACGTAACAATGAGAGCTATTACCAATACATGCTCACCATGAAGGAGCTCGGAAAAAGGGCTAAGTTCGCCGATTACGTTTCCATCCAATATATAATAGACGGGATTGCCGATTACGAGCAGAATAAAATTGGTCTGTATGGTGTTACAACTTATGCGGTTCTTAAGGAAAAATTGGCACAATACGAAGCTATGAAGCAGAAGATGCAGAAACGAGGAAATCCACGCGGTACGGCGGACAAGCAGCGCGAGTGTCGCGAATCCTCAAAGCAAGCTAAAGCAGATGACACTAACGTCAAGGAAAACGCAAGTGATAAAGTGTATCGCTGTTTCAAGTGCGGAGAAAAAGGTCATGTGGCGAGTTCATGCAAAAAAGGTACCAAGTGCTTCAAATGTAACCAATTCGGCCATATTGGTACCGAATGTCAAGAAGGAGGCGCCAGCGGAAGCGGGAAGGGGAAGTGCGAACCATCGACGTGTCGGAATGATGGCGGAAGTGGAGCTAACAAGGCGCGTTCCATGTTCGCTCAAAATCAATCACCGGATAACGGAACGGAGAGTGAACGAGATAGCACGCTGATGTCAAACGGGAAAGAAAGTGGTTGTCAATGTCAGTGTCAAAATAGTAACCTCAGTGTTCTGAATGTAAACAATAAAAGTGCAGTGAATAAATCGGTTAAAAGTGTTATTATAGGCGGTATCACAGTACATTGTTTAATAGATACGGGCAGCGACCTAAATTTAATATCTCACGATGTGTACGAGATGCTATCTGTTAAATGTGAAGCTGAAACAATGTTGCTAACCGGTCTTGGTTCAAGTAAGGTGTACTCGATGGGTAAGTTTAAAATTAATTTGATAATAGATTGTCATTGTTATGAAGTTTGTTTTCATGTAGTGCCTAAAGGTGTCATACCGTACGCAGTTATTCTTGGGCAAACTTTCCTGGTTAATACTATTACCATGATCAACAAAGGTATCATTGAGATAAGGCCTCAGTGTTATGATAGTTCGTATTTACAGTGTTTACTTTCCAGTTACACTGATGAAAGTGAAGTACCAATGCAAGTTAAAAATATAGTAGATAATTACAAACCCTTAAAGATTAAAGAAGCTCCAATAAAATTAAAAATAGTATTGAAAGATGACATACCAGTAGTACAGCGTCCACGGCGTCTAGCTTTGCAAGAAGAAGACATTGTAAAACATCAAATAGAAGAGTGGTTGGCTAATGGCATCATACATCCTAGCTATTCGGAATATGCCAGTCCCCTCGTTTTGGTGAAGAAGAAAGATGGAAGTACGAGAATCTGTGTGGATTACAGGAAGATAAATCAGAAGATGGTGAGAGACGAATATCCCTTGCCAGTAATTAATGATCACATAGATAAATTGTGTACAGCTAGGGTTTTTAGCACTTTAGATTTAAAGAATGGATTTTTCCATTTACCAGTAGACGAGGACTCAATAAAATATACTGCGTTTGTGACCAGCAACCCAGAAGGTCAGTTTGAATTCCTACGAGCACCCTTTGGTTTATCAATTTGTCCCAAATTTTTTACCAGATATATCAACATTATTTTCACCGACTTTGTAAGAAGAGGAGTTCTACTTATTTTTATTGATGACTTAATTATCCTGGCTGAAGACGAACACCAGGCAGTTCAAAGACTTCAAGAGGTACTGAAGGTAGCTGCAGAGTATGGTCTCGAGATCAATTGGAAGAAGACACAGTTACTACAAAGGTCAGTAGAATACCTTGGTCACGTGGTATGCAATGGAACAGTGCAGCCTTCAAAGGAGAAAACGGAAGCAGTGCAAAAGTTTCCTGTGCCAAAAAATCTTAAAGAAGTTCAAAGCTTCATTGGGTTAACCTCATACTTTAGGAAATTTGTTCCCAATTATGCTATGGTAGCACGACCTCTAAGTGACCTGTTAAAGAAGAAAGAATTTTATTTTGAAGAAGATCAAAGAAATGCATTTTTGAAGTTAAAACAATGTCTATGTTGTGAACCTGTTTTAAAGATATTTGATCCACAATTAAAGACGGAACTACACACAGATGCCTGCAAGTACGGATATGCTGCAGTGCTGATGCAAAAGGATTCTACAGATGGTAGCATGCACCCTGTTCATTACATGAGCAGAAAGACTGGTGAAACTCAGCAAAAGTGGTGCAGTTATGAACTGGAAGCACTGGCAGTGATAGAAGGCGTGAAAAAGTTTCGTAGATACCTAATAGGAATTCCATTTACCATAATCACTGATTGTCAAGCTTTTCAGAAGACTTTAACAAAAAAAGATGTTTCAGCTAAAGTAGCCCGATGGATTATGTACCTGCAAGATTTTAATTATACTATTATGCACAGACCTGGTGAGAAGATGCAACATGTCGACGCTTTAAGTCGAAATATATGCGTTATTCAAAATGAACTCCATTTTCGCATACAGAACGCTCAAGAAGAAGATGCAGGACTGAAGGCAATTAAAGAAGTTCTCAAGGGAAATAAGTATGAAGACTATATGCTTGAAAATGACGTTATCTATAAAGGTGAAGAAAAGAAATTGGTTGTTCCAGAAGTAATGGATCTTGAAATTATTAGAAGAGCTCATAGTATTGGACATTTTGGAAAAAAGAAAATAAGAGACATAATAGAACAAGAATATTACATTTCTAAGTTAGATAATAAAATTGAAAAGGTAATATCTACATGTGTGCCCTGCCTACTAGCTAGCAGGAATACAGGAAGGAAGGAAGGATTTTTAAACCCAATACCAAAAGGAGAACTGCCATTTGATACGCTTCATTGTGATCATTTAGGACCTTTGGATGCTACCAAGAAGATGTATAACTATATCTTAACTGTCATAGATGGATATACAAAGTTTGTATGGATATACCCAGTTAAGACTGTAACAGCAAAGGAAACGGTGGATAAATTAAAAATACATCAAAAGGATTATGGAAACCCCAGACGTATAGTGACTGACAGAGGAACAGCATTCACAGGAAAAGAATTTGAAGATTATTGTCAGGAAGAGGAGATAGAGCATATTACAATAACAACAGGAATACCTCGTGGAAATGGTCAAGCTGAAAGGATGAATCGGATCATTATCTCTGTATTGACCAAGATGTGTATTGAAGAACCTGCATTGTGGTACAAACATGTTAGTAAAGTTCAGAGGGTAATAAACAGTTCATATCAAAGATCCATCCAAACATCGCCTTTTGAATTGTTAACAGGGACTAAAATTAAACTTAAGGAAGACATGAAAATTTTAGAATATTTGGAAGAAGAAAACAGAAAAGAATTCATAGACAAAAGAGATGATTTAAGGAAAGAAGCAAAAGCTCAGATATTAAAAATTCAAGAAGAAAACAGAAGAAATTTTAATAGTAAAAGAAGGGAAGGACAGAAATATAAAATGGGGGATATCATAGCAATACAAAGAACTCAATTTGGAAATGCATTAAAATTAAAACAAAAATTCTTTGGACCCTATAAAGTAGTAAAAGATTTAGGAAAAGATAGGTACGAAGTAAGAAAATTAGATAATAGTAAGGAGGGACCAAAACACACCACAACAGGAGTAGACTTTATGAAAAGATGGCCTTAATTCAAAGATATCTTGTTATCATTTCAATTTATTTCATTCATAAAATAATGCCTACTTAATATTTCATACTTACCATTGAGCACAGCTGACTTTCCATGCTATTTTGGTTAATAGGATGAGTAATGTTGATAGGTTGTTGTATCATAACTAGCAACTAATTCATGGTATCAGTTATTTTATATCAGTGTAAAATTTAAGTGAGTACTAATAAACTGCATAATATCTGTAATTCTGTGTAAAGTTAAAGTTTAAGGAAGTGTAACTTAATAAGACTATGTAATAAACAAAGAATTAAAATACCTAATGTGTAAAAAACCATAATAGTAATTCTGTGTAACAAATGTACCTAAACATTTAAGTAGTAAGTAAGATTTTAGATTGTATTAGATGATACTTAGCTGCTGGAGTATTGTTAAAGGACTGAATGGCTTTTTGAGTGTATTATAATTATAAGTAAGGAGTAATATAATGTTAAGTTTATTTTCATTTAGGAACAAGCATTGTGTTGTTAATTTAGTTCTAAACCTTCTAGATTGTTAGCAAACTTAGTGTGTAAACTTTATTCAGCTTAGTTTATTTTTTTGTAGTAGAGTCAGTCTGAGGGCAGACTGAAAGCAGAATGGCCGAGTTGTAGGATGTTAATTCGGAACGCAGCAAAATATTAAATAAGTTAGATAGTATGAACGCAGCGGTGAATGAAGGAGAGAGCATGTGTGTGAGGGAGAAGGGGAGTATGGCGAGCTAACCTAAGACGAAAGACGGACTCCAAGTATTTTTACGTGTTATAATTAATAAAAGAAGATTAAAGAAGAAAAGAAGTATATTATTTCGGTCATCCAACACCCTACATATATAATATCATAAGTGTGATAACAATGGTGTCCCAGTGGTAACAACCACAGTAACATAAAGGGCAAAAGAAGTAACATTACAAGACGGAATTCCCTCCCCTCCCCCGCTCCGCCTAGAGAGGGGGAAGTCATTGATGATTTCATAATATAAAAAAAAACTGATTCCATTGCTATGGTTGGCTTGAACAAACGCTGCAAAACCTTCTATTGAAACATGAATTTTATAAAACCCTCAGACGCCAATAAAATCTAGTTAGTGTTTTAGACTACGATCGCACATTTAGACAAAGTTGCAAAGTTTCACACAATTAATTTCTCCGTTCGTTCACTTTTGAAACTGGAACAATATGACGCAACTTAGTTGCAAAAACAGATACATAACTTAGTTTTATATGGCCCTTTACAAGGTGGTCGTAAAGTGATAATTCAGAATATTATTTGTGTCTATGACCTTTTTGAATTTTAACGTAATTCATACCTTTATCCTATTCTACTTCTTGTAAAGTGGCCATTTTAGATCCCCAGAAGTTGGTATTTTACATGTATTTTATTATTGTTTTAGTATGTATGTTTTTCTATATTGATATATGTAGTTATGTTTATTTAAGTTATTGCATCCTTACTTCCTTACTATATACTATACTATATCTAATATATAAAATTTCCGTGTCACAGTGTTAGTTACCATACTCCTCCGAAACGGCTCGACGAATCTTATGAAATTTTGGGTACATATTGGGTAGGTCTGAGAATCGGCTAACATCTATTTTTCATTTTTCATACCCCTAAACCTCAGCGGGTGAAACCGCTGGGCACAGCTAGTACTATATATACTACAATAATACTAATATTATATATATATATATTACATATATAATATTATAAAAGCGAAAGTGAGTTTGTTTGTTTGTTACCTCTTCACGCTTTAATGGTTAAACCGATTTTGATGAATTTTGGTACAGAGATAGTTGGGAACCAGGAGACGGACATAGGCTAACTTTATTAAAAAAAAGTGGGATATGAGGGAGAACGAGGGAAGAAAAGGGAAAACTTAGCGTTGCTATTACAAATCAATCAGGCGCAAGAGCAAAACTGCAGGTCTGCTTGGGGTGTTATACCGAATTTAACGCGAGCGAAGCCGTGGGCGAAAGCTAGTAATTTGATATTTTTACACACTGTGTCTACATGTTTTATCTATCAGTCCTATCGCAGGTCTGCTGGAAGAGATATGTTTTTGAAATAGGCAGTACCTTAGTGCTATTTTGTCTGTATTTTTTTTCATAATATGTGTTTCTGTGTACATAAATAGTGATATTACTTGGTTAGTTGGCAGATTTGCAAAAAAACACTAGCAATATGTTTTGTTCTTGAAGTCTGTTGAGGTTTCTAAAATTTATTTGGTTTTTATTTGATATTTTTGTTTTTACTCTGGACGCTTGTAATATGCATGGGTGCAATTATTCATCATTATCATTTTCCTACCCTTGTCGCATTCTATTTGGGGTCGGCGCAACACGTATTCTTCTTCCTTTCTCCCCTATCAGACGTCACGGTATCATTTAATCCTTTCGCCTTCATATCATTCCTTACACAATCCATCCATATTTTCTTTGGCCTTCCTCTCGCTCTCCGTCCATCAACATTCAGATCCATCTCTCTTTTGGTCACATGTGCTTTATCCCTCCTCATTACATGTCCATACCAAGACAAACGACTCCCTTTCATTTTTTCTGTAACAGGCGCAACTTTCAAACTTCCTTTAATATTATTTATTTTAATATTCCTTTCTTTATCCATTCCTGTCACTCCACACATCCATCTCCACATTCTCATCTCCGCTACATGCAATCGTTTTTCATCCACCTTTTTTACAGCTCATCATTCTAACCCATACAGTACGACAGGCCTAATCACGGACTTGTATATTTTCCCCTTTACTTTCAAGGGCATCCGTGGGTCACAAGTTGTTCCAGTAACCTGTCATAATTTCTTCCTGCGTTGATCCGGTGCGTTACGTCCCGGTCTACTTCGCGATATTATTCATCGTGTTCACGTATTTGTATAATCTCAACATGAACTTTGTAACCATAATCTTGTAAAATTATTTTGAATTAAAAGCCTCTTTTAATATCTTCAGGATGCCGCTGCAGCTGACCTGAATCCTGCGCATGAATGATGTGCACCGTTTCCACATAGTCGTATAAACTAATCTAAACGTGAGTTCAATATTGACGCAATAATTACGGGAGCTTATAATCAAACCAAGTATGAATTCTATATTTCCCTACTTTTCTAGTAGCTCAAAAAATCTAAATGTTTGTACAGTGTAAATGAAGGTTTCAAAAATCTAAACTAGATTTCGAACATACAGGTCCATTTCAAAAACATCAAAGGTAACTCGCCAAATTAGTTTCGATCCGTATCAGAGCCGGATCCGATAACTGCATTAGAATCCGGTCCGGCTAGGCTGGACCGAAGGTAATGATAGGTAGCATAACTTAGTTTAGCTCGGACCGAAACTATTACGTTTTGGGGATTTGATACGAAATACTGCAACCTCGTCAAATGTATGGTGTATTACGCTTTGATTGAACATATTTACAAGAAGTTGGTAGATTCGTCTCATAATTAATTTGTGGTTGTTGTCTTGTTACGATCTCTTAACTTTATATAATTTTGTTTTAAGTATTTATAGTTATTAATATTTATATTTGTTATATTTACATATTTTAATATTTATTTACTAATATCCTTTTTTTCTGTTATCGCACCTACTGTTGTTTGTCTCTGCATCACCCTAAGGTAGACTGGTAGAAAATGCCTAAGGGATTAAGTCCGCCTTTGTACAGTTTTTTACTTGTGCATAAAGTTTTAATAAATAAATAAATTATGAAGTAGTGACATATATGGGAGAGATATTTCTTTTCGGATGGGTAATCAACAAATAAATAATAATTTCTAAATAGGAGAGGGGGGGAGGGAATGCCAGACTTCAACTGCCTAAAACCCACCCATGTTCTTTCTTTTGCCCTTTATGTTCCGGGACCGCGGTATTTCTTTCGAACAACCCGCAACCCCGGCAGGCGGTAGCCCTGGCAGGCCCCTCTGCTTGCTGACATCTTTTAGAGGCGCTTGTGAAACACGAATGCACTGTCAACACGAGAGAGATATATCTTGTAGTTAGATATTCCTATACTATTAAATGAGGAAACGTTGTAAATATAATTGTGTGGGTAAGAACCCAGGTACTGTGATTTAAATGAAAAATTAGAAAAGTCTTTTTTGTAGATATATTTTGATTTGTATTATGGTGTACACTTGCCTTGCACCTTTTTCTTTTTCATAACCTTTATACCTACATTTCTACTGATACCATGAGTCTTGGCGATGATGATAAAGTGAAAAAAATTGGATTGATAAAAGGTTTTTGAAAGAAATATCAAACGTTTTGAAAACTATTGCCACTTGGTAATGTCTTCTTTATGTAAAAGTTGCTGCGAAGACCCTTATTTATGGTGAAGTAGTTAAATGAAACAATGGAATCCTTGCACTATAGATTGTAAACAATTAGTTGTTTAAATAGCTAGTTGGCTAAAATCCACAAATCACTGGATCATACTACATAATTACTCTCCTATAAATTTAACAAAATGCATCAGTTAGTAAGTACTAAGAATTGGACATAACAAAACTCAACATATAAGCTACGACATAACTGAACGTAAAATCTTTTGTCTCTTTTGAGTAACAAAGTCACACATCAGTTTTGTGTCGTATAGCTCGTTCGCCAGTTCTAAACAGAAATATAAAAGATTTAAAAGCTCGTTACTGAATGCGCTTTCAACTAAGATTGTAAAAATGTGGATAGGGTATAATAAAAAGCTGTTATTATTCTTTGCATTAGCTTTAAAAAGGAAAACGAAGGGTGTCGTTTATCGACGTTTTCGTAGAAGGATACCGACCTCGTAGCAAAACGCGACGCCGCCGTCACTTCGTGTGCAATAGTTTTAATTTTATTTTATATAATAGATAATTATGCATTAGTTTATTAATTTGTAATATAAGATTGTTTGGCTTTCGATGCCTGAAATAAATTGATTTATTTATTACTTATTTATTTCCTTTATTTACTTCGTATCTTAAAATTACATTTTTAAATATTTCTTAGAAAAAAAAATATGAAAATAGGTTTCCGCCGGTAACGGAAGCAGGGTCCAAGCTACCGGTGGTTAGGGCTCCAGAGACAAGAACTTCCTCACAATGCGGGCCGTATCTAGGAGTACTGCCTTCTGAATCAGGCCCTTGATCCAACCACCTAAGGAGAGCTTCGACAGATGTTCGTCGAGTCGAGGCTCTTGGCAATTAAGCCATTGGCCGTTACGACAATCGGCACAATGATAGCCGAGTTCACATTCCACATGTCAACAACGCTCGTCAAAGTCTAGGATAAATAATTTGACTGTCTTGAATTCCCTAATGAATAAAAACATCAAAAAGAACGGAGGAGTTGAATAAACATAATTTCCACATCCCCCCATAACAGCAGAAGACAGAACAATCTGTTGGGGCTGCCGCACTTTTGGAGGGCGCCGAGTGTGGTGTGCAGTTGCACATTTGTTTTTCTTGCGGTGGGAAATCATATGACACCCCCCCCCCCACGCTCCGCCCAGAGCAGGGGAAGTTATTTGATGATTTCCCAAACGCAAAAAAGGCTACAAGACATAAAAAAGTACTATTTCTTTGCCATATCTCAATTTCTTTGTTCTATGTCTTTTCACGGTGCTGCGTTGGAACGAAATGAGAGTTATTCCCTTAGGAATGACTTCGTGTTGCGAACTGCAGTACTCGGCTTAGACAGTTAGAACAGACTTGTTGAATGGTATATTCATACTGACTAGAATGTATGGCAATATGAAGTTGAGTTTTAGTTTGTAGTGTTTGACTACGTGGTGCTTAATATGTATCTCGAATACGTGTATTTGACGACACGGTTGGCGCAGTGGCTGAGCGATCGACTGCTGCGCTGCGTGTCGCGGGTTCGGTTCCCGCACGGAACAAATATTTGTATGGCCTACAGGTAGTTGTTTCGGGTCTGGCTGTTTGTGTATGTGGGTTTATATATTTGTAAACGCGCCCACGATATAGGAGAAATTCCTAGTAAGGGGCAAAGTTTTTTTTTTTAATAAAAAAAAAATTATGTAAAACTTTCTTGGACATGATTCGCCCTTTCGCTGCCCAGCCCGAATTATACCATAAATATTTCGGACTCATACGCTGAGTTCTGGGCAGGGAAAGAGTTCAGCGATGGTATATACAAAAGAGAGATAGTTTTTTTAGGGTTCCAAACCGTAAAAGGAAGAAACGGATCCCTTATTGGATTACTTTGTTGTCCGTCTGTCTGTCTGTTTAGATCCTTCATCTCAGGAACGCTAGAAGGTTTCGAATTGTAATTTAAACCATATACTTAAATCTGAAGTCCCTTTTTGCTGTGAAGAAACCAACCCTCTCAGTTGGGAAGTTGGAAATCAACCCGCTCTTGGGAAGTTTTTTTTATACTAAACTAGCTTTTGCCCGCGGCTTAGCTCGCGTTGAATTCGGGGTAACACAGTTCCCCTTTCCTGATTTACAGGTACCTGCTAACGTAGTTTGTGCCCGTCCGTAGATAAATCATTTATTTGATGCAACAAAAGACACAATACTGGAATTAACACAAAAAATAACAAACGGAAAAAGTAAGGTAGAAATTAGATTGACTCTTCATTCACAAATTCAATCACTCTTAGTTTTTTGTCACAATTCCTGTTCACATATCCAATTGGTATATCTAATCATACCTTGGTATCAAGACAAGCGAGTCTCTTTGTCAAGCGAGTCAGCTTGTCGTGACTGGTCATTACGTCACGGTTTTAATTAATTAATTTATGTATCAAACTCTTCTTTTTGCTTTTACTCTGGACGCTCTTAATGTGCTCGTTTTTCTACATCGTTCTCACAAGTATTAATAATCTCAAAGTTTTGTAAAAATATGTTTTAAAAGAATGCCCATGGAGTTTCTTGCCCATTCTTCTCCATAGAGATCTACACTTTGGAATGGGCAACTACAGTACTTTCACAAGTTAATATGTCTTGTGACTGGGACTGTAGCAGCATCTTTTTTTGTTTTCATGACATTCAAAAGTGCCTGTAATGGTCTAATTGAAATAAATGATTTGATTTGATTTAAACAGAATGAAAATAAAACATACTTGCAATGCGATTTTGTATCGGCTTTTTTTTTCTTTCACTTTGTTCGTTCAAATTGGGTCAATAATCACATTGGCCGAATAAATAGTTTTATTTCAGTTCGCTGAAAGAGCTGTCCGGCCTTGTTGACCATTTTGATTGATAGGGTGGATTGGGCAATATTAAAACAGGGGTTATTTTTATTTCAAAATAGTTTATTGGATAAAACAAACATAAGTTTGTACACCTACAAGGTGAATACTAATTATTTAAGTTACAAAAAACATGGAAAAAGCATGTAAAACACTTGCCTAATTTTATAAAAAAAATGAAATTAATAATTAAACACGATTTTTTCTGTTAAAACTATAATTTCAATAAAAAATTGATATATTTTTACATGCATTTTAAAATCAAGTGCATAATTTTAATAAAATATTAAACTATTATTTTTACAAAATCTTAACATATAGTAAAACTATCACAAAAACCTTAACTACTACGCGTCTACTTCTTAAGAAACTCGCTACTTTATAAATAATGTAATACTAAACAAAAATATTCTTATATTTTTCCCTATTATATTTTTACTTTCATGAAGCAGCGAAACTATGGCTTTAACCACCTAGGCTGTAAAATTTTGTACCACGAGTGTAAAATACAACCAATTATAACAATGAATATTATAAAACTTTTTGTACTAGTCAAACCGAGGAACCTTCTGATTAGGATATATTAAAGGCCAGAGTTCTAATTATATGACTAATACAAATATTAACTATGAATTTGAAGACTTAACTAAAATTTCATAAGTAATAAAATTAATTTTGTATGACCGTAGCGGTTGCTGCACTGACTTCTTCACTTGAGTTGTACCAACACCATGAAGTATGTTACAACAGCACCCAGCACCTGGAATTATAAAGATAGATGCTTTCTGTACATGCTTTAAAATATGTACAACTTGTGACCCACGGCTGCCCGCCCCCCTCAAGTTAAAGGGGAAAATATACAAGTCCGTGAATAGACCTGTTGTACTGTATGGGTCAGAGTGCTGGGCTGTAAAAAAGGTGGATGAAAAACGATTGCATGTAGCGGAGATGAGAATGTTGAGATGGATGTGTGGAGTGACAAGAATTGATAACGTAAGGAATGAGTATATTAGAGGAAGTTTGAAAGTTGCGCCTGTTACAGAAAAAATGAATGGGAGTCGTTTGTCTGGACATGTAATGAGGCACGAACGAAGCACATGTGACTAAAAGAGTGATGAATCTGAATCTTGAAGGACGGAGAGAAAGAAGAAGGCCAAAGAAACACTGGATGGATTGTGTAAGGAATAATTAAAGGAGAAAGGAGTAAATGATGCCGTGACATCTGATAGGGGAGAATGGAAGAAGAAAACATGTTGCGCCGACCCCGAATAGATTGGGCAGGAAAATGATGAATGATGCTTAAAAATATGTACAAAAACAAAATAGGCTAAAAAGATAATAAAAACCAAAGATTTCTGATGCTGGAAACTTTTTTTTTGCTAACGGTTTTCAACAAAGAAAGAATGAAAAAATCGGCCATCGAGCACTCAGGGTTCCGTACAAACTTGCGACATAAACCGCCATATCTTTTGACTGCGTAGACTTAGAGAGTTGATTATTTCACAGCTCTAAGTAACTAAAGATTTGAGTATATGGTTTTATTTTTAACTCGGTACGTCCATGCGGTTTAGAGATAAAGGGTCTTGACAGACAGACAGTCAGACGGATGACAAAGTGATCCTATAAGGGTTCCGTTCTTTCCTTACGAGGAACCCTAAAAAAGTATTTATTTGACTTGCAACAAACAAAGAATGAAGTATGTCATTCGTTAAACAACGTTCCTAAACATTTAAGATAACAGAACATCCACCAAATATTTTTTATTTCATGGAACACCGTATCGAATGATTTCAACTCAAAGACGTTGTATTTAAGTCTAGTGTGAAGAATGAAATTGTGCCATTTACTTAATAAAAATATCAAAATGATAAATCCTATTACATAAATAGAGCTCGTGGAAAAGGAGCTCGTGGCTGAATAATAGCAGCCGCTCGGGTCGATCTTTAGGTTAAGCCGCGCTTGCCTAGGTTGGTCTGTGGATAGGTGACCACCCGTTACATACCGAGTTTCCTCCGTGCCTCGGAAATCAATCACGTTAAGCCGTTGGTCTCGGCTGTCATTTGTAGATCTTTGACAGTCGTTACATGTAGTCAGTGTTCCGAAAGTCTGACAACTAGTCTTACCACGGGGTATCGCATTACCTAGTACTAACTGGGTTGTGAAGGTCTGATAGGCAGTCGCTCTATGTAAAATACTGACATTCAACTGCATCCGGTTAGACTGGAAGCCGACCCCAACATAGTTGGGAAAAGGCTAGGCAGATGATGATGATAAATCCTATTAAATCTTTAAAAGTAAAATATGGATGAAATGGGATTTTATCTAAATTACTATTTTATCCTATTTTACCGATATACTTTTATATTAATACTAGCTTCCGCCCGCGACTTCGTCCGCGTAGCATAGTTAGTAATAGTAGGCTAACGCTAGCTTTAACCCGCGTGATGATCGAAAAAAAATGTTTTGTTCTCCCTTTCTTTCCTCTTTTTCTCCCTTTTCTCACGTTTTTTTTTAAATTAGCCTATGTTCGTGTCCAGGGTTTCAACTATCTCTGTACTAAAATTCAACAAATTCGGTTTGGCCATTTAGGCGAGAAGACGTAACAAACAAACAAACTCACTTTTGCTTTTATAATATTACTAGCTTTTGCCCGCGGCTTCGCTCCCGTTAAAATCGGGGTAACACAGTTCCCCTTCCCTGATTTGCAGGTACCTGCTACCGGTAGTTTTTACCCTAGCGCCTTATGTATTGTAATAGCAATGCTAAGTATTCCCTTTTCGTCCCTCATTTCTCTTACAAAAAAGAACCCTATGTCCGTCTCCAGGGTTTCAACTATCTCTGTACCAAAACTCATTAAAATCGGTTCAGCCATTTAAGCGTGAAGACGTAACAAACAAATAAACAAACTCACTTTCGCTTTTATATTATTAGTAAGAAAGTAAGGATAGCTAGGATTTGGTCCTGCTTAATAACTTTTTAAATACTACTTAAATAATTTTGTTGAACCCTCAAAACTCTTTCACAGAACCTCTCATTAGATTGGCTTCGAAACCAAAATGATTTAATTCAAATTCAGAACGCCTTTGCTTATTTTTCATCCGTCTTTAAGTCTCTATAATACTTACCGAAGCAAACAAATCCAGTGATACCGTAAAGAACTTAGCTCCTGAGATGCTCATGGCCTTCTGGCACTGCTGGCACACGATCTGCACGAAGGTCTTCGCTTCTTCGGAGCCGTCATACCACTGGCAGGAGTATGCTGCTTCCATTACTGATGAGCTCTGGATAGTAGGAGAAGAGTTTTTAGTTTGGTCATTGACTTGTTGGTATTGTCTTTGCAAGGGGTCCTTCTGAACAAGAGGTCTTATATTTAATTCCCGGGCAACGCAAATTAGGGAGAGAACCTCAAACTAACCCAGCAGCCGCGAGAGACGGTACGGGCGTCGGACGCCGCGAGACGACTGGGGCCACCAATGCTGTGGACAGTGAGCAATGGGCAGCTCACTGTCCGTCTGTTTATTGACGTCAGGCTGTGTTGACGGTGCGTTAGTGATCCACGCACGCCTCAAAGATTTGTCAGCAAAACTGCAAAACAGAGGGGCCTGCCAGGGCCACCACTTGCGATTTGTTCGAAAGAGATACTGCGGCCCCGGAACATAAAGGGCAAAAGAAGGAACATGGGTGGGTTTTAGTCAGTAAAAGTTTGACACTCTCTCCGCTCTGACCAGAGCTGGAAGGAAAAAGTAAGTTGATGATTGCCCATCCGAAAAACTAAAAGGCGAAGTGCTTAGGTACTTTTATTAGGAAGTAGTTGTGTCCATCGGTTTCATCCACTGCTCAGCTCCTAAGTCATCGTGATGTTACTTATATATATGTCGCAGGGATATACTACCTATATAACCTTAATAAATGGTCTATCTAATACTAAAAGATTTTTGAAATTGAAGCAGTAGTTTCTCAGATTAGCGCTATCAACCAAACAAACTCTTCAGCTTTATAAAATTACTAGCTGGCGCCCGCGGCCTCGCACGCCTGTATATCGATATCTTATGTGTTATTCCAGATTATAATCTACCTCTGTGCCTTTCATCAAGATCCGTTCAGCCGTTTTAACGTAAAACAGTAACAAACATCCATACATACATCCTCACAATCATTCGCATTTATATTATACAGGGTGTTTGGCCGGACCGACAAAAAATTTTGGGGGTTTCAGGGGGTCATGTGCTAGTTTTCAGACCTAGTTTATAGATTATTATAAACTAGGATTAGGATTATTATAACTACTCATAAAAATGAAACTATAAACTATGATGATATTTATCATAGTTTATAGTTTCAGATATTTTTCATAATTTATTTCATTTTTATGAGTTTGGATGCTCTATAAGTATTTTTATTACATCTTATGCTGTACATTTATAATTTATTTAGAATAACAACACATTAAAGAATGTAATAAAAGTTATTTGGTCCAAATATGACAACAAACTAAAAAGTTATAACGTTCTTAAGACGATAATTATAATAATTTTAAACAACAATAAGAAAAATCGTATCTGGATTATAGTGAAACTTAGGATATTGGGGTCTCGGTCTGAAAACTAGCACATGACCCCCTGAATCCCCCAAAATTTTTTGTCGGTCCGGCCAAACACCCTGTATAGTAGAAAGTACAGAGTATAGATTTCTCAGTAGCAGTGAGTAGAATAGCTTTGCGGTCGCTTGATTGTAATCTGCTCATCCCTATTACATGTACGGGACTTAAACATACTAGCAAAATTTAAGTATCCCACAGTTGGGCAAAGGCCTCTTGCCCATTGCTTCCAACCCCAGTTTTGACAGAATTTGTCCTGTTTATTCCGCCATCTCCGTTTAGAGCTTATGGAAACTTATGTGCATTTAATTATATTAAATTAGCTGTTCTGCGCGGTTTCACCAGCATCTTTAGTTGCTGCCCTGCTCCCGAGGGTAGTAGCGTAATTTTAAATAGCCTATGTTACTTCCTGATAATGTAGCTTCCTAGTAGGAAAAAATTGTTAAAATCTGTCCAGTAGTTTTGGAGCCTATTCGATACAAACAAATAAATAAACAAATAATCTTTTTTAATTGACACTTGAAACGGGATTTTAACATGTTTGTTATTTGTTTCGAGTTTCCGATATTTCGGCGATGTTGCAAATGCCATGATCACGGATGAACTGAAGTTATTGGCGTGGATGTTTATGAGCAGACAACGATCTACCCTCTTTCTTATTCGTTTTTTTTGCGTTCGTTACCACTAACACCGTCACTCACAACTCGATTTTGTTCTCGACACCCAACCGGATTTTGCTCTCGACACACAAAACTCACTGTATCAAGTCGCGATGTTTTTTCAACATGTCAGTTTTAATAATAAAAAAAAATGGCAATACTGTCGCCAGAGCTGAATCACCTGTGTCGTATTTTAAAGATGCTCATCGCCCTCCTGACTGCCCACCCTGAATGTGATGTGTTTGCGGATGAATGGAACAACGTCATGCTAGTATGTCTGGTGTTTTGTGAAACAAAGTATGCAAGAGTGTCCACTGTTCCATGTTTGAATGGCCTGTTGGTCTAGTGGTTAGTGGCCCTGACTGCTGAGCCGGAGGTCGTGGGTTCGATTCCCACCCAGGACAAACTTTGTGTGATGAGCATAATTGTTTTTTCTGTGTCTGGGTGTGATTTATCTATAATATGTATGTATTTATAAATTATATAAGTATGTATATCAGTTGTCTGGTTACCATAACACAAGCTCTGCTGAGCTTGGGATCAGATAGCCGTGTGTGAGTTGTCCCAAGATATTTATTTATTCATTAGATATTTATTTATGTTAGTTTTAATCGAACCTAGTTTAAGTTGTTTACTTTATGTTTTACTTCTATTTCATTTTATGTTTCTATGTTAATTATTGTAATTGATGTTATACCGTTTTAATTAAATAAATAAATAATTGGGATTGATAAAACTTACCTCTTCAATGAGCCTATTACCGAAGATACAGAAGTGGAACACTTGACCAAGGGTGTAGCTGAGGTAGCCGATTGTACTAAAAGCGTATACGTTTATTCCATTAATCTGAAACATGAATTTAAAAAAAGTAACCAACTGTTTATATAGCTGCTTTGAATCGGTTGGTAGTGGAAAATATTAAATTTGCAGTAAATCGGTCGATAGAACGAAATGCGCGGGCGCACGTTTAGCGCGCTTTAAGTGGTACGGAGCTTAGAATCATACTGTCTGTCGCTCTTCTGCAAATGGCGTCCGCGGCGCGCGCGGCGGTCTGCGGGGTGAGTGCAAAACCAATAAGAGCGCGCGCGCAATCCGTTTTTGTTAGTAATTTTTTTTTTTAAAAAAGGAAACGGTTGCAATAAAAAACAAACTTAAGAGAATTCTTACAAAGACAAGTCCGTCATCTACAGCTAACTTCCGAGCCGTCCTAAAATTTGAAAGGGACCATACTTTGACAGAATTTTATTTTTCCGGGCCCGTTTGCTCTTTTAACATGGTAGAAGTTTAATATTTTTAGAACTAGTAGGCTTCTATAATACATAAATAAAAGATCTATTCAGTAAGTTAAAAAACTTATGCAAATCACATTGAGGAGCATCCTTTTGAGCAATTAATTTGCTTGTGTTAGAATGCTCTGCTTTTCGTATGTTACATAACCGTAGTAGTTATTTAAGATAGCAGTATATTCAGGAACCAAAAATCAAAAAAATAGAAAATGGAAAAATATTAACGTTGACACTTAGCGCGCTGGAGTATGATGCGGTTTGAGGTGAGCCGTGTTTGTGGGTGGTGTGTTTGTGTATGGGGAGAGTGAAAGTGTGGGAGTGCGTGGGAATGTATGAGGAGAGTGAATTATTTTTAGAGAAGTATGCGAGATTTTTAGATCTCTCACTAATTGAGCTATTCGTATAATACAACTAGAATTCTAATGATACATGTGTAAATGTGATTTATTTTCGTTGGATCCCAGTTTTTGATCTCATTTTTTAGGTATTAACGATGGGTCCCATTTGATATTACCATTGAATCCCATTTTATGACAACATGTGTACATTTCAGAAGAAAAGTGAATTACTTTTATTAAATACTAGCTTTCGCCCGCGGCTTCGCTCGCGTTAAATTCGGTATAACACAGTACCTACCTGCAGTTTTTGCTCTTGGGCCTGATTGGTTTGTAATAGCAACGCTAAGTTTTCCCTTTTCTTCCCTCGTTCTCCCTCATATTCCACTTTTTTTTAATAAAAATTAGCCTATGTCCGTCTCCTGGTTCCCAACTATCTCTGTACCAAAATTCATCAAAATCGGTTTAGCCATTAAAGCGTGAAGAGGTAACAAACAAATAAACAAACAAACAAACTCACTTTCGCTTTTATAATATTAGTAAGGATTTCAAAAACACCGTGTGTGTATTTTGGATTTTTTAGGATTGTTGCCACTGGGGAATGAGACAAATGATGTACTCCAAATAGTACTAGACTGGCATGAGTTAAAAATGATCAGGTTTATTTGTGATGTTTATAAATAAATAAATATGAACGCCTTCAAAACAAGCGCCTCTAAGCTCAAAAAAAATACTGCCGTCATAATATTTCCATATTTTTTTTTATATAATCAGGCCGTTTCTGGCACACAGATCACAGTTTTAACCTAACCTTTTTTTTTGTAAATAAGTAATTATCCTAATCTAAATAGTTCAGTTCCGGGTAAACAACTAAAAACAATCTCTTTTTTCTATAAATGCAAGTCGTTTGTGGGTAGTGTCGTAGGAGGTCACAGTTTTAACCTAACCAAACCTAGTTCCCGGTTCCTATAATTTGTTTGGGTAATGAAATTTTGTCCAAATCTTTTCGGAAAAACGGCAGGCACCCGTTATTCTAACATAACCTATCCACATACCCAAATTTCATCCAAATCAGTCTAGAAGTTTGAGCGTGTTGGAATAACAAACATACATACAAAATTTCGCCTTAAAATATTATTGTGATTTTGTTGTTGGATGTACCCGCATTCAGGTGTTTTTAAACATCTGGGATCCAACGGAAATAGTTTTTGGGATTCAGTGGCAATAAAACGTATTTTTTTAGTATTTTTCAAATTTGGGATTCAACGGAAATATATAATAATGTTTTGTGGGATCCAACGCCAAAAATATTAAAGTGGGATCAAAAACTGGGATCCAACGAAAATAAGCGGTAAATGTGAACATGTGTTAATTATAAATATAAACAGCTGATTCAGCTTACCTTAGTAGCTTGGTAGGCCAGCAGAGTGAGTGTGATCGTCGATACCAACATGTGGAACAAAAGAGCAGTACCATATGTATCACCAATGGAAGCTACCAACCTGGAAGCCAGCAAAAAGATGCAGATACAGAAACAAATTAAAGATAACTTTGAGCAGTTTAACGCAGAAAGAATGGCTTTTTTAAAATGTGCAGTGGGCTGCATCGATTGGGTACCGCAGTTGTATTAAAATTAACTTTTAAGGGGAGTTCCGGCCCTGGTTCAGTCCATGGTGCGGAGTGAGAAGGAAGGGGAAGCGGTCACCTCCCTCTGCGAAGCAGTTATGCTAGCGAAGGAAGTGGCCGGATGTTTGAAGGAGAGAACCTCATACCAACCCAGCCCCCGCAGGTGACGTTTCGGGCGTCGCGCGCCGCGAGACGATTCCTGGCCATCGTAGATGCGGTTCTGTAGACGGTGAGCAATGGGTAGTTCACCATCCATTCGTCTAGTGACGACAGGTTATGTCGACGGTGCGTTTCAAAGAGATGCCAGCAAAGCAGAGGGGCCTGCCAGGGCCCAGGGCAAGATAAGGAATATGGGTGGCTCAGTAAAAGTCTGACAGTTCCCCTAAAACCAATAAACTAACCTATAACTTAAAACTACCAATGTCAAATGATACAGCAATGAATACTGAACAGGTTGGGACAGGTCGTCCTATGGGACATATTGTCACATCGTTTCTACGTAGTATAGGACATAGTATACAACCGTTCTGAAAGTGATTAATACCTATTAATTGCCTATATTTGTTGGCAAAAAGCACACAGAAACTACGTAACCTATTTAAGTTAATAAACTATTCAAATTCAACCCAGAAAATACTATTCAAACATTCAATTAAAACCGCAAACGTTTTCAAAACATAATTTCATATTCCGAACTTTGCAGTCGAAACGCAAATCTCTAGTTCGTAACTTCAGACACGATGTAAGCCGAAGTTTACCGAAGGAGGAACGACTTTGACCACAGTCTCGGGAGAATAGTTTACACGGATGTGGTCACTGGAGGTCAATTAAGTTCAGCTAGAGTTGTACCTTCTCGTTTATTCGATATAGCTTGCTAATGATTTATGTTGTCTATGCAATGTCGAAAGTTCTGGAATTAGTCTGGTAACTACGGTTCGGTCCCCTAAATAATTAGTATATTCAAATGACTTTGCTTTCGAGTTCTGATGTTAGAAATTTCGGAACGTTTCTCTCTTCTTTTTTAGAAATTAGAGTGGTACGGGAGAAAAAAATATAATAATATTTAATATATACAGGGTGATAATACAGAAAAACTCTTGGTTAAATAATAGTAGCCGCTCGGTTCGATTTTTAGGTTAAGCCGCGCTTGCCTAGATTGGTCTGTAAAGATGAAGGAGAAAGGAGTAAATGATGCCGTGACGTCTGATAGGGGAGAATGGAAGAAGAATACGTGTTTCGCCGACCCCGAATAGAATGGGACAAGGGCAGGAAAATGATGATGACATAATTTAAGCTAACACTGGGAATTGGGTTAAATTTAACTTTTAGGATTTTCATACAGTTGTAGTAGAGTGAAACTACTAAAAGTGTCTTAAAAAAACAAATGTTTCGAAGTTCAAAAACTTCTTTCCGTTTAATAGATATTAACTGAGCCATGACCGTGTTATTGTATCGACTGAACGTTTATTAAACAGACATTTCTTCGCACATAAAATATTGCAAGTTAGCCTTGCCTTTGTGAAGGTTCCTATTGATTTTTAGATAAATAAATAATAGACAACTTTCCAGGTAGAAAGTGAAATTATCAGATTAGTTTTAGAATGTTGTTGAAAGTTTTATAAAGCAATTTTGGCCCTTGGACATTCTATGCCAAGCTAAATCAGGCCTTAAGGAGTTTTGAGTTCAATTTTCAGGTTTGTGTTATTAAAGATCTTCTCAATAATACAAAATATACAAAAAAAAAAACACGCAGTCTCGTATTCTTCTCAACAAACTATCTGTCATTTGATATCCATATCATGGGAATGCATAAAAACCAACTAATCCGCCATATTGGATTTAAGGTTTAAACTGACACAGATTAAGTTGATAAAATCGTGTTAATTAATGCATTGGATTGACTTTTGCAGCCGTTAGGATAGTTGAAAGTCAATACAACAATATCAATAAGTTACATATAATTAGAAAATCCTTACTAATATTATAAAAGCGAAAGTGAGTGTTTTTTGTTACGTTTTCACGCCTACCTGGCTAAACCGATTTTGATGAATTTTGGCACAGAGATAGTTGGGACCCTGGAGACGGACATAGAATAACTTTTTTTTTAAGTGAGAAATGAGAGACAAAGAGGGAAGAAAAGGGAAAACTTAGCATTGCTATTACAATAAATAAGGTGCTAGGGCAAAAAGTACAAGTAGCAAGTACCTACAAACCAGAAAAGGGGAACTGTGTTTCCCCGAATTAAACGCGAGTGAAGCCGCGCAAAAGTAAGTATTTAATAAAAACAAAAGACAAAATGCTACCAAAAACTTATTCTATATCTTACCTGACCACGTGCTTATGCCTCTCAACCCAGTACTTGATTGCAGACCTGGCCAGCATCTCCTGTTTCGGAGTCAAACCATTCGGATTCGCGTTCTGCTGCCCAAAGTTCTGCAGTCTACCTCCAGCTCCTCGGAGTGTCATCCCAAAGTCCTGCTGCGTAGAGTATATGCCCCGGATATCCATGTCCACCGCATCTGGGACCTTTTCTTTGTCTGTTGGAGAAGTTTGAAAATATTGAAAGGTTCTGAGAACCAATTATATAGTCATCCATTGTAAAGAAGCTCTTAAACACAAAACTCTCGTTTTGTTTTAGCCTTCATGAAGTTATTACTGTTTTATTCTTGTATAAAGTTTAAGCACTGCACCAGATCATGTGACGCTAATTCGCTGCTTACAATGTATACTACATTCACAGGACAGGATCGGATTTGGATGACGGATGAGGACGGATGAGGGGATGCCGATCTCGCGCATTACAAAAACCAACACATTGCCCTTAAATCAATTACGCCGGTGATGAAAATTGCAGCAAATCGAAATAAACTTAATCCAATTAGAGGCTTATCATCTTATGATGATAAGCCTCCTGGTCTTACCAGTAGACGATGCTCTAAATAGCTCAGCAGTGTTCGGCCTGTAAGTATCCAATGAAGCACTCAGCTCCATGAGCGGCTTCATGATGGCCTTCAGATGCTGCAGCTGCTCACACGCGAAGATTAGCCAGGAGCAGAACATCACGTCCATCAGGTTTGCGATGGCCATTGAGAATAGGAGCCAGTAGACCTGTTGGACGAATTTGAGGTGACAAAATATTGAAGGAGTTCAAATGTTCCTCTTAAAATAATATAAAGTTGATTTAAAAAAAATTTAAAACAGGTATAAAAAAAACTGAAAGTTTATACGCTCTTGGCCGGTTTTGAAACGTTTCCCCACTCTATGATTTTCTTCTGTATTGTGAGTGCGCAAACAAAGCAGTAGGTCATAAAAATATTTGCGACACGCAGCGCAGCAGTCGATCGCACAGCCACTGCGTTAATCTCGCCATTAAAATTAGGTTTCATAAATCACCAGGTTTTCTACAGGTTAAAATATTGGTCCAAGATCCCACCAGACTTCGTTCTTACCAGAAAAGTACTCGCATAGAAAAAGTTTCATTTGTCTAAAATGACGTAATTCTGGCGGTGATGGGATTCTGCTTAATATAGAAAAGGGTTACGCACCTGAAAAGCGAAGGCAACAATGTACATGGTGCCACTCATGGCGTTGAACGGGTACCAGGCTTTCAGAGGTAGACGAGGGGCAATCTCCGTAAGAGTCTCATTAGTCTCCTTGTTTGTGATCAAGCGGACTGACTCCCCGAAGAATGTTAGAGTAATCCAGCCTAAGGAAGAAAAAAATACATATTGTTTAGGTAAAATATGCTAAGAGTTTCATTAATATCAAGTATATGGGCACACATTTTAATAGTATTAGCTCATTCCCGCGGAGAATCCAGCGTGAGCTTCGATAAATGTTCGATGGGATCGTTCTACCGGGATTTTAAGTATTTTATGTGTTAATCCAGGTTATAAACTATCCGTGTGAAAAATGATATATAAATATATCGTTGTTTACATTGAAATAGATGTCGCGCAGTGACTGTTTGGAGACTTTAGTCACCACGGATAATTCGGCTTTTTTTTGGGTGTCCGTTATCACCACGGACGGAATAGTGGATTTTTGATCTGGATGTAATTCTACTATCCTATTAATATTTTAACTTGCAACTTGCAATTAAGATAAATTTGACTAATTAATACTTAAAGTTACTATTTAATGTCCTTGATTTCAGTGTTTGCCGTCTATCATTCGCTACTCTTCTCCAGTTTGCCCCCGATATAAGTTTTAACCTAATTTTTGTCAACAAACATCTATACTATACATTCAGACATCGACAAATCATCACAAACTTACGCAGTTACAATGTTAGTAGGATTGTGGTTACCTGTTGTTTAGTTTACTGAATTGTAACTTATAAAATTTAATAATATTTTTTTTTCGTTAAGATTCAAATAAAGTATTGTAAACCCTCTATAGATTTTGATTGATTAATGCAGCAGTGCGCTTTGATTTAGCTTTTCAGGTTATTTAAAAGTTAATCCATCTTACAGAATCACATTATTTAACGCTAAAGTCACACTTGATCCTAAATAAACCATAACAAGCACGCAAGCAGTCAAAAGGCAGTCTACAGAGAGAGAGGGATCCCAGGAGCAGCAGGAGGTCTTCCTAAATGTTTAAAGAAGGAAACACATTTACTTTTCACAGAGCTAGACAGATGCTATTCTCTGGAGGACCATACGGTAAGACGGTAAATGAAGGAGCTACTGTATATTTTGAACGTAATGCCCCGGTATAAAGCACCTTAGTACCTTTTAATAAAAGTTAGTCAGGGAAAGCAAACTTATATGAACATTTTTTTATTGGCGCCCGACGTGGGACTAGAATTGATGCTTTGTAAAAGTATTCCTGCTAGATGTCCTGATGTTTCATGCATTAATATGACATTTTTGATGAAACGAGGTTGCAATAAAAATGTGTTTTGATTATCGTGTAGGATGACGCCCATTGTGGGACAAGAAAAAAAAATCGGATCCTAGGTTATTATAAAGAAACGATTGTATTGAGTCGACACTGACTAACAAATTAAAATAAAGTGCCCGTTTCTTCTAACACTTAACACTCCCTTTTCAATTAGCGATCATTTCTTTTTCACAATAAAATAAAATCGACAACGTTATCAGGTTTTTCATTTTAGACGCTTCATCTATTAAAGTACCTACTTATTAGTACTTTCTAGTCCGAAATATGGCATTATATTCAAATATAAATACTATTTCGTCTAATAAACAATGATTCAAACAGTACATTGCCTACTGCATTGTGGTTCTACATTTATAGTCTAATGGGTCGAATGGTCTAACAATGTTAGACTAAGCGTGGTATCAATGTAAGCAAGCTCTGCCTGCATTATGTTTGCCTAGTACATTGCAGCTCGAGTCGGTGTAATGTGACAAGTCGACGGTCAGGTATTAACGGGTGCATTAGACCGTGCCATTGCTTGCTTGGTTGCGTTAAGTCGTTTGCATCTATGCTTGCCTGGTGTTATTGTTTGGATTGTGTTTAAGAAAACTTGCTGCTGTTTAGGTAATTTCCTTGCTTGAATCGTTTTAAAACTTGTGTTTATGGTATTATGTATGATGGTAATAAAATAAATAATTTATTTCGGACATTAGATCCATATTTCAGGCACAAAAATAATAACCATAAAATAAAATAAGTAATTAAATTCAATACCTAATCAAACTATGTATTTTAAAATCCAATAATTATTCAAAATATTTAAAAAAAATATTTAAAAAAATTAAATCATATCACAAATTTTATAAACCACCTCTTCTCAGTGGGGGTAAGACCCTGTCCGCCACAGCCTTCAGATTTTTTTTCCGGCTGCCACGCAATCTGCAGATCAGATCATTACCGATTTCTACGAATGAACATGAAAACCATCGGTACGAAAATGCAATGCTAATCAAAATGCAAGAATATCTTGTGCTTGCTATATTAGAAAACCAGCGCTTTAACATTTTATTATACTGGGCAAATTTAATTAATTTCCTAGTACTTTCAATATTTTGTTTAACTGTTTTGCCCTGTGCGAAATAATAAATATTTGTTTTTGCTTTCCTATGACGGCATAATTCTGAAAAGCGCTTTATATGTTCTACTTACTAACAACTTTATGACGGTAAGGTTCTACTTACTGACAACAGACAAGCAAGTCATTCCACAGATGAAGTACAGCAGTCTCCTCATCTTAGTGAGCGCGATCTGGTGGTAGCGGGCATCAGACTCCGTGAACAGAGGGTGGCTGTTTGACTGGTTCCATACTGCCAGGGTTCTGGGAGAAAGAAAATATAAGAAAGATAAGAAAACCAAAGAGATCATTCCGTTTAACAAATGAGCGACATATTGAAACGCGATGCCAGCATCATTGCCAGTAGATCCCCTGGCCTTAAATGCAAGGCATACACAGAATTGACCGGTTCAGTAGATAACGACCTCATAGGTCAAACTGCGAGAAGACATTAAAAAAACAATTGCCATAAGAGTAAAGTGTATTAAAAACGAGAAATAAGTCCAGTTTGTAAGTTTTCTAAAACAGTGCCACTCACAAGAATCCTGCTTTTCCAACTTCTAGTCTCCTTAAAAAGTGACCTAGTTTTCAATCAAGTGACTGTTTCAATAAGTTAATAGTTGGAAACTACTATTGTAGTTGTTATATTGTTGACTGTAATACTATTGTATAACAGTCATTTCAGAATTGATTTTGTAAATAAATGATGAGTTTTAGGAAGTTATAATAGGCTGTTAGGTCGTCATTCTACAACTTCCAACGTGGGAATTAGCAACTGACTTACTTATACTGTGGAATTAAGTAATAATAATATAGTCTACACGCGATATCTGAAATTATTAACTTATAATTGTTATTAGGAACTTTTTCAACAAAATAAAAACAATTTTAAGTTTATTTTTATATTCTTGGTTGTCTATGTGTGGCTTACATAACTCATGAGTGTTTTTTCTTGTTTAAATAATTACTTAATCATATTTCTGTTTTTTCCGCATCTTACTTTCGGTCGGTTGACGCAACATGTGTTTTTTCTTCTACTATTACACTGTCAGCCGTTAAGTATCCTACCGGAGTTGTGGGTTGTTCTAAAGAGATACCGCGGCCCCGGAACATAAAGTGCATAAGAAGAATATGGGTGGGTTTAGGCAGTAAAAGTCTGACCGGTTCCGCCGGAGCGCGGGAGTTATATGATGCTTTCTTATACACAAAAAATGTTAACATTATTAATTTTAATCACACAATAAACAGAAATATTGCTACCTGATTTTATTAAAAGATCAAGTTTGCTAATCACCAGCTCTTGGAAATTATTGAAAACTATTAGTTTTTTTTTATAAGTTCTCCATTAGGTAGGTACTCAAACACTAGTAGTTTTAACTTTCCAACTGACCGCTAAAAGAAAATTCTTATTTCAAAGTTAAACTTCACATTTCAGAATCGTGACTCAATTTAAAACGAATGCCTTTGAAAATCGAACATTTCCATCTTTTAAAATTCAAACGCTCTGGTAATTTAAAATACTAAGCGGTTCCTTTTTTCAAATCTTGAGCTCGTTCTATTTTCAATCTATGAACTTTAAGCATTCGCTTTTTAATAAAAAAAAAGTTTGCTTTTCAAAATTAATCACTTTTAAATGTATTAAAAACGAGTTTTCAGTTAGTTGTACAAAAATTAAGTTTGCATTGAAGATGCTTTTGTCCAAATTACGAGGAATTTAAAAGAAAACTCAAGGTAAACCGAAGACCAACGTCAAACAAGTAAAGTAAGTTTTCGGGAATTTAAGAAAAAACAAATAATATCAGACATAACTTACTGACTGTTATATAAGATGAAATATTCCTATAAAAATACGTATTAAAAACAAACTTTGTTCATTTAAAACAAACAGCGCAAACAAACAAATGGTTTGATCAACCAACCGTGTTATTATAGCTAAACCCATGTATTGCTCCAAAATTTTAAAAACAAACAAATAACATTCCAACATAGAAACAACAAAAACAATTGAAATTAAAAAACAAAACAAACAAATGCCCATTGCTAACAATTTTATTAAACATTGTACTCGTAATAAAAGCGAATGAAAGTCCAAATTAAAATCATTCCAGTTTACAAATCCTTTGTTTTGTTTGTCAAATTAAAATTGGGTGCAAATACTCTGTGTTGAGCCCATTGAGCTTACTCGTGATTCTTTGGCGCATTTATTATTATTTGATTGCATCGTTGGTCTAATGAGAGGGAAGAAAAGGGAAAACTTAGCATTGCTATTACAATAAATAAGGCGTAAGGGCAAAAAATACAGGTAGCAGGTACCTGCAAATCAGGAAAGGGGAACTGTGTTACCCCGAATTTAACGCGAGCGAAGCCGCGGGCAAAAGCTAGTAAGACATAAAAGACTCTCATCCTCATGTTAGAGGGACACTTGGAAAAGCAGGATTTAGAAGCCGGTTCGAGTCCGGCACTACCTCGACTGTCGCACCATCCGTGAGATAGTCGAAGTGTCCGCGGGGATTTCCCACTCCTGCCAAAACAAATAAGGCCCCCCTTGCGGTTTACGAGCCTTAACTTAGGACGTCGCTGAAGCAAGGTAGCAAATGACTGATTTGGTATTAGGCACATTCTCAGCATCGCTGACTGGCTTGAGCAAGGTTTTTTTTTGTTTAAAATAACGTTGCCCCACACTAGAAATTGCTCCTGTATGGTGGGTGCGTTTACAAATATTTAAACTCGCATACACAAACAGCCAGATCCGAAACAACTACTTGTAGGAAATTTGTAATTGAAAGCAGTTAAGACCGTTTTTTTATACTTTTAGCATTGTTTTGAAATGGAAAAGTGATAGTTTGATGTGGACTGGTTTCGGCAACGTGTGATCTTAGATTTATCTAAATTCGTGCTGAGGTGATCACACCGAAGGCTCCATTTATATTCAGACCATTTAGGTTCATCGATTCTCATTCCATCATTCGGCCTGTCTAGCGATTTTGTGTTAGTGCTTTAGGACTCAAATGAATCCATTTGTGTTTTGTCCTATTCCACTGTTTGGCAAAATGATTCCCCATTTCAATTTCTTTACCTATATTTTATTTTTCCCGTCAATCAGTCAAACAGCCAGAGCGTGTCAGACCCCCCCAAATAGGGTTCCGTACAAACTTGCGACAGAAACGGCCATATCTTTTGACTACGTAGACTGAAAGACTTGATTTCTTTTTCACAGCACAAAGAGACACAGACTTGAGTATATGGCTATAATTTTAATTTGAAACCTCCACGCGTTCTCGAGATAAAGGGCCTTGACAGACACACAGACGGACAACAAAGTGATCCTACAAGGGTTCCAGTTTGTCCATTTGAGATACGGAACCCTAAAATTTGTCCAAATTGTCACGTAGGTATATCTGGGAGCTGTCTCGGTTGCGACGCCCGTCACCCACTGTCTGGCCAGTTCACATCTACTAATAAAAAAAAACTCACCTGTAAAAGCTCTTCGAGTTCAAAGCGAAGAAGCCGAGCTTGATGATAGTATGAGTGAAGAAGAGAACAGTGATGGTGTTAGCCGTGAGTTCATTGACCTCGTCGGAGTACTGCGCCATGTTCACGCCCATGCACGCGAAGTGAATGAAGATGAGGATGGCGTGGGCGCTGGCGTAGATCTTGCGGAGGAGATTTGACATGCCAGCATTTTCTGTGTAGAGAAATTTACGTTAGCAAGTTAGGAATAACATTCATATACAGGGTGTATAATATGTAACCATACATTCTGTATTATAAGTGGAAGATTTCTTTTTTAACTTAATCCTACACTAGACATTTCTCCTGTATCGTGGGTGAGTTTACAAACATTCACATTCACGTACACAAACAGCCAGACCCGGAACAACTACCTGTAGGCCATACAAATAATTAGTCCGTGCGGGAATCGAACCCGCGACACGCAGCGCAGCAGTCAATCGCTCAGCCACTGCGCAAACAGGACCTTCTAAAATTTAAAAAAAAATGCAGGGAATCGACTTTTTTAGGGTGAAAAATTACGTGTAACACCAAAACTCAATGTTACGCACTTAAAATATTGTGTTAATGTATACATTGTTATAGTACGGGAGTCGGGACGGTATTTAAAGTAAAGTTATAACATTAAAATTTAAATTAAATTTAAAAAAAAAACTGTCAAAATTGGATCCCTAATATCTCCGTAACTAGAAGGTTTCAGTTCCTAAGGAATGGTCTTGAACAAAAATAATAATGCAATAATGTGGAAAACACGCGCATTTCGACTTCGTTTAAGGTACTTTTAAACCCTTTGTATGGTTTGTATTAAACAAAGGAAATTTGTCAAAAAT
This sequence comes from Ochropleura plecta, assembly GCA_905475445.1. Classification (NCBI taxonomy): domain Eukaryota; kingdom Metazoa; phylum Arthropoda; class Insecta; order Lepidoptera; family Noctuidae; genus Ochropleura; species Ochropleura plecta. Next base: position 11,829,149 of record FR997744.1, on the reverse strand, counting down.
AATTAACGCTACCCAATACGACTGCTGCTACGATCATTCATCATCAACGACATAGTGCAGTGAAGTGCTACTAACATAGTTGTTAAGGATTTATTAACTAACACGAATTGTATTAGCGATATATATGAGTGTCTGTAAGGTATTTATCTATGCGCCTAAGATGCCTGAAAATAAATGTTTTATTATTATTAAATACTATCCTTTTTACTTGTCCACGTTCATGCATTTGTTGCACGCAAGTCAGTATTGTTTTCAATGAAACTGTGTCTAAATATTTAATACCAGTAGCCCGCGGCAAAGTTCGTTAATTGTCACACGGGATAGTTTTACCGATATCAAAAGTATTATGTGTGTCATTCCAGGATATCCTATTTCCTATCCTACAATATTATAAACTAGCTTTTGCCCGCGGCTTCACTCGCGTTAAATTCGGGGTAACACAGTTCCCCTTTCCTGATTTGCAGGTACCTGCTACCTGTAGTTTTTGCCCTTGCGCCTTATTTATTGTAATAGCAAAACTAAGCTTACCCTTTTCTCCCCTTTTTTCACTTTTCAAAAAAATTGTCTATGTCCATCTCCAGGGTCTCAACTATCTCTGTACCAAAATTCATCAATATCGGTTTAACCATTTAGGCGTGAAGATTTATAATATGATATATTGTTAGGATGCGGATGTTTGTGAGGATGGATGGATGTATGGATGTTTTTTACTCTTTCACGTCAAAACGTCTGAACGGATCTTGATGAAATTTGGCACAGAGATAGATCATTGCCTGGAATAACACATGGGATACTTTTTTATCGATATCACGCTGGCGTAGCCGCGGGCGCCAGATAGTTTATTATGTGTGAAAATTTTCATCCAAATCTTTGCGAAATTTTTGCGTTTATAATTTTGTTTAGTAGAATAATATAAACCAAACGAAAACACCATTTCATGGACAAAATATGAAATCAATGCTAGTATAAATAGTTTTTCTTGTCCTTGGTCATCATTTACCATATCACTTCGTTTTACGAAGAAAACGACTTTACTAAGTAAAGTACTACCAAGAAAAAATAAACCCAAATCCATAAAATAAATTGGAAATATTTTTTCAGAAGCTCGTTTATTCGAAGAAGTTGACAAAAAAATAGATCGTACCGGGACTAAGGAAAATAAATCCAGTACAAAAAATACAGCTAAAAATATAACTGTTAGCAAAAGTATCGAAGGTTTTAACAAGAAAACTCCCCGAGATACTGAGAGCATTATTTTCAAATGTTGGCATTCGGTAATAACTTTTTATGATCTTGTTATGACACAGATAGACGTAAACCGATCTTGGCAAAATACTGTTATATTATTTTCTATGAGCACACCTACATTTGTATTTAGTGTTTCTTTGCACGCTGTTTTGAGTGTAAAATTTTATATTTGGTTTCACGTTTCATTGTATACCGTGATTTCTTTCTATTTTTTAGGTACCATCATTTTCCTGCCCTTGTCCCATTCTATTTGGGGTCGGCGCAACACGATTACTTCTTCCATTCTCCCATAGTAGACGTATTTTATCTACCTCGAAAGGAAAAAAAACGGAACCCTTATTAAAAACACTTTATTGACCGTGTATCTGTCTGTCTGTCTGTCAAGACCATTTATCCTGAAAACGCGTGGAGGTATTAAACTAAAACCATATACTCAAAACTGTGGTTTTTTTTTACTGAGTAAAAATCAACCCTCAAAATATACACAGTCAGAAGATATGGCCGTTTATGTCTCAAGTTTGTACGGAACACAAGTCAGTTCGCGATTCCGACTCGCACTTGACCAGTTTTCTTTTACCAGGGGTATTTTCTTTGTTCTGCATTGTTTTTTTTCCTCGTTATCTATAGAGGCTACGCTTTAAATTACCTGCAATTCAAGAGTGTCCAATTTAACAGAATTACTACTACAATCATTTATCGTTGCTCTCTGAGAGAAAATAATTCCATTGAATGGACCCTTTGCTCTCTCCTACTTTACATTTGTCTTCGTCTCTTGTGTTCTTTAATTTTTTCAATATTTTTCTCATGTTTCATTTACCATCTTCTTCTTAGCGGATCAAAAACTGCAAACGTGTTTAGCCTAAAACTCATCCACGCGTACGCCGTTGACAGATGCAGTACAATAAATCATCATTTACCATCTTACAGTTGGATATAAGAATTTTTCTACCTCATATCACTTTCTTTAGGTTCCGTCTATCCCTAATCAATGTATTTTCTTTTACTTAATAGGTAGATATACATATTTGAACAATAAGAAGAAGCACATAAGGAATAGTTTTAAAATCTTACCTGAATGGTAGTTGAATAGAAAGTGCCCCGCAGCCTGCATCAGCCTGATGTTCGGCATCAGGTCGGACACCAGGCCCTGGGCCTTCACTTTGGTCATCATCTGAAATTAAATCTTTGTCAAAAATCTGTTCCAAATTGATATTTTTACTAGCTTTTGTCAGTATATCACTAGAAGTCCTTTCAATTTCAATAAATTCAGATTGTGCAGCATATTTATTTACAATGGGGAGACCTGACACCTCGACAGTCGCTTTTAAAGTGTTTCGGATTGTTACACTGACTTTCAGTAGCATTCACACAAGTTAACCATCAGTTTTTTTTTCTTCTTTTCATCCTTCGTTTTTCTGATAGAATTTCACATTAGTCTCTTTTGGACCTCCTGGTGCCTTTAATTCTAGCGGACGTTCGATAGTGTAACTAAACACAGTTTTAAATAAATGTATACTTCACAATAACACAAAACTCCCTTCCTTAAAACCCTAAGGATTATATTAAACTAAAAATAAAATATTTACATTTTCGACTATTTGATGAGAAAAAAAATAGTTTTTGCTTACTGCGCGCTAGGACCTACAACTTCCTAGAAAACTGTGTCATCGCATAATTATTTTCATTGAAAGAAACGCAATGTCGCGACCTTGGAATAAATCAATCGATCAACGCATTCCGTGTCATTGCTTTCTTCGGCTTGGTTTATCACTTTAAAACTATTAAAATTTACAAAAAATTATAATATCTATACTATGAATATTCAGAAAACATCACTTTACCTTGAATTATTTCCAAATGAGCCTTTCCGAAAATCAAGAAATCCTTCGTTTAAAAAAGCGTAAATATTGATCCCATTTTTCGTAAAGATGAGAGAACGTGTTGTCTTTACACTTTGTGAGGAGCGAATGATCGATTTAGAAATTCAGTGTCATCAGTATTTTCTGCGATGACGTGTATTTTCGTTCCTCCAATGGCGACGCTAGGTTTATGGGAACAAACAGGTGCTAGAACACCAGGCGTTTTCTTCTTCTTAATTATGAATACGTTTATATTTTCCTAATAATTGCGTTCCACTTCATCACTCCAATCGATAGTTTCAAATCGGTCAATGTTAGTTTTAATTCTGTTTGTTTTGAGTTTTATTGTTTTTTCAACGTTTCATTTTGTTGTTTGTTCTTTGGTATGTATGTGTTTTTGTTTGCTTGCACTATTTCTAGTGAATGGGTAATCAATATCAGTATGTTTGCCGGCATTTCAGATTTTGGGTAGATAAAAGCTATTAAAAAGTGGTTATGTTATGTTACTTTAAAATATGGTTCATCGTTATTTTTATGATATTTAGTTTTACGGTACGACACCTAATTTAAAATTTTATCTTAGAAATTGACCGTTATAGTGTCATAACTTTCAGCTACTACCGGTTATTCTAGATGCCGACCCAAAATTAGACTACAAACGAAGATAAGAGAGAGAGATATATATATAAGACGAGGACAAAACTAATAAAATGGAAGATAATCTTTTGCAAAAGCGACACCATATTGGTTTTTGATCAGGATTGTCTTCGTGGATACAGTCTGTGTCTTTTTATTAACTTTTCTCACTATCAATCTCACTCAACAGACAATAATCGATAGGTCTACAAAAACTACACAAGGGAGAGAAAACTGAAATGCCAATATTTATTATTAGTTTAGCGAAGGAACTGTGTGACTTTGGGGTTCTGTAAGGGTATTAACTACCTGCCGGGGTTGCGGGTTGTTTGAAAGAGATTCCGCGGCCCCGGAACGTAAAGAGCAATGGAAGGAACATGGGTGGGTTTTAGTCAGTACAAGTGTGACACCAAAGGGGGGAAGTTATTTGATGAGTTCCCACCCAAAAAAAAAGGGTGAAACTAAACCTTAGGGCTCAGTCAAGTGGCAATTGCTTTCAGAATCTACGCCTACAAAACAAGATTGGTATGTAGCTTATGTGAAATGACTTTTCCGAATTTTCTCTTTCTTCTCATTTTTCCTTTTTTTTCATAATGTCGTGTCTGATAGTTTTGTTTTTAACTAGCTTTTGCCCGCGGCTTCGCTCGCGTTAAATTCGGGGTAACACAGTTCCCCTTTCCTGATTTGCAGGTACCTGCTACTTGTAGTGTTTGCCCTTGCGCCTTATTTATTGTAATAGCAATGCTAAGTTTTCCCTTTTCTTCCCTCTTTCTCCCTCATTTCTCACTTAAAAAAAACAGTTAGCCTATGTCCGTCTCCAGGGTCCCAACTATCTCTGTACCAAAATTCATCAAAATCGGTTTAGCCATTAAGACGTGAAGACGTAAGAAACAAACAAACTCACTTTTGATTTTATAATATTAGTAAAGATGACGTCCTTTTGCTCTCGGATTTTGATGAATATTCTCACACAGTTTATGTACAACCTGAATACTTTAACCCTGGTGTTACGTTGCCTCGGGATATTTTTTTATTTTGTAACATGTACGCGGACAAAGCTGCAGGCTTGAGCTAGTTGTAGCAGTTTTTAAGTTTATTAATTTACAGCAGAAACAAAGCCGGAGTTGGGAGTTACGAGCCATAGACAAGTTCTCATAGATCTAGTTTTGTATCTAGGCGTACGAAACTTAGTTATTGACTGTGTTTTATCAACTTTGTGAGCGAACTTAATGTTTATAAGTACCTATTTAGTTTATAAGAGTCCCGTTCTACCTAAAGCCAACGGAACCCTTAAGGCGCGGTAACAAGCTAATCTTTAGGTATTCGCGGAAGTGAGGCTAGCTGCCTACTGGGCATGGTCTGACACAAGCACACGACAATACTGCAACAAAAGAATAGAAATAAGGTAGACAATATTTCGGTGTTTGATTTTATTTGAATATCATGTCCGCCAAAATGTAGGTCATTTTGCAGTTTTAATTGAATATAAAAAAAATACAGTTTTGTGTTTGAAAATTTTAGATATCTCTTTAGTCTATAAAATTTCCTTTGTTATAGATATAAAAAATATGATGGTTGTCGATGAAAAAATTGAGAATTTCGAGACGAAAAAAATTTTTTCGTGGTCTTTATAAACATTTTTTTTTTCGTAGTACCTAATTAGACCACTTTTGTAAACTGATTTTGTTTAAGTCTTTACTTTATGTATTTAACTATACACGGTAATTTTTTTTGGCTAGTGGCATGTACAGATACGGCTAACTTTGCGACGAAAATCTAGACTTTTACGAACTGTTTGCTTTGTACAGCGCCTTAATATGGAGCTGTCTGTCTATGTCACAGGGCGAGGGGTGGTCAAAAGTTATTTTTTATGATTACGATATTCTATTTATATTATTATGTATGTCTCATTTAAATAGTAGCTATTTCAAACTTTCAAAGTGACTGGTCGCTACAACAACAAAATCCTTACTAATATTATAAAAGCGAAAGTGAGTTTGTTTGTTACGCGTCTTCACGCCTAAATGGCTTAAACGATTTTGATGAATTTTGGTACCTTATGTTGGGACCTCAGAGACGGACATAGGCTTTTAAAAAAAGATTGCGATATGAGGGAGAAAGAGGGAGGACTTAGCACTGCTATTACAATAAATAAGGCACAAGGGAAAAAACTACAGGTAGCAGGTACCTGTAAATCACGAAAGGGGAACTGTGTTACCCCGAATTTAACGCGAGCGAAGCCGCGGGCAAAAGCTAGTATTAAAAATAAGTTCAACAAAAAAATTAACAAGAAGTAATAAATTGGTTTGTATATTTATACGGAATCTATTGTTCGTCTACAACTTTCTCGTTTTACAACTTACGACTCGCACTTAGCCGGATTCGTGTTGTGGTAAAATATCAATTTGAAAATCAGTCTTACCGAGAGCAATCGTTTCACTCAGTGACTGAGATATCCACTCACCAGTCCAGGGATGCGCACTGCCTTACCTGTCTAGGGATGCGCACTGCCTCACCTGTCCAGGGATGCGCACTGCCTTACCTGTCTAGGGATGCGCACTGCCTTACCTGTCCAGGGATGCGCACTGCCTCACCTGTCCAGGGATGCGTACTGCCTTACCTGTCCAGGGATGCGCACTGCCTAACCTGTCCAGGGATGCGCACTGCCTTACCTGTCCAGGGATGCGTACTGCCTCACCTGTCCAGGGATGCGCACTGCCTCACCTGTCCAGGGATGCGCACTGCCTCACCTGTCCAGGGATGCGCACTGCCTCACCTGTCCAGGGATGCGCACTGCCTTACCTGTCCAGGGATGCGCACTGCCTCACCTGTCCAGGGATGCGCACTGCCTTACCTGTCCAGGGATGCGCACTGCCTTACCTGTCCAGGGATGCGCACTGCCTTACCTGTCCAGGGATGCGCACTGCCTTACCTGTCCAGGGATGCGCACTGCCTTACCTGTCCAGGGATGCGCACTGCCTCACCTGTCCAGGGATGCGCACTGCCTCACCTGTCCAGGGATGCGCACTGCCTTACCTGTCCAGGGATGCGCACTGCCTCACCTGTCCAGGGATGCGCACTGCCTTACCTGTCCAGGGATGCGCACTGCCTCACCTGTCCAGGGATGCGCACTGCCTTACCTGTCCAGGGATGCGCACTGCCTCACCTGTCCAGGGATGCGCACTGCCTCACCTGTCCAGGGATGCGCACTGCCTTACCTGTCCAGGGATGCGCACTGCCTCACCTGTCCAGGGATGCGCACTGCCTCACCTGTCCAGGGATGCGCACTGCCTTACCTGTCCAGGGATGCGCACTGCCTTACCTGTCCAGGGATGCGCACTGCCTCACCTGTCCAGGGATGCACACTGCCTTACCTGTCCAGGGATGCGCACTGCCTCACCTGTCCAGGGATGCGCACTGCCTTACCTGTCCAGGGATGCGCACTGCCTCACCTGTTCAGGGATGCGCACTGCCTCACCTGTCCAGGGATGCGCACTGCCTTACATGTCCACCTGTCACATGACCATAGCAGTTTTAACGACCGCACTGGAGCTACATTCGAACTATAAATACTCACTTAGTCAATTCTATTCGGTTTGACTGGAACCTGACACCCTAAAAAAACAACATATAAGCATTAAATAAACAGAGCACTTATCTAAAACTACTTTGATACTGATGCCCAAACCAGTTAGTACCATCCTGCCGGAGTTGCGGGTTTGAAAAAAGAACCGCGGCCCCGATACACAAAGGGCATAAAGAGAAACATGTGTAAGAAAAACTCCATAAATGATTAAATAATAAATAAATAATAATAAATATCTTGGGACAACTCACACACGGCTATCTGATCCCAATCTATGCAGAGCTTGTGTTATGGTAACCAGACAACTGATATACATACTTATATAATTTATAAATACATACATATTATAGATAAATCACACCCAGACACAGAACAAACAATCATGCTCATCACACAAAGTTTGTCCTGGGTGGGAATCGAACCCACGACCTCCGGCTCAGCAGTCAGGGCCACTAACCACTAGACCAACAGGCCCGTCAATAATAATTCAATAGAAACACTTTTATTGCAAATAGGCACACAAATAGATACGCATAATACATCATAGAACAATATCATATTACCTTAGGTTTTATTGACACACTTCACAACTTGTTTTAAAAGATGTTCACTAGCAGAATCTCCGAACGACTGACTATCTAGCCGGGCTGTTAAAGTTCGTTATTTCCAATTACCGCAATAGTGAAATGCGCGCGTTCCTGTTATTGGTTGGTTTTGAACCGGGCAGAGGACACTGTTTGAGTGTTGCCAATTAATAAAATAGTGGTATAGTTGCATGTTAATAAACCGAAAACATATCAAATGTATTATAGACGCTAACACATGGAAGTTGTTTTAGTTTCGCGTTCTACCGGGAACGCTGTTTTAAGTTGCCTACTAATAACAGGTTAAAAGATAAATATGGTCAGATACTCACAGGATGTTGGGAACCAGGAGATCACCACACACATGTCACTAGGAGTTGTCTTTTCACCACGTGCGCGATATTTCACCGCCCGGCCATGCTGTTGATTCGAACTGCCCCTGCTTAATTTGCCGTCGCGTGGCGGGAGCGATGCGTTGTTGTGATTGGTTGCACTCAGCGATGACGCGAATTCCAAAATGGCTGTATATTTTCAATAGGTGGGAACGGGAGGAATTAAGGGCGACATCCAAAATTCTGTTTGGATGGGTTTTAGTCAGTAAAAGTTCGACACTACCCCCGTTTTGCCCTAAACCGGGGAAGTTGTGTAGTGATTTCCCACCCAAATGAATAAAAACAGGGTAGTACGGTATTATTTAAGTCCACCACATAATTTCCCACTGTTTAATATACTCGTATCACAACTAAATAACAAAATATATTTGAGCCACCACAAAATGGGCGCCAGATCGCAATAAAGGCCGATTCTCACGTAACGACCATAGAGAAATGAGTGGATTTATGAAGTAATATCCTGTAAGCGCCCCTCGATATAGTGAACCATAACCTTAATGTTTATGGTGTTCAGGTTTTATTTATGGGAAAGTGTTGTGTCGGAGATCTTGGCTTTTAGATAAATATTTGGAGATCATCGATTTTTATGGTGGATTAAAATGCATGAATTATATTTTTTGTACAAAATTTCTCTTAGGTGTACATGAGCTCTAAGATAAGATGGATAAGTCATTTATTGTATACAACAAAAGATACAATACAGGAATTAACACAAAAATATCAAACTGAGAAAAGAAGAAATGTTTTTTTTAAAGAAATGTTGCCCCGCACTAGGAATGTTTCCTCTATCGTGGGTGCGTTTTACAAACATTTAAACTCACATACACAAACAGCCAGACCCGGAACAACTATCTGTAGGCCATAAAAATATTTGTTCCGTGTGGGAATCGAACCCGCGACACGCAGCGGCAGTCGATCGCTCAGACACTGCGCCAACCGTGTTGTTTAAAAAAAATATGATCGAAGTTAGTATAACCCATAGATAATTAGACACATCACATACATTCATAACGGTCGTCCACTACTGGACGGTGTCTCAAGGATGCACCAAATATAAGTCCAGCTCAGCATAATGCATTTATTGCTGAATCCCAAAAGTGACACACGGATGTCAAGAAAACACAATGAACTAACAGAACAAAATAAGACATTGTGCGGTAAATATTATGAAGGTGGGTAAGTACCGACATCTAAACTGATATGCATTTAAAATTGTCAGAAAGAAAAATTTCACATTTGAAAGTTGTTAAATATTTGTAGCGCCTACTAGATTACTTGATTTACATAGTATAGGCACGCTAATAAATATTTTTCACATAATGGACTTGCGTTTGGCCGCAACTTGCCTAAATGTGGAACGATGATGCGGTGTAGGATGGACACGCTTGCCTAGAAGAAACCGATTTTGAAGAGATCCAGTTTGAAAAATCAAACATTCTAGGTTAAAATGTTTTTGCTGCGGTAGAATGTGACTTGTGATAGTTATTTGATAACATTATGATATCGGAGATTAAACAGGATCATTTAGAAAACCTGGAGTTATTGTTTAGCAAATATGGATTATGAACAGGGAATGTAAAACCGGAGCTAATGAAAACCGGTTTTCGAAGAACCGAAAATCTCGGGTTTTTTAATTTAAACTAGCCGGTTGTTTTCACCGTCTGAAAACATTCGAAAAACCGTTTTTAAAAATACTCATAGGTCGCCACAGGTATATCATGTAAAGAATCATAATTAAAATCGATGATTCAACTTTCCATACATTTATTTAATTTTACTTCACTGTTACGACCCTAGGCGTTCAGGCCAATGGCCGACGATAGCACGTACTAAACATATTGTACGAATGCGCTGGTTACATGAAATACATTTTCCTAAAGTTCTTACCTACTTACAACTAACTAGATGTAGATGATACCTACCTAATTAAACAAACGAGGAAATAAAAAGCTCTCAGCTGATTTTAGGGTTGTCGCAATGTCTTTTTCTCTAAAAGTATAGTATTTGAGAACCTGGGAACATGCACAAAGACTGCTACTGGAATAACTTACAACTAACTAGATGTAGCGATACCTACCTAATTAAACAAACGAGGAAATAAAAAGCTCTCAGCTGATTTTAGGGTTATCGCAATGTCTTTTTCTCTAAAAGTATATATTATAGTATTTGAGAACCTGGGAACATGCACAAAGACTGCTTATCGGCTTAGCTGTATGCCCCTTAAATGTTATTTCTCTTATTTTACACGTTGTTTAACATACAAGATAGATCATCAGACTAAAAAACAGACACAGTTTAAGGTTCTGTAGGCCTACCATGACGTTTTAAAGCAGAACTTATTCTACTGAGGGAAAGAGACAGAGCTATACAGGGTGTCTAGCACCATCTCTTTCTCACACAGGAATAAGAACTGCTATAAGATGTCATGGTAACCCTACAGGCCATGTTTATACTACCTATACCTACCTATTAAACCAACTACTTAAAATTCAGCTTAACCCATCCCAAAAGTTGCCGTAACGATAAGCGCAATATGCGTAATCTACAACTAGAACCTCCACAGCCACTAATTTCATTAAGTTTGATAACGACACAAACTTAGTTCCACTTAAACTTTATCTCTGATAATAAGTTTGTTAATCCGTTGTACAATGATTAATGTAGGAACCGTGTTCCGGGGATTTTGAACTGATTATACCAAGGCAAAGAGATTAAAGATGAAAATCATATTTTGTAGATAAATGAATGATCTACGTTCGTTTTAGGGTCTCTACGACTAAGACTCTGCTTTCCGTCTGTCTGTCCGTCCGTCTGTCACCAAGCTGTATCTCACGAACCGTGAAAGTAAGACAGTTGAAATTTTCTTTCACATATTCTCTTTCACATATGTTGTATTTCTGTTGTCACTATAATAACAAATATTAAAGAACAGAATAAAATCAATATTTAAAGCGGTTCCCATACAACAAACATGATATTTTTGCCGTTTTATTTTTGCCGTTTTTATAGATAATGTTACGGAACCTTTCTTGCAAGAGTCCGACTTACACTTGGCTGGTTTTTATACTAACGCAAATGTTTATCTATGGTTCTTACTTTTTCTGAAATACTTTTGAAATAACTTCCAATAACAATATCTTTTACTGACTAAGACCCATCTATGTTCCGGCCCTTTGGTTTCCAGAACCCAAAAGTTCAAAGAAAGGTCAGTGGTCTTCTTCAAAAGTGGCTTTTTTTCTTTGACAGGCCTCTCTGCTTTGTTGACATCTCTTTGAGGCGTGAGTGGAACATGAACGCGGCTTCGACACGGCCTGTCGTCACTACACGGACTGAAGGTAAGCTACTCATTCCTCACCGTCCACAGACCCGTGTCTACGGTGGCCGGGAGTCTTCTCACGTCTTTATTTAATTACTAGCTTTTGCCCGCGGCTTCGCTCGCATTAAATTCGATAGCGCCTTATTGATTTGTAATAGCAACGCTAAGTTTTCCCGTTTCTTCCCTCTTTCTCCCTCCTACCCCACTCTTTTTAAAAAAAAAATAGCCTATGTCCGTCTCCAGGTTCCCAACTATCTCTGTACCAAAATTCATCAAAATCGGTTTAACATTAAAGCGTGAAGAGGTAACAAACAAACAAACAAACTCACTTTCGCTTTTATAATATTAGTAAGGATTTAACGATTTATGTACACATTGAACACAGAAAAAAAGACAGGAACAGAAAATAGGTACAAAGGTAATGCTTTTTTCTAAAGAAATATCTTCCGGATACCTGCGTCTTTCTACACCTTTTTTTTGGGGTGGGAAATCATCAAATAACTTCCCCCGCTCTGGGTGGAGCGGAGAGGAGTGTCAGACTTGCACTGACTAAAACACATCCATGTTCCTTCTACTGTCTGTTCCGGGGCCGCGGTACCTCTTTTGAACAACCCGCAACCGAGCAACCGCATGCGGTGGCCCTGGCAGGCCCTATCTTTCTACACATTCAGTAATTTTTTGTCTGTAGTCCTGTTAAATCGACCAAAAAAAGGTGTAAAGAAAACCAATTTTGTTGTTGTGTATCGCCTTTCATGACTTACTGTTATTTTACGCTAAATTCCGGTTCAGTAATCAATGAATTCGCGTCCAAATTAACAATTTTAATTAGTTTGTCAACATTGAGTTTTCTGTTTGTTCAAGTGGAAATTAAATTTATATTGGATTGTTTATAATTAACTGAAAATGTCATGTCTCATTCGTGTTGAAATAATTGATTGTATAATATTAATTGAATTTATTAATTGAAAAGCGATAGGCTTAAAATTAAATCTAGGAATATAACGATAAATAATATTTCAGGTAAGGAAGATGGAATAGGGTTATACTGCATGTGTGTTGGTTTGCCATTAAGATTTTCTCAGTAGTACATAGAAATGTACAGATAGCCAAAGATATAAGGCTCTTCAGGTAAATTTTATTTTTCTTTAAACTGATGAACTTTGCACTTCCAATTTAATTTATTTAATTAACTGTTAGTTTTCTATAAAATAAATTTAACTTGCCGTATCTGATCATCCAAATCAATTATTTATTTTGCTGACTGTACATACAAGGGGGCTTAAAACCGGAGTTGCGGGTTGTTCGAAAGAGATACTGCGGTTCCGGAACAAAAAATGCAAAAGAAGGAACATGGGTACAAGTCTGACACTCCCCCCGCACCGCCCAGATCCAAAAAAAAAAAGATCTTGCTAATAAAAACATTTTGATAAAGTGTTTGACTGCTGCGCTGTGTGTCGCGGGTTCGAAAATGTTTCTTTTTTCTTTTAAGCTATTGCATAGCTTCTATCGCAGGCCTTGAGCGTGTAGATCGAATCCAGAAATTTTGTAACGAAAACACTTAACATTACGAATACGATCAGTTATTTCATTCGCAATTCCAATGTTCAATTAGCGTGTTTGGTATAGAATCGGGTCGTAAATCAATATTACGTTGGATCAAACACAAGGTCTAATTTTGCTTTTTGCGACTTCTTTTCATTGGAAGTACTTTTTAAATATTATATTTAGTTTTATTTTTTATAAATTGCATAAGTTTTTTTTTTATTTATTTCATAAGTTGATAAAAAATGCTATGCAATAGCTTTACCGTGGCAGTCCCCGAGTGCCACACGTATTTTTGTTGTGTTTATGTGTGTTTTTTTTTGATAATTTAAAAAAATAACTTTTAATTTATTTGATACATATTCATCATATAATTAAATTAATTACTAAATATATACAACCTATAAATGTACACAAACTAATAATAAAAATATATACAAGTAAAAAATGGAAAATTACAGGACGTCAAAAAATTCGTCCGTATCGCCGTCAACAGGTAAAGTACCCAGAAGGCTGGCAGCATTACCGCGTTGGATGGCAATGCTTATTTTTTGTGCAAAAAACAGGCCAGCGTCACGAGGTTACGAGAAGAATCGACCAACCGCTTGGCGATTTCTCGAAATGGGCACTCGGACCCCATGGCCCTAGTGTTTCAACCCCAAACGGCTCAAAAACATAATTACCAATCAAATTGTGATATTTTCGCCGTTTGAGGTTTTCCAGCACCTGCAGCAGCAGCTCCAGCGCAACCCACCGTGCTAGGAACATGGGATGGTGCAAGGGTGTCGACACAAGTTGCATCCCACACCAAAGATCTACCCAACTTCCATGGTGTTATGGTCATACCATCTGGTCTCTTTCCATCGACGCGTACCAAGCCAGTTGGTTCTAAAACAGCTGGCACCCCGGCGGTGGCAAGAGCACGACGGATGAGATCATTAATGCAAGCGTGCCGCGCAATACGCACTTTCCTGCACTTTTACTGCAGGAAAGGCCATGGTGTCCGAGGCAGTCGACTGCTTCCCCACATTGACAGCGATGTGGAGCCCCACAGGGAGCACCCAATCGCAAACACGTAGCGAGCCGGAAGGTTGTGTCACCCAACAAAGTACCTATGTTAGGTGACGGTAACGCCTGTAGCCAGAGGCCCGATTCCCACTCACCCACAGCCAGCAAGCGGGCACGCTCAGCAGAATTGGTGGACGTATTAATAAGGTTATTCCGCACCAACCTGCAGAGCGGCTCATACCACTGTCTCTGGGATAACGGGTTCACGGGCCGATCCGAGTCCGGGCAAGCCATTTTCCAGGCATCCTCTGCGTTGGTCAAGCACGGCACTTCCGAGTCAACCAGGGAGAGAGCTAAAATTTTCCTGGTCAGCTTTTCAGTGCTGTGGACGGAAGACAGGCATGCCGGTAAGCTTACACTGGAAATTTTGCGGACGCCGAGGCCACCAAAACGAATTGGCAGGGTGGCTTGTAGCCACGCTCGGTCATCCAAGGCCATATAATTACTTTTAATTTAGATAACTCGTAAACACATTAAATCAAAACAATCAAATAAAATAAACAAAAATCAAATAAAAAATGATAATGCACCTACAGCTACGGTACAGGATAAATTTCTAGAACTGCTAATACAAAATAATAACAATAATAAAAATATTTCCAAAAAAAACTGTGTTATTCTTCATTTTCATAAACGCTACCCAACACTTTAAATATTGTACAGGTTACACTATTAGGGTGTTAGGTATGTTAAATTAAACAACAGTCTGTCTCCAATGAGCACGTCCTACTAGCACGGCGGACCAGAAGCGAGTGAGCGCTCAGTCCATTAATATGACTGAGCGCGCTCCCGCCACCGCTCGCCCTACCACTAAGCGTGTCGGTATTTATTATACGCTACATCTACCTTTTACAAAATTTTAAAAATAGCATAATTTCGTATAAATATAATAACATACAAATGAGTTTATTTCAAGAATAATCATCAAATAATTTTAATAATATTCCGTTAAACAATCACTTATTCATTTTCGTCACACACGTTGTTACAGGCGGTATCGCTATTTTCTGAAAGCTTATTATCCTTATTTGGTCAAACTTCCCACTTTCTTTACTATATTTCTGCGCAACCGCTGTCCACTATTTATTCACCAATGTGTGTCGTATCCTTGAATGTGGTGGATAACTTGTTTTCTTTATTGTATTCTCAACATATACTTTTTCCCAATATCTTTCCTAGATTCTGTTGCTTTCCTCTTGCTATCTGCATTTTCTTTTCTTTGCAGAATCTATGTTTTTAGTCAAAATCAAAATATTTTTATGTCACATTGGCCTACATGGGCACTTATAAATAACATTCGAGAAAAGGTGCACGGTTCGGGTTGGTCGTTTCCTATGGAGAAGAACCGGCAAGAAACTCCATAGTCACTCTTTTAAAATCATTTGGATTTACAATGTGGTTGTTACAGCGTTAGTACTTAGATATGAGAGGACAGCGTAGGCCAGGCAATAAGTCATTGCTTGCTTTATAAAACGCAAAATAAAATAATAAGTTAACTAGCGTCTAAGAATCTACAAGGCCAACAATGTCCACTCATTCACAATAAATTGCTTATAAAGAATCAAACAGTTCTGCCTCTTAACTTCGACATTTGGAAATTTCTGTTTGGAACAACTGGATACCCAATTCTTTACAAAAACTTTCAAATTGAACTAACAAACTGCCGACCATGATCAGCGGTAACGCTTACGGGTGCACCTAACCAAGAAAATACCTCTTTAAGCTTGGAGTGTGCAGAGTCTATGTTAAAGGTTTTCATTTGTTTATATCTACTACTAGCCTAATATATGTACTTTAATTTACTAATAATATTTGTACTTGAATAATAAATGTGAGTAACAGCATTATTTTAGGACGCTACTGTAAACTATATTGAATGTCTTTCCATTTGGTGCTGATAAATATAGATTTCGGGCACTGGACACTCGCGACCATGCTACATACAGCTGCCACACACATACTAGTGTTTACCCTTGCGCCTTATTTATTGTAATAGCAAAGCTAAACATTCCCTTTTCTTTCCCCCTCTTTTTTTACTGAGCTTTTCACATATCTTGTCAATATGACTAATCCAGGAACATTTATGATCTAGATCTGTCCCAAGAAAAGTCATACTATCTGATTGTTGTATACTTTTATCTTTATAATTGATGTTCAAATTTATTTTATTCCAATTATTGTTACAAAATTGGACATATTAGGTTTTTCTATGTTGGGTTTAACCTCTCAAGGACCCCCATTATTTACGTCAACTATCCGTCAAGCACCGCCGGGCGGATTCTTATCGTATGTGTAATCTGATTTTAAGACTTGTCTTTACTACAAATACAGTTTTCAATCGATCGAGGTTTGGTGGCACGAATTTGTGCCAGCGGGGCTCAACGGTAATACTTGTTTACTGGCACGTTTTTGTGCCGCTGGGGCTCTAGAGGTTAAAGTTTCTTTTTTTTTCTTAGTTATTACTTTGCTCACATTACTATTGATTTCCTCATTTAAAGTTTACTTCATTTTTAGGAATGGTTACGGACATATCGTCTGCAAAGACTACGCAAGGATCATCAGTTACTTTTGTCAGGTCATTGATATATATAAAAAAGGGTGGGCCTAAAATATTGCCCTGTGAAACGCCTTTGCAATTGTGACCTAATTTGAATTTGGATGTCAGTTCACCTTTTTGGTTTGGCTTATCCAAAGTAATCTCTACAATGTTCACCATCACTGTCCACTTTGGAACGTAGTCTCATTTTCATGGCTACAATGCCCGGGTGGCTTTGGCCACAAGAATGCGCCAATGGATAGCCATGCGTCCAATTTAATGGATAGCCAATGCGTCCAATTTAATGGATAGCCAATTCGTCCAATTTAATGGATATACAATTCGCCCAACTATTGTTCTATATTTTATTCCTGACTAACTTTAGCTCTGAATCTCCCTCACAGGCTTGCCTTTATTCACGCAAAGTAATTGCTACAGGATGATATTGATCAACTACCAAGTATAAATAATTGGGTAGCTGACACCATTAACCAATAATTTAAAGACACAATTTTTCTGAAAAAACACGTTATTCTAGACCTGAGAACTGCATTAATTTCAAAATAACTTTAAAATTCGATTTTTAGTTGCTTTTAAATCAATAAATAGTTGCGTCATTGACTTGACAACTTAGTGACGTCATCGTTTGCGAGTCCCATACAAAATCTATGGGGGAATCGCGTTTTGACAGCTCATAAAAAGTATGTCAAATGATTGGTGGTGTCATCTACCCTATTATCATCATCAAAAGCTTGTGTTTGTGTATCGTGCCAATAAGAGATGATATCCGTATCTTTGCCTAGTTTTAGTCTTAAAAGTTCGCGCAAGGATTCGGTCTATGAAGCTGAATAAGGGATCCATTTTCCTACATAATATACTAGCCCTAAGAAGCTTTGTACCTTCCAATTACTGTTGGCACTCGCAACGATTCTATCAGTATCGGGTCATTTAGTTCCCTTCAAAATGGTTGAACGGGGCTGCCGTCATGTTCATGAACGGGCACTGACAGTCGACTATTAGCCGCCACGGTTTTGTTTAAATTAATTCGTTCATTCATCTATTAAACTCTTGTTTTTGCTTTTACTCTGGACGCTCTTAATGTGCTCGTTTTTGTACATCGTTCTCACATGTATGCATAATCTCAACATGAATGATATATCCATGATTTTGTAAAAATATTATGATTTAAAAGAGCGTTCACGGAGCCCTCTGCCCATTCATCTCCACAGAGATCTGCGCTTTGGAATGGCAACTACAGTATTTAATTTTTCACAAGCTACTATGTCTCGTGATTGGGACTGTAGCACAATCCTTTTTATTTTCATGACATTCAATATGCCTGTAAAGGTCTAATCGTAATAAATGCTTTGAGTTTGACCTCTGCTTAACCCTCCAGAGATTATACGCGTGATTTTATGTCAACTAAAACAGTTTATTGACTAGACAATCAGCCATCTTACTTTACTTTGATAAAAACATAGCCTTCGCTTAGTAATTACCGACGCCATGTTTTCAAAGGAAAATACAATAAACAAAGTACATTTTTAAATTCCCACGACGTTCACATGCCTAGCGCATTATTTAAAACGTTAATTCAGTCATTAATTTTCCTTTTTTCTAATGCATGAAAGTTTCAAAATGAATAACGTTAAATTTGTGTATAATTCAGTTTGAACAATCCAGAGCTTTTATTTTAAAGGGTTTTTATTAAGCGCGTTTTGATTCGTTTAGCAGAACATTGTTATCTTTTAAAACCCGTAAGACATATTTTGTAAGCCTGTGCTATGTTCGGCCTCGTCGCTTCGTTCCATAGTGGGCAAAGGATGCTTTTCCCTAATGATAGCTCGATTGGCTCTCATATCATATGTACACAGATGCGAACATCGCAATCCGTTCCGTTTTTTTTTTTTTTTTTTTTTGACGTTGCTACATTAGTAGCGATCAAGTACAACTCAGGCGCACGCTCGAGTCTAGTGGCGGTAGGTGTATTTCGACGGTTCCTACGTACATAGGTATTTTATTTTTTCCACGTTTTTTTGAAAAACTTATAGATGACCATTTATACGACACTTATTCGTTGTATTTATAATACTTTTTAGACGTCTTATACGATTTCTAAAACACGGTAAATAAGTTAAATAAAAATCGTATGTATTAATTATTTCAACTAATAAGTAATTATTTTGTCACAAGTCTGCTACCATAAATAAAATAACATAGCGAGGAAAACTGTTCCACCGTAATACAGTTTATACTAGTACGGGGGGAACAGAGTGAATCAGTTCTGTGTTAACAACCATCTATAATGAGTACCGACAAAAAGTGTCTACTACCTCTACTGCTTATTTGTAAGTAAGTTGAATTGTGCAAGGTTGTTAGTTTGCTTTATTGAATAAAAACAAGTTCAGCGTGTAGGCATAGATAATTTATAATCTAAAGCCGATGATACAATAATAAAATGCCATTTTCGACATGTCCTCATGCACGCAGGGACCGTCGACATTGTTTTTTTTTTTTTTTTTTTTTTTTTTTTTTCCACGGAATTACTTCCATTATAGGTACCGTTCCGATTTTCATCGAACTTCCCTTGATCTTATTTCACAAGATCATTTAGGTACTGTTTGGTTACCCAAACTACCTCTTGAAAGAATTATTTCCTTTATAGGTACCGTTCCGATTTTCATCGAACTTCCCTTGATCTTATTTTACAAGACCATTTAGGTACTGTTTGGTTACCCAAACTACCTCTCTAAGGAATTACTTCCTTTATAGGTACCGTTCCGATTTTCATCGAACTTCCCTTGATCTTATTTTACAAGACCATTTAGGTACTGTTTGGTTACCCAAACTACCTCTATAAGGAATGACTTCCTTTATAGGTACCGTTCCGATTTTCATCGAACTTCCCTTGATCTTATTTTACAAGACCATTTAGGTACTGTTTGGTTACCCAAACTACCTCTAATAACCACGTTTTTGTTGACAGAACAAAAGTAAAATAACATAATAAACTACAGTGAGTTATTTAATATCAGTTACACTCACACTTATCAAGTTATTGTAACTATATTACTATATTGTTGTGTATGTAAAAATTATATAAAAGAAAAACATATTTAGTGTTATACTGTATACAGGTAAGTAAGCCATAAGTTCTCATAAAGTTTGTCTAATGAATAAGATTTTATAATATAATACCCGGTGACCGGTGATACAGGTGTTTCAATACCCACCACAGGCACCAGTGATTCACAAATATGTATTAACTTGTTTATGCCAATAAATAATTTATTATTATTCATAATATTTATGAAATCGTGTATTGTAACAATAGCTACTTCGAAAACACTGACATTCAAATTATTAATTAACACCTTTGATAGTTTTGTTCTGTCAACGACTTTCATTTGTGGTATATTTTGATGTACAGGTACTTCGATTAGTCAATAACGACTATTTAGGTACCAACCAAGTAACAAAATCAGATTTATCTTGAAATATTCCTTTTGTGATCTCAAAGCACACAAATTACGTAAATTAATTAGAATGCTGGTTTCTAAAATAATAGCATATGTAAGCTAAATAAGCCAATCGTTTTAATTATTGTGTCATAACCAAAATTATATTTAAATTCGTTATTTTATTTCAATAATTACGTAACAATTTAATAATTACGTACCCAGATTAAAAGTAAGTAATTAATTCATTTTAAAACCCAGTTATGGGCTACATGGAACATCTCAATGAATAAAAACTGATTAGTCACTGATTTACCTCTTTATTCACAATATGTTTTGAATTTTGGTACATACCTTACACTTATGTAATCCTGGCAGGGTCGCCACTTGTACAGGTTACACTATTAGGGTGTTAGGTATGTTAAATTAAACAACAGTCTGTCTCCAATGAGCACGTCCTACTAGCACGGCGGACCAGAAGCGAGTGAGCGCTCAGTCCATTAATATGACTGAGCGCGCTCCCGCCACCGCTCGCCCTACCACTAAGCGTGTCGGTATTTATTATACGCTACAAATATCAAACGAAGAAATTAAATATAATACACACGAACGAACCTAGAAAGAAGCAACATGTAAATCATCCCAAACCATCCCTTTTCCCCACTTTTACTAAACACAGAAAATAAAACATACTTTCAAACATTAATATTTATTACAAGCTCCCTCCAAATCCCTTTGAGGGTACAAACACCGAAACACAATTTTTAAGCCACTTATCAAGTCCCATGAGAACCAATCCTGCTAAGGTTTACATGGAACACTCCTAGATTAAGTTTAGAAACGACCTGTACATAACTTTGGCCATAGGGGCCTCCCCAGTGACCAACAGTGACCAAAGTTATCTACAGACCGTTTCTAAATGATGTAAGTGAATTATCCCGGATTATGAGAGGTGCGCTGAGGTCATATGAGCTTCGTAACAGCTGAAGAGATATCTTTTGGGTCAATTAAAGAGGTTTTTTTAAATAAAAAAACTTTAATTTACAGACTACAATTGGCCCACATTGTGTTAGCGTTATCATTAAAACCTATGTTAGTACTTATAGAGAAAAAAAAGAAATAAAAATAGTGTGATCAAACTCGGCCCCGGGTAGATTTATCAAGGCCCATGTAAAACATGTAGCTTGACAAACCTACCCAAGGTAGGCCTATCCAGCCTTTCGGCAAACACCCTCAAAATGCTGTTAGTGCTTCCCCCCACTCTGCACAACACTGATGCCACCTTATTACGCATAATTGCAAAACAGTCGTCAGTGTGCTTCGGCGAACATACCGAACGCACTACAATAGGGTGGAAGCCTCAACAGCATCCTAAAGGTATTGTTATATTGTACTCGCAGGGTATTGGCTGATTTTAGGGTATGATTAGCCCAAAGGCTGCTGGTGTAAAATTATTCGCAGTAAGCCTTGAACAGTGTAATTTTTACTGCAACTAAAGAACCAGCAAACCTTCGAGCCACCATATTTCCCCTCACAGTCAATGACCTGCGCTCCCTTTCCACATCGGTATGGTCTTTCAGGTCTTCGGTAACAATGCGGCCCAGATATTAAAACTTTGCCCCACTCTAGGAATTTCTCCTGTAAACTAACACAAATCTGTTTCTCCGGTTTAGTGATCAGCGTGTCCTGTGACACATAGGCCTCTTTCAGCTGTTTCTACTCTTTTCTGTCTCTGGTTTTTCTTGACCAGGTTTCTCTGGCTTTCTTTATGTCATTCATCCATCTTTTTGCCTGTCTACCACTTTTCCTCTTACCATCTCGTGGTTGCCACTTCCTAATGGTTTTATTTAGTTCATTTAACAACAAAAAAACGCTGTACAGTTACAAACATTTAAACTTGCATATAAAAACAACCAAACCCGGAACAACTATCCGTAGACCATACAAATATTTTTTTCCGTTCAGGTATCGAACCCGCAACCCCGGCAGGCGGTGGCCCCAGGCCCTTCTGCTTTGCTGACATCTCTTTGAGACGCGCATGGAACACTAACGGTCATATTACATCTACGGTGGCCGGGACGTCTCGCGGCGACCGACGCCAGGAGCGTCTCCCGCGGCAGCTGGGTTGGTTTGAGGATCTCTTCCTCAAACGCCCGGCCACCTCCTTTGCTAGCCGGCCTAAACCTTTGGGGATTATTATTTTTTGCCAAAATAATAATCTGGAAAATCTTAGGTACATACTATCAGGGCCTCCCAACACAAGGAATCACAGATTCGTCTAACTCAAAGAATAAGAATCCTTACTTCCTTACTAATATTATAAAAGCGAAAGTGTGTTTGTTTGTTACCTCTTCACGCCTAAATGGCTAAACCGATTTTGATGAATTTTGGAACAGAGATAGTTGGGACCCTGGAGATGGACATAGGCTATTCTTTTTAAAAAAAAGAATGAAAAATAAGGGAGAAAGAGGGAAAACGTAGCATTGCTATTACAGTAAATAAAGCGCTAGGGTAAAAACTACAGTTGGCAGGTACCTGCAAATCAGGAAAGGGGAACTGTCTTATGCCGAATTTAACGCAGGCGAAGCCGCGGACGAAAGCGAGTTAATAATAATTAAACTACAAAGCTCTCAATTCTACAGAGTAAGGTCGCAAGGCTAGTTTAATCTCGACATTCAAATACCTTTATGACCCAGTGTTATCTCTCTGTGACAAAGAGACACAGATAAGGGCTGGGAACTCTATTGTTCTAGAAAGGGAGCTTTGTACGTGCCTTATATCACGTACAGTTTATTATACTGGTATAAACGCTAGACGAACTTTCCTTACTATGCATACATGCATTATTTTCAGATGGTTCGTGATGATCATGTGTCAGACTTTTACTGACTAAAACCTATCCTATCTATACCGCGGCCCTGGAACACAAATGATAAAAGAAATGTTCCTTCTTTTATCATTTGTGTTCCAGGGCCCCAGGCCCTTCTGCTTTGCTGACATCTCTTTGAGACGCGCATGGAACACTAACGGTCATATTACATCTACGGTGGCCGGGACGTCTCGCGGCGACCGACGCCAGGAGCGTCTCCCGCGGCAGCTGGGTTGGTTTGAGGATCTCTTCCTCAAACGCCCGGCCACCTCCTTTGCTAGCCGGCCTAAACCTTTGGGGATTATTATTTTTTGCCAAAATAATAATCTGGAAAATCTTAGGTACATACTATCAGGGCCTCCCAACACAAGGAATCACAGATTCGTCTAACTCAAAGAATAAGAATCCTTACTTCCTTACTAATATTATAAAAGCGAAAGTGAGTTTGTTTGTTACCTCTTCACGCCTAAATGGCTAAACCGATTTTGATGAATTTTGGAACAGAGATAGTTGGGACCCTGGAGATGGACATAGGCTATTCTTTTTAAAAAAAAGAATGAAAAATAAGGGAGAAAGAGGGAAAACGTAGCATTGCTATTACAGTAAATAAAGCGCTAGGGTAAAAACTACAGTTGGCAGGTACCTGCAAATCAGGAAAGGGGAACTGTCTTATGCCGAATTTAACGCAGGCGAAGCCGCGGACGAAAGCGAGTTAATAATAATTAAACTACAAAGCTCTCAATTCTACAGAGTAAGGTCGCAAGGCTAGTTTAATCTCGACATTCAAATACCTTTATGACCCAGTGTTATCTCTCTGTGACAAAGAGACACAGATAAGGGCTGGGAACTCTATTGTTCTAGAAAGGGAGCTTTGTACGTGCCTTATATCACGTACAGTTTATTATACTGGTATAAACGCTAGACGAACTTTCCTTACTATGCATACATGCATTATTTTCAGATGGTTCGTGATGATCATGTGTCAGACTTTTACTGACTAAAACCTATCCATGTTTCTTTTTTGCCATTTGTGTTCCAGGGCCGCGGTATCTCTTTTAAGCAACTTCCAACCCCGGCAGGCATTGGCGGGCCCCACTGCTTTACTGACTTCTCTTTGAGGCATGCGTGGAACACGAACGCGCACTCGACACAGATTCTGTCTCTCAAACGTCCGTCTACCTCCTTTGCTGGCATGACTGCTTCGCGGAAGGAGGGAACCGCTTAAAATTCTCTCTCGCCCTGTACCAGGGGCTGAACCAGCGCTAGAGGTCACCGCCGTCAATCGCCTCTATGCGGACACAGCGGTGCTCCACCCAACCGGGACAGACCGTCACAGTGTGCTCCACCGTGTCCTCCGGGCGATCGTCACAGTGGTGACACGCGGAAGTTTCCTCCCGCCCAATTATAAATAACTAGCTTTTGCCCGCGGCTTCGCTCGCGTTAAATTCGGGGTAACACAGTTCCCTTTTCCTGATTTGCAGGTACCTGCTACCTGTAGTTTTGCCCTTGCGCCTTATTTATTGTAATAGCAATGTTATGTTTTCCCTTTTTTTCCCTCTTTCTCCCTCATTTCTCACTTTTTAAAAAAAAATATTAGCCTGTGTCCGTGTCCAGGGTCCCAACTATCTCTGTACCAAAATTCATCAAAATCGGTTCAGCAGTTTAGGCGTGAAGACGTAACAAACAAACTCACTTTCGCTTTTTATATAAATAGTAAGGATTAAATTAATAAAATGTTTATTTCAATAACTTAAAAACACTTCTACATATATGCTGAAACTTCCCAAAATTTAACAGCGTGTTCTAAATAAGAAACAGTTTCTATCTTGGTGACGCACAGTTACTATTGATTACGTTATTTAAACGCAAGAAAATAAATTAGATTGAAGAACGAATAAAAAAAAAGTTGTTGAAAACTACAAATTAGACAGTAAAAAAATAAAATAAGGTTATTAAAAATTACGTATTAGCTAAATACTAATAAGAAAATAAAGTAGTTTATATTCAATTGTAAAAAAATAAGACGTTATTTATAACGTTTGAAACGGGATTTTTCCATGTTTATCATCTCGAGTTACTTCGGCGCAGTTGTAAACGCCATGATCACGAATAAAACGGTAAACGGCTTTTTATTCTTTATCTTTTTAGTTATTTTTATTTGTTTTCAGTTATAATTGAAATCAAATTCATTTTTTTAGTTTTTAAAAAGAATGCAAAATTTAAATATTACAAAAAAAGTTTAAGTTTAAATCTTTTTTTTACTAACTATCAATCAAGCTGAAAGTAAAGCAGCTTAAATGTTACACACAGTTGACACTAATTTAGAACTTGTAACGATAATGTATTGGAGATGGTCAGTGTCCTCTTATTCTGTTTGTAAGTGCCTCCGACGAGGGGAAAGAAAAAATGTTCCAAACTTGTAAGAAAAATGTTATATTGTGTATAATAGCAAAACATTTCCAATTACGGTCGTAATTGAAAAGGAAAATGACTTCAACAAGCCCAATTAGGTGAAGTAAAGTAAATGAAAATTATTTGCAAAGATTGCAGGTACATAAAATAAAGTGTAACAATAATTGGGCGACGACGACACGGTTGGCGCCGTGGCTGAGCGATCGACTGCTGCGCTGAGTGTCGCGGGTTCGATCCCCGGACGAAACAAATATTTGTATGACCTACAAGTACTTGTTTCGGGTCTGGCTGTTTGTGTATGTGCGTTTAAATGTTTGTACCCACGAAATATTCCTAGTGTGGGGCAACGTTTATTTAAAAAAAAAACAAACAAATGAATTGGGTGAGCTTTGTACAATCTACCTTATATTAGGCATGCAAAAATCAATGAAATAGTTATAATTTAGATTAAAGTTAAAATAATGGATCGTGGTTAAAAACAATGGCCGACATTCATGGTATAAAACATGACTTTCAAACATTCAAAGAAAAACAAAAAATAAATTAAAAACAATCAAATTAGCGCTTGGATAATTACGTACGTCAATTAAACGAAATTATACAGTTTATACATATATCAGTGTTATATAAAAAGTCAGAGACAATTTTTTTTTAAATCGATTATGATGACAGTCTTTTTTTAAAGTTTTGAGTTGTGTGATTTTAGTCAGGGTCATCTTTTTTTTCGGTCTATAATAACTTAATGTAAGAAGGAGCTCGTGGCTAAATAATAGCAGCCGCTCAGGTCGATCTTTAGGTTAAGCCGCCCAGTACTAACTGGGTTATGGAGGTCAGATAGCAGTCGCTCCATGTAAAATACGTGTATTCAGCTGCATCCGGTAAGAGTGGAAGCCGACCCCAACATAGTTGGGAAAAGGCTAAGCAAATGATGATGATAAACAACCTAATGTAAACTCAAAATAGTCAATTAATTAAATTATTTAATTATAATTATTATGTTTCAGTGTTATATAAAAATTAAGCTATATAATATTTTTTTTTCAATCAATAGGTAATGATGACAGTCTCTTTTTAAAGTTTTGAGTTGTGTGATTTTAGTCAGGGTCATCTTTTTTTTCGTTCTAGAACAACTTAATGTAAACTCAAACAAAATACCCTCATCCTCTTTCTTTCTTTATTCCATCCAAAACGTACCAAAACATTAAATCGAATATTTTATAAGAAAACGAGTTCTTCTTGTGTATCTTTTGTGGTTTACTTAGAGATCAGTCAAGAAGTATAAAAGTATTTATTCAACGGAAACGTTACGTTAAAACATTCCACATAAAGGTCAGCACTCACTTACAATCACCGTGCGGAATAACACAGGTCGAGCCGATCACACACCTGTCGGGGTTGCGAGTTGTTTGAAAGAGATACCGTTTTTTTTTTGGGGTGAGAAATCATCAAATAACTTCCCCCGCTCTGGGCGGAGCGGGGGGGGGGGAGTGTCAGATTTGTACTGACTAAAACCCACCTATGTTCCTTCTATTGCCCTTTACGTTCCGGGGCCGCGGTATCTCTTTCGAACAACGCGCAACCCCGGCAGGCGGAGGCCCTGGCAGGCCCCTCTGCTTTGCTGACATCTCTATGAGGCGCGCGTGAAACACTAACGCGCCGTCGACACGGCCTGTCGTCAATAGACGGCTGGACGGTGAGCTAACCATTGATCATCGTCCACAGGCCCGCATCTACGGTGGCCGATAGATAAGATAAGAGATACCGTGGGCCCAAGAACATGGGTGGGTTTTAGTCAGTAAAAGTCTGATACACCCCCTTGCTTCGCCCATAGCGGGGGAAGTTATTTGATGATTTCTCATCACCAAAAAAAGCCAATCACACACACAATCGGAATGTTAGTAAACGAAAGTCACCAAGCTTACGGTATTTTCCTACTTTTATACCCATGGACCTTCGAACTTGTTTTTTTTTTCGAATTTATAATCGTCAAAATGAATCTTCCCGCTCTGGGCGGAAGGGAGTGTCAGACTTGTATTGACTAAAACCATACCAACCAACCCACCCATATTCCTTCTTTCCCTTGGTGTTCCGAGACCACGGTATTTCTTTCAAATCTACGAAAACATCATGAGAAATACAGTGAACAAGTAAACAAGAATGAAAATTTCGGTAACGTGTCAAGTTCAGGAGGCTTACCATCAACTGTTATTGCGATTCAATTGATGGCCTAAAATAAACTGTTTTGCTATTTCATACCACAATATCCTTAATATGATCCAGTTTAGGCAACGCCAAATCAAGTCGACAATTGCTTCGAAACTGTTTTCGTTCATTCATTTTTCATACCATGACGTGACCTATCAACCTGAAAAGGGTAGCTTAAGTGTCAAAGTAATTAATTCAAAAAAAGTTGCTATTTCTTGGCGTGAAATGAGTCTTTTTGTTAATAACTTTATAAAAATTGTGATAATATACGTAATTC
The DNA here is from genome assembly GCA_905475445.1 of Ochropleura plecta. Taxonomy (NCBI): domain Eukaryota; kingdom Metazoa; phylum Arthropoda; class Insecta; order Lepidoptera; family Noctuidae; genus Ochropleura; species Ochropleura plecta. Next base: position 11,801,161 of record FR997744.1, on the reverse strand, counting down.
AAGGTATTTCAGCCATTATTCGTATTACTTATTAATATGACTTCTTTTTTTATAATTTATAATTAATATAACGGATTCTTGTCATAAAAAATAATTATGTAAGATCAACGTTTTGTTCAACTACGTATAACAGAACGTCATTTGTCATCGACAGGTTACTTAGTCTGTGGAGGTGCGTTCCTAACTCGTCTTAATCAATTTATTTTAACAACAACACTAAGCAAACCTTTTATATTTCTTAATTAAATAATTATATAAACTACTATTATTTAATGAGTACTAAATATGGCGTAATGGTATATAATTTGAAGCTAGAAAACGTAATTTGAAAATGTTTTTGTTGTAATTTTTATACAGATTAAGCTTCGAAACGCAACGCATATGGTGCGAGTAAAAGAGACAGACTTATGCAACGTCTGTATAGCGTCATCTCTTTCTCACACCGCGGACCACAGACAAATTTCGATCTTTCATTCAGTCTGTGAAGATTCAAACTCCTGTCAGCTAAAGGCACATCATGGTACGAGTCTGCGCGATTTAGTTTAGGTACTTATACTGGATTACATCGGAAATGAATGGTTAACTAAAAGTTGATGGTAGGCCTACAGTCCGCAAAAGCGATTTAAATTACCAGGGTCCTCAGATACCGTACAAATTTTCTTAAAAATCTATGATTGTTTTCGAATAAAGTTACAATTTGATGGAAAACAAAGAGTTCATTAAATTAAATAAATCTAAATTGTATATTTTTGTTTTGGTTTAAAAAAAAACCTGTTGAGTCGGGTAACAAATATTTCTTTTGCTGACTATACCAAACCGAACTCGGTGCCTTCGTCATGTTCCAGCAGTAAAACAATATGGACTCATTGTGCTTATAACTGTGCGTTGACCTTTAAGAAGATAAAAAGCGAACGAAAACCCTACTTACAATAAAGTAAGTAAGCTTAAGTGAATTATCTGAAGTGCCCCAACCGCACTTCAGGGTCTAATCTCGACCTTAGAGTGACTGCTCCGAAAAATAACACTCCAAAGTTACTACTTCTAGTTTCTGGGGCCCTGGTGTCGTAATGATTAACGAGTTTGGTAGTTCTATCTCCTCCGAAGAGGATTTATAGTTTGAAGAAAATTTAAAATGCGTTGGATGTTTTCTGTAAAACCTTTTTTTGTCATAGATTAGGTCTATTTTTATCTAAATCTGAAATGGTGTATTGAAGTAATTGATGAATCATTCATTTAATGTGGGCTGTGGGGTCATGATTCATCTCCAGAAATATGTGTGGGGGCTTGGTCCACCTTTAAACCCAAATATATTAAAACGATTGCATGTAGCCGAGATGAGAATGTGAAGATGGATGTGTGGAGTGACAAGAATGGATAAAGTAAGGAATGAGTATATTAGAGAAAGTTTGAAAGTTGCGCCTGTTACAGAAAAAATTGAAAGGGAGTCGTTTGTCTTGGTATGGACATGTTATTAAGAGGGGTGGAGCGCATGTGACTAAAATAGTGATGGAACTGAACGTTGATAAAAGGAGAGGGAAGGCCAAAGAAAAGATATATGTGTGACACTCGTTCGTTGCCGATATAAATTGGGGCAGGTGAACAAATAAGAGCCACTACAGGTTTTGATTTTTTTTTTTCCCAAATTTCCCAAGGGTGGACCCTTTAACATTGATTTCAGGACATTAAAATTAAAATAGGATATTGATACAGCCTATTAAAAAAAAAACATTAAACTAGCACGTGTGGCTGCTAGCCGTGGTCCAAAAACGTAATTAGCCAAAAAATACTGTTGAAGATGAAATGACAGAATGAAATTCGAAATATATATATGACGGAGATTCGTCGTCGGATGGTCGAGACATCATGGCGGAGGACACGAAATAATACTCGCAAAACTTTTGTTTACACTTGTATTGTCTTTTCACAAAATCATTAGAACAAAATAACTAAAGATGCTAACGATCGATACAGATTTAAATCAGAAACGCGGTAAGTTCGGTACAGGCTGGCAAAACGACCTCTCACGCTCGTGTCCATCCAAAAAGTGTCGTCTGTTCAATCTCATTCCTCTAATGCTCACAAATGACAACTGACAGCTATCAAACCAGACTTGCCACCTTGTACCGACCTCACCCAAACCTACTGCTTGACGTTTCCGACAACCGATAATAGATGGCGTTGTTCTAAAATAACGATTTCAATCATTTCTCTTTGTTGGTTCTGCGACATATATATTTTTTTTAAATCAATGTTGATCTAAAAGGCAAGAGGTTGAGGCAACAAAGAGAGTAAAATACACACTCTATTACAGATAGATTGTGTAAGGAATGGTGTGAAGAAGAAAGGAGTAAATGATGCCGTGACGTCTGACAGGGGAGAATGGAAGAAGTAAACGTGTTGCGTTGAACCTAAATAGAAAAGAACAAGGACAGGAAAATAATGATGATGCTCGCTTTTTAGATTGATGGCGAATAATAAATCAATCAATTTTGGGAACTTTCCACTAAGTAACGCCAGCGGCCTTCAAGTTTAAACTGACAAGGCTTTTAAATACATATTTATTACTACGGCGTAACGAATTTCAGAGTATAGCAGTTAGCAAAAAAGATGGTTCTCAATATTGCAATGTAAGAAAGGGTTTTAAGATATGTGAAACAGTTTCATTTAGAAAACCGGGGAATGTCCGGCTTATTAAAATCAACGTTTGTGGTCATTAAACCAATATAGCTCTACCTATACCGATCGCTGTGATAACATTAAGAGTACCTATCACCTTCAGGCTTTATATTTTTGGTTTTAATGATTTTTGAAGAGGTAAGCTTTGTAAGTTTAGACAAAAGAGGTAATCCCAGAAATTATCCTACTATAATAATTATTATATCCTTACTAATATTATAAAAGTAAAGGGAGTTTGTTTGTTTGTTACCTCTTCACGCTTTAATGGCTAAACCGATTTTGATGAATTTTGGTACAGAGATAGTTGGGAACCAGGAGACGGACATAGGCTAAGACAGTTTTTTTTTTAAAGTGGGATGTGAGGGAGAAAAGGTAAAACTTAGCGTTGCTATTACAAATCGATAAGGCGCAAGGGGAACTGTGTTACCCCGAATTTAACGCGAGCGAAGCCGCGGGCAAAAGCTAGTTTATTATAAATTCGAATGTTTGTGAGGATGTATGGATGTTTGTTACTCTTTCGTGTCAAAACGGCTGAACCGATCTTGATGACAATTTGGCACAGAGGTAGATTATAGTCTGGAATAACATATAGGATACTTTTTTACGATATCACGCGGTCAAAGCCGCGGGAGCCAGCTATCCTAATTCCTACTAATATTATATCTTATCCTTCCTACTATATCCTACTAACATTATAAATGCGAATGATTGTGAGAATGTATGGATGTTTGTTTCTCTTTCACGTCAAAACGGCTGAACACAGATTACTTTGTTATTATACCAGAGACTATAATCTACATCTGTGCCAAATTTCATCAATATCCGTTCAGCCGTTTTGACGTGAAAGAGTAACAAACATCCATACCTACATCCTTACAAACTTATGCATTTATAATACTATAAGTAGGAAAGTAGGAGGTAATGAGGAGCTCGTGGCTAAATAGGTTAAGCCGCGCTTGCCTAGGTTGGTCTGTGGATGGGTGACCACACGTTAAATACCGAGTTTCCTCCGTGCCTCGGAAAGCACGTTAAGCCGTTGGTCCCGGCTGTCGTTTGTAGATCTTTGACAGTCGTAACAGGTAGTCAGTGTTCTGAAAGTCTGACAACCAGTCTTACCAAGGGGTATCGTATTACCCAGTACTAATTTGGGTTGTGGAGGTCAGATAGGCAATCGCTCCATGTAAAATACTGATATTCAGCTGCATCCGGTTAGACTGGAAGCCGACCCCAACATAGTTGGGAAAAGGCTAGGCAGATGATGAAGTAGGAAAGTAGGATTATAGTAGGCTTTATAATATTAGTATGATAACAATATTTTTAACACTCATAATTTTTCTGTCCTTATCTATAATGATTACATCTGACTAGAGACTCCGTGACTGTATGTATCAGAATGCTAGGCTGTAAAAAAGATAGATAAAAACGATTACATGTAGCAGACAATGTGGAGTGATAAGAATGGATTAAGTAAGGAACGAGTATCCTAGAGGAAGTTTGAAAGTAGCGCCTGTTGAAAGGTGCCCACAGGAAAATTGAAAGGGAGTCGTTTGTCTTGGTGTGGAATGAAATGAAGAAGGACGAAGCGCATGTGACTAAAAGAGTGATAGATATGACTATTGATGGAGGAAGGGCAAAGAAAAAATGTATGAATCGTGTAAGTAATGATACGAAGGAGAAAGGAGTAAACGATGCCGTGAAGTCCGGCAGAGGACAATGGAAGAAAAAAACGTGTTACGCCGACCCCAAATAGCTAGGCCGATGGTCGTGATAGCCTACGATACAACAGAAATTCCCTAGTGAGTAAAATTACTTATATTAAAAAAAATATATGGTTGATTTAAAGCGTAAATGTCAAATATTAATGTCTTACAGATAAACATTATATTGATAGTGATGATTTAATTTTAATGTTTTTCCTGGTTAATCAGATTATCATATTTCTGGTATTTTTAAATCGTTCATTAAAACAAAATGAAGTACGTTTAAAAGATAGCGATTATAATCAGTTATAAACCAACCGAAGGTAACACTAGGTTGGAATGACCCTCGAAGTTGAGATCCTCCACCACTTTGTAAGTAGGATTTAATTAATATTTGGCATATTGACTTTAATAAAAAGGTGTTTTGGCATTTTAACTCATAAAATACTGTATAAATCTCTTCCTGAAATTAATAAGACAGGTTTTTCCTTGGCAAGACAAAAGCCACTGTTTCATTATTAGCTGTTTTAAATTCTTTAAACAAAACTATTACAGCCAACGAGAGAACTTGCTGTTTCGGGACATAAACCTTAGATATTATCTAAAACTAACATCAATGTTCAATTGCAATTTAGACTATTTATAACCGAGCACTAAACTTATATTCGTTACAAATACGTTATGAAGGAATCATAATCAAGGCCCGGCTCCGCCCAGAAGCGGGGGAAGTTATTTGACAATTTCCCTTCCACAAAAAAAAAACCATACACATTGTAAATTCGAGCTCTGTCTGATTTTCGGAAGAAAAATAATCGTTATTATACAAATAGCCAAACTACTACTACTAAGTACTACTAGAAAATTAAAACAAAAAATAGATCGTTTATACCAATATCGTCAGCGACGCTACCTATAACACATCTTAAGCGGCTGGTTAAACTAATGTATTTTATCGTAACATATTTTGATTATAATCTAAATAATAACCGCATTATGGTTTAAAATAAGAATGCTTAATTTTCCGAATAACAGTGATTTGCAAACAAGATGTTCACCAAATCAGTGAGTTTGTTTTTGTTCCCGCTGGCTGTATTTCAGGTAAAGTTATTACTATAATATGGTTACCTAGCTACATGGTTACTCCGCCACTAGGTTGGTTATGAAGCTGCATCAAATTAGACTTAAAGCCTAGACTTCCGGGGTTGCGCGTTGTTCGAAAGAGATACCGCGGCCCCGGAACGTAAAGGGCAATAGAAGGAATAAGGGTGGGTTTTAGTCAGTACAACTCTGACACTCCCCCTCGCTCTGCGCCCAGAGCGGGGGTAGTTATTTGATGATTTCCCACCCCACTGTGTCGTGAGTCCCTTTACAAATATTTAAACTCAAATACACAAATAACCAGCCCCGGAACAACTATCTGTAGGTCATGCAAATATTTGTTCCAGGCGGGGGTCGGACCCGCGACACGTAGTTTAGCAATCAAATGCTTAGCCAATGCGCCAACCGTATGGTCAACACGCCTACTTAAAATAAGATTAAAAAAAATCATGTCCATTTCACACCAATTTTCAAATGATCCATTGTTACAGACATCTTAAGTTTATCATACTGACATTTGTGAACGTATAGGTCCCCTGGCTCCCAAACTAGGTTCTCAAATGTCAGGGGAGACAGTGTTTCTGCTTAAAAAACTTATTTTACTTTATGCCACTAAGTTTTATTTTGCAGGTATCCGCGCGGTATAAAGCCGAGGAACCAGCTAACATCCACAGTGAAATCAACTCTGGTAAGACAAATATCGATTTTTATCAGTGCAAAGAAGGATGAACTAATAAAAAACCCGACTTCCAAAAAAAATAATGACAAAGTGGTAAATATTTTTCCTTCTGGAAATCGATGGCTTTTAATTGTTAATTTTTTGCTACCAACTTTCGGAACTTAAGTTAGTTTTTTATGGAAGTTCGTTATTTTTGTTAACCCCCTACCCCTCACCTAGTCATTAAGAAACATAATCATCAGATCAAGTATCAGCTGTATCCCCCTAGGCGATGATGCATACGGCTCTGTGGAGGGTGGTTTCCTGTAATTTGTGCAATGTGACCGCCCAGCTTATTATTAGAGGCAGCATACGGCGGTCCACATCTCCGTAACCCCTTGTTGCCTGGAACGTAGTACTTGATGGAGCTATCAGTATGCAACTATCTGTGTCCTTGAACTTAAGACCAATGGTTTCGACCCTTCCTCAAACAAAGAAGGCACGAGCATTGAGCATGAAGCGCTAGGATATGTGGAGTGCAAAGAATGGATAAAGTAAGGAAGGAGTATATTAGAGAATGTTTGAAAGTTGTGCCTGTTACAGAAAAAGTAAAGGCAGTCGTTTGTCTTGGTATGGCCAAGTAATGAGGAGGGACGAAGCGCATGTGAATAAAAAAGTGATAAATCATCATCTGCCTAGCCTTTTTCCCAACTATGTTGGAGTCGGCTTCCTGTCTTGATGCAGCTGAATATCAGTATTTTACATGGAGCGACTGCCTATCTAACCTCCATAACCCAGTTAGTACTGGGTTATACGATGTCCCTTGATAAGACTGGTTGTCAGATTTTAGAGACACTGACTACCTGTAACGACTATCAAAGATCTATAATTGACAGTCGGGACCAACAGCTTAACGTACTTTCTGACGCACGGAGGAAACTCGGTATGTGACAGGTGGTCACCCATCCACAGACCAACCTAGGCAAGCGCGGCTTAACCTAAAGATCGACCCGAACGGCTGCTATTATTTAGCCACGAGCTCCTCAAAAAAGTGATAAATGGATCCATTTTTGCAAACAAGAACCAACCCACAGCAATTATGTTAATAGATAGATAGGGAGAGGAAGGCCAAAGAACAGACGGATGGATTGTGTAAGGAATAATATGAAGGAAAAATGAGTAAACGATGCCGTGACGTCTGACAGGGGAAAAAGGCAGAAGAAAACGTATTGCGACGACCCCAAATAGAATAGGGCAGGGGCAGGAAATTTATGATATTAATATAGAAATTAGTACATTTACCTTTACTAATATTATAAAAGCGAAAGTGAGTTTGTTTGTCTATTACGTCTTCACACCTAAACCGATTTTGATGAATTATAGATGAGATAGTTGGGAACCTGGAGACGGACATAGGCTACTTTTTGTCTCTTTCTAACCACCTCTTCCCTAAAACAGGGAATGATGAAAGTTTAAAAAAAAAAAAAGGTAGAAAGCTAAAAATTGGAATGCGGACTATTTGTCACTAACAAAACCATCCCGCATCATTTTTTTTGGAAATCTGCCTCCAGCCCCTTAAAAGAGGAGACGAAATTTTATATGATACTTTTCGCAGTTTTCAAGGTAGGAAGCTAAAAATCGGTACACACATTCTTTGTTACCAACGAAAGATACCTGCAAATCAGGTTAGAGGAACTGTGTTACCCCGAATTTATATAAATATATATATATATATATTTATTTATTATGAAGACAACAGGGGTCCAGTGTGTTAGTAACAAAATTCTTAGCCTATGTTAGTACTTAATAGTAAACAGCGATCTGGTTCGATCGACCAGCGAATGCATAAGCGAGCTGTCTGCCCTGGCGGCAATTAAGTGAAGGATGCTATTACGACTGCCACGCAACCTACAAAGCAACGAGGCGGATCTTTTACGCCATACTGCGTCAAAAGTATCTATGCGTGCATCAGCAAACATCCCCGATTTAACGCGACCAAAGCCGCGGGCAAAAGCTAGTATTAAAAATATTAATTAATCATACCTTGTATACTTTGATAACACAGGGGTATCATCGTCGTTGCGTATTGGATCAGGGTGGGATGCACAACCTGGCCAGTTCCCATACCATGCAGCCCTACGCACAGTGAACCCTCAAGGCAGTATATGGCGCTGTGGAGGAGCTATCGTGGCCCACGAATGGGTTATCACAGCTGGGCAATGCACGAGGAGGTAAGACTAGACCGGGGTTACGCGTTGTTCGAAAGAGATACCGCGGCCCCGGAACGTAAAGGGCAATAGAAGGAACATGGGTGGGTTTTAGTCAGTAAAATTTTGACACTACCCCCCACTCCGCTCAAAGCGGGAGAAGCTATTTACTGATTTCTCATCCGCAAAAATAAAGAGTAGGCTTGTTTATGTATCCAAATACATAACAACCCCAGGGTTGCAGGTTGTTTGAAAAACATAAGGGGCAAAAGAATAAACATGGGTGGGTTTTAGTCAGTACAAGTTATTTGATGATTTCCCATTTGCAAAAATAAAGAGTAAACTTGTTATGTGTATTCTGCCTATGCTAACCAATAGCTTTTTTTTGCTTAAGGGAAACCAACAAATAACTTCCCCCGTTCTTGGCGGAGCCGGAGGGAGTGTTAGACTTGTACTGACTAAAACCCATCCATGTTCCTTCTCTTGCCCTTTACGTTCCGGGGCCGCGGTTGTGAACAACTCGCAACCTCGGATGCCAACTTATAGCTACCATATTATTTTTTGATTTAACATCCATAAAAAAGGTAAGAGTAGAGACTACAGTTCTATAGAGTCCTTATAGTATTTTTGAGTTCTAATTTAACTATAATTTTTCCTTTACAGCCTTGGTTCTGTGACAGTTCGCGTTGGCTTGTCATTTAATAGGCCGGATGCAATTTATACGGGCGAGAAATGGTATAGCCACCCCGAATTTAACGACCTTGTATGGGGTGATCACATAAACGACATCGCACTTGTGAAGACACAACGTCCTATCGTTTATACAAGTAAGCATTCCATATTATTATTAAAACAGTTTTTTTTTAGAAAACCCTGACACAAATGTTAATAACCACTTACTGAAGCTGTTTCATTCAAATAAGGGCTGATTTTTTAATAGTCAGATAACTTTTATCTGAGGAATAAAAATAGCGGTTTGGCATAATTTGTATAGATAAGCTGTCAAACCACCATTTTTATTCGTCAGATAAAAGTTATCTGACTATTGAAAAAACAGCCCTTAGTTATGTAAATGTAAGAGACTAACTTAGCCATATCATCCTGCATACGGTTCATCCATCTTGGAGGTCTTTGGTCCTATTTATTTATTTAAACTTCATGTAAAATATTGGTTCATAGGCGGACTTAATGCCATAAGGCATTCTCTACAAATCAACCTTTGGGTTATTTACACAAATAATATCTAAAAAATATAAATAACCATTTATTTTGGAGAATTTTAAATACTTATACAGATATTAATTCACAAATACAAATTAAATCCTTACTAATTTTATAAAAGCGAAAGAGAGTTTTTTTGTTTATTTGCAACGTCTTCACGCATAAATGGCCCAACCGATTTTGATGTTTTTTTTATGGTACAGAGATAGACGGACATAGGCTATTTTTTTTAAATAGTGAGATAAGGGGAAGAAAGGGGGAGAAAAAGATACAAAAGAAAGAGATTACATGTATTTTGATGGATCCTTGAGTTTTACGCTGTTGATTTTGAAGGTATGTCTTCACTCAGATCTGGTGAAACCCATCCGCCTACAGCGGAGTGCTGACGCGTACCGTAACTATGACGGCGAGCAAGTCTTCATTAGTGGACATGGCAGAACGGGACATCAGGGTACCGGTAAGTATTATAATAAAGTGATATTATTACGTTATTGAAAGAACATAAAATACTTTGAAATTACAAATTTTAGTTCATATTTCACCGATACATGTCACCCACTTCCTACGGCAAACATCACAGATATAAGAGCCTTCCGCATACAAACTATTTCCATGAATACATCCTTACTACTATTATAAAAGCGCAAGTGAGTTTATTTGTTTGTTACTTCTTCACGCCTAAATGGCATAACCAATTTTGATGAATTTTGGTACAAAGATAGTCTAGACCCTGGAGACGGATACAGCTTACTTTTTATCTTTCTTTTTTTTGAAAGAGAAATGAGGAAGAAAGAGGGAAGAAAAGGGAAAACTTAGCATTGCTATTACTATAAATAAGGCGCAAGGGCAAAAACTACAGGTAGCAGGTACCTGCAAATCAGGAAAGGGGAACTGTATTACCCCGAACTTAGCTCCGAAGCCGCGGGCAAAAGCTAGTAATATTATAAATGCGAAAGTTTGTGAGTATAGATATATGGGTGTTTGTTACTCTTTCGCGTCAAAACGGCTGAACGGATCTTGATTAAATTTGACACAGAGGTTACAGTCTAGTATAGAGAGATTATTATAGTCTGGAACACAAAGCATACTTTTTTTCGATCAACACGCGTTCGAAGCTGCGGTCGCCAGTTAGTTTAATAATAGTAGAAGTACATAACATAATATGGTTCTATAGTATTGATAATATTTTTTCATAATTTTATAGGTGTGATACCTGATATGCTGAGATGGGTATATCTTCAAGCTATCTCCAACAGTGAATGTGCCAGAACAATCCCGAACGGCCTTGTAGTCGACACCATAATCTGCGCGCGGTACTTCAACGATACTACACAATCACCTTGTCATGTAAGGTTTAGATTTAAGCAGTTTAAATCTAAGAAATTTATACTAAATCTGAAAATTGCCATATAATTTCCCTTTTATGACCTCTAATATCTTCGGTATTAGAAAACGATCGAAGGTATGGTCAACATATAAAAAGGAAAATGAGAAGTGACCAACGACGTCTACCAGTAACAACCTTAAATCTTGCTTCAGACTGAATTTACGGTTCGGGAATCGCGTGACGACTCCCAGCCGCCGTAGGCGCGGGTCTGTGGCGGTGAGCAATGGGTAGCTCACCGTTCATCCGTCTAGAAACGACAGGCCGTGTCCCCGGATGCCTGAAAGAGATGTGATCAAATCCGAACTGCCTTTCAGGGCCATGGTTTGCGGCGGTTCGAAAGATATACCGTGGCTCGCAACACAAAGAGCTAAAAAATAACACGCATCCGAGTTACTTTTTTTGCTCTTTGGTATTGATCAGAACAAGTCTGACACTCCCTCCCGCTCTGGGCAGCGCAGCTTTTGTTTTTTTTATAAACCTGTGTTTAAGGAGCACTTATGCAAGTCTGTGTTGTCATAGCAAAGAGGTAGCTTGCCGTAAGTCGTCGTGGCTATCGATCACACACACCATTTGTTGGACACGCCATATTTTATTTTGTAAGTTCCTGCTTTTGTAGACATACTAGCTTTGTCCAGCGATTTCACCCGCTGTTGACGTCCCTTTCTCACTTAGGGGTATAAAAAATAGATGTTGGCTGATTCTCAGACATACAAAAGACACACAAAATTTCATACAAATCAGTCCAACCGTTTTGGAGGAGGTTGGTAACAAATACCGCGACACGAGAATTTTATATAGAAGAAAATATAAACATTTTTATTTTATGGAAAGTTTAAGTCGAGAAATATACTCTATACTTTTTTTTTCGGATGGGAAATCATCTAATGACTTCCCCCGCTCTGGGCGGAGCGGGGGGGCATGTCAGACTTGTACTGACTAAAACCCACCCATGTTCCTTAAATTGCCCTTTACGTTCCGGGGCCGCGGTATCTCTTTCGAACAACCCGCAACCCCGGCAGGCGGAGGCTCTGGCAAGCCCCTCTGCTTTGCTGACATCTCTTTGAGGCGCGCGTCAATCGACGGACGGACGGTGAGCTACCCATTGCTCGCCGTCCACAGGCCCGTATCTACGGTGGCCGGGAGTCGTCTCGCGGCGCCCGGCGCCCGGGGCGTCTCCCGCGGCGGCTGGGTTGGGCAGATGTTCTCTCCCTCAAACGCCCGGCCATCTCTTTTGCTAGCATTACTGCTTCGCAGAAGGAGGTGACCGCTTCCCATTCCCTCTCGCTCCGGACCATGGCCTGGACCAGGGCCGGACGCGAGAGATCGCCGGCGCCAATCGCCTCCACGAGGGCACGGCGGTGCTCCGCCCAAGCTGGGCAGACCGCCACTGTGTGCTCTATACTTAAAGTAACTTTTTCATGTAGGTAGTGAAATTTAAACGTTCATGTTTTTTTGGCATTGAAACCCGTTTTCAGTTTTTCTGGAGTGAAAAACTGGGCATAACACACACACACACACACGCACGCACACACTGTGTCTACATAATTATGTCATCCAACTTTCCTCTCGCAAGTCTGCTGTAGGAAATATGTAATGAAATAAGCTGTACCTTTGTGTGTGCATATTTAAATGTATTTCTATTATTTTACTTCTTTATGGCAGGGTGACGGTGGCGGTCCGCTGGTGCATATTGGTTCTGACGGTGTTCCAACCCTCATCGGCATCTGGTCGTTTATGTGGGGAGCCACCGCCTGCCTCTCTGGCATGCCTACTGGTAATGTGACACTTTCATATTATTAATTTAAAAAAAAAACGTTGCCCCACACTAAGAATTACTCCTGTATCGTGGGTACGTTTACACAAACATTTAAACTCACATACACAAACAGCCATACCTGGAACAAGTATCTGTAGGCCATACAAATATTTGTTCCGTGCGAGTATCGAACCCGCGACACGCAGCGCAGCAATCCATCGCTCAGCCACTGCGTCAATCGTGTCGTCAACTTCTTAATTCGATCAATTGTTTTCAACCTGTGTGTTGAATTATGATTTTCAATTGTAAACTTTATTTCGATTAGGTTACACACGTCCTGGACCTTACTTGCCATGGTTCAAAGAAGTAACGGGTATTGACTTCGACAATATACAAGAAGAAGAAGATACCACTACCACTACCCCCACCACCACAACCCCGACCACCACTACAACTACTACCCCCATCCCCACCACCACGACCCCGACCACCACTACAACTACTACCCCTATTCCCACCACCACGACCCCGACCACCACTACAAACACTACCCCTATCCCCACCACCACGACCCCGACCACCACTACAACTACTACCCCCACCCCCACCACTACGACCCCCATCCCCACTACTACGACCCCCATCACCACTTTAACTACTACCCCAATTACCACTACAAGTACTACCGCCATCCCCACCACCACCACAACAACCACTGCCCCCACCACAGAAGCTGGAGAACAGACACCAGACGTTACTACTCCCGAAGGAGATGCTACTGCAACACCAGAGGACTCTGGAGAAGGTGATGACTCCGACTGCTCAGAATCTGATAAAGATGATGATATGACGCAACTCATGAAACGTCTCCAAGTTTTAGTAAAGGTCAAGGTTAGAATGGACAAATACAACGCGAAGAAAGCGGTAGGAATGGAAGTTGATCATCACAAACATTAAATCAGCTAAATTGATTGACTAATTATGCATATAATTATAAATTTTGTACAGGCGTATTAAATTCAGGTATTTTAAAGATGTTTTACTTTGCTACATATTGGGGAAGATAAGTCCACAGTACTTACTAGAGTTAGAAATTTAAGCAATAAACTACTGCATTATAGCTATCTTGACATTGTAACATAATCACATCACAAATTTATTAATTTTTAATACTAATACATATATATATAATATTTTCTTGTTGTATTTTAATTTAGTATATATTTTTAACCTACTTCGAAAAAGGAGAAGATTCTATGTTCGCCATTTTTAAAAAAACTTTGCCCCACACTAGAAATTTCTCCTGTATCGTGGGTGTGTTTACAAATATTTACAAAAGGGTAATTAATTGGTTAATTAGGCAAACCCCCAAATAGTGTCCCAGGATTGCGGTTTATTCAAAAGAGATACTGCGGCCCCGGAACATAAAGGGCAAAAGAAAGAACATGGGTAGGTTTTAGTCAGTACAAGTCTGACACTCCCCCCGCTGCACCCAGGGCGGGGGGAGTTAATTAATGATTTCTCATCCACATAAAATGGCCCTTAAAATTGTATTAATCCAGGGCTCCGCAAACTCACGATTCGCCTCTGCACAAATGAATATAAATAAAAACGGATTACCACAATAAGCTAAACAGTTAACGTAATTTAACGGTAATACGTTAAGATATGGAGCCGAATGTTTAATTAAGATTATCATAACGTTATCCTAGCTAGCGGAACTTCATCAAACTTGGGGGAGTCATGAAACTTTTCATTAGCGTCTGAAATTAACTGTGATAACGCGGGTTATAGTACCACTTCAGGGTTTAATGAAGATATTCTTAGTTTGAGGGTGCAAGCCTCAAGAGAATACATTTCATTTGGCCACAATAGCCCAAAGAAAAGATGGATGGATTGTGTAAGGAATGATATGAAGGAGATAGGAGTAAATGATGCCGTGACGTCTGATAGGGGAGAATGGAAGACGAAAACGTGTTGCGCCGACCCCAAATAGAATGGGCCAAGGGCAGGAAAATGATGATAATGATTTGTCCACAACTCGCCTGATAGGAAGTGACGATGTGGCCTACGGTGGAACACCATGCCGGGGCTGCAAGTCCGCTCGAAATATACACCGCGGCCTTGGAACACAAAGGTCAAAAGAACCAATAATAGAGTCCGACCAAGGATTCGCGTTCTCCCATACAAACTTTGCCACCCCGTTGCACCCCGTTGTATTATCTGTGGTAAACAGTAAAGAACGTGGCGTTGTAATTGCTTTGTGTTTTCCACTAACCTAAGTGTATCCGACTAATCTTATAGTTTTTTTTTCTCACCTATTTTTAGCGTAACATATAATTTGCTGGTCGTGTAATGTAATTACAGTTTTTCATCGTTTCTTAGCAGTGTTAACCCTATAGGGATTGAATTTTGGCAAAATCCCGTCTTAGTGAGCACCTATGTACGTTCTAAAAAGAACCTAGCACTGTTTTTTTCTTTCATATACATAAGAGCTGCTTCCCGCGGTTTCACTCGTGTGGTGATAGAATATACAATATATCTTTATGAATTGTAGCCTATGTATTATTCTTATATGTAAGCTATATTATTGTGAATAGTAATCAAAATCCATTCAGTAGTTTTTGCGTGAAAGAGTAACAAAAATATTTACATACAGCCTCACAAACTTTCGCTTTTATAATATGTCTTGCTCTTGCCCGCGGCTTCACTCGCGTTAAATTCGGGTTAACACAGTTCCCCATTCCTGATTTGCAGGTACCTGCTACCAGTAGTTTTGCCCTTGCGCCTGATTAATTGTAATAGCAAAGCTAAGTTTTCCCTTTTCTTCCATCTTTCTCCCTCATTTCTCACTTAAAAAAAATAGCCTTTGTCCGTCTCCAGGGTCCCAACTATCTCTGTACCAAAATTAATCAAAATCGGTTAAGCCATTTAGGCGTGAAGAGGTAACAAACAAACTCACTTTCGCTTTTATAATATTTAAAGCGAAAGTGAGTTTGTTTGTTTTGAATAGTAAGGATTATGTATATTAGTAGGAAATTCATATTATTATAATCCTCAGATTTTTCCGCTACGCCTATAAATTAAACCATTCGTTTATTAACTCCATATACCCATGTACCTCAGAATCCTTCAGCCCTCAGTGTCTTACGTCGCTAGTAATTATACATAAAACGTGTGCCCCCAGCATTTCTTGATCTCTCACATGTAACTGACAGTAGCAGTTTAGCTTTTGAAGGAAAAAATAAAGAGATATTCTTATACTGGATAAGCTATCTTTATTGTTGTTCGACATATTTGAATAAAATTTACGGTTTGTGCTTAAAAACAGATTGTGAATTCAAAATGGCCGTCATTTATTTATGAGTCTGTTTATGAGCTATTAGCAAAGATTAAATACATAAGGTATGCTGAAGAACAAGCTTAGGAAGGTTTAGATTTAATTCTTCTGTTTTTTTCGATTTCTGCAACAAAAAAAAACCGGTAAAGAGCTTCACGCACCGCGGGTTCCATACAAACTTGCGACATAAACGGCCACATCTTTGGGATGCTAATTTAGAGGGTTTATTTTTTCACAGCTCCAAGGGGACACAAAGTTCCGGGGTTGCGGGTTTTTCGAAAGAGATACCGCGGCCCCGGAACGTAAAGGGCAATAGAAGGAACATGGGTGGGTTTTAGCCAGTAAAAACCCGACACTCCCCCAGCTCCGCCCAGAGCCGTGGAAGTTATTTGATGATTTCCCACCCCAAAAAAAAAGGGGACACAAAGTTCAGTATATGGTTTTCTTATCAAATCGATGCCTCAATGCGTTCTCGAGATAAAGGATCTTGACAGACAGACAGACGAACAACAAAGTGATTCTATAAAGGTCCCGGTTTTTCCTTTTAAGGTACGGAACCCTAAAAATATTGATAATTTTCTTTTTAATCTTGTCCTGAAGACAGACTATGGTGTCGACGATAGGATAAGCTAACCCAGAAAAAGCCAATTAACCTGCGTTTAAATAGAATTAGTTTAAATTCTGTATACCGTTTTTTCGGTTTTCATGTTAAACTAGCTGGCGTCCTCGGTTTTGCCCGCGTGGTATCGAAAAAAAAGTATATTATGTGTTATTCCGGACTATAATCTGCCTCTGTTCCAAATTTCATTAAGATTCGTTCAGCTGTTTTGACGAGAAACAGATACAAACATCCACACATCCACTCATCCTTACAAACATTTGCAAACAATCTAAAACACGACCAAAAAAAAACAACAAAGGAAAAATACAACCCAATTTCTTCACAATTCATATATCTTCTAAGCTATGCACATTTACCCCCATATAGCATAAAATATGGACTAATATTAACCCTCATTCTTCCAACGCATACGATCTACAAGCTTGTTTAATAAAAAATCCCAGCATGAATGTAATACAAGAAAATGCTTTGTATTTATATAACGTACATATATGTATGTATGTCTCAAATATTTAGCCTGTATTATGTACATACAGTCTTTTCCAACCTTAATTTCCAATTCAGCGGAACTGTTGAGGGTGGGAAAAAAGAACATTCAATAGCACCCAGATTCAAAGTCAGGACAACTTCAATTTTTTTTTTTTAAACGTTGCCTCCACACAAGGAATTTCTCCGGTATCGTGGGTGCGTTTACAAAGATTTAAACTCACATACACAAACAGCCAGACCCGAAACAACTATCTGTAGGCCATACAAATATTTGTTCCGTGTGGGGATCGGAGCCGCTACACGCAACGCAGCAGTCGATCGCTCAGCCACTGCGCCAACCGTCTGGGTGTTACTGGATTAGTAGTAGTAGTAGAACCTGAAGTTTCCATAGACACTTATTTGTTTACATATTTCGAAACAAAATAATGAACGAAGAATATTAAATATGTGCGTTTATCTCTTGGTGCTTGGTGTCAATAAGCTGGCGCCTTGTAACATTGGAGTAAAAGATTCCGCGATGTTGTTGGTCACTATAAGTATACCTCAGCTTAATCTTTTGGGGAAGCCGGCGTGATGTTTTAGGTGTTTACGACTGATATATCATATTTACTTCCATTGTTTGTCAAAATCATATTCATAACATCTGTTTCAATTACAAAGCTGAATCGTCATGGCGTAGCAATCGGTGTAGCACTCAGCGTAGCGTAGCGCGTAGACATCGTAGCGGTCCGTAGCAATGAAAGTGTAGTCGCTACGATGCGGCTCGTAGCAAACCTTTAAAGTTTAAATATTGGCTCATAGACTAATTTAAATGTTTAGGATGTTTTCACGAATTCAGAATTCATCAAGTCGAAAAAAAATGCTTAAGATTCATGGAATTTTTATAACATCGAGTTCTGTGCTCCAAATAAAAAAATCTTACGATTTCAAATATTTTCTAATCACAAGATTGCTCTTAAGATAACATCATAACATTATTAACGACATTACAAATCAAATTGTCTCGCCAAAACTCCTAATACAGTTACCGTATTATGTCCATTTTTATATTTACATTCAAACTTACATAGCAGATCATCACGACTATAAATTCTTGAAGGGATAGACAGAGGTATACTTAATAGTAAAACCATAACTCGTCAGTCATGTTTAGGTTCTGTTAAAGGGGCCAAGCCTATTACCATCAATCCGACAGAAAACTAGACACCGTTACTGTTTTTGAAACGAAGTTCTTTATCGCGCGTTGCGAAAGGGGGCTAAACGGGAAAAATTAAGACCAAAAGTTATAACGACACTTTTTGCTATAGTTATAAGCCGTGCATCATGCGCGTGTTTCTCTGTCTGTCTCTCTCTCTCTCTCATAGAAAGCAAGCCAGTTATTTACGTTTCTTATTTATTTATTTATTTATGCACACACAAAATACATGACAGGACATTACATTAAGACAGAAGAGCACAAAGGTACTGCTTATTTCATAAGAAATTTCTTCCAGCAGACCTGCGAGAGGAAAGTTGGATAAGATAATGTAGACACAGTGTGTGGCAAAGATAAAAAAAAATATTCTTTCTATTTCGCATTGAACAGTGTGGTGTCGCGACGATTATTATTGTTGAGTGTATATGTTTCTTGTACATAATAAATAATAATTTCGTTCCATCCGGGTGTCCCTTTACATCTCTTAAGTATTTTTCACGGATGGGAAGAGAAATTTTTAACGGAGAAACTCTTCACTTTTCCGACCAGGCAATCAAACTAAGAACCTCGAGCTCTGCAGCCGTGCTTGCGTCTAATAAACCAACGCAAAGAAGTAGTTCGGAACCATTTCTTTTTAGTATTTTTCTTTAAAACCCCGATGTATTGAACAAATTGGTTAGGACCTATGTATGTCACGTAGGTGAGGAGACACGAACGAGGAATTTAATACCTGTCTCTTGAAACGATACGCGCCTTTAATATTTCTTAAGCGTTTGTGGTATTCCCGTTAAAGTAAGGGTAGTAGATCCGCGGATGCAGGTTGGTCCGAAAGGGATACTCCAGAACACAAAGGGCTTAAGAATGAACATGGATGGATTTTAGTCAGTACAAGTCTAACACTTTTACGCTCCACCCAAAGTTGGATGGTTGGTCATGGTCAGTCAGTAATCTTTTAGCCATAAAAAAAACAAGTAATAGATACTAAGAATATACGTGCAGGAATATTAAAAAGAAAGCTAGCATATAAGTAAATGTTAGTGAGATATCAGAACATTTTTTGAAGCAGGTTTGCTAGCGAAAGACGTGGCTGGACGTTTGAGGGTGCGAACCTCAAATCAATCCAGCTGCTGTGGGAGACACTCCGGGCATCGGGAGCCGCGAGACGACTCCGGGCCACCGTAAACGCGGGTCTGTGGACGGTGAGCCCTGGCTAGCTCACCGTCCGTCCGTCTAGTGATGACAGCAGGCCGTGTCAAGTCCCACAGTATCTCTTTCTAATAACCCGCAAGCCGGTCAGGCGATGGCCCTTGTGTTTTGCTGACATCTCTTTGAGGCACGAACGCGTCGACACGGCTCTTTCCTCCGCCTTTCACCGCGTCACAAAATGACATCAAACAAAAATTGAAAATGTAGTCTGCTGTTGGTTTGTTGACAACAATTACAAAGTCTAGGCATATTTTTATGTTATTTTATCTAACAACCACGCTACAAAGTGAAAATTGTTTAACCCAAGTTTTATACAGATTTAGTCATTAATATAAATATAAATATCTTGGGACATCTCACACACGGCTATCTGATCCCAAGCTAAGCAGAGCTTGTGTTATGGTAACCAGACAACTGATATACATACTTATATAATTTATAAATACATACATATTATAGATAAATCACACCCAGACACAGAACAAACAATCATGCTCATCACACAAAGTTTGTCCTGGGTGGGAATCGAACCCACGACCTCCGGCTCAGCAGTCAGGGCCACTAACCACTAGACCAACAGGCCCGTCAAAATTAATGACAAAGTTATTCATAGAAAAAACTTCAAATTGCTGTATTGAAAAGTAAACACTCTAAACTTTAGATTATATACCTAGAGACAGGCAACAAAGGCACCGAACAAACCGTCATCAATGAAAGTACAATCGCCGACACGATTTTCCAATATTGAGCCTACATTTTATGATAGTATATAATCGATTTATATACGACGGAGCACATTGGGGACACTTACGGCAGGTAGTCGCGATAAACTGAACAAACGAGAATACGTTTAAATTGTATTTTTTTTTAACAATGGAATCTTTCATTGATGAAATTATTTCTTAAAACTCGAACTCTCATAATTCGATTCGAAAAGCTATTGAACCTCTTTTACAAAATAAATACTTTTCTACCTAATGTTAAAAAGCTTTCGAATAAAAACACACTCTACAACCAACCATAATCCCCTCTGCGGATAAACCCTAGAGTAAATCGGATTTATTAACCTTTCCGATTATAAATTGAGAGACTCGATTGATGAATCGTTATTGGCAGAAAATAGAGAGACTGCCCTTGTTTCATTAAAAAGCTTTGGAGACCTTTTTTAGACAATTTTAGCGGAAGCTCTTTCGAGCTTTTTGGCAACTTATTATAAACTATCTTCCGCCCGCGGCTTCGTCCGCGTGGCATAATTACTTTAAGGCTAACGCTAACTTTAACCCATGTGATGATAAAAAAAAATCTTTCTCTCCCCTTTTTGTCCCTCTTTCTCCACTTCACTTCACTTTTTTTAGCCTATGTTCGTCTCCAGGGACTCAACTATCTCTGTACCAAAATTCGTCAAAATCGGTTTGGCCATTTAAGCGTGAAGACTTAACAAACAAACAAACTCACTTTCGCTTTTATAATATAAGTAAGGATAACTAAAGTCATTCAGTAGACGCTATTGCGAATAAGTCCTGTCTTAGCTGACTCTGACATAGCAAGCTATTTAATTACCGCGTCCATTGCGGGGAAATACGTCAGCTATACGTCTGAAACGACTCGGGTTTGCCTTCACAAACACTTCAAAATTGAAACATTGAACAGAAATTGCTAATTTATTTATTTATTTAACGATTTATGTACATACAAACTGAATACAGAAAAATAAAAGACAGGAACAGAAAATAGGTACAAAGGTGATCTTATTTCCACAGAAATCTCTTCCAGCATACCTGCGAAAGGAGAGTAAATAAAAAGAGATATAGACACAGTGTGTAAAAAAAACTAGAAAAAAAGAATACATAAAAAACATAAGCAAATAATGACTTAATAAAATATAAGAAAATACTAACATACATACAAGTACAAAGACAAATACATAACATAAATATAATATAAAATATAATTATAAATACCTATGCAACTATGGTGAAATAAAAAGATAATGTTCTTTCACTCTTCTCTTAAAAACTGAAACAGTTTGGCAGTCCCTAATGTCAGGCGGAAGCCTAATTCTACGGTTACAATGGCGATAGCGGTTTTATCGCTGGTAAACCTAATGCCTACTGCCTGCGCGTATACTTTAAGTAACGCCTAACCTTAGTTAGGCTTTTTTTCGGTCGGGATTCATCTAATAATTCCCACGCTCTGTGCGGAGCGCCCCCCCGGGAAGTGTAAGACTTTAACTGACTAAAACCCATCCATAATCCTTCTTTTGCCTTTTGTGTTTCGGGGCCGCGGCCTTCCAGTGGCCCTGGAAGGCCCCTCTGAGACTTTTTACGCTTCACTAACTTTTGGGAACAGTGTAACTTCCCATTAGTGAACTATGCTTTGGAAATGCCACCTTCCTATGCGCTATCATAATTTTCCTGCCTTTTGCCCATTCTATTAGGGGTCGGCGCAACACGTTTTCTTCTTCCATTTTCCCCTATCAGACGTCACGGCATCCTTTACTGCTTTCTCCTTCATATAATTCCTTACACAATCCATTCATCTTTTCTTTGGCCTTCCTCTCGCTCTCCGTCTATCAACATTCAGATTCATCACTCTTTTAGCCACATGTGCTTCTTATTCGCTATGGACCTTTTTATATTATACTACTAAATGTATTTTCCCATTCATAATCAAAATGCTTCACACCTAAACTTTAAGGTACTGATATTGTAACAACTACTCATAGACGTATTAAATTATCAAGTAAACTAAACAATTAAATAATGACTAGTAAATGTGGGATCCTACACGTGTCCTACAAGATGGCGGATCTTATTAATTATTCACTTAGTACTGGTCGATAATGATGTACTGGTTTGGCCTTGATACTTGAAAGAAACAGAAGTTTTGTTTTCTTTCTATAATATTTCTTAGTACACTCGGTGACACTCTGTTTATGCAGATCTCTCATTGTACGGTAATGAATACCTGAACAAATCGAGGCAACGTTATATTGGAAATGTATAATAACCACTATTAAGGTCCGTCTACCAATTACTACACAACCAGCCTGTTTCTCGAGAACGTGTGGAGGTTTCGACTTTAAAGAACAATGCCAGGTGTCCATAGAAACTTTGGCTCACTATTAATTTGTCACGGACAGTGAAAAGCATTTCTGTGATTTCCATTTTTACATTGAACTTCTAAAAAAGAACTTATTCAGATTTTTCAAATTGGAGGTTTGATTTTTTTAGTTTTAAAAGTTGTGTGGGCCGAAAGCTGGCATTGTCCTTTAAACCATATTCTGTGGTCTCTTGGAGCTTTGAAAAAATCAACCCTCTAAGTCTACGCAGTCTAAAGATATGGCCGTTAGTGTTGCAAGTTTGTCCCCTCAGTGCGCGAGTCTGACTTGCACTTGGCTAGTTTTTTTTTTTATTTTTACAACACGGCGTGTATGTTGTCAATGAAGAATCGTCTTGAGTTTACTCTTTAAAAGAAAAACACGTGTTTTATTTACTACAACCCGTCCTTCAATTCAACAGCCCCACAGCGGCAAATAAAATCTCTATAATAATAAATTCTCTAGCATATTTTGTTTATATTAGTAACTAGCGACCCGTCCGACTTCACACGAGTGCAATGAGGATACTAAGAATACTAACATACTAATATTTTTTTTATTTTTTTTTAACCATGCCCAAGACTAGGAATTTCTCCTGTATCGTGGGTGCGTTTACAAACATTTAAACTCACATACACAAACAGCCAGACCCGAAACAACTATCTGCAGGTCATACAAATATTTGTTCCATGCGGGAATCGAACCCACGACACGCAGCGCAGCAGTCGATCCCTCAGCCACTGCGCCAACCGTGCCGTCAAATTTTTATAGGTATATTATACCTATAAACCTTCCTCTCAAATCACTATCTATTAAAAAAAACGCATCAAAATCCGTAGCATAGTTTTAAAGATCGAAGTATACATAGGGACAGACAGACAGCGGAAGGTAACTTCGTTTTTTACTATGTAGTGATTCGTTATCTTGAGTACCAACCGACCGTACTACCCAACCTCTTAAGCCAAAAGCGTAATAATAATTTAACGTAAAGTAGGTTGTGTAATTACGGCTCCTTACAAAGAGGGTAACAGCAGGGCAAGAGGTTCTCTCCCTCAAGGGTATTTACCGAAGAAATACTGAAGTTTCCTAATAATGCTTTATGTATATTTGCACATTTTCTACGAAACACATTAGGGACCCCACTTTAAGGGTCGTTGGGGTGCGAAAGGAGTTGATATATTTTAATTTTTTCTCTGGGTCAACGTATTTTTAGGCCCTAAAATGTTTTGTTTAGGGAGAATTGATTGATGTTATTTTAGGACGGTTTTCTTTACGATACCTATGTGTACGCTTAAGGCTCAAGGACTTTCTGAGACTCTCTGCTATTAATTATGGGGTCAAGTGTTTTGACAAGGACAAACAATTTTTCGTCTAGTCTAGTTGTTTTAGCTCTGCGTTCTACCGGTAACGCTGCTCAAAGTTGCATACCAAGAAACAGGCTCAGAGATAATATGTATGGTCAGGATGCAGGGAACCAGTAGATTACCACACTATATAACTAGCAGTTGTATTTCACAGTATATTAGTAATTTTTCACCAACCGCGCGGCGTTTGTGACCGGCCGGTTTCCTGTTGATTCGAACTCTGGTTGCCTCTTTACGCCGTCAGGTGGCGGGAGTGATGCGTTATCAGCGATGCGTGAATGCAAATGGCGGTATATTTAAAATAGCTAGGAAACAGACTAGGGAACATATCCCAAAGCCTGTTCAATAAATAATGAGATAAAATTATTTTACTAAAATAAACATATTTCAGTAACATAATTTTATCTCCCACGACGGACTTACGGCAGTAATAAGTTTGTTCTGTTTCACCGTAAGTAGTTAGACTTTCATTATTTTTATTATTCTATTAACGTTGTCGGGGAGTTACATAAAGTGTGTTATTGCTCCCAAGTGTTGTAATGAGAAGTTATTGCTTTCACAAGTACCTAGTAAACTACAAGTACCTGTATCGGCAAGTGTTGTTAAGACCAATAGTAGAAAACATTTGGTAAGCCCAATTATAAAAACAATTGTCTACAAGCCATTTCTGCAACCTTGATTTAAAATATTTTAAAGGCAGCTCTTCAATTCCTTTGGTATGTTATTTTAAGTTTAATTGTAGTAATTAAACAATTCTTTTGGCATAATATGTTCTGATGTAATGGCATTCATAGTCTAATTGATATCTTACGGTTAGACGGCGTCATCGAGGCCAGCTCCGGCAGGATTGGCGTATGTTCGAGGTGGCGTGGGAATTCATGAACAGTCTTTTCAAGACGTCCCATGACACCTCGAGGCCTTTGCCTAGCAGTGAAATAATATTATAAACTAGCTTTTGCCCGCGGCTTCGCTCGCGTTAAATTCGGGGCAACACAGTTCCCCTTGCGCCTTATTGTAATAGCAACGCTAAGTTTTCCCTCTTTCTCCCTCACATCCCACTTTTTTTTTAAATTAGCCTATGTCCGTCTCCTGGTTCCCAACTATCTCTGTACCAAAATTAATCAAAATCGGTTTAGCCATTAAAGCGTGAAGAGGTAACAAACAAACAAACAAACTCACTTTCGCTTTTCCTTACTATATATATATAGTAAGGATAAGGATAGTAAGGATGCGAATGTTTGTGAGGATGGATGGATTTATGGATGCTTGTTACTCTTTCACGTCTAAACTTCTGAACGGATCTTGATGAAAAGCACAGAGTTAGATTATAGTCTGGAATAAGACAAAGGATACTTTTATTTTCGATATCACGCGGGCGAATCAGCGGGCGCCAGCTAGTAATTTAAAATATGAATTACTTCATTAGGCGGTAACTTTCAACCTCTGAAACCAAACCTAAACGATTATATATACTTAATCTAGTAAGAAAATTTAAAAAGGTTTGTTGCAGACATTAAATAGCCTGTAGGCATTGATTGTTCAAAATGAAGCCTTCACCGAAGGTACCGTCAACTGTCAGAATAAGTCGATATAGGTTGACTGTCAGAACCCTAACGTAACTCATATTATTTGATTGCCAGCTAGATAGATATAAATTAGGGTTTCTGTTTAAACTGTGTTTGTTTGTGTGTTTGTACTTGATGAAGATTTATACTCTCTCAAAACTTTTTGTTGATTCTTCGAGGTTCAAATCCAGTTCAAATCAAGTTCGGCCAAGTACCAATATGACTGGGCAGAGCACCACTGTGTCCTCGTAGGGGCAATTGGCGGCGGCGATAGCGTAGTAGGTGTCTGGACGTTTGAGGGAGAAAACGTTTTAAAAAAATACTATACATATAAACAAGAGTCGTTCAGGAACAAAATATTAAATCAACCTTTCGTAAAATACCATCCAGCCCAAGATTTGCCCTTTTCACCGTCGTATAACACTTGAACGTGACCTACCAGTACCAGGGGGCCAGCAGTAATGAGGGTGTCAAGTCCTGAGAGCCTCTCAACTGAACTCAACGAGCTGAATTCGCGAAGTATAAGGAACTTTGTTTTACAATGTTATGGAGTTAAGAGGTTGCGAGGAATTGTAGGGTCTTTCATGTGGATGGGATATTGTCAAATAACTTCCCCCGCTGGGTGCGGAGCGGGGGGGAGTGTCAAACTTTTACTGACTAAAACCCACCGATGTTTCTTTTGTCTTTTATGTTCCGGGCCGCGATATCTCTTTCGAACAACCCGCAATCTCGGCAGCCAGTGGTCTTGGCAGGACCCCTGATATCGACCCTGTATTGACCTTGTACTCAATACGGAAACTTTGATCCTACAACAATATTATAAATGCGTATGTTTGTGAGGATGGATGTATTAATGATGTATGGATATTTATTGCACTTTCATGTCAAAACGGCTGAACGAATCTTAATGAAATTTGGCTCAGAGGTATATTATAGTCTGGAATAACCCATAGGATATTATTTTTTCGATCATCATGCGGGCGAAGTCGCGGTCGCCAGCTAGTATTAGATATTATTAACGTGAAACTTTAAATTAGTGCCACAATCCCCAACATTTCCCTTTACGACACAAATAAGTGAAGTATCTTAAATATTAACACAAAAATATTTAATTTGACGTGAAATATGACGGTGAGATTACTGAACTGAAAAATAATTACGTTGGTGTCGTGTTGCGTCGTCTGTTCACATTAATATCGGCGTCAGTTATCTTAAAATTAGAATGAAAAGCACCAACCTTGGCCAAAAATATAAAGATCTGACGAGTATTACCGAATAATTACTGTGCTATGGAGGTCAGATTGGTAATCGCTAAGTGTAAAATACTGGTATTCAACAGGCTCCGGTTTGACTGGCCGCTGATAACCATTTTAAATAATAAGGCGCAGTTGCTGAGCAATGGACTGCTGCGCTGCGTGTCACGAGTTCGATCGAACGGAACAAATATTTTTATGGCCTACAGATAGTGGTTTCGGGTCTGGCTGTTTGTGTATGTGAGTTTAAATGTTTGTAAACGCACCCACGATACACGAGAAATTCCTAGTGTGGGGCAACATTAAAAAAAATATAGCTTTATATTGAACCTGTCCATTTTACTTTCAAATTATTCTTTTCTTAATCCTCAAACTTCCAAAAACCGTTTTTCACTATAACATTTCCACATTTCCCGTAATTCCCGCCATTTCGCACACACGCGGACCGCCGTTTTCACATTATTATCTCTTTTCTCTTTTATACCCACAGATTATAATAAAATAAAAACCCTTGGGAGAATAATAAAAGAAAATTCTTCATTGTTAGAAAAGAAAGACGCTGTGAAAGTCGTAAACGGATCAGTTTCATCAAAAAACGGTATTTTTATCGGGATGCAGATAAAATTGGGATGTAAGTGTATGATAAAGTTTATAGGAAGGACGCATTTTTGTTTTTTTCTGATGGGATATCATCAAGTAACATTCTCGCCTTGGCAAAGCAGTGAGCGGGGGAGTGACAGACTTCTACTGAATAAAACCTATCCGTATTCCTTCATTTGCGCTTTGTGCTCTGTGGCCACGGTATCTTCTTAAACTTTTTTCTCTAACTCGCAACGCCGCCGCCGGCAGAGTTGAAGGGGCCTGTTTTTTGCGGATGGGAAATTGTCAAATAACCTTTCCCTGCTCTTGGCCGTGCAGGGGGAGTTGTCAGATTTTTACCGACTAAAACCCACCCATGTTCTTTCTATTGCCCTTTATGTTCCAGGGCCGCAGTATCTCTTTCGAATAACCCACAACCCCGGCAGGCGGTGGCCCTAGCAGGCCTTTCTGCAAGTTAAAGGGGTCATGATCTAGCTTCACGTAAATATTGGTTATCGAAAAGAGGTTTGAGAGGCTGAATGTTATGCTAGAACGGTTAGAGCGAGATCGGTTTTTGTATTTGATCAAAGTTTTAAATTAGAGACGTCTTACTTCTCCAATTTGTTATTCATGGTTGCCTTAAACATTGAATTGCTTAATAAATGAAATCCACAACACTCTCTGCATAGATTGCCCACAGGCTAACTTTTTGAGTTCAATTAAAGAGTTAAGTCATTCTTTAATTGTTTCAAGGATCTGCTTACAAATTTGGAACTGCATTAAAACTTGTTTTATTTCTGCTTGTAAGGGTTCTAGAACGATGCCCTGGTGGTTGAGAGATTGTTATGCTCACTCAAATGTCTTGCTGATGGTGGCCGATGTGTCGGATGTGGCGGGTTATTTAGTTCCCTTTAAAATGTACACCCAAATACGACAAATTGGTTATTTTAATTATTTCCGTGAAATGGGTGTCAAATAAATGGAGTACCGAGAATGAAAAGGCTTCGTTTTAGTTTAATAAAATAATTAGATATCTTTTCATAATTTGCGTTCTTGCAATATTACGTTATCTTGAACGTAAAAGTACTAGGGAAGCATGAGTTTACGGCAGTCATTACTTCGTCGTAAAAAATATTACGACTTTTACTTCTAACAAAGTCTTGCATGGAGTATTCAACACAGAGTGCACAGGAGGCCGTAACATACATACACAAAATAATTAAAATAATTTTCCATTTCGAAATCGTTTGAGTTACCATACGTTAACTACACTCGTTCTAAAGAAGCCTTCATAACATAATTTCTTGAGAATAATACTGCCACTTTAATTATAACGGATGTAATAATAGCCTTAAAACCGAAAGGCGCTTATTTCCCCGCCATTGCGATCATTATTTATTTTAGACCTAGTTACTACGATATTGGGGTTCAAAGTTCCAAATACTTCATTGTTTTTTAGTATTATAACTTAATTTATTTATTTTCTCGAATAATGTACACACTGAATACAGTAAAATATACAAACACAGAAAATAAGTACAAAGGTAATGATTATTTCTAAAGAAATCTCTTTCAGCATACATGCGAAAAGAGAGTTAATAAAAATAGATTAAGGCACAATGTGTAAAAAATTAGATAAAAGAATACATGAAAACATTAAGCAAATAATGACATTAAATACAATAAAACAATATACTTACATACAAATTTATCTTTGTATTATCAAAGATAACTTTACTATAAAAATAACAAATTCACAATAACCATTCGAAACCCTCGTACTATTCAATGTTTCAAACAAAACAATATTTTGATTACAGCAGTATGTTTTTTGTGTCGTCTTTGTTATTTTAGTACTATCCTTAAACGTGATATATCAACCAAAAAAAATAATTAAGAATTACTTAATCTGACGTGTAAAATAATTAAACCTGCATAATGTGATGCATACTTTTAAAGTATTAGCAAACCAATATCTACATTTAATACAGACAGAATTGTGGAAAAACGGATTATCTGCACAACTAACCTACAAGTTAAAATTCCATAATTTGTTATTACTCCATGTTCACGCGCTATCGAGCGTGTCACAAAAGTTCGTGACATTTTGCAAATATTTTTGTTAGAAAAAAAATAATGTTTCTGTTGTTTTACGGCTTTTCCTTGGGACTATATCGTCATATAATAATAAGCTTGTTGACAGACTCATATTTTCATAACGATATCAAATTTTATCGATAAAAACAGTGTCTATAGGGGTTCTTGTTCTTTCTGTTGAAAAGTAAACAACACCTTCGCCGAACTATTTATGAAATATAATTGCCCGCTCGTGGCAACATTAACCAATATTTTACATGGAGCAACTGCCTATCTGACCTCCACAACCCAGCTAGTACTGAGTAAAACGATACCCCTTGGTAAGACTGGTTGTCCGACTTTCGAGACACTACCTGTAATGACTGTCAAAGATTTACAAATGAAAGCTGGGACCAACAGCTTAATGTGCTTTCCGAGGCATGGAGAAAACTTGGTATGTAACGGGTGGTCAAAATTCAAATTCAAAGCATTTATTTCAATTAAACCGTTACAGGCACTTTTGAATGTCAAAAAAATGATAAAGCTATAATCCCACTCACAAGGCATAATAACTTGTGAAATTACCGTAGTTGCTCATTCCAAAGCGTTGATCTCTATGGAGAAGGATGGGTAAGAAACTCCATGGATCTACCCGACTGTCTGTTATTATTTAACCACGAGGTCGTTTCTGCTAATTATGCATACCGTTAAGTATTTGCCAAATGACATTGTTTTTAAAAGAGGGAATTTACTAGAAGGAGAACAGTGCCATTTAAATATAGGGACGTGTGTAATGGGAAGAACGTCAAACTGTGGTCAAACGTGAGCTTTTCCGCTGTAGCAATATTTTTATGAAATAATATGATGAGAATGAAATTGTCCAATAGTCCGATAGATTTAATATTTATATCGTTGTGTCCTTCCCTTAAACTCGTAACAAAGCTAAAGTATTGAATTCTTACTAATATTATAAAAGCGAAAGTGAGTTTGTTTGTTTGTTTGTTACCTCTTCACGCTTTAATGGCTAAACCGATTTGGATGAATTTTGGTACAGAGATAGTTGGGAACCAGGAGACGGACATAGGCTAATTTTTATTTTAAAAAAGTAGGATATAAGGGAGAACGAGGGAAGAAAAAGGAAAACTTAGCGTTGCTATTACAAATCCATCAGGCGCAAGAGCAAAAACTGCAGGTCTGCTTGGTGTGTTATACCGAATTTAACGCGAGCGAAGCCGCGGGCGAAAGCTAGTATTTTATAAAGAAAGACTAAAACTTTGACTCAAAGGCTTTTATAATGAATATTAAGGAAGAAGTTATCGCAGACCAGTGTTTTCAATAATTTACTATTTCTAAAAAAACAATTATGTAATACACTATTCATTTCTCTTTTATAATAAACAATCTTAGATCGGCAGGACAATAAATATACAGGTATAATTATAAAGAATTTTAAGCTATTGCATAGCTTCTATCGCGGGCCTTGAGCGCGGGGACCGAATTCAGAAATTCCGTAACGAAAAAAAACCTGACGCTCCCCACTCCGACGGGCACGTCTGCGGCTTGAAGGCCGTGCATTGTCTAACGTCGTTTACACAATACGGTCAGTTATTTCAGTCCCAATTCTAATGTTCTAATAGCGTGTTTGGTAGAGAATCGGATAGTCAATCGACATTACGCTGGATCAAACCCAACATCTTGTTTTTCTTTTTGCGACTTCTTTGCATTGGAAGTACTTTTTAAATATTATATTTCGTTTTTAATTTTTTTATTTATTGTCTAAGTTGATAAAAAAATGTTTCTTTTTGCGACTTCTTTTCATTGGAAGTACTTTTAAATAATTTATTTAGATTGTTTTTATTTATTGCATAAGTTGATAAAAAATGCTATGCAATAGCTTTACCGCGGCAGTCCCCGAGTGCCACACGTATTTTTTATTTAGGAATTAAATAACTATTATATTGACTAACTAGCTGGCGCCCGCGGCTTAGCCCGCGTGATATCGAAAAAAAAGTATCCAATGTATTATTCCAGACTATTGTCTATCTCTGTGCCAAATTTCATCAAGATCCGTTCCGCCGTTTTGACGTGAAAGAGTAACAAACATCCATACGTCCATCCTCACAAACATTCGTATTTGTAATATTAGTAGGATATGCCCAAAGGGTTAAGCAGAAGTGTGGCTGCCTAAAAATAAAAGTACACTCATATCTTGCCCGTTATTATTATGGTATAAGTACCAATTAATAGAAAGCGAGCCTATTTACATCAACCGGGCACATATTTAGGCTCCTTGACTGCTATATAGATAACATTCTAATGGAAAAAAAACTATAAAGTGGAAAATAACTTTACTTGCGGAAGTCAAATTATTTTCCTTCTTTAGTTTGACGTTTGTTGATTTCGTTGACTTATTGTCACCGACGGGTCCACCCTTTATAGCAGAACTTTTTATGTCATAATTTTATTTTGCATAACAACGGATAGCATAAACTTCATTTCGCAGAAAATTGTTTGGCAGACACTCATTTATCATACATTCAAAACTCATAATTTTGTAAGTTAGAATCATCTCTAGACATAAATTTCATATCCATAATATTTAAAAAATAGAAACATCTTATCGCAGAAAGTTCACAGTCAGAATCGTTTTTTGGCATATATTTCATATCGATAATCATTAAACGGCAGAATTGTCATATCGCAGAAAGTTTATAGTTAGAATCATCTTTGTCATTTATTTTAATTATTTATTTCTTTAAAATAATCACATTTATTTTAGTTATTATTTAACAGAATTTGAAATAATGTCATTTAATACAATAAGCAATTATCCTAATCTAAATAGTTCTGTTCCGGGTAACCTACTAAAAACAATCTCTTTTTTCTATTAATGCAAGTCGTTTCTGGCGGTCACAGTTTTAACCTAACCTGACCTAGCCATTTCTGCCATCTGCATAGAATGCCAAGTAAAATTATACCAAATAATTATAGCTCTAAATGCACATTATGCTAAACGATATTATGCGAAATTTGAATTCTGCCAATCGTAATTATACTAAATGTAATTCTGCCATCTTAAAAGTATGTCATTGTAAATTCGAAGTTTTAAACATTATGCCAAACGATAATTATATCAAATATTTTTTGTGCATTTAAAATGTTCGTCATAAGAAAATTATGCTAAGTGTGTTATGCCAAATAAATTTCGGAGCATCAAGATTCTGCCAGATAGAGGGAACACGTCACCGACGCCTGAAAGTAAAAGTTATTTTCCACTTTTTTTTGGGAAGTAGTTTTTTATTTCTACACTTTTAGTTCCGGTATAATGAAATATCACACATTTTTTATTGAGTATTCATTTTCCATTTTTAATAAAAAATTAGCAGATCATCCATATTGACATACAGAAAAAAATATGTATTATAGACGATAACTCATAAACGACCAAAGCAATTTAAATAAAATTGATATAGAAACACCTCGGAAGTAAACCCTATCAAACTAAAAAAGAATTTTGCAAATCGGTCTAGGAGGCGTCTTTGAGTAATCGGTGGACATACATAAATAAATAAAAGATTCCGACTAGTAGAGAACTTCCTCCTTTTTTTGTAAGTCGGTTAAAAACCCAAAACCAACTTTATAAGCTTAACATGTAACTAACTAGAGCTCCTAGTCAGGGCAGTAACTCCGAAGTTTCCAATACTTCAATAATATGTTTATTCTGAAACATAAAGCATTTAAAAGTTAAACTAAACAGTTTGCGCGCTACCCACTTATGGGAGTCAGCACTTAGCGAGGGTTAAGAGTTAGGGTCGAACCTTGGTGGGACAGAATAGGAAATTGAATTAGGTTAACAGTTTACAGAGTTTTTTTTAAAAGTTTTCTACTATTTTTTTTTAGGAAAAACAGCGTACCGATGGTATTGCCCTGCCATTTTTTGCTAATTGTGTATCTAATTCAATTCAATTATTTATTGCATCTCACATGTGTTTTACAGGTCTCAAATAATAATAATAATACAGTTCACATGGACCACAACGAGCACAACGTTTTTTTAAAATAAGAACTAAAGTTTAAATAATTAACGTAAAATATAAATTAATAAATCATTATAAGTATCAATGTCACAGGTAAACTAGTAAAAATATCAGGTCGTTTCAATAATAAATCAGTACATTATGTCAATACAATAATGGAGATGAAATTTTCTATAGTCTGATAAATTCACTAAGTATACGGTTGTGTCCTTCCTTTTGGAATCGACAATATGTATAACCAACCTATGCAACTCATTAAAGAGTCTCATAGACTGATCCTTATTCAGAATTGTCAATGCTTCCAGTCTATCCAGGCGCATGTATCTAACTCATCCTTACTAATATAATAAAAGCGAAAGTGAGTTTGTTTGTTACGTCTTCACGCCTAAATGGCAAAACCGATTTTGATGAATTCTGGTACAGAGATAGTTGGGACCCTGGAGACGGACATAGGTTAAAAAAGTGAGAAAAAGGAAAGAAAAGAAGAGAGAAAGATATTTTATTTCGATCATGACGCGGTTTAAAGTTAGCGTTAGCCCAAAGTAACTATGCCATGCGGACGAAGTCGCGGGCGGAAGCTAGTCTTTGTATAAAAACTTGAGTATTTTAATGTCTTTGCAAACCAGCTTGTACTGTCACAAGTTTGATCAATGTTACAGACCTCTACAGTAATGAGTAATACGATATCACTTTGTAAGACTGGTTGTAAGACATTGGGGCCACTAATTCCCTGTAACGACTGTCAAAGATCAACAAATGACGGTTGTGACAGGTTAAACATGCTTTCCGAAGTACGGAGGCAACTCGGTATGTACTGGAATGTTCCAGATGATGACAAGCGCTAAATAACCTGAAGATGAATCCGTAGGACTGTTAGATAGAAAGATAAATAATTTATTTGTTGATACAAAAAACACAATACAGGAATTTACACAAAAAATATCAAATTGAGAGAAAAAGGAAAAGATTAAAAAAAGTAAGGTAGAAGTTAGATTGAGCCATAGGCATTTAGAAAAATCATGTTATTATTTAGTTTTTTTTTTTTAATTTGGGCAATAATCAAATAACTTCCCCGTTTTAGAGCGGACAACAACACAAAGATTGAACACAAAGATTAGAAGATTTTGACATAAGTCTCATAGAACTTATGTCAAAATACTACCATCCGTAAGCATAACGAGTCGTTTTTGTTTATTGGAACGGGGCTTTAAACCTATCCATGTTCCTTCTTTTGCCCTTTGTGTTCCGGGGCTGCGGTATATCTTTCGAACACGCAACCCCGGCAGAATGGTACTAAGCTGGAGTGGACTTTCGAACTTAAATTCTGAGCCAGTATCAATCTAGTTTTAGATAGGTGTTTATTTAATGTTTTATGTTGCTTTTTTCCCTGTTACATGAAGAGACTGCCTATCTGACCACGTTCCTGTTACTGAGGAACACGATAGCTCTTGGTAAGACTGACTTTCAGATTAATTTTAAAATTTTAATTAAAACTTAATGCACAAGTATAAAAAACTTTGCCCAAAGGCGGACTTAATACCTAGGACATTTTCTACCAGTCAACCTTAGGGTGATGCTGAGACAAAAACATAGTAGGTGCAATGTTTTGACAACACGGTTGGCGCAGTGGCTAAGCGATCGACTGCTGCGCTGCGTGTCGCGGGTTCGATCCCCGCACGGAACAAATATTTGTATGGCCTACAGATATTTGTTCCGGGTCTGGATGTTTGTGTATGTGAATTTAAAGGTTTGTAAACGCACCCACGATACAGGAGAAATTACTAATGTGGAACAAAGTTAAAAAAAAATGTGACAAATTTACATTAATATTTTACCACAAGAAAGAATCCAGTCATAAAACTAGAGTTGCACTCTAAATCCAGTTCAATATGTTGTAGCTATATTCGCGTATTTCTCATAATAATATCGTTCAGCTCGTTACTGTGTCCTCTATCTAAATGTCGAGAGAACACTTAACACATAAACTGTTAACTTAGCGGCTTGTGCAACTCTTTTGTTTCTCTTATGTTGAAACATCTTCCACCGCCGTTGAGAATTGGAATGTTAAGTCAAAATAACTTTTCTTTTGAAATTGACGAAGCATATTTTTGTTTAACAGTTGCTTAGGTTGCAAGCACATGTGACTAAAAGAGTGATGGATATGAATGTTGATGGACGGAGAGCGAGAGGAAGGCCAAAGAAAAGATGGATGGATTGTGTAAGGAATGATATTATGGAGAAAGGAGTAAATGTTGCCGTGACGTCTGATAAGGGACAAGGGCAGGAAAATGATGAGGGACAAATGTCAGGATAACCCTTGCTTACCTAGGTTGGTTCGTGGATAGATGAACACCCGTTATACCAAATTTATTCCGTGCCTCCTTGGGCTCAGCAGCTGAGGAAGAGGAAAAGTATTTGACAAAGTATAATTGTTGTAACAACCATCTAATTTGAATTCTTTTCAAAAAAAGTAAGGCGTGGTCATACATAAAAAAATATATTTACAATTATACATGTCGAATTGAGAACCTCCTCCTTTTTTTTCATCGGTTAAAAAGTTAACATTACAAATAATACCAAGCAATTTTTTTAGACATCTAACAATCCAGATTGATATAAATAAATAAACTGCATGTATTTTAACCTTATATTCTAGTCTAGGTAGAATTTTAGTTAATTAACTGGCAACCTTTTTGTATAGTACAGAAAGTGATTTATTTTCATTAGTCAGTGTGTTGTTCGGTCTAGATTAATTAAGGTTCTTGTAAATCTAGATAGATTAACGTTCTGCCACTGATATGGCCCAAAATAATTTGAGGGACTTTGTACATTAAGAGCGTCCAGAGTAAAAGTAGAAATCAATCATTCAAAATAATTGATTTCAATTTTTTAAATTAATATTTTTATAGTATAGTATATAATAATATTTTTTAAGCATTACCTTTCCGATCAATTGTGAATATTTATAATATTGTATTTACATATCTGTTTATATATTTTTGTGTTATGTATGTATACAGTTAAATATTATTATGCTTATATGTGTACTTATATTTAGGTTAAGACATTCTTATTTTAGTTACTATTCTCTTCCTGTTCTCACACACTGTTGTCTACGTTTCTTTTTTCATATTTCATGCTGGTCTTTAGAAATAAGCTGTGCCTTTGTACTCTTTGTTTTTTATGATGTTTTTCTGTCTTTTCTCTTGTGTGTACATAAATTATCAAATAAATAAAGTAAATAATAAATGATGTTTATTATGCAAGTAGGTTTTTACAAACACTTTTACACGTCTGTTTTTAAAAACTAGATGAGGCCGGTGTGGTGTTTCGTACCCGACTACTCCGGGAAGAAACAGCCGAAACAAACTCAGAGGTCAAAGCGTCTATTAAGGTCCAGACAAAAATCTAGGTCAACTTACATGAGGACTATGCAGATTAGTGTCTGAAATGGTCTTTTTAAGAAAGCACCTCACAGATTGAGTAGATCTGTCAAGTCAGTGCAAGCATTTTGTCAGTTATCGTGTAGCTCAACTCATAACTCAAGGAGCTCAACGACAATATAGATAAAGACAGTCCAGTAATAAAGATAGGTAGTAGTACAGGTATTCAATTGTGGGTTATGCTAGCCATTGTATTGAAATCACAAGCCCGCCTTATTTTACTGCTAGCTAGCAGTAAAATATATAGCAGTCAAAAAGCCTCAGACTGACGCAAATTACACTTTTTTATCAAAAATTCAAGCAACACTCTTTTTTTTCGGATGGCAAGCAACATACTAGGCGCATAGAAATTCGAATAGGTGTGAAACACAACATACATTCTTTTTCAATTGCAACATTTTGAAATAAATTGCTTGTCGTAAACAGAGAGACGAGACCGGTTACCAGGGAAGCAGTTATGCAGGGGAGTCACGTATGTCTTACTATACGTTCTTACGAAACTCGTGTGCACGTGTGAAGCATTGGTAACTTCTAAGGGATAGGGTGGGGTGGTAGTAGAAAGAAAAAAGCGGTTTCCGTTGAACACATTTGGTTTTGAGAAACTGGTGCTCTTTAGGCCCTATACTTCGATATCAGATCGGATCGGATCAGATAATGGCTAGACCGATTTTGATGAATTTTGGTACAGTGAGAGTTGGGACCCTGGAGACGGACATAGGCATATACATTTTTTTTTAAAGATTGAGATATGAGGGAGAAAGAGGAAAGAAAAGGGAAAACTTATCATTGCTATTACAATAAATTAGACGCAAGGGCAAAAACTACAGGTAGCAGGTACCTGTAAATCAGCAAAGGGGGAACTGTGTTACCCCGAATCTAACGCGATCGAAACCGCGGGCAAAAGCTAGTTTTGTTTATATGTAGTATGAATTATTTTAGAATATATGTAAAATAAAACATTTATATGTTTTATTAGCATGAATATTTTTCTTTATTGATATACATAATTATGTTTATTTAAGTTATTGCTTTAATTATTATTTTTACACACTATGTCTATGATTCATATGAATCTGTCCTATCAGAGTTCCGCTGGAAGAGATTTCTTATTAAAATAAGCACTTTGTTCTCTTTTGTGTGTTTTTTTCCAGAAAATGTATTTTGTGCGACATCAATAAATAAATAAAAAGATGTGTCAGCCCAAGAGCCAGCAATAGAGCAAAACGCAAGTTTTTTGA
This sequence comes from Ochropleura plecta, assembly GCA_905475445.1. NCBI lineage: Eukaryota > Metazoa > Arthropoda > Insecta > Lepidoptera > Noctuidae > Ochropleura > Ochropleura plecta. The sequence continues at coordinate 11,762,951 of FR997744.1, read as the reverse complement.
CAAGCTCAACAAATTAACCAGCCGTATCAAGGCGGATCGCATTAATCCTCTTTGTAACCGTTTTCAGCCACGGCGGCGGCCACTCTCAGCGGAGATTAGCCATTGACGAGAGGTATTATAGTGCACAAGTGCGTGCGCAGGCACAGGTGCACTCTCTGTTCCCTCACTCTCATAGTCCGATGGGACGGCAATCCGACACGACCGGTGAGAGAATAGAATAACTTTATTGCACACCAAAAATTGAAAAAAAAACAAACTGGTTTATAAAAAAGTGCTAAATCTATGGTTACAATGGCGGTCTTATCGCTAATAGCGATATCTTCCAGACAACCTTTGGATGGACTTTACGAATATAAAAATACAACGGGGGGTAGTCAATGGTGTACCTACTAAGAGAGAGATCAGGCGCAGGACCAACAACTTAACGAGCTATCCGAGGCACGGGGATATCTTACCGCCAACTTCCAAACTCCGGGATGCTACTGTGAAATTCTTCATGCAAAAACTCAATAACACTTTTTGTCCGACCCGGGAACTTGCCAGAGCCTCCGCCTGCCGGGGTTGCGGGTTGTTCGAAAGAGATACCGCGGCTCCGGAACGTAAAGGGCAATAGAAGGAACATGGGTGGGTTTTAGTCAGTACAAGTCTGACATGCCCCCCCGCTCCGCCCAGAGCAGGGGAAGTCATTTGATGATTTCCCACACGAAAAAAAAAAGCCCTTGCTATTCTTTCAATCGAAAATGACGTTGCTCATTCGTTAGATTATTGTGCGTTAATTAAAGATTTTAGTCTTAAGAAAAGCCGCGAACATCAGTTTTAAAATTTATCATTTCTATATTTGTTAATTTAATTATGTGATTCTTTAATAAAATATTTTAAAATTTTATTAATTTGTATAACTTTAGCATTTCTCCTCAAACATGACATTTACCTGAATCAAACAACTAAGTAGACTTACTTTCGCAACACATACTTTAACGAAGGACAAAGGGCCTCGCAAAGACCTGCCGCACATAGCCTCGCAATGGGTAAGGCCGCCGCTGCCTGTGGAGATCGCATACACTGTCACTTCTTAGGGTCTTGATAGGCAGACAGACGGACAACATAGTGATTCAATAAAGGTTCCGTTTTTTCCTTTTGAATTACTGAACCCTATTAGATATAGATATGTATTTCGTTACGTTAACGCCGTGAACTCGTCCTAGGGCCTCTAGAGCGACGCCACGCGCGCCTCAAAGAGATGTCAGCAAAGGAGAGGGGCCTGCCAGGGCCACCGTCTGCCGGGGTTGCGGGTTGCTCGAAAGAGATACCGCGGCCCTGGAACATAAAGGGCAATAGAAGGAACATGGGTGGGTTTTAGTCAGTACAAGTGAGCCTTCTCTCTTCTCCGCCCAGAGTGGGAGAAGTTATTGATTTCCCATCCGCAAAATGGGCCTCTGGTATTAAAAGGGATTAAAATCAAAGTATTTTCATTTCACATAGGCCACATGGGCACTTATAAAAATCGAGATCATCGAGACAAGATGCACGGTTCGGGTTGGTCGTTTCCTTTTGGGAAGAACCGGCAAAAAACTCCATGTGGATTATGATCGGGGCGTAACTTTGACCAAGGATTTTTTTTCTAAACGCTCCTCGCTTGTACCATAAAACCCAGTTACATGCGTGGAAGTCAGGGGCGGACACTGCTTAGGATGGGCCAAAACGTAATCACATTTCCTCAACCCTTAACTCTGCAGGAAGGAATTAAAGTAATTGAATCGGAGCTCTTGTCCAATCTTAACAGGAAATGTCACTTTACTTGGACGAAGATTGAACTGTGATGGATGGACTGCTTTTATGATGTGCCTTTGACAGCGGCTTCGCTAGCGAAAATCTTTCCACGTTAACATCCTGTTTTTGTCAAACTTCAAAAAGAGAACTGGGTTCTCAATTCGACTATATTTTTTAATTATTTCAAAAAAATGACTCTAAAAAAACTCAACAAAAAAATGATAAAACAGTGGCAAAAAATTATAAATCAAATAAAAGTCACTGAATTCCGGAACTAAATTATTTTCCGCCATTTCAGTGTTTTTTTGAAACTCGGTTTTTAAAAAAATCTAATAAATTTATAAATTAGTTAAACAGTCAAACTTTTGTCTCTCACGTTTTCATACAAAACCGTTGCTCACAATACAAGGTTTCATTGTACACACGACGGCAGGTCAACCAATTCTAAACCATTCTTGTATAACCTGATCTCTCTACTACGGATCGCACACCGTAGTAGAGAGATCAGGTTAAAATGGTTTTGTGAAGGTTGATGTGCCGTCGTGTGTACAAAATAAATTAATTACAACAGGAACTTAATATTATAATGAACCCCAGTTCAAATAACAAATATACCTATCATCTTTTTCTTTGTGAATTTTCCTGAAGTTATTCTCCAAGTTGTTTGAGGATTAATTATATATCATTAAGTATTAATATAAATGTTTCAGTTATAATCATAGGTAGAAGGATCTTTTGGTTCGTAGCTAAGACATGATGAAGCTAATGCCGCCATTTTGGTTTTACAAAACAATCTAGAAAACAACATTCTCCAAACGTTTACAAGCAGCGGTTCTGTACCTCAAAAAGATAAAACAGAACCCTTCTTGGATTACTGTCTTGTCAGTCTGTCTGCCGTGTAGAGGTATCAAGTTGAAAATTAAAACCATGTACTCAACTCTGTGGTCCCTTTGTGCTGTGAAAAAGCAACCTGCTAAGTCTACGCATTCAAAAGATATGGCTGTATTTATCGCAAGTTTGTACGGAACCTTCGGTGTGCGAGTCTGCTTTTTTTGCGGGTAGGAAATAACAAATAACTTCCCCCGCTCTGGGCGGAGCGGGAGGGAGTGTCAGACTTGTACTGACTATAAAACCCACCCATGTTGCTTACATTGCCCTTTATGTTCCGGGGCCGCGGTATCTCTTTCGAACAACCCGCAACCCCGGCAGGACCCGCAACCCCGGCAGGACCCGCAACCCCGGCAGGGATGTGCGAATCTGACTTGCTCTTGGCCGGTTTTTTAAACTGTGTTTTGCTGAATTAGAAAAGCACGCATTTGGTTGATGGCGTCCTCAGCGCTAAAACTTTAAAATTAAATCCACAAAATTCCGGACCACATAAGCTTCGACAAGTCTTAGTTGTGATTGCGTAGTGAAGTGAATTTCAATGCAAAGAGCATGGCAGAAAACAGGCGGCAGTCGAAAAAAAGTTAAGGTTTTTGTTTTTTAGGGTTTGGAAATCGACAAATAATGCTCTGTATTCTAGCTTGGGTTCAAATCTAACGCCTGCTCGTTTTAACTAAGCAAATCAACGACGCGATGTATTTTAATTAAGCTAATTGAGGTTCAATATATGTACATATGTCACTTCACTTCATCTTATGGTTTTTTCGAGGCATTACATATTTAACTAGTAATCAGCATTTTTGGTATTTCCTTGAAGAGTCCCTAAAATTCCCCAACACTCTGGGCGGAGCGAGGGGGAAGTGTCAGACTTTTACTGACTTAAATTTATACATCTTCCTTCTTTTGATCTTTGTGTTTCGGAGCCGCGGTATCTCTTTCGAACAACCCACAAATCCCTGAGGTCTATCTCCCGTAAAGTTATTGTTGTTTCTAAGACGGTTACCAAGGTCGCGGACTCACCGCTTGTTTATGCGAACAGCCGCACTGGAACTACGAAAACCGCCTTTCTGACTCCGCAATAAAGACGCTGCCAATTTGAAGTAGTTTGCATGGACACGCGGTTTAAAAACAAGAATCATATTTATGAATGACCAAACAAGTTTTGAATTGAGTGTTCTATAGGCAGTTGGAAATATTGTGTTAGGGACTTCAGTGTTGTGTCAAGTTGATTAAAAATGTTATCTCATAATCTAGAAAAGTTAACGCATTCAAGATACAGGAGAAATTCCTAGCGTGGGGTAACGTTTTATTAAAAAAAGAAGTGTCAATCAAGGTTGTGTCAGTGGCTTTTAATATGAAAACTGCATACAAAACTTTTATTTTTACTATAAAATGTACCGTGTATGTCGTGGCAACAGCTACATTGATATACGGAGTAACATCGCGGTGTATCTTAAAAAAGTTTCGTAATTACAGAAATTATGTGATCCTAAACGCAATCTTGGCGAATCTTTTATGTATTTCTATTCGTCAGACACTTACCTTTATTTACAAGAATATTATAATTGTGCAAATTGAAAATATTGATACAATTGAACTGTGGTATTAAGTTATAACTTGTTTAACTACTTACTTAAAAATAGTGACATTTCATTGTTTGATTCCTATAAGCCATTAAAATTTGTTTTACGTGGATATTATTAAGGTTTTTAGTGGGCATGTACATAGGATATATTTAAAACTAGCTTTTTCCCGCGGCTTCGCTCGCGTTAAATTCGGGGTAACACAGTTCCCCTTGTGCCTTATTGATTTGTAATAGCAACGCTAAGTTTTCCCTTTTCTTCGCTCTTTCTCCCTCAAATCCCACTTTTAAAAATAGCCTATGTCCGTCTCCTAGTTCCCAACTATCTCTGTACCAAAATTAGTCAAAATTGGTTTAGCCATTTAAGCGTGAAGAGGTAACAAACAAAACAAACTCACTTTCGCTTTTAAAATAGTAGTAAGTAAGGATGTAGTCTCTTTAGTTGGGTTGCGCCTTTGGTAGCTGGTTTTCTACTGTCAATTACTTTTACGTTAAATACAAAATTTAATAAGAACACAGTTACCACTCCTGTAATATTTATTGTTGGTATGTTCCCCTTGTTTTTAAATACAACTCTTTATTTTGCAATTGTATATTCACTGTACCACAGTTCCAACGCAAGCGCATCTTCTACTACTACTAAAAGTCGTCGTTTCTACATCGCAACTTTGATTTTCATACCAAGCGACACCTCTTTGTTATCTGTATTCATTTTGTCTCTGGTCGATAAAGGAATGTCTAAATTTGTCGTGGCTTTCATTATTAACTCAAATCCAATAATATTGTCAGTGTTTTTGGTCGTTGTAAAAAGTAATCGAGCATTGTATGAATTTTATGTAAATAAACTAAAACAGAGGAACTAAAACGGAGGTTATCATCAAGACATAAAGTTTATAATATCAATTTGCAAGAAAGGGATGTTAAAGAGCTTGCTGAAAGACCGATTAAAGAGCTTGCCGACCAGCGGTTATTGCTCTACAGGTATAAAAATACCTACTAATAACTATCTAATCTTGATCTAGTAGATGATGATGATGATCATCATAATCATTTAATGAAATTTGGCACAGAGGTAGATTATAGTCTGGAATAACACATAACATACTTTTTTTTATATCACGCGGCCGAAACCGTAAGCGCCTACTTGTAATTCATAAAGCATATATTAATATTTTAAATTATTTTTCAAAAAATACGGAACAACAATATAACTACAATAATGTTATAGTAAAAATATTTGCAAGCCACAAACAGTAGGCCTACTATGACGTCCTAAAGCAGAACTTATTCCGCTGAGGGAAAGAGATGGTGCTAGACACCCTGTATAGCTCTGTCTCTTTCCCTCAGTGGAATAAGTTCTGCTTTAAGACGTCATAGTAGGGTAGCAGGGCGTCAAATTCTACCACATCGCTGTCAATAGAAAAGGTGCCCAGATGGCGGTACCATTAACACGTTGGATGACAACAAATGTCATAATATGTTATATTTGTGTATGTTTTAATTAATACAATTAGTTGTAATAAAAAGTTAAAAAAAAGTTTATTTTGTATGAAGTCGAAAAGTAACTTTTATTTCAAACAATTAAAACCTGCTCGACTTTGACAGACAAGTGTAAACAATCACATTCATGAAACCCTTTTTCCCATTTAAAAACTCTTTAGTGCTTTGCAACCACAGTCATTACTAAACAAGATTTATCAATTTGTTAATTTTAATTCCAAAATACTACCTTTATTTAAATACTACCTAATGTGTTCAATATTTAATTAGTATAAACTTTAATTTTTTTGCTACTATTAAATATTTTTATTTTGTTAGCTTCCGCCCGCGACTTTGTCCACGTGGCATAGTTACTTTGGGCTAACGTTAACTTTAACCACCGTGATGAGCGAAAAAAAATATATTTTTCTCTCCCCTTTTCTTCTCTCTATGGTAGGTAGGTATTTTTTTCTTTTAAATGAGTAAAGAGGGAGGCCCTTTACTCATTTAAAAGAAAAAAAATACCTATTTACGTCTCCAGGGTCCCAACTATCTCTGTACCAAAATTCATCAAAATCGGTTTGGCCATTTAGGCGTGAAGACGCAACAAACAAACAAACTCACTTCCGCTTTAATAATATTAGTAAGGATTAGATTGTGCATGCTGTGGTCTCCTGTAATGTGAAGGAGTGCACCTACGTGATACTATTGTCGTCCATAATTTACTTGGATGATCTGTGCACTTACATCTTTTGTTGGAGATCGTTAAAAAGATGCGCGCCTGTACGCGCCCTTGTGTGTGGTCGTATGTATGCGTGTACTATTAGGTACACCTCTACCTCTTTTTTGAGGCAATGATAGCTTAGTGATGTGACGGTCGGACAGCCAAGTTATAAGTCTCGAATTCAAACCTTCGGCATGCATCTTCCTATCTGGGGTTATTCGAAAGAATACCTTGGCCACAGATCACAAAAGAAGGAGCCTGGGTGGGTTTTCATCAGTAAAAGTTTGGACTCGCCCCCCACTCCGCCCGGGGGAAGTTATTTGATGATTTCACAACTGCAAAAAAAAGGCTTAAATCTTGCCGGAGTTGCAGGCTGTTCGAAAGAAATACCATGGCCCCGGAACATAAAGGACAGACAATACTGTAGAAGTCTGACACTCCACCCCGCTCCGCCTAGTGCGGGGGAAGTTATTTCATGATTTCACATCCACAAATAAAAAGGCGTGAATCTGCTGACATAAATTTCACATACTTAGATACTCTACAATCTGATACTAACGGTTAGGTTTATGTTCAAACTTATGCTAGGATTCACTACCAACGTCCAACCAACTTTAATCTTTTTGTTTTTATTTCGCAAACTTAAACGATAAACCCGAAATAGAAGCTGAAATTATGAAAGTTTCAGAAGAACAAGTACTATTAATGTTGTTTGACATCGCTCGGGAATTCGGATTTTGTTGAACAGAAAAAAAAACGAGACAAAAAAGTTAAGTATTGATGTCTTAAAATGAGTCGGAAGAAAAAATATTTTTGGCAGCCTGCCAGTATTACGGATACAAATCCGACCATAGAGCATGGAATTCTTAGACCAGCGCAGTCTGGAGGCGATAGCTGGCAATAAAATTCGTTAGTTTTTCATATTTTTACGTATCCGTCCGTATCCCTCCTCAAATATTTTTTGTAAATAGTGCCATCAATATACTTTTTGAAAGACCGTCTTTTAAAATCATCATTTTCCTGCCCTTGTCCCATGTTATTTGGGTCAGGGCAACATGTTTTCTACTTCCATTCTCCCCTATCAGATGTCACGGCAACATTTACTCCTTTCTTCTTCATATCATTCTTTACGCAATCCATCCATCTTTTCTTTGGCCTTCGTCTCGCTCTCCATCCATCAACTTTTAAAATCGATACCTAATGCTAAATAAATAATAGTACTCCTGACCATTTTCGGTCACGACGACCAATCTCAGCAGAGATCAGCCATTGGCGCGGGAGGTATTATAGTTCACAGGCACAGGTGCACTCTCTGTCTGTCCCTCACTCTCATTGTCCGGTGGGACGGCAATCCGACACGGCCGAAGAGAGATCAGGCGCAGGACCACAACGGCTTAACGTGCTTTCCGAGGCACGGGGGTATCTTACCACCAACTAGCACTAGGCTGTCACTAAGGAATTCTTAATCCAAAATCACAATAACTCTTTTTGTCTGAATCGCACCCGTGCCCGGTATCTTGGTTTCGTTGGTATGGACGGCGCGTTAGTGTTCCACGAGCGCATCAGAGATGTCAGCAAAGCAGAGGGGCCTGCCATTTCCACAGCCTGCGGATTGTTCAAAAGAGATACCGCGGCCCGGAATATAAAGGGCAATAGAAGGAACATGGGTGGGTTTTAGTCAGTACAAATCTGACACTCCCATATTATTTGATGATTCGCAAACAAACACAAATTGCGACCGCGAAACCAACATAGCAGCTAAATAAATAAGCCCTGCCTCGAAAATAAGTCCATTTGCCTATATACTATACAGTAGCTGTAAACTCTATCGCCCGTAGCCTGATAATCCCCTGGTAGCTCCCACCAACATTCGCGAAAATAAACAACTTTCATGGAAAGAGCTAAACACATTTTCTCAGTAATCCATACAAATTGGTCCACGAAAAGCCGCGTTTCCCCAAAATGATATATTTTTATTACGTACACAGTATTCTTTGGTAAGAAAAAAAGCAACACATGAATGTAAAATAGGTTAATTTACGTACATAATTACATCATCATCTGCCTAGCCTTTTCCCAATTACGTTGGGGTCGGCTTCCAGTCTAACCGGATGCAGCTGAATATCAGTATTTTACATGGAGCGACTGCCTATCTGACCTCCACAACCAGTTAATACTAGGTAATACGATACCCCTTGGTAAGACTGGTTGTCAGACTTTCGGAACACTGACTACCTGTAACGACTGTCAAAGATCTATAAATGACAGCCGGGACCAACGGCTTAACGTGCTTTCCGAGGCACGAAGGAAACTCGGTATGTAACGGGTGGTCACCCATCCACAGACCAACCTAGGCAAGCGCGGCTTAACCTAAAGATCGACTCGAGCGGCTGCTATTATTTAGCCACGAGCTCCTCGTACATAATTATATAAGGTATGTAAATATACTTATTAACAAGTATATTGCTGCTTTTGTTTTTCGTTTGGGAAATCTTCTTCTCCCGATCGTCGGAGCAGGAGTGCCACACCTGTACTGACTAAAACTTGCGTGCGTGTTATTTCTTTTGCCCTTTAAATAAATCTACGCAAAAATTATGTATAGCTGAGAAAACAACTTTTTTTAGCATGAGAAATCACATTGTGCAGATAGATTCTTGGAACGTAGGACGGGGAAGTATTTAAAACTAGCTTCCCCCGCGACTTTGTCCGCGTGACATAGTTACTTTGGGCTGACGCTAACTTTAACCCGCTATTTAATTATAATAAACAATTAAAAAATATCTTTATCTCACCTTTTCTCCCCACTTTCTACCCCTTTTCTCACTTTTTTTAGCCTGTCCGTCTCCAGGGTCCCAACTATCTCTGTACCAAAATTCATCAAAATCGGTTCGGCCATTGAGGCGTGAAAACGTAACAAACAAACAAACTCACTTTCGCTTTTATAATATTAGTAAGGACTAAAAAACCAGGATTTGAAATAACAACTTGTGTAAAATTTGAACCATCGACACCCTTTATATTGGAAAGAAATAAGCTCTAAGTAAACTTGAATCCAATTTATTCAACACAAAAGTGTTTGTCTGAACCGAGAACATTTCCTTGTGAGGATAAAGGTGGGGTCACTTTAACAGCGGAACAAGAGGCAGAAACAATTTATCCCAATTTTTTGGAAAATACTGCCCACTGATGTTCAAATAGACAGCCAAATATAAGCGAACAGGGGGTCTAAAAGACTGCTTTAGCTAAATGGAAGAGAAAAGGGGTCTAAAAGACTGCTTTAGTTAAATGGAAGAGAACAGGGGGTCTAAAAGACTGCTTTAGTAGAATCTTAATAGGGATATGAATCTCGTTACAGTTCAAGTGGCATTACACAGTGATAATTTATAGTTTCAGAACATCTGCGAAGATAACTAATACTGCTTTATTGGCCCTAAATCTTTCACATATCTAATCATTTGTTTCACGACTGCTTGCTGAAAGTCCAACTACAATGGGAGACCTAAACAGATCTATAGAAGCCCTTATTATGGGGATGGAAAATCATCAAATAACTTCACCCGCTCTGGGGGGACTTTTACTGACTTAAACCCACCCATGTTCCTTCTTTTGCCCTTTATGTTTCGGGGCCGCGGTATCTCTTTCGAACAACCCGCAACGCCGGTTTATAGAAGTACTTCGGTAGAAGAAATTTTAACCGCTATGACTAGCACCCCAGATACTGGAACACCCTCGGGGTTACAATATTAGAATACGTTTTACGAAAAACATTCGGGTGTATTGAACACTGATCAAGTCATTTAAGATATACTCCCAAATCGACATGCCGACTGGCCAACATTTGTGATGGGATGGTTTCAATTTTTTTTTTTTGAAGAATAAAAATTTACATCGCCCCACACCTAATAGGCTAGTTTCCAAAAAATAAATATTAGTCTGTCTTTTCGATTATTCAAAAATAAGGGTCACGTATTTTTTTTATTTTAAATTTAAATTAAAGTTACGTAAAACGCCACGCGTTGCTGCGTTTTTTCGCAACAAGTGACGTCACACGTTACTTTAATGGGTTGTATCTTTGTAATTTTTGGTCTAATTTACTAAGAAAAAAAGACGTATCCCTTATTTTTGAATAATCTAAAAGACGGACTAAATAAAATGTAATTACTTTGACCCTGGAAACTACCCTCTTGCATCTATTTTTGGAAATTTCGGAATTTCTCATATACCGTGGCCGTGGGTGCATGCATTTTGTCCATATACATTAGTATAAAAATATGTATTATAGTATATAACTCATAAACCACCAAAGCAATACAGATAAAATTGAAGTGCGACCCCTACGATTATAAAAAGATTTTGAAAGTTGGCCCAGAATTGACGGAGATATCTCGTAACAAACAGAAGAATTTGTGTGTCATATAATTAATACCAGAACTAAATACAAATAAATACCTCCTTTGGAAAAAAAAACTGACTTAAAAACACTAAAAAGTAGAAATTTTGTTTGCTTCCGGAAGTTGGTGGGAACCGTCGATTTGTTCCGTGCGGGGATCGAACCCGCGACACGCAGCGCAGCAGTCGATCGCTCAGCCACTGCGCCAACCGATTCGTCAGTTATTTAATGATATTCCATCCGCAAAATAAAAGATGCTACAGACCATTAAATTGAAGATCTTTCTTTATGGGACCAACATTGTACTGGCTTATGAGGCCGCAGTTTTGGCGGGTAAGTGACATTGGTGTGTAGAAACCTTAACACATACATACACGTGGTCATTTTCATACACATTGTGCTAATTCTATTTAATTTCCGCTTTTGTAAGGTAAGATAAGCCAGAAAGATAATGAAACTCATTTTGTTTGGAAATGAGAGACACATTACACGTTTGTAATTTTATATTTTGATGAATGATGAATTTTATATATGGATGTAGCGAAAATAAATAAAATACTAGACTAGGTAAAAACGACTTGCCATGTTGCCACGTTGTATGGCTTATTCGTCAACTCGCGCCTCATAACTCGCGACTGCGCGCGAGTTAGCACCTTATTTTGGTTGTCCGGGATTGCGGGTTGTCCAGGGTGGCGGGTTGTCCAAGATTGTGGGTTGTCCAGGTTTCCGGGTTGTCCGGGGTTGCGGGTTGTTCAAAAGAGATACCGCTGCGCCGGAACAAAAAGGGTAAAAGTACCAACTAAAACCTACCCATGTTTCTTACATAATAAAATCCTTATGGCCTTATTTCATCATTTCCCAAAAAAAGACGTCACGGTAGGTTGATAGGAGCGACGTCCTTTATCCTGATAAATTATGAATGCAAGAAGTATTGAAAAACAAAAGTTCTACTCGTCAGACATTTGAATGATTGACAGTGCAGATTACATCTCTTTGAAGTTAGAAACTTTGCTCAAGTTTTGTCTCAATCGAGATGGAATTTACCAAAATATTTATTGTTTCAACAGGGCCAAGACGCGACAGTGTGTTGGCCATGAAAATAGCGAATTATTTTAGCAAGTTATACTTTAAAAAACAACAACAAATTGAGACAAAACGTACTTAAAATCAACCTTGAAAAACGTAAAGGTTTTAAGAAACACGGTGTTACAGCGTCATCATCTGCCAAGCCTTTTCCCAACTATGTTGGGGTTGGCTTCCAGTCTAACCGGATGCAGCTGAATATCGGTATTTTACGGTGTTACAGCGTGAATGAGATAAAAAGTGAAAAAAATGAATTCATTTACTTCAGGTAATAAATACAGCCAAAGTTAAAATTATTATAAATTACAGAATGCAATACAAAATATATAAAACTAAGACAGCACAGACGTATTATTATTAGAAAGTCAAAATCCGTTTTTATTAAAATTTTCGTCGTTTAAGTATACGTTAATTTTTTTTTCAATTCATTTCTTTGTTTTTAATTATGTTGAAACAAATATATGACTGTGTATTGAAAAAAAAATATAGTTTATGGGTGAATATCAACAAGTCCATATTTTTGTCAATTTTGGTGGCAAAATTTTTTCTTAAGTTTTCGTGAAACTATTGACCTAGGACAAAAATAGAAGGTTCAAGCTTTAGGAATCTTCATGAGGTCCGAAAATTTCTTGGTAACTTTTTGAGATATTTGAGTTCAAAGATTAGTGTAGCCACCAAAATTGAAAATTGTCCACCAAAATTGAAAGTTGACCACCAAAATTTATATTGGTCCACCAAAATTGAAAGTGCTTAAAACAATACATTAAAAATCAGTTTTTGTCACAAACTTAAATCTCACTAATAAAGCTCAATGACCAAAAAACTCCATCAGTTAATAAAACTCAGTCTTGTTATAATAATATTTCGTTTATTCAGTTAAATACATTTTAATATTTTTTTTTAAATATTTCTAAATAAAAACAGAAAATAAAAAAGAAACATTTAAAAATACAAAAAATAGTAGCCCACCGGTATCGGGAACAGGGTTGAAGCTACCGGTGCAGCGGTGGTTAGAGTTCCAGAGACAGGAACCTCCTCACAATACAAGCCGTATCGAGGTGAACTGCCTTCAGAATCAGGCCCTTGATCCAACCGCCTAAGGAGAGCTTCGACAGATGTTCGTCGAGGCTCTTGGCAATCAAGCCATTGGCCGTTACGACAATCGGCACAATGATAGCCGAGTTCACATTCCACATGTCAACAACCTCGTGTGCCAAGTCGAGATATTTTAGCTGTTTTTCTTTCTCAGCTTTCACGAGGTTCTTGTCATGCGGGGTGATTACATCTTATCACCACTATGTCAGGCTTATTGGCGACAATAGTCCTGTCAGTAATGATAGACCGATCCCAGTACAGCGTGACATGGTCTTTCACGAGAACTGGGTCGGGCACATACTTGTAGTACGGTACCTCAGATTCCACACGATTATATTTCAAGGCAAGTTGCTGATGAATAATCCTAGCTACTTGGTTGTGCCTATGCAAGTACTCGCCGTTAGCTAGACGAGAACAACCAGAAATAATATGTCCGATGGACTCACCCGGATGGGTGACATGGTGGCATGCCCGACACACATCAACCGTCCCATCCTTCATAATATATTTCCGGTAGTTGTTCGTCAACATAACTTCGTCCATAATCGCACAGACAAAATCTACAGTTTCCCCAAAAAGGTCGCTGAATCGTAGCCAGGATACGGATGCTAGAAAATTTACATCGGGCCCATGAAGAGCCCGGTAAAAGCGCCCGTGAAGCTCCTTGCCTTGCCATACTTTCTTGCGGTCATCGGTAGTAAGTACCACAATATTTATTATTTATCTGATGAACTCGTAATGAGAACTATGAGGGTAGACTTAAAAAAAAAACTTTTTATTTTGAACAAAATTACCTGCCATACTACAAAATTTTTCTCAGCAAAACTAAGAAACTAAAACATAATAAACTCTAAAATAAAACATGAAATAACAATATTAAACCGTAAAATATATAAAGAAAAGATGTTATAGTTTTTAAACATGAACCTTGTCTCGTCTTTATTACAAAAAAACATGTAATATTAAAATAATTAATACTCAAGTATTTATAATTGTACACGTAATTGTATAGGGATCGATCCATCATCACTGACAGGACTATTGTAGCAAATAAACCTGATTTGGTAGTGGATCGATCACAGCGGCGCGCAATGATTGTTGACATAACGGTCCCACATGACGAGAACCTTGTGGAAGCCGAAAAAGATAAACAAATCAAGTATATTGACTTGGCTCGCGAGGTTGTCGACATGTGGGACGTGGACTCAGCGATCATTGTGCCGATAGTCGTTACAGCCAATGGCTTAATTGCCAAGAGCCTCGACCAACACCTGAGAAGGCTCTCGTTAGGCAGCTGGATCAAGGGCTTGATACAAAAAGCGGTACTCCTGGACAGGGCTCGTATTGGTAGGAGGTTCCTTTCTCTGGAGCCTTGACTGCCGGTAGCTTGGACACTGTTCCCGATACCGGTGGGCTACTATTTTAATATGTTTTTGATAAGAAATATGTAAAAATATAAAAAAATATGTATACAAATAAATAAACGATAATAATACTAATTATAATACGGTTTTAATGTACCTACTCTTTCGGCATACTTAAATGGACTCAGACTGAACTTGATGCCCTGGATAGGAGAGTCCATACACTGCTAAACGCAAACCGGATGCATCACCTAAGATCATCGGTAATCAGACTGTACATCCCTCGGAAGTGCGGGGGTCGAGGCCTATTTAACGCGAAGACCTTCCATAACCGAGAGGTGTGCAGTCTCAGTAGCCATTGCCAGTCGACCTTAGAGTAGTGCAGAAAAATAGCATGGCATGTGCACTTTAATAAATAGAACAAACAGAACAGAAACAAATAGAATAGTAACGTATACATATAAATGAACAATGTGTAGTGAAAAACTGTCTTTATATGTACAAATAATATATAAACAGTACATACTTAAATTTTGGTGGCTTATTTTCAATTTTGGTGGTGAAAATCGCCACCAAAGCCACCAAAATTGAACCACCAAAATTGAAACCAGGCATAAAAAAATCTTAAAAAATACAGTTATTAAGATACAAAAGAATAAATATCACTGATAAATAAGTTACCCAAATCACTACCTACAATACGTAGCTTACTATTACAACACTAAAAAATCACCAGCAAATCGATCCACCAAAATTGACAAATTCTTGTCCCCTGTTCGACCCAAGATGAATACTTCGTTTTTGGCGAGCAATTACAGCACTAAGCACAGACCTGTTACGCGCCACTTCCCGCGCACGACTGAGAAATACAGAACATAAAAAGCGATTGATCGCACACGCACGAATCTTCATGATAATGTAAATTGAAAAAGTGCTACCAAAATTATGATTTTTGCTAGGACAAACTTGAATCGAGTATCCTGTGCTTTTAACATCAATTTTATAATATGATTTAGATGTTTTTAGATAGTGTGTCATATGCATTTACCAATGAAATAATTTGTTTTTTACTTCACTTTAAATTGTTCCTTTGGTAAATACATTTATATCAAAAAATGGAGCTAGGACAAGCCACCAAACTTGAATTTTAAAGTTATTTATTTTTCCTAGCCTCCATAGGTAAGCCTATTTAAAAAAAAATTGTGGCCCTAAGTGGAATAAGTTAAGTAGTTCACTAGAAAAAAAATTAAGAAACATCCCATCATTTTACACCATGATTCTCAACGTGGACACGTAAAATTAGCGCCTGGGATATTCACCCTTATATCAATTTAATGAACATAGTTTGACTGACAAACACAAAAAACGGAGTTTGACTGACGTTTGTAGTAGAGCCATGGAATTTGTTTATCTGTTTTAGTTATCATTTTATCAATAAGCAATATAAATTATGATTTAATAAAAATGGTTCCTTACTATTGAATACAAGTGGTAGAAAAATAATGTTAATTAACAAAATGGTTTTTCGGAAACCAATGTTTTTTTTTTTAAATAAACATACTTATATCGAAGCGAATATTAAAAAAAAACGTATTTGTTAATATTTTTATACTATTTTTAAACAACAAGAGATAAAAATATGAAAAATCATTTTCTGGTGGCTCTCATTATAAAAAAACGAGTAAGTACTTAAACTATGATTTATTTTAATTTCTCACCGACGTAAATTATTAAGAACTATGTGAAGATTAACATGTTTTTCTAATGCTCCCTGCGGGAGTCTATTCCTAGGCCTATGCTAGGCCTAACTTCACGATCGGAATAAAATTTGAGATTTGTAGTTTAACAACTATCGCAGTGTAATAATCAGACTGCATGAAATTGTTAATTTACAAAAGCATAAGTTATTTAAAAGTCGCGTTATTAAAGTTTTGCCGGCGGATTATTATTCGTTAATCTATCCAGTGAGTGCCTTTTTTTGCGGATATGAAATCATCAAATAACTTCCCCCGCTCTGGGTGTGGCGGGGGGGAGTGTCAGACTTACAGTTAGTTAAGACGAGATTTTCCTCGAATTTCCTCTTCTCTTTTGATCATTTTTTTATTAGATTTAAAAAATCTCAAATACTTTTTGAGAAATAAGCGAAAATCCAAACCCTTTTTTTAGTTAATTGTTTAATACCTACATATAATTTGTCATTTTGTCGAGTTTCGATTTCGAGTGCATCAAAAACTTTTAACATGCGTTTCTGCATCGAATGACACTTCAACCATATTTTTAGGACACTCCTCAGAAAAAAAATGACCCAAAAAGCACTTGTTAACTAAACAACTATTTTAGACTTATCGACGACATAAATCCTGTCAATGATGATAGACTGATCCCAGTACACAGTGACATGGCTTTTCTCGAGAACTGATTCGGGCACATACATATTTTATGGTACCTCATATTCCGTTTCCGACAGTTACTTGTCACAAAACTTCGACATAACCTTCAGTTTTCTCAAAAAGGTGTCGCCAAATTGTAGCCAGGATACGGACGCTAGAAAATCTACATCGACCCATGAAGAGCCCGGTAAAATCGCCCGTGAAGTTCCTTGCCAAACTTTTTACCGGTCTTCAGTAGTAAGTACTACAGGTTTGCGCGAGTTCTTTAGCCATGGAGTCCCTTGACCACATCTGTGGTGCATACCCTGCACACCTCTCGATTGTTCACGGCCTTGGAGTTTAAAAAGCACTTCTGCGAGAAAACATATATTTGTATTAATAGTTTGTCTATCTGTTGTAGTAAATAAAATAATAGGAACATAAAATCTGTGATGTGAAAATAAGAATATCTCCGTAATCTTGCGTCTCTCGTGGCTCCTAAACTTTTATCTTCACCAAAGTGTTTGGTATTCATAAAACGCAGAACATTTTATTATGGAAACTTCTACGAATAGCGAATGCTGATCTCAGATCAACTTTTTTCACAGTTTTAAAGCAAAAGTTTTAAACAAGACAGTTTGGCAAAATGTTCTACGCTACTGGACTGGGCTAGAAAATAAACTTAAAAGTACTAGGCTACTAGGAAGATTAAAGAGGTTTTACAAAATGGATTTATGTCCAGTTTTTTGTTCAATCTTTTTTAGGGACTCTTTGAATGTATCTTGTGACTGAAATTTTCGGACTCTCCACAACGCCTCTGCCTGACCAACCACGTTGGAAGATACAAGTGTGATGTTATATAATTTGAACAAAAGTTTAAAAGAAAAAAGTTCGTAATAAGTAGGAACTGGGAAGTTTTTATACCATAACCCAAACTAGAGGACAGGCTGGTTTGCAATGACGTTCGATTATTCTGTTTAAATAGAGAATAGAAAAAAAATAGAATAGCAATGATGTAACATGTATTGGTAAAAAAAAAGTATGAACTAAAAATAGAATCTAATGTGTTTACGCTTTTTTTTATTACGAATAAACTCCACACATGTCCCAAAGTTACCACGGTACTTAGGAAGGTTAAGGTGCTAGATTAGCAGAAACGTCTAAGAGGTCTTAGTTTTAAGAATTTGACTTCCGTGTAACCGAAGCAAATACCTGCTACCCTGGTGCTTCCACTTTAAGTTTTAAGTTAGAACCTTTCAAGTACAGGGTGTTTGTTGCAATGTTTGCCAAATTGAACGGGCTGGAAAGAGGGGTCCTTTGCCATCTCTTCAGCCCCTATTGAAATAAAAATAACCGTGGACAAGGATGGCTAATAAGCCATCCTTTTCCACGGTTATTTTTTTTATTGTATTTAGTTTTAGAAGAATCGCAAAATTAGACGCTTTTCGTTGAAGTTTATTTAATTAATTTTACTTTTTTTCATGTCACTTGAAAAATATCTGATGAACTTGGTGTTATCTGCGACCAACTTTGAATTCCATAGAAGCAGAAAACTGTAGACATTAACTTTTTTTAAACTAAAATTAAATCCTTACTAATACATATTATAAAAGCGAAAGAATTAAGAAAGCACGCCTTGCTGCATTCTTTCGCAACGAGTGACGTCACACGTAACTTTAATGGCTATTTTTTATAATTTTTGGGCTAATTTGCCTAGGTTGGTCTGTGGATGGGTGACCACCCGTTACATATCGAGTTTCCTCCGTGCCTCGGAAAGCACGTTAAGCCGTTGGTCCCGGCTGTCATTTGTAGATCTTTGACAGTCGTTACAGGTAGTCAGTGTCCCGAAAGTCTGACAACCAGTCTTACCAAGGGGTATCGTATTATCCAGTACTAACTGGGTTGTGGAGGTCAGATAGGCAGTCGCTCCATGTAAAATACTGATATTCAGCTGCATCCGGTTAGACTGGAAGCCGACCCCAACATAGTTGGGAAAAGGCTAGGCAGATGATGGTCTAATTTACAAATAAAAAAATACGTGTCCCTTATTTTTGAAAAATCTAAAAAGACGGACTAAACAGAATGTAATTACTTTGACTCTGAATACTACCCTATTCTTCGATAGATAGATACTTAATTAAATATATATTTGATGCAACAAAAGACACAATACAGGAATCAACACGAAACATCTAGCCGAGAAAAAATATAGAAGTTTGCCCCCTTTTTTTTGGGTGGGAAATCATCAAATAACTTCCTCCGCTCTGGGTGGAGCGGATGGATGTTTTTTTTAGAATACTTTTTCTTTTCGATATCAAGCGGGTGACACCGTTGGGACCTCTAGCATATCTTACTAATATTATGTTACTCTTTCACGTCAAAACGGATGAACGGATCATGATGAAATTTGGCACAGAGGTAGATTACGGTCTGGAATAACACACAGGATTTTTTTCGTTATGACGCGAGAGAAGCCGCGGGTGCCAGCTAGTTAAAAATAAAACGAATGTTGTGCGGCGAATATTTGAAAGGGGCGAAGTACTTCTTCATTTCTTGGACGCATCATTATCATATGATAATACACCCCAGATATGAAGAATTTGACATTAGCAAGAAGACAGCCAAGCTAAAATTCGAACCGTACAACTTTTCTCAAAGTGTGAAATAAAATATTTTGATTTTGAATCATGCATTGTGTTCCAACGAAATATGTATGCAAAACGTTAGCTAAACCGAAAACCAGAAGTTAGATTTTCTACATAATAAAGACATTTATACTATGATAAAGATAATAAAAGCAATTAGCAAAAATCGTATAATACAATGTGTTCGGTTATGAATTAGCAATATTCTAGATACTTACGTAACGAGTGTTTTGTTATACTATTACGATACACACTTAGGTCTAATTCGCTTCTCCGCTTGTTGGCAGCCATTTTGAGATATTCTCTATGCATGTACAAAAAATAATCGTAGGTCTTACTGAGGCGAAAATAGGTTTATTCAGAGGGCAACAATATTGTCTATCGTTTAAATTAAGAAATGGTGAGCTTACATTTCGTAACTTTAAAAAACATAATTGAAGTCCAAAACAATATGCAAATCAACAAAAGTTTTAAAAACATTTTTGTGATTAAAAAATGGTAGTTTTTTTTTTAATCAATAAATTTGAGTACTAGAATGTTTGTTATATAAGTACATAGAATATCGCTAGTCCTTGATCGGACACATTGTATATTAATTTTCATCGTAATTTTATTTACGTTACGTTAACACCGAAAGGTCATTATAGTGCTCAAAGAAAATCGTATTCACCCGAAACTATCAACCCTATTCAAATACACATGATTTAAATCACACAAACCGCATATTTAATACAGGCCGGGACAACGGCTATCCGGCCGGATGGGACGCAGCAAACAGCGCTGTCCGTTTTTCGGACACGTAATTAATTTAACGCTGACTAGAGAATTTAAACGTCTGTCCAACGAGCCGTGTTAATTATTTTTGCTATTGGATTCCATCATCGTAATTATGTGATCGATGTTTTTGAAGCCATCGGCTTTAATATTGAAGGATGACGTGGATGGTAAATTCAGGTGTTTCAAAGAATTCCAATCTCTGGGTTCCGACGTTTAAAAGCTGTCAATGTCATTATTGCAGGATTCTGATTTTGACAGCTTCACTGCTGCAGCTCAACTGACCACTTTGAAACCGTGAGAGCAAAATCCAGTTGAGTGTCGAGAACAAAATCGAGTTGTCAGAGACGGTGTCAGTCAGTGGTACCGAACGCAAAAACAAATAAGGAAGAGGGTAGATCGTTTTGTCTGCTCATAAACACCCACCCGCAATAACTTCAGTTCATCCGTGATCATGGCGTTTGCAATATGGCTAAATATCGGAAATGCAAAACAAATAACAAACATGGTAAATATCCCGTTTCAAGTGTGTTAGTGTAGGTAGTTAATAATAATATTAGTGACCATTTCAGATTAAAGACTTATTCCGCTGAGATTTGCTGCTTTTGCCGAAAACGGTCAGGAGATTTACATACTAGCTTCCGCCCGCGACTTCGTCCGCGTGGCAGAGTTACTTTGGGCTAACGCTAACTTTAACCCGCGTAATGATTGAAAAAAATGTATCTTTCTCTCCCCTTTTCTTCCCCCATTCTTCCTCTTTTCTCACTTTTTATTAGCCTATATCCGTCTCCAGGGTCCCAACTATGTCTGTACCAAAAGTCATCAAAATCGATTCGGCCATTTAAGCGTGAAGACGTAACAAAAAAACAAACTCACATTCGCTTTTAAAATATTAAGTAAAGATTGCCTCAGCGACCTTCATCAAGATTGCTATGTGCTTTTCGGTAGCATGGATCATCCTTAATAAATAAATCATCATTAATTACAATATAATAATTATATTGTAATTTTATCCAACCTTCTGCTGGGTAGACCTTATCGGTGGACCATAGCGTGTATGGCTTATACAATGTGTCCGGTCATGGACTAGCGATATCCTTACTAATATTATAAAAGCGAAAGTGAGTTTGTTTGTTTGTTTGTTTGTTTGTTTGTTTGTTACCTCTTCACGCTTTAATGGCTAAACCGATTTGGATGAATTTTGGTACAGAGATAGTTGGGAACCAGGAGACGGACATAGGCTAATTTTTATTTAAAAAAAGTGGGATATGAGGGAGAACGAGGGAAGAAAAGGGAAAACTTAGCGTTGCTATTACAAATCAATCAGGCGCAAGAGCAAAAACTGCAGGTCTGCTTGGTGTGTTATACCGAATTTAACGCGAGCGAAGCCGCGGGCGAAAGCTAGTTCTAGATATTTATGTAACGAGTGTTTTAATATATTACGCTACACACTTGGGTCTAATTCACTTCCCCGTTTTTTGGCAGCCGTTTTGAGATATTCTCTATGCGTGTTAAAAATTATAATATCCCTCAAAGTTTTGGTCTTTCAAACAAACAAGCTCTTTATCTTTGTTGTACAAGTATGGATTTTTTATCGATCTAGTACCAGACTACTTGATTGATTGATTACAAATTATTAAATGGAATCATCTGCATATTTTTACTATAGAGATAGTGCATGACAATCAGTTGACTCGTTCGAAACGAAAAGCTAAAGACAGAACAGTAAGGATGGTTTTACCGTCCTTGTCCTCGTCTCTTCAATATAATTTGAACAGGGGCATCTGCATCTCGTCCGTGCGTGATGCACAATGTCAGCGCCCCGTCCTCGTTTCACATCCCCTCTGTCTATCCTGCGCCTTATTCTCCTCGTGTCCGAACGCTACATTGTTTCAACTTATCTTTCTATAAACTAATTACTTCAGCAACCTTAATGGACTATTGATCTTGTTTCATAAGCATAACAATCTATTTTTAAATTAATATACTAACTAAGACCGCGACTTTGACTATTATTCTATCATTTTCATCTTCCTATCCTTGTCCTATCTTATTTTGTGTAGGCACAACATGCTTTTCTTCCATTCTTCCTTGTTGATCGTCACACTTTTATTGCCTCTATTTTCTTTCAAACATTAGATGGATGGATTATCAATCTCAAAATAGTGACCACTGTTAAGTACGTGGGTGACCAATGACCTGAAAGAGAACAAGGACCGCTGGTCTGCAGGCTTGTGCGATGTATAGCGGTCAAGATAATTGCTCGTTATTTTTTGTGTGCAGCTGGTGGACCAGATATAATTTTAAGCGCATAGAGTAATCTAGTTTGAGGTAAAATAACGCATTCAGGATACTGTTTAGGCTGACTTATGTACGGCGACAAAGCGCGCAAAAGATAGGTTCTGTGGCCATCATTCGTAAAAGAAGCGCTTTCGTCCTTGATAGTCTTCGTGGCAGTACCAACACTATCTTGAGTATTTCCGACAGATTGGGAATCTCCAACGCGACATTGGTTGAAATTCCACATAGAAAAAACCATTGCCTGTCTACTAACACTACTAATAGACATAGCCCGAAATAAATGCTATAATATTTTTTTTTGCGGATGGGAAATCATCAAATAACTTCCCCGTCAGACGGGGGGAGTGTCAGACTTCTACTTACTAAAACCCACCCATGTTCTTTCTATTGCCTTTTATGTTCCGGGGCCGCGGTATCTCTTTCGAACATCCCACAACCCCGGCAGGCGGTGGCCCTGGCAGGCCCCTCTGCTTTGCTGACTCTCTTTGAGGCGCGCGTGAAACACGAACGCGCCGTCGACACGGCCTGTCGTCATTAGACGGACGGACGGTGAGTTACCCATTGCTCACAGTGAGGACGCCATGACGCGTGTCCAGCCACTCCTCAAAGAGGGGACTTACCGCCACCATTGTGGCGTGCCCTGCACGGGGTTGCGACAGTCGCTCTCTCCATGCCACCATGAGATCGCACCGGAGGTCTGTCCGCTGAGCGGCAATTTGCCGCAGTAGCGGAGTTTCCCCCCGGAAGTTATTATGCCTTGTGACCGGGACTGTAGATTCATCATTTTGTTTCTTGACATTCGAAAGTGCCTGTAATAGTCTATGCTTTGAGTTTGAGTTTGTGTTTGACCATTGTAAGAATTTTAACGTTATTCATATTCAGATTCTGCTCAAGCGGCCTTTTTAAATCCCCTATATTGTGTCTTTTGTTGCATCAAATAAATGATTCATCTATCCATCTCATATATTTGTGTAATAATTTAATGCGAATGAATTAAGGAAAACTCCATGGACACTCCATGGAGTTTCTTGTCCGTTCTTCTCCATAGAGATCAACGCTTTGGAATGGGCAACTGCAGTACTTTCACACACAAGTTATTATTCCTTGTGACCGGGACTGTAGATTCATCATTTTGTTTCTTGACATTCGAAAGTGCCTGTAATAGTCTATGCTTTGAGTTTGAGTTTTTGTTTGACCATTGTAAGAATTTTAACGTTATTCATATTCAGATTCTGCTCAAGCGGCCTTTTTAGATCCCCTATATTGTGTCTTTAGTGTTGCATCAAATAAATGATTCATCTATCCATCTAATATATTGATAATAATTTAATGCGAATGAATTAAGAAAATGATATAATATTTCTACGAAACGTTAAATGACAGGATGTCTGCAATTATGATATTTGTTGTAATAAAAGCGCAACAAACAAACTAACATAAAAATAATCGCTACACAATAGCTGATTGTCAAAGACAACACAAACTTTACTGTATTTAGTATCATGGGACCTGAACTTTTGACATCCGGTGATAACAAATAGATTACATTATACAGCATGTTTCATTTAAAAAATAATAGGGTTAATTATTTATACGCACTTTTTTTTTGTTTACGTAAAACGGTTTCTCCGTGATTCATATTTTATTGACTTTGATTTCATATAATAGTAGTTAAATAATAACAGCCACTCGAGTCGATCTTTAGGATAGGCCGCGTTTGCAAAGGCTGAACCGTGGATGCGCTGCGTGTGGGTTCGATTCCCGCACGGAACCAATATTTGCATGACCTACAAATAGTTGTTTCGGGTCTAGCTGTTTGTGTATGTGAGTTTAATTGTTTGTAAACGCACCCACGATACAGGAGAAATTCTAAAGGTGGGGCAAAGTTTTTCTTCAAAAAAAAAAATTCTCTACTAATATGTTATTCTCTTATGTCAGTAATGCTTAAAATCATTTGCTGACTGATTTTTATTGTGATCGTAATTGTTAGCAGGTAAGACAGTTTTGTTTTTCTTCCCTTTTAATAATTATGTACCAGTGCAAAGCCGTATTCTAACAAATAAATTTAAAAGAAGTCATGACATTAAATAAAAAAATCAACCTATGACGATGTATCTATGCTTTATGCCACGTTCTTACCCGACCATAAACAAGATTTTTTTTTTAGAAAAATAGTATAAATGTGTTGTTTGCCAACCACGTTCATTCAGTCAAAATCACATCACTCGCTGCCCAACCGCCACCGCGTACGGACGTGCTACCTGCTCGCCCCGCCGCTATTGTGTTGTGTCAGTGCTCGCCGATTCGTCACGCTCGCGTGACGTCATCCGTAGTCTCGGACTACGCCCGCAACAATTGCTGTCTTTTTCAAGACAGCTCTTGTTACAGTGTTTCTCTTTTCGGAGATTCTGTCAAACGTTACTTGCCCCTTCTGGGAAAATCCACAGTTTCGTGGTTCTTGGTGGAAACCTTTCGGTGCCAACGAAGCCAAGAGGTGTTGACCCGATACACCGAGTCTACCCCCTTCAGGGGTGACCAAAATTGGAAGGGCACTGAACACACGGCCTTGGGGGATCTCCTAGTCGCGCCCAGTTGCTTAACCCCGTTCTCTTTCAGCATTCACCCGGGTCGTCTGGGTGTGTCAACCCCAGCGCCCCGGACCGGTCTTCTGACCCTAGGGCCCCGCTGCTCAATAAGACTAGCAGCGGGTTTACAAGCTTAGGGCACACCTTAGGTACTCACCTCCCTGTCATACACAATCCCGACAGGGAGGCTACACACCCCCGGGCCCACCCACCCGGGGAGTTAGGATTTTTAGGGCCTTAGGTGAGCTTCACTCATGCCGGTTAACTTTTAACCGCCTTAGGGCTAATTTTCCATTATGGCGTCGGAGAGCGCCATATTGGCGTTTCTCCAACGCTTGTTTAAGGATCTGCCTCATTTAGAGGCTAAGTATGGCGCCGAACTCGCAGCACTGGAGCGCAATTCCATTGCGCAGTTCAGTGACTGTCTCGACAGCCCGCTCTCGCCGCCGCCTGCCGACAAAGGCAGGCCACTTAGCGAGCTAATCCCGCCGCCGGTGACTCGCCCTTTGTCCGTGCCGACAAAGGGTTCTGAGAAACCGGACCCCGTGAAATCCATTGTTCGCAGTACAATGGTACCGACAAAGGGTTCCGAGAAATCGGACCCCGATAATTCCATTGTTCGTGGAACAATGGCGCCGACACAGGTGTCGTCCGCACCTGAAATTATGGACACGTCATGCCCGGTATCCGATTCCGAGCATGCTGCTGAACTCTCGGACATCTCTTCGACCTCGGAAGACGAGTACCAACTCGTCGGAAAGGGAAAGAGGAAGAAGGGCAAAAGCTCGCAGGCCACCAAGGCCAAAAAAGCTGCCGAAGCGCCTACCTGCCCTCCCTCTCCCCTCCCCTCGACCTCCGCCGCCGCTGCTCATACCAGCCGGCCAGCTAGCCCTAGCGTTGCCCCCGCTGCGACTTCAGCTAAAAAGCTGAAACCTCCTCCTCCGGTCTTTCTTCAAGAGAAAGCCAAATGGACCGACGTGTCCAAGTTGTGTCTGGCTCACAAGATCCAGTACACCAAGGCCACCAACACCCAGCAGGGTATTAAAATAACAGTCCCGACTGCTTCTGATTACAGGGAGCTGATCCGTCAACTGCGTGGAAGGAACATCGCCTTCCACACCTACACCCTCCCAGAGGAAGCGCCCACTCGTGTGGTGATCAGGCGCGTCCCGAAGGAGATCCCGTCAACCGACATCCTAGAAGACCTCAAGGCCCAGGACATCCCAGTCTTGGCCGTCCACCGCCTTCACAAAGCGAGAGGAGGCGAACAGTACGATATGGTACTGGTCGTCTGCGAACCAGTGGAGGGTCATCATCCCATTTTTAAAATCCGTTCCGTCTGCTCTCTTACAGGCATAGCAGTCGAGAAACCGTACAGGTCCCACGTCATCGGTCAGTGCCACCGATGCCAACTCTACGGGCACAGTCAGAGGAACTGCTACGCGCCTCACAGGTGCGTCAAGTGCCTGGGCGACCACGGCACTGCTGACTGCCCACGACCGAAGGACATCGCTCTCTGCACAGAGCCACCCAGCTGTGTGCTATGCGGCCAGTCCGGGCACCCGGCTAACTACCGAGGCTGCCCCAAAGCGCCCAAACCATCCTCCTCGAAGTTGGCGAAGCGTGCCCACGCCCGCCAGCAACGTGAAAGCCCCTCTGTGAGGTTTCCCTCCTCGCAGATGCCAGAGCGCCTCAGTCCACAGAGGCCCATCCCATGGACTCAGCAGAGCCACCAGCGAGCGTTCCCAGCTCTCGCTCAGGCTAAGTCCAACACCATTCCCGGGCTCTTAGATGCCCCCGTCCCTCCGCCTATTACTCGCGAAATCGTTCCCGCGCCCTCTCAACCCGCGCTCTCTCAACTCGCGCCTTCTCAACCCGCGCCCCCTCGTCCCGTGGCCTCCGGCGCCGCGGCCGGACGCGGTAGAAGGAATTACGAGATCATCACCAAGGCCTTTGGTGCTTTTGTCACCGCAGAAGCCGACCGTATGGCAGACGAAATCGAAGCTGCCAATGGTGATGCCGCAACTTTGTCACGCATCTGGGAGTCATATCCCACGATCCTCTCGAACCTCCGAGAACTTACTTTTAATAAACCTCTCAATGGCTAACAAAAATTTAAGTTGCTTCAAACCCCGTTCCCTCAAGTTAGGTTATTTTAACGCCAACGGCATTAGAGACCAACGTGATGAGATCGCCTCGTTTTTGCGCGACCATCAAATAGATATTCTCCTCATCCAGGAAACCTTCCTCAAGCCTTACCATCGCGACCCGAGAATTGCCAACTATCGCGTAGTTCGCAACGATCGGTCGCGCTGCCACAAAGGCGGTACGTTAATTTATTACAAGAAGGAATTGCACTGCATCCCTCTAGATCCTCCTCCCTTAAAGTCTCTCCTCGAGGTATCCATTTGTCGGCTTGGTATGACCGGTCACCAGCCTATCTCCATCGTTTCCGCGTACATTCCTCCCGCTAGTTCATCAGAGGATCATACACCTCTCATGGGCGACCTGACTTCCCTATTCGGCCTGAGTGACTCCGTTATCATAGCGGGTGATCTCAACGCCAAGCACCCCGCTTGGAATAGTTCGACGACCAATCCCAGAGGAAGAGCCCTCTTCAACTTAGGTGACAGACTTAACTTTGACCCCATCGCGCCTATGGAACCCACCCACTTTCCCCACGACCCCGCGCACCGCGCCGACGTTCTCGACTTAGCGCTTCTCAAAAATATCAACCTTAGGTTGCATACCATTGAGACGATTCACGAACTAGACTCGGATCACCGCCCAGTTTTTCTCCACTTAGTTCCTCGCTCGGGCCCTTCTGACCCCAGCCAGCCCAAACCTGCCCAAGTCCAAGTGATAACTGACTGGAAGAAAGTCAGCGTAAAACTGAACTCCGCCACGTCACCTCACCTGGACGCCATCCCCGATCACATAGTTTCGGCCGCAGACACGACGGCCGCTATCGACTCGTTTACAGAGCACGTTCAATCCATACTAAAGGATTGTTCACGGGAAGTCCCAGCAATGAGTGATCATCGCTGGCGTCTACCCGCTGACGTACGTGATCTGATAACCGAGAAGAACGCGGCCATTCGTGCCTACAGCCATTTTCCCTGCGACGCGAACAAGGCTCACATGCGCTCATTACAGCGTGCTGTAAGGAAACGCACTAGCGAGCATCGTTCGAATCGTTGGGACAATGAGCTCAGCGAACTGGAACCCACCCACCAAGCCTTTTGGCAACTACAGAGAAGAATGCGCGCCACCGAGGAGGCTTCGATGCCCCCGCTCATTCGTCCGGACAAAAGCGTCGCATTCGATGACTCTGAAAAGGCAGAATGCCTAGCAGACAGTTTGGAGTCCCAGTGCTCCCCTAGCACACAACCGGTCATCAAGCGTCACCTCGACAAGGTGAACGCAGAAGTAGAACGTAGAGCTGCCCTACCTCCCGTAGAAGACCCCGATGATCCTCTGCCCCTCGTCACGCCCGACGAGGTGCAAGACATCATCAAAAGGCTTCAACCACGGAAAGCTCCCGGCTCCGACGGTATCACCAATAGGGTAATCAAACTCCTCCCCGCTCAGCTCATCATCCTTTTGGCGGCCATCTTCAATGGCGCCTTGAGCAACAACTTCTTCCCCCAGGTATGGAAAGAGGCCACTGTTATCGGTATCCCCAAGCCAGGCAAGCCCAAGTCTGAGCCCACGAGCTACCGACCCATCAGTCTCCTGAACGCACTCGGCAAAATCTATGAGAGACTTATTTATAAGCGACTCAGAGATTTCGCCGAGACTAAGAGTCTCATTCCCAACGAGCAATTCGGCTTCAGGACCGAACATTCGTGTATCCAACAGGTCCACCGCATCGTCGAACACATGAGCGCTGGCTTCCAGCGCGGGGCGATGACGGGCGTACTATTCTTCGACATAGCGAAAGCTTTCGACAAAGTCTGGCACAACGGCTTATTATACAAGCTGTACTCACTAGGAGTGCCGGACCGTCTCGTGCTCATCTTACGGGACTTTTTGTCGAACCGCACCTTCCGCTATCGCATAGGGGCCTCATTTTCTTCCCCTCATCCTATTAGGGCCGGTGTCCCTCAGGGTTCCGTCTTATCCCCCCTCGTCTTCACGCTGTTCACTAGCGATATTCCCAAGAGCAAAAATGCTCAGTTAGCTCTGTTCGCGGATGACACGGCCATTTATCATACTGGCCGCTGTACAAACGCTATCGCCCGTACCCTCCAGACCTCAGCCGACGTCCTAGGCGCTTGGTTCAGGAAATGGAGAATCGAGGTGAATCCCGGTAAAAGTCAGGCGGTTATTTACTCCAAACCACGCAAAAATCCTCCGATCCCCAGTCCGATCGCTATGTACGGCAAGCCTATCCCCTGGGAGAAGCAAGCCAAATACTTAGGTGTCATTCTAGACAGTCACTTGTCCTTCGCGGCTCATATCAAAGCGGCTCGTTCGCGCGCTGCCTTTGCTATGGGTAGGCTTCACTTTTTAATTCAGGCAAAAAGCAAATTGTCACTCAAGTGCAAATTGCGTTTATACACCGCGGTCATCCGTCCCATCATGACATACGCATGTGTCGTGTTCGCCCACTCCAACCCGCGTAGCCTTCATAAGATGCAGGTCTTGCAAAACCGATTCCTTCGTAAAATCACGGGAGCCCCTTTTTACGTCCGTAACGATAGTCTTCACTTAGACTTAAGAATCCCCACCGTCGTTCAATTCATGAAGCGCCTTACCAAGCGCTTCTTTGACTCCGCGTTAAAACATCGCAACCCCCTTATCGCATCGGCCGCTCGATACGATCCCTCGCGAATAAGTAAAATTCGTCGTCCCCGTCATACCCTCGTCACTCCTGACGATGCTACAACCCTGCTTCAGGAGAGCAGCAGGGAGACTAGCACTCTTCGAAAATTCAGACGCAAAGCGCCGTCATTCCGTCCTCGCCGACGAGGCCCGTCGCGACGTCCCGGTAATTGTCCCACCCGTCCCTTGCAAGAGCCAGCCCGCGCTGCTGAGCCAGTAAGTCCAAATCAGCCCATAAATAATATCACTCAGATCCAGCTTGTCCCTTGCTGTCCCTCAGCGACGCCCTAAGCCGAGGCTCGTACCCCACAGGGGGTGCCCTTAGCGTGTAGTCGCTTAGTTTATAAGTTTTTACCCTGGCTGGAGGTCTTAATTTTTAAGGCATCCACAGAATTCGCCCGGTTAAGCAGACGACAACCTCCTTGGTTGAACTGCGAGATGCCATTCATAAAAAAAAAAAAAAAAAACCACGTTCATTCAGTACTGGCTGGCATTTTGTTCAAAGATGAAGTGCACGGTTATTGCCGCATTTGTGCTATGTAAGTACCTACTTTCTTTTTGAACTGGCAGCAACTGCTATAGCTCTCACTTGTCTAGACTTTTCCCAACTATGTTAGGGCTTTCAGTCTAACCGGACACACCAGAATTCCAGTACTTTTTTTTCCTTTATATAATGACTAGCTTCCGCCCGCGACTTCGTCCGCGTGGCATAGTTACTTAGGGCTAACGCTAACTTTAAATCGCGTGATGATCGAAAAAAATATATCTTTCTCTCCCCTTTTCTTCACTCTTTCTCCCCCTTTTCTCACTTTTTTTTAAATTATGTCCGTATCCAGGGTCTCAACTATATCTGTACCAAAATACATCAAAATCGGTTTGGCCATTTAGGCGTGAAGACGTAACAAACAAACTCACTTTTGCTTTTATAATATTTGCATGCCAGTTGCATAAAACCAGTATTTAACATAGAGCGACTGTTTGAGATGATTGAGGTGAGATGTCGCTAGCGACGCAGTAAACAATAAGCTCGTATTATAAAAATTGTAAAAAATTGTTAACAAAGTGATATTTAAGTAAAGAACTAGTGCCAACTACGAGTTAACCTGCAATTAAGCTCGGACAGTGTTATCTCCGAAGACTTTTAGTGTAAAGTGAAAAAAAAACTACAAAAATAATACAAGTGATACAAAAACAAAAACTTTGTAAATACAAAAGTGAGAAGTGTTGTATGGACATACTTGGTTCAATATTTGAGTGTTTACCATATTCCCATTGACAATCAAGCTGTTAAACCTAATTACGATTAAGTTTTTGTAAAAAACAAAAACAAAAAGCGGTTAAGTGGCTTTACATTTTGAACTTTGACCCCAACAACTAGCGCTAGTGAACTCGAGTGGTGAATAGACGAACTAAAAACATAACTTGTTATACAATTACCGCCATTACAGCCCCAAGTGTTCAATAAACAAACTAAAAACAGTAGTACCAACCATCTGACACTGATATCATTCACTCATTTACAACACTACTGCCACCATAGCCCCTAGCGGGTAATAGACGATCTAGAATCAATGCTACCAATCGTCCATAGATAAATTTAGTATTGGTAACACTTATTAAGTCTCTACACTACTGCCATTGTAGACCCTAGTGGGAAATAGCCGAACTAAAAATAAAGCGCCAAATATTTAAAATTTGAAATGGCTTCTATACCTACTTGCGCTGGATGTAAACAAAAGCTACCTATAAGGGAAAACATTGTATGCGTTCTTTGTAAATGTAGATATGACTTCGAATGTGCTGGTGTTACCAAGGATTCTAGAAAGGTAACACTAGAAAATAAAAACACCTGGAAATGCCAAACATGCATCTGTAAAATACCCAAGACAGGAAACACTGATACGCCTTTGCGCCCCCCCAGAATACTTGATACAAACAAATGTCAATCATCACCCTCCGAGGATGCTAACGTTACTTTAAGAAGAAAGCCAAAAGATTCCGACAACGACACAATTTGTTCAGATGATCTCAGCTTCTTTGGTGATACTATACCTACAGAAAAACCTGATAAAGTGAATCTGGAAAAAAATTTAACACTACAGGATTTAAGCGAAATAATAATTCATCTTAAAGAAAATAACAAATCTATTGTACAAGAACTACAGAAAACTATACACACAGAAATATATAAAGCAATTCATGAATTAAAACAAGATATAGATTTTAAAACAAATACCTTAACAATAGAAAATTCCCAAAGAAAGCAAGAAATAGTAAACATCAACATAAAACTAGAAAAACTACAAACAGAAAACGAAAATCTGAAAAAAGAAATAAAAAAGTTAACTACAGAAGCTGCTAAATTACCTAATAGTTTGCAAGAAAACAACCATAGAAAGATTGTGCTCTACGGCCTGGCGGACAACTATAAAGAGCCTGAAAATACACTCCACTGTAGATTGGTTGAACTATTTCGTGAAATAGTAAACGTAGACGTTTCAGGATATATCGAAGACCTGTACCGAATTGGAAGACCTGGTGGATCTAAGAACCGACCACTCGTCATCGAATTCATCAGCAAGAGAATGCCAAAATATATTATAAACAATAGAACTTTCTTTCAAGGAACTGGACTATTCATTTCAGAATTTTTAGATAAAAATGAACGAAAGTATAGGGCACAAATGCGAGAAGAACTATTTACAGCAAGAAATAACGGATCGCACGCAGTCATCAGAAATAACAAACTATATATAAACGGACAATTATTTAAAATGAATAACAACATAAAGGAATACGCACATAACACCCAAGAAATAACATATAACAACATGACGCAGCCCAACAATACAAACGAGACTTATGAAACTGAGAACCAGACATTTCGTAAACAACGAACAACCTTTTAAACTATTGTTCCAAAATATCCAAAGTCTTTATAACAAACAAGACACACTAGAAGCGTTTATAGACGAACATCCATCCTACAAAGCTATATGCCTTTCAGAAACATGGCTAACTCAAGAAAGACTAGACCTCATACAATTTAGCGGTTATAAATTTGCTTCATCCTATTGTCGCAGTACTAGAACCGGAGGCGGCGTATGTATACTCCTACAAGACCATATTGAAAGCATACAGAGGGACGACATCACCGATACGTCTGCAGAATATGTAATAGAAATATGTGCCACAGAATTACCAAAAGAAAACTTATTAATTATAACTATATACTGGAATAGGAGAGAGGAGGAAGTTTTTTATGAAAAATTAAAACAACTATTAAAATACATAAATAAAAAATACTTTAAATTAAATATAATAATAGGAGGCGATTTCAATATAAATATACTACAGGACAATCTAAAAACTAATAAATTTGTAAACCTCATGCAAGAAAATAACTTTACTCAACACGTAAAAAGCGCTACGCGTATCACACCAAATACCGCAACATGTTTAGATCTAATATTCACGAACTTTAACTACAAAGACATGCACGTAACTATAGACGACTTAGGCTTCTCTGACCATCATAGCACAGTCCTACATTTAAAAATACCAGAACAACACAGTACAAATAATTGGTACACAAAGAAAAGGTTATATAATAATACAAACATATTAAAATTCAAAAATGAATTACAAAAACTTAATTGGAATGATATACTTAAAACTAATAATAATATAAACACAAATTATAAAACATTTAACGATAAACTTACCGTAATCCTAAATAAGTGTATCCCACTACTTAAAATTAAACTTAAAACCAAACATAAGAAATATTGGCTCACTGTTGGTATAAAAAAAATCCAGTATTAATAAAAGATTGTTAAAAATATTAATAACAAAAACAAAAGATCCTACATTAAAAACATATTACAAAAAATATGAAAAAATACTGAAAAAGGCGGTTACAACAGCTAAAAAACTGCACTACAAAAATAGAATGACTAAATCGAATAATAAAGTTAAAACAATGTGGGGAATCATAAATGAACGCTCAAATAAAAAGCGTAAAACCGAGAAACACAACATAACACTACAAGTAGATAATAGCTTAACGGCGAAACCGCAAGAAGTAGCCAACATATTTAACAATTTCTTTGCCTCCATTGGTGGGAAAACTACAACACCAACCGGCAGAAAACCTAAGGGGCTACCGACAACCTTAACTACACAAAATACACTGTACCTTAACCCAGTTGATCCATATGAAGTAAACATAATTCTTAAAAACCTAAAGAACAAGAACAGCCACGGAATTGACGAACTTCCACCCAGTCTGATAAAACAGTGCGCTGATGAACTTACCTTGCCATTTTATATACTCCTTAACCAATCCTTCGAAGAAGGTGTTTTTCCTGACTTACTCAAAAAGGCCCTCATTAAACCTATTTTCAAGAAAAACGATAAAACTGAAGTAGTATATAATTGGGGTTTCTGGATCAAAAGAGATCCATCAACCCCAATTATACACTAGTTCAAATATGACATCTATTCAAATACTGTAATTTCATTTATTCAAATACCACTACTTACAACAATGATAATTCAAAAACTATTATACAATCTATTCGAATACTGATAGATCAAAAGAGATCCATCAACCCCAATTATACATTAGTTCAAAAATGACATCTATTCAAATACTGTTAATATCATTTATTCGAATACCACTTCTGGTCTGATATGTTGTTTCCGTGATCTGATCATGTATCTATTTTAGAACTGGTGCGAAATAATCCGACCTAATCAGATCTGTTTTCTGGGTACTTAGTTATTATATTTTATGTATGGAATAATGTTCTAACCTGATCCGATCTGTTTTCTGTGGGTGAGTAGTATAAATTATATTTTAATTCTGAGTAATATTGTAGCCTGATGATCTGTTTCTTTGATCTGTTCGTGATCATAGTTTTTTAGCGGTTAAATGAAATGTTATTGCGAAAACTTCATTTAAACTAAAATAAAAAAAAACAGACGGGAACAAATATTAACTTGTCCGTGCGGGAATCGAACCCACGACACTTCGTCTTTGTGGTTAAAGAACGTGAAATTTAGTATTTGATTGTGTTGTGATCAGATCTTAACCATTAAGCCAAACGTGTCGTCAAATATGTAACAAAATAGCGGACTACTTCACGTCCTTTGTTTACTTTAACGATACGCATGTTGTATGACATCATTCATCATTCATTCGATGCACTTCCATAAATGGTTTTCACTACATTCACTTAATCAATACTTTGATTCGAACATCTGTGTGAAAATTAAACCATGAACTGTAGGAATTACTATTAATCGACCTTTTATGAATAAAACAAGAATTTTTTTTTCAAAAATTTTTATTAGTGACTTAGATTATTTATACCGTATAGTTTATACACCATTTATTTAAACAGAGAACGTTTTTCAAGGCACATACTGAATCATGATAAATACAACTATACAGATCATGAGAGTTTTCATATTCTTTATATAAGTTGAATAAACTAGGACAACCTTTATCTTCTAAGTTATTAACATTAGCACTATTTACAATGTTTCTTAACCACGACACTTTTTCTGAACCTTTGACATAAACACATTTATGTCTTAAAATATTTATTATCAAATTCCGATAATTTGAATATGGTACAATTCCTTCATTCCAGTGTATCTTTCTATTGCGCTCAATCCAACTTACTTGTTGCCGTTCTTGTTTAGTCAAATCGTAAAATGGGAATGGAGGTTTTATTAGAAATACCTGTATTTTTTTATCGCATAATATCGCAATCTCTTTTATTATAAATTCGTTAACTTCTGTTTTAAAACCTTGAACATCTACAATTGCAGTCATGATAGCCTGCGCACAATATTACTTAAAGGTTTGTATTCCACAAGACGATCGTTAATAATTAAACAATAAGCAGTTGTATTGTCTGGTATCAATGTTGAACATTCAAATTCCAACCTTACGTCTACCGGGCCAGTTTTTAAACAGTCATTTTGCCTTGAACAATCTATGATAAAGAGTGGTGCTTTTTCTTTAAAATCTTTCAGATCAAGTAAGGGATCGACCGGGCTGTTATAATACGACTGACGAAATTTCACATACATTTCATATAATATACTGTACTTGTTTTCAGAAAACTTTAAGCCTAAAGGTTCATAAGGGTAATACTGAGAATTCAAAAATAGCGTTACGTTTGTCACATCACAATGATCAAATACTGAGCTGTCTTTCGATTTATTATTTTTTCTATTAGTCTGTAAGCAGAAAATTACATATCTTGGTTTTTCTAATTGTGAAGCCGTTTTAACCGACCAAGAATGCTTTGTAGATTTGGGTAGTAGAGGATATTCATACAAATCCCAATTCCTAAATGCCATTTGAATAGGTTTATCTTTTTCCAAATATTTCAAAAGTGTGAGTCGTTCCCGATCTGACACTTTTATATGTGGCACTCTCCACTGCACCCTTTGTATATCTATTTGAAAATGTGTAACATCATCACTAAGGATAACACTGTTTAAATTAGAATTGCTTCTGTTCATTATAAGTTCATGTTTACAATTAATTACAATTTTATTATAATCCTCAGCAAACCCTAAAATTTTATTTAACGGTATTACAATACTAAAATGACCATCGCTTTTAAAACCGGCTAAATTCCAACCCCATAAGGCTGCAACTTTATTTTCTGCTTCATTTAATGAAATGTATGACTTTATTGTTGATGATATGCCAGAATTTTTCATACGATCTATTTCAATTCCATTTATTTCGTATCTGATGTCTTGAAACAAAAACATAAGAGGATTATTAGTGAACGTAACAGCTTTTTTGATTGGGTTCCCATCTTTTCCGATGAGTTTTGCTTCACCTTCGATGTAAATCGAGCTGGCCGACGGTAGTATGTATATATCTTGCTGTTGTATGGGAATTCTGATTTCATCATTTTCTCTAAAACTGTTATTGTATGGATTGTAAGAATGAACTTCGTAACTATCGATCGAAGTGTCAAAGTGTGGTAATTCAGAAACCTGTAGTATATTCATATCTGGAAGCCTAGCGCTTTTAGAAAATCTTTATTCGACTTCGTCAATTTTTTCACTGTTATGTTACGTCTTTGCACTTTAGATGTCTTGGGAGGAATAAGCCGCTTTACATTAACTGCTGGGTTTTTATAATATAAAATCATTTTATCTTTTTTAAATGAAGACGTAGTTCGATTTGTTGTTTTCCAAAGTCAATGCTGTGGCCGAATTGGTCAACAATCTTAATAAATATAGATGGGATTAATGTTTTGTTTACAGGCAAATAGATAACGTTTTGCGGTGATTCTATGCACCAATTCCCCGGAGCGGTACTAGACATAAATTCGTGAATCACATGAGTTGGTAATCCGTTGGAGTAGGAACCGTGTACTAGATCACATTCAATTCTAATCACAGGTTGAATATTATTACGGAAACGTTGCACTGAGTTCAATACAGAAAAGTATAGCAAACCGCACTCATATTGACCAGATAAGTTCAAAGGTGGTTGAAAGTATGAAGAAAGATGGTGACCGTTATAGACATACTTTTATACTGAACTATAATGAGATGTACTATTTATTTTATTCCGTGCTTACTCCAAAATTTCTTTAAAAAGTCTAAGCAAAGATGTCCGCAATTAAAATGATGGTCACGTTGTATATTGTCATAATTATAGTTAACTTTAGAACCTAAGTATTTTATAAATTCTTTTGGAGGTTTAAGATTACCATAACTATCAAAATATTCTATATAATCATTATATTTTACATAGGCTACCCAATGAGAACCAGGATTTTTAGAACTATCTAAATTAATGACCCCACATTCTTTTTTAAAAGGTTGTATTGGAAGTTCATCTCACATAAAGACCCCTCGAAAATGAGGAATACTATTCCCATATTTTAAAATGTCAAAGTTATTTAAGGGACGATTGGGTAGCCGATACTTTAGTTTTTTTGTTTTGATACATAAATTTTAAGCCCATCTTTATGGGGTTTAAGATGTAATCCTTTTCCAATGCAAAGAGCTTCCATTTTTTCGTTGTGTCTTTTCAATTCAGCAAAATGCTTTTTAGCAATCTTGAATTCATTAATAGTCTTAGCAATACCAGCTGCACCACCTGCTAATGCTCCTGCCGCTGATAATCCCGCAAAAATAGGAATTAAAGGTAGTACTCCGCCAGTTTTTGGTATAGGAATAACACGAGGAAGTGTAATGGATGAATCATCAATCATTTCTCTTGCAGCAGCCATAGCTAATTCAATTGCCATTTTCTTGCCTTTTGGCTTTAATTTTTGGATGTGTTTTTTTGTTTTAGTAATTACATTTTTAAACAAAGTAAACAAAGTAGTTTTTCTTGAAGTGTTTTTTTTACGATCATTATTTAAACCAGTTCCAGTTTTAATTTTAGCTAACATAGCTTTATTCACCACATGGGCTGCTATCTTCTCACTTACACTAGCATCAGAAGCATTTGCTCGTGTCTTTGCCATTTTTAATAGAACTAAATCTGCTTTATGTCTGTCATTCAAGTTTGATGATCTGTGATAAGCAATATCGTGTTCTTTGCAATATTCATCTAATTTATTTATACCTTTATCACCACGTATAAGTCTCTTAATTAATTTGGTTCCGGGGCCACAATAATTGTATCCAGGTAGATGTAATTCAAATGGTAAATTATTTTTAAACCAATTGAGAAGACTAATCTCTCCTAAGCACATAATAATACTGATTATTCGTGGCTGTAGCGGTTAATATATATGTTTTATTACAATATATTCGACTTATCAATCCAGCTATTTTCGGTAGGGGGCAAACCAAGCCATTTTACTAATACCTTGTTTCCTTTCCTCCTAAGAACTTTTTCGACTAAGTATACATTAGGATGTTTTGTTTTTTGAAGTTCTTGTGTATAAAATGCTCCTAAAGTAGGTTAACCTCTGATTGTATCTTCGATTAAATAAGTGATAGGAGCCGTGTTTTGTATTTTTCTAATTTTAAATATTTCTGTCGACCAGTTAGGAGTATATCCCTTTTCGAATGTTCCTTTGTACTTACTGATCCGTACATAATCACCCACTTTGAACTTACTCTTTGTATTAACTTTTTTTATCGACATTAGATATCTTTTTAATATACGTGTTTTATTAGTATTATTAACCTTTGCGGGAATTTCATCAATTGTTCGATGTTTGGTGTGATTATATTTATATGTGACGTCATTGATAGTATTATTTATCCAATTATAATTACCCTGTAAACTAAATTCTTTGTATAATTTGGACTTTAATGTTCTGATAAATCGTTCAACTATTGAAGCTTTTTTTGTCGAGAAGGTTGAATAATGATTAATATTCTTTGATTTCATAAGACTTTTAAATGTATTATTATAAAATTCTGTTCCGTTATCAGTTTGTAGATTTTTAGGAACACGTCCTTTATCCAGCAATTTTTTAAATGCATTATATACAACCTCTTTATTCTTACTTTTCAAGGGATATGTCCAAGCGTACTTCGAAAATGTGTCAATAACAGAAAGAATAAACCTAAAGCCATTATTTTGTTTAGAAAATGATTGCATATCAATTAAATCCGCTTGCCATAGATCATCTATATCTTTCATAATAACCTTTCTGCGCGGAAAATGTACCCTCGCATTTTTATGAATTTCATTAGCGACATCTGCTTTGCTCATATTAATTTTCTATTATAGATATTTTTTCAATAATTGAAGTACAAAAGTACCTTATGAGTACTTAAGAATCAGATATTCGTGATATTAATGAATTAAATTAATATTTTATCAACGCTGTGATAATAGTTGGTTACTGGTCAGGAATGATTCTGTAATACCAAAATAAAAACTATATAACGTATCTATTTATTTATTCCTTAATAACACGGGTTTCTTTCAATTCCTCAATTATTGATAAAATTTCATTATCATGATTTGTATTACCAGCATCTCTTGAAGCTATCAACAATTTTAACCTTTCAACCAATTCATTAGGATCATCCCAATATACCAAATCAGTTTGGGTTCTATATCTCTTGAGTTTTGGCAAGCTACCTCCAAGTTTGGTAAGCTTTTTTGCATTTGAAGTAATAGAAAACAAAGGTTTGATTATATCTCGATATTTCGTTCCTTTATCACCTCTTATTTGACCTCCAGGATTAAAATCTCTCTTATGTGCATTTGTTTGAAGTAATATATTTTTATATACCACTTTATCTTCGCTTGTTATTGTCTTTAAATCTGGTTTTTTTCGAAGTAAAAGTTCCTTCAAGCCTGGAGTTAAATTGTAAGTCTTGTCATCAATTTTTACCAATAACACATTATTTTTATCCACACTGTCAATTTTAGAAAATGATACTATTGAGTTACCTATCATCAATTGCTTATTATCAGTTCTTATTCCGAATGGTACATTTAATCCGTCATAAATACCATAAACATCTTTACCCTCTAGTGACATTTCTAAATTTATATCTTTATCTTTATTTTTAATAGGAGTTGCAATATTTAAATCAGCATCATAAAAATCATCACATTTAGTAGAACAACTTGTAATACTTTCATCTGATTCGAATGGTTCCGAATTGATCTCATTCTCCGTTGGTTCTAAACACGGTGATTTCTTTTTTAAATTCACTAAGGTTTGAAGAGGCTCCGAAACAGGTTTTAGTATTTTATCAAGCGATAAATTAATTTCATGTTCCTGGTTTTTCATTTGTTTTAATTTATTTTTTACAGCGTCAGCAGACTTAATCAACTGTAATTTAATTTTTTCCTCCATATTATTGCTCAATACTGTATTCAGCCAGAGAAATGTCAATACTGATTTACCTTGATTTTAAAAATTACCTTTATTTATATCTTCACTGAAAATACAAAAAGATTCACTTTGTAAAAAACTGACGTAATCTAAAACTAATATTTTAATTTGCTTTTTATTTTTTATTCAAAACTTATGAAGTTATCAAACGATTGTCTATATCTGCCATTGTTTAATTCACAGTCTTTATTGATAGTCAAAAAATCGTACGGAGACAGCCATATTTTAGAACAAATATTTTTGAACTTAGACCATTCCATATCAGAACTAACATGTTCATCATAAATATGCTTCAAGTTCAAATCATCCTGTTTGAAGATAACCAAAAAATTTACATTATCACGTAGCAAGTGCTTCGGTACTTTTGCATAAGTCTGAGATAAATAAAAGCAATCTATTCCTCTATGCCTCCCCATTGTATAATAATTCCGTATGTTCATTTGTTTTTCACCAACCACATCATCAAATATTATTACTGAATTTGGTAAGACATCATTAGGATGAATAACCTCTTCATCGAATTCAAAAGTGAAAAGTTTTACTTTTGGAACTCTTGCCAAGATTTGTTTTAGAAAACAATATTTTGGTTGAAGAGTTGTTTTGGAATATAAATAAACATTTTGAACCCTTAAACCATTTTCATGTATCAACAAGCTTATCATGACATTAGTTTTTCCACAATTAGAAGGACCACATATTATACAACGGATATTATTCGGGAGAAGTACACTATGCTTCGGGTGCAGCGTTTTTTCTTTTCTAACAATATTCTTAACTGCTAAGGATACAGGGTGTTTAATCCACTTCATCTTTATGTCTGTCA
This sequence comes from Ochropleura plecta, assembly GCA_905475445.1. Lineage (NCBI taxonomy): Eukaryota > Metazoa > Arthropoda > Insecta > Lepidoptera > Noctuidae > Ochropleura > Ochropleura plecta. The sequence goes on along the minus strand of FR997744.1, from coordinate 11,721,387 downwards.
TAAATAATATTTGTCCTCAGTATTTATAGGTGAGATGTGTATAATAATATTTTTATCGTTAATTCATTACGTATTTGAAAATGTGAACTGTAAAATAAATAATTGAACTTTAAAAAAAAAAAAAAAAAATATGCCAGTCAAGCAACACAATATAAAGCGGTCTTGCAACACTAATCTTTTTTAGTTATTGTAGAAAACTTGGTACCACTGGTTGCATCAGTTAAGTTTTTAATTCCAAAAATACTTGCTAATTTAAATCGTAAGAGATCCATCAACCCCAATTATACATTAGTTCAAATATGACATCTATTCAAATACTGTTAATATCATTTATTCGAATACCACTTTTGGTCTGATATGTTGTTTCCGTGATCTGATCATGTATCTATTTTAGAACTGGTGCAAAATAATCCGACCTAATTAGATCTGTTTTCTGGGTACTTAGTTATGTGATCTGTATACCCTATATTCCGCAGTTTAACCATTCGAGTATTCCTATATTTCACTATTCGAAATGAGACTTTGACTAAATTCATTGAAAGTAGTTTCATGTGAATGAAAAGAGCAATCACTTCATATCTATCAGTGGATCATTCAGTAGGAATGGTCTATTCAGAATGAAAAGAGCAGTCACTTCATACCTATCAATGAATCATTCAGTAGGAATAGTCTATTCAGAATGAAAAGAGCAGTCACTTCATACCTATCAATGGATCATTCAGTAGGAATAGTCTATTCAGAATGAAAAGAGCAGTCACTTCATATCTATCAATGGATCATTCAGTAGGAATGGTCTATTCAGAATGAAAAGAGCAGTCACTTCATACCTATCAATGAATCATTCAGTAGGAATGGTCTATTCAGAATGAAAAGAGCAGTCACTTCATACCTATCAATAGATCATTCAGTAGGAATAGTCTATTCAGACATCAACGAGTTTGGAGTGGAATGTGCACAGATGTGTTCCTCCGACACCTTATATAGGTAGCATCTAGTTACCTATGTAAAATGCAGGCTTCATGTATAGTTATTGTGTAGTTATAATTATATTGTGTTCGAATTAACACACACTTCCTTGTGAAATGGCTCTTGTTCTAAAATCTTATTTGTTTATATAACATACTAGAGTTTTGGTATAAGAAGTATTAATATGCGTGATCATAATGAACTACTGAACCAAAGTTATAATGTAGGTGCCTATGTTATATTAAGATCATGCAGACCAAATCGAGGTATGTTGTGTAAATGAAACAATAAATATCGTAGATCATAATTTATTAGAGGGCATTGTTTTGATCAATTTGCTGCAGAACGCACTACACAATATTTAGCCTATCTTTGACAGCTGGCATCAGGTTTTTTTTTGTCTAACTGTTACACTGTTACAGTGAAGATAAAACGGTTTAAAAGAAAAAAAGTTCATTTCCTGGTTGAATCTGGTAGCATAAAACATCTTCTAAATCAGGTAGAGCTTTGTCTGCTGTTTCTGATTTACTACTTTCACTAGGTTTTGATGAGCTTGCATTACATTTTCCACGATCAGTCTGTATGTCGCTGACTCGAACAAATGTATGAACATCTTCATGATGGCCCTCAGTCTTGACTATAGGATAATGAATCATCTTTAGGTCAAATAACTCTTTTGTCTGGCTTGTATCACTATCCTTGTGATTAGATGAACTTACATTCGGTATTTTCAGGTCAGTCTGCATATCTTGAGTAAATATAATTTCACCGTTAGCATTCTTGCAAATAATCATTTTAGATTGCTTTAGTATATTTGGCAGTTCTATATATGACCCACCTCTCAAAGGATTATATTTATTTACATTAATCTCGAGATGATTCATAAAGAGGCAAGACCAGCCAGATTCACAGTGTTGAAATTCAGATACTTTTCTCTTAAAAGTATTTATTATATTTAAATAAAGTTCACTTTTATCAGTACTTTGATAAACTAATTCATACTTACTATTGAATGATTTCAACTCTTGTTCACCAGTTGTTGGCAGAACAAAGTAAGCGAAAAGTTCAAAGTTCACTTTAATACAGTTATGTTTCTTAAGACAAACATTCAATAAATTCATTATATCTTTCCCATTATCCATTAGGAATACCTCTGGTGTGAGATACATCTCTGATGGATTAAGTCTGTAAGTTATTATTCTGTTCTTAAAAGCTGTAGCAATGATATCGACATTCTTAAATTCAGATTTCAGTATGCTATTCGATTTATGTAAATTAGTTCTTAAGTGATATTGATATTCGTTTTTCGGTATTTCAATTTGACAGTAAACACATCTCAATAAATTATTATTAGATCTGATGATAGAACTTGAAGGAACTGTAAGAAAAAAAACGCAACACATTAATATAAGCGTATATATTTATTTTATTTAGATAAGTGATACACGAGTAGGTATAATAATATTTGGATATATGCGAGTAAATATGCGCCTAAATAATATAATAACTACGTGAATATATGGATGTAGGCAAATACACCACCTACAAAAGTATCTAATACCCACACCTAACATGTGACATACCTAACCGATTTCATAATCTCATAAGTACATTTAATAATAATTGCTGATAAAGTTCACTGGACAGTTTCTAAATTCCTTCCTCGTGGCAATTATAAAGTTAGTAAGATGTTGCCACGCTTCCGTGTTTTCGTCAGTTTTGTTTTTTACGCAAATAATTGCGTGGCGCCACCTATTCATAGGCGACACCTTTTCAATTTCGTCGCAACTGTACACCTTTAATTCAATATAATGTGACCCTTTTTTGTTGTCACATGTTTGGCGAGAGTGCCCATTAGCAAGCCTTCGAGTCATATATGACTGCAACAACTGAATAGGTTTACCCGTAACAGGTCGATCCTGGTCTTCATCTTCGCTGTCGGTTCCGAAGATATCCCGGACCGTTGTTTTCTTCGGGGGGATAGGCTTGATGACGAATTTCTTAACTTTTACCGGTGGTGGGGATAGGACACGTGCGGGGGGTGGACTCTCCCCGGATGTACTCAGCGCAGCTATTAATGAAGACGAAGACGCGTGTTTCCTCTTCTTCTGCTTCATTTTCTCAGGCTCAGGCCGCTGTTGTACTTCGTCGTCCGATGGGAACAAAGCTTCAGCATTTCCACGATGTGACGACCTGAAATTAAAAAAAGTAATATGTTTATACCACATATATTTATGTTAAACTACCTATAACATGAAATCTAATTGAGAATAAAAGTATACACACTATTTTTATCGAATTTAATAAAAGAAAAGATATAATAATATTATTATTTGATGGAATCACTGAAAACATGAATATGAATTAATACAAAACTAAACAGTAGTTTTAATGTAATATTAACTGTTATAATACATTTGATTAATATTAAATATGAGTGAAGCACTGATACATTTTATAACGAATGAATAGATGCGGTTATTGAAAACTAAAACAAACTATTTAATTATAATATTACAATTATAACTTACATTTTTTTGTGCAGCGCTCTCGTTGTTGATACCAGCTCTGGGAATTAAGCAGTAATGTTCCAGATGTCCACGTCCCGATTTAAATACCAATAAATTTACGTCACTTTAATCCTTATATGGAAAGTAAGTTCGCCTGAAAATCCTGAGTCAAATCTAAGACTCCAAAATAAGAATAATGCTTACATGGCATTGTTATTATTAAGTTTGATTCTCAACATTAAACGCATGTCATTAAGATTTTAACTTAAATTATACTACTATTAGTAATCACAAGACTAGTTTTATACTCTTACTTTACTTATGATTTATTATCATGGTAAATGTATGATAACGTCTTCAGCAAACAAACGAACATTCAGATCTTTATTATTAGTATAGAAATATAGTAAACAAAACAGTGCAGGCGCCAGTCCGTCGGGAGAGTCCTATTTCATCAAACCATATTTAGTGAAGTGTTTTAGAATGTCATAAAAACGTTCAATTTTCGACCTTATAAACTTACGAAAAATATTAATATATAAACGTGGTGGAAAAAATGAAAAAAGTAGCTATTGTCAAATCAAGTGGGCAAGGTGAATATATGATGTCGGTAAATATTGTTTTTGTACTAGCATATCTTCTCAGTTATATGATAAAGCATAGTTAATGACATTTATATTATGTATCTAATAATTAATTCATTCATTTCAGGATTCCGAAGATTTACTATTCAATTTCATCCCTATGGAAAGTCTGCAAATGCAAAAAGACGTAAGCGATGGTGTAAATCGAAAGAGGAGCAATGATGACGCGCTCTATAGTTATGTGAAGCGACCTTTCAAAGGATCAAAAGTAATACGTATCGAAATATACGATGCAAAAAGTTTTAAAGACCACCAACAGAATATATGTAAATGCAAAGCTGATTTGTGCGTGCAACACGTCGTGAAAAATAATATGGATGGCATATATCAGTCGACGAAGGACCTCATATTCAAAATACAAGAAAATATAGAAAATGTTTTTTTTAATTGGTCTATACAATGATTATAATAAACATTGATTTATAAAAGCTGTTTTATTTTGGTTTCCAATTGGTATATTTGAATAGATAGTTTATTTGAAATTATGTAACAGTATTCGAATAAGATGGTATACTAGTTTTTGAAGTATCGGTGTATTTAAATAGATGATTTATTTGAAATGATGTAACAGTATTCGAATAGATGGTATAATAGTTTTTGAATTATCATTGTTGTAAGTAGTGGTATTTGAATAAATGAAATTACAGTATTTGAATAGATGTCATATTTGAACTAGTGTATAATTGGGGTTGATGGATCTCTTTTGATCCAGAAACCCCAATTATATACTACTAACTGACCCGAACAATTACCGTCCAATTGCCCTACTACCAACAGCCTCAAAAATATTCGAAAAAGTCATGTGTAATCGCGTTTATGCGTTCTGTGAAAAATATAGTATTTTCAATGATAGCCAAAATGGATTTCGCAAGAACCGATCCACTGTTTTGGCCGTCTACAAGTAAATACAAGAAGCACTCAAAATTATTGATAATAAAAAATACGCTATTGGACTGTTATTAGACATGACCAAAGCGTATGATAAAGTACAATTCGATATACTATTAAACAAACTTTACAACATAGGTATCCGAGGAAAAAGTCATGACTGGTTTACATCTTATTTAAAAAACAGAGAACAAGTCGTAGAAATAGAACACTACAATACACAAACACAACACATTGAACTAATTAGATCACAAAACATACCTGTAAACGCCTCCATACCACAGGGAAGTGTCATAGGATGTCTATTGTTCTTAGTCTACATAAATGATCTCCCTAACCACATAAATGAAACGTGCGTATTGTTTGCCGATGACGTCTCTATTTTAACATCATGTAAAAATAACCAAAACCTAAACCAAACACTAACATCTATACTTGACACCACAACATACTGGATGAACGGATATAACCTTGAAATTAATTTTAGTAAGACAAAAATAGTCACTTTCCACCCGCGACAAAAAACCCCAATAAATATTAATTTTGAATACAAAGGATCCAAGTTAGAAGTAGTTAATAAATTCACCCTTTTAGGCCTAGACATAGATACACACATAGACTGGAAACCACACATACAGAAATTAAAAACAAAGTTATCTAAATTTGCATATGCCCTCAGAGAAATAAAGAAAACTACAGATCTCAAAACAGCAATAGTAACATACTATGCGTACGCGTTCGCTTGGCTTAAATACGGAATAATATTATGGGGTAACAGTACAGACGCACCTTCGCTATTTACAATACAGAAGAAACTTATAAGAACATTGGTTAACATAGAAAACACCGACTCATGTAAACCACACTTCAAAGAACTAAACATCCTAACACTACCCTGTCTCTATATATTTGAAATTTGCAAATTTGTAAGGAAGTATCCAGAATTCTACAGCAAAAGAGAAGACATACAAACAAAAATCAAACTTAGACATGGAAATAGACTCAACCTGCCAACTTCACGATTAAAAATGCACTCCTCTAGTGCGTTTGTTACGTCAATAAAAATCTACAATAAATTACCTGAAAACATAAAAAACACAGAAACAAACAATATATTTATAAATAAATTAAAACTGTTTCTCTTAGATAAAATCACAATTGACGAATACTTCAAAGATAAATTCCACCTAGAGAAACGAAGATAATTGGAATAACCAAGTAGTACCTACCTAATAAATCTATTTACCATATCTACCGTGCAATATCTTTAATTACTTACTATTTAGTTAATGAAAAATTACAGCTATATATAAATAAATATATAAAATAATTACCTAATATATAATCTAGAATATTAATAATAAATAAATATATAAGTAAATGTATAAATATTAATAATATATAAAATTAATATAAATCTACACATAAATAATATCTACTTAAATATATAAATATAAGATTTTCTTACTTAATTTCAATATTATTATGTTTTAGAACAAAAAGCGCTTCATCCTCTCCTCTAAAAACTAACTTGCTGTGCCCAACAGGGTCCATAATAGTTTCTCCTTAATTTACCTACCAGCCTTGTATACATTATGGGATGCAATAAAGTATTGAGTATTGAGTTTATCTGCCCTCAATAACCGAATAACGTGGTTACACGATAGCATTTGGGAAGACTGAGCTATCAGACCTCCAGGCTACAAGAGAGGTCAATTTTTACTGTTATTGATAATTGCTAGAACATTTACCTACCTACCTATTATATTTTTTTTATTGCTGCAAAAGTTAGAAGCTATTGGGATTAGGGGACCGGTACTTCAGTGGATTTCGTCCTACTTAAGTAATAGAAAACAACTTGTCGTCATCAATAAACAAAATAAAAATAACGACTTAATAACCTACTCATCGGAAGTTAGATATAATAAATATGGCGTTCCACAAGGAAGCGTACTGGGCCCAATACTATTCCTCATTTACATAAATGACATCACAAAAATAACCAACCACAAATGCATATTATTTGCTGATGACATATCAATTATAGTGACATCTGACAAAAAACATAATACCAAACTAGATCATGAGCTTGACATTAATAATACAATAGATAAATTACTGCGTTGGCTTAACATTAACAATTTAAAGATAAATTTAGACAAATCCGCTTACATTCAATTTAACCAATCAAATAATTATTAAAACGACATTAAACTCAATATTAATAAAATCAAAGAAGTGACTCATACAAGATTTTTAGGTGTAATAATAGATAAAGATATAAATTGGAAAGAACACATAGACAATGTTAGCACTAAAATTAATAAGTTTGTATACGCACTTAAACAAGTCAAAAATGTCACTAACATAAAAACTGCTGTAATATCATACCACGCGTACGTCGAGTCAGTATTACGTTATGGCCTTTTAATGTGGGGTAATAGCACCGACTTCCGTAGAGCATTCATTGCTCAAAAAAAGTGTATGAAAAAAAAATTTACTGACAAACCCCAAACGTAGAGCTACCCTACCTCCCGTAGAAGACCCTGATGTAGGTTGCTGTCAAAAACCTTTGTTCCATCATGGCATACATCTGTGTCGTGTTTTACCACTCCAAACCCGCTTAACCCATAGGATGCAGAGCCTTCAAAACCGATTCCTATGTAAAATCACGGAGCCCTTTTTTTTCAGACTTTTACTGACTATAACCCACCCATGTTCCTTCTATTGCCCTTTACGTTCCGGGGCCGCGGTATCTCTTTCGAACAACCCGCAACCTCAGCTGGCGGTTGCCCTGGCAGGCTCTCTGCTTCGCTGACATCTCTTTGAGGCGCGCGTGGAACACTAACGCGCCATCGGCACGGCCTGTCGTAACTGGACGGACGGACGATGAGCTACCCATTGCTCACCATCCACATGCCCGCATCTATAGTAGCCGGGAGTCGTTTAGCGGCGCCCGACGCCCGGAGCGTCTCCCGCGGTGGCTGTGTTATAGTAGCTTAAATCTGCTAGCAGTACCTATCAAATTATTTTTGAATGATTATATGTACCCTTTCTGTTGAAATTTTGCCACCATGTTGATGCCTACCGTTTTCAAAACATTATACAAAACTCTTTTATTCCAATTTCTTTAGCCATTAAAGTGTTTAAGGGTAGAGATGTTAGGCAGACATGTTTTTTTTAGTTTTAGCCTTTTTTTTCGTTATCATAATAATCTTTACAATTTATTTAATTTATCACTACATACCTCATAATACATTTAAAAAAATATTAAATTAGCAATCTAATTTAAAAAAATACATTTAACATTTTCATTAAACGTTATATTACACATTGAACAGCACATTTAACATTTCATTGCATTTTACTTATAACAATACATTGTTATATTTCATATAATTTAATTTTCCGTTTTAGCTTACAACACATTTAACATTTCATTTATTTTTTATTAAAAACATTTTTTTCACATTTTTAATTATTTCTAACTGGGATTTTTCTTTTTTTATGTAGACAGGTATATTTCTCGGTATTAAATACATAATAAAAAAAAACAAAATATTTTTATTTCACATTGGCCTACCTGTAGGCCTTTTAGTTAACCATTCACTTCCGATGTAATCCAGTATAAGTACCTAAACTAAATCGCGCAGATTCGTACCATGAAGTGCCTTTAGCTGACAGGAGTTTGAATCTCTCACGGACTGAATGAAAGATCGAAATTTGTCTGTGGTCCGCGGTGTGAGAAAAAGATGACGCTATACAGACGTTGCATAAGTCTGTCTCTTTTACTCGCACCATATGCGTTGCGTTTCGAAACTTAATCTGTATAAAAATTACAACAAAAACATTTTTAAATTACGTTTTCTAGCTTCAAATTATATACCATTACGCCATATTTAGTACTCATTAAATAATAGTAGTTTATATCATTATTTAATTAAAAAATATAAAAGGTTTGCTTAGTGTTGTTGTTAAAATAAATTGATTAAGACGAGTTAGGAACGCACCTCCACTTTTGTCAGATTTGATAGCAGTTTTGAAAGAACAATGGCCAAATTTGTATAGAAGCTGGATTTGACTTTTTTTTTTCATGTCCTCATATAAACCATTTTTTCATGTCGATGTCCACAGACTAAGTAACCTGTCGATGACAAATGACGTTCTGTTATACGTAGTTGAACAAAACGTTGATCTTACATAATAATTTTTTATGACAAGAATCCGTAATAAAAATCAGTATATTAGTTGATTTAATGCCTGCACACTAATTGTATTCAATTGCAGTCAACAACTATTCTTCTAACTAAAATAAATAGATAACTTTTTTTTTGTGGCTACTTAAAAAGATGTTTCTTGTGTATTTTAAGACCTTAAAAAATACCGGTATTTTTCATATACATATATGGCATGTTGGGACGCCATCATTTCGTAGTCTGGTACGAAACGACCATCCTTCTTTTAGTTGTTGTGAGTTCTTTACTTAATTTTATTAGTATTATTTGAAGTTATATTAATAAGTAATACAAATAATGGCTGAAATACCTTGAATTACGTATATTATCACAATTTTTATAAAGTTATTAACAAAACGACTCATTTCACGCCAAGAAATAGCAACTTTTTTTGAATTGGTTACTTTGACACATAAGCTATCCTTTTCAGGTTGATAGGTCACGTCATGGTATGAAAAATGAATGAACGAAAACAGTTTGCGAAGCAATTGTCGACTTGATTTGGCGTTGCCTAAACTGGATCGTATTAAGGATATTGTGGTATGAAATAGCAAAACAGTTTATTTTAGGTCATCAATTGAATCGCAATAACAGTTGATGGTAAGCCTCCAAACGTCGAGAGAAATGTGCAAGGTTCGGATTGGTTGTTTCCGGTGGAAAAGAACCGGCAAGAAACTCAATGGTTACTCTTTTAAAATAATTTATTTTTACAATGTTGTTGTTACAGCGCTTTTTTCCGGGTGGGAAATCATCAAATAACTTCCCCCGCTCTGGGCCGAGCGGGGGGGCGTGTCAGACTTTTACTGACTAAAACCCACCCATGTTCTTTCTATTGCCCTTTACGTTCCGGGGCCGCGGTATCTCTTTCGAACAACCCGCAACCGTTGTTACAGCGCTAACTTAGTACTTAAGTTAGAGACGGCATGCAACTAACTATGCTAGTAATTGTGTACTCACTCGTATTGCTCGAACATATAACAATAACTTCTCTCAAGTCGATATTTTTAACTGTACAAAACCGAGTTTTAAAGCTCAGGTTAAAAACATTATTACCAATAAAAACAAATAGCACGCAACTACGTCCCGTACACCAATAAGCATTTACCATGTTTATTATTTTTTTTTTATTATAATTATCTTACTTCTACATAATTATAGTGTATTTAACCTTTGTTCCTAATTTAAAGCCATTACTTTTATTTGTTTTTAACACCCTTGCTCGTAAAGCTGATGTAATTCCACCGGTTTTAAATATGTAAAGAGGGTCATAAAAAACGCGTGTGTTATCAAAGCAAATAGTTAAGTTATAGTCCATACAAATTCCATAACAGTATTATTTGCCATTTCAAATTTGGAACTGATCGCCCCGCCGCACGTCTCCAGCTAGTGAGCAGCGCGCTGTTGCTATTCTTTTTTTTTTATTATTTATATAAAGGGTTTTGTCGCTTAGCGCTGTTGCTATTCAAATTTCGAACTAATTCGAAAGTAGGCAGCGCTAGCTCGCTGTTAAAATGGCGGGAAGCAACAATGTGCATTCACAGATTGAGTTTATTTAAAATGTTTTTTTTCTGTTTCCTCGCAAATGTGTAAAAAAACGTCGTACGATATACGTGCGTATTGGTTATAACATGCTCGGCTCAATTACGCCCTCGCCTACGGCTCGGGCTGAAATTCCGACTCGCATGTTATAACCATCTTAATGCACTAATATCGTAATGTACTATTGTTTAAAGTCCGTTCGCATGGTAAACATTATTTAAGTTATAAAGGGAAACCTATTATTAGCCTTACTAAACTATTTTATATTTATTTGTAATGCATTATATGTATCGCCGTTGGTTTTCTAAATAAATAAAGAGAGGATAGAGTAGGCCCGATAATAAGTCATTGTTTACTTTACAAAACGTAAATAAAATAATAAGTTAACAAATGTTAACAAGCGTCTAAGAATCTACAAAGCTAACAATGTCCACTCATTCACAACGAATTGGTAAAAGAATCTATACAAGAATGAGAAAAAATATTGGAAAAAAAACTTACTACACTCTACAATACAATACAATTTTCATGTTCCTTTACAGGTGTTTTTATGCCTTCGGCATTCTCTCGCAACGTTCCATTTTACCGAAAAGATTACACATACATCGAAGAGTTTGACGCATTTTACAAAGTTCATTGGGACGTCTCTGGATCCTCTTGGAATACGGCCTTCTTGGCTTGCGATGATGAGGGGACTTCTCTCTTCTATCCAAAGACAAAAGGAGAATGGACAGTGGTTAAGAACTTAACCAATAAAATGACTGTGGTACCCAATGTTACTGACATCTTTGTGGGTCTACACGATGAATTTAAACTAGGCGAATTCATTACTGTTGACGGTAAGACGACATAATTTTATACTGTTATCTATTATAAGAAGTGATCGGAATCGATAGAGCAATATTGTAGGATTTTGTGACGTTATCTTATTATGGACTAGTTGTCTTGCGCGGTTTCAGCCGCGTCTTTAGTTTCTGCCCCGCTCCTGTGGGTAGTAGCGGGATGTTGTATAGTCTATGTTACTTCCTGATAATGTAGCTTTCTATTAGTAAAAAAATGGTTAAAATCCGGCCAGCAGTTTTGAGCATATTCAATACAAACAAATCAACAAATCTCTTTAAAATATTCATAAAAAAAATGATTATTAGTATAGATGTCTTTAAATCCCACTTCGTTTTAATTTAATAAGTCAATACCTATATATTTTTGTCAAAAAAAAACATGTGGTAACAAACTATAACGACCTTAACCTTTTAAACGCCATTGTCACAAATACGTGACGAAAAAGTGCGTGACCTGGACGCCAACAACACAAATATATGACAAAAATGTGGGTAAATCGAGGTTCTCGAAGCGCGTGCGATAATCGCATATCCAGTTAAGCCGAAGTCGAAAGTGTATTTAATTTTTAATCTTTTTTTTTCAGGACAATCAACACCATACCCCCTTCCTGCTGAAGGGAGTCTATTACCACATAATGACAATTGCATTACTATGAATATAGATACTGGTTTATTCTCTGTGGATAGTTGTCCGACAAGCCATGATACGCCTTTGCCTTTCGTTTGCAAGAAAGTTGACAAAGTACTCTGTTCAACTATCGATAGTGGTGAGTGGTATTCTTTATTCTGGGGACCTTGGGGTGGGGGAGGAGGTGGGGAGGACCTTTCTTCAATATCGGCTTAAAGATGTTTATTCTCAAAAGGAATACAGATAGTTTACTAGAAATATCCTACTAATATAATGCGAATGTTTGTGAGGATGGATGGATGTATGAATGTTTGTTACCTCATCTTGTCAAGTCAAAATGGCTGAACAGATCTTGAAGAAATTTGGCTCAAAGGTAGATTACAGTCTGGAGTAGTCTATTTTATTGCGATTACTACGCTTCTTTCTTGCTAATCGTAATTCTTTTTTTGTTTTTAATATCATGGCATTTTCGCCGCTACAGGCGTTCGTGTAGAGTGATGTCTTCAGTAATGTCATACTGTTCGCGTTTTTTAAAACGTATTTGAATGATAATAATAATTCACGATTGTGGTCAAGAATAATTCAAGATTGAGCCATTCCTAATTACTTGTAAATTGAAGAATCCTTACTAATATTATAAAAGCGAAAGTGAGTTTGTTTGTTTGTTTGTTTGTTTGTTTGTTACCTCTTCACGCTTTAATGGCTACACCGATTTTGATGAATTTTGGTACAGAGATAGTTGGGAACCAGGAGACGGACATAGGCTAATTTTTATTTTAAAAAAGTGGGATGTGAGGAAGAAAGAGGGAAGAAAAGGGAAAACATAGCGTTGCTATTACAAATCAATAAGGCGCAAGGGGAACTGTGTTACCCCGAATATAACGCGAGCGAAGCCGCGGGCAAAAGCTAGTTTAAATAATAAGTTTAGGATTTAAATTATTAGTACTTCCAGAAAGAATGATTTTTAATCGTTACGAGTTGGCTAATTGTAGGGACATCGTGAATATGTATCTGTAGTAAAATACTTTATTTATAAGGTTCTTGAAACTAAATAGAATGAATGACAGGACCTCTCTCTCCAGTGGCGCCGTCTCGTGAGCTGATAACCGATATCAAATTCACATTGCATTAATTTAAATTAATTGTAGTTTAATGCATTTTTGTTTAAATGTCTTGTGTAATTTTATGTATGTGTAATGTATTGTATAATTTGTAGCTCAAATTTGTATGGGATAATTTCCTGAAATAAATGAATTATTATTATTGCAAAAAGTTATGTCAAGAAGATCAAATGACTGGGCAAAGCAAGATCCTAAAAATTCTAGATTTTTAACTGAAGTAACTTTTTTTTTTTCAGGTTACAAATTTTTAAAGACATCGAGAAAATGCTACAAAATAAATAAACAGCCACAAAATTGGAAGGAAGCAATGAAAACGTGCTTCATGGAGGGAGGATTATTGGCGGTAATAGAAAACAGTGTTGAGGCAGAAGAAATAACAGAAAATATTCTCGAAAAAGGAGAAACATATTTTGTAGGAGTTAGAAAGATCATTCCTCCCGGTGATTACTACACGGTAAAAGGTGAGATACCATTTAACTAAAAACTTTATAAAAGCAAAAAAAATAATGTCATTAAAAACATTCGCGTCAAATAAACGGGAAATGTGCGAAGGCCGGTGGCGTTGAAATACATGTCAATACTGATTCTTTGGCCAAACAAAATAGACCAGCTACCCTACCATGACGTCTTAAAGCAGAACTTATTCCGCTGAGGGAGAGACAGAGCTACACAGGGTGTCTAGCACCATCTCTTTCACTCAGTGGAATAAGTTCTGCTTTAAGACGTCATAGTAGGCCTACAGAAGAAGTCAAAAAACCGCTTGGCAATGTCCCATCGTGAAGAGTTTGTTCACAGCCTGTATTTTAATTACGACTTTAAGTATTGATTAAACATTTATTTTCATAAACAGGTCAAAAATTCAGCAACATTTATCAACGTCCGTATAATAGCAACGGCCTAATCCAGTACGTCAACGAACGAAATGATCAAGGCTTTTTACCGGACAGAAACGGCTATTACCCGGACGAAGATGGCGAGTACCCGAACGACGACGGGCAATACAGAGATGGCATCTACAGACCACGCGCCCAAGTCGTATTCAGGGATTGTGGGACTGTCTATAAAGGGGAAAGTCTGTACACTGATTACAAGAGCTGTGATGATAGTCTCCCTTTCATTTGTGAAATGGCAGTTGGTATTTAAACAATTGATTTGAGGTTCTGCCACGTGGCGCAGTTTAAACGTAACGTTCATACAACGTGTAAAAAAGAAGCACTAATACTTATAGGTAGGCACATATATGATGTAAAGAATGCACTGTAAAATAATCATAATTAAAATCGGCTTATGTTTAACTTACCACCAGATATAGTAACAAATAGCAGACAAAAATAGTAAATGATCACCAAAATGAAACCCGCATTTTAATGTTAAATTATAATCAAAGTTTTTATTTCTGGGTGATTTAAAAAAAACCACGAAGGCTAAAGCCTTAGCCTTCCAACCTAACCTATCCGAGTCGGGATACTCTGAGTCGTGGGGATAATGAGGTTATAATTCAAGTTTATTTACAGTAAAGGGCAACAGAAGGTACATGGGTGGGTTTTAGTCAGTAAAAGTCTGACATGCCCGCCCGCTCCGCCCAGAGCGGGGGAAGTTATTTGATGATTTCCCACCCCAAAAAAAATAGGCGTTCAGGTTGTGCGTAAGCAAATAATTATTACTTCGAAATAAATTATAATCCATTTTCTCAGTCGTGTACTAGCGCTCGCCGGAACAGTCGTTTTATTTACATGACTCATTACCCCTCTTTACGTACGTACACAGTAGGTACACTTACAATTGGTGACCCCGATATCACTAACACGCGCCGCGATTTAAAGTAATTTTTTCGTGATTTTCCCGTGTCGTGATAACTGCACTGCACAACCTAATCAGCCTTCCACAAGCGGATCTCCCTGGTTTTGGTTTTCAAGAGGCACATAGTTATTTCGACATGACGTCAAGCGGAAATTGTGGAAATGGGGCAGCATTATGCGGAGCGACGGACTTCAAGCAGACTGACGTGGCGGCAATAGGAATGTCCTCGAAGATTTTGGAAGGAGGATCAGGTGAAGTGTCGGAATTATCAGGCGGCCCAAATCAGTTTATCGTTGAGTTAGTAAACCAAATGAGTAAATTAACTATGGAAATAGCAGCGTTAAAAGCCAACTCACATGGCAACGGACGTCATAATTACAGACGCAATCGAAGCCGGTCACGCCCAAGATCCCTCTCGAGATCGAGGATTACGCCTGACAGCCCAAACTGGTTATGCAAGTATCATTTTCGGTACAGGAATCGAGCCCGGACCTGTGAAAAACCATGCAACTGGAAAAAGCCGTCGGAAAACTAAGTTCTGCGTTGACAGAGGCGGTCGTCAGCGCTATCATTCCTTCAAACCGCCTATGCGTTACCGACCGAAAAAGTGGGTATCGTTTTTTGGTTGATACTGGCGCTAACGTCTCAGCAATACCTAGAAGAGGAAACCGTTTAAAAATAGACGACACATATAAAATCTATGCCGCAAACGGAACGCGAATTAAAACATACGGTGACAAAACGCTGACGTTAAATTTAAACCTGAGACGGCCGTATCGTTGGACTTTCATCGTTGCTGACATAACGCAACCAATACTGGGAGCCGATTTTTTAGAAAAGCACAATATTTTGGTGGATATACGAAATAAACGTTTAATTGATGGTACGACTGGACTTCAGAGGAACGCAAAGTTGATGAAGTCAAGCACACCAACACTTCGGACCGTAAATTTGACCGACGATTATGCAGACATTTTGGCAAAATATCCGAACATTTTAAAACCGCTCGACACACAGACGCGACCCAAGCATGACGTGGTACATCAAATCATTACCAACGGACACCCGGTTTACTCAAAGTCAAGACCTCTGCCGGCAGACAAATATCTAAGAGTAAAAAGAGAGATAGAGCATATATGTTAGAAACAGGATTGTGTAGGCCTTCCAAGAGTCCGTGGGCTAGCCCATTGCTCGTGGCAGCAAAGAAAAACGGTGAATTACGCCTATGCGGAGATTACAGGAGATTGAACGCGATCACTGTACCGGATAGATACCCGATTCCAAGAATACTAGACTTCACGTACCTATTACCAGGAACCAGTATATACTCGAAAATCGATTTAAAAAGAGCTTATAATCAGATTTCAGTCCAAGATGTAGAAAAAACCGCAGTAATTACCCCGTTCGGTCTATTCGTATTTCCTAGAATGCCATTCGGACTACGAAACGCAGGTCAAACCTTTGTTCGATTCTTGAACACAGTTTTAGCCGGACTCGATTTTATTTTCGTGTATATTGACGATATACTAGTGACGTCATCATCAGTCAGCGAACACCGACGTCACTTAGAAGAAGTGTTTAAACGTTTAGACGAATACGGCATAGCAATCAATCACGAAAAGTGCGTGCTAGGTAAACCTCAAATAGAATTCCTTGGATAGCAGATTACAAAAGACGGTATCAAGCCATTACCGGACAAAGTCGAAGTGATCAACAAATACCCGATTCCGAAAACAGTGCAAGAATTACGAAGATTTTTAGGCATGATTAATTTTTACCGAAACAACATTCCACAAGCAGCCCGTCATCAAGCACAGTTGAACAAATACCTAATTGGCTCAAAGAAAAATGACAAAACTGAAATACAATGGACCCCAGAAGCACTGGAAGCATTCGATCAATGTAAAGCAAGTCTAAGCGACGCTGTTACATTGACTTCGCCAACAACGCATTCCCCGCTATCGCTCATGACAGATGCATCCCAGACATGCGTAGGCGCCGTTTTGCAGCAGTATGAAAACGGAAACTGGAAGCCTCTTTCCTTTTTCTCAAAGGGACTGAGTGAAACGCAATCAAGATATAGCACATATGATCGAGAATTGCTGGCAATCTACATGGCAGTAACACATTTCCAACCTTATGTCGAGGGACGAGAGTTGATTGTATATACCGATCATAAGCCATTATGTCACGCTTTTACTAACAAACAAAACTCCACAAGCAAAACGATCGCACCAAGGAGGTTACGTCATTTAGAGTTCATTGCACAGTTCACGACAGACATCCGTCACCTAGCCGGTAACATGAACCCAGTAGCTGACGCGTTATCGCGAGTCGAACAAATAGATTGTCCAACACCTGTGGATTGGAACGAGATAGCAGATATGCAGGGCAATGACATTGAACTCACTCAACTATTGAACAACAATAACCTTAATTGGAAAACTATGCAATTATCAGGAACAAAACAATTAATTTGCGAAAATTCAAAACCGAGCCTAAGACCATATGTGCCGAAGTCACTTCGAAAACAAGTATTCGACACTATGCATAACATAACGCATCCCGGTATAAGATCATCAAAGAAAATGATCTCCGAGCATTATTTCTGGCCACGCATGAATACTGACGTTGGTATGTGGGCTAAAACATGTCAAGCATGCCAGAAAAGCAAGACACACAGGCACAACTCGTCTCCAATAGGAACTTTCCCACCGACAGCACGTTTAGATCATGTGCACATAGACATTGTTGGTCCATTACCAGAATCCAGAGGCAACAGATACATTGTGACAATGATCGACAGGGGAACGAGATGTATGGAAGCTGTACCGGTTGCAGAGATAACAGCAAAAGTTGTTGCGGAAGTTTTCATGAACACTTGGATATCGAGATTCGGATGCCCAAACACCATAACTACGGACCAAGGACGACAGTTCGAGTCAGACTTATTCATAGCTCTGACTAAGTCACTTGAGTCATCTAATATCAAAGGCGGCAATATCCATTTCGTTGAATTTTGTGTAAAGTAATAAAAACGTGTATTGTAAAAACTATTTATCCCTTATCTTAGATATTTTTTTAATATAAAGTGTATAATGAGAATGATCATTTGACTCTGTTTTATGAAACAGATATGGCCTTTTTAAAGCAGAATTAACAAATAACCGTTGGAGATTGCCGACTTTGTTTGAAAGTTTCGAATATTGCCGAGTTTGTTTTAGACACACATGGAGATAGCCATGTTTGTTACCGATGATCGCCATAATGTATCCGGCACCAGAATCTTGATACTTGAAGTAAAAATTTAAAATAATAGCCGTGGTAATAATCAAACTCTTTTTTATTGCTTATCAATACTCAATTTTGATGTTTTTTATGGAAATATATGAAATGGCACATTCAATTCATTCAAAAGCATCTTTTGTTTCCATATTGCGATATTTATAAAATGCAAAATGAAAATTCATCACGTCTCGCATAGTTATTGACTCGCATTTATAAACACCCTTCCGGAGGTGTTGATATCTGGGCCTATTTGGAGTTTGCTTAAGGGGAATATCTGTAACAAAAACATTTAAATGAATAACTTGGCACAACATGGTACAACTTGGTACAATTGGGCACTACTCGCTACGCTCGTGATTCTATATAGATGATCTATTTCGCTAGTATATAAGTTAGTTATGAAGTTTAAAATCGGCTCTAGTAGTAAAACGGTATCCGATAACAAATAACTGTTATAACAAAACTTGACAATAATGGATGTCCAAAGAAAATTTCTGGCCTCAAAACATTTGAACGCAATAAAATACCATACAACTTTGCCGGCACCTATTCGAATATCGCGACAAGGCAGACTTTGCTCAAAGAAAGTTGTAAAATAATTACCACATTACATGCACTTTTGAGTTTTGAATAAATCGGCTTAAAAAAATATTTATGTAAAAAAAATAAAGTATCAAATCTGTGCCATCTGTGTGTACTTACCGCTGCCGTTTAGCTACGTTTTGTTTCCAGTTTTCTGGATGAGCCGTACGTTTTCTGGTCTTCCCCGATGTGCTCGGCGATGCCAGACACTCCATAATTACAGTTTTAACCAAAGTTTTTAGAAAAAAATACAGTATTCATTATAAAACAATAAAAACACTAACACTATTTCGTGAGCATTAACCGCATCGACGCTTATAAAATTCTGTGCTCTGATTGGTCCACATGGATGTTGCCGTCTCTGATTTGGACGGTACAGGATAATGCCGTGTTTGTTACGAGCTCCAAACTTTGAGCTCCATTTTCTATAGGATAATGCCGTAATTGATACGTAATGTAGATTTCCTTACAAAGCTATGTCCACGGACAATAAAACTACTACTAAATAAACCAAGTCTTGGTATCAAGAAGACCAGGACCACAAGTTATCATCCGCAGTCAAATGGTTTAGTTGAACGCTGGCACAGATCAATGAAAACTGCTCTAGTCGCACGCGGTAATACTGTAAACTGGTCGTACGAATTACCCTTTGTCCTTCTAGGATTGAGAGCGGCATTACGATTGCAAGAAAATGTCAGCCCCGCACAAATGTTATACGGAACGAACATACGTTTGCCTGGAATGTTTATCGAGCCGAAAACGCAGATTACATCACCAGAAGACTATGCGCAGACTCTCCAAAAGACAATGGCAAAACTAAGTCCGTTTAACAGTAACCACCACGCCACGACCCACAAACCATTTATTCACCCAGACATGAAAGATTGCGAATACGTATACGTCAGAACGGATGCTGTCAAGAAACCTCTGACCCCGTCATACGAAGGACCATACAAAGTATTAGAGAAGCAAGAAAAGCATTTCAAAATCCAAATGCCAAGGAAAACATCCGTAGTATCGGTGGACAGATTAAAACCAGCCTACATTTTAATTGAAAATAAGGTAAATGAACCTTTAGCACACATAAAAAGTACCAATACAAGCGTGAAGGAACGCAAGAGTGCTGACCCAGCGAAAAATAGCGAAACCGCGCCGAACACAACACGTTCAGGCCGCGTCATACGTCCGGTGGTACGTTTTGCAATCCCGTAACATCAACATCTTTACTTATATTCTAGACTTTTTATATCGTTTTTTTTTTTATATTGTTTACCTTTTATATTTTTAATTTTTTTCTTTTTTTTTGTTTTCAATCCGTTATGTAAGCGTACTACTTATATAGTGTATTAGAGATTTTTATTTTTTAAAAAGGGGGGAATAATGTGCGTAAGCAAATAATTATTACTTCGAAATAAATTATAATCCATTTTCTCAGTCGTGTACTAGCGCTCGCCGGAACAGTCGTTTTATTTACATGACTCATTACCCCTCTTTACGTACGTACACAGTAGGTACACTTACAAGGTCAATGGCCTACGATAGTAGGTACTAAATATAGTACGAATGCGCTGGTTACATTAAATACTTTGTCTTAAAGTTTTTACCTACTGGAATAACTTACCTACTACTTACTAGATGTAGAGATACCTACCTAATTTTAAAAAAATGGAAATAAATAGCTTTCAGCTGATGCTAGGGTTATCGCACGGAGTTCGTTAAAAAAAAGTAAAATGTCGCTTTCTCTACAAGTACAGTATTTTAGATCCTGGGAACATCCACAAAGACTGCTTATCAACCTAGCTTTTCCTGCCCTTGTCCCATTCTTTTTGGGGTCGGCGGAACATGTTTTCTTCTTCCATTCTTCCCTATCAGACGTCACGGCATCATTTACTCCTTTCTCCTTCATATAATTCCTTACACAATCCTTGTGTTTCTCAATCTAATTTATTCTAAAAAGTAATTTCTCTTTGTAAATATTAACGCCGAACCAATACGATGATTTGTCAAGAATGCTGATTTATGATGAATAAATAAATTTTATTTTATTATTCCGTTTGTAATGTGTTTAATTGTTACCCACTCTCGTTAGAAGAAGCTGCAGGCGGAAAAATGATAATGTTTACTTTCAAAGTAGGTTTTACGAACACTTTTACACGTCTTTTTTAGGGTTCCGTAGTCAACTAGGAACCCTTATAGTTTCGCCATGTCTGTCTGTCCGTCCGTCCGTCCGTCCTCGCTTAATCTCTGTGACCGTTAGCACTAGAAAGCTGAAATTTGGTACCAATATGTATATCAATCACGCCGACAAAGTGGTAAAATAAAAATTGGAAAAAAATGTTTTATTAGGGTAGCCCCCCCTTATATGTAAAGTGGGAAGTGTTTTTTTTTTTTAATTTCAACCCTAACGTGTGATATATTGTTGGAAAGGTATTTAAAAATGAATAGGGGTTTACTAAAATCATTTTTTGATAATGTCAATAATTTCGGAAATAATCGCTCCAAAAGTAAAAAACAATGTGTCCGGGGGGGACACATTGTTTTTTAACTTTTCCCCTTCCCTCTAACTTTTGAACCATAAGTTTAGAAAATATGAAAAAAATCTGAAAAGTAGAACTTTATAAGGACTTTCTAGGAAAATTATTTTGAACTTGATTGACACAACAGTTTTTGTACAAAAAAGACAAAAAGTTGTACAAAATAATTTCTGGACTAAGTTTGTAGTATAATCGTATGTGCAACCATTTTTTTTAACTTCGTTTACATATTTTACTATCCTGAACGTATCTTTTTTCAAACAAAAAAATGATTATTGAAATCGGTTCTCGCAATCCAAAATTACCACCGAAAACTTCTTGCACGTCTTTGTATTAATAAAATTAGTAACCCAATTCCCCGAGAGATGGCGCTGTAGGTACTTATTACATTGGATCGGGTATAACCGAATTGTTCGGTTGGTCTCTCCTTGGCATTGGCGGTATCTTATAACTACATAAAACTTCTATCAAGAACATGCTAAGGCAATTTAGAACAAAACTAAAGTTCATTTTTTTAACACCATCAAAATGTTAAGGTAAAAACCAGTTCATAAATGGTTCGATAGATGGCGTTGCGTAATGACGTCATTTTTTTAAAAGTCGATGTTAAGATTTTCCGTGCTTTCATGACCTACCGTGGTAAAGAACACTTATTGTGACGGACGGGAAACTACGGAACCCTACACTGAGCGTGGCCTGACACGCTCTTGGCCGGTTTATTATACACTTCTGGACTCATCTATTGGCCCACCTTGTATTTTCAGTTTCGTTTGGTCCTAGCTAAAATTTTATATTAGGTCGAGCAAAAAGTTTTTATGCAGTTTTTAACCTGGCACATTCACAATTTCATTCAATAGTCTTTTTTTGAATTTCGAACACAGAATTTAAAGAAACAAAAGACAATTTGGAGCCTGTTTGTTGATATCAAACAATCGAATACTAAGAAAATCAGGTTTTATTGGTTTACTTGGATTTAATTCTTGAAAAAGTGATTGATATCTTTGGTTTTGCAACAAACATTACTTATTCTTAACATTAAGGTGAGGTTCTATCAATAATCTATGGATACTTCACCTGAAATTGCCGCCCAAGCTGTGGCACTTATTCAGGCCGGACACAGCCAAAGAAACGTGAGTGCTCAACTTAATTTAAGTCGATCTGCGGTCCGAAATGTTTATCGGAGGTACCTAGAGACTGGCGGCTTTGTTCGTCGCCAAGGAAGGCCACGATCTCGGGTCACAACTGAAAGGCAGGATCGATTCATCGTGACGACCAGCTTGAGAAATCGTCACCTTACCTCCATTGAGATACAAAACCAACTTCGCGACTTCCACGGAGTATCTGTAAGCGCTCGAACTGTTCGGAGAAGGTTAAAAGAACGCGATATGGTACCACACAAGCCAGCTAATGGGCCCAAACTAACGCGAGCCCACCGAACAGCGCGCCTTCATTTCGCACGCAGTCATTTAAATTGGACACAGCAAGATTGGAGCCGTGTACTCTTTTCTGATGAGTCTAAAATTGTGTTACATGGCAATGATGGAAGGAAGAAGGTCTACCGACGTAAGGGAGAGCGTTTCGCACAATGCTGCTTTGAAGAGAGGGTTGCTTATGGCGGTGGCTCATGGACTGTCTGGGGCGGTATATCCGCGAGCGGCAAAACTCAACTTGAGGTTGTTACAGGACCACGGCTGCCAACATTAAATGCTGAAAGGTACATTCGTAAGTGCTTAGAACCTCACGTGATGCCATACGCGGACTATGTGGGCCCAAATTTCCTTTTTATGCATGATAATGCAAGAGCCCATGCGGCCGGCATCGTCAGGGAATATCTTCGGGATGTGAACATCACAGTTATGGACTGGCCAGCCAGAAGCCCAGACATGAACCCTATTGAGCACATGTGGGACGAGCTAAAAAGACGTGTTAGGGCTCGTCAGCCAGTTGCCCAGACGATGCAGGAGTTGAAAACTGCCATAGAAGAGGAATGGGAGATGATCCCTCAAAATTTCATAGAGCGGTTGATAAACTCTATGCCTAATCGTATGAGAGCTGTGGTAGATGCCCATGGAGGCAACACGCGTTATTAAATTAAACCTTTATTTGATAAAACATGTTTTTTATTCAAAAATCAATTGCCTTTAACAAGGCGCATATCCGACTTGTTAGGCGTAGCTCCATGTCGTATGGTATTCTGAATTCAAATTTAAAACAATACGATCGAAAAAGATGGTAAAATGTATCAGGTTTAAAACTGCATCAACAGTTTTTGTTCAATCTAGCAATCATATTTCGGTAGGGGCCATCGAAACCTAAACTCTAAGGTGGGCCAATAGATGTGTCCAGAAGTGTATAAGTAGATGAGACCGGTTGTTCGTACCCTACTACTCTGAGAAGAACCAGCTGAAACAAACTCAGAGGTCATAGTCTCTTTTAAGGTCCAGACAAAAATTTTGTCAACTTACATGAGGACTACGCAGATTAGTGTCTTGTGTGGTCTTTTTAAGAAAGCACCACACAGATTGAGTGGACCTGTCCAGTCAGTGCAAGCATTTGTCAGTTATCGTTTAACCGATAAGATATAGGCCAATAAGATTACCTGCGTTACCAACGCAATGAAGCCCAAAAAATCGCTAAAGAATCTTCAGGGATCCAAAATGAACACAAAAAGGATTCAATGAAAAAAATCTGACATTGATTGTGTTTTATTAAAAAAATATTATTCCCTATTAAAAAACAAACTATTTACATATTTAATATCTATGGTTCGCAGCATAGTTCGACTTGGCAGCGGCTGAAGAAGATGTCCCTCCACCGTATTGACCTTGAGTAGCTAACCCGTTAGCCTGGAACGAAAAAACCATAACATCACGCCTGAAATCCTCGAAGAATTAAGCAGAGGGGTACCTAACAGTGCACACACATTTCGCACAATCATGTTTAAGTCCTAAGTGAATTGAGTTAATAAAACACTAGCTTTTGCCCGCGGCTTCGTTAGCGTTAGATTCGGGGTAATACAGTTCTCGTTTCTTGATTTGCAGGTACCTGCTACCTGTAGTTATTGCCATTGCGCCTTATTTATTGCAATAGCAATGCAAATTTTTCCCTTTTCTTTCCTCTTTCTCCCTCATAACCACTTTAAAAAAAATAGCCTATGTCCGTCTCCATGGTCCCAACTAGTCGGCCAGGGTTGCGGGTTGTTGCCGGGGTTGCGGGTTGTTGCCGGGGTTGCGGGTTGTTCGAAAGAGATACCGCGGGGGAAGTTATTTGATGATTTCCCACCCCAAAAAAAAAAAGGGTCCCAACTATCTCTCTACCAAAATCGGTTTAGCCATTAAGGCGTGAACACAAAACAAACAAACTCACTTTCGCGTTTATAATATTTTTATGGATTTCATTGAACACTCAAGATGTTTTTAATAAATGCCAAGCACTCAGCGATCTCTCGTGACAAAACTGGCAGAAACCTAAGAAACGAACTCGGGGCTACATGTTCAATAGCAACTCTTACAACAACTGATTCACAACTGAATCAACTAGGTAGTTACCTTTGTCCTCTTCAAGAGTTCAAGTTGAGCAGCCTTGGTGTTAGCATCCTTGCCAGCCCAGGTCTTCCAGACAGACGCTTGTAATGCCCTTCCGTAGCTGAAGGTCAAAGCCCAGGGTTTCTTGAGGGATACTTGATTAATGGCGTTTAGATATACCGTGGCTTCTTCTTCGGTCAGACCACCAGAAAGGAAGGCGATTCCTGGTAGAAAATAGACTAGAGTTATTGCTCATTAGGTACTGAAGCCTAGGCACAATATATTTATTTATTACTCATTACTGGAGCCTAGGCACATTATAATTATTTATTAGTCATTACTGAAGCCTATGCACTTTATAATTATTTATAACTCATTACTGGAGCCTAGGCACTTAATAATTATTTATAACACTCATTACTGAAGCCTAGGCACATTACAATTATTTATTAGTCACTACTGGAGCCTAGGCACAATAAAATTATTTATAACTCATTACTGGAGGCACATTATAATTATGTCTTAACCTCGTCTTCTCTCTTTATTTATCACAACAAACGCGAGACGGACTCGCACACAAAAGGTTTTGATAAAAATATTTTTACTGCTCATTCATAGGCGAATTGGCACTCATCAGCAAAGCTAAATTTGTTTTTAATAATATCTTTATGAAAAACAAGAAATTTTATCAAAACCAATGTGTATGCTGCCAACCCAGACTGACAGGCCAAATCTATCAGGGTAAGTTTTTTGTCACTTGGTAACGAAACCCTTTCATTCTTTTCTCTTTACATTTTTTTGAAGTAATACTTCTTTTGGCGCGATATGGAGAAAAATGATGAGAGTGAATTTAGCCAGCGACAGCGTGAAGTTAGTTCTAGGTGGCATGAAAATCGATAACTATGTTCAAGTTGTATATTCTAGTATTTTTATATTTAGAACACGTGTTTCATAATAAATAAATATTATTTTGGTGTTTTTTTAAATCAATTTCACATTCCAAGCAACCCTTGCCGAGGTTTGGAAATGGATGGGTGGCCAGGTTAAGCAACCTTTGCCAAGGTATGGAAATGGATGGGTTACCATATGGGGACAGGTTAAGCAACCCTTGCCGACGTTTGGAAATGGATGGGTTACCACAGGGGGCCAGGTTAAGCAACCCTCACCAAGGTTTGGAAATGGATGGGTTACCACACGGGGACAGGTTAAGCAACCCTTGCCGAGGTTTGGATATGGATGGGTAACCACAGGGGCCAGGTTAAGCAACCTTTGCCAAGGTTTGGAAATGGATGGGTTACCACTCGGGGACAGGTTAAGCAACCCTTGCCGAGGTTTGGAAATGGATGAATTACCACAGGGGGCCAGGTTTATCAACCCTTGCCAAGGTTTGGAAATGGATGGGTTACCACAGGGGGCCAGGTTAAGCAACCCTTGCCGCGGTTTGGAAATGGATGGGTAACCACAGGGAGCCAGGTTAAGCAACCTTTGCCAAGGTTTAGAAATGGTTGGATTACCACACGGGGACAGGTTAAGCAACCCTTGCCGAGGTTTGGAAATGGATGGGTAACCACAGGGGGCCAGGTAAAGCAACCTTTGCCAAGGTTTAGAAATGGATGGGTTACCACACGGGGACAGGTTAAGCAACCCTTGCCGAGGTTTGGAAATGGATGAGTTACCACACGGGGACAGGTTAAGCAACCTTTGCCAAGGTTTGGAAATAGATGGGTTACCACACGGGGACAGGTTAAGCAACCCTTGCCGAGGTTTGGAAATGGATGGGTTACCACAGGGGGCCAGGTTTATCAACCCTTGCCGAGGTTTGGAAATGGATGGGTTACCACAGGAGGCAGGTTAAGCAACCCTTACCGCGGTTTGGAAATGGATGGGTAACCACAGGGAGCCAGGTTAAGCAACCTTTGCCAAGGTTTGATTCTGAATAGTTACAGTACTGATAGCAACATCTGAGTGACTCGTCTTTTAGTTATTATTTTGTTTTTGCAATATTTTTTTATTTATTTTTTTACTTTTGTATAGATTCTTTTCTACCTATTAGTTGTGAATGAGTGGACATGGTTGGCCTTGTAGATTCTTAGACGCTTGTTAACTTTTGTTAACGTATTATTTTATTTTACTTTTTGTAAAGTAAGCAATGACTTATTGTCGGGCCTACGCTGTCCTCTCATACTTAAGTGCTAACGCTGTAACAACAACAACATTGTAAAACTAAATGATTTTAAAAGAGTAACCATGGAGTTTCTTGCCGGTTCTTCTCCATAGGAAACGACCAACCCGAACCGTGCATCTTTTCTCGACGTTTTATAAGTGCCCATGTAGGCCTATGTAAAATAAAAATATTTTGATTTTGATTTTGGAAATGCTGTTCTTTTCTGCATATTACTTTTACAAAATAATGTCGATGTTTCACATTTGCCAGGCGTCCCGTGACGGCTCACATTTTTTTTAATAATTTTTATATTTATCGTTAATCACTTCAGCATTTTAGTTATTTTTTTTTCTATACGCCAAAGAAGTATAACTTCTAACGTGTGTAAGTACACACATCCCTTTTTTTTCTTTCTTTCTTATCATGTTTTCTTTTTTTGGCAGCCATGTTGCAGTGCATCTAGTACACAATGCCGAGATATAATCCTTTTAGACTCGTACAAGACTTATTAAATTAATTGTCACTTTAAAAATTGTATTTTTTTAAATTATAGTTGTTTTTTTTTAAATTAATAATTTTGATTTATTTTCTTGTCCTGTGCAAGTCTAATATTTTTTTTTCTCTCTGTAAAACCTATCTTCCATCAAGAAAAGTGTTTTATACTAATATTGTAAACATTTTCTTTATGGGCAAACAATACAAGGCGAAATAACTTAAAGCGCTTTGATGAATACCAAGACTTTATATTACTTAGGAAGTATTGCTTACCAGGAACTGCAGCCGGAACAGTCCTAAGCAAAGCAGTAACAGTTGCAACTGCGATCTCTTGTGGAGTGTTCTTCTTTGAACATCCGTGACCTGGTGTCACCTGGAACATCACATTATAAAATTAACATTCATATCTTAAAAATTCAAATTGTGTTAATAATTAGAACTTCAACAAGTATGACAACTATGGCAACTATGGCAACCATGGCAACTATGGCAACTATGGCAAATACAGCAACCACGGCAACCATGGCTACTATGGCAACTTTCGCAACTATGGCAAATACGGCAACCACGGCAACCATGGCAACTACGGCAACTTTGGCAACTTTGTCAACTATGGCAACCATGGCAACTATGACAACTATGGCAAAATAGTCTATATCGGTTCTGTTGCATAAGAAAAAATAATAAAACTGGCAACTATTAACTACCGCTGCTTAACGATAAATGTTTATTATCACTCACATTATAATGAATTGACGGGCCTGTTGGTCTAGTAGTTAGTGGCCCTGACTGCTAAGCCGGAGGTCGTGGGTTCGATTCCCACCCAGGACAAACTTTGTGTGATGAACATGATTGTTTGTTCTGTGTCTGGGTGTGATTTATCTATAATATGTATGTATTTATAAATTATATAAGTATGTATATCAGTTGTCTGGTTACCATAACACAAGCTCTGCTTAGCTTGGGATCAGATGACCGTGTGTGAGTTGTCCCAAGATATATATATTATAATTGAAAAGAATATTAAAACCTCTTCTATCAAAATCTACTATGGCAACCATGGCAACTACGGCAACCATGGCAACTATGGCAACTATGACTACTAAGGCAACCACGGCAACCACGGCAACCATGGCAACCATGGCAACTATGGCAACTGTGGCAACTGTGGCAACAATGACAACTATGGCAAGAAGGTAGATATCGGTTCTGTTGCATAAGACAAAATAATAAAACTGGCAACTATGAACTACCGCTGCTTAACGATAAATGTTTATTATCACTCACATTATAGTGAATTGAAAAGAATATTAAAAACTCTTCTATCTAAATCTACTATGGCAACTATGGCAACCAAGGCAACAATGGCGACTATGGCAACCATGGCAACTATGGCAACCACTGCAACTATGGCAACCATGGCAACCATGGCAACTATTGCAACCATGGCAGCTATAGCAACTTTGGCAACTATGACAACTACGGCAAAATAGTCGATATCAGTTCTGTTGCATAAGACAAAATAATAAAACCGGCAACTATGATGTACCGCTGCTTAACGATGAATGTTTATTATCACTCACATTATAATGAATTGAAAAGAATATTAAAACCTCTTCTATCAAAATCTACTATGGCAACCATGACATTCATGGCCACCATGGCAACAATGGCAACCACGGCAACTAGAGCAACCATGGCAACTATGGCAACCATGACAAATGGCGACTTGGGCAACTATGGCAACCATGGCAACTAAGGCAACTATGGCAACCATGGCAACTAAAGCAACAATGGCAACCAAGGCAACAATGGCAACCAAGGCAACTAGGGCAACCATGGCAACCACGACAACCATGGCAGACATTGCAACTTTGTCAACCACGGCAACTATTGCAACCATGGCAACTATGGCAAAATAACCGATATCGGTTCTGTTGCATAAGAAAAAATAATAAAAACTGGCAACTATGAACTACCGCTGCTTAACGATGAATGTTTATTATCACTCACATTATAATGAACTGAAAAGAATATTAAAACCTCTTCTATCAAAATCTACTATGGCATCCATGACAACCATGGCCACCATGGCAACTATGGCAACCATGACAAATGACAACTATGGCAACTATGGCAACCATGGCAGCTAAGGCAACTTTGGCAACTATGACAACTATGGCAAAATAGTCGATATCGGTTCTGTTGCATAAGACAAAATAATAAAACCGGCAACAATGAACTACCGCTGCTTAACGACGAATGTTTATTATCACTCACATTAAAGTGAATTAAAAAGAATATTAAAAGTTCTTCTATCAAAAACTACTATGCCAACTATGGCAACCATGGCTACAATGGCAACCATGGCAACTATGGCAACCAAGCAAGTATGGCAACCACGGCAATTATGGCAACTGTGGCAACTTGGGCAACCATGTCAGCCGTGACAAATGAATACTTTGGCAACTATGGCAACCATGGCAAAAATGGCAACTTTGGCAACTATGGCAACTATGGCATCCATTGCAACCATGACAACTATGGCAGCTATAGCAACTATGGCAAAATAGTTGATATCGGTTCTGTTGCATAAGAAAAAATTATAAAAACTGGCATGTATGAACTACCGCTGCTTAACGATGAGTGTTTATTATCACTCACATTACTATCACTATCAAAATCTACTTTTGCAACCACGACAACTATGGCAACTATTGCAACCATGGCAACCACGGCAACAACGGCGACTATGGCAACCATGGTAACTAGGGCATCTATGGCAACTATGACAACTAAGGCAACCATGACAACTATGGCAACTATAGCAACTATGACAACTAAGGTAATTATGGCAACTATGACAACTATGGCAAAATAGTCGATATCGGTTCTGTTGCATAAGAAA
Source organism: Ochropleura plecta (assembly GCA_905475445.1). Lineage (NCBI taxonomy): Eukaryota > Metazoa > Arthropoda > Insecta > Lepidoptera > Noctuidae > Ochropleura > Ochropleura plecta. The sequence continues at coordinate 11,690,719 of FR997744.1, read as the reverse complement.
AAATAATAAGAACTGGCAACTATGAACTACCGCTGCTTAACGATGAATGTTTATTATCACTCACATTATAATGAATTGAAAAGAATATTAAAACCTCTTCTATCAAAATTTACTATGGCAACCATGACAACTATGGCAACCATGGCAAGCATGACAACTATGGCAACTATGACAACTAAGGTAACTATGGCAGCTATGACAACTATGGCAAAATAGTCGATATTGGTTCTGTTGCATAAGAAAAAATAATAAAAACTGGCAACTATGAACTACCGCTGCTTAACGATAAATGTTTATTATCACTCACATTACTATCACTATCATAATCTACTATGGCAACCACGGCAATAATGGCGACTATGGCAACTATGGCAACCATGGTGACTAGGGCAACTATGGCAACCATGACAACGATGGCACCTATGACAACCATGGCAACTATGGCAACCATGGCAACTAGGGCAACCATGGCAGCGATGGCAACCATGGCAACTATGGCAAAATAGTCGATATCGGTTCTGTTGCATAAGAAAAAATAATAAAAACTGGCAACTATGAACTACCGCTGCTTAACGATGAATGTTTATTATCACTCACATTATAATGAACTGAAAAGAATATTAAAACCTCTTCTATCAAAATCTACCATGGCAACCATGACAACCATGGCAACTATGGCAACTATGGCAACCATGGCAACTATGACAACTAAGGTAACTATGACAACTATGGCAAAATAGTCGATATCGGTTCTGTTGCATAAGAAAAAATAATAAAAACTAGCAACTATGATGTACCGCTGCTTAACGATGAATGTTTATTATCACTCACATTATAATGAATTGAAAAGAATATTAAAACCTCTTCTATCAAAATCTACTATGGCAACCATGACAACCATGGCAACCATGGCAACTATGGCAACCATGGCAACTAGAGCAACCATGGCAACTATGGCAACCATGACAAATGGCAACTTTGGCAACTATGGCAACCATGGCAACTATGGCAACCATGGCAACTATGGCAACTATGGCAAAAGAGTCGATATCGGTTCTGTTGCATAAGAAAAAATAATAAAAACTGGCAACTATGAACTACCGCTGTTTAACGATGAATGTTTATTATCACTCACATTATAGTGAATTGAAAAGAATATATTAAAACCTCTTCTTTCAAAATCTCTTCTGGCTTAATTGCCATGGTTTGGCATGACACACTGAAATACAAATTGTAAATGTAGATATTGCACATATTTCGAAAGTCAGTACCCTATATATATACAGTATTGTCGTATGCGTTATGGCATTAAGTCCGAATATGTACCACTACTGTACATAAAGTTAAAATAAATAAATAAAATCATGAAAGTCATGTTTTTTAATAAGGCTATTCATTTCTGAGGTAAATAGGCTGAATTAAGCAATCATACTATCAAAAACATTTAATAAAACTCTAAACCATAATTATGCGAGATCACGTTGGCCTGGAATAAAGAGATGAGCGCTTAAGTGTCACTGTATGGGGTAAAAATAGGGCAAAGGGGTGCTAAGCTTGTTCGCCTCCAATAATCTTTTTTAATCCGAACGTTAAGACTGACCTATTTCGCTTTGAGTTCGTGCACTATGCTCACGAATGCGGTCATGTGAAGACAACGCGTCACATAGATATTAAAAAAAAAACTTTGTGTAACTGAAAAGTCTTAATTACACCACTAGTGCCAGTTAGTTGTAAGGACATAGACATAATATGCACTTTCAGACACTTTTTTGTTGTGGATGGGTTTTCGCAATCGCAAGTTTACGGAACCCTCGGTGCACGAGTCTGACTCGCTAGGGCTGGTTTTTTCAAAAAGTTACCCACCATGTTTGGTTTCAACAGCGTTCCTTCTAGAAATACGTGGTGGTCATTCAACGCCTTGTACACCGCAGCTAACGCAGTTTCAGTCACCTTCTGATTTCTTGCAATATTATGATCGCCTGGTAACAAAATATATGGATTAGTTCTTAATGATTATTTATATCATTTGAAATGGGATATTTAGATACCATTTTTATTAATACTAGTTGTGCCCGCGGTTTACTCGCCTGTTGATAGAAAATTGTGATAATGATTATTAGAATGTAGTACTTATTTTTTTTTTAATGTTTCATATTATTTTTGTATTCAGGGCTGAGACAAATACAACAAATTAATTCAATTTAATATCTTCGCGGTTCCTACGTTCATAAGGTTAAGTCAAAAACCGAGGTTAACAGGAGAGCGTAATTTGTGTTCAACACGCCTTAGAAATAATTCTATGAGCAATCCTTATCGTTACTTACTATATATAATATATATGTTACTGTAAAAGCTCGAACTACGGTAAATCTTAAGATTTTCCAGTAAAACCTAAGATTTACCGACTATGAATGGTAAATGTTCATAAAAGTTTGGGATTCGAACTTTTACCATCATTCACTTGGTAAATCTTAGGATTTGCATTCAAGGAACGGTAAATGTCGAAAAAAACCTTCATCACTTTCTCTCACTCACGACTCAGAGTACCCCGACTCGGATAGGTTAGGTTGGCAGGCTCAATCACCTGAATGATTTTACGTCCGCTCTGTTCAAAGGGCTATCTTACAATCAGCTATCTAGTTGGACGTTGAGTGACGCTTGTTCAATCAACGTTCGGCCTAGACATTCAATTAAATGTCGTCATTCAATGAACGCGCTAGTCATACTATCAAATAGGTAGCAGATTCAACCAGATGACTGCGACATAAGCATTGTTTGTATTAATTGTTTGTTAAATACCTAATTATAATAAGAAACATACAAATTCAGTTTTTTACATTTTTACTACTTTAGAAGTACCTGTCTCAAATACAAAAAAAAAATACTTGTTCCTAATTTTATTGTATTAATATAACTTTGAAATGAAAATCATTAAAAAGGTTAGGATTATACCTAAGTTTTTGACTAATAACTTAAAATAAATGACGAAGAATTGATTAATCATAGTTTTACTCCTAAAACCAACATTTACCAGTCCACATTGGTAAAACCTAGCATGTACTGAATTGGAATGGCAAAAGTCCGAAAAAATCGTCCCTTTATAATAAATACTTACATTTACCAAGTGATATCGGTAAATCTTAGGTTTTACTGGAAAATCTTAAGATTTTCCGTAGTTCGGGCTTTTACAGTAACATATATATTATATAAAAGCGCAAGTGAGTTTGTTTGTTACCTCTTCACGCTTTAATGACTATGAGGACAATGAGGAACAAAAATGACCTACATTTTGACGGACATGATATTCAAATAAAATCAAACACCGAAATATTTTCGACCTTATTTCTATTCTTTCGATGCAATACTGTCGTGTACTTGTGTCAGACCATACACAGTATGCAGCTAGCCTCACTTCCGCGAATACCTAAAGATTAGCTTATTACCGCGCCTTAAAACAAGTACCTCATTTTACATGATAGGTATATCTCCACCAGTTTGCTGGATATAGCTCGCAAATGACAATTTTTTTCCTACTTTCTTGACACTTATCGTTGTAATTTATATTTCGCCTGTGTGATTATCGAATAAAAGTATGCTATGTGTTATTCCAGACTATAATCTATCTGTGTCAATTTTTTTCAAGATCCGGTCAGCCGTTTTGACGTGAAAGAGTAACAAACATCCATATATCCATCCATCCTCACAAAAATTCGCTTTTTTAATATTAGTAGGATTGATTTACCCACGGACCAATTTTGGCAAGCGTAGCTTAACTTTTCAACTAAACTAAACCAATCACGTTACTTTATCAACTTATCAATCCACATTTAGTTAACTAATTGTTTTGGGCGGTGTCGCCCGCGTGTTTAGATACTGCTCCGCTCCCGTGGGTAGTAGCGTGATGTTGTATATGCCTATGTTACTTCCTGATAATGTAGCTTCCTATTAGTGAAAAAATAGTCAAAATCAGTCCAGTAGTTTTGGAGGGTATTCGATACAAACAAACAAATCTTTCCTTTTATAACATTACTAGCTGACGCCGCGGCTTCGCCCGCGCGATGATAAAAAAGTATCCTATGTGCTATTCCAGACTATAATCTACCTCTGTGTCAAATTTTATCAAGATCCGTTCAACCGTTTTGACGTGAAAGAGTAACAAACATCCATCCTCACAAACATTCGCATTTATAATATTAGAAGGATTATATTATTATAGATTACGTTTAATTGCATATTCTCTCAATTACACAAATATATCAAACCACGAGATGGTTACACAGGTAGGTAAGAGGTAGAATGAGCCTATTCAATTAATCATAGCTGTACCCACTTATGTATCCTGTCAATTTAAACAACCCTACTCAAAGGACTCTACTAATTGATTAACAATCTTAAGAATTAACACGAACCTTATTTTAAGACAGTTTTATTAACTTCAGCTATATGTCGCAGCAATTACACACACGTCACAATAATTATCTCCTTTTTAATCGATTTCAAAAAAGGAGGAGGTTCTCAATTCGTTGGAATCTTTACTGTAATATTATAAAAGCGAAAGTGAGTTTGTTTCTTTGTCACGTCTTCACGCCTAAATGGCTAAACCGATTTTGATGAATTTTGGTACAGAGATAGTTGAGACCCTGGAGACGGACATAGGCTATTTAAAAAAAAGCGAGAAATGAGGGAAGAAAAGGGAAAACTTAGCTTTGCTATTACAATAATTAAGGAGGAAGGGCAAAAACTACAGGTAGCAGGTACCTGCAAATCAGGAAAGGGGAGCTGTGTTACCCCGAATTTATCGCGAGCTAAGCCGCGGGCAATATCTAGTTTTTTATATTTTTTATGTATGTTCACCGATTACTCAAAGACGCCTGGACCTTTTTTTATGTGATACGGTATACTTCCCAGTTGGTTCCTTATCAATTTTATTTATATAGCTTAGGTAGTTTATGAGTTATCGTTTATAATACTCTGCTGTGTGTCTATATCCAAAAGTCAGTGGCAAAAAAGTCAACTAAACCAACAAAGTCACCGACTTCCGGAAGTAAAGTTATTTTCCTCTTTTTAGTTTTTTTTTTTTGGAAGCCGGTTTTATTTTTACAAAATAGTTTTTATGACTGTATGTATTTTTTCCATTATATGTTTTGTGCGTGCATAAATAAAGAAGACTAAACAGATTATGATGATGAAGTTAACATACATATTTATTTATTACAGCATAGACTGAATACAGCATACTCACCATCCAAAAGAACGTCTGGCTCCACAATCGGCACCAAACCCTGGCTCTGGCAGATGGAGGCGTACCTCGCCAGGACTTGAGCCGTGTCGTTGATCGCCTGGACTGATGGGATGTTCTCCCCAATCTTGAGGGGACACCGCCATTTTGCAAACTTGCAGCCTTGCTTCTTGTATTCAGCACAACGGGAGGCTAAATTATCGAGACCTGAAAAAAGAAAAAGAAGTTGGTTGGTTTTAAGGAGTGTTTTTGGAGCTGCAAAAAGGAATGATGCTGAAATAGTTAAGTGTGTTCGATGCAGGAACAACTATAACTACATAATGATCTTGATAGAAATTAGGTTCACTATGATATATTGGATATCCTTACTAATATTATAAAAGCGAAATTGAGTTTGTTTGTTACATCTTCACGCCTAATTGGCCAAACCGATTTTGATGAATTTTGGTACAAAGATAGTTGGGACCTTGGAGACGGATAAAGGCTAAAAAACGTGAGAAAAGGAGAAAAGAGGAGAGACAATAAATAATAAGTGGCAAAAAGTAGACATTGGGTTTGATCCAGCGTACTATCGATAGACAATCCGATTCTCTACCATACACGCTAATAGAATTGAAATAACTGACCGTATTCGTAATGAAAGTGTTAGATTTTTTTCGTTACGGAATTTCTCGATTCGGTCGCCGCGCTCAAAGCCCGCGATAAAAGCTATGCAATAGCTTAAAAAACAAACAGCCAGACCCGAAACAACTACCTTTAGATCATACAAATATTTGTTCCGTGCGGGCTCAGCTCGGCTCAGCAGTCATTCGCTCAGCCACTACGCCAACCGTTCCGTAAAAAAACAGCTGAGTTGAGAACCTCTTCCTCGTTTTTGAAATCGGTAAAGAAATAGGGAAAATAAATACCTTGAGTCGTAACCTCGTCCTGCGAGAGGAACAAAGGTACTGCATCTAAGTCCAGTTTGATGCCAGGAATGATGTTCTTCTTCCTCAGCAGCTCAATGAAAGGTGTGCCATCATCGGTCTTCTGGTAGACCGTCTCGTCGAATAGAATTGTTGCTGATACGTGTTCTGAGAGGTTCTGTAATGGTAACAAATATTTGGTACTTAAATTATAAATATTTCAAGTTTGGCTGTTCCAAGTAAAATAAATCTCCGAAACTCCGATTTCACCATACCAATTATTTAAAAAAAAAAAACGCTGTGCGGCAGCGTTTTACGTCACATTTTGCTGAACCCTAATAGGGTTACTCACTAGTAGTAAGCCTAGCGTGTAACTATTTGTACATTGTGAATTAAATGAATAAATAATATAAATAAATGTTTGCACCCACGATACAGGAGAAATTCCAAGTGAGGGGCAAGCAAAGTATCCTGCCGGGGTCGCGGGTTGTTCGAAAGAGATACCGTTCTCGGAACATAAAGGGCAATAGAAGCAATTTGGGTGGGTTTAGCCCGGAACGGGGGAAGTTATTTGATGATTTCCCATGCGCAAATAAGGGGCAAAGTTTATAAAAATTATAAATTTATACTAGCTGTGCCCAGTGGTTTTACCTGCTGCTCAGTTCCTAAGTATTGAAGCGTGATGTTATACGGCCTATAACTACGACCTGCTGTTTCACCCGCGTAGACCGGGATAAAAAGTTAGGTTCTATACCGAACTTGTATGTACAGATTAAACTGTTGGAATTGATACCACTGTGAATTTATGCAAGCCTAGTAGTTTTGTCATAAACAATTCGGCCAAGGAATCGCGTTCTACCAAACAAACTTTGCCTTTTTCAACCGCTTTTTTTGCCCTATGTTCGTCTCACGGTTCTAAACTACCCCCAAATTTTCAGCCAAATCGGTTCAGCCGTTTTTGAGTTTTAAATAGTGTAACTAACACGACTTTCTTTTCCCGTCCCTTGCTAAAGCCAGCCCGCGCTGCTGAGCCAGTAAGTTCAAATCAGTCCCCAATTAATATCACTCAGATCCAGCCTGTCCCTTTGCTGTTCTGCCTCAGCGACACCCTAAGCCGAGGCTTGTACCCCACAGGGGGTGCCCTTAACGTGTAGTTTGTAAGTTTTTTGCCCTGTCGGGAGGTCTTAATTTTTAAGGCATCCACAGGAATCGCCCGGTTAAGCAGACGACAACCTCCTAGGTTGAACTGCGAGATGCTATTCAGAAAAAAATACTTTCTTTTTTGTATATCGATACCTACAAGGGTTTTTTTACCTTCACTCGGGGCGTGGAACATTCATCAGCAAAAAGTACAGCAAGTAATCCCTAGTGGGACATTTGTACGACAAAAACAAAAGCCAGGCCATGTTGTCCCTGAGGCACGTGAGGGAACTTTTAATAGGAAACCTTAATGTTGTTTCCTTCCTCCATCACATAATTTTTTTTGTTTCTAATGTTCACACGACTTAATGAATAGGTTTTTTATGCTTTTTTTCAAACGAGGTCGCATTCAGTGGCCTTTTTTTACACAGACAAACAGCCAGACCTGGTACAAGTATCTTTGGGTCATACAAATATTTGTTCGGTCCGGGACTTGAACCCAAGACACGCAGCGTAACAGCCGATAGCTCAGTAACTGCGCTAACCTTCTTGATCTGATTATTGTACACACAAACAACTACAACTTAGCTACATCAAGACTCTAGTTTCCAAAAGTGACAGAGAAAATTGACTTTTTTTTTTAAAGTAGAGCTGAAAGTAGTAGTGGTTAATATTTTTTTTTTAGAAATCCTGTAATCCAGAATGAATAGCACCAGAAAAGCGCCGAGGCTTTGGGTGTTAGTTAAAACGAATAGCTTATACTTAATGTTAGAATACATGATTATATTTTTACATAAAAATAAAAAATGCAAAAAAGAACTGACCGCAAATGACGGAGAAATCGTGTTAAAAATATATAACAAAAAAAAACAGTCGAATTTAGAACATCCTTTTTTTTTAAATCGGTTAAAAAACAGCATTCAATTTTAATTTGATGAAACGGTTTATTTTAAGTTGGCTGTCAGTTTAGCATTTAATTTCCTTGTTTTTATTATGAAGTGGAATATAATCTGGTCGTTCACTTCTCCACTCACCTCAGTGGTAAAGAGAAGCTGGCGGTACCTCCTCCGGTTATTCTCTGTGTTCTGTTGTCCTACAGCGGCCAGAAGCCTGCCAATGCCCTCTGAAAAACCACACGAGAGTCTTTACAAAAATCTTCGATCTTTACTTTTAAATTACATAATAACCGCACCGGTTTTAAACTCTTTCGCAGTATGCTAGCGAACGTAATTTCCATCGCCGAATGGCCCCGCATCCGCACACATTTGGGAACAGTACCCCGGTTTAGAACGACCAGGCCTGTCTCCAGTGCCCAGTCCTCCACCATCCTTCACCGCACATCCGTGCAGTGAGAACCCCAAGCCAAGTTCTTGGTATTGAAGTCCCCAAGCATGGGTAGGGAATAATCGAGGGGTGGCGAACCTTTTTGAATCAGCGTGATTTAAAAAAAAACGGCTTTTTCGTAAACGCGCCGTCGAATAATTAAGTTTTAGTGATTAATGGAAAAATAATAAAACTAAATATTTTCCACTCAAAACTCATTCAAAAACCGGCCAAGAGCGTGACGGGCCACGCTCAGTGTAGGGTTCCGTAGTTTCCCGTCCGTTACAATAAGTGTTCTTTACCACGGTAGGTCATGAAAGCAGGGAAAATCTTAACATCGACTTTTAAAAAAATGACGTCATTACACAACGCCATCTATCGAACCATTTATGAACTGGTTTTTACCTTAACATTTTGATGGTGTTAAAAAAATGAATTTTAGTTTTGTTCTAAATTGCCTTAGCATGTTCTTGATAGAAGTTTTATGTAGTTATAAGATACCGCCAATGCCAAGGAGAGACCAACCGAACACTTCGGTTATACCCGATCCAATGTAATAAGTACCTACAGCGCCATCTCTCGGGGAATTGGGTTACAAAGAAGTGCAAGGAGGTAATTTTGGATTGCGAGAACCGATTTCAATAATTCTTTTTTTGTTTAAAAAAAAATACGTTCAGGATAATAAAATATGTAAACGAAGTTAAAAAAATGCTTGCATATACGATTATACTACAAACTTAGTCCAGAAATTATTTTGTACAACTTTTTGTCTTTTTTGTACAAAAACTGTTGTGTCAATCAAGTTCAAAATACTACTACTAGAAAGTCCTTATAAAGTTCTACTTTTCAGTTTTTTTTCATATTTTCTAAACTTATGGTTCAAAAGTTAGAGGGGGGGGGGGACACATTGTTTTTTACTTTTGGAGCGATTATTTCCGAAATTATTGACATTATCAAAAAATGTTTTTAGTAAACCCCTATTCATTTTTAAATATCTTTCCAACAATATATCACACGTTAGGATTGAAATTAAAAAAAAAATCACTTCCCACTTTACATAAGTATAGGGTGGCTACCCTAATAAAACATTTTTTTCCAATTTTTATTTTACCACTTTGTCGGCGTGATTGATATACATATTGGTACCAAATTTCAGCTTTCTAGTGCTAACGGTCACAGAGATTAAGCGAGGACGGACGGACGGACGGACGGACGGACGGACAGACAGACATGGCGAAACTATAAGGGTTCCTAGTTGACTACGGAACCCTAAAAATGCATAAGTTATTAGGTCAACTAGCCCAATAATACTAAGTGCATTCGTAATACTTATTATTTATTTATTTATTAATTTATGTATGTACACACAGTAGAACAGACAGGAAGAAAACACACAATTTTTTTTATACAAAGGTACTGCTCATTTCTTAAGAAATTTCTGCCAGTTGACCTGCGAAAGGTGATATGAAAACGAAATGTAGACGATAGTGTGTGAGAGAGCACGAGAAAAATTTATGTGTATGCCTTAACCTATTATAAACCTACACATATAAGTAAATATTAATAAATACTTATATAAATACATAATGCTTAAATATATATCCATAAATAAATACATAAATTACGCTGGAGAGGACAGGTAATGCTCTTTCACTCTGTACTAAGTTTTTTTAAAATAAATTGCGAACCGTTTTGATTGGTGGCGGGTCCATAATATTGTGTCGCGTACCATTGGTCCGACATCCTTGTCCCAGACAAAGCCTAACGGAATGAATCTTGACGATCCGACAAACATATACAAACTTTAATGAATAATTCTGAATACAGAATAAATAAAACTCTATTTTCATATTTTCAATTTGTGCCAAAAGCCTTGGCGCAGAAGTAAAAAGTATTTATTTATTTATAACTGTGTTATTTCTGCTTGTTTTTTTCATACCTTAACTTTGTACGCCATCTATTGCCAAAACATAGTGAACCTATATCTTATATACTACCTGTAATCAACCATTAATGTTCTACAAAATAAATGATTGATTGATTAAAAAGAAACTAAATGGATTTTTTAATGAAAAAAGCTTAGAAAAATTATTTCGAACGATTGTTTATTTTCTACAAAATATCCTTACGAGTTTAGTATTTCTTTTTAACACAACTTTATTAGTTTTACGACAAAACCAGTTTATGCGGATCTTTCATCGTACGGGAAATCTACGGTGTACGTTTCCGTAGTTGAGAGATCAGCATAAACTGGTTTTGTAAAGGTTGACGTGTCGTCGTGTATACTATGTAGTAAAATCTTAGCAATTAAATTTTACCCACTTTCCAATCTCCAATTCAGCTGAAATTTTGCATACATGTTCGATTTAAATGACAATACATGGTTAGTTAAATGAAATCATTCTAAATTCAATATGGTGGACTTGTAAACTAGTTATCAAATGAGACGGTTTGCTGATATTAATACGAGAATGTACGTTTTATTCATGCCGGTTCTTCTCCACAAGACCAACAAGAATCGTTCCTCTTTTTATGACGTTTTAAAAGTGTCCATGTTTGTGATCCTTACTATTATTATAAAAGCGAAAGTGAGTTTGTTCATTTGTTACGTCTTGACGTCTAATCTAAATGGCATAACCAATTTTTACCCTGGAGACGGACATAGGCTAAAAAAAGTGAGAAAAGGGGGAAAAAGAGGGAAGAAAGGAGGAGAGAAAGATTATTTTTTTCGATCATCACGCGGTCTAATGTTAGCGTTAGCCCATAGTAACTATGCCACGCGGACGAAGTCGCGGGCGGAAGCTAGTATTAAATGTTTTGAATTAATGAAATAGGTGACATTATCTGACGTACCATTGGTCTCGTCAACAGCCAGGATGCCCTTCCCAGAGGCGACTATTGCTTCAGCTGTAGTCTTCAACTCCTTCTGAAGCGCGGGCTCGGGGTATGAGAAAGAGGTGGTCATCCTGTGGAGACAAGAGAGAGAGGAACATTTAATATATGAAGATTTATAACTCGCCCTTTCTTTTGGATGAACCCATCACATAATTTCCCCCGCTCTGGGCGGAGCGGGGATAGTGTCAGACTTTTACTGACTAAAACCCATCCATGTTCCTTCTGTTGCCCTTTGTGTTGCGGGTCCGCGGTATCTCTTTCGAACAACCAGAAAACCCCGGCAGGCAGTGGCCTTGGCACGCCCCTTTTCTCTGCTGACATCTCTTTGAAGAACGTTGAACACGAAGCCGCCGTCGACACAATAAAATAGAATACATAGTGTACAGTCGGTGACAGGTATTACCTGACCCACTAAAAATAAGACGAATTTGAACCTTCGGTAGTTGGGAGTGTGTTAGTACGAGTTTTTCGAATTAGAATTATTTGTTCAAGGTAGGTAATATAATAGTATTAGAAAACAAAGTTATGCAAACTTGATCTTTAACACATAACGTTAAGGTAGGAAAGCTTATGAATACTGTTTAGTCACATGATGATAGTGTTAACTTCACCAACATTTGTTGGGAAGGTTTGGTTCATCGGATGGAACACAAATAACAACAGAAATAAAAATTGGTAATAGATGTTATGTATCGCAATTTAGTAAGACACGAAGAGTTACCATGACATCTTATAGCAGTTCATATTCCTGTGTTGGAAAGAGATGATGCTAGACACCCTGTATAGCTCTATCTCTTTCCCTCAGTGGAATAAGTAAAGAGTGTTCGCGCATAGTCGTTGGAATATACGATGGCGTTAGCTGTATTGTAACAGTTGATATTTGTTTTCCTACCCACATCCTTGAACTTTAAGTCTTACAGCATTAAAATCCAAATTTGAATAACAATTAAATTATACATTCTTAATGCCAACGTTTTAAAGAAAAATTTTGAGTGTCTGAATGTATTTTTTTTGTTCATCGATTAGACGCGCTATTCTAATAAATTCATATGATATATTAAATAACTCTTGCTGTTATAAGTACAGGGTTCAAGTTCAAAACTTCAAAGTCGATCGTTTTTAGGGTGTGCTTTTTTCAATCATCACGCGGGTGAAGCCGCGGGCTCCAGCACAAGTCATAATATTGAATTTTATAGAAAGAAGTTAGTGGTACAGTTTACCAACAACTTCTTTCACTATAATAACTCATGAAACGTCAATATAGTTCCACTTATTATATGTTAGGATTTATAAACTCTGCCGCAGCAGAGTATTTCAAAAATACTATAGACTCCTTTGAGTGTTCCCCTCCACGGAAATCTTTAGTAAAAGGCGAAAGATTTATGCGTTTTGAAGGGAAACCAGAGATACCGGTCTATAAAAGTCCAAGAGACCCAACCGAACGGCGGAGAATCTTAACACCGCGATTCAGAATTATGACGTCATTGCACAGTGTCATCTATCGGCAACGTGGTGAACTAAATAGGTTTGAATAGAGTTTATTACCAAAGGAGAATATAATGTGCCTATTATTATGCATATGAAAAAGTGCAGTGTAACTTAACCTTTAGAATAGTTAAATTTATTAAAACCTCTATAGTACGGCCAACGAGAAGCGATACCAAATTTCAAACAAAAGCATGGGTTTTGTTTGACATTTGGTATCGCTTCTCGTTGGCCGTACTTTAGATGTGATTATTAGTACGCGTACACTTTAACCACCGTATCTGTGTAGGCGGCAAAACAGTGAACTAAAATAAATGTACCAAGTTTGACATATCGCTACAAATCTTGTAGACGAGCAACGCCACTTTGAACTGCACACTTAACGTGGTTACAATAATCTGTGTGCAATGAAGTGCCACTAATATAGTTGTTAAGGATTTATTTACTTGCACGTTTTGCATGCACGATATAAATGCTTGTCTGTAAGGTATTTGTCCATGAGCCTAAGTTACCTGAGAATAAAATATGAGATCGGAATTAGCACTCCGGTTTTTCTAAAAGAATGAGCGACATATTTACGAATTTGAATACAGTTATCGCAAATTGATGCAACTGTTCGCTTTCAAATTCAACAATAATACTTACATAAAGAAAACCGAGGCTATTTAACTAATGAGGATATATTATTCATTAGCAAAAAAAAATATTTAGCGATCTGTATTATCAATATTTGTTTGTGAAATAGATACGTTATAAATATTAAAGCTTAAATTTAAATAAACACAAATGTTGTTTTTTTTCACGAAGATTTAAATCATTAGATTCGCTCTAACGCGTCATAAATAATAACGTTCATGTTTTCTTGACGATGAATAATTTTGTTTGCTTGTCTCACTCGCTCATACTGAAAATTGTATAATTATGTCGTTCCATGCGAAATGTACACATACCGACCAGTCAAGCTATACAAAACCAGTTTAAGGGGATCTCTTGATTGTACGGGAAATCTATAGGTACATAACGGTGCTATGTTATACCAACTGAAATGTATAGCTCTTAGTGTCGCCAGAATGTGTCCAAAGACATTTAAAGTTACGATAGAAAGGAAAAAATGTGAACAGAAACATAATCCACTTAGAAGAGCCAACTAATAACTGTCAAAGCAAGTGTAACTTGGACAAGTTGGCAACTTGATCATTACAAAACGTCACTGGGACTTATGATCACGTTTAATTATTGAAATGTGTTCTTTAGACAAACAAAACACCAAAATAATTTTGGAATAATTGTTTGTAATTTCAAAATATCATGTTTTTGCTGAATGCATTTGAAGTTAAATTCACGGTACCTATGTATGAAAAATGCATTTTATTTAATTTTCATCTGTTTGTCTGTTTGTGCCAGCTAATCTCCGATACGCCTGGATCGATATTTGACGGGAGCTTTACTGCAGACAGAATCAGATGGTATAAGTAGTAACATAGATTATTTTAGAACATCATCTTAGAAAAAATAATTTTGGTTTCCGTACACAAACACTTAAAACCAATAAAATGGTTAACATGATTCAAAAAGGAAAGTAATATTTTATGATAATAAATTCACGCGATTGAAAGTCGCGAGCATGAGCGAGCAAGTCTTAAACGTATTTGGTGATCACTCTGGTCTTGCTCGTCGTTCTCCTCAGTGTGAACCAAGGATAGGTATGTAGGTATAGTAAAAGTAAGTTTCTTGATGTGAACACATTTTGGGGCCACTTTAGTAATGGAATGAAAACATCTGTACCTTTAAATCTTCGTATTTTCACGGTATTTACCTATTTTGCATTTAGCGACTTGTACCTAAGTAATCAATTCCTGGGCACGTCTTCACAACTTTTAGTTCATCAATTCGTTTATTCGAAACCGGACGGTGTAAAGAAAAATACACTGAGCAACCAAATTTTTAAATACCTACGGTATTTTTACCAAATTGCATTGCAGAAGTAAAATAAAGTAAAAAATATGTGGAACGAATTCCAAAAACTTAGGCGTATGAAAGCCGGATGAAAGTTGCTCTGTGAAAAAGTTACGAAATTCTGCTCGTCTATTTATTTGGGTTTATTTTTGTGCAATCAAATTGAAAACTGTGTCTCATTCATCATCTGCATCACCTTTTTTAACGTGTGGAAATCCGCGATGGATGTCCTCTGCCATGGGATGGCGAGGGGTCTGCCAGATCTACTGATTAAAACCACACGGTGGTGTTCCTTCTTATCACTTCTGGCTGGGGTGCGGGCACACAATTGCATTCTACACAATCACCCCAACAGTGACGGTTTGCTTTCGGCAAACCTTTTCTCAGATAAAGGATGATGATGATCCCTGATCATTTGCCTAGCCTCTCCCAACTATGTTGGGACGGTTTCTAATCTAACCAGATTAAGCTGAATAGCAAAATCTACCTATTTGAGATGGTGTGACTACCTATTTGATATTAAAAAACCCTAGATACCGTTTTATATTCTAGTGTAATATATACGGTGGAACTCGTGGCTAAATAATATATTATACACATATACAGCCGCGCTTGCTCGGGATGGTCTGTGGATGCGTTTCGGAACGCACATTATGCCGTTGGTCCCAGCCAGCTGTCATTCGCACATCTTTGACTTGACAGTCGTTACCAAAGACTACAATAGTATATAGGTTACAAGCCAAGCAGTCATAGACTAATATATATAAAATGAGACAAGCAGTCAGTGACGCGAAAACGAAAGACAAAATAACTAAACGAACACTAACTCTATAGTCTATCAACCAAATTGCCTAGTCTTACGTCCTTGTTTTCTCGCATGTCAAGTTTTATGTAATAAAAAAACTTACAACTACGATATTCTAATACCTTAATACCTACGAAAGAATGTTTTTGAATATCGTAGTTTTTATGTTTTTTTTGACTCGACATACTGTTTCTTTCTTTTCTTAATATTTCTGTCCCTTCGGGGTAAAAAAAGAAGAAAAATCAGTGACGCGAAAGTCTAACAACTCTCTTACGAAGGGGTATCGTATTACCCAGTAGGTAATAACTTGGTGTGGAGGTCAGATAGACAGTCGCTCCATATTAAATGCTTCATTCAGCTGCATCCTGGTAGACTGGAAGCCGAGTCCAACATAGTTAGGAAAAGGCTAGGCAGAAAACGAGGCGCGATAGTTAAGAAAAAAAAAACTTACCTTGTTTTGTAAGAGCACTTTACTTCGACAAAACAAAACTGAAATGGCTTATTTGTTTCTCTGAAGATTTAGATAACCCACTGTTATCAGAATGATACGGGTGGTTGTTTTATTGTACAGATTAATGTTGAACAATTTGCTCTTTGAAATATCTTTTAATTTAGTTTGTTTTAATTGACTCTGTGGTTGGCGATAGCTAAGTATATGTCTAGGTAGGTATGTCCAATTTTTTATTTTATTTTTTTGGTAGCGTCACTCGCAGTTCAATTCGCTGTTGAGTTTTTTTTTTTGCTCAACCGGACTACGTCATAATAAGATGTCCTATCCTTCGATCAATTATTATTATTAATCGAAGGTCCCATCACAACAGAATCGTTAGTAAGTACCTACACTATCTCATAGATGGCGTGGAAACAAATTGACCGGACTATCTCTTCACTACCAATACTATATGTAAAGTCTAATAATATAAGAATATTATAAACCATCTATTTATGAGCACCGTAAATTGGGAGGCTACGTTTTGATTGTAAAGCGGTAGCGTATAGCGATCGCGTGAGCCCATGGGCAGTGTTCATAGGACAATTATTACTTACAAGGTGGTTCTACAGCACAACTAAACTGCGCAGGTGTTATTAGCATTAGTTTGTATACTAGTTGCTGCCCACGGCGGCGTCCGCGTGGAGTTGATAAATCTCTCACGGGTCGCTGCGGGAAATATAAAGAAAATATGATAAAATGGGTTTTTTAGTGTCATTTATTTTACTGTAAGTGATTTGTTTTATTGTCTCTTTTTCATGTACTGTTTTTTTAAACTTTGGCCCACACTAGGAATTTCTCCAGTATCGTGGGTGCGTTTGCAAACATTTAAACTCACATACACAAACAGCCACACCCGGAACAACTACCTGTAGGTCACACAACTATTTGTTCCGTGTGTTTAACCCATGACACGCGCAGCAGTCAATAAACCGTCCCGCCATTCATGCCGTCTCTGGTTTGATAATGTGAGCACAGCCTAAAATTAACTGAATGGAGTAAATTAATTTCAATGATTGTTAGAAATACTTTACACGTAGGTACAATCCACATAGTTTTGCTGGCGTGGTCGTGAAATATTTTCTCACTCTCACACAGACATGCAGATTAGAATGGATCGTACTGTACATTATCATGTCATGTTCAACTGTACCTACACACAATTATGTTTATAAATAATAAAACAGATAAACTTTTGACATCGATTCGATTAGTTATGTAATTCTTGTGTTGATTACAAACCGTTTCTGTTATATTTTTGTTTGTCACAACTTGTTTTCTAGTTCTCACTGCGTTGTTAATTTTCAGAACTTGCAGCCGCCATTTTCGCTATAGCGCGGTGCGGGTAATAGTAATGTTTTGCGATGAAATTTAAGGCGCCACCCCGAACAAAACGCCGCGCAAGCCGTTTTTGTACAGTTTTCTAGAGCTATCTACTTGTTATTTAAAACGAACTAAGTAACAAAAAAAATACATTAAACTTTGTAATCCATTATTGTAGAAATCTATTAAAGACTGCTGAGCGATAACGAACGAAACAAACGAAAACGATATGTAAACGTCAATAGATTTCAATATGCGCTAGGGTATAAAGTTGAAAATGTATTAGTGACTGCTGAGCGATAATGATTGTCGTCTGCTGCCGACTGCTGTTTGGCTATAGGGCCTGCACCATGCAACTGCGAAAAGACTATAGGTCGCTAGCGTTTTATAGACCTGCCTCGGTGTCGACACGTAGCTGTTTCTGGGGCTCTGGTAGCCACCGTTGACCGATTCTATTCCATTTCAATACAGCGCACATATTGCCATTGCAGTTGCATCAGCGGTTTCCGATTTAAAACATAATTAGAATTGCAATGGTATTATCGATGTTGCCATCAACAATAAACAAGTGTTAGTTCGGCGGAAAAAGGTTGGAGCAATCAATTGGCACAATTTCAGGCTCTCCCACTGACCTACGACTCACTGACGTTCATTATATTTATTTCTGACAGCTGCAGTCTATCAGCCACCTTATCTGAACGAACATAAAACTCATTATCATTTTGATTGATCTGTCGCCTGCATCTTTCTATAAAGCAATTTGGTGCCGATGTTGACTATTGTGCCTAATAAGAAACTGTTTGTAAATTAACTGTTTGGTCTAGGGAACTTAAACACTATCCAATGACTAGCTCGCAATATAGGAGCGACCAACGCAGTGTCAAGACTAACACATAGTTCTATAAGCTTATAAACAAACAAGAAGCGTTTCTTCAGAAAAAAGCGGTTAAGAACAGTCAGTTATTAAGAACACAATGTTTGTGTGTTTTAAAAAAATGTTTGTTGGGTTTAGATCTTTTGGCGCGTGGACAAATATGGAACTAGCGCCGCCACCAACAAAATGTTCAAAACTATTTTGTTTAATCTATAAAAGTTAATGTTGGTATCCCATTAACGTCTACAACCACTACATATTATACTGTAATATGCATAGACAAATAATAAGACTGAGATTATATTTTTAATTCAAATCATTGAGAGTCCAAAACCCAATTTTTATGTCAAATGACAAAAATCTAAAAGAAAATAGACTAGTGATGGTCCACACTGAACGGATTTTGGTCGATACTTTACGAACTATTTTTTTATATTAGCTTCTATTATAATGATTGTATGGGTAAATTAATGAATTTCCAAATTCCCTCCCTTCACTGGTGTTTTCATGTCATACTGAAAACAGCGCGCTCTAACGTGATTATATGTAACTTCGCTCGAGCTAGTTATAACAATGACCGCTTCCAAGTAGAAAAATAAACCGGCAGTATATCTTCAAAATTCTTATAGTTTCCGCTAGATAGCGCTTCAATCGGTAGGTGGAACTGTTTTACGCATCGCGCTATCACTAGACCTTCAAATGACCTTTTGTATGTGTCCTCTCGACGACTTACTATTTGACAGTACTACCAACGTAGCAGTTCGGGAGTGTCTGTGTTTCGCCGGATAAAATATTAATAAAAAGTAAGTTTATTAAATTATTCACGATCAATAAATTGTATGCATTATTTCAGCTAAATTCTCAAGAATGTTTAGAAAGTTATATAATTTACGGCTTGGTTAGTATTTTATTTAAGGTTAGAACAAGATATATATGCAATTAAGTATTGGAATAATAATAATTATTATACGTATTTTATTAGTATACCATGCTGCAAGAAGCTCTTACTTCTGCCAAATAGTTAAAACTAAATCAAAAACCCGTTGTTCAATTTTGATGACACTGTGGCGTCATACTTTTATTTTATTGCACACTTTTCAGGAATTACCGTATAAGTACTTAAGTACCTAGTAGGTAAGGAAAAATTTTAACAAGCCAATATCGCTCAATTTTCAAAAATTATAAACCTTTAACTTAAGACTGGTGGCAAAACAGGTACTTATAACCAACACTTTTTCAGGCAGGTTTCAAATGCGTTTTTTGTAAGCTTATTTTATTACAAATTTAAAAAAAAAGATACTTTTGCACATTTATTTACAATTGTACCTATATAATATTGCTAGTGCTGTGATGCTTGAAGTTTTCAATGACCTTTTTTCAAGGTCACCTTTAAGGAGAGTTCATACAAAGTCAAATAAATTGGGTGATAACTAGTATTGTTGGGAATAGCAAACATTTTTGTTTTAACTATTTATGATTTTATGAATCACGTATTTTGTTTCAGTAGGTACCAACAAATTACATCGCCACTGAAGCAAATCTGGAATCATAATCAACTGAAAAATACTATTTAATCTCTAAACCAAAAATACATCTTTTTTAAATAAATGTTTTGAAAGGAGAAGTGTTAAACTAGTCTGGCTGAATAAAAATCGATATACTTAATTTATCTATTACCATCACTTGGGGATTTTGACAAAAAAAGGTAAATGTCAAATTGATTGACGTTTTTACAGAACAAAACAAATAGACAACAATAGAAAGAATCGGAAACTTCAACAATCGGGAAACATGAGCTTCGTAATTTAATTTTTTAAAACAAATGAATTTAGAACTTGGACAGAATCAGTCACTTTTATCACGGTGAGTTTTTGATAGAACATCATTTTATAATGTCGAGTATATTTTTAAGTTCAATTTATTTCTAAGTAAAATTTTATAATCAAAATTTAATAAATACAAACACAATGGGTGCCAAAGGTAAAAAAAAGAAGGGAAAAAAGGCGCCGGAGTCAGGATGGTGGCCAGGATTTGGAACCAAGGGTAGGATACCTTTATTCCACTACCTTACAACCTATGACCAGGAAACCATAAAGTAATTAAATAAAAAGGTGTTTTGAGCGGCTATATTTGTAGAAAATTATCAATGTTACTTTTCATAATACCGGAAATGAAGTCTTCCAGGACAGGTTTAGTCTTAGGGATGGAACTCGTCTTGCAAATCTGAATTTTCAAAATTCATTAATCCCTTGAATAAATCTCTTCAGAAGACTGCAACTGCCTTTCGACTAAACATTTATTAATGCACAGATATGTTATTAATAAACTAGCAGACAAAACAATTTATGTAACCAGAAGTAGAAGCTTACAAGCAGTTAGGTAATTTAATATTCCAATTCAAATCTGTTTTTAGTTTTTGTGTAATTTCTGAATAGCAAAATGCATTCAACCATTAAACTTGCTAATCTTAACCACCAATATAGTTGCCAAGAGTGGTGATAGCAGTGATAATAAGACGCACAATCTTATTATAGAATGGTTATTGGAAGGTCGTGTTTAACATAGCATTTTCTAATATGAAATGACTACCAACTCGACTCTCTATATTGTTAGAATGTATGGTGCTAAAAATGAAACAGTGAGCTATTCATCATCACTTTCTGCCCTTATCCCAATTTACTATGTTTCTGGCACAATGTTTGACGGCACGGTTGGCGCAGTGGCTTAGCGATCGACTGCTGCGCTGCGTGTCGCGGGTTCGATTCCCGCACAGAACAAATATTTGTATGGCCTACAGATAGTTGTTCCAGGCCTGGCTGTTTGTGTATGTGAGTTTAAATGTTTGTAAACGCACCCACGATACAGGAGAAGTTCCTAGTGCGGGGCA
The DNA here is from genome assembly GCA_905475445.1 of Ochropleura plecta. NCBI lineage: Eukaryota > Metazoa > Arthropoda > Insecta > Lepidoptera > Noctuidae > Ochropleura > Ochropleura plecta. The sequence goes on along the minus strand of FR997744.1, from coordinate 11,669,397 downwards.
ACGCTTTTTTAGTAAATATTTTTTTACATATTTCTGCATTATTAACAATGCGCTTTTACAGAACACACTGACTCAAATATGACATAGTTGTGCCATGTTCACAAAACATTGCATAATTATCTAATCTCTTAATAGAACAACAATGATATCTATACTAGCTAATTAGGAAAAGAAAATATACTGTAATTAAAATTCCAAAATCTTATATTTGTTTGTTGTATAAAAGTTAAGATCTATCTTATTATAGTTTTTTTTTACATGGTTCTTCTACATTATAACAAACTTATTTCTTATTTATCAAGCAAACAAATTGAATATTAGAATATCAGCACTGACATGGCAGCCATGTTGCAGCACCATACTGAGATAGGGGGGCCTTTTGGCCGAATACAGGACTAGATTTTAGTTTTTCTTTTTTTAAATTAATATTGTTTTATTGTCTTGTCCTGTGTCAAGTCTATAAACAGTTTTTCTTTCTGTATTTAATTGAAGTCAGTATTTGTAATAAAATAGATTCTAATTCATATTCAATTTTAATTCTTGCGGCAAACTTTAAAGATTAATATTAATGGGGATTTAAACATCTGTGATATTTCTTACAGTCTCTACTTGCCACAGATGCTATAAAAATATTGTTTTGCTTGTAATCTTATCATTAGGTTTAAGCAAATTATTATTTATCAATAAATAGGTAAGGCAGTAACTATGAGCTTCTCCTATCAGTTTGAGTTTTTAATTTTATTATTGGTTGTTATAAATACTTATTATAATTTATGACTTTAAAAGATATAGAGAGACTACTGAACTACTGAATTTTAAATTCTCAAGTAGGAATGATTGACTCAAAAAGTGTCTCAGAAATTAAATACTATAAACAATGCTGTAAATAAAGATATTTATTTTATTTATTTTTATTTATAAATCATATAAAAAGAGCCCATCTCTAAGAAGATTAGAGGTATCTTCATAGAAGGCAAGAAATCCATATTATAAAAAAAAAACGTTAAAGAAATATTTTAACTAAAGATCTGAAATAGCCAATATTCCAGAAGCTGTACCTACTCTTGCTGAAAATTATGTTTGGGACATAGCTTTATAGAGGACAATTTTAAAAACGGAAGAGGTTTTTGTGGCGAGTCTTTGGTTTCCACAAGGTTTCTCAACAGAATTGTCATACTAAAGTCAATATTTTGTTTGCAGCCACTATGAGCACCTACTTCCAGTACCCAACTCCCGAGTTGCAGGAGGAGCTGAGGAAGATCGCCCAAGCGATCGTAGCTCCCGGCAAAGGTATCCTGGCCGCTGATGAGTCTACTGGTGAGTCGCCATCTTGTTTTTATCCAACATTTTATAAGTTTTGGAGGGAACTATTTTGACAGATTGGTCATTTTTTTTTATGTTGCCTTTTTCCAAAGATTACTAAGGTGTATTTTGATGTGAATACATTTCATTTAATTAATCTGTACACAGGGTAGATTAGTAAGATAGAGCTATAAGGACCTCAACCACTTTAATTACTGAAAATAGAAACTTATTGCTAACTGCATTCACAGTTTTGTTTTTTTTTATCAATTCTGTTGATATATTTTACAATGCTAATCCATGCAATTTTATAAAACAATTAAAATGCTTTTCTAGCCCAAATAAGATAAGAGTACTGGAAAAGCCAGAAATTCTAAAAGCAAATCATATTAACCATTTTATTTTAGAGTGAACTAGTTCACTGTTACAAGTCAGGATATTGTTCTGCCCGCCCTTAGTATCCTGTAACAGGCTAAGCTTGAGATTCTAATGAGGATCTTTAATCACAGGTACCATGGGCAAGCGTCTCCAGGACATCGGAGTGGAGAACACAGAGGAGAACCGCCGCAAGTACCGCCAGCTGCTCTTCAGCTCCGACGCGGTAAGCTAGTCCCATTGTCCCGGCTACCATCAATCCATCAACCAAGCCTTTTGCAGTCCACTGTTGGATTAAAGCCTCCCCTAAGTACACCACAACACTGTCTCCCATCTTCCGCATCCAGTCTGACTCTACTACCTTTGAAGATCGATGGTTCATCTATTCAGGGACTGAAAGACGGTACAGCAATGCAATAAAAAAAAAATTGCCCTACAAACTAGGAATTTCTCCTAGTATGTAGGGCATCAGGCAGGCAGGCAGGGGCTAGAAACATTTAAACTCACATAAACAAACAGCCAGACCGAAACAACTATCTGTAGGCTATACAAATATTTGTTCCGTGCGGGGATCGAATCCGCGACATGAAGAGCAGCAGTCGATCGCTCAACCATAGTATAAAGAGGGGAAGTACGATAACTTCATACAAACGCGTAGCGCGCGGCTTGTATGTGTGCGCCGTAGTATCTATGCGTCGCCGCACGCACACTAAACAAAATCTCGGCTCCTTTCGCGCTGCGCCAGTCGGGGCTAACACTGCACGAGGTTCGCGCGTCACGGCTTTTCGGCACCGCTAAACGAATAAAAAATGTCTGATAACCGCGGGAGAAAGTATTGCTGTGTGTTTGGGTGTCTTAATAATTCATCAATTCTAGAATTGTCTCAGTTCAAATTACCTATTGAACAGGAAAGGTAAGCTACTCACTTATTCTAGCATAATTCAATTTTTTACTTCATAATGAGATACCTACCTACTGACTTCTTTTTGTTGTATCAGCATATTAGTTTTCTATCACACAGAGGAAGTAGAATAGAATAGAATATACTTTATTGCACACCAAAATCTACGAAACAAAACTGTTTTACAAAAAGATGTTAAATCTAAGGTTACAATGGCGGTCTTATCGCTAAGAAGTACCGCGAGTTATCGCGAAGTAGGTAGGTAGGTAGGTCTACTTTCCCACTAGAATGTTTGTACTTTTGATCTGTCAACTGATTTACCGCTATTGCTTTGTTTACGTTTAGTTGTGCCGATTTCTCAGTATTGTAGGTATATTAACTAAGTACCTAACTACCCACAGTTATGAAATCGTAATTAAAAATAAGTTATTGACTAATTTTAAATTATATATATACATATAAAGCAAAGTTCGAATCATAACAACAGATTTGATTATAGTCTAAGAGACAGGCAGAGAGTAGACAGACAGTTTTGAATGTTGTTTTACGGTGTTTTTTGTTTAATTATAATATTTTAGTCACTTTAAAATAAAAGTAAAAAATACAACTTCTCGACCCTTGCCAATTTATAGGTACTGAATTAAAATTTAGCTAAAAGTGACAACCCTATGACAGTAGGCAATTATATCGCGAATTGGGCCGGAGATAACCTACTTCCCCTCTATTTACTTTGGCTCAACTAACTCCTTACAGTCATCAAAATAAAAACTTATAAGGTATAGCTGTATCCAGCGGTTTCACCTACTGCTCAACTTCTAAGAGCCGTACCGTGATGTGTTAGTCGTCTAAAACCAACTTCACATTATTGCCTTTCTAATGAAACCGGTTTGGGGAACTTCGGTTGTATGGTTTCAAAGTCTATAAAGATTTAAACAATTTGTGTTTAATATAAATAGATAGATACTACAATTTTATTAAGTATCAAGATTATTTTTTCTTTAATTATCTGCATGACCTTTGACTGGTTCAGGAAACGTGCGCTAAAAAACTAAAAGTAGTATGTCGTCAAGGAAATCGAGTTACAAAATGTTAATCGAATTCTGTTACGTAGTTTATTTACGGATATTTTGAGGCGTGGTTGTCGTGCCCCCAGAATAACCGGTTACACGCCTATGAAGAGGCGAATATTCTGTATAATGAAATACCTACACCTTCATTTTTATTTTTTATAAAAAAGAATCTCGTGTCACAGTGTTAGTTACCATACTTCACCGAAACGGCTGGACCGATTTGAACGAAGTTTTGTGTGCATGTCAGGTAGGTCTGAGAATCGGCCAACATCTATTTTTCATACCCTTCTCTATAAAAGGATCTGAGCAGCGGGTGAAACAGCTGGGCATAGCTAGTTTGTTTGTTTTGGTTGTATGAGATTGTATCTTATGAACCGAAAATAAGATGGAATGATAACGTGACGGTTAACGTGTTCCACGCGCGCCTAAGAGATGTCATCAAAGCAGAGGGGGCCAGGGCCACTGCCTACCGGGCTTGCGAAAAAGATACCGCGACCGCGGAACACAAAGGGCAAAATGAGCAACTTGGATGGGTTTTAGTCAGTACATGTCTGACAACGTAACGGGTGTTAACAGACAGACAAACGGACAACAGAGTGATATAAATATACAATAAGGGTTCCGTATTTTTTCTTTTGAGGTAGGTACGGAAGCCTAAAAAAGACCTCAAGTAACTTGGGACAAGGGGACGAAGATAATGCTTTTTTTAAAATTGAATGTGTACCTATATACAATATGTTATGTATGACGCAGTTGCCTGGTCACGTTTACAGGTTTATGCTATTTTCCTCTTGCAACTGACAATTACTGCGATATCTACAGAAATAATTACATCTCGGTGTGAAGGTTTGCTTTCGCATCCATTTGCATTTACCATTTTTAACAGCTGGTTCAATAAAACGTCTGTCCTTGAACATATTATTTACTGCTACTTATTAAGTTGGATAACCTGAGGTTTGTGTAAGAAAAAAAAAAGAAATGTTTTATAGCAGTGATGGTGTGAACGTTGGACTATAAGTCTCGACCAGTCTCAAGGTCGAACTTAAGACACGCACATCTGACATTTCGGAGTTATGTTCGTATTGTATCATTGCGCCAGAATTTGATTACATGCCTGAGTACAGTTTAGCCTCATAAAAGGATTTCTAATAATTAATTATTTTTATTATTCATTTATTTCAAGTAACATATACTCATTTGAGGTAACATTAAACACAAAACACAAGCATTCCAATTTCAATTAAATAGAATGTCAGAAAACAATAAAATGTTTCTGAATTATGTTCGTACTAGCTTCCGCCCGCGACTTCGTCCGCGTATCATAGTTACTTTTGGCTAAACGTTAAACCGCGTGTTGATCAAAAAAAGAAATTCTTTCTCTCCCCTTTTCTTCCCTCGCTTCTCGAGGCGAGTGACCCCATTACCATCACCAGCATGCCTACGCTAAGTCATAGGTGCTATGGCAGCATAAGAATCTGACACCAGTTTATGCACACGGTTTAGAAAGAAGCGAATCATTCAGACCTCAAGTTTGCCAACATACTTAGAAGCCAGTCGTATACAATGTGTCCGGTCACGGACTAGCGATATTCTATGTACTTATATAACAAACATTCAGGTACTTAAATTTATTAGTTAATAAAAAAAAACTACCTTTATTTTTCACAAAAAAAAGTTTACGAAACTTTCGTTGATTTGCATATACTTTAATTTTGTTTTCTAAAGTTATGAAAATGTAAGCTCATCATTTCTTAATTTAAACGATCGACGATAAATATTGTTGCCCTCTGAATAAACCTATTGTCGTCTCAGTAAGACCAACACTTTGAGAGATATAATTATTTTTTGTACACGCATAGAGAATACCTATCTCAAAGTGGCTGCCAAAAAGCGGGGAAGTGAATTAGACCCAAGTGTGTAGCGTAATAAGATATTAAAATACTCGTTACATAAGTATCTAGAATATCGCTAGCTAGTCCATGACCGGACACATTGTAAAGCTGTGAAAGTACTGTACATTGTATTGTGTATTTAAGCACTTTCTATATTTAAGCATCACTAAGACACTGAACGATGTTGCACAGATGTTAGTTGAAATGCTCACTTTTTTAGCTCGTCGACTCTAGTCACGAGATGTTTATGAGCTAGAATGAGGAAACAAAAACTTACTTATAAGGCTATTATATCCAGTATAACATGGCCTCGCTTTGTATAGATTTCCAGGACAATGAGAGATCCGTTTAAACTGGTTTTTGAATAGCTTGATAGTTCGTTGTGCGTACTTACAGGAAAAGTGCAATGTGATGCAGTTTGTCGACACTTAAGAGCTACAATGACATAAATTGCACCTGGCTTTTCTTGCGTTATTTTGCATCATTTAATTCTTATTAATTTTCATATGCACCATTTCGTCGTGAAGTGAATTTAATGACCTGCCATTTCTTTTTTTTGGAAGGAAAAGTATGGAATTACTCCTCCCGCTCTGGGCAGAGCGGAAAGGAGTGTCAGATTTGTACTGGCAAAAACTCATCCATGTTCCTTCTTTTGCCTTTAGTGTTCCGAGAACGCGGTATCATCTTCGAACCAACCCGCAGCCTTGAAATTATTTGTTAACCTAGCAAAAATTACAGACAGCGAACTTATAAAAAAAGGGGGACGTCATGTTATTGAAAGTGACCTTATTATATTTTTAGAGGTTGCCCTTGGAAAAGTGTTTTTTTATGCCTTATAACGTTTTGTTTGGTATTAAATCACGTGCATCTTGAAAGTATAAATAGACAAATAAACACGTGAAATGAAAGTGATAAACAACTTGAATTGTCTTGCATATTCTAGTGACATGATTTCTTTCTTGCCTAGATGATATTGATCCCTTACTCCCTGTTAATAAGAACCATTTTGCTATCAACTTACACCTGAGCATTTTATGCAACTAGTGCGTCAAAATAATTGTCTTTGGCAATGTGTCATAGTATGCAATGTCCATTCATAAACAGCTGTAAATAGCACCAGCTTTGCTCGTTCTTAGGATAGTATTCTAGCGTCGGTCGTGGCGCCTCTTAATGTTATTATTTCAAACGCTTGGCTTGATTGCTTTCATGTTGACTTGTCGCTTCAAATATGGTATGATAGTGGAGAGATGAATTACTTTCTGTCCTGAATTACCGGTTCGCGTTGATAGCTGTTAGTGATAATAAATTGATAAGAACAACGCACTTTCTCCTGTATAGCCCATCAAGTTTTTCCCTTTAGTCCTGTAGTCAGTATTTTGTCATATGTATCCATATAATAGGGTATTTTACTCTATATGAAAGAAATTCTAAAAATATACAATTCAGATAGCTTAGGCAATAAGCAGTCGGAAAATGTTAAATTTGGTTAATAAAATAACTAAATGAATTTTAAAATTGATTTCAAAGTTTTCACTTTTTTAGTCTGTTGTTTTACTAAGCGAAACAGTGTCCGCCATGATTATTACGTCTTATGGTCATGTAAACAAAAAGTGACAACTGTCAACTGAGCAACTATTACTATTTTTGTATTAAAAAACTTTACATTATAATTTTTATTGAAATAATACCATGGAAGAAATAAATACTACCATATAATAATACCATAAACTATAGTAAAATATACAACTAAACAGAAAGACTAATAACAGCGCATTTGTTTACATGACCAACTGACGTCATGACCACAGAGTAACATGGCGTCAAGCGATTTTGTGATTTTACGCGCGAAAATAGAAATTGTAAAATTGAAATGCAGTTTTATGGCACTTATCGATTGAAAATTTTTTTTTTGTTTTTTTTGGTGTTTTACTAGGACCCTAGGATCAAAATGAGATACTTTTTAAAAATGGGTGTAATACCGTATTGCGTGTATTTGGTGTGGGGCAACGTTTAAATAATTAAAAAATACTCACTATGGAAAACTTACTACTAAATACAATAGTGATAAATTACAGTATAATTATCTGACAACCAATTACAGGTCTTCTCGTCTATAGCTTAAGTAGTGTAAAAGTACAGTGAAAAATAGTATACATACTAGAATAATTGCGTCTATTTTCCGACCTTTTTGGGGAAGTCGGTTTATTATATTTTTTTGCAAAAAAGTTTTTATACATATCATCCTTTTTAGTTGTGGTATGATGGTATATCTGCTTTGCTGACATCTCTTTAAAACGGACGTGGAACGCTAACGCGCCGTCGACACGGCCTATCGTTGACAAATACCTCTCTTTTCGTTAATCGCAATTGTTGAAGGACTGCAAAATTGCTGATAACTTAACTCACTTAACTGTTGACTGATTAGAACGTTACCGACATACTCATACAATGTTATTAACAAGAATAAATTACCTACCAAGATAAAAAAAAAACATCATCATTTTCCTGCCCTTGTCCCATTCTATTTGGGGTCGGCGCAACACGTTTTCTTCTTCCATTCTCCCCTATCAGACGTCACTGCATCATATACTCCTTTCTCTTTCATATCATTCCTTACACATCCATCCATCTTTTCTTTGGCCTTCCTCTCGCTCTCCGTCCATCAACATTCAGATCCACCACTCTTTTAGTCACATAAAAAACACTTAACGTTAATGGATCAATTGGGTTGTAATTAGGTGAACTAGGAAACAGACAAGTGTAATTTCATTTTTGTAAGTGATTACATTACATAACATTACGCCTGTAATCGCTGTATGGTTAGACAGAGGTGTACCTAAAGGTAGTGATTGTATTAAAGTGTTTACTAGACGAAAATATACTTAGTATACGAAAATATACTTACTTAGTGTAGATTTTGCCCTTGGCTTCGCTCGCGTTAAATTCGGGGTAACACAGTTCCCCTTGCCTGATTTGCAGGTCTGTAGTTTTTGCCCTTGCGCCTTATTTATTGTAATAGCTAAGCTAAGTTTTCCCTTTTCTTTCGTCTTTCTCCCTCATATATCACTTATATCTCACTTAAAAAATTGCCTATATCCGTGTCCAGGGTCCCAAATTATCTCTGTACCAAAATTCATCAAAATCGGTTTAGCCATTTAGGCGTGAAGATGTAACAAACAAACAAATATACTCACTTTCGCTTTTATTATATTAGGAAGGATTAACTTTCTTCTGGCTTACCAGAAAATCGCCTAATACTTTTGAAGAAATGCCTCTATCCAATTTGTTAATCCAGGCCAAGAATAAAATAAGTACCGGGACAGCTATTAGAGGCTTTTAAACAAAACTGCAAAACCTCAGCACGCCTGACACGATTCTATTAAAAAACCGGCCAAGTGCGAGTTGGACTCGCGCACTGACAGTTCCGTACAAAATTGCACCATAAACGGCCATATCTTTAGACTGCGTAGACGTAGAGGGTCGATTTTAATTTCAACTCGTTCCCGAGATAAAGGGTCTTGACACACAGACGGTTAACATAGTGATCCCACAAGGGTTTCAGTTTTTCCTTTTGAGGTACGTAACCCTAAAAACCTCGATTTAGAAACATCCGAAGCTAAGCTGAGATAGCTATGTTTTGATCTGATATAACAATATCCAAACAACTCCATATGACATCAATTAAGCCTCGTCGTTTTGCTCATTGTCATAAATTCTTAACTATCAAGTCCTACAGCTGACTCCTCTTTCAGGCCCTCTCCGAGAACATCTCCGGCGTGATCCTGTTCCACGAGACCTTGTACCAGAAGGCTGACGACGGCACCCCCTTGGTGGGTCTGTTGGAGAAGCGTGGCATCATCCCCGGCATCAAGGTCGACAAGGGTGTTGTGCCATTGTTCGGATCTGAGGATGAGTGCACCACTCAGGGTAAGTTATTCTTACGGATGGGAAATCATCAAATAACTTTCCCCGCTCTGGGCGGAGCGGGGGGGAGAGTCTAGACTTAATGGCTAAAACCCACCATTGTTTTGCCTTTTATGTTCCTGGGCCGCGGTAACTCTTTTGAACTATCAGCAACCCACTCAAGGTGATCTGGATAAAGTTTTGCTGTCATTTTTTTAAATGTTTGAAATTGATACGCTTAGAAGGTTCAAAATGAAAACATCATCAAAATGAGCTAAATTCAAGATGTAAGTGGTCCCTTCCCATAAAACAAGCATTCTGTGAGAACATCAAACTATAGAAATTCTACGCAAAAAATATTGGCTATGGAACAACTTTTTTTTTGTGAAAAACTTGATACCAAGGTTTTTGGCCCGGAACAAAAACAATCGCAATGACTGGAAAAACAATCAAGTGTTCGTTAAGATCTTTTTACAGTCATTAAAAGTAAGCAGCAACAAATGCGCCGCAAATGTCGCATTTAACTGTAGTTAGTCAACTTGACAGTTTTCGGTCGATATTGCTATGCATTATGAATTCGACTTCGACTTGACCATGCGATGCTTTCAATTTGAATAAATAAATGCATCGTATGAAGCTCTTTAAAATAGTTTGCTGTCCCTGTTTCGTTTTTCTCAAATATTTATTTTGGTTGGAGAATTCAGACAACAGTTACGTTGTTTTTGATGTCAGATACCAGAAACTGGCCAAATTATCGATGTCCATGTCAGAACTGGTTTTGCGAGCTTCCAACTAAAAATTACACAAGCATTTTTGACATTTTGATTTGAAAGTACAATTTTTTTTTTCATTTATTTGTGAATATACGCAGTTATACATTGAAATTTTATACTAAGTTTTGAATGAACAAGATGTATAAATGTATAACCTACGACATTATCCGCAACATATTAAAAGTTATATATGTATGAGCTATTCAAAGCTGTTAAAAAAACCGCATTCAAATCGGATCATCCGTTTGGCAGCTACGATGCCACAGACAGACACATACACATTTACACACACAGACACGTCAAACTTATAACACCCCGTCGTTTTAGCGTCGGGGGTTAAAAACAGAAAAGTAGTACAAGTGAACTTAAATATAAACATAGACAGGCATGCAATTATTTGCTGGTTTAACATAAGTAATACATCACAGATAAGGCAAATCATAAACTCATTAGAGTTTTACCATAGATATCAGAAAAGAGTTTTTAATATTCCTATGAGTTTAACCTTGCATCATAATCATCGCCACAAACCTTTTGCTTAACTAAAACATAACATAGAAATCATGTTTTAGAATAGAAAATCACACCTAGAAGACAAGAAAATAAAACGTAACAATCGTAACACTGAAATTATATAAATGTCGTTAAAATATGGCTGATTTAATGGTTTGCTCAGAGTAGGTAAAGATAATAATTATTATCAACGTAAGCACCAACTGTATGATTATTATGACATTATTATCTTCAGAATAGGGATTTGAGCGGGTGACAGACAGCACTTACAAACTCTTTGATAGTTTTCCGTTGTATGTTTTGTTGGATAAATAAGTAATACGGACAGATTGCAATGTTCAAACACGTAGCTCTCTCAGTTTTATGTCACCCTAGTCACTTTGTAATCTAAACCGGCAGAAATAATAAATCGATAAGTATTTAGTTTTTCTCTTCATCATCTGCCTAGCCTTTTCCCACTTATGTTGGGGTCAGTTCCAGTCTTCCCGGATACAGCTGAATACCAGTATTTTACATGGAGCGACTGCCTATCTGACCTCCATAACCCACTTAGTACTGGGTAATACGATACCTCTTGGTAAGACTGGTTGTCAGACTTTCGGGACACTGACTAGCTGTAACGACTGTCAAAGATCTAAAAATGACAGCCGGGACCAACAGCTTAACGTGCTTTCCGAGGCACGGAGGTAACTCGGTATGTAACGGGTGGTCACCCATCCACAGACCAACCTAGGCAAGGGCGGCTTAACAAAGATCAACCTGAGCGGCTGCTATTGCTTATTGTAGTTAAAACTGTTACGATCTTCCAAACGAAAAGTTTATTCAATGTCAAATCAGAATTCTAGCTATATCATTGAAGTTTTAAAAATATATTTTGCATATACATATATTGCAAAATCCGCGTTACGTGGGAAGTAGATCTCCTGTGCGGTTTCACCCGCTCCCGTGGGTACTAGCGTGATGTTCCAATGAATGTGATAATGTAGTTTATTAATGGCAAAAGAATTTCTGAAATCGATCCAGTAGTTTTTGAGTTTATACATACAAAAAAAAAACAAATCTTTCCTCTTTATAATATTAAGTAGTGTAGATTACTTTTAGATTGTAAACAGGTCTATAATAACCATATACTAACAATGCATAACGATATCTTGGAATAAATTCGTTACTAATCGTGAATAAACATTTTTATCGCCGACTGGCTGACCTTTTGGACCATCTTTCGAGAAAACAAATCAGACAGTACTCCAACTCATTAACAATATGTTTTAAAATCTTAGTAATTTGACATCAGCATTATGTATTGAGTTACTGCTAAGATACGTCGGAGTATAACCCTAAACTTTTCTATATCCCTGGTACTCTCCGGATCTGCAAAGCCCAAAAAGACTTGGCACTGATTCGTGTGGACAAACCGCTAGGAGAGCAGGGGTGTATAAAATTTATTAAACGGGGTACTCTTACCACCTAGGTACTCGTTCAATCAATTTTACATTGTATTATTTATTTATTTAATGCACAGAGTATAAATAGTTACACGCTAGGCTTGCAACTAGTGAGTACATGCCCCATGTTAGGGTGCAGAATATAAAAATAGAATGGGTGCTGAGTATCGATTAGGTATTTTTATAAACATAGTCAAAAATGTGACCGTGTTACGCAACGAGACCGAGGGGGCTCGGCTTTTATCTCCTCTTATCTTCTACAAAAGTTCGTAAACAACTGATTGCTTAATGAGAGTAGATATCCTATGTATTTGAAATAATGAGGTAGACAAAGGTGGTTATGTCGTCCTGGTATAATTGGCACCCGTTTATTACCTCCACATCATTAGAAAAACTGATAACCTTGCTTTAATCAGATGGAAGATCAGAATAGCCGTTAAAGCAGTAAATAAGTCGACTGTTCGTTTGGTATTCTAGAATGATTTTATTAAAATCGTCAAGGCTGGGCTACTTCACCCGACGTGTTTTAATTAAAAATAATTCACTCTCAATTGATATTACTGGTCCGTCTAAAACTTGAGTTTGTTGAGTTTGGTGAACAAAAAACTAAACCATGTTTTTAAACACCAATACAAGATATTATTATTTAAAAAAATGTTGTTAGTTGTAAATGGTTTTTTTTAAGATAACCATCACACCTTATCATACTGTTTTTTAAATTATTGTTGTCGTTATCCTCGTAGTAATATATTATTTGGCCACATCATCACCAGTTGTACATTTTGTCGCTGATAGTAACGTATTTTTCTAATGATATTCATCATTTCATCAGCCTAATGACACACCCCCAAAAGTTGATGATAACATCTATGTTGGAGGTGTGACTAGGCAACAACTTGCAATTTTTGATGACATGAAAAAGCACTTCAGATTATAAATCACAAACAATAAATATATGTTTACTCGGCTAGGTTCCAACTGTTGTCTGAAATTCAACGCATACTAGGAACTAAGTAAACACTACAAATATTTGATATTTTTCAATAGGACTCGATGACCTGGCTCAGCGTTGCGCCCAGTACAAGAAGGACGGCTGCCACTTCGCCAAGTGGCGTTGCGTGCTCAAGATTGGCCGCTTCACTCCTTCGTACCAGGCGATCATGGAGAACGCGAACATCTTGGCTCGCTATGCCTCCATCTGCCAGAGCCAGCGCATCGTGCCCATCGTTGAGCCCGAAGTGCTGCCTGATGGTAAGTTAACTTTTATTAGATCATGTTACCCTAGTACTTATTTTTTTTGTATTTTAATTTTAGAATTTTCTTAAATAACCTTTTGGTAATAATAATTACTGAGCTCCTTTCTATTTTATATTGTAACTAGTACATAATTATGTACATCAATAAAAGGTTAATAATCTGTTTTCTAGGTGAACACGACCTAGACCGCGCCCAGAAGGTGACCGAGGTTGTCTTAGCCGCCGTTTACAAGGCGCTCAGTGACCATCACGTCTACCTTGAGGGCACCCTCCTCAAGCCCAACATGGTGAGTCGTCATGTTTGTTCTACTTTAGAACTCCTAAACTCTTCAGATCCCCGTGTTATTTGACTGCAACATCAATGCTTGTATTCCTGGTACATTTTCGTCCTTTAACAGCTGGTTTTAGTAAAATAAGTTTTATTAAAATTGTTTGTTCTCCATTGCTCTCCAGGTGACCGCTGGCCAGAGCTGCAAGAAGACCTACACTCCCATGGACATCGGCCGCGCCACGGTCACCGCTCTGCTCAGAACTGTACCCGCTGCCGTTCCCGGTATGTATCTAGTAAAGCATTTCTATTTTTTTTAAAGCAGTAAGTCTGGCATGCATAGTTTTAAAAGCTGTCAACTTCATTTTCCCAGTCTAACGTTTTCTTACCTCATCTTTCCCAGGCATCACATTCCTTTCTGGAGGTCAGTCCGAGGAAGAAGCGTCAGTGCATCTGAACGCCATCAATACTGTCGAGTTGAAGAGGCCGTGGGCCCTCACCTTCAGCTACGGGCGTGCCCTCCAGGCCTCCGTGCTCCGCGCCTGGGCCGGCAAGCCCGAGAACGTGCTCGCTGGACAGCAGGAGCTCATCAAGCGCGCTAAGGTGACTTGATTGTACTAGGAGGTTATGTGGTGAAGGATATACTAAATTTTGAAAGTTACCAGACTAGAATGAAGCGTCGTCTGCAGATTAGGAAAGTGTGCCATAATTTTTATACTGGTACTGATTGGTGATACTAGGAGGTTATGAAGCGAAGGATGTGGTTGTAACAACAGAAACTGCAATGTCGTGGGGGGGAGGAAACTAGTTTGCAAGCACGACGACCAATCAAGCTATAAAAAACCAGTTTTGCGGATCTTTCATTGTACTGGAAATCTAAACAATGCGAGGCCATGTTATCCTGGAAATGTACAGCGAAAAATGTTTTACATTACGACCGTAATCAAACTCACGCAGTATTTCTTACAGTGCTAATAGGAAGGTAAGTTGACTATTGACCAATAGCAAAGAGGCAAAACAAAATACTACAGTTCAGAATACAATTTTGCACGTTTTCTAATAGTAATGCAAAATGCATCCATTATAGTTATGCATGTACATTTGTGATGTCCTGTATCCGTCCTTATGTGTGACTAATTAGCATAGAATGTACTTGTTTTAAATGCGGCCAGTGTCAAACATTACCTTGAAACCAATAATGGTCTATGGTGGTACAAAATTCATGGTGACAGTTGTCGGGATATTCTCATCATTGTGTCAATATGAAAATGTAATGTTTTGCACTACCCGCATATAAAAACCATCTTAACCTTTTGAACGCTAGAGCATAAACGTAAACGCTAGCGCGTGCCCTCCACGTCAAGACACTCATTCTACGTACAGACGCCTGCACATCAAGCTACTACAATCTGTCAGATTTCTTTGATAGATTTTCGACTTTATTTCTAAAGTATTAGGTTCAAGGTTCATTGGGAAAAATTGACAGTTTTGGGTAGCTTGACCTGCAGGCGTCTGTACATATTTGTGTCGTTGGTGTTCAAGGCACGCGCTTGCTTGCCACATTTCGCATACTTAGATCGAAACTGAGATAACTCAAAACAGGCAATTTTTCAGGAGAGGAAAAATGCTTATATAACTTGTTTGTTTGTTTCGGAAGTTATGATCTTGAAATTTATTTTAGATCATAGAAAATAAATATTGTAAAATGTCACTGTTAGATAGTCGCGTATGATCACCGAGCGGTTGAATGCAAGAGTAACTAAAATTCACGATTTTTGAGTTGCTTTAGTTTAGATCTAGGTGTGCGATAAATGTGTCAAAACTCTGTTAATAACTAGAAATAGTTTACTAATCAACGATTTTTTTCCTCCAATCCTCACAATTCAACATTGCACCAACGACGCTGCACTCCTGCGCATCTTTAACCCACCAATCACGTGTCGGCTCGGTGATTCTAAATCCAAACATCTAAATTTGGAACGAATGCGTTCTCTTGCCAATCGTGACGTCACAGGCTAACGGTCTGGCCTGTGTTGGAAACTACGAGGCTGGGTCCATCCCATCGTTGGCCGCTTCCAAGTCTAACTTCGTCAAATCGCATGCGTACTAGAGTAGCATAAGTTAACCACACACCAATTTTAAAATATAATACACAGCGCAATCATTTGATTTTTTTCATAGACAAGTATTTTTTTTAAATTTATGTATCATTGACAATAAAATATGGTGTATGGTCGGCTTAATATTTGAATGGATTATGAACTTGGCAGATAGAACATTACACCTGTAGAAAAACCAATGCAGACAGGTCTACCACTTTTAAGTGACTTTCTTATGTTGTTACTGCCTATTTCAACGTCTGAACAATTATTTATACTAGATAAACATTTGAACTAAACATCTACTTTTGCGACAAAATGAATTAGCTTGAATGTCGCATTAATTATTATTTGTTATTGTTATTATTTGCTAAATATTTTATATTTGGACTTTTTACATTCCACGCAAGTTTTGATTGAAGTCTTTTTTTTTAAATGAGAAATTAAATTTAATCAGTAAGGTTTTAAATCACAAAATAATATCTCGAATTGTGATTCTTAAAATGGCATTTATTTTTTGTTCGATAAGTTTTTCAATATTTTTTATTTTATTCGTAAGCTAAGTTGTTTTATCATGAATAATATTAATGAAAAATTTTAAACAGATGACCCTAACCAATTTTAATCATTTTTGTTTAGTTGTATTATTTGTAAAATTATTTTTACATTTTATTTAAATATTTTACAAACATTACACCGAATCTTAACATTACCCATAAACATTACGTTTAAAAATAGAGTAAGAAATGGTCGCCGTACGAACGCAGTCAGAGAGAAGAAAGCAGCCATTTGCAATTCTATTTTTATACGTATTCTAGTTTGCATGTACATGTATCTAATTTGTAGAATGCCTGAATAGTGTGTAGTACCAACACTAATTGCTTTGTGTGCTTGTCATTGTTGAAATAAATAATAAATATCGTTTGCGTTTGTGTTTATTTCACCTTTTAGTTGTAGTTGTGTTTTATGTAGCTGTAGTACATCATGTTGCTGTAATGGTAATACGTTCACATACATTTTGAAGGTCTAGTCTAATAACTATCTGTGCCCTGCGGATTCACCCGTTGGCTCAAAATGTCGTAGAGTCATGTTATATGGCCTATGACACCCACAAATAAGATACAAGAATTTTCAAAATCGGTTTTGTAGATCCAGAGATTACCCCCTACATTATCATAAACTTTACCTCCTTATAGTATTACAATAGTCTAGCTTTCGCCCGCTACTTCGTCCGCGTTGCTTAGTTACTTTGGGCTACAGCTAACTTTAACCTACGTGACGATCGAAAATAAAATATCTTTCTCTTCCCTCTTTCTTACCCTTATCACACTTTTTACTTTTTAGCCTATGTCCCTCTCCAGGGTCCCAACTATCTCTGTACCAAAATTCATCAAAATTGGTTTGGCCATTTAGACGTGAAATCAACAGTAGTTGACTGATCCTGGTGAATTCTCGACACCGTAATCTGACAGATGCTAAGTATTCGTATGGACATGCCCGTGTCCGGAACCACTTCTGCGCTCTGTCCTTGCCAGTTCGACCTTTATTAATCCTCACTGTATTTTTGAGCACTTTAGTAGTTTAAACCTTTAATAGATTTAATAGATTTTTTATAAGTTCCCTTTTTCATGAGCCTAGCCTTTTGTCGTTCAAATCCGTCATATAAAAAGCGCTAAAGCGAGAAACATTTTACGAATGCACGCTAAGTAGTGCTCGAGTCTTGGGTTCTACAATTTATGGTCTTTCGAAGTGAGAAGCTGATATCAACAATCTTCTAATGCTGGGGAAGTTTCTGACTCCAAACGATTTCTGGTAGTTTCTGTGACTGGTTGACCAAAATAACAACAATTACCTTTCCGCATGTTACCTTTAGCATAAAACCAGTGCAGACAATTGTTGGTGAACCAATAAAAAAAAATACTACCGGTCAAATAAGTTGACATGCTATTTTGACAATTCTTACATGAAGAAGCTTTCAGAAAAAATGTTCATGTTTGATAGCATATTGACATAGTTTTTAGCAACATGTAACCTGTAATAGAATCGAAAGCTGCTTCGGTTCATTCTGAAATTAAGGGCAATTTCAAATAAGCGTTTGTTTTTGCGCGTATGAGGTTATATCCCCCACTACAATGCTGCAACTTTTTAAATAGTTATAGAGCCGGATATGGTTTATTTTTAAATGTCATCTCGCTGTCCAGCTATGAGGTTGGGGTCTACTTAACCGGTCAATCCTGTGGATGCCTGATAGGCGAGGGCGCACGGAGAAGTGTGTCTGCTCACGCTTTTAGTCACAGTTGCAGGTGTGGCAAAAGGCGCACTCACCTTTAAGCGCCTGACAGCGGCTTTCAAAAACTAGATTATACGCGCCGAAATTAATCTGAAACCGCCCTAAGAGAAAGCTTGACATCACGCTGCCTGGTCCCCTATCCTACCCTAAACTGGGCCAAAGCACTACAGACCAGAACCTTTTTTTTAGAACTCAATAAAACTTTCGATTACGCACTTTGGAAAAAACTACGGTTTCATTTTGAGAAAATAAATAAGTACCGATTTTGCCACTGTCTATCTATGTCAGTCAATCAAGATGAGTTAAAATAACAACATTCTAAATAGTTGAAAAGCTACACATATGTACAAGTCTACAACTATTTTTTATCTTTAATAAGTATTAATTTCGATGAATGTATTAATTTCGGGTCTTATCGAATCGACCTTGATATTTTATAATATTTGGCAAATATTTAAAAATTACCAGTTAGAAAAAAATATTATCAATTTTATTTTGGGTTATTTTTTAGGCTAATATGCGCCATGCTATCCTATTAAGTAAAACAAAATAACTAAACTAAATTAAGTTTGATAAATTAATTTGAATTCTGCAGGTTTCTTTAAACTTTTTTTACCTGTGGTACAACTACGGATCGTACACCGTATATTTCTCGTACTATGAGAGATCCGAATAAACTGGTTTTGTGTAGGTCGATGTGTGTACGTTTGAGCCCAAATTGGACTTAACTGTGTAATGAGCAAACTATCTCGTCTGTGGTATTGAATTGAAAAAAAAAGGTGTGATAGAGCTGTTTAACAAACAAAGATATTTTGCAGTTTCGACAACTGTGTATGTTTTTTTAGGAATTGACACTTGACATTATCTACTAGCTACTGTGTTTTAATAATTCGTTTTGTAAACCTATATGACTCAAAGTTGCCATTCAATGTAATAATCCAACATGACTGAAATCCTTTTTTTCTGTTTAATTTCAGGGTAACGGCCAGGCGTCGCAGGGCAAATACGTGGCGGGATCAGTAACAGGTGTGGGCGCCGAAGCCGGTCTTTTTGTAGCAAACCACGCGTACTAAACGCACAACACAACATTCTCTACACATTGGCGCTAATACACCTAGATCGTCGCTACGAGAATATCCGCCAAGCGCCACAGAGTATAGACAAAATTATAACACGCTAGCATTATTTTGTTTCGGTTATCGCGATAAAGATAACAGACGGTTTATTTCACGTCTGTCATTCAACCGAGAATGTCGCCCTTAGTTACATTTATTCGGTCTTCGCGCCGAGAATGAAGTTCCATTTAAGAAGTTTATAACTGGCGCGAAAGGTTTAGAGGTTGTAAGGAAAATGTTAATTTTAAGACACAACATACTATTCTCAAATTGCTTCTTGTATGTTTATGCATACGTATTGGTAACTAGACCTAGATTTGAAGTTATTTATTGAAAAACATCTAGAAAATTGTATTTAATAGTCGCATTAACTGTAGTGGTTGAAAAATAAATGTTGTTATTATGATATTGTGAAAAAAAATAGATTTTTGATATTATAATTTATTTACAAAAACGGAACATGGTACCTATACAACAAAATGTTTATTTTTAAAATCAGACCATCATGTAAGTTAGTTTTGTATCTATTGATTTTTAAATATCATTATTTTTTAGTTTGTAAACTATTTTGATATTTTAAGAGTATAAAATTATATTTATCTTTGATCAGGTAGTTTTGTTTCATTTCATTAGATGTTTATGTATTTACTTATTTAGAAAAACCCTCATCAAGAAGATTATGATGACAACAAAGTCCTGCTGATTTATGATACCTATCTAAAAATATGGAAACTATACCTATCCTTTTCTTGACACTTTTCTTCAGTTGCTCTGAGTTTTCTTTTCTCGTCTGTGTTCTTTGCAGTAGTGGAAACAGACAAGTTTTCATTCTGTAAAGTGTCTAAGGTACCTGGTTGCGATTTACCCTTGTAGTATGTTGGCACCCGGATGAAGTGGGAAAACCACTGAATGTGGCTCTATTCAGGGAGTCTAAAACGGTCCCTTCAGGAGAATCATAATAGGAAAATAATATGAATCACATGATGTGAATTATCACTTTCTGAACGTTTTACGAGTACCGTCATCACTTTCTATCAGGTGAGATAGTGGTCAAACGCGAGCCTATCAATAATAAAAAAAAAAAAAAAAACCGTAATTTAATATTATTACCAGTTTCCGCCTGCGACTTCGTCTGTGTGGCATAGTTACTTTGGGCTAACGCTAACATTAACCTGCGCGATGATAAAAAAAAAATCCTCCTCCCCCCTTTCCTTTCCTCTTTCTCCCCCTTTTCTCACTTAAAAAAAACCCGTCTCCATGGTCCAAACTATCTCTGTGCCAAAATTCATTAAAATCGGTTTTGCCATTTAGGCGTGAAGACGTAACAAACAAACAAACTCGCTATGCAATCCCACTATGATTCTGCATAAGCGGCCATTTTAGACCCCAGGTCGTTGCCCTCGCTTATCTTATCGATTCAATTTATTTAGGTTAATGTTTAACCGTTCGTTCGCCACGTCCAAAATTGAAAAGCGTGCTCCCACCGCCGACTCCATGCTACAATTTCATCCAAAAACATTTAAAAATCCCGTCATGTTGTGACCGTGGCTTGCCGGACACATTTTGCTTTGTCATGTATACATGATTGTGGGGGTCAAAAGGTTAAGCCCAAATTCAATTTATCTAATTGCAATGGTTTGTGGTTGAATTGTGAGAAATCAATTGCTAAAACTCTTTTAAATAAATTTAATTTAATGCGAGGAACCTTTGATGTTTCAAGATACTTAGGTATAGCAATGTAGGCCCCTCTCTTTCTGGCAGAGCCACTACGTCGTATTTATTTAAATTTTCATGCAGGTATCTCAAAACTAAGAACATCACATTTTAATTATCTTTTCTGAATTCAGGGATCGTCCTTGCCAAACGAGGCTTATAGGTCGATCGGCTCTTGTGTCTACTGGCATTATTAAATCACTCGCATCTCATTACATTTTACTTTGTCTCATGATCATCAGTCTATCCTTTACCTAACTATCCTGCAATCTGAATCGGATGCAGCTGAGTCCCAGCATTTTACTTGCGAGATGCTGCCTATCTGACCTCCATCACCTGGTTTATACTTACTTGGCAATATGTTAATCCTAGGTTTAATCGGTGACCATAAATTTAAAAAAAAGATTCCGACGAATTGAGAACCTTCTCCTTTTTTAGGGTTCCGTAGTCAACTAGGAACCCTTATAGTTTCGCCATGTCTGTCTGTCCGTCCGTCCGTCCGTCCTCGCTTAATCTCTGTGACCGTTAGCACTAGAAAGCTGAAATTTGGTACCAATATGTATATCAATCACGCCGACAAAGTGGTAAAATAAAAATTGGACAAAAATGTTTTATTAGGGTAGCCACCCTAAATGTAAAGTGGGAAGTGATTTTTTTTTTAATTTCAACCCTAACGTGTGATATATTGTTGGAAAGGTATTTAAAAATGAATAGGGGTTTACTAAAATCATTTTTTGATAATGTCAATAATTTCGGAAATAATCGCTCCAAAAGTAAGAAACAATGTGTCCCTCTAACTTTTGAACCATAAGTTTAGAAAATATGAAAAAAATCTGAAAAGTAGAACTTTATAAGGACGTTCTAGGAAAATTATTTTGAACTTGATTGACACAACAGTTTTTGTACAAAAAAGACAAAAAGTTGTACAAAATAATTTCTGGACTAAGTTTGTAGTATAATCGTATATGCAAGCATTTTTTTAACTTCGTTTAAGTACATATTTTATTATCCTGAACGTATTTTTTTTCAAACAAAAAAAGAATTATTGATATCGGTTCTTGCAATCCAAAATTACCTCCTTGCACGTCTTTGTAACCCAATTCCCCGAGAGATGGCGCTGTAGGTACTTATTACTTTGGATCGGGTATTACCGAATTGTTCGGTTGGTCTCTCCTTGGCGTTGGCGGTATCTTATAACTACATAGAACTGCTATCAAGAACATGCTAAGGCAATTTAGAACAAAACTAAAATTCATTTTTTAACACCATCAAAATGTTAAGGTAAAAACCAGTTCATAAATGGTTCGATAGATGGCGTTGCGTAATGACGTAATTTTTTTAAAAGTCGATGTTAAGATTGTCCGTGCTTTCATGACCTACCGTGGTAAAGAACACTTATTGTGACGGACGGGAAACTACGGAACCCTACACTGAGCGTGGCCCGTCACGCTCTTGGCCGGTTTTTTTTACTGTTTTTCTATATACAAATAACAGCGAACGGATTTACGTGCTTTTCGAGGCACGGAGGAAACTGTATGTAATTGGTGATTATCCATCCATGGACCAACCAAGGCAAGCGCAGTTTAAACAAAAAATCGATCCTAGCAGCTTTTATTATTTTGCCGTGAGCTCCCTCTTGAAGTTTGCTCATAAAGTCTCGAAATTTAACCAAACAGTTTGTTGAACTATGACACGACTGTCCCCATTACAAGAACCTGTACCTACTAAACTCTAAAAACCATAGTTTGTGTCTAACTCGTCTCGACAGTAAGGTGGAAAGTTTTTCCAACGCTCGAACATTAGTATGCAGACGAACTGTATTGCTTGATGAACCGTTTAATTGAACTATAGTCTAGAGTCGCGCCAGTCACTAGCTAAACGAGTAAGGCTGCGTTACCAGAGAGCTGTGCGAGCGACAGATGTAGGTACGTGTGAAATTAAAAGTGCTCCATCCTCCATTTTGGAGCAAGTTTCGATTTTGTTCAGAAACGAGTGGCGTTACAGAGTTAAGAAAAAAGAAAGAAAATATTTATCTGTCGCAGGGACATGATGTAGTTAGGTACCTGCATTCAAAATCTCGAAAAAAATACACTTAACGCATAACAAAAAGACCGGGCAAGTGCGAGTCGAACTCGCACACCAAGGGTTCCGTACAAGCTTGAGATATAAACGGCAATATCTTTTGAATGGGTATAGAAGCAAGGCGGCCCGCCGCCTCGCCGGAGATCGTGCGGTAGCCTCGGACCAGCCTTATATGGCTACCACATCTTGGCACTTTGAACTGTGAAAAATCAAACCTCCAAGTACGCGGTCAACAGTTATGGCTGTTTTTGTCGCAAGCTTGTACGAGTACTTAAAAAACCGGTCAAACTCGCGCTTGATCGGTTTTTAAGTAGGTATCTAATATTTGTTGAAAATGCACACGCGCATTTAATGCTAGCTCGCTTATCCCACTTATACAAGTTGTACAACAAACACCACAGTACGCGGCCTAGGACAATGGGAAAATACCCAGAAGTTACTGTATAGGACTTACTTAGGGAAAATAATGTTAAAAATTAAAATATTGGTTTCATTTAGAAGTGGTATAAGTCTTATCGGATAACTCATAATCACAAATGAAACTTAAGAAAAAATTAATTGCCTACGATACCGTAAAATTACCATATTGTTAAATGTACTAGTAACGTTATTGGGAAAATACTCGATTGGAGTAAGTTTCTAGAAACGGCACATTGCTAGCGGTTACCCCTACTACCTAATATCAATCACGCCTGGCGAGCTCCATCACCAAGTCCAATCCCACGACCCCAAGACTGAACCCCTAATTCGCCGCCCGGGCAAAAAACCTACCCAACATTCTTCCATCTTTATTTCTAATCCATTTCCTGGCAATAATTTGTAAATTTTGTTCCAGCATTTGAGTCCAGCACTCGTATGCGGTACACAGATCCAAGTTAACATCTGAATCTGCTATTGCTATTATATTTACTTGTTATTTATTTTCTTAGGAATAAATGATTTGATCCTTTTAACTTTAATCGTTATTTGTTTTTAATTTCATTTAGGGGTTCTTCTGACTAATTGCCTCACGACATTTTGTCGCAGGCAAAATCTATCTCCCTGGTATATATATGTATACTTGTCTCTAACCAGTTTCAGTGTGAACTATTCCTTAGACTGAGGTGTCTAGCTAACCATTCCATATGTAAGCGCGCACAATGAACCTTCCAATAATTTAAAAACCTTAAGCCGGTATTTAATTAGCATCCCTATCAAAATAAAGAATGTTCCAATTCTGACTCGAAACTACAGTATCTTTTTTATATACTAGTAGTCTAGTCGTATGCTGACCCATGTAGGCCCGTTCATCTAGGGGATGAACGGGCCTACATGGGTCAGCATACGGTCCACAGTTCAAAATGTAGGTATACCCATCTAGGTATTGAAGATTAGGTGTCAGAGAGGGGCAAAATACACAGTTAATATTCAACATTCGGAAAACCAAAATAAAGAAATACCTTTTGGAATGGTTTTTATCCAGAAATAAAATATTCGCAAAAGTAATTTGATGAATCCAAATATGCTTTGCTGTTGTTATTATACGAGAGATCAAAAACCTTCCTTATATTTTTACTGTTTTTTTTGTAAAAAGAGGGCAAATAGACCTAGGTTTTGGTCCAGTGATAAACGGCCCCAGAGGTCGTAGGTTTGTACCCAGGCATGCGTTTTTTTCCCTCTACTCCAGTGCCGGATTTATACTGTTCATGAGCTACCTTGAGGAGCTCATGGCTAGATAGTACATCCGCCCAGGTCGATCTGCTGGTTAAGCTGCGCTAACCTAGGTTAGTTTGTAGATGGATGAACTATTACACACCAGAGTTTCCTCCTTGTCTCGGTAACCTCGTTAAGCCGTTAGTCCTGTCTGTCATTTTTGTAGATCTGTGACAGTTACTGTTATTACAGGTACAGGTAGGCAGTGGCCCGTAAGTCCGGCTAACAGTCTTACCAAGGGGTATCGTATTATAACCCAGTACTAACAGGGTTGTGAGAGTCAGATAGGCAGTCTCTCCGTCCTACTAATCCTCTTACTAAATAAAATACTAGCTTTTGCCCGCGGCTTCGCTCGCGTTAAAATCGGGGTAACACTGTTCCCCTTGCGCCTTATTGATTTGTAATAGCAACGCTAAGTTTTCCCTTTTCTTCCCTATTTCTCCCTCACATCCCACTTTTTTTAAAAGTGTGATGTGAGGGATCTGTCTGTCTGTCAATATCAAAAATCAACCCTCTATGTCTACGCAGTCAAAAGTTAGGGCTGTTTATGTTGCAAGTTTGTACGGAACCACTTGATTGGTGGCCGGTTTTTATTGCATGGATAAGCTCTTTCTTACTAGCTTTAGTCGACTGCGCGTCGGTAAATGTGGTCAATCCCTTATATTAAGAAACATGAGGCATAGCGCTCTGTAATCAGCTAAGTCAGAATAAACGAAAAACCCAAATTTTCACCTTATAATCGTGAAGACGTTGAAATAAATAATCTGAAATTAATTGCTATGTGCGTTACTTCCAATTTTCCCTTTAAAAGGAGGCTCGATCATTCACGACACAACAATTAAAGGCATTGACTTCGGCTGTTTGTCCCCATTTCACCCACCTTCGGGGTTGAAGCTTGAAAGTGATCGAGTCATTGGCCCCTAGCATTTGCATACGATCTGAATCCGTGTGATTTTATTCGAGAGAAATCGGATAAAAATTGCTGAGTAAGGTGCGATAGGCGCTTGTGCGGTGTGAATTTATTTGGGGTTAGGGAACTGGGAGAGTTTTTGCTTTTTTCGCGGTATTTCCTGGGTTTGTGATTTGCTCTATTTGTCTTTGTTCGGATTCTACGTTTTTTCTTTACATCGCATTTGATCCCTCTCGTAAAAGCTAAAATATTTTTTTCCGTCATACTGCCTAAGCTCCTGGCTAAATTATAATAGTCACACGGACCTTTAAGGTTTAACTGCGTTTGCAAAGGTCGGCCTGTATAATGGAGTTTCCTCCGTGCCTCCGGAAGACCGTTAAGCCGTTGGTCCTGGTTGTCACCTGAATGTCTTTCGGTAAAACAGTCGTTTCAAATGATCAGTGGACCAATAGTCTCACAACCAGTCTTATTAAGGGGTCCCGCTGTACGCAGTACTAAATGGGAAAAGGGTAGTGTCCAAGCATGGTGCGAAACTTCCCGTATGGCTTTTAAGAAATCGGAAATTGTCACTTTCATTGCCCCAAACTTAAGTTGGTCGAGCTAGGTGTGAAACTTTTCATTTATGTTATTACTAGCTTTTGCCCGCGGCTTCGCTCGCGTTTAATTCGGGGTAACACAGTTCCCCTTTCCTGATTTGCAGGTACCTGCTACTTGTAGATTCTGTGTACAACGTTTTTTAGGAACCAAAATTCATCACAATCGGTTCAGCCATGTAGGCGTGTAGACGTAACAAACAAACTCACTTTCGCTTTTATGATAAAAAGTAAGGATAAGGATTTGCGGTTTTTGCTACAAAAAAAGTCGTGTCGTTTTAAGTATTAGTCCTTTTAATGTTAATACAAACTAGGAGTAGGAACTACAGGCTTTTCTTTTCCTCAGATAATTAAGCTTTTTGCTCTTAACTAAATCCCTAAGCCACCCTTATATTCTTATCCCCTATGAAGTCTTCAATCACTCTTTTTGTGCTCCACCTCCTACCCGTCGTGTAGACCTGGTATGTAGGCGACTGACCGGTTACGACCGCTTCTATCCGGATTTGTCCGCACAATGGGATTAAGCCGGCAGATTTATAGCAAGGGTAGGTGTACCTGTTGTTGGCTGTAAAGAAGTGATTTATTGTTTAAGTGGACTAGATTTAGAGAAAAAAATGTGGTTGGCTGCGAATGAAATGTCTTGGTAAATGGTGGGGATTATAATGGACATATAAAAGGAAGGTGCTTTATCTCATTCCAGGATTTATCGACGTGACCGTTTCCGCGCAAATTTTAAATCGTAATAAAACACGATTTGTTGATGTTAGAACTTGCTGTCCATTGGCAGTTTATGCACTAGCTTCGATCTTTTCTTTGATCAGCAAAGGGGTATTAAGTTTTAAAAAAGTAGGTACACTCGTTAAGGGAGCTTCAAAATACCTACATTAGACTATTAATTGCCTTGTCGACGGCGTTACTGTTCATGCGCGCCTCAAAAATATTTACTTTCCTTACTTACAGCCACCGTGGGTGGGCTAACCATAAATTCTTATACCACTGGAGCAAATATCATAAAGTACTACTAGGTGATTGATGTGGTCGCTAAGCGTCAAATCGCTTTATATAAATAAAAAAAAAACGTACCTACGTAAACTACCATATGCTGTGCAAGAATAACTTCCTCAACTGCTGTGTGAACATATATGGGTTCACATTATTGAACTTATTTTAACTTTGCATTTGTAACTTTTCCATCCATTTACAGTATTATTTTGCCACTGCGTCGTTTGTTATGAACAATATGTGCTAATTAATGTCCGTCCCCATGCCCTCGATTGCGCCTTCCACCCGCCCTCAATTATAGGGATTTGTTGTACGGCACATCGGCTAATGTATCCTATTCCTATACCTACTGCTTTACTTAAACTTACTTAAACACGGAACGATAAGCTGGGTTTAATTCTGTTAATTCCATCACGTTTTGTTTGCGATCAGAAGGTTTGCTGTGGATATTGTGGACTGTTTTGGTAAAGAAAAAAAAACAGTTTTGGGCAAAAACGTAGTCATGATTTTTCTGGCGCACACTTCACTTATACATTACACCAACTTATCTGTGCACGCGGGAAAACATAGAACTAAAACTAATGTACCAAGTTTGACATAATCTATATCTATGCATTTTTCATAGCACGCACGCGCCACCTTGAACTGCAAGTGCAGCAACTTAAAGTGGTCATACTTTAAAGTCGTTTTAGCAAAATTTTGAAAACGTTTGTTACGTTTATGATTCCCTAGTACAGTGCTGTGTCTTCCTTGAAAATAAAACCTCTATAACTAAACTAATTAAATTATAAAAAAAAAAAAATATTTTCTAACCATAAAATTTATTGTTTCAGGATGAATTAAATTTTGATGGTGATGCAAGCTTTTATTTTTATATCGAATTTTTCACTGAAATATATCTTAAGGTTAATAATTTAATTTGCTATGTTTTTGTTCATTTTAAGATCACAATTATTTTTGTCTGTAAGAAAAATATATACTCGACATTATGATTCGATTTGAGTTTTATTTGTAAACAAAGATATTATTATATGTGATTGTTTTGCTTCGGAGAACAGTAAGCATCCTTATATGTATATCTGTTTCATTGGATTTCCAATAAAGGCAATAAATACACTCAATAAATCAAATATTTGTACATGTACATACAATTCTCTTTCTTTTTTTAGATACAAACAAAGCCTGAAGGAGATTAGTATCTTTGCAGATTAGTATTAGATGTTCAATGAACTGAATACAGGGTGATTGGGTGCATAGCTTGAAATAGGGGAAAAGTAGGTAAATGCCCAGCATTACCTGACCCCATTCTCCTTTGTAAGACGCGTCAAGAAAAGCAGAACACTACTACGATACATACCTACTAGACTTAATTTATAGATCGATAAATTATTTATTTGATGCAATAAAGACGATACTTACAGGAATTAACACAAAAAATATCTAGCTGAAAAAAGAAGACATGCATGTATATAAAAAGACATGCATGTAGTTTTAACAAAAAATATTTTTCATTTTTTTTAAATTAAAATCTAACAATTTATTTTAACGAGCCGACCGCCATTGTTTCCACAGAATTAGCAACTTTTGTTAGACCAGGCCCTTTAGCCAAACAGCAGTCGGCAGCAGACGACAATCGTTATCGCTCAGCAGTCACTAATACATTTTCAACTTTATACCCTAGTGCATAAAGTTGAAAATCTATTAAAGACTGCTGAGCGATAACGAACGAAACAAACAAAAACGATATGTAAACGTCAATAGATTTTCAACTTTATTAAACGCGCGTATAAAGTTAAAAATGTATTAGTGACTGCTGAGCGATAACGATTTCTAACTTCGTTATCGTTTTTAAATTGTTACTTTGTCTAAGCCCCCTGGTATTTCTATTTTGGTGTACAATAAAGTAAATTATATTCTACGATGTTGGAACAACTTTTTGATAAGATAGGGTAACATAATACACGCCATGCTACCCACACACCCCATCATCTAATTTGTTAATTATAAATTCATATTACAATTTATTGCACGCAATGTGAACTGAATAATTTATATCTGTACACTATAATACACATACCGCGACCCCGGAACACAAAGGGCAAAAGAAGGAACGTGAATGAGTTTTAGTCATAAAAGCCTGAAACTCCCTTCCGCTCCGCTCAGACCGGAAGAAGTTAATTGATGGTTCCCCATTCGAAAAAAAACATTTCTCAACTCATTAGACCGAAGCGCATACTAGGACAGCATAAATCACAGATAATAAACTTACAAGAATAAAGAAAATCATTATTTTATTTCTAAGTTGCCCCAGACAGTTTTTAATAGAATATTGCACTTGATAACTTGAACTATGTATGTAGGTACTTGAAGTATCTTAGTATGTATCTGTAAACGATCCAATATCTAAATCTTAATATCGTGAATTAAGATATTAGATCGCTCGCACGTAGAAAATGAGAAAACTATAAGAATTAAAAGTTGAAAACTTCTTAATCTTTCACAAAAAACATTTTCAACAAAAAAAAAATACCCATGTTAATTCACGTAAACTCTGCAAGTTAGAATAATCAAACCATTATTTCTTTTAATAATTATTGTTCTGTAGTTTAGTAATTGCAACTTTCAAAAACTAAGTATAAAAAATTGCTTTGCTTTGTTTAACCGTTCGTTTAAATTCTTGTCAAATGTTTGCTTAAGTAATTACTTACAATCAAGTAATTAAACCTGAATAAAGATACAGGGATTAGTCTTTGGTTGTACAAAAATCTGTTGTCATATATACATCATCTCGTATATTTTAAGATAATAATATAACGTTTTTTGACGATTGTCTGGCAGTTTGAGTACTAAGCGACCTACACAAATGTCCTTTTTTTGGTATTGTTCGTCGTGTCGTTGAGCTCCTTGGGTTATGAGTTGAGCTACACGATAACTGACAAATGCTTGCACTGACTGGACAGGTCCATTCAATCTGTGTGGTGCTTTCTTAAAAAGACCATTTCAGACACTATCTGCATAGTCCTCATGTAAGTTGACCAAGATTTTTTTTTTGTCTGGACCTTAATAGAGACTATGACCTCTGAGTTTGTTTCGGCTGTTTCTTCTCAGAGTAGTCGGGTACGAAACACCGGCCTCATCTAGTTTAAAAAAAAGACGTTTAAAGGGTTTGTGAAAACCTACTTGCAAAATAAACATCATTTATCATTTATACACTCTCTCACATTGGCCTGAATTCATTAGAACTATTTAGTTTAGAACTGATTGCAATTACAATATGAAACATCTCAGCGCCTGCAACTTTTATAACCGCAATTCCGCGAACTTGCATAACAAACAAAAATATTACGGGCCTAAATGGTTACATATTGCGTTCTGATTAAGTCACTGTGACCTCATAAATGTTTGGGAAGTGTGACACCCATTAACACTATTTGTGTCCATCCCCTTAATTTGCTGTTGCCCTGTTACGATGCCCCAAATGAGTGTACTAATTTGTTTTGTGGTCTGACAGTGATTGCGTTAGATGATACGTCATAATATTTAATGTATTACATGTTTTTTTGTACACGAAACGCCACGAAAGTTTTATTTAAATACGAATCTTAGAAATAAATGTCTCCTTACATTTATACCATACTAGCTTTTGCCCGCGGCTTCGCTCGCGTTAAATTCGGGGTAACACAGTTCCCCTTGCGCCTTATTGATTTGTAATAGCAACGCTAAGTTTTCCCTATTCTTTCCTCTTTCTCGCTCACAAACCACTTTAAAAAAAAATAGCCTATGTCCGTCTCCTGGTTCCCAACTATCTCTGTACCAAAATTCATCAAAATCGGTTTAGCCATTAAAGCGTGAAGAGGTAACACACAAACAAACAAACAAACTCACTTTCGCTTTTATAATATTAGTAAGGTACCATACTATCGGACCAGGCAAATAAAATTTAATGAAATACCGACAGCAGCGCCATCTACCAGGATTAACTGTGTTTTCAAAACATTCAGAAAGCTGTTGAAATTTTCGCAATTAAAATTTCTTCCAAATCATTACAATCGTTTAGGAGAAGTTAGGTGACAAACACACGTACAGAAAAGTTATAGATATTAAGATATTCTTACCAGTATTATCATTACAAAAGAAAATAACCCCCATAGACTAACAATTTGACGGGCCTGTTGGTCTAGTGGTCAGTGGCCCTGACTGCTGAGCCGGAGGTCGTGGGTTCGATTCCCACCCAGGACAAACTTTGTGTGATGAGCATGATTGTTTGTTCTGTGTCTGGGTGTGATTTTATCTATAATATGTATGTATTTATAAATTATACAAGTATGTATATCAGTTGTCTGGTTACCATAACACAAGCTCTGCTTAGCTTGGGATCAGATAGCCGTGTGTGAGTTGTCCCAAGATATTTATTATATTATTATATTTATTTAATTTATTCTCGATTAAGATAAAACTCAATAACGAGAAGGTGCCAGTTATCTCCCAACTCATTAATTTTATACATAAATCCTGCAAGAGTTCTTTTTTGTGAAATTCATTGCCAATAGAAAACAAGTTATTTTAAAAAAACATTATTTCTCAACATAATCGTTTTCAAATCCAATCATTTACGAAATACTGAAGAGTTTTATCTATAAACTTTTGACAATCAAATTATTTTCCATTCAAATAATTTTAGCGCCTTCTGCGATAAAGTCGATGGCCGACTGCAAGAGTTCGATACCCAGCCTCTGAAAATACTTTTCAGAAGAAAATATTTTGTAGATGGTTTTCGATTTTTCTTTTATACGTAAATAAGGAAAATAAATACGAAGTTCATCGTCCACCTGTGAAAATTTTACTTCAAAAACGTTTTTTTTCTTTTGCTAACTCCACAAACCACAGAGTCTGTACGAAGCATTCATGAAAAAGGAGGCGGAGGGAGAACCGTTCACACGGTTACACACATCGCCATTGCACCCCATACGTGCGGCCCATAGATAGATAGCCATACGATATCGGTATATTGATCGGTTCGATACACCTCTCCTCGTTTATGGCACCCTAGTACATTTCCGAACGGTCCTCCATTATTGGTGATTGGCGATACTTCCAATACCGTTTCGATTTCAAACGCTTTTGCGGTGGTCATGAGGTTTTCGGGATGTTTGTAAATAAATACGATTAAATTTTTAATTATATTTGAAGGCCGATTTGTTTCAAAATGATCAAAAGTTTCTGTA
Organism: Ochropleura plecta; assembly: GCA_905475445.1. NCBI lineage: Eukaryota > Metazoa > Arthropoda > Insecta > Lepidoptera > Noctuidae > Ochropleura > Ochropleura plecta. The sequence goes on along the minus strand of FR997744.1, from coordinate 11,636,978 downwards.
AATCCATTAATTAATAAATATTAAAAAAAAACATATAATTTGATCACAATATAAACAAAAATTAATAAAAACAAACATTTTCATAAGGAAACAAAATTTAAGAAATTCAATTAGTTTTTTCGTTTTTTTATTTGTTCTTTTCCATCACTTATTATATTTTGTGAAATGTTTTATTTTTCAGTACTATAAATGCTTACAACAGCCATCTTGCAAAGTAATGAGCACCTAATCGGCTGAACCGAAGTTCAAAATCGTTCAATGGTTTGCATCGGTTACCAACACACATGTGCATGGTCTATGAACCTTTTAACACAAATGAACCGTGAGAACGTTCAACAGGATCGACGTGGGAAAAATATATCCTTCCAAACCATGTTTCCCTAGTAGCTCCGAAGAAGTTTCTTCCCGAATTTCTCACGCTCTATCCCCCATTTTCAACAAAACCAAAATAAGTTTACACGAACAATGTAAACTTTATGCACCAAAAAATAAGGCTCCAATTCCATCCTAATAAACGAGACTTCAGTCTTTATTGTCCGCAACAGGAAATCATCAGATCTTTTCTTACAAATTTTACCTGCATCCTGCCCCTTGCAAACCAAACTTTCACCTTTATCTGTATTAGTATAAAACTGAATTTCGGATGACATTAAAATATATGTAAAGGGAGATAGGAATAGACGTCCCGTTTCCGTCCCTGTCTATAAATTGGTTCATTGACCGGCGCGACTAGCACATCCGTAGTAGGGAAGGATAGGTCGCGGCATCGGAATGTGGCTACCTGCTTGTTGGGTCTAGTTGCCTGGTACTTTTGGAGTTTTGGAGCTCTGATGCGGAGTCAGAACGTACGGAGAGAAAAATGTTGTTCTCTCATTCTTACGAATTAAGTTTAGTTCATACTGTCCAGCTTTATTGTGTATAGTCCTTGTTAACATAATAAGATAGGCAGCGATCCTTTCTAGGAGAGGGTTTCAAATTCCCAAGAAACTATCTTTTTTGTGTTCATCCACCTTTAAAAGAATTTATTAATGCTTGAATAGTTTTTTTATGCATTTAAGTAAAAACTGGGGTCATTCCACTTAACAACCCATTGTTCGTTGCTAATTTTGGCGTTTATTAAAAAGCGAAACTTATAAGGAGAGAACAAAGAACATAATCAGGCACTTACTAATTAAATCAGAAGCTTTGTAATTAAGGGCGGTAGGCTTTCACACAGTTCAACGACCTGAAATATTAAATGTTAAAATCAAAAATCAATTAGAGGAAATAGATAATAAGAAGTAAACAAATCTATCATAGCCAAAGTTAAAGTAATTTACAGTTGACTGCATTTATTTCTAATTTCAGGTCAAAGCCCGACGATTGATAAATGAAAACGATATTTTTCAAAGTTGTGTAAAAAAACTATTTATTTCAAGCATGCATTCATCATCATTCCATTATAATAGCGCTCAATCTTAATATATCTAGGACTAGCTTTCGCCCGCGGCTTCGCTCGCGTTAAATTCGATATAACACACTAAGCAGGCCTGCAGTTTTTGCTCTTGCGCCTGATTGATTTGTAATAGCAACGCTAAGTTTTCCCTTTTCTACCCTCGTTCTCCCTCATATCTCACATTTTTTAGCCTATATCCGTCTCCTGGTTCCCAACTATCTCTGTACCAAAATTCATCAAAATCGGTTTAGCCATTAAAGCGTGAAGAGGTAACAAACAAACAAACAAACCCACTTTCGCTTTTATAATATTAGTAAGGATAGTAAGGATAAGGATATAGGTTTAAAAAAAATTATTTTCTCAAAGAACGATTTACATGGCGATCATGCCATCCAAGAAGCTGAGAATCATAGTTTAATCTAAATAACAACACAGTTCAAGTTAAATATTTGCGCTTTTATGTTATGGATAAATCTATTAAACTCGCTCACAGATTGCTGTCGTTGTGGACCCGCACGCCTATCTTCAAATATGTTTCAGCTAGCTTTTGCACGCGGCTTCGCGTTAAATTCTGGGTAACACAGTTCCCCTTTCCTGATTTGCAGGTACCTGCTACCTGTAGTGTTTGCCCTAGCGCCTTATTTATCGTAATAGCAAAGCTAAGTTTTTCCTTTTCTTCCCTCTTTCTCCCTCATACCGCACTTTAAAAAAAAATTGCCTATGTTCGTCTCCAGGGTCCCAACTATCTCTGTACCAAAATTGTTTCATCAAAATCGGTTTAGGCATTTAGGCGTGAAGACGTAACAAACAAACAAACTCACTTTCGCTTTTATAATATTAGTAAGGATTGTCTACATTCATCATAATTATGAGGAAACTATTTACACTTTCAAAATGTGGCTGTTCATAGGTAATACTGCTCTGCTTTGCTTGACTCTTGAGAATAGCCGTGATGTAACGAATAGCACGGCACGGTTGGCACAGTGGCTGAGCGATCGACTGCTGCGCTGCGTGTCGCGGGCTCGATCCCGAACAAATATTTGTATGACCTGCAGATAGTTGTTTCGGGTCTGGCTGTTTGTGTATGTAAGTTTAGTTTGTATATGCACCCACGATACATGAGAAATTCCTTTAAATCATCAATCTCTAGCTCCACACGTAATTAACTCAGATATCAAAACTGACATGAAAAGTACTATTTTCATATTATTATTTATGTATAAGTATTATATACAAACGCTTCTTTTCGGAAAATCTTGCTCGCTTTCGTATTGCAAAATAAAGATAAATGATGTTTATTTTACAAACACGTCGTTTTTATAAAAAAACTAGGCCGTTGTTTCGTACCCGACTACTCTGCGAAGAAACAGCCGAAATAAACTCAGAGGGCACAGTCTCTTTTAAGGTCCAGCCAAAAAACTTGGCCAACTTACATGAGGACTATGCATATTAGTGTCTGAAATGGTATTTTTAAGAAAGAAGCACACAGATTTGAGTGGACATGTCCACATGTCCAGTCACTGCAAGCATTTGTCAGTTATCGTGTAGCACGACTCATAACTCAAGGAGCTCAACGACACGACGAATAATACCATAAAAAATACAATAGACTTCTCCATAGAAATATTAAAAACTCTTTTCTGATATACATATATGGACTTCTCTAACGGAAAGCGAATCGAAGCTTTAGCGTGCAAGTGAACCGAAAAGGAACTGTCAAATACCCATACTGCCGGTATTTCTTTATCTCGTCTTAATATTTTCTTATAGACTTCACAAAATATGTGATGTAGTAGCTTGATAGTACTACGTCGCGATTTGCCTAAATATAGAAGGTCAGGTCATTGACCGTTTTTACCTCAGGCAAATATGGCGGGGTAATCATTTGTCGTAATGAGAACTTTGACACGGAGACGAGACACGTCTTGGTGGTTTGTAGGTAAATCATAAAACGTTTGCAGATGGGACTCGTAAATAGTGTTATATTTTGCAAAAGAGTTTGTAACTGTATTTTTAACACCCTTGCTCGTAAAGCTGATGTAATTCCACCGGTTTTAAATATGTAAAGAGGGTCATAAAAAACGCGTGTGTTATCAAAGCAAATAGTTAAGTTATAGTCCATACAAATTCCGTAACAGTATTATTTGCCATTTCAAATTTGGAACTGATCGCCCCGCCGCCGCCGCACGACTCCAGCTAGTGAGCAGCGCGCTGTTGCTATTCTTTTTCTTTTTTTTAATTAATTTATAGGGTTTTGTCGCTTAGCGCTGTTGCTATTCAAATTTCGAACTAATTCGAAAGTAGGCAGCGCTAGCTCGCTGATAAAATGGCGGGAAGCAACAATGTGCATTCACAGATTGAGTTTATTTAAAATGTTTTTTTTTCTGTTTCCTCGCAAATGTGTTAAAAAACGTCGTACGATCGTATTAGTAATAACATGCTCGGCTCAATTACGCCCTCGCCTACGGCTCGGGCTGAAATTCCGACTCGCATGTTATAACCATCTTAACGCACTAATATCGTAATGTACTATTATGTATTCCTGAAATATGGTGTTGGGTTTATCTTGTATAGTATTAAAGAGTAATTTTTAATGTAATGCCTGAAATAGTTTTATTGGAGTTTATTGGAGTTTACTCCATATGAATCGATTTTCATATATAAGGCGCCCGGTATGAGAAAAATCCGAGGGGTAAAACCAACTAAAGTAACGAAAATGTGTCACGTTTTTGGTGCGCCTTTAGTGCGCAACTTTCTAATTTGGCTGTGAGTGTAATAAGACGTAGGTACATATGGTATGCTGTAATAGGCGACTATACCTATATACTATATGTTATTGGGCTTGTTTGTTTCTATCAGTGTCGATGTATTTATATTGCTATTTTTTTGGAGTTTACTCCTTAAGAATCGATTTTTATAGCGCCCGGTATGAAACAAAATCCAAGGGGTAAAACCTACTAAAGAAACGAAAATGTGTCACGTTTTTGGTGCGCACCTTTAGTGCGCAACTTTATCCTTACTAATATTATAAAAGCGAAAGTGAGTTTGTTTGTTTGTTTGTTACCTCTTCACGTTTTAATGGCTAAACCGATTTTGATGAATTTTGGTACAGAGATAGTTGGGAACCAGGAGACGGACATAGGCTAATTTTTTTTTTTAAAAAGTGGGATGTGAGGGAGAAAGAGGGAAGAAAAGGGAAAACTTAGTGTTGCTATTACAAATCAATAAGGCGCAAGGGGAATTGTGTTACCCCGAATTTAACGCGAGCGAAGCCGCGGGCAAAAGCTAGTATACTATATGTTATTTCATTAATTTGTGAATTTACCCTTTCATATGATATTAATCTTTTTTCAGTTGAATAAACTCTTTTTGCGTATGGTTAGATACTCGTACTTAACGAGTAAACTCCAGTCGTGCGTCGGAGCTGAGACACACACATTTTTTTTTCTATGACTTGTCTGGTAATTTATGTTGTTTTTAATTAAAAAAGTAAATGTAACTTTCTTTAAAATCTTTAATTTTTAGCAACCTGTTTTAAACTGTTAAAGTGAACACTATTTCATCGTATCATAAAAGACACATTTTATTATAGTTTGGATAAACGCCAGAAAAACCTAGCTTAAAAAAGAGCACACAGGTGGAGAAATCTCAGCACACCTGTGGGACATACCAGGCTCACAGATTTAATAAGAGGTACTGTGTGCACTGAAACCGTCTGTCTCATTTCGCCGTACAGTCTCATCCGAACTTTGCAGCGTACTATAAAGTTGAGACGAGTGGATAAGTACTTGTTTAAGTTTAGTTTAGTGTCACAGTTAAATTAAGTTTGGGAATAAAAATACTAAAATGTTAATCTTGATTGGGCTCGGATAATCACTCACTTTAAATTTTTGTTTAGTCAATTAGAAATCTAGTAGCCAAGCTCTATTTTTGTTACTAGGAGAGCAGTAATAAGATCGATGTACGCACTGTTGATAAAGAACAAATTACAAGACAATTGTCGATAATTTTCAAATAGTAATCAAGAATATTGTGGCGACAAAACAACTATAATAAGTTAATACGTAACTATCAACTAGTACGGTTTCCCGTTGATGACTTGTGAAGCTATGGTGGGACAGCGAGCCGCGAGCGAGAAATTTATGTAGAGAAATAAATACCATAGACGAAGAAACAAAAAAAAACTGCCCAAATGCGAATTAGCGTCGCATACTGACGTTATCGTACATACTTGCGACATAAACTGCCATATCTTACCATAACCGGGATATTTCTTCGGTAGTATTTATATTTTACATTTTTTTACTGCTAATAATTTATATGGATGATTTGAATGAAAAATTGATGAATTTATGTAAGATACCATAATAACCAACCGACCAACCAAAAACACTATAAGGGGAAAATAAGTCTACTTCCGAAAGTCGGTGGCAAAAAAAAATAAAACGATGAATCCAACAAAAATCCCGTATTTTCTAAATAATACTAGGATATCATAAATTCGTGGAATACCAGCATGCAAGGCAGTCAAAGTACTGACAATTATTGTCGCAGAAGAAAAGAAAGCCTTTTATAACCAGAAGTGGGTTATTCTGAAATGATGATAATGAAATACTGCTAAAGATAAAGTAAGTTTTTCAGCTTCTTATCGTTTACAGTATGACCTCGCCCTTGTTATTACTTCTATAATTTGCGTAATATTGTATAAATATTAATTGCTGGTTAGGTAACTGTATTAATGTTAGCTCTAGGGCTTTTGTGGGACGAAAGTTATTAAAATATGTTGTTTGCTTTCGTTAAGGGTTTTGAGAAAAAATACAGTTTCTTGGAAGATCGGAGCAATAATAATTTAATTTGTAAGTAAAGAGTAATTCGAAAGTTAATTAAGTTTTGTTTTTTATTAACCTTTCTTTTAGGTTTGAGATTATACTGGTATACCTAAGTATATTTTTATGGGGTAACACAGTTCCCTTTCCTGATTTGCAGGTACCTGCTACCTGTAGTTTGCCGTTGCGCCTGATTTATTGTAATAGCAAAGCTAAGTTTTCCCTTTTCCTCCATCTTTCTCCCTCATTTCCCCTTTTTTAAAAAAATAGTCTATGTCTGTCTCCAGGGTTCCAACTACCTCTGTACCAAAATTCATCAAAATCGGTTTAGCCATTTAGGCGTGAAGAGGTAACAAACAAACTCACATTCGCTTTTATAATATGCTTTTATAATATAAGGATTCATCAGTGTAGCAAACATACTACCAGCTCATTACTTATGCTCTAGTATACAAACAGCCAATTTACACAGGCGGCAAGCGGACGAAATTATCACTACCTCCCATTGCATGTTAGCCTAGTACTCCTGTACCAGCGCGAATGAAATTATTCCCGAATAATACTATCATTCAAGCAGCAGGCATGTATTTCAAAACTCATTCTGTCTCCCTCTTTCTCAGACAAACAAATTTAAGATTCAAATTATATATGTACATAGTACTTACTAGCTGTCCTGCTATCCGGTTTCTCCTGCGTCTTTGGTTACTGCTCCGCTCCCATACGTAGTAGCGTGATGTTAGCATACATGACTAAGTAATAATGTAGCTTTCTAATATTGAAATAATTAGTTAAATCGGTCGAGTAGTTTATAAGTTAAATCGTAGCAAACAAACAAATTTTACATCTTTATTATATTAGTTTAGACTAAACTTATTACCATTTTTAACTAAATGTAATATAAGCGTGTCTTAAATTATTTGTTTGCATGACAGTCTTTATTAAAAAAATAAATAAATACATGTTTGAATCTCATAATCATTAATAAAGGCGACTTTGAGAAAAACAAATTATATAACGTCTTCTTAAAAGAAAAAGGAGTGCTTTATACTTACGATCTTAACTACAAGCTAAATCACTTTTCCATATTTATCAACCTTTTCCAAAACGACGTAGAACATAATTAAATTCCGTTCCAAACCAAAACATACTGGGGGATCATAACAAAAACAGCCATTACTTCAGTTCCACCCACCTACCCATATACAGCTTAGGGAACGTACCCATACTACGCCGTGACCCATTTACACTTTTTTAACCCCCTCTAAAGAGGGCACCCTCTTTGACCACTCGTAATATTTACTCCAGCTCTTAAATTCTAACGTAGTAATTGATAAAAGATAAATATTTTTTGCAAAATCTGGCCAAGTGCGAGTTCGACTCGCGCATCTAGAATTCCGTGCAAACTTGAGACATAAATGGCCATATCATTTATCTGCGTAGACATAGAAAGAAGGTTGATCACAGTTTCAAGGGGCTACGAACTTGAGTGTATGGTTTAAATATCGACTCGATACTTTCACACGTTCCCAAGATAATGGGTCTTGACAAACAAACAGACACAGTCAGACAGACGGACAACAAAGTGAACCTTTAATGGTTCCGTGTTTTCTGTTTGAGGTGCATAACCCTAAAAAATACTTTGACTCATATTTTACTTTTTTTAATATGGTGTTTTTTGCGGATGGGAAATCATCAAATAACTTTCCCCGATCTGGGCGAAGCGGAGGTGGAGTGTCAGACTTGTACTGACTGAAACCCACCCATGTGCCTTCTATTGCCCTTTATGTTCAAGGCCGCGGTATCTCTTTCGAACAACAACAACACGCAACCCCAGATTAATATGGTGTGTGTGGTATCATCAGGATTTTTTTTAAACGTGATTGATTTCTGCTCATCAAAGGTCTTGTTCTTTCTGCGCGAGATTTCTTAGAGTTGTTTTATTTTTTTCTTAGTTCTTAAATCATTATATTTTTGGTGAGGATTGAATTAAACCTCTTTACTCAAATTAATAGTTTTTTTTTTTAATTCAGGATGAAAACTTTCTTCTCTTAGTCTCGTGACGAAAAACTAAGCCCCTCTCCTTCCCCGAGACCAAGCGTGGTATTTTCAATTCAATTTAAATCTTTATTGCATCTCACATGTGTTTTACAGGTCTTAAATAATAATAGTTCACATGGACCCTGGCGGGCACAAGTTTTTTTTTAAATAAAAAAAGTCTAGATAATTAACGTAAAATATAAATGAATAAATTAAATTATTATAAGTATTATGTAATGTCACAGGTAAATTAGTAAAAATACCAGGTCAATTCAATAATACATCAATACATTATGTCAATACAAACGAATGAAATACATTAAATCAATAAAAATAATGAAATACATCATGTCAATAAAATAAAATCAGTTTATAAACAATAAAAGTCACTCCATTTTGGTGTCATCATTAAAAAAAACATTCAGTGTATAATTTTTTCATTGCATTTGTCAATTAAAGTGTTCTCTTTTATTTTGAAGACCCCCGCCTGAACGGGTCACGTAGAATGGACACGTTCCCTTATATGTATTTACTCATTCCCCGATGAACACCCTACGTCTTGTGCAAACCTGGTAGCTTTCATGCTATAAGTAGTAATCTTGTTTACATAAAACTGTTTTGCTCAAAAGCACACCTTTTGTTTTCTTTCGCTTTGTTTGTAAACATACTTGGGACAACCCTACGTATCTTTGTTTTCGACGAATGTAAGATTTAAATTTAAGCTGTAGTAGCGTAAACGAATTTAATTTGCAGGAGAGTTTACAGGAAAATGCTCTTCTGATATGAAAAAGCTCCAACAACCTTTTTTTTTAAAGACTGCTCCACACTAGGAATTTCTCCTGTATCGTGGGTGCGTTTACAAACATTTAAACTCTCATTCACAAACAGTCAGACCCGAAACAACTACCTGTAGGTCATACATAGAGTCGATCGCTCATTTACTGCGCCAACCGTCATGCCGCTGTACATGGGACTTAAACATAACAAGCTAAGCAAATGTTGGTGTATTATGAGGTACCCCTCTGCCTAACCTTTCGGTACTACAAGCGTGACGTTTTGTTTTAAAACGAAAACATTATTGTTTAACTTTTTAAATGCTAAATAAACTTTGTAACCTCTGCCGCCAACTGTAATGTTTTTATTGAATTTTGGCAACAGATAACTGGCATACGAGATTTTAACCGATATATTAATCAGTAGTGATCTCACTTGAAAATCGAGTCACAAACCGGGTTTCAATATTTGTTTATTAATTACTAGCTTTTGCCCGCGGCTTCGCTCGCGTTAAATTCGGGGTAACACAGTTCCCCTTGCGCCTTATTGATGTGTAGGTAATAGCAACGCTAAGTTTTCCCTTTGCTTCCCTCTTTCTCCCTCATATCCCACTTTTAAAAAAAATTGCCTATGTCCGTCTCCTGGTTCCCAACTATCTCTGTACCAAAATTCACCAAAATCGGTTTAGCCATTAAAGCGTGAAGAGGTAACAAACAAACAAACAAACTCACTTTCGCTTTTATAATATTAGTAAGGATATCGATCTACCTAAAATGCGGTCTCACAACCGAGTATCAGAAGTGAGATTTGTTTCTAAATACTGCCCTAGGAAAGTCAGTAAAAAAAGTAATTATGACTTTAGCTTTCAAATAGGCCAGCACTAAAGCCAATGCATGTTTTATTTTCCTAGAACAAATACTTTTCTTGTCAATTTTGCGACTGTTATATAAAATAAGGTCCTGGTACTAGACGTCCATTAACTGAGACGGATTGCTTTGGCGTAAGTAGAAAATACGTTCATGGTAGAGTGCTCTTGCAATTTTAATTTCAAAGTTTTTTTTTTATAAACACTGACACATACCGTGTTACACATGGATTTAATAATTTAATTATTTACCTCGTTAAATAATTAAATTAACTTCTACTTGTAAATTTTTAGTAACCAACATTTGTTTTACACTAAGCTAACATAACCCAATAAACTTTTATCTAAACACAAACTGTAAATTGATTTATAACTTAAACTTAATTATCACGATAACTTAATTAATATTTTAGCTAAACTTTTGTTTATTTCGATGTCTGGCTCCTGTTGGCATAGCTAAAATATAAGATACTAGCTGTGCCCAGCGGTTTCACCCCCGATTCTCAGACCTACCCGATATGTAGGGACACAAAATTTCGTTTAAATCGGTCCAGCCGTTTCGGAGGAGTATGGGAACGAAAATTGTGACACGAGAATTTTATATATTACATTTTTTCACGTCACATATTTCTGAAGAGGCCCATACAAGCATATTTGTCATGGCAATACACACAATTATGAATTCAAATAAGAACACAAAAGAGATATTGTGCGATCTTCTACGCCGTAGAAGAAAAAAGGTTCTTACAAAGAGTCCCGTAGATTCTACGGGACTCTTTGTAAGAACCTTTTTTTCTGTGTGTAAGGACCTTTTTCTATGTATCGGACGATGCTTTGACAAAACCAAGATTAAATAGTGATGGTGACATCCTTACGAATATCCTTACTAATATTATAAAAGCGAAAGTGAGTTTGTTTGTTACCTCTTCACACTTTAATGGCTGAACCGATTTTGATGAATTTTGGTACAGAGATAGTTGGGAATCAGGAAACGGACATAGGCTAATTTTTATTTAAAAAAAAGTGGGATATGAGGGAGAACGAGAAAAGAAAAGGGAAAACTTAGCGTTGCTATTACAAATCAATCAGGCGCAAGAGCAAAAACTGCAGGTCTGCTTGGTGTGTTATACCGAATTTAACGCGAGCGAAGCCGCGGGCGAAAGCTAGTTAATAATAATAGCAAGTGAGCTTTTCCCGGTTTTAAGGCAAAAGTACACGAAATAGCTACTAATGTTTTAAATTTTTCGGTACAATACCTAATTACCACCAAGCGGTTATCATAATTAGCAACAAGCATTTTTTTGCGTTCCGTACCACAAAATAAAAAACACGGAACCCTTATAGTTTCACTCTGTTGTCCGTCTGTCTGTCTGACAACATACTTTATTTCGAAAACGCGTAGACGTATCGAGTTGAGCTTAAAACCATATATCTGTGGCCACTTTGAGCTCTGAAATCAATTTTCTAAGTCTACGCAGTCAAAAGATAAGGCCGTTTATGTCGCAAGTTTGTACGGAACATAGGTGCGCGAGTCAGACTCGCACCTGGCCGGTTTTTATTGGCATCTCGCAGGTCAACCCACAGAGTACATTGAATATACGGTCAACCTATGAGGTTGTTAGCTGCCGGTCTACCCTGTCGGTGCCATGAATTTTAGGCATCTAACCGGGGGCGATTCCATTCATTCGTTTGCCTATAAAAATAAGTAAAAAAAAATAGAATTAATGACAAATTAATATTGTTTGAGTACCAATCTACAAGAAATTAAAACAAATTACAAACCTAGCGTAGCGACCCCATTCATCAACAATCGAATGAAAACAGTTCAAGCGAATCGTATTGGCAGCGTATCGGCGATTTCCGATAATGGACAACTGATCGGAAAGTACTAGGCGCACATGAAGCGCGAGGAGCTCTTCCGAACCGATCAATATTACCAATATCCCGTGCTCTCCCCCATCCTGTTCACACATAGATAATTCGACAGGTGGCCGGGTGCATACCGATACAATTGGCTTTGCGTTTGTGTGCGTGCGTTCGGGAACAGCTGAAGTTTGGATGCAAAGTTTGAAGAGACTCATTCACTGTTAAAATAATTTGCAACCTGTTGACAAGTTTACAATATTTTCGAGTGCAAAAACATCGTTAAAAATAAAATCGCTTCTTACATAACAATTTAATTATCGAAAGTACCTTCATTTTAAAGGGCTTCTTAAAGTAAACAAAGACTAGCCGGCACGTGTCCGCGCCAGTGTTAGAAGGTCTATCAAGGCTGTACCCATAGAAATGATGGGGTTTCCATAGCAACGACCTTCATGGTCTCCAAATTCGACCAGTACTAGGCCCAAGCCCGCACAAATTGGGATTGTAGGAATTTCCCGGGATGTTTGTTTGCATTCGCATAAGTTCAGACTTTCCCCATGGGGCTTATGGGAAATCATTCTATAATCACCAGGGGAGCAGGCGGAAAGGAGATAGCAGCAAGATTGGCCGGCGCCCAGCCACCTGTTACTTACAACACCTATGGGGAAAGGTCTTTAGCCTTTGCATTTCTTGGCTGAACCTACACGTTACCTTCTTTGTTACTCAGCCCTTAGGGTAAGTAGATTATTTTATTTCAAAGTTCAAGAAAGTGTTTGAACTTTTATTTAGGTTTTGAGAAAATAGAGCTTGTGTTAAAATAAAAATCCAAGTCCTATGACAATGACAACCCAGTTTTACTATAATATTGAGTTACGTACTTCTATTACAATTGTAAGATAAGCGGTTTTTGAGATATTTCTGTCTTTAGAAATAAATCAATCATAACAGGATTATCTGTTTTATTTTATCTGAAAACGTTCAAACAAGCCACCATTTTTTCCATAGCCATATCACATCATGAAAAACTGTGCCTGTGTAGGTAAAATAATCTATGTTAAAGTAGCATGTACAAAAAATATTGTTAGCGGCCATTGTTCGGGTAGAAGAACCTCCTGAACATTTACAAATAAACACCTTCCGATCATAAATCGAACCTTTTCAGATTTTTGGAATTAATTTTTAAATGAAATTGTTATAGTACCTACATATTTTCTAATACAAATTACTTTAAAATTTTAGAACAGTGAATTTTTGGTTACTGACCGGTTTAAATCTTAGCTTGATATATAGTTCGACATCATTTTTTTCCCAGCAATCGGATATCATAGTACCAGAAGGATTTATCAATTCTTGACTTTGATTCCACGTTAAAAGGTAAGTATCGTATTTTGTTTCACTGGACATTGGGGTAAATAGGACACGCAATATTTACCCATCGAATATCATGTTACGACAGCTGTCGTTACAATTTATCGGAATTGTAGCTAAGAGTACCAGGATGTAAGGAGGAATTAGGAATCAAGGACAAAGGATTGTTATTGTTTGGGATTCGCCGAAATGTTATGTAATAATGTTAGGAGGACCTTCGGCGGGAATCAACAGGGTTTAACGAATAATTCTATGTTTTTCCTTGCTGACTTACCTAAATAAATAAAGTTGTTGAGTAACTAGGTTTATAACTAGTTGTTTCTTGCTAATTATTGAATTGAAAATCGAGATTTGCATTCCAATTGAGTGCAAGAAATAAGTCTTATAATAATATGAAAAGAATTGACACACAAGTTTTTTTTAAACTACATTCTTTCATCGAGCATCATTTTAAAATGCTTGCCTCACTTTAGATTTACCAAGGCATCAGAATTGAAGATGACGTGTGTTCTATGTATTTCAAATAAGAGCCAAGAACCATAAATTGAAGGTGTGCTCCAGTTTCCCCTAAATTGTGACATACGAGCCCTTTACACAAGGACTATTTGTGCGACATTTGATGTGGAACATTCCACGAAATTCGAAACGCAAGGCCACATACTGACCCAGTTACGATTGTCCATAAGTAATAGTTACGTTAAGTGACACATTTAACACAAGAACTGCTTACTATTGCTATTATTCATTGTTTGTCAGTAGTTGTCATTTCAAGTTAGTGATAAAGGTGGTAACTTCTATAGTCCTGGTTTCAGATATTCATGGAATATTTGGACACCATCTTTTTAGTGAATCTTTTTTGGAAAGGAGTCCAAGGTTATGTTTACTTTGATGAATAAAGTGCTCTTGAATTCTTGTGAATGAAAACATTATTTTCTGGGTAATGTAATGGCTTCTGTGTACCTACTTGTGTATAATTTTTCCGAAACTTTGGAAAAAATAAAAACACTTTTAAGTAAATTGGCATTCCTAATTGGGCTGACCTTGAAACCATCTGGTAATTATGCAATAGCAGGGTGTGTGTAGTAAGGATACCACACTGCTAAGTGTAGTATCCTTACTAATATTATAAGCGAAAGTGAGTTTGTTTGTTTGTTACGTCTTCATGCCTAAACGGCTAAACCGATTTTGATGAATTTTGGTACAGAGATAGTTGGGACACTGGAGACGAACATAGGCTGAGATATGGGGAGAAAGAGGGAAGAAAAGTTCCTATTACAGTAAAAAAGGCGCAAGGGCAAAAACTACAGGTAGCAGGTACCTGTAAATCAGGAAAGGGGAACTGTTACCCTGAATTTAACCGAAGCCGCGGGCAAAAGCTAGTTATAGAATAAAATTGATTTATTACTCATAGTGTGATGTTGGGGGTCCGATGGGATCGTAAAGAAGTACACAACCACCTTGATTGAACTCCATTAAAAAGTACCACACTAATTTTAAAGAAATGCGCATTACAGGTAAAGTACATCGTAAGCATAATATTCAATATCACTATTAAGTAGTGCACACAATGGGTTAAGTCTACCTAAGGAGCATACATACATACTACTACACTTCAATAGAACTATGTACAATTTTAACCGACTTCAAAAATAGGAAGAGGTTCTCAATTCGACTGTCTGTTTTTTTTTGCATTTTAAAATGTAAGGCTAATTAGTCAAGATGTGGGCATTCTAATAATATCCTATCTGGTTTGCAACCATGAGAATAATATATTTGAATTACAATTAGAAGCAAATTATAAATAGTAGTCTTGAAAACCTTTTATGGGAGATTTCCAAAACAAATCGTAAATAATCTCAAGAATGACAAGTGAGCGATATGAAACGTTCCCAGATACTTACAAATCTTAACTAATTTTAAGAATGTCAAGTGAGTGATATGAGAGATTTCCAAGTGCCTACAAATCAGAACTAATCTGAAGAATGTCAAGTGTACGCGGACAAAATGCAACACTTGTAATTTGTAGATAAAAAGTTAAAATAGTTATAGCCAATAGGAAGCGTTAGTTTTAGTTTTGATTTTTTATCTGTGTTCTCATTGGTTAAGGTTTCTGATTTGTCAATTAGTTGTAGCCAATAAGATTCTGTTTTATCCTAAGTTATATAGTTAAGCTTTTGTAAATAATTGGATTCAACCTTCTGATCTGGAGTCGGTCTCATCTCTCTGCTACGATACCCTACACTTTTAAGACGAGGCGAAATATGTGCATTCGTGATTTGACGGTTGAACCAAACACTGATTTAAAATAAATCCGTTATACTTTTGCAAAATCCTTCTTTAATTTGAGAAGTAAAGTCCAGATCCTTTATCTCAGAAGTGGGATAAGTCTACTACGCCTACAATTTTGAAGAAAAATCGCCAAATAACGTGTGCAACGTGTGTAAATTTCCGAATAACTTGTGGAACGCAAGTTACTGTTTATAACAATGGATAAAACTAAAACTAATCGTAAAAGCAATGCACGTAAACGTCGCCGCGACCGGAGCAGAGAAACAAGAAGCAGAACTACGCATGAACGGAAGCAACGAAGGCAGCGATCGAGCAATCGCGATTCTTCGTCGGAATCTCGTCGTAGTGAAGACCACAGTTCCCGTGTGCAGCCTATGAAGCGCCGTCACCAGCCGAACCGGAACCGAATCAGTGACGGTTATCGCAGTCGGAGCAGCAGCTACGAGCAGCGTCGGCCCAGCCGGGGCTTGGAGAGGAAATGCAGACCAGGCCGCAGCAGGCGCCCAGAATCCAGCATCGAGCGACACACACCCCCACTGGCTGGTCACGTGAGTAATGACAATGTTGTTAATAATGACACGCAAGCGTTTTTTTGCTACTTTAGTGAAAGCTCTAACCCAAAATCGACCTCAGGGTAATAAATTTCCTGTACTAGGCAACGTGATTTCAGAGTTTGACCCTATGGTAAAGAGTCAAACCATCGTTATGTGGATCAATAAAGTTGAAGAATGTGCTAGGCTCTATGGCTGGGGTGACGATCAAATAATACATTACGCGCTGCCTAAATTGTCAGGGATTGCGAAAACGTGGTACCAAGCCCTCCCATCTATGTCATATTCATGGTCCGAGTGGAAAGATAAACTAGAGCAATCGTTTCCGAGCAGTGAAGATTATGCTGAATTACTAACCGAGATGTTGTCAAAACGTGTGAAATTTAATGATTCGTTAGAACATTATTATTATGAAAAAATTAACCTACTGAATCGATGCGAAATACATGGCAAATGTGCGGTGGATTGCCTACTATATGGGATTGAAGATCGGTCATTGAGATTAGGCGCGAAAGCAGCAAAATGTCAGGAGCCGGAGCAGGTTCTCACATATTTTCAATCGATCAAGCAACACCTTCGCGAACCGGATAGGTCAAGAGTGAATTTCGATAAACGTAACCACACTACTCCTTCATTATCTAGTAATAGTTTTAAGCAGATGGGTAACGGCAGCGAAAAGACTTCGAAGTCAAACAATATTGCGTCAATTGTATGCTTTAACTGCAATGAACCTGGGCATTTCAGTTCTAAGTGCACAAAAAAAGATATTAAAGTGTAATGTTTGTGCCAAATTAGGTCATCTGTCAATTAACTGTCCCAGATTACCCTCCGAATCGGCTAATAAAATTGATAAACCCAAAGAAAAAGACGTGATGCGTATTGAAACAAATAATACTAATGACACTAAATATTTAATTAATCTAAAACTCAACGGTGATGTTATTCAAGGCTACGTAGATTTGGGTAGCCAATGTACACTGATTTGTTACAGTGAGGCTGTCAAGAGGGGGATCACGTGGACTGATAGTAATTTACCAACTATGAGGGGTATAGGTGAGAGTATAGTAATACCAGTGGGCGTATCAAACGTCATTATTGAAATTCAAGGTATTTAAGGAACATTTTAGTTATTTCGGCGTTCCTTCTCGCCTTATAACAGATCGTGGCTCTTGTTTCGCAAGTGCAAAATTTAAAAGTTTTATGGACCAATTAAAAATAAAGCACATCTTGAATGCAGTAGCCACTCCAAGAGCGAACGGACAGGTCGAAAGGTTTAACCGAACCATAACTGATGCTCTGAGTACAAAATGTCATGACGGTAATGATAATTTATGGGACGAATACATAGGTGACGTACAATTAGGTATTAATACCACTATTAATAAAACAACAGAGAAAAGTCCTTCTGAGCTGTTGTTCGGTTGTAGATTGACGAATGCGTCGGAGAACGTATTGAGTGACGTAATCGCCGAAACAACTCAACGAATCGAAGGTGACGCGTTACTAAAACTGAGATCGAATGCTAAGGAAAAAAACAGAAAAACAACAGGATTATGCTAAAAAGCAGTTCGATACGCATAGGAAGAGTCGGACAAAATATAATGTAAATGATTTAGTCAGGGTTGAGAGGACAGTTATAGACAAAGATCATGTAGGAAAATCACATAAGCTCATCCCCAAATTCCAAGGTCCCTACCGAATCCTAAAAATATTACCTAATGACAGTTTTCTCGTCGAAGATACCCCATTAACAAGAAAGGGTAACAAGAGGTATGAAAATGTTGTCGCGCTAGACAAAATCCATCCCTGGATGAACTTTAAAGGTTACGCCAGTGACAGCACTGATAGTGATCAGAGTGAGGGTACAGAAATAGAGGTAAACAGAGAGTAATCTATTACTCTCTAGCTAGGTGATAGGTAGGAACAGTATGATTATTAATAAATATAAATGCTGGGTTAATCAACTTCCCTGATGAATCTGAGTAGAAACTGCGTGTCATTATTAAGGTTATAATATATATACATGAGCAATCAGTGCAGATAATGAATGGCATTGAGAAATCGATGTCGCACTTTTTATGATTGCAAGATAGTGAGTAAGATTATACGATGTGAGCACAATTTGTCATAAGAGGTCAGTGCAGATTACGAATGGTACCAAGATAACGGTGCCGCACAATTGACCAAAGATCAGGACAGATTGTGCAAGAAACAAAGAAATGAGAATGCTAATCCTGCTTCATGAATTAAAATTTTGATGAAAATATCATCATCATCATCATCATCAGGCTATATTAGTCCACTGCTGGACATAGCCCTCCCCTAATGAGCACCATAGCGCCCTGTCTTCAGCTTGCCGCATCCAGCATCTGCCTGCAGTCTTTCTTAGATCGTCATCCCACCTGGTCGGAGGGCGTCCTACACTACGCTTGCCGAGTCGCGGTCTCCACTCAAGAACACGTTTACCCCAACGGTTGTCGGTTCTTCGTGAGATATGGCCAGCCCACTGCCACTTTAGCTTGCTGATTCTTTGAGCTATGTCGATAACTTTGGTGGATGAAGAATATGACCTTGATTAAAACGATAAGTTAAATGTAACATGAATCTAAAAATACTTCGAAATCTTGATTGTGATGATATTTTTGAAAATAGTACATTAGTCGAACTGAAAAATAAAGAATTTACCTTGTAATAGAAATAATATTGTAAAAAAAAAAATATTGTAATAGAAATGTAATAGAAGAATGAAAGTAGTTGTAGAAGTATGTTTGTATTCTTAATCAAGTTATTAGTATTATCATGGTTTATGCCTAATAAGTGAGAGGACTCACTTATACAGGATGGCCGAGTTGTAAGGCTAATTAGTCAAGATGTGGGCATTCTAATAATATCCTATCTGGTTTGCAACCATGAGAATAATATATTTGAATTACAATTAGAAGCAAATTATAAAATTAGTCTTGAAAACCTTTTATGGGAGATTTCCAAAACAAATCGTAAATAATCTCAAGAATGACAAGTGAGCGATATGAAACGTTCCCAGATACTTACAAATCTTAACTAATTTTAAGAATGTCAAGTGAGTGATATGAGAGATTTCCAAGTGCCTACAAATCAGAACTAATCTGAAGAATGTCAAGTGTACGCGGACAAAATGCAACACTTGTAATTTGTAGATAAAAAGTTAAAATAGTTATAGCCAATAGGAAGCGTTAGTTTTAGTTTTGATTTTTTATCTGTGTTCTCATTGGTTAAGGTTTCTGATTTGTCAATTAGTTGTAGCCAATAAGATTCTGTTTTATCCTAAGTTATATAGTTAAGCTTTTGTAAATAATTGGATTCAACCTTCTGATCTGGAGTCGGTCTCATCTCTCTGCTACGATACCCTACACTTTTAAGACGAGGCGAAATATGTGCATTCGTGATTTGACGGTTGAACCAAACACTGATTTAAAATAAATCCGTTATACTTTTGCAAAATCCTTCTTTAATTTGAGAAGTAAAGTCCAGATCCTTTAAAAAGTATACTCCTCCGTGGTCCCATATCAATTTTATTTATTTTATTGGGTAGTTTATGAGTTTTCTTCTGTAGTACATGTTTTTTTCTTCTATCATGTCTAAGTATATGGATGATCTGCTATTAATATGTTAGTGGCAATGAAAGAAAATATAATAGGTATTCGAGAAGAATTTGTGTGAGATACCATTATACCTTAATTTAACAAGTTGAAGTTAAATCTTTCTTGTACAAAACTTAAAAAAATAACTAAAAACTAAACGGAAAATAACTTTCCTTCGGGACGTCGCGCGTCGGTGTCAAAAAATCTTATATTAACTTTTACGATTATAAGTATACAGCTTATGTCAATTCAATTTTATTCATTGTCTTAGGTGCCCATTTTTATGCAAAGTAGTGTATTTCGAGAAATAAATTATAGTTGACTATGAAGCTGTTATAGCTACAGTGAATTCCAAGATGTTTACTCATTCCTTAATTGTTTATAGTTTATTTATGGATACAAGGTTGTATTCTGCACTATCCAGGTGGTATGAAAATAGGAATGACTTGAACTTACTCTATATTCATGTGACCCTAGTACCCGAGAGACTGACAAGCTAATAATATACCAATCAATGCTTATTCCCTGGTCAATTTGTTGTCTATGTTTTATTAATAAACAAATGAATAATAATACCATGGAAACAAAATAATTGTTTGTTTTATTTTTGATACATTAACAGACATAATATGAATCTTTTTTCGCGTTGCTTTATTTAAAAAGAAGAAAACTAAACCTTTTCAATAAATCACTTCTTTATTAGAATAGTGATTAAATTTCTTGCCATTGAAATATGGACAATACGAAGCTTTTTCTCTCCCTTATCTTCGTATATTCAAAAATCCATAAAACAAAGTTCAAAGGAAGAATAAATGTCCCGTGATATGGTGATTCAAATACCACATTTTAGTACTAAACGCTTCAACACCATTTCCTAATAAAAACATACTTTGTTCATAATAGAATTGTAAAGCTGGGTTTTCACTTTTGTAGTTTACCAAATGTGGTCCACAATACTTACGACTTGGCCACGACCTACACACTCAAGCTACACGCGAGTTAATACAGTGTTTACGAAGAAAACAAATGAAAGACATTTGTTACGTTATTGTAACTCGCGTGTCGCTTGTGTAGAAGAATAGCTAGACCATTCCACGGCACAAGTCCCAATATTTTTTTTTACGGGTGGGAAATCATCAAATGACTTCCCCCGCTCTGGGCGGAGCGGGGGGGCATGTCAGACTTGTACTGACTAAAACCCACCCATGTTCCTTCTATTGCCCTTTACATTCCGGAGCCGCGGTATCTCTTTCGAACAACCTGCAACCCCGGCAGGCGGAGGCTCTGGCAAGCCCCTCTGCTTTGCTGACATCTCTTTGAGGCGCGCGTGAAACACGAACGCGCCGTCGACACGGCTCACAAGTCACCATGACGCGAAGGATTCATCATGTACGTGAATATTATAAATGCGAATGTTTGAGGATGGATGGATGGATATAGATGTTTGTTACTCTTTCACGTCAAAACGGCTGAACGGATCAAGTCAAAGTCAAAGTCAAAGTCAAAAGTCATTTATTCAAATTAGGCTGATAATCAGCACTTTTTGAACGTCACATTACAAGAGACAGTCCCACAAAAACGCCCTGCCCTTCGCCACTTCCTAGTGTTTTAGCTGGGAAGAAGAAGTGGCGGAACAAACTCCCCAGCAACACATCTGTCTGTCAGGTTAGAAGAACCAGATTTTATACAATTTATATTATGACAAAAAATTATAAAAAAATAAGAAATTATTCATTCATTGTCACTTGTCAGCTAGCAAACACCAATTATATGTAAAAACAAAAAAAATACCCAAGTCTAAATAATAAATTCACCAGTCTAAAGGGTGTGCCCGCTTACACGTGCAGTGAAGAAGTCACAGGTGATAAACTAGGACCATAGTGCAAGAGAAATAAGCTAAGCATAAAAAGATAAATATAAATAATTATATTCAGTCAATGCTCGAGGTCACTAGTTAACCACATGCCAATAAGTAAAAACACACAAAATGAAACAAGTATATAAACAAAAAAAAGTAAAATATAAAATTACATGACGAAGACATGTAACGTATCAATAAGCTAATTTGGCGAAAAAACATGAAGGAGAAAAAAAATAAAAATAATCGTCTTGAGTTCAACACAGTGACCAACTATGCTTATCATCTAAATAGTCGTTAATGGAATAGTAAGCTTTTAAACAAAGGTTAGATTTTACTTTAGCTTTAAATGCATTAAATGGTAAATCTAGAAAAGAAGCAGGTAGCTTGTTATAAAAAGTTATACCAAGCCCTACAAATGAATTATGAACCTTATGAAGCCGGTGGAAGGGAGCACGTAGTTTATGCTTATTTCTAGTGTTAATGTTGTGAATATCACTGTTTTTACTATTTAGATGGATATTTTGCCTAATATATAAAATGTTGGCCAAGATGAATTGAGAAGCCACAGTGAGAATACCAATCTCTTTAAAAAAATCTCTCAGAGAAACCCGGGCACCTAGCTGGTAAATTGCACGAACCGCTCGCTTCTGCAGAACAAATACATTCTGGATATCAGCGGCTTTGCCCCACAGCAGAATACCATAGGACATGACGCTATGGAAATAACTAAAATAGACCAATCGTGCCGTGTCAACGTCAGTGTATTGTCTAACTTTTCTGACGGCGTATGCGGCCGAACTTAGCCTTCCCGCTAGGCTTGATATGTGTGGACCCCATTGTAATTTTGAATCTACTGTTATACCCAGGAACACTGCTGAGTCTACAGTTTTAAGCTTCTCATTGCCAAGGACAATGTTGGGACCAAGATTTCTAACATTGGGTAGAGCGAATTTAATACATTTAGTTTTATTGGCATTAAGAACAAGGTTATTTGACGTGAACCAATCCGTGACCATTGATAGCGCGCTGTTTACATTGTTAAAATCTTGTCTATTTCTATCTACTTTAAAAACAAGAGACGTATCATCAGCAAACAGTACAACGTCACAAATACCCTTTAAATGATATGGTAGGTCGTTAATATAAACCAAGAATAAAAATGGACCCAGTATCGAGCCTTGAGGTACTCCTAGCTGAACAGGTAGCCCAGAAGATTTCGCGCCATTAACATCTACACATTGGAATCTGTTTTGTAAGTATGAGCCTATTAAATTTAAGGCTTCATTTTGAACACCGTAATGACGTAGTTTCCGTAAAAGCGTGTCATGGTGAACGCAATCAAAAGCTTTAGAGAGATCGCAGAAAATACCGATTGCATTTTGAGCGTTCTCCCACGCATTAAATATGTGCTTTAACAAAGCAACACCCGCATCTGTTGTCGAACGACCTTTTGTAAAGCCATATTGATCATTGTGAAGAAGGTTGTTTAAATTAAAATGTCTCAACAACTGCTTGAGTATTAACTTTTCAAAAATCTTACTAAAGGCAGGTAAAATAGAAATTGGCCTGAAGTTACCCATATCATTTTTATTGCCAGATTTAAAAAGAGGGATCACTTTACTGCTCTTCATAAGGTCAGGGAAAGTACCTAAATCAACGCATTTATTAAAAGTAATAGCTAGATGAGGGGCGACAATGTCGATAATATTACTCAAAAGTTTAATCGAAATGCCCCAATAATCACCTGTGTTTTTCGACTTAAGAGAATTAAAAACATTAACTACATCACGAGGTGTTACATGATCAAAACTAAATACGTGATCGCATTTAGGCACGCTAGTTTGCAAAAGATTTTGAGCTTTAGACGGGGATGAATTTAAGGAGCGAGTCGTAGTTATTGGTATACTTGCAAAAAAAATATTAAATGCCTCTGCTATCTCCGCTGCTTTGTTAACTAATTTGTTATCAACCATTATTTCAACTTGATGTTCTCGCTGAACCGATTTACCCGTTTCATTGTTTATAATTTTCCAAGTGGCTTTTACTTTATTATTAGAATTTTTAATAGTATCGCTTAAAAATTTAGACTTTGCAATGACACAAATCTTTTTAAATAATTTTGAATATTTTTTAACATACTCTAGAAAAGTAGTATCAAACCTGTATCGTTTCAGACCATACAACTCATATAATCTAGCTCGACTTTTATAAATTCCTGGCGTAGCCCATTGGTTGAAGCCAACGGAAGGTCCACTAAAGTTAATAGTTTTACTCTTAAAAATAGATTGGTACTCATTTTGCACAACATTAAAAAGGGCTTCATAGATTTCATTAGGACTCCCGTGTTCTACTAATGACGGTGTAACTTTAAGAGCTATATTATTCTTAAACTTATTGCAACGACTAGCTGTATACGGCCTGCACTCTATTTTGCGAGACTTTTTACATAATGGCATAGGAAAGCTGGCTATTAATCCACAGTGATCTGATGACAAATCATTTAACACTAATTTATTTTCAGCATCACAATCACTAAACATGTTATCAAGACAAGTCGATGACGATGCCGTGATTCTAGTTGGTTCAAAAAACAAATTAACTAGATTAAAAGATCTAAACAGGTTAAGAAGCCTAATACTTAGTGGAGTAACATCTAAAATATTAACATTGAAATCTCCACATAAAATTATATTTTTATTACTTGCTTTTAACTTATTAAGTGAATCCTCCATTACAGACTCAAAACAAGTAAAATCACCAGAAGGGGGTCTATAAACACAAATTATAATGTATCGGTCCAGTTCAACACAAGACAACTCAACAGTGCGCTCAATGGAAAGATTTACTAAATCTAAACGTTGTTTACATTTTAACTTATTTGACACAAGAACTAAAGATCCTCCGCGAATAGCATTTCTTCTAACAAATGCACTCTGTACTGTATAGAATTCATCATTGATAAACACTACTTCATGTTCCTTCAACCAATGTTCAGTTAGGCATAATACCTGAACATCATAGTTCTCTAAGAACAAACTTAACTCTAATTCCTTGCCGGACAATCCCTGCATATTTTGATGCACAACATTCAACATATGCGGTCTACCCTTTGTCGCACCTAACAGTTTAAAGTACATGGTGTATCATTACTAACAGGTATTGTTGGTGCAACAAAGGTGGGGCTGTCGCTGTGTATATTGTATGCTAAAAGATTAGCAATATGTCGCTTACAACTAGGTGGTAAAAACATAGTAGAACTAGTGAGTCTGTAATCAGAGATAAATTGATTACAGTCAAAAAATAAAATAGCGTCGCTGTGACGACATGTCCTATTATAAATAAGTAAATTAATATCGTATATGTGCCTATTCTGATCAACAGACAAATATTGAGAATAAGGCAAGGCACAGAAAATGAATTTACAATTAATTGATTCATTGAGATGTAACATCAAGTGGACACATTCAACTACATCCTTTTTTCCTACATTTAAACTATTCCCATATAATAATATAACAGTAGAATTGGGATTTATGGTAGTTGATCTAATATTGCTAATTATTTGGCTAACACTGGCACCGGGTAAACAATTATTTATAACATAATGGTGAGAACATTGATTAAATAAAGTCCCAAAACCTTGACCAAACTTGTCAGAAAATAAATATGTTGTATTTGTACAATTATTTTTATCTTTACCAACACAGGGCTGACACACTAAAGGTGTGGGTGTATCCAGCAAAGGCTGTGGTGTCCGTGAGCAGGCACAGCTACAAGAAAGATTATTAGTCAGAGACTCATATCTCTCTGCATTGTACGTGACCAGGTCAACCAGCTCATTGGCCTCCTGCATGCGCTTGCTCAGGTCTTGTTGAGAAGCCTCATATTTACTAAAAATGTCCCTTAGGGCATATTCCTTAACATGTTTGTTAAGGAATATGCCCTAAGGGACATTTTGAGCTGTTGCTCATCCTGAAGGTTTTGAATGTCAGTTTCATACATTGTCCTACATAATTGTAATTCACTATCACTCTCCTTTAAATCTTTAATTAAATTAAGTTTTCTTTGCCTTAGTTGTGTGTTTAGTTTATTTACTTTTTGGCGTTTTAATAATTTTTGAAGTTTTTGAATTTGTTTATTAATTTTAATGAACTTTTTAATCTTATTATGGCTATTGAATATATTATTCTTAGTGATAGTTTCATCAGTTAGGTCTATGGTTACAATTGGTTCAACGCATACAGATTCAGACCGGCTACCAACCAACTCATCATAAAGACTGTAGGTGTTCGCAGACTCTTCACGGGCTCTAAGGGATTCCAAGTGTGCTATTGAGTTTTGGGCACTACTTAGTTCTGCTTCCAGTTCAGAGATGCGCCTCAATGCCTGATCATAAGTGTCACTACATTGTTGGAAGTTGGCAACAAGTTGACGGAGGTGTTGATGTTGGTCAAGTATGTCCATATGCTGCTCATGTAGTTCAGACAAAACCCACCCATGTTCCTTCTTTTGCCCTTTACATTCCGGGGCCGCGGTATCTCAGTCGAACAACCTACAACCCCGGCAGGCGGAGGCACTGGCAGGCTCCTCAGCATCATTATAAGCCTCAAGTTAAAGCAAAAATGTGAGTTTTCTACAGATTGTTTAAGTTCCTCCTCATAATGTTTTTTGTTAAGCTATCAAGTGTCCTGCTAGGCCAAGAACTCCAATAAGAAATTAATATAAATATGTAAGAACCAAAACGTTCCGTTTGCCAATAAAACGATGTATGTAAGAATATGTTAATGGCAATAAAACAGCTAATAAAGACCTATTGCCTGCATTGACAATACTATAAACATTGCTATGTCAATAACATGGAACGTGGGCAGATGTCGCTATGGCGAGATGTGGGTAATATGGCATTATGGCCGTACTTAAGAATGGATAGGAATACATCCTGTATTCCGAAAGCTGGCAACGTTGCACATAACTGTCAAGTATTTCGCTGTTACTATACTATATACAGGGTTAAAGTTTGAAAGTAGATTCTCGATACTGCGTCGAAAATGTTCATGTTACATTTTGTATTATTGAAACTTGTATAGTGCTGTCTCGTTCATTCATACTGAAATAATCTTCATAGGGTAAACTTTTTATTGTGACCTAAGTGCGGTGCACATGTATCTTCTTTTAAATGTTTGGACTACGTTTATTTTAATAACGTATTAATACCAGGTAGGTTAGATTGTTTTAATTTTATTTATGTGCGGGAAGCGATGGCGCTAGACGTCATGTATATAAATGATCTGTTTCTTTCCCACATTGGAATTACATAAACATAATCCTTCTTTAAAAGTCATGCCGCAGGAGACGCTCGGAACATCAGGCGCCCCGACATGTCACCCGGCCACCGTGCGGGTTTGTGGAGGGCAAGCAATGGGTAGCTCACCATCCGTCCATCTAGTGACGACATGCCGGCCGTGTCGACGGCGCGTTATCTTCAAATGACAGCTGGAACCAACAGTTAAACGTACTTTCCGAGGCGCGGAGGAAACTCGGTATGTAACGGGTGTCACCCATCCACAGTCCAACATAAGCAAGCTAAAAATCGCCCCGAGCGGCTGCTATGTAAAATACTGGTATTTAGCTGCATCCGGTAAGACTGGAAGCCGACCCCAACATAGTTGGGAAAAGGCTAGGCAGATAATATGATTCCGGTGTTATTGCACTGTCATGAGACATTTCAGCGAGTCCCTGGGGTGCCACCACACATGCTAGTCCTTCAGTCAACTAGAGCAGTAGTCATCAGAGAAATCGCTCCATTACATTCAAATAGTGACTTGCAATTTCTTTATTACAATTAATGGTAATGCCACCCTAAATCCATGTTGTCCTAGTACAATTGCCAGTCATGTATTACCAAAAACCTTTACATATGAAATGTTTTGTTCTAGTGACACAGTTATCAACACAATAGAAACTATTAGTAAAGCTTTCCGTTGCTATTAATAATATCTAATTATCCGAAAATAGATTCGCTTTGTTTATTATGAAAAACAAAAGCATGTTGCTCACGGCGGGGAAAGCCTAATTTTCCCGAATTCCTTAACCTTCACCCTATTTTATTAACCTACAATCCGAAGGAGTCCAATTTGGTCGGGGAGAATAAAATAATTTAATAAACCTTTTCTTTCTCAATCAAAATATCCCGAAGGACGGAATAAGATTACCGTGATTTTTATGTTGTCCTAGTCACTCGGAAATAATTGGTACGGATGCATGAAGAAATTCTCAGGAAATTTCTGTTTATTAGCTACAGGTTATTATTGAAAGGTTTCGTAAAAATATCTTCGTTTAAAAAAGACGACTGCATCTAATTAAAAATAATTTTCGTACCACTTGCTCAAAAAAGTGACATTCTATGCCACAAAAAGCGAACATAACAATAGTCATTTTTAATCTGTTAAAAACAGGGAAAGAAAATTGTACTGAATTTCATTCATGCTCTAGGGGGAGAATGTGATTTAAATTTGGAATAGGTACTTACCGTTTATACTAAACTACATCTGTGTTTACACCATTGAGTTTTTATATAAAGCATTATACATCTTTTTGGAAAAGGAATACGCATTTATTATGCAGTTATGATTATTAAATAAAATTACGAAAACCGACGAGGCCGTATTCAGAGCTTGATGCCTTTGCTTTTCCGACAAAAAATATTGGTCTTGGAATTTGTCGTATTTTTGTTATCTTCACATACATAAACGTTAAGTTTATTTTAATTTATTTTTTATAAATAAGTTAATGTTCTAAAAATACGTTACGATGTTAAATCAAAGCGACAGTGACAGTGAATTGTCGGATTCAAATCAACTCATCAACAATAAATGTATGTACCAAACAAAAATGTAACTCACTCTATCAATAATTGGACCAATGTTTCGAAAGTTAACTTTTACTTTTAATTGTCATTATTTTTAATAAATGCTTATCTCATATTATTATTGTGTTAATTTTTTCGCAAATGGTACGAAAAGTAAAGTATTTTCCTCGGTGATAAAGCTGTCTTAGTCTTGGGTGAACTTAAATCTCTCGCTACACTCAGGACTCGTCTTAAATCCCTCGCTTCGCTCGTGATTTAAGTTTTTAACACCCTCGCTACGCTCGGGAGTAAACCTCGAGTCCTTCGCTACGCTCGCGATGTAAATCGTCACCCGCGACAGAAGACACTGCTTTATCCCCTTGGTTAATAATCTACTAATACAAATTGGCATCCCAACATTTTTCATGAGAATGCGGTATTTACTCATAGTTTTGAAATTCGCGCCCTTCGCCATCGGCCGATTTGCTTCTCATAATTGACATAATGGCGTTTGAACAAAATGTTAATCACGTCCTACATAGTTTTATTGGGGTTCGATTCCCGGTCGGGCAAAAAGTGTTATTGGGTTTTTTCATTACGAATTTCTCAGTAACAACCCGGTGTTTGGAAGTTCGCGGTGTGATACCCCCGTGCCTCGGAAAAAAACGTTAAGCCGTTGGTCCTGCGCCTGATCTCTCTGCGGTCGTGTCAGAATACTGTCCCATCAAACTATGAGAGTGGTGGAACAGAGAGTGCACCTGTGCCTGCGCACACACTTCTTGCTGCACTCCGATGGCTAATCTCCGCTGAGATTGGCCGTGCTGGCTGAAAAATAGTCAGGAGGACCATTACTAGTTTTGATAAATTACACATCTGAGACTTCTAATTCTAAATCGCTTATTTAATCAATTTCCTTACAGGTACATCGTACAGGTCGTTCCGTACAGGTAGGTAGGTAGGTTACGTCTTAATTTAGTACGTCTTGAAGTTCGATGAACTTTGTGCGATACCTATGCAACTCGTGTCAAAGTAGGTTACACCTCCAGTTCATTGGCATTTAAAAAGTTAGCGTTTGTCTATTACATCACCCTTGATTTAGAATGTCAGATTTTCGCAAAAATCACCTACCTAGATTCGTAAAAGAATGGAATTGGTAATAAACCTAATTTGTGTTATTTGATAATGCAAGGAAATCCTGTAGAAATTAAAATCTAAATCAAAAGTCATTTATTCAAATTAAGCTGACTGATTAAAAGACAGTCCTTCTAAAAGGCCGCCTTTCGCCACTTCCTAGTGTTTTAGCTGGGAAGAAAAAATTGCGGAACTAACCCTAGCAACACATCTGTCTGTCAACAAATCTTTGAGGTTTTATAGAATTTCATTTGAGCGAGTTACTTTTCCAAATTAAAAGAAAAAAAGGTTATATCATGAAGGGAATGTTGTCGTCTCTCAAATTATGCAAAGTTAGTATTATATTTTCTATGGCAAGGTTAATTAACTAGCGATACTTTACAAAAAAAGGAAGCAATATCCCAACACGATAAAACAAAAGAATAAAAATAGTCTATGATTTTTGCTAGCTGATTTAATTTCCCTTCATTTGTAGACTCAATAGGGCAGAAATGTGAACTACGGATTTCTGCTGAGAATTTCCTAATGAGTGAACTATTATTTAATTATTTTGCGAGACTGCGTGTAAGCTATGTAAATAAACGTGGGTTATTAATATTTTACTAGGGCATCATAGGACTGGCTATAAATATAATCAATTGAAGTTACATGAGCTTACGGAATGAAAAACCTTATGGCTTTAACTTTGTAGTCATTACGTATCTATTTAATTTTACAAACGAAGTAGTTATGTGTTTCAGAAACATTATTTATATGTTGGTCAAGATTGCACCGATTCTTTTAACGAAATTAACAATTTACAATTTTAATTCACACATTTCTAATGTCCTTTTTTAATTAAGTACATATCTTTCAACAATCACTTTGTCTGAAAATGTATTTTTAAACTTCACTAAGAAGGGTCCAAGTACGGCGAGGAATAAATAATATAGCACTATATCGGTACAATAGCGTATATTACATCCCAAGAACACAATAGGTTCACAATAATAGGTACACACAAAAAAACAATTAATTAATTCTGACCTTTTATACCTTTCGCGGTAACGAAACCATAGCGAGATCTAATTCGACGCCAACGCCATCCATCGAGCGCGGTGACAACTCTTGACAAAAAATAATATTAGATCACGCTATGATTTCGCTCCAAACCCCAACATACCGCCCACCAAGGACATATTGACAAAATGTCCTTAATTACCGCTCACCGTGCCAAACGTCCGGCTTATATCAAGCCTGACCATGACCGGAAACCTTTAAATAAAGTTTGCGTCCTTGGTAGTAGGTTTTTAACACAATATAGGGTTTATCAGAACAAATATCATACCCTTGTTTTTACATTATAATAAACAAAGAAAATTAACAAAATACAACAAAATTTAAACTTAACCTTAACTTAACTGATTACTGGCAAATAGGTAACACACACAATTTAGAGGTAGGTCTCTTAATGACTGAAGCCTGCGTGCGTATGGTTACGACCCGAGTAATTCCGTCAGTACCCGGATGCGTCTGTTCAACCTTACCCAATAACCACTTGCCTGGAGGCAAACCGTCTTCCTTTACTAACACGACCTCCCCAACTGATGGTTCTGGATTTTTATTGGCCCATTTATGGCGTTGCAGGAATTGATTTAAATAATCCTGCGACCAACGACGTCAAAAATCCTGCGTCATCCTCTGATGAAGCTGCCAGCGTTTTAAGGTACTCACATTGGACCTTTCGTAATTTGAATCTGGTACTAAAACGGGTGGTTAAAACTTTCACTTTTTCTAAGTGCGTGATAAGGTGTTTAGGCCTTTTGTACTCCACCACCAGCTGTCTTAGATAATCTGGCCCATTCCACCATAAAGCCGTAGATTCAAGATCAGCTGGGGAAACTCCTCGAGATGCACAATCTGCGGGATTATGTTTCGTTGATACGTGAGACCAATATTTCGTATCTAACAGACTTAAAATCTCAGAAACCCGATTTGCAACGAACGTTTTCCAGCGACTTGGGTGTCCGTTGAGCCAAGCTAGCACTACCTCACTATCGGTCCATGCATGCCAATTGGCACATGGTATGTTCAATACTTCTCCTACTTCCACCATTAATTTAGCAAGGAGAGCAGCACCACAAAGTTCTAATCGTGGAATAGACACTTGTCTAACGGGCGCTACTATCGTTTTCGACATAACTAATGAAATGTGAATATCCCCTTTGTGATCCACTACTCTCAGGTATATGACTGCCGAATACGCTAATTTCGAAGCGTCTGAAAACCCATGCTTTTCAGCCTTTACATTGCTACTTTCCTGTTGCAACCATCGTGGGATTTTAATATTCACCAAATAGGCCAAACTATGGTGGTAAGTAGTCCATTCTTGTACTAAGTTTTTTGGAATTTCTTTCTCTAATCCCGCTAACCATAATTTCTGTATAAATATTTTGGCTAAAACAATGCTTAGTACCAACCAACCCAAAGGGTCAAATAGACGTGATATCTCGGAGATAATTTTTCTTTTTGTTACAGGTGCAGTCAACGGTTGGAGTTCTACAGAATACTGAAAGAAGTCTTTGTTCGAGTTCCAGGTAAGTCCTAAAATCTTCGTTACATCATCTATTTTTATAGGTTTAAAGACATTTATTTCTCAAAAAAAGACACAAAGTCACTCACTTGAGAAACAATATTTACCTTATACTAATAAGCTTAAGATTAAGTTCGTCACTGCGTGATGTTCACCCATTCAATGCATTTAGTTTTTATTAGGTAATAACTTACATATAATTATTTTGTATAAATTGGGCTAATTGATTCTTGAATGCATTGAATGAAAGTACATTCTTTATATGTGAGGGTATTTTGTTATACAACTGTGCTCCTTCAAATGTTAACATTTTTCTGCCGAACTTAGTTCTCATCTTCGGCAAGACTAGAAAACTAGCTCGACGAGTGCTACGTTGTGTAATTTGCCTTATTTTGGTAAACGTCAAGTTAGTCTGTATTTTATTGTTGAGAGCTTTACGGATAAAAATACATGTGTGATAAATATATAACTGTCTAATATTCATTATTTTTGTTTGTTCGTAAACTGTGCTTGTTGGTGTTAAATATGGGTAGTTGAAAATCATTTTTATTAATTTGTTCTGTGTCACTTGTAGGTTGGCTAACTTTGTCTTGGCTGCACTGCCCCAGACTTCTATCAGATACAATAAGTGGGGTTTTACTAACGCATTGTAGATAGTATGACGTAATCTTCGAGGAATACATCGAACTATATTTCGCAGGGACCCAAGTAGTGATGAGAGCTTCGTTTTTATGTAGTCTAAGTGAGCATTCCATGACAAAGAACTATCCAATCTTAGGCCAAGATATTTTTCGCAGGTTTTTTGTTGTAAAGGAACATTATTAATATTTAATGGTACGTGTGGAGGGATCGTTTTATTTTTAGCTTTAAATAGTATATAGCATGTTTTGGAGACATTAATTGTTAATAAATTATATTGAAACCATGAAGAAAGGATGTTTAGGTCTTCTTGAGCTTGTAAAATTAAATCATGAATAGATGGCCCAAAATAAAACAAGCAAGTGTCGTCTGCATATAAAGTAAGATGACCATGTAGTTTTAGATCCTGAATATTATTAATATAAATCAAAAAAAGTAAAGGACCCAGAATAGATCCCTGGGGAACTCCACAAGTTATAGGTAATGGGTCACTTTGACAGTTATTATCCATTTTAACTAGCTGTGACCTGTTTTCTAGGTAAGACTTGAATATATTCAAAGCACTGCTGGTAATATTTATTGCTTTTAGTTTTTTGAGTAGCAATTCGTGACTAACGGTATCGAACGCTTTTTTAAGGTCTATAAAGATACCAAGAACTATATTTTTATTATCTACATTTTGTTTAATTTTGGTAACAAGGTCGACCGTAGCTGTTAGTGTGCTACTTTTTGATCTAAATCCATATTGTCGGTCTGAAAGGAAGTTGAAGGATGTTAAATGTTTGTCTAATCGGTTGTACATAACTTTCTCTAATATTTTTGATAAGACAGGCAACACTGAAATAGGCCGGTAATTGCCTGGGTCTGTTTTAGATCCAGATTTATGAATGGGCGTTACCTTTGCCTTTTTCAAGGTATCGGGAAAATTGCCATCAGCCAGCAGCTTGTTAAAGCATTTGGTCAGAGGGCTCATTATTATATTTTTTATGCATTTAATTGCCTTAGTACTAATTCCATCTAATCCTGTACTGCTGTTAGAGTCTAGATTTGATATGATTTTGTCAATTTCTGTTGCGGTACACAGATCGAGAGTGGAAAGCATTGGTGTATTGTCAGATTGAGGTTTAGGTAAAGCACATGCATGATCGTCATGAAAGTGTCTGGGTATATCGTTTGCTAGAAGAGGTCCTATTGTGGCAAAGTACTCGTTAAAAATTTGGCAGATATCCTTTGAGTCTGTAATATATTTTGAGTTGATAAGTAGCTTTGAAGGAGCACAATTTTGTTTTATCTTATTGTTTGCTAAAATATTTACTAAATTCCACATTTTCTTTGGTTTATTAATACAATTGATAAACTTTTTATAATAATAAGTATTTTTCGTATCTTGCATATGTTTGGCTACACGTCTTCTCTTTGTAATAAATTTTGTTTCCAAGTAGGTGTCATTCGGATTCTTCTTAAGCTCTGTCCATAACGCGTTTCTTTGGTTGATGTCATCTATAATGTTTCTATTTATCCAATCGTTTCGTGGAAGATTTAAAATTTTGGTTTTGATGGTTTTACTACTCTCTATTAATGATTTTATTTTATATTCTAGGACTGAATAGTTATCTTCTAAATCTTCAAGGTTAGAGGTTTCCAAAATATCATGTAGTTTCGTGTAATCGATAGCTTCATATTGGGTCTTTGTTTTTCTAGGTGATTTTGTTTTTTTGAGTTCAACATAAATTTGCTTGTGATCAGACATTGAGGAATCCATTATGGCCATGTGAAAGTAGTCGTCCTTCAAGTTTGAACTAACATGATCTAGAATAGACTTTCTTGTACTCGATTCTCTTGTACAGTATTTGTTGTTAATTTTATTTAGTAGTGCATGTCCAGCGCCTCTGACAAGTTCGTTATATTGTTTGGTCTTACTGTCTTTGCTTAACAGATCAATGTTAAAATCTCCGAAAACTATTGCTCTCCTTCTTTGTTGAAGTTGGGACTCATAGGTCTCAAGAAAGTCTTTGTAGTTAGTGTCGCCGGGGTTGTATATGACGCCTATTTCTAGGGCGCATCTCTCTAGATGTACCCATAAGTAATTATTGCCTCCTGTGTATTTGGATTGCGTCAAGCTATGTTTTAAGTCATTGTGGACATAAGTTGAAACTCCACCTCCTCTTGAATCGGTTCGATAATTGTAATAATGTGTATAGTTGTTTATTTGCATTTCCAAGGCTTGCGTTTCAGTTCTGATCCAGGTTTCAGTCAACAATATAACATGTATTAAAGGTAATGATTGTAGTATGCACTTGAGTTCGTCAAATTTTCCTCTTTTGCGGATACTTCTAGCATTTAGGTAGAAAAATCTGAGACGTGATTTGTTAGACGTAATATTTTGGTAATTATTAGTTATTTGGTAGGTATTGACAGTTGCGGTTGAAATTATGGGTTCGGGTATCATTTGTCGTTTTTTGCAGGATTTTTTATTAATGTGGGTGTGCCGTTAATATATTTTATGGTAAGGCCATCCTCTCCATCGTTTTGGCGTTTATTTAATTCTTCTTTTAGTGTTTGAAGATATTTTTGTTGAGCTGGGGTTTGGTCCGAGAATATTTTAAAGTTGTCGGGCAATTTTGCTTTATTACGTAGGAGGTGTTTGGCGGGTGCTGAGGTCTCAAAACATACTTTTACTCTGCGGGTTTTTCCGGGCAAATATTTGCCTATCCTAAAAATTTTAACCGGTTTCGGGATGTCTAGGTACACCAGCGAGGTGATTTTCATGAAGTCGGCTTCGTCTTGGGACGTCCTTTCCTCAGCGGTATCGGCGGATTGCTCATGCATGCCCAAAACAATAATATTTTTCTCTCTAAAGTTTCGTTCGGCTACCTCCTTAATTATATGTTCGTTCAAACTTAGTGGATTTTGAGAGTAAGGGGCCGAGGTTTGAGAGGTAGGTTTTAATGTACTCAGTTCGGACTCAAAAGATTTTATTTTGTGTTCACCTATTGATACTTGTTTTTCTAATTTAGATACATTTTTTTTTAGTTCTTCGTGTTCGGTTATCATTCCAGATGTTGATGTTTTAATCTCATTGATTTGTTGAGTATTTTCGTGAAACATGACTTCAGTTTTTGACTTCAGTTCGGTGATCTCAGCTTTGACTTCTGCTATGCTTTCTTGCATTTTAATCATAATTTGCTCATTAGATTCCACATATTTTTCTAGCAAAGATCCAATGCGAGACAACTCCGACCGAATTTCTTTAACTTCGGAGGTACATTCACATTCAAATTTCCTCTTTCGAAAGGTGATTTGCGCGTCTACAGGTAGGTTTAACTTAGAAAGATCTGGCTGTGATCCACCTCCCGTACTGGCGACACTGCTTGTGGTATGGCGCGGTGGTGGTCTTCGTACGTTCATATTGAACCGACAGTATTCCAAACAAAGTTAACGTTGACCAACTTTGAGGGCACACGTACTTGTTATTGATACTTATGACCTTGACGCGTGTCTCCGTACGCCGAGTCACTGTGCGAGCGAGTTAGAAAAAATGCAACTGTTCTACTCACGCGGGGGCGAGGCCTGGATGCGCGGGCGCGCTTGTGCGTGGCGTGCTTGGTTGCGGCGCAGGATTCAGAGACGAAGTGGCACAAGTGGATATTTATTGCTTTCCAAATTTGAGTTTTATATTTGGATGTGTATGGTTTATATTTGAGGTGCACTTATTAAAATATTTAAGGTAAAAATGAACACACGACTGCTCTTGACGAGTGACGAACGTAGATTTCCTTAATATCCTTAATTCTTCCTCTGAAGTTTCCTTCCCATCCCTTATTTTATTTAGTAATTGCTGACTATTACTCCTCCATTTTTGTAATGGAAAACCTCTCTTGTCTAACACTTTGCTTAATCCCGTGTAAATATTAAAACAGCTTTCTATATTTTCAGATCCTGTCATCAAGTCATCCATGTAGAAATCGTTTAGAATAATCTTGGCTATTTCGGGCTGATCTGAGCACTCATCATACGCCACCTGTTGAAGTGACCGTACTGCCAGATATGGTGCCGACGCCGTGCCGAATGTTACCGTTCCTAACTGATACACTTCTATTTCCTTTTCAGGACTGTCTCTCCAGAGGATCCTTTGTAGTACTGAGTCTTCTTTGTGAACTAACACCTGCCGATACATTTTTATTATGTCAGCTACAAGACATATTCGGTGCGTTCTCCATCGCATAATCGTATGACGAAGTTGCGCTTGCAATGTAGGACCAACTAACATACAGTCATTAAGTGAAGCTCCCTTTGATCCCTTACAGGAGGCGTCAAATACGACGCGAACCTTAGACGTTACTTTATCCTCCCGGACAACAGCATGGTGTGGTAAATAAATAGCTTTCGGATTATTCTTGTCATTTTCTAAAACCTTTTCCATGTGATTTAGCTATAAGTTTTCCTGGATAACTTTCGAATAATCTTCCTTGAATTTACAGTTTTTCTTGAATTTACTTTCTAACGACTTTAATCTTTTTTCAGCAATAACTTTCGATTCGCCAACCTTGTCGACCGGGTCCCCCTCGCGCAATGGTAGCCTTACTATATACCGGCCACTTTTGTCGCGTTCTGTTGTATCTGCGTATAATTTTTCGCAGTTATTTTCTTCCTCCGTTAGCATTTTCATTCTCGATGGTTCTGCCTCTAACTCCCAAAATTTTCGAAGCAACTCATCTGGATCCATACTTAAATGCATCACGGTAATATGTGCGGGGTAATTTGAGTGATCCAACTCAAAGGTACCCGACAATATCCACCCTAACGTGGTATTTTGTGCCAAGAAAGTTCCGCTTACGTTTCTTTTGATTCCTTCTTGGATGACTTGGCTGTAAACTTCAGCACCTAACAAAACATCAATTTTATTAGGCCTATCGTACTTTGGATCAGCTAAATCATCATCGGCCAAGTCAACCCATTCTACCCTAGTTACTTTCGTAGCTGGGAGAAGGGCAGTGACCGACTTCAAGACGAAAGCATTGACTGTGATCTTGACCGTGGGATCTATTCTAGATCTCATTTTAAGGGTTACAGTGGACTTGGCAGTCGCACTTTTTTCCCCACCTACCCCAATCACTGTTTGTCGCGATGGAGTTTTATTTAAACCCAAATATTGTACCACGGATTCTGTAACGAAAGAACCCTGTGATCCTTGGTCCAGCAAAGCCCTAACTGTTCGATACGAGCCGTCCTTAGATTTCGCCTCGATTAAAGCAGTAGTTAATAAGACGGCTTTCCGACCGCCTCCTGTGGATAAACAGGAAACCAGTGGCTTGCTCGACCCCTCCGCTTGCGCGGCCATTTCAACGTTACTAGTTTTATTATCCTCCTTCATCAAAGATGAGGTTTCCTCGTGAGCCCTATTACTACCTTCGCCCATATCAGACCCAGAAACACCTGTTGGGTGTAACAAAGAATGGTGGCGGCGTTTACACACCTGGCACTTGAGAGTGTTTTTACAATGTTTAGCAGAGTGATTATTGTATAAGCAAACAAAGCACAAATTATGTTCCTGAGCAAAACTACGCCGAGCGTCATTAGACTCCTTTCCAAACTTAGGACAGGACGTAATTTTATGATCGGCTGACGAACAAAACGCACATGCAACCGACTTTTTTACTACGTGAAACGACTGAGTCCCTTTTTGGTTTGAATGTCTATCTTTGTTATCGACCTTATCTAAATTTTCTAAACCTCTAAAACGACTATTTAAATATTCCGAAAACTGTTTAAAGGTAGGTAATTCATCACTTGCGTCTGAAGCCGCCTTAAATTCCCAAGCTTTCCTGGTCTCTTTATCTAACTTTCCACTAATTATGTGTATCACAATCAGATCCCAGGAAGACACATCTACCCCTAAATTACTAATTGACTCTAAACATTCAACAGTAGTCGTAATAAGTCGCTTTATTTCAAATGCCGATTCAAACGATAAAGTCTTTTGACTTAACAATCTTTTCATTATACAATTTGCCAGAAACCTTTTATTATTATACATTTTCTCCAACTTAGACCAAGCAATTTTATAGTTGTCCGATGTAACATTAATATTTCGTAACAACTGTTCAGCTTCCCCTGTCAAATGACCCTTTAAATAAAATAAGCGTTGTGCATCATCCAAAGATTTGTTTTCATGCACCAAACCCACAAATAAATCTTTAAATGTTTGCCACTCCAAATACTTTCCCGAAAAAGAAGGAATTTTTATTTCAGGCAACTTTACTCTACTGAAGTTCCCTTCTGTTTGAGAACAAGTATTAGAATCTGTACGCGAATCAGTAAACTTTCTTTCGGATAACATTTCTTTTAAATCACTTTTAAAATTCACATAAAATTCTTCAACTTCATCATAAAGATTATTTTTAACATAGCTCGAATTAGCCAATTCAGTCTTTTTTATCGTGCTTAATATTTCTTTATGATTAGAAGTAAATGCGTTCCACAGTTGTTCCAAATTTTCAAGTCGTGTCTCTAAATAATATATGAAGTAGTTAAACGCTCTTTAGGAGCTTTCTTAAAATTTGATCTAGCCTTAAGCATTTTAGAACTAACATCTTCCTGTATATTACAGAACGACTCCATTTTGCAACAATTACGGCACACTTTTATCAACACAATCAAAACACAAGTCACAAAAAATAGATTTGTTTTATGTTTAAAGTTATCCAACAAATCCCAAAATTTTTACAAGTGTTTGGAACAACTTTTATTTGGTTTTAAAATCGGGCATGGATTCCCCGTCAGAACCACTTTTCACATAAAACAATTACAAGTCCTAAGCTAATAAAACTATTAAAGTTAATGTTAAATTTAAAGTTCAAAGTATGTTTTAAAGTTCAAATTACGCGCACTTTTTGAGACTTTTGATGTAAACACTAAACTTCCTGATCTAAGTTATAATTCAAATGTACTCACGATT
Organism: Ochropleura plecta; assembly: GCA_905475445.1. Classification (NCBI taxonomy): domain Eukaryota; kingdom Metazoa; phylum Arthropoda; class Insecta; order Lepidoptera; family Noctuidae; genus Ochropleura; species Ochropleura plecta. Next base: position 11,597,342 of record FR997744.1, on the reverse strand, counting down.
TTTTATTTTCACTCACTGTATTGCTGTATTGCACCCGAGCCACAGCCGGCACGCGTGCTGTACTGCACCACGAGCGCCTTCTTCACAGCGCGCTGCACTGCACCATACAAGTGGCGCCCTCTTTTCAACGAGATCCTCCCTCGCGACGATCCTCCGACTGCTGGGTACCAGGTTGACTGCTCCCGGCTCCAATCGGTTCCTCCTCCAACTCCTGGACACCTCACCTGGTGCCCGTTGCAGGGGCTGCTCTGGACAGCGATCCACTGCCCAGTATCGACGCGAAGGGTGGTGATACACTACCACCTCTGGAAACCACCACACACACTCCCGACCAATCCGGCTCGAAGGACCATGTATTTTTAAACTTCACTAAGAAGGGTCCAAGTACGGCGAGGAATAAATAATATAGCACTATATCGGTACAATAGCGTATATTACATCCCAAGAACACAATAGGTTCACAATAATAGGTACACACAAAAAAACAATTATTATTTTTTTTTTTTTTTTTAGGAATGGCATCTCGCAGTTCAACCAAGGAGGTTGTCGTCTGCTTAACCGGGCGAATCCTGTGGATGCCTTAAAAATTAAGACCTCCAGCCAGGGTATAAACTTATAAACTAAGCGACTACACGCTAAGGGCACCCCCTGTGGGGTACGAGCCTCGGCTTAGGGCGTCGCTGAGGGACAGCAAGGGACAAGCTGGATCTGAGTGATATTATTTAAGGGCTGATTTGGACTTACTGGCTCAGCAGCGCGGGCTGGCTCTTGCAAGGGACGGGTGGGACAATTACCGGGACGTCGCGACGGGCCTCGTCGGCGAGGACGGAATGACGGCGCTTTGCGTCTGAATTTTCGAAGAGTGCTAGTCTCCCTGCTGCTCTCCTGAAGCAGGGTTGTAGCATCGTCAGGAGTGACGAGGGTATGACGTGGACGACGAATTTTACTTATTCGCGAGGGATCGTATCGAGCGGCCGATGCGATAAGGGGGTTGCGATGTTTTAACGCGGAGTCAAAGAAGCGCTTGGTAAGGCGCTTCATGAATTGAGCGACGGTGGGGATTCTTAAGTCTAAGTGAAGACTATCGTTACGGACGTAAAAAGGGGCTCCCGTGATTTTACGAAGGAATCGGTTTTGCAAGACCTGCATCTTATGAAGGAAACGCGGGTTGGCGTGGGCGAACACGACACATGCGTATGTCATGATGGGACGGATGACCGCGGTGTATAAACGCAATTTGCACTTGAGTGACAATTTGCTTTTTGCCTGAATTAAAAAGTGAAGCCTACCCATAGCAAAGGCAGCGCGCGAACGAGCCGCTTTGATATGTGCCGCGAAGGACAAGTGACTGTCTAGAATGACACCTAAGTATTTGGCTTGCTTCTCCCAGGGGATAGGCTTGCCGTACATAGAGATCGGACTGGGGATCGGAGGATTAAAGCGCGGTTTGGAGTAAATAACCGCCTGACTTTTACCGGGATTCACCTCGATTCTCCATTTCCTGAACCAAGCGCCTAGGACGTCGGCTGAGATCTGGAGGGTACGGGCGATAGCGTTTGTACAGCGGCCAGTATAATAAATGGCCGTGTCATCCGCGAACAGAGCTAACTGAGCTTTTTTGCTCTTGGGAATATCGCTAGTGAACAGCGTGAAGACGAGGGGGGATAAGACGGAACCCTGAGGGACACCGGCCCTAATAGGATGAGGGGAAGAAAATGAGGCCCCTATGCGATATCGGAAGGTGCGGTTCGACAAAAAGTCCCGTAAGATGAGCACGAGACGGTCCGGCACTCCTAGTGAGTACAGCTTGTATAATAAGCCGTTGTGCCAGACTTTGTCGAAAGCTTTCGCTATGTCGAAGAATAGTACGCCCGTCATCGCCCCGCGCTGGAAGCCAGCGCTCATGTGTTCGACGATGCGGTGGACCTGTTGGATACACGAATGTTCGGTCCTGAAGCCGAATTGCTCGTTGGGAATGAGACTCTTGGTCTCGGCGAAGTCTCTGAGTCGCTTATAAATAAGTCTCTCATAGATTTTGCCGAGTGCGTTCAGGAGACTGATGGGTCGGTAGCTCGTGGGCTCAGACTTGGGCTTGCCTGGCTTGGGGATACCGATAACAGTGGCCTCTTTCCATACCTGGGGGAAGAAGTTGTTGCTCAAGGCGCCATTGAAGATGGCCGCCAAAAGGATGATGAGCTGAGCGGGGAGGAGTTTGATTACCCTATTGGTGATACCGTCGGAGCCGGGAGTTTTCCGTGGTTGAAGCCTTTTGATGATGTCTTGCACCTCGTCGGGCGTGACGAGGGGCAGAGGATCATCGGGGTCTTCTACGGGAGGTAGGGCAGCTCTACGTTCTACTTCTGCGTTCACCTTGTCGAGGTGACGCTTGATGACCGGTTGTGTGCTAGGGGAGCACTGGGACTCCAAACTGTCTGCTAGGCATTCTGCCTTTTCAGAGTCATCGAATGCGACGCTTTTGTCCGGACGAATGAGCGGGGGCATCGAAGCCTCCTCGGTGGCGCGCATTCTTCTCTGTAGTTGCCAAAAGGCTTGGTGGGTGGGTTCCAGTTCGCTGAGCTCATTGTCCCAACGATTCGAACGATGCTCGCTAGTGCGTTTCCTTACAGCACGCTGTAATGAGCGCATGTGAGCCTTGTTCGCGTCGCAGGGAAAATGGCTGTAGGCACGAATGGCCGCGTTCTTCTCGGTTATCAGATCACGTACGTCAGCGGGTAGACGCCAGCGATGATCACTCATTGCTGGGACTTCCCGTGAACAATCCTTTAGTATGGATTGAACGTGCTCTGTAAACGAGTCGATAGCGGCCGTCGTGTCTGCGGCCGAAACTATGTGATCGGGGATGGCGTCCAGGTGAGGTGACGTGGCGGAGTTCAGCTTTTCGCTGACTTTCTTCCAGTCAGTTATCACTTGGACTTGGGCAGGTTTGGGCTGGCTGGGGTCAGAAGGGCCCGAGCGAGGAACTAAGTGGAGAAAAACTGGGCGGTGATCCGAGTCTAGTTCGTGAATCGTCTCAATGGTATGCAACCTAAGGTTGATATTTTTGAGAAGCGCTAAGTCGAGAACGTCGGCGCGGTGCGCGGGGTCGTGGGGAAAGTGGGTGGGTTCCATAGGCGCGATGGGGTCAAAGTTAAGTCTGTCACCTAAGTTGAAGAGGGCTCTTCCTCTGGGATTGGTCGTCGAACTATTCCAGGCGGGGTGCTTGGCGTTGAGATCACCCGCTATGATAACGGAGTCACTCAAGCCGAATAGGGAAGTCAGGTCGCCCATGAGAGGTGTATGATCCTCTGATGAACTAGCGGGAGGAATGTACGCGGAAACGATGGAGATAGGCTGGTGACCGGTCATACCAAGCCGACAAATGGATACCTCGAGGAGAGACTTTAAGGGAGGAGGATCTAGAGGGATGCAGTGCAATTCCTTCTTGTAATAAATTAACGTACCGCCTTTGTGGCAGCGCGACCGATCGTTGCGAACTACGCGATAGTTGGCAATTCTCGGGTCGCGATGGTAAGGCTTGAGGAAGGTTTCCTGGATGAGGAGAATATCTATTTGATGGTCGCGCAAAAACGAGGCGATCTCATCACGTTGGTCTCTAATGCCGTTGGCGTTAAAATAACCTAACTTGAGGGAACGGGGTTTGAAGCAACTTAAATTTTTGTTAGCCATTGAGAGGTTTATTAAAAGTAAGTTCTCGGAGGTTCGAGAGGATCGTGGGATATGACTCCCAGATGCGTGACAAAGTTGCGGCATCACCATTGGCAGCTTCGATTTCGTCTGCCATACGGTCGGCTTCTGCGGTGACAAAAGCACCAAAGGCCTTGGTGATGATCTCGTAATTCCTTCTACCGCGTCCGGCCGCGGCGCCGGAGGCCACGGGACGAGGGGGCGCGGGTTGAGAAGGCGCGAGTTGAGAGAGCGCGGGTTGAGAGGGCGCGGGAACGATTTCGCGAGTAATAGGCGGAGGGACGGGGGCATCTAAGAGCCCGGGAATGGTGTTGGACTTAGCCTGAGCGAGAGCTGGGAACGCTCGCTGGTGGCTCTGCTGAGTCCATGGGATGGGCCTCTGTGGACTGAGGCGCTCTGGCATCTGCGAGGAGGGAAACCTCACAGAGGGGCTTTCACGTTGCTGGCGGGCGTGGGCACGCTTCGCCAACTTCGAGGAGGATGGTTTGGGCGCTTTGGGGCAGCCTCGGTAGTTAGCCGGGTGCCCGGACTGGCCGCATAGCACACAGCTGGGTGGCTCTGTGCAGAGAGCGATGTCCTTCGGTCGTGGGCAGTCAGCAGTGCCGTGGTCGCCCAGGCACTTGACGCACCTGTGAGGCGCGTAGCAGTTCACCTGACTGTGCCCGTAGAGTTGGCATCGGTGGCACTGACCGATGACGTGGGACCTGTACGGTTTCTCGACTGCTATGCCTGTAAGAGAGCAGACGGAACGGATTTTAAAAATGGGATGATGACCCTCCACTGGTTCGCAGACGACCAGTACCATATCGTACTGTTCGCCTCCTCTCGCTTTGTGAAGGCGGTGGACGGCCAAGACTGGGATGTCCTGGGCCTTGAGGTCTTCTAGGATGTCGGTTGACGGGATCTCCTTCGGGACGCGCCTGATCACCACACGAGTGGGCGCTTCCTCTGGGAGGGTGTAGGTGTGGAAGGCGATGTTCCTTCCACGCAGTTGACGGATCAGCTCCCTGTAATCAGAAGCAGTCGGGACTGTTATTTTAATACCCTGCTGGGTGTTGGTGGCCTTGGTGTACTGGATCTTGTGAGCCAGACACAACTTGGACACGTCGGTCCATTTGGCTTTCTCTTGAAGAAAGACCGGAGGAGGAGGTTTCAGCTTTTTAGCTGAAGTCGCAGCGGGGGCAACGCTAGGGCTAGCTGGCCGGCTGGTATGAGCAGCGGCGGCGGAGGTCGAGGGGAGGGGAGAGGGAGGGCAGGTAGGCACTTCGGCAGCTTTTTTGGCCTTGGTGGCCTGCGAGCTTTTGCCCTTCTTCCTCTTTCCCTTTCCGACGAGTTGGTACTCGTCTTCCGAGGTCGAAGAGATGTCCGAGAGTTCAGCAGCATGCTCGGAATCGGATACCGGGCATGACGTGTCCATAATTTCAGGTGCGGACGACACCTGTGTCGGCGCCATTGTTTCACGAACAATGGGATTATTGGAGTCCGGTTTCTCGGAACCCTTTGTCGGCACCATTGTACTGCGAACAATGGATTTTTCGGGGACCGGTTTCTCAGAACCCTTTGTCGGCCCGGACAAAGGGCGAGTCACCGGCGGCGGGATTAGCTCGCTAAGTGGCCTGCCTTTGTCGGCAGGCGGCGGCGAGAGCAGGCTGTCGAGACAGTCACTGAACTGCGCAATGGAATTGCGCTCCAGTGCTGCGAGTTCGGCGCCATATTTCGCCTCTAAATGAGGCAAATCCTTGAATAAGCGTTGGAGAACCGCCTTGTGCGGGTTCTCTGACGCCATAATGGAAAAAAAGCCCTAAGGCGGTTAAAAGTTAACCGGCATGAGTGAAGCTCACCTAAGGCCCTAAAAATCCTAACTCCCCGGGTGGGTGGGCCCGGGGGTGTGTAGCCCCCCTGTCGGGATTGTGTATGACAGGGAGGTGAGTACCTATGGTGTGCCCTAAGCTTGTAAACCCGCTGCTAGTCTTATTGAGCAGCGGGGCCCTAGGGTCGTAAGACCGGTCCGGGGCGCTGGGGTTGACACACCCAGACGACCCGGGTGAATGCTGGAAGAGAACGGGGTTAAGCAACTGGGCGCGACTAGGAGATCCCCCAAGGCCGTGTGTTCAGTGCCCTTCCAATTTTGGTCACCCCTGAAGGGGGTAGACTCGGTGTATCGGGTCAACACCTCTTGGCTTCGTTGGCACCGTAAGGTTTCCACCAAGAACCACGAAACAGTGGATTTTCCCAGAGGGGGCAAGTATAACGTTTGACACAATCTCCAAAAGAGAAATACTGTAACAAGAGCTGTCTTGAAAAAGACAGCAATTGTTGCGGGCGTAGTCCGAGACTACGGATGACGTCACGCGAGCGTGACGAATCGGCGAGCACTGACACAACACAATAGCGGCGGGGCGAGCAGGTAGCACGTCCGTACGCGGTGGCGGTTGGGCAGCGAGTGATGAAAAAAAAAAAAAACAATTAATTAATTCTGACCTTTTATACCTTTCGCGGTAACGAAACCATAGCGAGATCTAATTCGACGCCAACGCCATCCATCGAGCGCGGTGACAACTCTTGACAAAAAATAATATTAGATCACGCTATGATTTCGCTCCAAACCCCAACAGAAAATAATTACAGTACAAGGAAAAAAAAAAAAAACGCGTTATTTGAAGTACAATAAATATTAAGAATCCGAAATAATTGACGATTTGTTGAAGATCTTTTTTAACAATTTTTTTTTTAATTTGGTAGTTACCAAAGCAACCAATGTTACCAATAAATAAATTATGATTATTTATGATCTAACTTTTGAATCATCTCTGTGTCCAGAGAAAATTTATGGTTTTCATGAGTTGGTGCTTAAGTTGAAATTCAGAATCATAAGAGGATAATAACATGAATTACCTACTTTACCATTCGTAAAATGGTCACACAGTTCATTTCATTTACAATTATAACGACGTCAGTGACAATTTTAAGAATTTTAACGTTAATCATTTATTATCCTATTATGATTACTTTAATAATTAAATGCCATTTTAGAACCCCAGAAAACACTGCTGTCAACCTTTTCGTTTGGCGATTCCGCATTGAATGAATGTCATCGTAATGTCCAGTGTGTGCTACGCTCGCTCACTACGGAAGTAGTAGTAATGGGGCGGAGCCTACAAGCACCATTGATAAACTATCTGTTATCACTTTCACACGTTACTGTCCCAGGCTGCATCAAACAAAGATATAATATATCTAGTGTGGAAGAACCTTTGATTGCTGCTTTCCTTGTATCAAAAAGGGGTCAAAGATAAAGTCAGAGCTACATTTTCCTCACTAGTTTCCCGATAGCAGACGATCCATTACTCGGGTCTTATGATGAAGTACTCAATTGTCTTTCTCTTTCTAATCTCCTCCCATAATCTTCACTTTCACGGAAAAATCTCCCCGCGCCATGACTTCGGGTACCAGGCTTGCATAAGAAGCAGGATATGAAACTGCAATGAGCAGGACAGGTTGTATTGAGAGACAGGGAGGGCAGAGGGGAACGTCCGCTTAATTTGGGTGTTCCTGTATATATTCATCGTGCAATTTTGTCTGAAGTGAATTAAGATTTAGAGAAGCTGATTAAGTTGTTGTTCAGAATGTAAAGAAAGCTAGTGCCATGCATTACTTAGTTTCTTGTTAACAGTTTAATTAAGTTTTTGTTTATCCTTGTGACAATCTGCCGCAAGTTCCTTAAATAAGTTAAACAACTTTATTTTGTGTACTTTTGTTCACTTAGACAATAATTAAGATGCTATTGTCTTTAACGCTTTATTCTGTATAGTTTATTGTTTTGTTAGTCGGACAATTTTTATAAGAGATCGTTCAAATTAGTTGCATTTTTTAAGAAGACGCTAGTTACTTTTGCGGTACCATGCTTATCTCATTGTATTTTTAGCAACAACACACCTAATTGAAGCAGAGAGTGGTAGTATTTAAATAGTTTTAAACGAAACATTTTAGAAGCCATTTGTAGTGTTAAAAACAGTTTTTTATAATTAATTATAAGAACAACTAGCTGGCGCCCGTGGTTTCGCCCGCGTGATATCGAAAAAAAAGTATACTATGTGTTATTCCAGACCATAATCTACCTCTGTGCTAAATTTCATCAAGAACCGTTCAGCTGTTTTGCGGTGAAAGAGTAACAAACATCCAAACATCCTCACTAACATTTGCATTTATAATATTATAAGTAGTTTCATAGAGTTAAAAACTTAACGCACAATTTTCCTTTCCACGCGGACTTACCCAAAACGGTCACTAACATCATCTGCCTAGCCTGTTCCCAACTATGTTGGGGTCGGCTTCCAGTCTAACCGGATGCAGCTAAATATCAGTATTTTACATGGAGCGACTGCCTATCTGACCTCCACAACCAGTTAATACTGGGTAATACGATACCCCTTGGTAAGAATGGTTGTCAGACTTTTGGAACACTGACTATCTGTAACGACTGTCAACGATCTACAAATGACAGCCGGGACCAACGGCTTAACGTGCTTTCCGAGGCACGGAGGAAACTCGGTATGTAACGGGTGGTCACCCATCCACAGACCAACCTAGGCAAGCGCGGCTTAACCTAAAGATCGACCCGAGCGGCCGCTATTATTTAGCCACGAGCTAACATTGAGCCAAAACGGTCACTAACATTGTGTTTTATTAATTAACAAAATAATTGTTTGCTGCTGTGTTTGAACGACAGAAAAAATTTGCAATCTTTTCTTTACCTAGTCTAAAATGAAGTCTTTTCCGCTTTCTGTTTGCTTAGATCTTTTAGGGAAGGTTCATATCTGACGTAAAATACGCCGAGCGTATCATCAGTCGCGTCTATTCGGTCGACGACGCACTAACGTATCATCGGTTGAGTGTGAACGGTTAAGTGTTTTTCTATACATTTGTCTGTTCTGGCGTTACGCGACCGATAATACGCGACGCATGTTCCGTCAGATATGAACCTTCCCTTAAAGTACTTAACGTCTTAACGGATTTTAATTCAGTTTTCGACAATAGATAGGGGGGAGATAGAGTGATTGAAGAAGAAGGTTTATATTTATAACATTAGTATCTTGTACCCGTGCGAAGTTGGGGTCGCTAGTATATAAGTACCTAATATTAGGTCCTTACATATGAAATTGGCGTTTTGTATGGAAGGAACAAAAAGTCGAATATTTTTTAATATAATACATATATTTAATTAATCAAAGTATGAACCATTGTTTTCAATGCACTTTTGCCATCTTATAGGTAGTTCATTGATCCCTTTACTAAAAAAACCAGTCGGACGGGAATCAATAAAATCTTTGAAGGCGATTTGGACTGCCCCATCGGAGTTGAATTTTTTCCCTTGCAAAAAGTTATCCAAATTGCGAAAAAAATGGTAATCTGTTGGAGCAAGGTCCGGGGAGTACGGAGGATGTCTAAGACATTCCAATTCAAGCTCTTCTAATTTGGTAGCCGTCTGTTGCGCAGTGTGTGGTCTGGCGTTGTCGTGAAGCAGCAGTGGCGTGGAGCGATTGACCAGCCTTGGTTGTTTAGCCGCTAGCTTTTCCATCATGGTTTGTAATTGCTGACAATAGACATCAGCTGTAATAGTCTGGCCAGATTTGAGAAAACTGTAATGAACAATACCGGCACTAGTCCACCAAACGCTTACAAGTAACTTTTTTGGGGTTAATTTTCGCTTGGGGCAGGATTTGGCTGGCTGGCCAGGATCCAAACATTGCGCTGAGCGCTTCCGATTATCGTAAAGAATCCATTTTTCATCACAGGTAATGATTCGGTTTAAAATACCTTCATTGTTGTGCCGGTTCAGTAATGTAACGCAGCAGTCGACGCGCGTTTGCCGGTTTGCTTCAGTCAATTCGTGAGGTACCCACCTTTCAAGCTTTTTAATCTTCCCAATTTGCTTCAAGTGAATTAAAACAGTTTTATCACTAACATCGAAGCCTGCAGCTAACTCGGACGTGGTTTGCGATGGGTCCGCTTCCACAATAGCCTTCAATTCTCCATTATCAACTTGGGTCTCAGGCCGTCCACGGGGCTTGTTCTGCAGGTCGAAATTTCCAGAACGAAAACGTTGGAACCAAAAACGAACTGTGTTTTCTTTTGCAACATGACCGCCATACACATCATTCACCCTTCGAGTCGTTTCCGCAGCACTAAGTGCCACGGCGGAACTCGTACTCGTAAATAATGCGATATTTTAAATTTTCCATTTTGTAAAATGAGTGACGCAAACAGAAAAAACAGAAGAAAAAAAACAAATGAATGACGGTCATCGAAGCACAAATACATGAGTAAATAGCTGTACAAATTTGAATTTGGAATTCCTTACCAAAGAGGAGAAATTCGTGATTAAAGTGGCCAGTACGAAAAACGCCAATTTCATATGTAAGGACCTAATAAAAAAAACCCGTTCCAAACAAAATTCTAAGAAACAGCCCAAGGCCTCTATATAGTTCCAATTAAAATTGTGACTAGCAACTAAAGCTATCAATTAAATTACTTCTTGATTGTTTGGTTATCTCAATTTATTAGTAAACATAATAATTACGTGTTGACAAATCAAGAAGAAGGTTTATATGTTTAATATCCCAGTCTACATGAGTGCAACCGCGGGTTGCAGCGAGTGAATTAGAAATATCTTTCATCACATTAAATTTAAAAAAAAAATAATTACGAAATATGCGTCAAACAAATATGAAGATATCAAACTAGTTCAAATCTCGATATCTTAAGTATTTTTTTGATATCGTGGATAATTTATTACCAAAGGAAATAATTATCTTGATGCTCACAAACTTTGACTAAAACTACAAAATAGTCCAAGAAGTTGGCTGCAATTAAATAGTCGTCAGTTGATTTCCTATAATTACTGTAAATAAGAACTTAAAAGGGTTTATTAGCTTTGTGACTTTAAAGTTAAGTAAGTATTTGTAATAGTCGAACCGTAAATTTTCCGACAATCATTTTCAAATTTTCTACAAGTCTCGATAGAATTCACACCTCTCGGTTCAAAATATTTATTTAGGGTAGAAACGATTTGAAGGCAGATTTACTTAACCTGATCTGGAAATGTTGTCAAACAATTTTATCCATCAATCCTTTACATATGAGGATAATCCTAGGATGAAAAGTACTTACCAAATGTAGGACATATCCTTTTTTGAGTACACGGCAAACAGTATCATATTAAGGCTATTTTTGAATAAGATATCATGTTTTCTAGCACCTTCTAGAATTTGTAGATGATAAATGATGTTTATTTTGCAAGTAGGTAGTAGAATGGCGTGATTTGATTTTCTTTTTTCCCGCGCTTTGCATTTTCAAAGAGACGCAAAAATAACACACACACAGCAAAATAGTAAATCAAATAATTTTGAATTGAGAACAGTTATATTTTTTTTTTTTTGATAAAAGCAAATTATTTTAGAAAAAGTAAATTAATGCTGATTTACGATATTTTGTTTATTAACACAATTTGAATCATCATCTGCCTAGCCTTTTCCCATCTATGTTGGGGTCGGCTTCCAGTCTTACCGGATGCAGCTGAATATCAGTATTTTACATGGAGCGACTGCCTATCTGACCTCCACAACCCAGTTAGTACTGGGTAATACGATACCCCTTGGTCAGACTGGTTGTCAGACTTTCGGGACACTGACTATCTGAAACGACTGTCAAAGATCTACAAATGACAGCCGGGACCAACAGCTTAACGTGCTTTCCGAGGCACGGAGGAAACTCGGTATGTAACGGGTGGTCACCCATCCACAGACCAACCTGGGCAAGCGCGGCTTAACCTAAAGATCGACCTGCGCGGCTGCTATTATTAAGCCACGAGCTCCTCACATGAGCTCTTAACACAATTTGAATAAAATAAAAAAAAACAAGCATTGCCTGCTAATAGGGAATTGAACAGTTGCATAATGTTATCTTTGGTAAAATCAGGAAAAATAAAACACCAGTTTTATAAGATAAATGAAAAAAAAACCACGATTGTGAAATGCATTGCATGTTGAACCTAATCCTAGTGTGTATTGCTGCGTTAAAAGTTGTTTTATTTAATTGCAGTCAGTATCTTCTACTAAGTTTTATGTAGGCACGAGTTACATGAGAATTGCTCATGCCAATCACGTATAAGCTCTCGCCGTGATAATTAGATTCGACATGACTCTCCAGCCAGCAAGATTGGAAGTACTATGATTGCTCATTGTGAGTAGAATAACCTACGGGACAGTACATATGCCTGACAAAATCTACATGATAACAGGGCCCATTTAAATACACTTCATAATTTAATTTACAGGGCAAATGAGATATATTGTGAAAAGTTAAATTGCATCTATAATAAGACACTCTTTCTAATCATCTAGGTTCTGTACAAAAATCGACAAGATATGCTGGCAACACTGAATTGAGTTGAAATTGTGTAATAATCTATGGTAAAGCTGTCAGTGTACATTAATGTCATTTTTTGACAAACATTTGAAACAGACTTGTTCGATTGGCGCTCGTCGACATTGGACGCAGATTATTTGTCTTTTGTATACTGCTATTCAGCATTAATTATTATATTATGGCTGGACTTATTTTATTTAGTTTTTTTTTTAAGTTTTGATACACATTCATGCTTTGATTGTTTTAACATGATTATCTGTCTCCACAAAAAGCTGCTTTCATTTTTATCTCAACTTCACATTCACGATTTGGGCCACCATTCCGGTAATAATGTTGTACTCCATATAAACGAGCTATCTTAGCCAAGCCTGAGGAAACTCTTAAAGTGGCCATCGACCTACTTTCCGAGTAAATTACCAGGAACGCAACGATGGAAAGGGGTACTTTTTATTGTAAGACCCGAGATTTAGGACGACGGGTTACGGCCTTTTTGAAGACCTCGATAAGCTTGAACAGTAATCGTTTAGGCAAATATGGGTAATACTTTGTAAATATACGATTTGGGATATTTTTTACTGTAGTTTACAGGTAATAAGGTCTAGTAAGTCTTACCCATTGTTTTCCGTTACCCGAGAAGCCATTTTGATTAGGTAATAAACTATTGTAAATCGTACAATTTTGTTTAGTAAACAGAAAGTAGTACAAAAACTAAAGTGAAGAATGTTGCTATAATCTCGACGATCATTGTTCCATTGGAGCACTGCATCAGCATCAGCATCATCAAACCACTGCAACTCTGGAAAGCCTCAACAGTAGCGACAACTAGGATCGCAGAGACAATGAAGCTCGACGAAGTCCATCAAGGTATTGCACCTTAAACGGAGCATTGTTGTGTCTTCGTAGAGGCGATCGGGCTTGGTTTAGGGCATGTTCCGGAGCGAGAAGGAATGGGAAGCGGTCACGTCCTTCTGCAACGCACTTGCAACGGGAAAGGAGTGGCTGGACGTTTGAGAGAGATACCCTCAAACCAACCCAACTACCAGAAACGCTCCGGGCGTCATGAGTCGCGAGACGATTATAGTAATGTTTATACCATATACAAGGGGGCAAGCTACCATGACGGGGCTCCAGAGCGGGCTGCTACTAAGTAATTCCTGATAGTAAAACCCAAAAACGGATTGCCCAAGCTGTGAATCGAACCCTCAGGAGGACCTCCAGCTCAGTTCTATGTCATGAAATCACTAGACGAACATGGCAGTCCTACAAAACACAGAGAACGAGACAAAGCGGTCTTCTGTCAACGATTTCGATTGTAATGTCAAAAACTGCCTTTAGCTATCGAAAATTTCTGTCAATCTGGCTGGAAGTCCTTGCAGAAACATAATTATTTTGAAAGTGATCGTCATTTATTTATGCCAGCGGTCGGCAACGCCACAGGTTGGTTCGAATGTGATATCGCTGCTACGGTGTTAATTTTTGGCCCTTTGTATTTTAAAGGGCCAAACAATTTACATGGATGGTTTTAGTCTCTACAAGTCTGACACTACCTTCCGCTCTGCTCAGGGAGGAGTGATAAGATGATTCCTATCCGAAAAAAAACCGGTCGGCAACAGCCGCACTTTGGAACGCCTAACACCTCTTGTTAAAATAATATAGGTACTGTCTCCTCCTCGCTTTGTGATTGATTTCAGACGTTGGTGGTTTGTGGTTTAAACCCTCAGGCAGATTCTATTCTATTCACAGAACAGCTACCCTACCATGACGTCTTAAAGCAGATCTTATTCCACTGAGGGAAAGAAACAGCGCTATACAGGGTGTCTAGCAGCATCTCTTTCCCTCAGCGGAATAAGTTCTGCTTTAAGACGTCATGGTAGGCCTACAACACTACGCGTTACAAACATTACAAAGAACTAAATATAGGTCAAATAGATTAACTAATTGATCTAGTTTCACAGATGCCCTACATTCTGCCCATCCTTTCCGAGAAAGCGGCGTGAGGTTAAGTAATAAGGTAGAAAGATGGCGTCTGACAGTTATTCCTGTTTACCATACAGTTAATTGTTTCTGAGTAGACCGACGCTCGTACGAAGATATATCAATGGGCATTTCGAGGAAATACCCACGTTAAGGACGCGTTTCCATTGTGAACACGATTTATATAAGTTTTTATTTAACTTGCCTTTTAGTTATTTACTTATTAAAACTTTGTGCATTAGTAAAAACTGTACAAAAGCGCCTTTTTTTTTGCTATTGAAATAATAAAAAGCCGTTTGTGGTGAATGACTCCTTCTACCGACTTCAGTCTGATAAATTAATTCTAGAAAATAATAATAATAATCGGGTGTTACAGCGTCTATGGGTACTTTTGTGAGTGTGTTCGTGGTGTAAGTGTTTTGGCATGTACGCAAATGTGGATGACATTACTTCGGAACATTTATGATTTTTTCCGTTTTAGGATAATCAAGGTAAAAATAAAAAAAATAAAAAATGTTTTTATTTCACAAAGGCCTACATGGGCACTTAAAAAACGTCGAGAGAAGGTGCACGGAGGCCTGTGGACGGTGAGCAATGGGTAGCTCACCGTCCGTCCGTCTATTGACGACAGGCCGTGTCGATGGCGCGTTAGTGTTTCACGCGCGCCTCAAAGAGATGTCAGCAAAGCAGAGGGGCCTGCTAGGGCCTCCGCCTGCCAGGGTTGCGGGTTGTTCGAAAGAGATACCGCGGCCCCGGAACGTAAAGGGCAAAAGCAGGAACATGGGTGGGTTTTAGTCAGTACAAGTCTGACACTCCCCCCGCTCCACCCAGAGCGGGGAAAATTATTTGATGATTTCCCATGCAAAAAAAAAAGGTGCACGGTTCGGGCTGATCGTAAATATCATTTGGTTATACAATGTTGTTGTTACAGTGTTAGCACTTAAGTATGAGAGGACAGCGTAGGCCCGACAATAAATCATTGCTTACTATAGAGATTAGAGTAATAACTTTACCGGTTCTTCCTCAACAACGGACACATACCATCTACAAACCATTATTAACGGTGGTCAGTATCGATCGGTATTGGTATTGGTATCGGTATCAAGGGTCAAGGGTATATTGATTAGACGAGGCGTTAAGTGAATTAGTTCTGATAACCGTTTAATTTGTTAGATGAAAAGTTAGATTTATTTTCGTTGGATCCCAGTTTTTGATCCCATTTTATAGGTATTAACGATGGGTCCCATTTGATATTACCATTGAATCCCATTTTATGACAACATGTGTACATTTCAGAAGAAAAGTGATTTACTTTTATTAAATATTTCAAAAACACCGTGTGTGTATTTTGGATTTTTTAGGATTGTTGCCACTGGGGAATAAACAAGCGCCTCTTAGCTCAAAAAAAAAAATACTGCCGTCATGATTTTTCCATATTTTTTTTTATATAATGTGGCCGTTTCTGGCACACAGGTCACAGTTTTAACCTAACCTTTTTTTGTAAATAAATAATTATCCTAATCATAATAGTTCAGTTCCGGGTAACCAACTAAAAACAATCTCTTTTTTCTATAAATGCAGGTCGTTTGTGGCACTCGCCGGCCGCTGCCGCGGCACCGCTCGCTCCGCTCGCTCGGCTCGTGCGTAGGAGGTCACAGTTTTAACCTAACCTAACCTAGTTCCCGGTTCCTATAATTTGTTTGGGTAATGAAATTTTGTCAAAATCTTTTCGGAAAAACGGCAGGCACGCGTTATTCTAACATAACCTATCCACATACCCAAATTTCATCCAAATCAGTCTATAAGTTTGAGCGTGTGTTGGAATAACAAACATACATACAAAGTTTCGCCTTAAAATATTATTGTGATTTTGTTGTTGGATGTACCCGCATTCAGATGTTTTTAAACATCTGGGATCCAACGGAAATAGTTTTTGGGATTCAATGGCAATAAAACGTATTTTTTTAGTATTTTTCAAATTTGGGATTCAACGGAAATATATAATAATGTTTTGTGGGATCCAACGCCAAAAATATTAAAGTGGGATCAAAAACTGGGATCCAACGGAAATAAACGAAAAGTTATTATGGGTTGCGTAACGATATGTAATAGTTGGACGTAACAGCTACCAGCACCTGGTTTCTGAATGCCTAGTACAAAATTTTTACTTGATTTAAAAAAAAAACGGGCTTGTTCTAGAACCACAACCTCGGTAATATGTGACATGGTTCTAAATTCATGTCTTTGTTTTTTAAACGCTGCCCCACTCTAGGAACTTCTCTTATAGTGCGTTTACAAAAATTAACACTTGCATACACAACAGCCAGACCCGAAACAACTATCTGTAGGCCATACAAATATTTGTTCCGTGCGGCGAACGAACCCGCAACACGCAGCGCAGCAGTCGATAGCTCAGCCAATGCGCCAACCATGTCGTCATGGTTTATAGCCCCCAACTTAGATGATTTTAGAGGTAGAAGATGAATAATTAACATACAGCTGTTGTCTCCGGCTTATTGATTAATTTTGGTGAACCTCGTTTGTTTTTAGGGTTCCGTACCTCAAAAGGAAAAGCGAAACCCTTATAGAATCACTTTGTTATCCGTCTGTCTGTCTGTCTATCTGTCAATACCCTTTAACTCGAGAACGCGTCGTGGTAGCCGTTTATGTCGTAAGTTTGTACGAAAACCTCGGTACGCGAGTCCGAATCCAGCCGGCTTTGCTGCTCACAATGGCATCTTAAAACAGGATTGTCCTAAAACCATTCCAGTGTGGGAAAGAGATGGTGCTAGACATTTCGTATATCTCTGTCTCTTTCGCACACAGACATCCTTAATAATACCTATTATAAAAGCGAAGGTGAGTTTATTTGTTTGTTACGTCTTCACACCTTAATGACTAAACCGATTTTGATGAATTTTGGTAGAGAGATAGTTGGGACCCTGGAGACGGACATAGGCTTTTTTTTTTAAAAAGTGTGAAATGTGGTTGAAAGAGGGAAGAAAAGGGAAAACTGAGCATTGCTAAATATTACAATAAATAAGGCGCAAGGGCGAAAACTACAGGTAGCAGGAACCTGCAAATCAGGAAAGGGGAACTGTGTTACCCCGCATTTAACGCGAGTGAAGCTGCGGGCAAAAGCTAGTTATAATATAACAGTAACGGGTAACCCCACTGGTAGGTAGTAATAATGTCAAGTTACCAAAAGGCTGAGATGTTTTGTTTTAGACAATGGCTTTATGGCTGATGTTATGGAAGAATACAGCTAGCTAGACAATAAACTATTTAAGTAGGTAGTTTGACAATAATGTGCTAAAGTTAAAAGCAAATGCACTTAGCAAACTGTTAGTCGGTAAAATAATTGCTATGAATATTTTAGCGTACAAAAATGACGCGGGACTTTACCTGCAAAGTTAGGTATCTTGTCATCAGATACCTGTTTAAGTACTTACTCTGTATGTTAGTGGTTAAGTAAGAATCAGTAATTAGTCATCACTACGGGCCATACCCATACCCTCATTATGGGGAAACCTATGTGGGTTTAGTGCTCCAGATTTTCAATGACTGCGAAAATAATTGAGTTTGATAGCTAAGTGATTACGGTATTTTTTTTTCGGTTGCGCAATCTGGCAACTGAAAAATTACGGACACACAGGTGTACTCCCTTTTCCCTTAGAGTCTGATAGGATGCGACAATGATTGGGAACAAACCATGCGCAAGATCAATGGCTTTCCAGGGTACCAGGGTGTCAGCAAAGCAAAGAGGCACGTCAGGGCCAGTGCCTGACGGGTGTTCGAATGAGATACTGTGGCCCCGGAAAACAAACTTCAAAAGAAGAAACATGGATGGGTTTTAGTCAGTACAAGTCTGATACTCCATTCCGCTCCGCCCAGAGCAGGAGAAATAATTGGATGATTTACCATCCAAAAAAATGGACTGAGCCTTTTTTTCTTTGACACTCCTCTAAGTTCAAATACTGATTGCAGGGTTCTAGAAACCCATAACGGCCATTACTAGGAAACTAGTCAGAAGATTAGACACCTTAGGTGTTTCTCACATTCGCAAATGTGCGACTGTAAAAAAAAGTACCGCGATCGACAACTTTCCCACCTAAAACATATTTTTTAACCCATAAATTTATTTGGATATGCCTAATCGTTCCGTAATTTCGGTCCTGTCACTATTCTGTCAATTTTTGATTGATGAATGTGGGTATGAATTTGTTCCCAGAAGCCCCATGCATGATTGGGCGTACAAAAAACATGCAAGTACCTCGTGTTCTGGCAGCTAATTTAAATTCAATCCAGCCCACACGGCATTGGCAAGTTTTTTCCAGATAATATTAGCGTGTGACCCACTGGGCAATTATTGCATTCGATCTTGTAGAAAGATAATAGGTACTAGAATGTTCTATGCCTTTTTTTCTACGATTATTGTATTGAATAGCAAATTCTTAGCTACTCACACATATAGGGGTAAAATACAAATTATTATTTTAAGTCTAGATTAATTTGGCCTTGAGATCGAAAATTGGAGACAAAAAGTGGTTTAGTCTGACAGACAGACGGGTATTACCGACCACGACACGTGTATATCACGCTGGGAGTACCAGGCGATCATAAAACACGAAGGTCAGACAGCCGTCTCGCCCGCTAATCAGTGATGGAACTTTCCATGATACCAACTACAGGTTAAAATGATCTCAACCAATGCACTCGACCTATTTTTACGCCACTGCTAAACACCTTGAATAGATGTCGTGAAGTTTTATGGCTACAAACTTCAAAGGAAAACTAACAAAAGATGCATTAAGATCTCAATGACATTTGAGATGTTTGCGGACGTAGAATGTATGACAAGGACGGTGGTTCAGTGGAGAAGGAGGTAGGTAGGTAGGTACTAAATTATTTTCTGACTATTTGTTCTTGCCCAAGAGGCGATTATCAATAGAAAAGCTAAAATAAGCGGGTTCATCCGCTGCTCGCTACTTTTTCGGAGTAGGGTATGAAAAATAGATGTTGGTGGATTCTCAGACCTACCCGATATGCACACAAAATTTTATAGAAATCGATCCAACCGTTTCGGAGGAGTTTGGTAACAAACATCGCGACACGAGAAATTACTCATTCGATTTAAAAAAAATCGTTTACTGATAAAAACTGCTCTTTTTACTGATTTCCTTCAAAATCATGGAACGAAACTAGTTAAATAAATAAAACCACTCTTAGTCAAAGACAATTATAGATCAATTTCAAAAGTAATGAAAATTATCTTTGTTACGAAGAGATGTTTGCGTCTATATCTAAGTACATTTGTATGACTGTCTGGTCACCAGACAGTCGGTCGCAAGCGTGACTGCTGGCTGAGTATGAGTTCTTCAGTTCGCCCAGGTCGAGAAAACTAATTTTGGGTTTGTACCTCTGGATTTATTCAGTAGCAGCCAGGGATGCTGGATCTATACCTAGTTGATGGCAATAGGCTCTCAATTACATGGGAGTTAATAAATACACCTGGCGTTTGGGTGTAGGTACAATTAAATACTGTTGTAAATTTTACGACACGGTTTGCGCAGTGGCTAAGCGTTTGACTGCTGCGCTACGTGTCGCAGGTTCCATCCCCGCACGGAACAAATATTTGTATGACCTGCAGATAGTAGTTTCGGGTCTGGCTGTTTGTGTATGTGAGTTTAAATGTTTGTAAACGTACCCACGATACAGGAATAATTCCTAGTGTGGGGCAACGTTTTTTTTTTAATTACACCTCTGCCTTATGCCTTACTTATGTTAGATATTTTAACAAGATTCTTTGGGACTCGTCTTCCCTAAGACTGGTTGAACTAAAAACCTTTTCAATTGCACCATAAAACATCGGTAATCCCCCTAACATTTCAAATCATTCAAGTCAGACACAGACAGCGATCTCCCTGATTAAATGCTATTGTTAAAGTCCATGTCATTGTAACAAAGATTGTGATAACAAAACGAGGTTCGACAGGTCAGCCATTCATGAATCGGTGGTATCTAATTATAGGCATTTATTTTTCCTTGTTGTGAAACTGATCTCTGGGCTTTCCGAAAGAATTCTTAGATTAGCAGACTTTTTCAAATAGCTTGTGTGAATTAATAGTAACATTTGCGATTGATAAAAATGTGAAAGTGCAATATTATTCCGTTTTCGGTTGGATTTTATAGTAGGACTAGATGGCGCCCGTAGCTTTGCCCGCGTGATATCGAAAATGAAAGTAGTAGTAGTATAATCTAAATCTGTGCCAAAATTCATCATAATCCGTTGAGCCGTTTTAACGTGAAAGAGTAACATACATCCATACATCCATCCACCTATCCATCCTCACAAACATTCGCATTTATAATATTACTAGGTTTATAATATTAGTAGGATCTTATGGAGCACTAGTCTTGTCACTATTGCGGTCTTTTTTTGTGAAGACTTTGACCTGCACTAGGAATTTCCTTTGCATTTAAACTGACGTACACTGTTTGTAAGTGTGATTTAAATAGAGCAACTAGACACCTCTATGTCAAATGTGTAAAATTACTAACAATAAGAGAAATCTAAACGAATGTCTGAATAAAAATATACTATTTGGATATACACACACGACTCAAAGTTGACATTCCAACAGTTTATTAGGCATTGAGATGTCCGTCACCTAGTGTTCGTGAAAACGGGTATTATTAGTGTCTAAAATCAAGTAACTAAGCGGCGAGTGTTACTTAAGTTAGCCAACGATGTACTAACCCAATAAGAACAGACAGAGGGCGTAACACCGCGGAATGATGTAGTTAGTCTACCAGGAACTCATAAACACAAAAGAAGTCCATTACATGTTGATGAGCTGAGTAGAATGAACAAGAGCATGAACTATCAAAAACAATAGATGAACGATTTAAACTATTGAAAGTAGATTTTCTTAGAAATAACTGTTATGTCTGTTTGAAAGTTGAAACTTGGAAGTTAATGAACAATTGGCTTCAACCCACACGTACTTACAAGGTTATAAATAAGATTAAATGACGTTACTTTCCATAACGATTATGAGACAAAAAAATTAAGAGGATTTCGTCATGATGACGAATGATGTTGTGAAAGAGCGTCCGTCTTTTATTCTAAGCTTTTATAAGTTAGGTTAGGTTAGTTAAAAAAATTTTTTTGTTGTTCGCTCGAATATTTTCTTTTCTTCACAACGGTGTTGTTAAAGTACAGTCTTCTTTTTATTCTTGTCTCATAGCCCAGGATAAGTTTAATATAGGAAATAATTCGTGTATAGAACCTTGGAAGTTCATAGCAGCTTCCTAGTAAACTTAGGCGAACTGGAATTAAGCTTAGAAATCTATTGCAAAAAACTTATTCCTTTAGCCAGAATCAACGAGTAACTTTTGTAGGATTTTCGTCGTAATCCTAATCGGTTAGTGGCCCTTTAACTTTCAGGGAAAGATAGTTATTGCCCCCAAAGGTGTGATTTTTTTAGCACCTGGTACCAGTAGATCATGATTACTTAGGAGGTGTCACCTATCTGTTCTCAGGACATTGGCACGTTTTACTACACACGTAGTACTAGTTTTAGGTAAGACGTTATCCTTGTTACATTAAGTGTAATGTAGTAATAAATCGTATAATTTGGCACTAGAAAAACACGTTATTTTGACCACAAAACTAATTTGGATGACTATGGTGTTTATTTGTTCATTCTTACTCTGTTTTGAATCCAAAGTTTTGGTTATTCTAGAAGAAGTTATTGGGGTTCCGTACCCAAAGGGTAAAATGGGATGTTAAGACTCCGCCGTCCGTCCATCTGTCATCAAGCTGTACCTACCTCATGAACCATGAAACGTCGATGATGTATTTTTGTTGCCGCTATAACAACAAATATTAAAAAAAAACAGATAAAATAAATATTGCATTATCGCCCTAAAGGTCTTATACATCAAACATGATTTATTTGCCGTTTTTCAGATAATGGTACGGAATCCTTCGTACGCGAGTCAGATTCGCACTTGGCCGTTTTTTTTAATGTTTATTTTACTGTTCTGTTTAAGTGGCCTTTGTCTTTGTAGTCAAGGAAGCTATTTAATTTTCAAGTTTTATTTTTTCCGTCATTAAAATGATCTATAAGAAGCATTTTAATTTGGACTTTCAGACACAAAGTGCTTGTTTAGTCATGAATACATTTTAATTCCTATTAAGCCTGTTGCTCTGGTAGATACTAGGTTGTAGAGCGGACAGTGGCCATCTTGTTATGTAATATATGCGTACATAAAATATGTTTCTGTGTATTAACATCAACAATTATTGGTTTTAACTATTTTCCTAGCAGCTATTAAAAATATATATGTTTGCCTAATTCAATGCATCATTACTTAAAACAAACATATTCAGAGGTTTTCCTTATAAATACATGTATTTAATACTGTTTATAATTATGTAAATACACAATAAAATATGGGTTTTTTGATAAAAACGTGATTTGAATTTATAACACTTTTTGAAATCTGGTAAATGAATGTTTTTTTTAATTTTATAAATGCTACCTTGTATTGATTTGGGTCGCGAGGATGTCAACATGTTATGTGTGATATTAGCAATCATTGTGCCTATAGTTGTAGCAGCCAATAATAAACCATTGGCTGATACAACTATTGCCTCGACCAATATTTTTTTTTTCGGATGGGAAATCTCTAAGTAACTTTTCCGCTCTGGGAGGAGCAAAAGGAATTATCAGACTTTTAATGACTAAAACCTACCCATGTTCCGTCCTTTGCCTGCCAGGGCCGCGGTTTCTCT
The DNA here is from genome assembly GCA_905475445.1 of Ochropleura plecta. Classification (NCBI taxonomy): domain Eukaryota; kingdom Metazoa; phylum Arthropoda; class Insecta; order Lepidoptera; family Noctuidae; genus Ochropleura; species Ochropleura plecta. The sequence goes on along the minus strand of FR997744.1, from coordinate 11,574,433 downwards.
TTCAAACAACACGCAACCGCAGCATGTCGACCAATACTTAAGGATACACGCAACTGGATCAAGAGTTTGAAACAGAAAGCGGTAGGTACAGGTAGAGCCTTGTCCAAAAGGGTCATATTGTTGAGAGGTTCCGTTCTCTGGAGCCCTGACCTCCCGCCCTGTAGCTTGGACCCTTTTCCGGGACCGTTAGGCTATTATTTTTATTTAATAATTTATGTACACACAGAAGAAAAGACAGAAGAAAAGACAGAAAAAAAATGAGTACAAAGGTACTGCTTATTTTTTTTTAAAAAACTGCCAGCAGGCCTGCGATAGGAGATATGAGAACGAAATGTAGACGATAGTATGTGAGAGAGTACGAGAAAAATATGTATGTGTGCCTTAACCTATTATAGCTTACATAGGTATATAAGTAAATATTAATAAATACTTGTAAAAATACAAAATGCTTAAATATAATTATATCTATAGATTACGATCGAGGACAGGTAAGGAGGACTGGTTTCACTCTGTTTTTGAATAGGAAAAAGGTTTTTATAGCGCTAATGGTTTTTATGTTTTTAAATGTGTGAATTAACAAATAATAATGTTTCTTTAAATTTTGCGGTCCATACTCATAGCTGTACGAGGCTTTAGCAATTTATGTGTGTTTGGGGATGTTGTGGTGTAGGATTGTATTTATTTTTCAAAGTTTTCATGCATCAGATGTATTGCTAAATGTTGTTAAAAATACTCACAGAAAGAAAAGTTAACGATTACTTTCAAATCAGCAACAAAAACGGACGAAATTATTCATATCGTTGCAGTATAACTCTTGTATTAGGGAAATTAAAAGCTTTCAGTAAATTCTTTCTTATATTTCTTATTTTTCTCTAAGCTCTTCCTATCCTTACTAATATTATAAAAGCGAAAGTGAGTTTGTTTGTTTGTTACCTCTTCACGCTTTAATGGCTAAACCGATTTTGATGAATTTTGGTACAGAGATAGTTGGGAACCAGGAGACGGACATAGGCTAACTTTTTTGAAAAAAAAAGTGGGATGTGAGGGAGAAAGAGGGAAGAAAAGGGAAAACTTAGCGTTGCTATTACAAATCAATAAGGCGCAAGGGGAACTGTGTTACCCCGAATTTAACGCGAGCGAATTCGCGGGCAAAAGCTAGTTATTAATAAACTACAAATAGACGTAAAAAAAAAATATGTACAAGTAAGTATAGAAATGGTAAAATATAGGGTGTCAAAAAAGCATACCGCGTTGGTTGGCAATGCTAATTCTTTGTTCAAAAAAACGCCAGCCCTCTAGTCACTTGAAGAGTCGTTCAACCGCTTGGCGATACCTATCTGGAATCTAAAATACTACGTGGGCACTCGGACCCTATGGGCCTAGTGTTTCAACCACAAACGACTCACATAACTACCAATAAAATTATGGTATTTGCACCGTTTGAGATTTTAATTACCGTGATGTATTTAGTTAGTTTATTGATGACTAGCCTTAGGCCGCGGCTTCGCTCGCGTTAAATTCGGTAGCGCCTTATTGAATTGTAATAGCAACGCTAAGTTTTCCCGTTTCGTCCCTCTTTCTCCCTCATATCCCACTCTTTTTTTAAAAAAATAGCCTATGTCCGTCTCCTGGTTCCCAACTATCTCTGTACCAAAATTCATCAAAATCGGTTTAGCGTGAAGAGGTAACAAACAAACAAACTCACTTTCGCTTTTATAATAATGTATGTATACTCTCACGATGAGACTCATTTGTACTTTGATCGCCCCCCAATTCATTGACATTTTGTTTTACAATTGGTTTGTAAGACAAAATGTTAATGTGAACTTTGATATTTACTCTACATTTAGCAGTTACTAACAAACTTGTGTCTTGTCGAGTCATTTAGTTAGCCTTTGTATCTGCCCCGGTTGTCTCGCGGTCGTAAGTGCGATTGCATAGCACGGAGTCCCGGGTCGTTTCCCGGGCCGAGCAAAAAGTGATATTGGGTTTTCCTATTACGAATTTCACAGTAGAAACCTGAAGTGTTGAAGTTAGCGGTATGATACCAACGTGTCTCGCAAAGCACGTTAAGCCGTTGGTCCTGCGCCTGATCTCTCTCCGGTCGTATCGGATTGCCTTCAAATCAAATCAAATCATTTATTTCAATTAGACCATTACAGGCACTTTTGAATGTCAAGAAACAAAATGAATCTACAGTCCCGGTCACAAGGCATAATAACTTGTGAAAGTACTGTAGTTGCCCATTCCAAAGCGTTGATCTCTATGGAGAAGAATGGGCAAGAAACTCCGTGGACACTCTTTTAAATTATAATATTTTTACAAAATCGTATTTACATCATTCATGTTAAGATTATACAAATATGTGAGAACGATGCAGAAAGACGTGCACAGTAAGAGCGTCCAGAGTAAATAAAAAGCAAAATTCAATTTAAAATCTAAATAAATTAAAAATGACCGTGGTAGCTAAAAAAATGGCCAGTCCCAACTGACAGCGCCCGTTCACGAACATGACGTATGGATCAGCCCCATTCAGCTCGACCACTTTGAAGGGAGCTAAATGACCCGATACACCCGCCACCATCAGCGAGATATTTAAGTGAGGATGACAATATCAACCACCAGGGATTCGTCAAGTCAATGATAATACATAGCACTCACATATGGGCTTTATAATTATACAATACTAGAGAATTGATTCTATACATTGCAAAGATAGTCTTACAATCTTCTGCAGCTTCCCATCGGACTATGAGAGTGAGGGAACAGAGAGTGCACCTGTGCCTGCGCACACATTTGTGCATAATAATATCACCCGCGCCGTTGCGTTGGCTAATCTTCGCATTGTCAGGAGGACAATGTTTTTTTTAAAGGATAGACTTTAAATAAAGTTCAACGACTTTTATTTATTTTAAAATGTATTTTTAGACAGCTGATATGAACACCTTTTTAAATTAATTATTTTTCAAGGCTCACTTAGTGCCTGAAGGCACGTAGACAATGTTTTGCAAAATAAAACGAAAATAAATCTGTCTAAAAACTGTTTTTTTTTTAACTTGCCAATCCCAGCGGTTTCCATGGGGTTCGGTGATTCCTCCAGGATCGTCATTCCAACACAAAGATAAAAACTGTCTTTGATGTTAATCCAGTTTATTAACTACCTGAATCCAAAATTATTATTTTTGCTTTAAAAAAACGTTGCCCCACACTAGGTATTTCTCCTCTATCGCGGTTGCGTTTACAAACATTTAAACTCACATTCGCAAACAGCCAGACCCGGAACAACAACTTGTCCGCTACACAAATATTTGTTCCGTGCTTGGTTCGAACCCGCGACACGTGGGGCAGCAGCCAATTGCTTAACTACTGTGCCAACCGTTCAGAAATCCGTTCTACAGTTTTTGTGTGAAAGAGTAATGAACATCCTCATCTGTAAGATATTATTATTTAGGCTAGTCAAGATTTATTTGGTAAACGTGTTTTTTATGCAAAGTTCTCAGAGTTGAAATGTACAATCAATCTGCCATTTAAAAGTCAATGACCTGAAGATTTATAAAGGCGCAGATGTAATTTTGTGTACATACAATGATTGAAGGTTATCAAAATCTTGTCTAACTAATATTATAAAAAAGGGTATTTTAACTGGTTAGTTTTAAATCGACCATTATTAATTTTAGTTGAAATCTATCTTATCTAAAAAAAATCTTACATAAAACCTATCTTATTATCTTAGTGAAAAATAACGCACATTATTTTTTTTTTATACAGTGCTATTTCGTGATACTATGCAAAAAAACGCTATTAAATAGAAACATGATTAGGTAATAAAAAAGAATTAAATAATCAACAGGGTTCTGAAAAGTCGTTAGTAAAGATGTTTTGAATAAAATCAGAACTATCCACGTAAAAATTAGAAGAAAAAAATGCTGAAATTCACTTAGAAAAGGACAGAAATAACTAAAGAAAATATTTTAAACAAAAATCCAAAAGGAAATTTTCGACCGTGACAGGACTCGAACCTGCAATCTTCGGATCCGAAGTCCGACGCCTTATCCATTAGGCCACACGGTCGCTGTATGAATTCGCGAAATAGGTCATCATACGCGACTACGCGAGCCTCCTGCGCGATACGTCACGGATGACGTCACAAGGTCGTTCACCCTGGCCTCCGCAGCGACCTAGAGTTTTCCGATAATTTCGTTTTCATTCATGTTACTCTGACGTTTGTTTATAACGTACCTATGCCATTCACAGATAATTCTAACAAGGTTAAAAACATCATATAATTGTTACTTTGATATCGTTTATATAAGTACAACGATAAATGTTGGAAAATACATGAATCAATTTAAGGAAAGTCGTCAGTATTTTAATTGGTTATGGAGAATTAATTGGTTTCGCGATTAATTACGAGTAAATAAATTGGTTCAAGTGTGTAAGTACTTGAAAAAATTCATTCATAAGAGTTCTTGTAAGTGTTTTCAATTGATATTGTTTCTGAAGTGGTTAAGTCTTAAAAAATGTACACAAGGACGCGTTTTTAATAATAGATACTAGCAGATAATTACAAAACCAAAAGGTTTTCCCCGTTTGATTTTAACTGTGATTTGTGGACGTAAATAGATATCTAATATAATATAATAATTAAACGACATTACGAAATATTTAATCAACAAAGTGATAACAATTTTTGCGCTAGATAAACTGATCGTACAAAAGCATTACGCTTTTGATTCAAAAAGGCATAGGCAGAAGTATCTTTATGATGTGTTAGTTAATAAAACTGTTTTTAAAGTCTTGTACTTACGTCATTATATAAACAATTTTGTATGAGATTCATAATCTTAACATTTCAGTTATTGATAAATAAAGACAAAAAAAACATCATTATCGCATACTTAACATAAATTATGTAACTATGATCTTGTAAAATTATTATGATTTTACACACACACAAATATCATAGGGAAATACTTTTTCGCCACAGATAGATTTAATACATTAATCGAATGACATTCATTAAAAAATCGTTTTTTTTAGACGATGAAAAAGTAAAAAAAAACGTTTTAGATATAATTAAAAAAGCGTTATCATCAAGTTAGTAACAAACACTATTTGTAGAGAATCGTAAAAAATAAACTCGTTAAGCGCGTCACTGCGCAAACGCAGGCCTGTCTTAATCAGTTCGATAAAAAATCCTATTGTTTGCGAACGATCAACAAACTGCCAACAATGCGTCAAACTACTGGGATTTATTCTAGAAAAAGTGAGAATCAATCGTTAACGATAGCGGGATTTCGGGGATCCAAGTTTTTAGGGTTCCGTAGTCAACTAGGAACCCTTATAGTTTCGCCATGTCTGTCTGTCCGTCCGTCCGTCCGTCCGTCCGTCCGTCCTCGCTTAATCTCTGTGACCGTTAGCACTAGAAAGCTGAAATTTGGTACCAATATGTATATCAATCACGCCGACAAAGTGGTAAAATAAAAATTGGAAATAAATGTTTTATTAGGGTAGCCACCCTATATGTAAAGTGGGAAGTGTTTTTTTTTTATTTCAACCCTAACGTGTGATATATTGTTGGAAAGGTATTTAAAAATGAATAGGGGTTTACTAAAATCATTTTTTGATAATGTCAATAATTTCGGAAATATTCGCTCCAAAAGTAAAAAACAATGTGTCCCCCCTCTAACTTTTGAACCATAAGTTTAGAAAATATGAAAAAAATCTGAAAAGTAGAACTTTATAAGGACTTTCTAGGAAAATCATTTTGAACTTGATTGACACAACAGTTTTTGTACAAAAAAGACAAAAAGTTGTATTTTGTACAACTTTTTGTCTCTTTTGTACAAAAACTGTTGGAGCGCCTACCGCGGAACGTGCAACATTGCACGCTCCTCCACCTTTAAACTCATAAGTGGGAACACTTATTGTGACGGACGGGAAACTACGGAACCCTACACTGAGCGTGGCCCGACACGCTCTTGGCCGGTTTTTTTTAACTAATATAAATAGGTATTTCTTTAAGTAATTCATACTTTTCTCATACAATTTGTCTCTCTCTGTATTCTTTTTCTTTTCATTGTATTGTTTTCAATACAAGTGTTTCTTTGATCTTTAACTCTTTTCTACTCAGTTCTAATTCTTCTTCACGTTAAACTATCCGAGATTACATCTCTCCATTGCTTTTGTTGTGAATTTGTGTTCATCTTGTCTCCGCAAGTATTCAAGCCACTGCTTTTCCAATTAAAATTTTCCTTGTCCAGTTTTCTTTTAAATACAAGTTTTTAATGTACAGACGCCTGCACATTAAGCTACTACAATCTGTCAGATTTCTTTGATAGATTTTCGACTTTATTTCTAAAGTATTAGGTTCAAGGTTCATTGGGAAAAATTGACAGTTTCGGTTAGCTTGACCTGCTGGCGTCTGTACAAACTTTACTATAGGTACGTACATGAAACCCTATTCAAAGCATAACGTTTGTTTTAGATACCGCTGCCCCGGAACGTAAAGGGCAATACAAGGAACATGGATGGGTCTTAGTCAGTACAAGTCTGATACTCCCCCCGCTCCGCCCAGAGCGAGGGAAGTTATTTGGTGATTTCCCATCCGCAAAAAAAGGATAAAGTTTTAGATAGGAACATAAGGGGCAACTGGGCAATAGAAGGAACATAGGTGGGTTTTAGTTAGTACAAGTCTGACTCTCCTCCCGCTCCGCCCAGAGCAGGGGGGAGTTACTTGATGATTTCTCATCCGCAAAAAAAGCACAAAGTTTTCAGTGCGTAACATTAAGTCCCACTGTAAAACGTGATATTTCACCACAAAAAAAAAAAAACATTTCCCAGAAACGATTTTTGCGTAGCGTTACTTAGTTTGATATACACATGACGGCACATCAACCTACACCAACCATTTTAATTAACCTGATCTCTCTACTATGGTTTGCGATCCGTAGTAGAGAGATCAGGTTATAATTGTTGGTGTAGGTTGACCTGCCGTCGTGTGTACATAATGCATGGATGACAGCTTCGTGAAGGGTTGTTTTATACTATGTTTAATGTGTCTATTAAGAATCTACTATTTTTCTTAACTAACTAACTGCTCTATTGGTCTTGCTTCACAAGTGCGGTGTCCTAGGTCTGGTGCCAGGTCGGGCAAAACGTAATATTGCGTTTTTCCATTAGGAATTTCATAGTAGCAGCCCGTTGTTTCGAAATTGGTGAAGCCGTTGGTCCTGCGCCTGATCGCAATCGTGTCGGATTGCCGTCCCATCGGACTATGAGAGTGAGAGAACAGAGAGTGCACCTGTGCCAGGCTAATCTCCGCTGAGATTTGTTGACGTGGCCGAAAACGGTTAGGACTTTTATTTCCTAACTAGCTTTTGCCCGTGGCTTCGCTCGCGTTAAATTCGGGGTAACACAGTGCCTCTTTTCTGATTTGCCTACTACCAGTAGTTTTTGCCATTGCGCCTTATTTATTGTAATAGCAAAGCTAAGCTTTTCCCTTTTCTTCCCTCTTTCTCCCTCATTTCTCAGTTTTTTTTAAATCGCCTATGTCCGTCTCCAGCGTCTCAACTATCTCTGTAAGTTCATCACATACGGTTAAACCATTTAGACGTGAAGACGTAACAAACAAACTCACTTTCGCTTTTATAATATTAGTAAGGATTAACATAATTCACCGCGCAGTCACTGCGCATCTAAGTAGTAGTTCGTAATAAACTTTGATGTTTGACGAAATAACAATGACATCACCAGTAAATTACCTGTTCCCTATGTGCATACGTTACATGAATACAATAATACTTACCACATTAATAATAAATAGGCATGTTACGTACGTTCGTAAGACATTATTGATTCTAGTATTAAGTATATGTTGTATGTACTAAGTACCTATTTGTTGTATGGTAATGAGTTGAATCTGGGAATAGGGACTGTTAATGATTCATTTGTTGTTTTGGCAAAAGTATGACTATACAATCATACTTTTGCCAAACCATTTGCACCATAGTTATTTCGGGAAATGAGAAGAAAGTACATTTATTTGGAACAAATGTTACCAATGTCCACAGTATTAAACAATAAAAGATAAATAAAAAAATGCTCACTAATATTATAAAAGCAAAATTTAGTTTGTTTGTTTGTTACGTCTTCACGCCTAAATGGCCAAACCGATTTTGATGAATTTTGGTACAGATATAGTTGGGGCCCTGGAGACGGACATAGGCTAAAAAAAAGTGAGAAAAAGGGGAGAAAGAGGGAAGAAAAGGGGAGAAAAAAAATTTTTTTTTTCGATCATCACGAGGGTTAAAGTTAGCGTTCATCATTTTCCTGCCCTTGTCCCACTCTATTTGGGGTCGGCACAAAACGTTTTCTTCTTTCATTCTCCCCTATCAGACGTCACGGCATCATTTAATCCTTTCTCATTCATATCATTTCTTACACAATCCATCCATCTTTTCTTTGGCCTTCCTCTCGCTCTCCGTCCATCAACATTCAGACCCATCACTCTTTTAGTCACATGTGCTTCATCCCTCCTCATTACATGTTCATACCAAGACAAACGACTCCCTTTCAATTTTTCTGTAACAGGCGCAACTTTCAAACTTCCTCTAATATACTCATTCCTTACTTAATCCATTCTTGTCATTCCACACATCCATCTCAACATTTTCATCTCCGCTACATGCAATCGTCTTTCATAACATAGGTTTTAAGTATTTCGTAATACTAACCAAATATGTACGATGTCTGAAATAAATGATTTAAATTTAAATAAAACTTATCTGATCTGATAGTCGATCCCATTATATCGCTGGACCATCAAGATGGTATTCATAAAGGCAATGTCTCATTTGGATTGTCCCAGTACTTATGTGCATACTAGCTTTTGCCCGCGGCTTCGCTCGCGTTAAATTCGGGGTAACACAGTTCGCCTTGCGCCTTATTGATTTGTAATAGCAACGCTAAGTTTTCCCTTTTCTTCCCTCTTTCTCCCACACATCATATTAAAAAATAAAATAGCCTATGTCTGTCTCCTGGTTCCCAACTATCTCTGTACCAAAATTCATCAAAATCGGTTTAGCCATTAAAGCGTGAAGAGGTAACAAACAAACAAACTCACTTTCGTTTTATAATATTAGTAAGGATTTACCTCGTTCAAAACGTATTTTTTTTGGCAAAAGTTCAATTTTAAAGATTGTATCTGGTAAGTAGCGAATTTTCTTCAAAAGCCGTGTCATTTCAGATTATGATCTAAATATAGGCAGAAGCAATTTTCTCTGTATAAAAACATTTGATTACCACTTCGCCTGCAAAGCGTAGTAATTCTAGAATTATCCCTAATTGTAGCTCATCTATGGGAAAAGCTATTGTTCTAGTAACATTTTGTTTTATATCAACGTTAGTGGTTTAATTTGGACCACTTCCTGTTATCATAAAAACAATAACAATAAAAAAAACTTGATTTTTAATGTGTTTAATATACTTAATTTCTTTTTGTCACGCAATATCGGACTAAATAAAAAAAAAAAACACCGATTATTATTTTTATACTGCACCACGCGCGCGCGCGCGCGCGCGCGGTGTTGCCAGTGGTGAAAAACATGTTTGAGTGATTTTATCATCCCACAAGAACACCACAATTTGATCCGACTTCAAAAAAGGAGGAGGCTCTCAATTCGCCTGTATTTTGTATGGTTTTACTCGATTTCTCTGTCGATTGAGGGCCGATTTTTAAAATAAATATTTTTTTTATTTCAAAGGGAAAATATCGAAGAAATTCATAATTATGATAAGTTATCTTTTATTATACATTTTCTTTCTTCTAATGTATACATGTAAACGATATGATAATGCTCATAGCAGCAATGAAAAATTAATACTCGATAAGAATTTATGTGACATACCACAACTAAAAAGGTTGAAATAAAAAAAAACTTTTACGGTAACGGTTATTTATTCCGCGTTCAAAAGCGTGTGCTAATCCAAGTTTTATGCTATCTTGGTACCACATTTCATCCGTTAAACTGTTTGAGCGTGAAGGAGTAATAAACTTACACACACACACACACAGAATTTCGACTTTATAATATAAAAATGATAGTGTGATATGATAACCGTCGATACAACGCGGCAACAATGTACCTTGATTCGACAGCAGCAATGCGCAAACTATTATTATTGCGCAATCTTATTCACAAGTATATGTGTCATCAACATCACTTATCGTATCAACGCGTACTACTACGCATGTGTATGTACGCTTTATAACGTTACGTCATGGTCATACAGACGTGAATTTAATATTAAAAAAAAAACTGTCTGGTCTCTGACTGTATGATTCAGTGCATATAATTTTAGTTTAGTTTTTGTTTTGCCTTTGACTCATGTTCTCCTGGTACTTTACCAACCCGGAAACGTATGTATTATATTTGATTTGGAATTCATTTGTGGTTTACTCGTTTTTCTCGGATGGGAAATCATCAAATAACTCCTGTTATGGACGGAGCGGAAAGGAGTGTCAGACTTTTACTGACTAAAACCTATCCATGTTCCTTCTTTTGCCCTTTGTGTGCCAGGACAGCGGTATCTGTTTTGAACAACCCGCAACCAGTTGCCATGGCCATCTCTTTATTGAGTAAATTACGAATACGACGTCGCGTCGGCGTCGACACGGCATGTTGTCGTCACTAGACGGACGGTCAGTGAGCTGGACATTGCTGGCCGTCAACAGACCCGCATCTACGGTGGCCGGGAGTCGTCTCGCGGCAGCCGACGCCCAGAACGAGTCTGGGTTGGTTTGAGGTTCTCTCCCTCAAACATCCAGCCACCTCCTTACCTAGCAGTTATGCTTTGAGTTGTAGAATTTGTGTTTAAAGCTTGCCGTCTGTACAAAATACGGAACACTAAAAATTACTTTTTTATCATTCCACTGTGGAGCAAGGCCCTTTACTTATAATTATAACATACAAAATTCAAAAACATTGAACACCAAACTTTTTCATATACAATGCGTGTTCAAAAATCGTCATAAAGTTTTAAAGTGATGTGACGGGAGATAAGCAAACAAATTCTAATCAGAATGACCTAAAATTATGATTTAACAGCTCTTAATAAGCATTTAATGAAATAATATTATCTATGTCACTAGTTTGTTAGATGACCTCGGATAGAAAGTTAAACATTATCGTCCCACGCAATATGTCCAGTGCGAAATAGGTCAATTTGTATGTCAGGTTGAATTAGTGAGACTGACTATGTTTATGTTAATCAATTCAAAGGGTAAATCCCTTTGGATCAGTCTGTCTAGCCTTTAAGTAACTATGTTAAGGTTAACTTTCAACCTAGGCGGAACCACCAGTTCCAGTAGTGACTGGGTAATACGATAGAACTACATACTTGGCAAGACTAGTTGAGAGACATAATGGTGTTTGGATAGTAAATATATACTTGATCTTCGAAAGGATCTCGAATGTTAGATGGAGATCAACGCTTTGGAATGGGCAACTACAGTTCTTTCACAAGTTATTATGCCTTGTGTAGATACTGTAGCTTCATCATTTTGTTTCTTGATATTCAAAAGAGCCTATGGTCTAATTGAAATAAATGCTCGTCAAACGTAGCTTACTCGTACATTTTGATCTCAAATACGGCTATAATAACAGCCCTAGAGTCACGAAAACGTTAGCTACGACGAATTACTATGACGTAAGGCACTACGTCGTTGTCTCGTCACACTTATGCAGTCCACAGCTGGATTTTTCTATGTCATTTGGAACAGAAAACCGTTAATCCATTGTATCTTTACCGCTTTTTTTGCTGTCACAAACTTAAAAAAGAGCTATAAGTTTACAGCGCAATATTTAATCTACTAGGCACACATAAGTTCGTAGTACGATAAACATTCTGCCTGTTTGTCATTCCTTTAGCGATAATATAAAAAAGACTCCGGTGTCAATAATACTATAAAGATCAAAATACAATAATTATTTCATTCTATTCTAAATATAAACACCAAGATAAAAAAAAAACTTAACACAATTTAAATCTAAAAATAAACTCCTCAATTGAATAATAGGAATACAATCGCAAAGTCACGCGCAATCTTTTTTTATTTGCTGTTCTAAAAATAGATTAATAAAAGTGGTTATTGACCAACGAATAATGTGATTTATGACCTTATTTTATTTATAAGTGAGGAAATTTTCCTATCAGTCGCTTGCAATTATTCTTAAGAAGTTAGCACACTTACCGTGGCCGTGGGTGCAGTTGATTAGTGTGTGTTAGCTGTGTTTGTGCACTTTAGTTGTGACATTTTGATTGAGTGTGTGTTTTCTAATTAATTTTAATCTAATGATGGATTTAGAAAGAGGTACAGAAAATGTAAAGTAAATATTCAATAAGTATTTTCAAATGACGAAAATGGTTGTCAATGATGGGTTCGCAAACAATGCTCTTTCAGGCTGTCTGAAAGATTTCGCCTTCAGAGAATTAGCAATTTATTTAAAACAGTTGTGTTTCAATTTTGGTATGCAATAAAGTATTTTCCATTCTATTCTAAGACCAAAGTGCAATAATTAATAGACTGAAAAAAGGAAGAGGGTCACAATTCGACATTTTAAAAAATATTTTTCTAATCCTTGGTGGTATTTAAATTTTCTTTACATTGCTTGGGTAGTTCATGAGTTATCTTTTAGAATACGATTTTTTCTTTTGTGGATGATGAAAGAATATAACTTTACTTTCGGAAATCAGTGGCATAAAATCGTTGAAACAAACAAAAGTCACTGACTTCCAGAAGCAAACTTATTTTCCTCTTTTTTGTGAATTTTAATAAGTCGGTTTTTTTGTGCATAAATGTTTTATTTTTTACACGTTCGTGTAAAATGTTTACAGACACCAATTACCAATCCCAAACGAAAAATTTCAGGAACAAATTGAAAGACCGAACCTAAGTTACAATGAGAGGTGGATAACCGAGGACAATCGTCCAAATCAAAGTATTGAGGCAGTGACAGATTGATAGGTTGAATCGTATTCAAGTAGAGAATGAAAAAAAATGGACGCCTGACGAATCGATTGACGCGTAGAAAATTTGTGACGGATGCTTTTTACGCGAAGGCATTATTTTAATAGGTTTTTCTTTTATGTTTTATGTCAAATGCTAAATGTTTATAGAATTTTAATAAAACAGTTTGTCTTACTTAGGCACCAACATCTACTCTGCTACCGCATGCACACAACAATAACGAAATTATGTTTTGAATTTTTTTTTTTAGGTTTTTTTAAAGAAAAACCTTTAAAAATGTGAAAAGATGATTTATAAATAAGTTAGTTTTTAAATTTAATTAATTTAGTAAATGTAAACACTCTCTTAATTTTGTAGATAGTAATTAAAATAAATGGATTCACAATATTAATTTCTCATTGTAATCCTTTTGGAGGTCAGTCGACAATTACTCCAAATTGTAAAGTTGCAACAAACTTAAATAAGAAATTGACCCTGAAATAATTAATTGATTAAGTTGCTAATGCAATAGTTTTTCCACCTAACTTTAAGATTAAAGAAAATAAGAAGAGAATAAAGTCCAATTCATCTTTAAATAAAACTTTCGGAAAATTAGTTTTTTATTTTTCCGTAAGTTACTGCAATGTGATTAGTCATCACGCGCGCCTCAAAGAGAGTCAGCAAAGCAGAGGGGCTTGCCAGAGCCTCCACCTGCCGGGGTTGCGGGTTGTTCGAAAGAGATACCGCGGCCCCGGAACGTAAAGGGCAATAGAAGGAGCATGGGTGGGTTTTAGTCAGTACAAGTCTGACATGCCCCCCCGCTCCGCCCAGAGCGGGGGAAGTCATTGGATGATTTCCCACCCGAAAAAAAAAAAATGTGAATAGTCACAACACAAAAATTTGATTTTGGGATCTGTGTTCTTAGAAGAAGAACGATGACGTAATCACTCGGTCACTCAAAGCGTTCATTCATACTCGCAAACTGCCTCAGTCAGATTCCTAATATCCTGGTACCAATCGAAACCGGCACTCGTAATTTGAAAGCTAAAAAGTGCGTAGATGGTTACTATAAAATATGAAGGAAAAACGACTTTATTATGAACAAAATATGGGTTTTAATACAATAAGATAGCAATAATAATTGCATTCAGTTTATATTATCAGGCATTCCTCATTATTAGTCAGACTATACCACCCAAGGACCGTTGATAACCTAAAGATTTCTCGGCCAAAGGAATATTCCTACTTGTTGTTTGTTTCATTTCATATTTAAGTTAAATATAGGTCGGTGTAATCATAGAAGGGTAACCGTTTACGATTATGGAAATAATAATTAGATTAGACCTCGAAATAGAAGAGAAGAAGAGAGTGGAAACAACTGTTATACCAATAAAAATACCGACTATTAAAAAAATTACAAAAAACACGGAAAATTTCAGCCTTTTTAGTTGTGGTATGATGGTATCTCACAGAAATTCTTATCATGTATTAACTTTTCACTGTTACTAAGAAATATAATAAAAAAAAATGTATTTTAGAAGATAACTCACTAATTACCCAAGAAATATGGATAAAATTTTAATTTACGCCTAGAAATTGGATAACAAAAAACAAAATACAGACGAATTAAGAACGTCCTCCTTTAATACGTCGGTTAAAAAGAAACAGTTTCAGGAAACTTCAATTTGATTACTATCATCATAAACTCTTTTTTCTTTACCTATATCGTTACTCAGTGATGAGCATAGCCCAGAAGAGCTTGTGGCTAAATAGTAACAACCACTCGGGTCGATATTTAGGTTGAGCCGCGCTTACCTAGGTTGGTTTGTGGTGGTGGTGACCAGCCGTTACATACCGAGTTACGTCCGTACCTTGGAAAGAGCATTAAGCTGTTGGTCCCGGCTGTCTTTTGCAGATCTTTGACATTCGTAACAGTTAGGCAGTGTCCCGAAAGTCTGAAAGCTAGTCTTACCTACTACTAAACCCACCACACGTGCCTTCTATTGCCCCTCAACTCCGACAGGCGGTGGCCCTGGCAGGCCCCTCTGCTTTGCCGACATCTCTTTTAGGCGCGCATGGAACACGATGACGACGAGATAGGCCTTTTCAATCACACTCCATTAAACTCGATTTTAGGGAACTCTAATCCAGTTGCTACCAGACAACCTACGAAGATACTCTCTCCACCGTCTTTTAAATTAGAAGAAATATTTGCCTTCTATTAACTGAGGTGTTTCAATTTCATACCAATATACTATTATATATTATTTTATCAACCAAACAGCTGTTTCTCAGATTCTGAAGTAGGCAGTAAGTGATAACGTTTTATCAAGTTGTAACAAAGTTAACATAATATGACGCAAATAGTTTGTATAAAAGATTACTCGACAAACTTTTATTAATGCGTTCATTTGTGTGTTTGTCTGTTGGTTTTAAGGGTTCCGTACCTCAAAAATAAAAAAAACGGTACCCTAATTCGAATATGTACTTTGTTGTCTGTCTGTCTGTCTGTCAAGACCTTTTATCTCGGGAACGCGTGGAGATATCGAGTTGAAATTAAAACCATATACTCAAATCTTTGTTCCCTTCGTGCTGTGAAAAAAAAACAATCCTCTAAGTCTACGCAATTCAAAGATATGGCCATTTATGTCGCAAGTTTTTACGGAACATCGGTGCGCGAATCAAACTCGCTCCTGGCCGGTTTTTATTTAGACTTCATGACATTTACACCAAGCCCATCAGCCATCACGTATTTTTTTAATGACAGAAGATGCTGTAACATTTTTTTCCAAATGAGAAAGGCGAGATAAACTGCCAGTCTTCTAGCTATAACAATGATGTAAGTCAGATATGTATAGAATAGTCTCAGAACACCAAAAACTTCTGCCTGCCCCAGTACTATTGAAACGCGCTCTTGAAAGAGATGTCAGCAAAGCAGAGGGGCCTTCCAGGGCCACCACCGGCCGGGGTTGCGGGTTGTTAGAAAGAGATACCGCGGACCCCGGAACATAATGACCAAAAGAAGGAACATGGGTGGGTTTTAGTTAGTAACAGTCTGACACTCCCCTACGCTCCCTCCAGAGTGGGGAGAATTATTTGATGATTTCCCTTCCCCAAAAAAAAGGTACTCAAACGGCCTCCGTGGCTTTAACTGAGAAATTCCTGATGGAAAAATCCGCTTTAAAGTTCACTAATGCATATTTGTATTTATTAACAAGCTTTTGCCCACGGCTTCACTCGAACCACCTCTGATTTCTATCAAATAATAATTATAATCTCGGATTAATGTGCTTTTTTAACACGAACTTCGGGTTCCGCCTAGAGCGGTTTAACCCATTTGACTATTTCCTTCCGCAAAAAAGTAATATTAGAAACTTAATACAAAACACTTCGAAAGCGATAGTCACTTCACATTCTTTGATTATAGACTGCCTGTGTTGTGATCTAGACCATACAGTAATTTATACAATAACTAGATCGAAAAATGCGTGCTTTACGCATTGCTGCATTCACTGGGGAACAATAACCTTATTTTGCAACAAATCGGTACTGACTCTTAAATTGAAATAATAATTTAAATTTCACTGTTTAAGTGTTTTTATACCTATCTGTTAAATATACTCGTTGTTACGAGTTTGAGTTTTGTACTTTCTTCTGTTCTTTTATACATTACTAGCTTCCGCCCGCGACTTCGTCCACGTGGCAAAGTTACTTTGGGCTAATGTTAACTTTAACCTGATGAGACACGCACCTCTGATTTTTCAGATTCATGTGCGCATTTTATAATTGTTTCCGCGAAGGAAAACATCGTGAGCAGCCAGCCAGCCCGCCAGATATAGGTACTTATCGACGGCATGTGAAGCCAAGTAAGAGACCCATGGACGGCATAAATACTCTGATACTAGGTTAGGAACTAAACACACGATTAAGAAGTATTGTCTTTCAAACAAACCTTGAACTATTTACTAGTAGGTATAACTAATCCTATTTCCTACTTACTAATATTATATAATTATTGCGAACGTTTGTGATGCTGTATGGATGGATGTTTGTTACTCTTTCGCGCAAAAACTACTAAACGGATTTAGATGGATATGAATAGTTTATCACCGGAATTTAACAAATAGGATACTTTTTATATCGAAACAACGATCCTTTGGGACTATTGTAGCAATCCATGCGGGCGAAGTCGTGGGCAACAGCTGGTACACTAGTATTCATATCAGTGATAGGTCAAGAGTCTCATTTACGATTCCGCAGTATGTACCTAATAGCTAAAACATTGTTATCTCAAACGCAAATATAACATCTATACGACTTGTTATCACAATTATATTAGTTTGAATAAGTTGTTCGGTATCTTTAGTCAAGTCGGTGGTGTAAAGTAAAGTTCACGTTGAACTAAGTTTTGCCAAATTGTAGAATTATATGAATTGCACAAATATCTTAGCTTAAGGGTAGGGCAATTAGAGAGTCAGCAAAGCAGAGGGGCTTGCCAGAGCCTCCGCCTGCCGGGGTTGCGGGTTGTTCGAAAGAGATACCGCGGCCCCGGAACGTAAAGGGCAATAGAAGGAACATGGGTGGGTTTTAGTCAGTACAAGTCTGACATGCCCCCCCGCTCCACCCAGAGCGGGGGAAGTCATAGGATGATTTCCCACCCGAAAAAAAAAAAAAAAGGGTAGGGCAATTGCGGGTAGTTCGAAAGAGATACCGCGGTCCCGGAACGTAAAGGGCAATAGAAGGAACATGAGTGGGTTTTAGTCAGTAAATGTCTGACACTCCTTTCTACTCCGTCCAGAGTGGAGGAAGTTATTTGATGAGTTCCCATCTGTAAAAATAAGCCACATAGATTTAAAAAGTACATTCGTGTGCTGAATTGCATTTACATCCGTTCAGGCGTCAAGGTACTAATATTATACCTCCTTCGAACAACTCGCATCCCCAAATCTATGTGGACTAGACCTTTATTATGGCATACGATACTTTTGCATTCCCGTACTACGATATGGAGTGATAACTTCTAGCCCATACATGGGTTAACAAGGGAAAGAGCTGGTCTTTAACCAAAAAAACCAGCCACCGAGACTTCTGTACAAACTTGCGACATAAACGGCCATAACTTTTGACTGCGTAGACATAGAAGGTTGATTTTTCCACAGCTCTAAGGGACCGCAGACTTGAGTATATGGTTTTTATTTTAACTTGATAGCTCCACGCGTTGCTGAGATAAAGGGTCTTGAGAAATAGACAGACGTGCAGAGAGACAGTCAGACGGACAACAAAGTGATCTTATAAGGGTTCCTTTTTTCCTTTTTGAGGTGCAGAACCAACTTAAAAACCTAGTAGTTATATGTACATAATAACAGTATTTTTTTTAATGGAATAGACTATAGAGTAGGGATGGCCAACAGGTCGATCGCAATTGACCGGTCGATCGCGGCTAATAGTTCAGTCGATAGCGGCAAAGCAAGCAAAATAAATACGTCTAACAGATGCACAGCGTAATCACGTATCATAATGTGTGATTTTTAATAAAAAAAAATACTACATAATGGTATTTATATTGGACTATTAAGTTTCATTGAAATTTTAAGAAGTGTGCCATTTGTAGGTAGCACAGGTCTCGCACGTAAAAAGTAGATCTTGTGTCTCTTCAAGTTGGCCACCCCTGCTATAGAGCTAGAGGTTAATAAACCTATGATGTATATAGCGTGACTGTATTGTAAAATTCATTCGATTATCAAGAGGCAATAATGGTGCTGTCATAAATAAGATTTTGATTATATTGACGCAGAATTTCGTTTTAGTGATTTTTTTTTACTTTATAACCTTCAAAAGGTCTTTGTATGTTAAAATCATATTAAAATAAAGACATTTAAATATTTACGAGCGAAAGACGGGACAAAACGAAGAAGTTATTGGCTTTCCACTAATGTACTGTCTTTAATCTGTTTGTTTTAGCTGTAAGTCTCCCATGTTTTATAAATAAATAAATAACAAATCGTTTTGTCTACTGGCACACGCCCGCTTGTCACACTTGACACACGAATGCTCCCATCAGCGTGTCAAATTCTAAAATGCTCGTGATACAATTTTTTATAAGCAAAAATTCACTACTCCATTAGTCTCTTAAATCTCTATGGTTAGATAGATCGAATAGATAACATTTATTTTACTACAAGATATCAGCTATACAAAGTGCGACGAATGCGAAGGCGAGTCTATTGTTATCAACCGGGCACAAATTGACTATCAAGTTGATAGACTCATGTCATCATACAGTCCTTGGACCTTTCAACTTTAAAGGAGCGATAACGTGTAGTTTTCCGGTATTTGTCAACACGTAATTATTATGTTTACTAATTAATTGAGATAACCAATAGATTAACAATTTAATTGATAACTTTAGTTATCAATTAAATTGCTTCTTGATTGTTGCTAGTCGCAATTCTAAAGGGAATTGTTGTTTTTAGGGACGGATTGATTCTTAGAATTATATGAGGAACGCGGTTTTTTATTATATTTTGTGTAAAGATCGAAATAGTGGTAATAATATGTGGGAGTAAATCCTACGTCATTTATTTCAAAACAATAAACATTGTGTAGAAAATAAAATTAAACATTGCAAAATACGAGATTACAATTATTGAATGTTAAAGATAGAAATTAAAACACAAAAATAGGATGTCAAACATAAAACAATAAAAATATATCAATACACATAAAAGACTGATGTCAAAACTATTATACATATTTTATATTAACATAATATTATTATTTTCTAACTAATTTATTTGCACCTCAAACAAAAAAAAAATACAAAAAAAGCAAAAGACTAGGACCTTATAAGTACACCTACACATTTTATTTTGTCAAAATATTACGTCAGTAAAAGTACCTATTTTATCCATGTGAATTACTTACATAATTCTGTTCATAGAACAATAATATTATTCAAGAAGTAACAACATCATTCAAAGTGACGCCACTATAAATTCTATTAATGATCATAATAATGTGCTATTATTAAAACGATGACACAAGTAGAGATGTTCCTTGGACGAACTGATAAAAAGTTCCGCGATATTTCCCACAGACTGCCCATCCCGTATCCCGACCCTCTTCCCACCGTACGGTACCAGGCAGTTAGGTATGCATAAGAGCTCACATACACTTTGCTACGTGTCACTGACAAGAGGAGCGAATGGAATTTCATGTGCAGGAAACCTTAAGTTGTAAGTAATAAGGATCATTTATGTTTGCTGTGTCACAGTGGTGTGTTGAGTAGACTTTATGTTTGTGATATAAGGATCACGTTGGCTTGATTTCCCTTTTCCCGCTGGGTCGTTAGCGATATCGCTTGCAGTATTCTGTGTCTCTAGTACTTTGGTCACGTGTTTTCGTTCCGTGATCATTACGGTCCTGAGGACCCTTTTGTTTTAGTTACAATGAATGGCTTTTGTCAGTTCTTTATTCTACGAATGAATGGAATTAAAGAAAACGTAAATAGCCGTCACTAGCCAGTCATTTGTTTATTTATTGTATTTGTCACTGAACTTGTATCAATAGTTGGAATTATTTTCCGCATATTGAAATAACTTTTGCAATAAATTTGTCACGGGTGTTTCTTGTTTACAGCTAACAATAAAATGTTTTGAAGAAGTGGTTGAGCGGTTATTATAAACTTTTGAATTAAAATAAAGCACGTTCAATGTCCCGTCAAAACTTGTTCTTTGTGCTTTAAAATATTGTTACACTGCTGCAGGTACCGTGAACTTATTCATAAGTTTTAACCAAAAATATTAAATCAATGTACGGGACTTCGTTTCCTGCTGTTTGGCCTCATTTATCTGACCTATTTGAAACCTAATCCTTCGTCTTAGAACAATAGAAAAATAAAAGCTAATAGGAGACCATAAAAGGACGAATCAATCAAAAGTCGTCAACCTTTCCTATGACTCGTTCTTTCTCCCACACCTTTTTTACAGAAATTAAGAACGGTCACAAGTTTTATTAAGTGAACAATTAAATGTGTTGTGTTCTCATCAAGTCTGCTCACTTGAAATTTTTAACGTCTGATCAAGCCTACTATCCTGGTATGTGTGTTACTAAAACACACAAAAACAGTGAAAATGGTTTGGATGAAATTAGGCACACAGATAATTTATAACGTGTGTATTTTTTACGTGTGGAAATCCTCGATAGATATCCTCCGCCATGGGATGGCGGAGGGGTCTGTCAAACTCCTACTGACAAAAACCACACGGTGTTCCTTCCCGTCACTTCTGGCTGGGGTGCGGGGACACAATCGCATTCTATACAATCACCCCCAGCAAGATAATTTATAACCTGGACTAATTAATATACAGTATACTTTTATACCGGTAGTAAGCTCTAGCGGGATTTGCTGCGATCAATAGAATCTGACCAAAAAAGTTCTGTGTGAAACTAGCCCAGTCTCGTCAACTAAGCAAGCAGCTCCATAGCTGCTTATTTATCACTAAAAAGTAATGAAATCTAGACAAAGTCGTGCCAAGTCTAAGGTTCCTTACTGCGATTTATTTATTATCATAGTTAATATTGTGTGACTTAGCCGTTGATTTGATTCGATCGTTATCAGAGGCCCCCCGATAAAGATCATATTTTGATATTACATACTTTGATAATTAATCAATTAAATAACGTAAAGGAACTAAATCAAAAACATCGTCTTGCTCTACGCTGTCAACTAGTAATGTCCCAGTGGCGGTGTTATATGGCAACGCTTAGCTTCTAGCCAAGGTCTGGGGCTTTTTTTGGGTTTTTTACCTCAAAAAGAAAGAGTGGAACCCTTATAAGATCATTTTGTTTTTCGTCTGTCAGTAAATACCCTTTATCTCGAGAACGCATAAAGACATCGAATTGAAATTAATACCTTATACTCAAGTTTGCGGTCCCTCAAAAATGAACTCTCTTAGTCCACGCTGTCAAAAGATGTGGCCGTTTATGATGCAAGTCTGTAGGGAACCCTTGGTGCGTGAGTCCAACTCGCACTTGGCTGGTTTCTTGCCTCTCCCGCTCCGAGTGGAGCGAGGGGGATTGTCAGACTTTAACTGACTAAAACCCATCCACGTTTAGCTTTTGCCCTTTGTGTTCCGGGGCGGCAGTTTCTCTTTAGTACAACACGCAACCCTGGCAGGAAAAACTAGCCGTTGGGTCACGGGAAGTGTCAACTAAGCGTTTTGTTTCTTTTGAAGGAATTATAATAATACTAGCTTAGTTACTTTGGGATAACACTAACTTTAACCTGCGTGATGATCGAAAAACCAATATCTTTGTCTCCCCTTTTCTTCCTTCTTTCTCCCCCTTTTCCCACATTTTTTAGCCTATGTCCGTTTCCAGGGTCCTAACTATCTCTGTACCAAAATTCATCAAAATCAGTTTTGCCATTTAGGCGTGAAGACGTAACAAACAAACTCACTTTCGCTTTTATAATATTAGTAAGGATTCACAAATTTATCTACTTGACAACAAAATGGTATAAGTACTATTGATAGTGTAGGTACCTAGCAACTAAATAGGCAAGGTCATCTCAAGTTATGAAATAACACTTGAACTTACATTAAAAAAAATTAAGTGTCAATGATCCAATGATCTTGCTTATTTGATGTAACAAAAAAGTATTAGTTAAAGTTAACATATTTTTAGGGTTCCGAACCTCAAAAGGAAAATAGGTACGGAACCCTTTTTTTTTGGGTGGGAAATCATCAAATGACTTCCCCCGCTCTGGGCGGAGCGGGGGGGGCATGTCAGACTTTTACTGACTAAATCCACCCGTGTTCCTTCTATTGCCCTTTATGTTCCGGGGCCGCGGTATCTCTTTTGAACAACCCGCAACCCCGACAGGGAAATACGAAACCCTTATGGATCACTTTGTTGTCCATCTGTCTGTCTGTGTATAAATATCCTTTATCTCGGGAACGCGTAGAGGTATCGAGTTGAAATTAAAATCCTATACTGAAGTCTGTGGTCCCTTGGAGCTGTGAATGAACCTTCTACGGAACTCGGTGCGTGAGTTTGACTCGAACTTAGCCGTTTTTTTTTCGTTAAAACTCATGCAATTAAATACATTTATGGCTTTATTTTTGCAACGTCGTGTCGACTTGTGAAAAACTGTTTATGTTTGAAGTGATTGATTCATTTGGGTGCTTAAATATTATTAAAATGTGTAAATTAATGAAGGGAGCTACATAATAAAAACTGAATTGAAAATGTGTTGTGTTTAGAAACGCATAAAGATTATACAAAAAAGAAGACAGACTCGCTCACCGAGGGGGTTTTGTACAGACGCCAGCAGGTCAAGCTACCCGAAACTGTCAATTTTTCCCAAAGAACCTTGAATCTAATACTTTAGAAATAAAGTCGAAAATCTATCAAAGAAATCTGACAGATTGTAGTAGCTTGATGTGCAGGCGTCTGTACAAACTTGCGACATAAACGGCAATATTTTTTGACTGTGCTCCAAGGTAGCACAGACTTAAGTATCTTACCACACACAAGTACATTACCACAGAATTAAGTTTATTTGTATGACCTGCAGATAGTTGTTTCGTCTGGCCGTTTGTGTACCTATGTGAGTTTAAATGTTTGTAAACGCACCCACGATACAGGAGAAATTCCTAGTGTGGGGGGGGCAACGTTTTATTCAAATACTAGCTTTTGCCCGCGGCTTCGCTCGCGTTAAATTCGGTAGCGCCTTATTGATTTGTAATAGCAACGCTAAGATTTCCCGTTTCTACCCTCTTTCTCCCTCATATTCCACTCTTTTTTTAAATAAAATAGCCTATGTCCGTCTCCTGGTTCCCAACTATCTATGTAGGTACCAAAATTCATCAAAATCGGTTTAGCTGAAGAGGTAACAAACAAACAAACTCACTTTCGCTTTTATAATATTAGTAAGGATATATATTTATATATATATTATAGTAAGGATTAAAAATATGGTTTTAATTTCAACCCGACAACTCGACGCGGTCCTGACATAAAGCCTGACAGACAGACAGACAGACGGACAACAAAGTGATCCAAATAAGGGATCCGTTTTTTCCTTTTGAGGTACGGAAGACTAAAAACAAAGATTCTGGGAAATACATTGGATTATTAAAAAACACAAATAACATCGTTCGTTATCGCCTAGTTGGTTGGCAGAGGTGTCTCTGATTGTGCATCCACATTGCCATTTATATTTAGCTACCTTTTGCCAGCGGCTTTGCTTGCGTTTAAATCGGGGTAACACAATTCCTCTTTCCTGATTTGCAGGTACCTGCTACTTGTAGTTTTTGCTCTAGCGCCTGTTTTATTGTAATAGCAAAGCTAAGTTTTATCTTGTTTACCCTCTTTCTCCCTCAGTTTTCACTTAAAAAAAAAATGTTAGCCTATGTCCGTCTCCAGGGTCTCAACTATCTCTGTACCAAAATTCACCAACATCGGTTTAGCCATGTAAGCGTGAAGACGTAACAAGCAAACAAACAAACTCACTTTCGCTTTTATAATATTAAGTAAGGATTCGTATGTAATTAATAGCGATCCTATAATTACCGAAAACAACAAAAACAGCAACAAAATAAATACTTGTGTAGAAGACACGATACAAGTTAAAAGAAAATGGCGTCTACCTAAATTCACAGATCCCTCTAAATCAATAGTTTTACCATTAAAACGTTAACGCTGACAATAAGAGCATCATTGGAGTTTCTAACCCATTCTTTTCCATAGAGATCAACACTTTGGAATGGACAACTACAGTACTTTTACAAGTTATAATGGTCTATGACTGGGGCTGCAGTTTCCTTCTTTTGTTTCTTGACGTTCTAAAGTACCTCATCATCTTCATCATCATCAGGCTATATTAGTCCACTGCTGGACATAGCCCTCCCCTAATGAGCGCCATAGCGCCCTGTCTTCAGTACCTATAATGGTCTAAATGAAAAAAACGTAATCAATCTTCTTAAAATCATCATCCACCTAGCCTTTTCCTAACTAAGTTGGAGTCCGCCCTATCTTTAAGTCATATCAACCAAGAGCAGATCCAGACTCCACTTTTCACTCACACGGTTGCCACTGAGATATCCCTGATATAAAAACCTTAGAACACTTCGCCCGGCCCGGCCGCCCGATACGAGCCCTCGCGAATTAGTAAAATTCGTCGTCCTCTACATACCATCGTCAATCCTGACCCTGCTACTGGAGAGCAGTAGGGAAACTAGCACCCTTCGTAAATTCAGACGCAAAGCACCGTCATTCCGTCCTCGCCGACGAGACCCGTGACAACGTCCCGGTACCTGCCCCATCCGTCCCTTGCTAGAGCCAGCCCGCGATGCAGAGCCAGTAGGTTTAAACCAGTCCCCAAATAATATCACTCAGATCCAACCTGTCTTTACTGTCCTCACCCAGCGCCGCCCTAAGCCGAGGCTCGTACCCCACAGGGTGCCCATAGCGTGTAGTCGCTTAGTTTGTAAGTTTATGTCCTGGCTGGAGGCCTTAGTTTCAAGGCATCCACAGGAATAAACCAAATCGCTAGAAAAGCTCGATCCAATCAATGGTCAATTAGTATCGTGAACTAATTTCTGTTCCAAATAGGTTTACATTCCTAGAAAATGTTTTTAGCAAATTAGGTCATGTTACATGTGTAAAGGCTGACGTTCTCAGAATTCTGGTGCTTGAGTTATTTTGGTGTAGGTAATTGATACTGAGAAAGGTGAAATGTCATGCTTTGGTATTAGAAAGATGTGTTGTCTCATGTTTAAATAGGTTAGGCCGCATTTGCCAAAGTCAGCTTGTGGTTGGATGACCATCCATTTCAAAGGTACCGAGTTTCCTTCAAATTCAAATTCAAAATCATTTATTTCAAGTAGGCCAGTTACAGGCACTTTTGAACTGTCGAAACATTGACAACAATAAAAATGAAGCTACAGTCCCAGTCACAAGGCATAATAACTGTGAAAGTACTGTAGTTGCCCATTCCAAAGCGTAGATCTCTATGGAGAAGAATGGGCAAGAAACTCCATGGACACTCTTTTAAATCAAAATATTGTTACAAAACCTTGGTTACATCATTCGTGTTAAAGTGGTAAACTATGTGAGAACGATGTAGCAAGACGTGCACATTAAAAGTGTCCATAGTAAAAGAAAAATAATTTCAAAAATACATAATTAAATTTAAAAAAAGCTGTGGCAACTGAGAGATGACCAGTCACAACTGACAGCGCCCGTTCACGAACATGACGCATAGATCAGCACCATTCAACTCAACCATTTTGAAGGGAACTAAATGATCCGACACATGCGCCACCATCAGCGAGACATTTGAGTGAGCATGACATGCTTTCAACCGCCAGAGCAAATTAGTCAAGAAAAGACGTAGGTTTCCATTGAATGATAGCTTTGTAGTACATAGTACTCACACAATTTGGGCTATGCGATTATATAATGCTAAAAAATTGAATCTATACAATGCAAAGATAGTTGTACAATCTTCAGCAGCTCCAACAATACTATTGAATGCTATCAATTTATTCGCCCCTGTTCTTGTGGAGCAGGACCGACATTGAGCCAAGCATTTTTGTCAGTAATATAATCGTCCAACTTATAATATGCTTGTTTACATAGTGTGCGTTTAATGCATGTTTTAAATTTCGTCTCACTCAGTTCAAGGATACTTTGTGGAATTTTATTATAGCACCTTAAACAGTACCCCATGAAAGATTTGTCTACTTTAGCGAGTCTGAAGCCCGGTTGAACTAATTGGTTCCTATTTCTGGTATTGTAATTATGTCTGTCACCTCTTTTACCAAAAAGATGCAGATTTTTTCTTACGTACATTATGTTTTCATAAATGTATTGACAGTGTACTGTCATGATATTAATGTTCTTAAACAGTTCCCTTAGAGAATCGCGCCTACGGAGATTATATATGGCTCTTATGGCTCTTTTTTGCAGAATAAAAATAGACTCGATGTCTGCAGCCCGTCCCCATAACAAAATGCCATAAGACATTATACTATGAAAGTAACTAAAATTTCCTTCGTACATCGGAAAGCACTTTAAGCAGTTGGACCCGGTTATCATTTCTAGATATTTGTCTATCGGATAGTTCCGATAGTCTGACAAACAGTTTTACCAAGGAGTTTCATCGCTTTCATCCAATCTGAGGGGGACAAACGCCTCCTTCCGTAGGCTCTACGCTGGAGTCGTGCGGTCTATGGTCCTTGACGGGGTCCCGGTTCTTTGGGGCGGCCAACTAACACAGCTGCCGCGAGAGACCCTCCGGGCGTCGAACGCAGCGAGACGACTCCCGGCTACCATTGACGCGGCCCTGTGGACGATGAGCAATGACGTGACGACAGTCTTTGACGACAATGCCTGCGTACATCCTTAGTCATACACGAAGTCAAGGCGTGTTATTCCCCGCCTGCATCTGTGTTCCCGAGTTCAAATACCCTAGACCTATTCAAGTCGCGAATTAATAGGCTTCTTTTGGGTTAGCT
Source organism: Ochropleura plecta (assembly GCA_905475445.1). Taxonomy (NCBI): domain Eukaryota; kingdom Metazoa; phylum Arthropoda; class Insecta; order Lepidoptera; family Noctuidae; genus Ochropleura; species Ochropleura plecta. The sequence continues at coordinate 11,546,899 of FR997744.1, read as the reverse complement.
CGTTGACCACATCTGGACAACATTGAGGTCAAGAATAGGCCCATCATAATTTTGTCTCGATACCTGCACGCGATCCCGAAATAAAGGGGTCTTGACAGACAGACAGACGACTAGACAGATCAAATAAGAAGAACAGTAGGCCTACTATGACATCTTAAAGCAGAACTTATTCCACTGAGTGAAAGAGATGGTGCTAGACACCCTGTATAGCTCTGTCTCTTTCCCTCAGTCGAATTTGTTCTGCTTTAAGACGTCATAGTAGGCCTCCAGATCAGATAAGAGTTTAGTTTTTTCCTTTTAAAATATGAAACCGTGAAAAGACCCTACGACCTAAAACCATAAGACACTGCCAGTTTTACTAGACAAACGATAAATTGCACGTGACTTAAACCCTCACGTGAGTTCCGGTCCGTGAGTTTGGTCACAGCAAAGCAAACCGCAAGACATGGCGATACCCAGAAATGCCTCAACTATGAGTCATCCGATCTATTATTAAATGTCATTGAAGACCTATATAATCGAAGTCCGATAAGCTTCTAGGTACAGGTCTCGTCTTCTGCCAACATGGCGCCAAAAGACAAATTCGTAGTACTACCCATTTTGGCAGTCAAGGATGTTTCAATATGGAGTAAGGAACATCAAGCCAATATTTGTGCGACTTTAGTGTATTTAAAAAAAAAAAATGTTGTATTGTGGTTGGACAATTGGCCTGCTCGAGTTTTGACATGTTGCCCGGGTCTTTTGATTCCCGCTTCCAAAGAAGTCTTCACTATTTAGACGACACGGTTGGCGCAGTGGCAGAGCAATCGACTACTGCGCTGCGTGTCACGGGTTAAATTCCCGCACGGAACAAATATTTGTATGGCCTACAGATAGTTGTTCCGGGTCTGGCTGTTTGTGTATGTATGTGAGTTTAAATGTTTGTAAACGCACTCACGATACAGGAGAAATTCCTAGTGTGGGGCACGTTTTTTTGGCCTGCTCAAATTTTACCTTGTCACCCTTGTCTTTTGATTCCCGCCCCCAGAGAGATCCAGCAGTCTTCTAGTTTATCGGTCCAACCTTGAATGAGGTTCGTTTGGAACAGCGTTAAAAACACACACTAAGGAAACGGATTACAATCATCGCCAATTTTGTACCACGTGTGGCAATCCTCACCAATTTGCAACACCATGTACGTTTCCAAGGATCTCCATAGAAGGTGTTGCATAAGATAGTCTGGAGTGACGTTTGATCACATTGTTTCTGCCTATCCTGTTTTGGGTCAAGGTTTATTTCCGCGTTAAGGTGTGGTCAGACTGAACCGACTAAAGAGAACACTGGATTTTGAACACTGGAGTTCTTCAGCTTGCTTTTACCGGATCATTTAATACATAATTATGTTAAACTGCAATTAAGACTACAGTCCATAGTTTTGTTATTATTTAGGTAACAATGGTATTCAAGGTACTCAAACGGTTTGCGGGTTGTTCGAAAGAGATACCGCGGCCCCAGAACGTAAAGGGCAATAGAAGGAACATGGGTGGGTTTTAGTCAGTAAAGGTCTGACATTCCCCCCGCTCCGCCCAGAGCGGGGGAAGTTATTTGATGATATCCCACCCCAAAAAAAAAGGTACTCAAACGGCCTCCGTGGCTTTAACTGAGAAATTCCTGATGGAAAAATCCGCTTTAAAGTTCACTTATGCATATTTGTATTTATTAACAAGCTTTTGCCCACGGCTTCACTCGCGTTAAATTTAGGGTAACACAGTTTCAATTTCCTGATTTGCAGGTACCTGCTACAATATGTAGTTTTTGCCCTTGCACCTTATTGATATGATTGTAATAGCAAAGCTAAGTTTTCCCTTTTCTTCCCTCTCTCTCCCTCATTTCCCACTTTTTTTAGTAAAAAGATATGTCCGTCTCCGGGGTCCCAACTATCTCTGCACCAAAATTCATCAAAATCGGTTTAGCCATTAAGGCGTGAAGACGTAACAAACAAACTCACTTTCGCTTTTATAATATTAGTAAGGATTACAATACAAGGGGGTATTACCCCCCTTTATATAATATCATAACTCCCAACTTTATTTAATAACTCGAAGGAAGTCCCCCCGACTTCCTCAGTCGGGAGTATTTAAAAAAAAAAGTTGCCCTACACTAGGAATTTGGGTGCGTTTTCAAACATTCAATCTCACATACACAAACAGCCAGACCTGGAAAAATATCTGTAGGCCATACAAATATTTGTTCCGTGCCGAGGATCAAACTCGCGACACGCAGCGCAGTAGTCGCTCACTCAGCCACTGCGCTAACAGTGTCGTCAAACTTTGTCCAACTACATAATGTTTATTTGGCTTCTAAAGTCAACAATAATATTGGTCACATGTCTGTTTGGTTGTATAATTGAAATATAAGTGGAAAAGTACTTCACAATGCGTGGAATATAATGGGAATACTTATAATAATGTTATGGTTGAATAATGCTTCTATTGTTTCTGTTGGCCTGGTTACATGGCTACCACGTGGATTTGTTTTGCTGTGACCATTTTAGTTAATCACAGACTAGGTACTGAACATAACTTCCAGGCACTACATTTTTGCGGTGGGAGATCATCAAATAACTTCCCCCCACTGTGGGCGGAGCGGGGGGGAGTGTCACACTTTTATTGACTAAAACCCACCCATGTTCCTTCTATTGCCCTTTACGTTCCGGGGCCGCGGTATCTCTTTCGAACAACCCGCAACCCCGGCAGGCGGAGGCCCTGGCAAGCCCCTCTGCTTTGCTGACACCTCTTAGAGGCGCGCGTGAAACACGAACGCGCCGGTCGTCCAGGCACTACCTTAATGCGACTTATGATGCGACGTGCTTCAAGGAAATTCGTTTATCATTTGTTTCCTTCGCGTGTGGCCAACAAAAGCAGGCCATAGTAAATCCTTACTAATATTATAAAAGCGAAAGTGAGTTTGTTTATTACGTCTTCACGCCTAAATGGCTAAACCGATTTTGATGACTTTTGGTACAGAGATAGTTGGGACCCTAGAGACGGACATAGGCTATTTAAAAAAAAGATTGAGATATGATGGAGAAAAGGGAAAACTTAGCATTGCTATTACAATAAATAAGGCGCGAGGGCAAAAACTACAGGTAGCAGGTACCTGTAAATCAGGAAAGAGGAACTGTGTTACCCCGAGTTTAACGCGATCGAAGCCGCGGGCAAAAGCTAGTTGATTAATACATGTGCAGTTTTGCATGTACTGTCAAACTGTGCATGCGAGCATGAACATGTATTAAATGTGAGGCCTTCCATAATATCTATCTAATTAAAGTTTATAAGTTGTTCGATCCTTCAATAGATCATCACCCAAGTCCATGTTGCCGTCCAGTCGCCAATCATATTTTCGTTGTCTTTTCTCGTCAATAAAGATTTTTGCGGTAAAAAGACTTCGAATCTCGAGGTTTTAATAGCCTATTTCCTGTGGCTATAAAGAACCATCAAAGCTACTCAAATTTTATTTCCACTTCGCAGTAATAAAACGTTTAAATACTCCCATAATTTCGGCAGCTGTTTAGAGTGGAAAAGTACAAGGTCTTACTCTACTGTTGTTTCGCAGTCCGATTACTTCTAATAGACATTTCTGTCAAAAATTACAATGATCTTTAACATTGTTTAAATAAGGTTTCTATTTGGTTGCTGCTACTGAAAAGTCTGTCAAATAGTATTGATAGATAGATACATACATCACTTATTTGATGCCACTGAAAAATACACTATACAGGTAATCAACAAAAAAAATTACATCAAAAAAGGCGGGAAAATAAAAAGAACATAAATTAAGAAATATAAATTGAAACCCATTAGACACGGCTATTGAATGGTGTGTGTCTGAGTTGAAGCTTGCACCAAATTGGAGTCCAGCTTAGCATATGTCTGGGAGAATACCTGACGCTTATTTTCTGCGGAATCCCGGTAATAACAGACGGATGTCCAGAAAGAAGACAGAAAAGATTCTAAAGTCAAAAATATTACATTGTGCAACGCGTGTAATGTAAATAAAGGTAAGTACCCACATCTAAACTAGCATTTGAAACTGACATATAAACAGAATTTGCATTTCAAACTTGACCTTTATTCTAATTGAAATAAGGTTGTTGTTAGGTTGCTTACGTCAGAAGTAAATTAAATATAGAAGGACTGTAGTGAAACCGCCATTGGTTGACAATGGTTTGAGTTATATAATGTAATAGGCCATCATAAACATGCCTGTATTAGGCATTGTTTTGTAATAGATTCTAAAGTTGGTACGAACTACTGTGAAGTGGAACAATGACGGTAAGAAAATGTCACCGAAGAACAATAATGACTAGTTTCGTCACTCCTCAAATGCTACATTGTTGTTTCGTCAAAACCTCAAAATAATGTTTTTAGGGTTTTGTACCTCGAAAGGAATAAACGGAACCCTTTTAAGATCATTTTGTTGTCCGTCTGTCTGTAAAGACCCGTTATCTAGGGAACGCGTGCAGGTATCGAGTTGAAATAACCTATAAGGTTTTACCTTATAGGTACTAAAGTATGTGGTCCCTTCAAGCTGTACACACGACGACACATCAACCTATACAAAACCAGTTTATGCTGCTCTCTCAACAACGGATCGTACACCATAGATTTCAAGTACAATGAGAGATCCGCATAAACTGGTTTTGTATAGGTTGATCTGTCGTCGTGTGTACAAACCCTCTAAAGCCCCGTTCCAATAAACAAAAACGAGTCGTTTTGCTTACGGATAGTAGGATTTTGACATAAGTCTCATAGAACTTATGTCAAAATACTACCATCCGTAAGCAAAACGAGTCGTTTTTGTTTATTGGAACGGGGCTTAAGTGCATGCAGTTAAAAGATATGGCCGTTTATGTCGCAAGTTTGTACGGAATCCTCGGATGTGCGAGTCCGACTCGCACTTGGTAGATTTTTAGGATTCCGTTGCCAAATCTTAAAAACGGAACCATTATAGATTTGCACTGTCCGTCTGTCTGTACGTATGTCACAGCCATTTTACTTAGAGACTTGGCATCACATAGTTATAATTTGGAAACTTTTATGAAACGCTACACATCCTACTAATATTATAAATGCGAATGTTTGTGAGGATGGATGTATGAATGTATGGATGTTTGTTACTCTTTCACGTCAAAACGGCTGAGCGGATATTGATGACGGGCGCCAGCTTTTTTCTTATTTATCGCAACGAGAGCTTTCAGCTTCTTTCTTTCTCTTCTTTTTGCTGATTCACGTTAATTTTTATTTTAGAATAAGGGCCGTATTGTTTTTCTGGCCATCATGTTTAATAAAAAATAATAATTTGTATTTATCAACATAATATCACAAATAAACATGAACATTTATAACATAATTGGCTTACAACAACAAATTGGCATATAATTGAGTTATAAATCCAAAAATATTTGAATTTATTAATACTTATATCAGGCTGTTTGGAGGTGTTATACCTTTTTTTTTACTTTAACCTGAGAAGACGAAGCGCGGGCAAAAAAAAATTAATCAAAGTCAAAAAATCACTATAAAAGTGATTTATGACAAAAGTATTTTTATTCTGTTATTTAATTTCTCCGTATATTGAAAAATATCATTAGATTCACGTGGGAATTTGTCACTGCTGTTTCTGGCTCTATAACACCCTCGCCTAACGGCTCATGCATTAATTCCGCCTCGAACGCAATGACTAAGTTTCCTCACTGGATTCAAAATGCATTCTTGCTTGTTGATGTCAGCAAAGCAGAGGGGCTTGCCAGGGCCACTGCTTGTTGGGGTTGCGGGTTGTTCGAAAGAGACCCTACAGCCCCGGAACACAAAGATGGAACATGGATAGGTGTTAGTCAAGAAATAAAAGCCTTATAACCTACGTATCTACGTATGCATGTGGTGTTTGCCTGTAATTGGTTGTACAGTGAGACTTAAGACATAATGATTTGTATGTTCCATCTTTATCATATCTGTAACAACTGTTGGTGAACCTTAATTAAATCCTTACTAATATTATAAAAGCGAAAGTGAGTTTGTTTGTTTGTTTGTTACCTCTTCACGCTTTAATGGCTGAACCGATTTTGATGAATTTTGGTACAGAGATAGTTGGGAACCAGGAGACGGACATAGGCTAATTTAAAAAAAAAAGTGGGATGTTAGGGAGAAAGAGGGAAGGAAAGGGAAAACTTAGCGTTGCTATTACAAATCAACAAGGCGCAAGGGGAACTGTGTTACCCCGAATTTAACGCGAGCGAAGCCGCGGGCAAAAGCTAGTAAATAAATAATCTACACACCTACTCTACTTACCAACCTTACTAACACCCCGAATGTGCGTCGTCAAAGGTTGTATCAAACTCATTACTTTTTTCAAAATCAAATCAAAATCGTTTCGTTAATACCTTCTCTACTACTAAAACGAGCATTTTCTCGTATGTATTCACAGACATGTTCTTTTAAAACCTTATAAACAACAAACAATGAGTTTCTTCAACTCTAGACAGTGTAAAGATATTGGTTGAACGCGTCTGTTGCCACGAACCCTTAGGGATATTAGGTTATTTACAACTTTATATCTAACAGGTGGTATATCTTATTGTATACTAGTTTCCACCCGCGACTTCGTCCGCGTGGCAGTTACTTTGGGCGAACGCTAACTTTTAACCCGCGTAATGATCGTTTTTTTTATCTTTCTCTCCCCTTTTTTTCCTATATCTCCCCGTTATCTTACTTAAAAAACAGCACTAGCCTATGTCCGACTCCAGGGTCCCAACTATCTCTGCACCAAAATTCATCAAAATCGGAGTCAGAGAGATCGAGAATCAAAAAGTGAGTTTGTTACGTCTGCACGCCTTAATGGCTTAACCGATTTTAATGAATTTTATTTCAGAGATAGCTGGGATCTTGGAAACGAACACAGGCTAATTTTTTTTTTAAAGTGAGATATGAGGGAGAAAGAGAGGTGCCTGCAAATCAGGAAAGGGGAACCGTGTTACCCCAAATTTGACGCGAGCTAAGCCGCGGGCAAAAGCTAGTATAACTATAAAACAACATCAAATAATATATTTTCCAGTTGTTCGAAAGAGACACCGTGGCCCCGGAACATAAAGGCCATACGACGGAACATGGGTAGGTTTTAGTCAGTAAAAGACTGACTTACTTGATGGTTTACCATCAGCAAAATTAAAAAAAATATTTTGAGACATTGCAGTGAACAAATGGCGAATACAATTGAATAGAAAAAAATCAGTTATAAAACCTCAAAGACGTTGTACTCATCCCGAGAACCAATGAATTTTCACGCAGCAGCACAGAACGTTATAGAGCAGATAGTGCTTTTCTTCATAAATCTCAAAAGCTTTTCCACCCACCGCTAGCTAGACCTCCCATAAGTTTCCATATCAAGTCCAGCTATTATTAAGGCTCAGTTCACATAATCCTCATTATCACAATATACCGATAGGTTCACCTTGTGCCCACCCCCTTATGCTGAGGTTGTGTAAGCATCCGATAAAACTAAATGACATTCGAGGCTATTAGGCCTTTTCTCACACCGTCGTGTAACAGAGGAATAACATGGCGTATTAATGATGATCGGTCACAAAACGACGCTGGCAGAATAGTCGCCTTCAGCTCAGTTCCCAAAGAAGAAGCAAAATAAAATGGTGTTCGATTTTCAAAATTTGTGAATTATGTAGAATTTTAAGAGATGGTATTGATCACTTAAAGAAGTTTAAGTATTGTATTTACCTTTACTAGCATAATAATTATTAAAAGGATGATGTCTCTACATAACAATAAATTTATTTTTGACGGTAACCAAGCGAAGATCCTGTCTCAGCAACTTTGAGAAAACTGAGTTTCATTTTACTTGAATGAATAGAACGCATTCTTGCTGGAGCCAGAAGTGTTAAAATTGTCTATTCGGAATCGCGATTCAACATCATATTTCAACTATTACAGCCTATACGTTACACGACGGTGTAATAGAATCTTTTCAGCAAATAAGTCAAACGCTTTGACCCCGGTTGCTGAGGTTAACTCCGTACAAGGTTACTTGCACAACACAGTCTTTCACTCAGAACAGGGTTATAAAAGCTTAGTTGCTTTCCTTGTCTTGGAATTTGCCGCAATTTTCTTGTCTTATAACTTGTCGTTGTTTTGTTGAATTCCGTGATGAAATGTCGTGATGGCTCAGAGGTAAGTCAGCTCGCCTCTCTTGCATGAGGTTGTGGCATCAAATCCGGGTATGTACCAACTTAAAAGAGTGGCCATGGAGTTTCTTGCCTTTTCTTCTCCATAGAGATCAACGGTTTCAATGGGCAACTACAGTACTTTTGCAAGTTGTTATGCCTTGTAACTGGGACTGTAGCTTCGTCCTTTCATTAAGAAATGCCTGTAATTTTATAATTGAAATAAATGTTTTGAGTTTGAGACTTGTGAAAGATTATATGTTTAAAAACTACTGAAATAAGTCATCATCATCACCTGGCCTTTTTTCGGATGGGAAATCCTTACTTATATTATAAAAGCGAAAGTGAGTTTGTTTGTTACCTCTTCATAAAAAAAGTGAAAAATGAGGGAGAAAGAGGAAAAAAAAGGGAAAACTTAGCATTGCTATTACAATAAATAAGGCGCTAGGGCAAAAACTACAGGTGGCAGGTACTGCAAATCAGGACAGGGGAACTGTCTTATCCCGAATTTAACGCGGGCGAAGCCGAGGGCGAAAGCTAGTCATCAAATAATTTGGGCAGAACAGGGGGGTGTCAGATTTTTACTGTACTCATCCATGTTCCTTCTTTTGCCCTTTGTGCCCGAGGCCGCAGTGTCTCTTTCGAACAACCCGGCAGGCAGTGGCCCTGGCAGGCCCCTCTGCTTTGCTGCCATCTCTTTGCACGACCGCGCTGTCGACACAGCCTGTCGGCACTAGACGGACGGACGGTGAGAAAAAAAAGGATACAAATAGTTGGCATTTAAAAGATTTCGCTGACAGTTAAAGAGCAGTACAAAAAAAAAATTGTCCTTTCTTACCATATCATCCTTCACATAGTTCATTCACCGTATCTTTTGATTTTTCTGGTACTACTTAAACTAACTACTGAAGTAACTATGATGTATAATACAGAAGACGGTAAAACATTGTGAAAGAAAATACACAAATATTTTATTTCTTCTGCTAAAAGTTGCGACTTCTAGCTGATGTAAAATCCACTTAACATAACCGAATAAAAACGATGTATTAAGACACTTTCAGGAAAATGTGTTTTCATGTACAAGCACTATATAAGTTATGAATATATAAAAAGGTTCAACAGTCAACTGAACCCTAAAGTTCACAGTTTACGGTGAGATCGGTGGACAGGTCAGCCACCTCTGAAATTGGATGCTGTTTTTAAACTCATCTGTCATTTACACTTGAGTTTATTAATTGCTAGCTGTCTTGTGCGGTTTCATCCGTGTCTTTAGTTACTGCCCCGCTCCCGTGGGTAGTAGCGTAATGTTGTATAGCCTATGTTACTTCCTGATAATGCAGCTTTCTATTAGTGAAAAATTGGTTAAAATCGGTTTAGTAGTTTTGAGCCTATTCGATACAAACAAACAAACAAATCTTTCCTCTTTATAATATTAATCCTAATATTATATTCCTACTAATTATGTATTATAAATGCAAATGTTTGTAAAGATGTATGTGTCACTGTTTCACGTCAAAACGGCTGAACGGATCTTGATGAAATTTGGCACAGAGGTAGATTATAGTCTGGATTAACATATAGGATAGGACTTTTTTTTCGATATTACGCGGGCGAAACCGCGGGCGCCAGCTAGTAATATTATATATAGAAATAATTATATTAGTATAGGTCCTATTAGTTAGGGACACCTGCCTAAGTTATCGGCTATTACAAGCGTGTTATGTTATTAAGAGCCATTATTTTTTATTCTACTTTGAAACAAGTTTTTGTCAAGAATTTGTGCATACCAGATAGCTAGAATTTACATAGACCCTACACATATTTATATTAATTACATATTTGTAAAAATATTTGCCCTCCATCATCGGGAAACGGATCTAGTTTATAAAAGACACCCCTTTTATAAACTAGATGCAGCCGGTGTTTTGTGCCCGATTACTCGGAGAAGAAACAGCCAAAACAAACTTAGAAATCATAGTCTCTTTTAAGGTCCAGACGAAAATTTTGTTCTAGATACTTACATGAGGACCATGTAGATTAGTGTCTGAGCTAGTCTTTTTAAGAAAGGTCTACACAGCTTTAAGTGTCCAGTGCAAGCAATTGTCTGTAGCCCGACTCATAACTCAATGAGCTCAACTTGTTTAATATTCAACACATTAACATAACACATTCCTAACATCAGAAGGAACTATTAATTGGTTAATAATTTCACACTAATGTTAAACTTAAAATACTTTGGTTATCTCCAGGCAGATTTTTATGTGAAGAATTAAAGATGTATGGGTTCAAGTATAAAAAATCATTTATTATTATTTATTCATTTCAGAAACAACGGCTAATTGTACAAATAACTTTGTTTTTTTTTTTTTAACCTGATTTGAGGAACAATGACAAACAATGTTTTTATACTAATTGGACCACTGTCCAACTGACGCACTCGTCTAAACGTGATTTGGTCGTGTGATCCCGCGGGTCCATTACGAGTAGGTCCAGTTGAAAAAGACTCCTAGTTACTACTGAAATAAAAAAAAAGATAAAACGTAAGTCATGATTGAACATACTGCCGGGTAAAAAATAACCTAGGATAATATTATGATCTACTAGTTGGCGCCCGCGGCTTTGCCCTCGTGATATCAAAAACAAAGTATCCTATGTGTTATTCCAGACTGTAATCTACCTCTGTGCCTAATTTCATCAAGATCCGTTAAGCCGTTTTGACGTGAAAAAGTAACAAACATACATCCATCCATCCATCCTCCTAAACATTCGCATTTATAATATTAAAATAAGTAGGAAGTAGGATATAATATTAGTAGGATTTATAATACAAGTAGGATCTAGTTTAGGCAGGATAGGGTAACAGAAAAATAGGCAGTTAGACAAACATACAAACGAACAGACTGAGTTAATTAACTCCTAACTCTGACTCGGAAGCGCAATATTCATTATCTTGTACTAGGAGTTCAGAAACACACAGCACGTGTTTGACGAATGTTCTCTTATTACGGTCATCGCGTTCAACCAGATTATGTCACTAGGGATTTGGTACTATTTATTTTGCGTTCATTGTGATAATAGACGGTAGGTATCGTATCAGAATATTTTTGGCGCCTAATTTAGGAAGTAGGTGAGATATTTATGTAATGACTTTTCGGGAGTAGGTCAATAGCAAATACATACTTCAATCAAGTATGATTGATGTTTATGGGTAAATCGACATCAAAGCAATGAATATTTTTGAACTGTCAAATAAAACTAAAAGCTTCTTGAATTGGTTACTCTTATCTTAATTATATGTTTTGAACTCTTGAGGTAGGCATTAGACCTGAGTTGGCGTCGCGTGGTGTTTCCGCGTGCCTCTCATATAGAATGACAGGGAGAGGAGTAGTCTACTCCTCCCCTTTACCTGAGAAGGGGTTTGCCGCAAGCAAATTGTCACTGCTGGGGTGATTGTGTAGAATGCGAATGTGTCCCCGCACCCCAGCCAGAAGTGACGAGAAGGAACACCGTGTGGTTTTAGTCAGTAGGAGTCTGACAGACCCCTCCGCAAAGGCGGAGGACATCCATTGAGGATTTCCACACGCAAATAAAAAAAAAAAAAAAAGGCATGGCACACTTTTGAAAATTTATATATAGTTTTGAAAACTACTTAGAACGAGACTGAGGAAATAGAAATGGCCCCTTCGAAGTCTCCGTCAATTTTTGAATTTCTCTTGAAAGACTGACCTGTTAGGATTTTTAACTTCAGCCCAGCAGTAAAACCGGAATAAATAAAAAACTGGCATAGGACAAGTTGGATTCGCGAAATGAGGGTTCCGTAAAAACTTGCGGCATAAGGCTGTTGACATACAGAGGGGCCTGTCAGGGCCACCGCCTGTCGGGGTTGCGTTGCGGCGGGAGACGACTCCCGCCCGGCCACCGTAGATGCAGGCCTGTGGGCGGTGAGCAATGGGTAGCTCACCGTCCGTCCGTCTATTGACGTCAGGCCCTGTCGACGGTGCGTTAGTGTTCCACGCGCGCCTCAATAACATGTCAGCAAAGCAGAGGGGCCTGCCAGGGTTGCGGTTGTCCGAAAGAGATACCGCGGCCCTAAAAAAAGGTCAATAAAAGGAACATGGGTGTGTTTTAGTCAGTACCTACAAGTCTGACACTCCCCCCACTCCGCCTAAAGCGGGGGAAGTTATTTGATGATTTCCCATTCGCAAAAAAAGGCTGTTGACATAGAAAGTCAGCCATAATAACAATATATACTCATATCTGAAACGGAACTGTCTTACCAAGGGGCATCGTATAACCCAGTACTAACTAGGTTGTGGTTAGATGTGCAGTCACTCCATGTAAAATACTGGTATTCAGCTGCTTACAATTTGACAGGAAACTAAGCATATTATGATCTGGCATGATGCTAAATCGTACTGTATCTTCCGGCCATGGTCCGGAGTGAGAGGGAATGGGAAGCAGTCGCCTCCTTCTGCGAAACAATTATGCTAGCGAAGGATGTACCTACGTTTGAAAGAGAGATTCTTAAACCAACCCAGCCACCGCGAGAAACGCTACAGGCGGGCGCCGCGAGACGACACCTGGCCACTGTAGACGTGGGTCTGTGTACGGTGAGGAATGAGTTGCTCATCATCCGTCCGTCTAGTGACGACAAGCCGTGTTGACGGTGCATTCGTGCTCCACACGCGCCTCAAAGAGATGCCAGCAATGCAACGGGGCCCAGCAAACCCACTGCCTGCGAGGATGGCGGGTTAGATACCATGGCCCCAGAACACAAAGAGCAAAATAAGAAACATGGATGGGTCTTAGTCAGTAAAAGTCTGACACTCCCCCCGTTCTGCTCAGAGAGCAGGAGGAGAAATCGAAAAAAAATTGCTACATCAATTTGTTCATTTCTTTCCAACACCGTAATAATAATTAATTCGCCGAATACCTCCAATGTGTACTTCATGAAACTATGTGCACAGCCAAGTTGACTTGTTATTGAACTTGCCATGCATATTGACTTCCCTGTCAATTCTAACTGAAGGTTATCGTACCAGCGTTGCCATCATTATAATCTGAAAGCATTAATGTTATGTTGTCAGAAACAGCTTGTTGAATTGCTGAAGATCTTTTGGCGTATATGAGTTTATTTTTGGTTTAGTTGAATGTAGTTTTAAAGCTGATGCCAACAATTTTAGCTCACCCATTTGTCTGCGTCCTTGGTACCTACAGTCGTTTTCATAGCGGTTTTAATTGTTTAGGTTTGGATAGAGGATATTTTTATTCCGTATAAGCTTATGAGCAACGTCGTGCTTAAAACCTAGGTAGTAAAACTAAACAAAACTATCTGCGCCACACGGTTTTACCGCGTAGACCGGGATATATTAATCCACTGAAATGTTACATGTTTTAGGCCTTACCCTGCGTCCTCTCAGGTCAGTCTCGGGTCAGTGAAAAGTAAAAAAAAATATTTGACAAATAGTTTAAGAAATATATCGTAAAAAACATTTCAATCCCTATTTTCAAGATGGCGGCCGTGGGACATGGGTGGCGACACCACAAATTTGGTTTTAGCTTTACAATGACTCCCCCTACATATCAAAAAAATAAAATTGCGTCCTCTAAAAAAGGCAACCCCAAATGAAACTTTTCAATGGACTAAATAGTCTTTGTGTGATCCAAGATATAAGCCGAAAAGCAAAGGCGTTCGAACGTCAAGGAGTAACAAACACACACATACAATTTTTCTCCATAACAATATTGGTGTAATAACAAGCGATTTATTGATTAACCAAACACGCTTTAAACAAATGTACCGCAAAGTTTATCAAGTTCAACAAGTGTTAAACGCAATTACAATAATAATAAATTAATTAATAACACATTCTAATAGTACATTGACCTATAACCCCACGCGCATCGGAAGTATAACAATGTATTTTATTAAACATCCGATATGATCATTGTATTCTATAATAATATGTTATTCTTAGCTCATTCAAGAATTTACGTCTAAAATGAATGAATACTTCGTTAAGGAATTGCGCACGCGCGCCCTCAGATGTCGACACAAAATCGGCCCAGTGGTTAGGGTCCCAACTTAAATGCGGATGAATGTAGTTATATTTATTTAAAAAAATATATACATCCTACATATCCTCATTCCGTTTTACTATGGGGGCAGGCAGAAATCATATAACTCATATAAATCGATCGTATATCTAGTCATACACACACGGTAGGGGAGTACAGGTTCTACATAAATCTTTTTTTTAAGAAATATTTAAAAATGTTAAATTACGTTTAGAAAAAAATTATAAAATGTGAAATAAATTAGATTAAAAGTAAACAAAGAAATTATAAAAAAATAATAAACGAAAAATAATATCATTATTAGAAATTCCGGTAGTGCATGCTCCAAGTACATTTGCACTAAAACCGCTGTAATAATACTGAGATAAGGGTTATTACGAAATTGATAACTCATCTAGGCACTTCAATATTGGTGAGATAAGCTCAAATTAATTAGATAAGGGGGTTATTTTCAGATTTATGTTTGAAGGCTTTTTGTTTGATGGTGAATATTAATGAATAGTAATACGAGGGCTGCCTACAATATTTACTGTTTTCGGGTGCAAAAAAAAAAATGTTTAGTTAGCTACAAAACGCAAAAGAGGCGCAGGCGCAGGGCACGCCACAATAGTGGCGATAAGTCACCTTTTTGAAGAGAGGTTGGACGTTTACCGCCTGACGCAGGTCCTCACAAGACACGGTAGTTTCTGGAGGTTCCTGCACATAATCGGGCGGAACGAAACGCCTGGGTATCACCACTGTGATTATCGCCCTATGGACGCGGTTGAGTACACTGTGGCTGTCTGCCCAGCTTGGGTGGAGCACCGCTGTGTCCCTGTAGAGGCAATCGGCAGCGGCAACTTCTCGTGTCCGGCACTGGTTCTATCTAATGTCCGGAGTGAGAGGGGTAATGTAAGCGGTCAGCTCTTTCTGCTAAGCAGTTATACCAGCGAAGAAGGTGGATAGGTGATAGTATGGATTGTGGTTTGAGGGTGAGAACCTCAAACCAAACTATAAGGGCTGCTACCGGACAGCACTACCTACCGGAGTTGGGGGTTGTTCGAAAGATATACCGCGGCCCCGAAGCACAAAGGCCAGAAGAAGGAACATGGATGAATTTTAGTCAGTACAACAGAACTAAATACATCTGTACCTATTTCTATCTTTCAATCAAGTCAAGTCGAGTTTGTGCATTTATATATTAGTACTAGCTTTTGCCCGCGGCTTCGCTCGCGTTAAATTCGGTATAACACAGTACCTGCTACCTGCAGTTTTTGCCCTTGCGCCATATTGATTTGTACTAGCAACGCTAAGTTTTCTCTTTTCTTCCCTCTTTCTCCCTCATATCCCACTTTAAAAAAAATAGCCTATGTTCGTCTCCTGGTTCCCAACTATCTCTGTACCAAAATTCATCAAAATCGGTTTAGCCATTAAAGCGTAAAGAGGTAACAAACAAACTCACTTTATAAGGATTGGATCGGCTATTTGTTTTATGACCAAGTCATAACAACTCCATTCAATGGTTTGAAGTTTTTTAAGCATGAATCGTTTTTTGTTTCAGTTTGCATCTAGTATTTACAATGCACCCGTGCGAAGCGGGGGTCGCCGGGGCGGATCGCTAGTTAATACTACAAGTGTAGAGTATGAGGTATCCCTAGATGATACTGTATCATGATTATTAATGTTTTGGTGTTCCGTTAGCTTGGGTTTCCGTGTAAGTTTACCGAGTAATACTTAGCGCGCATTTTGTTATTCAATCCACCATTAAGTGGGGTAAATCTCTTCCTAGTTTTACGGAGTTTTCTAACCTTGGATTGGAAAATAACTGGCTTGCTTTCTATGAGAGAGAGAGGGAGACAGACAGAGAAACACGCGCACGCCGTACGGCTTTCAACTGTAGCAAAAAGTGTCATTTCAACTTTTGGTCTTAATTTTCTCCGTCTAGCCCCCTTTCGTAACGCGCGATAAGGATCCCAGATAATCGAAAATTCTTCATACACAACATCATAGGCCGAAAACCGAACACGTTACATTCCCGTGTGTTAGTAAACTCTGACAGCCAAAGTCTAAACATAAACATTTCACCAACACAACACACCCAGCGCACGCGTGCCCGTCACGTTTCCCCCAATTTGTTGCAATTTAATATTTATGGTTACATTATCAGCCGATACTAGATATAGCGGCTCAACACGTGATATCAAAACGTGCATTTTTGGTAGACTAGTTATGCCCCGCGGCTCCACACGCCCGTCCACAAGCACAGTTTCTCATTCCAACTCTCTACAAACAGAGGGGCCTGCCAGGGCCACCGCCAGCCGGGGTTGCGGGTTGTTCGAAAGATATACCGCGGCCCCGGAACATAAAGGGCAATAGAAAGAACATGGGTGAGTTTTAGTTAGTACAAGTCGAATAATATATTTGATGATTTCCCATTCGCAAAAAAAAACACTACAATAACTCCACTCTCTGGTCAGAAAGTGACACTTACAATATTAACTGCTTCTCTGACCATTTTAATTTTTTTTAACGTAATTCATATTGTTATCCTATTATGAGTCTGCTAAAGGCCTATTCAGACCTAAGCGGTATTCGCTGCCGCTGTGGGTAGAGGTACATACCACGCGGGTTTCGCTTAGGTATTTAATATCAAGTACCGCGGCTAGAGCGACCTGAGCGATATTCGCTGCCGCAGACGGTAGCGAATACCGCATAGGTCTGAATAGCTACCGCGCGTTATTCTACCCACAAGGATAGCGAAATCCGCTTTGGTGTGAACAGTAATATTACCGCATACCCACTGGGTTTTCTCTGACGCAGACGGTAGCGAATACCGCTTAGGTCTGAATAGGCCTTATAGCGTCCATTTTAACCCCCCTTGTGATGCTAAATGCTACAGATATCGACACGAGTGTGATATTTTTTTCTCGAGATGGGTAGATGAACATTATGTCGTGAATGTTTGAGTTTTTCTGAGAAGAAGAACGAAAGATGTTTTTTTTTCTGCTTGTTCTGTGATAGAATGGAGGAGATTTCCTTGTTATTTTTAGGTTTTCTTTTCTTTATAGTAAATGTTATTGTTTTTTTTTTACCATGATAAGCTTGGTATTTTTTGTTATGTGGTAAGTAGATGTTTTTTTGAGATAAATAAATAAATTTTCGACTTTTAGGCCAACTTTCTTCAAGTATTGGGCTATCAAAAGCATATGTATACACATTATGGTAGTTCCCGAGACAGCTCAATAATATTAACTAGTGACCCGCCCCTGTTGTGCCACGTATCGAGGCCAAAACTATGCTATATTTCACGCTGGAAAAATATATAAAATACAACTGATTACGATGTTTTTTTTTTTGTGAATGTGTATGGCCCAACCATATACATTCTTTCCCAACCATACATATTATTTTTGGGGATTAGCCGACATAGTGACACGTGATTTGTATACATATATTAAGATATTTACAAAGATAAGGTATACATACTGTCTACCTAAATATCTGGCTAACTTCCAAAAACGTGAGCAATCCGTCTAATTCCTTTTTCCCCAAACATTTCTTTTACTTGATTTACTAATACATCTGTCTCCAACAGTTTTGTTTAATGTTCGTTTTCGCAGGTAATGGATCTATCGTTTTGTTTTTATTTGTTTAGTTCTGCTACATTTTCTACGCAGTATTATTCGAGTAGTAGCTAATAACTTAAATATAGTAATTCATTATTTTATTTTATTTTCTTTATTTAGGTAACCAACAGCGATACTTACAATATATTACAAATTATTTTAGTTACAGTATAATATGGCTAATAATAGGTTTCCCTGTGTAACTGGGATTTAATGTATGTACAAACGGACTTATAAAATATTATAATGAAATTAACAATGACGATACTACAGATAAGTTAAAAATATAATTTTGAAAAAGTAACACTTTCAGGAAAATATATTGAATGTTTGTTTGTCATTTATTTGCGTTCATTCAAAGTTTTTGTTAATTGTTTTTTGAATAATGCTTTATTAAAATTAAAAATGTCGACATTAGAGAATTCTGCGTTGTAAATACGAGCAATGCGTGTCATTACACAATTTTTGGCATAGTTAGTGGAGTGCCTAGCAGAGATGTAACGGAGCTTCGATTCCGGTTCCGTTAAGTCGGAACTTCCGATTATTATTACACTTTCGGTTCCGACTTCGGTTCCGATACTTTTGTATCGGATGTTAATCGGAGGTCGAACAAAACAAAGCGGGCGGTGCGCGACGGCCTGTGCCGAACAGGTTCATACATGTCGCACGGGGAATCCCCCGACCCCCACTACGTGCACTCTATCATCAATTATTTTTTCACTTGTTATTATTTGTTACGCCCACGACATGTTTATAGGTTATAGATAATTGTTTTGATTTTTGCGGCTTATTATCAATGAAAGTGATCTGTTTTTGTGTGGGATAATGAAACCTAAATCCAGTTGTATTTGGAACTACTTCAATGAAGTTAATTCAGATTCGGCAAAGTGTAAACTGTGTATGAATAATGTAACCAAATGTAACACGCTACTTTGGGTTTAATTTTAATTAAACTTTAAATTCATTAATTTTATCTTTTGTTTATTTGGAATTATGCCAATTTTTTTTCACAGTTGTTTTTTATTTTATAATAAAAAATGAAAAGAATTGACTATAAATCATTATTTTTTAAACAAACTGACCCTGCCTCCGATTTCGATTCCGATTTCGATTCCGATTCCGATAAACCAAATTTGAAAACTCCGATTCCGATTTCGGTTCCGATAAAACTACCTCCGTTACATCCCTGGTGCCTAGGCACGTGTAACAGTGACGTATGACGAGTGCGCCGTAGGGGAGTGTTAAATGTTACCAGTGCGACCAACTCCGAGCAATCCAGGCGTCCATTAAGAATATCGTAAAGCAAACACATGTCCATTACTTTACGCCTTTCATCCAGTGTTAGCAAACCATATGTACGGCAGCTGTCTTCGTAGGTCATCGGAGGTTTTCGGAGGCGGTAGTTGAGATGGTTAACGAATTTTTTTTGAATCTGTTCTATTTGGTTCTTATAAATGATGTAATGGGGGGACCAAATCGGACTCGCATATTCTAAAACACTTCGCACGTATGCAAAATATACCGATTTGAGAGCACCAATATTTTTAAATAACTTACATGACCTAAGAACAAATCCTAGGTTCTTATAAGCTTTAGAGCTAATAAGATTAATGTGATCAGAAAACGATAATTTACAGTCGAACAAAACTCCTAAGTCACGAACTATGTTGACTCTGTTTATAATCACTCCATTAAAATTATACGTATAATCAATAGGGCTTTTTTTACGCGTGTAACTAATACACTGACACTTATTAACATTTACTGTGACTTTATTTTTTTGATAATAACTATATAAATTATCGAGGTCCTTCTGAAGGGCCCTACAATCTTCGGCTGATTTTATCCTACAAAATATTTTTTTGTCATCAGCGTACATTAAGTGTTCGGAGTATTCAAAAGCATCAGTGATGTCAAATAAATAAGCATTGTAAAATAAAGGCCCTAAATGAGATCCTTGTGGAACACCGCTAGGAATTTCTGTAAAGTTGGAACGATATCCTCCTAGAACTACGGCCTGTGATCTCCTTAATAGATATGACTGAACCCAACGTAAAAGATCGCCTCGTATGCCCAATTTGTATAACTTTCTGAGCAAGATGACGTGATCCACGCGATCAAAAGCTTTTTCGAAATCCGTGTAGATCACGTCAACCTGCCCACCGTTATCAGTATTCTCCAGAACAAAATTGGAAAAGCTAGCCAAATTTGAGACAGTTGAGCGTTTCCTTAAGAAACCGTGTTGCTTGCAAGGGATTCCTTTGAGGATATATGGATAGATGGCGTTGTATACCAGTTTTTCAAATACTTTACCAAGTGTGTTTAATATTGAAATACCCCTGTAATTTTCTATCATTGATCGCGAGCCTTTTTTATGAATTGGAACAATGAATGCCTTTTTCCATTCATTTGGGAACGTGCCTTCTCTTAAAGAGAGATTAAATATAAGGCAAATTGGAGGTGCAAGAGATTTTGCACAGTTTTTCCAAAATACTGGAGGTATTCCGTCACAACCAGCACCCTTTTCGACACTTAAAGCACTTAACGACTTCTCTACATTTGAAGATGTAAATTGCAGATTGGATATGATATCCAGACAGTTGTCGTTTTCGTTTGCGATCAGCGCACTTGTGAGGCTATATTCGGATGGTTCACCAAAGACATCGAGGAAGAATTCATTGAAAGCTTCGCAAATTCCACTTCCTTCAGAGTAATTTACATTATTACGAGATAACATCTTTGGATAGTTAGAGCCACCACGCATGGTCTTTATGTACGTCCAAAACTTCTTTGGATCATTTTTCAGGCTGTGTTCTATCTCTAGCAAGTGTCTGTTATAACAAATATCCTGCACTTGTCGCTGTCTTTTACGCAACATTGAGAATTCGTCGTAGTCAAGTAAATTTTCAAATTGCTTCCAACGTGCGTGTGCCTTGTTCTTTTCTTTAATTATTTTAATTAATGATTTATCATACCAAACAGGATATTTACGAGATCCTGACCTTTTATTGAAAGGAACATATTTATCAATCTCCGTTTGAATCGATTTGTAGAATATGTAAACAGCTTCATTTGTTGTCGTGTTGTCTAAAGCTGAGATCCAGTCAATTTTAGAAAAGCAATTATTTAACATGCTGAAATTAGATTTGCGAAAATTATGCCTAGGTGTACATAACTCCCGGAGCGGAGCCACTATGAGGTCAGTTATTTCAATGGTAATTACTGGATGAGGTAGGTCAGGACACAGAAGGGGCAACAAACATTCGTTTATTTTTAGGGGCAAGCTGGAGAAGGCCAAATCAAGAGTATGTCCCTTGTTGTTGGGCAAGAAGTTGTATTGTGCAACGCCTAAAAACGACAAATCACTAACTAAACGCACGGCCGCATTCTGCACTTCGACAGCGCCATGTTTCAGAAAAGATGGTCCACTTGTATTCCATTTAATGCATGGAAGATTAAAATCACCTACAAGCAGGTAATTATAAGTACGGATGTTATTAGTAAACATATTTGCTACTTCTTGCAAGATATAATCAATATCTGAGGGTATGCGATGAGCATCCGGCGGTACGTAGGCAACACTTACGCAGAGATCAGCTGTTGCTGACAGCGCGCGAGCCGGTATTATTATTGTTAACAATTCCGTGGCAATTGCATTTTGCTCGTGCCCAACGCACCACGCACCCAACTCATGCCGTGAGAGTATCATAACACCGCCACCTTTCGATTTACCAGTTGCAGCTAAATCACGGTCTTTTCGGAACACGTCATACCTATCGTCACACAATTCCCTATCAAAAATGCCGTCGTATAACCATGTTTCTGTTATTATAATTAAATCGTAACAATTACACATAA
This sequence comes from Ochropleura plecta, assembly GCA_905475445.1. Lineage (NCBI taxonomy): Eukaryota > Metazoa > Arthropoda > Insecta > Lepidoptera > Noctuidae > Ochropleura > Ochropleura plecta. Next base: position 11,525,146 of record FR997744.1, on the reverse strand, counting down.
TATTTTGTTTGAATTGTGTTGTTTTAGTTCTTAATCCACGGCAATTCTGATAATAAATACTTAAGTTAAGGGGCTTCATTGTTATAAGTTTCTTTAATTGATGATGTATCTCCAAAGACTAATAAACAACGGACGATTCGGCATAAATTGTCCGTACATAAGTAGCAACTAGTGGGTAAAATTATACAAATAGTCATTAATTCATGTAACGCAAAGGCTCTCGGGAAAGAAATATATGCATAATGATTTAAAATTAATATAATATTCCCAATAGTAAAAGAACTACGATCCATTTTGGACCCACTTAGTAAACAAATAACTAATTTAAAAAACTGAGGGTACATTAATAAAAAGAAACAATAGAATGTTCGATATTTAAAACATAAAACACATTCGCTACGTGTAGGTGCGTCCCGGAACAATGTATTGGTAGTAGCTGCAATAATTGTATTGATGAGGCAAGTCGTAAGATTATGGAGTTTGTTTAACCCGTAATTCATAAATAGCTGTGCAGAATTATCATTAAGACAATAAATTGTACTCGTGAAGGTTGGTATACAGTATTTTTGGTTTAATAATTTGGTTTTGAAATGTGTTATAACTATATTTAAATAACATTTTAAAAATATATTTTTTATCCAATCGTTTTTATTTAGTTCCCGTAGCATGAGTGACCATATGCGAGTATGATGCGTACCTAGTGCATACCTCAAAGGTCGCACCTTTGTTAGGCGCGTTTGCTTTAGACAGTCGTCAGTGAAGACGCATAGCTCAACCAAAACACAGAACACAGATAGCGTAGACTCGGCAAAAAATGACAACAGACAATCAACTCCGTACTTAACAATCTTAGGTAAGAAGTATTTTAAAAATGATAAAAGATTAAGGTGACATAAAATATTAAATATGAAAGGACTTGCCAGAAAAACTAAACAATTTTTTTCAGATCTTCTTCGTCCCTTATGAAGATAGCTGGAACTGTAACTGCCTTTCTCACGTGAATTTTGCAGTTTTTTGTCCACGTAAACTGGTATTCCTTCATTTTGGCTGTCTCTTTGGTTTTTTTGAGTAGATTTTTATTGTATACTGTCAGGTGCTCGTTCACGTAAACTGGAACCGATTTGCCTTGAACTTGTAGATCCTTGGTTGACAAGCGATGTTTGCGAGCTTGAGAAATTATGTTGTCTTTAAGCTGTCGAGTGCGCAATTTCGCTACTATATTTCTTGGCCTGCCTTGAATCTTAGTCTTCGCAGTCACTCTATTAACTTGAATGATATCTTCTTTTGCGATTTCTACATCAGTGTATTGACCTATCTTTAACATAATATCGTTCAAGTTTTCATCCTTATGTTCTGGTATGCCAACAATCTCAATATTCATTTGCCTTTCACGTTGCTCACTTGCGTTTGCGTCTGATACTAGTTTTCTATTCTGAGCCTTGATCTCCGCCAGTTCAGTTTTAACCAGATTCAGATTCTTCAAATCTCTAGCAGTAACTTCGAGTTTCTTCTTTATGTCTTCATTTTCATTGCTGAGAAATTGCATCGACTCTTGATATGAAGCAAGTTCCTCTGCCATTTTGGTCTGTCTTGTCTCCAATTTATTAACGGTCTTCTTAATCTCTGAGTATTCCTCTCTTATACCGGCTATTTCTGTCTTTAATACCTGGGAGCTTTCGTTAAGGTTTTTCAAAGTAGAATTGATTTGTGATATGTCCCGTCCAAAATCCGTTTTCCACTCGTTCAGTGTTTTATAAATTTTGTTGGTGAACTCCTCAAATGTCTGGAAGAATTCGTCATCATGTCCACGCTTACGACGATGAGTGACATTTGCTTTGGATATTTCTGCTTTGTGGTCCACAGAGAGATCCGGGGCGGACCCTCCCAGTTTATTAGGTGATTCCGACATTTTAGCAGTCTATCTGTTCTCAGATCTGTGGCGAGAGCGGTAAGGAAGGGATTCACTACGATTTGAGACTGCGCGACAACTTTGGAGTTACGGTTCCAAGTAGTAAAGTCTAATTTTAAATGAAGAGAAAAATATAAATTTAATTTTGTGTGAAGATATAAGTGAACGCGTCCGTTTGCAACTACTCGTGCACGCGCTATGATTATATATTTCAAGGAAAGATTCAGTGGTTTAGGAGCTCTCTACAAAAAAAAAGATTGAAAATATACGTTTTTCAAATGGTATATATATAGTACCTACTTTAAAAGACATCAAAAAATCCAAAAAAAAAATTATACTTTGATTTATGCTCTTCAATTTTTTAGAAATATTTTATTAGCATTTTTTTTTAAATAATTGGATTTTGAACGTGTAACCAGAAATTGTGAAATGGGAATGGTTCTTGTTTTAATATTACTACGGCATTCACGCCATGATGTTTTTTTATACGTTGCCCCACACTAGGAATTTCTCCTGCATCGTGGGTACTACACGGAATTCAACTATCTGCAGGCCATACAAATATTTGTTCCGTGCGGGGATCGAACCCGCGACACGCAGCGCAGCAATCGATCGCTCAGCTACTGCGCCAACCGTGTCGTCAAGATGATTAATACATTTATAGCAAAGTTCAGCACTACTTCTAAATACTATAAATTTCGCAAACACGATTCCCTATTTTTTTCTCGATCGCTAAAAATTATTTCAAATGGATAATATTGAATTAAAAACCTCAAAATATCGGCATGATATTTTTCACGACAGCCGACCAGGAAGGGTTTAATCCGTTTTGTTTTTAATAAACCCCATTTTATCCTTGTTAAAAACTTTTTCTCTAAAAATTCAAGCTTTTTAACCAGTCGCAGCTTAAAGCGCCCTTTAATCACTCAAACGACACTTCAGGTGATCATAGGGCTGGCCTTTTTTAGGCAAAGATCACCATTGAATGCCATCCAACATGGCAATGCTGGCTGCCTTCTCACTTTTCCTATTCATGGCGATATGAACATTATTTTTAAGACCTTCCTATTTTGATATTTGTACATATTTGTAGTTTGTAAATCATTTACATAGTAACCAATCTTACCTAGGAATATTGGATTAGCCAGTACTAACTGTTGTGGAGGCCAGATAAGAAGTCGCTTCATGTAAAGTACTGGGTATTCAGCTGGATCTGTTTTTTAGACTGCAACTCGACCCCGATAGTGCAAAATGTACATAGATGTTATAAATAAAGCACATACAATCACTAATATTTTTTCTATTATATTAAGGGACGAGGGCAGGAAAATGAAGATTAAAACCTCGTTAGTAGTTTTAACCAAAGTACAGACCATTTTGGTAACTTATATTTTTACTAGCTTCCACCCGCGACTTCGTCCGCGAGGCATAGTTACTTTGGGCTAACGCTTACTTTAACCCGCGTGATGATCGAAAATAAATTATCTTTCTGTCCCCTTTTCTTTTTTTAGCCTATATCCATCTCTAGGGACCCGACTATCTCTGTACCAAAATTCATCAAAATCGATTTGGCAATTAAGGCGTGAAGACGTTACAAACAAACTCACTTTCGCTTTTATAATATTAGTAAAGATAAATATTTGCTACATTGTTGTCATAATTTTTCTATATAGCTAATACACAGTTTTTGTTCCTTACACATATAATTTTTTTAATTATAATTTTCATGCCTGGTCGACTTACATCTTCCACAGATTGATTTACTGTTTTTTTTATTCTGAGAATTAATTTTCTTTCAGATAGGTACTAGGCTTCTAGAATCCAGTGGTGGTCCGTAATTGCCAGCAAACACTTACTATTAGCGAGCCAACGGAGCAATAACCAAGTTGACATAAAAGACAAAGACGTCCACCCCATAATAAATTATATTCATTATCAGTCAACCCTTATCACTATTTATCAACACATTAAGATAACAGGCTGACAATCGATCGTTTGAGTATAGCATGATAGATAATCATTATTTTGATGATATCTAGCCACTAGTATTTTGACCTGTCTCTTTTTAATTGTCTCGAACAAATAAATAAAGGATCGGCAGTAGACTCTATAGATTTTGCATTATATTTTGAATGTATGGGCTAGATTTGCATGATACATTACGTACAAATTTTGTTTACTTTCTTTCTTTTTGTTTGTTACTTCTGTGAACATTGTTTAAACTTTTTTTTTCTTTTAATTTGATTGCGTTAATTTAGCCCTGTTGCAGTTAACGTTTGCTAACAGTTTGCATTATGTCATAGAGTAATCTGTGGAAAATGTTGTGGGTAGTATGTTTGCTAAGTTTAATGTTAAGACAACACTTTTTAGAACCTTTTGAAATCCATGTATCAACTACAAATGCGACGAAATGTGCGTGAAGAATGGATATGAATATTTGGTGGGGCAACGTTTTTTTAAAAAAAACAAAGAATCGTTATAAGTAACTTGGTCATACCAAGGGGTATTGTATTACTCAGTACTAACTTTGACGGGAGTGTACGACTAAACGCCGACAGACAGTACGCCGACAGACTGAACACCGACAAGACTTTACTTCGACGGGACTCTACGCCGACAGGACACTTCGCCGACAGGACTCTTCGCCGACAGGGCTCATCAGCGACGCAATTAATATGGTTAATCAATTGGTATGGTAATGGTTGTAAGCGATTAGTCTGTGCGTATAGCGTTGGTTTGTAAATTTACTATTCGCTATTCTCAATAAATAAAAGCATTCAAATAACATGTCAAAAATTTTATCAAAAGTGCAACATTTTAGTCGATATTGAAGAAAAACGCGGTAGATTATCTATCTGTCAAACAGACGCTAGTGCGGGGGTTTATGACGATTTTGACGAGCACACAAAACACAAAAAGAACAAACTTTAAACATACAAAGCATAAAATCAAAATCATTTATTTCAATTAGACCATTACAGGCACTTTTGAATGTCAAAGAAACAAAATGTTAAAGCTACAGTACCGGTACATAATAACTTGTGAAAGTAATGTAGTTGCCCATTCCAAAGCGTTGATCTCTATGGAGAAGAATGGGCAAGAAACTCCATGGACACTCTTTTAAATTAGAATATTATTACAAAATCATATTTACATCATTTGTGTTGAGATTACACAAATATGTGAGAACGATGTAGAAAGACGTGCACAGTAAAAGCGTCCAGAGTAAAAGCAAAATTCAATATAAAAATCAAAATAAATGAAAAATGAACCGTGGCAGCTAAAAGATGACCAGTCCCAAATGACAGCGCCCGTTCACGAACATGACGTATGGATCAGCCCCATTCAGCTCGACCATTTTGAAGGGAGCTAAATGACCCGACACACCCGCCACCATCAACGAGACATTTTAGTGAGCATGACACTATCAACAACCTGGGCTTCGTCAAGTCAATGATAATACATAGCACTCACATATAGGCTTAATAATAATACAATACTAGAGAATTGCTTCATGACATATATTTATAAATATACTAGCTGTGCGGTTTCACCCGCTGAGGTTTAGGGGTATGAAAAATAGATGTTAGCCGATTCTCAGACCTACCCAATATGTACCTACCCAAAATTTCATAAGAATCGGTCGAGCCGTTTCGGAGGAGTACGGTAACTAACATTGTGACACGGAAATTTTATATATTAGATAGACATTGCATGACAAATATATATAAATAAATGGAGTACGGAACGAAAAAAATAGAGATCGTGCACGCCGTGACTGCGACACGACCGTAGGTCATCACTTTGCATGATACTGTTCTAAGAGAGCCCATAGCACAGCGCACTGGTGACCATCCCAATACTTAGCAGACGCCACCCCTAGATTGTCCCCTTTGTATCACTTGAAGTAATTCAATTTTAGTCTCTAAACGTCGATCTTCTGGCACTTTTTTAAGTTCCGAGTACAACGACAAACAAAAAAGTTTATCATCGTCTTGTTTCGAAATTCTATTTCCTTGAAGCTCATTCCGAAGACTTTCTCTTGACTGAATGCTTTTTTCTATTAATGCACTTATTCGATCTTCTGGCGTATTCTTTTGTTTTCTTTTAAGTTGCCGCATTTCTGCCGCTTCAGTTGTATTGGCATTTACTTGATTTGTTTCATTAATGAGTTCATTATCTCTTTCATTGTTTTCACATTGTTGTTCTTCCATATTATTAGTAGTTTCGTTGTCTCCATTCTTCTGCAGGAAAGAAAGTCTTGAAAAAAAGACGTATTGGGTCCCTTTACGAGCCCCTGAAGGAGGAGTAGTTTTACCTTTTTTGTATTCCTTATTATAACAATCGCGTAAGTTCTTCCATTTTTTTTGCAGTATTGTACCTGAAAATAATATCATTATTATTTTTAGAGTTCCATACCTCTAAATGAAAATACAAAAACCTTTTTATTTCGGGATCGCGTGGAGGTATCGAGTTGAAATTAAAACCATATACTCAAATGTTTGGTTCCTTTGTGCTGTGAAATCAACCATCTAAGTCTACGCAGTTAAAAGATAATATGGCTGTTTATGTCGCATGTTTGTACGGAACTCTCGGTCTGACGCGCTCGTTTTTTTTAAAAGGAGAAGCGTACATTAGAATTGCATAATTTACTTCTCCCATCCTCATTTTATCATCGGACGGACAGATACAGCGAAGCGTCAGCGTTATATAGTTGCAGTTCTACGAACTCTAATAAGGCGTCTGTGGAATCCACTGCTGGCTTCTTTTCTGCCTGGTCATTATAATCTAGTACCCTTCCAAGTTTGAATGAATCGGTTTCTTCCAGACAAACATACTCCAGACCATAAGCCACATCATGGCTTAACATCAGGCGAGTTTAGTCAAGCCTATTTATTATACCGAAACTGTGAGCTGGCTCTTATTGCCTTTTAGGTTCAGATTACAATGATCATACTGGTGTTTTTTTTTTAATTTATATAATGCAACAATAACCAGTTAAAGTCCATTGCAAATAGGAAGAGGGGTACAGTCATTTTTTAATATTAAGAGAAAAAATAGCTCGCTTGCAGACACGAATATATAACTTTGTCAGCTCATTTCACTGAATAAACTTACCCAAAATACAATTTTTTTCGAACGTGTCTTCATCATTTCTAAAAATATCCACCAACTCCTGCCAAGCTCTGTTCCTGGCTAATTTATTGGAATAATCATCACATTGAAGATCCCATAATGCAGGTCTTTTCTCCACTTCATCAATAAATGATTCAGTATCGAAGCGATCCATGGCGAGCTCGCGGTTACTCCTGTAGGGACGTGCAAACCGCGCGGGGCCCGCAACGCGACTGAGCCATAGCGCTGCGCTGAGGCTAGAGAATCGCGCGATCGATTCAACTTTGCGAGCGGTTGAGTGGGAATAACTTTAACGGTTAGAAATAAGAAACGCGCGGTTCCCGCCGTGTCTAAACGCAGGCTATTTGTGATGATTTAGAACTTCTGAAACACACTCAACCATTCTACTAAAACTATTGTACTTTAGTTAGGAAGGATGGATGATTTCCCTTTACGCAAAAGTACTGAACATATTTCGATGGAATTTGGCAGACGGTTAGTTTATAACATGGAATCTGCACATAGACTAATTTTTATCGCCGTCAAAGCGGGTGAAACCGCAAGGCGCAGCTAGTATTATTATATGTTTGAATCAAATTCTGTCCCTTAAATTCTTTCTAGTAAATAAAAACGTTATTTTGACTTTTAATAAAAATATGATATTGGGTGTTTATGAATGTGAGTTTAAATGTTTGATAACGCACCTACGATGCAGGAGTTATTCGAACGAAATTAATTAATTTAAATTTTTATAATTCTAGTTAATCTAATGCATTGCAATATAATTTTAATAATAAGAAAAAAATGTAATGTATTTGTGATGTAATTTTATTTTTCTAAAATTTATATTTTTTAAATTGAAATGCATGTATGTGATGTAGGTACCTAATAAATGAGTCTTATTGTTACTTATAAATAAATGAATTTAAATGACCAAGTGGTAGGGTAAGGTAAAAAACAAACAAACAAAAAGTATAATGGAAATGTACTAGGAACATAGACACGCCCACAAGTCGTTTAAAGTAACCTTTAATGGCAATAACACTAATTAGAAATAGCTGAGTATGTTGACTATGGTACCCATGTGATGTCTCTTGGTCCTTGAGAAGGTATTAAGTAATTAATTAAGTGAAACCATCTTTGAAAGCGTAGACATCATTGAAAGGGAAATTATGGTGGTTATAGCTCTATGTAATTGAAATTGAACTTTTTTGCGGATTTTTGCAAAAAAAAATATTTCAGCATTTTTGGGTGTGGTGTGATAGTGTCACACAAATTCTTATCGAGTACTTATTTACCATTGTTGGAACGAAGTTCCTTATCGCGCGTTGCGAAAGGGCGAAGACGGAAAAAATTAAGACCAAAAGTTGTAACGCGTTTTTGCAGTTGTAAGCCGTGCGGCGTGCGCGTGTTTCTCTGTCTCTCTCATAGAAAGCAATCCAGTTATTTTCGTTTCGTATTTCTATTTCGCATTGAACAGTGTGGTGTCGCGACGATTATTTTTGTTAAGTGTATACAGGCTTTTTGTACATAATAAATAATACCTTCGTTCCATCCGGGTGTCCCTTGACATCTCTCAAGTTTTTTCTAAAAGTTATAAGCATTATCATCTGTATACATTACAAGAAAAAATATGTATTGTAGGTAGAGTAGAGAAGTAACTCATTAACTACAAAAGCAATATATGTAGATAAAATTAATAGGGGAGTATACCCTTTTGATTATATAATAAAAATGATAATCGGCCCACAATTGACGGAGAAATCGCGTAAAAAACATTAAAGAAATAGTACCGACCGATCCGTTAAAGTGGACTCTGTGTGAACATACCCTTAGATGACTCATACGCAAAGTCATCTTGATCAAAATATTGACATTATGCCTTAGTAACACAAAGTTCTAATTCTCGGATTTATTTGATGCCTCCGTTGACTTAGTAAGTCGTAGTTTTGTCAAGGATTTGTAAATATTTTCATGTCAACGTGCAGCTCTATATGGTTGTCGCACAGAACATATAAACCTCCTTTATCCCTCCTTTATCTGTTCTGTAGGTTGCCGCATGTTATAGAGGCAAAGAAACTTTTATAGGGTTCTGTATCTGAAAAGGAAAACGCGGAACCCTTATAGGATCCCTTTGTTGTCCGCCTTTCTGTTTGTCTTTCAAGATCCTTTATCTCGAGAATGAGTGGAGGTATGGAGTTGAAATTAAACCCATATTCTGAAGTCTGTTCTCCCTTGGAGCTACTAAATGAACCCTCTAAATCTATGTAATCAAAAGATATGGCTGTTTATGTCGCAAGTTTATATGGCACGCTACTGAGCGTGCCATAACACGAGTTCGGCTCTCATTTGGCCGGTTTATTTTTAATGTTTGAAGCTAACGCGCCGTCGACACGGCCTGTACACTGGACGGACAGACGGCGAGCTACCCATTGCTCACCGTCCACAGACCTACATTTGCGGTGGCTGGGAGTAGTCTCGCGGCGCCTGTAGAAAGAAAATGATGTAATGAATGACTACGAGCACACATAATTACAAAAAAAAAACATTAAACATAGTATCAGAAATATTTAGTTCACTCCGTATGATCCTGTGCTATGGGGGCCCACAACACAGCGCTAGCTTTCATTGGTCAACCCGGGACCACGCGGGTAAAAATGTAGTTCGCAGCTAGTTGTATCTTATTGGGTAAGTATAGCACCCATCAAGCATCCGTTACCATGTTATTCACGAATCCATCCATGTTATTTACTAACAAGACTTGATCATCAGTATTTCTCAGTACCTGCTATCGAGTGGGCCATCTCAGAAGCGTGGCTCGTGCAAATAATTGACCAAACAATGGCTTCGAGGAAAATTCACAACGAAATGATAGTATTATTCTTTGCTACACACAAACATTGTATTCTTTCTTGACTGCGGTGTCGTTGGAAAAACAGGCTGTTTAAAGTGCGTAGCGGTTACTCCGTATCCGGGAGTACTAGGGATACAGAAATTAGCAGGCGATTGACATTCCGCAGTTCTACGGTCCTATTAGAAACAACGATTGAGTATTAGCGTATCACTGTAGTTACTTTGTTCTTAATAAGTACTGCTTTTGTCCGCCATGCATATCACAAAGTAAGATACTAGGGACACATAAAACTACAGAGATTAAATAGTAGCATGAAAACATTTGCAGTGTCTTCTGAATTATTTTGTTGGGGAATCACTAGGTAAATGAGAATTAAAAAAAGAAGGAACCATTTGTCATGTACTAACTTATCAAGAAAATTTTCCCATCTATTAAGGTTGTACTTTCCAGAACATTCAAGTCATCATGCATCATCATAAACTATAGTGTTACTAATAGTTGGTGACAAGTAAATATATGGCTTAGTAAAACATACGTATTATGAACACCAACTATGAGATGTGAGAAATCTTATAAAGGCGAAGATTGGCAAAAAATTTTTTTTGATCAATTTCTGTGCCTAGCTGTGCTAGCTTTTGAAGAGAACCACCCTTTTTTACGAATGGGAAATCATCAAATAACTTCTCTCTCTCTCTCTGGGCGGAGTGGGGTGGAGTGCTAGACTTTTACTGACTATACTTATGCCCATTTTGTTCCAAGGCCGCAGTATCTCTTTATACCAACTCGCAACCCCGGGTTGCGTAACCCATACATTTTAAATAATAAAAGTTAACAAAACCACGCTGTGCTAAAACCTTATAGGACAGTTATATTGGAGTCACCTGAAACCTAAAACAATGTACGCATATTGTGTGGCAATGTGGGGTGTGGAGGGTACAACTTGCCATCTTGATACCCTCATCTCATTTGCCTAGTATTGTTCCAAATATATTAGGATCGAGACTTGGTGTAACTTTGGATTCAGATAGATAGATCGAATATTCTTTATTACGTTCACTATACAAATTACAAGAATAACAGTATACAAATTGTAAATAGGGTGACACAATAGGCGGTCAGCCTCGGAGCCAACCGTATCTGTTTCTCTGTCTATCAAGAACCTTTATCTCGGTAACCCGTGAAGGTATAGAGTTGCAAATAAAACCATATGCTTGAGTAATAGTTTTATTTGCATCTCTGTGATCCCATGGAGATATGTGTGAGTCAGTCTCGCAAATGGTGACCGGCTTTTTAATTTGATTCGGCTTCTTTTATCAAGCTTGAAGTCAAGTACCAATATTAAATGATTTATTAATATTAGTCAAACAGTAGTCGTATCTATCTGTATAACAATGAATAGTATTCAAATAATGATTCATTGAAACTTATCTGCTCACCTTTGCTCATCATATTATCGGGCAAAAACTTACTTACGTACCATGACATCATGCCCGCAAAAGGGTAGTTTCCAGGGTCAAAGTAATTACATTATAATATTTAGTCCGTCTTTTAAATTATTCAAAAATAAGGGACACGTATTTTTTTATTTGTAAATTAAACCAACAATTACAAAGACATAGCCATACCATAATATGTGTTCCTTATTTTTGAATAATCTAAAAAACGGACTAATATATTTTTTTGTGGAAACTAGTCTATTCACGACACGGTTGGCGCAGTGGCTGAGCGACTGCTGCGCTGCATGTCGCGGGTTCGATCCCCGTACGGAATAAATATTTATGGCCTACAGATAGTTGTTCCGGGTCTGGCTGTTTATGTATGTGAGTTTAAATGTTTGTAAACGCACCCACGATATAGGAGAAATTCCTAGTGGGGGGCAACGTAGGGTTTGGTAGTTGTCGAGAGTTTGCACTCGCAAGCACGTTTGCTAAGCATGAGGTTGAGGTTCGATTTCCAGGTCAAGCAAAGTAAGAGTTGCTTTTACTCTGAAATTCCTTGTGCACGTCTAACTACACCGGTCTCACATATGTGTATAATCTCAACATGAATGATGTAACCATGATCTTGTAGAATTATGATTTAAATGAGTGTCTATGGATTTTCTTGCCCTTGTGCCCACCCAAGTTTTCCAGAATCCTCAAACCAACCCAGCCGCTACTACGACTCTCGGCCACCGTAGATGCGGACTTGTGGACGATGAGTAATGGGTAGCTTACCGTCCGTTCGTGTATTGACGACAGGCCGTGTCGACGGCACGTTAGTGTTCCACGAGCGCCTCAAAGAGATGTCAGCAAACCAGAGGGACCTGCCAGGGCCACCGCCTGCCGGGGTTGCGGGTTGTTCGGAAGAGATGCCGCGGCCCCGGATCATAAAGGGCAATAAGAGGAACATGGGTGGGTTTTACTCAGTAGAAGTCTGATGATTTCCCATCCGCAAAAAACAGTATTGGACAATTGGAAAATAGTACAGTTTACTTACTTGACAGAAAAACTGAAAACATAAACAATCTACCTCCTAGTCTATGCTTTAATAAAAAGGCTAAGTTTATTATAATGAAAGGTTTGGGTAATGATTCCTTTGTTATGAAATTTTCCGTACCAGTGTCTCTGCTAATCTCTGCTACACTCCAAGGGAAAATTTCCAATAGACTTGAAACTAAAATTATAGCTTAGTTAATGTGATGTAATCACTTACTAAGTATAGGTGTATTCACATGAATGTCGTCACTGGTAAATAAGATTTTATATTTAGACTAACTGTGCCCAGCGGTTTCGACCGCTGATTCTCAGACCTACTCGATATGCATCCAAAATTTAATACAATTTGGTACAACCGTTTCGGAGGAGTTTGGTAACAAACATTGCGACACGAGAATTTTATATATTAGACTAGCTGGCGCCCGCGGTTTCGCAAGGATGATATCGAAAAACTAAAAAAAAATGCGAATGTTTGTGAGGATGTATGGATGGATGTATTGATGTTTGTTACTCTTTTACGTCAAAAACGGCTGAATGGATCTTGATGAAATTAGGCACAAAGGTTTAGATTATAGTCTAGAATAACACAGGATACTTTTTTATCGATATCACGCGAGCGAAGCCGCGGTCGTCATCTAGTCCATCCATACATCCTCACAATCATTCGCATTTATAATTTTAAGTAGGATGTTACACTTGACTTTTGTCAGCACTAAGTAAGATGAATTAAAACTTACCTACGTGGTACATAAAACAATGAATTGAATATGTATAAAAAGTGATGAATGAACACGATTATCATTAAGAACATTTGTATACTTAACTATTTAGTAGTTAGGTATGTATGTCCTTGTGTATTAAATTCATTAGGAGATAATGAATGGGTGATATCATTGCTCCATGGATGTTATATAATACTAGCTGTGCCCAGCGGTTTCACCCGCTGCTCACTTAGGGGTATGAAAAATAGATGTTGGCCGATTCTCATAGATACCGGATAAGCACAAAAAATTTCATCAAAATCGGTCAAGCCGTTTCGGAGGAGTATGGCAACGAAAACTGTGACACGAGAATTTTAAATATTAGATGAGTAAGTACACTAGGCGACACATACAGATATTTATGAATTAATATTTACTTTGTTATTTTATTAGTTTTTAATTAATGTTACATTTTTTTTTATTTTGATTAGTGACATTTTATGATTTCATTATGATCTCATTTATTTAATTTTGTAAATATCTTTTTTTTGTTTATTGTGAGGACAATGTGGATCATTACTTTTTTATTTTGTTTGCTTTTGACGATTGTCTGGCAGTTTGAGTACTACTTATAAGCAAAGTCCTTGAGATCCTTGAGTTATGAGTCGAGTTACACGATGACTGACAAATGCTTGCATTGACTGGACAGGTCCACTCAATTTGTGTAGTGCTTTCTTAAAAAGACCATTTCAGACACTAATCTGCATAGTCCTCACGTAAGTTGACCAAGATTTTTGACTGGACCTTAAAAGAGACTATGACCTCTGAGTTTGTTTCGGCTGTTTCTTCTCAGAGTAGTCGGGTACGAAACACCAGCCTCATCATGTTTTAAAAAAAAAACGTGTAAAAGTGTTTGTAAAAGCCTACTACTACTTGTATCATCGTATAGATTTCCCCTTAGAATGAGAGATCCGCATAAAGTGGTTTTGTATTGCTAGATTGGTTGCATTGCAGTGCGTACTATGCTCAAGTACCTAGATATTGGCAAAACTGAAGACGGTGGAACTCCGCACCGAGGGTTCCGTACAAACTTGCGACATAAACAGCCATATCTTTTGAATGCGTAAACATAAAGGGTTGATTTTCACAGCACCAAAGGGACCACAGAGATGAACATACGGTTTTAATTTCAAATCGATATCTCCACGCGTTCTCGTGATAACAAAGTGATCCAAGCATGGTTCCGTACCCTTGTTGGATCACTAGTTGTCTATCCGTCTGTCTGTTTTTCCTTTTGAGGTACGAACCCGGAAAAGAAACATTGCCCCTCTACTTAATATTCCTGAATCTTGGGTGCGTTTTAGTACTTTAAACTCCCATACCCAAACAGATAATCTGTGACAGCTGTCAAAGATCAACAAATGACAGACGAGATCAAAGGGTTAACGTGCTTTCCGAGACACGGAGGAAACTCGGAATATAATAAGTGGTCTTCCATATACGGATAGATCTAGGTTAGCAATGATTTTTTTTACGGGTGGCCATCAAACAACTCGCCCCCGCAAACCGCACTAGGCGGAAGTGGGAAGTGTCAGAATTTTACTGACTATAAACCACTACTGTTCCTTCGTTTGCCCTTTTATGTTCCGCGGCCGCGGTATATCTTTCGAGTAACCCGTAATCCCGAAGGTAAGCAATGCTTAACATGCAAATCGACCCAAGCCGTTGTTCTCATTTAAGAAAACGTTCTATCTTCTTAAATAATATGTTAGAATATATAAAATCTTATGTAGTTATTAAGCCAGCTTCGGCAAAAATCTCTCATATTTCACCTGTCATCTTTAACAAATAAAGGCAGGTGTCGATGACGACGCAACAAAAAAATGCGATTAATCAATATAATTTATTCAGCAAATAGACAAAATGACCCGGATATCGATTGTAACTATGTTACACGAGTTGTTTTATTGCAGATTTATGCACATTATTCTAAAATAAATCTGTTCTATTGCTAACTGCGGGAATTATGCAGATTTGTTTGTTGAAGCACTTGTACCGCGAATAGAAAATATTCAATCAGTTTTTTTTTTGTTGAGGTAGGTGCTACAAATTGCCTATGCTAAGACAGTCGAGTTCCTCTAAAACTGGCGCAACTTAAAAACTTTCTTTGATATATTAATTCTTCAATTTATCCATTTTTGTCGCACCACACAGGCACCTCATCATTCTCATCTCCGCTGCATGCAATTTCTTTTTTCATCCATCTTCTTCACAACCTGACTCATTCATTTTGACGGGCCTGTTGGTCCAGTGGTTAGTGGCCCTGACTGCTGAGCCGGAGGTCGTGGGTTCGATTCCCACCCAGGACAAACTTTGTGTGATGAGCATGATTGTTTGTTCTGTGTCTGGGTGTGATTTATCTATAATATGTATTTATTTATAAATTATATAAGTATGTATATCAGTTGTCTGGTTACATAACACAAGCTCTGCTTAGCTTGGGATCAGATAGCCGTGTGTGAGTTGTCCCAAGATATATATATATTTTTTTTTATTCAGTACGACGAATTTAATCACGGTCTTGTATCACTAAAAGTTTAAAAAAAGAACACTTGGTAAACTAGGTGTTAGGTTTTTTTTTATTTTCAGCCTGTTATGTCCAAATGCTGAGCAAAAAGATTTGTCGTTTAACCATTTTTTTGGGTTTCGTACCTCAAAAGGAAAAAGCGGAATCCTCACTTTGTTGTCCGTCTGTCTGTCAAGACCCTAATCTCGGGAACGTATTATATTATCGGGGACGTATCGAGTTGAAATAAAAACCATATACTTAAGTCTATGGTCCCATGGAACTTCCTCTCGGGGCGAGTCCAACTCGCTCTTGACAGGTTTTTTTATCTACTATATTAGTCAAGAGTTAACTGTTTTTTTCTTTCCTTCCTTTTGAAGTATTAGAAAAAGTGAACATGTTGGCGTAGTAGTACTATTTAACATGCAATAATAAATGAATGCTGTTGTGTTGGAACGAAGTTCCTTATCGCGCGTTGTGAAAGGGGGCTAGACGGAAAAAAATCTCACGAAAACTTGTAACGACACTTTTTGCTATAGTAAGCTATTGTAAGCTGTGCGGCGTGCGCATGTTTCTCTCTCTCTCTCTCTCTCTCTCTCTCTTATAGAAAGCAAGCCAGATGTTTTCATTTCTATTTCGCATTGAATTTATTTTTGTTGAGTGTATACAGGTTTTTTGTACATAATAAATAATAACTTCGTTCCATCCGGGTGTCCCTTGACACCTCTCAAGTTTTTATATAAACTGTTTCTAAAATATATTTAACTTTTACAAGTAAAGACAATGAGGTATTAAAGTGTTACGTAACGACCTGCCCGATCTAGGTTTATCAGGCTATCATATTACACAGCACCAGTTAATTAGGACAGTAATTGCAAAATAAGACTAATATGGAAATCATTGTATCACTCATGATTCTAATAAAATGCCCACACATAGATGTACGCTTAAGTCCATTTACAATTATATGATCCGTTTCAACATTTCAACCGTTTAAACCCAATTTTGGGTTAAGCTCGCCGTTAAAGCATAAGCATAAGCTATACATTGTAATTTGTGTGTATATTTGTTTTGTGTGCAATAAAGAATAAGAATAATATGAACATATTCTTCGTTCCATGCATTCCTGGTAATGCAGACAGATTCTACTGTAATTACTGAATGCATTTAGCTACACTGTCACATGTTTTGCACATGGCTGCATTGTGATTAATTTACAATAAATGTGTAGGTATAGTTTATTTTATAAAAAAACTAGCTTCCGCCCGCGATTTCGTCCGCGTGGCATAGTTACTTTGGGCTAGATTCTAATGAAATACTCACACATACGCTTAAGTCCATTTACAATTATACGATCCGTTTCAACATAAGATTAATATGAACATATTCTTCGTTCCATGCATTCCTGGTAATGCAGACAGATTCTACTGTAATTACTGAATGCATTTAGCTACACTGTCACATGTTTTACACATGGCTGCACTGTGATTAATTTACAATAAATGTGTAAGTATAGTTTATTTTATAAAAAAAACTAGCTTCCGCCCGCGATTTCGTCCGCGTGGCATAGATACTTTGGGCTAACGTTAACCATAACCCGCGTGATGATCGAAAAACAAAATATCTTTCTCTCCCTTTTTTCTTTCACTTTTACTCACCTTTTTCTCACTTTTCAAAAATAACCTATCCGTCTCCAGGGTCACAACTATCCCTATACTAAAATTCATCAAAATCGGTTTGGCCATTTAGGCTCGATGACGTAACAAACAAACAAACAACTCACTCACTTTCGCTTTTATAATATTAGTAGGATTACCTCGTATTCAGTTCAAGCATCATACTGTAACACATATAGTTCAGTCTTCGTGGCTGGTGCTGAGTAATTTCTGATTGAAAAACCCAAAAAATTCTTCATGGAAAACAAAACCCTCACCATCATTTTCCTGCCCTTGACACTTTCTATTTGGGGTCGGCGCAACACGTTTTCTTCTTCCATTCTCCCATATCAGACGTCATGGCATCATTTACTCCTTTCTCTTTCATATCATTCAGATCCATCACTGTTTTAGTCACATGTGCTTCGTCCTTCCTCATTACATATCCATACCAAGTCGTTAAAAGGGACAAAGGGAGTCATCCCTTTAATTTTTTCTGTACCAGGCGTAACTTTCAAACTTCCTCTAATATACTCATTCCTTACTTTATCAATTCTTGTCACTCCACACATCTATCTCAACATTCTCATCTCGGCAACATGCAATCGTTTTTCATCCACCTTTTATACAGCCCAGCATTCTGACCCACACAGTAGAACAGGTCCAATCACGGACTTGTATATTTTCCACTTTAACGTGAGGGGCATCCGTGGGTCACAAGTTGTTCCAGTGACCTGTCGCCATTTCATCCATCCTGCGTTGATCCGGTGCGTTACGTCGCGGTCTACTTCGCCATCCCCTAGGACAAGCGACCCTATGTACCGGACAACAGCTGAATACCAGTATATTACATGGAGCGACTGCCTATCTGACCTTCAAAACAGTTAGTACTGGGTAATACGATGCCTCTTGGATGCCTTTTTTACAGCCCAGCATTCTGACCCATACAGTACAACAGGTCTAATCACACAAATCCTTCTATTTTATCCAATTTCGGTCTGTCTAGGCTAGAAAAAATATTACAGGGCAAAGAAAAATCTTATTACCTTAGTAAAAGGACGATGAACTCCAACAAAAGCATTTCTTATGTATCCCGGAATTGTGTCAGGAATTCCGGTCCTGAATTCTTGATCTGATTTTTTTGATATCCGTAGCGAGCACCAAGAAACGTTTGTACGATTTAAGAGCACTATTTCTCGACATACATGGTAAACTAATATTCCCTGAAAATCTAGACAAGTAACAAAAAAAAAACGTAAAAAGACATTTACTATGACATCATTAATTTGAATGACATTAAGAATTCAAATTTCATAAATATGTAATGTTTATTTTTATGTTTTTGTAAAATAAAAAGAAATATCAATCTAAAGGAAAAATGACCGCATCATTTTCCAAAATATGTTACTAACTTTAAATAAAAATACTTGAATTCAGACGCATGTAGCCCATTTAACCATTATCAGCCAAGCCTTTTTCTCAAATCTGTTCATGTCGGCTTCCAGTCTAACCAAATGCAGCTGATTACCAGTATTTTACATGGAGCAACTGCCTCTCTGAACTCCACAACCCAGTTAGTACTGGGTAATACGATACCTCTTGATAAGACTAGTAGTCGGCTTTAGGCCACTGACTACAAAAGATCTCGGTACAAATGACATCCGAGATCAACGGCTAGGAAAGTATATTTGTCCTTATTAATGTTCTTCTTCTTCTTCATAGAGATCAACACTTTAGAATGGGCAACTACAGTACTTTCACAAGTTATTTTGCATTGTGTCTGGGACTGTAGCTTATTTTTTTTGTTTCTTGACATTCAAAAGTGCCTGTAATGGTCTAATGGAAATAAATGCTTCGAGTTTGAGATTGAATTTTAATGTATGTAACCCGGGCAAAGATTGATCGGAGCGGCTGTTATTATTAAGCGACAAGCTCCTCATGTAGCCTAAAAGGTTTGGCAAACGTACACTGATACTACACCCACATTAAACAAACCGAGCATGAAATTATGAATGAAATTAATACTACCAAAAGTTATATTTAGTTCATTGATAAAACCGTCTATCTACTATCGTGATGGGTTTGACCTGAAACCCTTTTTCACTGTAATTTATGACCCTCAACTAATACAGGAATGGGCGCGATGTGATAAGGGAAAAGCGGTCTACTTGACTTCTAGAACAAAACCATAAACCGACCATAGAGTTTATGGTCTTCCGCTATGTTTTTGAGGTTAACCGCGAAAAAATTATAATCATGTTGGAATTAGTTATGATACCTCTTTTGTCAAATGTTGCAGAACTGATAAAGTTATAGAACGTTATCGGTTCAGGTTATCTCGCTTTTGGGTGACTGAAACCTAAGTATGGACTAGTTGACTACGTCCCACCAGTTGGGATGGCCCAGATGTTTGTTCACCTGCATTTTTGACGTTAAAAACAACGGATTTGACGTCACAATAAACCTGGAAACCAACTAGACAAGAACAAATTGATAGATAAATTAATTTACATATGAAAAAAGGAGTATCCAATTTTTTAAACAGACATGGTCACTAACAACATATTGAAAGAAAGAAAGAAAATTACGTTTATTTAGCATTGAAAACAAAAACAAAAAATCAAGAAATCCTTAACAAAATAAAATAAATAATTCCAAAAGGGCCTCAGCTCAGCATAATGCCAGATGGCAACACAAGGCCGCCACCCGGGGGAAACTCCGCTACCGCGGCAAATTTGCCGCCCAGCGGACAGACCTCCGGTGCAATCTCATGGTGGCATGGAGAGAGCGACTGTCGCAATTCCGTCTAGGGCACGCCACAATAGTGGCGGTAAGTCCCCTCTTTGAGGAGTGGCTGGAGAGGCGCCATGGTGTCCCCACCTACCGCCTGACGCAGGTCCTCACCGGACACGGAAGTTTCGGAAGGTTCCTGCACATAATCGGGCGGGAGGAAACGCCCAGGTGTCACCATTGGGACGATCGCCCGGAGGACACGGTGGAGCACACAGTGGCGGTCTGCCCAGCTTGGGCGGAGCACCGCCGTGTCCTCGTGGAGGCGATTGGCGGCGATTGGCGGCGGCGATCTCTCACGCCCGGCCCTGGTTCAGTCCATGGTCCGGAGCGAGAGGGAATGGGAAGCGGTCACCTCCTTCTGCGAAGCAGTCATGCTAGCGGATGAGGTGGCCGGGCGTTTGAGGGAGAGAACCTCAAACCAACCCAGCCGCCGCGGGAGACGCCCCAGGCGCCCCCCGCTCCGCCTGGAGCGGGGGAAGTTATTTGATGATTGCCCACCCCAAAAAAAAAAGACCACCACCTGATGCTGATTTTCAACTGCAGCCCACGAGTGCCAATCATACGCTCGAAAACAGAAACAAACACATAGGTAAACGAAAACATAAACAACACTAGCTTCCACCCGCGACTTCATCTGCGTGGCATAGTTACTTTGGGCTAACGCTAACTTTAACCCGCGTGATGATCGAAAAAAAAATCTTTCTTTCCCCTTTTCTTCCCTCTTTCTCCCTATATCTCACTTTTTTTTAAATTAGCCTGTGCCCGTCTCCAGGGTCCCAATTACGTCTGTACCAAAATTCATCAAAATCGGTTTGGCCATTTAGGCGTGAAGCCGTAACAAACAAACTCACTTTCGCTTTTATAATATTAGTAAGGATTTGAAACAGTATATTACCATGTTGATTTTTTAAAGTTCCCGACCGTATTTACTTGTATTCTGAGCTTTATAAATGTAACCCTTTGTAAGTGAGACAGATATTTATTTACACCTGCCTAACTGAGACCCTGGGTTAGTGGAATACCTTTTTTAGTGAGACTAATTCTCTCGTCCCTTGAAGTCTCACTTATCCAAGTTTCACTGTATTTCTAATACAAAGCAGTGACGCCTACACTGTAATGTAGCCTTTATCTGTCATTAACAAATAACCCCTATAATTTCCCCACTATAGGGCAACGACCCGGACCCTTTTATCGGGGAGATATAGAACGATCATCGATCATTATGTTTGCTCTCTAGATGTATAAGAATACTGTCTTCCTAATATCCTATTTCCCTGATAATGTTTTAATTGGCGTAGTAGCTAAGCGATTGACGACTGCTGCAATGCGTGCCGTGGGTTCGATCTCCGCACGGAACAAATATTTTTTATGAGCTACAGGTAGTTGTTTCGGGTCTGGCTGTTTGTGACTTAAATTGTTTGTAAAAGCAAAAGCCGAAATTCCTAATGTGTAGAAATTCCTCTTATAAAATAGGATATTTCAAACATTTATATCTGCTAGCCGTGATCATATTGTAATGACCCAAAAAATGATTATTGAAGATGACGCAAATGACAGAATGAAATTCGAAAAATGAATATTCAAAAAAATTAAAATCAATGTTGATCTAAAAGGAAAGAGGTTGAGGCAACAGAGGGGGTGGAATATCCACTCTGTTACACAGCTGTTTCCGGCAAAACTGAAATAAACAGTACACAAATAACACAGAAAAGAGTTAAGAAAGAAAAGAGTGCAGCGCATTCGTGTTCCACACGCGCTTCAAAGAGTTGTCAGTAAAGCAGAGGGGCCTGCCAGGGCCACCACCTACCGGGGTTGCAGGTTGATTGAAAGAGATACCGCGGCCCCGGAACATAAAGGGCAAAATAAGTAACATGGGTGGGTTATGTCACTAAAAGTCTGACACTAAGTTATTAGATGATTAGGTACCCATCCGCAAAAAAAATACACAGTTGAGAATCTCTAGGCAGATGATATTATTTTTGTTTATTAAAACCTATTTGCCTGGTTTCAATAATGTAAACAAACAAAAATACTTTAAAGGTAACTTTTAAAATATCGGTTACTTCTACAAAAGTTCAAAGAAAATCGGTTAAAATATTATTCTTCTTTACTAAATTCCAGCATTTCTTTTGAGTCAAAGAATAGATAGTTTATACAATAACTCATTGTGACCGTACTGGCTGACGAGCCCTAGAAACCTAGTTTTTTTAATAGATTAACACAGCTGAGCTGATATAAACAAACGAATTGCTATTTGTTATAGAATGTTGGGTAATATTTGGAATGATTTTCCTTGTTGGTGGCTTTAAGGTGTGATGTAAGTAAGGGGTTGCGGGTTATTCGAAAGAGATACTGCGGCGACGCGGCATAAAGGGCAATAGAAGAAACATGGGTGGAAAGGGCCATAGAAGGAGCATGGGCGAAGAGGGCAATAGAAGGAGCATGGGTGAAGAGGGCAATAGAAGGAGCATGGGTGAAGAGGGCAATAGAAGGAGCATGGGTGAAGAGGGCAATAGAAGGAGCATGGGTAAAGAGGGCAATAGAAGGAGCATGAGTAAAGAGGGCAATAGAAGGAGCATGAGTAAAGAGGGCAATAGAAGGAGCATGAGTAAAGAGGGCAATAGAAGGAGCATGGGTAAAGAGGGCAATAGAAGGAGCATGGGTGAAGAGGGCAATAGAAGGAGCATGGGTAAAGAGGGCAATAGAAGGAGCATGAGTAAAGAGGGCAATAGAAGGAGCATGGGTGAAGAGGGCAATAGAAGGAGCATGGGTGAAGAGGGCAATAGAAGGAGCATGGGTGAAGAGGGCAATAGAAGGAGCATGAGTAAAGAGGGCAACAGAAGGAGCATGGGTGAAGAGGGCAATAGAAGGAGCATGGGTGAAGAGGGCAATAGAAGGAGCATGGGTGAAGAGGGCAATAGAAGGAGCATGAGTAAAGAGGGCAATAGAAGGAGCATGGGTGAAGAGGGCAATAGAAGGAGCATGGGTGAAGAGGGCAATGGAAGGAGCATGGGTGGAGAGGGCAATAGAAGGAGCATGGGTGAAGAGGGCAATAGAAGGAGCATGGGTGAAGAGGGCAATAGAAGGAGCATGGGTGAAGAGGGCAATGGAAGGAGCATGGGTGGAGAGGGCAATAGAAGGAGCATGGGTGAAGAGGGCAATAGAAGGAGCATGGGTGAAGAGGGCAATGGAAGGAGCATGGGTGGAGAGGGCAATAGAAGGAGCATGGGTGAAGAGGGCAATAGAAGGAGCATGGGTGAAGAGGGCAATAGAAGGAGCATGGGTGAAGAGGGCAATAGAAGGAGCATGGGTGAAGAGGGCAATAGAAGGAGCATGGGTGAAGAGGGCAATGGAAGGAGCATGGGTGGAGAGGGCAATAGAAGGAGCATGGGTGAAGAGGGCAATAGAAGGAGCATGGGTGAAGAGGGCAATAGAAGGAGCATGGGTGAAGAGGGCAATGGAAGGAGCATGGGTGGAGAGGGCAATAGAAGGAGCATGGGTGAAGAGGGCAATAGAAGGAGCATGGGTGAAGAGGGCAATGGAAGGAGCATGGGTGGAGAGGGCAATAGAAGGAGCATGGGTGAAGAGGGCAATAGAAGGAGCATGGGTGAAGAGGGCAATAGAAGGAGCATGGGTGAAGAGGGCAATAGAAGGAGCATGAGTAAAGAGGGCAATAGAAGGAGCATGAGTAAAGAGGGCAATAGAAGGAGCATGAGTAAAGAGGGCAATAGAAGGAGCATGGGTGAAGAGGGCAATAGAAGGAGCATGGGTGAAGAGGGCAATGGAAGGAGCATGGGTGGAGAGGGCAATAGAAGGAGCATGGGTGAAGAGGGCAATAGAAGGAGCATGGGTGGAGAGGGCAATAGAAGGAGCATGGGTGGAGAAGGCTATAGAAGGAGCATGGGTGGAGAGGGCAATAGAAAGAACATGGGTGGAGAGGGCAATAGAAGGAACATGGGTGGAGTGAGCAATAGAATAAACATGGGTGGAGAGGGCAATAGAAGGAACATGGGTGGAGTGAGCAATAGAATAAACATGGGTGGAGAGGGCAATAGAAGGAACATGGGTGGAGAGGGCAATAGAAGGAACATAGGTGAGTTTTATTAGTTGTATTAGTCAGTAAAAATCTTGATAGTCCCCAGGGAAGTTATTTGATAGTTTCCCAAAAAAAAAACTGTAATGTAAGCCTAAGCAGTATTATTGTAACTGCTTTTACTTTCAGTGCCAATTATAGTTTGATAATTAAACATTTTGGTTCTATTTATCAGACTTATTCCTATTTGTAGGGATCCGTAACTCAAAAGGAGAAACACGGAACACTTTATAGGATCACTAGCTGGGGCCCGCGGCTTCACCCACGTAATAAAAAAAGTATACTATATGTTATTACATACTACAATCTAACTCTGTGCCAAATTTTATTAAGATCCGTTCAGCCGTTTTGATGTGAAATAGTAATAAACATCTCTCAAACATTCGCATTTATAACATTAAGCAGAATATAGTAGGACTTTGTTATCCGACTGTCTGACTGTCAAGACCCTTTATCTCAAGAACACGTGGAGGTATCGAGTTGAAATTAAAACTATGTACTATCTGTAACGACTGTCAAAGATCTACAAATGATGGCCGGGACCAACAGCTAAGCGTGCTTTCTGAGGCATGGAGGACTCGGTAAGTATGTAACGGGTCGTCACCCATCCAAAGACTACCTAGCTAACCTATCGATCCGAGCAGCTGCATTTTTTTAAACGTTTTCCCACACTAGGCATTTCTCCTGTATCGTGGGTGCGTTTACAAACATTGTAACTCACATACACAACCAGCCAGACCCGAAACAACTATCTGCAGGTCATACCAATATTAATTGTTCCGTGCGGGAATCGAACCCGCGACACGCAGCGCAACAGTCGATCGCTCAGCCACTGCGCCAACCGTGCCGTCCCAATCGCCAATCAACAATAAAACATCGAACATTGACCTTTACAAATGGCGGAGCAGAGACGCATTTCAAAACGCATGCCAACACACGTGCAATAATGATTGACGGTTTAAAACGTGCATTCAGAAAACCAGTCTTGCAAAGAGAAAAAAAAAACTAGTAAAAACTGGAAAAAGATACTGGTAAACATGATATTCAGCTGCTATTAGGAAAAGGCTAGGCAGATGATGTTTAGAAACCTTTTTTAACACGCTTTTAATAGATTCCCTTGTAACTAAACTGAAAAAAACCCGATGTCTGATTGAGCTGAAATTTTACAAACATGTTCAAAACATGTGAAATGTAACCTGAGTTAGATAACCATGAATAGTTATCTATACTCTTTTCGCTGTAGAATGATGCGGGTGACATGAGTTAAATGAATCGTTCCTCTTCAATCTGGAACGTTACCACGATTCACGATCATGACTGGTTATTATAGGCTTTAAACTGAATGTCATAACCGCAAAGGATTACCCACCATAAATACATTCCATCACTCAACATGTCTTAATGATAAATACGGTTGGCTTGGCGCAGTGGTTGTGCGATCGACTGCTGCGCTGCGTGTCGCGGGTTCGATCCTCGCACGGAACAAATATATGTATGGCCTACAGATAGTTGTTCCCCGGGTGGCTGCTTGTGTATGTGAGTTTAAATGTTTGTTAACGCACCCGCGATACAGGAGAAACCCTAGTGTCGGGCAACGTTTTTTAAAAATGAAGAAAAAAAAAACGAAATGTCTATTCATCTAATGTCACTCGCACCATGCTAGTGCCAAAAGAGTAAAACTCACGCCATTCTAATCATAGAATTATTGTTCTATCGCGCTATAAACAACGGCGAAAAGGTAGGTAGGTATATGATCTCTGCATATTCAAATCATGACTAATCTATGTCAATAAAATTGTCTATGAAATAAGGTTATCTACCAAATATGCATAAACGTCTATACACATACGCGCATTTTTTTTAATTAAACAAAAATATTTATAACTAGCTTTTGCCCGCGGCTTCGCTCGCGTTAAATTCGGGTAACACAGTTCCCCTTTCCTAATTGATAGGTACCTGCTACCGGTAGTTTTTGCCCTTGCGCCTTATTTATTGTAATACCAATGCTGAGTTTTTCCTTTTCTTCCCTCTTTCTCCAGTTTCTCCCTCATATCTCAATCTTTTTTTTTAAATGCCTATGTCCGTCTCCAGGGTCCCAACTACCTCTGTACCAAAATTCCTCAAAACCGGTTTAGCCATTTAGGCGTGAAGAGGTAACAAACAAACAAACTCACTTTTGCTTTTATAATATTAGTAAGGAGTAAGGATTTGCTTATGGACTCAAATTATATCCAACCAGTATGTAGCCACTTGCACAACTCTCTTTAGTTTTATTTAAATCCTGGATATTACAGGTGGTTGTGGAAAGGAAAGGAGAGGGGGCATATCCCGCACTTTTTTTTTAAGCGCTCTGGGTAATCTTCAAATAACTTCCCCCGCTCTGGGCAAAGCGAGTGTCAGACTTGACTAAAACCTATTCTTGTTCTTTTTCTTGCTCATTATGTTCCAGGGCCGTGGTATCTCTTTCAAACAACTTGCAACCCCGGCAGGATATCCCATCCGATATAAAAACGTACATGAATCCAAATAAACTTCGAACATTATGCCTCTTAAAGTGGTCTTAAAATAAACACGTGTTGATTCACTCAAAGGCACTGGTTACATACAGGTATTGGATTTTAATAGGTCAGGGTATCCTTGAGAGAAACTGGGTCAGTGAGTGATGTCTATGTTTAGATGTCTTCAATAGTTTTTGCAGGTACTTATCTGAAGTTTGTGTGAATAAATATTATAGGCAAAAAGTGTTACAGATTACAACCTCTTGAAATGTGGTGTCTTTATGGCAGACTTGATTTTTTCCGCGGCTTCGCTCGTTTTATTGTTGGAAATTAATCCACGAGGATGTTATGCATATAATTATTCTTCACTCGTGGATAATGTAAGTAATTTCCAATCGGTGAAATATCGGATCAATAGATTCTAAGATTACATAGGCGCACCCTTTTCATCAAAACCTACGAGAGTTGCCTTTTTATAATAACAGATAAACACGATGTAAATCATCGTGCATCCGCAGGTGATCCAACCATATATTGTAGTACCACTAGCTAGCGCGTTATGATCGAAAAAAAGTATCCTATGTGTTATTCCAGACTATAATCTACCTCTGTGCCAAATTTTATCAAGATCCGTTCAGCCGTTTTGACGTGGAAAAGTAACAAACATCCATTATTCATCCTCACAAACATTAGCATTTATAATATAATAGGATGGATATTTTCAATAACACCGTGTGGCTGATTAAATCAGCGATGACATTTTTTCATATTATTGCAATCATATTAGTAGTTTTATCTTCGAATTTTAGGATTAAGTAAATCGTTAAGTTTGAGAAATAACCTGTATCAAAACGTGCAAGATCAGGCGGGGTTTTTTTCACTAAAAACGTAGGTAGTTTTTATGATGGCGAATAACGTGCATAAGCAAGCATAATGCAATAATGTCAGCTACTAAGGTCGGTCTTCAGGTTAATCCACGCTAGCCTAGGTTGGCTATGGATGGGTGACCAGATGGCCACTCAACAAAAAGGGCAAAAGAAGGAAGATGGGTGGATTTTAGTCAGGAAACACTCCTCCCCGCTCCGCCCAGAGCGAGGGAAGTTATTTGATGATTTCCCATGCGCAAAAAAAGATCAGCCGGTTTCTTAACAAAGTTTTCGTTCACCGTTTTGAAAGCAGATGTGAAATAATAAATTACTAGCTGGCGCCCGCTGCTTCGCCCGCGTGATATCGAAATAAAATATCCTTTTTGTTATTCCAAACTATAATCTACCTCTGTGCTAAATTTCATTAAGTTCCGTACAGCCGTTTTGACGTGAAAAAGTAACAAACATCCTCATCCATCCATCCACCCTCGCAAACATTCGCATTTATAATATTAGTAGAAATTTTGATAGTTGGCCCCTGCAACTTTAACCGCGTGATATCGAAAAAGAAAGTATCCTATGTGTTAGCGGTACTCCTGGACACGGCTCGTATTGTCCCCGCTAGGGAGCCCTGACCGCCTCGCTTGGACCATGTTCCCGATAATTAGGCTACGTTTTTTTATATTTTTTTTTTCAAGAATTATTTAATAAATTAAGAATTCCAAAAGTAATGACCAAAGACAAAGAGTTTATCCTTTTTCAAAAATAATGTAATTTAACTTTTTGGTTGAGACTCATAAAAAAAAGTTTTAAACAAGACCGCACATTAAAATCTCCACGTACCAAAAATACGACATTGTGTACTGCATACCAACTTCAAAGGAGGTGGGTTAACAATGCATACCGATCACATTGTTTATTGATTAATTAAAGATAATGTTTTGTTTGAACAATTGTAGAGGGGAGCTTCGTATTTCGGCTTTACTTTCGGCTGGGATCGGTTATTTTCGGCTCGGCGGTTCGGAAATGTGGTTACTTCATTAAATTCTATCACATTCAATTTTTTTTAAAGGGGAACTGTGTTACTTCGAATTTAACGCGAGCGAAGCCGCGGGCAAAAGCTAGTTTACAATAAAGATCGATGATAAAAAAATAACAAAATTAACTCATTTGTCGTTCTTTTTCTCACGTAAACTCAAACACATACGACATACCCACGGCCTACCCATCTCGAATTCTCGAGGTGAAAACCCTTCCAATATTTTTCAGCATTGACAGGGTGCGAACAAAATCTAACAAATAAAACTACTAGCTTTTGCCCGCGGCTTCGCTCGCGTTGAAGTCGGGGTAACACAGTTCCCCTTTCCTGATTTACAGGTACCTGCTACCTGTAGTTTTGCCCTTGCGCCTTATTTATTGTAATAGCAATGCTAAGTTTTCCCTTTTCTTCCCTCTTTCTCCCTCATATCTCAAGCTTTTTTTAAAAAAAATAGATATATCCATATCCAGGGTCTCAACTATCTTTGTAACAAAATTCATCAAA
The DNA here is from genome assembly GCA_905475445.1 of Ochropleura plecta. Classification (NCBI taxonomy): domain Eukaryota; kingdom Metazoa; phylum Arthropoda; class Insecta; order Lepidoptera; family Noctuidae; genus Ochropleura; species Ochropleura plecta. The sequence continues at coordinate 11,496,076 of FR997744.1, read as the reverse complement.
ATCAGCTTTGCCCCACTCTAGGAATTTCTCCTGTATCGTGGGTGCGTTTACAAACATTTAAACTCACACATAAAAACAGCCAGACCCGAATCAACTACCTGTAGGTCATAAAATATTTGTTCCATGCGGGTTCGCAGCGCAGCAGTCGATGGCTCAGCTACGTCAACCGTGTCGTCAAAGGTTAATAATAATTAATAACATGCAGGATTTGCAGGCCAGGTTATTGCACTCACATTAGTCTCATTCACAATCTACGTGGTTTAGCTAAGACCGTTTATGGCTATGCTATTCTGTTACCATTATGCATGTTGACATGTGACGCGCTTGGCTTTAGTCTATGCGTGCTGCGTGTCACTGTGCAGCGGTGGTTTTACAGTGGAGCAACTAAGAGAAAATTTATTTTTAACTGACTTCAAAAAAGGAGGAGGTTATCATTTCTGAATCTTTTTTTTACGTATGTTCACCGATTACTCAAAGACGCCTGGACCGATTTGCAAAATTCTTGTATGTGATATATCATTATACCATAACTAAAAATGCTGAAATAAAAAAATTCAGTTGACCTACAGAACGGTTCCGAGTGTAGCTGTTTGTGTATGTGAGTTTAAATGTTTGTAAACGCACCCACGATACAGGAGAAATTCCTAGTGTGTGGCAATGAAATAAAAAAATAATTGTATACCTAATTATTCCAAATTCAACGGCAGAAAATATATAAGTTGCCAATAAAAATCAGCTGTTTCATATATTTGGACCGTATATGTATCAACTCGTCCTACATACCTATGGCACATAAAGTTTTTTTTCTAATATCCACCAATTTTAATTTAGCTCACAAGCCAAGAGAAAATAGAGTAAGTGGCCAAATTGGAGGTCAAATGTAATCATTATGTAGCAAGACATTAACGGTCCATTAGGATATCAAGTGGTAACATTTAACAGATCACGTCGTAATGGTGTACCATCAAAAAGGAGGTCACCCAGAAATCACAGCCTTGAACTTCAATTATTGCCGAAAGTGGTTGAAAAAAAAACGGGGTTCCGGTTTGTTCGAAAGAGATAACGCGGCCCCGGAACGTAAATGGCAATAGAAGGAACATGGGTGGGTTTTAGTCAGTACAAGTCTGATACTTGGGAAGTTATTTGATCATTTCCCATCCGCAAAAAAAAGTGGTCGAAAATTACCGATTTCTGCAGCATAACTTTCTATAAGAATGAGAGGTCTTAAAGCAGTTCTGTGTTGTGGGCACAATTGCTCAAATTTCACATTTGACTGCAATTTCGATTCCCGAACGCAACAATTTTTTTATTTAGGACAAACAAATATTTTGTTGCGTTACATGTAGTTCCGGGTAGTTGTTTCGGCTCTGGCTGTTGAAAGTTTATCATATATCTACTTATAACATAATCATTCAAATAAAAAAAACATAAAAGAATACATTAAATATTTGAGTATTTTTTTTATTCTAAACATTACCCCACACTAGAAATTTAACTAAAATAAACAAGCATACACTAACAGCCAGACCCGAAATAACTACCCGTCTGTCCATAGGCTCGCATCTACGGTGGCCGGGAGTTGACCCGCGGCGCCCGACGCCCGGGGCGTCTCCTGCGCCGCCGCCGGCTGGGTTGGTTTGAGGTTCTCTCCCTCAAACGCCCGGCCACCTCCTTCGCTAGCATGACTGCTTCGCAGAAGGAGGTGACCGTTTCCCACTCCCCCTCGCTCCGGAGTGTACTTCGGCCTTATTTCAATCTTGGTTCAACTCTAAATGAGATGACTAAGACGACGCAGATTCTGTAAATACAGATCGTTTGGTTTGAATCACTTTGTTTAGACGTATAAGGGTCGTTACAAAATTAATTTCATTAATGTAAGATTTATTACATATTCATAATATTGATGCAAGATTTGTTGTTGCTTCTTAATTAAAGAAACTTCTAGGTTCCGCACCTCAAAAAAAAAAACACTTTTTCCGTTTATCTGTCTGTCTGTCTGACTAGACCTTTTATCTCGGGAACGCTCGGGTCTCGAGTTGCAATTAAAACTATGTACTCAAGTCTGTGGTCCCTTAGAGCTATGAGTCGAAAGATATGGCCTATTGGGTTTATGTCGCAAGTTTGTAAGGAACCCTAGGTGCGTGAGTCTGACACGTACTAGGCTTGCTTTTTTAATTTATATTTTCCTTTTTTTAATGTAAGCCCGTTTGTTTTAGACAACACTTACACAATTACCTATTCAGGATTTGCCTGGAAGATAGTGTCAATTCGAATAGGGGCAAGGACAAGGCCATATCCAACCTTTTGAATGTCGATAAAATTATTTACGGTTTAAGAGTTCTGACCAATTCGTGTTTGTTCAATCACCTGGTATAATGCAAGAAATATTAGGTACCTGATTGTGAAGTTCTTTTATTGGGATCCTCGTTTTTCCTATAGACAGTATATCTAGACATACATTCTAGATACCTACTTAATGGAGGTCAAAAGAAGAATAAAAATTCCGATTATAAATACAATCTCGGCAACAAAAAAAAAAACTAAGCTCTTTACTAAATTCCAACATAAAATACAAGTTTCCCACATTTTATGCGCAAGCGCCGCGCGCCGCCTCGTGACAGAAACGCGTGCGAGTTCACGTGCGGTATCGATTGAGTATAAAGAGGCTACTTCACCTGACTGAACAAATCGTCTTTTAGGGGTAGTTTCAAAAAGAATTGTTTTATAAAATTATATCAAATAATAAACTTTTATTCTGACAGTAAACTAACAACTATACACATTTTAACAAATTAATAAACTAAAATCCTACAAAAGTTAAGTTAAAAAATGAGTCTAGAGAATAATAACTCTAGAGAATACTTGAAATAAATATGAATTACTAACTCGCGCCCGCGGCTTTGCCAGCGTGTTATCGAAAAAAAAGTATCCTATGTTCCAGACTATAATCTACCTTTGTGACAAATTTCATCAAAAGAGTAACAAATATCCATGATGTACATTTTATAGTATTTTACGCGACTAATAACACCCGCCAGCCGTCATCTATTAATGGAAATAAATCAAAGGGGTTTAAATTACTTACTAATAATAGAAAATACAACACATCATTTGCCGATGCTCTTGGCTCCAGGGTAATGGACAATGTATGGGAGCAGAGCAATGTAGACAAGTGAAACAGGCCCTTTATAATCGATCGGGTGATCGATACTCAATACTTAGTATAGAATATCGCGATTCTGCACATCACCTGCAGATATTCGACCATTTGTAATTTATGGCGTAATGACAATATTTATGACGAAGATTTGTAATTGATATTTGATTTCTAGGTTACACGAGTTTGGTCTAAGTTTGATCTGGGTTTGTAAATACGGAAATTTTGTTTGAGTGGGTTTCTACGCAATTTAAATCGATTCAAATTACATTTTTTAGTTTAACTTGATTAATAATGAAAAGATCATTGATTGTGTAGGTACTTCATTACATGCACCCATATATAGGGCTTAGGGAATGTTCAATTTTATCACTTATTCTAATTTGATCTCAAGAAATTTATTTAATATTTTAATGTCGGTGTGTGTGTGTGTTTAAAGTCCCTATGGGTTATGCCATCCGTAATAAAGTTTATGAATTCATTAGTTTAGATCAAACTTTATGTCGGTTCGGAAAATCTTAACGTGAAGCTGCGCAGACAGGACGCAGAGGACGCATCGTTTTGACTGTATAATAATGCGCAAACCGTCACTCACAGCTAATTTCCAAACCAAAAGTTGAAACAAAACTATGCCATTCCGTATTTCCACAATAACTGTCAACTATATTGACATACGATTTTCGCTAGCTTATGTCAGTCCAATACATTTTTGACAGCTATCATCGATAACGCTGATAGAATATCACTTTACGAGGCAAGTAAAGGCTTACCTGTTATATCTGCTTCTCATCCATATATCAACCGATTTCAAAAAAAGGAGAAGGTTCTCATTTCGACTGTAATTTATTTGGTATGTTTGTTGTGAGCCTATTTTCAAAATTGAAAGGGTAAACTACCGAAAGAGTCCCATATGAGTTTTACCTATTTTATTTACCTAATTTATGTGGGATCTTCTATAAACATATTTTATCTTAACGATATGCTAATATCTCTTAATACTCGATAAGAATTTGTGTGAGATATCATCACACCACAGTTAATAAGGCTGAAGAAAAGGGAAGACGGTGGCAAAAAAAAACTATAAATCAAACAAAGGCGCACTTTCGGAAGTAAATTTATTCTCCGAATGTTTAGTGTTTTTTTATATGAATGATGATGGACGGAGAGCGAGAGGAAGGCCCAAGAAAAGATGGATTGTGTAAGGAATGATATGAAGGAGTAAAGGAGTAAATGATGCCGTGACGTCTGATAGGGGAGAATGGAAGAAGAAAACGTGTTGCGCCGACCCCAAATAGAATGGGACAAGGGCAGGAAAATGATGATGATGTTTAGTGTTTTTTAGAAGTCAATTTTTTATGGCCAAAAAATGTTTTCTCTTTACTTCATCGGCAAAAGCAACAGTCCATTCAGTAGATGACATAATGCCTAGTTAAGTGTCAGTGTGCTCGTTTGCACTATGATATTGAACTGATGAGACACAAGGGTACGGTCGTTGACCAATCACCTTCATAATATATAATATACGCCATCTGTAATATAATTAAGCCATCTGTAATATAATATACGCCACACAATATCGTATTTTGTTCATTTTTAAATCATTGCGTTTTGTCGATATCCTTGTGTCACTAGCAGGATTCAGCAGAATACCAGCGTCAGGTTTTCTACCTGGCATTATGCTGAGCTGGATTCCTATTTGGTGCAACCTTGAAACGCACACTGCTCAGTAGTGGGCGACCGTCACAATTGTTTGTGATTTGTCAAATTGTCTATAGGTCAATCTAACTTCTATCCTTTTTGTTAAATCTGTTTGTTTTTCAGCTTGATATTTATTGTGTTTATTCCTGTATTATGTCTTGTTGCATCCAAAACGCTTTAACCATTTATCTATCAATCATGCTATACAAATTATATATATATTATTATATTCGCTATGCTACGCGTCACGGGTTCGATCCCCACACGAAACAAATATTTGTATGGACTACATATAGTTGTATCGGGTCTGGCTGTTTGTGTATGTGAGTTTTAATGTTTGTAAACTCACCCACGATAGAGGAGAAAATCCTAGTGTGGGAAAATCCTAGTGTGTGCATCAACGTTTTTTTTTTTAATATTTTATTAACGTTTTTTTTTACTTTTATAAATGTAAGTTATATTTGAAATTGAAATGTGTAGTTCAACATGTACACATCAACCTACACAAAACCATTTTAACCTGATCTCTCTACTACGGTGTCCGATCCGTTGTAGAGAGATCAGGTTATAATAGTTTATAATAGGTTGACCTGCTGTCGTGTGTACATGAGGGCGGCTTGTGGCTATTGTTGGCACTTGCGACAATGTTTGTTAAGCTGAAAAATGAGATAGAGGTGAATAGTTGCGAACAATATTTAAAATAAGTTTTTTTGTTGTACCTATGTAAATGAAGCTCTTTTACACTCCATTTAATTTGAATCACGCGCTCATTATTTACAAAACATACGTCAAAGTACTATCTGTGGTGGCAGCACTTTTTCCTCTATGTTATTATGGAAATCATCTATGAAAAGATTCTCTCTGGTTTTGAACAATTGAAACGCTAGCGACTCTGATTATCAGAAATAATTTAAGTTACGATTGTAAAAGACTAATATTTGAAGCAATAGCTTTTAATGTTGTTTCTCTTTACAGGTTAGTAATATTTGTACCGAAGTGTTTAAATAAGTTGTATTTTCAAATATGATTTGTGATGTTCCTAAAAAATAAATTTCTCTTTACAGAGCAACAACCTTAGTTTTTGTTTCAATAAACCACATATTACAAAACAACATTAATTATAGCTGTTGTAAATGATGGAAAAGCTTAAATTTGAATTCGTTGTGAAACCGGCTGAAGATCCGAAGACAAATGTGATCTGCTTAACCTCAATTATGAACGCCGGTAACAACAAGTTTTTAATTCCGGAACAATTCCAACCAATGAGACAGCATACAGAGTTGATGAAAACTCAAACCTTTCAAAAAGTAAGGGCTACATTGCAAAGAAGACACGAAGAAAGACGAGTATGGATATCATTAACACCAGAATTACGTGAAACATATGCGGATGAAGATGGAAATATGCAGTTCATGGGATATCTGCTGGAGGAGAGTACTACTAAAACTCAACAGGTTTTAACGAATGAAGTATCAACAGAAACTCTTTCAAAAATCCTGGAAAGTTTAGCTGAATCGAAGAAAGAATCAAAGCAGTCTAATTTAAAGAAGTTATCTGAAAAATTAGTAATTGAAAAATTCACAAAAAAAACATCAAGTGTAACACAGTGGATGGATATCTTTGAAGCTGAATGTAATCGTATAGGTATAAATGATGATATTGAAAAGATACAAGTTTTTCGGTTATTTTTAGAGGATTCTTGTCAAGATTGGTATAATTCCATGCTTATTAAATACACAATAAATTCAGAATGGTGTAATTGGAAGGAAAAATTTTGTGAAACATATGTGGACAAAAGCTGGTCACCAATAAGGTATGCTTTTTTATTTAAATACAGGCAGGGTACATTACTGGAATATGCATTAAAGAAAGAAAGGCTTCTGTTAGAGGTAAATAAATTGCTTGATAAACATACTTTAATAGATTTGATTGCAATTGGGTTACCAAATTACATAGCAGATGAAATTGACAGGGATACATTGAAAAATACTGAGGATCTATTTAGTAGTATCCGGGGCCTAGAACATTTAATAGATAAAAAGATGACGGGGAAAAAAATAATAGATTGGGAAAGTAAGACAAAAGAAAAAAATTTAAAAGGTCAACCATGCAGAATCTGTGAGAAAGAAAAAAAAGGGGCTCGGTATCATCCGGAATCTTTATGTTGGTTTAAAAATAAAAATGATAATCGCTCAAAAAAAGAATTAATTAGAAGTGTTAATAATTCTGAATTAGAAATGAGTTTAAATGAAATAGATCCAAAAAACTAATTATTCCACCATTAATCAAAACTAAATTAATAATAAATGATTCCATAGAAACATTTGGGGTTTATGATTCAGGATCAAATGTAAGCATAATTAATTCAAAATTATTATCTTTAAAAAACAACCCAAACAACAGTAACAGTAATCAAGCAAATTTAAAAACGATTAATGGTGTAAAAAAGTCTATGGGAATAGTAACATTAAAAATAAAGATTTTTGAAATAGAAAAAGAAATGAATGTTTTTGTCATAGACGAACAAAATTTTGATTATAATTTTTTAATCGGATTGGATTGCATAACATCTTTTCAACTGATTCAAAATGAAAACTTAGAGATCACACAAAAAATAAAACAAAAAAATGATAACATTCCTGGCTTTACAGGTGACAAAATCGAAAACAAAAACTGTTTTGTTGATGAAAATAATGTTAAAGAATTAACAATGAAAGATAATTCCTATGTTAGCGATAAGTGTCAAGTTAACTTTAATGAACACATAGATGTTACAAACTTCAACATTACAGTAAATCATTTAGACAGTCAGCAACAACAAAAAATTGATGAATTAATAAGCAAATATAACTCACTATTTGCAAAAGATAAGTATGATGTAGGCTCAGTGAAAGGCTATGAGGCACATATTGATTTATTAGTGGATACCTATTGTAGCAAAAGACCCTATAGATGCAACTTTGAAGACAAAAAAGAAATAGAAGAGCAAGTTTTAAAATTATTACAAAATAAATTAATTGAAGAATCTTATAGTCCTTTTGCAGCTCCAGTAACTTTAGCCTATAAAAAAGAGGAAGGAAGAAAATGTAGACTATGCATAGACTTTCGCGATTTGAATAAAATAGTAGTTCCTCAGTCGCAACCATTTCCACTTATAGAGGATTTAATGATAAAAACGAGAAATTGTAAATTTTTTTCAACCTTAGACATAAATTCCGCTTTCTGGTCCATACCTTTAAAAGTCGAAGATAGAAAGAAAACAGCTTTTGTTACTCAAGAAAATCATTTTCAGTGGACTTGTCTACCATTTGGTTTAAAAACTTCACCTGCAATATTTCAAAGAATACTAAGTAGCATTATTAGAAAACACAAATTATCCAATTTTACAGTTAATTTCATCGATGACATTTTAGTTTTTTCCCAGACATTCACAGAGCACATTCAACATTTATCTTTGCTATTGGAAGCTATTTCAAAAGAAGGTTTTAGATTGAAGTTTTCTAAATGTAAGTTTGCACAGGACTCGGTAAAATACTTGGGCCACATAATAAAAAATAATACCGTTACTCCATTAAAGGATAATTTAATAGCCATAAAAGAATTCCCTGTTCCAAAAACAAAGAAAAATGTTAGACAGTTTTTAGGGAAAATAAACTTCTATGGAAAATATATACAAAACATATCAATCATACTAGATCCTCTACACAATTTGTTAAGAAAAGACCAAAAATTTATATGGACAGAAGAATGTCAAAAATCTTTTGATACAGTAAAAAAACTACTTTGTTTAAAACCTATTTTAGAAATATTTGACCCGAATCTTCCTATACATATTTATACAGATGCTAGTATTCAGGGATTAGGGGCTATTTTGAAACAACCACAAGAAGACGGAGAAGAAAAGCCATGTGCATATTTTTCGAGGAAATTAAATGACAGTCAGAAAAAAAAAAAAGCTATTTATCTAGAATGTTTAGCAATAAAAGAAGCGGTAAAATACTGGCAACATTGGCTCATAGGAAAAAAATTTAAAGTATTTTCAGACCATAAACCCCTAGAAAAACTGAATATTAAGGCTAGAACAGATGAGGAACTAGGAGACCTCACATACTATTTATCACAATTTAATTTTGAGGTGATATATTCACCTGGAAAAGACAATTTAGAAGCAGACAGTCTAAGTAGAAATCCAGTATTAGAATCACATGTAAATCAGGAAGAAATTTTAAAAGTAGTGAATTTTATTAAACTAGAAGACATTCAAAACGATCAACAGAAAAATGAAGAAATAAAACAGTACAAAAATAAACTTATATTAAAAAATAAAATATACTTTAAAAAGATAGGAAAGAAAAACAAAATTATACTTACTGAAGAATTTAGTAAAAAAATAATAAAAAATGTACATGAAACTTACTGCCATATAGGATTGAAACAAACAGAAAATAAAATAAGACCATTCTTTGTAGCAAAGGATTTAACAATTAATATAAAAAAAATATGTGATAATTGTCAAATATGCATAAAAAATAAATCTAGAACTAAACTTAAATATGGCTTGATGTCTCATCTGGGTCCCGCTACTTACCCGTTTGAAATTGTCTCTATAGATACCATTGGTGGGTTTGGTGGCTCCCGCTCTACTAAAACATATCTACATCTTCTGGTTGACCATTTCACCAGATATGCCTATATACAGACATCAAAAACCCAAAACGCAGATGATTTTATAAAACTCGTTAAAAAAGTTATTCCTGAAAATAAAATTGGAATGGTTCTATCAGATCAATACCCGGGCATAAATTCTAAAGAATTTAAAAGTTTTTTAAGGAAAGAGAACATACCTATTATCTTCACTGCAGTGAATGCACCTTTCTCAAATGGATTAAATGAACGGTTAAATCAAACGTTAGTAAACAAAATAAGATGCACAATTAATGAAAAAAATGATAAAATAGCTTGGACGACTATAGCTCATAAATGCACCCAGAGATATAATGAAACCGAACACTCAGTAACAGGATTTTCCCCAACTTATTTAATGGAAGGAAAAGTTATAGATATCTTACCAGATGAGTTAAAAAAACATAAAACACAACATGAATTATTGAGAGATAGGAAAATAGCTTTGAAAAGAACTATAAATTCTCACAATTATAATAAACAACACTTTGATAAATCCAGAATAAATCACCAATTTAATGTAGGGGACCTTGTTTATGTGGAAAATGGTAACCGATTAAATAGGAAAAAACTAGATGAATTAAAAATTGGACCTTATAAAATATTAGAAAAATTATCAAACTCAATTTATAAAATTGATACGGGATACAAAAAGTTAGAATCAAACTTGTTTCACATTACAAAACTGATACCAGTACCGGAGCAGTTTTGTATATCTGGGGGAGGGAGATGTAAATGAAGCTCTTTTACACTCCATTTAATTTGAATCACGCGCTCATTATTTACAAAACATACGTCAAAGTACTATCTGTGGTGGCAGCACTTTTTCCTCTATGTTATTATGGAAATCATCTATGAAAAGATTCTCTCTGGTTTTGAACAATTGAAACGCTAGCGACTCTGATTATCAGAAATAATTTAAGTTACGATTGTAAAAGACTAATATTTGAAGCAATAGCTTTTAATGTTGTTTCTCTTTACAGGTTAGTAATATTTGTACCGAAGTGTTTAAATAAGTTGTATTTTCAAATATGATTTGTGATGTTCCTAAAAAATAAATTTCTCTTTACAGAGCAACAACCTTAGTTTTTGTTTCAATAAACCACATATTACACCTATATTCGGCAAACACACACCTTAACCGTTTAACCGACTTTAAAAACGAGGAGGTTCTCAATTTGACTCCGTGACTCTTTCGCTGATTTTAAAAATTATTTTTATCATCGAAAGGCTATACTGACGAGGTGGTCCCAGTATCAATTTTATTTATATTGCTTTTGTAGTTTATATGATTGTTATCTCATCTCAAATGACATATTTTTTTCTCCTGCAGTTATTGGATGATATGCTTATATTTATAAGCATTGGAAAATTTATACTAAATAAGAATTTGTGTGAGATGCAATCATACCATAATTAAAAAAACTGGAATAAAAAAGTAAAGTACACACGAAGGCATGTCAGCCTATACAAAATTATTATAACCTGATCTCTCTACTAAGAATCGCACACCGTAGTAGAGAGATCAAGTTAAACTGGTTTTATATAGGTTGATGTGCTGTCATCTGTACCATGTTTAAGAGGACTTTAAGGTTGCTACCGAGAAATTCCTGATAAAAAAACACAATAATAATTTGTCTGATCCGAACCCAGGACCTTTAGCTCAGAAGTTGCGATTAAGGCTACCAGACGTACGAGGCACTAATAAAGATAAATTCAAGAGGAACTAAGACGTAGACATTTGTATGTATTTTACATGTTTGAAGAACTAACCCTGTATATCCTACTAATCCTATTAATATTATAAACTAGCTTTCGCCCGCGGCTTCGCTCGCGTTAAATTCGGTATAACACACCAAGCAGACCTCCAGTTTTTGCTCTTGCGCCTGATTGATTTGTAATAGCAACGCTAAGTTTTCCCTTTTCATCCCTCGTTCTCCCTCACATCCCACTTTTTTTTAATAAAAATTAGCCTATGTCCGTCTCCTGGTTCCCAACTATCTCTGTACTAAAATTCATCAAAATCGGTTTAGCCATTAAAGCGTGAAGAGGTAACAAACAAACAAACAAACTCACTTTCGCTTTTATAATATTAGTAAGGATGCGAATGTTTTCGAGGATGTATGGATGTTTTTTACTCTTTCACGTCAAAACGGCTGAACGGATCTTGATAAAAATTGGGACAGCGATAGATTATAGTCTGGAATAACACATGGGATATATTTTTTCGATATCGCGCGGACGAAGCCTCGAGCGCTAGCTAGTTCATAATATTAGAATAGTACTTAATTTGATATTAAAAAAAGATTTGATAAGCAAGTTTTCGGTTTTTAAAAGAATGACTTGAAAACTGCTGTGATTTTATCTTTGCACACGTGACGACGTGACGTCACAATTATAACACTTGCATTGTAAGAATATTATAGGTACACACGTTTTGCACTCTGACATATTGGACTCTCGTGACATCTTTATACACCGGGAGTCGTATTTTTTAACCTCTCAAGGACCGCCATTATTTACGTCAACTATCCGTCAAGCACCGCCGGGCGGGCTCTTATCGTAAGCGTAATCTGATTTTAAGACTTATCTTTACTACAAATACAGTTTTAAATCGGTCGGGGTTAGGTGGCACAAATTTTTGCCAGCGGAGCTCAACGGTAATACTTGTTTACTGGCACGTTTTTGTACCGCTGGGGCTCTAGAGGTTATTTATGTACATCATTTAGTTTCTTCCTAACGTAAATGCAGACATTAACTATATGTAGTCTAAGTAGGTAAATTATGAGTCACCTAATCCATAAACTATAATTAATTACCCAATCCAAATGACCTTTTCAGGCCTTTACAGATCCTGCTAGTGTTTTTTTTTTCTGAATTGCATCTCGCAGTTCAACCTATTCAATGAGTTTGTCGATTCCTGTGGATGCCTTGAGTTAAAGGCCTCCGGCCAGGGCAAAAACTTTTCACAATAAGGACACCCCCTGTGGGGTACGAGCGTCGGCGGCATAGGGCGTCGCTGAGGGAGAACAGCAGAGGGACAGGCTGGATTTGAGTGAGGCTGAGGTTGCGGGTTTTTCGAATGAGATACCGCGGCTCCGGAACATAAAGGGCAAAATAAGGAACCTGTTTGGACTTTAGTCCGTTAAAGTCTAAAACTCCCACATGGTACGCCCAAAGCGGATTCGCAAAAATGAGGTATTTACGGGTGAATGGAATTCCATATTATTTGGCGCACAAGTGGACAGTGAGTAGAAGTAGTACAAGAAAAAAAATATGAATTTTAACTTATGGTTAGAACTTTTGTAAGAAAAACTCCATAAATGATTAAATAAAAACACTATTATTGCAAGTCACACATTATAATCTTTTATAACATTTAGATACGCATAATACATCATAGAATAATAACATATTACCTTAGGTTACATTGACACACTTTTTTTTTTTCTCTTGTGGGAAATCATCCAATGACTTCCCCCGCTCTGGGCGGAGCGGGGGGCATGTCAGACTTGTACTGACTAAAACCCACCCATGTTCCTTCTATTTCCCTTTACGTTCCGAGGAAGCGGGATCTCTTTCGAACAACCCGCAACCCCGGCAGGCGGAGGCTCTGGCAAGCCCCTCTGCTTTGCTGACTCTCTTTGAGGCGCGCGTGAAACACGAACGCGCCGTCGACACGGCCTGTCGTCAATAGACGGACGGACGGTGAGTTACCCATTGCTCAGCCGTCCACAGGCCCGCACATTGATACACTTCACAACTTATTTTAGAAGATGTTCACTAGGAGAATCTCCGAAACGACTGACCATTTAGCCGGGCTGTTATCGTTCGTAATATCCAATTACCGCCATTTCAATAGTGAAATGGGCGCGTTTCTGTGATTGGTTGAATCAACCAGTCAGAGGGCACTTTGAGTGTTGCCAATTAATAAAATAGTGGTATTATCGACGTTCAATGTTGCATGTTAATAAATCGAAAACATATCAAATTTATTATAGACGTTAACACTTTCCTATTATTTATTATACATGGAAACACCACGAAGCAGGAAACAAAAAATTAGTATAAAATAGAAAAATAAAACACCTTTCTGTTAAATCAAATTGTTTTCTACATTATCTCACCCAGAAATGTAGGTTTTCTAAACTATGTTGGAAGCATGATTTTATAATAACAGTATTTTCTACCTACATAACAAAAATGTAGGTCAATGTTCAAACTCTTTTTGGTTAGTATTATGTGAATCAATAAATTACAACGATTTATAGATTTACAACAAATTATATTTTAACCGGAACAATAAATCAGAAGATGTCTGACCCCACAAGATAAACAATGGCTTAGTGCATAAATATGCTATTCATTACAGATGTAATGATCATGTTAACAATTATGACAAAGTGAAGCTCAACATCACACTGCACTGGTGCGACAATCTGAAGCTAAGGCGCGTCACCCACACGACCAACAGTCGAGGCGCAGTCCGGGCGCGGGCGCGTTAGGCGCGTCGCCCACACGACATTTGTAAAGAAAATCTCGTTGCGGCGTGCCTCTTATGTGCCTGCGCCTCAACTGCACCTCGACTGTTGATCTTGTGGGCGACGCGACTCGACTGCGCCTCGACTGCTGGTTGTGTGGGCGACGCGCCTTAGGATCTCGTGCGACATGAATTGTTTAGGTCCTGCAAGTAGGATCTATCAAAAAACGTCCAACAATACTGAACAATGAGACCAATGATCATTATTGTTTAACCAACACGTGCCAAAGAAGTCAAGTAGTTAAGGAGTTGATGTTCAAGTGTCTGAATAACCAGCAAAAGTGAAATAAGTAGGAAAGAGACACTTAACCTAATGCGAATGATGGTGCCTAACACTTGACGGTTTATGATGATTATGTTTGGAGAAACGAATTGTCAAAGAAGTAGTACATGCATAGAGGTCAAATAAGAAATATGGTCGTATTTTTGTCTTTTTTTGCGGATGGGAAATCATCAAATAACTTCCCCCGCTCTGGGCGGAGCAGGGGGGGACTGTCAGACCTATACTGACTAAAACCCACCCATGTTCCTTCTATTGCCCTTTACGTTCCGGGGCAGCGGTAACCCGCAACCCCGGTATTCTTATGTCTGAAGATGTTTGTAGACAATCAAGAAAATGTTGCGCAATTCTTCCATAATTATGAAAAATAAACTCGAATTTAAAATGGCCTATTTTTTATCCGTATTTTTTTCCATTTATATCTCGTGACTATGGCCGTAAAGTTAAGTTATCAAAATGTTACCAGGCAATTATGAAATTATTCTTTCGAATAATAAACAGAATTATGACTCTTCTCTTTTTGAAATGGGTGGACATAAAGGAGGTTTACAGCAAAACATTTATTTTGTTTTTATTCTTACATTAATTTGTTATCAATACATAGTACGAAAAGCAACACTTTACAACCACTTATACAAAATAACGTACACAACTTAATATTAAATAGAGTCACGACTCCTAGTCTATAAAGAAATTCTAATACATTTTATTTTGGAATAATTTGTACACAACGTGAACACGTGTAAACTGAAATTATATCTCAAATAGATCTGAACGAGACACAGAATACATTAGTATTTTGTATAAGGTTTATATAAAGACACATATTATAAAATGTTAAAGGTTAATAACCTGAAAAGAATGTTTGTATAACTCTATACAATTAAGGTAAACCTACCTACCTATTTATAGAAATGGTTGTTATCAATAGTTATATTTTCTTTTAAAAAAAAAACGTTGCCCCACACTAGGACTGTCTCCTGTATCGAAGGTGCGTTTACAAACATTTAAACTCACATACACAAACAGCCAGACCTGGAACAACTACCTGTAGGCCATACTAAATATTTGTTCCATGCGGGAATTCGCGACACACAGTGCAGCAGTCAATCGCTCAGCCACTGCGCTAACCATGCCTTCAAATAAAAAAAATGCCGTTAAATATGACAGTCTCTCTTTGTTTTTCCTGTGTAGTTAGTGCTTAACCTATGGTCAGAGTTTTTATGCCACCCATGGACTGACTTAGTTTTACATGCCGTCGAGAAATATATCTCAGGCATGCTGTTTTGGTAACCTTAAGATGTTTTCCTTCACCGAAGCAAGTGATAATGCGTATGCTAATATTATAAAAGCCAAAGTGAGTTTGTTTGTTACGTCTTCACGCCTAAATGGCCAAACGATTTTGATGAATTTTGGTACAGAGATATTTGGAACCCCGGAGACGGACATAGGCTAAAAAAAGTGGGATAAGGGGGAGAAAGAGGGAAGAAAAGGAAAGATAATTTTTAATCGATCATCACGCGGGTTAAAGTTAGCGTTAGCCCAAAGTAACTATGCCACGCGGACGAAGTCGCGGGCGGAAGCTACTATAATTAAAACGATACCATAACAAATATAGTTTGACAGAGTTAAAATAATTATGGAAAGATATAATATTATAATCAACAAAACCCTGTACGTTCAGTCCACCCCAATAAATAACCATCTTATTAGAAAGATTCTCATTGGTGTCAAACAGAGGGCTGCTTGCTTAATTGATGATACAAATGATTATAATTCAGCAAATCCGTATCTTCAACAGTCGCAAACTCATATTTTAATGGGGAATAATAAGTCAAGCCACAAATTACTTTTTAGGCCTTGGAAATCTTCTGACCTTATAATTAAGCCACGAGAAATTGACAAGGCTTATTAAATCAAATCTAAAATAAAAAAAAAATCTAAAACTTATTAGGTTTGTTAGTCTTTTATTTTAACCATTTTATAAACGTCGTGTTTAGGTTATTTGAAAATGTGTAACAAATGTAGGTGATAAAAAATAACTACAATGCTAAGTTGTATTTTACAGTAGCTTACATCGAAGATAAATAGAGCAAAGAAAGTAATTTTTAGACGCGCATGGATGGTGGCTAACTAAGTAACTCAACACAATGTAGAATTTTAGAAAGGATCAATGCTATTAAATAGACGACAGTTTAATTAACACCCTATTTTAATTAACATACTACTTGACACTGGCTGAAATATTTAATTTCGCGGACCACCCTTGCTCATTCATTATTATTTTTCAGCAAAGAACACAAGCTATACGTGAGGTTATAATTGACTTGCTGTTGTCTATGATTTTTTTTTTAAATTAAGTAAGTCCTCCATGCTGTAATAATTTTTTTTTTCTTCCAATATGTTTTGACCCTAATCCATCACCAAATACAGCCAGTAATTGAAAACAATATACAATTAAAAAATTTGCTTATCTTCATGCACCGTTTACCTCTTCACGAAACCTTGAAGATAATCGTAACAATTAAAAAAAAACCATTATCTCATGACACCGGAACTCAAGTTAATTAACCGGATATCGCGTTACAATGTATCGTTAAATCACAGTATGTTCATAGAGTAGTTAAATAACAGATTGTGAAAATTTAAATGTGAGGATTGGTTTATGATTTGTGGTAGTACAAGAGCCCATATACCAACATTTTTGCCTCATTGTTTGATTTGGTTAATCTGATTGAGATATTATTATAGTACATTACGATATTAGTGCGTTAAGATGGTTATAACATGCGAGTCGGAATTTCAGCTCGAGCCGAAGGCGAGGGCGTAATTGAGCCGAGCATGTTATAACCAATACGCACGTATATCGTACGACGTTTTTTAACACAATTGCGAGGAAACAGAAAAAAAAACATTTTAAATAAACTCAATCTGTGAATGCACACTGTAGACTGGCGCCGCGCGGCGATTTGTTCGAAATTTGAATAGCAACAGCGCGCTGCTCACTAGCTGGAGTCGTGCGGCGCGGCGGCGATCAGTTCCAAATTTGAAATGGCAAATAATACTGTTATGGAATTTTTAACACCCTTGCTCGTAAAGCTGATGTAATTCCACCGGTTTTAAATATGTAAAGAGGGTCATAAAAAACGCGTGTGTTATCAAAGCAAATAGTTAAGTTATAGTCCATACAAACTCCATAACAGTATTATTTGCCATTTCAAATTTGGAACTGATCGCCCCGCCGCACGACTTCAGCTAGTGAGCAGCGCGCTGTTGCTATTCTTTTTCTTTTTTTTTTATTTATATAAAGGGTTTTGTCGCTTAGCGCTGTTGCTATTCAAATTTCGAACTAATTCGAAAGTAGGCAGCGCTAGCTCGCTGTTAAAATGGCGGGAAGCAACAATGTGCATTCACAGATTGAGTTTATTTAAAATGTTTTTTTTTTCTGTTTCCTCGCAAATGTGTTAAAAAACGTCGTACGATATACGTGCGTATTGGTTATAACATGCTCGGCTCAATTATTACGCCCTCGCCTACGGCTCGGGCTGAAATTCCGACTCGCATGTTATAACCATCTTAACGCACTAATATCGTAATGTACTATTGTATGGACTATAACTTAACTATTTGCTTTGGTAACACACGCGTTTTTTATGACCCTCTTTACATATTTAAAACCGGTGGAATTACATCAGCTTTACGAGCAAGGGTGTTAAAAAAATATTTAACATCCATAATGTCGCTAGTGGTGACAAGCACGACTGCGAGAATAAGGTCCGGGGTTCAGTTGCCGGATCAGGCAAATTATTATTGGGTTTTTCTACCAGAAATTTCTCGGAGATTTTTTTCTGGAGGAGCTCGTGGCTAAATAATAGCAGCCGCTTGGGTCGATCTTTAGGTTAAACCGCGCTTGCCTAGGTTGGTCTGTGGATGGGTGACCACCCGTCACATAGGGGCCGTTCAAGTATTACGTAAGCAGATTTATTACAATTATTTACCCCCCCATCCCCCTTGTCAGCAAAAGTAAGCAAAGCTCTTACCCCCTCCCCCCATGCTTACGTAAACATTTTCAATTACTGTAATGTTTTTTTTTAATATTATTATAATTATAATTTTAAAAATAAGAAAATTGATTTAGGATAGTGATTAGATTTTATTGATACGGTATTCAACATAGAGTAAGAGACAAAAATATTATAATCTTACAAACATTATTTGCGGGAATCCCCGAAAATGCGTTTTGTTTTCAAGCTAAGACAATGTGAGGGTTGCCATTCGGTAACAAAGTAAATAACTACCGATGACGTAATCATCATCTAGACTCCCCTAACCCCCATGTCATCCAAAATAAGCAAAGCAAAGACCCCCCCGCCCCCCCATAGGGCTTACGTAATACTTGAACGGCCCCATACCGAATTTCCTCCGTGCGTCGGAAAGCACGTTAAGCTGTTGGTCCCGGCTGTCAATTGTAGATCTTTGACAGTCGTTACAGGTAGTCAGTGTCTCTACAGTCTCACAACCAGTCTTATCAAGGGACATCGTATTACCCAGTACTAACTGGGTTGTGGAGGTCAGATAGGCAGTCGCTCCATGTAAAATACTGAAATTCAGCTGCATCCGGTAAGACTGGAAGCCGACCCCATAGTTGGGAAAAGGCTAGGCAGATGATGATGATGATGATTCTATCAGAAATTTCTCATTGACAGACATGTAGTCTGGAACGGTGCCCAGTTAATGGCAAGAGTTTTGATATTCGAAAAAATAAAAACTATATCGCTCCCTATTGCATGGGAGTAAAACGAAACTGGCAAAATGTGGGTGTATACCAATGCCTAACCACTGCTTACCCACTTCTGGGCAAAGGCTTCACCAAATTCCCTCCGTGAACTTGTTTTGGGTGGCGGGAACCACCTCAAACACTTCCTCACTGGACGCATCCAAACTATCTCGGCTTTTAGTTATTGAAACAAATAAATTTTGTATGATAATGCGGATTTACGTCCGAAGTAAATTTCTACTAAATTAGGAAACAAAACATACCGGCCGAATTGATAACCTCCTCCTTTTTAAAGTCGGTTAAAAATGCACGACACTGCTGCCCACCTGATTGAGTTGAGATTCAAACGTTATATTCTGTAAAACGATGCGACATGGTTTTGGACGTGGACTCTCGGACTATATATTGCAGAATTTATTTCTTTGTTTCCTATTTAGCTATTGATTTTTAGTCGCATTTTACGGAAAAGACAAAGTTCGTTAAGCCATTTTACAGTCGTTTCAGGTAGTCAATGGCCCGGAAGTCTGGCAACCAGTCTTAGAAGGTATCGTATTACCCATTTCTAACTGGGTACAGTTCAAATAGGCAGCTGCATTTTGAGAAC
Source organism: Ochropleura plecta (assembly GCA_905475445.1). Taxonomy (NCBI): domain Eukaryota; kingdom Metazoa; phylum Arthropoda; class Insecta; order Lepidoptera; family Noctuidae; genus Ochropleura; species Ochropleura plecta. The sequence goes on along the minus strand of FR997744.1, from coordinate 11,476,337 downwards.
TTTTTTTTCGGATGGGAAATCATCAAATAACTTTCCCCGCTCTGGGCGAAACTTTTACTGACTAAAACCCACTCAGGTTTCTTCTTTTGCCCTTTATGCTCTGTGCCACGGTATCTTTTTCGAACTAACCGCAACCCCGGCAGGCGGTGGCTCTGGCAGGCCCCTCTGCTTTGCTGACATCTCTTTGAGGCGCGCGTGGAACATAATTGTTTCTGGTCTAGCTGTTTGTGTATGTTAGATTAAGTGCTTGTCATTGCACCCACGATACAGGAGAAATTCTTAGAGTGGGGAAGCACCTAAAAAAAAAGAAAACAAAAAGCCATAAGAAAGCCGTATTTGTGGGATTCTTCAAGGAAAGTGTACAGAAATACATCAAAGACGGTATTTTTGAGAACACTGATATACTTGATGCCTCAATTACTAATTAAATGTTAGGAACACGTGTACGATATGAAAATATATATTATATTTTCCGTGAAATTATCGGTTGAGGAAAATAGCGGTTCCGTGTCGTGTGTAAAGACTGTAATTATACAATACTAAGAAATACATGCCAACGCCTACAACCTGTCCGCTATTGACCCAAAATTCTCATTAGATATTTCTAATAATTCAATTTACTTTATTTAAATAAAAAAAACTAATTACAGCCAATGGCTTAATTGCCAAGAGCCTCGACCAACACCTGTGGAGACTCTCGCTAGGCAGCTGGATCAAGGGTTTGAAACAGAAAGCGGTACTCCTGGACACGGCTCGTATCGTTCGGAGGGGAATCTCTCTGGAGCCCTGACTACCGCTAGTTAAGAAATATTTAAAAATGTAAAATTATATGTGATAATATAAATAAGCGGAAATAAATAAAATAATAAAACGGGACTAACAACAAACTATAAAGGAGCATTAAACACTCCTCCATATCGCTGTTGGCTGGTAATCAGTCCAAGAGACTGGTAGCGTTGAAGCCAGCTCTGGCCAAGGTTGAAGCCAACCCTCGGGACACGGGAAGTGTCGCAGGATTTCCGATGGGTTTCCCGACCACCGTAGATGCGGGTCTGTGGACGATAAGCAATGGGTAGCTCACCGTCTGTCCAACAAGTGACGACAGACCGTGTCGAAGGCGCGTTCGTGTTCCACGACCGCCTGGAAGAGCTGCAAAGAAGCAGAGGGGCCGCCTGCCGGGTATCCGGGTTGTACGCAAAAGATACCGTGGCCCGGAACATAAAGGAGAAAATAAAGAACACAGAAAAGTCTGACACTCCCCCCCCCCCCTTGCACTGTCCAGAGTGGGGGAAGAAACAAGGGGATTTACCAGCACCTCTTTCTAACCTAAAACTCCATGTATTCAAACTCTTACTGAAGTAAGACTAAAATTAAAGAAGGCGGTCCCCCCAATCCATTTGTCTCAAACAATACGGTGTATAAATAAATCAATTATAAGAAATTAATTAGTATTCATACTTCACAAGAAGCAATATAACCTTGAGATGTGAAGTCTCACAGAAATACAATACGACGGTGTCAAGTCCACGATCGATGTGGTTTTGAAAACGATAGCTGTTAATAACCTACACATCTGTCACGTGCATGTTTGGGAACAAATTTAGTCACTTAATAATATAATAATTTAAAAAAAAGATACCTTTATAGGATCACTAGCTTCCGCCCGTGACTTCGTCCGCGTGGCATAGGTTTGGGCTAACGCTAACTTTAACCCGCGTGATGGACGAAAAAAAATATCTTTTCTCCCCTGTTCTTCCATCTTTCTCTACCTTAAAAAAAACTGGGAGTTTTTTTTTAACCTATGTCCGTCTCCAGCGTCCCAACTATATCTGTACCAAAATTCTTTAAAATCGGTTTGGCTATTTAGGCGCGAAGACGTAACAAACAAACAAATAAACAAACTCACTTTCGCTTTTAAAATATTAGTAAAGATGTATGTCCATGATGTCTGTCTGTCTTTCAAGGCCCTTTATCTCAGGAACGCGTGGAGGTATCGAGTGGAAATTAAAACTACATACTTGACTTTGTAGTCACTTTGTGATGTGAAAAATTCAACACTCTAAGTCTACGCAGTCAAAAGATATGCCCGTTTATGTCGCAAGTTTGTACGGAACCCTCGGTGCGCGAGTCTGACTCGTTCTTGGCCGGTTTTTATAAACTAAATAGGCTTGCGTTTGACCGCAACTCGCCCGATATGAAGCAATGATCTCTGAATCTATGGTGAAGCACGTTTGTCAAGAATAGGGACTGGATATGGACCATGGTTGGAAAGGTCAAGGCTCAACAACTTATGCCTAGTCTATTCTATACCAGTGTACCGATCTGGCTAAAATTTAACACACAGATCAAATCAAAATCATTTATTTCAATTAGACCATTACAGGCACTTTTGAATGTAAAAACAAAAAAACAAAATGTTAAAGCTACAGTCCCGGTCACAAGACATAATAACTTGTGAAAGTACTGTAGTTGCCCATTCCAAAGCGTTGATCTCTATGGAGAAGAATGGGCAAGAAACTCCATGGACACTCTTTTAAATTAGAATATTATTACAAAATCGTATTTACATCATTCGTGTTGAGATTATACAAATATGTGAGAACAATCTAGAAAGACGTGAACAGTAAGAGCGTCCAGAGTAAAAGCAAAATTCAATATAAAAATCTAAATAAATTAAAAATGAACCGTGGCAGCTAAAAAAGATAATTATGGAATATTTCCTAGAAGCTGATGTGGGGATGCATCGAGATGTGGTTGCGGTGGACAAGGGCTTCATCCCGCTCTCTTTCGTTAAAGAGAACTAGCTCAAACATATAGTGCCAGACACCAACGATCGCAGGAAGGTAAGGCAGAGTAAAGAGCTTCACGGACACATAAAGCTTCAAAATTAAAAAAATCCCTAAAACGGGTGAAATGACGGCTGAAAGTTTTCATAAAACCAGGTCCCGGTCGCAGTCCGGTTTTCTCAAGAAGAAATTGTGACGTTCTTTTCGCTACTTTATACACCGCTGTTTTAAGTCAACAATCTTGACGCGGGCGATATTTATTTAAAAAAAACTCGACTTCCAAAAATACAATAAAAATACGAAATTCACTTTCACCAGTGGGTCACAAAAAAATCAATGAAATAATAAATGTTTGGGTTTTTTTTAGTCACACAATCGACGGAGAAATTGTGTATCGCACATACATAAAAAACAGTCGAATTGAGAACCTCCTTCGTTTTTTGAACTCGGTTAATAAAAAGGATAATAATTAACCCCAACCTTGCTTCCCACTCATAATTAATTATTTTATTATAAATAATTACAGATCAAAGCACGAGATTTATGTAATTAATGCAGAGTAAATAACCTCGGTGAACTAATTTTTGCGTAATATAATCCTCAGCTTAGTTATTTCAGTAACTCTACCAAGTAATTAATAACAGCAAATTTTAATACATTTCAAGAAATTTCTTATTATAATTTTGGAGTTAGTCATAATGTTATTCAAATAGCTATAGGTATAGTTATGGTCAATGATATCTACACGTTTTTTTTGGATGGGAAATTTGTGTTATGACTGAGATTCTTCAGAGTTTTACTGAATGAAACCATGTTCTTTCTTTTGCCCTTTTTGTACCGGGGCCGCGGTATCTATTTCGAACAACCCACAACCCCGGGGTGATATCGATGCTGACTTACACCTTGGTTTAGACTGTTTGCCAGACTTTCGGGGCACTGACTATCTTTAACGACTGTCAGAGATCTACAAATGAGAGCCAGAACCAAGTGATGTACTCTCCGAAGAGCATAAGAATCTCGGTAAGTAACGAGTACAACACAACCACAGACCAACTTAGGCAAGAAGGGTTAATCTAAAGATCAATCCTTTTTTACGGATAGTAAATCATCATAAAACATTCCCATAAGTGCTGAGTGCACTTGTACTGACTAAAACTCACCCATGTACCTTCTACTGCCCTTTATGTTCCGGGGCCGCGATACCTCTTTCGAACAAACCGCAACCGCAACCCCGGCAGGAAAGATCAATTCTTGAGGCTCTTCACGAGCTCCTCACTGTTCTTATAGTTCTGTATACTCTAATAAATCTCTTTGATTTGAACACCTCATCAGGTTGTTGGCCCCAGTTTACCTTCACGCAGCACCTTGACCGGTCAACGTCAACAGATGTTCAACTGACATTGACTCACGATTTTGACAGATGTCAGGGCCAGTGTGACGTAACAGTTGCGTCATCTTTCACAATATGGCTGCGTTGAATTCCGTTTTTAAATAAGTTATGACGCTTTTGTCCAAAAGATGTTTTGGCGTATCTGTATAATAATTGGCGTTTCCGTCATTTGTTTTTGGAGAGCCCTTTGAGTAAAGGAAATATGACGTGATGTTTGCAGGTGATGCGTGAGAATTCGAAACATGAGAATTCACTCCATACGAGTATTTTAAAGATTTAAGATATATTTATTTCTTAGTTTATGGTACATTTATATGTTAATAATTAAACATATTTTCACACATACTACCAATGACGATGTAGAAATATTAAATAAGCTAAGTTCATGCAAATCTAAAATAGACATCACAAGAATTAGAGTAAATTAATTAATGAAATTGTGTATGAAGTTTAATTTAGAATAAATAAATTCAGTTATATCAATTCTGGTTCAATCTAAATAATTTTAAATGCATTAGTAACTTTGTCTGTTTGTTTGAAACTTTAATGCCTGAGTATTTGCCGCTCACATAGACCATGACTTGGGTTAGGAGATAGGAGTATCTCTATACTCGCACTACCGGAGCATTATTTCATACAACGCGGTTGAAGTAAAGGTCATAAGCTTGTCTCTTATATTTTTCTGGCAAATATATCGTGTAACCACAGGGAACGTCTCGTGTAGATATGAAAAGTTCTGCCAGAATCCATACTAATATTATAAAAGCGAAAGTGAGTTTGTTTGTTTGTTACGTCTTCACGCCTACATGGCTAAACCGGTTTTGATGAATTTTGGTACAGGGATAGTTGGGACCCTGGAGACGGATAGGCTTTAACTTTTGTTTAAAAAGAGTGAGAAATGAGGGAGAAAGAGGGAAGAAAAGGGAAAACTTAGCATTTGGCTATTACAATAAATAAGGTGCTAGGGCAAAAACTACCTGCAAATCAGGAAAGGGGAACTGTGTTACCCCGAATTAAACGCGAGCAAAGCCGCGGGCAAAAGCTAGATCAAAATAAAATCGAACTGAACCACTTCCTAGTGTTCTAGCTGAGAAGAAGAAGTGGCGGGACAAATCTATAAGGCTTTTTTTTGGGTGGGAAATCATCCAAAAACTTCCCCCGCTCTGGGCGGAGCGGGGGGGCATGTCAGGCTTGTACTGACTAAAACCCACCCATGTTCCTTCTATTGCCCTTTACGTTCCGGGGCCGCGGTATCTCTTTCGAACAACCCGCAACCCCGGCAGGCGGAGGCTCTGGCAAGCCCCTCTGCTTTGCTGACTCTCTTTGAGGCGCGCGTAAAACACGAACGCGCCGTCGACACGGCCTGTCGTCAATCGACGGACGGACGGTGAACTACCCATTGCTCACCGTCCACAGGCCCGCATCTACGGTGGCCGGGAGTCGTCTCGCGGCGCCCGGCGCCCGGGAAATCTATAAGGCTTACATGTATAATTATCACTTGCTTCGGTGAAAGAAAACATCGTGAGGAAACTAGCATGCCTGAGAGATATTTCTCGGTGGCATGTTCAGACATGTCAATAGAAACGAACCACGATAAAGAAGATAGCGGGTTCCTTTTAAAGAAGTTACCTTTATTGAAATTGAAAATAAATAAATAATAATAAATATCTTGGGACAACTCACACACGGTCATCTGATCCCAAGCTAAGCAGAGCTTGTGTTATGGTAAACAGACAACTGATATACATACTTATATAATTTATAAATACATACATATTATAGATAAATCACACCCAGACACAGAACAAACAATCATGCTCATCACACAAAGTTTGTCCTGGGTGGGAATCGAACCCACGACCTCCGGCTTAGCAGTCAGGGCCACTAACTACTAGACCAACAGGCCCGTCAAAATATATAGGTACTCGATTTAAATATGTATTTTTCCTATGTGTACATATAATAAAACTAGCTGTGGCCAGCGGTTTCACCCGCTGCTCCAGTCCTCCTTATCACATAGGGCTTTGAAAGATAGATAGTAGCCGAGTCTCAGACTTACTGAATATGCATAAAAAAAATAAGAGTCGGTCTAGCCGTTTTGGAGGAGTATGGGAACGAACATTGTGACACGAGAATTTTATATACATATTTGATAAAGATAATATTAAGTGTCACAACTGCATATATGCTTTGAAAATCTTAAATTAACTAAGATTTAATTACTAATGATATTATTTTATATTCTCTACACGTTCTCATTGTGTCCCTTTTATGGCAAGTTTTGGAGCGGCTCCTGTTCTTATATTTGTATTGCTATTTATGCCTCATTTGTAATTAAAGAGCCGGAACTTAGTTTGGCAATAGGCGGGATAAACCACACCAGGTGAAAAAAAAAATTTCGACAATATTAACAAGAATAGAATTAATCATTCACATATTAGGAACATCTTTCAGTAGTTGCTAGAAAAATAAATGAGAATTAAAAAGCAAATTCATCGTTTATTTCCGTATACTATACGATGAGCTTTATGTACGCACAATAGAGTGTATAATCGAATCTAAAGTTTATTTAAAAAAAGAATGTTTGCCAAAAGACAATGCTGGCACGTCACGATCCAGTTACAATGTTGGCATTTTAAAATATTTTCTGGCAAACTCACAAATATGAATGGCTTTTAAAAAGCTTCTAGAATAATTACGTGTGAAAATTAAATTAGTAGCAACACCCAATAATTACGTAGACATATATTGAACGAAAGATCATTCTTCTCAACTCCAGAAAACAAAGTGACGCATTTGACTACTGCTACAATTTTTTGTGTATGTTCGTACATAGGCTAAAAAAAGATACATAGGCTGCGAAAACGGGGGGAAAGGAAAGAAAAAGGGGAAAGAAAGATATTGGTTTTTCGATCATCACGCAAGTTAAAGTTAACGTTAGGCCAAAGTAACTAGCGAACGAAACTAGTTAAAAATAAAATTTAAACACTGAGACTTCTGTTTTTTATGTTTTTACTTTTTCAAGATATCAAGTTTTAGGGCAACTCCTCAACCGATACGTTATTAGAACCGGTCTCTCTATTGCTTCCTGTTTAGACCCTTTAGAACAGCTTTATTGATTTATATTTAATTTATGCGCCAAAGTAGTCATCTTTAGCAAAAACACGCTTAAATTTGTAAATAGGATGAAGTTGTGAGATTTTTTTTTATATTAGTCTATAATTAGTTACTTCAAATATTAATAATAAACATTTTTATTATAATAAATAATAAAATGTTTATTTCAATAACTTAAAAATACTTCTACATATGTTTTTAGGAATTTCCATTTAAGTAAAAATATAGGTACTTGTATTAGGAAGTTCCGCTCTTCCACTAGTTACTCTTAAAGCTATTGATAAGACACGTATAGCAACCCCAAGAGGTACGTTACGACCAATAAGAGCGTCCCGCGGTCGCGTTCCGCTACGATACCAATAAGAGGTATTCGCGCGCTCATTTCCCGCGTTCACGCACGGCGTTGCAACCGCCGGGCGTCTGCGCCGCCAGTCCGTTACTTACGCGCCTACTACTCGCACGCGAATTATAAATCCGAACTTAATGTTTTTGTGAATGTGTAAAAGGGGAATAAACTATATTTTCCATTGTTTAACTTAACTCAAGACTATTATTTCACGATCCCCCCTGAAACCTCTTCTCATACACGCCATTTTAGTAGTTATTAAGATGAAGGAATGGAATATAAAGAAAATAAGCAAAAAACAAAGCAAAAATTAAAGGTTGCGCTGACATGTGGATTTAGATTTACTGCTGTTGTGTGTAAAACCCTCATAAAGAACCGGCCAAGAGCGAGTTAGACTCGCCTACCGAGGGTTCCTTAAAAACTTGTGACATAATCAGCCATATCTTTTGACTGCGTAGACTTAGAGGGTTGATTTTCAGCACAAAGGGACCACAGAGTTGAGTATATTATGCTAATTTCAACTCGTTACCTCCACATGTCTTGACAGATAGACAACAATGTGATCCTATAAGGCAGAGATGGGGAACAAATGGCACGCGTGACATTGACGGCACGCGGCACAACGATTTGCGCACACATACAATTTCAATCATATTTTTATCTTCCTAATATTTTTCGCGATTCATTATTTTCAGATAAAATTAATTCGCTTAGAAACCGTTTAGCAATGACTCTACTAGTCAGTAAAAAAGTTTCGAATTGATAGTAATTATTTTCCTAATACAATCACTTAGTCAACATTATTTAATGGCACGTCTGTGGCCTCATTCAACATTTATCTAGGAAAAATGGCACGTTGGTCCATCAAGGTTCTCCACCGTTTTTGGAACGAAGTTCCTTATCGCACGTTGCGAAAGGGGGCTAGACAAAAAAAAATAAGACCAAAAGTTGTAACGACACTTTTTGCTATAGTTGTAAGCCGTGTGGCGTGCGCGTGTTTCTTTGTCTGTCTCTCGCTCTCTCTCATAGAAAGCAAGCCAGTTATTTTCGTTTCGTATTTCTATTTCGCATTGAACAGTGTGGTGTCGCGACGATTATTTTTGTTGAGTGTATACAGGTTTTTTGTACATACTAAATAACAAATTCGTTCCATCCGGGTGTCCCTTAACATCTCCCAAGTTTTTTTTTTTGAGGTACCTACGGAATCTTAAAAAATTTCCAACTCCACATTCCACTCCTTATACATATATGTACTGTCTCTCTTGGTCTACAAATCCGGAGACATATTTTAAATATGTATCACACCCAATGTGCCCGATATTACATCAACATACTCTTCAAATCGAATCCCAGCAACGCTGCTGGCTTGCCAAAATAGGCCTGGACATCCGTTAGATGTAATGTACTAAGTTTAAACATGACTATAGCGAAGTGAAACTAGATCAAATGATTGTTTTTGATGCCAATCATGTTTGTTCAAAAATAATTACTACGATTAATTTTCTTTTATTCGAACGTAAAATTCGGATCCAGAAACTAGACGATAAACAACGGTCTCTCTTGATGAGAGATAAATTATAATTAAATGCGCATTGAAACGATAATTACAGAATCAGATCAAGATTGTGTTTAAGATCCTGTTACAATGATCGCAATCGACTGCGTCTGGTAAGACTGGAAGTCGGCAAACTAGGCTTCCGGGTGCAGCTGAATAGATAGATATATAGAATATTCTTTATTATATACACCATACAAATTACAAGAATAACAGTATACAACTTATAAATAGGGTGACACAATAGGCGGTCTTATCGCAGAAAGCGATCTTTTCAAGACAACCTTTGAATATTCAGTACTAGCTGGCACCCGCGCCTTTGCCTTCGCCTGACATCATAAAAAAAGTATTGTAAGTGTTATTCCAGACAAGCAGATAAGTGTTATCTACCTTACCTCTGTGCCAAATTTCATCAAGATCCGTTCAGCCGTTTTGACGTGAAAGAGTAACAAACATCCATACATCCATCCTCACAAACATTCGCATTTCGGAGCGACTGCCCACACAACCCAGTTAGGACTGAGTCAATCGATACAGACAATCCAGAAATGGCTGGGAGAAGGCTTAGCAGATACCAGTATGAGAGTTTTCGGTGATCAATTAATAGGCGTGTGATTGGAGGAATCGCGCGGTGTCCAGCAAATACCAGTTGAATTCTACAGCCGATGGTATCGATGATTACGTAATTATTTGTTTCCCAAAAAACTTGGCAAGATGTTGTATGAAAAATACTCGCACTGTTTCTGTGTTCATTCAACCCAATTCCACTAAGAAGATTTTAATGATGATAGTAAAAGCGATTTATCTGAAATCCGTTTCTATAGCGCTACAAACAAAACAAACGGCTATTTAGGCGATGATGTCCTCGAGATACTTCCGGCCACCGTAGACGCGGGTCTGTGGATGGTGAGCAATGGGTAGCTCACCATCCGTCCGTCTAGTGACGCCAGGCCGTATCGACGGCGCTTTCATGTTCCACGCGCGCTTCAAAGAGATGTCAGCTGAGCATAGGGGCCTGCCAGTTTCATTGCCTGCCGGGGTTGCAGGTTGTTCGAAAGAGATACCGCGGCCCCGGAACAGAAAAGAGAATGGATAGGTTTTAGCCAGTAAAAGTCTGACACTCCTTTCCGCTTTTAACAGAGCTGGAGAAATAATTTAATGATTTACAACCAAAAAAATGCGATGATGTTTTAGTATGAAGATAAAAGAAAAAAACGTGTTGTGGCGACCCTGAATCTCAAGGGCAGAAGGATGATGTCACTTGAAACAAATTTGCGAATTATCTGTTTATGCGCTTAATTCAAACAGCTGTAGGTCTTTAAACGGTTTTACGAGACTGGTTGGTGCCGAAAGAAAAAATATAGAGAAGAGAAACAGCGGCCAAGTGCGAGTAGGACTCGCGCAGGCAAAAGTCCCGTACCATTCATACTTACTAATATTATAAATGGGAAAGTGTATGTGTCTCTTTGTTTGATTTTTAAGTGGAGGTAGTTGAAGAGATAGAGAGTGACATAGGCTACTTTTTATCTCTTTCTAACACCCCACTTCCCTAAAATGGGACGCGAGCGCAGCCGCGGACAAAAGCTAGTTATCTACAAAAACAACAAAAAACATGTTTTTTTTATTGGAGCCCCCTTAGAATTTTATTTTATTCTGTTTTTTAATAACCCGTTTAATCCTTTAAGTACAGGAGGGACCTAAAGAAATAGAAGAGAATGAAAACAAAAAGTAAAAAATACGGAAATATTTTAGTATTGTTAATTACAATTACCGCAGGCATTTCATGAATTCTGCCGGCTATTAAAAGAACCATCGTTTCAAAAATGCTTGTCATATAATTATGTAGGTTTAAAGAATTTATACAGCTTTTTTTTGCGGATTTGAAATCATCAATTCCCCCGCTCTGGGCGGAGTGGGGTGGAGTGTCAGACTTGTACTGACTAAAACCCACCCATGTTCATTTTATTGCCCTTTATGTTCCGGGGCCGCGGTATCTCTTTCGAACAACCCGCAACCCCGGCAGGAATATACAATCTGTTGATTTGCATCCTCGCCAAAATTTAGGAGGTGCTAATAAAAGTCATAAATAATCAATTAAAATTACGGTACCTGATCAATAATAATTTACGGTGCTTTATGATCTGTCTCTGTCTGTTTAAATTTAACAGTATTACAGAATATCTCCCCTTCAAAAGTACAGAATCACCTACAGAACAAACAGAACAGTGTGCGTGAGCGTCGGCGCATACGTAATGCGCGTAAAGCTAGAAGCAGATCGTCCGAGTGTAGTGTACACTTACCGATTTCCGAAAATACGAAATCAGTAAAAAAAAAAACTACTTATTTTATTATCGATTCGGGTCGAGAATCATTAGCATAGTTACGTCCTTGAATTTGGCGAGGATGCAAAACAACACGCTGTATACAGCTCACTTAAAATGAGATACCCACAAAGTGACTTACATAATAATATTTGCATCAGTGTGGTGGTGACGTCACAACAAACATGTTTTAGAGTTTTGTACCTCAAAAAGAAAAAACGGTAGGCACCCTTATTAGATCACTTTGCTGTCCGTTTTTCTGTCTGTCCAAACCCTGTATCTCGGAAACACATGGAAGTATCCAGTTTAAATTAAATATATCAGCACATTTTACGCTCTTGTCCAGTTTTTTTAGGTTACAGATTAATGAAAATATGTTTTTTTTTTAATATGAATGGCACCTGATCTTGTCTTGTGAAAAAAGTAAGTAATTAAGAAAAAGTACTTACTTAGATTATACTAAATTACGTAATTATTTTTTTTAAATTTACTTTTTGAGTTTTATTTATGCAGTTAATTAAACTGCCGCCATGCCGCAACGAAAAATAAATAAGGTACCGCAGCGAGCCTTCAGTTAATTTTTTGTGGTCCAAATTGTTCACTAGATTTGTTAATCTAGCGATTAATATTTATTTTATGTGTAGGTACTAATTATATTTCTTCGTAATTCGTAATATTCCGTTTATCACGTTTCGGCTAGCAAGATTTGTGTATTTCGGACTTTGGATTCTTCAACATAAGTAATTTATTAGACAATAGCCAGTTGCCACATTGTCTAGTCCGCCATTTTGATTTTCAAAAGTAATACATTATTAAACACCTATTGGTTTTCACTTTCAAATCATGAAAAGTATAAGTCAAGGCAATACGTACAACTTAGCATTATATAAATAGCAAATTGTTCAATGAATAATGATTTAAATATATAAATAATGTTCGTATGAAGCTGAAAATCACGTTGTAGATAAGGTTGGCGCACAGTTGAAAGTCACGCTAGCCCCGTGTAATGAAAAACAACCGGAGTAGGTTGTTTTTAGATAGATCAAATCAAAATATTTTTATTTTGCTTATAACTCCATGGGTACTTCTTAATAGTCGGGAAAAGGTTAAGAACCGGCAAGAAACTCCATGGTTAGTCTTTTAAAATTATTTGGTTTTAAAATGTTTTTGTTACAGCGTTGTTGTATGAAAGGGCAGCGTAGGCCCGACAATACGTTATCACAAACGAAATTAGTTAACAAAAGCTTTTATTTAGCCACGAACTTCTGATTCTCTGATTTGACTACTATTTTATATAAAAACTGATTAAAGTGATGTTTGTATCCAAACTTTAGTACAATCATTGCACGGCATTCGCTGAGGTGATGGTGTACTGGACCAGAAGGGTTACCATGACATCTTATAGCAGTTTTTATTCCTGTGTGAGAAAGAGATGGTGCTAGACACCCTGTATAGCTCTGTCTCTTACCCTCAGTGGAATAAGTTCTGCTTTAAGACGTCATGGTAGGGTGGTAGCTGTTCAGAGGTTTGGACCCCTGAACGGTGAACCGTATTAACGTAACGTAATTCTTTGGAACGTTACGTAAATACGGCGATTATTTAATCGAAAATACAAATTATTCTAAATCATTTAATTAAATTTGTTTGCAACAATCACAAAGTAATGAATAAATTATGAAAATGAGATTTTTATTTAAAAAATTCTTTCTTTCAAGCTTTAATAGTAGTAGTTTGTGTTCTTTGTGTCATACTTGTAAGTACAATCGGCAAAAAAGTTAGTGTTTTCTTTGTATTATTACTTGTAAGTACAATCGGCAACAAAAGTTAGTGTGTTCTTTGTGTCATACTTGTAAGTACAATCGGCAACAAAAGTAAGTGTGTTCTTTGTATTATTACTTGTAAGTACAATCGGCAACAAAAGTTAGTGTGTTCTTTGTGTCATACTTGTAAGTACAATCGGCAACAGAAGTTAATTGCCCATGTAGTACTTACAAGTATGCGTTTACCTTTATCGAAGTCAGTCTGTCACGTTGGCTTGAAATTATGTGCATACAACTTACATAGTTCTAAGAAAAAGGTGGTTGAAAAAAATGCCAAAAAAACTTTATGGAAACCTTGAACTATACATCCAAAACTATCCTATATTTCAATCTAGAACTAACTATAGGTCATCATCTGCCTAGCCTTTTCCCAACTATGTTGGGGTCGGCTTCCAGTCTAACCGGATGCAGCTGAATATCAGTATTTTACATGGAGCGACTGCCTATCTGACCTCCACAACCCAGTTAATACTGGGTAATACGATACCCCTTGGTAAGACTGGTTGTCAGACTTTCAGGACACTGACTACCTGTAACGACTGTCAAAGATCTACAAATGACAGCCGGGACCAACGGCTTAACGTGCTTTCCGAGGCACGGAGGAAACTCGGTATGTAACGGGTGGTCACCCATCCACAGACTAACCTAGGCAAGCGCGGCTTAACCTAAAGATCGACCCGAGCGGCTGCTATTATTTAGCCACGAGCTCCTCCTAGAACTAACTATAGGTACATAATGACAAATATTTTTTTGATTTCGGTGATAAGCGTTAATGAACACGGAGACCCGTGTTTTTTTTTGGTCATAATGGCTGTGCCCGGCAGTTTCACTCGTCGACAGTTCCTAAGTATCGTACCTTGATGTTATCTGTAAAACTTAGGCTGTATAGGTATATACATAGGTATATTCTCGATAAATAGCTAATCCATCACTAAAAGATTCTTTTGATTTATGCCAGTTATTCCTGTGTTTTTGAGCTCGTGGCTAAATAATAGCAACCCCTCAGTTCGATCTTCAATTTGAGTCACACTTGCCTAGGTTGGTCTGTGGATAGGTGTCCACCTGTTATATACCAAGTATTACTCTGTGGCTCGAAAAGCACGTTTAGCTTTTGGTCCCGGCTGTCATTTGTAGATCTTTGGCAGTCGTTAAAGATAGTCAGTGTCCCGAAAGTCTGACAACTAGTCTTACCAAGGGGTATCGTATTACCCAGTACTAAGTGGGTTATGGAGGCCAGATAGGCAGTCGCTCCTTGTAAAATACTGGTATTCAGCTGCATCCGGTAAGACTGGAAGCCAACCCCAACAAGGTTGGGAAAAGGTTAGGCAGATGATGCTACAGTTCTTCATCTGCCTACACATTTTAATAATTTTCCATCTGTTTATAATGGGATATCAATCATAGTGATGATAGTTTTAAATACCATCATCGGGCAATGATTTATGAATACTGATAATATTTTTGCTGCATCATGGTTTTTAACTAAATTGGCTATTTTAGACCAGACTGGTTTTGGTATATAATTGCGTATGTTGTTATTTTTAAAACGCCTTTTTTATTTCGTGCTTGTCAAAACAAAACCGACCAAGAGCGAGTCAGACTCGCGCACCAAAGGTTCCGTACAAACGGCCACATCTTTTGACTGCATAGACTTAGAGGGTTGATTTTTACCCAGCACAAAGGGACCACAGAGTTAAGTATCTATAGTACGGTTCATTCTTGAGAGGAGCTCGTGGCTAAATAATAGCAGCCGCTCGGGTCGATCTATAGGTTAAGCCGCGCTTGCCTAGGTTGGTCTGTGGATGGGTGACCACCCGTTACATACCGAGTTTCCTCCGTGCCTCCGAATGCACGTTAAGCCGTTGGTCCCGGCAGTCATTTGTAGATTGACAGTCGTAATAGGTAGTCAGTGTCCTGAAAGTCTGACAACCAGTCTTACCAAGGGGTATCGTATTACCCAGTACTAACTGGGTTGTGGAGGTCAGATAGGCAGTCGCTCCATGTAAAATATTGATATTCAGCTGCATCCGGTTAGACTGGAAGCCGACCCCAACATAGTTGGGAAAAGGCTAGGCAGATGAGTACGGTTCATTCTTACTGGATACCTCCATGCGTTCCTAAGATAAAAAGTCTTGATAGACACATAGACGGAGAACAAAGTGATCCAAGAAGAGTTCCATTTTTTTCCTTTTAAGGTAAGGAACTAAAAAAAGATTTAATGTGACTTTAAATATGAACTCGTGTGCGCTGCGTGTCGAGGGTTCGATCCGCGCACATAACAAATATCGGTATGACTGTTTGTGTGTGAGTTTGAATGTTTATAAACGCATCCACGATACATATTTTTTCCGAATGGCATCTCGCAGTTCAACCTTGTGGTTGTGGTCGTGGTTGTCGTCTGCTTAACCAGGTGAATCCTGTGAATGCTTTAAAAATAAAGACCTCCAGCCAGCAAAAAACTTACAACCTAAGCGACTACACGCTAAGGGCACCCTCTGGGGGTGGGGCACGAGCCTCGGCTTAGGGCGTCGCTGAGGAAGGACATCAAACGGGACAGGCTGGATCTGAGTGATATTAATTAGGGGCTGATTTGAACTTACTGGGTCAGCAGCTCGGGCTGGCTCTAGCAAGGGACGGGTGGGTCAGTTAACGGCCTCATCGGCGAGGACGGAAGGAACCCACGAAACAGGGAAAAAGTGAAGGTTAACGTTTTTTTCTAAAAAAACAAATGATTGCATAAGATTTTTCACATATTAACAAAAATAAAAAACAACACGTATTCATAATTTTTTCTTCTGTATAAGAAAAGAAATATCCTCATTCTCATTTCACGTAGGCTGATGTCATTTTGATGAATCATTTTGCATATAACTCTGTATTTAGGATTCTGTACCTCAAAAGGAAAAATGGAACCCTTATATGATCAGTTTGTTGACCGTCTGTCTGTCAAGATCCTTTACCTCGAGAACGCGTGCAGGTATCGAGTTAAAATTAAATCAATATATTCAAATCTGCAGTCTCTTAGAGCTGTGTGAAAATCAACCCTTTTTTTGGGGTGGGAAATCATCAAATAACTTGAGGGAGTGTCAGACTTTTACTGACAAATACCCAACCATGTTCCTTCTATTGCCCTTTACGTTCAGGGCCGCGGTATCTCTTTCGAACAACCCGCAACCCCGGCAGGCGGAGGCTCTGGCAAGCCCCTCTGCTTTGCTGTCATCTCATTGAGGCGCGCGTGAAACACAAACGCGCCGTCGATACGGCCTGTCGTCAATAGACGGACGGATGGTGAAACATTGCTCACCGTCCACAAAATCTACCCTTTAAATCTACGCAGTCAAAATATATGACCGTTTATGTCGCAAGTTTGTACTGAACCCGCGGTGCGCTTCGCACATGACCGGTTTTTACCTTGATAAATCGATACCATATTTCTTACAACTGTATTCATTGTTATAACAAAATGACATTACTTTAACGGTGCACCTACAACAGTGTTCCGGGTAACATAATTTTGATAAAGACATCAATATTGTTTATTACAGTGACACTTCAAGAAACGGTGTCTTAATACTACTCTCATACCGTTGGTCGCTTTGATCTAAGAAGCTAAAGCGATATACCACAGGAACAAAACCAAAGAAACGTTGGTTGGATTGTGTGAAGAATTGCATGTAAGCCTAAAAAGTGCCGCGGGAGACGCTCAAGGCGAAACGACGCCCGGCCACCGTAGATACGGGCCTGTGGGCGGTGAGCAATGGGTAGCTCACCGTCCGTCCGTCGAGTGACGACAGGCCGTGTCCACGCGTAGTAGTGTTTCACACGCGCCTCAAAAGAGATGTCAGCAAAGTATTGGGGCCTGCCAGGGCAACCGCTCATGGGACTATGGGACCACGGGATAAGTCACAGGGCCGCGGTATCTATTTTGAACAACCCGCAGACCCGTCAGGGTTATTAAAAGCCTGCAAACATACTCATACTGGTATTCAGCTTACTTATGGAAAACTAGCTTTTGCCCGCGGCTTAGCTCGTATAAAATTCGGGGTAACACAGTTCCCCTTACCTGATTTGCAGGTACCGGCTACCTGTAGTTTAAGCCCTTGCACTTTATTTATTGTAATAGCAAACCCAAAGCAATAAGTTTTCCCTTTTCTTCCCTCTTTCTCCCTCATATCTCACTTTAAAAAAAATGCCTATGTCCGTCTCCAGGGTCCCAACTATCTCTGTACCAAAATTCATCAAAATCGGTATAGCCATTAAGGCGTGAAGACGTAACAAACAAACAAACTCACTTTCGCTTTTATAATATTAGTAAAGATAAAACAAACAATCTATTTATAGCAACAGAATTAGTGCCCACTATCGACATAGCAACACAGCCTACTTTCCAATACCAAAAATAAATCACATCCATCATTTTTCTAATCCGAGATTACATAACGTTATACCACCGCTGTATGTAGGCTATTCAGTGGCAATAAAAAGGCTATCAAAGTAATCTGCTATTAACGGTTAGGTTCATGGAATATTTTCTGGTTTTGACATGGACGCAGAAACAATTGAACGTCAGTATGTTTGTGGAAACGGCCCATTGTCACAATGACAATGACTCGATAGTGTCAGTTTAACGATATTTCCAGTGGTACGGAATGTGAAGCTAATGTTGTTATTGTATTGAACATCACGGTTTAGGATAACAGGGTTAGACAGTGTAGTAAATTAAAAAATACGGCCAAGTGCTAGTCTTAACTCTTCTTCAATTGTTCCTTACGATTTATCTATAAACGGCAACAAAATCATGTTTGTTAAATGGGAGCCCCCCGTTTTTGTTTTTTTTTTGCAGATCGGATAGCTTCAAATAACTTCCTCCCTCTGGGTGGAGCGAGGGGGAGTGTCAGACTTCTACTGACTAAAACAACCCATGTTCCTTCTATTGCCTTTTATGTTCCGGGACCGCGGTATCCCCGCAACCCCGGGCAAACCGAAATCCCGGGATTATTTTAAACACTTCCCCAACCATCGTTATATCGTTATATATATACAATGCATCTATCAGAAAAATGTTCACAGTACGTAATATTGATTGCAACCATACAACGTGAGTTTTCATTCCAAAAGACACTGACTCGTTTTCCAGCAATATTTTTTGCGTAGACTTACTTAGGGTTAAGTAAGGGTTCATTCACCCTCTATAAAATACATGTTAGTCTCTTCGTAATTCTATATAAACGTAGTTCCTACATAAAGTGAAAGAGGTGAGGCGTCCCTTTTTTTGCGAATGAGAAATCATCAAATTACTTCCCCGCTATGGGCGGAGCGGGGGAAGTGTCCGACTTTTACTGACTAAAACCCACCCATGTTCCTTCTTTTGCCTATTGTGTTCCGGTTCCGCGGTATCTTTTTCGAACAACCCGCAACCCCAGGTGAGGTCTGTCTGTAATTACGTCCGACAACCGTACGTGGAACACGAACTTATTATTACAATATCTATTTCCATACCCACACCACAAAAACACCAAGTTAAATAGAATATCTGCATTGTCATCTTTATTGACGGATCTAATATTTACATTTTTTTATACATATAAAGATATCGTGGCGTGACGTATACTTGGATGATTATACATAATATATCTTTTTTCCATTCATACGTCAATTGTTTTACATCCATTGATTAACTATCGACAATTGGTATGTGTGACGTCACTTTTGCATGGATATAACTGTATTAAGATTATACGTACGTAACTTAGTATTATTTATTGCTCTTAAAGTCCTTACTAATATCATAAAAGCCAAAGTGAGTTTGTTTGTTACGTCTTCACGCCTAAATGGCTTTACCGATTTTGATGAATTTTGGTACAGAGATAGTTGGGACCCTAGAGACGGATAAAGGCTATTTAAAAAAAAAAGATTTAGATATGAGGGAGAGAGAGGAAAGAAAAGGAAAAACGTAGCATTGCTATTACAATAACAAAGGCGCAAGGCCAAAACTACAGGTAGCAGCTACCTGTAAATCAGGAAAGGGGAACTGTGTTACCCCAAATTTAACGCGAGCGAAGCCGCGGGCATAAGCTAGTTTAGTATAGTCTGTTAAGATTTCGGTATAGCTTATCGGTTTTCTACAGATTGTACTTCGGAGAGTGTGCGCTGGAGCTCCATGACCTGATCCCACCATCTCCGTTTTACTACCGGGCTACCAGACGCACGGCAGGGTACCACCCGCACTTGGTCGATATACCGTCTTGTCGTACTAAGCGCTTTTCCTCAACATTTATTGTGCGCACGGCCAAGGTGTGGAACTCTCTGCCAGCTTCTGTGTTCCCTACCACATACGACCCGTCTGCCTTCAAAACAAGAGTTTATAGGCATCTTCTGGGCTCGCTCGCTCCATCGTAGACCTCATCTGTCGCTTACCATCAGGCGAGATCGAGGTCAAGAGAGAGTTCATTCTAAATAAAAAATAAAAAAAAAAGTCTGTGGATGGGTCTGTTGAGTCTAGGTACTTATTTTAAACCAAGTTTCTTCTGTGAGTGCGTGAAACTCCTCCTTTTATAGAAGTCGGTTAAAAATAAGCACATGTGACTAAAAGCGCGATGGATCTTAATGATGGACGGAGGGCGAGAGGAAGACCAAAGAAAATATGGATGGATTGTGTAAGGAATGATATGAAGGAGAAAGGAGTAAATGATACCGAGACGTCTGATAGGGGAGAATGAAAGAAGAAAACGTGTTGCGCCGACCCCAAATAGAATGGTACAAGGGTAGGAAAATGTTTGATTGTTGACCAGTGTACGGCACTATTTCCTGCCAATCCTAATGTCGAGATTCTTTAATTGCCCAACAACAAATATCGATAATATAGTGGTTGGGCATAAGTTGCTATTGGCCAATGTCCTCAACTCCTCAGGATTGTAAATGCGTAAAAATGGCGACGGTAAAATAAAACATTCTATTTTTAAAACTACGTAAACGGTCCGTCAACATCTTGTTTAAAAATTATAACAATAGACCCAGGCATTTTGGCATTCAGCCTAGGAGGTAAGCCAAAAATATTCTGTAACAAAACGTGTCTATCAGTTCCAACTAAAAATGTTATAATTAAAAATGTACTTAGTCTATTATTGGGTCGACACACTCGACACCTGGGCTTTTGGATCATCGAAAGGATAGTCACAAAGCATTATCGTAAATAAAAATGCGTTTTACTGAAATTTATATTTATTCTGAAGTACCTCTACGTCTTCTTGTAGGTACATTTTTATTTTTTGTGTTTTTAAATGCGAAAACTTGACTGCAAAAATAAGGTAGACTTCCAAAAAAACACTAAAAAACGGTAAATACATTTACTTTTGGAAGTCGGTGACTTCCGAAAGAGATTCAAGGATATTTATTATGTAGTTGGTGTGCTTATTGTTTAATAAATAAAATAAAAAATATCAGATCATTAAAAGATTCTTGAAAAGTTGTGTGAGTGTGTCTTCTGTGAGTTTTGATGCACATGACTCATCCTATAAATATTTTGGAAACAATTAATGGTTGCTTGCTGGTTTCCATTACTTATTCCGGTTTCGAACAGTAGCATTTTTGTTACCATGAGAGGACTGCGCGGTCACCAACCTGCAAACCCACGTGTGAATAAGGGCAACACCTTCTTTTTGGGGAACCGCTATAATTTTGACAGCTATAATGACAGTCACGAGCAGTCTGGGACTACCTGAAGTCAGTCATTCAAATTATACAAGAACAAATTCATTTACATACCCATTAGCTGGCGCCCGCGGCGTCTGAACGGATCTTGATGAAATTTGGCACAGAGGTAGATTATGGTCTGGAATAACACATAGGATACTTTTTTTTTCGATATCACGTGGGCAAAGCCGCGGGCACCAGCTGGTGTTTATGATAAAGCAGCGAATTGGCAAGAAGAAGCACACCATTCAGAGAAGTGGTAGGAATGGAAGAGGCTTTTGCCCACGAGTAGAACAATAAAAGAAGAAGCCTGTCATTTCCTAAAACAACAGCTTACAGCTTTAAGTGTGAATGATTAATTATCTACAATCTACATATTAAAAATATAGTTATATAATGACAAACCCCTCTCAGATGAAGACCTTTTCCAAGGGTTGCTAGTTTTTTGCGGTCTTGGGGTATCTGTGTCCAATGAAGTCTCGCTATTTTTTGAAGTTGTCCTCCCATCGCGCACAGGGTCCACCTTTATGCCGTTTGCCAGGGGGCAAGTTGGGGAAGTTGACCCTACCATGATGTTATCGTTTTAGTCCATCTCTGTGTTAAAGGCTATTTAAAAGAAAGCAATGCGTTTAGCCCGACCAGACGCAGATGCAATGTACGCTTACCTTAACTACGGCGGCATTTTACCCCCCAAAGTCACCAAAAGACGTATCGCAATAAAAAGGCGTTCTCGCTCCGAGCGAAGAAACAGCCAATCACAGAGCCCCGTTTCTTTCGCGTGCGGTGTACTGCCCAAGGTCAGGCGCAGGTAGCTTGCAGACAAATCACGGAACGCAAAGATTAAGTGCTTTCACTGTTAATCGTGTAGAGGAGACGAGTGGGGAAGTCTGTTGTTATAGTAATGTATTTATTTGCGAAAAACACGGACTTGTAATAAACGTATATATTTATGTTTTACGATTGGTGGCTTGAAGCAGCGACATGGGTGCGGGTAACGCTCAACACCTTATTTCTGTAAAAAAATTATCAGGGAACCTTCGAGACTAATAAGATTTTACGACCAACTGGACGTCAAACATCTTATCCAACCCTTAAAATGAAAAAAAAAATGACAAAGCTAATCGAAAAGTGATTCAGGCCGATTCGTTGGATGAGAAGTTTTTTTTTGTTTATTGGCTTTTAAGACACGTTATATGTTTTCCATTTATGAAGGGAAAACCTATATCGAGCAGATTACCATAAATAACATTGTGTTATTCTTGTGTATATGCTGTATTAAGCGCAAAACCCCCATAGAAAAAGCTTTTTTAACATCCTGACTGTACAAAAATATACCACATGTAGTGAACTAAAGGATAAAAATATCAAAACCGCAAGCAACCTAATAATTAGGCACAAAACATTGCCAAGCAACCATTACTCATGAACTTGCAGATTGGCTCCGCCCACATTCATTGACTCACATGTCGGGTCAACGACCTTAAAAGTAGGTGATGATGATATATAAATTTTTTGTCTGTCTGTCTGTCTGTCTGAACTACTATATCGACAACAATCATGTTTGTATTTGAATGTTTATAAATAGTTCTGACGTCACATTATGGCAATGTGTTTGACACTTTCGTTAATAATATGGAAGTGTACCAAGATGATAATTATTTTTTTCATTAATAAGTTTAGAGATAAATACTAGCAGCAGCTCAAGTAGATCTTAATGATAAGCTGCGCTTGCCTAGGTTGGTCTGTGGATGGGTGACCACCCGTTACATACCGACTTTTCACCGTGCTACGGAAAGCACGTTAAGCTGTTGGTCCCGGCTGTTATTTGTAGATCTTTCACAGTTGTTACAGATAGTCAGTGTCCTGAAAGTCTGACAACCAGTCTTACCATGAGGTATCGTATTACCCAGTACTAACTGTTGTGCAGGTCAGATAGGCAGTCGCTTCATGTAATATACTGGTATTCAGCTGCTTTCCGGTACATAAGGTCGCTTGTCTAAGGGGATGGCGAAGTAGACCGGGACGTAATGCCCGGTGCATTACATCTACGCAGGATGGATGAAATGGCGACAGATCGCTGGAACAACTTGTGACCCACGGATGCCCCTCAAGTTAAAGGGGAAAATATACAAGTCCGTGATTAGACCTGTTGTACTGTATGGGTCAGAATGTTGGGCTGTAAAAAAAGTGGATGAAAAACAATTGCATGTAGCGGAGATGAGAATGTTGAGATGGATGTGTGGAGTGACAAGAATGGATAAAGTAAGGACTGAGTATAATAGAGGAAGTTTGAAAGTTGCGCCTGTCACAGAAAAAATGAAGAGGAGTCGTTTGTCTTGGTATGGACATGTAATGAAGAGGGACGAAGCACATGTGACTAAAAGAGTGATGGATCTGAATGTTGAAGCACGGAGAGCGAGAGGAAGGACAAAGAAAAGATGGATGGATTGTGTAAGGAATGATATGAAGTAGAAAGGAGTAAATGATGCTATGACGTCTGATAGGAGAGAATGGAAAAAAAAAACATGTTGCGTCGACCCGAAATAGAATGGGACAAGGGCAAGAAAATGATGATGATGATGAGCTGCATCCGGTTAGACAGAAAGCTAACCCCAACATAATTGGGAAAAGGCTAGGCAGATGATGAGGTTGAGAGCTAACTGTCAGTGTCGATATTATATTTTTTTAGTTTCGTCACTGGCAGGTCATATCAATGTTTCTCCCTCGTAGATAGAAACGGCACTTAAAGACGTATTTCACCAATGAAATTAACACAATCAGAAGACACTATTTGCTATCAACCGGACGCAAATTCAGACTCCGTGGCTCCTACTAAGCTCTTGACGGAATAACACCCAGGGATAAGCTAAAGATCTCATATTTAGCAGTTGCGCTTCTAGAACCAGATCAACGAAGCTATGCCATGTTTTTTTAAACGTTCCCTCACGCTAGGAATGTTCACAGTTCAATAGTGATCAAACAAATAACAGAACTACTCAAATCGAGCCCACGGTTTCAACCCTCGTAATTTGTAGCCGCAGTTACCATAAGGCTACCATTGCTCGGGTTAGTCAGCCCAGGGCAATGATAGACCGGGATTGCGGGTTGTTTGAAAGAGATACCGCGGCCCCTGAACGTAAAGGGCAATAGAAGGAATATGAGTGTATGGAAGGAATACGCTCCGCCCAGAGCGGGGGAAGTAATTTGATGATTTCCCACCCCAAAAAAAAGGGCAATGGACCGCAGCCGCACCCTGAATTGTAAAAGAAAAAAACGCTGGGCTTTTATCTAAAAACTGCATCCAATTCAGCCATATTTAAAACCGTTACCATCAGTATTTTTTTAAGATAAACGTTGCTTCTCACTAGGAATTTCTCCTGCATCGAGGGTGCGTTTACAAACATTAAAACTCACATCCACAAACAGCTAGACCCGGAACAACTATCTATAGGCCATACAAATATTTGTTCTGTGCGGGTATCGAACTCGCAACACGCAGCGCAGCAGTCAATCGCTCAGCCACTGCGGCAATCGTGTCGTCAATATAGTAATAAAAGCTTGTTTTTATCTTTGTGGACCTTTATCTCTATGGGAAAACAGAATTCACCCATTAAGAATTCTTAAATACCTTTCTCCCGTAATTTGCATAACTTCAAGTAATTTCTATGAGTCATAATGTTTACAAAGTTTCCCACTTCATAAACCGGTTTGGAGAAATTTCCAGTTCGTTTATTTTTAAACATTTCTTTTAAAATAGCCTTTCGTGGTTCGGCTCACTTCGGATTTGGCGAGTGTGGTCCGAAATACCGGTTTCTTGTGACGTCAATGGTCACCCTGAGAAGGTTCTAAACCGCAAATGATTCTACGCTTACAGGATCATATTATAGTACTTTTGTTTCTTGTAGTTCAAAGCCTTTTAAGGGCAAAGAGTAAAATGCCAATAAGAAAAAAAAACAAGTGACAATCGGGTGAAGCTAAAGATTTTTTAAGTTTGTAGGTTCACTAAAAGGTCAGCCCATCTGATAGAAACCGTGCTGTCAGCCACTTTCTACCTTCAGACTCCTGCTCAGCCCCAGACACGATTACACTCTAATGCGATAACGATAAAGGCTAAAGCTAAGTACTCTTTGCAACTTAACACTGGCTAAATCCAAAACCGTGACACGCCAGACCAAACTAAACAAAATATTGTAGCCTTAAACCTATCTCTCGGGCGGAAAATCTAAAATCTGCCTCTGTGCCAAATTTCATCAAGATCCGTTTAGCCGTTTGACGTGAAAGAGTAACAAACATCCATACATCTATCCATCCTCACAAACATTCGCATTTATAATATTACTAGCTTTTGCCCGCGGCTTCGCTCGCGTTATTTTCGGGGTAACACAGTTCCCCTTTCCTGATTTGCAGGTACCTGCTACCTGTAGTTTTTGCCTTTATTGATTGTAATAGCAAAGCTAAGTTTTCCATTTTTTTTTTTTTTATTTTTTTTTTTTTTTTTATTATTGATAGGCTCGCGTTTGACCACTATCTCACCTGATGGTAAGTGATGATGTGGTCGACGATGAAGCACGCTTACCTAGAAATAACCTATTCACTCTTGACTTGAAGACCCCCAGGTTATAGCTATCGGGAAATACAGACTCGGGCAGGGAATTCCACTCCTTAGCAGTACGCACAATGAAAGTATTCCCAAACCGTTTAGTGCGTGTGGGTGGGATGTCTACCATGTAACGGTGGCGCATCGCCG
The DNA here is from genome assembly GCA_905475445.1 of Ochropleura plecta. Taxonomy (NCBI): domain Eukaryota; kingdom Metazoa; phylum Arthropoda; class Insecta; order Lepidoptera; family Noctuidae; genus Ochropleura; species Ochropleura plecta. The sequence continues at coordinate 11,450,563 of FR997744.1, read as the reverse complement.
TACGTCTTGTAGTCCGATGATGGAACGGGCTTGGCGGAATTAGGCTGTGCAGTTCCATCGCACACTCTCCGAAATGTAACCGATAGAAAACCGAAAGGCTGGCAACGCGTCGACGATGCTCCAGGCTCTGGAGCTTTGACTCGACTAGTGCGTCGTTGCCGATGAGCCTCTTGGCTCGTTTCTCTATAGACTCTAGCGCTTCAAGCTGGTATTTGGCGGATCCGTCCCAGAGATGAGAACAGTACTCCATACACGATCGAACTTGCGCTTGATATAAGTTCAGCAGCTGTTCCGGTGTGAAATACTGTCTCACCTTTGCTAGGATACCTAACTTCTTAGCAGCCAGTTTAGCCTTAGCCTCGATGAACGGACCAAAATTGAGGGTAGATGTAAGCGTTACACCAAGAAGCTCAATATGGTCGGTAATTGGCACGGTTACATCACGAAAAGAAGGAGCAGGTTGAAATTCACTCCTCTTTGCGGAGAACAGACACGCCTGAGTTTTAGCAGCATTGAACTTGACCAAGTTGGCATCTCCCCAATCGGAGACAGCCCTCAAGGACAAGCTCAACCGCTCAACCATGGCCTCGCGAAGAGACTGGATCTGAGACCCACTAGCCCTTGCGTTGGACGTATATCTCTCAGCAACAGTGCTGTCGTCTGCATATCCAAAGGTGCCGGGCACTAGCAGACTATTAATGTGCAGCAAAAATAAAGTTGCTGAGAGAACCGACCCCTGAGGGACCCCAGCATTAATAGCCAATTGGTCAGACGAGCAGCCATCTATGACCACTCGAATGGACCGATCCCTCAGGAAGTCCGCAACCCAAGTACAAAAACCAGCAGGCAGACCGAAAGAAGGAAGCTTTTTAATAAGGCTTTCATGCCACACCCTGTCGAAGGCCTTAGAGATGTCAAGGGAAACGGCAAGCGCTTCCCCATGCTTCTCCATGGCCTCACTCCAAATGTGAATGGCATACGCTAAAAGATCCCCAGTGGACCGGTTTCGGCGAAAGCCGTATTGTCGGTCACTGAGGATGTCATTGGCTTCTAGGTATGCCAGGAGTTTACCATTCAGTACGCGCTCCATAGTCTTACAGAGTATGGACGTGACTGAAATGGGCCTGTAGTTGGCTGGGTCAGCTCGACTGCCCTTTTTGGGCACGGGCTGCACGTTAGCTTGCTTCCAAGCTTTCGGTACTTTTCCAGTCTCAAACGAGAGGCGAAACAGGCGTGTCAAGATTGGAGACAATTCAGGCGCGCACGTTCTAAGTACAATTGCCGGAATCCCGTCGGGACCACTAGCTTTGTTCACGTCAAGATTACGCAGCACCCTACGGACGTCCTTCTGATGGATGCGAATGTCCGACATACTCGTCTCGCATCCAGCAGGAGAGGCCGGGGGGCTTGCGTCGCCGCTGTCAAGACGTGAAGATTCCGCAAAAAGAGCGGCAAATAAATTTGCTTTCTCTTCAGCGGAGTGGGCCAGTGACCCGTCGGGTTTAAGCAGTGGCGGAAGTGAGGGGCGACAGAAGTTAGATTCGACCGACTTAGCCAGGGACCAGAACGCTTTACTACCAGCCGGGTATGAAGCAAGTTTGTTCCCAATTCGGCTAACGTGGTCGAACCGAGCTTTCCGCAACACCTTCTTGCAGGACTTGGCAGCCCTATTGAAGGCTCTCTTCTTCTGACCTACATCATTTGCTTTGCAGTTTCGAGCATCGTCCCAGGCCAGGTACGCCTCATGTTTAAGCGCTTCAGCGCGATTACACTCGGCGCCGAACCATGGTCGAGCTTCGCTGGACATCGTTAGGTCAGAGAATGGAATGTAGTACTCCATCCCCTGTCGTAAAACGTCCGTCACAGCGTCTGCGCACGTCGAAGGGTCAGTTGAAGAAAAGCAAGAAGGCTGCCAAGGATAACATGCGAAGAAAGATCGCATCCCATCCCAATCTGCTGACTTGTATCGCCAAACCCGCCGAGTGCCTTTAACACTGGGATCGGGCGGGGAGTAGACAGACACAGATTTCACCAGACAGTGGTCGGAACTACCTAATGGTGATGATATTTCAACCGAGTAGCGGTCTGGATCCGTAGTCAGCAGAAGGTCCAAGCAATTGGCAGTGTGCGATTCAACATCCGGCACCCTTGTAGCTCCCTGGACCAGCTGGGTGAGATTTAACGCTAGCGCTAGCTTGTGCGTCTCTCGGCCAGCATGGTCTGTGCACTGGTATGGGAAAAGCCACTCCTGGTGGTGGGCATTAAAATCCCCCAGTAACACAAACTGAGCAGAGGGGTACCGCTGCTGAGCCGCATCCGCCGCCTCACTAAGGTACTGTGTAAGCCTGGTTGTCTCCTGGTCACCGCTATGCGAGCGGTAGACACAGGCATAAATAATTTTATCTATGCCAGTGTCCACCAAAGCCCAAAGTGCAGAAAACCTAGAGTCTTCAAGGTTGCGGAGACGCCGATAACAGATGTCGTCCCGGGCATACATGCATACACCCGCTCGTGGTTTAAAATTGTGCTCCAGGGTAAACCCTGGGTAAGAGAGGTACGACACGTCTGACGGACATCCGATCTGCGTCTCCGAAAGAAATAGGAGTGCTGGCTTCTCAGTCTCGAGGTGGTGGTGGACTGCGACGAGATTTGAGTGCAGACCTCGAATATTGCTGAGGTGCACTTTAAGAGAGAGGGAGTGCAGCCGCTGTTTAAACTTTTTCCTATTTCTTTTTCTTAGCATTTTTATTGTGAGAGTGAAGGAAGGGGAGGAGAAGGAAGTGAAATGAGGCTCCACGCTGCTACACTGGACACACTGGACGGATGGTATCGACTGGGGGACTAGCCTGGAGACTGCGGGGACGCCCGAGCCCCCCCGGGAATGTCCATCGGGCCCTCTCATCTGGTCGCCAACCAGCACGATGGTGCATTCCGGGATTTTTCGACAGTTGGTAGGGCAGCCTTTCGTGTGTGGCTAGCACACTACTTGGGCCCCCAACTACCTGCGGTCGGCCAGCGGCGCACCGTGCCTCGGATCCCGCTACCCTCCGCGACTAGTCTCCCGATACATCCGTACCAGTGTGAGTCAGATTGGTCTGCCTGCAGTGGAGCAACTATTTCGACCCAACTCCCCAATAGGCTACACCGGGCATCGTAACGGAACACGGCTAGGCCGTTTGGCGGCACGTCTTTGCCCGGTGGGTGGTCGCAAGCCTGCGGTCGAAACCTACCACCAGTTGTGTCACCTGATTAGCACCACCCGGGGACCACGTGTAGGGATTCATTAAAGAAGAAGTCTTTCATCTTTCTCCCTCACTTCCCACTTAAAAAATAAAATTGCTTATGTCCGTCTCCAGGGTCCCAACTATCTCTGTACCAAAATTCATCAAAATCGGTTTAGCCATTAAGGCGTGAAGACGTAACAAACTCACTTTCGCTTTTATAATATTAGTAAGGATAAGGAGTTATAGAATAAACGTTTAAATTATTGAATATCCCGAAATTTTATTGGTACCTGCCATAATCCTGGAGCTCAAAACACAAATCGGAATTCAAAATGATTGCCAACGTAAATTGAGCAGAAATCTCTAATGATGAAATCATTTGTTTACATGTGCCACCATCGTATAACCCTCATTTGTCGTCATCGAAGACCAGGGTCGTCAACCTCGATGGCAACCTTGTAAAGGGACTGTGTGTACGATCAGCAACAGAAAAAGATATACTAGGGAGTTATGTGGATAATGGAGCATTGGTGCAGACCTGCCGGGGTTGCGGGTTCTTCGAAAGAGATACCGCGGCCCCGGAACATAAAGGGCAGAAGAAGGAACATGAGTGGGTTTTAGTCAGTTCAATAATATGTATGACTAAAACCCGCCCTAATATTTATAATATGGTTTTAATTTTAACTCGATACCTCCACGCGTTCTCGAGATACAGGGTCTTGACAGACGCAAGTGATCCAAAAAAGGTTCAAGTTTTTCCTTTTGAGGAACGGAACCCTGATAAATAAATATATAAATAAATATCTTGGGACAACTCACACACGGCTATCTGATCCCAAGCTAAGCAGAGCTTGTGTTATGGTAACCAGACAACTGATATACATACTTATATAATTTATAAATACATACATATTCTAGATAAATCACACCCAGACACAGAACAAACAATCATGCTCATCACACAAAGTTTGTCCTGGGTGGGAATCGAACCCACGACCTCCGGCTCAGCAGTCAGGGCCACTAACCACTAGACCAACAGGCCCGTCAAAATAAAACCATCACTTCATTATTTTCTTACACGTTTCTTGTTTTTTTTTTATTTGACAAGATTTTTTTGCGAACGCACCGTTCTCCAACTAAACACAAGTTGCATTCAACGGCGGGAAGTAGAGAAATGATTGTGTGCAAATTAACTGCATATAAGTTAATTAGTAATGTTTCTAAGCAAAAATAAAACCCTTATATGTAGGTACAGGTGGATTGGTGCGAGCTATACAAATGCTTGACATGGTAGTGACAAATTAATTGTCAACTTGTTGACATGTATGGTCTTAATTAGGATAACTCGAGATGGTAATTCGTCATTTGTTTTTTTTTTCAAACAAACAACAGAGCAAACATACGGCCATATATATTTTTTTCATCTTAAGGTGTGTCCAAACATTGAGCAGCAAGAGCGCGGCAGCAACACGCGGCATTTGTAGGACACATTTCTGCCGCGCTCTAGTTTGGACAAAGCCAACGAATGTTTGCGCGGCAGTACTGCGCGGCACAACCAAGATATGCCGCGCGCTTCAGTTGGCATCAGAACTAAAATGAAAGCGGTCGCATGTGTCGTAGCTCTGCTTAATAATAAAAAATTGCGTAAAAGAGCTAAGAAGAAACATATTTTAACGAGGAAATGCTGGATGAAACCACTTTTTCAATGGAGGTTACAGAATATTGAGTCAATCAATTATGAAATTAATTACCTAGTCCATTGAAATGTTACATTTTTTAGGCCTTTTTTTTTTTTTTTTTTTTTTTTTCGGGTGGGAAATCATCCAATGACTTCCCCCGCTCTGGGTGGAGCGGGGGGGCATGTCAGACTTGTACTGACTAAAACCCACCCATGTTCCTTCTATTGCCCTTTACGTTCCGGGGCCGCGGTATCTCTTTCGAACAACCCGCAACCCCGGCAGGCGGAGGCTCTGGCAAGCCCCTCTGCTTTGCTGACTCTCTTTGAGGCGCGCGTGAAACACGAACGCGCCGTCGACACGGCCTGTCGTCAATCGACGGACGGACGGTGAGCTACCCATTGCTCACCGTCCACAGGCCCGCATCTACGGTGGCCGGAAGTCGTCTCGCGGCGCCCGGCGCCCTGGGCGTCTCCCGCGGCGGCTGGGTTGGGCAGATGTTCTCTTCCTCAAACGCCCGGCCACCTCTTTTGCTAGCATTACTGCTTCGCAGAAGGTGGTGACCACTTCCCATTCCCTCTCGCTCCGGACCATGGCCTGAACCAGGGCCGGACGCGAGAGTTCGCCGCCGCCGATCGCCTCCAGCTCGGGCACGGCGGTGCTCCGCCCCGCTTGGGGCAGACCGCCACTGTGTGCTCCACCGTGTCCTCCGGGCGATCGTCACAATGGTGACACCCGGGCGCTTCCTCCCGCCCGATGATGTGCAGGAACCTCCCGAAACTTCCGTGTCCGGTGAGGACCTGCGTCAGGCGGTAGGTGAGGACGCCATGACGCCTCTCCAGCCACTCCTCAAAGAGGGGACTTACCGCCACTATTGTGGCGTGCCCTACATTTTTTAGGCCGTACCTTGCGTTTTTTAGAGGACGCAATTTCATTTTTTTGATGTGTAGGAGGGGTCAGTATAAAGTTAAAAACAAGTTTGTGGGGTCGCAACCCTTGTCCCACGGCCGCCATCTTGAAAATAGAGGTTGAAATAGTTTTTACGATATATCTCTTAAACTATTTATTTGATAAAAAAAATTGTTAACATTTTTTGTTGCAAATTAAATTCTCTACAACTTTGGTCCAGTAACTTTTTGTCGTAGAACTATAAATAAAAAAGTTATAAGCGAAAATCTTCAGAAATTCCAGAAAAAAAAATATATTAAGATGTAATTTTTTTTATCATTTTACGATAAAATTATATCTGACCATTTATGTAGATCGTTTTTTGAGGAACAACTTTTAGTCGCAACATTTTTATATATTCCTTCTGTCGAGGATCCCATAACTCTTTAAAAGATCCATACATTTCAATTAAACGAATCGATGTTTCGTTGTCCATGTTTGTGCGCAGAAATACGTCCAAACACAATTACTGCCGAATGTTTACTAAGAATGTTCGCGCGCGGCAGGTAGCCAGAAGCGTTCGCGCGCGGCAGTCGTCTAATCACAGCGCGGCGGGCCGCGCGCGGCAGCCGCGCTCGATTGCCGCTCGATATTTGGACACACCTTTACTTGTTGATATTCTTTTTAATACAATATACAAGTCTTAAACCATACTTTTATTTAATAATTTTCGTTTATAAATTTGAACAAAATTTTAAACGCGAAAGTTTGTTTGGATGGTTGTTACTCTTTCACGCAAAATCTAATGAATGGATTTTAATGAAACTTTACAATAATATAGCTTATACATCAGAATAACAGATAAGCTACAATTCTTAGAGATATTCCACGCGACTGAAACCGTGAGGCGCAGCTAGTTTTTAAATATTTCTTAAAAATAGAAATAAAACATTTAAAAATACAAAAATAGTAGCCCACCGGTATCGGGAACAGGAACCGGTATCGACTGAAACCGTGAGGCGCAGCTAGTTTTTAAATATTTCTTAAAAATAGAAATAAAACATTTAAAAATACAAAAATAGTAGCCCACCGGTATCGGGAACAGGATCCAAGTTACCGGTGTTCAGGGGTCCAGAGAAAGGAACTTCCTAACAACAAACAAAAGAATGTACCTTTAAAATACCGCGTATGGGCATACCGCGAATATGACGTGAATCCAGAATCTCAGGCAACAAACATTTGAAATAAAAATCTATAATTTTTGTCTCCATATTTACCCTCCAAAATTCGTCATCTCTTGAAATATTTTCTATTAATATGGGAAAATTTTCACCAGACCATATTCCAAAAATGCATTGGTTTCTTCCCGTAACATGGAGTTGACCCTGCACTTGATAATACCAATTACTTTTTTTGTTAACGACAACGGTATTTTTCTTTTTGTCGTATTTATAAATTTGAATTTTATTTTCTTTAATGGCAGCATCTATTCCTTTTTTATATGCTGTTATTGGACATTTAATTTCAACTATAATGTCGTTTCCAACTATACCGTCGGGTGTAGCCCCAATAAATGGGTATGTTTCGTCAATAAAAAGCCCACATGGCTCGATTACTATATTTTTTTGTCGTTCCAGTTGTTGTAACGCCTGTTTTTCATTTTCCACACCATGAGCCACTGATGAAATATGAGATATATTTGTTTTATATAATATATTTTTAACTGTTGGTGCAGTACTTCTGGACAGTTTTCTTTTACAAATCGTTCCAAAATTTGATGCTGTTATTATATTTTTTCTTAGCTCTATCCAATCACTGCAGTCCCTTTGTAAGACAGTGCTTCTTTCTAAATGTTGCCTATCATTTGTCAAGACTTTTAAATTATTAAGGAAATCTTCCTTGGCTTTTTCTAATTGATCTAGAGTCCTATCGGGAGCTGAACTTGATGGCCCATAGTTGTGCTGTGCAGAAGTTCCTTCAAATCTTCTTATTTTCTTTGTGGGATGATCTCTGTTTCGTTTTCTTTTTAGTGACCTCTTCCTTTCAGTTTCTTTCACCTTTCCTCTAGGACTGCATCCGAGAATTTTTCTTTGGACTGATGAAACCGCAGCTCCACTGTTGAAAGACACCACAGCAGCTGAACATCGTCCTTGATACCCTCGTCTTAAAGAAAAGTTAATTCTTTTTCCACCTATAAATTTTGCAATAACACTATTGAAACGTTCTACTACATTGGTGTCCACATCTTCTATGAGACTTCGAGCTTTACCTGCTACTGTAGCGATGATGGCGTTAACCCGAAAGAAGAAGGTGGAGTTTTGAATTTCTCTCATTGTGCTGTTATTCAGATTTTTTTCTTTTGAGCAGTTGTAATCATTACAAAGTCGATGGTCCCCATAAGCATGTGCTACCGAATTAGTTATATCTCTATGCAGCAAATTTATTGCAACGTTTTTCGAATTTTGTGCATGTTTGTGGAATTTTATTGATTTAACTATTACTTTTCGCATGCTCATTACCTTCTCATTTGTAAGTGTTTTTCTGTTTTTTATTGGATATTTGGTCTCTTTTACAATAGCTCGCAATTTATTACAAAAGTTTCTTAGGATATGATTTCTGCATTCAATTTTTTCAACAGTATAGTTAAGGTGGTCATAGGGTTTTGCTTCCAATACTTTATTGTACGTAGCTGAGTCTCCGTCTCCAATCATTCTTGCATATATTAAACCGTACATTTCAACCGATGCTTTAAAACCTTCAGCAATTATGTCAGCTTCCATGGCACTAGAGGATCCGTTATAGTTTTTGTAACACGCGTGATCTTTAGTTGCGAGTCCTTGTTTTTGGGCTCTGGCACAAACCAGACAGTATTTGTTTTTGACTCCTATATAAAGTATTTCTCCAAATTGTTTTCCTATGATTGCTGCTGTCCCTGACATTGATCTATAATTATTACCATAAGATCTTAATCCCCAAGCGCCATCAACATACACGTCTACGAGAGCCAATCCGTTTTTCATTCGACCATCAGCAATGGCCGCTTTTTTCTCACGTTCGGCAGCCTGTTCCATGGATTCTGCTGCGGTTTTCTCCCAATTTTCATAGACAAAATCTTGTAAATGTGTATACATTTTTTGTGAAAAAACCGGCACGTCCATAGCAGAAAGAATCTCTTCAAATTGCGCAAATCCAATACCAGCGGCGACAATGCCAGTGGTTGCAGCAACATTTACATTAACATTATCCACATTGTCACACTTCTCTGATTCGATCACAATTATTTTCTTACAGACGTTACATTGAAACTTAAATTTTGATATCAACCCTATACGTTTTTCTCCAATCAACTTGAAATATCCAACTCTGCAATCAAATAAATCAATATGATGCGTTTTTTCTTGAAGCTGTGACATAAGGTAATTCATGTCAACAATTCGCCGTCCACTGATGGGTTGATAGTCGTTTTGGATTTCGTTTTCAATGGTCAGAGTATAATTTTCAATGTCCTCTATTGCTCTAAAACAGATATATTTTTTATTCATTTAAATCAACCTTTTTAAACAATGCAACATATATATTTGTTATACAAAAAGTAGCAACTCACTCATTAATATTATTATTAAGAGAGACATGACTGCGTTCATAAGGCGTTTCAGCAAGTGTCACTTGGGCATTGGCATCAATAGTCGTTCTGTAACAATAAAATAAATTATGTTTAGTTTCAATATTTATTGTTTTAATATTTATATATATATATAGGTTAATACAGTACTATTTTTTAAAATATGTACATGGCAGTTACTTACTCCTTAATCTTAAGGTTATTCAAATACACAGGCTCTAAAGTCATCAATGGAGACACATTACGCCCTTCCGCATGCTCTATTGATCTGTAACGCAAAGGTTGGTTGTGACTTGTTGGTAATTAATAGGTATTTTTCTGTTTATTTTTTTGGCGTTAAAATTATCATTGAGATCCTATTTAACTCGAATAGGTAATAAAAAAAAACTAATACTAATAGAAAATAAACTTACTCGTTATGCACTGAATCATTAGTTGATACATGCACACTGCGCTTGGCTTGCAACTGCATTGCTCTAAAAATAAAAAAATGACGTAAACATTTCAAGCAATTTCTTTTATTATTGGGACAACCAATACATAAACATGCAATAATAGTAATCTCGAGTGAAAACACACTGTCACATTTCTACACTGTGGCACGAGTGTTGTATTAGACTACACAAGCGTTGTATACCTACCCCATAAATTTATTATTTGTTGTGATGGTAGCTGTTGGTAGGTACTTACCTAATGCGTAATTATAGGTACTTATTTTATTTCTAAATGAATGAATAATTTATTTTTGCACTATTGAATATTCACCTACCACGTTTTTATATAGGAGCTAATTTGGGCTTTTATAAGTAGTAAGATATGTGGAAAATGAACCATATCAGTACCTAGGCTAAGGCACCCGGACTAACGCAGCGGCACAGAGCGGACTAAACTCATTGACGTAATTTGAAAACAGTAAACCATCATTTCCGCGTGTTTGGGCTTTATCTACTCTAGCATAAGGTTCAAATTCGACTATTTTTCACACTTGATGCGGATGGTAAATCTATTCCGCAAAAAAATAAACCATTATAGTTTTAGCGTTTTTGACTTCTATGTTTACATTTATTTAGGATATAAATTCAACTATTTTAGATGCAAATTTGCGGTTCGTAAATATATTTTGCGTACACGCGGCAACATCATCAATTCACATTTTCATTGTAATAATTATGTCCTGGCCTTGCATAGATTTCCCGTACAGTGATAGCACCGTATAAACTGGGTTTGCTTTGTTTCTATAGCTTGATTGGTAATACCTAGTCAGTAACGTAAAATAATAATGATGATAAATTATAATAAATCGTCAAAGCATCCTTACCTTTTTTGTATATTCATCCTTCGTAGTGCCAGCGCTGACATCTTTTTATTTTTTTTTGGTTTTCCCATTTTAGAGACACTATTATTATGACTATATCGGCGGCGATCTCTCGCGTCCGGCCCTGGTTCAGGCCATGGTCCGGAGCGAGAGGGAATGGGAAGCGGTCACCACCTACTGCGAAGCAGTAATGCTAGCAAAGGAGGTGGCCGGGCGTTTGAGGGAGAGAACATCTGCCCAACCCAGCCGCCGCGGGAGACGCCCATGGCGCCGGGCGCCGCGAGACGACTTCCGGCCACCGTAGATGCGGGCCTGTGGGCGGTGAGCAATGGGTAGTTCACCGTCCGTCCGTCGATTGACGACAGGCCGTGTCGACGGCGCGTTCGTGTTTCACGCGCGCCTCAAAGAGAGTCAGCAAAGCAGAGGGGCTTGCCAGAGCCTCCGCCTGCCGGGGTTGCGGGTTGTTCGAAAGAGATACCGCGGCCTCGGAACGTAAAGGGCAACAGAAGGAACATGGGTGGGTTTTAGTCAGTATAAGTCTGACATGCCCCCCCGCTCCACCCAGAGCGGGGGAAGTCATTGGATGATTTCCCACCCGAAAAAAAAAAAAAAAAAAAAAAATTATGACTATATTAAATTAAAATACTAACTATAATTATAAAAATGAACTATGAAACAGTATTCTTTTTCGTAACAGAACTGAGCGGGGGTACCGGGTTCGCAAAAATTGGCACACGTCCGACCTCCAACGCGTTCCGCTCGGGACTAAATAGCCCGCGCGAGCGCATGAGAAGATAAAAATACTCGATTTTGAAATTAGGAGTTTAGATATTTTCAAATTTCAAATTATGGTGGCAGCTTTTCATCTCATTTTTTACGACCTTTATTATGGTATAAGTTTTATTTCTCAAAACCTAATATAACTCCGATGAAATGATATTAACATCATGATTTAGCATTGACTTTGCGATTTAATTGGATGCAGTAAAGTGAAAGTAATCGTGTATCGGAAGGCAGAAATATATAGGTCAAATTGTGAACTATGTAATATGTTTTTTTCAAAATTTAAATCCCTTATTTCAATGAATGAAACACAAAGCAAAACGACGTTTTTTCGGAAAACCTCGCCTTAAAGTTGGAATGCACAGAGATTCGAGACTTATTTATAGAAAACTTTTTTGCAAAAAATAATCGACTTCCAAACAGGCTCATGGTAACTTGTTTGGTTCATCAATTTTTTTGCCATCGACTTCCGGAAGGAAATTTAATTTCCGTCTTTTTAGTGTTTTTTGGCGTTGGTTTGAGAATGTTGAGATGGATGTGTGGAGTGACAAGAATGGATAAAGTAAGGAATGAATATATTCGAGGAAGTTTGAAAGTTGCGCCTGTTACAGAAAAATTGAAAGGGAGTCGTTTGTCTTGGTATGGACATGTAATGAGGAGGGATGAAGGACATGTGACTAAAAGAGTGATGGATCTGAATCTTGATGGACGGAGAGCGAGAGGAAGGCCAAAGAAAAGATGGATGGATTGTGTAAGGAATGATATGAAGGAGAAAGGAGTAAATGATACCGTGACGTCTGGTAGGGGAGAATGGAAAAAGAAAACGTGTTGCGCCGACCCCAAATAGAATGGGACGAGGGCAGGAAAATGATGATAGTGTTTTTTGGCGTACCTAGTTTTCTTTTGCAAAAAAGTTTGTTAATTACAGCTTTATTAGTTGTGGTACGATGATATCTCACACAAATACTTTTCGAGTATTCGTTTTCCATTGCTGCATAGAAATTAGAAGAAAAAATTAAGACTTATAAGGTTTCCTCATGGATGACATTGTCAGAACTAGACCAATTGGGACCACACGGGACACACTACCTTTAAATAAAAAGAAAAAGAATCAATCCACCCAGTTGAAAGTAATGAGGTAAAAAACATAAAAACAAAATACAGCCGAATTTATAATGTCCTGTTTTTTTTTAAGTCACCTAAAAAGTGACTGTACATTTTTCAGGTTGACAAGTTATATGAAGCAGTTTGTTGACGTTTTAAACTATTCAATATCTGAAAGCGTCTTTAGGACTTCTTCAGAAAACTATAAAGGAGGTCACATGCAATAGCAATCAATAGTTATGACAATTGTTTTGTAACTGATACCTTTCAAGGAGTAATCGCGGTTAGTCCCCCTGTGGCCTATCACGTAAGTATTCAATTACCACTGCGGTGTTTTAATTGTTATATAACAATTAATAGATACCTTAGAAGGAGGCGTTACGTCTTATTCTCCTTTGAATGGATAACGATTAAGTCACATAACATTATCATAATAAGCCTTTATTGGCCCATATTTAAACAAGTTTGGGAAGTTTCAGCAAGCATTCCGATAATTACTTTCTTACATTTATATGCTCACCTAGTAGAAACAACAGGTGTAGTAGCTCTCGTTGGTGCATAGAGGCGCTGATAGCAAAACTTGTTTGTGCGATAATTTCTTACATCTATGCGAGCCTGGTACAGACAGTTCGTGGAGGTTTTCCCGTCAGTCTATAGAGGCGCTCTGATGGTATGGGGAAGCTTCTGTTAGCGGCACTTTCTCACGCATATGCTTGCCTAGTACTATCGATCCGTGAACACGCTGCTCGTAAAGGAAAAACATTCAACAAGTGTCAAAAACAAAAACATAGCTGTTTAATTCGGTTACCTTATTTAAGGAGGACTAAGATTCCATACACATTTTTCAAATAATAAAAAAAAACTGTTATTTAAATATTTTAATTGTTAAAAATTGTATCGGAAATTCAAAGTAAGTATTGAATCACGGCAAAACGGAACGTGTCGTAGAATAGGGGTAAAGTTACAGGGGTGAAAAGGACAACGCTTCGCGCATGCGCTAAAATGTCAAAAGTGTGTTTGTGTTGAGTCATACGATTGAGGCAAAAATTATCATCAGTTTTACTATAAAATTACCACCAGATAAGTTTGCAGTGAATTTAACAATGGCTCCTGTGATAGAGCCAAAGCGTCGAGTGAAATCTATAAAAAAACCAATTGACAACAAGATAGTAAAGACGAAAAAGCCGAAGAAAGGAGACAAACAATTCTCCCGAGCTTACATCAACAAATTGGTAAAAAAAGTGTTGAAAAGAAGAGCTAACTCGAACGACTCAGTGCATTTGATTTACAAAACGTACCGCAGGATGGTGAAGATGGCGTGTGAGATGGTGGCCCGACGTCATAGAAGGATCACCATGCGAGAGGCACAGCTTGCCATGGCTAGGCTGATTCCTCGGGAAGTGGCTATGAACGCCATCAGGGAGTTTCGTCAGCAAACGGCAGAGGAGGCACCCGAATTAGCCCCGGTGCCTGCAACTGACGCCTAGTCCTAAGCAGAAAATGCTGGCCCAAATATGAGTTATATGTAGTGTAGTGTTTTTTTTATGTGGTTACCCTGGAGTAAATAGTTGTATTGCAACGTGAGAGTTGTTTTATTTGTGTAGTGTGTGTTATCATAAAAGCGAGTATCCGAATTTATCGATGAAACTAAACGCGATCTAATTCACGTTTAAGAGCTGTCAGTGTCAATATTCAGACAAAACATAACATGATGCTCGTTTATTTTGAAGGATTAGGCAAAGTTCACACACGGTTGGCGCAGTGGCTGAGCGATCAACTGCTGCGCTGCGTGTCGCGGGTTTGATGCCCGCACGTAACAAATATTTGTATAACCTACAGGCAGTTGTTTTGAGTCTGGCTGTTTGTGTATGTGAGTTTAAATGTTTGTAAACGCACCCACGATACAGGAGAAATTCCTAGTGTGGGGCAAGTTTAAAAAAAAATTGCTTGTTACGTTTAAGTCCCGAAGAATAAAGGGCGAGCCCATTGCCAAAATCATTTTAAACTTTTAAACGTTGTTTACATGGTACTAATAGCAATATACTTCATTGGTTCAAATCGTTAGATTTAACTATTTTGGCACCCAACATTTTTAATATAGATATTAATGTAGAAAGCTAATTAGATAGAAATGTAAGTGCCTCAAAATCAATCAGAAAGATTTAAAATCAACACTGAAAACGTCATATTCAGAAAATTTATCCCACTTTCTAGAAGAATGGTTAAAAACTTATTTGCTAGTTATGGTATACGGTTTTGTTATTATTGATAAACAAATTCCATGTGGCCGGAGTAATGTATTAAACACATGGTAACTGTCAGTGCGTCGATGTCATAACAGTTTTTTTTTTTACAAAACTTCGCCCCACTCTAGGAATTTCTCCTGTGTCGTGGGTGCGTTTACAAACATTTAAACTCACATACACAAACAGCCAGACCCGGAACAACTATCTGTAGGCCATACAAATATTTGTTCCGTGCGGGGATTGAACCCGCGACATACAGCGCAGCAGTCGATCGCTCAGCCACTGCGCCAACCGTGTCGTCGAAAAGTTACCAACAAATAGGCACATCCAATACTTTTTTTTTTAACTTAGTAACACATTAAAGTCTAGCAATCCCCTTATCTTGAATGGCACTCAGTTAAAGTTAATTATAGAATTACTCACGTGTCCATTGTATAGCAGTTAATATGTATAATTAAAACGATAATCATTCTTACCTACAACATTATTATAATGATGATGATTGCGTAATAACTAAAGATAAGGGGCATCTCTGCGATACAATGTAAATATCTGCAAAATATCGCATAACGGCGGTTGTTACTGACAACCAGCGCTGTGCCATTGTCTGATATAATGTCGCATCATTAAGCAGCATATTTTCCCCTTTTTTTTGCGGATGGTTTATCATCAAATAACTTTACTCGCACTTAGCGAAGCGGGGGGAGAGCATCCGACTTTATACTGACTAAAATCCACCCATGTTCTTGTTCATTTTTGAGCCCTTTATGTTCCGTTACAACTCGCAACCCCAGCAGGCAGTGGCCCTGGCAGGTCCCTTTGCTTTGCTGACAGCTCTTTGAGGCGCGCGTAAAACACTACTACGCGTGGATACGGCCTGTCATCACTAGGTGAGCTGCCCATTGCTCACCGTCTACAGACCCACATCTACGGTGGCCGGTAGTCGTCTGGCAGCGCCCGACACCCGGTGCGGCAGAGGTTAGGCTTAGGTTAGTATAAAAGTGCAAAATATGATATTTAATGGGCATCATGTGAAAGAAAGCCCCCTTTTCTATCAACAAATATACGTCTTCATCATGTTACTTAGTGTTCGTGTTATCATCATCATATCAGGCTATGGAAGTCCACTGCTGGACATAAGCATCAACTTTATTCTGCAATCTTGACCCGCCTGTTACCAGTGACTCCCCGTTCCATTCACGACGTCATTCGTCCACCTCATGAGAGGCAGTCCCATTCTGCATTTTCCGGTACCTACGTGATAACTGCATAGAAATCCATGATAATTGACAAGTAATAATACACCGCATTGCTCACGTGAATAAACACTAATAAAATACTAAAATAATTACCACGTTTGTAAACTCTTACGTAAACACTGAGGACCTTCCATTTTGTTGCTGCGTTAAGATGAATATGCATAAAAATTACATAAATTAGTGACCCATGGACTTAGGTACTGTTAAGGCTGCGTTCAGACGACCGCCAGCTCAGCGCACAGCACGCGCGTCTAATATGTTTTGATTATTTTTGTATAAAGTTTGAGTCTTATAGCATAGCAATAGATTTCAAATTGCATTTGTCGAAGTCCAACCGCACTCGCCACGCGACAAAACAGCACAAGCGTTGCACCCACCCGTATGGTTAAATTACATGGAATACGCTGGTTTTGAGCGCGGGTTTAAGGCGGGCACAAAGCGTTTGCGTGATCGGCACGGGTCATCTATGTTGGAAGGTTAAGTAGAGGATGGTACGCAATCCATTCTGTTGTCTACATTCCAATTTATTTATGTTCTGCAGCATGTCTTCTTTCAGAGACCAGATTGGTAGAGATAGATATCTATGCTCTATTCCATCTCATAAAGTGGAGGTTTGTGTCTCCCGATTTTTTTTTGATGAGTTTATGTGTTAGCTTGTTATGCGTATTTTAGGGATCGGTACCTAAAGAAGAAAACGGAACCCTTATTTAATAAGTTGTCCGACTGTCTGTCTGTCTGTCAAGGCGTTTAATAAGTTTCAGTAACAAAGTCAAACTAATGAATGAAAAGAATTTGTATGGAACAAAAAAAAACTGTCAAAATACCTTCAGTCTTAAGTGACTTATCCAAAAAAAGTTTTATAACTGTCACAAAACAACATTGTTTTATTTTTGGACTTCCCCGACTCTTCCAGAAAACAGTGAGTGTTGCTAGTATTAGTAACTTCTAACTCTTAGGACGATAAATTATGTCCCGGGGTTTTCCTATTTCCAATCACACGTGGCAGATATAAATAGCTATTGTATGCACTTATAATTAAATAGTTAGTGGAAGATTTTGTGTCATAGCTGCATCGTTAAAACGCTGACTACAAAATGACCTCATGTAGACAAATTCATGTTTAGTCATTTGTCATAGTGTTTTGGGGAATCTAAGGGTATTTAAATATTTGTGTTTGTAGTGTGATATCGTGGAATGATTTGTGGGACTTAGGATTGCTGATTTTGTTTTTTTACCCATAGAAACACGGAAATTGCTCACAGTCCGTCTAGTGACAAAACGCCGTGGCGACCGCGCGTTTATGATCCGCAACTGCCTGAAAGAGATGTCAGCAGATCAGAGGGGCCTGCCAGGACCACTGCCTGCTGGCGTTGCAGGTTGTTCGAAAGATATAACGCGGCCCCGCCTCTAAGAAAGAAGAAAGAAAGAAAGAAAAAACATTTATTTGGCCCATGCCACAAGTGCACACAAAATGAGATAAAGACTTAAAACTAAACGATACAAAATACATTAATACGTAATTGTGTGTCTCACGGCTGCGCCAAATAGGCCCAGTTCAGCAAACTGCCGAGCAGCTAGTGCCCGACGCTGGTTTTCAACTGGACCTTGACCCAACTTGACCTGGACCCAACTGGACCAAGAACCTCAAACCAACACAGGTTTGAGGTTTATTTGCATTCCATGTGATCTTAAAATGGGCTTAAAGCTTTTTTTTTATTAGAATATATATCTAGCTTTTTTTCAGAATTGGGTACTTGAACAATAGTACAATGTATCAGCAATCCATACGGTGGTTATGGAAATACCTTTTTTTGCGGATGGGAAACCATGAAATACCTTCCCCTGCTCTGGGCAAATTGGAGGCAGTGTGAGACTTTTACTGACTAAAATCCACCCATATTCCTTCTTTTGCTCTTTATGTTCCGAGGCCGCGGTATCTCTTTCGAACAGCCCGCAACTCCGGGTCAAACAATCCCGGATGGAAATAGCCTCAACCAATTTTTTTAGACAGTGCTTTGAAAGTCCATATTTTTTTTGTCTATTTTTTTTTGCCGTGGAACTTTACAAATTCATGGTTAAGGAAACTATAAAAGTCAGCCAGCTCATGGTATATCGTATATATACGTATTTACTGAGAGATTTTTTGCGTACGATATAAATATAGTTCATTTACTATCTATAAAGTAAACGAAGTAATTAATTGAATTACAAATTTTACTGCTACACCTTCTAATGAGTAGTAAAACTGGCTTATTTTTGCCTATAGCCACTTTTAACTGACTTTTAGTGCTTTTGAGAGTAGAAGCAGTTGGTACAAATACTATTGCAGAGATTGTGAGCATCTGGTTCTCTAGCAGGTATTGCTAGATAGACTTAAGAATGTAGACAACACCAACGTAGCTACCCCTCCCCCCCTTCCCGACCCTTTCGTTCCAGTCCGGGGTTTTGTGCCAGTAAATCAAAATCATCCCCCAAATAATGGAACTCAGATCCAGCCAGTCCCTTTGCTGTCCTCTCCCAGCGACTGCCTAAGCCAAGGCTCGTAACCCAGGTGGTGCCCTGGAGGCCTCAGTCTCGAGGCACCCACAGGATAGTCCGATTAAGCAGCTAAAAAACTGCTTGGTTGTTTTTTTTAAGATGGCATTAAAAAAAACAACCTAGCTATGTGGCAAAGTATCAATAAAAACATGACAGATTTTTTTACCGATGGGAATTCATCAAATAACTTCCAAAGCTCTGGTAGGAGCTGGGGGGAGTTTCAGACTTGTACTGACTAAAACCCACCCATGTTCCTTCTTTTGACCTTTATGTTCCGGAGCCGCGGTATCTCTTTCGAACAACCCGCAACCCCGGCAGGCGGTTGCCATGGCTGGCCCCTCTGCACTTGACAACGGTTGGTTTTCTGATTTAATCGAAGAGTGCTATAATCGAAAACTGTTGTCGATCATGGAAACTCGCAATAAAAATTGCTGTGGCTGTTGTATCTTAGAGTTTCTGCAACTGATAATTCACACTTTTTTTCATTCACATTTAAGTTTTCCTTTATAATTTCGAGAAACTGAGTAGAAGTAATCTTTGCTGCTGCTATGAGATTTTTCTTTTAAAGTTGACAGTCCCGACAACTAAAGTTGCATGACATAGCAACTTTAATTGACGGGACTGTCAACTACTCTGCGCTATTAATGAGTAATACATTTATATCGTACTAGCTTTTGCCCGCGGCTTCGCTCGCGTTAAATTCGGTAGCGCCTTATTGATTTGTAATAGCAACGCTAAGTTTTCCCGTTTCTTCCCTCTTTCTCCCTCATATCCCACTCTTTTAAAAAAAATAATAGCCTATGTCCGTCTCCTGGTTCCCTACTATCTCTGTACCAAAATTCATCAAAATCGGTTTAGCCATTAAAGCGTGAAGAGGTAACAAACAAACAAACAAACTCACTTTCGCTTTTATAATATTAGTAAGGATGTTTCTTCTAGAAATAAGTACGTATTGGTCTTTTATTTACCTTGTTCTATCCCAGTACTGGGCAAAGGCCTCCCCATTTTCGTTCCATGACCTCTTTTCCTCTATTGGTCTTCTTAATCTCTTATTTCTAATCTATGTAGGTAAATACTGACTTAGATAAATTGTGCAGTTATAATTAATTATGATGCTTGCAAGTACACCTGTTTTAAAGTTTATTTTTGTATCGTTGTTAATAATGATCATATCATGTTCTTACCGGCAGATTTTCTAGAATTTTCGATTAATTGATCATGTAGGTACGCTTTTTGCCAAAATTAATGTGATAATTACAGCTTAATGTTGCAGCCAAAAACTGCAATAAGGTGGAATAGGTAGGTGGGAACATTGAGTCATTTTGTGTTTTGTTTTCAATGTAAAATGGGAAAAACCATAAACTTACAGTGTATGTATGCATCTAGTAATTATTTTAAAACGTGCAAACAAATACTGACCTACTTTATTTAATCGTGTTAATATGTAATTGCTACACTCGCTATCTTCTTACTTATTTGACCTTTTTCAAAGGCATCGATGCACCCGTTTATTTTTAAATGTATTCTATTTTATATTCAGTCTATATAATTGATAGCCTTTTTTAACGGATGGGAAATGATCAAATAACTTGCCCTGCTTTGGGTGGAGCGAAGGAGTCAGACTTTTACTGACTAAAACACACCCATGTTCCGTCTTTTGCCCTTTATATTCCGGGGCCGCGATATCTCTTTCGAACAACACGCAACCCCGGCAAGCAGTGGCCCAGGCAGGCCTCTCTGTTTTATTGACATCTCTTTGAGGCACGCGTGGGTTATGAACGCGCCGCCGACACGGCATGTCGTCTCTAGACAAACGGATGGTGATCTACCCATTCATCTATTAAACTCGTGCTAATTATTGCTTTTACTCTGGACGCTCTAAATGTGCTCGTTTTTCTACATCGTTCTCACATTATGTATAATCTCAACATGAATGATGTAGCCATGATTTTATAAAACATTATGATTTAAAAGAGTGTCCATGGAGTTTCTTGCCCATTCTTCTCCATAGAGATCTACGCTTTGGAATGGGCAAATACAGTACTTTCACAAGTTATTATGTCTTGTGACTGGGACTGTAGCAGCATCATTTTTTTTGGTCTTGTTTTTATGACATTCAAAAGTGCCTGTAATGGTCTAATTGAAATAAATAATTTGAGTTTGAGTTTGAGCTCACCGTCATAACTGATAGCTTAGTGGTGGTCTCAAGTTCAAACCTAAATCACGCATCTCTCATTTGTTTGTCTGCTTTGTTGAAGGAAAACGCTGTGAGGAAATCCTCATGACTGTATTAGTGTGTTTTTCTTTTATTTGTGTTCAGTTTAGCAAATTGCAGAGCACCTAGTCCCTTTTTTTAGGGGTGGAAAATCATCAAATAACTTCCTCCGCTCGGGGGGGGGGGAGCTTCAGACTAGTACTGATTAAAACCCACCCATATTCCTTCTATTGCTCTTTACATTTCGGGGCCGCGGTATCTCTTTCGAACAACCCGCAACCCCGGCAGGCCCCTCTACTTTGCTGACATCTCTCTGAGGCGCGCGTGAAACACTAACGCGCCGTCGACACGGCCTGTCATCAATAGATGGACGGACGGTGAGTTATCCATTGCTCACCGTCCACAGGCCCGCATCTGACGCTGTCCCTGACGCTGGTTTTCAACTGGACCTGAGATGTGATCTGACGCGAATCTAGCTTTCTACATACTTACTAATAAAACACTTCATCAACAGCAAAAACATTAACTGATACCAACAAATCACTTCTGTGAACACGTTGTCAACAACTCGATATCAACTACGTAGCCTATACCTATACCTACTCTGTTATCTTGTGAATTGCGTGACGTAGGGCCAAGCCCCCCGCTTATCAGTACACATGTACTCATGTACGTACGTTTGACACGTTATATTAACGTGGTTTATTAATAACTGTGTGTTAAATTTTGTTTAGCTGTTCGTTTGAATGGTTTTATCTAAATGAAGTTTTTAGAAATACGTGACTTGTCATTTCACGGTAAGATGAGTGATTTGTTCATTGTCATCTTTTTAGGATTGCGTGCCTCAAAAGGAAAAAAAAATATGTCAACGCAGCGCAGTCAAAAGATTTAGTTTATTTATTTACTATCAATAATAGCAACATACAGATACATCTAGGATGCTATAATTCACAAAATAACACAACATAAAAAACACGTTTTTTAATGAAAAAAAATACAAGAAAAAGAAATAAGAAGTGGCCGTTCATATCTCAAGTTTATATCCGTCTCGCACTTGGCTGCTTTTTTTTCTATTTAAACAATGATTATTGTCTGTAGTAAATAAAGGGTGTAACATTAAACGCAAGAAATCTCGTGAGGTGTATGAGACCATAAACTAAAGAACTTTAGAACTTTACAAAAAGCAATACTTCCTTCGGTGAAGTAAAACATCCTGAAGACACCAGGGTGCTTAATAGAAATTTCTAGACGGCATTTCAAGCCAAGTTAGAGGCCTATGGGCAGCATAAAACTCTGACACCAGATTAGGTCCCTAACCAGACGAAAAAGAATGACACATCAGTGGTACTGAAACCAGTATTTGCTGGCCTCATAGTTTGTAAAAACTCCTTACTAAGCCAGGTCACCAAAACTACCAAGAATGAAGGGAATCACCCAGTATTCTGATGCAATGAAAACAAATATTACTCTGACTATGTATTTATCAGTAGAGGAAAGAAACCAGAGATAACAAAATCACACTATTTGTACGTTTGTCGTGTTGTTTACATTTAGAGATATTTTAGTCAGTGTGAAGTTATTTTTATCTATACAGTATGTTAGTTTAAACGAGGGACGTATTCAAACCCACAATAGTGCATACTTACATGATACTAAAAAAAATTTGAACAAAAAAAAAAACACTAATAAATAAAAGACAGAGCCATACCAAAAATTTCGCATAAGTCTCGCAACGTGTATATACCCTTGCGCTAGCGATTCAATACTATCGCAGAACATGTGTGCATGTCAATGACCTTTAGGTATAATCCATTTTCCCTTCATACTTGAAACCTGGCTTAGGACGCCTTTTCGGTAAATCGGCGCGTAGGTATTTTGCCGCGTGATTTACTTCACTGTTTACAAGTTTACTTCTCTCGCGCTCAGTGTTCATGAATACTTAATGTATTTTATTGGACAATTACGTCAGAAATTAAGGTTATATGTTTTTTACATATTTGGGACGAGAATCGAATAGGTACTGAATACCTTCCCTCAATAAGTCCCTCGTTTAACCTAACACTCTGTATATATTAAGGAGAAAATCACTAAGTCACTCATCACGAAATCTCAGAAACAGTGAGTACCTATTAGGAATCTGAAATTTTGCATAAAGGACCTTTTACGTAAGTGCGTTCGTGTTCCACGCGCACCCGAAAGAGATGTCAGCAAAGCAGAGGAGTTTTGGGTTGATCGAAAAAGATACCGTGGCCCCAGAATACAAATGGAAAAAGAAGGAACATAGATGGATATGATAGATGGATGGATGTAAGAGCCGGACACTCCTCCCCCGCCCCGCTCAGCCCAGAACGGGAGAAGTAATTTGATGATTATAACGTCCGAAAAAAGGACGTGAAACAGGGTGGCAAAGTTTGTATGGCAGCACGCGATTCCTTGGCCCTTGGACTATATAACATCACGCTATGACTCTAAGGAGCTTGCAAGCGGGTGAAACCGCAGGAAACGACTCATACTGAAATATAAACTTTGAATTGACTCAGTACAGTTAAAAATAAGCGACTAGTAGTAATGCACGCATTATAGTTGTTGATAAGGTGGCTCTTATCATAGAGGTAAGTACTTACAATTCCCTCTTACGTGAAGAGTGAAGAATAAATGACCGTGAACTAGTTCTTATCTGTCATGTGAATTTGGAGATCGGGAAAGCAATTAAACTAGAAATTGAATCTTAAATGTTAAATGTGTATATTTTATTAAAGATTTATTTTGTAGTAAGGTAGTAGGCTGTTATAACAGTAGTTTACACTCGTATAAACTACAACCTGCATTACTTTATATGTAAAAATAATCGTACGCCTTGCAAGGCAGCACATAGTGAAACATTTTTTTTTTATTTTAACTCCATGTATACCTATTAACATACTTTTACCTATGTGAAACGAATAAACCTAGTTGAATTTTTGAATTTGAATCTCTAGTTTAATTGCTTTCTCGATAGTAACTCGGCGCAATATGGCGCAAAGTGAAGAAAGTGGTGAGGTTTGGCCAGGAGTGGGACACATCAGGGAGTCTACAAAGCAAACACTTCGTAAAACGTCTGGATTTTCGTCGCAAAGTAAGCCGTATCTGTACATGCCACTAGCCAAAAAAAAATACCGTGTATAGTTCAATACATAAAGTAAAGACTTAAACAAAATCAGTTTACAAAATTGGTCTGGTACTAAGAAAAAAAAAATGTTTAAAAATACCAAGAAAAAACTTTTTTCGTCTCGAAATTCTCAATTTTGCGACAGCCATCGTATTTTTTATATCTATAACAAAGGAAATTGTATAGACTAAAGAGATATCTAAAATTTTACAAACACGGAGCTGTATTTTTTTATATTGAATAAAAACTGCAAAATGACCTACATTTTGGCGGACATGATATTCAAATAAAATCAAACACAGAAATATTTTCGACCTTATTTCTATTCTTTCGATGCAATACTGTCGTGTACTTGTGTCAGACCATGCCTAGTATGCAGCTAGCCTCACTTCCGCGAATACCTAAAGATTAGCTTCTTGCCGCGCCTTAAACAAAATCAACAATAGTTTAGTAATATAAATTATGTTACCATTCGTAAAATGGTCACAAAGTGATAATTCACAATATTAACTGCGTCTTTGACCATTTTAGGAATTTCAACGTAATTCATACTATTATTATGATTTCACGGCATGGTTGGCGCAGCGGCTGAACGATTGACTTCTGCGCTGCGTGTCGCGAGTTCGATTCCTGCAAGGAACAAATATTTGTATGACCTACAAATAGTTGTTTCGGGTCTGGCTGTTTGTGTTTGTAAGTTTAAATGTTTGTAAAGTCACCCACAATACAGGAGAAATTCCTAGTGTTGGGCAACGTTTTTTAAAAAGAAGAAGATTCTGCTGGAGTGGCCATTTAAGACATCCAGGCTAACAAAATATCTAGGAGTTTGGAATCAGTGCCACATCTCCACTACGGAAAGCAAGTAAAACCAATCCTATGTCTGATCTCTCCGCGGTCGTGACAAGAAGAGTTGCACCTGTATTGCACCATACATTTTGCAAAATATTTTTTTTTCCCCAATCTCTCTCTCTCTCTCTCTCTCTTTAATAAGAGAAAGACATACAGGTACTGTACCGATCTGTTTACATATAAACTACTCAAAACAAAGCAAGGCCCACCATCATTTATTACAATTTTCTGCATTAGAATTACCTTAGAGGTAATGAGTAACAAAGTGAAGCATTTAGTTGTGTAGTTGAAATGTTTATGAGTTATTATAAATGTTGCCAGCGACAATTTATGCGTTTTTTTTTAAGTGGGTCGATAGAACAGTGAAGTGCTTGAAAAAACACAGAATGCACAAATTTTGTGACTTAATGTTCTCAGTTTTGTAGCTGGACGTTGATTACTTGAACTGTTTTGTTTGATCTGTACTAATCGTGGTTGCTATGGCTAATTTTTGACGTCATATGGACCTGAAAACTGCAGCAAAAGCAGCTGCCCTGATTCAGCAAGGAGAGTCCCAGAGATCAGTAGCAATACGTGTCGCAGTGTTGCAATGAGCAATCAAAAACGTGAGGAAGCCCTACCAGTAAACTGGGACTGTAACTAGGAGACCTGGGATAGGTAAAACTAGGGCCAAAACTGCACATGAAGACTGTTGTATCAGTTTTACTGAACGTCGGGAGCAAAGCGTAAAAATCCCGGGCCTTACATACCCGACTGGTACACGAGTCAGTGATAAAATCGACTCCTCGAACGGTTCGCTCGGGAACATTTGGACTGGACTATGGACCTATCCTTTACCCGACCTCGTCAAGTGTTGCTTAACCCTAGCCATCCTTTACCCGACCTCGTCAAGTGTTGCTTTGAGTTAGGTGTCGCTTAGTGTTATGAAAACGGTCATAATGCATTGAGTTAGGTGTCACTTAGTGTTTGTGAAAACGGTCACAAGGCCTTGTTTTAATTGTCGCTTAGTGTTGGTGAAAACGATACTTAGGAATTGTTATTTCCTTTTCACAAAGAGGGGGTGCTGGTTTTGCTTTTATGCAAGATAATGCCCGTCTTATCCTAAAATAGTTATCTAATCCCTAGTCTAAGCACATGTATTAATAAAAACTAATTAAGCATGAATACTTTTTTAATAACAGCCTAAAGACATAGTGGGTCCTATTTGTTTTGAGAAGTTTATATTTATTTCTAGGTGTCTCCTCTCTCACAATATCATACGCCTCTTTTTAGTTCAAAGTTCAAACACTATCGCTACGGCGGCGGCGCGGCGCTAAGTCAAACATATTGTAATGTTGTTGATATGTCATTAGTATGAGTGAGATATTACTATTAATAGCTATCCTTTTCCCACACAGCAACCGCCCTTTTTAGAGTTCCGTAACCGTGACGACACGGTTGGCGCAGTGGCTGAATGATCGACTGCTGCGCTGTGTGTCGCGGGTTCGATCCCCGCACGGAACAAATATTTATATAGGCTACAGATAGTTGTTCCGGCTCTATTTTTGTGAGTTTAAATATTTTTAAACGCACCCACGATACAGGAGAAATTCCTAGTGCGAGGCAACTTTTAGTAAAACTGGATATTATGACTAAGACTCCGCTGTGCGTCCGTGTGTCTGTCTGCCACCAGGCTGCATCTTCTGAGAAGCCGTGAAAGTTAGACAGTTGAAAAATTTCAAAGCTGATGTATTTCTGTATACCAACAACAAACACTTAACCTCTCAAGGACCGCCATTATTTACGTCAACTATCCGTCAAGCACCGCCGGGCGGGCTCTTATCGTAAGCGTAATCTGATTTTAAGACTTATCTTTACAACAAATATAGTTTTAAATCGGTCGGGGTTTGGTGGCACAAATTTGTGCCAGCGGGGCTCAACGGTAATACTTGTTTACTGGCACGTTTTTGTGCCGCTGGGGCTCTAGAGGTTAAAAACAGAATAAAATAAATGTTTAAAGGGGCTGCTATACGGGGTTGCGGGTTGTGTTCGAAAGAGAAACCGAAACTATGGAACATGGGTGGGTTTTAATCAGTAAAAGACTGACACTCCCTTCCGCTCCGCCCAGAGCGGAAGAAGTAAGTTGGTGATGATTTGTATCTTCACCTGAACAGGTTTTCCTTTCTTCCGCTAACCAGTTGATTCGTTTAAATCGCAAGTTAATATGTCTCTTGACCGACAAGAGGCTCATGCCATCCATCTCTGTCGTCAGGACAAGATTGTAGAAAAAAATAACCCATTTAAAAAAAAACTTTCTGTGACGAGTGCAAGTCGGATTGGCGCACGGAGGGTTCCGTAAATACTTGCGACTTAACTATCTTACCTATCTTTTAACGGTGAAAACTTTAAGGGGTTGTTTTGACCACAGTTTTGAGTATACAGTTTCAATTTCATATTGATATCTCTAGGCGTTACTGAGAAAAAGCGGTCTAGACAGACATACAGACAGAGGGACAAAGTAATCCTATAAGGGTTCCATTATCTTTCCTTTTAAGTTACGGACCTCTAAAAAGATCACTCAAAAAAAAGCTCTTACCATACCATTTTAATAAAAACAAAAAAAGATTATATCAGCTTATAAACTTCGTGGTGAAGCTTATGACCTTCAAAATCTTCAGGGTCCAAAGCAAGCAAGTAGCACATCGTAGTTTCTCCCAAACATTCCTTTTAGGAAAAAGGTGTGAATTAATATCATATAATAAATAATTCTCGTTATGTGAATACGTCACTGGTCTATTTATTGAAGTATCATCTCCCCGCTCCCCAAGTGGATCGGCAGAGGTCAGCAGGTTATCTTTGTGGGTTAATAAATGGGAACTGGCATTAAATTAGGAAACAACATTGACATCATACTGGGGTAATTTGTTAGTAGAAGATTTATACAAGTTAAGAATTGGTTTGGGCGATCTTCAGGTGACCTTGTTGTTGCTGGTCGATGCGTAAACGCTTTTTAACCGACTTCCAAAAAGGAGGAGTTCTCAATTCGTCGGAATCTTTTTTTTATGTATGTTCACCTATTACTCAAAGACGCCTGGACCGATTTGCAAAATTCTTTATTTGTTTGTTAGGGTATACTTCCCAGATAGCTTTCCAGATCCTATATCAATTTTATTTATATTGACTACCTATGCAATATAAATAAAATTAATGAGTTATCGTCTGTACATTTTTTTCTCTATGTCCATATAGAGGATCTGCTAATGGTTTAGTAACAATGAAAAATGAATACTCGATAAAAATTACGTTACATAACTTTTTTTATTTTTTTAAATCATGATATGAAAAACGTTTTTGTCAAAAATAAAACAGACTTTCAAAAAAAAAAATCGTTTGCAAAAAAGTCAACAAAAGTCACCGATTTCCGAAAGTAAAGTTATATCATTATTTTCCACTTCTTGTTTTTTATTTTGGAAGTCGGTTTTTTTACCAAAAAGTTTTTTATAAGCTGAATGATGTCGTTCCAACCAATTGAGAAAACGAATTAGTGATGATATTTAGTTCGGCAAAACGTCACGCCTGTTATCTGAAGAGGTTACGCAAAGGTGAACCTAGTGTGACACTCCCCCCCGCTTAAAATATAAATAAATATCTTGGGACAACTCACACACGGCTATCTGATCCCAAGCTAAGCAGAGCTTGTGTTATGGTAACCAGACAACTGATATACATACTTATATAATTTATAAATACATACATATTATAGATAAATCACACCCAGACACAGAACAAACAATCATGCTCATCACACAAAGTTTGTCCTGGGTGGGAATCGAACCCACGACCTCCGGCTCAGCAGTCAGGGCCACTAACTACTAGACCAACAGGCCCGTCATCTCTGTCAGAGCGGGGAAGTTATTTGATGATTTCCCACCCCAAAAAGAAAAAGGTGTACCTAGTACACCTATATTTCGACAGTTATGTTTAAGACTCATGTAATATGAGACGAGCCTATAATCAAGAACCGGCCATGAATTGATTATCAATTTGACACAGGGTGATAACGAGCTGATGATGCTTAAATATCTGCTTATTCATTTTTTTTCTATACTTCTTCTTATTTAAATACTAGCTTTTGCCCGCGACGTCGCTCGCGTTAAATTCGGGGTAACACAGTACCCCTTTCCTGATTTGCAGGTACCTGCTACCTGTAGTTTTTGCCCTTGCGCCTTATTTATTGTAAAAGTAAAGCTAAGTTTTCCTTTTTCTTCCTTCGTTCTCCCTCATTTCTCAATTTTTAGCCTATATCCGTCTCCAGGGTCTCAACTATCTCTGTACCAAAATTCATCAAAATCGGTTTAGCCATTTAGGCGTGAAGACGTAACAAACAAACTCACTTTCGCTTTTATAATATAATATTAGTAAAAATAGTTTACATTTTTAAATATTTCTTAATACAAACAAAAAGCATTTAAAAATGTAAAAAATAATAGCCCACCGATATCAGGAACATGATCCAAGCTACCGGCGGTCAGGGCTCCAGAGAAAGGAACCTCTTAACAATACGAGCCGTGTCCAAGAGGACCGCTTTCTGTATCTAGCCGGCTATACATCTTTATTATTAGTTATCTTAGTAGTCACTCCCTGTTTACCATTTGACCGTTAGATAAACATTTCTATCAAATCATGCCGCCATTCATAAACATTGTGATTTTTTATCTGTTACGTCAGTCTCATCATCTCATCATCTGCCTAGCCTTTTAACTATGTTGGGGTCGGCTTTTCGGCGGTGTTTTACATGGAGCGACTGCCTATCTGACCTCCACAACCCAGTTAGTACTGGGTAATACGATACCCCTTGATAAGACTGGCTGTCAGACTTTCAGAACACTGACTACCTGTTACGACTTTCAAAGATCTACAAATGAGAGCTGGGACCAACGGCTTAACGTGCTTTCCGATGCACGGAGGAAATTCGGTATGTAACGGGTGGTTAGCCATCCACAGACCAACCTAGGCAAGCCCGGCTTAACCTATAGATCGACCCGAGCCGCTGCTATTATTTAGCCACGAGCTCCTCCGCGTCCATGTTACGTCAGTCTATTAGTGGGGAAATATGAATCAATCCTACTAATATGCTCCTCCTCCTTACTTTATAAATGCTAATGTTCGTGAGGATGGATAGATGTATGGATATTTGTTACTGTTTCACCTCAAAACGGCTGAACGGATCTTGATGAAATTTGGCACAGAGGTAGGTTATAGTCTGGAATAACACATAGGATATTTTTTTTTCGATATCACGCGGGCGAAGCCGCGGGCACCAGCTAGTTTCTTGTAACGTCTTTAAATGAGGATCTCGTTGTTAAAATGATATACAGAATTCCTGACAGTTTTCGGCTAGGGCAGCTGATCTCAGCGCAGATTAGCCAGCGCGGGAGATATTATAGTGAACAAGTGTATGCGCAGGCACAAATGGATTCTCTGTTCCCTCACTCCCATAGTCTGGCGCAGGCACAGGCGCCTCCATTTAGCCATTGGTCCTAGCTGCCATTTGTAGATCTTTAACAGTTGTTACAGATATTGAGTGTCCCGAAAATCTGACAACCAGTTTTACCAAGAGGTATCGGTGGTCAGTCAGTCGCTTCATGAAAAATACTGGTATTCAGCTGTATCTGGTTAGACCGGAAGCCGACCCCAGCAAAGTTAGGAAAAGGCTAAGCAGATGATGATGATCTTTGCAATACACATGACCAAACGAAGGTGACAACTGAGATAACAAAGATTAAAGAAGAATGGATGGAGAATAACGATAAATATCTTTTACATACTGCAATTTCTTATGCAGAGGTGTACCTAACATCAAACAACATCGCTTTTGCGTTTTTTTTACCATTTTCCGTATGCAGATAGTATTTGAGTTACAATTTCACTTACTGCGCTTTTACTCATCGCCAATATGGTGTTCACTAAAACACTTGTTTGGCTTTGGTGGTTTCGATGTATTTTAAAACACTTAATGAACAGTAAGGGCTGAAACTGCGTTAAACGGGCACCCGCGACAGACACCCGCCGCGTGTCTGCAATCGTGGGTTCTGTGGGTATATGAAGGACCTCATATGACAAAGCGACACTGCAGTTTCACAATTACTCTTTCTCTGTCGAAATACATTTTCACAAGCTTTTCATCAAGCGTTATTAACTGAACAAGCCCGCGCGTGTTACCGCTGGCGGGCCCCGCGCGTGTCCCCGCGTCGGTTCACGTTTGTATGAAACCGCGCGGGTGTCCGTTTAACGCGGTTTCAACCCTAAGCAGTGTGCAATTCACCCAGGAGGTCTATTTTAGGACTGTGCGGACGTAGCCGTCGAGTTGCTTGCTACGTTTATTTGTACACATCACACATACATTTCTTTTTACAGTTCCCTCTGAATTTTATGGCAAAACTCACGTGTCCGTATGTATGAACTGTCATTTATTAAGTTCAGCATAACAACAACGTGAGTAAACACGTTTAGCGTGTGCAACTATTGCGCGTGTTATGTGGTGTCGACTAGACAACATAAACAACATATTAACAAGGTTTTATGAGTTTTGATTCTTTAGTTTAGTTTGTTGTAGTTACTTATCTGTGGAGTTTCTTATTAAAAGGAGGATATTCTCTTTTGTTACGCGAGTTGTCCATCAAATTGTCCGCTGTTATTCTAAATTATTTTTTTATAATCGAATGAGTATACTCCCAAAGAGTTATCTTATTAATTATATCTATATTGCTTTGGTAGTTTATGAGTTAACGTCTACAATACAATATTTTTCATCTAATGTTTGTGAAAATATTAAACTCACATACACAAACAGCCAGACCCGAAACAACTACTTGTAGGTCATACAAATATTTGTTCCGTGCGGGGATCGAATCTGCGACACGCATCGCAGCAGTCCTCCGGACATTCACTGCACCAACCATGCCGTCAATTGTTATAAAGTTATTTCAAATAATCACACCGTAGTAATTACTAAAGTAAAGCATGTTCGATGAGCTCACAACTCATCGAACAATATTGATGGGATAAATGCGTACCACGTTATTTCGTACGACTAAATAAATATTTTGTAACGTAGAACGATTAGTCATTATCACATCACAGCTGGCCGTGGTTTCGATGTCAATGGACCAATATCGCGTAATATTGCTCATTTGTAGCTAAACAATCGTTATTTAAACATCGTTTTAAGCTTTCACAGAAAGAAAGTAAAAAAGTAATTTTATTTGGCACATGCCACAAGTGTACATAACAATAAACAAAGAAAGTAAATAATAAAACTTAAATCATCATCATCATTTTCCTGCCCTTGTCCCATTCTATTTGGGGTCGGCGCAACACGTTTTCTTCTTCCATTCTCCCCTATCAGACGTCACGTCATCATTCACTCCTTTCTCCTTCATATCATTCCTTACACAATCCATCCATCTATTATTATTAATATTAAATAATAAAACTTAAATCTAAACACAAAATGGAGAATTCATGGTTAACCTTCCGTGATTTGTTATATTCGTGAGCTCCCGGAAATACTAAATCAAGAAAGATATCCCGTACGTAAGTGATAGTTTAATTATACGTAATTTGGATCGAATTATTGATTTGAGAGCAAAAGGAATAAATGATAATATGGTGATGGTTGATAGAGAGAAAAGAAGAAAAAACATGTTTTGCGCGACACCGAGTACCTACATAGGCCAAAAGAAAGATGATGATTTTACAAGGTCATCTATTAAATGATAAATGATGTTTATTTTGCAAGTAGGTTTTCACAAACACTTTTACACGTCTTTTTTTTAAAACTAGATGAGGCCGGTGTTTCGTACCCGACTACTCTGAGAAGAAACAGCCGAAACAAACTCAGAGGTCATAGTCTCTTTTAAAGTCCAGACAAAAAATCTTGGTCAACTTACATGAGGACTATGCAGATTAGTGTCTGAAGTGGTCTTTTTAAGAAAGCACCACACAGATTGAGTAGACCTGTCCAGTCAGTGCAAGCATTTGTCAGTTATCGTGTAGCTCGACTCATAGTATTGTCCTTGAACATGTGCTTGCTCATACACACACTCACATACGCACACACATACACACGCGCGCACACACCATTACTAAACATTACAATTCTTTTATTTTCATTAGGTATTATTTTCTCATTTTATTTTTTATATTATTTTACTAAGTTATTGTAACAACAACCACTGTTTCCTAATTCTGTCAACATAAAACTTGATATCCGAAAAAAACATAACAAATAATTGTAGCCCTCCGGTATCGGGAACAGGGTCCAAGCTACCGGCGGTCAGGGCTCCAGAGAAAGAAACCTAACAATACGAGCCATGTCCGAGAGTAATACTTTCTATATCAAGCCCTTGATCCAGCTGCCAACAAAAGCCTCCTTAGGTATTGGTCGAGGCTTTTGGCAATTAAGCCATTGGCAAATACGACTATCGGCTATTGATTGGTGAGTCCACATCCCACATGTCGACAACCTTGCGAGCCAAGTCAATATACTTTATTTGCTTAATATTCTTATTTTAACTAAAAATTCGGAGACATTTGTGACATCAACCAATCCGCACTGGGCTGGGTGGATGACTCCCTACTAGAGATCGCCGCCTCCGATCGCTTCTACGAGGACGTGGCGGATTTCAGACGAAATGTTATATTTATTATTATAATGACCAACGACAATTCTACGGATACGATACAAATCTTGGTTTATTCCACTATCAACAGGCTTGTTTACAACAATCTATTTGTTTACGCATTTCCACAATACATAGCTTGCTTATAATTTACTCTCGACAATGGAAGCTGTTTAATAATTAGAAGTTTTATCTTATCCTGTATATCGATATCTATCTCTTCGATTGTTATCGTTTATTTAATTTGTGGTTTGTATCTATGTGTTAATTGTTCTTCTAATTGCTTTATACGTTTGTCTTGATAATAATTGAGTATTGTCTCGTGATTTGATTGTAGTGGTCAGATGAGTGTTGATTTATGGAATACTTGGGTATATGTATCACTAGTTGCGCCCCCGGTGCTACCTGAGTTGAAAACCCATATTCGTTTGAATTTTTGGATCATCCTACGGAAAAACCGCATTTTGCTGTAATGAAAAGTAACCTATATGTTAATTTAGGATATAAGCAATTTTGTTACGAAATTTCATTCAATTCCGTTAAGCCGATTGAGCTGAATGAGTAACAAACATAGTGCAACATGCAAACTTTTTTTATAACATCATGCATTTAAAATTTCATAAACATCGGTCTAGCAATTTCGGAGGAGAAGAAAAAAGATACCTAATGTGATAATTAGCTGGTTATACTTTACTTGGTGACTTGGTGACCTTGAATACACCTAGGAAGGCTCTCCTAATCAAAAATCAGCAAAGAGACACGTCCTGGATTCGGTACCCGGGTCGGGCATTTTGTTTTTTTAATTAGGAATTTCTCATTACCAGCTAAGAGTCTAAATTTGTGCCCGGTCAATGGCAATAGAAAGAAAGAAACAACACAAATTGTTTTTTTTTCAGCATTTTCAAAAAAAAATACAGAAAGACATTAAAATTAAACTAAATAAAATGATAAACGTCAAAAGGGCCTCAGCTCAGCATAATGCCAGATAGCAACAGAAGGCCGCCACCTCCGGGGTTGCGGGTTGTTCGAAAGAGATACCGCGGCCCCGGAACGTAAAGTGCAACAGAAGGAACATGGGTGGGTTTTAGTCAGTAAAAGTCTGACTTGCCCCCCCGCTCCGCCCAGAGCGGGGGAAGTCATTAGATGATGTCACACCCGAAAAAAAAAAAGGCCGCCACCTGACGCTGATTTTCAGCTGCAGCCCACGAGTGCCATACGCTTGAAAACATAAACAAACACGTTGGTATAAAACATTCTGTACAAAAGCCAACTGAAACAAAAATGTTACGACTCTTAATTATAAAACAAAGACAAAAGATTTAAGTGTTCCATTAATAACAAATAACCAACGTATATAAGTGATAGATATCAATGGGCTCGTCCGCTAATACATGGTAATGCTTACTAATATTATAAAAGCGAAAGTGAGTTTGTTTGTTACGTCTTCACGCCTTAATGTCTAAACCGATTTTGATGAATTTTAGTACAGAGATAGTTGAGACCCTGGAGACGGACAAAGCCAATTTTTTTAATGAGAAATGAGGGAGAAAGAGGGATGAAAAGGGAAAACTTAGCATTGCTATTACAATCAATAAGGCGCAAGGGCAAAAACTACAGGTACCTGCAAATCAGGAAAGGGGAACTGTGTTACCCCGAATTTAACGCGAGCGAAGCTGTGGGCAAAAGCTAGTTATTAACATAAAGGGCAAAATATGGGTGTACTTTTAGATAGGAATATTCCTCTGCTTATACCATTGGGGATTACCGGTTACTATATAAACGTACTATACATCTTTTTTGATTTTTTTTGCGAATGGGTAATTATCAAATATCTTACCCGCTCTGGGTGGACCGGGGGGAGTGTCAAACTTGTACTGACCACAAAACCACTCATGTTCCTTCTTTTGCAATTTATGTTCCGGGACGCTATATCTTTCGAACAATCCGCAACCCCGGCAGGTGGTGGCCCCAGCAGACCCTGCTTTGCCGACATGTCTTTGAGGCGCGCGTGGAACACGAGCAGGTTGTCGACACGGCTTGCCGGCAATAGACGGACGGACGGTGAGCTACCCATTGCTCGCCGTCTATACTTGGTTTTGATATAGTACCTATCAGCCCGATAAAAGTTAATAAGTAATGATCATCCTTATCTTCTTCCAGCCCCTGTTTCAAGTTACTCAGCGTAGGCGCAACATCTTTAAATTATTCTACCATCCCTTATCAGCTGTCACTTAATCCCTTTGGTATTATTTATTTAATTAATCTTTTCTTCTGTATTCTTGGTATCTGTATTCTTGGTAGCGTGAACAATAATTAAAGAAAAATGGTATTGTGCACAGTAAAATGGAACAAGGGCAGAAAGATAACATCGAGTACTGGATGACCACTTTAATTGCGCAGTGCAAGGTAGCGCTGTTTGACAAGAAAAAATGCAGCAATAAATCAAACTTGGTACTTGGTACGTTTATTTTTAGTTCCGCGTTTTCCCGTCTGCAGAAATAAGTTGGTTGAAGTTTAGGTACCTATTCGCCCGACATCTGCCTACAGGTATAGAATTTAAGTACGAATACATTTTTTCTAGCTTATGGGTGGCAAAATTCATCGATTGATTCTTTCCCACGTACAGACGCCTGCACACCAAGCTATCTGTCAGATTTCTTTGATAGATTTTCGACTTTATTTCTAAAGTATTAGGTTCAAGGTTCATTGGGAAAAATTGACAGTTTCGGGTAGCTTGATGTGCAGGCGTCTGTACATTCGGAAAGCTGTTAGTCCAGTTGGATACAGATAGTCTGTTGTGCCGATTCTGATGGACCACCGCATTAAACTAGACTAATAACAAAATAAAAATTAACTAATCTCATCTTATTTATTCCACACTATTTTAGTCACGAGTTGTGATAACCACTATTTTTGGTGAAAAACGTCAATTTCAGAATAGCGAGATTCCCATTTTTTGTAAACTGAATAACTCAACTAACATTGTTGCTGTCAAAAAAATAAAACAAAATATGGATGTGTCATTTTAATCAGTTTCAAAAAAGGAAACGTCGTTTGCCAGGAATAAACAACATTTTAGTAACATTTAGATTAGTTTTAGTTTAGCTTGTGACAAAATAATCGTCAGCAGTTTCCGGAAAGTCTGACAAGCAGTCTTACCAAGGGTATCGATCGCTCTTCCCAGGACTAACTGGGATATTGAGATCAAATTGGTGACCGCTCCAATTAGACTGGAAGCCGACCCCAACATAGTTGGGACAAGGCTTAGCAGATGATGAACTTATTTTTTTTTTAAATAAAAACGTTGCCCCACATCAGGAATGTCTCCTGTATCGTGGGTGCATTTACAAAAATTTAAACTCACATACACAAACAGCCTGACCCGAAACGACTATCTGCAGGCCATACAAATATTTGTTCCGTGTGGGAATCGAACCCGCGACACGCAGCGAAGCAGTCGATCCCTCAGCCACTTCCTCTTCTTCTATCCCTTGCACTTATTTTGCTCATCCAAACGATTACCTAATGGAATCGGTCTCCGTAGCGGGATCCATCGATCATATCAAGCATGCACTGCATTTCTGCATTCCTGGTATTCTCCAATTAATATGGAAATCTCCGAGATGAGCATATTATAGTCTATTAATCGTTACTAATGAAGTGTCTTGGTTTATTCCGATATAACAGTAAGCTATTCTGCTACGAAGTATAATTATCACCATATATTATTCATCAGTGAATATAGAGTTGGACAGCTTATAAACTGTGCGTCAATTTATTTGAAATTGTGCTTTGATGAATTGCGGCTGGTTGATTTTGTATCGAAATCCATTTAATTTAGTTTAAGTTAGGTAACAAAGTAACGTCAGTTTTGGAAATAAAATTAAATCCTATTACTCATTTGTTTACAAAAGCCACGTGTGGCAAATGATAAGGAACTAGGCTTTTGCCCGGCTTTGCTCACGTTAAATTCGGGGTAACACAGTTCATCTTTCCTGATTTGCAGGTACCTGCTACCTGTAGTTTTTGCCCTTACGCCTTATTTAATGTAAAGCTAAGTTTTCCCTTTTCTTCCTCATTTCTCACTGTTTAAAAAAAAGAGCCTATGCCCGTCGCCAGGGACCCAACTATCTCTGTACCAAAATTCATCAAAATCGGTTTAGCCATTTAGGCGTGAAGACGTAACAAACAAACTCACCTTCGCTTTTATAATATTAGTAAGGATTTCACGAAGAGGTTGTAAATATGTGATAATTTTGTTTTTCAATTTGTATTCATAGGTTGTCACGGGGTTGCGGGTTTTTTGAGAGAGAAGTCAAAGGCATTTAATAATTTCCCATCCGCAAAAAAGGTGTGATATAAACGTCCTTGAAAAGTCCTGGTTATCTCACAAATGCTTTTGGCACAACACATCTATTCTATTAGATTTTAGTCAAAGCCTGACAACAGGTCTTTGGAGAATTTGAGGTTTTTCCACTCCTGTTTACCACGGAACCACGGCAAAGAATAACCTGAACACAACCCACACCACATTACGATTAGATTCCTAAACCGTATTTTAATAATAATGACTAAGGCAGCATAAACATAAGCAAGTCAACGTAAACACGTTATCTACATTTTTACAGTTGAATGGATTCGAATAGCTGACGCTGACGTCAGAACAGCTGGTGCGATGTATCTTCACACCTTGATGACGTCCTAGTACATAATGCTTATGTATAGCTGTTTGCATAGTTTAGGTAAATGCGTGATTATGTATTAACGTGGCTTATGAAAGGTTTTTGTGTAGCGGTTTTAATATCGTGATGGTTGATTGTTCCTGTATACTCGTGCCTAAATAATAATAACCGCGCGGGTCAAATTTTGAGAAAAAAACGCGCTTATTAAGGTCGGTCTATAGATGGGTGGGTGATCATCCACTATACGCTAATAGAAGCCCTGGATTTGAAGATCTTTCACAGTAGTTACAAGTAGTCAGTGTCCCGAAAGTCTGACAATCAGTCTCATCAAGAGGTACCGTATAACCGAGTACTGGCAGGGTTGTGGAGATCAGATATACAGTCGCTCCATATAAAATGCTGGTATTCAGTTGCAACCAGTAAGACTGGAAGTAGTCGCCAATAAAGGCTAGGTAGATGATGAATTGATGATACTGCATGCCTTTTT
The DNA here is from genome assembly GCA_905475445.1 of Ochropleura plecta. Classification (NCBI taxonomy): domain Eukaryota; kingdom Metazoa; phylum Arthropoda; class Insecta; order Lepidoptera; family Noctuidae; genus Ochropleura; species Ochropleura plecta. Next base: position 11,411,864 of record FR997744.1, on the reverse strand, counting down.
ATCAAAGCCCTATGCACTGTATTCCTGATATCTGTAGGTAGATATAACGTAGTAAGAAGACATGATGCGTCATTCTCAAGAAATATGGTTTAACGGCAGGATAATAATTACGATAATCAGATATTTTTTTTCTGATTTTACAATACGGCTTTTCGTTTTTCAGTATGGAAAATAACCTTCATCAAAAATTTATAATGAGGTGTCAATGAATTGTGTTGAGCAGTGAATATTAAATATCTGCCTGTTATAAATTTTCCTGAAAAGTATACTTTATTTGTTTTTTTTTCTGGACGCTCTTTATGTCCTCCTGCCCTTGTCCCATTCTATTTGGGGTATGCGCAACAAGTTTTTTTCTTCCATTCTCCCATGTCAGACGTCATGGCATAATATACTCCTTTCTCATTCATATCATGTCTTACACAATCCATCCATCTTTTCTTTGGCCTTCCTCTCCCTCTCCATCCATCAACATTAAGATTTAGCACTCTTTTAGTCACATGTGCTTCGTCCCTTCCTTTCTTTTTTTCTGTAACAGGCGCAACTTTCAAACTTCCTCAAATATACTCTCCTTACTTTATCCACTCTTGTCACTCCATACATCCATCCGTCTTTCTACATCATTCTCACATATAATATGTATAGTATAGTCATCCGTGATCATGGTGTTTGCAACATCGCCGAAATATCGGAAACTCGATAAAAATAACAAACATGGTAAATAAGCCGTTTCAAGTGTTAATTATAATATTAGTAACCATGTCAGTTTAAAGGCTTATATATGTATAGTCTCGATATTAATGATGTAACAATGATTTTGTAAAAATAATATGATTCAAAAGAGTGCCCATGGAGTTTCTTGTCCATTCTTCTCCATAGAGAGCAATGAGCAATTACAGTCCATTCACAAGTTATTATGCCTTGTGACTGGGACTGTAGCTTCATCTTTTTGTTTCTTGATATTCAAGAGCCTGTAACGGTCTTATTGAAATAAATGATTTGAGTTTGAGTAGCTGATAACCGCGGGTCTTAAGACAAGCCCTTGTTTTATCTCTGACTAACCTATCTTTTGTTTTAAAATGACATAATTTAATGATAAACTCAAATTACTAACGGTTAAATACAATCTAACGTTTTAACAGAAGTTATTGCCTTATCGTTGCGTGACTTTTATTTCACACTAGCACTTTGCCCGCTACTTCGTCCGTATAGATTTAAAATTTATTTACTTTGATAAACAACATTTTTCAACATTCTATTTCAAGATTAGAAACGTGTTGTTTTTTGGGATATATTTCATTCTACGTGAAGGTGGCAAGTTTCTAGAATACTACGTCTTTCTGAACGATCGTGACGTAGTGCCCTTTTTAACTCCTTTCTAGCTTCTCTTTTTACTTAATTAGAAAAAAATAAGAAATTAAAGGTGAACCGCTTCCTGGTTTCTGGGACTCCCAAATATGACGGACTAGTTATTTTATGCATAAGATGTAGAGTGAAAATCTTACCCAAAACCATTCAGCCGGCAATGCAGGTAAAGGTCGACAGAACTTCGACATTTCTTATAATTTATACTAGCTGTGCCCAACGGTTTCACCCGCTGCAAAAGGAGCAGTCCTTTTCTGGAGAGGGGTTTGAAAAATAGATGTTGGCCTGCCCTATATGCACACAAAATTTCATACAAATTGGTCCAGCCGTTTTGGAGGAGTATGGGAACGAACATTGTGACACGAGGATTTTATATATTTGGAGATAATATATGTGGTTATAAATATCAACTGGGTTAAACATAATTATAATAATCATAATTGCTATAAACCAATTAATAGTATTACATCACTATAACGACTGATTTACCTCCGTAGTTTGTATCATGCCGATTGATGTTTGACACTTCATGCTGTACGCGTGACATTTGTTTAAATATGGCGCTCGCGGTAATGGCCGCGCGTTTGATACTAAGCGTGTGGTTTGCGGTTTGATAATTTGGTTTTGTGTATTTTAAGTGATAGTTAGTTTTTATGAATATAGATAAAGAATCGAACGACTGAAATTATTGTCGTGGTTTCAGTAAACTTTTGAAAATTGGGTTTTATCGCAAACCTTATCAAGTACAGGTTTTTAACCGACTTTAAAAAAAAGGAGGAGGTTCTCAATTCAACGGAATATTTTTTATGTATGTTCACCGATTACTCAAAGACGCCTGGACCGATTTGTGAAATTGTTTTTTTATTTGATGGGGTATACTTTCCAGGTGGTCCCATATCAATTTTATTTATATTGCTTAGGCAGTTTATGAGTTATCGTCTATAATACATATTTCTTTCTCTATGTCTTTATGGATAATCTGCTAATCTTTTAGTACCTAATAACAATGAAAAAATAATACTTGATAAAATTTATATGAAATACCATAACTAAAAATGCTGAAATAAAAAACATTTCTCTAAAAAATAAACCTGACTTCCAAAAAAAACAACAAAAAGTGGAAAATAACTTTACTTAAAAAAAAGTCAACGACATCAATAAAAGTCACCGACTATTATTTTTTACAAAAAAGTTTTTTCAATTCAAAAATCGCCCTGTTTTTGTCTACCGGAATAAAAAGTATAGGTAGGTAGTAGGTATAACCTAAATTATGCTAATATAATATATTAGCTCATTATCATATTATGATAATGAGCTATCTAAATACTAAAATCCAGCCAAATCCGTTTAGCTGTTTGAGCGTGGAGGAGTTACAAACTTACACACACACACGCTCAAACATTCACCTTTATAATGTTAATGTGATTGACACCACGGGCATATATCCTTAGATTTATTGAAAAAAATAACCTGACTTCCACAAAAAGTGGAAAATAATTTAAAATAACTGCTCTTTTATGTTTTTTACACCGCACATTCCATTACCTATTTATTGTTTCTAGAAAATTCTGTAAAATAATTAAAGAGTGACTCAACTTTGTGTCTTGTTTACATACAAGTATTTCTAAGTAAAATTATCTAATTATAGATATTGTATCTGTAAAAACCTTACGTTAATTATAAAAGGAAACCCACTTTTTATTGAATTTTAATGTATGAATAGATTTTGTTTGTCATTGTGTTTTCAATTTTGGGTTGGGATATCATCAAATAACTTCCCCCCGCTCTGGGCGGAGCGGGGGGGGGGAGAGTGTCAGACATTTTACTGACTAAAACCCACCCATGTTCCTTCTATTGCACTTTACGTTTCGGGGCCCCGGTATTAGAACAACCCCCAGCAGGCGGAGGCCCTGGCAAGCCCCTCTGCTTTGCTGACATATCTTAGAGGCGCGCGTGAAACACGAACGCGCCGTCGTCGCGGCCTGTCGTCAATAGACAGACGGACGGTGAGCTACCCATTGCTCACCGTCCACAAGCCCGCATCTACGGTGGCCGGGAGTCGTCTCGCGGCGCCCGACACCCGGGGCAAAATGGCCGCTCAAGCAGAATCATAATAGGTTAATATGTAATACTAGCTGCGTCCCGCGGCTTCGACCGCATGATGATAAAAAATACGTGTGGGACTCGGACTGCCGCGGTAAAGCTATTGCATAGCATTTTTTATCAACTTATGCAATAAATAAAAACAATCCAAATAAAATATTTAAAAAGTACTTCCAATGAAAAGAAGTCGCAAAAAGAAAACCAAGACCTTGGGTTTGATCCAGCGTAATGTCAAATGACAATCCGATTCTCTACCAAACACGCTATTAGAACATTAGAATCGAAATTGAAATAACTGACCGTATTGTGTGAACGACGTTAGACAAGCCACACCTCCGTGCCCATCGGAGTGGGGAGCGTCATGTTTTCTTTGTTACGGAATTTCTGGATTCGGTCCCCGCGCTCAAGGCCCGCGATGGAAGCTATGCAATAGCTTAAAAAGTATCCTATGTCTTATTCCATACTATAATCTACCTCTGTGCCAAATTTCATCAAAATCCGTTTAGTAGGTTTTTCGTGAAAGAGGATCAAACATACATCCATACTCACAAAGTTTCGCTTTTATAATATTAGTAGGATGAAATGTTACCATTCGTAAAATGGTCACATAGTGACAATTTGATAATATTAACTGCGTCTGTGACCATTTTTAGAATTTTAACCTCTGATTATTTTTTTTAAAAAAAGAACCTTTATGCCCACACTAGGAATTTCTCCTGTATCGTGGGTGCGTTCAACAAACATTTAATTTCACGTACACAAACAGATCCGGAACTACTGAACTACGAACTACTACCTGTAGGCCAAACAAATATTTATATTTTTCCGTGCGGGAATCGAAACCGCGACACGCAGCGCAACAGCCAATCGCTTAGCCACTGCGGCAACCGTGCCGCAATTATTACCTAATTACTACCAAAGCGGCCATTAGGTTTATAAATAATCTTTTTTTTTTTTAATACTAAGAATACTTGCGTTACCGCAACTCGCCTAGGGGGGAACACGCTTGCCTAGAGAATCCAGACTACTAGATGATAAATGATGTTTATTTTGCAAGAAGGTTTTCACAAACACTTTTACACGTTTTTTTTAAAAAACTAGCTGAAGCCGGTGTTTCGTACCCGACTACTCTGAGAAGAAAAGCCGAAACAAACTCAGAGGTCATAGTCATCATAGTCTCTTTTAAGGTCCTCATGCAGATTAGTGTTTGAAATGGTATTTTAAAAAAGCACCACACAAATTGAGTTGACTTATCCAGTCAGTGCAAGCATTTGTCAGTTATTTATTTATTTAAACTTCATGTACAATAGTGGTACATAGGCGGACTTAATGCCATTATTGTGCATGAAGTTTAAATAAATAAATAACTGTTGTTATTGTGTAGTTCGACTCATCATAACCCAAGGTTCGCACAATAAATGTGTTAAAAACTAACAATAACATTTAAGGGACGTACAGCTAAGGTGATAAGAAGTCTTTATGCATGTTCCTAGGTTATCAAATATAATACTAAACTTTTAGAGAAATACATATATTTGCTGCACAAACTCCGTGCGACAACCCTAAAATCAGCTGAGAGTTTTTTTACCTCCAAGTTTGTTGTGCTTTCCGAGGCACGGAAGAATCCCGGTATGTAACGGGTGGTCACCCATCCATAGAATGACCTAGGCAAGCGCGGCTTAACCTAAATATCGACCCAAACGGCTGCTATTATTTAGCCCTGAGCGAGGAGCTCAGGGCTAGGCGAGACTAAATTAATGTGAATTCATAATATAAAAACTAAATCACGTGTGATATAAATAAAAACTTTTAAATAACAACTATTAATAGAATTCTTAACATTTATCAAAACTAATTGGTTGAAGTAGAAAGCTGTTATGTCAGAAACCTTTTTGTATGTTAAAAAAAAGAAAAAAAAAGTTGATTGAACGATTACAAATCAGTGGAAAATTACACAAAAATATACCATACAAGGTTTTTAGTTGAGTTTTTCTGATATATAATTATGTAACTATATGCGGTAGATTTATTAATAAGTTGTTTTTTGTACTAAAATGGCTATGTAATAAAATATCATATTTTCTCGTTTATCTTGTGGACGCAATCGCGACTGCTAACTCCTGGGTACGATTCCCTGTACACGCAAATTATTGTTGGGATTTTCCATCAGAAATTTTTCAAAAAGCAGACACGGAAATTAAATTTGTTCCAGTTCCAGTTGATGCCAATAAGCTGGCTTCATATTAAATGGAACTTAAACATAACTTGCAAAAGGAGAGTGTACTATTAGATATATCTCTGTCTATTCTCTATAAAACTACAGGTAGCAGATACCTGTAAATCAGGAAAGGGGAACTGTGTTACCCCGAATTTAACGCGAGCGAAGCCGCGGGCAAAAGCTAGTACAATTATAGTTCCATAATTTGGTCATTAATGCCATTACAAAAACTATAAGCGATATAAAAATTTTGATGGTTTAAAAACTTAGTTATTTTAAGAGTTATTTGTGAAATTGAAGGTCAGCGTAGTGTACTTAAATTTATTTAGGTCGAAATAGGTACAAGTTTTATTGTTACAAATTCCTTTTATTCAGTTTATTAGATTATGGCACGTTTAGGGTCTCGGTGTCCATTAGTCAACCACTTTAGAAGAATATCGATCCAAATAAGCGTAACTAACTCTCACTGTCAATGAATTAGCAAAAATAATTATTAAAAAAAAAACACCCGCCTGCGTAAAAAAATAACTACTTACCAAATAAAACTGAAAAGACAAAAACAAGTTCTGTAATCTGGAGCAATGGAGAATAACTAATAATAACGGTAGGCAATTAAAAAAAAATTAAGTCTAAAGTAACTTAGACAGTCGGGACCCATTAAAATCTAGAACGGCTCACACTCCAATAATGGGTCCCGACTATCTGATAGTTATTCTTAGAATCTTGCTTCAAAGGACAAACATACATAGACTGATGAACACATTACCCTCCTTTGCGGCGCGCAGTCGGGTAAAAAACACGCGTTAGGTACAAAAAGTTCGTAAATACATTTATTTCTAACATATTTTTTAATTACTTGATTTGCAAAGGTCAAATTACTTGTTTATTTTAGTCTAAATCAAGCAGATGTTTTGGTCTGCCGATATCAAAACTTGTTCTGGAAGGTATTTTCATAAAACTGTCAGTATTTTTTGCCATTATAAATATGTAAGTTTTGATTTGTAGGTACGTTTTCTGAAAATATTTAAGTTATGCTAAAAGCTCGGATGGAGAATATGTTTACATTCTATCAGATATAAATGTTTCTTTATATTTGGATTGAACATGTTTGTGTTTTATTGAATTTGTTGCATGAATTTTTACAGTGAGAAAAAAACCGGCCTAATGCGAGTCAGATTCGCGAACCGAGGTTTCCATACAAACTTGCGACATAAACGGCTATATCTTTTGACTGCGTAGACTTAGAGGATTGATTTGTTCAAAAGGTTGTTGGTTGGTTGTTGTTGAAAAGGTTGTCTTGAAAATATCGCTTTTAGCGATAAGACCGCCCATTGTGTCACCCTATTTCAATACTCAATACTTTATTGCATCCCATAATGTTTACAAGGCTGGTAGGTAAATTAAAGAGAAACAATTATGGACCCTGTCGGGCACAGCAAGTTAGTTTTTAGAGGAGAGGATAAAGCGCTTTTTGTTTGAAACATAATAATATTGAAATTAAGGAAGAAAATCTTAAATTTAGATATTTAAGAAGATATTATTTACTACTCTGTCAAGAAAGTACCGGGAAAAGATCAATAATACACAAAATGTCTGTTATTCATCCAAATTTATTTTATCACCTTCAAAGTGTGCTCCTTTAGAAACGATACACTTGCGCCAACGAATAATCCATTCATCAAAACATTTTTCAAACGCTGCTTCCGGAATTGAGTTCAGTTCTCGCCGCGAATTCTCCTTTATGTCTTCTATCGATTGAAAACGGGTGCCACGAAGTGGTAATTTGAGTTTAGGAAAAAGAAAAAAGTCAGCAGGAGCCATATCTGGTGAATATGGTGGTTGCTGGATGGTATTTGTTGAGTGTTTGGTCAAAAATTCGTTCACAATGATAGCCTTGTGCGAAGGTGCATTGTCGTGGTGCAAAATCCAAGAATTTTCTTTCCACAAATCTGGCCTTTTTCGTCGAATTTGCTCTCTTAAACGCCGCATTACGCTCGAATAATATTCTTTATTTACCGTTAGACCTTCCGGTAAGAATTCAGAGTGCACAACACCGCGATAGTCAAAGAAAACAGTCAACATGACTTTGACTTTTGATCGACTTTGGCGTGGTTTTTTCGGTTTCGGTTCAGTTGGAAGGCGCCACTCCGAAGCTTGTTGACTAGTTTGCATGTCAAACTCGTAAACCCACGTCTCGTCACCAGTAACAATGCGTTTCATGAATGTTGGGTCCGAACTGACTCGTTCTAGCATGTCCTCAGCGACTTTCATGCGATTGAGTTTTTGGAGAAAATTCAGATCTTTTGGGACTAGCCGAGCAGCAACATGTTTCATACCCAAATGATTAGTTACAATGGTACGGATCGACTCGTGAGATACAGAAAGTTCGGCGGCTATCTCTCTCAGAGTTGAATGGGGATTTTCAGTCACTATTTTCTTCACTTTTGCGATGTTAACTTCAGTTGCAGACGTTGACGGCCTACCAGAGCGAGGCAAATCTTCCATCACATCTCGACCGCTTTTGAACGCTTTGAACCACTCATAAGCACGAGTTTTTGATAAAGTCGATTCACCGTAAGCCTTCTGTAACATTTTCAGTGACTCCGAACACGAAATTCCATTGGCGATGCAAAATTTAAGACAAACTCTTTGTTCGATATTTTGTCCATTATGAAATTCGCAATACACACTATATATGATATTACTAAAACCAGCACTGTATTTAATATAAATAACAGATGCAACTCAAACTCCGCGCCAAAATGGAAAACAGTTGTGCCAATCTAACAACTACAAAAAAAACAAAAAATTTAATTTGGAACCATAAACAAATCATCCATTCCCGATACTTTTTTGACTGAATGTATGTGTAGATTTATATTAATTTTATTTATTATTAATATTTATACATTTATTTATATATTTATTTATTATTAATAGTTATATTCTAGATTATATATTAGGTAATTATTTAATAGATTTGTTTATATATTAGCTGTAATTTTTCATTAACTAAATAGTAAGTAATTAAAGATATTGCACAGTAGATAAGGTAAATAGATGTATTAGGTACTACTTACTAACACTATTACAACTAATATTTAACTAATATTATTATTAACTTATTAGTCATAACTTTTATTTGCCATAAAATAAGTTAATAACATGTGTTAACTTATAATCATTAGTTTCTATGAATAACACATTACATAATCGATACTTAACATAAACATTAAATAAATAATATAATTTAGAAACGTTTACTGTTTTTTAAAAAATAATGACATTCATTAAGGCATGTAGTCTGTAATTAAAAGATTTATTGTAGCAAACAAAAATCGAAACGGTTAAGTTAGGTTGTAACTGTGACCAAACATCGTGAGCCGCCACCGAGCGGTAAATTTCCTATTTGACAAAGCATAGATGGTAGATTAGGTTTATTTTTAGGTTTCCTTGTGGATAAAATAAACTGTATCGTCATACATTAATCAATTTAAATGAAAAAAATAAACTATTTGAAAAAAATAACATCAAAATTGTTGAAAATACTGGCATGGTTTTGCTATTATAGGCAAATGAATATTATGGTTCTGGAAAAACGACATTATTGAAAATTAAAAATATAAAAAAATAAATTTATGGATTAACATTATTAATACCCTTGATCAAGTATGACCAATGAAATTAGTGAAAATGATTTTATGTAATTTCAGGATTTTGGCAACTGAAGCGTTATTTCTAATGAAATTATGGCAAACACACATAGGTATGATATATAAAATTATTTCATTTTAATTTATAGTAAACATAAGTAAATGATAATAAAAATAGAGTCTCCGCTTTTTTCGTTTATAAGTATTTGGGAAAACCAAAAAATACCAAATACAACAAGCTAATGAACAAATAATCCTTTTAAACGAAGTAAGTTATTAGAAATTCACCAAATTAGTAAACAAACATGAGAATTAGTCAAAATACGGTTTCGGCGTAGGTTTATAAATAAGTTATTTTGTCATCGAAAAACTAGAAACTATGTCTAAAACGGTTAACTAGGACATCAAACTAAATTGAGGAAAGTTTTAATTCTGTATAAGGAGCACTACCTTAAAATATACTGTATCTTTTAAAATCGCAACAATCATCATACATTTTTGACGTCAAAATCGGTTAAAAACAATAATTTCACTTTCAGTGGTACCAGGACAACATAAAACAAAGCGCCACTATTACCATTTGAATTTGTTCATAAGTTTATGTTTTTATTGCGTACTAGATGTTACTTTCTCTAGTTTTGGATGATTAAAATTATAGCATTTTCTAAAAATATACTGTATCTGTTAAAATCACAATAATCATTTATTTTTGACAAAAAATCGGTTCAAAAAAATCCATTGCTACCAGGATCACATAAAACTTAACGCCACCATTACCATTTTATTCATTAGTTTATGTTTTTGATTTCGAATCAGAGGTTACTTTCTCCAGTTTTGGATGATTGAAATTACTTTCAAATGAATACTTTTTAGGGTTCCGTAGTCAACTAGGAACCCTTATAGTTTCGCCATGTCTGTCTGTCCGTCCGTCCGTCCGTCCTCGCTTAATCTCTGTGACCGTTAGCACTAGAAAGCTGAAATTTGGTACCAATATGTATATCAATCACGCCGACAAAGTGGTAAAATAAAAATTGGAAAAAAATGTTTTATTAGGGTAGCCACCCTATATGTAAAGTGGGAAGTGATTTTTTTTTTAATTTCAACCCTAACGTGTGATATATTGTTGGAAAGGTATTTAAAAATGAATAGGGGTTTACTAAAATCATTTTTTGATAATGTCTATAATTTCAGAAATAATCGCTCCAAAAGTAAAAATCAATGTGTCCCCCCCCCCTCTAACTTTTGAACCATAAGTTTAGAAAATATGAAAAAAATCTGAAAAGTAGAACTTTATAAGGACTTTCTAGGAAAATCATTTTGAACTTGATTGACACAACAGTTTTTGTACAAAAGAGACAAAAAGTTGTACAAAATAATTTCCTCCTCCACCTTTAAACTCATAAGTGGGAACACTTACTGTGACGGACGGGAAACTACGGAACCCTACACTGAGCGTGGCCCGACACGCTCTTGGCCGGTTTTTTATGTTAGAATTATTATAACTTCCGTAGAGATATTTTTTGTAGGTACCTATGTATGTTCCTACTTACGTATTATTATAAACGGAGATTATGTAATTCTAATCTGTTGCTGCTTGATTTAGGCTCGACTTAATATAAATAATATGTGAGATATTTTTAACTGACATCTCTTGAGTACGTGATTAATTGAACGCTTCATATGTTGACACTTGTTTGAAGTTGAGTTGACGTTTCATTTTGACTGTGATGTGAATGTCACTTAGGATTTTGACAGCTGTCTATTTTGGGCTACAGATTAAATAAGACCTTTTAAAACTATTATAAGAGATACTTATTTTCGTCATAATTATTTATCTTGTCTAGAACTGTAAGAGAAGAATTGATATTTTTTGAAAACTAAGAGCGATGCAAGTTACTGAAACATAATATTACGGTTTATAAGTGTCCTATAGCTGTAAGGTGACGCTAAAAAGAAATAAAATTATTTTTTTCTTCAGTCTTTGGCACATCATATTTTAGTTTTAGTTTCAGAATATCTGTTTTTTATTCTGGTTCATAAGAGCCTAGCTATCAAACATTTTTTTTCAGTTACAATAACAGAACGCTAAACCAAGATAATTTTTTCTCTGTCTCTTTCTCCCTTTCTAAGTTCAGACTAAAGTCCAGACGAAACAGAAAGTCACATTCGAATGCAAGAGTTATGTGAACAGTAACAGTTTTGTAGTTAGTACCTTCATAACTTAGAAACTTTACTTTCGACAAACGCCAAGCATTTAACGTCCTATTACTGACTGAAAATACACTGAAAATATTCCGTAGAACTTCGGAGTCATGTGAATTGAATGAGAGTTTTGTTTTGGTTATAAATCGTATTCTTAAGAGAATACAGTACTTCCCCATTTATTTTACCTTTCGAAACAACAACCTTAGCAAAAATAAATATCACTCTGATACTGACAGACTTGGAAGTGGCAGATAACCAACATCAACCTTATGACAGCGAAAATAAAGGTCAGTCAGTTGGCTTATTTATTTATCTTTATATTATTCCCAAAAGTTTTAAGTATTTCATAACTTAATAACACACACCTACACTTCTGTCTAATCCTTTGCGGATTACAGGCGTGACATTATGGTATTTGTTAATCTATGTTAGTGTAATTGACTAAAACACAATTTAATAAGAGCCATAAATTTTGACATGACATATTTTATGACAGTGACATCAAATCAGGGGTAGAATAAATGTGAAAAGACTGTAGCTGTCAAATAAAACCTGTTTAGAAATGTGTTGTTACTTTAAAAAAGGTATGCGGAAAACCGGCCATGTTTCCAGTCATATGTCATCTTTATTGTTTACTAGCTGTTCGTTGCAATGCAAATTTTCTACCCTACTTACCCTGCCTACCCCCTGCCTACACATCCTACTATGCTACCTATTTTTTTTTCATAAAAAACCCTCTCCTGACATTAACTAACACAAAAAAAGAATAAGCGAAATTGGTCCAGCCGTTCACGCGTGATGCCGTGACCAAGGGAGATGGGGATTTATTTATACATATATATATACATAGATAGATAGTTAATTTTACCGAGCTTAGGACGGTTGACAGTATACTTCGCTTGATATTATGCTAATTCCACCGAGATGTTTAAAACCACCCTTCCTTCCCCTCCCTTCATGTTATTACTTTGAAAAGTGTTTTTAATATGTAGGTAGCTATAGTATTGTTATTATATAAAACATGCAAAACTATTCAAATATTTTAACTGATAATAAAAAAAAAAATGCTAGGTTTGGCATCTAGTGTTTTATTATTTCATTTTATTACTGTCAGGAAGGTTATAAAATATTTTTTTTTATTTCAATTACATATTACTTTAACAGACATGTTTTGGAGATCACCTTTTAAGCAAGGAGATTCTTGTGTTTGGTGACTCCGCTGTTTCACAAGTTGAAAACAAGACAAAAATTAAAGAAAAATACAAATAATATAAACAAAATTAAAAATACAAAAATTAGCGCACTTGTGTGATGTATGCCAGTTTGATTATGAGTGTGAATGAGCGCGTGGGTGTGTTTAATAGTGTGAGTGTATGTAGGTTAACAAACTAATTACAAAATAAAAGTAATAATTGTTAATCATAAAGTTGCTAAGAACAAGCCCCCACAGATATATGACATAATTAACGATTAACTAAAGCCGAAAGTAAAAGTTATTGTTTTTTTTTTTCAAATAAAGCTTTGCCACACTAGGAATTTATCCTGTATCGTGGGTGCGTTTACTAGCATTTTAATTCAGACACACAAACACCCAGACCCGAAACAACTATCTGCAGGTCATACAAATATTAGTTTCGTGCGGTGATTGAACCCGCGACACGCAGCACAGCAGTCGACCGCTCAGCCACTGCGCCAACCGTGCCGTCAAATTATAATTTTACGTTGCTACACGCGAGTTAGAGTATCAGCTTCGGATTGGCCTAAAAATTTCTTGATACGCTCGTCTTTGTGCAAAATAAGTCAATTTCATGTTTGTGAGATATTTAAAAAAAAGGATTATAATTACCGTCGCGTAAAATAAGACCAAATGCGCCGTCCTCAATGCGAGTACCAACATGACACGACAGACAATGCTCATTGTTCTAAAGTTTGTAAGCCATACGTTTGTTTAGTTTACATAATACACAAGAAACGAAAGCGGAATGAAATTGTGTTTTCAGCTGATTTATTTTATTTTGTTTTTGGTCTTTTATTTAGCCTTACGGGCAGTATATGGAGGCCTGTCTGTAAGGACGCAAGTGGCCGTACATCATTGACGTCTTATTATATTTTTATTTATTTGGGAAAACAAACGGTTACACATTACAGTATTGCAAAAAAATACAGCTATAGTTTGAGTAAATATTATTAATGCGAATGTTTGTGAGGATAGATGGATGTATGGATGTTTGTTACTCTTTCACGTCAAAACGGCTGAACGGATCTTGATGAAATTTGGCACAGAGGTAGATTACTCGTATAGTCTGGAATAACACATAGAATACTTCATTTTTTTTTCGATATCAACAGTGCCAGCTAGTTAAAAAATATTTAAATTTGTAAAATGATGTGTAAAAATTAATAAACGAAAATAATACTCTCCTAAACATAGTCAGATTGACCGATCCTATACTTCCCGCATCCATTGAAGATTCCTTTCTTAACCAGGTTATCCTCGTTGAGTTTTTTGAGTCGTGGTAAGGGCGACTGCAGTGTATGAGGCATGGGTTCGATTTCCGGTCAGAAAAAGTGTTATCGTGTTTTTCTGTAAGGATTTTTCAGTAGCAGCCTCGGAGTATTTATTTATGGCTGGTTGATGGCAATAGGCTCGCCCCATATTACATGGAACTTTAAAACGAAAATGAAAAAATCCTTACTAATATTATAAAAGCGAAAGTGAATTTGTTACGTCTTCACGTCTAAATGGCCAAACCAATTTTGATGAAATTTGGTACAGAGATATTTGGGACCCTGGAGACGGACATAAGTTAAAAAAAAAGAGAAAAAAGAAGAGAAAGAGGGAAGAAAAGGGGAGAGAAAGATAATTTTTTTCTCGATCATCATGCGGGTTAAAGTTAGCGTTAGCCCAAAGTAACTATGCCACGCGTACGAAGTCACGGGCGCAAGCAATAAATAAAACTTTATTTCAGACCATGTGTCCATAATTATTACTATAATAATAACATAATTCATCTAACATGAGCAAAAATATTTTTTCTTATAATATTGGAGTCCTGCTTGTCTGTACTGTAATGACCTGGAGGATGCTGCTAGTGCTACCCCGGAGGCTCTGCCTAACAACGAGGCGAGCCGCTTGCGCACTATGGCATGGAAGCCATCTACCCTGGCCTCCGCAAACATTCCAGAGGCACTACAAAAGTGGGACATCCCTCACAACATTCTAAATCCATAAAATGTACAGATGTACATTTAGTTACTTCTCTGTCATAGACTTCTGGTATTACGGGCGTGATGTTTATGGTATCTGTTCACCAGGTCATCAGTCCTTTTTTCTTTCTTTAAAATTCCAAACCAATTGTAATGATAAAATCCGTCACATCACTCAGTCATTCAACCATTATGTAAAGATCACTTTACCATTGTTGGCCATCTTACAATACAACATGCAATTCATTAAATCCAGTAAGTACACGTTTTCAAGGTCGGTCATTGAACTAAGGGCAGGGCATTGTTGCCTTCTATAAGAGAGGCTTAAGTACCTCAATATATCTTAGTAAGCCTAGCACGAACGTGGGTCTACGCTTCGTCTACGCAACGTTGTCGATCACATTTTTCATGACAATGTCTACTTCAGTTGAAAAATTCGGATTTATAACCTACTAGCTTTTGCCCGCGGCTTCGTTCGCGTTAAATTCGGGGTAACACAGTTCTCCTTTTCTGATTTGCAGGTACCTGCTAGCTGTTGTTTTTGCCCTTGCGCCTTATTTATTGTAAAAGCAAAGCTAAGTTTCCCTTTTCTTTCCTCTTTCTCCCTCATATCTCACTTTTAAAACAAAAATAGCCTATGTCCGTCTCCAGGGCCCCAACTATCTCTGTACCAAAATTTCCGGAGACGGACATGGGCTAAAAAAAGTGGAATAAGGAGGAGAGAGGGAAAAAAAGGGGAGAGAAAGTTTTTTTTTCCATCATCACGCGGGTTAAAGTTAGCGTTAGCCCAAAGTAACTATGCCACGCGGACGAAGTCGCGGGCGGAAGCTAGTAGACTATATAACATCACGCTACGACACTGAGGGACAGAGCAGTGTGCCGACAGCTCGTTATTCTATATAATAGGGTAGATGACACCATTAACCAATAATTTAAAGACACAATTTTTCTGAAAGAACACGTTATTCTAGACCTGAGAACTCCATTCATTTCAAAATAACTTTAAAATTCGATTTTTAGTTGCTTTTAAATCAATAAATAGTTGCGTCATTGACTTGACAAAATAGTGACGTCATCGTTTGCGAGTCCCATACAAAATCTATGGGGGAATCGCGTTTTGACAGCTCATAAAAAGTATGTCAATTGATTGGTGGTGTCATCTACCCTATTGGACATGATCAATCTCAATAGTTTAATTTTATAATTTAACTAGCTGCCTAGCGGTTTCCCACGCTGTTCTGGCCACCCATATCATTTAGGGGTATGAAAAATGGTGCTGGCCGATTCTCAAACTCACCCGAAATGCACACAAAATTTAATACAAATCGGTCCAGCCGTTTTGGAAGAGTTTGGTAACAAACATGATACAAGTTTTTTATATCTTAGATTTCAAATTCCACTTGCGTGCACAAATAGAGGTTCCTGAAGAATTTTACCCTTTTTACCTAAAATTATTATCGATATGAAACTTTGGAGATTTTTGCAGTGTTAAAGGAATTTTCCAGTCTCCTAAATATTTTACCTAATCCGGCTGATTAGTCAGCTGGTAAGTAATCAAGTGGTTTTAGTATCCAACGTATTAACTTATCAGATTTTGTAAACATGTTTTTAACTCATCGCATCATAATCAGTTCCTAGAGTGACTAAAATACAATGCAAAACCTAAACCTTCTAAGGCTGCGAGTTGTTCGAAAGAGATACCGCCGGAACATTACAGGCAAAAGAAGGAACATGGGTGGCTTTTAGTCAGTACAAGTCTTACACTCCTTCCACTTCACCCAGAGCGGGGAAAGGTATTTAATGATTGCCAATCCGCAAAAAAAAAATCCTAAGCATCTGAAAATTCAAAAACCCTTACTAATTTTATAAAAGAGAAAGTGAGTTTGTTTGTTTGTTACGTCTTCACGCCTAAATGGCCAAACCGATTTTGATGAATTTTGTACAGAGATAGTTGGGACCCTGAAGACGGACATAAGCTAAAAAAAGTGAGAAAAAGGGAAGAAAATATTAATTTAGAAAATCCATTAGGTACGTGTTATAATATTTACGTTTCAATCTTTTCACACACCTCAACTCGTATGAGACTGTTCTACGTCACATCACACCATCACAAGTCCAGTTAAAATCCAGCGTCGGACACTAGTTGCCTAAAGCTTGCTGAACTGGGCCTATCTAGCGCAGCCGCCACACAATAATTATCTCTTTTTAACCGACTTCAAAAAAGGAGGAGGTTCTCAATTCGACTGTATGTTTTTTTTTTTTTTTTTTTTTTTTTGTGTTTGTTACCTCATAACTCTGGTCTGGGTGAACAGATTTTGATGATTCTTTTTTTATTCGAAAGCTGGTGGTTGTCGTTTGGTCCCATAAAAAAAATATCAAGATCCGGCCAGTAGTTTTTGAGTTATCTTTAATAATGCGTATTAGATTGACTTCGTCTACGTTGATGATATAATTTTAGAGGTTGTCGAAGACAAATGAACAAAAAACGCTATGCACTATGATTTGGAAGGTCATCGCAGTTTTTTGAGGTGATTGTATTTTAATTTGGTGATAGATCTTCAGTGATATACAACGGAACTCTTCAATAAATGACCGCAAATCTGCCGTGATTGCTGCAATCACATGTATAAGTATGGGTTTCGCCAGGGTAGGCAGGCGAGTGGGAGCAGGGTGCCCGTACCCCCTCCCCACCCCTCACCCAGTCATTAAGAAACATAATCTAAAGTAAGTAAGTATTAAATACTATAGCGTGATGTGGAACTAAGGCACTTGTCTCACCGGCAACGATTAACGAGTAACGAGTAGAGCTAGAACTAGAAACGAGTTAGCGAGACGTGGGGAGCAAGTGCGTAGTTCCGATATTTGTGTAGCTCGGCTATAAGCGAGTGTGCGAGTGAGGCAGGCGATTACTCGCATCACTCGCTCGCGGCAGTCAAGCGTACAGTCAGTCTTGCGGCCTCATACGCGACCAAATGACATGACCACTGGTTGCTCTCTCGGCGTGATTTCTAATCGCTTGGCGAGTATCGCCGAGTGAGTGTTATCTTTCATAGCTCTTGTCGCTCAGCGACAAACTAGTGAAGCGAGTGCTCGCCGGCAGTGTGAACAGTCAGCGATCAACTGTTTGTATATGCATCTCTTTTATTCACACGGAAAGTATTCTATTGTACGTTTCTTGAGCGAGAAAATAGCCGATAGTTAGTCGTTTTCTCGTCGTTGGTGAGACAACTGCCTAAAGCTTGTATTTAAGACGGGACCTACGCACTAAAAAGCTAAAAATAACCGTGTTTGCGAATTATATCCTAATACTATAACTAAAAATGCTGAAATAAAAAACTTTTTTGCAAAAAATAAAACCGACTTCCAAAAAAAAAAGTGGAAAATAACTTTATTTCCGGAAGTCGGTGGCAAAAAAGTCAACGAAACCAACAAAAGCCACCGACTTCCGGAAATAAAGTTATTTTCCACTTTTTTTTTTGGAAGTCGGTTTTATTTTTTTTGTATTTAGTTTTAAGTTATTTTTTGGAACGAAGTTCCTTATCGCGCGTTGCGAAAGGGGTCTAGACGAAAAAAAATAAGACTAAAAGTTGTTACGAAAGTGTCGTGACAACTTTTGGTCTTAATTTTTTTTATTTTGTTTTCTTTCTTCGTTTAATTTTGTATGCACTTATGGCCAACGAACCTATCTATCTATGTGCCAAGCAAATCTATTTTCTTTCTTCTTTCTTTTAAAAATAATATACTTTTAACCACAACTGCTTTCAAAACGAACGGTTGAGGACGACATCGGGAAGAAACCGACAATAGGCTAGTTTCCAAGGTCAAAGTAATTACATTTTATTTAGTCCGTCTTTTAGATTATTCGAAAATAAGGGACACGTTTAATTTTTGTAAATTAGACCAAAAATGACAAAGATATAGTCCATTATCCATTCATATATCATCATATATCATTCATATATCATCATATAGTCCATTTTTATTTATTTATTTTATTTATTAAAGTTACGTGTGACGTCACTCGTTGCGATAAAATGCAGCAACGCGTGACGTTTCACGTAACGTTTATGCGCTATACCCTTATTTATGAATAATCTAAAAGACGGTCAATTTTTTTTTTTCGAATACCTAGCTTACCTATTCATAAATTCTATTTGGTGTCTTTGAAGAAACTGACGAGGTCAAAATACTTGACTTGCTTATACATAATTATACCCTTATAGGAACACTTGTTGTCCGTCCGCCCGTCTGCCTGTCTGTCACTAGCCTTTATCTCGGTAACGCGTGAAGGTATCGAGTTATAATTAAAACAACTGTAAATTAAAACCCATAAGTTTACGTAGTCAAAAGGTATGGCCTTTTTTTTATAAAACGTTGCCGCACACTAGGAATTTCTCCTGTATCATGAGTGAGTTCACAAACATTTAAACTCACAATACACAAACAGCCAGACCCGAACAACTATCTGTAGGTCATACAAATATTTGTTCCGTGCGGGGATCGAACCCGCAACGCGCAGCGCAGCAGTCGATGGCTAAGCCACTGCACCAACCGTGTCGTTTATGTCGCAAGTTTGTACAAAAACCAAAGCCCATGAGTCCGACTCGAACTTGGGCGATTTTTTTAGTGTATTTCAACAACCTTATGTACGATTAAATAGAACTCATTTTACAGACGCCATTAAAAGTAGGTACGTTCAAAGCTACACATGGTACTAACAGCTGGGTTATGGCCGTATTAAGTACTGAAGTGCAGTAATGCACTCAGGGTAGTACAATTTTATTGTTATTACAATGAGAGCATTAATCTTATATTGAACTAGCTGTGTGTAGCGGTTTCATCCGCTGCCCAGCTTCTATGCAAATTTTGCTGCCATCGCGTTCTCCCATACAAAGTTTTCCAACCTTTTTCCCCAATTTTTTTGTGAACGGGAAATCAAAACCCACCCATGTTCCTTCTTTTGCCCTTTATGTTCTGTGGCCGCAATATCTCTTTCGAATAACCTTCAGCCCCGACAGTGTTCACCCTTAGTTGTTAAATTTTCCCGTCTTAGTGAGCATCTACGACGTAGATGTGTGGAAGAACCTTTTAAGACGTAGATTCTATGTCCTAAAAGGACTCTCCAAGCAAAATTGGAGACCCCTAACACTTGTTGTTTTTTAGACTTTGTGATGGAATTCGGAGTTCCACTTTCTTGATTTGCAGGTACCTGCTACCTGTAGTTTTTGCCTTTGCGCCTTATTGATTGTAATAGCAAAGCTAAGTTTTTTCTTTTCTTCCCTCATTATCCCTGATATCTCAATTAAAAAAAAACTTGGCTATGTCCGTTTCCAGCGTCTCAACTATCTCTGTACCAAAATTCATCAGAATCGGTTTAGCCATATAGGCGTGAAGACGTAACAAACAAACAAACTCACTTTCGCTTTTATTATATTAGTAAGGAAATAGATTCCAGCTTAGTCATATGGAAAGTGACTTGTGAGGAATTTCATTGCAAAAACTATACGCCTGTGACACGGCTGTCTTATACCACCAGCTAAACACAAGTCAAAACTCTGTGGCCACACAGTGCGTTGAAGGACGTGCGGCGACAGAACTCGAGCGCATCGGACAGCACGTTGGTTGTCGCCGTTGGTTCCAGCTGTCATTTATTAGAATTAGTTCTTTGTTAGTCGTCAAATGTAGTCAGCAGTCCTAACCAAAAGGTATCGTACTAACCAGTACTGTGTTTTAGACTTCAGATGGATGAAAATACTGGTATAGCTGCATCCGGTTAGACTGAAAGTCGTCCCCAACATATTTGGGAAAAGGCAAGACAAATAATATTTCCATAAATATTATTATTATAGGACGTCGTGGTTGGCGCAGTGACTGAGCGATCGACTGCTGCGCTGCATGTCGCGGGTTTGATTCCCGCACGGAACAAATATTTGTATGGCCTACAGCTAGTTATTCCGGGCCTGGCTGTTTGTGTATGTGAGTTTAAATGTTTGTAAACGCACCCACGATACAGGAGAAATTCCTAGCGAGGGGAAATGTTTTTAAAAAAAAAAATACCTCTTACAAAATTTCGCGGTTATAGTTGTATAAATTGTACTACACACGTTTTTATATGAGTTTTACTTTAAATAAATCGTGTGACTAATTTTCGCTTTCATTTCAGGAAAATTAATCAGTTAATTTCCCTCAATCTGACAATACTTTCAAAACAAATCATACTATGGAATTCACCCTGTATGTAATAATGTATTTCAGCCTTTAATTAGCCACTCTTTTCCCATGTACAGGCAATAAGAGGGTATTATAGGATTACTGTTATCAGTGTGATAAGCATGCACTTGTTTGTAGATAACCTGATTCGATCATGAATCTGCCTGCATAGTTATATCGTGTCTAGATTTTGATTCTTTGTTTTTGACTCTTCCTTTGTGTTCGCGTTTTGATGTTTTGTCTCTTTCTTTTTCTATGGTTATGATGTTTTCATTATGTTTAGACTGGTCGGTTGTTACTTTTAGTGGTTGCAAGTGCGGCTGCTGAGCAAAAGGTACCTACGTTCGATACCCGGGTTGGGCAAATTGTTAAAGGTTTTTTCTATAAGGAATTTTTCAGTAGCAGTCTCAGATTCTGGATTTGTGCACAGTTGATGGCAATAGGCATGCCCTATTTAATGGTATTTAAACATTACTGACTAAATGTAAGTGTACTATTAGGTACGCTTCTGCTCAACCCTGCGGTAAACAGAGGCGTGATAATGTTGTCTATAGTTTCATACTCTTCTATCAGTCATCATCATCACATTCTATAACTACACACTACCACTACACTTGTCACTGACTAGTTAACATTTGTTTGTGGAACAATTCCGTTATCAGTTTATTATGTTGCTAGCTGATATTTCTAATGGTATATATTTATGTATACAACTGTGAATTTCCTTTTTATTTATTTGTAAACACCTTTTTTATATTTTAAATCCTTACTAACTAACATTATAATAGCGAAAGTGAGTTTGTTTGTTACGTTTTCACGCCTCAATGGCAAAACCGATTTTGATGAATTTTGGTACACAGATAGTTGAGACCCTGGAGGCGGATAGAGTTTAATTTAAAAAAAATGAGAAATGAGGGTGAAAGAGAGAAGAAAAGGGAAAACTTAGCATTGCTATTACAATAAATAAGGCGCAAAGGCAAAAACTACAGGTAGCAGGTACCTGCAAATCAGGAAAGGGGAACTGTGTTAGCTAGCTGAGCTAGTATTTTATAAAATTGCATAGAATATATTTAAAAATGTTATTGTGTATTTTTTATTTATCGGAAACAGGGTCCAAGCTATCAGTGGTTAGGGTTCCAGAGACAGGAAACTCCTCACAATGCCTTCTGAATCAAGCCCTTGATTCAACCGCTTAAGGGGATCTTGGACAGATTGTCGTCAAGGCTCTTGGCTATCAGTCCAGTGGCAGTTACGATAGTTGTTATCGGTAAAATGATTGCCGAGTTCATATTCTACATGTCGACAACCTCTTGTGACAAGTCAAGATATTTTTTTTACTGTACTTATTATTACATAGCTGGTGACCGCGGCTTCGCCCGCGTGATATCGAAAAAAAATATCCTATGTGTTATTCTAGATTATAATCTACCTCTGTGCCAAATTTCATTAAGATCCGATCAGTCGTTTTAACTTGAAAGAATAACAAATATCCCAACATTCATAGATCCTCAAAAAAATTGCATTTATAACATTATTGGTCGAATAGCGCTCAACGCATTCGGACGTGCACATCAATGCATTATTAAAAATAAATAAATTAACGTGAGCAAAAATATTGGCCTAGTTTTATAGTGACTCAGAGTGTTTTTACGTAAAATAATGTTCTGACTTGATAAAATTAATTCAAAGTGATAATCTAAAATATGGAAGGCTTTTTAGCCTTTAACCGCGAGCACAGCTCTCCGTCTACAACAACAAGACCACCTCAACAACCCAAGCAGACTCAAGATGAAGGCGTTGAAGCAGTCAGCACTCCGGAGATTCAGAACTGGTTGGGATCTATTGAGCAGTATTTGAATGAGGTCTGCGCTATTGCTTCGGATGGTAAACTGAATTCTGAACAGAAGCTAAGAATAAGCAATCTTTGCCGGAAAGTTGGCCACGGAGTTTCACAACTGGCTGTTCAATACCAGTCGCTAAAATCAAGAGCCATACAAACCCATACTGCTTTAAAAACCATGAACGAATCTCGAGACCTAGCGGACTATCTTACAGAGTTGAACCGAACCATTCAAGAGTCATCTGCAAAAAAGGAAACCAGTACTACATCTTTTGCCGATATGGTGAAAAAGGGGTCCAACAATTTTGTCCGTCCTAACAAACTAAGCTCCGTTGCGATTTTCCCGTGTGACAACTCTAAGACCAGTGAGGAAACTAAGAACATGGTTCAAAACATGATCTGCCCCGGTGAATTGAAACTGAAAGTGCGAGGCGTACGCAAAATTGGAAAAGGAGGCCTTATAATCAGCACTGAGACTAAGGATGATCTAGAAAAACTGAAGCGTACAGTTCAAACCGCTCCATCAGTGCTGACCGTCGACGAACCCCGGAAGCGCAAACCTCGCATCGTAGTTATTGGCGTGCCCACATCAATGTCCGAAAATGAGGTTTTTAAGTGTCTCTTTGAACAAAATGTAGTTGACAAACTGCCTACAATGTCCCTCGAAGCATTCATGACCTCATTAAAATTAAGCCATAAATCGGGGAGGAAAGATGCAGAAAACTGCAATTACATAATAGAAGTTTCAGCCGCTATACGTAAAGCCCTCATTACCCAGGAACGGGTATTTATTAATTGGACATCCTGCCCGGTAAGAGACTTCACGCTAGTAACGAGATGTTACAACTGTCAGCAGTATGGTCACGCAGCCAAGACATGTAAGATCGCTACCTCTACGTGTGGACATTGTGGTGACGAAGGACACTCTATTAAGGACTGCTCAAAGAAAGCTGCTGAACCAAAATGTGCAACTTGTTTACACTTCAAGAAGCAAGCCAATCACAAAACGGGAGACGCGGCATGTCCGGCTAAAATAGCTGCCGAGTATCGCTATATTAACTCGATAGACTATGAAGGCTACTAAGAACGCCGATTTTAGTTTTTAGCTTATCGTAATTTGTAATTATTAATTGTTTTTAGAATGTAATAGGTATTAATTAGGTTACGTAGATAATCATGTATCTTTAAGTTGATGTATTACAATTATGTACAAAGACAGCAATTACTTTTTTGCGCAGCGTTGCATACCTAGAGCCATGTACGCCCAGACAATTTTTACTTTATGTCAGCAAATATTTAATAACACTCTGTTCCACTTTAGTTTTCCGCTATGTTAGTTTTAATTTTAGTATTTTACACTGTTTATTTATTTATAATTCGAATAAGATTTTTTATGTACTGTCTAGCCTGAGACACAGGTTCAACCTAGTTCAGGCAACTGTGCAAACTGTGATCTATTTTAGATGTCAAGATAATTTTATTGTAAATTATGTCCTTTTTATAAAAATAAACAATTATTATTATATTATTAATTATTATTATTATTATAATAGATAGGATTTCTAACGTAAAATTTCCTGGATCCTTCTGTAATTTCCTAATATCTATCTCTTATGTATCTTACCCTTCCCTTCCCTACATATTATCGTATGGAAAATTTTCTTTCATTCCTTTTTACTTACGATATCCAGTTCATACTTACTTTCTTCATTTTTATCGATGTCTGTTGCTGCAGTTTTTGTAGCGTGTCTCGTTTCAAGTGTTTTTTTCTTTTTATGTTATATTGTTATTTTCAGTAGAGAATGGTGATAGTATATCATTAGTTCCAGAAGGTTTGGCCGCAATTGTGTGTGTTACAGTTTTGTTATCAACATCTTTCGATGTTAATAAGCTAGTAATGGTACGTTTTGTGTAATGTGTAGTTATGTTTTGTTAAATAGTTGTTTCTTTCTTTACTCTTTAAGGTTCGATCTCAAGTTCTTTTGATTTCTGAATTGTGTAAAGTTATATTAAGTTTTGTAACCTAGTGTGTAATGAGTCACTGCTTCACTAGGTCTCAACCTTCACATTTCTATTTCACTCGTGTGTAAACTCTGTTCGTTGCGGTTCGCCACCAAACCGCGACGACTATTAGGGTCACGTGCAATTAAAACGACAATTTTATTTCACTTCAATACGATTTTATTTTATTTTATTTCCTTACGTTTATCAGGTAATAAAAATTGGCTCCGCTCAGCGGAAAGGTACATGGACACATTAATAAATTAACTTAATACTAAATCAGTCTAACGGTCGCGCCGAGCGCGTTGCGGCTTAGCCTAGTATCACAGATGAGTAGAGCGGTGGGACGCGGGGCGAAGCGCACCCGCGAGGAGAGGTGCGCGGGTGCGCGGGGTGGCGGTCACTCGTCCGACGCGGACGACAGCTGCGTGCTGCCGCCCGAGCTGAAGGAGCCACGGCAGGTCTCCCCCCCGCCCCCCGCTGCGCCAGACTCTACCGCCGAGCTGCCTGGGGACAGCGTACGCAGCAGTTCCAGCGCAGAACGCGCGCGCTGTCCATCAACCGCCGCCGCAGTGGCGACCCCCGATGCTCTCTCCCACGCGCTCTTCTCCGGCAGAAGAAGTCTCCGCGCTTCCCTTTGCACGCGCCGCGAGCGCAGCGCGAATAGGAATGGTGACAACGCCGACGCCAGTAACAAGAGCGCCAGTGAGGGTGTGCGCGCACAGTCTGCCAGCCCCGGTGCTGCCGCCGACACTACGGCCGCCACGGCGTGTGGCACGTGAAGCATCACCAGAGCGCCTGTCAGCAGCCCTACGCGGGCCGCGCGAGATTCTTCTCTGTATCTAAACAGTGACGCGTTTGATATGCGGCATCTGATTGATGTGATTCTGGATCCATTATGACTAGGCTGCGGCGTGCGCGGCTGTACGGCTAGCAGTGGTGCCGCTAATGAAGGCGCCGAGCTTACGGCCGGCAGCCCCTTTCTCAGATCCTCGTTAGACTTTCCTTCCTTACGGGAATTGCGTAAACTGGCAACCGATGGGCAACGAACTGGTCGTTCAGGCGGTAGTAGGAATGGCCCGAATTTCCTGTCGTTCTCCATGGTCACGGAGCACTCGGGCCCGTCAATCTTAAGAGTAAGACCCTCTCCCTCCTCAGCGAGATCGGGTAGGATGCTGGGAGGCTCGTGTAACTGCAGTGCGCTGGCGCCGTGCGCTCGCGCCCGAAGTCCAGAGGAACGCGCCGCGCGGTAGATCCTTGCGTACATGAAGCATACGATGCCGATGGGTGTGAGGACTCCTAGTATTAAGTACACGATGTAGTAGGCCAGCTCGACTCCCTGCACGATGGGCTCGAGCGGGTAGAAGAAGCGCACAACGGCGATGGCTGCGCGGATGGCGGCAGCGCTGACGGCTGCCAGCCACGTGGCGGCGCAGAGCGAGGCCGGACGACGCTGCAGCAGGCGCGTGTGGCAGCGCAGCGGGTCTGTGACGGCGTGGTGCTGATCCAGTGCGATAAGCATGATGGACAGCAGCGAGGACAAGCTGCAAGCCGCAGCGGCCGCGTCGCCCGCCTCCACCCACGAGCGGATGTCCTCCCTCGCCGAGTGCTCGCCGAACAGCGCGGGCGCCAGCAGGGAGGTCGTCAAAAGATTCGTCGCAAGTAGATTGATGACGAACCTGTAACAATGAAAAGTCAACGTTAGCATACTTGTTCAACGTCCACACAATGTACCGGTCAGGTCATGTTTACGCGGCCCCTCACGTTTCGACGTTGGCGCACCAAGGTTGCATCAGAAAGGCCATATTTTGTACGTTTTACAGATTTGATTTAACAGCAATTAATTTGACGTTCGCTTCGAACGATAACATTGGGAACCGATTGGATCAGTCGTATTGTTTGTAAACATTGTGTTTGCCACGTCATCCGACATTGTTAACATAAATAGGAACCCATGAACTTTGGGTACTGAACGTTCATGATTAGTTGTGAGAAGGAAGAGGTTCAACAAAGCGATTGATTAACACGCAGTGGCAACGCTCGAAGCCTTGACTTACGCAAGTCTCCATTAATCCTGGTGATTCGAACTGTCGCAAGAAATAGATGTGTTCGTAGATTATGTTGAACATTTCGGAGTGCAAGAACTTTCGTAAACTGACCAACACCGCAACGCATGCGCAATCCGACCGAGTTACAATGTTCACGAATTATTTGATAACAAACTTATAATTACTACTGTTTGTACTAATAATGTGAATGTCAGAAAATACACGTGTATTAAACCGGCCAAGTGCGAGCCGGACTCACGCACCGAAGGTTCCATACCTTTTGACTGCGTAAACTTAGAGGGTTGATTGTATCATAGCACTCAGGGACTACAGGTTTAGAGTCATTTACTAAAATCTATGTTTACATTTTAACCTGATACTTCCAATCATTCCGAGATAAAGGGTCTTAACAAACGGCCAAAAAAGTGATCTTTTATGAGGATCTTATACATGAAATCATTAAGAATAGGACTATGAATATTTCTCCATCTAGATTTATTGTATTCACTGTACTCGCTTTATTTAATCAGCATATAATTCCAGACGATCCGGATTTTTTAAGTTCGTGTTTAGTTTTATGTCATTGTGCAGATGGCCTTGTCTAGACAAGCATTTAAAGACAAGCTAATTAACTAAAACTACTTGATTTTATTAATTTGAGAGCACATCCGTAATTAACTGTAGATTTTACAAGTTAAGTTTCCTGAGGTTGAAAACACAACATGTTATTATTGTTTGTTTCTATATTATGTAAATTATCTTTCATAACCGTTATTTTATACGCAGAAATTATTTGTTGTTTTAAAGCAAATAGATCGTTTAAATATTGATACGAAGCATTAAATTATAGTAATTATAGTACCTACGCAAATATTTAATAAGAAAAATGTTTTGTTGGGCTTACGATTACTGCTGAAGACGTCGTAAAATAAGACATTGATTTCCCATAAACTAAGTAGTATAAAAATACTCAATGAATAGTGCTGCTCAAAGGAAATACAACGGTAGAGTACTCTATATTTCAACAATCTTCAAGGGAAGGTTACCTTTAATATTAACAAATAAACACATGAAAGACTAAGGTCTAATAAACAATTAGTCACAAAACATCTAAACATTCGGGAAGTAGTTCCATAGATAATTCCACGTGAAATGAACGTGATTATAAAAGCAGGTTGTATAGTATAACTGGTTCTTATAAACATGGGTTTTTTTATAGGAATTATATTTGCAAACTAAACCGAAAGTACGGAAAACCCAATTGTATTATTCCATCAATTCCATAATCCACTTACAAATTCTCAGGATTTTCTCCGGACAACATGTTGTTCAATTCAAAAATAGAATGAATTGATAAAACCAAGGAGTTCTAACATCCTAGAATTAGCGGTAAACCGAATCGATTCAAAATCTTATTCGAACTCATTATTATTCGATTTAACATCGTTAGTATATTATTGTAAAACCAGTTGCGCTCTGATTCACTAGAGACGGTCAAAACATGCTCATCTGTTTTAACATTAACACACTAGTTTTGAAAGATATCCATTATAAAAGGGGCAAAAAAAACTTGGGTCTCAGAATAGCTTTTGCATCACCATGTGGAATAACACCACATTCAGTATTGTTGGGGTTTCCAAACTTATCCTTGTTTACATGTTTTGATTGGATTACAAAAATTCCATCCATAAAAACTTTAGATGCGCAATTTACTTTATTTCGTCTCGATTAAGATCAGAGGTCATGTTTTGCATTGAGATTGTGTGAACAAACAGATTAGACATAAACAAATATCTACAATAAGGTGGCTTATTTTACAATCCTTTCTTTATAACCTTGTAGATCCATATTTATTTATCAATAGTCCAGATTGTTCCTGTATTAACATAAATGTTAATTAAATTGTTTCAGTATGGACTTCAGAAGCAAGAGAATAGACATTTGAAAATCAAATCAATTGAAAAGAGGCTCTTATTCATGCAACTTTTCTTTGTAGGTGGATACGATATTGCATTCATACATTATTGATTTAGGTCTGGCTGACTAACCAAGGATTAGGAATGCTCTAGACTAGTTTAAAGCACTGCTGCATTACGTGTCGCGGGTTCCATCCCCACACGACAAATAAAAACAAATATTTGTGATGACCTACAGATAGTTGTTACGGGTCTAGCTGTTTGTATATGTGAGTTTAAATGTAAACGGACCCGCAATACAGGAGAAATTCGGAATGAAGGAACGTTTTTTTTTTTAAATCCAACGAGGATTTAAAAAAAAAAGAAACAGACAAAAGCATTGATTATGAAAACAAAGTACAGCAACCTATTGATGTTAAGCCAGTTCTGACTCTAGTATGAACGCCAGTGATTAACAAAACGTTTTCCAATAGAACTCTAGACTGACTTTGGCCTGCCTTGTAACATACATTAGACAAGGGAAAGTTACAAAACACCAGCAAGATCATCAGTCAGATTAAGTCAGCTCACTATAAAACATTCCCATAGATCAAAATCTAATGTTTGAATAATGAACGCGAATGTGGACTTAATGGCATATGACCATAGTGAAGTAGAAACTGTTTTGTTGTGTTAACATCAAAAGGCAATTGTTTATTGTGTCGAGGTCAATTACGTACAAGACGCACTCAATGTTAAATTTATGATCTCAGATTTGCAAAGTTTTTGGAAGTAAGCGCAATTTAATTTAATGGTCGGATGCACATTGAAGTAATACACATAAGTAAGGTTAGTTTAAAAAGACTTAAAAAAGCTATATTCAATGATGAATAATATAGACGTGATGGAAGTGAACGAAGAAATGAAATAATCAAATCTATAGAAGCAATGTTTAAATTAATTGATGATAAAAGAAAGTTTCAACCACAAACCAGTCTAAATAATGAGACGAAACTGTCGATAAAACACACTCCGACAAAATTACCTAACGGTCCTGCAGCCATTCTACTTAATAGAAACTTTTTGGTAATTGCTAATATTTTGATTCAATCCGGAAATGTATACTCTAGCTCTATAAAATCCTTGAAATCACGTGTGAGTATTAAATATCACTCAATGTCACTTCCCAGTCTTCAAAACATTATAAACTATTACATCCGGGGATGTGCGAAAATGTATGTCAAGTGAAATATCATGATTTATTTTCCTAAGACCATCAGTTTTATGACGGCAATGAAATTTATCTTTCATTATTATTTCTTCTATCTAGCATTGACTGCTTCATCTATCGATGTTTGTTTTTTCCTTGTCGTAATGTCTAGTCTGAAACTAGTTACAAATAAATTTTTCATTCCGCTCACCTTGCTTCCTTTCATTATTTATTTGAAAACTATTTAGTTTTCATCGTAGCTTATAAAAACAAGTGTTAAGATGTAAATAAGCTTGCGTATTGGCCACAATTTCGTAAACATGATGATGTATTTGTGTTTTAAGGTCGATATTACCAAAAATAAAAGCACAAGGTCGGGGAAACCCCGATACAAGATACAATCTAAAGTTGTTGAAGTTATTTGTTCATTACTGGTTGCAAGCGACAACCATTACCAACCTAACTAGTTAATTGTATACCTCGTGAAGTTCCAAGCTTGTTAATATTATTGCAGAATAAAATCTTGATCTACATACTATTACAAATATGTTGTAGATACTATTAGCACATTGTCCTTCATAAAACAAATGAATGTCTGCAAGCTAATGCATCTATAACTCATACGTGTGCCTATTTTTATCACTTCTTCATATTTTCCATGAAACTAAATACCCCAGGAAGCGAACTATAAGATCAACACCGGATTTCATAAAAAAAAATACAGCGAAACTTAAAAGTTTGTAATCGTTTGACACGAATGAAGGTCGCTTACAGACTCCAAATAGACAGGTGACGTTTTTTAACGCTTTCAAACGTCAAGTCGGAGACAATTATTGCTCTGTTACATAACTATGAAATGTGAGAAGGCAAATAGGTACCAAGTCCGTTGCATTTTAGAGGGACAATAATTGGACTATGGAAAGAAACAGAACAAGATAAATAAGCAACTGTAGTGTAATAGTCCAGTGTATTTTTAGCAGCATCCTCTAGGGTTTTCTTGTGCATGCATGTCGGTCGTGCTCAGCTGTAGTGATTGCTAGATCTAAAGTCCTCTCTAGAAGGGATGTGATCAAATCGTACATAAAGTAGTTAATGATACTGTGGTATCACGTTTTTCTACTTTGATTAATATCATTCGTTATTCGCAACTTTCCCTCGGTAGCTGTTATAAAAATAGTGATCTATAAATCATTTCGTATGTTAATATTTTATAAATAAATACTTTTTAAAAGTAACTTTATACCGGAAGAAAGATGGACAGATATTAAACATGAGGACAGGGCTAGAAATATAAATTTTATTTTATAATCCCACTTAGTGACGCGTAAAGATAAAATCGTTTGTAAATCAACATACCTACATTTTATTATAAAATATTTTATACTTGTAATATAAGAGTTGGATACAATTTTTTTTTCTATTTCTCGTTTTGCCACAAATAGGGCGCTGATGCAATACTACGTATGTGTCGCCGAATCTCGAAAACAGCTGAACTGATTATGATGAATGAGCTGTTGAACCTTGACTTATACAAGGAAGTTAGATGATATTACGCGAATTCACGAAATTTGTTTACAAATGTTTTGGCATTAATCTGTATTTATTTTGTGACTGACATGTTTTTTTTTTCTTTTAGAAATTTTAAAAGGTCGTGCATTTGAAGTGACAGTTATCGTGAGTGGGGTGTAATTGCAAATTTTTCGTTAGAGGAATGTTTTAGTAATTAACAGTGATTAATGGAAGCGGTGAGTGGCTTGCTAGACAGATTTCATAAGTGGAAATCTCTCGAATAAAACAATTATTTTATCATACAATCATATAACTCTACAATCATTACTTTTTACTCTGTAAAAATATTTTAAATGTTTTAAGGAAGTATTATTATCTCGACATTAATATTTTTTGTTTGTAAACACCACATTTTGTCTCGGAAATATAATTCCATACTACAAATGAATTGTGTGACGACTTTTTTTATTCTTTTTGACATTTGTCATCTGTGTGCAATGACAACAGATAAAAAAAATATATTCGGAAGTAACCAGTGCCATTTGTGATAAGAAAAAAAAACTTGATCAAACTCACGACTCGGTAACATTTCCGTATTGGATAAAGAATGAAAAGTAGTTTTTTTTTTAATTCAGGAACACTTTTCGATCGTTTTACAGCTTAGAATAGCAACTTCCCCGTTTACACCAAGAGTAGGTAATTAAGACACGGAACAAAAAAGCTGATTTAAAACTTAATCCATATTAATGATTATTCATATAAATTAATTTGTGGTTTTAAATGTAACTTTTCTGAAAAAATAGTGTATTTCATTTCAGTCATTTATTTTTTATCTTTTTACATCCCATGAAAATCCATAAACACTAACTTAAACTTTTTCTAACAAACTTCGACCACAACTAGTTAATTTTTAACCTTAACCGTGTCAATGAAAACTAGCCACTCAAATTGATTAGGCGTTACCCGGTCAAATTCTGAAGTAGGGTGCATCTGTCTATAAGAACAGGTTGTCCTACTTTTCAAATTAGCCGCGGTATACGCGTTTGCAATTTTTGATGTTCCATGACGTCATGTGGAAGTTTTGCTATGAAACTTTGAGTAAACATTGAAGATCAACGTACTGGCAACTAAAAATAAATTTGTGCAACGGAAGAGATCGCTTTTTTTCGAAAGGAATTGGCCCAGTTTTACACAACTTTTTCCAGAATGTGTCAGTGAATGTGCCACAATTTTTTTTAACATTGGTGTATGTAGGTGATTAATTTCCCATTACTATATTAATACAATCACCCATACAACTGAAAATAAATAGGTATAATATAATAATAGGTATAATTGTATCCTTATTTACAACACGGTAAAAAGTAAAGGCTTATAACATTAGAAAATACTTTGCTTACCCACTTGTGCTATAATGTAGACCTAGGTACTTAGTACTCAAACTGCTAATACCTAGGAACTAGGAAGTTCTTTCAGTAGGTTACAGCCTACTATAAACATAAACTTTGCAAACAATAACGATGTTGCAAACCAGTTAATTAATATAACTTGTTTAGATAATGATCTTGTGGATGTGGGATGTAAGGATTTTCCGTTTATGCATATCCGTATTTATGTATTATGAATCAAAGAAAAAAGAATAAATTTGACTGATGACAACATTGAACGAAACAACCAAATTGAATCGTGTAATCATGTCTTAATATTTGCATAATAAATATAATCAATTTACCCGAACCGTCTCATGTCATCATTAGCTAATTTCAAATGTAGAAAAGTTCATTGCTCTACTCATAGACAAGACCTTCATTAAAATAACTAGCTATCCATCAAAACTTATTGAAATTGTGCCAAAGTAGGCCAAAGATTTTCAAAGGAAAAATGGTCTACAGTCAAGATTGAAGTATAGAAAATAAATAAGCAAGAATAATTTCTAAACGAAATTGGCTTAACCCTCTATAGCATATAGTAGACTGTAGGCAACATACTGTTCAAAGCCCTCGAATTCGAATGGAATTGATTTCCTAACGTAATCGCGCATTGTAACCCGTAGGCTACACTCCAGAATAAGGAATTAGTACTAAAAATCGTAACTAGATGGCGTTACTTGTTTCAAATTGAGATTATTATTGAGCGAGTTGATATTTACGAAAAGTGGCGGTTGACTGAGATTTCAAAAAGTGATTAAAAATAGTTTTACTTGTTTTTTGTTGCTGTTTTTGATAAATTGTAAAGGTAAGTGTTTATACTTTATTGTATAACGTTATTTTTGAATACTTTTTGTGTTTTACTTAGTTTTTCTTGTTTTTATTGTTTGTTGCCCGCAAGCTACATTAGGCGTAAAGTGTAAAATATTGTTTGATACCCATCAATACTTATTGCTGTTTTTTTATGTTTCAGAATGTCTTGCAAGCGACACCTTAGTGATAAAGACATTAGTTCTACGCTAAATTATGGCGCAGGTAGTGAAGATGATCAAGATTTTGATGACGACAGTCTTGTTGATCCCGATTTTGTTCCTGAATTGGACACCTTTGAAAATGAGGCTTCCGAAGTAGATATTGATGTGGATTCCCTAATAGAAACTCTAGAAAGTACTGATGAAAATCCTTCCTCTAGCATGGAAACTACACCGTCAAGCGAGAGCACTGCTGGGCCTTCTCAACCCAAGAATCCAAGAACATCTGCTAACGCGAAGTCTACTAAATTGAATTTACGGTGGAAGAAAAAGAATCTAGAGTTGAATGCAGAGCAGCTCATGTTTACGGGAAACAAGAACCTGGGTCCTGATCTTCTTGAGCTAGATACTCCCATCCAGTTTTTTCTCTACCTATTTTCAAATAAAATAATGGAGAATAATCGCCATATGGGTGGCGTAGATCTTCTTGACAGCATCATGGGTATATACAAAATTCGTTTGCGAAGCAAACGATGGCCTATGAGACTATTTTATCATTATTTGGATGTCACGATATCCAATGCATGGATACTTTACAAAAGAGTTTGTAAAGAAAAAAATATTCGTTCAGGTTGCTTATCAATAGCGGATTTTCGTCTGGAGGTTGCTGTGACCCTTTGTAAAATGGGTGTGAAGCCTAATATATCTAGTCGGCGGTCACTTGAGACCGAAATTCAAGCTAAAAAGCACAAAGGTCCTGCTCAGTATGTGCCTCCAAAAGCAGTCCGGCAAGATCAGATTGGGCATTGGCCAGGATGGTCTGATAAAAAAATGAGATGCAAGTTCCCAAAGTGTGTTGGATTTACCCACAATAAGTGTGAAAAATGCGGAGTAGCCTTATGCTACACAAATACCAAAAAATGTTATAAAAACTTCCATCTTTCATGACTTGTCATTATACTGCCGTACTGTTGTAAGTAGGTATAGATTTTCACCACTTACCTCAGTGTTGCTTGCAGGCAACACTCCCTATTTTTGCATTTTTGTTTTAAAATAATTGAAATAATAAAAAACCAAAAAATACGGGCATTTTATTTTTTTATTATTATCTCCAATCCAAAAAATCAAATAAATCTGAGTTCATGAGTGATAGAGGGTTAAATGTCTGAAAAGTGAGAGCTGACAGTAGTTAGTTGTTCTCTGTCAAAATAAGACTAGTTTGTTTCTAAAATCTAGAAATAATTTATGTACCGAAATTAGCATTACGCCAAGAAACTGAAAGGTATAAATTGTTATTTTTTTTTTAATATTGTCGACAGCTTGTTAAATTGTTGTTGCCAACGTGTAATTCAAATTTTAAAATAGAACAATGAAAAAGCATCCTTAATGACATCCGTTATTAAGGATGCTTTTTAGAACGTCACAAGACTATCTTCGATTTTGGTGCCACTGGTCCATAAAATGTAATTGATAGCTCAGTCAACCTTGTATGAACAAAACATACCACCATACATACATTCATAAAAAAGCGATAAATAATATGGAGCCCTCGAAATGCTTGCCGAAAGCTAAATGGCCAATTAACTACGCTATGGTGTCATGAAGTGTAATTGCCAACCGATTTGGCGGTAATATGCCATTATGAGCCAAATGTTTTGCTAGTAATGGCAGAATTATTGGGAACATTTTGGCAAGTTTTGCTGTAGTCAAAGTGCAATATTTTACTATTTATTTTAATTGGATTAACCAACTTTTCCCACAAATACCTCAAAACGAAAATCAACTTTCAATTTTTCATGAAAAATTCTTTTGCAAAGCATCAGCAGAGGTTTTTATAAATAAATATTTAAAACAAAAACTTGATAGCGCAAAAACCAATGTTAAAATACACTATATTTTTTTAAATTATTTAAAATAAAATTAGCAGTACTTACTTATTTTTTTTTTTATTACATTTTCTACGACAGCAACAACAGTTTTTTTTGGGATTAAATTTGGAATTGTATATTTGAATCAAAGGTAGAAACCAGAATGATGACGAGCACATATATTTGCAATGTTACGTATTTCATTAAAAAAGTACGCTGATTTGTTTTTGTTTGTTTTTTACTGAACTTAATGCTTACGTCGGCGTCGTGATGCTTCTGTTAAAACCTGTTTCAAATCTTGCGTCGCAAGTCTACACTAGAAACTGCACTCTCTCTTGAACGGACTGTGGGTTAATAAACTTAATGGTAGCATAACGAAAGAACTTTAAATGTCATACTTAGTAGAAATATCCATGACCATGACATGAAATAAGATTATGTGTGATGTTACAATCACTGTGCCGATAGTTAAAATATTACGTTATGTTCTTGTCCAAAGTCTGCAACACTTACTTCACAGAAGTGTGTATTTTCCCAACCCTTTTCATTTGTTTTTTCCAGCTAAATATGAAATGTTTCGTGAATTTCCGACCATATCTGTTAGTGTATTAGTATAAGTTTTTATTTTGACACAAAACGGTACTGAACGAACCCGCAACGCAAATATGTATACATACTCATTGAAGGTTATGCGTGAAAAGAGGTCGTAGCGAAAGTGAAAAATGTATGACAATAATTCTCCACGAAATGTCAAAAATTTCGCGGCAATTTGTAGTTTCGAATTTGGAACAATTCATTTTCTTTTTTTATGTTTCATGAAATGTTTTTCTTTTATACCTAGTCTTTGCTAACGTCATTTATATTTTTTCTTAGTTTTATGGAAATCATACGAAAATAATGCCATCCACATGCATACGCCTGACGCATAAAAAGCAGCCTATATTTTTATTCTTTTTTAACACGTCATTAACATATTCATGAAATATCGAAACCTTTTCAAGTCATCGATCTTTGTTTGAAATTATACGGACAGCCATAGAATACAAATAATTTTAAACGTGTTACATATCAGTGTGGTCCTACGTGAGACCTTCAGTAGGATCTACGTTGAATAATGTAGTTTTTTTTTTATTATCTAACTTCAGTAGACAAAGCATTACGTGCCAATGAATAGGCTTTCTAGACAAATAAACTTATCTATCACTTTGATATCAATTTCGTTGAAAAACCTTTTGAAAAAAAAATGCATTTATGAAATAATATAATAATTATGTTTTATTCTACAGCACAGTAGGTATCGCTTTCAGCTAAGGTTTAATATTTTTAAACTTGACTTGTTTTATGCAATCTAATAAATAATATTGTAGCAATAACATTAACGATCAGCTGTACTTTTTTTTTAATTGTATCTAAATAATTCATTTAACTTTGTGAAATATTAATTTTACCTCAATGCGTGAAAGTGCACCAATGGGTTACCCATATTAAATTCTTTAAGTAAATGTTAAAAGTTATTTGTAAACTTCAAGGCATATTTTTGTAACTGCATTAATATAATAATTAAGTACGAGCGCAGTATCACGATTAATGAAATTAAAATGCCAACATTACAAATTTCGCAGCGCAACCGCTTTTAATAAACAGCTAATCTAATCTGTGATCTCCATATGATTCATAGACATTTTTTTCTATTTGTCACTATGCTGCACGGAAACGTGATTGTAAAGTATATTGATACTTTTCAATTAAGAACACTAGCAGCTGTAACGGCTAATAATAATGCAGTGGCGATCTTATCAGCCTATAGAAGTATTGTGTTGAGTATTCAGTTGTATCGAGAATATGCATATTAGCAATTGTGTCTACACGTTTTCCTCTTGGAAGTTCAAATTTTTGGTGCTACAAAAAGATTGCAATCAGTTGGTACATCTTGATTAGTCAAGGTTCATACATCCGTACAAAAAAAGGTTTTTAAACAATGAGTTCTTCGTGTTTCAAATGTCGTTTTCAAGTTTGGGTATAATTTAGGCTTTTAATAATAAGCTCGCAATAGTTTCTCCATAATCTATTGCACCATTTTCTATTCAAAAATATAATCTGTAGGCCAACCATGATGTCTTAAAGCAGAACTTATTCCACTGAGGGAAAGAGATGGTGCTAGACACCCTGTATAGCTCTGTCTCTTTACCTCAGCGGAATAAGTTCTGCTTTAAGACGTCATGGTAGGGTAGCTGACATTTAGAAGTTTCGCAGATTAAAAATAGCACATTTAAAATGTCATTCTATTCGTTCGAAAACCTGCCAGGATCAATGTCGTTAACGCTCACATTCTCTATGTTCTTAATTTTAAAAAGGGTTAACAACCTTCGTAGATTCGAATTAATAAAAAAGAATTGAGGAAATATTCAGTTTCGAGACTCAGGTCCTGTATGAGGTATGGACAAAGGATTTTTAATTATACAATAGTGAAAGGAACTTTGTATAATGCTGCTCTGTTTAGCAGTAATTAGTTTAGAGACGGATGTTACAAAAACATATAACGGCAAAGCTTTATTTTTTACTAAAATTTAAAAAAAAAATAATCAAGTTATTTTTATCAAAACAATAACTAATCTGGTTTTTATAATGTTTTGGCAAAGGACAATTAAATACTAAAAAAAGCTAATTAAATTAAAGCAGTGCCAACGACTTTAAAACTTAGTCCAGTTTTTCCATTTTTATTTATACACTTTTCTTGAGACCAGTTTGTCTAATAGCCGAAATGTCACTAACTGGCCCACTCGATTTATACCTAAGCTGTGACACTGTTATTAGCAAGAATAAAAATAAAATCTTGAACAATTCTCTTATAAAGGAAAACATTTGTACCTATCTCAGGTAAAGTTGCGTGGGTAACTATGTCAAAATGATGAATCTTCACAAATCGAAATATTTATTTTTCTGTGAAAACTTTTAACACGTTGACTGAAACAATAGGCAATCAATATTTTCCACCAGTAAACGTGGGTCAAAGTACATGAAAACCTGTCGACGTAAAACAAAAATCATAACATTCTGACATTGTGACAATCCAGGTACTATTATACCTCAGCGTGTCAGTGCGCATGCGTGAACGGAAGCCGCCATTGTTATGCGCAGTCGCTTCAAGATGGCGGCTGTGAAGGATAAAAAAAAAATCAAACTTAGCACTATTTTTAACCCCATTGTGTCCAATGTCATGGGTTTCAATTTTAAAACTGATTGTAGCGATATTTGACTGAGTTATAGTCTGGAAAATTTTGGAGGATAAAATGTAAATTAAACTTAAACTCACGGTAGTCTGCGAGTTTGAGCCTTCTCTTTGTTGTATTGGAGAAATCAAGGCACTATGGCCATGATTTAAAATTTACCAAATAATTTCAACTAACCTACTGAAAAATGTTATTTGCACTACCTTCAACACCATCAAACAAGGCCCTGAAACTCTTTTCAAGTCTTGTCCCATTAAATTAAATTGTAAATCTGCATACATCAAAGCTTTCTCTATAATAATTGTTATTGTTTTGAATACGTTGCATTCACCTTCACCTGGTAACATGAATACCGGTTCTGACCTAATTCTGAGGATATAGGGTTGAAGCTTGAGGACAATACCTTCGAAATTTATGGACTGGTGTTTTTTTTTATATGAAGCGTACAGAAATAGAAAAACTGTTGAAGAGGTGGTAATTTACTGAAGAGTTTGACTATAAATTGGCGGGAAATTTTGACAGTTTTTTTTTTCACCTGTCAAAGTTATCCAATCCCCACAAACCAGTTTAGAAAATTGATTATTTTTTCACAAAACATGAATTTGATGGAATGTTTTCCAGTCGAAAAGTTTTGCCAGCCCTAAGTACAAGTAGGTAATGTAAACCTAATTTTTTCCTTTTATACCGTGTACGCGAAGCTATTAAAACGAAGTGAAATATTTTCTAAACAGACTTTGTGAGGAATTTTCCTCTCATATCAAATGGGGCTTGGGTGAACGTAAACATTTTGCTGATAGCAATTTTATGCGTAATTTCATTTAAGTAATGGTTCTTCTTAGGGCCACAAAGAAACGAGCTGTTATGTGGCGAGTCTTTAAATCAATTTGAGCTAGGCATATTTTGTGTTCTAGTATCAAATTCAAATAAAGAATAATTTAATTTTACAATCATAACAATTCATAGTAATTAGTTTACGTTCTAGAAAGCTGCAGTGTTATTCGAAAAGGTTCAGTTTACGTGGGAATTTTCGCATATTTGTTTTTATTGGAAATAACACCAGTTCCGTCGGTAAATATGTGAAAAACCCGATTAATATATCAAGGTTAGTGTAGTTAGCAACAAGTCTACAGTCTATACCTCCGCTAGGAGTATATTGTTCTGTGGTCTATACACATTGGTGACCGCATACCTGTGGGTTGTATTTCCATTTCGAGATGTCATTTACAAAAACTAGTCCAACCATAAACAAAAAACAAAACAAAACAGTCTTTAAAGTATTGTCTACTCCACGTTCGAAAATTTATTAATATTAAATACTTGGCGCGTAAATGCAAACGTCTAGAATCTATGGTGATCAATTGACGTTTAATACGTTGTGACATATATTTATACTGCCTCTAGAACGGCATGAATTTATAAAAACTGTGAAATTAAGCTGTGCGCAAAACTAGATAGCTTGTTACTCTAACTTGCTATTGCTAGACCAAAACGTAACTAGCGTTTGCAAAACCCACTAACTTAATGCACATAGTTAAATGGGTCAATGGAAGCGGCCATCAAGGCAAAGCCTACATCTACCTGGTGCATGAGACCTCGTTTCGCTCTAACTACACGTGGAAAAGAGTTTTATAACTTTAATGAGGTTTTTTTTTCTGGAACATTGTGTTAAGATGTGAAC
The DNA here is from genome assembly GCA_905475445.1 of Ochropleura plecta. Lineage (NCBI taxonomy): Eukaryota > Metazoa > Arthropoda > Insecta > Lepidoptera > Noctuidae > Ochropleura > Ochropleura plecta. The sequence goes on along the minus strand of FR997744.1, from coordinate 11,371,229 downwards.
GTGAAAGAAGGTTTTATTGTTTCATTCGTTAGTGGTGTTAGAAGATGCTTGTATTAATTACATAATTATTTTATTATATTTTAATAAAATAATTAGTTTTTTTTTTAAATCTTTTTAGTGGTGTTCAGACGGCCTAATACTACTCAGACTAAATTTAAGAAGAATCGACGTAAAAAAAATGTAACATATTGACGGTTTCTATTCAAAATGTGAATTTGAAACCATTCCTTTTTTGTTAGGGTTCCGTAGTCAACTAGGAACCCTTATAGTTTTTAGGGTTCCGTAGTCAACTAGGAACCCTTATAGTTTCGCCATGTCTGTCTGTCCGTCCGTCCGCCCTCGCTTAATCTCTGTGACCGTTAGCACTAGAAAGCTGAAATTTGGTACCAATATGTATATCAATCACGCCGACAAAGTGGTAAAATAAAAATTGGAAAAAAATGTTTTATTAGGGTAGCCACCCTATATGTAAAGTGGGAAGTGTTTTTTTTTTTATTTCAACCCTAACGTGTGATATATTGTTGGAAAGGTATTTAAAAATGAATAGGGGTTTACTAAAACCGTTTTTTGATAATGTCAATAATTTCGGAAATAATCGCTCCAAAATTAAAAAAACAATGTGCCCCCCCCTCTAACTTTTGAACCATAAGTTTAGAAAATATGAAAAAAATCTGAAAAGTAGAACTTTATAAGGAATTTCTAGGAAAATCATTTTGAACTTGATTGACACAACAGTTTTTGTACAAAAAAGACAAAAAGTTGTATTTTGTACAACTTTTTGTCTTTTTTGTACAAAAACTGTTGGAGCGCCTACCGCGGAACGTGCAACATTGCACGCTCCTCCACCTTTAAACTCATAAGTGGGAACACTTATTGTGACGGACGGGAAACTACGGAACCCTACACTGAGCGTGGCCCGACACGCTCTTGGCCGGTTTTTTTTTCTATTAATGATGGAAAAATGATCCACAAATAGAAGTGTGTCAGCCGTTGACAACTTAATGGCAATTGTAATAGCAATTTTAATTGTCAACGTTTAAACGACACGTGATCCAGGCTTATTCTATTGTTAAAAATTCTCACGATCAAAAAAAAAACTTCGATTCAGTTAATTATTCTGACTATTGTCCACAAGAATTTGCTAGTGGAAGTTTTAGAACTAGAATTTCGTTAGAATTGTTTAGATGTCTGTGTCTTAGAAACAATGGTGCTTAGGAAATTTTCAAAACTAGGTTGCTCGTTACATAATGATGGAAGTTAGTTATATGCTTGGAGAATGATAGACCTGCATATTTGTCTAGAGATATTGTTGTCTAGAGAGCAGCTTTATTTGCTGCAGCATTTGTCACAATTTCGTAAAACAGTGACAAAATGTCAAATACACAGGAAGAATACAACAAAGCAATAAACAATGGATAGACTGACAAAGATACGCATTTACACAAAAACAATGATTAATAGTGGTGGAAACTGCACGTTTCAATTTCCGTTTTCTATCAATACAAACAACGATAGCTTTTTTAAGCTTTATTTCCTATCAAATGATGATTATCACAAGAAGAATGACAGTTTTTATATATCTTCTCTGTGGTTAAGAAGGAAAAAGTCTGTTTTTATTTGGGTTAAACATTAAAAGTGTGTAGAAAACGCATACATTTAGTATCGCAAATTGTAAATTAAACCTGGGGTCATTTTCTACTTCAAATTGTACTCCTAGCTAATTAATATCCTTGTTCATTCAAGCAACCATAGAAATTGATTACACGATTAAAATTAATTGATTCTTGCTAACTATCCACTGAACAGATCTATTTAACCTGAGAATAAAACGATGACGTGACGCAGATTAGACCACAAACAATAGTAGAATCCGGATCTATTTATTAATGACGTCAAACTGTCATGTCCAGAGATTTTAATGCGTCAAAGATAATTAATCGCAAAAGTACAAAATGTTGCAGTTACACAATATTATTGTATTTAAATGGTGAGTTTTCTCATGAGAAAATCTTTTCCTGTAAAACATGTTTTCAATCAAAGATTGTAGTGAAGTTTTAATTTTGACAAGTTGTGAATATTTTTCGCTCCATTTTGTGAATGATGAGTAACAGCAAGAGTAAAGACAATATAGATAGACTTGTGAAGTGATGCAACAATTGTTTACACTGCTGCCAGAAGTGCCAAATAATTTAGCAATGACAATGAGTGACGAGAACAGCTCCTGACTAATCTAATTAGTCTATCCTGACTATAAGCTCTGTAACTGACGGGTCCTTGTCAAATACATTTAGCTTAAGTAAGTATTTGTGTTTAGAATAATTTGAAGCTGTCAATGATTTCGCTAATGTGATGTGCATATTTTACCATTGTATAATTGTTGCGAGTAAGGAGAATTTGCAAACAAAAACTGTTGTTTGATTAAAAAACGGTTTGGCGACAAATCCGCATTAAATATTTTTTACGCTAGAATTTGTTCTACCCATGACTGTTGTCTGTAATTTCAGTTGAAAAATAGTTCCTGTTCTTGTTGTCCACTGTCAAGAAAACTTAGAACTATTTAGTAGTTCTTGTCTAATTACACTATGACAACAAATAGGAAACGATTTACACCGCTCCCTTCAAATTGTGCAATTACATGGACTACAAAATTATTTAATTGCGTTCGCAATGTCAGCCAAAGGCTATATGAAAGCGATTCTAGCAATATGATTGTCAGTTTAAAGGCCGTACGATACGGCAGTGGTGTAAAAGGAAATTAGTAAAGCGTGAGACAAACTTTGCAATCGATATTTGAAAAGTGTTTGGAAATGTCAACAAATAAAAATGGCGGACCAGCGTCGTTACGAACATTTTACTGAATAATCTTGTATAATTTTTCTAATGTTGATATTTATGGCAAAGTGTCATGATTGTTTCTGCTTGACTATAGTATAGAAAGTCGTTCCTAAAAATACAAACCTTAGAACTATCGATGTTACTAATTTATTGAATGACAGTTAAACGACTATACGCCATGCAAACCCCGATTTAGACTAAAGTTCGTGACTGCACCCGCCATTTTGATTCACTGCCTTCCATATTCGAATTCGGAATAGGAGTTGCCATACTTTTGTTAATTTTATCGACGTTTATTTTGAGGCTTTTATGTCTTTAGATGCGCTGAAAGGCGGTTGTTGCAAAATTTTATAGGTTCAGTATATTGTGTATAGGACATTGACATGGGAACATTGGCATACTATAAAAGTTTATTGTAAGATTAAATAGATAAAGACCTTTATTATCGGCCAAGTTCACGATCGTTCGGCATCAAGTAGGCTTTTACTACTAACTAAATGTATTATATTGAAATAATCACAAACAGCGTGTACGTTGTCTATAATTGCACACAGTACTCAAATAACTAGAAAAATTTCCAAGGTTTCGAAGCAAATCGATGAGCAGGTGAAAAATAATCTTTTTTACAACAATGGCGCCTTGACCGTGAAATCAGCAGCTAACAGCCTTGTGGCTTATTGTCAGTCGATATTAATTGCGGTAATCAATTTAAATGGTTTCTTTCGAACGAAATTATATAGATTACTCTTTCATTCATCAAGATAAGTGCCTTGTTATACTGATTGGTCTTAGTTAGGGAAATCCTTTATGTTTTTTAGTTTATGAATGAGATTGGAGAGCTTGTTTACTTAAGATACTCCTACGGATCCTAAGTGGTTACTTATATATAGTAAACACTGCATTTGATGTTGTTTAATCTAAAAACAAAACCACTTTACTTAATATTACACAAAATACTTAAATACTAAAAAAATATGTTATGTATATTATTTCAAACAAAACCATGAAGTGAGTACCTTGATTGTGTGTTGTCCATTTCAATCGATCTATTTCTGTATCCTCAAGTATGTTTTAATAAAACATTGCTTCAATATAAGATACTGTTAAAATCGTTGTCCATTACTATGGGAATCGTAATTGCCTCAGCCCAATGTATTGCCCACGCAATGAATAAAATATGTAGATGTCCAAAAAAGTTGCTCACTTCTTTTGTGTTACTATGGTAAAGTTAAATTGTAATTGGAGGCTTGGATTCAGAACGTTTAAATGTTGCTCACATTTAAACGTTCTGAATTCAAGCCTTTGCTGTCAAATTATACCGGGTGCTGTTTTGGCACGAGAAGTCGCCTAAAAAACGAATCATATTGTCTATTTTTGGCGTGACTTAATCTAATATAACAAAGAGCTGGTTATTTTTAGATTGCTTACTAATGATATAATTATGTTGGCATTTTCTTCTAGAAAATATTGTGGCAGATTGTAATTCTATTTTACAGAGCAAAAAGCTTTTCAAACGATATGTTTTGGGCCTACATAAATGTAAGTGAAGTGATTTATTAATAAGTACACTTTTAGACATTAAAAGCGAGCTGTGATCCAATTATTTTATTCCTTGATTTATGATGACCCAAATGTTTGAATTACAAAGATATTTCAATGCCATCTGGTAGAATGATTTGTTCTACACAAAGATCTTAAGAATTAATTAAACTTTTAAAAAATTGTGAAGTTTTACAAAGGTCACGATATAAATTTAAAAAACCTTGCTTTTTTTCAATTACTAAAGCTTCAAATCTCATCACTTTCCATAGACAATATGCCAATTGACATAACCTTTATGCATAAACAAAGCATTTTTTTCTAACTCAGGGTCGTAATTATCTTAATTGCGGACAAAGTAAAGTATAACGATAATTCTTGAACACAGTCTTTATTTTACCTTCATGCATTCCGAAAATGTGGCTCTAGTCGTTTCCGTTGCTGCCGTAAATCATAGCATCCTGTATAGTACGAAAATAATTTCGATTGAAGTGTTAGTCATAGTGTGGATAAATGCATTAGTCGTAGAGTTTAAAATCATTGTGCAAAGCTAAGAAAAGAAGTAAAACTGAACTGTCAAAATGAAATTGACACTGACAGTTGGTTTGATTCACAAGGTACTTAAACGAAGTCGGATTGCAAAATTTGTCTATGGTTTACTAAGATTGGTCAGAGTTACACACTAATAGTTGCAGTAATCTTTACAAGCAAGGTTAACCTTAATTTAACCAAGGGAACGGTAAATTGTACGTAATTATTAATACATGCCTGGGACTTCTCCCCACCCAGTAAGCAAGAAGAGCGTGACGCTACCACTACTTACAAGTAGTAAGTATCGATATCACTTTACAGTTTGTTTTTTCTTACATTTCTAATTTAGTACCTTCACGGTACGAACATAGAGAGCTTTTTTGCATAAATCACACTATTGTTGTTACGATCTTTGAAGAAAATTAATTAACGTAAATTTTTTCGCAATTAAAATCTGTCATTTTGCAAGATTTGTTTACCAATTTAGAGAGGTGCAGTGAAAGACACGTTAAATCTTAATTGCGAAGGGCTTTGTGTAATCTAGGTTGGTAGATACGACCGTATAGGTCACAAGTCAAATAAATCTTAATTGTAAAACCACTCATCAAGGTTTTTGAACCTGGCACGAGGGATAGGTGAATATTTTTTCAACCGTTTTTAATTACAATACATGACATCAGTGACATTACTATTAACAATGTTTGCGTAGTTTTACATAATAGGTATTAATTATTACTTCTGTCGTAATATATCTGCGTTCGCAACAAAGAATTTGAGACACATTAATTCTATTTCGTCAGTAAGCGTTCGTAATTAATCTAGCAATCAAGGCTAAAACAATACAGTCGAATTCTAAGGAATGGAATGGAAAGTAGCTAACTAATGAAAGCTACACCACTCATTTGTCAGACGACCAGTTTCGACCGACGAATCGATTAATTTATCTTAATCGATAAGTAATCGATCAAAATAACGTCTGTTTTTTATCGTTAAAAGTTCCTTGGAATACACTGAAGGTTATTTTAAGCGGATTTATAAAACAACGCGATATCATCCTCCGGTTCAGAGTTCCCATTTACTTTATGCGTACTATTTTTCCTTTGAAAACAAGGAGAGCATTATAATAATTATGAATGTATAATGAATGATTTATGAGAATCCACACGTAGAACGGAACGTATTCTACGTTTGTTTTTGCTCAGTCAATCGAGAGGTAGACGCCCACGTCTCAAGCTTTATGATCTAGGCGAGTTACGCGTCACGGTGTCGTTAATCATCCAGCAAATTTATAAATACCTCATGCCCATACATGAGTAGCTCAGAAACAGATCACCTGTGACGTGTTTGCGACGTAGGGTTTTAGTATAACGTTAATTTTCTTGATTTATTTGAACTTTGAGAACCTTTCCAGTCCAATTCGATTTTAAGCAAATTATAAAAATTGTTTCATATAGAAAGTAACAACAATTTAAGAAAACTGTTAATACTAAAGTGCAGAAGTAAAAGTTACGTTTAAAAAAAAACTATCGATAAAATGAGAGTACATAGCCCTACATATCTATGGTACAAAACTTTCGCGCCTTTTTAGCTGTTACGTGGATTTTCTTTTTCGATTGCATGTTTTTGTTTTCGTGTAGTTGTCAACGCGTTCCACTTTTGAAAAAATGTAGTCGTCATTTACATATTGCTTCCAGCCAGAATATCAGTCACCGCGTTCTACACAGTGCCCATTTAGATAGTTAAAATGGTGAAAATGTCTTAGAAAGTCACTTTAGTTGATAACGTCATTAGTGTTGCCCAACCACTGCTGCACTTAAGCTTTTACGTACATTTTACGATTTCATTATTCACTGGAAAGAGGGTATTTTAGATATTTTCCTACGGTCTCTTAATGTTTTAAAACTAAGCGCAAAGGCAATAAAATATCGTGCCAAGTCTCGCTTAACATATTTAATGAAGGAAAGAAGAAATTTTAATTTAGCTTCACTAGATATTCGGTTATTTAAACATATAAAATGTTTTCGTATTTTAGTGCGTTAATAGGCGTAACGTATTAAGTAGAAAAATATGTAAATTATAGTTAATAATAGTCACACAAGATGGATAACAAATCCAAATTAGCATTTGAGGACAGCCATATTTTGGCATATTTTCCCACTAAGTATATACTTTTTTTATCAATGCTATTTAGGAATTTTAAAAGACAATACTGGCAGTAAAATATCAAAAAGACAAAAACGTAGTCTTTAAACTAGTCCAGTAATATATGGTAAATTAAAGTGATAAACATATTGCAAGCTCATACAAATTCTATATCAAACTTTGCCATTGACATTTATATTTTCCTTCAACGACATCAAAATCACAGTAAAAACTAATTTAAAAAAATAACGTAACCCGACTTTCAATCTAGATAATTGATAGTCTCTGGCCTCATTCATATATTATTGTAAGGTCAAAACAGTAATTTTACGATTAGTCATAGAGACCGGGAGCTGCCAAAAATTAGTATAGATCTCCTTCATAAAAATAATAATAGGCCATTTCATAGTTAATTCTCCTAGTTAATCATTCAATTAAATTATAAAAATAGAAATATCTTCATAAATTATTCGGTTATTATTGAACTTGGCAACACTTTCAATAGATACTTCAAGTTGTTTAACGTAGGTACTTGACATAGTTTACATACAGTCCTTCCATGCGTTCTGGACAATGTCAATTGTCAGCCCATCGATTTCAAAACTACTTTAATTTTGTCCATTAATCTACTGTGAGGAAGATGGATTGTATCATCACTTATTAGTTGTCTATAGAAATATATATTAAAAAGAGGACAAGTGAAAACAGCTCTACAGACAACAAATTAGAGTTTTCGCAAGATTCGCTGACCAACCGGATTAACAATCCTGAGTAAACTGAACCTAATCCTGAGTCTGTGATGATAATCTTATGACATAAAATCTATGAATAATAATAATTAATTTAATGTAAAAAGTTTGACTGGTAAGAAGATTTTTTTTTTTTATAAGTTTCATTAACTATTAAATTGCAATGCCTAAACAGGCAACTAAGTTCTAAGAACCTACCCTTTGTTAAGATCTAAATTACTACACTTAGTTAGCAATAAAGAGTTTGACTTTGACTTTGAATTTGTAACATATTGAGTGAAGCCTCTTGGCAACGACAAATATTTCCGTCAGGTCATTCAGTAGACGTAAACTGAACGCAAAAAGATACATTTTGTGTCATTAATAAATAAATTGAACTAGGCTGGATAAATGATGGGCGGTGCCGTGTAGTTTTGGTACCTAAGCAGGTGTTTTTTTTGAGCATAGACAATGTATGTAAATTGTATTATATAAACATATTATGAAATGATATTATTATCAACTGATACTACTGTTTTCAATTTACATTGCCAATTGAATAAATATTATTCGTTCTAATCCAAAGAGTATTGAAGGCTGACGTATACTGTTAACAAGTTTTATTATAGTTGATAAAATAGATCCTATTGCTATTAAAACTAATTATACTTAACAGTATTGTATTCCGATAGGTAACTGCTGATTGATTTGCTAAATAGGTAGTTCATAAGGCTAATCGCTTTGGTTTTCCTTTAAAAAGTTACTATCCAAAGACACGTAGGTAATGTTTTTTAACGGTTGACAATTGTTAGTTTTCGCGCTAAATTCGACGCGGTACTTACTAATATAGACGCACCCAAAATAAGAGGTCAAGTACAATCTTGTGAAATATGTGAGAACGAGCGCGTTGCAGGTCCTTTATTGTGATTTAACTCTTAAAATGAAGCGCGATAACAATCTACAAAGTATAAATAATGTTAGGAAACTCTGATGAAGAATAAAATATTGTATGCTATTGTTTGTTTCTTCGTCTTTATTTTTTTGTCATTCCAAATTCAAAAGTGCAGCTTTTGCAAAAAGCAGCCGTTTGCAAACAATAGCGAAGTACCTGATTTCATTAACTAGCTTTCCAACAATCAAAATCCAGGTGTTATTAATTAACATGCTGGTTGAAATGATGATCATTGTGTTAACCGTACGTTTGTGGTTTCTTCCATTCAATAATAACTCCTATCCGGCATTATGTTGCATTGATTTACGATATTACCCCTGAGTCATCGGTACACTTACTTTATTTGTACAAGGCGTAAGATAAATTGATATTTGTGGAACGAACGGTCTGCTTACATAAAAATCCAAGTCCACAAGAAAACGCTGAGGTTTTATTTGAAAAAGATAATGAATTAAAAAGAAAAAAAAAACAAGAATTTGCAACCAGTGACAAAATGTAGCAGGTAAAATAAGTCTACAAAGGCGATGGCATGAAGCCAGAACTAATCACCTCGACCTTTCAATACTCTACAATTTATACTACAGTTTAAAACCGGTACTATTATGCAAGTGATAAATATTATCAGACTATTATCAGATGCGGTGTAAGCAGAGATCACGATCACGTGAGGTTATATGTAATGATACCAACAACAACTAATGAGGTTACATGAACTAATAATCACGAACTAAGTGATAATCACTGTTTGAACTAGTTTCCTTAAAGCAGATGTAGAAAATCCACAATCCATAAAACATGTGCTAACCTTGAGCTAAGAATTACATGCACAGATAGATTAAAAGAAACTCAATCCAATTTTTCCGTTTGCTGCTTAAAGATAAGATATTAAATAAATTGCAATAGTATCAAACAACCGAACGAAATCGAGGTAAAGGTAATGAATTTAAAATTTATTTGTAGTTTAATGTCCGTTTGTAATCAGTGAATTCGGGTTACTATTTCAGAATAAATTTAATTACGTATGTAATTAGTGATTTGAATTAATTGGGACTTGATTTTGATTTGAGGAAATTGATGAAGAAATCGACGAAATAGACAAGCTTCTGTACATTTCTTCAAGACCTTTTAAAATTCAACCAACTCCACAGGTACAAAATAGAATGTAAAAAAATAAGTCGTTTTTTTTTTGTTTTGTAACAAAACAGAACCATTTTTTGTCACTTAGGCTTACACACGATTTGAAATTCTTTAGTCGTGATCCAACAATAAACATTTAACCGAATTCCTCTTTACGAATACTTGAATATTTTAAAAACAATGTATTCGATACAGTTAAAGAATGGACAATAAAAAACAAAGTGAGGAAATATAAAGTCAATACTAATAACGTTTATGATCTGTATGAGGGATCAGACAAAAGGATAGCTGAAAGTTTTATCGAAGTATACAACTTTGTACGAAGTTGTATACTTCGATCAATGCATGGGCACGTGCCAGGGAAAACTATAAATTTAGTATTGATCTTGAGGTAAATACAGCGCATTAATATTTTCGGAAACATTTTATGATAAAGCCATGCAACAAAGATTTTCGACGTAAAAGAAATTCTATTTCATTCTTTGTCTTGATTCCCCCACAATCAAAATTACTTGTGATTTTCCATCAGGTCCAATGCTATCATTATTAATTGATGAGGAAAAGTCTGTTACGACTGCACAACAGAGCGACAGAATATTTATTGCATTTGAACTTTTAGATTGCGTGGCACCCGGACAAATTGCGAAACTACATCCAATCTTTGAGGTACCCACGCCTGTTGAGCCATTCACAATTGGCTGGTTAACAACTAGGGGTCAGGATTATATGAATCATGGTGACGGTTCATGAGAAACCGTTTTGGAACAACCGAAGTTACTATGGGATATTAATAGGAGTCACGTACTTGGATAACTATCTAAAGAGGTTATCGAACTAGTTAATGAGGTAGATGCATTGTTTGATGATATTAGTAAACGTTAGTATATCAAAGTTACTAGCAAATGTAAATATTGCAGTGATTAGAGTGACATACATAGTATTGAATGAAGAAGGCGCAGTTTCCAGTTTTGACTATATTAACGAAACAAGAAATGAGGAAAGATTCAACTAGTTTAATCAAATCCATGATAGCGTGATCCAGCTCTGAATGTTGATTGGCTTATTTTACCAAGTTCTTCATTCGACCGTTAAATCATTTAACACCAAATTGAGCAGAATCATTACGATTACTTTTAAAAGAATTGTTTGTTTAGGTATAAACAAGGGGACTGTTAATGAGTTCTTTAGTAATGGCAGTAGTCATTTGTTCTTTGATTAGTGACTCGGGTTTATGACACAGCACGTACTGGACAGTGGGTATCAAGTGTATCTAATACAATAATCGCGATTAAATCTTCGGGATTCCGTTTTGTATTCTAGATTAATCTATACCGTGATGCAGATCGGAGTCATGGTCGGACAAGATTCTAGACTTTCACGCCTCATAGACTGAAATCATCGGCATTGTTAAGCGACGTCTTAAATTAGTTAGGAATCCTAATTAAAAAGACGATTAAAAGCAATTCAGAGAATCAGGAACAATTAGCTCGGCACGTTAGATGTTGAAACAAATAATCAATTAAGTAGATAAAAACATGAGACTTTACGGAGTTGAGGTAGCATCATTTTTATTTTCGGTGCGAAATTGTAGGATTTGATTTAATCAGACGTACATTTAGATCGCAAAAAATGGTATCTGCCAAATCAAAGTGAATAAAGCAAACAAAGATTTTTCTCTGTGATACCCAAATCTCAAACGGTGAAGTGCATCGGAGTTTAAAAACATGATAAATCGCTGCAAACAAGATTGTTAAAGACTTTCATAGACCAACAATGAATGATATGCAAATTCTCGACGAGACGTAAAAAAAGATATAGTAAACAACGCAAACAGATAGTTTTTGTTTTTATTATCATGAGACAGTGCATATTTGATATATTTGCCCGAATTTCCGTCATCAGATTCGTTTTACACGACTCCTTTATTATCAATTTCAAAATAAAAAGGACTCAAATTTTTCGGCTTTTGTGATCTCGAATGTAGACTTCATGCTTTTCAATGTTGATGATTTTTGCTTCCTGTCCAAAATCTTTCAAGCATAAATGAATCACAATCTTCATCAGTCATGTCTCATTTTAGTCTTCAAACAAGCAAATATACAATTTCAAGTCTGTGTTTTAAACAACCAATATAGCTATCGCCCTAATTATCTTCACAGGCCAATGATTCCTTATCACCTAAAGCAAATAAGCATTGTTTTGCCTTGATACGCCCTGCTACTGTAAATATGGAATTGACGTTTTGATAAACTGCACCAATTACTAGTCTATGCCCATTTCTCACTTCAACTGTGATAAATAGGCCAAGTTTAGTTCTAATGGATTGTAACTATTACTTTCTCGTTGTGTAATTTCGGCGTGTTGTCGTCCATTGGTTTTCTTTTATCGTTTGGTATCAGTCAGAATTTGAACTAAGTTACGGGTTTAACCGGCACCAAAGGCCAATTTATTACTCGCGTAATCAGTTTGGGAATTGTAGTTTTCAGTTTGAGGAAGTTTGTTTTAAATTACATCTGTTTAAGAAAAGTTTGTTTGGGACTTTTGTAACAGGTTTTGGACGTGTATTGTATGCAAATTGGCTTTTCCAAGATTTACGTTGTTTTCTTATCATTAATTCAGTTTTTTGTCAAATATTTTAGTTCAACAAACAAATATTTAATCAATTAATCAAAATTAACTGCAACTGGTAATTTGTTGATTCACGTGAATCTACACTTACAACTACAGTACTAAAGAAAGCTACATAAAAAAGGTAATTAAAAAAAAACTGTAAATGGTGAAAAAGTTAATTACCTTTTGAAATTGTTTTTGGACTGTGAATCTATGAGCTAGACCTTCTGTCAAAACTTCTTGGCTCACTAACTCGTGGGAAGTGAGTTGAGCAAAAAATTTGTACCAGGCAACCCGCAGGACAAAGCAGTGGCCCACATTTTTGTTTTGAAAAAAAAGGGTTGAAATTTTGAAGTAAAATAAGCATTTTATGACGAAATAGATTTCAGTATTCCTTTAGTAATGTGAAACTATTGACTCAAGTTAGTCTAAATTTTGATGTGGTAAATGATAAAACAAGTTTTAAAGAGATTTTTAATTTTTGTTAAAACGCGATATTGAATGCCAAGTCATAAAAGTTAACGTGGGAATTACTGTGTATGGTTCTTTGTTTTCCATGAACAGAATCTTAACTAATCCTACCGTCTTATAGTTGTGGATTGTATGACTTTTGACATAGTAACAAGAAGATAATCATATTCTTAAGGTAGTTTCTGTGGTGAATATGCGTTTAATCATTAAGTTTATCGATAAAATGTACGTGATGGAATGTTATATAGCACTTAACCATCTTGATTTTACAATACTTCATGATTAATGATTGACATCAATATAGTGTTACAATGATATTGTAAATTTTGTTTTGCAATACTTTAAAATTTGTCTTTACGGATCATAAATCATGCACAGCGGCCGCAAAATAAACAAAAAGGTGTATGGCATCAGGTAGAGAGTCTACAGCACTAAGTCTAATAATACTGTTGGTTTTGGCTGATGGCCCAACTTAGGGAGGGCTCTCATAAAACAAAGTACACTTCTCATTTCAAAACTCAACTCGTATTTAGTTCCATTGCATTGTTTTTATGTTCTTCTAGTACTTGTTAAACTATTACCAAAGTATCAACCCTAACTTTTACATCATCAACATTATCGGACATGTCGAAAGTCGATTATTACCATTGCTTTCGCCAGTAACGTTCATGTTTAATCTATTTAAATTGTTATTTACGACATCTAAAACTCTCTCTCGTGTTTGTTCAAGAATTTCTGACAGACCATCAAAACTTGTGAAACAGCAAGTTTAAGTAACGATATTAATATTTAACGGTTTTGAATTTGGGAACCTGTTGACCTTGATGATTCACAATCCTTGTCTTTTTTTTTTCTATTAAAGTTTACACAGATGATGTTCTAAGATGACATTAAAATAAAAGTGAACTTACCGATTTGATATAGTTCTAAGTCCCGGTCGACGGCAGAAAACCAGTAAAGCCAACGAGTTGGCCGCAGTTGACACCAGAAACAGCGCTAGGAGTACAATCTCCTCCACTAGTCGGTCTCTCAAATCCATCCCTGACATCAAAGCTTGTCCAGGAGACATGAGAACCGAATATTCCGAACCAATGTCATCACTATCACAACACTTTAACTTGCAACTGAACACTCTCAGTCAATAATGTTTTTCTATACTGCAGTTGTTAGTCGCGTAAAGTTTTGAGAACACGCTGGTCGTTTAGGCCGCGTCTTTCTCGTTCGGCTGTCGTGTGACAACTGGCTGAGCGCTCGGCGGGGCCGCCGCGGCCGGCGCGTGTCGGCCCCCTCCACACGCAGCCGTACTTCGCTGGCGACAGTACATATAAATCTACATCTAATATCGGTCAACATCCTGGCTTTTTGTTTTATCGCTTGTGAAATTTGCGGTGTGCGGTTGTTTTGAGATTCTCTTGCATCATTTTTTATTGTTTTGAAGATGCTATCGACTAGTAGTGAATTTGCATGAATCAAAACTACTTTTGTCTTATCTACAGCTAGCTAATTACTTATACCTATCTATGCAATTGTTGGACCTTTCCCAATCATTATTAGATTAGCCCATTCGATATTGGTTTCAGTGCCATTAGTCATTGTTTTCATAACCGGTTTCAAATATACCCAATACCAGCCACAAATCTTTGCCAGAGACATTTGAAAATTTAACGCTTCTAAAATTTTGCATTCATGAGTATTTTCGTTATGGCGACCGAAGATATATTATGTTGAGACAATAGATCGCCCGAAGGTCCTGAACAACCAATAAGGATTTCAACGAAGGTTAATTGAATGCTGCCACAAATTGATTGATTGATTTAATGATTAAAACATGAAAAAGAAGCCAGGTATTCAACTGATTGAATCAATGTTTGAATAGAAAACAGTTACTGTGTAATACGGTTTTAGATGTTTATGTGACTGATTGGATTGGTTTATTTAATACTTGCTATTACCCGCAAATTCGTTCACGTTAGGTTCGCGATTTCTTTAAAATGAGTTGTGAAAGAAGGTTCTTTTTTTTTTGTTTTTTTTTGTTTTTAATTCGTTACCTGACGTCACCAGTATTAATACTCTATCATCTGCCTTGCCATAAAGCCGTCTTACTTGAATGTATGTCATGACAGTTGTCAAACAATGAGGGCCTTGAATTTTGGGACCCTGGAGACGGACATGGCTATATAGATTTCTTATTACACTTAATATCTCCGTAGATAAGGGGTAGAAAGAAGGAAAAGAAAAAATAATATCTTTCTCTCCCATTTTCTATGGGAGAGAAAGATATTATTTTTTTCAATCATGCGGGTAAAAGTTAGCGTTAGCCCAAAGTAACTATGCCACGCGGACGAAGTCTTGGGCGGAAGCTAGTTAGTAAAATAAAGTATTAAGTAATTGGTATAATTCTATTTCAGGGAGATTGCAATTGATTCTTTGATGTTTCGAGAATTTGACTACTTACATGATTATCATTGTTGCGTATTAAACCATTGGTATTCCTGAAATCGGCTGAATCATTGAATTATTATATCTTATCTAATATGTTTTACATGTATGTTTGCCGATGTATGATGATTCAAACTCATACTTATAAATATTTTTATGAATGAATTAGTCCTTTATGATACCCTGATATATTCTTTTTGAAACTAAGTCATTGATCTTTCTGCCGGGGTTGCAGGTTGTTCGAAAGAAATACCGCGGCCCCGGAACGTTAAGGGCAATAGAAGGGTGGGTTTTAGTCAGTACAAGTCTGACACTCGCCCCCACTCCTCCCAGAGCGGGGGGTGTTATTTGATGATTTTCCATCCGCAAAAAGTCATTGACCTTTTTTTCCTTTTCTTTAAGATCATTAGTTATTACTGTTAGTTACATACATTGATCACAAAATTGTGATTTCATCAGGTTTTAGTAAAGTCATTCATTGCTCTATTAGTCGTAGCTGCTGAATAGGAGGCCCTAGGATCGATTCCCATGTCGGGCTAAAGTGTTATTGCCAAGGAGCCTGGAGGTAAGTCCATTTGATGTTAATAGGCAGGTCCCCTATTACATGGGATCTAAACAGAATTGGAAACACGTTGATAAACCTAACCTATTGGTGATGATATAGTGTAATATTTTGTTGTTTTTTGCGAATGGGAAATCATCAAATAACTTCCCGGGGACTGTCAGAATTTTACTGACTAAAGCCCACTCATGTTCCTTCTTTTGCCCTTTGTGTTCCGGGGCCGCGGTAGGGTAAAGAACATAAGAGGAAGTTTGAGGCCGCAGTATCTCTTTCGAACAACCCACAACCCCGGGAGGCGGACGCTCTGGCAGGCTCCTCTGCTTTGATATTTGTCATATTATTATTTTTTTAGTTTTTAGTCATCTTTTGTATTATCTGGTCAAACATAAGACAGCATTTTCATTTTTTTTATACTAAAACTAGATTTTTCAGTACTCTAAGTATTGTACAGTTGTAGTTATTAAAACACGCTTGTAGTTTTCTAACAGACTGACATTTTATTTAAAAGTATCGACGAACACAGGTAAGTTTACAACCATATAAAATAGATGGCGTTAGTGGTATGACATTTTGTTACTTAGCTATTATTTTTAACACCCTCTCTTAACAAAATATCCTACCAGTTACATATTTCTTTGTAAGTTGTTTACAAGATAATAACCTAATAATAACTATAACCTATTCAAATTTTACATTAAATGTTTTGCCCTATTCCCATCAGATCTAGGAATTTATAATGTTTAATAGCACCTAGTGCTTTAGTAAATATGTCTGCAGGCATAGAAGAAGTTTGTAGATAGTTAATTTTAATTTGCCCATTAGCAACACACTCTCTACTGAAATGATGTCGTACATCAATATGCTTGGTACGTTTATGAAACAATGGATTAGAAGCCAATTTTATGGAACTTTGATTGTCACTATACAAGCTTAATGTTTTATTTTTATCAAACATACCAAGTTCTGACATCAAATTTTTTAAATATATTGCCTCTTTACAAGCCTCTGAAAGAGCCATGTATTCGGCCTCTGTGCTTGACAATGCCACTGTTCTTTGCTTTCGAGACTCATAACTAACTACACAGCCTGACAATAAAAAACAATATCCTGTGTAGGACCTTCTGTCGATATTACAAGACGCCCAGTCTGCGTCAACAAAACCATGTAATTCAGTACAATTTTTCTTAAAACTTAAACCAAAATGTTTAGTTCTTTGCAAGTATCTTAACAATCTTTTCAAATGTTGCCAATGTGTTTCATTATAACATGTGTTATACTGGCTTAAAAAACTGACACTATATGAAATATCTGGCCTAGTAAGTACTGACAGATACATCAAAGATCCCACTAACTGCTGATAAGGATAAGTTTCATTACAATTTACATTAATAGCTTTTTCTAGTTTTAAATTTACTTCCATTGGAGTATCAGAAGGTTTGCAATTCATCATATTAAATTTTTTCAAAATACTGTCAATAAATCCTTTTTGATCCAAAGTAATACAATCTTTTTTAACATTAACATTCATACCAAGACAATTTTTTATCTCCCCTAGGTCTTTAATTTTGAAATCTGACTCTAAAACAGTTCTCATATTTTTGTAAGTACTTTCACAATTATAAAAGACAAAAAAATCATCCACAAATAATGCTACATACACTTTGACATTTTCATGGCATTTTATAAATAGACAAGGTTCATACTTAGATTTAGTGAAACCTAAATTCAACATACAGGATTCCACTTTTGTATACCAAGCTCTGGCTGACTGTTTTAATCCATATATGGCTCTTTTTAATTTTAAAACTTTAGTGGTACTCTCAAAATTAGAATTTTCTGGTATTTCCATATATACACATTCTTTAATATCACCATTGAGAAAAGCTGTTGGTACATCTAAATGGTTCATTTTTAAATTAAGTTGAATACTCAAAGCAAACAGTAATCTCAATGTTGAGTAGCGTAAAACGGGGGAAAAAGTCTCATTATAGTCCATACCTTTGATTTGGGTGAAGCCCTTTGCAACAAGCCGGGCTCTGTAGCGTACATTACCATTACTGTCACATTTTTTCTTGAATACCCATTTATTTTTCACTACTCTGCCTTCACTAGGTCTATCCACTATCTCCCAAGTGTCATTGTCACTAAATGATTTGAGCTCTTCTTGCATAGCACTACACCACTGCTCTTTTTCCGGTCCCTTTAGAGCATCCTGTACGGATAATTGTTCACTGTTAAAGTCTACAACACACAAATTCGAATAACCAAACCTATCTGGTGCACGACGAATACGTTTTTCCTGTTGAATGATAGCGTCACTTTGAGAAGCAACTACCATATCATCTGTTGTCAGGCACTCGCTGTAGTCTTCATCCTGTTCACTTGATGAGTCACTCACAACATATGTTGGATCATCTCTGCTTGTTCTGTCAGTTTCTTTGATACTTGACAAACTTTCCTTGTCTACAAGTGTTTTCTTTTCTTCAACTATTTCTGGCTCCCTCTCTTCAATCATGACCTCTGTTGTGTCATTTTTGACGGTCTCCATGACAACAACATCTCGCGCCACACTTATTCTATGTGTTTTCTGGTCATATAATCTGTAGCCTTTAGTTAGTTCTGAATACCCAACAAGTCTCAACATTTCTGACTTCTTGTCTAACTTGTTGCGTTTTACTTTAGGAATGTGGACCATCACTGGACTTCCAAAAACTCTGATATGGCTCAGGTCAGGCTTTTTGCCAGTCCACATTTCACATGGAGTAGTATTGTTATCCAAAATTGCAGCTGGTGATCTGTTTTTGAGGTAAACTGCCGTATTTACCGCCTCTACCCATAGACGTTTGTCAAATGATGCTTCATACAGAAGACAGCGAGCTTTTTCAACAATTGACCTATTGTACCGCTCACTCAAACCATTTTGTTCTGGGGTGTAAACGACTGTCTTTTGATGAATAATACCATGTCTTTTCAAATAATCTTCCATTTCCACTGAACAGAATTCTCCCCCATTGTCAGAGCGTAGTATTTTTATTGTCTGTGATTGTTGATTCTCAACCTGCTCTTTAAACTCTCTAAAATATTTGAAGGCTTCATTCTTTTCTTTTAAGAAATAGACAAAACACATTCTGGTATAGTCATCAACAAACAACAGGTAGTATCTAGCTAAACCAAGTGATCTCTTCTCCATAGGGCCACATAAGTCTGTGTGAACCACTTCTAGGACTCTGCTGCTTGAGCTTGTACTAGCAGAGAAAGGCAACCTGCTTTGTTTGCCTTCGCAGCAAACTACACAACTTGATTTGCTTATGTCACACTTTTCTTGGTAAGATACACCTTCAACTGCACCTTTCTTCATTTTCTCTAGGTCGTTCATGTTAATATGACCTAATCGCCTGTGCCAAGTATTGCATGATGTTTGTACTGCTGCTGCTAAAATCTGCCTTGACTTTTCAATGTTTAATCTGTACACATCATTTATAAGGCTTGCTTCTCCAATGCAAACATTCTGAGCATTGTAAATGTAACATCCATCTTTATTGAAGGATACCCTGTTACCATTTGCAATCATTCTGCTCACTGAAAGCAAGTTTGTTGTGAGTGTAGGTATGCACAAAACATTTTTTATTTCCACATCGTGTGTGGCTGTTTTAACACGCGTCGTCAGTCGAAGATCTCCACAACACATAACTGGTACTTTAGTTTGATCAGCGACTATAATCTCTTTGACTTTCGGTTCGTAAGATATGTTTGTCAATATGTTTTTGTTCGACACCATGTGAGCACTAGCGCCAGAGTCGATGTACCAGTCGTTTTTATCAAACTCTCGCGTAAGAAAAACTGCACTCAACACATTTGAAGTTGATTTCGGCTTGTCTTTGTTAAGTAGGCGGCATTGGCATTTAAAATGACCTATCTTTTTGCAATGATAGCAGCGGATTTGCTTTTTGGTAGCTATGTTGTCATTTCCATTGACAGATGACGGGAGCGTTCCAGTACTGCTATTTCCGCTAGTTTGTACTCGCATCGGTAGGGTACGTTTCTGTACACCACGTGCAATAAGCGCGCCTTCTGACTTAACCTCTAAATTTGAACTCATGTCTAACAACTTGGTTTTTATAGCATCAGCACTAATCTTCAGCCCAGAATGTTCTATTGCCATTATCATGGGACTGAATCTTTCCGGAAGGCCTGCCAGCAACAGCGAGCCAATCCATTCGTCGTTGATCTCGAAGCCGGTTCCCTTTAACTTTTGAGCCGTTTCCACAAGCTGGTTAACGTAGCTGGTCATACTATCACAACTCTCCAAACGTATTGATATAAGGTTTCTCAAGAGAGTAATCTTGCGTGTATAACCGGAATCGTCGAACAATGATTTCAGTTTGTTCCACAAGGCTTGTACTGTGGTTTCGGTCTTGATGTGGACAAATAGCGATGGATCAATAGTCATGATCATTTTTGCCCTTGCCTTCTTATTTTCTGGATCCGAGAGCTCCGTTGTGCCGGTCACATCCACGCCCTCCAAAATCATAAAATTTTCGACAGCAAATGCCCAATCATCGTAATTTTCTCTTCCTTTTAATTTGGGTACGTTCACTGAGTAGTTTCCCGACATTTTAAGCACTGATAGTCTATAAAATCACACCGAAAGTCTAGAGTTAAGGGTCTGGGCCCATAACCTATTAAAACACGCTTGTAGTTTTCTAACAGACTGACATTTTATTTAAAAGTATCGACGAACACAGGTAAGTTTACAACCATATAAAATAGATGGCGTTAGTGGTATGACATTTTGTTACTTAGCTATTATTTTTAACAGTAGTACTGGAATGAATGGTTTTGGAGTTGTTTGCTTATCTTCAGAAGGAAGTTATTAAGTGTGTGAGGAAATTATGTCGTTGCAGTAGGTACTTGCATCGGTGTTGCAATCGATTTATTACCATTTCTATCGATTATTATGTAACAATATGTGGTTGTTAAAAATAGTCGATATTGTTTCTGGTAAATTTATGTTTTCTCGCACGAATTTCTTTATTTGGTTTAAGTACTCGACTTTTAAGTCTTTTTAAAAAAAAAACTCTCCACACTAGTATTTCTCCTGTATTTTGGGTGCGCTTACAAACATTTAAACTCACATACACAAACAGCCAGACCCGTAACAACTATCTGTAGGCCATACAAATATTTGGTCAAATTATTTTATTTTTATTGTTAAGGCGCTGTACAAAGCAAACACTTCGTAAAACGTCTAGATTTTCGTCGCAAAGTTAGCCGTATCTGTACATGCCACTAGGCAAAAAAATTACCGTGTATAGTTCAATACATGAAGTAAAGACTTAAACAAAATCAGTTTACAAAAGTGGTCTAGTACTACGAAAAAAAAAATGTTTAAAAAGACCACGAAAAATTCAATCAGCGACAGCTCAATTTTTTCAGCGACAACCATCATATTTTTTATATCTATAACAAAGGAAATTTCATAGACTAAAGAGATATCTAAAACTTTTCAAACACGGAACTGTATTTTTTTTTATATTCAATTAAAACCGCAAAATGTCCTACATCTTGGCGGACATGATATTCAAATGAAATCAAACACCGAAATATTTTCGACCTTATTTCTATTCTTTCGATGCAATACTGTCGTGTACTTGTGTCAGACCATGCCTAGTATGCAGCTAGCCTCACTTCCGCGAATACCTAAAGATTAGCTTGTTACCGCGCCTTAACTAGCTTCCGCCCGCGACTTCGTCCGCGTGGCATAGTTACTTTGTGCTAAAACTTACTTTAACCTATGTGATGATCGAAAAAAAATATTTTTCTCTCCCCTTTTCTTCCCTCTTTCACCCCCTTTTCTCACTTTTTTTTAACCTATGTCCATCTCCAGGGTCCCAACTATCTCTGTACCAAAGTTCATCAAAATAGGTTTAGCCATTTAGGCGTGAAGACGTAACAAACAAACAAACAAAATCACTTTCGCTTTTATAATATTAGTAAGGACACTACTTGCAGTCCATCCCAAAATATAGAATCAATACACTATTGTCATGTTAGTTTTTTATTTCTTTTCCCATATTGACCACTACTTTTGCGATGTGTGGCTATAAAATGTATCCCGACCTTGTAGATCTTCTTTACTCCCAAAACTACTTACACTATACCATGAAAATATATCGGAAATGGATCAATACCAAGCAAAAGCGGTTCATAACACAATAATTTATTCCAGAAAACGTGTTATGGATTGTATTCATAAAATCTAAGCGTTCATAACAGTCGGCGACCAGTTCTAATTTACCTGTTGTTGTCATTTTCATCACAGAGTTTCAGTTATATGAACATTATGGAAGTTAGGTAACTTAACATAAGTCTAAAAATACGTAAAAAACGAGGGTTTGTTAAAGGAAAACATGGAACTTTTAACCTTTTGGAAACTTCTTTGCTCTTGGGATTTTCTTCATAAAGACGAGACGAAAAGTTTTTTTTTGTGAAGTTATTTTCATCTTATTTGATCAAAAAGTCTGTTGTAATGGTTGTAAATTAGAATTTTCGCAACATCGTAAGTTTTGAACTGTGGACTAATATAAGCTACAAGTTTTTAACCGACTTCAAAACAGGAAAAAGTTCTCAATTCGACTGTTTTGGTATTTTTGTTTGCTGGTTTGTTACGCGATTTCTCCGTTGAATGTGAGCCGATTTTCAAAATTCTTTTTATAATCGAAAAGGTTACTCTTTAAGGGGTCCCGTATAATTTTTATCTATATTGTTTGGGTGACTTATAAATAATCTTCTTTAATACATTTATCTGTAATGTATGTTTAATGCAACGAATAATGAATACTAGATAAGAATTTGTGTAAGATACCATCATAGTAAAATTAAAAAACCGGCCAAGAGCGTGTCGGGCCACGCTCAGTGTAGGGTTCCGTAGTTTCCCGTCCGTCACAATAAGTGTTCCCACTTATGAGTTTAAAGGTGGAGGCAGGCTTGTGTCAATCAAGTTCAAAATAATTTTCATAGAAAGTCCTTATAAAGTTCTACTTTTCAGATTTTTTTCATATTTTCTAAACTTATGGTTCAAAAGTTAGAGGGGGGGGACACATTGTTTTTTACTTTTGGAGCGATTATTTCCGAAATTATTGACATTATCAAAAAATGATTTTAGTAAACCCCTATTCATTTTTAAATACCTTTCCAATAATATATCACACGTTAGGGTTGAAATTAAAAAAAAAAACACTTCCCACTTTACATATAGGGTGGCTACCCTAATAAAACATTTTTTTCCAATTTTTATTTTACCACTTTGTCGGCGTGATTGATATACATATTGGTACCAAATTTCAGCTTTCTAATGCTAACGGTCACAGAGATTAAGCGAGGACGGACGGACGGACGGACGGACAGACAGACATGGCGAAACTATAAGGGTTCCTAGTTGACTACGGAACCCTAAAAAGCTGAAATAAAAAAAAAACTTGATTGGTGCCAAGGGACACCCGGATGGAACGAAGTTATTATTTTTTATGTACAAAAAACCTGTATACACTCAACAAAAATAATCGTCGCGACACCACACTGTTCAATTCGAAATAGAAAGACGAAACGAATATAACTGGCTTGATTTCTATGAAAGAGAGAGAGAGACAGACAGAGAAACACGCGCACGCCGCACGGCTTACAACTATAGAAAAAAGTGTTGTTACAACTTTTGGTCTTAATTTTTTCCGTCTAGCCTCCTTTCACAACGCGCGATAAGGAACTTCGTTTTAAAACCTGCTCGTTCATAGGATCTTCAAGTTTGTAGATGTCTAGTACAAGATGGACGATGAGCTATAGCCTGGGGAGACAAGCAGCATACACTTTGACATTTGAGCCGTTCATGAACTCCAATCCCCATCCCCTATGAGCTTGTCTTTTCTACAGTCGACTTGGGTTCGGAGACTTTGTTAGGGAGAAACACATCCTTACTATCTAATATATAAAATTTCCGTGTCACAATGTTAGTTACCGTATTCCTCCGAAACGGCTCGACCGATTCTTATGAAATTTTGGGTACATATTGGGTAGGTCTGAGAATCGGCTAACATCTATTTTTCATACTCAAACTCAAAACTCAAACTCAAAGCATTTATTTCAATTAGACCATTACAGGCACTTTTGAATGTCAAAAAAAACAAGAACAAAAAAATGATGCTGCTACAATCCCGGTCACAAGGCATAATAACTTGTGAAAGTACTGTAGTTGCCCATTCCAAAGCGTTGATCTCTATGGAGAAGAATGGGCAAGAAACTCCATGGACACTCTTTTAAATTATAATATTTTTACAAAATCGTATTTACATCATTCGTGTTGAGATTATACAAATATGTGAGAACGATGTAGAAAGACGTGCACAGTAAGAGCGTCCAGAGTAAATAAAAAGCAAAATTCAATTTAAAATCTAAATAAGTTAAAAAAAAAAAAATGACCGTGGTAGTTAAAAAATGACCAGTCCCAACTGACAGCGCCCGTTCACGAACATGACGTATGGATCAGCCCCATTCAGCTCGACCATTTTGAAGGGAGCTAAATGACCCGACACACCCGCCACTATCAGCGAGACATTTAAGAGAGCATGACACTATTAACCACCAGGGCTTCGTCAAGTCAATGATAATACATAGCACTCACATATGGGCTTAATAATTATACAATACTAGAGAATTGATTCTATACATTGCAAAGATAGTCTTACAATCTTCTGCAGCTTCCACTATAGCTTCGGATACTTATCAATGAGTTTACCCCTAAGCTTGAGGAGCAGGACCAGCATTGAGCCAAGCATTTTTATCATCAATATAATCCCCCAACTTATAATATGCTTGCCTACATAGTGTGCGTTTAATACAAGATTTAAATTTCGTTTCATTCAGTTGAAGAATGTGGGGAGGTATTTTATTGTAGCATTTCAAACAGTACCCCATGAAAGATGAGTCTACTTTAGCTAACCTGAAACCCGGCTGAACCAATTCGTCCCTATTTCTAGTATTATACTTGTGTCTATCACCTCGTTTACCAAATAGATGCAAATTTTTTCTGACGTACATGATGTTTTCATAGATATATTGGCAAGGTACTGTCATGATGTTAATTTCCTTAAACTGTTCTCTTAGAGAATCTCGCCTACGTAGATTATAAATGGCTCTAATGGCTCTTTTCTGCAGAATAAATACAGACTCGATGTCTGCAGCCCGTCCCCAAAGTAAAATACCGTATGACATTATACTATGAAAATAACTAAAATAGACTAGCCTCGCGGTATCTACATCAGTAAACTGACGGATTTTTCTGACAGCATATGCTGCTGAACTAAGCCGTCCTGCAAGAGATGTTATATGCGGACCCCATTGTAGCCTTGAATCGAGCGTTATCCCCAGGAAAACAGTTTTATTGACGAATTCTAGTTTCTCTTGATTCAATACTATGTCACAATCACTACTTTTGACGTTTGGCAGAGCAAATCTTATGCACTTCGTTTTTTTCCCATTTAATACCAAATTATTGGCGGTGAACCAATCATTTACCTGTAATAGGGCGTTATTTAAGTCGTCTAGATTTGTGGCACGTCTATTTATCTTAAATATTAAAGAAGTATCGTCAGCAAACAACACCATTTGTGGTTGGTTTTTAAATAAATGGGGTAGATCATTAATATATACTAAAAAGAGGAAGGGACCTAATATCGATCCTTGTGGTACACCCATCTTTACATTTAAACCCATTGAATTGACACCATTTATTTGCACTTGCTGCTGTCTATCATTTAAATATGATTTTACTAAACTAAGCGCAAGTTTTCCTAGGCCGTAATGTTCAAGTTTCAAGAGTAGGGTTTCGTGGCTAACACAATCAAACGCTTTTGAAAGGTCACAAAAGATTCCTATGGCATCCTGTGCCTCTTCCCACGCAGTAAATATGTGTTTTAACAAGGTAACACCAGCGTCAGTCGTACAACGTCCTTTGGTGAAACCATACTGTTTTTCATGTAAGATCTTATTGGTGTTAAAGTGGTTGAGCATTTGATTAAGCATTACCTTTTCAAACACCTTGCTGAAAACCGGCAAAACGGATACGGGTCTATAGTTATTGGTGTCTTTACTATCCCCAGATTTGAAAAGGGGTATAACTTTACTGTATTTCATAAGGTCCGGAAAAACTCCTTGGTCCACACACAAATTGAATATTATGGCTAAGTACGGTGCTATTGTCTCAATAATAGCTTGACAAACTTTAATAGACATTCCCCAAAGATCTTCGGTTAATTTGATTTTGATTTGCTTGAAAGCTTTAATGACTGCAGTGGGGTTAATATGCTTAAATTGAAACTCAACCGGACATGGTGCATACCCCTAAACCTCAGCGGGTGAAACCGCTGGGCACAGCTAGTAATATTATAAAAGCGAAAGTGAGTTTGTTTGTTTGCTTGTTACCTCTTCACGCTTTAATGGCTAAACCGATTTTGATGAATTTTGGTACTGAGATAGTTGGGAACCAGGAGACGGACATAGGCTAAAGACATAGGTTAAAGTGGGATGTGAGGGAGAAAGAGGGAAGAAAAGGGAAAACTTATCGTTGCTATTACAAATCAATAAGGCGCAAGGGGAACTATGTTACCCCGAATTTAACGCGAGCGAAGCCGCGGGCAAAAGCTAGTGATAATATAATTATATAATGTCACGGCTGTTTCCCCGGAAGGGCAAGGCAGACGGTCTGTGGACAGTGGGCAATGGGTAGCTCTCCGTCCGTCCGTCTAGTGACGACAATTCGTGTTGACGGCACGTTCGTGTTCCACGCGCGCATCAAACAGATACCAGTAAGACAGCGGGGCCTGCCAGGGCCACCGACTGCTGGGATTGCGTGCGGGCAAAAAAAGAACATGGAGGACTTTAAGCCGGTAAAAGTCTGATACTCCCGCTTCGCCCGGAATCGCCCGAGCGGGAAAAGTTATTTGATGATTTCCCATCCGAAAAGAGTATTACTCAGATCATCAATTCATCACACATTTGGAACGAGTAGGCATGGAAAGTTTGTAGTAGAAAGCTGATTTTCATACAATATCGATGGTGATGAAGAAATTTATTCGGTTTGATGTCCAGAATCACATCCTGAAATATGACCACACTTCACCATCAACCAGCTACAAATCCTAACTTCTCAGTTGAAAATCCTACTAATATTATATTATAAATGGGAATGTTTTTCAGGATGGATGTATGGATGGATGGATGTTTGTTACTCTTTCACGTCAAAACGGCTGAACGAATCTTGATCAAAATTGGCACAGAGGTAGATTATAATCTGGAATAACACATAGGATACTTTTTTTTCGATATCACGCGGGCGAAGCTTCGGGCACCAGTTAGTTTCTAATAAGCGTGCACGATCTGAAAATCAAAACCACGTACATTGTACGCTTTCAAACAATGGGCCGACTGATTTGCTTGTAAACGTGAGGACAGTAGATCTCACATAACAGTACACTAAAAATATACGACGGTCTCCAATCATCTCAGGTGAAACTGTAAGCTGATCTAAGTGTTTGTTCTTGGGAATATACTGGGTGTCGGATGGCTGACAAAGGTACGGTTTAATAAGACACCACGTAGCAACAAGATTCAAAAAGCCTGGACTGATGCTAATTGGCTAGTTTCCTAAAAAAAAATATTAGTTCGTCTTTTAGATTATTCAAAAATAGGTAAGTACGTGTAACATTAAGTTACGTGTGACGTCACTTGTTGCGAAAAAATGCAGAAACGCGTGCGTTTACGTATATTTAATGGGCTATATCTTTGTAATTTTTGGTCTAATTTAAAAATGAAAAAATACGGGTCATGTTGTAGTGTGCGGCAAAGTTTATTTTAAAAAGAAAAAAACACACGACCGGAGGGAGATCAGGCAGAGGACGGCTTAACGTGCTTTCTGAGGCACGGGGGTATCTAACCGCCCTTTTCCAAATTCCGGGTTGCTACTGTGAAATTCCATGGAAAATAACCCTGAAACCCTGGGCCCCGTACTCAGCAGTCACGCTTGCGATCGCGATACCAACGGAGCAGTGAAATCAGTCAGTTTTGTATTGTACCAGGAGTCCAGAGGTTGGAAGAAAGTATTGTGTTACCGAGTAATTGGAAAGGGATTTTGTAGTCTCTCTATCTATCGCGTTTTACCTATTAGATGTGCATTTTATGGAATGTGAATCAATCCATTTTTTTTTTTCGTTTCCACTCTCTGGCAGTTCTAAAAACAGTGCAAACTCTTTGAGAGTGGTTTATAAATACGAGGGTTGGGACTGGGAATAATTAGATTTAAATTGGTATCCGTCCGATTGTAATACAATCATTGCCAAATGCGTGAGTTACTTATGTTTATTTTTACAAAAAGCGAAAGTGGTTGAAATTGTTGTGTTGTGGCTTCCAACATTGTTTATTTCAGCTTCCCCAAATATTCAAAAATTTCTTGAACGTCACAATTTTCTACTTGATAAGAAACAGTTAATACAAGAAATACTACAACTACAATAATGTACTTAAGTATTTTTTTCAGAAAACCGTTTCATTTGATACCCATATCATGTAAACGCATATAAAATAACTACTTCGCCATGAGTAGGAGTTAGCCATTTTGTATTTAGAATACATTGTCACCCAAACTGAGAATATTATTATTCAAAATTCGAAACCGGAAATTGGGTCAAATTAAACTAAATTTGACCCAATTTCCGGTTAGGCGACAATATACTGGAAAAGTATAGCTTAAAATTTCGCCGTGTCTACATTTTTCATTGCGAAATTGAGTAGTTTGTCTTAACTCTTAAACATAACTGTTTCGAGTCAAGTACTAAAGAATGTCTGATGAAATTAAGAGTCAATATAGGTATTGTTTATAATACTCGCGATTTTAATTCTAAATTCCAATGCATCCGTGAGGATCTGAGCAACAGCCTCCGGAACAGTTTTTGTAATGTTATTAATGCCGCCCATATTTTCATTTCAAGAAAAGAATTATTTTTTTTGCTTCTCCAAAGTCACACTCATCATGGAGGAACTCGTGGCTAAATAACAGCCGTTCGGGACAATCTTTAGGTTAAGCCGCGCTTGACTTGGTTGGTCTGTGGATGGACTTGGTTGGTCTGTGGATGGGTGACCACCCGTTACATACCGAATTTCCTCCATGACTCGGAAAGCACGTTAAGCTGTTGGTCCCGGCTCTAATTTGTAGACAAATGACAATGTGTCTTTGACAGTCGTTACAGATAGTCAGTCAGTGTCCCGAAAATCTGACAACCACTCTTACCAAGGTTTATTGTAGTACCCAGTACTAACTGGGTTGTGGAAGTCAGATAGGAAGTCGCTCCATGTAAAATACTGGTAGTAGTCAGCTGCGTCGTTAGACTCAAAGCCGACCCTAACAAAGTTGAGAAAAGGCTAAGCAGATGATGGAAGTCATCCTCATCATTAGCCATAGCAGCAACTAGTGGACAGGCATTTCAATCGCACGCCAAACAACTCGATTCTCGGTAACTCTCATCCAGTTCCTACTAGCTACCACCCTGCGTTCATCGAGCCTAAGGACGTCTCAATTTACGCTTGCCGTTTCGCGGTCTCCACCCAAGAATATATCAACCAACGGACATCCTTTATGGCCGACTATCTCCTTATTTTATGATATTTTATGAAAGGAATCTCACAGTTCAACCTAAGAGGTAGCCGTCTACTTAACTGGGCAATTCCTGTGGCTGCCTTGAAACTAAGGCTTCCAGACAGGGCAAAAAGAACCTTACAAACTAAGCGACTACACGTTAAGGGCACTCCCTGGGTGGTAAGAGCCTCGGCTTAGGGCGTCGCTGGTGGATGACAGCAAAGGGACAAGCTGGATCTGAATGAAATTCACTTTCTACCAGTTCAGCTTACTATTTATTTCAATCCAAAAGATTTTTTAAGGAGTTCCGTACAAACTTGCGACATCACCGACCATTTCTTGTGACTGCGTAGATTTAGATAGTTGATTTTTTTACAGCTCTAAGAGACTACAGCTTTGTGTATTTGATTTTAATTTAAGCTAGATAACACCATGCATTCCCGATAGGTATTGGGTCTTCGCAGACAGACAAACGTACAGACGTACAGAAAACTGATCCAATAAGGGTTTATTTTTTTCTTTTGAGATATAGAACCTGTATAACATGAAGGTGGTAACCTAACCTAATTTCCATTTTAAATTACCTTTGTTAAGAAAGGGCAAATTTTCTGTGACGTCATTTGACTCAGGCTTCATTCATAACTTTTGCTTGCTTCGATATTTTTAGAGTTGTCATTAAATTTCTGAATGTGAAGCCTTAAATGTACGTTGGTTCTGTTATTTTGCATTCCATAAGCAATTAATTAGAAAAGGTTGAAAATGTACTCTTAAAGAAACTGAAAGGCACGTTTTTCTCCATCATGGCGATCATTTTATTACCTAGACCATAATTGGGAACGTTCTAGTTACGGAGTTGGGGGGTCAAAGTTCCAACATTTTAATTTTTTCTCTTTTTTAATCCATATTATTTCGTTTATTTATTTTTACACACATTTTTTTTACACATATATTTACACTAGCTTTCGCCCGCGGCTTCGCCTGCGTTAAATTCGGGATAAGACAGTTCCCCTTTCCTGATTTGCAGGTACCTGCCACCTGTAGTTTTTGCCCTGGCGCCTTATTTATTGTAATAGCAATGCTAAGTTTTCCCTTTTTTTCCCTCTTTCTCCCTCATTTTTACTCTTTGTATTAAAAAAATAGCCTATGTCCGTCTCCAGGTTCCCAACTATCTCTGTACCAAAATTCATCAAAATCGGTTTAGCCAGAGAAGCGTGAAGAGGTAACAAACAAACTCACATTCGCTTTTATAATATACTAGCTTTTGCCCCCGGGTTCGCTCGCGTTAAATTCGGGGTAACACAGTTCCACTTGCGCCTTATTGATTTGTAATAGCAACGCTACGTTTTCCCTTTTCTTCCCTCTTTCTCCCTCACATCCCACTTTTTCTTAAAAAAAATTAGCCTATGTCCGTCTCCTGGTTCCCAACTATCTCTGTACCAAAATTCATCAAAATCGGTGTAGCCATTGAAGCGTGAAGAGGTAACAAACAAACAAACAAACAAACAAACAAACAAACAAACAAACTCACTTTCGCTTTTATAATATTAGTAAGGATTATTAAGGATATTTCCTATTAAGTTTATTATTGTTATAAGACGACCACTTTATAATTTCAACGTTTAAAAAATCTGTCAAGGCCAAAACTGCCTCGTTGGTGCAGTGGTCGCAAACGAGACTGCTGTGCATGAGGACCTGGGTTCTATTAACGGGTTGGGCAAAGTGTTATTGGGTTTTTCCATCAGGAATCTTTGGTGATTACACGCTGTTATGTTATGTTATGTTATCTGATGTTACAGACAGACAGGCGGATAACAAAGTGATCAAATAAGGATTCCTGTTTTGCGTTTTGAGGTACGGAACCCCAAAAGAAAGTTCTTTATCCAATCTTTATACTACTTATGTAGCCGTGCCTCGGAAAGTACGTTAAGCTGTTGGTCCCGGCTGTCATTTGTAGATCTTTGACAGTCGTTACAGTAGTCAGTGTCCCGAAAGTCTGACAACCAGTCTTACCAAGGGGTATCGTATTACCCAGTATTAACTGGGTTATGGAGGTCAGATAGGCAGTCGCTCCAAGTAAAGTGCTGGTATTCAGCTGCATCCGGTAAGACTGGAAGCCGACCCCAACATAGTTGGGAAAAGGCTAGGCAGATAATGATACTACTTATGTAGCTACGAATTGCAAAATGATTATAGCTATTCCAAAACACAAGTGTATATCCAACTGCATTAGTAAACACGGAAGAATACTGAAAACTGTTGGAAAACATGGACTTTGAACTAAAAACAGCTTGGTGCCATACAAGTGTATGCTCTTATTGTTGCTCATTTCTCAGTAAATTATGAACCTCAGGCGACAGTTAGTATTGTTATGAAATGAAGGATTTTACAACAGAAAACCGAACAGTATATTAAACACAAACATTTATTCTCTTTTCCACAATAGGTACTTGAAAGTCGGAATCGCGTACCGAGGGTTTCCTACAAACTTATGACATCAACGCCCATATCTTTTGAGAGGTAGTTTTAGAGAGTTTCTTTTTTTTTTCACAGCTCCAAGATACTAGAGATTTTGGTATCGAGATAAAGAGTCTTGGCAGACTGACAACATAGACGACGTATTCCAGGGTTTCAGGTTTTTCCGAACCGAAAAAAAAAATTATGAAGATGGTTCCATATCAATTTTATTTAAATCGCCATAATCTACCTCTGTGCCAAATTTCATAAAATCAAAATCAAAATATTTTTATTTCACATAGGCCTACATGGGCACTTATAAAACGTCGAGAAAAGATGCACGGTTCGGGTTGGTTGTTTCCTATGGAGAAGAACCGGCAAGAAACTCCATGGTTACTCTTTTAAAATCATTTGGTTTTATAATGTTGTTGTTACAGCGTTAGTACTTAAGTATGAGAGGACAGCGTAGGCCCGACAATAAGTCAATGCTTACTTTACAGAAAGTAAAATAAAATAATAAATAACCAAAGTTAACAAGCGTCTAAGAATCTACAAGGCCAACCATGTCCACTCATTCACAACGAATCGGTAGAAAAGAATCTATACAAGAATAAAAAAAAATGCAAAAATAAAATAATAACTATGAGACGAGTCACACAGATGTTGCTATCAGTACTGTAATTATTCATCATAAAGATCCCTTCAGCCGTTTTGACGTGAAAGAGTAACATAATATTAGTAAGATAGCTGGCCCCCACGGCTTCGCCCGCGTGTTATCAACAAAAAATCCTATGTGTTATTCCAGACTATAATCTACCTCTGTGCCAAATTTCATCAAGATCCGTTTAGCCGTTTTGACGTGAAAGAGTAACAAACATCCATCCATCCATCCATCCATCCTCACAAACATTCGCATTTATAATATTAGTAGGATATTCATAATGAACCAGTAACGTACAAACTATAGCGGTCTAAAATGACCACTTTCACAAAATCATAATAGGATAATAATTTGAATTTCCTTAAAATTCTTAAAATGGTCACAGACGCAGTTAATATTGTGAATTGTCACTTTGTAACCATTTTAGGAATGGTAACGTAAGTCATATTATGAACCTACTAGCTTCTGACCGCGACTTCGTCCGCGTGGCATAGTTACGTTGGGCCAGCGCTAAATTTAAACCGAAAAAAACTGTTATTTCGAGGCTACGAAGTCGAATTACATCCGACCGATCAACCAATGGACGCCGAGAAAACACATCGAGGTAAAAGAAGCCCTTTTTAATGCGGATGGGAAATCATCATCAAATAACTTCCCAGGGCAAAACGGGAGGAAATGCCTTTTACTGACTAAAACAAACCTTGTTCCTTCTTTTGCCTTTTATGTTCCGGGGCCGCGGTATCTCTTTCGATCAACCCGCAACCCCGGAGAAGAAGCCCTAAGATGGCGAAAGCTTGCTAAAAGACATTGTATACGAAACGCTCTGAAAACGATTTTCAAATGACTAGGCGGCCAGGATCATCCAAGAGGTTGTACAACACGTTGCAAAGCTAGACTTACGTCCTTACTTACGTTCCTGACCGGTAACAACGTCATATTTACTAATGACTAACTAACAATATTGACATTACGTAGTATTCTATGACGTTTTAACAAAGCAAAGGGCGTGGCTCAACAACCGTATACGGGCAAAACCAGTCTAGAAATAACTCTTACAAAGAAATATTACGTGTGTCTTATTGTCATGGAAACCTTCTAAGGGTCAGTGGTCAACCTTCTTGTACGGTCAGCAAAAGAGATGAGTAACCAGCCTCGTCAGAAATAGTTGAAACTAGCTTCCACCCTCGAATTCGTCCGCATGGCATAGTTACTTTGGGGTAACGCTAACTTTAACCCGCGTGATGATCGAAAACAAAATATCTTTCTCCCCCATTTTCTTTCCTCTTTCACCCCCTTTTCTCACTTTTCTCACTCTGTCCGTCTTTATCAAAATCGCTTTTGCTATTTAGGCGTGAAGACGTAACAAACAAACAAACTCACTTTTATAATATTAGTAATGATTAAATCTTAAGCCCATAATTGTTTTCGGGTACAACCTACTAATATTACACATAACATCATTGTTACTAACACTACGAACTTAATTTAAAATTAATTCGTTTATTAATTTTTACACCTATTTTTTATATTAAGTATTGCATATTCTTAATATAAAAAAATAGTATCGGGTATCCCTCCAGTATCGGGAACAAGGTCCAAGCTACCGGCGGTCAGGGCTCCAGAGAAAGGAAGTACCGCTTTCTATATCAAGCCCTTGATTCAGCTTCCTAACGAGAGCCTCCTTAGGTATTGATCGAGGCTCTTGGCAATCAAGCTATTGGCATATATGACATGAAATTAATTATGTATTTTATTTATTAGGTATCCCAGCAATAACCGAGCAATAGTCAGTTATCCTATAATCCTTGATACGATACCAGGGTATTATAAGATATGCGAAACACTCTACACACTCGATCATTTTATGGAAACAACAACAAAATTGTGACGACACATGTAATCCTGTACATCAAAACAATGTATTTTTTGTATATTTTCGTGTTAAAGTGAGATACATATAGAGATTATTTTTGTATGAAAATGAATTAATGCCCACTACTTACACCATATTGGTGAGGTTCTTCAAGAAGGTCAGGTACTTAGCCTAGGCGTAGGTATAATTGGCGTTTTACAGTTCTTACCGTAGCTGTAGGTAGGTATCCTTGAAAATAAGGCTTAAATCGAATAGGGGTATGGATAAGGTCATTTCCAATTATTTACGGTTAAAAAATCCTGACGGTTTGGCACCAAAAGGAAAAAACGGAAACCTTCTATGATTACTTTATTGTCCGTCTGTCTTTCTGTCAAGATCCTACTTCCAGGGCCACCCTGTAGTATCTAACGACAGGCAGTGTTGACGGCGCGTTCGTGTTCCACTCGCGCGCAGTGAAATCAAAGGGATGTCAACAATACTGAGGGGCCAGCCAAGGCTACCGCCTACCCGGGTTGCGGGTTGTTCGAAAGAGATACGACTAAAGAAGGAACATAGATTGGGTTTCCGTAAAAGTCTGACACTCCGGCGCCACCCAGAGCGGCTGAAGTAATTTGATGATTTACCAACCAGACATACTTGTACTGACTAAAACCCACCCATGTTCCTTCTTTTGCCCGTTAAGTTCCGGGGCCGCGATATCTCTTTCGAACAACTCGAAACCTCGGCAGACGGTGGCCTTGGCAGGCGTGACATGTCGTAGAGGCGCGCGTGGAATACGAACGCGCCATCGACACGGCACACAGTCACCCAAGAATCCTCAAGCAGCGATTGGTTTGATCAAACAAATAGATCTTTTAATTAGCAAGACCATAATCATAATTACTTTTAAATGTCGTTATTATTATCAATTTTGACACCTGCGATATTATTTTAATGTAAGCGGTGCCATATATGTATTAAAGCGTCGTTACGACTCAATTATGTCTGTGTAGTAAGGATTACTCAAGAGAAAACTGGACTTTATGCACAACAATATACGTATTAAAATGCGTCAACAGCATTCAATTGTTTTAATGTTATTGTGGCTTGGCAAACTTGCTGCCGAGGTTGGCCTACCAGGTTCTCGGCCATTTGATTGTTGGACTAACGCGGCTGCTGAACAAGAAGTCCTGAGTTCGGCTCCCTGGTCGGGCAAAGTGTTATTGGGTTTACACATTCTTCCAATTTCACAGTCAGCCACCGAGACTCTGGCGATAGGCAGGCTTGCTCCATTTTACATGTGACTTCAAAACATAACTGGCGAAATGTAGGTATTGTTAAGTACCTACACGTCTGCCTTTTTTATATTTGCGGATAGGAAATCATCAAATAACTTCCCCCGCTCTGGGTGGAGCGGGAGGGAGTGTCAGAGATGTACTGATTAAAACCCACCCATGTTCCTTCTTCTGCCCTTTCTGTTCCGGCCTTCCGGGGCGGCGGTATCTCTTTCGAACAACCCGCAACCCCGACAGGCATACACGTTTGACTGACTTGAACATAATGGTCAAGTAAAGTAACCTAAATTGTCCCACTGCTGGCCAAACTCCTCCCCCAGGTGTTTCCATAAATTCTATATTAAATCTTTAAAGTAAAGATTCATCATTTACCACCTTTTTTAAACTTGCGCCATACTAGGATTTCTCCTGTATCGTGGGTGCATTTACAAACACTTAAACTCACATACACAAACATCCAGACCGGAAACAAGTATCTTGCGGGTCATACAAATATTTGTTCCGTGCGGGGATCGAACCCGCGACACACGGCGCAGCAGTCGATCGCTCAGCCACTGCGCCAACCGTGTCGTCAAACTTTTGCCCTTGTCTTATTGTATTTAATGTCGGCGCAACATGTTTTCTTCTTTCATTCTCCCCTGTCAAACGTCACGGCATCATTTACTCCTTTCTCCTTTTGATAGAAGTTTCTCTTTCATATCATTCCTTACATTAGTAAAGAGAGAAACTCAGAGGAAGGCCAAATAAAAAACCATGGATGGATAATTCCATCCATGGTTTATTTGGCTTTCCTCCTCCTCTACATCCATCAACATTCAGATCCAATACTCTTTTAGTCACATGTGCTTCGTCCCTCCTCATTCCATACCAAGTGGACTGCCTTTATTTTTTTTTGTAACAGGCGCAACTTTCTCTAAATTAAAGATTGTAGTCACCAAATTAAAAGAAGCCTTAAATCTAGTTGCTGAAAAATACTCACCTATATTTCTCATTCCAAAAATATTTTTCTAGATAAAGATTTATTTTTAGCACATTTATTTCAGCCGATAGTGACACTTATTCTAACTTTAGAAACCAAAGATAACGTTACACTGATAAAAATATTACTAACACAAAAAACCAAAACATCTACTACAATCAAATTAAGAACACACACGCTTTTTGAAACATACAAACATAGATACTATATTTTTAAGTAGGTATGTTGTTATACAAATAATTGAATCCGATTAAAATCTATTTGGGACACTTTTAACATAGCTAGATGTCTGGTCAGAACAACGAACTTAAAAACAAATGAAAACTCGTGTAAGATTAAATTAACTCTTTTGTTACAATTTTATTGCTATGATGGCCACATAATGTTGTACCTAACTAGTTATTTTACTCTGAGGTAGTCGCTCCATGTTATATACCACAATAATAAGAAAAAACCGTCGCCGAAAGTTCCGTACAAACTTGCGACATAAACGGAAAAGAAGAGATAGGAGTAAATGATGCCGTGACGTCCGATAGGGGAAAATGGAAGAAGAAAATGTGTTGCGCCGACCCCAAATAGAATGGGACAAGGAAGGGCAGGAAAATGATGAGTGAATGAACAAGTATTGATTACAACTTTCTTCGTCTTGTCCCGTCTATTTCTAGTAAATATCTGAATGTCTTTGCAAAAAAAGCAATAGCAACAGCCGAGATCAAAATATGTACACATTCCAATAATCCTAACATTGTGAACACTTAATCTAAATTCAACGAGTTTACTTAGAATCACTCATCTCATATTTCCATTTCTAAAAACAAGTTATTACTTTTCATAAAAAAATAATTAAGGCACCAACATCCGGATTTGGGAACTCCTCCACAGGTTCTGTAGTTGAATGAACGCATAATACTTGTTCCAAATAAGTTTTACTTAAGATAAACCTTGAAGAAGGTACTTATTGCTAAACTTAGCAAATCACTTTGGAATTTTCAACAAATCGCCTGTTACATCTTACATTGCGGAGTTAGCAAGATTATAAAGGAAATTCTATAGTAGATAACGCGTAATGGATAAAAATATCTGTGAAAAAGTAGTTGGTTTTGAATTTGTTAACAGATGTTAATGGCTGACATAGATTGCGTTTGTGCTTAATGTGTTTTACATTGCTACGTGAGAATATTTTGTGTCTAATTAGGTCAATTTACCAGAAATCTTTTATTTCGGATGAGAAAACGTCAAATACCTACCTTCTCCCGCTCTTGGCGGAGCAGAAAGGAATGTCAAATTTGTACTGACTAAACCCATATATATTCCTTCTTCTGCCCTATGTGTTCCGGGGCCACGGTATTTTTTCGTACAACACACAACATTTTACATGGAGCGACTGCCTATCTGACTGACGGCTGTCAGAATGTTTGACGACACGGTTGGCGCAGTGGCCAAGCATTTGACTGCTGCGTTACGTGTCGCAGGTTCTATCCCCGCACGGAAAAAATATTCGTTTGTTCCGGGTCTAGCTGTTTGTGTATGTGAGTTTAAATGTTTGTAAACGCACCCACGATACAGGAGAAATTCCTAGAGTGGGGCAACGTTTTTATAAAAAAAAGAAAAATGGCCTTTAATCGGAGGATTATATTCCGGGGCCGCGGTATCTCTTTCCGCAACCCCGGCAGGCGGTGGCCCTGGCAGGCCCCTCTGCTTTGCTGACATCTCTGAGGCGCGCGTGGAACACTAACGCACTGTCGACACGGTCTGTCGTCACTAGACGGTCGGATGGTGAGCTACTCATTGCTCACCGTCCACAGACCCACATCTATGGTGACCAAAAACAATCGGTTTGACATTTCGAGCATTAAAAACGCAATTTTTTTTGTGTTTTTATACGACAGTCAACAATTTTCCCACATTAAAAACACATATGTTTAGTCCATTGTACAGGTTACACTATTAGGGTGTTAGGTATGTTAAATTAAACAACAGTCTGTCTCCAATGAGCACGTCTTACTAGCACGGCGGACCAGAAGCGAGTGAGCGCTCAGTCCATTAATATGACTGCGCGCGCTCCCGCCACCGCTCGCCCTACCACTAAGCGTGTCGGTATTTATTATACGCTACATCTACCTTTTACAAAATTTTAAAAATAGCATAATTTCGTATAAATATAATAACATACAAATGAGTTTATTTCAAGAATAATCATCAAATAATTTTAATAATATTCCGTTAAACAATCACTTATTCATTTTCGTCACACACGTTGTTACAGGCGGTATCGCTATTTTCTGAAAGCTTATTATCCTTATTTGGTCCGCTGTCCACTATTTATTCACCAATGTGTGTCGTATCCTTAAATGTGGTGGATAACTTGTTTTCTTTATTGTATTCTCAACATATACTTTTTTCCCAATATCTTTCCTAGATTCTGTTGCTTTCCTCTTGCTATCTGCATTTTCTTTTCTTTTTTTCTATGTTTTTAGTCAAAATCAAAATATTTTTATGTCACATTGGCCTACATGGGCACTTATAAATAACATTCGAGAAAAGGTGCACGGTTCGGGTTGGTCGTTTCCTATGGAGAAGAACCGGCAAGAAACTCCATAGTCACTCTTTTAAAATCATTTGGTTTTACAATGTGGTTGTTACAGCGTTAGTACTTAGATATGAGAGGACAGCGTAGGCCAGGCAATAAGTCATTGCTTGCTTTATAAACGCAAAATAAAATAATAAGTTAACAAGCGTCTAAGAATCTACAAGGCCAACAATGTCCACTCATTCACAATAAATTGCTTATAAAGAATCAAACAGTTCTGCCTCTTAACTTCGACATTTGGAAATTTCTGTTTGGAACAACTGGATACCAAATTCTTTACAAAAACTTTCAAATTGAACTAACAAACTGCCGACCATGATCAGCGGTAACGCTTACGGGTGCACCTAACCAAGAAAATACCTCTTTAAGCTTGGAGTGTGCAGAGTCTATGTTAAAGGTTTTCATTTGTTTATATCTACTACTAGCCTAATATATGTACTTTAATTTACTAATAATATTTGTACTTGAATAATAAATGTGAGTAACAGCATTATTTTAGGACGCTACTGTAAACTATATTGAATGTCTTTCCATTTGGTGCTGATAAATATAGATTTCGGGCACTGGACACTCGCGACCATGCTACATACAGCTGCCACACACATACTAGTGTTTACCCTTGCGCCTTATTTATTGTAATAGCAAAGCTAAACATTCCCTTTTCTTTCCCCCTCTTTTTTTACTGAGCTTTTCACATATCTTGTCAATATGACTAATCCAGGAACATTTATGATCTAGATCTGTCCCAAGAAAAGTCATACTATCTGATTGTTGTATACTTTTATCTTTATAATTGATGTTCAAATTTATTTTATTCCAATTATTGTTACAAAATTGGACATATTAGGTTTTTCTATGTTGGGTTTAACCTCTCAAGGACCCCCATTATTTACGTCAACTATCCGTCAAGCACCGCCGGGCGGATTCTTATCGTATGTGTAATCTGATTTTAAGACTTGTCTTTACTACAAATACAGTTTTCAATCGATCGAGGTTTGGTGGCACGAATTTGTGCCAGCGGGGCTCAACGGTAATACTTGTTTACTGGCACGTTTTTGTGCCGCTGGGGCTCTAGAGGTTAAAGTTTCTTTTTTTTTTTCTTAGTTATTACTTTGCTCACATTACTATTGATTTCCTCATTTAAAGTTTACTTCATTTTTAGGAATGGTTACGGACATATCGTCTGCAAAGACTACGCAAGGATCATCAGTTACTTTTGTCAGGTCATTGATATATATAAAAAAGGGTGGGCCTAAAATATTGCCCTGTGAAACGCCTATGCAATTGTGACCTAATTTGAATTTGGATGTCAGTTCACCTTTTTGGTTTGGCTTATCCAAAGTAATCTCTACAATGTTCACCATCACTGTCCACTTTGGAACGTAGTCTCATTTTCATGGCTACAATGCCCGGGTGGCTTTGGCCACAAGAATGCGCCAATGGATAGCCATGCGTCCAATTTAATGGATAGCCAATGCGTCCAATTTAATGGATAGCCAATTTGTCCAATTTAATGGATATACAATTCGCCCAACTATTGTTCTATATTTCATTCCTGACTAACTTTAGCTCTGAATCTCCCTCACAGGCTTGCCTTTATTCACGCAAAGTAATTGCTACAGGATGATATTGATCAACTACCAAGTATAAATAATTGGGTAGCTGACACCATTAACCAATAATTTAAAGACACAATTTTTCTGAAAGAACACGTTATTCTAGACCTGAGAACTGCATTAATTTCAAAATAACTTTAAAATTCGATTTTTAGTTGCTTTTAAATCAATAAATAGTTGCGTCATTGACTTGACAACTTAGTGACGTCATCGTTTGCGAGTCCCATACAAAATCTATGGGGGAATCGCGTTGTGACAGCTCATAAAAAGTATGTCAAATGATTGGTGGTGTCATCTACCCTATTATCATCATCAAAAGCTTGTGTTTGTGTATCGTGCCAATAAGAGATGATATCCGTATCTTTGCCTAGTTTTAGTCTTAAAAGTTCGCGCAAGGATTCGGTCTATGAAGCTGAATAAGGGATCCATTTTCCTACATAATATACTAGCCCTAAGAAGCTTTGTACCTTCCAATTACTGTTGGCACTCGCAACGATTCTATCAGTATCGGGTCATTTAGTTCCCTTCAAAATGGTTGAACGGGGCTGCCGTCATGTTTATGAACGGGCACTGACAGTCGACTATTAGCCGCCACGGTTTTGTTTAAATTAATTCGTTCATTCATCTATTAAACTCTTGTTTTTGCTTTTACTCTGGACGCTCTTAATGTGCTCGTTTTTGTACATCGTTCTCACATGTATGCATAATCTCAACATGAATGATATATCCATGATTTTGTAAAAATATTATGATTTAAAAGAGCGTTCACGGAGCCCTCTGCCCATTCATCTCCACAGAGATCTGCGCTTTGGAATGGCAACTACAGTATTTAATTTTTTCACAAGCTACTATGTCTCGTGATTGGGACTGTAGCACAATCCTTTTTATTTTCATGACATTCAATATGCCTGTAAAGGTCTAATCGTAATAAATGCTTTGAGTTTGACCTCTGCTTAACCCTCCAGAGATTATACGCGTGATTTTATGTCAACTAAAACAGTTTATTGACTAGACAATCAGCCATCTTACTTTACTTTGATAAAAACATAGCCTTCGCTTAGTAATTACCGACGCCATGTTTTCAAAGGAAAATACAATAAACAAAGTACATTTTTAAATTCCCACGACGTTCACATGCCTAGCGCATTATTTAAAACGTTAATTCAGTCATTAATTTTCCTTTTTTCTAATGCATGAAAGTTTCAAAATGAATAACGTTAAATTTGTGTATAATTCAGTTTGAACAATCCAGAGCTTTTATTTTAAAGGGTTTTTATTAAGCGCGTTTTGATTCGTTTAGCAGAACATTGTTATCTTTTAAAACCCGTAAGACATATTTTGTAAGCCTGTCCTATGTTCGGCCTCGTCGCTTCGTTCCATAGTGGGCAAAGGATGCTTTTCCCTAATGATAGCTCGATTGGCTCTCATATCATATGTACACAGAT
The DNA here is from genome assembly GCA_905475445.1 of Ochropleura plecta. Taxonomy (NCBI): domain Eukaryota; kingdom Metazoa; phylum Arthropoda; class Insecta; order Lepidoptera; family Noctuidae; genus Ochropleura; species Ochropleura plecta. Next base: position 11,328,713 of record FR997744.1, on the reverse strand, counting down.
GCGAACATCGCAATCCGTTCCGTTTTTTTTTTTTTTTTTGACGTTGCTACATTAGTAGCGATCAAGTACAACTCAGGCGCACGCTCGAGTCTAGTGGCGGTAGGTGTATTTCGACGGTTCCTACGTACATAGGTATTTTATTTTTTCCACGTTTTTTTTTTTTTGAAAAACTTATAGATGACCATTTATACGACACTTATTCGTTGTATATAAAATACTTTTTATACGTCTTATACGATTTCTAAAACACGGTAAATAAGTTAAATAAAAATCGTATGTATTCATTATTTCAACTAATAAGTAATTATTTTGTCACAAGTCTGCTACCATAAATAAAATAACATAGCGAGGAAAACTGTTCCACCGTAATACAGTTTATACTAGTACGGGGGGAACAGAGTGAATCAGTTCTGTGTTAACAACCATCTATAATGAGTACCTCTACTGCTTATTTGTTAGTAAGTTGAATTGTGCAAGGTTGTTAGTTTGCTTTATTGAATAAAAACAAGTTCAGCATGTAGGCATAGATAATTTATAATCTAAAGCCGATGATACAATAATAAAATGCCATTTTCGACATGTCCTCATGCACGCAGGGACCGTCGACATTGTTTTTTTTTTTTTTTTTTTTTTTTTCGACGGAATTACTTCCATTATAGGTACCGTTCCGATTTTCATCGAACTTCCCTTGATCTTATTTCACAAGATCATTTAGGTACTGTTTGGTTACCCAAACTACCTCTCTAAGGAATTATTTCCTTTATAGGTACCGTTCCGATTTTCATCGAACTTCCCTTGATCTTATTTTACAAGACCATTTAGGTACTGTTTGGTTACCCAAACTACCTCTCTAAGGAATTACTTCCTTTATAGGTACCGTTCCGATTTTCATCGAACTTCCCTTGATCTTATTTTACAAGACCATTTAGGTACTGTTTGGTTACCCAAACTACCTCTATAAGGAATGACTTCCTTTATAGGTACCGTTCCGATTTTCATCGAACTTCCCATGATCTTATTTTACAAGACCATTTAGGTACTGTTTGGTTACCCAAACTACCTCTCTAAGGAATTACTTCCTTTATAGGTACCGTTCCGATTTTCATCGAACTACCTCTAATAACCACGTTTTTGTTGACAGAACAAAAGTAAAATAACATAATAAACTACAGTGAGTTATTTAATATCAGTTACACTCACACTTATCAAGTTATTGTAACTATATTACTATATTGTTGTGTATGTAAAAATTATATAAAAGAAAAACATATTTAGTGTTATACTGTATACAGGTAAGTAAGCCATAAGTTCTCATAAAGTTTGTCTAATGAATAAGATTTTATAATATAATACCCGGTGACCGGTGATACAGGTGTTTCAATACCCACCACAGGCACCAGTGATTCACAAATATGTATTAACTTGTTTATGCCAATAAATAATTTATTATTATTCATAATATTTATGAAATCGTGTATTGTAACAATAGCTACTTCGAAAACACTGACATTCAAATTATTAATTAACACCTTTGATAGTTTTGTTCTGTCAACGACTTTCATTTGTGGTATATTTTGATGTACAGGTACTTCGATTAGTCAATAACGACTATTTAGGTACCAACCAAGTAACAAAATCAGATTTATCTTGAAATATTCCTTTTGTGATCCAAAGCACACAAATTACGTAAATTAATTAGAATGCTGGTTTCTAAAATAATAGCATACGTAAGCTAAATAAGCCAATCGTTTTAATTATTGTGTCATAACCAAAATTATATTTAAATTCGTTATTTTATTTCAATAATTACGTAACAATTTAATAATTACGTACCCAGATTAAAAGTAAGTAATTAATTCATTTTAAAACCCAGTTATGGGCTACATGGAACATCTCAATGAATAAAAACTGATTAGTCACTGATTTACCTCTTTATTCACAATATGTTTTGAATTTTGGTACATACCTTACACTTATGTAATCCTGGCAGGGTCGCCACTTGTACAGGTTACACTATTAGGGTGTTAGGTATGTTAAATTAAACAACAGTCTGTCTCCAATGAGCACGTCTTACTAGCACGGCGGACCAGAAGCGAGTGAGCGCTCAGTCCATTAATATGACTGCGCGCGCTCCCGCCACCGCTCGCCCTACCACTAAGCGTGTCGGTATTTATTATACGCTACATCCATCATATTACTTACATAGTATTTTCCAGCGTTTAATCTAGCCTCACCCTAGACCTAGTTATTTAATCCTAGGCATTAGTCAGCCTGCAGGTATCATCTTATCAAGTTTACTTATGAACTGGACACTGATAACAAAAGGATTAGGTCTCTGGGAAAGATTTCACGATATTAAGCGCAGCCTAGACTAGCAACAATGGCCTAATTACTGTGACTTACCCCGTGTTTATCAAGTCTTTGAACTCTATGTCAAACGATTGTCAAATATTTGATTTAAATAAGGAATATGCAAGCAATGCAAAACTTTTTAAATTGTTTTTATATGCTTTATCCTGTACTAATAAACAATGTGGTACACTTATTGTATTTTCTGGTTCAGCACTTATTTTACAATTAATTATTTTATATTGCGTGTTTTTGGTAAAACGGAACGCAAACTTAAAACGCATCGTCTGAATGACGGTAGTGACGTCAAAGTCCATGTATCAAAGGAACACTTTTAATTAAAAGTACTTTAATTTTCGCTCAGATTTTATTATAAGTATTATTGTTATTGCAATTTTTACTTGAATAAAGCTTATACAATTTGTGTAATTATTTTATTATCAGCTAATTTGATTTAAAAATGGGAAATTTTGGTTAATGACGTCACATTATGGCAGCAATAGCCACAAGCGTTTGGACTGTAGTAAAAAAAAATTGAGTTTTTTTTGTAGTGAATGTGTAGTGTTTGAAATCAACTTTTAATACTTATCTTGGGTTCTTAGTATCTACTGTAGAAAAAATAACATACAGTCAGGACCAACGGCTTAATAACGTTTTCAAAATCACAGTAGAAACTCGTTAAGTAATGCATTGTTACCTAAGGACCAACGTAGGCAAGTGCTGCTTAACCTGACGATCAACATGAGCGACTGTTATTTATTTATTTGGTACAGGAATACATACTAATACTTATAAGGAACTACGATACAAAATGTGCTGGTATGTATACTTATTACAGGTATACACAGCATTCGCCATAATGACAACAATAAGTTTACAAATACTATATATATATACATATATATTAATAAGCCAAATTTCCTCACTCAAGCATTTATCAAACACAATATTTACTAACAAAACAATTAAAATAGACCCAAAAACACCAGAAGTTCAAGAGTTCAATTTTCATCATTCTTACATGATAAAATTAACTCTTAAAGTATATGAAGACAATTGAAATCTTAGCTTATAAATTGATAATACTTATTGCATCATACAATCATGATATTATGAATAATAACTGCGGTGTTTTTGTTTTTTGGAGATTTCAATGTTTACTAACAAGAGCTGGAGGGGAATCCATACATATATTTTAAATGCAACAGAAACTTGGACATTGGTCTGTTTGTAACCTCTTCACTGAACCGATTTTGGAATGAGAATATTACGATGATAAATGCGCTGTGGTCCAAAATAGCCAACCACTGTTCGTTTTTGAATCAGCCAAAGGTTTACTTGATGAAAATGTCTAAAGCACTTTTTGACGTATCGGAAATCATCAAGTAACTTCCCCCGCTCTGAGCGGAGGGGGGGAATGTCAGACCCACCCATGTTCCATCTTTTGCTCTTTATGTTCCAGGGCAGAGCCATCACAAAAGACCTTGTTAAAGATGGCAAAACAAGCTGGACAAATCTAACGGCCATTGACCCTAAATGTGTATGTTTTTTTTTTGGTAAAAAGGCTGACATAAAAAATATTTTTACTAAAAGACACAATTTCCAAATCAACACTAAAAAGACGGATAATATATTTACTTCCCGAAGTCGGTGACTTTTTTTAAACATATATTTTTTTGCCACCGATTGATTTCCGAAGTACCTAAGTATTTTTTGACAAAAAGTTTGAAAAAAAAATCATTGTTTTGATAACCAAACCACAATATTTAACACATTCCACTGATAATCCCACAAAGGAATTCCCTACATCGTAACGGCATTAATAATATTCGAATCACATAAACAAACATATGTTCACCGAATTTGTAATATTATTTAACACACGACATGACAACATAAAACATGAGTAAATACCTACATAGTATGCTACACACCACTTGTACAAAAACCAGTTTAATTTGAACTGTTTTCCTATTAAAGTTTAGTACTTCTGATAGGCCAGCTCAAGGAAAATGGGAAATAATGGGATTTTCCTCAGACGCTATGAAACGTCATGAATGGAATTGAAGTTTTAAAAGCCCAAAAAGTGTAAGACAGAAGCTTTTATTTATTCAAACTACATGTACAATAGTGGTAGATACATAAACGGACTCAATGCCACAAGGCATTCTCTACTAGTCAACTTTTGGGTTAAATACGAATCTAAAAATAGTCCTTTATCTTAGTAATAAATATGGGACGTAATACATAACTGGCGAAATGTGAGTATACCTACTATTAGGCGTACCTAATAGTAGGTACACCCACATTCGCCAGTTGTTAAAGGTTGGGCAGTGGCGTACCTCTGCCCAACCTTTCAAGCATTATCGGCGTTATGTTATGTATAATAAGAAAAAAAAACAATTTCCTTTTTATAAAAATTATAAATGACACGTTACGAAAAACTACGTAGGTAGCAAGTTATTTAGGTTCAAGTCTGAGGCTTAGTAAATTAGTAAAATAAATACGTAATTTAACAAAATCTTGGAATATTGTAGAAAATATTCAAAATACTTGAGCAGCTTCGGTTTATAGGTATTTAGGTTCAGATTCTATTATTTACTATTTTTAGACCTAATGAAAACGGAGCAAGGTTTAAAATCCCGGGCAAGTGCGAATTGGACTCGCACCAAAGGTTCCGTACAAACTTGCGAAATAAACGGCCATATCTTTTGACTGCGTGGACTCAGTAGAGGGTTAATTTTTCACAGCTACAAGGGACTACAGATTTGAATATATTGTTTGAATTTCAACTCGATACCTTCACCTTCACTGAGGAGCTCGTGGCTAAATAAATAGTAGCCGCTCGGGTCGATCTTTAGGTTAAGCCGCGCTTGCCTAGGTTGGTCTGTGGATGGGTGACCACCCATTACATACCGAGTTTCCTCCGTGCCTCGGAAAGCACGTTAAGCCGTTGGTCCCGGCTGTTATTTGTAGATCTTTGACAGTCGTTACAGGTAGTCAGTGTTCTGAAAGTCTGACAACCAGTCTTACCAAGGGGTATCGTATTACCCAGTATTAACTGGGTTGTGGAGGTCAGATAGGCAGTCGCTCCATGTAAAATACTGATATTCAGCTGCATCCGGTTAGACTGGAAGCCGACCCCAACATAGTTGGGAAAAGGCTAGGCAGATGATGATGACCTTCACCCGTTCCGAGTTAAAGGGTTTTGACAGTCATATAGACAGATGGACAACAAAGTGATCCTAAGGGTTCAGTTTTATTCTTTTTGAGGTACAGAACCCTAAAACTGGCCATGAGCGTGCATGTTTAAGTCCCATAAAATATGGGGTGAGCCTGCCACCAAGTAGATGAGAGAGATTCCGAAAATGCTACTGAGATACTTCTGATAGCATAATCCAATAACACTTTACCAAACCCGACATCGAACCCAGGACTACTTTCTCAGCAGTCTTGCTAACGACCACTAAAACAACGAGCAGTTAACGAGTAGGTAGTGATTTTAAATTAATTGTTATAATGTTTATATATTTAGTTATTATAATGTCTGTATCACTTGTTTTCTATTTCTTAAATAAATTATTTTTTACCAATTCTTTGTGAATGAGTGAGCCTTTGTGGATTCTTAGACGCGATTTAACTTATTTTACGTTTTGTAAAGTAAGCAATGACTTATTGTTGGGCCTACGCTGTCCTCTCATATGTGAGTCTTAACGCTGTAAAAACAACATTGTATAACCAAATGATTTTTAAAGAGTATAGGAAACGACCAACCCGAACCGTGTACCTTTTCTCGACGTTTTAAAGTAGGTAGTAAGTAGGCCTTTGTGAAATAAAAATATTTTGATTTGATTTGATTTGTAACTCCTAACTACGGATCAAAGACCTACGAAAATATTTTTACTTTATCCATATATCAAGTAACAAAAGCACGTACATAGTAATTAATCCACAAATAGCGAAATTGCTTAATTACGCCTTTATGAAAGGGTGGGTAAGGTCTATGAACTTTCAGCAATTCAATGTTAGTGTTACTTGGAAACTATTTGTCTTAAAGCACTATTGCCCCCATCAATAAACCTTTATAGGCTGTTCACTGTACCATAAATTCCTCTGTTGGTAAGAGGTTGGAGAAATTAAATCAGTTGGAAAGCTTAAGTCAAAGAGAACATACTTTTTTTTTGAGTAAAAGCTAAATTGATACTTAATTCTCTCTCGAAAGTTAAATTTTCAAGTACCTTTGTAATTGAAAACTGTTCGGAAAAATGATAAATATTATTTTGCTCAAATTATCCAATTGTTTTTTTTTTTTGGTTTGGCGAGGTATTGTCTACTTTTTGCAACTTTTTCTGGGACCTGTTGTTTTGTCTGGATTTGGATTCCAGCTAACTGTGATTAGGGCTCCTGACAAAGGAACTTCCTCACAATGCGGGCCATATCGAAGAGTACTTCTGAAATAGGTCACCTAAAGGAAGCCTCGAAAGATGTACGTAGAGGCTTTCAATTGACCAGATCATCGGCCACAAATGTTCACAACAAGCTTGTTGTTATAGAATACATTTTATCTGGTGTACTTTTAGGCACACAACCTAACCCCTCGAGGAAGGAAAAGAAGGGAAAGGGAAGTGAACAATACGTTTTTCTCACTCATCCACTATTGTTTTCTGATTAATCTCGTTGCGAGATCCAAGGCAGTTAAAGTGCTTCTCCGGGACTTTGTCAAACCTCAAAGAAAAACCGGAACTGTTCTTTTTCGGATGGGAATTCATATCAAAAGACTTCTCCCGCTATCAGCGGAGCGGAAGAGGCTGTCAGATTTGTACTGACTAAACTCTATTCATGTTTTTGTGTTTTCTTTGCCTTTGTGTTTCAAGGTCGTGGTATCTCTTTCGAACAACTCACAACCACGGCAGGAAGTGGCCTTGGCAGGCCTCTCAGAGGCCTCTTCTTTTACGGTTTAAGGGGGAGTCCCCTTAAACCGTAAAAGAAGACAGAAAACTCTCTCACCTTTAGTCACACGATTTACGAAACTAAATAATTATGTTTCTGATAAAATGCTGGCAGTTGTAAGTGCTAAAAGTATTTTATTTGAATGCCTCTTAAAATAAAAGGAATTTTATAAAATGCTCGCACGTTTTATTCATCTTGTGTCATTAATCCTATTAATTTTCTTCACATCGTATTAGTCGTTAGAATATCAAGTACCTACCTACAAATACACGTGGATTATCGAGGTAAATTTTATGATGTTTTTGTACAGAGAAAGTTTTATTATTTCATACTACTATTCATAATAGACCCACTTAAAATTCTAGACTGCCACTGCAAGATTTTGAATTGTTAAATGTTTATTTTCTTGTTATATTTGAATGCTCGTATTTTTTTCTTTCAAAATTTTTGTAACCAATTAAAATCCAATAAATGACTAGTATATTGCCTTCGAAAAGAATGACGAATCATCATTGAACAAAAAGTGCGTAACATCAAATCAATCGAAACAAATCGTAGTAAACAATTTCTTATCATCTATGAAGGTTGTAAATCAGTCAATTTGAGGACAAGTGGTTTCGATGTTAGTAAGTTCTAAGGTACATCCCCGAAGTTTTCAATCTAGTTTTATAATAGTTAGTCAGTGACTTATCCTTGTCTACGATCCTAAAATTAGATCATTTTCTTATCATCATTATTTCATATTATTGTAAATTTGATTGTGTTAACTTCCTAGATAGTCAAATGAAAAGGGTTCCGTACAAAACTGCGACATAAACTGCCATATCTTTTGACTGCGTAGATTAAGAGGAGTGGTTATTTCACAGCAAAAAGGGACCACAGAATTGAGTTTTTTGGTTTAATTTCAACTCGATACCTCCACATGTTTCCAAAATAAAGGGTCTTGACAGACAGACAGACGGACTACAACTCATACAATAAGGGTTCAGTTTATTCCTTTTGAGGTACGGAACCCTAAAAGAAAGTTCATTAATTAAATAAAAATTGAGTTGATATCGTCCATCGGTTTTTAAGTACTAAGTAACTGATCTGTTTTTGCCAACTGTACTTTATTACGCATTATCTAAAGAGGAAAAACATCGTGAAGAAACTAGCATGTTCTAGAACTTAGAATTCGCCCTTTAACTTCCACCAATTGATAACAGCCCACTCAAAAGATTTAAAAATAAAATTTTGCTCTAGTTATTTGATTGCATCGATTAACACTTATAGTGTGAGTTGATATCGTCCATCGGTTTTTAAGTACTAAGTAACTGATCTGTTTTTGCCAACTGTACTTTATTACGCATTATCTAAAGAGGAAAAACATCGTGAAGAAACTAGCATGTTCTAGAACTTAGAATTCGCCCTTTAACTTCCACCAATTGATAACAGCCCACTCAAAAGATTTAAAAATAAAATTTTGCTCTAGTTATTTGATTGCATCGATTAACACTTATAGTGCTTATATATGTATTTGATATCGCTGAAGTACATTGAGCCTTGTATAAATGTTATCACGCGTATGATGACGCTGTTTATTGGTACCCACCTTTTTAAGTGTTTTATGATACAAGGTCAGTAGAGGTCAAGTTGAGAACTTGATCGATCGGTAGCCATTTAATTAAAAGCCACAACATTAATTGATGAAAAAACTTTTTGATGAAAAACTCGCGAAAGTGAAACGCTAGACTTTTGACACCAATTTTAACTACTGGATCGCTTATATGTAATTCGGTGTATATGTTACTGTAAAAGCCCGAACTACGTTAAATCTTAAGGTTTTCCAGTAAAACCTAAGATTTACCGATTATGAATGGTAAATGTCCATATGAGTTTGGGATTCGAACTTTTACCATCATTTACTTGGTAAATCTTAGGATTTACAATAAAGGAACGGTAAATGTCGAATAAAATCGGGTCCACCCTTTATAGCAGAACTTTTTATGTCATAATTTTATTTTGCATAACAACGGATAGCATAAACTTCATTTCGCAGAATATTGTTTGGCAGACACTCATTTAACATACATTCAAAACTCATAATTTTCAGTTTAGTCAGAATTATCTCTAGACATAAATTTCATATCCATAATATTTAAAAGTAGAAACATCATAGCGCAGAAAGTTCACAGTCAGAATCGTCTTTTGGCATATATTTCATACCAATAATCATTAACTGGCAGAATTGTCATATCTCAGAAAGTTTATAGTTAGAATCATCTTTGTCATTATTTGTTCTTGGAAATAATGTCATTTAATTCAATAAGTAATATTATCCTAATCTCTAATATTCACCTACCAATCTCTTTTTTCTATTAATGCAAGTCGTTTCTGCCACTCGCCGGCCGCTCTGCCGCAGCACAGCTCGCTACGCTCGCTCGGCTCGTGCGTAGGGAGGGGGTCACAGTTTTAATCTAACCTAACCTACCCATTTCTTTTTTTTAAAGGAATTAACTAATCTAAATAGTTGAGTTCCGGGTAACCTACTAAAAACAATATCTTTTATTCTATATTATTCCCAAAAAATCTTACTTTTGCCTTAATATTTTTGTATAATTGTAACTCACTGTTTCAGTTCACGCCAAAATATTGGAAACTCAAAATAAATAACAAACATAGTAAATACCCCGTTGTAACCGTTAATAATAATGTTAGTGACCATGTCAGTTTAAAGACTTATATGCCTTTTAAAATTATACTTAATGAAAATCTGCCATCTGTATGATATGAAGAGTGAAATTATACCAAATAATCATCGCTCTACTACATGAACATTATGCTAAACGATATAATGCTAAATTTGAACTCTGCCAAACGTAATTATAAGTACTAAATTTCATTCTGCCATCTTAAAAGTATGCCATTGTAAATTCGGAGTTTTAAACAACGATAATTATATCAAATAATTTTTACGCCTTATTATTTCTAAAACCAACATTTACCAGTCCACATTGGTAAAACCTAGCATGTACTGAATTGGAATGGCAAAAGTCCGAAAAAGTCGTCCCTTTATAATAAATACTCACATTTACCAACTCATGTCGGTGAATCTTAGGTTTTACCGGAAAATCTTAAGATTTACCGTAGTTCGAGCTTTTACAGTAACATATATAATAATAATAACACATTTAAGCTATGGAAAAATAATTGCCACCGCCTGCCGGGATTGCGGGTTGTTCGGAAGAAAAAAAAAATAAGAGATACCGCGGCCCCGGAACATAAAGGGCAAAAGAAACATGGGTGGGTTTTAGTCAGTACAAGTCTGACACTCCCCCTGCTCTTTCCAGAGAAGTTATTTGATGATTTCCCATCCGCAAAAAAATAGCTATGGAAAAATATTGTATTGACTTTTAATTATTTAACTCTTTGTATTATTTTGACAGCGACACACCGACAGTCCTGGCTGTATCGCGCTTACTCCAGGCGATTTCTAGCATTGTGAGAATTCTGGTGTATTCTTCAGGTGTAAACGACATGATTACAGCTGCAATAATAAATATTGAACACTATCAATATAGTTTATATAACCACTTAAATGATAGATTAGAAACAAAAGCAAAATCAAATGGAGCGATTTCATAGATCCATTTTCGGAAGTCTATCTTTTTAATTTTTTTTTAAGACAGCTTTACAATAAGTAAGACTAAGTTAATACCTTAATTTCAGGAGTATTTAATTGTCTATTACACACAATGTATGTCATTAATCTAGCATTCTTAGTTTTCGAGCTTTATATATATGTTTCTTTAGGTAACCTGGATTTATTGCTCTCGAGTGTAGTTTGTTGTTCTACTAATTGTTAAAACGTTTTTTAAGGCTTCGTTGTTTCTATCTTTTGGTCATTGTCTTTTACATTGTCACTTTTGGAAGATTCTTCGTGAATTTCTATTATTTGAGCTTCCGATATGTCATGCAGACAACAGTATTATAAACAGGACAAAAGAAGAATCATGTATGGTTTTAGTCAGAAAAATTTGACAGTCACCCCGCTGCACCCAGAGCGGGGGAAGTTATGTTGATGAATTCACATCCGCAAAAAAAAAATAAGGCAACTGCGTAAATTTGGTAAAATGTAGACAGTGCCAACTATGCTTGGTTACCATTAGATAGATAGATAAGATAGATAAATCATTTATTTTATGCAATAAAAGACACACAATACAGGAATATATCTAACAAAAAAATATCTAAAAAAAAAGAAAAAAAAAAGTAAGGCAGAATTTAAATTGACCCATAGACATTTAGACACATCACATACATTTATAACGGTCGCCTACTACCGGGCGGTGTGTGTCTCAAGATTGCACCAAATAGGAGTCCAGCTCAGCATAATGCCAGGTAGAATACCTGATGCTGGTATTCTGCTGAATCCTGCTAGTGACACACGGATGTCGAGAAAACGCAAAATTGGCAAAGTTGATCTGCAGGTGGATGACCAAGTGACCATCGATTGCATACCAAGAATTCTTCGTGTCTTGGAAAGCACGTTAAACCGTTTGTCCTAGCTCTAATTTACAGATCTTTAACAGGCGTTCCGATTGTTCAGAAGCCCGGAACTCTGACAACCGGTCTTACCAAGGCTTTAGAAGTCAGATAAGCAGTCGCTGTATACAAAAAAAAGTTGTTAGCCGCTGGTAGTTGGTGATCGCTGGTATTCAGCTGCATATAGCTAGATTTAGGATTTACGGATTAGACATATGATGACGATATACGACAATAACAAAAAGAGTGTTTTAGTATGTGCCACCCATCCATACCGTTATAGATAGTATGATTGAAGCCAGTCTGACTCAGGTCAAGGTATTGCAAACAATCTTTTGTCTAGACCATCGGTCAAGTACATTCTTTAACAAACATTTCAATGAATCCCATCTATTAAACAAAGCATTGGCTATGACTGATAGATTTGAATTGCATTCAGTTTTGTAATTCCAAGAATTTTGTTTACAAAACAATAAATTCGTCAACGATCGGGCGCCATGATAGGAAGTAGTAATTCGTCACAGCAATGAATATTGTTTTTGGAACTTGTATGTATAATAATGTAATAATGCAATTGATTATGGTTAATCAATGGACTGACCACACCGATGACGTCAGGCTATACCACAAAACATAATTATAATATCCTGTATAATGTCCTCCTATTCTTTACATACAATTAATAAATGTAAAAAATAGAATGAGTTTCCTATGTCACAGTATTTTTCCTGAAAGTTATAAAATATCTCGAATTTAGTATACGGCGTGTGTCATAAAAATGCACTTATATAATTTATAGGTGAAGTACATATGATCAACATACTGAGCACCTTTCTTCAAGGGACTGTTAATGCCATCGCGATCATCTACTGAGTCATACAAAACTTTAATTTTAACCTAGGGAATAAAATACTCCCTACGTAATAAATGACTTCCATATATTTGGGTCTGTCGGCCTAAACTTAGTAGGCAAAAATCAAATCGCCCATATCGACTGATTTTTAAGCCAAATCAAGATATTACACTGTCTCCGTAAGATTCACCTTGAGATAGTAAAGCAAAACAAGTACCAGGGGGGCAGAATCTGCAAGGAGATCTTTCATTGCCTACATGAGAATCGAACAGAATGCCTTTAAAGAAGTTGTATATTTTAAAAGAAAATTTTTCGAAAAATGTTATTGTTTTATTCATATTAATTGTTTTATTTACGAAAAAACGTATTGTATTGTTTCATTAAACTTCTTTTGTTTTTTTTTTGTGAATGCATCTTTTGATAACATGACTGCGATTTAAGATATTGTAAGAAAAGCATAACAATATTAACAATATGGATGGTTTTCGGCTGTTTAAATTATTAGCAAAAGCTTTACTTTTGTTTTTTTGCGGGTAGAAAATGATCAAATAACTGACTAAAACCCACCCATATTCCTTCTTTTGCCCTTTATGATACGAGGGCATCAGAGCAACCCGGAACCCCGGATCATATACCTAACACTACCTACTAAATGTTACCTTATCAATGTTCATATTAGGATTGCACCATACTTTCAGAACATTGAACCTTATCATATCTGCCGAATCTATAGCAAGTGTAGTGAAAATCATTCTAGATAATTTGTTTACAATGACTAGCTTCGTAGTACTCCCTCCTACATGGCGCTGTCATGATGACTATCTCACGAAGATCTGTGTTTTGGTGTAAGTATTCCACTTGCTTATCTACTACACAGACACCTCTGCATGATTATCGGTTCTTGGTTAGTGGTATTAGGGTTCAGTTCCACTTATATCATGTCCACAATCGCCGAGGGGATCGCTCTGGGCAATGCAGATCTACATGCTGTGGATAAGTTTGTTTGTTTCGACATCAGGCTGAATTTAAATGCCATTTGAATATCCGGCCCTGGTTTAGTCCATGATCCGAGGTCAGAGGTAATGGGCAGCGGTCACCTCCTGCTACCAAGCAGACAGACTAGCGGAGGAGGTAACCGGACGTTTGAAAGAGAGAACCTCAATCCAACCCAGCCGCCGCGAACGCTCCAGGCGTCGCGTCGGGCACCGCAAGACGAACCCGGCCACCGAACACGCGGGTTTGTGGACCGTACGTCTATTGACGACAAGTCGTGTTGACTGCGCGTTCGTGTTCCACGCGCACCTTAAAGGGGTGTCAGCAAAGCAGAGAGGCTTGCCAGGGCCACTGTCTGTTAGGGTTGCGGGTTATTCGAAAAAAAGAGACGCAACGTGGGTTTTGGTCAGTAAAAATCTGACAATCCCTTCCGTTCCGCCCAGATCGGGAGAAGTTATTTTCCATCCGAAAAAAAGCCTGTGTGTAACGTACGATAGTTTATACAAAATGTACAGAAGAAGTTATGCAAATGTACACTCACAGTCACTAATATCTATAGACTTTCGTAAATTTCAAACGATTTGCTTGAGAACTACGATTGAACATTTGAGACACGATCTATTTCAAAATAATTTGAATTTCAAAATACTATGTTTGCACTAACATGAAATTTAAATCAGTACCTACACTAGGAGAAAATCACTTTTAAAGGTTGCTATGAGTTAATATAATGAAGCTTGTGACTGTACGCTCAAGCGTTATTCTTTATGAGGGATACGCCAATGTATATAGAAAGATTTAAGTTTTGACAATAATAATTTCGCAGGCTATTCTAGCTCTAAAGTAAATCTCTTTAAATAGTACAGGGCAAATAGTTCCGCTTTCTACATCAAGTCCTTGACAACTTCATATTCAGATAAGTAATTTTGTTATTGTTTCCAAATAAATTGGAATTTCCAATGTATAATGTTTCAGATATTACGCCTTGATCTGTATCTCTGTATGAAATAATTCGTAAATTAATCATCGTTACTGTCGTACTGTACGGTATGTGATAACGATAACATAATGACGTCACTATGTATGTGTTGTTTTGGAATCAATTGATAATGTTTACGAGTTTTTATTTTACGCTAAATGTGTGTACGTATTTAGGATCTATTTACATGTGTATTTATGGGGGGGGGGGGTCATGACTCCCCCATGACCCCCATCTCTGGAACCACCCTTGACCACAGCATGAAGTAAGAATTCACAGTAACAAAGTAATTATTCTAATACGAGTAGAATCAACTATTTTGTACATGAAGAAATGGAGATTGTAAAATGACTTAAAGAATAATATAAAGATTTTTTAACGTCACTGCGCCCTTGCACTCGTACAATGAACTACTTTAGTTTTCAAAAGAAGAGTGCAAAAACTTTATGTGGGAGAGGTACTGAGGTAAGGTAGACCAACATAATCCTTACTAAAAATGAACACATCGATGTTTTTACATGTGCTCCCCATAAGTTTAAAAGTCTAATATTAAACGAACTTTCGTGAATATCACATTTATACACTATTTGTACTAAGTTTTGTTACCGTAGCGATGATTATTATTTTCATTTTATGTATGCTTTTAATTAATCTGTGAACAGCGTTGTGGGCTGCAATATTGTCAATAAGTCTTGTATATTTATATGATGTTTATGTTTTATATTGTAGCTGTTTGCTGTTCCATTTGAATAAGCTCCATTCCATTCCATTCGAAAGTGAGTTTGTTTATTTGTTTGTTACGTCTTCGTTTTTTGGAAATTTTATGTCTAATTTAACTTCAACGCATGGTTTAACCCAAAAAAATTTGTACGCCATTCCTGGATGGCAAAACATGAAGCAACTTAGCAAATTTTATCATCTTTATACACACTCATGTTTTACAAATAAATATATCTTTATTTTATCTTTATCTTCATACCTAAAATGGCCAAACCGATTTTGATGAATTTTGGTACAGAGATATAGTTGGGACCCTGGAGACGGATAAACGTCACGCGGGTTAAAGTTAGCGTTAGCCCAAAGTAACAATGCCACGCGGACGGAAGCTAGTTAATAGATTAAATTATGATAGAAAGAAAAAGCAGCGTATTAGCTCTAAAGAAAAATGATGACAAAAATTTAACAAATATTTATAAAAATATAAGAACAAGAAAGTTCTAACGAGGTTTCAATACATTACCTTTTCATTAACCATAGTTGCTAAGGCATATATTATTTTATATTTATTTGCTTTATGATTTTATGTATACTATTTTACACACTGTCCACATCTCATTTTATCTACTCTCCTTTCGCAGATATGCAGGAACAGATTTGTTTAGGAACAGTCTTAGAACTTCTTTTTTCTTTACTGCATTCAGTATGTACGTACATAAATCTTTAAATAAATAAATAATGTCAATTCTTAGCGAATTTAAATTTGAAAATCCACGAAAGAGATTTAATTTTGAGTGTTGTCTATTGTTATGAAATCGGATATCAGCTAGTAGTGTGGTCCTTTTGTGAAAAATCAAAACTCTTAGGCGCGTCGCCCACACGACCAACAGTCGAGGCGCAGTCGAGGCGCGGGCGCATTAGGCGCGTCGCCCACAAGATCAACAGTCGAGGAAAGAAAATCTCGTTGCAGGCGTGCCTGCGCCTCAACTGCAGATTTTCTTTACAAATGTCGTGTGGGCGACGCGCCTAACGCGCCCGCGCCCCGACTACGCCTTGACCAAAGTAAATAGAGGGGAAGTAGGTTATCTCCGGCCCAATTCGCGATATAATTACCTACTGTCATGGCGCACCTCGAAAGGAGCCGAGATTTTGTTTAGTGTGCGTGCGGCGACGCATAGATACTACGGCGCACACATACAAGCCGCGCGCTATGCGTTTGTATGAAGATAACGTACTTCCCCTCTTTATACTATGCCTTGACTGTTGCTCGTGTGGGCGACGCTCCTAAGTCTGCGCAGTCAAAAGATATTTCCGTTTATGTCGCAAGTTTGTACGGAACCTGACTCGGTCTTGGCCGTTGTTTTCTCAGCGTATTCAAAACGCTAACTTAAAAACTTGACAGGTGTCAAGGGACACCCGGATGGAATGAAGTTATTATTTATTATGTACGTACAAAAAACTTGTATACACTCAACAAAAATAATAGTCGCGACACCACACTGTTCAATGCGACATAAAAAGACAAAACGAAAATAACTGGCTTGCTTTCTATGAGAGACAGATAGACAGAGAAACACGCGCACGCCGCACGGCTAACAACTATAGCAAAAAGTGTCGTCACAACTTTTGGTCTTAATTTTTTCGCAACGCGCGATAAGTAACTTCGTTCCAAAAATATTTTGTTCGTATGAATATTTTGACAAGTTCATCAATTAGTGTTATAAATTTGAGTAATTAATGTGTGGAGTATCAAAATATTCCAATAATACGAAAATGGGATAAGCCATACTATTCCAGACCTTGAAAGACTAGCATAAATCACACTCGTGATAAGTGCTGATAACAAGATTATTCTAGTACAACTGCAAAATTGCTAATCTCCACACTATCAACGGAAACCTACGTATCACTACAAAATAGTTTTGTGATTAGGCTAAATTCTTTGATAATTTAGGTTATCAACTATTAAGATTATGAATGGTTTCTGGGTTTTTACGGTAGCAGTCTTTATCGTTTAAAAAAAAATCCCTACACTAGGAATGTCTCCTGTATCGTGGGTGCGTTTACAAACATCAAACAACCCGAAACAACAATCTGTAGGCCATACAAATATTTATGGGAATCGAAACGTGCGGGAATCGAACACGCAGCGCAGCAGTCGATCGCTCAGCCACAGCGCCAACCATATCGTCAAAAAAAAAATATCATAAACATAATAATTCACAGTGTGTAAAGAATCAAATAGCCACAAAATGGCTAGATGCAGAAGTCACAAACGTACAACATCAGGTCAATTCACCCCAAAAATGTCATTATCAGCAACAATTTTCGCGCAAAAATTGTTGCTGTACGATGCAGTATTTGGATTACAGTATGATGTAAGGTATGCATGGTTGATGACTTCGTGACGAGTTAATTAAGACCCTGTATACATTTTTTTCACAAGGGAAACGCTTTTGTTTACACAAGGGAAAATCAAGACACAAACGTAAAGTGAGTTTTATTATGTCAACAGAATCTCCTTTGACATAATCCCCTAATAATCTTTTACAAAACAAAAGAGAAGTGAGGACCAAGCCTTCAGGGATCACATAGGACTTAATAAGTATTATGTTGTAGTGACCTGTATCTTAACAAGCGAGATTTTTGGTAGTAATACTAGACTTTCCTTAGGGAATTGCTACTACGAAAGGAAATAGAGTGTCTAAATCAATTAATCGGCTTGATCTTTTTACCCAACAAGACGGAAAGATAGGACAGGGTTATGTGTTATGTATCGACGCGCCGTCAAGAAGGTTATATAGTTATGCTAGTGAAGGAGGTGGCCGGGCGTTGAGGGAAAGAACCTCAAACCAACTCAGCCGCCGCGGGAGACGCTCCGGACGTCGGGCGCCGAGATACGACTCCCGGGCACCGTAGATGTGGCTCTGTGGACGGTGAGCAAAGGGTAGCTCACCATCCGTCCGTCCAGTGACGACAGACTGTATCGACGGTGCGTTAGTGTTCCACGCGCGCCTCAAAGAGATGTCAGCAAAGCAGAGGAGCCAGGGCCTCAACCTGCTGAGATTACGGGTTGTTCGAGAAAGAGACCGCGGCCCCGGAACATAAAGGGCAAAAGACTAAAATCCTCCTACATTCCTTAATGTAGGAGGATTTTAGTCAGTAAAAGTCTCACTCCCAAGTTATTTGATAATGTCCCATCCGCAAAAAAAAGATTATGTTTGAGTATAAGTTTGTGTTTTTAAGATAATTATTTCTCTACCCAGCCCATTTGTGGCACTTGTAATACTTCCACCAGGGACACGAGTTGCCATGGCTTTTTTTAGGCTAGGTCTTGCATTTAAAGAATTTCATATTTCCCATCGATAAATTAAGCCTACTAACGAATTTGTGATGTTATTTTATTAGACCCTATATCAATCGAACTCCAAACCCCAATATCCGTTAGCAACCTCTCGAGTACTGAACCAATTTAATAACAAGTCCATAACAATCACGTAATGTCCATTGCGGCAAATGACCTACAAAGGAAGTTTACATTATCTAGTACCACTCAGGGTCACTCAGAGGTCACTTATGGTTTCGATACAATACGGGCTGTGAATGTTAAATTACAAACAAAATAAACAATTTAAAATAAACAAAAGATTCTGTGGGACGTGGTTTGAATTTTTAAAATGGTAGTAATTTTTCTAAGTCTGTTATCGGTAGAAGTATTGTAGATTTATCTAGTGAATCAAGTGCTAACATTTATTGTAATTGTCCGTTGTTTTTTTTCTTTCTACATATTATCGAAGAGAATAGAATAAGATAGTATATTCTTTACGGACTGGTGCCCTCGGCGTTACCCACGTGATATTGAAAAAAAATCCTATATGTTATTCCAGACTATAATTTACCTCTGTGCCAAATTTCATCAAGATCCGTTCAGTCGTTTTGCCGTGAAAGAGTAACAAACGTCCATACATCTATACTCATAAATATTCGCATTTCTAATATTAATAGCCCCACACTATTTCTCCTGTATCGTGGGTGCGTTTACAAATATTTAAACTCACATACACAAACAACCAGTCCCGGAACAGCTATCCGTACGTCATTCAAATATTTGTTCCGTGCGGGGATCAATCCCGCGACACGTAGCGTAGAGGAGCTTGCCAGGGCCTCCGCCTGCCGGGGTTGTTCGAAAGAGATACCGCGGCCCCAGAACATAAAGGGCGGTAGAAGGAACATGGGTGGGTTTTAGTCAGTACCTACAAGTCTGACACTCTCCCCCGCTCCGCCCAGGGCGGGGGAAGTTATTTGATGATTGCCCAACCCAAAAAAAGGTAGGTTTTATACATAAATACAATGTGACATGTAATAAAGGCAAAACTTATCCTAAAGAGAATAAATAATAGATATTTTGTCTTTGGAACTGACGCGATCAGCTGTTCAAAGAATATGCGTAGATAAAAAAAAATTACTTATTTCACTTTTCGGAATCGGATCTAGGACCTTCCACTTCCATTCGCACTTGCGACCGAGACAACCGAAGCAGTATAAATATATATTGTACTTATCAGAGATAATTTATAATAGATTTGGTTTTAAGCAATGCTTCCCATTAAGGTTTCTGAAACTTAATTTCATGAATTAAAAGGCAAAAACAAAAAAAGGTTTTATCCTACAAATATTAAACAAAGAATTTCTAGTTCTAAAATGTTCCTCCGACATTTTTCCTTGTCTTTGCTACTAAAAAGCCCGTTGAAAGAATTTCAGATGACCCATTTTGTAAATGTTCCTTTCCTTTTTTATACAAATTCAAAAGACTAAGCTGAGTGGAAAATTAACAATTATGTCTGACCCATTTTCAAAACGTTTTCACTTTGTTTGAATTAAGAATGAGAACTGAAGTGAAACTAATACAAATGGACTTGTTTTCTTAACGAATAACTTTTTTTAATGGCGTTTAGAATGTGCGAGTGATTTATTAACTAACAACTTTAACTCCTTCTTAGGCTTTGCGGTTGGTTAAACACGATGTCATAGACAGGTTTTATAGTTGTTGGTCAAGATAGTATCACATTATGAAATCTTAATACAAATTACTTTTTGAATATTTTTAATCACATGTGACTAAAAGATATCAGACGTCATGGCATCATTTACTCCTTGTAAATGATGCCATGACGTCTGATAAAGGAGAATGGAAGAAGAAAACGTGTTGCGCCGATCCCAAATAGAATGGGACAAGGGCAATAAAATGATGATGATCATGTGGCTAAAAGTGTGATAGATATGAAACGCCCTCACGTTCGTCCCTGGTTAAGTCCATAGTTCGGAACGAGAGGGAATGGGAAGCGGTCACCTCTTTCTGCGAAACAACGCGAAACGATTCCCGGCCACCGTAGGGCGGTGAGCTCACCAGTCGGTTTAGTGACGACAGGCCGTGTCGACGGCGCCTTCATGTTCCACATGCGCCTCAAAGAGATGTCAGCAAAGCAGAGGGGCCTGCCAGGGCCTCCGCCAGCCGGGGTTGCGGGTTGTTTGAAAAGGATACCGCTAAATTTTAATTATTAACGATCTATGTAGTTGATTTAACAAAACAACAAAAACCATTAAAAACAAATGAAACAATAAAAAACAAAACAAACAGAGATTGGCGTGCGTCGAATGAATTAATAAGTTGTTAACTTCAATAACGCGAGGTCGGCGCCGCCGCGCCGGCGCAAGTGAACGTGGTTCTTTTATTACAGCTATGCTACTTCCTCTGTTAATTTTACTAGTCTTTGTTATTTTTATTAACCGCCTTAAAAAAGGAGGAGGTACTCTATTTGACTGTATGTTTTTTTTTGTTACCCCATATCTCCGTCGGTTGTGAGCCGATTTTCAAAATTCTTTTTTAATCGAAAGGGTATAATTATATTCTTCCAAAACACAGTCCCACGGGACATGACCCTTGGTTTCGAGCGAAGATTCTTTATCCAGATCTCTGCAACCTTGACAGCCTTCTCGCCTACTCAATTGGTTGCTAAGTCGGTATTGCATTGTCGTCACATTTTAAGGAGCCAAAACTCAAAAGGAATAAACGGCATCCTTGTCAGTTTGTCAAGAACTTTTACATGAATAAAAGAAATCAAAATCATTTATTTCAATTAGACCATTACAGGCAGTCTTGAATGTCAAAAAAAAAAACAAAATGTTAAAGCTACAGTCCCGGTCACAAGACATAATAACTTGTGTAAGTACCTACTGTAGTTGCCCATTCCAAAGCGTTGATCTCTATGGAGAAGAATGGGCAAGAAACTCCATGAAAAAAAAGATAATTGCGTTTTTTTAGCATTACCTTAAAAAAAACCGCTTATTTTCGTTGGATCCCAGTTTTTGATCCCACTTTAATATTTTTGGCGTTGGATCCCACAAAACATTATTATATATTTCCGTTGAATCCCAAATTTGAAAAATACTAAAAAAATACGTTTTATTGCCACTGAATCCCAAAAACTATTTCCGTTGGATCCCAGATGTTTAAAAACATCTGAATGCGGGTACATCCAACAACAAAATCACAATAATATTTTAAGGCGAAATTTTGTATGTATGTTTGTTATTCCAACACGCTCAAACTTCTAGACTGATTTGGATGAAATTTGGGTATGTGGATAGGTTATGTTAGAATAACGGGTGCCTGCCGTTTTTCCGAAAAGATTTGGACAAAATTTCATTACCCAAACAAATTATTAGAAACCGGGAACTAGGTTTGGTTAGGTTAAAACTGTGACCTCCTACGCACGAGCCGAGCGAGCGGAGCGAGCGGTGCCGCGGTAGCGGCCGGCGAGTGCCACAAACGACTTGCATTTATAGAAAAAAGAGATTGTTTTTAGTTGTTTACCCGGAACTGAACTATTTAGCATAGTATAAGATTAGGATAATTACTTATTTACAAAAAAAAGGTTAGGTTAAAACTGTGACCTGTGTGCAAGAAACGGCCACATTATATAAAAAAAAAATATGGAAAAATTATGACGGCAGTATTTTTTTTTGAGCTTAGAGGCGCTTGTTTTGAAGGCGTTCATATTTATTTATTTATAAACATCACAAATAAACCTGATCATTTTTAACTCATGCCAGTCTAGTACTATTTGGAGTACATCATTTGTCTCATTTATTCCCCAGTGGCAACAATCCTAAAAAATCCAAAATACACACACGGTGTTTTTGAAATATTTAATAAAAGTAAATCACTTTTCTTCTGAAATGTACACATGTTGTCATAAAATGGGATTCAATGGTAATATCAAATGGGACCCATCGTTAATACCTAAAAAATGGGATCAAAAACTGGGATCCAACGGAAATAAATCAAAAAAACAGGAACACTAACATTCAACTGAATGAATTAAATAATGCCAAAAGGGTCTTAGCTCAGCATAATGCCAGATGGCAACACAAGGCCGCCACCTGACGCTAACTTTCTGCTGCAGCCCACGAGTGCCATTCCTATATCGGAAACGCGTAAAAGTATCGAATTGAATTTTTTTTTTTTTTAATATCTTGGGACAACTCACACACGGCTATCTGATCCCAAGCTAAGCAGAGCTTGTGTTATGGTAACCAGACAACTGATATACATACTTATATAATTTATAAATACATACATATTATAGATAAATCACACCCAGACACAGAACAAACAATCATGCTCATCACACAAAGTTTGTCCTGGGTGGGAATCGAACCCACGACCTCCGGCTCAGCAGTCAGGGCCACTAACCACTAGACCAACAGGCCCGTCAATTAAACCATATACTCAATACTAT
The DNA here is from genome assembly GCA_905475445.1 of Ochropleura plecta. Lineage (NCBI taxonomy): Eukaryota > Metazoa > Arthropoda > Insecta > Lepidoptera > Noctuidae > Ochropleura > Ochropleura plecta. The sequence continues at coordinate 11,305,546 of FR997744.1, read as the reverse complement.
CTTCGTGGGTTCCATACAAACTTGCAACCATAACTTATGACTGCGTAGACTTAGCATTCACAGCTTCAAGGATAACATATACAGATTTCAGTACAGTTTTAATTTCAACTCGATACATCCGTTCCCGATATAAAGGGTCTTGACAGACAACACAGACGAACAACAAAGTGTTATAGGTACACTTTGTTGTTTGTCTGTCTGTCTGGGTTCCGTTTTGTTCCTTTCGAGGTCATCATCATCTGCCTAGCCTTTTCCCAACCATGTTGGGGTCGGCTTCCAGTCTAACCGGATGCAGCTGAATATCAGTATTTACATGGAGCGACTACCTATCTGACCTCCACAACCCAGTTAGCACTGGGTAATGCGATACCCCTTGGTAAGACTGGTTGTCAGATTTTCGGAACACTGACTACCTGTAACGACTGTCAAAGATCTACAAATGACAGCCGGGACCAACGGCTTAACGTGCTTTTCGGGGCACGGAGGAAACTCGGTATGTAACGGGTAGTCACCCATCCACAGACCAACCTAGGCAAGCGCGGCTTAACCTAAAGATCGACCCGAGCGGCTGCTATTATTTAGCCACGAGCTCCTTCTTTCGAGGTACGGAATCATAAAAAAATGCTCTCAATGTATTTTCACTCAAAGGCTTCCTGAGAGAAAACTCAATCTTGAGTTAATTCCACCTTTATAAATACACTAGCTTTTGCCCGCGGCTTCGCTCGCGTTAAATTCGGGGTAACACAGTTCCCCTTGCGCCTTATTGATTTGTAATAGCAACGCTAAGTCTTCCCTTTTCTTCCCTCTTTCTCCCTCACATCCCACTTTTTTTTTAAATTAGCCTATGTCCGCTGGTTCCACACTATCTCTGTACCAAAATTCATCAAAATCGGTGTAGCCATTAAAGCGTGAAGAGGTAACAAACAAACTCACTTTCGCTTTTATAATATTAGTAAGGATACTATTACCCAGATATCATTGAGTTTGACCCACACACTAAGACACAAAATAGCAGACGCTAATGACATGAATCTTTATCAAAATTTCAGTTCAAAAAGTCTTCAACTGACATTAATAAGACTAAGCTTTCTCAAATTACTTCTAACTCTAATTTAATCTCATTCATCTCAAGACTGAATCATGTAGAGCACGTGTTTTAGGCGCATCTTGCGACACGTGGCCAGAAACGAGTACGCGTTGCCAGCGTATTAGGTTATGCGCACATTACAGCCGCGGAGGGCCGCAGTACTCCTCAGTGTTTGGAAATTTTCAGCAAAGCGCATTATGGTCAAATACTACCTAATGTGCTTTAATATTTATTTTTATAATTTTTCGCTTCTTTCATAAATGTTTATTTTGTTAGCTTATAGTTAACTAGCTTTTGTCCGCGGCTTCGCTCTCGTTAAATTCGGGGTAACACAGTTACCCTTTCCTGATTTGCAGGTACCTGCTACCTGTAGTTTTTGCCCTTGTGCCTTATTGATTGTAATAGCAAAGCTAAGTTTTCCCTTTTCTTCCCTCATTCCCCACTCAAAATTAGCCTACGTTCGTCTCTAGGGCGTTCAATTTTGATGAATTTTGGTACAGTTGGGAAACTGTACCAAAATTCATCAAAATTGGTTTAGCCATTAAGGCGTGAAGACGTAACAAACAAACTCACTTTCGCTTTTATAATATTGGTAAGGATTATATTGGGCATACTGTGATCCTGTAACTGCTTATCTAATATTAACAGTAAAAATCTCTCGATTGTCTTTTTTTTCTATCTGTATCGAAGCTATGAGTATACCACTGTCACGATCGCCCAAGGACACGGTGGATCACACTGTGGTGGTCTGCTCAGCTTGCTGTTTCCACGATGAGGCGATCGGCGGCGGCAATCTCTCGCGTCCGGCCCTGGTTGACCACTGAAATCTAGCGTTCTGCTGTGGGCTCCCATGGCACAGTTTCATGCTGAGTGGTGATCTACCTGTCGCAGACACGTGTGGGGACGCCTCGGGCGCCGGGCGCCGCGAGACGATTCCAGCCCACCGTAGATGCGGACCTGTGGACGGTGAGCAACGGGTAGCTCACCGTCCGTCCGTCTATTAACGACAGGCCGTGTCGACACCTTCCTCCGCTCCGCCCAGAGCGGGGGAAATTAATTGATGATTTGGCATCCACAAAAAAAGCTATAATTCTTTAGAAAAAAAACCACTATCTTCGATTATTTGATTGTTTGATTTGTCTGCCCTTATCTACGTTAGTCCTAATGGTACCCAAATTATTAACAAAAGCCATCCACTTGATCCTTAGTTCATTGGGTCTTAGTGACGATTGAGTTTATAAAAGTGTTGATGTCTAATCAATCATTGCTCTTTAAAATTGTCTCTTCTTCTTCTTTATTGGTAGAATATTTATATTGTTGTTTCTAAGGGTACTATATACTTCATAAAAATCTCGTAACCTATTTATACATTACTAGCTGTGCTCAGCGGTTTCACCCGCAGCGCCTTAGTATCGTAGCGTGATGTTATATACATCCATCCATCCATCCTCACAAACATTCGCAGTAATAATATTAGTAGGATGACACTCACTAATTAAGTGGCTAATTATTGGCAAAAGAATTTTCAAAATTGGTTCAGTACATCCAGAGATTACCTCGTTGAACCTCAGAAACTTTGCCTGTTTATAATATACATCTATTATATAAAAAATATATAAGTTTAGAAATATAATATAGATCAAAGGCTTCATTGAAAGCAGTACTCTTGGACACGGTTGTTATTTAGATGACTCTTTAAGAGTAGATCCAATATTATTATCATTCATTTTTAGTTCAGGCACATAGATAATGAAATACCACGTGAGAACTAAAACCAAATTACAAAAAAAGACTTTTCTGCAAGAAAAAAAAAACTTCCAGAAGTCGTTTAAAATAAAAGTATACCCATTCGATACTAAAAATCAACAAAAAATCGTGTAAAAAAACAGTTGAATTGAAAACCTTCTTTTTAAACTTGGTTAAAAACTGTCCTACTCACCGCAATTACAGCCGACAAAGAAAACACGTGTTTATAAAATACTTGTAAAAGGTCCCATAAGAATGGAAGCGCCAATCACGTGTAGCTCCGTGCTGACACTGCGCGCACGCACATGTCAACTTAATTATAATTAATTCGAACAACCTTTTGCTAGATGCGTCCTCAGCAATCTCAGTAATTGGCACTCAAACATAAACTAACAAAACGCCGCTAGCTGCCTCAGTTTTCCAGTGATCGCAAGGGCGGAAAGAGATACCGCGACCCCGGAACACAAAAAGGGCAAAAAAAGAAAAATGTATGGGTTCCAGTCGGTACAAATTTGAAACTTCTTTCCGCTCCGCTATTTCATTCATCCGTTTTAGCGCAGTCCTAACCAAGCACAACGAAATACACGTCATTGTAAATGTATGAAAAGGACAACATTTTGCAATCACACCTCAAACGCGTGCGCATACGGTAGCTTACATGACCAACGTAACTTGACACATTGGGGTGGCGCTGGTTGGTAAGATAAACATCACTCACCTGCCAAGTTCAGTACATTTCAAACGTCGTTCCAAATTCAACCGCGTATCATGTTGAATTGGTCAATGAATACATTCATACATACGTCATTTTATAACCGTTAATATGTTATTATGCGCGTGAATGACCCTGTTCTTGCGTTTTATTGTTTTGAGAAGAATTTTTGGACGCGTGCGCGTTTGATGACATATTAATTTTGTGACGTCATAAGAGGCTACAGGTTATTCCTATTACATCTTTGGCTACATAGTTTAATGTTATGAATATTTATGACGTATTGGATGCCAAAAGGTAAAATAATGAAAATGATTAAAGTAAGAGAGGCCAAATATTAATGAGGTTGAGAACAGAAATAAGTCAGGCCTGTACCAAATACTAGCAAAAGACCCTTATATTTCGGATGGCATATTATATCATCAAATGACTGCGGAAGTTAGTATCAAACTTGTACTGACTAAAACCTACCCATGTTCCGTATTTTGCCCTATGCATTCCGGGACCGCAGTATCTCTTTCGAACAACCCGCAACCCCAGCATGAAGTGACCCTGATGGGCCCCTAAGATCACGATTCCTGACATCACGACAGACTTACAGAACGCGCTGACGACAGGACCTGTTGTCGCTTGACGGACGAACAGTGAGGTACCCATTGCTAGAAGAAGTTGACTGCTTCCCTTCCCTCTCACTTCGGACCATGACTGTAACCAAGGCCAGGCGCGAAAGGTCGCCGCAGATTGTACTCCACCGTGAACTCCGAGCGATCATCACATGCAGGCATTTCTCAAAAACTGCCGTGTCCGTTGAGGACCTACGTCAGGTGGTAGGTGAGGCGCCTCTAAAAGCAAAAAACCTCTTTTAAAATCTTATTTTTTTTTAAGTTAGTCCACGCGTGGGGCCCGGGGCATTGGTTCACTTGCTACGTGGCTAACTCTGTCGTGTGGTGACTTATACTCTCTGGACTGCCTCCTTTACTCTCCTATCTTGAATAATCATCTTAAATTCGAGTCTGTAATTTGTGGAGCTACTTTTCCCAAGGAAACAAAAACCGTTCAATTCCGCAAACATTTAAATGCCATCATCAAAAAATTTTTACTTACATTACTTAATTTCGTATTGTTTACACATTATTTTTGATAACCTCGTTTGCAGTTCCATGCACAAAAATCTGGACATATCCAGATTTAGGCCAGATTATTGTTTATGACATGTTCACAAAGTACCTAATGTGAACTTGAGTCAAATAAATACTTTTGCTTCAGATTCAGAAGTATTAACGAGGTTATCATACAAATGTATAACTTTAAATTATCGAAAGATGAAGTCATCCTAAAATAAACCAAAAAAGATTGGACAGATAACTAGGCTATAACAGTTTTAAAATGGATACCAGTTGTTAGAGCAGACCAGACATACTCAAATATTTACATTAATATTATCCTTGACTTATTGTAAATCATGTTTTAACCATAACAATATTATTTAATTTTTATAATAAACAGTAAGAGTTTAATTTTAACAAACATTAAAAGAATTAACTACCTAACTAATTAATATAAAATAGCGTCAAATATTCGTCCCAAATGCTGTCAGTTTTCAATATCCCCAAGAGACTGGCCGCGTTGCCACGTTGTATGGCAACGCTCAGCCCCTGGCCAAAGTAAAAGTCAGCCCTTGGGTCACGAGAAGTATCAACCAAACGTTTTGAAATTTCCTTAAAAAGGCTGTGAGCACAAGGACCCCACGGTCCCAGAGTTTCAACCACAAACGGCTCGAAAATATAGTAACCAATAGTGCAGCATGAATAGTTAGGAAGACAATATTTTAAGGAAATTCCAGCCGGCACTTTTATGCCTAGGAATCAATATTATCTGCCTAGCCTTTTTCCTATTGTGTTGTAGTTAGCTTTCAGTCTAACCGACCAGCTATCCAACTTTCACGACACAGTTTTATAACTAAAAGTAAAAATCTTTTATATCAGATAAAAAAAAAGTGGAAAATAACTTTACTTTCGGAAATGAGTGTCAAAATTATCAACGAAGCCAACAAAAGTCACTGACTTCCGGAAGTAAGGTTATTTTAAACTTTTTTTTTTGGAAGTCGGTTTTATTTTTTACAAAAACGTTTTTTATTTCAGCATTTTGAGTTATGGTCTAATGATATATGAAATAATGATTCACACCCTTTATCTCGTGATCGTGTTGAGGTATCGAGTTAAAATAAAACTATATGCTCAAGTCTGTTATCCCTAAGAGCTGTGGAAAAATCAAAGATATGGCCGTTTTTGGTGCAAGTTTGTACGGAATTCTCGGTGCGCGAGTCTGACTCGTTCTTGGTCGGTCTTTTAAACTTTGCCCCACATTAGGAATTTCTCCTGACTCACATAAACAAACAGCCAGACCTGAAACAACTCCCTGTAGGTCATACAAATATTTGTTCCTTGCGGGGTTAGATACTTCGACAGCGCAGCAATCAATCAGCCACTGCACCAACCGAGCTGCCAAATGTGTGGAAACGAGGCTTTAAATACCAATAACGTGAGCTGGTGAACGGACTTGACTAAGTACTGGTCGACCAGGCATCAGTCATCATATTTATGCTTAGCTTTTTCCCAAAACCTCCGGGTCTGCTTTCAGATCGGGCCCATGCTGTCCTCTCATACTTAAGTACTAACGCTGTAACAACAACATTGTAAAATCAAACGATTTTAAAAGAGTAACCATGGAGTTTCTGGCCGGTTTATCTCCATAGAAAACGACCAACCCGAACCTTTTCTCGACGTTTTATAAGTGCCCATACAGGCCTATGTGAAATAAAAATATTTTGATTTTGAAATTAGTTAGATGCAGATGAAGCCGAAAACACTGGTGTATTCTACATAGAGTATATTTATATCTGACCCCCACAACCCAGTCAAACTTATCGATTAAACGTCGATCAACCTTTTTCGAAACCCAGAGAAGATGAAACTCCGATATGCAATTGATGATCATCTACAGATTGACCTTAGCAAAGGTAGCTTAACCCTCGATCAAATCAAGCGGCAATTATTCTATAGCCTCAAAATTTAAAAAAAAAATATTTCTTAACCAACCTATTACACGTATCTTTATAGTGACTTCGTACTCTTTGTGTTGCTTGAACACTTAAAATTCCTATCGCACTAATTAGTGCATAAATACGTATAACTACACGTTAAGTACACAAAGAATTCGCGGAAGTAAGTGACGAGAATAATTTTCAAACGCTTAGAAAAATATCTCCATTTTAAATGGGGCGACATCGACAGGGCCGGTGTTGGGCAGTGATGGGTGCAAGGTCATGGGCCCATCCTACATTTGAAACATAATATCTTTACGTTTGAAAACAGGTATATAAAACCTTTATTCTACTAAAGTTCTGATATGGTAAACTATATTTTTCCTACTCGTCTGCTATTCTTTTCTGATTAATAACGTCGCAGGATCCTCCAAAACAATTAAATTTATTACTGAGATTTCATTGAGTCTCATTACGGTGCTTTTCTGGTGGGCACCATTGTTGTGTCAGGCTTTCAGAAGTTACAGTGGCTTAGAAACCAAAAAAAGGAACATGAGTGACTTTTAGTCAGTAAAAGTCTGACCCTCCCCTGGTCCGCCCAGAGCGGGGCAAGTTATTTGGTGATTTCCCATCAGTAAAAAAAAGCTTTTTAGCCTTTAGCCCTTTAGCCCTGGACCTAAAAACGGGCAGTCATGAAACGAGAGAGACCTTAGCGCAACTGTAGAATGTAACAAGCTAGCATTAACAGTAAAAGTTTTGATAAATTCAGTCCTGCGTCAACCAGACGTGCGTTGGACTCTGGATGACGCAATCAAATGAACATCATCATCTTTTTTGGGCAAAAGACATCCGATCCTAACCGTTGTTATAAAGAAAAAAAACCTTCGCTCGCGTTAAGGTAAGGTACCCGCTACCTGTAGTTTTTGCTCTCGCGCCTTATTGATTGTAATAGCAATAAGCTAAGTTTTCCCTTTTCTTCCCTTTTTCTCCCTCATTTCCCACTTTTTTTTTAAAATAGCCTATGTCCGTCTCCCGATTTTGTTTGGACCCCCAACTACCCCCAACTATCTCTGTACCAAAATTCATCAAAATCGGTTTAGTCATTAAAGCGTGAAGACGTTACAAACAAACTCACTTTCGCTTTTATAATATTAATAAAGAATAGTAAGGATGACGAGTGTGCAGAAAATGAAGCATTATTATATTTGCGAAATAGTAGTGCCATTTAACCGGAAAAAAAACTAAATTAATTGCTTTATCAAAGGCCTCGAATCCTCAATGATTGACCGTCGAACAGTATCGTTCAATGACTTATCATGTCGATATAGTTACTTTTTACGGAAGTAGATTAGAAAAACAGAATTAGCCATGGCATGCACTAAATGTTTTTGCCTTTTTTAGGGTTCCGTAGTCAACTAGGAACCCTTATAGTTTCGCCATGTCTGTCTGTCCGTCCGTCCGTCCTCGCTTAATCTCTGTGACCGTTAGCACTAGAAAACTGAAATTTGGTACCAATATGTATATCAATCACGCCGACAAAGTGGTAAAATAAAAATTGGAAAAAAATGTTTTATTAGGGTAGCCACCCTATATGTAAAGTGGGAAGTGATTTTTTTTTTAATTTCAACCCTAACGTGTGATATATTGTTGGAAAGGTATTTAAAAATGAATAGGGGTTTACTAAAATCATTTTTTGATAATGTCAATAATTTCGGAAATAATCGCTCCAAAAGTAAAAAACAATGTGTCCCCCCCCCCCCCTCTAACTTTTGAACCATAAGTTTAGAAAATATGAAAAAAATCTGAAAAGTAGAACTTTATAAGGACTTTCTAGGAAAATCATTTTGAACTTGATTGACACAACAGTTTTTGTACAAAAAAGACAAAAAATTGTATTTTGTACAACTTTTTGTCTTTTTTGTACAAAAACTGTTGGAGCGCCTACCGCGGAACGTGCAACATTTGCACGCTCCTCCACCTTTAAACTCATAAGTGGGAACACTTATTGTGACGGACGGGAAACTACGGAACCCTACACTGAGCGTGGCCCGACACGCTCTTGGCCGGTTTTTTATTTTTATTGAAATGATGTTTTCTGGCAGAATCAAATCAGAGCATAATAATTGTGGGTGTTTTCATTGGCACAGTCCAATTTAATTTATGTATAAGTCTTTAAACTGACATGGTTACTAATATTATAATAATTAACACTTGAAACGGAGCAATTGAGATTACCAAAAATAGGAATTTCAACCGAGAAGATGGGTTTCAACTATCAAGAGCCTGGAATCCAGTGGTTCAATTGTGTAAAAACCCAAAAAGTAGTGAAAACAGATCGGGACTTGATACAGTGAGTTTTGTGTGTCGAGAGCAAAATCGAGTTGTGAGTGACGGTGTTAGTGGTAACGAACGCAAAAAAAAAGAATAATAATGAGGGTAGATCGTTGTCTCCTCATAAACATCCACGCCAATAACTTCAGTTCATCCGTGAAACGCCATGGCGTTTGCAACATCGCCGAAATATCGGAAACTCGATTTATAAAACAAATATGGTAAATATCCCGTTTCAAGTGTTAAATTTAATTTATGTATTTTTATTGTACCTCAAAAGGGCAAAACGGAACCCTTATGGGATCACATTTGGTGTGCATCTGTCTGTCAAGACCCTTTATCTCAAGAACGCGTGGAGGTATCGAAATGAAATTAAAATCATATACGTCTTTAGAGGCAGGTGTTATTATTATGATAGTTTAAGTTATTGATTTTTTCAAAATCCTAAGCTGACCTTAAAACAGATACGGCCGGCAAAAATATATTTATTTTAACACTCTCAAAGAAATCAAATGTATAGGTACTTTCCGTTGACCTAGAATCATGAAATTTGGTAAGAAGTAATATCATAAAGTATAAAGATAAATCTACAAACCAAAAATTGTAGATGCATCACGACAATGAATATGATTACAAATTGAATTGCAGTTGGTAAACACCGGGACCTATGTATATTGGTATCAACAGTTTTCTAACCGCAAAGTTAAGTTTGTCCTTCAATACAGTTTATCTTTTTGTTAGAGCTATTTTCGTTACTACAAAGCAGTGAAGTTCGAGTCGGACTCGCAGACGGAAGCTTTTCATTTTTATGGTCCCGTACCCAAATGGTAAAACGGGATCTTCTCTCTGTCATCAGACTCATTTGCCCTGATAGTCAGACACTAGATTTTTTTTTAAAATCCGTACCATAGCCTTTTGCGTGTACACATCCGACATTCTCTCATATGTTCGACGCGTTCACATTTTCATGTATAAGATTAGTTTCGTATAGATTTAAGACTAACTAATTGTAATTTGGCTGTAATTTTCGCTGCAAGTATAAAACTTTTATAACTAGCTTTCGCCCGCAACTTCGACCTCGTTGCATAGTTACTTTGGGCTAACGCTAACTATAAACCGCGTGATGATTGAAAAAAAAAACTTTCTCTCCCCTTTTTCTTCCCCTTTTCTCACATTGTTTAGCCTTTGTCCGTCTCCAGTATCCCAACTATCTCTGTACCAAAATTCATCAAAATCGGTTTGGCCATTTAGGCGTGAAGGCGTAACAAAACAAACTCACTTTCGCTTTTAAAATATTAGTAAGGATAGTCAGGATAATTAATACTAAAGTGCAAATAACCTATTTAGTACAAAAATATTTTCTAGTTATATCCTTTTTTTTAACACCTATTACGAAGAAATCTAAATGCCGGTATTTTTCTAATTTAATTCTAAACATTGCGAGGATAATTGGTTGCTGGTTGTATCATTAAGCCTACCTCAATGTAGACCAAGGAGAAGACCTTGTCTCAGAATCGCATTTTATCTAACATAAAATACCTCAGTTTATTCTAATAACATTACCATTATATGCAACCACAACCACCTAAATAGATAGATAAATCATTTATCAAGTAAATGATATTAATTTTTTGATTGCAAAAAAGACACAATACACAAACTGAGAAAAAAGACATAGATAGAAAAAAATATAGAAGTTAGATTGACCCATAGACAATTAGACTAGGACATAGACTAGGCGGTGTGTTTCAAGGATGCACCAAATAAGAACCTCAAAGCTGGCTGAGTAGACTTCGTTGCCTTAGTAGTTTGTTTTCTTTTTGGACGGATAATCATCAAATGGTTGGAGTGGAAGGAAGAGTCAGACTTTTGCTGACTAAAAGTAAAATACATCCATGTCATTTTGTCTATCCGTGTAGTGTTCCAGGGCCGCGGTATCTTTTAGAACAAATAACGCATCATCGACAAGCATCGGCCCTAAGGGACTCCTTCGATTACGCTGGCATCTGTTTGTGGAGCGTGTTAATATTTAAATACTACTTGATTTTTCATCAAAAACAAACTATTAACGGAAATTCTTTAGAAATCTGCCTAGCCTTTTCCCAACTGTGTTGGGGTCGGCTTCCAGTCTTACCGGATGCAGCTGAATTCCAGTATTTTACATGGAGCGACTGCCTATCTGACCTCCATAACCCAGTTAGTACTAGTTAACACGATACCCCTTGGTAAGACTGGTTGTCAGACTTTCGGGACACTGACTAGCTGTAACGACTGTCAAAGATCTACAAATGACAGCCGGGACCAACAGCATAACGTGCTTTCCGAGGCACGGAGGAAACTCGGTATGTGACAGGTGGTCACCCATCCACAGACCAACAAGATCGACCTGAGCGGCTGCTGTTATTTAGCCACGAGCCCCTCCTAGAAAACTTAAACTCTCAAAATCTTTCTAAACTAGCAACATTATTTTTAAAACCAATACGGATATACAAAAAAGGTCAGTTGATCGCTATAAAGACTTTTTCGCTACTTACAGAATTAATTTTTATTTAGGCTCACATTCAAAGTATGAAACATTTTGCAAGAATACACAACACAGCAGACTAAATCGAGCCCGAAATCAGGCAAAAAATTAAAAAAAAATGGTAAAATCTAAGATGGCGTCAATCACACGTGGCACGTGATAAGGTAACACGCGCGACTATTGGGCAACGATCGTAACAACATGCTGTAATCAATTATTGTTAGTTATACAAATTAGCATGCGGTTGATAAAGTGCAGTACTGCAGTCGGATAACGGTATTTAAGTGTGTATTACGGTTTTATGTGTGTGACGTGTCGCAGTAGGTATGGCGCTACAAAGTGCTTTGCACTTGTGGTTAAAAATTGGCTCCCGGCCACCGTAGATGCGAATCTGTGGACGGTGAAAAATGGGTAGCTCACCGTCAGTCCGTCTAGTAATGACAGGTCGTGTGGACGGCACATTAGTATTCCACGCGCGCCTTAAAGAGATGTTAGCAAAGCAGAGGGGCCCTTCAGAGCCATTGCCTGCCGGGGTTTCGGATTGTTCGAAAGAGATATCGCGGTACTTAACTAACTTGGAGAAAATATTATCAAAATAAGTTTTCCATAACATTAATATAAAACTTGAGAGGTGTCAAGGGACACCCGGATGGAACGAAGTTACTATTTACTAGCTTTTGCCCGCGGCTTCGCTCGCGTTAAATTCGGGGTAACACAGTTCCCCTTTCCTGATTTACAGGTACCTGCTACCTGTAGTTTTTGCCCTTGCGCCTTATTTATTGTAATAGCAATGCTAAGTTTTCCCTTTTCTTCCCTCCTTCTCCCTCATAACTCAATCTTTTTTTTTAAATAGCCTATGTCCGTCTCCAGGGTCCCAACTACATCTGTACCAAAATTCATCAAAATCAGTTTAGCCATTTAGGCGTGAAGATGAAACAAACAAACAAACAAACTCACTTTCATAATATTAGTAAGGACTAAGTCCAGTTTACTCAACAAAAATAATCGTCGCGACACCACACCACACACCACACATCAATGCGAAATATAATGACGAAACGAAAATAACTGTCTTGCTTTCTATGAGAGAGAGAGAGAGAAACACGATCACGCCGCACGGCTTACAAGTATAGATAAAAGTGTCGTTACAACTTTTGGTCTTAATTTTCTCCGTCTAGCCCCCTTTCGCAACGCACCATAAGGTCTGCAATCGGCAATCGTTCCAATAAACAACATTCTATTCCTATTAATTTTGTATGTTGGAAAACAGCGAAATGTGCAATCAACACTTTACAATTCTTTTTCCGTTCCGCTGATCCAATCTTAAGATTTTTTGACAACTGATTGAAACAACGCATTCTTTTTCTAACACTTGTAACATAGCTAGCCAGTTATAGCATTTGTTTACAATTTAACGGTAGAATTATTGCAACATTAGTTATTTATGTGAATGAAGGACAGGGTTGGACTAAGGTCGGGCGAACGACGCGTGAATAGTTTGAATCATCCAGTTTTTTATACGTACAGACGCCAGCAGGTCAAGCTACCCGAAACTGCCAATTTTTCCCAATGAACCTTGAACCTAACTACTTTAGAAATAAAGTCGAAAATCTATCAAAGAAATCTGACAGATTGTAGTAGCTTGATGTGCAGGCGTCTGTACAGTTTAAAGTAACCCATACTTATAACTAAGGAATATTGTATTGTATAGTAAGCATTAGTCTCGAGGATAGGCAGTTGCTCCAAGTAAAGCAATGATATTTAGCTAATTATAATGATAGGTTTTACTTATTGGTCAACATGAGGTTTTTAAAAATTATTAATTCCTTTTTCCATAACGACTTTCTTAGTACACATAGCTCGTGGGATTTTTTATGAATTTTTAATTTGGTTTTTTTTTACCGATTAGTTTATCTAAATCAGAAAAACCGGCCAAGTGCGAGTCGGACTTGTGCACGAAGGGTTCCTTACCATTAACTAAAAAACTGTAAAAATATCATGTTTGTTGTATGGGAGCCCTCTTAAATATTTATTTAATTCTGTTTTTTAGCATTTGTTGTTATAGCGGCAAAGGTAATCATCTGTGAAAATTTGAACTGTCTAACTGTCATGGTTCGTGAGACAGTCTGATGACAGACGGAGAGACGGACGGATAGCGGAATCTTAATAATAGGGCTTTACTTTTTGGGTATGGAACCCTAAAAAGTGTTTAGAATGTTTCCCAAAAATGTAAAGACTGTGTGACATTAATGTTATAAATTTATTATAGAGAACTTATGTCGCTATAACAGAATAATAAATTAACTAAATCAAGGAAATCTGGAGTAGGTATATGCGGTTACAGCGGTAAAATCAAATTATCCTCTTAAATGGTTATGGTAACACTTACATCATCACACACACACACACCACACTCTTCACGACCACACACACACTCTTCACTTCCACACATACACTCAAACAACCTTTCTCCACACCACATCACACCCCACCTACACTTCCTTCTTCTGCACAAATTCATACAAAAACTAAAAAGGTTAAGTTAAAGTTAATTAATTGTTCCGTTTTATCACTATAGGTTTATTAGCATACACTTAATATATCTGTATAACTCAATAAAGGTCTCTTTGTACACGAAGCTACAGTAGAACACTGACTCCTATGTCACAGGGTTTTCCTAGTTTAGGAGGCAGGGTTATTCACGATTTGTTCAGCCTTTCTTTCTGGAAATCTAATGTACCTACATTATGTGAAATGTTTTTATACTTAAGGTTTTTGTGTCAATAAACTCACTTTATATATTTTTATTTATTTTAAATACAGTATTTTAATAAATTTAATAGTTATTTACAGTGACGTGATTGATGCATTATTCTCCCATTTATGTTTACTAAATATTATAATGACGTAATTGTAATGGGTAATTTTGGAAATAATTAGGTGCCTAAGTTATATCCTTTTACTTGACTACTGTCACTTGAAAGCGGTGAGTTACAATTTCTCAAGGCCTCCACAGGAATTGTCCGGTTAAGCAGACGACTACCTCATAGGTTCCTGCCGGGGTTGCGGGTTGTTCGAAAGAGATACCGTAGCCCCGGAACTTAAAGAGCAATAGAAGGAACATGGGTCGGTTTTAGTCAGTACAAGTCGAACAACCCCAGAGCGGGGGAAAATATATATATATATACCTAAATATGTTTTTAAAAACGTTGCCCCACACTAGGAATTTCTCCTGTATCGTGGGTGCGTTTATTTAAACTCACATAGGTCATACAAATATTTGTTCCGTGCGGGAATCGAACCCACGACACGCGACGCAGCAGTCGATCGCTCAGCCACTGCGCCAACCGTGTCGTCACATTGATGATTTCCCAAACGCAAAAAAAAAACCTCATAGGTTGAACTGCGAGATGACAATAATAAAAAAAAACATCAGCTAGTACTAGTAGATTACTCTTAACAAACAGACAGACAAAGAATTAAAATTTAATATTATTTAGTAAAAAAACAGTCTTTTTTTTAATAACCATAAGACGTTTCAATTTTATTAAATTCCTTTGAGGTATCGATTTTATTTGCTAAGAAAAAGAAACAACATTTCCTTTAACATTGCAACCCGAACAAAGTTTTTTAAAACGTTTCCCCACACTAGGATTTCTCTTGTATCATGGGTGCGTTTACAAACATTTAAACTCACATACACCAACAGCCAGACCCGGAACAACTATCTGCAGGTCATACAAATATTTGTTCCGTGTGCGGATCGAACCAGCGACATGCAGCGCAGCAGTCGATCGTTCAGCCACTGCGCCAACCGTGTCGTCAATGAGCATTCGATTTTATTTAAAAAAGAAAAAACAACAACATTTCCTATAACATTGCTACCCGAACAAAGTTGTTTACACATCATCATAGCAGTCAAAAGGTCAAATAAAATAAATTACTCAGCTCCATCTTATTTCATAACCCACTTCCTTATGTCAAGGAAACAGTTGCATGTACAACAACAGTCAACGTTCTCACAATTAAATAAAATTAACATAAATCTTAATCTGCGTTCATCTTTATTGTGAACGGAACATAATGTATATTGTGTTCAAGTGTCAAGTAAGTTGGAAAAATACCTGCTTTCTGAAAGCTATCTTGTTGTTCAAGTTAAATAATAATAATATAATATCCTTTTAATCAGATCACTTAACTTAGTACAATGGATTTTTAAACTTACATAAATAACTAACTTTTAAACGTAACTTAATAAACAATTTAATTTTAAACTAATATTTGTTGTTTAGTTAAATAATAGCAGCCGCTCGGGTCGATCTTTAGGTTAAGCCGCGCTTGCCTAGGTTGGTCTGTGGATGGGTGACCACCCGTTACATACCGAGTTTCCTCCGTGCCTCGGAAAGCACTTTAAGCCGTTGTCATTTGTAGATCTTTGACAGTCGTAACAGGTAGTCAGTGTTCCAAAAGTCTGACAACCAGTCTTACCAAGGGGTATCATATTACCCAGTATTAACTGGTTGTGGAGGTCAGATAGGCAGTCGCTCTCTTCCTTTTGAAAAAAAAAAAGAAACTGTTCAAGTTACGCGAAGATAATGTTTCGTGGAATTGTTTGTTTTTTTTTGTATGCCATCTCGCAGTTCGACCTATGAGGTCATTCTCTGCTTAACCGGACAGTCCTGATGCTTTACATTTAAGGCCTCCAGCCAGGGGCAAAAACTTATAAGCTAAGCTTTGTCTTAAACAGATCTACATGTATGCCTTATGCAAAAGCCAATTGTATAACTAAAACTACTCTAAAAATCACTAAAAATTCAGTTAATCCCTGTCAAATGACGATTCCTATTCTGAAAATTATTTAAGTGACACGATAGAATGACTTAACTTTAAATATTAAATTAATTTAATGCATGTCTGTTTGTGTAACTAGTTTAAGGTTTCTATGGATCTATACCACACGAAATAAAGTTTGTTAATTAATTAATTAACTATATTATAGTTTGACAGCATTCATGCCTGTTTAGTTCCTCAACCACAACCACAATTTCCTCAATTCCACCTTTTCTCGACGTTTTATAAGTGTCCATGTAGGTGTAGGCCTATGTGAAATAAAAATATGTTGATTTGATTTGAAAAAATATTGAGAAAACGGTATTCTCGCATATTCTGAAATTTAATTTTTTTTATCAAATAATAGTAGTTGTCAAGCTAAATCAGACTATCTTTAATTGCGACGCCAATGATGTGGAATCAAATTAAATGGAATTACGTATGCCATATTAGTCTAGTTTAATCCGGTGGTTCATCAAAATCGGCACCAACGTTTTGTGGAATTCTTTGCCTTAAACAGATTTACATTATGTAGCTGTACCTTTTATGTGAAAGCTAACATATTCTCCCAACACTATCATGCAATCGATAGCTGACCGGGTAGACAGCTCGCTAATGTGGACGCTAACCAATCGCACTCGATCTGTTGTAGTTATTAAGTACTAACATAGGCTAAGTCATATGGGTACTATCACATTGGACCTCATTGTAGTCTGTTAAATAAATAAAATAATAATAATATAGGTATTTAAATTAGAGACTTTTTTATACAAAGCACATTTTATTGATACTAATCTTTATGTTTCATCATCATTTTCCTGCCCTTGTCCCACTCTATTTGGGGTCGGCGCAACACGTTTTCTTCTTCCATTCTCCCCTATCAGACGTCACGGCATCATTTACTCCTTTCTCCTTCATATCATCCCTTACACAATCCATCCATAATATTATGTTCTTTTCCTCTCGCTGTCCGTCCTTAAACATTCAGATCGATCATTCTTTTAGTCACATGTGCTTCATCCCTCCTTATTACATGTCCATATCAAGACAAACGACTCCCTTTCAATTTTTCTGTAACAGGCGCAACTTTCAAACTAATCTTTATGTTTACATAGCAAAAATAATGTCACTTCCCCGCTGCTCGCTTAAATCTTTTAAGCTCCTCATCGTATAATACAGTTTTCAGGAATAGAGTGATACAAGAGCAAAGTTTATATGTACAATATTAGTATGTATAAACCGGGGCGTGTCGCTAGTTATATTTTAAAGATTAGAACCAGCTATGCCCAGCGGTTTTACCCGCTGTTCAGCTCCTGAGAAACATAACATGATGTTATTAACTAAATGGGCTATCTAACGCCAAAAGGTTTTTTCAATTCAACCCGCAGTTCTCGAGATAAGCGCTTTCAACCAAACGAAAGCGCTTATCTCGGGAACTACGTTTGTGTCACGATGGCGCTTCCATTAAGTATATTTCAGTTCCCTCTCAGTTATCGTGTTACTTCCCTGTTTACATCCCAATACGCAATAAGAGGCGTATTATTAACGGAAAGTGGGCGTCCAACATATTACATTACCAGTCGGAATTTCATCAAAACCAACTGCGTATGCAATTGACATTTCCAAGAGTATTTACCGCCTATCATTTTACAGAACATCTATTTACGCACGAAGTACCAACGTGATCACGTTATATTTTTGTTTTATGTTTTCTGGGTATTGTTGAACAAACAAGATGATAATTGTTTTATCGGGTATTTAGTCATCCTAGATTAGGTTCAAGTTACAGAAGGCGGAACGGGTTACTCATCGTCATTTAGTGATGGATGATTTTTTGGTGCTTGAAGTATTTTTTTCTTTATTTATTGATTTACTAGCTGACCCGGCGAACTTCGTACCGCCTTAGCTTAACTTTGATGCACTACTTTATTTTGTATAGCTGACAGTTGTCCTATCTTAGGTATGAGTACTATTCAATTTGAACTGGAGTCTATAATATCCGCCATATAAAAATGAATCCCTATTTCACATCTTATATTTCTTCTTTCTTTTTCTTTTTTTTGCCTTAGTTTGTGCGTCTGCTTGGTTGGTGGCATTTTTAAAAATGAAAATTTAACTGAAAATAAAAAATTACTTCCTTATATTTTCTGTATAACCAAATGTATACCAAATTTTAATATTGTGTAGTCATCAAAAGTTACCAAAAATCGAAATTAAGCTGTGAACTTACCGTGATTAACAAACACTTATTAGGAAACAACAAAATTCTTAGTCTTTAAAACAAAACAAACTTTATCAAAAACTTAAAAAAAATGATTAGCGCGGTTATGTAGGTATGTCACAGATTACCACAGGTTACTAAATAGGTTATGCGAAGTTTGTATACTGCGTTCTGAAATCTAACTCATAGTATACATATTTTATTATTAGATATTAAATACTTCCATTAAAATGAAATCATCACTGGTATTATTAATATTACCGTCAAAGTCGGTACATTTAATAATATTTATCTATAAATAAATATTCCGTGGCGAGTTATTTTCAAAAATTTGTAAATTAGTACAATAGAATTTAATTAAGTAACCACATTTCCGAACGAACGATGCTCTTTCAATATTGCTATGGCTGTGAATGACGTTGACATTCGTTACGCGCGTTTTTTAAAATATGCAAAATTAAATGTATTTTTTTTCAATCTTCAGAGACATTTTCTTAATTATTTTTTTCCGTAAGAACCTTCTACAGAGTATTAGAAAACTACAAAAAAAATAATCAGCCAAATCGGTCCAGCCGTTTACGCGTGATGCCGTGACAACGGGAAATGGGTTTCATTTTTATATATATAGATAGATTAAAAAGTTCACCAACAGCATCTGTATAAAAATATTTTAAAAATATAAATTAAAGTATTGGACTTATACAGTTGCCAATTACAGGTTAACTAACATTTTTACATAATGAGTAATAACAATAATAATTATGTATTTATAATAAAAGAAACTACAAAAACAACAAAAAATACATTTCTTTAGGATATACCTAACAGAAGACAAAAAAAGACGAACTTGTTGCAAAAGGAAAAATAAATCAGATCAAAATTAAATTTTAAATTAAACACAATAGAATCCAATTTAGTAAGGCAAGTTGCCAGATGTAGGTGACCTATTATTAGATATAGATATATCTTTAGATATACCCATTTCATATCGTTGGTAAAACATGGTAAAGGATATACTAGTATGCTGAAACAGTGTCGAGGATATTTCTAATAATTTAAGAAAGATATATCATTTATAATGATGTCGGCAAGATACATTTTTCGAGGGCTTCAGAGTTTATGAAGAGTTATTTTTTTAAATGAAATATTAATCTCTATATTTTCGCGTAACTAAAAGTAAACTTTTTTTTATCGACTAAGCAGAGACGTTGTCAAGATTTGTATTTGGGGGAGGGCAGTACTGTAGTGGTCCGGGTAGTTATATTAATAAGACTTCAATTGACTGGCTTAGTTTCCTAGATACAACTTACAACTTACATCTAACCAAGACTTGCCGACAGACGCCATTTTTATGCGTGTCTCGACGGTCGTTTTAGTGAAAGTCCGGTTAAGCAGTAAAACAACTCAAGAGGGTTGACCTGCGAGTGGCCCTATCTAAAAAGGTCATTTTAGTAACTAGTAATATACCACAACACTAGTGACGTTCTCAGAACAAGTACCAGCCTGGATCTAGTCAGCTGGCAGAACAGAAACATGGAGCAAGCAGCTTCTTCAACTCCAACACGAGCAGAGCAACCGCGGAATTTCAATACTCTGTTCTAATAAGCCAACCACAAGAATCGGGACAACAGACTATATTAATATAAATTGTGGTTTTCATTTCCAATATTAATTAATGATCATTATTTCTTAGAAGGTAAGGAAAGAGTAAGTAAATTAAAACCCACATAACAAATAGTAAGTATTACGAAATAAATACAAAAATAAATAACACTTTGACGGCACAGTTGGCGCAGTGGCTGAGCGATCGACTGCTGCGCTGCGTGTCGCGGGTTCGATTCCCGCACGTAACAAATATTTGTATGACATGCAGATAGTTGTTTCGGGTCTGGCTGTTTTTGTATGTGACTTTAAATGTTTGTAAACGTACCCACAATACAGGAGAAATTCCTAGTGTGGGATAAAGCATTTCTTAAAAAAAGTATTAAATTATTAATTTAAAAACACATAACTAACTTTAACGTTTATAAGTGAATGACCAAGGTAACGATGGATGGATTGTGAGGAACGATAAGGAAGAAAGAGGAGTAAATGTTAGCGTGACGGTTGACAGGGAAGAATTGAAGAATAACGTGTTGTGCCGACCCCAAGTACTATGTGTTAAGGGCATTCAGATGATCTAGTATTTATGATGTAATGGCGTACTCAGCAATATTATAAGACGACACGGTTGGCGCAGTGGCTGACCGATCGACTACTGCGTGTCGCGGGTTCGATCCCCGCACGGAGCAAATATTTGTAAGGCCTACAGGTAGTTGTTTCGGATCTGACTGTTTGTGTATGTGTTTGTGTGTGTGCGATGATCATATACAACTATCTAACATGACATGATACAGTGACATTTCATAGCCTGTTTATGATCTAGAATAAATTCAATGTATTTTTGAGTTTTCTCAGTTTAGATCTAGGTTTGCGGGTCACTGACTACCAGTAACGACTGTCAAAGATCTACAAATGACAACCGGGACCAACAGCTTAACGTGCTTTCCGACCGGTGGTAACCCATTCTCAGGCCAACCTAACCAAGCGCGGCTTAACCTAAAGATTGACTGCTATTATTTATCCATAAAAACAAAAAAAAAATATAATAAAAGAGATTGTATTATAAACCAAGTGACACAGATGTATATTTTTTTATTGAAGTGAATTGAAATATTTAAAATATGATCAATATAATTCAAAAAACCGGTATTGGCAAATTCTTGACATTGAATATGGCACGTTGCACCGATAGCCACCACAAATATGTTCAACAGATGGCATAATGGCGCAATTGACGCCCTTGTAGCGATAGTATAACAGTTTAATGTATTTAACCTTTAAAAAAAGAAGTTCGAACACGCTAATCTATGATACACCCAAACCGAGTTCAATAAAATTTTGAGAATGTCTATGGTTTTTTTTTTGCGGATGGGAAATCACTTCCCCTGCTCTGGGCGGAGAGGGAGAGATTGTCAGACTTGTACTGACGAAACTTGTATTGCTTTGTACTTGACAGGTACTGCTCTTTATGTTCCGGGGCCGCGGTATCTCATTCGAACAACCCGCAAACCCGCCATAGCGGTGGCCCTGGCTGGTCCCTTTGAATGTCTATGCCGTTGGTACCAGCTTGAAAGATAGAAATGTTTATAGTTATGGACCCCATAAGGTGTTGCTGTTATAAGTCAACTGCAGCCAAGCGAAACCGGGGTGGATGGATAGCTAGTTTTAATAAAATAATAATTTTAGTTTACCACGTTTGCAAATAAATAAAACCACTATGCGGAATCAGAGGACAATACCCCAGAAAATATTTCAGAAATGTATCTACATTATTACGTCAATTTGAAAAAATGCGTGCGCGCATGTCAATCGACACAAACGTCATTCATTTACTAAAAAAAACAAACTAGACTGTATCATATTGCTTGGCTGTCAAGGTTTAAAATTGATAATCTGAAAATAAATGAAGGTAAATTTACATAAGGGGTGGGAAGGTGTGGGAAATAAAATTAATGGGACATAATAATGTTCCGGTCACGAAGAAGAATGTTAATATGTATATTTGTATGATTTGTGTCTGTCCATCATTCACGATTTTTTTTGCGTTTTGCTATCTAGATTGTTAAAAATAAACTTTTTTCATAACTTTGTAATGTTTGTTGATTACATACTGACGGGCCTGTTGGTCAAGTGGTTAGTGGCCCTGACTGCTAAGCCGGAGGTCGTGGGTTCGATTCCCACCCAGGACAAACTTTGTGTGATGAGCATGATTGTTTGTTCTGTGTCTGGGTGTGATTTATCTATATTATGTATGTATTTATAAATTATATAAGTATGTATATCAGTTGTTTGGTTACCATAACACAAGCTCTGCTTAGCTTGGGATCAGATGACCGTGTGTGAGTTGTCCCAAGATATTTATTTATTTATTTATTTTATACACCGCTTACTTACTAACAATATTTTTGATTATTGTGTTTATCACACTAATACTCTCTACTCACTCCAAATACAAAACTCCTAATGCCATCACCATCCTGCCGGGGTTGCGGGTTGTTCCTGCCGGGGATGCAAAAGGAACATTGGTGGGTTTTAGTCAGTACAAGTCTGATACTCCCCCCGCCCAGAACAGGGGAAGTTATTTGATGTTTCACATCCGCAACAAAAAAGTGTTAACAATAAAACAAGTAATAAGCTATAATAAAACTTAACTGAATCAAATCAAATCTTTTTATTTGTAGAACATAGGTAAATATCAGTACAGATGTCAATAAATCATCTGAAGAAACTCAAACTATCCAGAACATTCGACGATCAAACAAACCCACAAAAAATGAGTAGTCTTAAACAACAACTTGTACTTCCTGAACAAAATTCGTTTCACTAGAGAACAATTAAAAAATTCTTAATTCAACTGTCGTACCCTTATAAGGTATTGCGTTGTCCTTTTTTGTTACCGGATTAAGGTCGCAGAAGGTGTCCACTGTTCTTTTAGAAGTTTTTACTGTTGTTTACCGAATAAGTGAAGCGTTAAACAAAGGGAAATTAACTTTTTAAAGGTTTAGGCAATATTTTTGTTAGGATCTTTTTTTTCTTTCATTTCGTTAAAAAAAAACATTTAAAATCCATGGATCCGTGGGTCCCGGATTACTAATTTACATTTATACGAGTTCTAAATTCAAAAACTTTGAATTTCTTATTTTTAGACAAACATTCTTTT
The DNA here is from genome assembly GCA_905475445.1 of Ochropleura plecta. NCBI lineage: Eukaryota > Metazoa > Arthropoda > Insecta > Lepidoptera > Noctuidae > Ochropleura > Ochropleura plecta. Next base: position 11,282,290 of record FR997744.1, on the reverse strand, counting down.
CGTTCCGTTATTTAATTTCTCCGTAAGTATTTTGAAACGCTTTATTTTTGATTCACGTAGGAATTTGTAACTGTTGTTCTCGGCTCCATAACACCCTCGTCTAACGGCTCGGGTGTGGATTGTGTCGCAGTCGAAATTACTACTTAGTACTTCCTCACTAGAATCAAAATGTACAATTTTATAAAGTCAAAGTATATACCCTTGACATTATCACAATTTTCTTCTTTCATTTATAGATAGATAGATTTCTAAAGCATCCTAGATTGTCTTTCCCTCTAAGACATTATTCAAAGAATGCCAAAGGGCAGCAAATACATCACGTGTTTATAAATCCTACTGCATCTACTTAACATTATCAAACGATAAGATGGCTGTTATTCTTTATTAGAACCATTTTCCATTAGATGACCTTTTGAAAAGAGCCGTTCCGTTCGATCTCTTAAAATTAACATAAGAGAAGAAGGTGAGGGTAATTAATTTAAGACGCGTGTTAATGATAACTAGTATTATTTTTAGAGAAACGTGCTCACATTTTAATTACTTAATCAGTGTAGGTTTTTCCTTGAGGGACATGGCATCGCCAAAGAAAAACTTCAAAATAGCCTTTTTTTTTTCGGGTGGGAAATCATCCAATGACTTCCCCCGCTCTGGGTGGAGCGGGGGGGGCATGTCAGACTTGTACTGACTAAAACCCACCCATGTTCCTTCTATTGCCCTTTACGTTCCGAGGCCGCGGTATCTCTTTCGAACAACCCGCAACCCCGGCAGGCGGAGGCTCTGGCAAGCCCCTCTGCTTTGCTGACTCTCTTTGAGGCGCGCGTGAAACACGAACGCGCCGTCGACACGGCCTGTCGTCAATCGACGGACGGACGGTGAACTACCCATTGCTCACCGCCCACAGGCCACAGGCAGGTAATGCAGAAATAATCTTACAATTCAAATTCACCAAGTATTGAAACGGATGCATGTATTTTTAGGCAATTTGGAAAAACCTTTTTGGTTAATTTATAATTGGAAGCATTGACTACCTCTTTTTTTCTTCTCTTTTATATTTTTTTTAAACTTTGCCCCACACTAGGAATTTCTCCTGTATCGTGGGCGCATTTACAAACATTTAAACTCACATACATAAACAGCCAGACCCGGAACGACTATTTGTAGGCCATACAAATATTTTTCCGTGCGGGGATCGAACCCGCAACACGCCGTGCACCAGTCGATTGCTCAGCCACTGCGCCAACGGTGTCGTCAAATTTTTGTCTTGGTAGGGACATGTAAGGAGGTGGGATGAAACGCATGTGTCTAAAAGAGTGATAGATATGAACGATATAAACGCACCCACGATACAGGAGAAATACCTAGTGCGCGGCAACGTTTTTTTATATAAAAAATAAAAGGGGTAGTCCCCTTTATCGGTAGTACCTTAGTATTTCTGACGTCTTAATTCCAGTAAATGTTTTTGATTTTACCGTTTGAATTAATTTTACCGTTCGTTCTACTGAAAATGTATCCATTCAATAATTAAAAACAAACAACTGTAATTATTAGAATTGTTTATTGTTTGCTAAGTACAGTTTCGTCTGAAAATGATTGGGGAAATACTTGTGAGTACATCCTTACTAATATTATAAAAGCGAAAGTGAGTTTGTTTGTTTGTTACCTCTTCACGCTTTAATGGCTAAACCGATTTTGATGAATTTTGGTACAGAGATAGTTGGGAACCAGGAGATGGACATAATTTTTTATTAAAAAAAGGGCGATATGAGGGAGAACGAGGGATGAAAAGAGAAAACTTAGCGTTGCTATTACAAATCAATAAGGCGCAAGGGCAAAAACTGCAGGTAGCAGGTACTGTGTTATTACGAATTTAACGCGAGCGAAGCCGCGGGTAAAAGCTAGTATGTACTACAAAAAGAAGGTATAGGACATGCGTATACGTCGATATGCTCACAGGGTTTCTTACATATATACAAGATGCTGTGGAGAAGATAAGTGTACTAGAATGAAAGCGCATAAAATACTTTCAAGATAACATTTTAAATCATTTTTTCAGTAATACATCTCACACAAGAATCAAAAAACAAGGCGAAGCCCTTCTTTCTTTTTGCGGATGGAAAATCTTCAAATAACTTCCCCCGCTCTGGGCGGAGCGGGGAGGAGTGTCAGACTTGTACTGACTAAAACCCACCCATGTTCCTTGTATTGCCCTTTATGTTCCGGGGCCACGATATCTCTTTCGAACAACCCGCAAGCCCGGCAGGAAGAATTACTCTGTAACATTATTGAGAAAATTTATAACGGGATATTTACCAAAATCAAATCAAAATCAAAATATTTTTATTTTACATAGGCCTACATGGGCACTTATAAAACGTCGAGAAAAAATGCACGGTTCGGGTTGGTCGTTTCCTATGGAGAAGAACCGGCAAGAAACTCCATGGTTACTCTTTACCATGTTTACTATTAATTTTGAATTTACGATATATCGGCGCAGTTGTACACACCATAATCACGGATAACCTGAAGTTATTGCGGCTATACAACCCGCAACCCTGGTAGGAAGAATTAGGTACCCTTCAAGATTATTGAGAAAATTTGAAACTGGATATTTACCATGTTTACTATTAATTTTGTTGTACACGCCATAATCATGGCGTACGGCAGTAAAACGAACCAGGAAGATGGTAGACCGTTTCGGTTGCTCAACATCATCCGCAAGAACTTCAGTTTATTTGTGATCATGGCGAATGCAATTGCGCTGAAATATCGGAATTTTAAAATTAATAGTAAACATGACAAATAAGCCGCTCATCATCATCATTTTCCTGGCCTTGTTCTTATCTATGTGTTCGGCGCAACACGTTTTCTTCTTCCATTCTCCCCTATCAGACGTCACGGCATCATTTACTTCTTTATCCTTCATATCATTCCTTACACAATCCATCCACCTTTTCTTTGGCCTTCCTTTCGCTCTCCGTCCATGTCAACATTCAGATCCATCACTCTTTTAGCCACATGTGTTTCAGACCTCATTACATGACAAATAAGCCACTTCAAACAAAAAAATATGTTAGTAACTATGTATAATACACTTTAACATACTCATATAACACACTACACTGCAAATAAATAATTCATGGCAGCTTGCAACCATTCGCAGCACATGGTACATTGTTATCTTGGTTCCCAGAGCTATAGCCGGCCCACTTTCGTTGATTGCGTCATGTTCAGCTCAAATATGTACTGTTTTATAGTTTCCGTGTTGAGTGACGCGAGATTTTGATTGCTCATTTGTAGGTGCAACTTTTCTAGACGTTTTATAAGTGCCCATGTAGGCAATATGAAATAAAAATATTTGTATGAATATATGAAGAATAAACAATGTAGGACGGACAATTATCGTCATCTACGTTCCAACTATATTGGGATCGGCTTCCAGTCTAACTGGATGCAGCTGAATACCAGTATTCTACAAAGTGGTAAAGTGACCTCGACAATCGAGTTAGTACTGGATTTAGAAGTACGAGCACTATCAGTTTTTAATAATACCACAAAATAATAGAAGGAAAGATCTAGCTCGGGTCTGTGGACGGTGAGCTCACCGTCCGTCCGTCTATTGACGACAGGCCATGTCGACGGCGCGTTTGTGTTTGACGCGCGCCTCAAAGAGATGTCAGCAAAGCAGAGGGGCTTGCCAGAGCCTCCGCCTGCCGGGGTTGCGGGTTGTTCGAAAGAGATACCGCGGCCCCGGAACGTAAAGGGCAATAGAAGGAACATGGGTGGGTTTTAGTCAGTAAAAGTCTGACACTCCCTGAAGTTATTTGATGATATCCCACCCCAAAAAAAAAGGAAAGATCTATGTAGGACAATCTTTTCATCTATTACTATTATCTACAGCCGATTCTGACATCACTTGCTATAAACCTACAAACGAAAATTAAAATTAGCTGTTTATTTTTAACTTTCAGGGAATCACGTTTTGGTAGGTGTGTTTTAACAGACTGATAGATTCCTTTCAGTCTTTTTATGTAAATATTATGAGTACAGTCGAGAAAAAAGATTACGGAATTTATCTATTACTCATCTATTAGATCTCTTTGAATCAATCAGTAGCCCGTACCCAGACCGTAAGGAAGCAGACAACAAATTATATATTTATTTCTAAAACACTTTTAATTTGTTACATTATTTTGCCATACACGCAAACCTCTCAGAGTTTGTCTGTGTGATGGCAAGCCGTTTCATTGCCTATACTAATATGTATAATCCTTACTAATATTATAAAAGCGACAGTGAGTTTGTTACGTCTTCATGCCTAAATGACCAAACCGATTTTGATGAATTTTGGTACAGAGATAGTTGAGATCTGGAGACGGATAGGCTAAAAAAGTGAGAAAAGGGGGAGAAAAAGGGAAGAAAAGGGGAGAGAGAGATATTTTATTTTCGATAACACGTGGGCGAAGCCGCGGGCGACAGCTAGTTATTAAGATAAAGCGTAGTCCAGTAGCGAGTACATGGTTTTCTTTTTTTCAGTAGTCGCAAGCACAACTGCTGAACATGAAGTCCCGGGTTTGATTCCTAGGTCGGGTAGTGTTATTAGGTATGTCTTAGTACCAGTCTCGGAGTCTAGATTTGTACACGGTTGATGGCAATAGGCTTGACCCCTATCACATGGTAATATTAGATACCTCTGCCTAACTCTTAGTTGTTGAGCTGAATGGGGCTGATCCATGCGTCATGTTCGTAAACGGGCGCTGTCAGTTGGGACTTTTCATCTTTTAGCTGCCATGGTTAATTTTTAATTTATTTAGATTGTTAATTGAATTTAGCTTTTTATTAGTTATTAGCTTTTGCCTGCAACTTCGTCCGCGTAGCACAGTTACTTTAGGCTAACGCTAACTTTAACTCGCGTGATGATAAAAAAAATGATGTAAATACGATTTTATTCTAAAAGACAGTCCCTCAAAACGTCAAACCTTCACCGCTTTACCTATGTCTCAGGTGTATAGGATAGCCTAGATTGCAATTATTCTAAAACAGTTATTGATCTTCTAATCTAAACCATAAAGTTACCGAAATAAAGGTCACTGTACTATCAATGAAAGGATAGTAATGACCTCTACAAATAAACATTATCAAATTATTTAAACACGTGTAAACATTACCTAAATAGTTACATAAATACCTACTTAGTAATGTAATATCAATGAAGTATTTGTATTATTTCCGCTTATATGCGAAATTATTTTATGTCCTTTTATGTAATATGTATTGCAACTGAATACTGTTTTACTATTTCATATGTAAACACTAGAAATACAATACAAGTGAATACTAAGAAGGTTGAAATTGGGTAGTTGACACCATTAACCAATAATTTAAAAACACTATTTTTCTGAAAGAACACCTTATTCTAGACCTGAGAACTCCATTCATTTCAAAATAACTTGAAATTCGATTTTTATTTGCTTTTAAATCAATAAATAGTTGCATCATTGACTTAACAACTTAGTGACGTCATCGGTTGCGAGTCTCATACAAAATCTATGGGGGAAGCGCGTTTTGACAGCTCATAAAAAGTATATAAATTGATTTGTGGTGTCAACTACCCATTGCCAAAGCATTTTTAGGGTTCCTCAAAAGAAAGAAACGGAACCCTTATAGGATCACTTTGATATCCGTATGTCTGTCTGTCAAGGACGTTTAACTTGGGAACTCATGAATCAAGTTGAAATTGAAACCATATGATCAAGTCTCATCATCTTCCTAGCCTTTTCCCGACTATGTTGGGGTCGGCTTCCAGTCTAACCGGATGCAGCTGAATATCAGTATTTTACATGGAGCAACTGCCTATCTGACCTCCACAACCCAGTTAATACTGGGTAATACGATACCCCTTGGTAAGACTGGTTGTCAGACTTTCGGAACACTGACCACCTGTAACGACTGTCAAAGATCTACAAATGACAGCCGGGACCAACGGTTTAACGTGCTTTCCGAGGCACGGAGGAAACTCGATATGTAATGGGTGGTCACCCATCTATAGACCAACCTAGGCAAGCGCAGCTTAACCTTAAGATCTACCCGAGCGGCTGCTATTATTTAGTCACGAGCTCCAATCATATGATCAAGTCTCTAGTCCAAAAATCAACCCTTAAGTCTATGCAATCAAAAGATATGGCCGTTTATGTCTCAAGTTCGACTCGTACTTGGCCTATTTTATTATTAAAACCACGCCAGTGTTACAAATTGCTACAAAAGCAAATTCAAAGATGGATACACAATGTTGTAAAAAATAAAAATAACTCAAAAGCTGTAAACAAAGGTACGAAAAGTTCGTCTGTTGACAATGAAAAACGTATGAAAACCGATAAAGATTACCGTTGTAATTGTAAATAAAATAAATTAAGTTTTCTTAATGATGCTTTGAAAGAACATTATTTTGGCAACCTTCTTCGAGACAAATCGAAATTGCTGTACTAGCCAAATACATGCGAGCAGCCGCCGAAAAAAGTTGTATGTAAATCCATATCTGTCTTGTTTTAGCGGCCAAATTAATTACTATGCAAACAGCTCATATTATCTGTCGTGAAATTTAAATATGGAACTGTCTTTTACTCCGAAACTTGGCAACAAAGGAGGTAACTCATCAAAGGTTTTAATTTAAATTTCGAACTGGCTTGCAAATAGAAAGCTGTTTATTGAAAAAAAAAAACAAATGAACACTGGTGCGTGAAAAATTATTGGTGTTCGTTTCGTTTCGAATTTTCAAATAAAAAGGTCTGCCTGATTACTACTTAGGTTTATTTCATTGCTACTCATTATTTAAGTTATATAATATAGTACTAACTATACAAGCCTTGGCCACAACTAGGCATTTATGGACTTACGTTTAAACACGTATTCGTCTTTCAATGCCTCTTGTGCTGGCCGCTACAGTAATATTATACTAAAGCACACTTATTAACGCCATCACGTGGTACACTTTTCATCAAAGAACTCAAAAACTAAAATAGATCGAAGTATCCAACACACTAGCGCCGCCTACTACTACTGTCATCTGTGCGAAACTTTTTTGTTTATTTTTCTCTTTTTGGTCATACTGAACCTTCTGTATCATCGCTTGATTTTAACGTTTAGATTCTCTCAAGGTTTTCAATGTGTGATGTCCGTCTCCGGTGGCCTATGTATGCATAGGCCATAGTCATATTTATTATGTCAGACTTGAGTGTCAAGTTTCTATCAAATCTCGGTTGCGAGCTCGTTTTACCAGGGATCAGCTGTTTTTTTATAAACTATCGGACTTAGCAGACTTTGTCCTGCCTGCCTATTGTACAGGTAATTAAATTTGGTGACATATCGATAGTAGCGCCACCTACCGGGTCCAATTGAGTTTTTCAGAACATCCAGGAACCTAATAAAATATACTCACAACGTTTCTTCTAAATCAATCCAGTTGTTTAGCCCCTCGAGTAAGGTGTCAAACACACGTACAGAAAAATTATGTTTAAAGTCATTTCTTTTGTTTCTGGTTAATTTGGCTGTGACTTTTATCGAAACAAGTATTTCTATTTTGTTCAATTCAACGTTTTTACTTGACGTTTCATCCGCGTGCTCGTGTTAGGCAAGTTGTGACGTCAAGCCGTTTCGACGGTGCGTTCGTGTCAGCAAAGCAGAGCGGAACGCGAGGTTCACCGCCAGCTGCCGGGGTAGCGGGTTGTTCGAAAGAGGTAACACACAGGACAAAAGAAGGACCAGATTGATGGTAAAAGTGTGACACTCCCGTAAGTTATTTGAAAATTAAGGACCTCATGCTTTGCTGTTCAAAGAGGCAGTATACTTCAAATAGTATAAAATACCTAAGATAGTTAGTTATGCGGCGGATCTAGAAAGTCGCCATTGTCACAACAAAACCCACGACTTGACTGCTGCGCTGCGTGTCACGGATTCGATTCCCGCACGGAACAAATATTTGTATGGCTTATAAATAGTTGTTTAGAGTCTGGCTGTTTGTGTATGTGAGTTTAAATGTTTGCAAATTTACCCACGATACTTTTTTTTTAAAAACTTTGTTCCTAGTGTGAGGCAGCGTTTTTTTTTTAAAAAAACCACTAGGTTTATCAAAGAGAAGTTCAAGAAACAATAGACCTACTTTGTATGACTTTGCTTTGCATTTGAACTTTGATTTGAGACCACCTGGCTAGCTGCCAAACCCTAGACAAAACGTGCGTGTATTGAAAACAGTGTCGGTGTCAAAATTCATAAAAACTTTCTGCCATAGAGAGACCAGAAGGTTAGTGTTAAGAATACTCTGTGCAATGGAGCGCAACACTAGGCGGAACGCGCGCCTAACTTCACGACGGTGTCAACTTCACATCGGTTTAAGGAAGCTGCGCGAACGCTGCCATATTGGAAATAACCGCCAAAAATTATGTTTGAATTCAGTTCAACCTTAAATATGTAAGAGTTATCGCCAATACAAGTCAAAACAAAAATCACAATTTAATGTGCCCATCTAATTCTGCACAGTTAGCATTAAGTTTTTTTTTATTTATTTATTACATCTGTAGCGGACATAGCTACACCGGCAGATTTAAATTAATAAAACTTAATTTAAAACTTAAAATCTAAATTGTAAACAATCCACCAGTGATTCATGAAACGTCAAAATCAAACAAACGACAAAACACCACAGATACAAAACACGAAACAGGATTCATTATAAATAAAACCAACACTTCTTAACAGAAATATTTTTACATATTTATTTAATTACTATATTTTTTTCACATATAATATCTATATCCATTTTTAACAAAAACAATAAATATGTATTTACACTATATACAAAAAAAACTATATCAATGTAATGTCAATTTGACTTGCTAGAAATGTCATCTGGCACACGTATCACAATGATATTTTCACGAAATCTTTTCAGAAACTTAAAGTTTATGTGCCTGAAACATAAACCTTCTATCCATTTTTATTCTGTGGCATTAGTCTCAAAGTCCACTCTGATAGTTGTCATCTGAACTGTCAATGTCATTGCCTAACGATGTTAAAACGTATCAACTGTTGTAACTCTACTCGTCTCACTTACAAACATTATCTACTGTGATCAACTTAGGGGATTTTTAAGGTTCCGTACATCAAAAGAAAAAAGCGGAAACCTGTTGGCCGTCAGTCTGTTCCATGTTACTTCTTATGTCATTTGTGTTCCGGGGCCGCGGTATCTCTTTTGAATAACCCGCAGGCGGTGGTCCTGGCAGGCCTCTCTGCTTTGCTGACATTTCTTTGAGGCGCGCGTAGAACACTAACGCGCTAACACGGCTTTTCGTCAATAGACGGACGGATAGTCAGCTACGCATTGCTCACCGTCCACAGGCCCGTATCAAAGGTGCTGGGAGTCGTCTCGCAGCGCCCGACGCCCGGGGCGTCTCCCGCGGTGGCTGGGTTGGTTTGAGGTTCTCTCCCTCAAACGTCCGGCCAATAACAATAGGCTCGGTCACTATTAAATGTTAGGTAAATCTCTGTCTAACCCTTTGGGGACCAAAGACTTGATGATAGTAAGATAGTCAGTTTTAGAAACATAATTTTCCCTACCTCATCCTACGTGTCTAATACCTAGATTATAATACTTCCTGGATTAATTGATAACCGTTATAGACTGACTGCAGATTATTTTGCCGATATTTGAATTAAACCGATGATTAAATTGACGCTGGCGGATTTGTTAGATAATTCTAATAACGCTGAAATGGAAGTCGTTATAACCTATCACATCGTTGTTGTTTCTACTCATTAGGTCTTAAAAAATAAACTTAAGTACTAAAACATAAAAAAAAAAAACTGAACTAAGTATTAAACTAAACAACATTATCGCATCTTTATCTATCTCTCTTCGCAAATAAAACGATTTTGGCATTTAAAACGTTTCCGGGTGTGGTTCAGAAAAAAAAACAATCAACACAAAATTTCGGCTTGTTTTACACCCTTATGTCAGTCTAAGCTGAAACTAATATGTTAGATACAGCTGGTGACAAAAATAAAGTTACGAAGGTTAATTTGAACCCTTACTAGTGGCTGTCATCTGGTTTTTTTTTTATTTTGACGGCACGGTTGGCGCAGTGGCTGAGCGATCGACTGCTACGCTGCCTGTCGCGGGTTCGATTCCCTCACGAAACAAATATTTGTATGACCTGCAGATAGGTGTTTCGGGTCTAGCTGTTTGTGTATGTAAGCTAAATTTTAGTAAACGCACCCACGATACAGGAGAAATTCCTAGTGTGGGGCAATATTTTTTTTAATGAAATATATATTGATACGAGTAGCCAGAAGCCAGTCTTACCGAGAAAGTAGGTATTCTGTTTCACAGTAGGTTGTAGAAGTCAGACAGACAATCATGCCATGTAAACGACTGGCACTCGGCCTCATCCGGTTAGAGTGGAAACTGAACCCAACGAACAAGTTTAGTTATTTTTTTGCTTTGTGTCCCTAAAGAAATTGTAATTTTTGTTATTTTTGTAGTTTTTTTTTAATTATAAACTAGTTTTTGCCCGCAGCTTCGCTTGCGTTAAATTCGGGGTAACACAGTTCCCCTTTCCTGATTTGCAGGTAACTGCTACCTGTAGTTTTTCCCTTGCACCTTAATTTTATTGTAATAGCTAAGCTAAGTTTTCCATTTTCTTCCCTTTTTCTCCCTCATTTCTCACATGAAAAAATAGCCCATGTTCGTCTCCAGGGTCGTCTCAACTATCGCTATACCAAAAATCATCAAAATCAGCTTAGCCATTTAGGTGTAAAGACGTAACAAACAAACAAACTCACTTCCGCTTTTAAAATATTAGTAAGGATACATAATTATTATTGTTATTACTCATTATGTAAAAATGTTGGTTAACCTGTAATTGGCAGCTGTATAAGTCCAATACAGTCTATTTTTTTTAGATATTTTTATACAGAAGCTGCTGATGACCTTTTTTAATAATTAAATAAATGGTTATATATAAAATTCTCGTGTCACAGTTTTCGTTCCCATACTCCTCCGAAACGGCTGGACCGATTTAAACGAAATTTTGTTTACATATCGGGTAGGTCTGAGAATCGGCCAACATCTATTTTTCATACCCCTAAGTGAGCAGCGGGTGAAACCGCTGGGCACAGCTAGTATGTATATTAAGTATTAAGGACTATATGATTAGAGAAATATTATTACCAGAGGTCGGAATTAGGTAGAGTTATTTACGTACTTACATCGAAATGTTGATGTTAATATGTATCTTCCCGGGATTTCTAATGGAAAATCCCGTGTAGCCAACAAAATTACAGATAAATAATAATAAAAACAATATTCGTTATTTTTTTTATTTATTCAATCATGGTATGTTTTTCTGCTCTCTAAAATTAATCCCGGGATTTGAGGTATATCCACATTAATTATTTCGCTGTATGAAATGAGTGCAAGTGCATAAAATAAATAATAATAAATATCTTGGGACAACTCACACACGGCTATCTGATCCCAAGCTAAGCAGAGCTTGTGTTATGGTAACCAGACAACTGATATACATACTTATATAATTTATAAATACACTAGCTTTCGCCCGCGGCTTCGCTCGCGTTAAATTCGGTATAACACACCAAACAGACCTGCAGTTTTTGCTCTTGCGCCTGATGGATTTGTAATAGCAACGCTAAGTTTTCTCTTTTCTTCCCTCGTTCTCCCTCATATCCCACTTTTTTTTAATAAAAGTTAGCCTATGTCCGTCTCCTGGTTCCCAACTATCTCTGTACCAAAATTCATCAAAATCGGTTTAGCCATTAAAGCGTGAAGAGGTAACAAACAAACAAACAAACAAACTCACTTTCGCTTTTATAATATTAGTAAGGATACATATTATAGATAAATCACACCCAGACACAGAACAAACAATCATCACACAAAGTTTTGTCCTGGGTGGGAATCGAACCCACGACCTCCGGCTCAGCAATCAGGGCCACTAACCACTAGACCAACAGGCCCGTAAATAACTCTACCTAATTCCGACCTCTAATTATTACAAATAGTAAAGTCTGAATATAATTAAGTAGGTATTTCTACTACGTATGTATCCATTGTCTATGAATGGTAGCAATTGTCTATGGAAATGGTAGCTGTTGGTATTATCTGTCAGAGTACCGTAAATACGTTTTCTTTAAGGAATCTAGTGATGACATAATAATGAAGAGAATACAATGGAAATGAAGTATAATGGGATTATATATCTGCATTGTTAGCGCAATGAATAACATATTTTGTCTTTAAATGTCTCTGTCTCATCTTGTCTTGATACGATTGAAATGTTGGAAACAAATAAAATAGTTATTTTTCGTGCATTTAACTTTTTGAACGCCATTGTCACATAATGTGAGAAGCAGTCGCGAATGGGAACTTCACCCGTTGCAACTACACAAAAATGATCGATATTTGATTTTTTCGTGAATTTTTTGAACCCCTATTAAAAAAATACGTTGAGTTCAGGGTGTGATTCAAAACATCAAACTGCATGATGGGACCACCATAGAAAGCGCAATATCCAAAATTAGCTAAGTATCCAATATAAAATTTCAATACCTACTCGATCCTAAAGTATAGGGCAATCGATTTTTTTCCTGCCAGGGCCACCGCCTGTCGGGGTTGCGGGTTGTTCGAAAGAGATACCGCGGCCCCGGAACATAAAGGGCAAAAGAAGGAACATGGGTGGACTTTAGTCACAAGTGTGACACTCCCCATGCTCCACCCAGAGCGTCGCAAGTTATTTATTGATTTCCCATCCGCAAATCCATAAATAAATCTTCAATATTACATCCGAATTTTCCTATAATTTATTTTCTCTGCTTAATCTTACGTCTCCCGTTTCACTATCAAATCATTAAAACACGTGACTAAACGTCATTCATAGATAAGTATGGCTGCCCGGTAGGCACGTGCTGGCAAAAGAAAAACAGCTCACTCTTGACACCCATTCTCGCATCGGTATGGAAAATTTCAAATAAATAAAATATTCGTCGTCAGCTCCTCTTAGTAGGTCATATTGTAGGTACGTTCTAAAAGGTTCACTTATGCAATGAGCAGTGTAACGTTACGGCACGAACGCGATATACTCGAAACTACTTATGCGAACGCACCCATAACGCTTGAAAGCATCGTTTTTTTGGGTGAGAATATTCGAATGACTTCTCCCGCTCAGAAGGGAGTGTCAGACTTGTACCGGCTAAAACCCCATCCATGTTCCTTTCTTTTGCTCTTTGCGTTCCGAGGCCGCGATATCTGGCAGGCAGTGGCCCTGGCAGGCCCCTCTACTTTGCTGACATCTCTTTGAGACGCGCGTGGAACACGAACGCGCCGTCGGAACGGCCTGTCGTCACTAGACGGACGGACGGTGAGCCACCCATATCTCCTACACGCCTACATAATTCAAATTAAGAACAAATTTAGACTGTTTCGCTGGATAGGCCTTCTGCAATTTCTTGCCTTCAAACTGTCACGTGCACCTTTCCCGAATTTGATTGAATACACAAATATCTGAAGAAACGTGACCTTCCCGTGTTTGATAGAAAACTTTAAATAACCTAATAAGGTACATTTACGTAATGTATTGAATATCAATCAAAAATATTGATTACTGATTGTCTGAAGTTACGTACTTACCTATCAAATTGAATTTGTAAACGATAGTTTGAAAAAGTCTTTGAAACTTTATATTTTAACAAAATTGTGTCGTTGATAGTTGAATGAAGTTCTAACCTTGACCTTCCTATGTTTGAAACATAATGATTTTCGTTATGGTACATATTGAAGTATGTATAGAAAATGCCATTGATTTAAACAGGAACTCGGTAGATTTTAGAACTTTATCGATACTATAATTAACACTTGAAACGGGATATTTAACATGTTTGTTATTTTTATTGAGTTTCCGATATTTCGGCGATGTTGCATACGATGGTTCAATTGTGTAAAAACCCAAAAAGTACTGAAAAAAGATCGGTAGTTGATCCAGTGAGTTTTGTGTGTCGAAAGCAAAATCGAGTAAGAAAGACGGTAGATCGTGTTGTCTGCTCGTAAATATCCACCCGCAATAACTTCGGTTCATACGTGATCATGGCGTTTGCAACATCGCCGAAATATCGGAAACTCAATAAAAATAACAAACATGGTAAATATCCCGTTTCAAGTGTTAATTATAATATTAGTAATCATGTCAATTTAAAGACTTTTATCGATATTTGTTGTAAATGTGCTGCTCCTGTACAAAACATGTATTAATTTTTTTAATTGTACAAACACCTACCTGCACTTAGGACGGTGTAATATAATGTATTGTTTATTTTTGACAGTCACTAAAGGTGGTCAGTGGCCCGAAAATCAAACAACCCGTCGAACCAATGTGAATCGTATTGTCACTAGGTAATACGATACTCATTGGTATTGGTTAGTACTGTAAGATATGCGCTATATTACTACAAAAAAACCCATATAATACTTTAAGAATATATTTTTATGTTAAGCTAACTTTTGCCAGGTAACACAGTTCCCCTTTCCTGACCTGCTACCTGTAGTTTTTGCCCTTGCGCCTTATTTATTGTAATAGCAAAGCTAAGCTTTCCCTTTTCTTCCCTCTTTCTCTCTCATTTCCTACTTTAAAAAAATAGCCTATGTCCGTCTCAACAGGTCCAAAATTCATCAAAATCGGTTTAGCCATTTAGGCGTGAAGACGTAAGAAACAAACAAACTCACTTTAATAATATTAGTAAGGATTTGAAAGATACATCTCACACTTCCTGCGCCATCTTAAGTTTTCCCTTTCTTTATTTAAAACGACCTGAGTATTGGAACGTCATGGCCAACCAGCCAGCATTCGACTTTGGTTAAGGCACAAAACCTCTTATATTACTGACAAACTAGGTTGTTTTGGTCAGATCCGCCATGTAAAATACTGGTATTCAGCTGTATCGGATTGCCGTCCCATCGGACTATGAGAGTGGGGGAACAGAGAGTGCACTCGTGCCTGCGCACACACTTCTGCATTATAATATCTACCCCGTCAGTGTCTAATCTCCGCTGAGATTGGCCACCGTGACAAAAAAATGGTCAGGAGAACTACACATACAAACAAAATTCTGTATCGTAATTTGATCGCCACACACAGAATACTAATCGCTATGTTTTCAATGCAATACTTTATCTCCGAATTATAAAGGAAAATCCATCAACAACACATCGTATGACTTAATAAAATCACTTTCGGGGTTTTCCTTGTTGACTATAATAATCCAAATAACGTGTTTTAGATCATGTCTATTAAAAGACCAAGGCTAGAAAAAACCATAATAAAATAAATAAATAAATATAAAAATCTTTTATTTACAGACTACATTGGCCCACATTGTATTAGTATTATCATTAAAACCTATGTTAGTACTTTAAAAATAGTGTGGCCAAACTCGGCCCTGGGTAGATTTATCAAGGCCCATGTAAGACATGTAGTTTGACAAACCTACCCAAGGTAGGCCTATCCAGCCTTTCGGCAAACACCCTCAAAATGCTGTTGATGCTTACTCCCGCTCTGCACAACACTGACGCCACCTTCTTTCGCATAATGGGGAGGGTATTATTAAATGTCATGTAAGATCAAAAATTGTCTAAGGTCCGAAATTCTGAAAGCCAGTCTTACCAAGACTATCATATTACCCTGAAAGAATCTGGTTCTTCTAACCTGACAGATAGACGTGTTGCTGGGAAGCTTGTTCCACTTCTTCTTCCCTATTAAAACACTAGGAAGTGGCGATGTTGTATGGGCGTTTTGTGGGACTGTCTCTTGTAATACGACATTCAAAATGTGCTGATTTTATTAGTCTAACTAGCTGTGCCGAGCGGTTTCACCCACTGCTCTGATCCCCCTTATCACTTAGGGGTATGAAAAATTGATAGTAGCCGATTCTCAGACTTACTCATAAGAATCGGTCGAGCCGTTTCGGAGGAGTATGGGAACGAACATTGTGACACGAGAATTTTATATATTAGATTTGAATAAATGACTTTTGATTTTGATCTTGACCAGTAGGTCAGATAGGCGGTCCCTTCTTGTTAAATATAGGAATTTAGCTGCATCAGGTTACCCTGACCCCAACATTGTTGGGAAAAGGTTAAGGTTACATAATGTTAACCTATTATATAAATGCATAATCATAAAAAATAACCTAACGTGAAGAAGAATGTTATAAAGGTTTGGTCGGGCCGGTGTGGAGAAAGGACGCACCTGCGAACACCGGATTCTGTCAGATAATGTACAGTCAGCGAAAGAGATAAGAAACTATATATTAATAACTATATATTGTTTTTAGAGGTTAAATTACATTAAACTGCCCCCCCCCGCTCCGCCCAGAACGGAGGAAGTTATATCATGATTTCCATTGATTATCCATTCATGATCCACAAAAAAAAATGGTTCCGGGTTCGTATCTCTGGTCGAACAAAGTATTATTGGGTTTTTTCTATGTGCTCACCGGGGCCCAAGCGTTTTTTTTTATTACAGGGGACTTATATATCCACTTCTGCTTAACTCTTCGTTAATTACAGGCGTTATATATATGTAAGTATGAACCTCGCATGACCATAACTATTGCCCATATTACTTAATACTTATCTCTCACAGTGGTTTGGTAAGTGGCTGAAATTTCAAGTTCCTGCGTTGATTACAACGTTGAAAATTCCTCCATCAGCTTGCTTCTTTAGGCGTTAATTTGTCGTTGCGTTGTCTAAACTAGTAAGAAAAACTACCAAATAATATGGTGTTCATTGTAAGAACAGCTACCCTACCATGACGTCTTAAAGCAGAACTTATGCCGCTGAGGGAAAGAGACAGAGCTATACAGGGTGTCTAGCACCATCACTTTTACTCAGTGGAATAAGTTCTGCTTTAAGACGTCATGGTAGGCCTACTGTATCAAAAGGTTCGAAGAAAACTACCTCTATCAATTGTTGTCACGTACGTCCTACTTAAACATATTCTCTCTCTGTCGCACATCCACGGAATTCTCGATATCACATATTTTGTCTCTTTCGCACACACTTGGAAGACGTGATATCACGCTCTGGACATGCCTTTTGATTTCATACTTACTTTCTATTGTCTGCATTGTTATAATGATAGTTAAGAAGTGATATCGCCTCGTTGGTGAAGTGGGCGCAAGGGCGACTGCTCACAGGGCACGCCACAATAGTGGCGGTAAGTCCCCTCTTTGAGGAGTGGCTGGAGAGGCGTCATGGCGTCCTCACCTACCGCCTGACGCAGGTCCTCACCGGACACGGAAGTTTCGGGAGGTTCCTGCACATAATCGGGCGGGAGGAAACGCCCGGGTGTCACCATTGTGACGATCGCCCGGAGGACACGGTGGAGCACACAGTGGCGGTCTGCCCAGCTTGGGCGGAGCACCGCCGTGCCCTTGTGGAGGCGATCGGTGGCGGCGATCTCTCGCGTCCGGCCCTGGTCCAGGCCATGGTCCGGAGCGAGAGGGAACGGGAAACAGTCACCTCCTTCTGCGAAGCAGTAATGCTAGCAAAGGAGGTGGCCGGGCATTTGAAGGACAGAACATCTACCCAACCCAGCCGCCGCGAAAGACGCCCCGAGCTCCGGGCGCCGCGAGACGACTCCCGGCCACCGTAGATGCGGGCCTGTGGACGGTGAGCAATGGGTAGCTCACCGTCCGTCCGTCGATTGACGACAGGCCGTGTCGACGGCGCGTTCGTGTTTCACGCGCGCCTAAAAGAGATGTTAGCAAAGCAGAGGGGCTTGCCAGAGCCTCCGCCTGCCGGGGTTGCGGGTTGTTTGAAAGAGATACCGCGGCTCCGGAACGTAAAGGGCAATAGAAGGAACATGGGTGGGTTTTAGTCAGTACAAGTCTGACATGCCCCCCCGCTCCGCCCAGAGCGGGGAAAGTCATTTGATGATTTCCCACCCGAAAAAAAAAAAAAAGGCCGCGGTATCTCTTTCGAACAACCCATAACTCCGGCAGGCGGTGGCCCTGGCAGGCCCCTTTGCTATGCTGACATCTTTTTGAGGCGCGCGTGGAACACTAACTCGCTCTCGCAACGGCTTGTCGTCAATAGACGGACGGACGGTGAGCTACCCATTGCTCACCGTCCTCAGGCCCGCAGCTACGGTGGCCGGGATGCGCCGCGAGACGACGCGCCCGACGCCCGAGGCGACTCCTGCGGCGGCTGGGTTGGTTTGAAGTTCTCTCCCTCAAACACCCGGCCACCTCCTTCGCTAGCATGACTGCTTAGCAGAAAGAGGTGTCCGCTTCCCATTCCCTCTTGCTCCGGACCATGGACTAAACTAGGGCCGGACGCGAGAGATCGCCGCCGCCGACAAAAAACGGCCATATTTTGTTTTGAAATCAGTTAACAAGATATGGCCGTTTATGTCGCAAGTTTGTACGGAACCCTCGTTGCCCGAGTCCGACTCTTATTTGTCCGGTTTTTTTTATTTTCGTGGTTAACTGTGACAAATGAACCCTGAAAATTACATTCGAAACTTTTACTCTCTCTATCTCTATATGGTAATCTCTCCTATCCAAATAACGTCATTATTCGACAGTGACCTTGAACAAAACACCGTACACTTACGAGCACATAAATCTACCCATCCGTAAAACTATACCACGAAACATGTAATAAATATTTATGTTTATTTAGTAACGTCTCTTGCTGCATAGCAAATCTAAATGGACAAACAAAGGAAAACGACGTAGATTTCCACTGGGGAGACATAAAATTTAACAGCGGCTACAGGTGGACGGTAAATGGGTTATTTAGAAAGGGTAATAGTCGGTAATATTGCCCATAACCCATTTTACGTACTAAGCTCAAAATCGGTAACTCAAAAAAATATTTAAAAGTCATTTTAGTATAGAATTTTTTTGTAGAAATGGGCCACCTTTTAAAATTTGGCTTGCAAACATTTACATTATTTTTAAAACATGTCAACAAATTCAAAGAAAAAAATTAAGAATGAATAGGTACATCGGATTAAATTAAAAAAATCCAAAAATGATAAATATTTTCTCCGTTACGAATTCATCTACGCTGTAGCTTGACCAATCAAAATTTTCACGAAAATTCGAAATTTTTACGGCGCTGTATTTAAGACCCTAAGAGCCAAACACTTGGGCATTGGGTAGCTTAAATAAATACGCATCTAATGAACTAAGCAAAAATTGTATAAGTACCCATGTAACATTAAAAACTTTTTGAAAAAATAAAACAGACTTCCAAAAAAAAAACAAAATAATCTTACTTCCGGAAGTCGGTGACTTTTGTTTTTTTTTAGCATTTTTATATCACATATTTTTTTATCGAGTATTCATTTTCCATTATTACTAAAAGATTAGCAGATCATCCATATAGACATAGATAAAAAACATGTATTATAGACGATAACTCATAAACTACCTAAGCAATATATATAAAATTGATATTGGACCACCTGGGAAGTATAGCCTATTAAACAAAAAAAGAATTTTGCAAATCGGCTCAGGCGTGTTTGAGTAATCAGTGAACATACATAAAAAAAGATTCCGACGAATTGAGAACCTCCTCCTTTTTTGAAGTTGGTTAAAAAGACTTAGTTAACAAAAAAAAACCCTTGTAAAAACCGAACTATTTAAACAAAACTCTAATTTTCTCGAAACCAGCTTTCCTTGAGATACTGCCTTTATGTTTAGCACGACAGAATAGGTGTATTGAACTTTGCTCAGTTGCAGGGAGTGGGTTTGGCTACGAGAGGCCTATTTCTAGATTAGTAGAGCGATATGTTACCTTTTTTATTAGAAGTCTTTTTGATTGACCTCAGTCAGAGGCATATTATAGGTGGAGGAAACTTTTTGGTGTATTCAATTAGTTAAACGTATTTGAAATTTTTATTATTGAAATTTCGATTACAATATTTTTATATTAGTAAACTGACATTAATTTAATTCAATAATGCAGACCGCCAACTTCCAAACTTCAGGCTGCTATTGCAAAATTCCTAATGGCGAAACCCACTATCACCTTTAGCTCGACCCGCGAATTGAATCCAGGACTCCGTACTCAGCAGTCGCGCTTGCGACCGCGACATCAACGGAGCAGTTACATTCACATATATGTATAATCTCGACATGAATGATTTATCCATGATCTTGTAAAAATCCTACTAAAATATAATATAATAAAAACGGATGTTTGTAAGGATGTTTGTTTTTCTTTTACGTCAAAACGGCTAAACGGATCTTGATGAAATTTGGCACAGAGTTAGATTATAGTCTGGAATAACACAAACGATATTTTTTTTTGATCCGCGAACCCGCGTGCGCCAGCTAGTATTATGATTAAGGCGCTGTACAAAGCAAACACTTCGTAAAACGTCTAGATTTTCGTCGCAAAGTTAGCCGTATCTGTACACGCCACTAGCCAAAAAAAATTACCGTGTATAGTTCAATACATAAAGTAAAGACTTAAACAAAATCAGTTTACAAAAGCGGTCTAGTAGGTACTACGAAAAAAAAATGTTTAAAAAGACCACGAAAAAATTTTTTTCGTCTCGAAATTCTCAATTTTTTCAGCGACAACCATTATATTTTTTATATCTATAAGAAAGGAAATTTTATAGACTAAAGAGATATCTAAAATTTTTCAAACACGGAATTATTAAAACTAAATAATTAAAACTGCAAAATGACCTACATTTTGGCGGACATGATATTCAAATAAAATCAAACACCCAAATGTTTTCGACCTTATTTCTATTCTTTCGATTAAATACTGTCGTGTACTTGTGTCAGACCATGCCCAGTATGCAGCTAGCCTCACTTCCGCGAATACCTAAATATTAGCTTGTTACCGCGCCTTAATAATAATGTCTATGGAGTTTCTTGCCCATTAATCTCCATAGAGATCTACGTTTTGGAATGGGCAACTACAGTACTTTCACAAGTTATTATGCCTTGTGACTGGGACTGTAGCTTTATCTTTTTGACTTTAAAAAGTCCCTGTAACGGTCTTATTGAAATAAATGATTTGAGTTTTAAGTTTGTTAACAGCTCCCCGAAGTGAATTACTTTAGTGGTTCTACTATACATAAGTACCCTTTGCAAATAATTCATAATAACAATAGGTTATTAACAACACCTATGTATAACAAAGTAGGTACATATTTAGCAATGATTAAACACTGATTAATAGTAAAGAATATTATCATTGAAACACGATCACCACGCATGATTATCATTATGTATGTCTTGTTTAATTATATTATTATTGTTCGTATTGTAATTATCAAACACAATAATTAATCTTACTAATATTTTAAACTTGAAAGTCCGTTTGTATGTTTGACATGCCTTCATGTCTTAAAGGCTGGACGGATTTCGATGAACTGAGTTATGCGGTTAGACCAAGACCTGGACTAAATTATCGTTTTCCTAGCCTTTCCCCACTATGTTGGGGTTGGCTTCCAGTCTAACCGTATTTAGTTGTATACCGATATTTAACATAGAGCGCCTGCCTATCTGTAATCCAGAATCTAGTTAATACTGGGTTATATACGATACCCAGTGATAAGACTGCTTGTAAGATTTTCGAGCCACCGACTATCTGTAATGAACTAACGACCGTCAAATATCTACAAATGACAGCCAGGACCAATTATAGCTTTAAATGCTTTCCGAGGCATGGAGGAAACTCAGTATGTAAAGAGTAGTCACCCATCCAGAGACCAGCCCAGGAAAGCGCGGCTTAAACTGAAAATTAATTTAACCATAAGTATTTTTTTTAAATAAAAAACGTTGCCCCACACTTGGAATTACTCCTGTATCGTGGGTGCGTTTACAAACATTTAAACTCACACACACTAACAGCTAGACCCGGAGCTTCTATCTGTAGGCCATACAAATATTTGTTCCGGACGGGGATCGAACCCGCGACACACAGCGTAGCAGTCGATCGCTCAGCCACTTCGCTAACCGTGTCGTCAAAACTCTGTCTAACCTGGTCCTGGATTAGGTCGTAGTTTATGTACTATCCCGGTTTCTGTAACTGCTCCGTAAGTCTCACGGTCGCAAGCGCGACTGCTGAGCACGGAGTCCTGGGTTCGATTACCGGATCAGCCAAAAAGTGATACTGGGTTTTTCCATAAGGAACTTCACAGACTCACAGTAACAGCCCGGAGTTTGGAAATGGCGGTTAAATACCCCCGAGCCTCGTTAAGCCGTTGGTCCTGCGCCTGATCTCTCTCTGGTCGTGTCGAATTGCTGCCCCATCGGACTATGAGAGTGAGAGAACAGAGAGTGCACCTCTGCCGGCGCACACACTTGTGTTCTATAATATCTCCCGCTCGGATGGCTAAACTCCCCTGAGATTTGCTGCCGTAGCCAAAAATGGTCAGGAGGACTATACATTCTCCCGGTAGATCTTACCCGTTTAATAATTTACGACGTATTCTTAAACGCAGGTAAGATCGCGTTCAAAACCTAGTCATTATTCAAAATAACAAAACATAAGTGCGTTGGCTGTCTGTTAAACGGATTAAGGGTGATTAAAAACGGATTAAATAAAGTCATTATAGAACTTGACTTTGAACTTTTAATCGTTGGTTTAAGTGCACTTGAATTCATATTACTTTTGATTCAAGTGAACAATGGCCTTTTATCCTTTGAAATTCGTGGCTAAGCGACCGACTACTGCGCCGTGTGTCGCGGGCTCGATCCCCGCACGGAACAAATATTTGTATGACCTACAGGTAGTTGTTTCGGGTCTGGCTGTTTGTGTTTGTGAGTTTATATGTAAGTAAACGCACCCACGATACCGAAGAAATTCCTAGAGAAGGGCAACGTTTTATTAAAAAAAAAAACTTCCACACGTTCCCAAGATTAAGGGTCTTGAAAGACAGACTGAAAACAAAGTGATCCTAAAAGGTTAGGTTTTTTCCATTCGAGGTTCGTATCCCCAAAAAGAGTGTGGCCATATTCCAGGTTACATTAAATTTAAACCGATTAAATTCACGTGAACTAAAATTACTAGTGCACCAATAACCCAGTTTCCTTCAATCAGCACTTTAGCTTGCACGATAAGAAACCGATAAATAATGTATCTCTTTTGTTCACAAGTCGGTTACGGAAACTGTATACCATAAGTATTATTAGAAGAAGAGAGAAAATATTGGAAATATTTATTATGAAACGTTAAATATAAAGGAGAAAACTTCATTTGGCTACCCTGTTATTTGGCACAATTCTCACAAAAAAACCAGACTATCTCTATAAGAAACTAACATGGTCACGAGATGTAAACAAAATCAATACAAGAGCATCTGCTTACCTTTTGTTGACTTTGCGTCATAAAACTGCTGCATTCCGTGGGAGTTTTAAATTCGCAGCTTCACGCATTTGGAATGACTTGCCGCCTCCGTTACGTGCTCTAAGAACAGTCGGTACGTTTAGTTCGAAATTCAAACGACACCTTTTGAACATACAACAGCAAACTCCATGAACGTTTCCGAGTTCTTGACGTAATTATTATTTTTATTTGTGAAAATACACTGCTGCAACACTTACATTGTTCGTAATTATTTGTTTCAGTAGTACATAAGCGTTTTTACAGAGAGTCAACATAGCATTTTGTTTTGATTGTAAATTAGACAGCCGACCGGAGCGTACCATAGACTCCCACGCGTTCCAGCGTTTTGTCTCGTCGACAAAAGATATTTGGAGCGCTGGGCTATCGGGTATTGGCTAAAAATAAAATAATTTGCATGTAGAATTTTATAATTATACTTTTGTCCTTTTGCATTTATTTATTATTTTGTAATGTTTGTATCTTTAATAAGAATATTTATTTAAGTATGTGTTCCGTTCTGTGTCCGTGATACCACTAACTGGCCCTGTCAGAATACCAGCGCTGTGTTATTTTAAACCTAAAATATCGCAGCTTATGCTGAGACAGGGACCTTTTTGGCCTCGCACAGACAATAACCTTGTCTGTACTATTTTATTTCATTTTTTTTTTATTGTTTTACTTGTTTTGTGCGAGTCCCAAATAAAAGTTTTTCTTTCTTTCTTCTTTTCTTTGAAATAGAGAGCGTTTTTCTTTTTTAGGGATGGGTAACCATTACATGGCTTTCCTCGCTCTGGGTGGTGCTGAAGGGAGTGTCAGATTTTTACTGACTAAAACCCACCCATGTTCCATCGTTTGCCCTTTTTGTTCCGAGGCAGTGGTATCTCTTACGACCGAACCGAGAAAGGAAAAATATGGTTTTCGTATTTTTTATAGGTGGCCAACATCATTTCTGTGACGGCACAACTTTTTACAAAACCCAAGGTTTAATTTAGCGTCACTTTAACAAGAGAAGATTCCAAGGAATTCCTTAAATCAAATACTGTAGAAGAGTTCTACATTATCCTTACTAATATTATAAAAGCGAAAGTGAGTTTGTTTGTTACGTCTTCACGCCTAAATGGCCAAACCGATTTTGATGAATTTTAGTACAGAGATAGTTGAGAACCTGGAAACGGACAAAAGCTATTAAAAAAAGTGAGATAAGGGGAGAAAGAGGCAAGAAAAGGGAAGTGAAAGATATTTTTTTTCGAACATCACGCGGGTTAATGTTAGCGTTAGCCCAAAGTAACTATGCCACGCGGACGAAATCGCGGGCGGAAGCTAGTCTCTCTATATTTTCCTTTGGAAATCTCGTTTGCACCTATGTTTTTCCCAAAATTCGATACAGATTTCTAAGAATTATATTCAACAAACAGGTACTTAATTACAAAAAAAAACGTTTAAAAAACATCGTATGATATTGGAGATAAAGGTCAAATTAATGACTAATTATTAAGTAACAGTAAATCCAAGATTACACATCCTTGGTTTCATAAGAAACTGGTGCCGTCATAGATGAGATGATGATCTTTTTTTTCCTTTTTTGCAGATGGGAAATCATCGAATAACTGCCCCCGCTCTGGGCGGAGCGAGGGAGGTGTCAGATTTGTACTGACGAAAACCCACTCATTTATGTTCCGGGGCCGCGGTATCTCTTTCGAACAACCCTCAACCCCGGCAAGCGGTGTCCCTGGCAGACCCCGCTGCTTTGCTGACATCTCTTTGAGGCGCGCGTGGAACACTAACCGTCGTCACTGGACGGACGGACGGTGAGCTACCCACTGCTCACCATGCATGGACCCGGAGCTACCCACTGCTCACCATGCATAGACCCGGATCTACGATAGCCGGGAGTCGCCTCGCGGCGCCCGACGCCCGGGAGGTGATAGAGATAACGAGGCATTTTTGGGCCTTTTGAAAATTACGATTGTTTACAACGCTATGCTATCACATTATTCAGTTTAGATGTTTATTTGTCAATACACTTCTTAGAACACTGGCTCTTGCGCTACGATAAGGTTCAACATACAATGTATTTCACAAGCGTGTTTTTCTTTCTCGCAACAAAGGCATTATTTTTTCTGATTTTTACACAAAAAATAAACAACTGCTGAAATCCCTATGAACGGCGATGATTTTTTTTAGAGCAAGGAGGCGCATTTTTTGAAGCCTACATATTTAATAAAGAAATAAATTGTGTTCATCAACAGAATTTCACAAATAAACATAATCATTAATTTTAAAATAATTTGCTTCTTACAAGTTGACATTTTTATTTGTTTAAGTTCTTAATTCAAAAATGTTTGAATTTCTTATTTCTATTATAAGGACTTTTAGCGATGTCTTGGATGACCTTTGTTTCTCCTTCAGTCTGAGAAAACAAAGCGCGGGGAAAATACAAATAATCTACACAGAAACGGAATAATAGATAGCGAGTTTTAAATTTCAATGGATGGATAGAATCAGACACAGTGGCTACGTTTTATTAATAAACTGGACAAACTTGATTTGAATTTTGTGAATACATCTAATATATGTATAAAATTCTCGTGTTACAATGTTCGTTCATATTTTCCTCCGAAACGGCTCGACTGATTCTTATGAAAATGTTTATGTATGTTCTGAAAATCGGCTACTATCTATCTTTCAAATCCCTCTACAGCAAAGCAGCTGAGCAGCGGATGACACAGCTGCGCACAGCTAGTCTTATATTTAAATTCTTGTATAACAGTTTTTGTTGCATACTCCTCCGAACCGGCTGGACTGATTTTCATGAAATTTTATATGTATATTCGGTAGATCTAAGACTTGTTCGTAATCTATTTTTCATAGCCCTAACTGATAAGGGTGGCCAACTTCAAAAGGGGACCCGAGCAGCGGGTGGAATCGCTGGGCACAGCTAGTATTTGTACATAATAGACACCCACCTATACCAAGTTTAAAATAATCAGACGATTTTACGTTTAAATGAGTCAGAGATCAGGTGATACATGAACATACCTACATATTAAATATTTATTTGAGATTTATGTAAATTATTGTGTCAGATATTTTTAATACTGTTTTAAACGTATATAACCCGGATCTATTGAAATTGCGAGTAAATAGGCTTCTATTGGGTTAGCTCGTAACCCATTGCTGACCTTATATCTGTCCTTAGACAAGATTGAGGTCAAAAATAGGCCTGTTTAATGTAAATACAAGAACGAGTCAGACTCTCGCACAGAGGGTTCTGTACAATCTTACGACATAAACGGCCATATATTTTGACTGCGTAGCTATAGAGAGTTGACCACAGACTTGAGTATATGGTTTTTAATTTCAACTCGATACCTCCACGCGTTCCCGAGATAAAGGGTCTTGACAGACAGACAGACGAACAACAAAGTGATCCCATAACAATTCCATTGTTTTCCTTTTTAGATACGAAACTTTAAAAAAAAACATTCGCGTATTTGGAAATAATTGAAAATCACGTAATAATTATATCAAGTGACAGTGCAATATCATTCGTAAATAAACTTTTCAGAAATCATCGGAAGACATTTTTTTTTATCTTATCACAATAATTAATTAATCCGATGTGTTCCAATCCGACCAAACCGGCCATACCTAATTTTTGAATTAAAATGTTGGAGACAACTGGGGAATTACCCTAAAAGCTGACTTGTACGAGTTGGACTGGCGCACCAAGGGTATCGTACAAACTTGCGTTTAAACTTTACCTGCCATATCTTTAGACATACTAAACGTCAAAATTTCTGACCGTATAAGAAACAGTATGCTTCGTTCCAAGGCCCAAATAGCAGACGTTGGCAACACAGCTGCAAAATTAAAGTGGAACTGTGCTGGCCACATTTGCCGCATGTTGCAACAAAATTGGGCCAAAGTAACAAACGATTGGGTTCCAAACCCAGCGACGCGGTAGGCCCAGAAGGAGGCCCAGAGGAGAGGCCGAAATCGATTAGGCCACAACAGCAAACGACAGGGAAAAATGGGGGGAAGGAAGGGAGGTTTTAACCCTGCAGTGGGACAATTCTGGTTCATAATCCTTACTAATATTATAAAAGCAAAAGTGAGTTTAGTTGTTTGTTACATATTCACGCTTTAATGGCTAAACCGATTTTGATGATTTTTTTATTTGGTACAGAGATAGTTGGGAACCAAGAGACGGACATAGGCTAATTTTTATTAAAAAAAAAAACGTGGAATATGAGGGAGAACGAAGGAAGAAAAGGTAAAACTTAGCGTTGCTATTACAAATCAATAAGGCTCAAGGGCAAAAACTGCAGGTAGCAGGTACTGTGTTATACCGAATTTAACGCGAGCGAAGCCGCGGGCAAAAGCTAGTAAATAATAAATCTTGAGTCATGCCATATTTTTATATGGTTTTAGTTTCAACTCGAAACCTCCACGAGTTTCCGAGATAAAGGGTCTTGATATAGACATAGCGTTCTATTTATGATTATTGACATCTGTACTTATTCTTATTTCGTTTTGAGGTACGGAACCCTAGAAGTTTTTTTTTTGTTAATTGAGATACTGGTTTATAACATGAAGATAAAGAAGTAAGTATTACCTACTTTTAAATCCAGTAATTAACGTTTTTCTATAGAATTTACAAATAAGTGATTGCATTTTTTTATCTTTAGTTAATTTGTTTACATAACACAAAATATAAGGATTAATCAATAAAAAGATTCAATAACGAGTTGATTTGTTTGTAATTGATAAGGTTACGGAAAACAAGTGAAACTGGCAAGAATTTTATTACAGCACTTAAGCAGAATCATAATAGGTTAATATTATGAAATTGACAACACGGTTGGCGCAGTGGCTTAGCGGTCGACTGCTGCGCTGCGTGTCACGGGTTCGATTCCCGCACAGAACAAATATTTGTATGAACTACAGATAGTTGTTCCGGGTGGCTGTTTGTGTATGTGAGTTTAAATCTTTGTAAACGCACCCACGAAACACGGGGTCAGAGCCCATTCGTCCCCTAAAATTCGTCCCCCAGCGTAAAAGTTGTGGATTCGGCCCCTATATAGGTGCCCATTGGTCTCCTGGTAGGGGACCAATTAATATTTTAATAAAAATATTATTTTTAAGGTACCCATTCGTCCCCTCTAATATATATACAATATAAGTTAAAGATTCGGTACCTATTCAGGTGCCTATTGGTCCCCTGAGATAAAATTAGCTATATTTTACATAAGAAACGGTTAACATAGTACACTTGTGAACAGTTTATTAACGGAATTAATTTAATAAATCATACCAGATCATTGAAAAAAGAGCTATGATGAATTATAATCCGTCATGATAATAATATAACCTGTCGATAGGCTTACGATGTAATATTTGTCTCTCTACGAATGGCTTGTTAAAAAAACACTTTATCTATTTTGTTTTTTTTTTGTTTTGCTGCCTATCAAAATTCAATAAATTCAAAATTCAAAACCATTTATTTCAATTAGACAATTACAGGCACTTTTGAATGTCAAGAAACAAAACTAATCTACAGTCCCGGTCACAAGGCATAATAACTTGTGAAAGTACTGTAGTTGCCCATTCCAAAGCGTTGATCTCCATGGAGAAGAATGGGCAAGAAACTCCATGGACACTCTTTTAAATTATAATATTTTTACAAAATTGTATTTACATCATTCATGTTGAGATTATACAAATATGTGAGAACGATGTAGAAAGACGTGCACAGTAAGAGCGTCCAGAGTAAATAAAAAGCAAAATTTAATTTTAAATCTAAATAAGTTAAAAATGAACCGTGGTAGCTAAAAAATGACCAGTCCCAACTGACAGCGCCCGTTCACGAACATGACGTATGGATCAGCCCCATTCAGCTCGACCATTTTGAAGGGAGCTAAATGACCCGACACACCCGCCACCATCAGCGAGATTTAAGTGAGCATGACACTATCAACCACCAGGGCTTCGTCAAGTCAATAATAATACATAGCACTCACATATGGGCTTAATAATTATACAATACTAGAGAATTGATTCTATACATTGGTGACATATTGGTTCTTGAAAGTGACTGCGAATACGAGACTGTTCAATGTCTTTGGTCTTTTATTAAATGACGTTCGCCTAACGAAATAAACAATACTGTTAATATTATAATAATAATATATTAATTTTTAACATAATTGAATTGAATTATCTCATTTGAATCCTGGAATATGATTAGTATTATACATATTTATTTATTATGAAGACAACAAGAGGTCCAGTATTATTATTGATGGTAATTCACTTTATGGTGGAATACTACAGTCATATTTTGACTAAAAGTCAAAACTAAATTATTTACTCCTAAATAATTACTGGGATTTTATTTAAATAGTTACACAGTTTTATTTTACTGCATAAAGATGTTATAGTTATCATATATTAAGCAAAATATTTACAAATGTTGATTAATTATTTTGAATTGATTATTTTGAAACCAAAAGTTGATTAATTATTTTGAAGACTGACTTAATGCCTAGAGCCTAGAAGCATTTTATTAAACTTAATCTTGTTTGAAATAAACATGATATCTACCGAATTACTATATTTTTTTATTTTACCCTTTTCTGCGCGACTGTACCAGGACTACCAAGTTGCAATATACACATATACATGTACTTATATTAAGAAGAATAAAATAAATATTCTTCAGGGGACGAATGGGCCCCTCAAAAGTTCCAGGGGACGAGTGGGCACAGGGTGCGAATCTTAGGGGACGAATGGGCTCTGACCCGAAACACGATACAGGAGAAATTCCTAGTGTGGGGCAAAGTTCTTAAAAAAAAAAAATCCATTGGTCAGAAAGTGCCAAAGAAGGAATATGGATGGGTTTTAGTCAGTAAAAGTCTGACACTCTGCCCCGTTTCACCCAGAGCGGGGGAAGTTATTTGATAATTTCCCATTATCTTATCATTGCTCAGTAGATTCGCTAGTTAGCCATAAATCGATGTGCAAGTATTGTTTTCACTGATCACATAATTATGTTGAACTTTTGGTCCAAGGACATCCTTACTTAATATTATAAAAGCGGAAGTGATTTTGTTTGTTTGTTACGTCTTCACGCCTAAATGGCCCAACCGATTTTGAAGAATTTTGTTACAGAGATAAGTGAGAAAACGGGGAGAAAGAGGGAAGAAAAGGGGAGAGATAGGTTTTTTTTTCGATCATCACGCGGGTTAAAGTTATCGTTAGCCCAAAGTAATAAAGTAATATGCCACGCGAACAAAGTCGCGGGCGGAAGCTAGTATTCTATATTTTCTACCACCATTTTAAAAGCGTAGAAATTAAATAAAACACACATAATAAATAACATGCCTGTTGAATACAACTAACTTCTGTTTGCTTATCGCCCAAACAAAACATAAAATCTCCTGAAAACAACGACACAGGAAATTCATCCATTATGTAATATTAAAATAAATATTTCATGGCCAAATCGAGCATAGAAACAGCTCACACCGTAGGTTAATGTGATCACCTATTTATTCACCCCAAATATATGAGTAACGTTAGGTATCTATGTATATTGAGACACATAGACAATACAGGGTGTAGCAAAAATATAAATCAACAAAGCAAACGCCAGGGCCACTGCCTGCCAGGCTTGAAATAAAGAAAAAAAACATTTATTTGTCGCAAATTACGACGAGCACACAAATTAACATTAAACATTCAAAGCATCACAAACATAAATACATACATGGGACAATATAAAAAAAAACTTACGTGCAAGTTTGTGTGTTACGGGTTGTTCGAAAGAGATACCGCGACCCCGGAACACAAAAGAAGAAACAGGGTGGGTTTTAGATGGTTTTAGTCTGTAAAAGTATGTATACATTTTGTTCATTACCACCTCAAAAAGTAGCCATTTTACTAAGTTAATAATAATAAGGCAATTGGATCAAGAGCCTGAAGGCAGTACTCCTCGATACGGCCCGCATTGTGAGGAGGTTCTTGGCTCTGGAGCGCTTACCGCCGGGAGCTTGGACCCTGCTCGGGTTCAAGGTGGTCCATAATTTTTATATGTATACATACTAGCTTTCGCCCGCGACTTCGTCCGCGTGGCATAGTTACTTTGGGCTAACGCTAACTTTAACCCGCATGATGATCGAAAAAAAAAATCTTTCTATCCCATTTTCTCTTCTCACTTTTTTCTGCCTATGTCCGTCTCCAGGATCCCAACTATCTCTGTACCAAAACTCATCGAAATCGGTTTGGCCATTTAGGGGTTAGGACGTAAGAAACAGACAAACAAACTCACTTTCGCCTTTATAATATTAGTAAGGATTTTTTTGAAAAAAAAAAGTATAAAATTAAATTAATAAAAACCTTTGTACCTAATTGGTACTAGAAAAATTTAAAAATTGACAAGCGATGACCTAAAAATGAGCAGGTCTCCTATCATTCGTCGAAACAGTTCCTCCGTTTCTGTTACCAAGAGACGCATGATGATGAAAAGTCCCAAATTATACTAACCACGATACTAACCATCATGATCATTTTCTAAGCCTTTTCCCAACTAAGGAGTCGGATTTCAGTCTAACCGGTTGCAGCTGAATACCAGTATTTTACATGGAGCGACACTAGGTAATACGATACCCCTTGGTAAGACTGGTTGTCAGACTTTCGGGTCACTGACAACCTGACCAACAGATTAACGTACTTTCCGAGGCGCGAGGGAAACTCGGTATGTAACGGGTATTCACCCATCCACAGACCAACCTAGGCAAGCGCGGCTTAAACTAAAGATTGACCCAAGCGGCTGCTATTACTAAGCCACGAGCAGCGGCGGCGTTAGGCGTCGGCGACGTCGACGGCCGCTGACGGCCTCGCGTATAAGGGGACCTCGCAAAAATGTTTCGATTAGGGTCATAAAGGGGAGAATAGGTCTTGACAGACAGACAGACGGACTACAAAGTGATCCTATAAAGGTTCCGTTTTTTCCTGTTGGGGTACAGAACCGTAAAGACTGAAAAGAAAACGGAAACAGCGGCTGGTGTTAGCTATGATATAATCTACGTTTGACTATGTTTGTTTATTTGTTCAATGTTTGACGACACGGTTGGCGCAGTGGCTGAGCGATCGACTGCTGCGCTGCGTGTCGCGGGTTCGATTCCCTCACGGAACAAATATTTGTATGGCTTACTGATAGTTGTTCCGGGTCTGGGTGTTTGTGTATGTGAGTTTAATGTTTGTAAACGCACCCACGATACCGGAGAAATTTCTAGTGTGGGGCAACGTTTTTCAAAAACAAAAAAAAAACTGGAACTGAATGGGGCCTCGCAATGCTGATGTCGCCGATGACCGCTTTGGTCTAGCGCCGCCGCTAGCCACGAGCTCCCCCAACCTTATTAATATTAAACACGACCCATATGATAGTGATCTTGACCTTGACCCAAGGGAACACGTCAAACAGGATGATGAAAAAATTGAGCCGGAATTATAATGTATGGGTTTGATCGATGTCTGTCGGGATTTTAAAGGTGATTTCATTATTATAATTTTATTCTGTTTGCGTCGAAATCATGGGGGAATTAACAGGATACAGAATATTCTTTTCTTTTATTTTAAACGTTACTCCACACTAGGAATTTCTCCTGTATCATGGGTGCATTTACAAACATTTAAACTCACATACACAAACACCCAGACCCGAAACAACTATCTGCAGGTCATACAAATATTTGTTCCGTGCCGGAATCGTACCCGCGACACGCAGCGCAGCAGTCGATCGCTCAGCCACTACGCCAACCGTGTCGTCAAACTCTTGTATCTAGTAATAAAATTGTAATGATGTTGAATATTTATTGATGACTACATTTTAAACTGCGTTGTTGTTGTCGTCGGTGGTTTAGTCGTCGCAAGCGCAGCTGCTAAGCATAAGGTCCTGGTTTTGATTCCCAGGTCGAAAGTAATATTTGTATTTTCATTCGGAATTGCTGAAAAGTAGCCACGGAGCCTGGATATGCCAATATGTTATACTAGCTGGCGCCCGCGGCTTCGCCCGCGTGATGATCAAATCCTATGTGTTATTCCAGACTATAATCTACCTTTATGCCCAATTTTATTAGGATCCGTTCAGCCGTTTTGACGTGAAAGAGTAACATAGGTACATCTGTCCTCACAAACATTTATTATAAGTAGGATGTCTCGCCGTTAGTTCAATATTTTTCCCTTTTTTGGGCCCTGAAGCGAAGTAAGTAAGCAATTACCCTCCTTTGCGGAGCACAGTCGGGTAAAACCCGGTTAAGTGCCAGTCAGACGCGTGCACCGACGGTTCCGTACAATCCTGTGACATAAACGGCCATATCTTTTGACTGCGTAGACTTGGAGGGTTGATTTTTTAACAGCTCAAAGAACGTGCAGACAGACCGAAGTATATGGTATTCGTTTTAACTCGATACCTCAACGCGTTCCCGAGATAAGTGGTCTTGAAAGATAGACAGACAGCCGGATGGACAACAAAGTGAATTTTGTGCTGTTTATTAGTCTGTCATTTTTTTTCATTTTTTTTATGTAAGTAATGGTTTGACACTTACATTTATTTTATTTTAAAACAATGTAAAATAACTTATCTTTTAATTTGGATGAATATTATTTGCATGCCCATACGACGCGTAGAATATGGAGGACCTTATTATATACGAAAATACGAAAACATCTATGTATTTAATTTGGATATGAATATTATTTGCACGCCCATATGACGGTACAATATGGAGGACCTAAGTATATACGAAAATAGGAAAACATCTATGTAACAATACCCATGTTTGCAGAAATAAATGTTTTATTTTGATTTGATTTGAATTTAATCTATAAGAATTCCATTTTCCTTTTGAGGTATGGAACACTAATAACATCATTTCCACTAGCCTCACCTATTTCAGTATTTTCCAATAAACTAAGCTCAAACTGGTAAAAAATAATTCGATAACTACCACAATAAAAAAAACCCACATGTTAAATAAATAGATTATATGTATTTATTTATGTATTTATATATATTTTGAATAAGTAACTTTATTTTAATTATTTTTATATTCGTAAAGTCCATCCAAAGGTTGTCTGGAAGATATCGCTATTAGCGATAAGACCGCCATTGTAACCATAGATTTAGCACTTTTTTATAAAACAGTTTGTTTTTTCAATTTTTGGTGTGCAATAAAGTATATTCTATTCTATTCTAATAGTGCAAATTAAATTTTTTCTCGTCCCCAATGAAAACGCAACAATGTCTGACAAACCTCAACTGCCATAGTTTCTCCAACTATTAATTGCATCTACACGCGACTCATATCTAACCTCACCTGACCCTATTCTATAAAAAACGGACAATATTGTTTTTATTCGTTTATTGGAACGAAGTTTTGGAACGAAGTTCTTTATCGCGCGTTGCGAAAGCGGGCTAGACGGAAAAAATTAAGACCAAAAGTTGTAACGACACTTTTTGCTATAGTTGTAAGCCGTGTGCGTGCGGCGTGTGCGTATTTCTCTGTCTGTGTGTCTCTCTCTCTCTCATAGAAAGCAAGCCAGTTATTTCGTTTCGTATTTCTATTTCGCATTGAACAGTGTGGTGTCGCGACGATTATTTTTGTTGAGTGTACAGGTTTTTTGTACATAATAAATAATAACTTCGTTCCATCCGGGTGTCCCTTGACACCTCTCAAGTTTTTTTTATACATATTTTTTTTCAAAATTAAATAGTCCCACACGAGGAATTTCTCCTGTTTCATGGGTGCGTTTACAAACATTTAGGCTCACAGACAATTTTTTTCACAGAACGAGGGACCACAGTGTTGGTTATACATACTTAGTATGTATGTACCTATAGTTTTAATTTCAACTGGATACTTCCACGCGTTCTTGAGATATAGGGTCTTGACAGACAGACAGATGGATAGCAAAGTGATCCAATAAGGGCTCCGTTTTTTTTCATTCTAGTTACGAAACCCTAAAAACGGCTTAACTTAAAACAAAATCATCCTCAACATGTTTTTTCAAAATACTAAATATGGCATTTGGTATTTTGAAAAAAAAACATGATTAGGATGCTAGGGATGGACTGCTCCATACTGTTTTCGCTGTAGCGTGGTACGGATGACATTTTTAAGTTTCTTTTTAATCTGACTATTGCTGTGATTTACGTTCATTACTGCTACAGGCTTTATTCTGAATTTCATAGTCGTAAAAAGACTACCCGTCATAGCAATACATTCCTAAGGTGGAGAAGAAGAAGAGGAGGAAGAAGCCTCCTTTTCAGAACCAGTGATGTATAGCTCTGGCAGGACCCAGTGTGCTGCTGCGTCCAGCATTACCCACGACGCAGCTTTACCTGTCGAGATAGCTTCACACCGCGACTGAGGACATTATGGAGTGTGTGACGACAAACTGGACTTTGTGAGACGTGTAGTTGAAGTCGCGCCTTGAAAATTATTTGAAAACGTTTGTGGTGCGAGAGTTTTGGACGAAGGGTATCGTGTATCGACGATTTTCTGGAAAGATACCGACATCGCAGCGAAACGCGACGCCGCGTTACGTCTTGTACCATAGTTTTAATTTTATATAATACTAGCGTTTGCCCGAATTGTAATAGCAAAACTAAGTTTTTATCATCATTCACTCATTTCTTTTTTTAAAATTAGCCTATGTCCGTCTCCAAGGTCTCAACTATCTCTGCCAACCAAAATTCATAACGACGTAACAAATAAACAAACGGACAAATACACTTTCGCTTTTATAATATAAGTAAAGAAGTAAGTCCTCCTGTCGATGCTTGAAATAAATTGATTGTTTGATTCCATCATTAAACATGTCTTGTCCTCTAATGTCATCCACACCATGCCTTAGCGAAAGCAGGAAGCAATAATGACCAAAACAACCACTTTACTTCAATTTGTACAAAATACATATTCATTGTTTTTGTTGTACATATATTTAGACCAACTTCAAATTGCATCTCAACTTTACACGCGACCCAGATCCGACCCCATTTGACCCTGTTCTATAACTGAAAGATAAACAAATTGCAAAACTACTGCACCCAGGCAATCGTCGCCCCAGTCATTTTTCTAGCACTAATCATAACTTTTTCCCCTCCCTGCGGGCGTGGGTACTGCATTTAACTACACGTGCTGGGTCCATGTCAATGAACTGCGATGTTATTTTGTTTTACACGTGTTTTCAAGGCTTTGAATGCGTTGGTGGCGGGGTTTATTTAGACACTAGCTGGCTCCCGCGGCTTTGCACGCGTAATGATCGAAAAAAAAGTATCCTATGTGTTATTCCAGACCATAATCTACCTCTTTGCCAAATTTCAACAAGATCCGTTCAACCGTTTCGACGTGAAAGAGTAACAAACATCCATACATCCATCCTTACAAACATTCGCATTTATAATATTAGTAGGATATGAAGTCGTGAATAACTGCAATTTGGGTCGGTCTTGAGGTTTGCCCGCGCTTGCCTAGGTTGCTCCGTGGATGGGCTACCACCTATTACATACCGAGGTTCCCACGGGCCTTGGAGCTGTTGGTCCCGGTTGTCAGTTGTAGATCCATGACAGTCTTTAAAGATAGTCTGTACCTCGAAAGTTTGACCAGTCTTAACAAGTAGTATCGTTTTACCGAGTTATTTCCTGCATCGCAAACTTACTGGTATTCAGCTGAATACGGTAACACTGAAAACCGACCTCAACATAGTTGGTAAAGGGCTAGGCAGATGATTGAGATAAATCTGTTTTTGGGTACTTGACTCTTTGACCTGTCGTTATTTCTTTCAAACTATTCAATAGTTTCTGTAACAGTAATGGTAAACTAGCTGGCACCCGCGGCTTCGCGGATATAAAAAAAAGTATCCTATGTGTTATTCCAGATTATAATCTACTTCTGTGCCAAATTGCATAAAGATCCGTTCAGCCGTTTTGACGTGAAAGAGTAACAAACATCCATACATCCATTCATCCATCCTCACAAACATTCGCATTTATAATATTAGTAGGAAGTAGGATTTATGGATTTCGCTTAGCTGGAAAATCCAATACAAAAAAACCACACTAAAAAGGTCAAAGCACTCAATTTCTTCACCATTGACCGGCCTACATTTCTGCTTACCAAACATTAGTTATTAGCTCAACGTTTGGTAAAGTTTTCTTTATTTGGTCCCAAGGAGTTAGTAATAAAACTATATTGGACTGCGCAATAATTTATTGTCACAGTACTTAAGAACACAACGCAGTGTGGTTTATATTTTCAGTTGAACTTATTATTTTTCTTTTTATATTAGAAACTTTTTGCTTGGAGTTCTGACCTATATTTGAGGCTCGTAATTTAATAGGAACCTGGTTTTTACTTAGGCGACCCATTTGACCCTTATTTGTTGTGTAAATAACGTATTTGCTCGTTTTCGAAAAGTTTTTGCTGTTAGCAAGATGAATGTACAGAGGTTACGTGACTGCGGCTTCAACTTCGACGGCACGGTTGTCGCAGTGTCTGAGCGATCGACTGCCACGCTGCGTGTCGCGGGTTGTATCCCCAAACGGAACAAATATTTGTATGACCCACAGGCAGTTATTCCGGGTTTGACTGTTTGTGTATGTGAGTTTAAATGTTTGTAAACGCACCCACAATGCAGGAGGAATCCCTAGTGTAGAACAACGATTTAAAAAAAAACAAATATTTATAGGTATATATACACACATCAAAAGTTTCTAGGGATCAACATATATTTTTGCAATAACTTTTCTCCTGATTGATATTAATTAAAATTTTCTTTAAGGATTCATCAAATAAAGTGTTTTCGTTTGTCACAGTAACGATAAACCAAGTCACCTTTGCATTAATAAAGAAATTTGCCATTTTCCTAATAAAGGGATTTTTGACATTTGAACCACTAACATTAAAGTTCGAAAAAAAGACTGAAATAACAGTTTTCTTTAAAATTTTATTGGGTAACTTAAACAATTAATAATTCGTGTTTCTACCGCGAACACTAACAACACAAGAACATCGGTTTGGCATACTCAAAATGAGTTCATCCAAATCACGCTGTGGAATGGCCGCCCATGTTCGTTGCAACAACAAAAAAAGGTCTTCTTGCGACTGGATACCCTCCATATTCGGCAGAGCTCTTCTCTGTAGCATATCCCATGCATGCTCAATCGGGTTCAAGTCTGGCGACTGAGCAGGCCAGAGCAGGACATTGATGTTAGCTGCGGCGAGAGTCTGTCTTACAACTCTTGCGGTGTGCGGTCGTGCATTATCATGCATTAACTGAAATAAGGGACCGATTTGCACTTGTAGAGGAACGATGACGTCTGATACAATCGTCTCAGCATAAATTTGAGCGTTGAGGTTGCCTCTGATCCAAATCAACTCAGTTCTTCCGCCGATCCAAATACCCGCCCATACCATGATGGTTCCACCACTATAAGGATGGACTTCCTGGCAGGACTTTAATCGCTGTTGGCGTCCAGGGGTTCTCCAGTGTCGTATACGTCTTGTATCCGGTCTCATACCAAAACGAGACTCATCAGAAAAGCACACGAAACGCCATTGTTCTTCTGCCCAATTTCTGTGTTCAAGAACCCATTGATATCGAATCCTACGATTGTGCATTGCTATAGGTGGTACCCGTAGCGGTCTTCGGGAATGAAGGTTCACTTCATGCAAGCGGTTTCTGACTGTTTGGTCGCTAATTAAATTCCCTGAAGAGTGATGAAGCCTCACGGCTAACATCATGGCGGTTATTGTTGGAGCTCTTCGAGTTAAGATTTGAATGTATCGGTCTTGTCTCCGTGTGGTGCAGCGATACCGTCCTCCATGGCGCTCAGCCACGGTACCAGTGCTTCGGTAACGTGTCCAAAGTCGACTGATAACACTCTGACTTGTATTCAGAGCTAAAGCTACAGTACGTTGCCGGGAACCAGCTTCTATCATTCCCACGGCTCTGAGCATTTCTTCCCTGCTTAAATGACGTCGCCGCTCCATAATAACGTTGGTTTTAATCAGTAGTAGGGAAACAGTAGCACTAATATTGTCTTCAATGCGTTGTATGTTTTTATAGGGAAAATATTGACAGCTTATTTTCATCTTTTACTCGAATTTGATTGAGAGTTCCTGATTCAAATTATGAAATGCACCAAAAAGGATCCATATAAATTTATAAAATCATAAATTTATTACAAAGCCACATCTCAATCTCAAGAAATCCGCATAAAAATGCTTGATCCCTAGATACTTTTGATGTGTGTATATACCTAGATGGTCAGTTGCCTAAGAGAGCTGTGGGTGGTCCAGTGAGAATGATACCGACTTACAATAGGTAGGTCGTGAAGTCGAACCCAGCCAGGTGCATTACTTTGCGTTAGTAGTGAATTTCATTACCACTATTATGCTAGCTGTCGGCAAATAGGCGAAGTGTTTAAAAAACAAATGATAACGTCGATTCTGTTGTCATATACTAAACTAAAATTCACAAAAATTTCGTTTATTCCTGTCAAAAGATGTTTTTTTCTCTGAAATGAAAGTGACACAATTTAACCATATCATAGTTTGGCAGCAATAGTGATAGTTTAGTTCCCCATTTTAGTGAAAAAGGCAATCTCGGTATTCTGAAATTGACGTTTTTCACCAAAATTTGTGGTTTTCAACTTAATCGGACTATCTTTAATGGCGACTAAAATATGTGGAATAAAATTAGTTATGATTGGAAATGTCATTTTAATATTAGTCTAGTTCAATCTGGTGGTTCATCTAAATCGGTACCAATTTCAACATTTATAAAAACAAATGACGTCTAAATGACGCGCGATTAACCTCAATTTGAACTCTAAAGCACATTTGTTTTTATGGTCACTGTGATTGGGTGGACCCACGGATGCCCCTCAAGTTAAAGGGGAAAATATATAAGTCCGTGATTAGACCTGTTGTACTGTATGGGTCAGAATGCTGGGCTGTAAAAAAGGTGGATGAAAAACGATTGCATGTAGCGGAGATGAGAATGTTGAGATGGATGTGTGGAGTGACACGAATGGATAAAGTAAGGAATGAATATATTCGAGGAAGTTTGAAAGTTGCGCCTGTTACAGAAAAATTGAAAGGGAGTCGTTTGTCTTGGTATGGACATGTAATGAGGAGGGATGAAGGACATGTGACTAAAAGAGTGATGAATCTGAATGTTGATGGACAGAGAGCGAGAGGAAGGCCAAAGAAAAGATGGATGGATTGTGTAAGGAATGATATGAAGGAGAAAGGAGTAAATGATGCCGTGACGTCTGATAGGGGAGAATGGAAGAAGAAAACGTGTTGCGCCGACCCCAAATAGAATGGGACAAGGGCAGGAAAATGATGATGGTCACTGTGATTGGGTAATTTGCACTGGAAATTGCAGACCTATTGATATTATCAGAAAAGTAGAACTTAAAGATCCTTGACCTTTTGAACGCGACGATCAACGCACGCGTGAAACTCCCGAAAACTGATTTTGCGTACATTTTTGTCACATATTTGTGTCATTGGCATCCAAGACATGCGCTTGCTTGACACATATGTGACAACGGCGGTCAAAAGGTTAAAGGGAAGCTGTAAGAACAAAAAAGACATACCACCGATGGAGCTACGACAAAAAATTCTAGGGTTGTTCACCCGCGTAATATACGACATAAGTGGACTCAATAACCCGTAAAACCTAGAGGTGCTGGTAATACTTGACCTTCGAGGTGGTTTAGCAAGGCTATCATCTAGCATAACCTTTTCCCAGCTACGTCAGTTTTGTGTCTAACCGCACGCTGTTGAATACCAGCACATTAAATGTAGCGACTGCCTATCTGATCTCCAAAACCTGGTCTGACGAACTGAGATTCAAAAGAAGAAGTCAACCTTAAATGCTGAGATACTGTAGCCCCGAAACATAAAAGGCAACAGAAGAAACATGGTGGGTTTTAGTTAGTATAAGTCTGACACTCCCCCCGCTCCTCGAAGTTATTTGATGATTAACCGCACGACACTTCAAACTGAACTTTGAAGTGAACTGCATCGTGAGAAACACCACCAGATTGTTTCCCAAACGAACAAAAATAGGTAAACCTACATCTGCCAATCAATTCTAGACCTTATTCCAACAAAGTCCACTTACAGAGAAGCCACAACCATTTAATTCCCATAAAAAAGCCATAAACTGAATCGTTACACGTGGAGGATATTCACGCGGAGATCTTAACGAGAGTCGGTTCGCCCTCTTTACTAGATACCTAACTATATTGACATGGTATACGAAAAAAATGCTTTGTACGTATGTCTCGATAATTTGAGGTTATTTGTAAGAAAGTGGGTTACAAAAAATATAAAAATTCCGTCGATAGTTGGTCGATAACCCGTCATACTGAATGGGTGAGAATGCTGAGCTGTAAATATCGATGAAAAACAATTGCATATATCGGATATGAGAATGTTGAGATGGATGTGTGGAGTGACAAGAATAGATAAAGTAAGGAATGAGTGTATTAGAGGAAGTTTAAAAATTGCTTCTGTTACAGAAAACATTTAAAGGGAGTCGTGAGTCTTGGTATGGACGTGTAATGAAGAGGGATGAAACGCCAGTGACTAAAAGAATGATAGATAGAGTTGGTGGATGCAGAGGTTGACGAAGGCCAAATAAAAGAAAGGACGGATTGTGTAAAGAATGATATAAAGGAGAAA
Source organism: Ochropleura plecta (assembly GCA_905475445.1). Lineage (NCBI taxonomy): Eukaryota > Metazoa > Arthropoda > Insecta > Lepidoptera > Noctuidae > Ochropleura > Ochropleura plecta. Next base: position 11,240,104 of record FR997744.1, on the reverse strand, counting down.
ATAGTATGTGATGCCGTAACGTCTGACAGGGGAGAATGGAAGAAGAAAACGTGTTGCGCCGACCTCAAATAGAATGAGACAAGGGCAGTAAAATGATGATGATTATGACTGTATACAAGATTGAAGGACACCGATATGACCACGTTCTACGTCGTTCTGAATCCCAGCACATTATTAATTTTTTCTATAATTAAAAAATAACAGGTTAAGTGTGAGACGGACTTGCGCACCGCATTACAAACTTGTGATATAAACGGCCATATCTTTTGAGTGCGTAGACTCAGTGGGTTGATTAAATGGTTACAATTTGAATTCGATACCTCCACGCGTTCCCAAGATAAAGAGTCTTGACAGACAGACAGCCGGCTACACTTTTTTTTAGTTACCGATTTAAATTTTCTATTAAGCGGGTACAAAACGACTACAGATCATACACGGTATCCGTTTTCGCGACAGTGTCGTTACCACCCTGTTTGTATAAAGCGCCAGAAACGTATGGTCACATTTTAGGATCCTATTCAGACCTTCAAACTAAACCACTTTCTCATTGGCAATTTCCCCTAAATAACGAATAATAAATATGACGGTCTACCCTTTTTTTGCGGATGGGAAATCATTAAACAACTTCCCCCGCTCTGGGCGGATTGTCAGACTTGTATTGAATAAAACCCACCCATGTTCCTTCTATTGCTTTTTATGCTCCGGGGCCGCGGTATCTCTTTCGAACAACCCGCAACCCTGAACGGTCTATCCTGTATTTATCTTTTTCAATGAAGGCAGATGATACCCATGAAAATGTTGGGAGAGAAAAAATATATACTTATACTGATAGTCTGTGTCATCCCACAGCTGGGCAAACGCCCCTCCAAAAGACTTCAGACGAAGACATACTCCGCCAATCCCAAATAAATTAGAATAGGAGAATGATGATGCTAAAATTTTGTAAATCCACACCCATCATAACAATTGAGTTTCGCTAACTTGTTTAATTTAACCTTGTAGTTCAGTGACACAGACGCCAATTTGAAATTTAGTCACCCTTTTTATTACCTCTTTTAGTCCTCAATCATGATTCATTGGTTCATGCGGAGGAATGAGAATAATGTTGTCAGAAAAGTTTTGGGTATGAAAATGCATGGATTTAGAAATATTAATATAGTGTCCCAAGACCCAAGAAATAGTAAAAGTAATAGAGGCAAGCAGTTCCGAAGATGGGAAGATGAAACTAAAATGACAGCAGGGAAAACATGGACAAGGACAGCGCTAAATAGAACGGAGTGGAAAGAAATGGAGGATGCCTTTGTCAAAATAGGGCAAACAGACCAAATTGTCGGTGTCACTGACTCGCAAACGTCATTAGGTTAAGATAATAATTGTAAAAATGTATTATGTCTGAAATAAAAGGCTTATATTATTATTATGAATGGGTTTAGGAGTAGAGGGAGACCAATAAAAGGTTGAATAGATTGTGTGGATGATGATATGGCAAGAAGGACCTCCCTTCTTGCCATATCATCATCCACACAATCTCTCTCAGTCCGAAGAAATTACGAATAATAGTGGAGTCTAGAAGAAGAAAAAATGTTGCGCTGACTTCAAATAACTTGGGATAAGGGCAGGAGAATGATGATTAGTAGGTTTATGGTTTTAAGATCATGAACCAGCATAGCATCTTCAAAGAGAAACAAATAAACTACGACAATACACATACCTACAACTAGTAGTCTATGGTTACCAGAGTTGTCGTTTTCACATTGACTACAATGTGTTTCTTGAAGGTGCCAAAAGCTGCAACATCTATTATAAAGACATGTATATCTATTAGATCATATTTCAGCCTAAGTTGTTTCGTTACTAATTAGTAATTTGTCACAAAACTATACATACATCTACACACCATTTTAGCTAATAAATTTGTAGATTATTAACTTAATGTGCGGCAACATTACAATTCTTATGTTTCTTATAACAGTCAATCCGAGAATACATGACAAATTTTTAATTATACCAACGCACATCAAGATTGAAGAGTCAAAATGTATTGCATTTAAGTACTTGATTGGTTTCGGTATCGGCTCAGATGCCATCTCCGATTATGCTTCGAAAACCGAACGCTCGTATGTCTCGGTTTGCACTTATAGAGCGTCAATAAAAGTTGCACGTGAAAAAGGCGCGTACAAGAAAGAGAAGATACGCTAATTTATAACCCTCTACGCTACTGAAAAGCTTAATAATTGTGCTGATTCAGTTGAAATTCGTTGTAACAATATAAACAGCTTTAAAATCGATTGCCATTTTCCTAGCCCTCCATCTCACAGTTTCTATCCTAGAAACGCCGACTGAAAGATGTATTTTATCGCCATCTATCTGATGTCACATTCCAGCCTCGTGCATAAACATTTATGAACTATTCTGAGATTAAAGACATTTCATGGTCTAAAGATATCGGAAACTGTCGCATTACCGTGGTTCGTGGACTGTCCGCTGACGCCATTCATGACTAATGCCTTCAGACTTGCGAGCAGATGCAGTTGATGGATATGTTTAACGTCAATCATAGTGAACTTCGAGGTAAGAAAATTTGGCGTAAACACGGCAATTTTCAGCCATAGGTTTGATGAGCATACCTAATAAAGAAATGTGCATCTCCTGCCTGCTACATCGGTCTCGCAGTCGTAAGCGCGATTACCGAGCACGGAGTTATGGTTTCTATTCCTGGGTCAAGCAAAAAGTGGTATTGGGTGCTTCCATTAGAAAATTCTCAGTAACAGCCTGGAGTTTTGAAGTTGGCAGTAAGATACCGTGCCTCGGGAAGCACGTTAAACATTATGCTGTTGTGTCGGATTATCGTCCCATCGGACTATGAGAGTGAGGGAACAGAGAGTGCAACTGTGCCTGCGCACACACTTGTGCACTATAATATCTCCCGCGCCGATGACTAATCTACGCTGGGATTGGCTGCCGTGACCGAAAACGGTCAGGAGGACACATATACATGGAAGATGTACATGTGTGCATCAAATTAATTGGCTTTTTACATTGGTATTACATTTATATGACAGGAATGACTTAATGACTGAGCCAAAATTGTATCCACACGAGTGTTCTCCTCAACGGTGAACGCATATAGCCATATTCGGCTGAAATAGCTCGAATGAAAACCAGAATGCTAGTTTTCAGCTGCATCCAGTTAAACTAGTGAGTGATAAGGCTAGTCTTGTTACAGTCTCTTAGATTTTAATATATTATTTTCTATATTTTTTTTCTGTTATTTCACCTCGGTACTGTATTTTGTCTCTGCATCACCCTACGGTCGACTGGTAGAAAATGCCTTAGACATTAAGCCCGTCTTTGTGCAGTTTTTACTTGTGCATAAAGTTTTAATAAATAAATAAAATTATGCAAATTTTATATTTAAGGAAGAAAAGTTTCTTTATTCTTGCTAATAGTAACCAAAACCTAATGATCAACTAGTTTCAGTACCTACCTACGAGTTATTAAATGCCAAAACATACACAGTAATGAATAGCGGGCGATACACGAGAACACAATAATTCAGTCTACGACGCATTTATTTGGCAAGCTAAGGAGATAGGCCAATATATCTTCGTCTTCCTACAATATCCAATATACTACCCACGTGTTGCTTTCTAAAACTGGGTCAAGTATTTTATTTTTTATTATTATTTAATCATGTATGTACACAGGAGAAAGTATAAAGAAACATCATAACAAAACATAAAAGTACAAAGGCACAGCTTATTTCAAAAGACATTTATATCAGCAGACCTGCGAGCGGAAATATAAAGAAAATAAACGAAAACAGTAGTGTTATGTGTGAGAACAGGAAGAGAATTGTATTTTAAATATGAATGTTTTAAAATAAATACTTTAATATAAATACCCATTTAAGTATAATAATATGTACCTGTAGTAATACATAACATTAAAATACTTAATGTAATGTTTTTTTTAGTTTTGGCTTTGAGGTGTTTAGGAAGTGAAATGACAAATATTTGTTCACAAAAGAGCAGAGCAAAATGTATCCGTTTCATATATGATTTTGGTTTTTGTTTTCAAGTGGCCAATCTTTCTTTTTTCTTATATGTGTGACGGTTTTAGTAACGTCCATCTTTTCTTGTGTGACATCTTGGGAGGGGGCTTCATTAGATAAAACAGGCACTATTAAGTGGAACATCAGCTTATTTATACGACAGTGTGGAGTCCATCCTTTCCATCTGAACTAGTTAATAGTTATTAACGTACATGAGAACCAAATTTTGCACCGAATAAACTAAAAGCTGCAGAGGGGTCTGCCAGGGTCACTGCTTGCTGGGGTTGTGGGTTGTTCGAAAGGAATACCGATACCGTGGCCCCGGAACATAAAGGTCAAAGAAGGAACATGGGTAGATGTTAGTCACTAAAAGTCTTACACTCCCCCCCAGAGCAGGGGAAGTTATTCGACGGTTTCGTTTGTTTTACGAAAAAATAATAATTAAAAGCTAGGGTATTGTTGACTTGATCTTAAATTAATCCAATTATTGCACATAAGACAATGTCTAAACTTGTGGGCGATGTTAGATCTAGAACAAAGATCATAACTTCAGACACGTGCGAACTTCGTTGATTAGATAGATATCACTAACTAACTTAGTCATCCAGGCCAATAGCGAGAGTTGATTGTATTGAAACTTGTTCCTAGTATTTCAATTCTAGCATATAGATAGGAAGAAAATTAAATCCATTTATTTGGAACATACCACAAGTGCACACAGTCATCATCAGCTTAGCTTGTTCCCAACTGTGTTGGGGTCGGCTTCCAGTCTTACCAGATGCAGCTGAATACCAGTATTTTACATGGAGCGACTGCCTATCTTGCCTCCACAATCCAGTTAAAACTGGATAATACGATACCCCTAGGTAAGACTGGTTGTCAGACTTTAGGACACTAACTACCTGTAACGTCTATCAAAGACCTACAAATAACAGCCAACAGTTTTACGTGCTTTTCGAGGCACGGAGGAAACTTGGTATGTAGCGGGTGGTCACCCATCCACACACAAACCTAGGCAAGTGCGGCTTACCCCAATAATCGACCCGAACGGCTGCTATTATTTAGCCACGAGCTCCCCACAAGTGCACACAGTATCCTTACTAATATTATAAAAGCGAAAGTGAGTTTGTTTATTTGTTGGTTTGTCTGTTACCTCTTCACGCTTTAATGGCTAAACCGATTTTGATGAATTTTGGTACAGAGATAATTGGGAACTAGGAGACGGACATAGGCCTTTTTTTTAAAAACCTGGGATGTGAGGGAGAAAGAGGGAAGAAAAGGGAAAACTTAGCGTTGCTATTACAAATCAATAAGGCGCAAGGGGAACGGTGTTACCCCGAATTTAAGGCGAGCGAAGCCGCGGGCAAAAGCTAGTAAAACAATAAAAGATAAATTACAATTTAGCATGTAACGTTTTATTATAATTATTATTATCTTGGTTTATTTTTAACCGACTTAAAAAAGGGAGGAGGTTCTCAATTCTTCGGAATTTTTTTTTACGTTTGTTCACCGATTACTCAAAGATGCCTGGACCGATTTGCAAAATTTCTTTTTGTTTGATAGGGTTTACTTCCTAGGTACTTCCATATCAATTGTATTTATATAACTCTTCAGCCAGCAGTTAGTCAGTCAGTTATAGGCTGGTATTATTATTATACAATAATTCTATTATTTTCCTTTGCTTTCTGGCTTCACCAACTTTTCATTCGTATAATAAAACGACTTTTGGTACATTGAAATTTGGTACAAAAAACATTTTAGGTTAAATAAACGGGTCAAATTTACCCAACCCCCCACGTCTGCGTAACAATTTTCCACCTCAATAACTGGCTAAACAATAAAATATCTTGGCAGTGGGACACCATACAACTACAATATTTTAAAAAACATTTTCTCCCCAAAATGTTAAGGCCAACGCCCACTCAATCTTTTGCTTACCAATTCTTAACACGAAATGACTGTTGTCTGGCCCCCACTTAATAAAGAAAGAATAATTACGTAAAATTATTTAGGTCAGTAGCCAAACCCTTTATCTACAAAGCCATTAAACTAAAAACAATATCTGTTTGTAGAACAAATAATGTTTCCAGTCAATGGCCAACGGGTTGTGGAAACAAAAGGGTATGGAACTAATTTGTCACGTTATGTTTGTCAATATAGAACAGGACTTTGTAACATTGAGTGAAAATGTTACAACATTGCGAAGACCAGAAATAAAGTTTCAGAAGGATCAGTCTTATTAATCCTAAGGGCATAGACAAAGAGACATTTGTTTCAATGACAATACCGTTTTCAAATCATTACAAAAAATTACCTCTTTTGAAATCGTATTTTGTTTTCAATTTCCAGTGTGTGTTTTATTTATTTTTTGTTAAATCACGAAATGTAAGACTTTTTCCTAAATATAAGTTGCCTAAGTTATTCCTTATAACAACACTGCCGTGCTTGTCATATATACAGTAAGTGACATGGAGACAGTTTCGAGAAAAAGGCGGTAAAAGATTTTTTTTTTAATTTTGACATTTCTCCCGAAGTATAAAGTATTCCTAAGTTTTCTAAAATGTATCAAATAAACATGTGTTTGTTTTTTTATTTTACTCTTTGAACATAATCATCGAAATGATACACTTTATTTTTACCTAATATTTTCTGACTTATTCTTCAACTCGCGACTGAGAAACTCGCGAATGCGCGCGAGTTGGCACCTTCCGATTTTACCTATTTTTGTTGTCGATAACTCGCGATCGAGTGAAAACTGCTACAGTCATTTAAAAGAGTGTTTTAATAAAATTTATATAGGAACCTACTTTGTATGTATAAAGCGCTGTACAATTTGAGTTTAAAACAAAAGAAAATGTAGTTTTTGAGATTGAAATACATATAGTAAAAAACACATAGCAAACATTTAACAATGCTTATGTTTTTAATGATTATCAACAATATTACAAATTAACATATTAATTACCAAGTGTATAAAATGTTCAAAACAAAACAAATACAATAACAAAATAAAATGAACAATATCAAAATGCGTACTCGTGTGTAAAATAATAATCAACAAGTATACCATTTGGCTTATTATTACTTACTCCTCCTAAGACTATGATTGATATCAGTAATGTCTTAGGAACTATAAAATCACAATTCAGAGGAATTTCCGCTGCCGCGGGACGTCGCCGCTCAGTGGACAAACCTCCAGTGCGATCTTATGGTGACTTGGAAGAAGTGATTGTCGCAACCCAAAGAAACACGCACTTTGTGGAGTGGCTGAAATGGCGTCTTGGCGGCTTCACCTACCGCCTGACGCAGGTCCTCACCGGACACGGAACTTTCGGAAGGTTCCGGCACATAATCGGGCGGGAAAGCGCCCAGGTATCACCACTGTGCCGATCGCCTGGACGACACGGTGGAGCACAGTGTGGTGGTCTGCCTCGTTTAGGCGGAACACCGCTGCGCTGTGTACTCGTAGAGGCGATCGTCGGCGGCGATCTCTTGCGTCCGGATCTGATTCAGTCCATGGTCCGGAGCGAGAGGAAATGAGAACCGGTAATCTATTTCTGCGAAGCAGTTATGCTAGCGAAGGAGGTGGTTCGACGTTAGAGGGAGAGTACCTCAAACCAATCCAGCCGCCACGGTAGACGCTCCGGGCGTCGGGCGCCGCGAGACGACTCCCGGTCACCATAGATGGATCTGTGGACGGTAATCAATGGGTACCTCACCGTCGACGTCGTGTTCGTGATCTACGCGCGCCTCTAAGAAATGCCAGGCTACCGCCTGACGGGATTGCGGTTTGTCGAAAGAGATACCGCGGCCCCTTTACACTTTAAACATTGGTGGGATTTTTTATATGTTTTTTTATGTATACATATTATATCTCAAAACAATACCGCCTCTAAGACGGCCCACTGACCCTCAATTCGTATACTGCTTTGTACATCTAAAGTAGGTTCTTAATATTAAACTTGAAACACTTTTGTATATGACTCGCGGCTGAGTAAAAATCTGATGTATTTACATACATCAGATTTTCACTCAGCCGCGAGATGACGCCAACAAAAATAGGTAAAATCGGAAGGTGCCAACTCGCGCGCAGTCGCGAGTTGACGAATAACTCCGTTTTCTCAACCTGATGATGAAAATGGTCGGGTGACATGAAGGTATGTCCTGGCTCGAAATATCGTACCTCGATTATATTCGCAGATATTACCCCTCCCCGCAAATATTCTAAGGCATTTAAGGTAAATGCCTTAGAATATTTACAGTAAGTAACGTGTTTACCTTATTTGTTCCAGGTAAATGTAAGCATGTGATGAAATATTCCTAAACATAACTACAGTAGTGAATCTTACTGTTATTACGTCCACACATTTGAATATTTTTTTTAATTCACTGACTTATCATATACACAGTAAGTTGTACTTACTGTACTTATGCTAAGATAATAGAATAATATGTTGAGCATGTCTTAAGCATTAATACAGCATATACTCTTACTGTAGGCATGTTAAGGTTTAGTATACTAATGTTTCATTCCCAACACTTAATATAATAATAGCAAGTGGTACTTACTGTAGCAATACCTAGGTAATGGTTTTAATTTTACGAAAAAATTAACCGTATGTGCCCATACTGCAATCATAATAAGGATTCCTTGGCGCCAAACGTGTCTTACTGTAATTATGCTTAAGCTTATTTGATTTTCTATACCACATTTCCAAATTTTAAATATACATAAATGTAGGTCTCAATCTCTACATTCCAAATATATACTTAACTCAATATCAACCAAAATGTGACTTACTGTAATTATCATAAGCGCGGCAGAACAGCTGACTGTCGTGCTGGTCCCGTTCTGTCGAAATTGGACCAACCTTTTCGAAGATTATTACAGACAAACTACTTGATTTTTTTTTTGTTAAGTTGTACTTAAGTATGGAATATACTGGCTTAAGTTCGTCGCGTGTCCGTGAAAATAATTCTTTTCTTATAAAACTAATGCTTAGCTAGTGGTTCACTGCCTGATTGTTGGTCTTCGATCAACACCTCCCTGACCTGGTAGAACTCTAATAAGTGCAGTGTACAGCAAGTTCACGAGTTCCTGACCGACCGGCCCCCTACAAGGTCTTTGGTGAAATCTCCTGTCAACTCCTGCAATATATCCAGGTTAGTGTTTTTGTTCTTTCTACCTGCCTCACAGGGTTTCGTCAGGCATCAGGTAAATGCAGTGGCTTCTCCAGCGAGGCCCATCCAACCTCTTATTTTAAAAGTCGGTTGAGTAGTGGACCTTCTTCATATTTCTACTTATTGCCGTATTTGTCTAGGATTTATAGTGAACCAGCTTGTGTTAATTAAAGTTGCTTCATTGGGTCACCACGTCTGAACCACTGACCTGTCTAGAGTGGTCGATAGCTGTTCAATCACCCTTGGTCAAATACAGCAACTTGTGTAAGGGGTGCGAAGTTCAGCTCTTGTTCTCGCATGCGGGTTACGAAATGGATTTTTAGATTGTTAAAAGTTAAGAATGTGGAGACAATAGAAGTCAATTTATTTTTCTGCAGTGTGCCCTTAAAGAACCACATACAATCATCATCTCCCTAGTCTTTTCCCAATTTTTTATCGAATGCAGCTGCATACCAGTTCCATTTGCAAGCGAATGCCTGTCTGACTTCTCTTATCCAGTTATTACTGGGTTCAATGATACCAAGTGCCAGAAAAGTGAAGGCTCGGTTGGCGCAGTGGCTGAACGATTGACTACTACGCTGCGTGTCGCGGGTTCGATTCCCGCACGGAACAAATATTTGTATGGCCTACAAATACTTGTTTCGGGTCTGGCTGTTTGTGTGTGTGAGTTAAATTGTTTGTAAACGCACTCACGATACAGAAATTCCTAGTGTGGGGCATCGTATTTTTTAAATAAATAAATAGTAAAAAGTAGTCATTTATTTTCCTGCCCCTGTCCCACTCTATTTGGGGTCGGCGCAACACGTTTTCTTCTTCCATTCTCCCCTATCAGACATCACGGCATCATTTACTCCTTTCAAGTAGTGAAAAGTAGATACCAAGTGCAAAGGCCAGTCGCTTGAGAATGTGTGGACCAGTCTTAGTACCTAAGAGTTAGAGTAGTTGTCTGACTTGAGCCACTAACTAACTGTAACGGCTGTCAAAGAACTGCATTTGACAGCTGGCCCCGACGTCGTAACATCCTTTAAGACACACAAACGAAACTCGGCATGTATTTATTTATTAAATACTAGCTTCGCCCCGCGGTTTCACTCGCGTGGTCATAGAATATACAATATATCTTCACGAATTGTAGCCTATGTGTTATTTTGATGAATAACCTATATTATTGTAAAGTTTCATTAAAATCTATTCAGTAGTTTTTGCGTTAAACAGTAACAGACATCCATAAATCCATACAAACTTTTGTGTTTATAATATTAAATTATTAATAATAGCAAGCTTTATGCTCAAGTAAAATTGTACAAAGGCGACCTTATGTCTTAGGCATTTTAACTTACATTTAAATTTTAATGCAAAAATTTTAAGCTTACTTAAGTATAAGGTATTGTATAAATTGTAGCTCTTATAATGGGAGAAAGTCCTAAAATAAATGATTTAATTAATTGGGCATTTTCTACCAATCTACCTATGTAAACATACATAATATAATGGGTTAACCCATCCACGGATAAACCTGGGCAAATGCAGCTTGACCTGAGTTGATTCAAGCGGTTGTGATACTTGTGAGTGAACTGCGATCATATTTTATTAATACTGATTTTTACACCTTAATAAAACTTCAAGCTAACTGATCTTAATTTCAAGTTAAATAAAGTTCTTTTTAAAACTAATTTTTAGCTCTATGGAATTTTTTTATGCCTGAAAACGTCGAAGGCGTGAATAGACATTGCACAATTTCCTATTCAGCGTTTCATTAACGTAACTCCCGCCATGACGCATACTTAAATTAGTTAAGTCAATCGATGCCCTTAAACGTTCCCACACACTCATAAAACTAAGAGGCTTTTATTACCCAAGAGTCGTCTACGATAAAACGTATATCTGCGGTAAAACATTAACTCTAACGCCCTATGCACGACATCAGGTGATGCCACTGGCGACCAAACAGTACTCAAGCGAAGTTACTTAACATAAGTGACTAAACATAAACGTTAGCGACAGTGCCGTGTCGCAGCAACTCGTCGCGTGCTCTAAGCAATCAGCAAAGCAGAGGGGCCTGCCATGGCCACTGCCTGTCGGGGTTGCGAGTTTTTTAAAAGAGATACCGCGGCCCCGGAACATAAAGGGCAAAAGAAGGAACTTGGGTGGGTCAATACAAGTCTACGCTCCGCCCAGAGCAGGGGTAGTTATTTGATGATAATAATCCCATCCGCAAAGAAAAAAAATCATTGGTTTTATTTATTTAACTGCCGCCGTCTTAGCGGTCCCAAATCGCAACAAGTGCGTAACTGTGGCCAAGCTGTTAGGGGCCGCTCCACAGCAGCCCACAGCTAAGGTTCACAACACACACGTGTAGCTTCGCTTTTTGTGAAATTGTAGGCGTTATCATCCACCCACAATCACACCTCGTATAGCTAAACAGCGGGTATGAGAAAGGGATGACCATGTTTAAGGTTGTAATTCACCTGCCGGGGTTGCGGGTTAGTCGAAAGAGATACCGCGGTTCCAGAAGACAATGGGCAAAAGAAGGAACATAGCCGGGTTTTAGTCAGTATAAGTCTTTTTTACAGATGGGAAATCATCAAATAAGTTATTATATTAAGTTGCAACCACGCCGAGAAATGCTAGGAGATGTGTGATACGATTATGATTAATTTTCAATTTAAGTATAGCTTTGACCCGGGGTTGCGGGTTGTTCAAAAGTGATACCGCGGCCCCGGAACGTAAAGGGCAATAGAAGAAACATGGGTGGGGTTTAGTCAGTACAAGTCTGACACTCCCCCCCCCCCCGCTCCGAAGATATTTGAAGATTTCCCACCCCAAAAAAAAAAGTATAGCTTTGACAGTCGTTACAGTGTCTAACAAGAAGTCTTACCAATAGGTAGCGTCTCAAATTTAGTTTTTGGAGGTCAGGTATGCAGTTGGTCCGTGTAAAATACTGGTATCCAGATATTCAGCTGCGTTTGGTTAGACTACAAACCGACCGCAACGAAGGTATTACATGGGACTTAAAACTTAACTGGCGAAAAGGTAAAACCCCCTTTTTTGCGCGAATGGGAAATCATCAAATAATTTTCCCCGCTCTAGGAGGAGCGGGGGAAATGACAGACTTTTACTGACTATAACTCGCCCATGTTCCTTCATGTTCTGCGGCCGCGGTATCCTTCTATAATAACTCGCAACCCCAGCAGATGGTAGCCCTGGCAGGCCTCTATGCTCTGCCTAACCCTTCGGGGATAACAGGCGTCATGTTATCTTTCTTCCTAATAATATTATAAATGCGGATATTTGTGAGGATGGATGGATGTATAGATGTTTCAGATGTTTGTTACTCTTTCACGTCAAAACGGATCTTGATGAAATTTGGCACAGATGTAGATTATAGTCTGGAATAACACATAGGATACTTTTATTTCGATATCACGCGGGCGAAGCCGCGGGCGCCAGCTATCTTACTAATCGTAAGTTACTCTTTCACGTCAAAACGGCTGAACGGATCTTGATGAAATTTGGCACAGAGGTAGATTATGGTCTGGAATAACACATAGGATACTTTTTTTTTCGATATCACGCGGGCGAAGCCGCGGGCGCCAGCTAGTGTTGTATAAATACTTTGTGTTTCCTTGCAATTTTCTCCACAAATCTGTTACCCAACCGGCGTAGGCGACTATCCTGTCACTCATGCACCATCGCACTGCAGACTAAATAAAACGTTATGTGAATTGTTTTCATTGAATATTAATTTATTAACTCAATGTTATTGTTGGCTGTATTTTTATTGGAAGAGATGTCTGTCGGTTTATTATCGGCCCCTCTGCTTTGCTGACATCTCTTTGAGGCGCGCGTGGAACACTAACGCGCCGTCGACACTTCCTGTCGTCAATAGACGGGCGCGAGGTACTCACCGTCCACAGGCCCGCATCTACGGTGGCCGGGGTCGTCTCGCGGTGCCCGACGCCCGGGGCGTCTTCTGCGGCGGCTGGGTTGGTTTGAGGTTCTCTACCTCAAACGCCCGGCGACGTTCTTCGCTAGCATGACTGCTTCGCAGAAGGAGGTGACCGCTTCCCATTCCCTCTGAGATCGCCGCCGCCGATCGCCTTCACGAGAGCACAGCGGTGCTCCGCCCAAGCTGGGCAGACCGCCACTGTGTGCTCCACCGTGTCCTCAGGGCGATCGTCACAATGGTGACACCCGGGCGTTTCTTCCCGCCCGATTATGTGCAGGAACCTCCCAAAACTTCCGTGTCCAGTGAGGACCTGCGTCAGGCGGCAGGTGAGAACGCCATTGGCGTTACGCCATGGCGCCTCTTCAACCACTCCTCAAAGATAGGACTTACCGCTACTATTGTGGCGTGCCCTATAAATTAATACTTTACTATTCTATTTTACAGTGTTAAACATATACAGTTTAACTACTATTGTTAATTATGTAAGTAATTAAAAACGCATATTTATCTATTATTTAGTCTTCTGTGGTCGGCTAATTTTGTTTGGTTTTTCTTTACTTTTACGTTAAAGCTAGATAGGTATTATGTGACTGACAAGATGACGGTATTACCCGTCATCTTGGCAGACACATAACATCTAGAAATAGAAAAGACATGTATGGATGAAAAAGATATGCTGCGCCGACCCTAAGCAAATTAGGTTATGGGCAGAAGAATCATTATTTGAGTCCTATGCAATAGACCTGAGCTTAAAACCATCAACCGAGATCTGTTCTGTGAATATCCTTTTTACAAAACAATAAACAGACATAAACTAACATTTCACCTATTTAAAATGAGAAGCATCCCAGGGTTATTGACATCAAATAACACAATGCCCCAAATTCTCCAGATGACTTTAACAAATTACACGAGCCAAAATTAGAAAAGTAAAATGGGCTAGGTCTGTTTATTTTCCTGCATTTCCATTTAAGATTTTTGATTGATATGATTCATTATCTCTTTAGTCGTAAACAGGGCATACTGAAAAGCCGATGATGAGTAAATATTTTTGATCAGTTATTAATGTGAGATCTTTTTCTTATTTGTGTGCCAATTTTTTCGTTCCTTGCGGTCACCGGTCAGTGGGGCGGAATGTCCAGGGTATTGAACTTAAGACTGGAGCAAGATGACCTTGTGTGTCAATGCCACATCTCTTTTATTCTTCTTTTAACAAATCATAATGCGTAAAGTTGATATCGAAGTCTTATTCAGTAGTTACTTTGCCATAACAGGATCAGATATGTAGTACCATATTTTAAAGTACTGTCTATCATGTATACCTTTAAATCGTGTCAAAAGCCCCCTCACAGGCGTCATGGGGCGCGAGACGAGTCCTGCCCATCGTCGACGCGAGTCCATAGACCACCGTATAGACTCATCTACCCATTGCTCACCAGCATTGGGTAGCTCAGCGTCCGTCCGTCTAGAGACGACAGGCCATGTTGACGGCGTATTCGTATTCCACACGCGCCCAAAGAGAAATCAGCAAAGCAGAGGGGCAGGCCTGGGCCACTGCCTGCCCGGGTTGCGGGTTGTTCAAAAGAGATACCGCGGGTTTGCATGCAACGGTGATATTCTTAAAAAAAGTACGATAACAATTTAAAACATTGAACTTTTATTTTTATCATTTAAAACGGGATATTTACCGTGTTTTCTATTTATTTCGCCATGATCACAAATTAATGGCGTAATATTCCGTTTTAAATGTTATAAATAATGTTAGTGACCATGTCAGTTTAAAAAATAATATTAAGCTTCTTTTTTACATCTAGTCACAAGTACCTGAGTTAAAACCCAAGTACCAACCCTGGTACTTGACCTCTGGTGTTTTGGGTGGGTTTCAATTAATAATCGCAATGGCGATAAGACCATGTGATCCTCGACTTTGTAAATTGACTTTATGTCTTCTACACCCGTTATTTCAGCAATGACATCAGCCATATCAAAACAAATTACATTTTTTTAGTAAAACTGGTGTCCTTAAACTCATTACTGGAGTCAATTTGTCTGTTCGGTGTTAATTGACATTCATTAACCTCTTAAAGTTGGTACATTGGAATTTGTAACAAATTAGAGCGCGGTTTCTTTGGCTTCGTAACTTTCTTAATATTTAAGAAGAGTTGGCGCTTCTTTGTCAACTTGATATGATATGACCACAGCGATCTATTTAATATTCATTGATTTTTCCGTATGATGTTTTGTCTCCTTTCTTGAAGCACTCCCTGGCGAGTAAACACTGCAACAGCTATTTAAGAAATAATAAATATTTTATAGAAAATCGCATCCAAATCAGTCAAGCAGTTTTGGAGACAAATGGGAACATTTGCGCACAAACAGACAACACGGAAGAAACTCGTTATGTAACGGGTGGTCGCCCATCCACAGACGAATCTAAGAAAGTGCGGCTTAACCGTCTTTAGGTTCGCGGCTGCTTTTATTTTGGCACAAGTTCCTCGCGTAAACTTATTAATTTCTGGCGGCTCTAAACTATCAAGTAATTTTCTATCAATATTTACCAAACCCACAGACTTATTTTCATATCAAACACTTTTCCCTTCATGAAACTAGACATTCAGACAGAGGCTACTAATACTAGCTGGCTCCTGCGGCTCCGCCCGAGTGATATCGAAAAAAAAATGTATCCTATGTCCAGACCTTATTATTTATTATTATTCCAGACCATAATCTACCTCTATGCCAAATTTCATTAAGATCCATTCAGCCGTTTTAACATGAAAGAGTAACATAATATTAGTACCTATGATAGCTGGCGCCCGCGGCTTCGCCCGCGTGGTATCTAAAAAAAAGTATCCTATGTGTTATTTTAGACTATAACCTACCTCTGTGCCAAATTTCATCAAGATCCGTTCAGCCGTTTTGACGTGAAAGAGTAACAAACATCCATACATCCTCACAAACATTCGCATTTATAATATAGTAGTAGGATAGGATAGTCACATGTGTTCACACGAGGGTGACAATCGCCATTCGTTTGTATAACGTGTGGTACTTACTAGTCTAATTATCATTGTTTACGATTAGTTAGTAATGGGTGATTTGTCGAACGTGGGCAATATTTTAAAGGTAAAGTACACATAATCATGAACAACCGAGTTCACGAGCAAAAAAACCGGGCAAGTGCGAGTTCGACAAGCACACCGAGGGTTCCATACAAACGGCCATATCTTTTGACTGCGCAGACTTAGAGATGGATAGATAGATAGAAGATAGAATATTCTTTAATATTCTTTTTTGACGGGCCTGTTGGTCTAGTGGTTAGTGGCCCTGACTGCTAAGCCGGAGGTCGTGGGTTCGATTCCCACCCAGGACAAACTTTGTGTGATGAGCATGATTGTTTGTTCTGTGTCTGGGTGTGATTTATCTATAAAATGTATGTATTTATAAATTATATAAGTATGTATATCAGTTGTCTGGTTACCATAACACAAGCTCTGCTTAGCTTGGGATCAGATAGCCGTGTGTGAGTTGTCCCAAGATATTTATTTTTATTTAATAACACTAAACAACTTATAAATAGGGTGACACAATGGGCGGTCTTATCGCTAAAAGCCATCTTTTCAAGACAACCTTTGAAGATATGATTTTTTCTACAACTCTAAGGGACCACAGATGTCTGACACTTAGTATATAGTTTTAATTTCAAATCGATACCTCTACGCGTTCCCGAGATATATTTTCTTGACAGACAGGCGGCCAACAAAGTGATACAATAAGGGCTCCGTTTTTTTTTCCTTTTGAGGTAAGGAACCCTAAAAAGGGTTATGCAGTGGTGAAGGGACCTACAATTTTTAGTCACATGTGTCGACACGATGGCGAACAATAACCCATCGTTTAATAAATGTGAGTTACTAGCGGTTGTTGCTGCTAGACTAATTGACTTCGTTTACTATTTGTGGGTAATACCGGGTAGTCGTACATATTGTTTATTGACTTTTTGTGAAGTATATAGTAGATCACATCGTAGGGTAATGTTGGGATAATTGTCTCCGCAGGATAGATGCCCCGATTGTTGTTACTTGATTCAACGTCTGAATCGCTTGCTATTTTATTTATCCACTAGCTTTTGCCCGCGGCTTCGCTCGCGTTAAATTCGGTAGCGCCTTATTGATTTGTAATAGCAAGTTTTCCCGTTTCTTCCCTTCCCTCACATCCCACTTTTTTTTTTAAATAAGCCTATTTCCGTCTGGTTCCCAACTATCTATGTACCAAAATTCATCAATATCGGTTTAGCCATTAAAGCGTGAAGAGGTAACAAACAAACAAACTCACTTTCGCTTTTATAATATTAGTAAGGAAGTAAGGATAGATAATGTTTACCAACTACTTGGTACTAAGTAGATTGCCTTTTGGATCTGTGCAATTGTATGGGAAGGCAGGGTGCTATCAAAGGTTTGTAGCTATAATATGCATTGCTTTTTAGTCGTAAACGGTATATTTATGGGCTAAGCATCTATCCATGGGTTGCGGGTTGTTCGAAAGAGATACCGCGGCCCCGGAACGTAAAGGGCAATAGAGGGAACATGGGTGGGTTTTAGTCAGTACAAGTCTGACACTCCCGTCGCTCCGCCCAGAGCGGAGGAAGTTATCTGATGATTTCCCACCCCAAAAACAAAAAAAAAGCATTTATGCATAATATCGGATAGATGTAACAAAAAATAGAGACTTCAAAAGTCCCTTTCAAAATATCAAAGATAAGTAATGTTTTTTCCTTTTCATGAATTTGTAAATAAAGAACTAAAGTACTTGCCAGTTTTACAAATAAAATATTTTGATTTGTGTAGTTATTTTTGAAAGTATGCCATCTATCCCGACTTCGCCCTCAGCTTTCTTTGATATATGGATTTAAGGGATTTCAATAATCAGTATAATCACCATCATTATACGCACAGCGGTAATAACCCAGTGGTGTGACCGTTCAACTGCCAAGTTATAGGTCAGGAGTTCTGACCCATGGTTTGAACCCTCTGATAGTTCGGTTTCATGTGCATATTGTTGGTACAATTATAACGAAGATATTTGTTTTTGGAGACAATAACGTTGCAAGGTGCGTCGACTTCAGATAACATGAGGCAGGGAGATGATGAAAATACTCCTTTTTTAGAAAACTACAAGATGTCTCTGGTTTTTCTCCATAGCTCACTATATATTTGTTACTAACCTTATTTAAAACAACGGCAAATTATAACATGAGACAGTATTTGACGACACGGTTGGCGCAGTCGCTGAGCGATCGACTGCTACGCTGCGTGTCGCGGTTCCCGCACGGAACAAATATTTGTACGACCTGCAGATAGTTGTTCCAGGTCTGGCTGTTTGTTTTTCTGAGTTTAAATGTTTGTAAACGCACCCACGATACAGAACGAATCCTAGTGAGGGGCAACATTTAAAAAAAAAACAACGATATGCATTTTAAGTTGCACTTAATTACTTCTGCGCAGCCATCATCAATTTTAATAACTATAAGGTATCTTTCAATTAATCTCAGAGGCGGAAGTATCCAAAGGGCCGCCATATTTGTAAATAAAAGATGGCTCTTCATTGAAACTATCTGGAAGTCAGTTACGTGAGTGGTGAGTGATGACAGGCATACTTTGTATTAAGACCTTGGCATTTGGGTAGGGCGAGAAGACAAAAGCCGCTTGGTCATAAGTTAATTTAAAAAAAGGGAATCCATAAATTGTTAGTGAGTTAGTAGTAGAATTTATTAATTTACTAACTTTTGCCCGCGGCTTCGCTCGCGTTAAATTCGGGGTAACACAGTTCCCCTTTCCTGATTTGCAGGTACCTGCTGCCTGTAGTTTTTGCTCTTGCGCCTTATTTATTGTAATAGCAATGCTAAGTTTTCCCTTTTTATCCCTCTTTCTCTCTCATTTCTAACTTTTAAAAAAAAAAATTACACATGTCCTTCTCCAGGGTCCTTACTATTTCTGTACCAAAATTCATCAAAATCTGTTTAGCCATTAAGGCGTGAAAACTTAACAAACAAACTCACTTTCCCTTTTATAATTTTAATAATAAGTAAGGATTTACCACTAATTATAGCACGTTAACAGATACAACAAATACGATGTTAGAAGACATAAAATAACACAACATAAAACTCTCTCGCGCCGAAGGCTCCATACAAACTTGCAACATAAACAGCCATATCTTTTGACTGCGTAGACTTAGAGGGTTAATTTTTTCACAGTACAAAACGGCACAACACATAATATCAATTTGATACCTCCTTCTTTTCAATTCGATAGTGATAGAATAAGGGTTCCGTTTTTTCCTTTAGAGGTACAGTATGCTAAATCCGTAGGAGCTCGTGGCTAAATAAATAGTAGCCGCTCGGGTCGATCTTTAGGTTAAGCCGCGCTTGCCTAGGTTGGTCTGTGGATGGGTGACCACCCGTTACATACCGAGTTTCCTCCGTGCCTCGGAAAGCACGTTAAGCCGTTGGTCCCGGCTGTCATTTGTAGATCTTTGACAGTCGTTACATGTAGTCAGTGTTCCGAAAGTCTGACAACCAGTCTTACCAAGGGGTATCGCATTACCCAGTATTAACTGGGTTGTGGAGGTCAGATAGGCAGTCGCTCCATGTAAAATACTGATATTAAGCTGCATCCGGTTAGACTGGAAGCCGACCCCAACATAGTTGGGAAAAGGCTAGGCAGATGATGAATGCAAAATCCGTAAGAAAATTCGCGGCCTACCCTGTCGCTTTCGCCTTAACCAAAATACGTGGGGGCTTTGTCCATCATAGGTCAGCGTTGTTTACTAATTGAGCTGCTGCGGTACGAACCGGTCATTCCCCTTATAATCGCTCACAAACAATGATTACCTATATTTTTTTCCTGGAAACTGTTGAGCACACTTATTCCTAAAGACTCGTATTCCTGAAAAATTGTTAGTGTAGTGACCTTTTTAACCGACTTCTTTGTTAGATTAGAACACACACAATGTTTAAATCCTTACTAATATTTTAAAAGCGAAAGTGAGTTTGTTTATTTTTTTGTTACGTCTTCACGCATAAATGGCTAAACCGATTTTGATGAATTTTGGTGCAGAGATAGTTGGGACCCTGGAGACGAAGATAGGCTATTTAAAAAAAAAGTCAGAAAAAGGGGAGAAAGAGGGAAGAAAAGGGGAGAGAAAGATACATTTTTTTTCGATCATCACGCGGGTTTCGCTTTTATAATATTAGTAAGGATTTATTTATGTTACCTACGGTTTTTGTTTACTGTTGTGTGCACGTGCTAAATAAACAAATTTTCTTTCGGAACGAGTGAAGGTATCGTGTTGAAATTAAAACCAAATACAAGTCTGGGGTCCCTTTGTGCTGTGAAAAATTTAACCCTCAAGTCTACGCAGTCAAGATATGGCTGTTTATGTCGCAATTGTACGGAACCTTCGGTGTTCGAGTCTGACTAACACTTGGCCTGTTTTTTTGGCAATACAGGTCAGTGCCAGAATGTATGTTGAATTAAATATGATTCGCGACCGTAATAGTTTATTTAAAAAATAAAAACCTTTAAAATCGTTATTATAACAGACTTTTTTTGGGATGGTTAATCAACAAATAACTTGCCCCGCTCTAGGCGGGGCGGGGGGAGTGTCAGATTTTTACTGACTCAAATCCATCCATGTTCCTTCTTTTGCCCTTTGTGTTCTGGAGCCGCATATCTCTTTCGAACAACCTGCAAACCCAGGGAGGGTTGTTGCCCGCCCTTCCATACATTCTTCGCTGACATCTCTTTAAGGCGCGCGTAGAACACGAACGCACCGTCTTCGCTAGACGGACGTCAGTGAGCTACTGATTCTGATCGTCCACAGACCCGCGTTTAAGGTGGCCGGGAGTCGTCTCAAGACTACAGCCCCCTAAGTTCAATTTATACAATTGTTTTGACTTTTGATGTTATATTTTTGAGCCGTTTGGGCTTGAAACACTAGGGCCATGGGGTCCGAGTGCCCATGTAGTATTTCGAGAAATCGCCAAGCGGTTGGTTGACTCTTCTCGTGACCAGAGGGCTGGCCTGTTTTTTGCACAAAAAATAAGCATTGCCATCCAACGCGGCAATGCTGCCAGCCTTCTGGGCACTTTACCTGTTGACTGCGATACGAAAGAATTTTTTGGCTGTCGCCCTGTAATTTTCCATTTTTTACTTGAATATATTTTTATTATTAGTTCGTGTCTATTTATAGGTTGTATATACTAATTAATTTAATTTAATGTTTCAAATAATCTTTTGATGGGATTACAATAACTTAGAAGGTTGTATTGAAGTTTTAATGGTGATAAAACTGTTAAGCCAAAAACAATATTTAATTCTCCATGAAAGAAAAAAACGGTGCTGTGGTGACCCCGAGTAACATGGCTAGGATAAGGGCAGGAAGATTATGATGACTTTATTCTAAAACCACTACACCGTTTAGAGTATTAAACTTTTTTTCCCGATCGAAAATTATCAAATACCTAACTTTCCCGTTTTGTTAGAGAGTGTCAGACTTTTACTGACTTAACCCCATCGTCCCAATAGCTAGTGAGATATTATGTAAGCTTATAAAAAAAACACACCTTTTCCAGCGCTAAAGTTTTTATGAAAAATTCCCGAAATCGGCCAACAACCCACCTCCATTCATGAATTTACCTTTTACAACTACCCACGTCTTGCAAGTCACTGTCCTTAAGCCTTTATTAAAAACCTTTCCCGCAATATCCACGAGTAGATGGGTACAGTCACGATCACGAGCCTGCATATATATACAATGTGTCCGGTCATGGTCTAGCGATGTTCTAGATACTTATGTAACGAGTGTTTTAATATACTATTACGATACAGACTTGGGTCAAATTCACTTCCCCGCTTTTTGACAGCCATTCTCTATGCGGGTACAAAAATAATCATATCTCTCAAAGTTTTAGTCTTACTGAGACGAAAATAGGTGTATTCAGAGGGTAACAATATTGTCTATCGTTTAAATTAAGAAATGAGGAGCTTTCATTTTCGTAACTTTAGAAAACAAAATTAAAGTCCAAAAAATAAGCAATCAACGAGAGTTTTGTAAACTTTTTTGTGAAAAAAAAATGGTATTTTTTTTGAAAATCAATAATTTTGAGTACTAGAATGTTTGTTATTTAAGTACATAGAATATCGCTAGTCCGTGACCGGACACATTGTATGTACGCTTAAAAAAAAGTGTTAAATTAAAATTATCATCTTCTCGTTTTGTTTCACCTTTTAAATAAATCAAAGACGAAACAAAAAAACTTGGGGTGGAACCCGGATGGAATGAAGTTATTATTTATTATGTAAAAGAAACCTGTAAACACTCAACAAAAATAATCGTCGCGACACCACACTGTTAATACGAAATAGAAAGACGAAACGAAAATAAATGGCTTGCTTTCTATGAGAGAAAGAGAGACAGACAGAAAAACACGCGCATGCCGCACGGCTTACAACTATAGCAAAAAGTGTCGTTACAACTTTTGGTCTTAATTTTTTCCGTCTAGCCCCCTTTTGCAACGCTCGATATGGAACTTCGTTCAAAAAGTTCGCGAGTTTATATTCGCGTGGTAGGTTGTGATGATACATAATTATGAATGAGACGTTCTGAAAAAAAACATATTTTTCTAAGTTTTTATCAAAAGTGGTTATGGCTGATTAACAGCAACTGTAATATATACAATCTTGTGTGTGGGCGTGACTGTACCTGTAATAAAATAGTCGCACATGATTGGCCGGGTGGAATGACCGGAGGGTACGTCAAGAGTTCTGTGGAAACTAACCTTGCATAGTTATTATTGGAAAGGGAAAATTTTAAACCAGCCAGTTGTACTGGAAAACTTATTGGCTTTTCATGGAGTTAAATTAGAACAGAAATGTTTGAAGTTTGCAAAATAATTTTTTTTGACGACACATTTGATGTCGCGTGTTCGATCCCAGCACAAAATATTTGTATGACCTACAGTTAGTTGTTCCAGGTCTGGCTGTTAGTGTATCTGAGTTTAAATGTTTGTAAACGCACCCTCGATATAGAAGAAATTCCTAAAGTGGGGCAACGTTTAAAAAAAAAAGTTTTGACGATTTAATTGACCATTCCCAATACAAGGCGAAAGGAGCATTGTTTGGAAAAAAGTTACCATTTAATATTATATACATCATTACCACATAATAATTTATGGTCGGTATTTTTTTAAATCAGTATTTCCATACATGTTTTATTTTTTCTGCGGGGGCGCAGGGTTTTGTCAGACATTAAGCGACTTAACCCACAGTGGGTTTAGTCGCTTAAAGTCCGACAAAACCTGACATATATTATTGATTGGAAAATGTTATTATTCTGTAGCTGACTTTAAAAATAACTCTGACATATAAACTGTGTACATTTAACTAATTGACATCGAAGCGCCATTTTTTATTTTTATTATAATTTAAGTATTTTTTGTTGTTCTTTGTGTGTTTGAAAGTTGTGCCATTATTTTAATTTTAATCTCAATTATAAAAAAAAAATATTTGCGTACAAGGCTTACCCAATCATTGTTACACCTTATTTTGTGTAGCTACAATCTATGCAAATAAATTTTACTTTACTTTACTACCAAGTGTCGGAGCCCGGGCTTATTCGTCAACTCGCGCCTGATCTGACGTATTTACAGTCATCTACAAAAGACAAAACACCCTTGTAGATGACTGTAAATACGTCAGATTTTCACTCGGTCGCGAGTTGATTACAACAAAAATAGGTAAAATCGGAAAGTGCTAACTCGCGCGCAGTCGCGAGTTTACGAGGCGCGAGTTGACGAATAAGCCCGGGCCCGGGAGATAAAAGAACTTTTACGTACCTACAGTCCCGACTGGTGTCAGCGGGCCTACCAGGCTGGCCCCACCCGAAATGCGATGGCAAGTGCCTATCCACCGAACGCACATTCTCCGTAAAGCAGGGCAGGAACCACTTTGCATCACTTCTTTGGGCATTGCTGGTCGGGCGACAAGCGATCCCTAAGTCCGTCACTCGCAGGCCTTCTTATGGTGATCGGAGTTCGTTACGCGCCCTTCGACTCCCGGAAAGGTTCCGTACCTCATTAAGAAAAAACGGAACTCTTATAGGATCACTTTGTTGTCCGTCTGTCTGTCTGTCAAGACCCTTTATCTCGGGAACGCGTCGAGGTATCGAGTTGAGTTGAAATTAAAACCTTAAACACACATCAAAAAACTCTAAGCAACACATACAAATTTCAATTTGTCAATGTGTTCCTTAGTATTTCTTATTTAGATATATTATTTTTAATGCTTTATTGAAATTAATCATTTTTTTTAATATACGTACTACAAAGTAAGAATATTAATTTTTAATAAGCAAAGAAAACGCTATAAAATTCAAACAAATGCATTCGCTTTTGAATTTGTGAAAACTAAAAAACAAATGATATTAGATTTTTTTCACAACCAGCCAGTATGTTCTCTAGATCAAAAATGTTTACTAAGATATACATAACCTACTTGGTAAGAAATGATATAATAATTGAATAATAATTTGAAATTGTATGTGTTTCTTAGACTTTTTTGATGTGTGTACTTAAGTCAACCCTCTAAGTCTACGCAGTCAAAAGATATGGCCGTTTATGTCGCCAATTTGTACCAACTAATAGTAAGAGTAGTGGTAGGTAACTACACAAAAAATAAATTGTAAAAACAAAAAAAAACACTAATTTTATCGAAACAACACACCAAAGACTTTGCCCCGTAAATAAGTAACGTAATTACAGAAGAATCAGATTTCATTACCTACATTAAAGCAACTAGTATTCACTGGTACACATCAAAACTGATTGAATCAAAATTCTACTAATAACCATACTTGCAATGACACTGAAATAGCACAAGACATAAATAAATGGGTTTCATCACTCATCTATTAACAGCGTAAATTGTGTTTGTCACCAACTAATTAGATTTGTGCCGTTATTTATATGTATGACTTAGCTGGCGCCCGTGGCTTCGCCCGCGTATTGAATTTCATATCGCATATCGAAAAAACCGTTTCTGTTCACTCAACATAAATAACTGTCGCGACACCACACTGTTCAATGCGAAATAGAAAGACGAAACGAAAATAACTGGTTTGCTTTCTATGAGAGAGAGAAAGACAGACAGAGAAACACGCGCACGCCACACGGCTTACAACTATAGCAAAGAGAGTCGTTACAACTTTTGGTCTTAATTTTTTCCGTTTTTTCGTTCCAAAAACCCTTGAAAGTAAAAGTAACGCAACCATAACGTTTTACCGCCCTGAAAATACACTTAATAAACTCCATCTGATATAGACAGCCAATGCAACATACCTATATCTATTTCTGACGTCAGAAAGGTGACGCTCACATTGCACACGATCCCACGATGCAACTTGTCAAATTAGAATCCACTCGAAAGATATATGACTGCCACGCTTCAGATCTGACCGGTCAAGGTGAAGAGAATTTACTTTCTACTGAAATAAATCTCAATATTGACATGGCGGATGTTGTGGATTCAATTGTGTGTAGTATTTTGATAAATGGCTTGATGTTTATGGAATAAAATAACTGGCACTCCTTGATCTTTATTTATTTATATGCACATAAAATACTTGACTGGACATTACATTAAAACAAAAGAGCACAAAGGTATTGCTTATTTCATTAGAAATTTCTTCCAGCAGACCTGCGAGAGGAAAGTTGGATGAGATATGTAGACACAGTATGTAGAAAAGGAACATTTACATTTTTAAATAAAAAATAAACATACATACAAATAATCTAATATATCAAACTCTCGTGTAACAATGTTCGTTCCCATACTCCTCCGAAACGGCTCGACCGATTTTTATGATTTTTTTTATGTATATTCAGTAAGTCTGAGAATCGGCTACTATCAATATTTCACACCCCTAAGTAAAGTAAGCAGGGGGTGAAACCGCTGGACACAGCTAATACATACATAAAACTTTAAGAAAATACTTGTCCCTTTTTTTTTTTTTTTGGAAAATAGTCTGTTGTCAAAGATATTCTAATGACATCCGAGAACAACGGTCTTGGTACAAAATAAATGGTCACCAATCCAAAGACCAACCTCGGCACGCCTATTCAACTTAGCCTTGGTCGATCCACCCGTGTGGTGCACTTAGCCTCGATAATACGCGAGTATAATCCAGCTTAAAAAACGTAAACAAGCTGTAAAGTACTAGGAGCGCATAAGTGCAAACTGTTTACTCTACCGTATTATTGACATGACGTCAAAGTGAATGAGGGCAGGTACACTTGGCTGGGCCCACCCTTACCGATTGCGAACATCTTGAATGGAAAGTCACAAAGCCTAATTAGCATAGAAACTTCGCGGAAAACCATAATTCGGTCATACACACGAAACTTTGCTACGCACTGCGTCATTACGATTGACGTAGATACTACCTCATTATTGACAATTTCGTACCAGCTGCGTGCAATTAATTGTCTTTCACTCATCGTTTGTTGAGTTATATCATTTAAAAGCTTGAAACTTCTGAGACTGATACCTCTAAAGCTGACTAATATATTGTTTCCTAATGATGAGTTAATAAAACATCATGGCTTATAGTAAACTAGCTTTTGCCCGCGGCTTCGCTCGCGTTAAATTCGATATAACACAGTACCTGCTACCTGCAGTTTTTGCCCTTGCGCCTTATTGATTTGTAATAGCAACGCTAAGTTTTCCCTTTTCTTCCCTCTTTCTCCCTCATATCCCACTTAAAAAAAAAAAAACATCAAAATCGGCTTAGCCATTAAAGCGTGAAGAGGTAACAAACAAACTCACTATCGCTTTTATAATATTAGTAAGGATAAAATTAAGACAAACTAAATATAAAAAGTGTACAAGTCCTTAAAAGGTAACTTGCGTTAAGACAAGACTGTTCTTTGCACCCAGAACGTTTTGATTCGTAGCCAGACTGAAGTTAACGTATATCATACATTCAAACCTATTAAAAGTCACGAGAACTACTAAACGCTATGGTTTATGAGAACATAACTATTGGCAGGTGGTTAACCAAGTATTATTTGTCGAAGGCACCTACACCTATTGAAATTCTTGCAAACGTCGTAAGTAGTCGTTTCCTCAAATTACTCATCAATGGAAAACTATGCTGACAGCTATTTTTAACTGACATAAAAAAAGAAGAGGTTCTATGTTCAACCGTATTTTTTATTTATTATGTTCACGGATTACTTCAACCGCTGACTGTGAACCGATTTTCATAATTCTTTTTTTGTTTGAAAGGGTTACAAACTTCCAAGGTGATCGACGTGATCCCATATCAATTTTGAAACAAAATTCCTTATCGCGCGTTGCGAAAGAGGGCTAGACGGAAAAAGTTGTAACGACACTTCTTACTATAGTTGTATGCCGTGCGGCGTGCGCGTGTTTCTCTGTCTGTCTCTCTCTCTCTCTCTCATAGAAAGCAAGCCACTTATTTTCGTTTCGTCTTTCTGTTTTGCATTGAACAGTGTGGTGTCGCGACGATTATTTGTTTTGAGTGTATTCAGGTTTTTTGTACATAATAATAATAACTTCGTTCCATCCGGGTGTCCCTTGATACCTCTCAAGTTTTATTTATATTGCTTGGGTTGTTTATGATTGTCGTCTATAATACATACTTTGTCTTCTTTATCTATATGAATGATCTGCTAATGTGTTTTGATTAAAATGAAAAATCGATAAATAAAATGTGTGATATCATCATACCATAACTAAAAATGCTGAAATAAAAAACCTTTTTTTGCAAAAAATAAACCGACTTTCAAAAAAATACAAAAAATGCGGATAATAACAGTACTTCCGGAAGTCGGTAGCAAAAAAGTCAGCCTCACAAACAAAAGTCATCGACTTTCGGAAATAAAGTTATTTTGCTTTTTTTTGAAAGTCGGTTTAAGTTTGTTTTTTTTTTAATGTAACTTTTGGAAGTAATTTTTTTTAAACATAATCCTCCATAGAAAATCATAAGGCATAATGTGAAAGGTAGTCCGCGATCGTTTACCAGTTTATAAGATTTAAAAAACCAGCTGGATTTAATCCCAATCACAAGCTTTCTCTTGAATTTTTGGTGTCGTTTATTGATTCATCCATGTTCATACATCAGCGCCCAGAGGATATAGACAAAAGCTTTTATTTGCTAAACATTGGTGAACGAGTAAATATAAAGTTCAGAAATCTCTTTGTTTTGCCGTCAACGACATACAAATATTGAAACAAAACGAACAGAGTTAAATTTGTACTGAAGGTGATAGCACTAGCTATCTACCATTATATAATTTAACTAGCTTTTGCCCGCGGCTTCGCTCGCGCAGATTTCCAAAAAATATAATGCACGATGTTTTTGTTAGTCACAAATAGTCTGCATACCAATTTTTAGCTACCTACCTTGAAAATTGCGGAATATTCCAATACAAACTACCACCCCCTATTTTAGGGAAGTGGGGGTTAAAAAGAGACAAAAAGTAGCCTATGTCCGTCTCCAGGGTCCCAACTATCTACCAATATTCATCAAAATCGGTTTTGCCATTTAGGCGTGAACACGTAACTAACAAACAAACTCACTTACGCTTTTACAATATTTCATGTTATTTTGTATATATATATTGTTATAAAGTTATTTTCATGTTATTAAATGCTTACTGGTTGTTCTTGAGTTGCCCCTGACATTTTTGGAAAACGTCTGAGATCTGTCAAACAAGTTGCATGATAATTTAGCTTATATTAAGGAAAAGAAGATGATTGAATCGAGGTTTCCCATACCTCACACGTGCATAAAATCAATCTTTCCCAAACAATTCCTCTTTCATAGGCCTACATTAGACATAGGAGAAAAACAAAATTAATTTCTAAGAAAACAATATTGAGTTTAACTAATGGTTTGTTTACGAGACCTTATCAAATTGTTTACTATTGTTTTAGGAAGCTATCAATTATTAATTACGGAAGTAGAAGTTCAATGTCTGGTTTATAGCAAAATAAAGAACTGATACGCAGATTGATCTGTGGCCTTTTTTTGCGTGTGGAAAATCATCAAATAACTTCCTCCGCTTTGGGAGGAGCGGGGGGAGTGTCAGACTTTTACTGACTAAAATCTACCTATGTTCCTTCTTTTCGTCTTTATGTTCCGGGGCCGTGGTGTCTCTTTCGAACAACCGGCAACCCCGGCAGGCAGTGGCCCTGGCATCATTTGCTGACATCTCTTTGAGGCGCGCATATGAACACGAACGCGTCGTCGACACGGCATCTAAATGTGGCCTGGGACTGCAGCTTGCTATAGTTTCTGACGGATACTAAGTTTGGTTTGGTTATATGCATTGGCTGCATGAATAGACTAAGGTTAAAGACTTAACTTTGAGGACGAGCTCTAAGGGTCTTTTTATCTAGACTATAATAAACTTGATATTAATAGTAGTCTGTTACCTTATTACGGCTTTTGACTGTTTCAAAGCAGTCGTACTTACACTTCAACAAACATGAATTTTAGGGAAACGCCAACCATTCCTAACTAAAAATAGCCAAATAGCCAGCCGATCAAAACGCCAAAGACAAAGTGTGTCAAGCGATCACGATTGTGTGCACGTTTCAGTCACGGTTTACAAACTGTGGCTACTTCGGTACTGAACCAATACAAACTCAGCCTTGTATTCGTGATATATCTTGGATTTTATGTGGCCCTGGTACTTTTAACAGCTGCGCCCTGCACTTTCACCCGCAAATAAATAGTGGCTTATTAAGACATAAGCTACTATTTTTTTTATTTTAAATAGTGGCTTATTAAGACATACCTAAGCTACTATTTTTTTTCGGGTATCCATAATTATGAATTTACTACCTGGCGCCCGCGGCTTCACCCGCGTGATATCGTAAAAAAAAGTATCCTATGTATTATTCCAGACCACATTCTACCTATGTGCCAAATTTTATCAAGATCCGTTCAGCCGTTTTGACGTGAATGAGTAACAAACATTCATACATCCATCCATCCATCCATCCATCCTCACAAACATTCGCATGTATGTTATTAGTAGGAAGTAGGATCTGTGTTTCATACAAATCCATTTAAAAGATTTTGCGTGAAAGAGAAACATCCATCCTCACAAATAAGTTGGATACGTAATACGTAATACGTTGTCATTAGCTGTAATGTGGAGAAATGAGGAAAAGGCCGTAAGGTAATTTTTGAGTATGAATGTGGTGATGGCTTTAAGAAAAGAAGAAAACTAAAAAAACGTAAAAAAAAATAAGACATGCTTTGCTTTGCTTTTGACATGAGTTGGGAATAGGGCAGAAGAATGATGAGTTCTACTTCCTACGTCCTATTTAATATTATAAATAGGTACAAAAGTTTGCGAGAATGTATGGTGATTTGGTCCCAATAGCTTTACCTGGATTTTAACATAGTTTGTGTCGCGTGAGACAATCACCGAACTCCAGGGTAGCGAAGCCGCGGTAATAAGCTGGTATACTAGAAAACGCAGATTTATAAAAGTAACGAAGAGACAAACATTACTAAGGACACATTGCATTTATATTCAGTACATTATGAAAGCGTTGAAATTTGTATGTAAAAGCTATTTTCATTTGGCTTTTCAGAATCATGAATCTATATTAAAAGTTAGTGCTACTAACGCGCTGTAGAATTATGGCATAAGGAGATTTCACAATTGCACTATTGCAATTCGGGATGAATTAAAATAAAAGTACTGGAAATACACAAATTACATGGCACTTAAATATAACGTATGTTACGTGTGTCTTCGGGAATTACAGGCGTTATGTTATGTTATGTACTTAAAATATTAAGTGTGCCCTTACCTTTATATTTATAATTCCAAAAATCGATTAAAGCATCATACATAAGCTAATCAATTACATATCAAAACATCGAATGTTTAATTGCTTCTCATAACCAAGTTTGACGCGATCAGTAGGCCTACCATGACGTCTTAAAGCAGAACTTATTCCACTGAGGGAAAGAGATGGTGCTAGACACCCTGTATAGCTCTGTCTCTTTCCCTCAGTGGAATAAGTTCTGCTTTAAGACGTCATGGTAGGGTAGCAGTACTTGTTATATATTTAGTCTCCAAGTAGTCACGATTCCACAAAAGGCGATATTTGAATGTTTTTCGTAGCAATACCTTACTAAAGAAACGTTTGAATTCCAAAATTAAATATGCATAATTCCAAAACGTCTGAAAAAAGCTTCCAGAATCGATTAAAGCATCGTTAGTTAATCGATTACATATTAAAACATCGAATGATTAATCGTTTCGAATAACCAAGGTTCACGCGATCAGTACTAGTT
The DNA here is from genome assembly GCA_905475445.1 of Ochropleura plecta. NCBI lineage: Eukaryota > Metazoa > Arthropoda > Insecta > Lepidoptera > Noctuidae > Ochropleura > Ochropleura plecta. Next base: position 11,208,518 of record FR997744.1, on the reverse strand, counting down.
GCCTACATATTACCAAATAGTCACGAGTCCACAAAAGGCGATATTTGAATGTTTTTCGTAGCACTACCTCACTGAAAAAACATCTGCATACCAAAACCAAATGTGCAGAATTCCAAAACGTCCGGAAATCGATTTCAGGATTGTAAGCTAATGGATAACATATCAAAACATCGCTACAAACAATCGCTTCGCATAACCAAGGTTCACGCGATCAGTTTTAGTTATATTTAGTCTCCACTGGTCCATAAAAGGCGATATTTGGATGTTTTTAGCAACACTACCTTACTAAAAAAAAGATTGTATAACAGAACCAAATATGCATAATTCTAAAGCATCCGAAAAACGCTTCCAGAATCGATTAAAGCATCGTAAGCTAATCGATTACATATCAAAATATCGAATGATTAATTATGAATGCATAACCAAAGGTCTCGCGATCAGCACTAGTTAGTTATATTTAGTCTCCTAGTAGTCACTGGTCCACAAAAGGCAATATTTGAATGTTTTTATTAGCACTACCTTACTAAAAAAAACGTTTGTATTCCAAAATCAAAAATATGCAGAATTCCAAAAACGCTTCCAGATTCGATTAAAGCATCGTAAGCTAATCGATTACATATCAAAACATAGAATGATTAATCGCTTCGCATAACCAAGGTTCACGCGATCAGTACTAGTTATATTTAGTCTCCCAGTAGTCACAGGTCCACAAAAGGCGATCTTTGAATGATTTTTAGTGAAGAAACATCTGCATACCAAAACCAAATATGCCGAATTCCACAACATCCGTAAATCGACTTCAGAATCGTAAGCTAATCGATTACATATCAAATCATCGAATGATTGATCACTTCACATGAATAAGCTTTGCTCACGCGTCCTCTCGACAACTCCTGGGCGCCTGGTACTCACGTGTCCACAAAAGACAGGGTGGGGACAGGGTGTCTTTACTATTAATAGGAGGTATTTTTGGAGTTCTGAGGAGGGTGAACGAGTCACGTGTGATTCACGTGTTTTTACATGTTTTTTGAATGTCGGGGATAGAAAAAGATTTGCTATTAGCCATTTCACTAGTTAAGCAAGTTGAGCTTTGAAATTGACCCATGTTATTACATTTATTTACACATAATTCTAAAATGATTAAATTATTTAACTACAATTTCTTGCAGGCGGAGCGGGGGGAGTGTCAAACATTTACTGACTAAAACCCACCCATGTTCCTTCTTTTGCCACCTTTGTTCTGGGGCCACGGTATCTCTTTCGACCGACCCGCAACCCCGGCACGATAAAGAAACGTTCAATTGTTAAACATGAGGGCCTAGGTTCGTCTCCCAGGTCGGAAAAAGTGTAATCAGATTTTTCTTTTCTAGAAATTCTCAGTAGCAGCCACGGAGTCTGGATTTGTGCCTAATTGATGGCATATGGGTTGGCCCCCTATCACAAAGGACTTAAACAAAACTAATCGCTTTCCAGTCTAACTAGATGCAGCTGAATACCAGTGCTTTATGCACTAGCTGGCGCCCGCGGCTCCGCCCGCGTGATGTCGAAAAAAAAGTATCCCATGTGTTATTCCAGACTATAATCGACCTCTGTGCCAAATTTCATCAAGATCCGTTTTGCCGTTTTGACGTGAAAGAGTAACAAACATCCGTACATCTATACATCCTCACAAACATTCGCATTTATAATGTTACTAGCTTTTGCCCGCGGCTTCGCTCGCGTGTAATTCGGGGTAACACAGTTCCCCTTTCTTAATTTGCAGGTTTGTTTCGTTGGTAACGAAGAGTGTGTCTACCGATTTTTAGTTTCCTACCTTGAAAACTGCGAAACCCCATATAAAATTTCATCCCATGTTTTAGGGAAGTGGGGGGTTAGGGGGAGACAAAAAGTAGCCTATGTCCGTCTCCAGGGTCTCAACTATCTATGTACCAATATTCATCAAAATCGGTTTTGCCATTTTAGGCGTGAAGAAGTAACAAACAAAATTAATTTCGCTTTTATAATATTAAGTAAGGATAAGTAGGATAATTCAGTGAACACGTTCCTTCCGAAAAATGGGTTGTTCAAACCTTGAATATCGACTCAACTATTGTTATCTAATCACGAACCTTTACATGAAATCGGTTTTCCCTTTTCATGTCATATCTTCTTAGAATTAGACTCACTGTCACCGTGTTCTATTCATCCATTAAGGAACGCATATGTTTTCAATTGTTTTACAAAGATATCAGCTGTTTCTGATGGTCATGCAAGTACATCGATGACGTATGTGTTGACATATTCACACCTGAAGTATGAAAAGAATGATACTATGAGTAAGTGTTTTAGAAGTATTAACCACTACACTTACTTACTTGAAAAGCATTTCGATTTTTAAGATAAGATTAAAAGTGCATTACCTTTCCTCTTAATAGTGAATATTTATAATATTGTATTTACATACATATTTGTTTATATATTTTAGTGTTATGGATTTATACAGGTACCTATATATTATTATACTTATATGTATTCTTATATTTAATATTTAGGTTAAGTTACATTTATATATAAAACTAGCTGGCGCCTGCGGCTTCGCCCGCGTGAAGATCGAAAAAAAGTATGTTATTTGTTATTCCAGACTATAATCTAACTCTGTGCTAAATTTCATGAAGATCGCTACTCATTTACAAACACTTTCGTTGAGTACCACTTTATTGAAAGACAAGTGTTTACCAATGGAATTGAGGAAAATGATATAATTAAAGTATACCGTTACCTTAGTTACAATCTTCTCAAACTTTTTTTATCCCCGACATTCCAGAATCATGTGTTAAACACGTGAATGACACGTGAGTTTCTACCCTTATATATTTTTTTTAACTTCTTTATAGATAGAAAAAAATAAGATAATTATTGAATGACTAGCTTCCGCCCGCGACTTCGTCCGCGTGATATAGTTACTTTGGGCTAACGCTAACTTTAACCCGCGTGTTAATCGAAAAAAATATATCTTTCTCTCCCCTTTTCTTACCTCTTTTTCCCCCTTTTCTCACTTTATTTTAGCCTATGTCCGCCTCCAGGGTCCCAACTATCCCTGTACCAAAATTCATCAAAATCGGTTTGGCAATTAAGGCGTGAAGACGTAACAAACAAACTCACTTTCGCTTTTAAAATATTAGTAAGGATTAATGGCTGGAAAATTTGACAACCTGTCTTACCAAGGAGAATCGTATTACCCAATAATTAGGCAGTCGCTCCATTTAAAATACTAGTAGTCAGCTGAATCCGGATTGACTGGTAGCCGACCCTTACATTGTTGGGAAAAGGCTAGGCATATGAAGATGATGGTTCCAGTCTACGTGGGTTAAACCATGTAGTGCAACTAGTATTATATACGTCGATATTCTATCTTGATATTGAACAGGCGTATGCAGAAACATAGCATATGGTTCGCCGCTCCACAGAGCGGGGGTAGTTATTTGATGATTTCCTATGCACACACATAATTAGGGTATCCTATTAGCTAGTACTAACTGGGTTGTAAAGGTCAGACAGGCAGGCAGGTCAGACAGCCCAGTTGGACTGGAAAGCGACCGTAACATGGTTGAGTAAAGGCGACACGGTTGGCGCAGTGGCTGAGCGATCGACTGCTGCGCTGCGTGTCGCGGATTCGATTCCCGCACGCCACAAATATTTGTATGATCTGCGGATAGTTGTTCCGGGTCTGGCTGTTTGTGTATGTGAGTTTAAATGTTTGTAAACGCACTCATGAAACATGAGAAATCCTAGTGTGGGGCAATGTTTTATTGAAAAGAAATAAAGGCTATGCAGATCATGAAAGAGAAGAAGATATTTGCTTTCGTGGTCGTCAAAGAACAGTACAGGCAAACTATGCTCAGGATCATTCCACATTCCACAGTTTACTACATCCATTCCTTTATTTACGAAGACCAACAGAACTACTATATATTCGCCCACAAATGAACTCTAGCTCATTACTACGACCCATCGTAAAACGGTGCAGTGGCAGTGAGCCGACCATTGATACATTTTGCAAGACACGTTGAAATAGAGCTGCGTCTGCGTCGTGACACAGCTGGCACGCTGTCAAGTATGCGCGTGCGCCGGGTTATACGTAGCGTTAGGTTAGGGGGGATATGATGGTGGGATAGTTAGGATAGCATTTTAAGAATCAAACAAGCGTTTTGCCAAATTGGTGAGGTCGATTTTTAGTCTGTGTAGGAGAAGACTAATATTTTAGATGGGGCGACTATCTGACACACACGATAGTTACCCCTTAGGAAAATAGGTTAGGGGGGTATTTTGGGCAACTGACTGATCGTAGCGATATTCTAGGAAAATAAAACACAGGTAATTAACACCTAACCGAACCTAACATTGAGACTTTTACCGAAGTAAATCGCCACAATATGTAAGCGATACACGAAAGAGAAACCGACCAAGAACGAGTCAAACTTGCGAGCCGAGAGTTCCTTAGAATCTTGTGACATAAACAGCCACATCTTTTGACTGCGTAGACTTAGAGGGTTGAGTTTTTTCACAGCACAAAAGGACAGAGTTGGGCATAATTTCAACTCGATACCTCTACGCGTTCCCGAGATACAGGGTCTTAGCAGACAGACAACAAAGTGATCCAATAGGGGATCCGATTTTTCCTCTGAGGTACTTAAATCTAAAAATGACGTGTAAAAGTGTTTGTAAAAACCTACTTGCAAAATACACATCATTTATCATTTAAATAGACAGTCGCAAATAAATTAAACTTATGGACGCTCTGGTGGCCAGGATGCACAGTCCGACATTGTATTATGTATATATTTATTATAATCCTATAACTTAAAATGAAATACCGCCAGGTCTGTGTATACAGGTATCAGTGATGCTGCAATACTGTGCCCTAGTTCTAGGTTTATTGGATCTAGAAATAACCGGGATTATTTATTGAGGTATGAGAATTGTGACGCAACAGGCATGTCCTGGAACCAAAAAGATTTAGATGTAAAAGCCACCTACAATAGTTTGTATGACCTACATGTAGTTGTTTCGGGTCTGGCTGTTTGTGTATATGAGTTTAAATGTTTTTTTTTGTTTTTAAGAAAAAAAAGGGCTTGTGTGGTCAAGGTCGATCGCCAGTAATATTTGTGGTGCTCTGTATGTACAATGATGTTTTTTTCGGGTACGTACCTCAAAAGGAATAAACGGAACCCATATTGTATTGTATAACGGGCTGATGTCCGCAACTCCACGTCTGAGGCGCGTATTTTGCGTATGGGTGGGAATAGTATTCGATCCACCCCAGCTCCACGAGAAACGTCAGCAGCGCCTTGGTGTTGTTGACGATCTCGCGAAGAGTACCCGGGCTACCGAAGTACTTTGCCCTGTATAGGACAACCTCTAGGCAGTGCAGAAGCACGTGGGCTACTGTCTCGTCTACCTCCATGCAGGCTCGGCACAGTGGGCTGTCTGTGACTCCTAAGACAAAGAGGTGTTTATTAAAAGAGCCGTGGCCAGTAATAGCGGCTGTAATTGTGCGCAGCTGTGGTTTTGTTATCCGAAGCTCCTGTTTACGGAACCCTTATTGGATCAATTTGTTGTCCGTCCGTCTGTCTGTCAAGACCCTTTATCTCGGGACCGCGTATTGGTATCTATCGTGTTGAAATTAAAACCATATACTCAACTCTGTGGTCCCTCTGTGCTGTGAAAAATCAACCCTCTAAGTCTACGCAGACAAAAGATATGGCTGTTTATGTCGCAAAGGAGAAGGGAATGACTCCAAAGAATCCTGGGCCCAGATGTTAACTGAATTAAATAAGCCTGATTTGCAAGAGGATATAATAACAAAGCCTCACTAAAAATTTTGTGAAATTTGGCTATCCAAGAACCAAGTTATATGAATCATAATAAAAGTGAGGTCATATTATAATTTTGCAGTTTTTTTCTTGTTATTTTCGAAATATTTTTAAATGGCTTCGGTTGCCCTGCCGGGGTTGCGGGTTGTTCGAAAGAGATACCGCGGCCCCGGAACGTAAAGGGCAATAGAAGGAACATGGGTAGATTTTAGTCAGTACAAGTCTGACACTCCTTCTGTTTGACACTCAGTCTTATTTATTAATTTATATTTTACTTGATTATTTAGACTGATTTCTTAGTGATTTCTTCTAATTTAAAAAAAAAACTGCCCGACAGGGTCCATGTAAACTGTATTATTATTATTTAAGACCTGCAAAACACATGTGAGATGCAATAAATAATTGATTTGATTTGAATTGAATTGAAAATGTAATGAGCCAAAAAATGACTGTTGAAGATGAAATGACAGATTGAAATTCGAAATATGAATATTTAAAAATAAAAAAAAACATCTATGTTGATCCAAAAGGAAAGAGGTTGAGGCAACACAGAGGGTAAAATTTCTACTCTGTTACAGTACTGTAAGAGGTTTTATAACCTAAGCAATGCTGGCTGATATAGCATAACGTTCTAACACTCAGGTCGTTTTAAACATAGAATAGGATGACGGATATGATATAAGAAGTGTGACATGTAAATTAAAATGATTTATAAAACTAAACTAAACTTATAAATAAATTAAAAAGTTGCGTCAAAAAATTCGTCCTCAACGCTGTCAGTTGGCAATGTCCCCAAGAGACTGGCCGCGTTGCCACGTTGTATGGCAACGCTAAGCCTCTGGCCAAAGTAAAAGCCAGCCCTTGGGTCACGGAAAGTGTCAACCAAACGTTTTGAAATTTCCTTAAAAAGGCTGTGAGCACAAGGACCCAGACGGTCCCAGAGTTTCAACCCCAAACGGCTTAAAAATATAGTTCCCAATAAGGTTACTATATTTACGCCGCTTGAGGTTCTCTGCAGCCGCAGCAGCAGCGCCAGCGCAGCACGAAGAGCTAGGAAGATGGGATGGCGCAAGAGTATCGACGCACGTTGCGTCCCACACTTAAGGCCTACCCAACTTCCACGGAAACAAAGACATACCGTCCGGTCTTTTGCCATCGTCGCGTGCCAAGCCATTGGGTTCTAAAACAGCTGGAACGCCGACGGTGACAAGAGCTCGACGGATGATGTCGTTAATATTCGCGTGCCGCGCAAAACGGCCCGCACTTCGGCTGCATGATAGGCCGTGGTGTCCAAGGCTGTTGACTACTTCACCACAATGACAGCGATGAGGAGAACAACAAGGAGCACCTAAACGTAAGGTAGCAGCGAGGCGGGAAGTAGTGTCGTCGAACAAAGTGCCTATGCTCGACGACGGTCGACCGACCGCCACTTGCTCACATAGCAAATAAATATTATAAATGATTTAAAATTATATTCCTAAAAATAATATATGCGCTTTATTTTAACTGATACTAATCAGATATACCACATTTGGTGGAGGCGCAAAAAACCAGTATTACATTTGGTGGAGGCGCCGGGTAATCCGGGCAACCCTTTCCAGGCCGATCGTAGGGGTCACACCCTTACCAAAGGTTTAAGACCTATAATTTGATAAGTGGCTTACAGAACCCATTTTATGTAATGTTTTCTTTACATTATGATAGTCAGGCTGAAAGTGTTACTGAAGTGGGATCATCCACTAAAAAGGGCATGTCGCAATAGCTAAGCTACATTGTATTATATTTTCAGGAGTTAAGTGCGAAATATGTATTACTAGCTTTTGCCCGCGGCTTCGCTGGCGTTTAATTTGGGGTATCACAGTTCCCCTTTCCAGATTTGCAGGTGCCTTGCGCCTTATTGATTTGTAATAGCAAAGCTAAGTTTTCCCTTTACTTCCTTCTTTCTCCCTCATATCCCACGTTTTTTTTTTGTAAAAAAAGTAACCTATGTTTGTCTCCTGGGTCCCAACTATCTCTGTACCAAAACTCATCAAAATCGGTTTCGCCATTAAAGCGTGAAGAGGTAGCAAACAAACAAACTCACTTTCGCTTTTATAATATTAGTAAGGATAACGTTAACGACTAGTGACGGCGCTAACTTGTAATTTTCTATTGTGCGCTTTTTGAATGTAATAGTAAATGAGCTTATTACCATCAGCCGGGCACGAATCCTGAATCCGTGGCTGCTACTGAGAAATCAATGATAAACAGACCCAATAGCTAAGTATGATAACGCTTGGTCCTACCAAGGAATTGAATCCCTTACGACAAAATGTTTGAGCAAACCAAAACACTATCTTTATTTTTGATGATAGGGTTGCCGCGTTACTGTAGTGCTTACGCAGAAGCGGGATGGCTTTCACGCGATCATGCTCAAGCAAGGCTCCTCCGTCATGCGCAGGGTACGCGGCAGCCCCAACAGCATCCTACGCACTATATAGCGGACAGGTGGGGCTGCCCATACTGGAGCCTGGAATACGCTTACATGTAAGTGTGGCGCATAATTTATGATTGTTTTGCTGTTAGATCTAAATACCTACTAACATTAGTTTTTAAGTTGTGTGTTTTACTAACAAAATGGACTTTGTAATAAAGGAATTTTATTTATTTATTTAAGACTTTTCTTCATGGTACTATTAATAGATATATAATTGAAATAACACTACAAATATTATAAGGTTATCATTATTATTTTTTCTCAGAAAGAATCCAGGATGCAGTCATTAAAAAATGCGCTTATAATGGTGAGAGAAAAGGTTGTCAATCGATGATCAACACAATCACAACTAATCATTTAGTTTTTCCTGTTCACAATGCATCATTATTCGCTGAAATCATAGGAATTCATAAAATGATCTGTAATCTGTTACGGGGACTGTCCCGTAATGAATGATTGGATAATACTTAGTGATCAGGTGCCTCTACTGACGGTCTCTTATGAAATACCCGAAGTTTTTGCGTAAATTTATATAGTAATAGTTTACGCCCGTGACTTCGTCCGCGTGGCATAGTTACTTTGGGCTAACGCTAACTTTAACCCGCGTGATCGAAAAAAATATTTTTCTCCTCCCCTTTTCTTCCCTCTTTCTCCCCCTTTTCTCACTTTTTTTTAAATTAGACTTTGTCCATCTCCACGGTCCCAACTATCTCTGTACCAAAATTCATCAAAAACGGTTAAGCCATTTAGGTGTGAAGACGTACCAAACAAACAAACTCACTTTTGCTTTTATAGATAATATTAGTAAGGATATAGTAAGATTTATATATATATTTTATGTAAATGTACATAGAGTATTTATGTATATTATATGTGAATGTATTTATAGTTTTTTTATATAAAAAATCGTTGCTCCATACTATGATTTTCTCCTGTATCTTGGGTGCGTTTACAAACATTTATACTCACAACAAACAGCCAGACCCGAAATAACTAGCTGTAGGTCATACAAATATTTATTCCGTGCGGGATCGAACCCGCGACACGCAGCTCAGCAGTCGATCGCTCAGCCACTGCGCCAACCGTATCGTCGATTTATTTACATAAATTATTTATTTTTAGGGTTCTGAACCTCAAAAGGAGTAAAACAGGACTTTTATTGCATCACTTTGTTGTCCATCCGTCTGTCTGACTGTCTGTCATGACCCTTTATCTCGTTGTTGTGAAGGCATCGAGTTCAAAATAAATCCTTAGGCGGCACGGTTGCAGAGGGGCTTGCCAGAGCCTCCGCCTGCCGGGGTTGCGGGTTGTTCGAAAGAGATACCGCGGCCCCGGAACGTAAAGGGCAATAGAAGGAACATGGGTGGGTTTTAGTCAGTACAAGTCTGACATGCCCCCTCGCTCCACCCAGAGCGGGGGAAGTCATAGGACGATATCCCACCCGAAAAAAAAAAAAAAAAAAAAAAGGCGGCACGGTTGGCGCAGTGGCTGAGCGATTGACTGCAGCGTTACGTGTCGCGGGTTCGATACTCGTTCTCGTTCATTTAAATCTATCACTCTTTTAGTCAGTCACATGTGCTTCGTCCCTCCTCATTACACGTCCGTACCAAGACAAACGACTTCCTTGTTCCAGGCGTAACTTTCAAATTTCCTTTAATAATATTATTTTATTAAGTAGGCCCTATAAAATACCAATTTGGTCGAAACAGATGCCTTACCTACTGCACCCAATCCACGGTCAGGGCACACTGCCAAACATTCAGATAAAATCCAGCCCCAGTTGCAATCGGGAGTACAGTTCCAAGTGCAGCCGTTTGATGTGAATGCATTAGGCCTACATACATTATACCTACATACATGCATAGAATTGCGACATTGCGAATCGACTGTCTTTTTCCCTCATTTCTCAATTTAAATAAAAAATAGCCTATGTCCGTCTCCAGAGTCCCAACTAACTCTGTACCAAAGTTAATCAAAATCGCTTTAGCCATTTAGGCGTGAAGACGTAACAAACAAACAAGCTCTCTTTCGCCATCATAATATTTGTAAGGATATGTTAAAATAAATAAAGGAATAGAAATATGAATCACTAGCTTTTGCCCGCGGCTTCGCTCGCGTTAAATTTGGTAGCGCCTTATGGATTTGAAATAGCAACGCTAAGTTTTCCCGTTTCTTCCCTCTTTCTCCCTCACATCCCACTTTTTTCAAAAAAATATTAGCCTATGTCCGTCTCCTGGTTCCCAACTATCTCTGTACCAAAATTCATCAAAATCGGTTTAGCCATTAAAGCGTGAAGAGGTAACAAACAAACAAACAAACAAACAAACTCACTTTCGCTTTTATAATATTAGTAAGGAGTAAGGATAGTAAGGATTTGGTATGAATCCACTAAAATACAGAGGGTTTTTGGAGACTTATAAACCCTAAAGTACTAGTATCTTTAGCAGCAATTATAACTATTTACAAAATTAAATACGCTGGAAATTTCCAGAACACCTTGTCTTAATACCCTTTTCGCAACATTATTTTCAAACCATGGTTCTTTCTAAATCCCCAACAAAGTAGAATTACGGTAAATTATCTACAAATACAGTGAGAAAAACTCCCATCAAACAGGTTTGAGCCGCCGACGAGACAATAGGCTTGTTTTTCCTGCTCTTTGCCTTTTTTTCTGCATCAATTAAAGTCAGATGTTAGTCCTGAAGTAAAATGATTATCTTGATTGTTAAAAGAAAAAAGTCTTAAGGAAATACAGTTTTTGCTAGAACTTGCTCTAGATTTGTTGTTGTTGCTAGAGGGAATTAGTCGTGCAAACTATCTGTGGGTAGGTTAGCAGTCAATCTTTACTAATATTATAAAAGCGAAAGTGAGATTGTTACGTCTTCACGCTGAAATAGCTAAACCGACTTTGATGAATTTTGGTACAGATATAGTTGGGACCATGGAACTGGACATAGGCTAAAAAAATGTGAGAAATGAGGGAGAAAGAGGAAAGAAAAGGGAAAACTTAGCTTTGCTTTTAGAATAAATAAGCCGCAAGGGCAAAAACTACAAGTAGCAGGTACCTGCAAATCCTATTTTATATACTTATGCTTACTCAATCAATAAATGTAGCTAAGGGGGCCGGGAATTTATTTAAACTAAAGTTTTGACATTAAAAACTTGGATTAAAAAAACAAACTATTGGTAAATTTTGAACTTTGAATCACGATATATCATTATACCATAACTAAAAAAGCGAACAAAAATAACTAAAAATAAAAAGGTTTTATTTTTTACATATAAAGATTTTTACATCCACTATTCTTGTTTAGGATTTTAATTAGTAAAATGTGTTATAAACTAAAATTATTAAACTAAACTTATAAATAAATTCTTGTTAGTTAATCTTTCCTTACTCCCGTTACAAACGTGAAAGTTACAAGAAAGGTCACACTTTACAATAAAGGGCAAAGAATAGAAGAAGAAAATCTCATTGGATTAATGTTGACAAGATCAGGACACGTCTTCCATCGCTAAATTAAAACCTTCGATTACTTATTCCAACTTCAATGGTATCTTTTTTTAGTTTATAGCAACCAACATCACCTTGGTTAAAGTAGAAAATACTTTACTTGACGCATTGGCTGAACTAACGAATGCTGCGTGTCGCGTGTTTGATCCCCGCACGGAACAAATATTTGTGTGACCTACAGGTAGTTGTTTCAGGTCTGGCTGTTTGTGTATGTTAATTTAAATGTTTGTAAACGCACCCTAGTATGGGGCAAAGTTTTATTTTAAAAATATCTAACTCACAAGATTCAAAGACAATGACACTTTCGAATGAACGAATACTACAAACTATTTGAAGTGAAACATCACAACACAAAATTAAAAACCGGAGAAGAGTATCTGGAAGGATATAAGGTAGATTTTTGCCAAGTTGTGGAACATTCAAGGTTACTAAAAAAGAGTTAACAAAAGATGTTGCATTTTTGCAATTACTTTTTTTCACTTGTCTACCAAATTTTCGAAATATGAAACTATAAAAACCGGTGAAGCTCATTTATAAGTAACCCGGTTTCGTAAGAATGTATAATGAAACAAAACTGATCAGGCATTTAAGTGAAGAGCCATCGTCATCAAATGACTCCTTCCGTTCAGAACGGAAAAGAGTGTTTCTTCTTTTGCCTTTTGTGTTCCAGAGCCGCGGTATCTCTTTAATCACGTTAAGCCATTATTCCTGATCTCTCTCCAGTCGTATCGGATACTATAATATATCCCTCGCAGATGGCTAATCTCCGCTGAGATTGGCCGCCGTGCCCAAAAACGGCCAGGAATACCTACTTATCTCTTTCAAACCAACCTGCAGCCTTGGGTTATCGTCAGCTACCTCGGTATTTTCCAACTATTTGAGGCAGTCTTCTACCTAACAGATGCAGCTGAACACCAGTATTCTACATGATGTCTATTCGAACCCTTTTTTGCGGATGGGAAGTCATCAAATAACTTCCCCCGCTCTAGGCGGAGCGGGGGGAGTATCAGACTTGTACGGACTAAAACCTACCCATGTTCCTTCTGTTGCCCTATCTGCGAACAACCCGCAACCCGGGCAAGCGGTGGCCAGGCTCTCTGCTTTGCTGACATCTTTTTGAGGTGCGCGTGTAACACTAACGCGCCGTCGACACGGCCTGTCGTCACCGGACAGACTATTTGACCCCTACGACCCAGAAAGTTGAAAAGTTAATAATTGCGACTAATACAATCACAGCCACTATTGTAAAAGCAGTGATGCAGTTCGATGAACTTAATTTTGGTCGAATTTTATTAGAGGAACCCAGACATCGGACAGCTGTAATGATATCAACAAAGACTGATAAAGAAATATTGCGCTCATTTTTATAATTCACCTTTAATTGCGTTTATATTGTCAATAAATTATTATGAATTTCGGTGTGTTAATAAATATAGCTATACAATACTAGGTGTGGCTGATTTTAATGTTTTAACTAAGAATAATAAACCATTGATTTCAGGTAACAAAGACCCATTGAAAAATACTTTAACCTAAGTATAAGTACGTACATTTGTGCTAGTGTTTTGAACTTTACTTTTTTTAAAGTCATCATCTGTGTCTTATTTCCAATCAGTAAAGTGAGTTCAGTTTTCTAGTCTTACTAGATGCAATTAAATATCGATATCAAGCTTTCGTTTTAACTACGCTATGTGTTGCGGGTTCGATCCCCGCACGGAATAAATATTTGTATGGCCTACATATAGTTGTTCGGGTAAATTTTACTCGGAAGCCGATGGCACCATCCAGTTAAAAAAATTGCTATTTTGTTGTTCCCGGATTCTTATTTTGTCATGAATCGTTTAATCAATCCCAAACGCATTATGATGACTCAGCGTATGCGCAATAAATCGCCCCATTCAGTCAACAAACTGAAATATTCTGGTCAAAAGTCATCTCATACGTTCGAAAGTATCTTCAGGTGATTTTCCGCGGATTATGACAACATTAAAATTATAATGACTGTTGGCAATAAACTGGCGGTAACCTCGCTGTTCACCTTGCCTGTCGGTTCATTCACGCTAACTACAATTATTTTATTACTGACCAAAGTATTATTAACCACAGATTATTTGAACGTATCATCCGCTTAATTGCGAACTTTACCTTAAATTATTGTGATAGGTACTGAGACACTTCTTTAACACGTACACACGCAAATAATTTAAATCATAATAATTTTAGTAATATTACTTATTAAAATTTATATTATATTTATTATATTTATAATTGAAATGTATACATAATAAAATACTTTATTTGGTAATCCACATCAAGTATTTAATTATGTATAAATTTCAATTATGAAATTTTTAACCTCATTTTTGTTTTTATTAAAATTAGATTATAATTAATATTACATTTTAGTAGTCTCAAAAATATAGAAACATTATACAATGTCATGCACGCCTGTGCTTTGTGTACTTACTTTTAAGGTACATAAATTATATTAATTATAATAATAGGTATTTTTTTTGTAATTATGCAGTTGGTGTGCTTATTGTTAAATTAATAAATAAATAAAAATATAGATACAATATACTGTTCGCACACATATTGTCCTCATACTTAGTACTTAGTTACCACCTAGTTATTTTGTTTATTAGATCAGAATACATTGCATGCCTATCTTAGATTATATTGCATTTATATATTTGCATTTACGTACTACTTTCACGTACTTCTTGTTGTGGAACAGCGGAGTCTCCTAACACAGGCATTACTTGCTTAAAATGAGGCTTCAATCACTTTTGTAACTATCAAAACTTGTATTACAAGTAAACGATTTATTTTATTTTGTTATTTATTTGCCATCCAACGTGGCAATGCTGCCAGCCTCCTGTGCACTTTTCCTATTGACAGCGATGTATATGAATTTTTGTACGCCCATTGTTATCCATTTTTGGAACTTGTACCTACCTACAAATTTCAGTTAGTTACTCTAAATATGTTATTTATTTATATATATGAATAAATAAATTTATTTGAATTGTTTATGTTGTATTAGCAGTAGGTATTGACTAACCCCGTTATATTTTAATATTCGTACAGTCCATCCCAAGGTTGTCTGGAAGATATCGCTCAGCTCAACGATAAGACCGCCCGCGCCATTGTAACCATAGAATTAGTTATCTTCTATAAAACAGTTATGTTTCAATTTTGGTGTGCAATAAAGTATATAATTCTATTACTATTCTATATTATTATTGATATATATTATTGATTGTAAATTTGTCAACAAATGAATATAAATATTTTTTTGAAAAAAATCATTGCCATTGATATTTTTTTGAAAAAAAACAAAATCATTTAAGACTTTTTTTTTTTGCGGATGGGAAATCATCAAATAACTTCCCCCGGTCTGGGCCGGGGGAGTTTCAGGCTTCTATTGCCCTTTATTTTCCGGGGCCGGCAGGGGGTGGCCCTGGCAGGCCCCTCTGCTTTGCTGGCATCTCTTTGAGGCGCGCATGGAACACTAACGCGACTTTTTTAGGACTAAGACTTTTTTACGATATCCAAATATAAGATATAGACGACAAAATCACTGAATAAATGATATATGAATAGTATTATAAATGCGAAAGTCAGTGAGGATGTATCGATGTTTTTTACTCTTTCCCACAAAAACTACTGAACGAATTTGGATGAAATTTATTGTCTACTTTGATTATTAGGTATAGACATAATGACACAACTTTTAACTAGCCCAATTGTTTCCGGATAAGATAAGGCTATCATAAGCTTATTTGATTTATTCATTATTGCTCTATGACGCTCCAAAGATTAGCAGATATGCTACCTATCTGTCACGTATCTGTTACATTGGCCTAGAACTGAGTATTGATGACACAACATAAAATCACGCCTGTTATCCCTGAAAGGATAAGCTGAGGTGTACCTTAGTGCCCGCGGCTTCGCCCGCGTTATGATCGGAAAAACGTATCCTATGTGTTTTTCCAGACTATCTAAAATCTAGCTCTGTGCCAAATTTCATCAAGATCCGTTCAGCCGTTTTGACGTGAAAGACTAACACACATCTATACATCCATCCATCCTCACAAACATTTATTTGTATGTAAGTATGTTTATTATATGATTGATAATTTTAAATATTCCTGTTTTATCTTTTCCACACACTGTGTCTACATATCTCATCCAACTTTCCTCTCGCAGGTCTGCTGGAAGAAACTAATGAAATACGCTGTACCTTTGTGCTCTTCTGTCTTAATGCAATATCCTGTCATGTATTTTGTGTGTGCATAAATAAATTAGTAAACAAATAAACATTTGCATTTATAATATTAGTAGGAAGTAGGATTTTGCTGCAGTTGTGTGTCAATCAATCTTTACTTGTGAGCATAGGTGTAACAGTAATAGTAGATTATTAACCAAGGGGATAAAGCAGTGTCTTCTGTCACGGGTGACGATTTAAATCTCGAGCGTAACGAAGGACCCGAGGTTTACTCCCGACCGTAGCGAGGGTGTTAAAAACTTAAATCACGAGCAAAGCGAGGGATCTAAGACGAGTCCTGAGTGTAGCGAGGGATTTAAGTTCACCCAAGACTAAGACAGCTTTATCACCGAGGAAAATACTCTACTTTTCGTACCATTTGCGAAAAAATTAACACAATAATAATATGAGATAAGCATTAATTAAAAATAATGACAATTAAAAGTAAAAATTAACATTCGAAACATTGGTCCAATTATTGATAGAGTGAGTTACATTTTTATTGTTGATGAGTTGATTTGAATCCGAGAATTCACTGTCACTGTCGCTTTGATTTAACATCGTAACGTATTTTTAGAACGTAAACTTATTTAGAAAAATAAATTAAAATAAACTTAACGTTTATAATATATGTATTTGAAGAAAACAAAAACGCGGCAAATTCCTAGACTAATATTTTTTGTCGGAAAAGCAAAGGTATCAAGCTCATACGGCCTCGTCGGTTTTCGTAATTTTATTTAATAATCATAACTGCATAATAAATGCGTATTCCTTTTTCAAAAAGATGTATAATGCTTTATATAAATTATAAACTCAATGGTGTAAACACAGATGTAGTTCAGTATAAATTTCGGTAAGTATTCCAAATTTAAATCACATTCTCCCCCTAGCTAGAGGATGAATGAAATTCAGTACAATTTTCTTTCCCTGTTTTTAACAGATTAAAAATGACTATTGTTATGTTCGCTTTTTGTGGCACAGAATGTCACTTTTTTGAGCAAGTGGTACGAAAAGGTCCTTTCTAAGCATAGAAACCTCCTCTCTTTAAACTTAGCATTGCTATTACAATAAATAAGGCGCAAGGGCAAAAACAGGAAAGGGGGACTACTACTAAAAATTTAAAAAAATAGATAAAAAGACTTTTAACCGCAAACAGATTTCCTTAAAGAAAATGTTACAGTTAAACTCCTAAATAAGACCTAAATTTAAACGAGCTCACGTTTACAAAACCCACGGCCCATTTAAATCTCTTACACGATACATTTCAAAACATTCCGAATCCGAGATAATGAAGCTTAAGCAGACAATCTTGCAGAATGACTCACGATACGAAATTAACTAAAAACGAACGCACCAGACTTTATAAATACGCTTAACTGTTTTTTAACCGATTTGTAATTGAAGAATAGATCATGACTAACCGTTTTTAGGAAGTCCATGAGTGGGATAGACTGTTATTATGGTGTTTTTCAATAGAACAGCTAATCAATATTCTGGGGTTTTCTTTCTTTTGTAAATTCCGGCTTGCAAGGCCACCCCTTGAATGTGAAATTACAAGTTCATGAAAGTAATAAATAACGTGGGTGTCTGTTAGATTACTGCATTGAAATGTTGTGTACCACGAAAATAAATGGATCTACGAATTATTGCAGCTATACTAAGAAAAAGTTTAAATATCTTTACCTGTAACGAACTTAGACGAGTAATCTCTGGAGCCTCAACTATAGCCAGCTTCAAAGCTTGTTTGAAGAAATGGCTTGTGGAGCAGTCACGACGTGCAAGCTATTTTTATTTTGTCCCATCCTATCCTCTCCTAATAATATTATAAATGCGAAAGTTTTTAAGTATGAATGTATGTTTGATCCTCTTTCACGAAAGAACTACTGAACAGATCTTGATGAAATTTGACACAGAGGTAGATATATAGTCTTAGTTAATAACACATGGATACTTTTTTTTCGATATCACGCGGGTGAAGCCGCGGGCGCCAGCTAGTATTATGTAATTGTAAATATTTATGTTTATTTTCTTGTTATTTTGTGTGCTCGTAGTACTTTGCGACAATATTTTTTTTCTTTCTTTCTATTCTATTTTTTTTTATCATGAAGCTGTGAAGCTCTCTTGCCGGGGTTGCAAGTTGTTCGAAATACATACCGCGGCCCTGGAAGATAGAAGGCAAAATAAAGGCAAAATAAGGAACATAGTTATTTTACGATTTACCATCCGTATAGAAAAAACTGTAATGTTATAACGTGTAAATGAGTTTGACTATTATATTGATTGTGACTGTTAACTTTTATTATTTTGAATGCGTATTTCTTGTGTTTTATTGCGATGGCTTTCTTTATGTATGTTCTGTTGTTATTTTGATATCATATTTTTATAAAATTCACGTTTTAATTTTTGATTATTTTGACTTCTTTGTAATAATTAATTAATGTAAGAATCCCTTACCAATAAATTACTATGACTTAGAATTCATATAAACTCATGGCTTTTACCAAGGGAGCAGGCAAAAACTACATAACATCACCTGCTAAAAACTTTACAAAGTAATGTCACCTCGGCCACATTAAGATCATCGAATCCATTGAATGAGAATCCTTACTAATATTATAAAAGCGAAAGTGAGTATGTTTATTTATTTGTTTGTTTGTTAAGTCTTCACGCTTTAATGGCTAAGCCGATTTTGATGAATTTTGTGTATTGTTTGTACGGAGATAGTTGGGACCCTGGAGACGGACATAGGCAATTATTATTTTTTAAATTGAGAATTGAGGGAGAACGAGGGAAGAAAAGGGAAAACTTAGCTTATAATTAAGCCGCAAGGGCAAAAATTACAGGTAGCAGGTACCTGCAAATCAGGAAAAGGGAACTGTGCTACCCCGAATTTAACGCGAGCGAAGCCGCAGGTAAAAGCTAGTATTAATATACCAGTGCTATCCGGTCAGACTATTTCAACTTTCACTTGTTCATACTATTTCATTATTAAGAATTTTTTTATATTAAAACAGTTTTTATAATTTTTTGTTACTTTTCGTTGTTACTATGGTCAATGCTGCGTATACCTAATAGGCATAGTTACCACCATTTTTATACTATTGCATAGTTTCTGATAAGTATTAGTATGTATTGCTGTGGGTGTAACAAATATAATAAACAAAATAGGAAAAAAATACCGGCCAAGAGCAAGTCAAACTTGCGCACCGAGGGTTCCGTAAAAACATACGACATAAGGGGGCCATCCATTAATCACGTGATGTTTTTTTGGCATTTTTGACCCCCCCTCCCCCTTGGTGATACGTGGTGAGGTTTAAGACTACCCCTCCCTCCTCCCCCCTATATCACGTGTATTTTTTCGTACCTGCAAAGAATCTATTTTTTTATTTATAAAAAAATACTGGTATAATAAGTATCATCTAATTTTATTATAGAAAATTAAAGACTACCATAATAAACGTTCAGAGGTTGCGCTTTTCGACGCGCTTTTCGACGCCGCTTTTCGGTTGCGTAACGCGCGCTTGCCGAAAAATAATTACACGTGATATAATACTTTACCCCCCCCCCCCTCCCCCTTGTGATATTTCGTGATTTTTATGGACCCCTCCCCCCCCCTTTCGAGCCTCACATGATTAATGGACAGCCCCTAAACGGCCATCTCTTCTGACTGCGTAGAAATAGAAAGTTGTTTTTTTCACAGCACAAAGGGGCCCCAGACTTAAATATATGGTTTTAATTTCAATTTGATACCTGCACGCGTTTTTGATATAAAGGGTCTTGGCAGAGAAACTGACAGACAGACGGACAACGTGTGATCCAATAAGGGTTCCGATTTGTCCTTTTTAGGTACGGAACCATCACATAAGAAAAAAAAACAGCCAACTTTTCCATTGCGCACTCCAGTGAGCTACAAATGGTCCACGTGGCCGCTACTGTTTTGACGGCTACAAAATTAATTGACCTCTTTTAGAATTCAAATACTTACACTATCGCCACTCAAAATCAACATCCACCATATAACCGCAAGAACTAATTGTAAATCCAGTTTATGGAACAACCTAATATTGGTGTTTGACTAATCCCCAAACATATTTGTGTTCTCTGACTTTACGTTTAATTTGTTGGTAGTCTAACCACTTCGTTACAAAACAAATAGACGGCACGGTTGGCGCAGTGGCTGAGGGATCGACTGCTGCGCTGCGTGTCGCGGGTTCGATTCCCGCACGGAACAAATATTTGTAAGACCTGCAGATAGTTGTTTCGGGTCTGGCTGTTTGTGTTTTTATATGTTTGTAAACGCACCCACGATACAGGAGAAATTCCTAGTGTGGGGCAACGTTTAAAAAAAAAATGAAAGAAGTTCTTCAGACTCTACCACAAGTTACCATATCCTCGCTTTGTTACGCGACGGTAAACAAATCGCACGCCGAGACAAAAAATCTTAAGTAAACTTTATGTTATTAATTTTCATGTCACAAACTAAACTAAAACTACTCTAAATATCACAAAATTTTGTTTATTCCTGTCAAACAACGTTTCCTATTCTGAAATTAATTAAAGTGGCACAAGTTACTATATTATAGTTTGGCAATCTCGCTATTCTGAAACTGTTGTTTTTCACCGAGGATAATGAGCCTATAGGTACTACTATCTTTAATCGCGAATATACGATGGTGTGGAATAATATAAGATGTGGTTAGGGTATTTTAGTCTAGTTGAATCCGGTGATTCATCAGAATCGGTAAAAGTAATATATAGGTTTAGAGAATTTATTCTCATAAGAACAATTACAGTTCACTTAAAATGAGATACAAATTATAATCTTAAAATTAATGTTGTAAATCTTCGCATGGTGCGTTGACGACGTCATCGGTTACATAATATATGTCTTCTTACTTTAGATTTAAACATATTAATGCTTTCACATAGCTTTATTTCTTCCGGTAAATCATTGAACAGTCGTGCTCCTTCAAACAGTATTGTTTTTTTGCCGTAATTAGTTCGTGTGCGTGCAGTCATTAGTTGGAACCTGTTTTTGCTTCTAGTATTGTATGTTATTGACTTTTTACGTATTTTAATATTCGATTGTACAGAATTAGTGGTGATTTTTTTAATAAGAATGCATGTGCAGAATGTGTAAAGCTGTTTGAGATTTAGTAGGTTTGTTTTTTCATAAAGTTTTTTTGTTGGGTATAAATAGTTATAATGGAATAATATTTTAATAATTTTGTTTTGTGTTCTTTGTAATGAATTTAGGTTTGACTTAGTGGCTGATCCCCATAGCTCGATTAGGTATTCCAGGTTAGATTTTACTAGAGAGTTATATATAATATATATTATTTCGTCTCCTAAAAATTACCTTTTTTAAGTTGTCTCAGTTTAAATCTAGGTGTACGAAATGACGAACGAATGTATCTTTTGACACAAGTATCTTAGCCCATGGCCATGAACTGGGTGTAACACTACATCTGGGAAAACCATGTGGATTTATGTTTAATAATAGCAACATTAAATGCATCGTTCTGTCTGTACAGTACTATACAACAATCAATGTTATAATTATGAGCCATCGATCTGATACATCATTGCTGCACTTGAAATGTTTATAAATAGTCAAGGAAAACTTTACTAAAATGTCTGGCGAAGGAATTTAATATGCTTATTTATATAGTTTTACAGGCAGCGTATGTGACTAAAAGAGTGATAGATAGTTGTAGTAAGAGTGCATGATATAGAGAATGTTGATGGAAAGAGAGGGAGAGGAAGGTGAAAGAAAAGATGGATGGGTTGTGTAAGGAATGATATGAAGGAGGCAGGATTAAACGATGCCATGACGTCTGACAGGGGAGAATGGAAGAAGAAAACTTGTTGCACCGACCCCAAATGGAATGGGACAAGGGCAGGATAATGATTATTTATGTAGTTTCAAGCATGTACGCTCACATTTTCCCAATAACATTGAAATACCATGATAATGAGTAAGCTTATTACCGTCAACCGGCCCCAAATCAATAGGGACTTTAAACCGCTTCTAAATCTGTGGTGGAAAAACCTTACAACACTTTCCCCGACCCGCGAATCAAATCCAAGACCTCACAATCACCAGCTATCGACCACTAGACGAATGAGGCAGTCGGTATATTAACAAGTAGGCATAAATCTTTCTCTCATTTCGCAGTGGATCCTTGAAGCATAAAAAACTGATCTTCCTCGTTTATATATAGTTTATTTATCACTCTTGAGTGGCACCAACAAACCTTGTGTTGGCTTTGAATTATATTATCTCTAAATATTTTTCTTTATTTTTGATTAAAGTTTTCCAGAAATATCAAGGTTTAAAAATGATATATTTTCTTTAAATGATCGACATTCACAGTCCGCATTCAGCTACCGTTCGAACCTCATCCAGGTTTTAACCGTTTATAGTAACAATGTCTGACACAAGAACTTTTTTATCGATGTAGTAATCCGCAATCAATGTCCTCCATGGGAGGGCAAACGGGTCTTTCAAACTCGTACTGGCTAAAACCAAATTGGTAGTTCCTTGCACTTTTTCGTCATAGGGCAGCGAGAACAAATTCGACTTCAGCTTTCCTTGACCCTTCATTTCGGGAACGCGTGAAGATATCGATTTGAAATTAATACTAAATAGGTTTGCGGTCCCTTCATCATCATCATCATCAGGCTATATTAGTCCACTGCTGGACATAGTCCTCCCCTAATGAACGCCATAGCGCCCTGTCTTCAGCTTGCCGCATCCAGCATCTGCCTGCAGTCTTTCTTAGATCGTCATCCCACCTGGTCGGAGGGCGTCCTATACTACGCTTGCCGAGTCGCGGCAAGCGTAGCCAAGCGTTTTCAAGGGTTTTCAAGCGTTTCAAGCGTTTCCCTTAGAGTAGTGAAATAATCAACCGTCTAAGTTTACGTAATCAAAATCAATCGTTCAAGCGATCGATCTTTTCTCACTTTTTTATTTTGTACTAGCTTTTGCCCGCGGCTTTGCTCGCGTTGAATTCGGGGTAACACAATTCCCCTTTCCTAATCTGCAGGTACCTGCTACCAGTTTTTGCCCTTGCGCCTTATTTATTGTAATAGCAAAGCTAAGTTTTCCCTTTTCTTCCCTCTTTCTCCCTCCCTCATATCTCACTTTTTAAAAAAGTCCGTCTCTAGGGTCCCAACTATCTGTGTACCAAAATTCATAAAAAATCGGTTTAGCCATTTAGGCGTGAAGACGTATGAAACAAACAAACTCACTTTCGCTTTTATAATTTTAGTAAGGATTTCTTAAAAAAAAAAACGATTCTTTCAATTATTCTGGGAAACAAACCTTCACACACACCCAAATATGTGCGGTGGCGTGATTTTCGATTACTCCGAAGACCGAACCCATGTCTTCCCAGGTGCGTCGTAAAATTCTATTAACAGAACAAATCAAGGAGTGGACACGGGCGGTTGCAATCAGTCGTGAACAGAATCCATTAACCTTACGATACGATGCGCTGTGGGAAAAATAAACGTGTCTTTAATTAAATGAAAAAAATCAATGCATATACTTCTGTAACATCTAAAATATATTGATTTAATAAAATGATATGATTTACGTTACATTCTCGCCATCGGCTGCCGCGTTGCGTGTCGCGGGTCCAATCCCCGCACGGAACAAATATTTGTATGGCCTACAGATCGTTGTTCCGGGTCTGGCTGCTTATGTATGTGAGTTTAAATGTTTGTAAACGCACCCACGATACACGAAAAATTCCTAGTGTAGGGGCAACGTTTTTCAAAAAAAAAACACAAAATGAATCGTGAATATATTAGTATTAGAGGATTGATTTTTTACAGCTCGGGGGGACCCGTGAATATGGTTTTAATTTCAACTCACTAAACCAAACTCAACTTAATAAAAGATCTTTACAGAACAGACAGACGGCTAATAAAGTGATCCTAAAAGAGTTTCGTTTTTTCCTTTTAAGGTACGGAACCCTAATTTTTTCTGTTTATCGTTTAATTTGAAAAGCAAAATCATTTTTAAGCGCTGCGTAGTTTTTACCTAAAAATGCTTTATACAGCTTTCCATCTCACCTGGGTGCAGCTAAAAATGAAGCGACTCCCAGACTGATCCCTACAACCTAATAACTAGTATCTAGTCTACCGAAATCGTGCCCTACTTGATATATCTTCTTTATCCTACTTGATATATCTTCGATTTACAGAAAAAAAAGAACCATAGACCAATAACAAGTCCTGACTTTTAATAACCAGACTCGAAATTAAAAATGAAATATGAGCACAACAGCACTTAACACATTGAGTTAACTGATTTTAAGGTTACGTAAACAATTATACATTACTAGCTTTTGCCCACGGGTTCGCTCGCGTTAAATTCGGGGTGACACAGTTCCCCTTGCGCCTTATGTATTGTAATAGCAAAGCTAAGTTTTCCCCATTTTCCCTCACTTTTCACTTAAAAAAATAAGCGTATGTCCGTCTCCGGGGTCTCAACTATCTCAGTACCAAAATTCATCAAAACCGGTTTAGCCATTTAGGCGTGAAGACGTAACAAACAAACAAACTCACCATCTCTTTTATAATATTAGTAAGGATGTGTGTATTGTAGCTGATAAAAATGAAATTTTATCGAAATGAAAACTGCAGTTGAAATCTTTTAACGGCTGAACAGGTTTCAATGAAATGTTTGGTTTGAATTTTGCCTTTGTGTTCCTGGACCAGGGTATCTCTTTCGAACCAACCCGCAAGAAAGAACAAGAGTCGGTTTTACTCAGTAAAAATACACTCCCTCTCCCCATCCGCAAAAAAGCCGTCTTAATTTGTCCCATAGTAAGCTTAAAAAACCGGCCAAGAGCGTGTCGGGCCACGCTCAGTGTAGGGTTCCGTAGTTTCCCGTCCGTCACAATAAGTGTTCCCACTTATGAGTTTAAAGGTGGAGGAGGAAATTATTTTGTACAACTTTTTGTCTTTTTTGTACAAAAACTGTTGTGTCAATCAAGTTCAAAATGATTTTCATAGAAAGTCCTTATAAAGTTCTACTTTTCAGATTTTTTTCATATTTTCTAAACTTATGGTTCAAAAGTTAGAGGGGGGGGGACACATTGTTTTTTACTTTTGGAGCGATTATTTCCGAAATTATTGACATTATCAAAAAATGATTTTAGCAAACCCCTATTCATTTTTAAATACCTTTCCAACAATATATCACACATTAGGGTTGAAATTAAAAAAAAATCACTTCCCACTTTACATATAGGGTGGCTACCCTAATAAAACATTTTTTTCCAATTTTTATTTTACCACTTTGTCGGCGTGATTGATATACATATTGGTACCAAATTTCAGCTTTCTAGTGCTAACGGTCACGGAGATTAAGCGAGGACGGACGGACGGACGGACAGACAGACATGGCGAAACTATAAGGGTTCCTAGTTGACTACGGAACCCTAAAAATGTTAATGTTCTATTTTGCTGCATAAGGTTATGTTCTGTTTCCGTATGTTACTGTGGTTAGATCTTTAAACTTCTACATGCTATAATAAAAGCCTTATAAATTAAGCAAAAATTAATATTTAATGTGTAGTGGAAAACATAAAGTTTTGCACCTGTATACCAAATACTTCATTCGAAAGTACATTGAGGCTAAATCTTTTTTCAAAACACAATTTCATCCTTGATGACTTGTCTAAACATTTAAGATTTGACCACGACAATTGAGCGAAATAGTTAAAATAAACAGTATTACTACCCTCAACATTAAGTGGACGTCGACTATCGATAGTGTCTGTTATGGGGATTTTATCACTAGTTATATGAATTTATCGATGGTTTCTGACATTTGTGAAAGTTGGGTTCAAATTGTAGATAGTTAGTTAACGTTTGTTCATGGTATTCACTCTCAAATTTTTTATCTATAACAATGATGGATTTGATGGGCAGGCTCGTTATCGGATGTGTATAGGCTGGAGTGCGGAGTGAGACAGGGCGGCCTGACCTGCCCCCGCCTCTTCAGCCTGTATATAAACCGGTTGATCGTTGAGCTCAGCAACACTTATCAAGGCTGTTATGTTGACGGTAAATGTGTCAACAATATTGGTTATGCTGATGATGTGGTGTTGCTGAGCCCATCGATTAACTCAATGATGAGTCTGCTCATGATATGTGAAAGGTACGCGGAGGCCCATGGGCTTAGATAAAATGTAATGAAAAGTGAAGTACTGGTATTTAAGGCAGGCACTAAAACCTACCCAATTGCACCACACCTAAAACTTTGCGGATGTCCCTTAAATCAGGTCACATCTTTTAAGTATCTGGGCCACTGGGTTTCCGAGGACCTAAAGGACAGCTTGGACATCGAACATGAGCGCAGGGCGTTAGCTGTCCGCTGCAACATGTTGGCTTGCAGATTTGCGAAATGCTCGACTAAAGTGAAGGTTACGCTGTTCACAGCGTACTGTCAGTCATTTTATACATGCAGTCTGTGGGTCAACTACACGCAGAGGGCATACAGCACTCTGCGCGAACAGAAAGAAATGGCAACCTACTCAGATAAGTTTGACGGGCCTGTTGGTCTAGTGGTTAGTGGCCCTGACTGCTAAGCCGGAGGTCGTGGGTTCGATTCCCACTTAGGACAAACTTTGTGTGATGAGCATGATTGTTTGTTCTGTGTCTGGGTGTGATTTATCTATAATATGTTTGTATTTATAAATTAAATAAGTATGTATATCAGTTGTCTGGTTACCATAACACAAGCTCTGCTTATCTTGGGATCAGATAGCCGTGTGTGAGTTGTCCCAAGATATAAAAAAAAAATGTTTAATAATGTAGTTAGGTATACAAGTGACTAACGTTTGTATTTTTTATTTCACGAATGAATCTTTAGTATTGAAGGGGTGTGGTAGCAGAGAGATGAGGCAGACTCCAGATTAAAAGGTTGTATGAGTTTATTTACAACCTTAACTACACAAATTTCTTAAGGATAAAACAGAATCTTATTGGCTTCAACTAACTAACAAATCAAAAACCTTAACCAATGAAAACAGAGTAAAAATTCCAAAAACTGAAACTAACAGTTCCTATTGGCTATAATTATTTAAACGTAAATTATCTACCAATTACAAGGGTTGCATTTTGTCCAATGAACTACGCACTGTGACTTAGTTTGGTCGGGACAATATCTTGACATTCTTGAGATTAGTGGAGATTAATACTTGGAAATCTCCCATAGCCATGCAAAACTGGAACACAAAACATCGATACAATCTATCCCAACACACTATCGATAGTCAGCTAGCACTCTGCCTCGAGGTTAAGACAAGGCAAAATATGTAACAGTACACTTAAAGTCAATGTTCAACTGATTTGAACAAACATTACGTCTGTTTGCAATTCCAAATAGTCAATAGTCTGGATACGAAACGATTTGAAATGTCTGGACATGAACGAGGACAGGTTTATTTGAAGTAAATGTTTGTAGGAAATAATGGAAGCCAATATCAGTCATTGTTGGGCTCGCTGCCATCTAGAAGTTTCCGACTTTATTGCTTTTAAAACGAGTTACTAGAAGTATGGAACTGTTTACTATTCGTTTCATACTTATTAGGACTGATTATTAAGAGGTTGCGGGTTGTTCGAAAGAAATACCCGGAACAAATACGGGTTTTAATCAGTAAAAGTCTGACCCGCTCCGCCCAGGGCGGGGGAAGTTATTTGATGATTTACCCATCTGCAAAAAAGGACTGGTTATTGTCGACTGAAGGCAACTGAATTATTTTATGTTCGCGAACATTCTTAAAGTTTATTTATCTTTAATTTTGGTATACTGATGTATAGCGATTGAATTGAATGTGGTCTTTCATAATCATAATTTGTACCTTGGATATTATTGTGTTAAATCTGGTTCTTCAAACCTACCATACAGTTGTGTTGCTAGAAAGTTGTTCCGCCACTTCTTTCCAGCTAAAACATTAGGAAGTAGAGAAGGGAAGGCATTTTAGGGGCGGACTTGTGAAATCGAGAATTTTTAATAAATGACATTTGATTTTGCTGGCCTTTTTTTTGAGCTGATCCTATATTCCGTTTTTTCCTTTTGAAGTACAGCTACCCTACCATGACGTCTTAAAACAGAACGTATTCCAGTGAGGGAAAGAGACAGAGCTATACAGGGTGTCTAGCACCATCTCTTTTTCACACAGGAATAAGAACTGCTATAAGATGTCAAGTAAGCCTTCAAAACCCTAAAAAGGACAGCATGAACTTATAGCTAACAGGATGTAAACTAAATCAAACTAAGAAAAAAATAAGCACCATTTAACGGTAAGCATTTCGTCATCCCATAAATAAATAAAACAATTCAGCGCTACTAACATTGAAAATACATAGAAGGACACACACAGAGTTATCAAAATTTTACCATAAAGTATCAATCTGTAGCATTACCATAGATAATAGAAGCAGAGATCAGTATACAAACGTGAACACATAGCATTGACATATATTTGGATAATGGTAATAATTTGCTCTCTTTATCGTTAGTACAGGTGGAGAAAAAAGGCCTACGGTAATATTGTAATATCTTTTCTTATTAATATTACCTTCATGAGCCATTCTTGTCAATCATGTCTTCAAATTCTCATTCGTATGTTCTTACCGAACTCAACATGGGTTGTAGTACCTGTAACTTATATGTTTTTTGTATCAACGTGCATAAAACTGATTCGTCCGATATTTTCCTATTCTATGTCTTTTTTTGCGGATGAGAATACATCAAATAACTTCCCCCGCTCTGGGCGGAACGTGGGGGAGTGAAAGACTTTTACTGACTAAAACGGACTCATGTTCCTTCTTTTGCCGTTTATGTGCCGGGGCCGCGGTATGTCTTTCGAACAACCCGCCACCCCGGCAGGCGGTGGCCTTCGCTGGCTCGCTGGCTAGTCCATATCTGGCATTCACATTAACAAAATATCCGAATATATATATATAATCGGCAAAGATTACCAGAATTACGTTTTTATTGTCAGTCATATCTGACTTCCAAAAAAAACGCAAATCTCCGAGTCAAAATAACAAGATTTCTGTATCGTTGTATTAATTAAGCCATCAAGGATAATGTAAATATTTAAGGGGTGTTCTATTAATAGCTTGGGGAAACTTTATGAAATCAATTTGTGAGGTCCACTCCAAACCATTTTAATATTCATGTAAGAAGTCTTTAATGAATAATTCTTCAAAGATGGCAAGAAGTTATTATTATTTATTCATAAAAAAAATCTCCCCAGCATTAAGACTCACGAACAAGACTTAAGGGTCGAGCAAGGCCAATGCATGTACGAAACGGGTGCATACATAGCAATTATAATAATTAAATAATACAATATTGAAGATGCCAGACCCTAGGGGCCATCATCACGTCTTAAAGCTAGATTGTTTTCATGTCACACGCAACATTTTTAAAGCATTTTGCATTCCAACAACCACTTTCAACAAGATTGACATTTAGTTTTTCGGCAAATAACTGTCACATACGTTTTGAGTAATTATTGCTATCGCTGATTAAATGTTACTTCATCTGGCTTCTTAGATCGAACTACCTCATTTCTGGTGCCAGTGGGATCGGATTGAAAGAAATGAATTGTGCGTACACATTAACTATGTTGCTATCTGGATTTCTATCTTATTTCAACACTTTCATCAGCAGAAATGTTCTCGAGAAACCCAGAAGTATATTGATCAACAAAAAATAGAACTCATAGAAAACAAACAAGCTTTGTAATATAAAATTAGAAACAAACAAAACATCAGTAAAAATCAAGAAAATGAAAGCAAAACTTTTTAGAATTTTTTCAAAAACAATACACAATACGGCTATAAAATTAATGTTGAAAAATGTTTACAATCCTTGAAATGTTACGGACTATTATAAGACTTATGTTTGGGAAAAGTCACGATGTTGAGAACCCCTGTCATGTAAAAATCAACTTGCCTTTAAATGTAACCTTGTTACAAAGCTCTTGGTAAATCTTTTCCTGTTTACCTCCTTGAGAAAAGATTTAAAGAAAAAAAAAATGTTTGATTTACAAGGGGAAATCATTTCTTATACATCTTGTTAGACCTTGACTTATCAGATTAGTCAGTGAAATCTTTCAGCTAAATTAAATAAAAGATTGCATTTTCCAAACAATCACATGCTTTTTTTTAATCCAAAACGTGACATTTGACGTGTGCAAACATAGCACTTAAGTGATCACCAGTACGCACCCTATGAGAAGTGTAGTCTCGTGGCCTACCGAGGTTGACTTACGTTTTTAGATCAAGGAACACGTGACAGCTCCTGACCTATTTCGACAAGTACTATGGTTGAATATTCTTGCCATAGCTCATGTTTCAATAAACTATGGTTTTAGTTAGTCCTGTTGCTTTTTTTATTAAGTTAACGTTTTTACTTACATTTCACGACACATACCTATGTGAATGTGTATTTAAAGTCACATTATTGAATTTTCAATACTGGATTTAGTAGCCGAAAGTTGAAGTTCCAAAAATGCAGTATTAATATAATAATGCATAAAAGATGTCAGTCTGTGTTCGAAGAGAGCATCATGATCTGCATAAACTTTTCCCAACTGCTTTGGGGTCGGCTTCCAGTCTAACCGGGTGCAGCTGAATACCAGTATTTTACATGGAGCAACACTGTCTATCTGACCTCGACAACCCAGTTAGTACTGGGTAATACGATACCCCTTGGTCAGTGCGGGATTAAGCAAACGGGGAGGCCGTAGCAAATTCTATCAAGAGGCCCTTGATCTACCTCCATCCCGAAAAATATTATGCGGTGTGCTAACTTTCAAAATTAAGTTAAAAATTATATTGTTGTGTAGCTTTAGATACTATCGTTGATCCTTTGACCGGTTATCCATTGTAGTGGCAGATGGTGGGTTAACGTTTCATCAAAAAAGACGCCCAAATGGAGGTGGGCTGGTTGGGACACGTGGAGTCTTATTTAGTAAAGTAGTAGCAATTGCTACTCTAAGATAAGACTTGTCAGACTTTCAGGCCGTTGACACTGAAACGACTGATCTTACGAAATGTTACGTCTTATAATCCTGATAATCCGTTCTGATAAGCTCTCTCTAACCACCCTCCATATTTCTTTACCTATAGACAATTTATTTTTCTTATATTTAGACGATGACATTTTCCCTTTTAGCCTTTTAAGCACTATAAAAAAAATTACCAACCTTTTTGGATTTACGCCTACTTACCTTTAAAAAACTAGCATTTTTTCTTTAATGCTTCCATCATAAACACTTTGGTTTAACCTTCGTTTTCATCTTAACCTGCCACTTAGGTAATCCCTAAATCACCAAAGTGATTCTTACCCCTTGGCCAGGAGCTACATGGTGAAGCGACACGCGTGTTGCGACAAGGCATCATCATATGCCTAGCCTTTTCCCAACTATGTTATGTTATGTTGGGGTCGCAGTCTTACTGGATGTAGCTGAAAACCAGTATGTGGAGTGTCTGCCTGTCTGACTTCCACAACCGTGCTGAGAAAACAAATTACTTTTTTACCCTATCACAATGTTGGCGTATTTTACCCAAAGGATGACTAGTAGAGAAGTTAAGTCCGCCTATGTACCACTATTGTACTTGAAGTTTAAATTAATTAATAAATAAAAGACTGAGAATCGACACTAATTCAGAATACACACACAACTACTAATTCAGCTATGCCAAACCAGTATAAGCGGATCTCTCATTGTATGGAAAATCTATACGAACTGAGGCTATGTCATGCCATGCATGTCATGTGCCCGCGGAACCGTGATAAAAAGCATCTTATGTGTTAATTCAGGTTATAAACTATTTGTATGCAAATTTTTGCATTTATAATATTAGTAGGATTTACACCAAGTGTACTCACGTGAAGGAAACAAGTGAAGCGCGCGTTTTGTTGTCGCGTCGAATCGCTTTATCCGAAGCTGTGTTCGAAGGCTTATGCTTTTTAAGAACCTAAATGTTACTCTATCTATCTGACATTGAAGTTCTCTCGGCTGCTAGCTTTCGAATGGGTTAGCTTTAACATATTTACCTTCTCGCCATATGTAAGGCTAAAAGCTCAAAGCATACCATTTTTTTAAGGATGCGAAATCATCAAATAACTTTCGCCGATCCGGGTGGAGCGGGAGGGAGTGTCAGACTTTTACTGATTAAGATTCATCCATGTTCCTTATTTTGCCCTTTGTGTTCCGTGGCCGCGGTATCTCTTTCGAACAACCCTCAACCCCGGTGAAAGTGTACCTTGTGTTACGGTATTTGGTTAACCGGAGAATATTTCGACCAAATGGCAGTACAGTTATATGAAGAGCTAAATAATAACAGCCGCTCGGGTCGATCTTTATGTTAAACGGCGCTTGCCTAGGTTGGTCTACAGATGGATGACCAACCACTACATATCGAATTTCCTCCGTGCCTCGGACATCACGTTAACCTGTTGGTCCCGGCTGTCACTTGTATGATCTCTGACAGTGCTTACAGTCAGTGGCCCAAAAGACTGACTCCCAGTCTTACCAAATAATTGTCCCAAGATATCGATTTACCAGTATTTTTTTAAATTAAAAAACGTTGCTCCACACTAAGAATTTCTCTTGTATCGTGGGTGCGTTTACACGCAACGCAGCCGTCGATCGCTCAGCCACTGGGCCAATCGTGCCGTCATTAAGATTAAGATTAAAAGTATCTAGGCTATAAACTATCTTCAATTATTAGTATTATTAGTCGTCAATTATTAACCTTTACTTTTTATTTTATTTTTGTGTATTTTTCACACTGTTAGAGTATTTTAAAATGGAGGAGCGGAACCACCTAATACAAGCAAATCTTTGCTTAAAAGGTGACTCCAAACCTAACAAAATGGTTTTCAAAAGTGATGAAATAAACATTTTTATTATTATTATTATTATTATCGATGTGCCTAATTTAATCATTTCATCCAAATTCCTTAAGACAGTTTAGCGTGACGGAGTAAACAACAAACACACACACATAGAATTTTTTTTTTATACTAACTAGGATTGCGTTTGGCTGCAACTCGCCTTCGTAATATAAGTGTGATTATCTCTATATATTTTATTCAAGAGCGTCGCCCAATATACCCGTAAATGCACTTATCAATGTCTAAATCCATCCGCTCTCGTTTGGACATTTGAATAATTCATTTCCTTTTACCCAAAAAAAAAAAGAAATCAAAATTTTCAAATTCATTCTTGCCTTCTACAGAATCAGAGTACGTTATGCCCCAACACAAACAAATAATGCTAAGTTATTTACATTAAAAATTCTAATAATAACATCACTCGTCGACTTTTTAAACAGAAAATACAATTATACTATAGTTTTTTAGTTAAATTACGCACAATCAGTATCTCCTGAACAAATCCTTAAAAGCATTGTGCAACTGTTTATTTTCCCTAATAAATAAAATAAAAGCATTAAAAAATTAAAAGGCCTTATACAGCTAGTCGTTGCAATAAGTTTAAGAATAATATAGCTCTTAAAGTTACACCGTCATTAGTAGAACACGGGAGTCCTAATGAAATCTATGAAGCCCTTTTTAATGTTGTGCAAAATGAGTACCAATCTATTTTTGAGAGTAAAACTATTAACTTTAGTGGACCTTCCGTTGGCTTCAACCAATGGGCTACGCCAGGAATTTATAAAAGTCGAGCTAGATTATATGAGTTGTATGGTCTGAAACGATACAGGTTTGATACTACTTTTCTAGAGTATGTTAAAAAATATTCAAAATTATTTAAAAAGATTTGTGTCATTGCAAAGTCTAAATTTTTAAGCGATACTATTAAAAATTCTAATAATAAAGTAAAAGCCACTTGGAAAATTATAAACAATGAAACGGGTAAATCGGTTCAGCGAGAACATCAAGTTGAAATAATGGTTGATAACAAATTAGTTAACAAAGCAGCGGAGATAGCAGAGGCATTTAATAATTTTTTTGCAAGTATACCAATAACTACGACTCGCTCCTTAAATTCATCCCCGTCTAAAGCTCAAAATCTTTTGCAAACTAGCGTGCCTAAATGCGATCACGTATTTAGTTTTGATCATGTAACACCTCGTGATGTAGTTAATGTTTTTAATTCTCTTAAGTCGATAAACACAGGTGATTATTGGGGCATTTCGATTAAACTTTTGAGTAATATTATCGACATTGTCGCCCCTCATCTAGCTATTACTTTTAATAAATGCGTTGATTTAGGTACTTTCCCTGACCTTATGAAGAGCAGTAAAGTGATCCCTCTTTTTAAATCTGGCAATAAAAATGATATGGGTAACTTCAGGCCAATTTCTATTTTACCTGCCTTTAGTAAGATTTTTGAAAAGTTAATACTCAAGCAGTTGTTGAGACATTTTAATTTAAACAACCTTCTTCACAATGATCTATATGGCTTTACAAAAGGTCGTTCGACAACAGATGCGGGTGTTGCTTTGTTAAAGCACATATTTAATGCGTGGGAGAACGCTCAAAATGCAATCGGTATTTTCTGCGATCTCTCTAAAGCTTTTGATTGCGTTCACCATGACACGCTTTCGGTGTTCAAAATGAAGCCTTAAATGTAATAGGCTCATACTTACAAAACAGATTCCAATGTGTAGATGTTAATGGCGCGAAATCTTCTGGGCTACCTGTTCAGCTAGGAGTACCTCAAGGCTCGATACTGGGTCCATTTTTATTCTTGGTTTATATTAACGACCTACCATATCATTTAAAGGGTATTTGTGACGTTGTACTGTTTGCTGATGATACGTCTCTTGTTTTTAAAGTAGATAGAAATAGACAAGATTTTAACGATGTAAACAGCGCGCTATCAATGGTCACGGATTGGTTCACGTCAAATAACCTTGTTCTTAATGCCAATAAAACTAAATGTATTAAATTCGCTCTACCCAATGTTAGAAATCTTGGTCCCAACATTGTCCTTGGCAATGAGAAGCTTAAAACTGTAGACTCAGCAGTGTTCCTGGGTATAACAGTAGATTCAAAATTACAATGGGGTCCACACATATCAAGCCTAGCGGGAAGGCTAAGTTCGGCCGCATACGCCGTCAGAAAAGTTAGACAATACACTGACGTTGACACGGCACGATTGGTCTATTTTAGTTATTTCCATAGCGTCATGTCCTATGGTATTCTGCTGTGGGGCAAAGCCGCTGATATCCAGAATGTATTTATTCTGCAGAAGCGAGCGGTTCGTGCAATTTACCAGCTAGGTGCCCGGGTTTCTCTGAGAGATTTTTTTAAAGAGATTGGTATTCTCACTGTGGCTTCTCAATTCATCTTGGCCAACATTTTATATATTAGGCAAAATATCCATCTATATAGTAAAAACAGTGATATTCACAACATTAACACTAGAAATAAGCATAAACTACGTGCTCCCTTCCACCGGCTTCATAAGGTTCATAATTCATTTGTAGGGCTTGGTATAACTTTTTATAACAAGCTACCTGCTTCTTTTCTAGATTTGCCATTTAATGCATTTTAAGCTAAAGTAAAATCTAACCTTTGTTTAAAAGCATACTATTCCATTAACGACTATTTAGAATAATTTAGATGATAAGCATAGTTGGTCACTGTGTTGAACTCAAGACGATTATTTTTTTTTATTTTTCTCCTTCATGTTTTTTCGCCAAATTAGCTTATTGATCCGTTACATGTCTTCGTCATGTAATTTTATATTTTACTTTTTTTGTTTATACATATACTTGTTTCATTTTGTGTGTTTTTACTTATTGGCATGTGGTTAACTAGTGACCTCGAGCATTGACTGAATATAATTATTTATATTTATCTTTTTTATGCTTAGCTTATTTCTTTTGCACTATGGTCCTAGTTTATCACCTGTGACTTCTTCACTGCACGTGTAAGCGGGCACACCCTTTAGACTGGTGAATTTATTATTTAGACTTGGGTATTTTTTGTTTTTATATATAAAATTGGTGTTTGCTAGCTGACAAGTGACAATGAATGAATAATTTCTTATTTTTTTATAATTTTTTGTGATAATATAAATTGTATAAAATCTGGTTCTTCTAACCTGACAGACAGATGTGTTGCTGGGGAGTTTGTTCCGCCACTTCTTCTTCCCAGCTAAAACACTAGGAAGTGGCGAAGGGCAGGGCGTTTTTGTGGGACTGTCTCTTGTAATGTGACGTTCAAAAAGTGCTGATTATCAGCCTAATTTGAATAAATGACTTTTGACTTTGAAATTGAATGTAAAACGAGTATTTTTTTATTTATAACCTACTTCAAAAAAGGAGCATGTTTTCAATTCGACTTTGTTTTTTTAATTGTATATTTGTTCTCCGTCGATTCTGGGTCGATTTTCAAAATTATAAAGAGGTCCTATATGAATTTTATCTAGCTTGGGTAATTTATCTTCTAAAATAAAGTTTTTGGCGACATGCTAATATTTTTAATAGCAATGAAAAATGAATTCTTGATAATAATTTGTGTGAGATCATCATACCACAACTAAAAAACTGAAATTAAAAACTATTTTGCCCAAAAAAAACGATTTCTAATAAAACACTGAAAAGAAGGAAAAACTTCCGGAAGTCGGTGGCAAAAAAATCTATAATTTAAACAAAAGTCACCTAAATATATAATGAAATAAAAGTAAATCACTCCCGCCTAGCATTAGAGACTTGAAAACCATTTCAATTTTTAAAATTAGATTAAAAGAGATTACCTTTCCTCTCAATTGTGATTATTTATAATATTGTATATTTACATATCTGTTTATATATTTTTGTGTTATGTATGTATACAGTTAAATATTATTATGCTTATATGTGTACTTATATTTAGGTTAAGACATTCTTATTTTAGTTACTATTCTCTTCCTGTTCTCACACACTATTGTCTACGTTTCTTTCTTCATATTTCCTCTCGCAGGCCTGCTGGTAGAAATTTCTTTAGAAATAAGCTGTGCCTTTGTACTCTTTGTTTTTTTTATGATGTTTTCCTGTGTTTTCTCTTGTGTGTACATAAATCATTAAATAAATACTTAAATAAATTTATTTTCCATTTTTTTGTGTTTTTTTTTTTGGTAGTCGGTTATTTAATTTGGCAAAAAAAGCTTTCATCGTGTTTATGCTGCGCGTTCGTGCTAGGGCCTCGCGACTGTTCTCATTGCTCTTTTCAAGTATCACTCACAATGTATTCAGGTCAAAACGATGAAGTAACCAAGTTATGCAAACGGAAACTCCATGGACTTTCTGGAATAATGGCCGACTTTTAGTGACGAAATTATTAATCTATTTTCGTTAGTTCGGGGAATATTATTGGCCAATCTTTTTTTAAAGCTAATCGTTCCATGTACCATGTTCCAATTCAAATACTGATGATACTTGAAAATCAAGATTTTTGGATAACACTAGATTGATGATGGATGATGAATTAATGATGGTGACGAAATTTTTAAAAATCTGGACAAGTTTTGTTTGACATTTCTCTTTAAAAAAAAAGAACTGTCAGTTATTTCGGAGAATAGTGGTCAATCATAGGTACACACAAACCTTGTCGGTATTCCACAGATTCACACGAAGCAGTTTGCAATTTTTTGGAACTGGAACTGGAATTTCTTGCCTGGATCTGTGTTCCCGGATTTTTTTACTTTTTGGTTAGCTCGTTCTACATCTCATCTCATCTTTAAACTCATAGCAAAATTGTGGATTAGAGTGGCCTATTTATCACAAAATACCGACCAAGAGCGGGTCAGACATACGCACCGAGAGTTCCGTACAAACTTGCAACATAAACAGCCATATCTTTTGACTGCGTAGACTTAGAGGGTTGTTTTTTCACAGCAGAAAGGGACCACAGAGTTTTGTATAAGGTTGTAATTTCAACCGATACCTCCACGTGTTCCTGATATTACGAATCTTGACAGACAGACGGACAACAATGTGATCCAAAAAGGGTTCTGTTTTAACTTTTGTGGTACGGGACCCTAAAAATGTGCTGTATTTTTATGTCGTCGTAGTCCTAAATTTCGGAGAAAAGTTAACCGATTTAGGGTGATATGTAACGAATCCGTTCTTGAGAATATTTTCAACTTTGACATCGTTTTCGTTTTGTTTTTTTCCTGTAGAGTAAATGTTTCACAACGTGTTTCGAAAATTACGAGAAATTTGATTTAATTTCATGTAATGCTTCGCTTTGTTTTCGCATCCTTTTCAATGGAGTTGCCGTGGGTCTTCTACAGAAATAAGTTGTTTTTGACTGGTTTATAGGGGCTGAGTTCGTTTAGGAAAAAGAGCAACTTATTAACTGAATTGCGGGTTCATTGAACTTTCAGCGAACAAGGAAATCCTTACTTCCTTACTAATATTATAAAAGCGAAAGTGAGTTTGTTTGTTTGTTAATTTGTTTGTTTGTTTGTTACCTCTTCACGCTTTAATGGCTAAACCGATTTTGATGAATTTTGGTACAGAGATAGTTGGGAACCAGGAGACGGACATAAGCTAATTTTTATTAAAAAAAAACTGCAGGTCTGCTTGGTGTGTTATACCGAATTTAACGCGAGCGAAGCCGCGGGCAAAAGCTAGTATTTAATAAAAATAACGTGTGTTTGTGTTCAAACGCTAATCTCCCAGCAGCAGCAGCAACAACCTCGCATCAGGTTTTGTCTTCTTGGGGTTACGGGTTGTTCGAAAGAGAACCCCCGGAACACAAAGGGCAAAATAAGGAACAGGGATCAGTTTTCCTCAGTAAAGGTCTGAAACTTGTCTTGTGTGTTGTTATTTCATGATATCCCATTCACAAAAAATTGCGATAGTAAAATCCAGCGGGACAATTACCAAACACCACCCAGGCAAAACCGCGGGCATAAGCTACTTTATGATATAACGTGAAAAAGCTCGCAACACCGAAATAAATATTTTAATATTTTGCAACACTGTTACGCGCCATGGTCAATGATCTTTCGGCATGCGCTTGAGATCCCGAAATAAAAACCATCAGTTAGCTATTTCCTCGATAATAACATCAGTCGTATCTTATGAGTTTTTAAAAATACGCACCATCTTGTATTATGTTCGAAAGAGTATTAACATACCGTACTCGACATCATTGACTGAAAGCATGCTGCATGCTTACGTTTGAATTTTCGAATCACTCGTATTCCTAATTCAAAATAGTGACACAGAATAAAAAATAAAAACATAAATGACATAATTGTATTCAGACGGCAGTCCCAGGTTACCTACAAAAATCATATTACAAATCAAGGACTACGTTGAAAATAAAGAAGTCCGGCTATAGTTCCTTCTGTACATGCGGCTTCCCTGGTAGTTTATAAACGGCACTGTGGATGTCTCTAACTATTCTCAATCTTATTGTTTCTAATCTCTATAATCAGTTTTTTTTACAATAGTTATCAAATTACACATTTAAACACACTCTTTGTTCAAAATAGTTACAGTACTGATCGCAACGTCTATGTCACATGTTTCAAATAGTTATTTTGTTAAATATGTTTTATATTTCTCTTATAAATTCTTTTCTAGCAATTCTTTGTGAATGAGTGGACATTTTGAGCGTTGTAGGTATATTCCTAGACGCTCATTAATTTTTGTTAACATCTTATCTTATTTTATGTTTTGTAAAGTGAGCAACCCTGTCCTCTCATACTTAAGTACTAACGCTATAACAACAACAACATTATTGTAAAAACAAATGATTTTAAAAAAGGGACCACCCCGAACCGTGCACATTTTCTAGATATTTTACGTGTGCCCATGCAGGCCTGTGTAAAATAAAATATTTTGAGATTACCAAATAGGTATGTGTGTTGTATTATTATATTCTCAGATCAAAATCATCTGCGTTGAAAAACAGTC
Source organism: Ochropleura plecta (assembly GCA_905475445.1). Taxonomy (NCBI): domain Eukaryota; kingdom Metazoa; phylum Arthropoda; class Insecta; order Lepidoptera; family Noctuidae; genus Ochropleura; species Ochropleura plecta. Next base: position 11,168,475 of record FR997744.1, on the reverse strand, counting down.
AATGGGTCGTCTTAAAAACTATATTAACCAAAAGAAAGAATAAATTAAAAAAAAACAGATTCACAACAACCATCACGTTGTTTGACAACAGAAAACTTAATTAAGACAAAACCAAATGAACCGTGAAACAAAATGTTACGGCAAATTAAACAAATCAATTTCACTTAGTAGATACCTAACTTACTTCTTAAACAAAAAACTATTAACGGGAAGGCCTAAAATACACCATATTGTCAATCTAATCCATCTCGTATCTTCAGGAAGACTGGCAAGGTCGTTACGGTTGATTGGAAAGCAAAAAAGGAAAAAAACAGTAAGAGACGGATTAGCGAGCATAGACAAAAAGTCTATTTGATAACGGTTTTTATTGAGCCCTTGATCGGTTTTTACGTCAAATTAATGATGACTAAAGAAATGCGTAATTACTTATGTTGTTTTTATGGGTATCAATAAAAATGTGAGTAATAAAAAAACATTGTTGTGAAGAAATTTCTACTAAAGGTTGTCTATGAAAATAAAAATTGTGATCTTGAATAATTATTTGTATCTTCATTGGGTGCACATTTTCTAAAGACGATAGCAGGCTTTTTAGGAGAGAATTTGAGAAATAGTTTGTTACGGTCAAAGACACAGGGTTTACTAATCTGTGGTCTATTTAAAATAACAATACTTTCATCATTTTAGGCTTGCCAATATCACAGCTCTCTCCATTTAAATCTCCTTGACTTTATCCAAAACCTTTTACGGTACACAGATAGCCAAAACAGATACAAAAATAATAAACGTAATTGAAAACAGTTAATAAATTAACTTAACCACCAAATTAAAAGCCTTATCACTTAGCATTACAAATGTCAAACAAAAATAAATAACAATACATCATTGTCCTGTTAAGTGAGAAATCGTAAATAAAACTTTTAAAAACATATCCATTAAGTTTTGAGAGGCGGAAAAGAGGTTGTATTTAAAGCATGATATTCTCGAAATAAAGTGTCTTCCTTATTTAAAAAGATGTTCGAGATTACTTGACAGAGTCCGGGTTAGTTTTAAAAAATAATTGTTATTGTTTATGAGATCGACGAGACGACGAGAATACGAACCTGGTTTCAATGTTCCGGAATTTTTTGAACTAGGAACTATTGGCTGTTGTGAAAAATATTAATTACCATATAACAAATTTAAAAAAGAGGAAAAAAATAACAGTATTTTGCTGATTACTTGAGATTGGATTGCCCTACGCTGATCCATATATTTTTTATCAATTAAAAACAATCAACGCCACAATGAACAGTACAGAGCTGTTCAATCTCGTGGCGATTAAGATAATATTAAGACAGTGTCTTTTTTATTAATAATCATGTACCTAACCTTTTGCTCACTGTGGTCGGCCGCCATTCTTACCAGAAGCGGATCCAGATACCGAAAGTCTTACTTACGGGCTAGCCCCATAGTAAGGTCACTAATCCTTACTTCCTTACTAATATTATAAAAGCGAAAGTGAGTTTGTTTGTATGTTAGTTTGTTACGTCTTCTAACATACATGGCTAAACCGATTTTGATGAAATTTGGTTTAGAGATAGTTGAGACCCTGGAGACGGACATAGGCTAATGTTTTTTTGTTTTTAAGTGAGAAATGAGAAGGAAAGAGGGAATAAAAGGGAAAACTTAGCTTTTCTATTACAATAAATAAGGCGCAAAGGCAATAACTACAGGTAGGAACTGCAAATCAGGGAAGGGCAACTATGTTACCCTGAATTTAACGCGAGCGAAGCCGTGAGCAAAAACTAGTATTAAATAAATAATAACAATTTTAATAAATAATTATTTCGTTTATTGATTTATACATGTATAAATTAACATTTTTAAATATTTTTTAATAAAAAGTATTTTAAAAAACTTGAGAGGTGTCAAGGGATGTCCGGATGGAGCGAAGTTATTATTTATTATGTACAAAAAACCTGTATACACGCAACAAAAATAATCGTCGCGACACCACACTGTTCAATGCGAAATAGAAAGACGAAAGGAAAATAACTGGCTTGCTTTCTATGAGAGCCGCACTTAGGTACAACTAGGTATAGCAAAAAGTGTCGTTAATTTTTTCCGTCTTGCCTCCTTTCGCAACTTTGTTCCAAAAATATAAAAAAATAGTAGCCTACTGGTATCGGGAACAGGGTCTAAGCTAGCGGCGGTCAGGGCTCTAGAGCAATGAACGTCTTCGCAATACGAACGAGTATCCAAGAGTACCGCTTTCTGTATCAAGTCCTTGATGCAGCCGCCTAACGAGAACCTCCTCAGGTGTTGGTCAATGCTCTGCGGCAATTGAGCCATTGGCTGTAACGACTATCGGCACAATGATCGATGAGTTAATAAGTAATTATTATTACGACTGCATATCTTACCTACTTACTGGCTAACTCGAAAGCCCTTGGTAAGACCAGATGTCTGACTTTCGAGCCGCTGATCAACTGAAACAACTGTCAAAGTATACACTTACTAGGTTTTGCCCGCGGCTTCGCTCGCGTTACCTGATTTGCAGGTACCTGCTACCTGTAGATTTTGCCCTTTCGCCTTATTTATTGTAATAGCAAAGCTAAGTTTTCCCTTTTCTTCTCTCTTTCTCCCTTATAACTCACTTTTTTTTTAAATAGCACATGTCCGTCTCAAGGGTACCAACTATCTCTGTACCAAAATTCATCAAAATCAGTTTAGCCATGAAGACTTAACAAAAAAACAAACGAACTCACTTTCTTTTTTATATTATTAGTAAGGATTTAAACACCAGTATTTTCCATAAAACAAAACAATGTCTATCTCTTTACAATCCATGTGCTTTCATCATGCCCTCCACAGTTTGCGTCATAACTGCTGTCAAATACACACTATTTATTAAATGTCTAAACCAACCCTGGAACCGTTTCTAGGTTAACTGTATAAAGTTCAAGCTTGTCCTACACTACGATTGTAAACGGATTTAAATACAAAATAACAAATTAGAAATTGTGAATAGAAAATTTTCAATTAATTATTTCCGATTTCTGCCCCGTGGAAAGTAATAGGCACTCGCCCTTTTATTACATGGGACTTAAAAACGAAATATGGGTGTTTACTAGGTAACCCTTACTAACATTTTTTTTTGTTATCTTTTAGTTTATTAATATTTAATTAGAATAAGTATCCTTACTAATATTATAAAAGCGAAAGTGAGTTTGTTCATTTGTTACGGTCTTCACGCCTAAATAGCATACCGATTTTGATGAATTTTGGTACAGAGATAGTTGGATCCCTTTGAATAGAATGTGAAATGAGGGAGAAAGAGGGAAGAAAAGGGAAAACTTAGCTTAGCTATTACAATAAATAAGGTGGAAAGCCAAAAACTACAGGTAGCGGGTACCTGCAAATCAGGAAAGGGGAACAGTAACTGAGTTACCCCGAATGTAACGAGAGCGAAGCCGCGGCCAAAAGCTAGTAATTTAATCATTTTGTTCAATATTAATAATAATTATGTTATAATTTGGTTAATGGATTAACTTAATTTCAAAATTATTTAATACTCTTTGCTGTGCCTTACAGGGTCCGTAATTGTTCCTTAGCTTTAAACCCATTTTAAGATCTTCACACATTATGGAATGCAAATAAAGATATGAATATGCACCCTAACCCTTAGTGTATATTTACAGAAAACGCTGGAAATAACAATTCATCGTAGCAACGCCGTCGGGGTCGAAACAAATCCGAACAAGTAAAACCCATTTTATGATCTTCACATATTATGGAATGCAAATAAAGATATGAATATGCACCCTAACCCTTAGTGCTCTCATGGTGGCATGGAGAGAGCGACTGTCGCAACCCCGTGCAGGGCACGCCACAATAGCGGCGGTAAGCCCCCTCTTTGAGGAGTGGCTGGAGAGGCGTCATGGCGTCCTCACCTACCGCCTGACGCAGGTGCAGGTGAAAAATGCCAAAGTCAGACGGGGGTGCAAAGTCAGAAAACCTCCACGTATGCCTAGTGGCTGCTGCTCTCCTCGATCCGTCGAGTGGGAGCAGCAGTTGCTGGGCCGGTGCACCCTGGGCGCGGACAGTGGAATTCTCCGAGTAATGGGAAGAAATTCCTATCCCTTGGGCAAGATCACTGTCCGTGGCGAATATTCTGACGTGGGAGGGGTCCAACCCGGACCACCGGTGCGTTGCTCCGCGTGACGCTCTGAAAAGCAGAGGGCACAGCGGAGGAGCAAGGGCGGGCTCGGTGTGCACTCACCCTGCCCCGAGCAGACAGAGGAGGCACTTATTCTCTGACCCCGTCGATATCGTAACCCCAAACCGGAGTGTCGTGGATCACGACTCGCGTTGGGACCGAGGGTCTCGGCTTAACCACCCGGACCGCGAGGTAGAAAACCTCTATAAAAAGTCACCCCGAATCTCAAGCGTCGGCGCACCGCGAGGAGATGAATGGCTGATGGGTATTTCAGTCGTTAGTGCGCCCCGCCAGGGAACTAGCCGACCTCTGGTGACCACTCTTAGGCTATCGAGAGCGGGAGACAGGGACCTCACCCTTCAAAGGAAAAACAAAAAAATGGACAAGACATAATTGTGAACAGGTACCCCAGGGCGGTACCAGCTGCTCCGCAGCTGGAGAATCCGCCACGGTCCCTTCGGGGCCGTCATGCCCACCGTACTCTGGGGGGGGCAACAAATGTCTTCCGCCTGACGGACCCCTCTGCTTTGATCCAATCGCCTCTACGAAGACCCAGCGGTAGACCGCCGCCGTGTCCTCCGAGCGATCATCACAATAGTGACACCCTTGCGTTTCTCCCGCTCAGACCGTTTATTTGTTTACAAACAGTTTGTTTCACGTGTAGAAATCTCAAAGCTTCAACACACTTCTCTTACACTCTGTACTCCTGGTACGTGAGAACCAGTTTCGACCAGATTATGCACGATTGCGTTGACTTTATATAATTTGATTGAATCATTTCAGATTGAAAGCGAACAGTCTGTTTATAAACGTTTTGTTTGATCCACGTGGAGAAATCTCATTTCCTGTTTAAATGAAGATAATAAAGGAAATCAGTGAAGATTTGACAAGTAGGTATTTGTTTTCGGCAACTGTGATCTTTATTAGACTAGCACATTTTGTGAACAGGCCAAAAATAAAGCAACAGCCGTCATCCAGTACATAGTAGATTACTGCAGATGATACTGTTTGAATCTACAAGTCAAAATCTAAATCTTTACATAATGTAAATTTCTCGTGTCACACTTTTGTTTGTCTTTCTTCCGAAATTTTAAATGTATATTCGTTAGGTCTGCGAATCGGTCGTAATCTATTTTTCATACCCTTAAGTGGCCCTCTTCAGCTAGTCTTATTTTTAAAATTCTCGTTTAACTGTTTTAGTTGTCATACTCCTCCGAAACAGCTTGACCCATGTTTATAAAATTTTATATTTATTTTCGGTATTAATTACATAATTTACTTTTCGTACCCCTAAGTCCGCTCAGCTCTGCTCAGGTCTCCTTCCGAACCCTTACCCGTAGACCTGAGCAGCGGGTGACACCGCTGGGCACAGCTAGTATATATATACAATATATATAATCCTTCTGGACGTGTGTTTGTCACCTAACTCCTCTTAAACAGCTAGACTGAATTGGAAGAAATATTGCGTGTATATTTCAATGGTTTTACTGGACGGTTTGAAACAAAATTGGACCCGGTAGGGTATTTAACCATATTTTGATTTGCTACACAAGGGGCCGTCTGCTAGATCCGTTTGGAAAAATTTAATATCTGATACCTAAACACACACCGTTATCTCATAGGCCCTATGACGAGCAGATGTACTAACATGGCATGTATACATAACACCTTTTAATTCGCGAAAAGGTGTACTTGTGTGCAAGTATCGCAGCCCTTTTTTTCGGATGGGAAATCATCAAATAACTTCCCCCGCTCTGTCAATGTCACACTGTTACTGACTAAAACTCATCCATGCCCATTGTGTTCCATGCCCACTGTATCACTTTCGAAAAACCGGCAACTCCGGCAAGAGGATCGTAGCCCTTATGCCATATGCAAAACTACTTTAAAAACAACGTGAAGATGAGTTAGTAAAAACCCACTAAAAATAAACATAATAATTGATCAAAGAAACAACTACTAGCTGATCCAAAAAACAAACCTAAATCTTCCTAACGTTTTCAAGTTCGCAATGAAACGGATGATACGTTGAAATAAACTGCGGTTCATATCATCATCTGCCTAGCCTTTTCCCAACTATGTTGGGGTCGGCTTCCAGTCTAACCGGATGTAGCTGAATACCAGTATTTTACATGGAGCGTCTGTCTTTCTGACCTCCATAACCCAGTTAGTTCTGGGTAATACGATACCCCCTGGTAAGACTGGTTGTCAGACTTTCGGGACACTGATTATCTGTAACGACTGTCAAAGATGTACAAACTGCGGTTCTTAAAACTAAAATTTCTACTAATAATAAAATGCAATTTCAAAGCAACTCTTCCTCTGTTAATTTTACTGAAATATGTAAATTGTTTTAATATTTAACTAGCTGCGCCCGCGGCTCATCCGCGTAGGCCTTGATAAAAAAGTATAAGCTACATACATACCAAATTTCCTCATATTCTGTATAGCCGTTTGAGTGTGACGGAGGAACAAACATACACATATAAACTTTCACCTTCATAATTTCAGTGTGATTAATTGAAGATTAAAAAATGCTCACATAAATGCGACGTTATGTGGACATTATAAATGCGAAAATATCTCTCTCTGTCTGTCTGTTATCTTTGCTGAAATAATTTCGATTAAATTTAGCAGACAGGTAAATCTGACTGAGGACATACTTCTTACCCCGTTGAAAAATTCCACGGGATTTTTCTGACTTACAATCGAACAAAGCCGCGGACAAAACCTAACAAGTCACAAAATAACCGCAGTTAGCCTGGTGAATGAACCGCCAGGCAAGGTAAGCAACGAGGTTACCGCCGTTTTACTGCCAGCGGTAATTATAACTTTAATGTTGTCATAATCTGCGGGAAACCACCTGAAACAGAAACTCACAATCATAGTCAATAACATGACACATTTACTGTTTACAAGAAATGAGGTCTTTTTAACCGACTTAAAAAAACGGAAGAGGTTCTCAATTCGTCGTAATCTTTTATTTTTTTATGTATATTCACCGATTACTCAAAGACGCCTGGACCGATTTGCAAAATTTTGCAGTTGGTCCCATACTTATCAAATTTATTTATTTTGCTTAGGTAGTTTATGAGTTATCGTCTATAATACATATTTGTTTCTCTATGTCTATATGGATGTTCTGATAATCTTTTAGTAACAATGGAAAATGAATACTCGATAAAAATTATGTGATACATAATTATATCATTATACCATAACTAAAAATGCTGAAATAAAAAAACGACTTCACATAAAAAAAACTAAAAAGTATTAGTTTCTTAAGTACCTAAGTATTTAAATCCAATCATGCAACCGTCCGTGCAGTAAAAGAAAGTTTTGAACTAATATTGTCTTAAAAAAACATAAACAAACGTGTTATCTTACTTTTGAAATAAGCTTTCGTCTTTTTAATAAAGAAAGTATTTTTCTCTATATTTTTCAGTTATAATCTGTAAGGAAATTTCGAATCCACACTCACTCGGGCCACACTTTCTCTCTGGGTCCCTGGAGAGCGACCAAAGCGCGATAGCAATGACGCAGAAGCGCGTATAAAGCGCGCGAAAGCGTCGCTACAAAAAATCGCTAACTAAAATCAGGGATCAATTCTTTCAACACTTAAACAAATGGAAGTTTAGTACAATTTAAAATAAAAACAGCATTGACGTAAAGAGTAAAAGAAATTTTCAGCACTCGACGCGATTGTTTTGTCATTCAGGCAAAATAATGTACATGACATTATGAAAATACCTATCAGCCCACAGATGTGTCCGGTAAGAGATGAATAAATGCTTAAAAAGATTGTTGTGAGAACAACTGTGAATACGTCAATGCAAAGTGTATAAGAAAAATAAGGGCGACGGGTTGACGTATAAACGTTAAAAAAAAACTGAAAAACAGAATGAAAAAGATTTTTTGTCAACGGTCTGTGGACATCTGTTGATAATTGAATGTTTAAGCTTTAAAATTGAAAAACGGGAAAATAAGAATTGGTTCAGTTGCAAAGGAAGATTAAAAAAAACTGAGTAATGACCAAAAATGGAAAGTTTTCATTATTCTTAAAATGGAGTCGATATTGGTTGAAACTGATTTTCCGAGACAACTCTTCTGAAACCTTCTAACTAAAGCATGGGTTCTCAACCCCCACTTAAGTAAAATGTTGAAAGCCAGCGTTCTTAAAAATGAACGCTGTCTTCTATACTCAGTCGAGCAAAATGGATGGGAAATCGTCAAGAAACTTCGTTTTTGATGACTTCCAATCCGCCAAAAAAAACCCTTCTTTGATGACCGGTGTGATGTTATAAAATATAACTCGAAACTCCGTTGATCATCAAGGGATTTTCCACAACGTTATTATTATCATCCCAACAGGTGTTTCGCAAACCTTACTAAATAACTCTCTCAGAGCCAGGTCAATGTGGAGACGCTTTAGCCTATTTAGAAGACATACGCCCGACTTTTCCTACTAAACTAAATACGTCACTAAAGTACAGTGTTGCCAACTAAATATATTGCACGCATAATGTATCCTGTCTGTGTATCTTTTCAGATATTTTTACGAAGAAATAATAAATGTTTTTATACCGATTTTTGGGACTAAATGACACTGTTCTGATTATCGAAAGCATATGTAATACTCTGAATAATAAAAAGGTGTACCTAATTTAAAAAAAAAAATCGAAAGAAATACCGCGACCCCGGAACTTCAAGGGCGAAAGAAGGAACATGGGTTGGTTTTAGTTAGTACAAGTCTGACACTCTCACCCGCTCCGCCCGCGACTGAAGTTTTTTGATAATTTCCCATCCGCAAAAAAAAGGAAAATGAGTGTGATAGATCGCAATATATTTAAACTATAACTCGAAGCTGTTCTAGAATCAAAAGCCATACTACTAAGTCATCTGACAAGATTTTACATAAACCTACACCATGCTTATCTTCATTCTCCGACTCTTTCTGATCCCAATTCACTTAAGAGCGGTCCAGAATGTATTTTTTTCCATACTTCTCTTTTACTCGTCTCCTCATCTCAGCAGGAGTCCTTTCTAGCCATTTTATACACAGAGCCCATCTCTCGAAACCTTTTTTTATCAGATCATTCTTTAACCTTCATTACAGAATTAATAGCAACGTGTCCACAGCTGCACAGCAAGACGTGATCTCTGGTGGGGGCTGGTTAGACACCCTGACGGCCTTTATCGAGCCGTCTAAGAGCCTTCCACCTGAACATTCTTTGGTGTGGCTGACTTTGAAATGTCTAAATAGACTCCGAACCAAAATCGGTCGTACCAAAGACAATCTCTAGAGATGGGTTCCATGAGTTCATCTACGGGTGAGATCTTAAGTGTGTATGCGTCGTGTCTCCACAGACAATAGCCTAACTTCAATCTTGCACTGCATGCTTATGATACGGGCACTTGACGATCTTATGGCTGCATCAGCGAGAGTTCTTCGCATAGCTGAAATTTGGGCCAAAAACATTTTATTTGATTTTGTCAGCGACACGCCAAGAAGTACAGAATTTATGTAATAAAAAAACGAGCAACTAAACAGTGAGTAATGTTTAGTTGCTCCATTTTTTTTGTATTTATTTGTAGGTAATTGTAGTTTATTTTATTTGTATCTGTATTATATATATTTATTTTAATATTATTTTTGTACCTTTGTCGTATTTAACCCAAACACCCTGTTTAACTCATCACATTCCTGAATTCCTCGACGAAAACCGGTGCTTTCGCTAGTACACTTTAATTAACCGGGTACCCTCACACCTACTGTCCGTTACTAAAGCAATAAAGCATCTAATTTATTATGTGCTACAAAGAGACGCTGGTTTTCCCCCGAAGACAATTTTGTATTTTCATGTAGAGGATAAAAGTGAAGCTTTATTTTAGGAAACGAACTATTAAATGATGTTATGTTAGTTTAGGTGCTGATGTTCTTGGATGATGGAGTATGGTTACATTCATGTTATGCCGAAAGATGTATGTTGAAAAAAAAATGCAAGGCCCACCTCTAGTATACTCATTTTTCAGATGCAAGCGGCTCTTGTGGAATCATTGTACCTAATAACAATGGTTAGATTAAAAACCTTAGACGCTAACGCAGCTTCGGGTGGGCTGCTAAGAATTGCACGCATTTGACGGCACGGCTAGCGCAGTGGCTTAGCGATTGACTGATGCGTTGCGTGTTCGATCCTTGCACGGAACAAATGTTTTATGACCTACATGTAGTTATTTCGGGTAACGATAGGTTCATGAAAAATTCAAGTGTATAAAAAAAATAAAAATTCTCCTACTGGACTTCCGTAGACTTTGAAATGTGTCGCGGCCCATTGTGCCCATAACGAACGCTTATGTTAATAGAGGAAATAACAATCATAAATTATTCATCTTTAGAATTGGTATTACCACACAAGGTATATCATAAAGATATGTCAGCAAAGCAAAGGGGCGTGCCAGGGCCGCTGCCTGCCGGGGTTGTGTTTTGTTCGAAAGAGATACCGCGGCCCCGGAACGTAAAGGGCAATAGAAGGAACATGGGTGGGTTTTAGTCAGTACATATCTGACACTCACCCCGCTCCGCCCAGAGTGGAGGAAGTTATATGATGATTACCCTTCCGCAAAACAAAAAGGTTCAAGGGTTCAAGGATATTTTTTTTGCTTGTATTGTTGTTTGTTGCGATTTCTCACTCGTTTGTTTTTATCCTTAAGTCAGGAATTAAGTACACATGGTGCTAATATTTTCATAAATGTACTAAGTTCTTTCAGATAAACTGTGTTGAGTGGGTGTACGAGAATCGCCAATGTAGGCCACTGTGTAGATGCCAATGACCATTTTCCAAGAGAAATGGCACCCAATGACCCGAGTAGGCGAAACTGATTACCTTCATTTTGTCATTATTAATAAAAAACAAAGATAAAAATATTAGTTTTCTACGAAATACTACATAAGACATTCCCACAATATTTTATTCGTATTTCTTCTTTGAACATTCAGCTTAATAAAACTACGATTAATGTCACAAATGTCACGTTTCCACTTTCTAGACGAAATAAAAAGAAAACTAGGCTGAATCATTTCATTATATAGTTTTAATGTTTTTAATAACCTTGCCCTCAAAATTGTTGAATCTAGTTTATGATAATTTCTAGAAAAATCCTTACTAATATTATAAAAGCGAAAGTGTGTTTGTTACGTCTTCACGCGTAGATGGCCAATCCGATTGTTATAAATATTGGTACAGAGATAGTTGGGACCCTGGAGACGGTTTTTTTTAAAGTGAGAATAGGGTGAGAAAGTGGGAGAAGCTAGTAAGTGATAAATATTTTTTACTCTGTTCCGTGACAATTTAGCCACTTCAGTCCTTTTAGTTCCAAACCCTAACCGGACCTATTTCTTCTTAAATATATAGGGCCTTTGGAATTAGCATGTCGTTGGCGTTAGCAGGATTGGTGAAAGTCCTTCTAGTGTGTGAAAGAGACAGAGCTAGACAAGGTTCATCGCGATCTCCTTTCCCACACTGGAATAAGATTAACACAAAACTGCTTTGAAACGACATTATAGCCCACCGGTAGCCATGTCAAACACGGGTTCATCATCATCTGCCTAGCCTTTACCTAACTATGTTGGGGTCGACTTCCAGTCTAAGCGCATGCAGCTGAATACCAGTATTCCATGGAGCAACTGCCTATCTGACCTCACGGGTTCTGTGGCATTAATTAAGTCCTGTAAAGTGCAGAGACCCTTTTATTTATTTATTCAATACTTTGAGCACACATAATGTACAGAGGTGGACTTGGAATGCTGGCATTATTTATCTGTCAACCTTTGGGCAACGCACGAACGCAGAGACAAACCGTGGTAGGTGCAGAAAGAAACTTGTGAATATAATAATTAAACACCAATCATAAACTATACGACACAAATTATATATCTATAAATATGTCCTCCCATACAATTATACTTTTATTAAACAAATAACTATGAGGAAATACTAGTTACGTGAAGAAGCTGACAGCTTCTTGCTCAACCATTTTCAGAAGAATTTCACGAAAGCAGATAAATCAACAGAAATACCGATACTTAATTGGTTTCCATTTCGAGAAAATACTTTCAAACTACAAATAAACACATATAAATACACTCCAAATACGTCATTGGATTTTAATCCAATTATGTGGCTTCAAAGCAGGTTACCGTAATTTCCCGATGTACTCATTAAAATCAGGTTATCTAGTGAAGTTAGAAATTGTGAATGAACGAAATGATTGGTGAACTAAAGAGTGATATATTTAGAACAGCCTTGTCCCTGATATTAAAATGGCAAGTACCGCAAATCATGTTATTATAACATATGAATGTGTTTTGTTTGATCATTAGAGTAATTTATTAATGTTATGATCTGGTTTTGAGAAGTCATATTACATGTAAAGACATAATGCAAAATTTTAAAAAAAATGTCAAGGATTTACATATTTTCGTTACGTTTAACTTTTTTTTTCGGCTGGGAAATCATTAAATGGCTCTTTCCTCTCTTTTGCCCTTTGTGTTCTGGGGTCGTGATATCTCTTTCGAACCAACCCGCAGCCCGGCGGCGCGGCGGCGTTTTTACGGAACTAAAGTGTCGCGGGTTCGATCCCCGCACGGAACAAATATTTATATGACCTACAAGTACTGGTTTCAGGTCTGGCTGTTTGTGTATGAGAGTTTAATTGTTTGTAATCGCACACACAATACAGAAGAAATTCCTAGTGTGGGGCAACGTTTGTATTTAAAGGACATTGCTCTGCGTCCATACATTATTGGCCCTGGAGCCAAGAGCATCGGATAATTATGTAAGTATTGTATTCTCTATCATTAGGAGACTCCTAGAAGATCTTGTTTTTATAGCGGACTAGATGCAGAAAAGATATATTTCAAAAAAAGTATCAGATTTTGAGGTTATAATCTAACCATAACAACGAATATTAAATATATGATTTTTCATAGCTCTGAGTAATTTTTAAGAAACTGAAAAGTAATATCATAATACCTACCTAGATAATTAGGTACCTATGCACTTATTTTTCTAAAGTCCCGAAGGCCGAAAGTCACCAAAACACCGAACACAGGAAAAACTCAGCACAGGAAAGGAACTGTAAATCTGCCAAAGTGACAATGACGACGTTCACGGCAAAACTAGGGATGTAATACGACACCATTAATCGATTTTTTCGATTAAGATTTACTGTGCTCTTAAGTTATTACAAACTGTCTGTAACATCGACTTTTGTCATATAAACATTACAAGTAGGTATGACAATGGTTTATTTTATATACAACAACACTCTTCTATACTTATTGTTTTTTAAATAAAACATTAGGTAATTGTGATTTGTTTAGTAAAAACAAGTATTTTTTCGTTTAATGAACCCCAAAAAGAGGGTTATTTTTGTATTAATTGTCGTAAATAATGAATTAGATGTTTGAATGATTGAAATAAAGAGGTTTTGATTACTGTATGTATTCTTACTACCTATTTAAATTGGAACTGTATGACTGCATTCATAAATTATTCTTATTAGGTTTTTAAAAATACATTTTAAAAAAACACAATCGATAGATTAATAATTCAATCGATCGATTACAATTGATTGGACATCCCTACTTCACTTTCGACACGAAATGACATTGGGCAAAAATGGCGATCTCGCGTTAAATTCTATTAAAAGTACATTTTGGAATACAGCTAGTCCGTGATACAGAAGTATTTGCAACTTATATAATAAAATAAGCGATTAATTATCGTATATTTTGATACTCTTTATTGCACAGGGCCATTTTGGACATTGTCCTTTATAAAGGCGAGATATCGCACACGTAAGTATAAAACAAAAATTTCAACGGCTTTAGAATGAAAATCAGGATTAGAAAATGCATAGTGGTTAGTGGCCCTGACTGCTAAGCCGGAGGTCGTGGGTTCGATTCCCACTCAGGACAAACTTCGTGTGATAAGCATGATTGTTTTTTCTGTGTCTGGGTGTGATTTATCTATAATATGTATGTATTTATAAATTATATAAGTATGTATATCAGTTGTCTGGTTACCATAACACAAGCTCTGCTTAGCTTGGGATCAGATAGCCGTGTGTGAGTTGTCCCAAGATATTTATTTATAGATTATGCGTTATCGGGACTTTGTTCGTTTTTGGGTAGCCGTACCTCAAAAGGGAAAACAGCTACCCTACCATGACGTTTTAAAGCAGAACTTATTCCGCTGAGGAAAAGAGACAGAGCTATACAGGGTGTCTAGCACCATCTCTTTCCCTCAGTGGAATAAGTTCTGCTTTAAGACGTCATAGTAGGCCTACAGGTACCCTTATTGGATCACTTTGTTGTCCGTCAATCTGTCTGTCTATCTGTCAAGACGCTTTATCTCAATAACGTGGAGATATCGAGTTGAAATTCAAACCATAAAGGTACCAAGTCTGTGGTCCTTTGAAGCTGTGAAAAAATTAAGTCTACGCAGTCAAAAGATATGGCGGTTTTTGTTGCAAGTTTGTGCGGAACCCTCGGTGCCCGAATACGACTCGTTAATCTCGTCCTCTCGATTAATCGTCATCTACTGAGTCACCTTTTATAGCCATATCATCTCATACAATCTATCCTTAATTTCTTCAGTCTTTCCCCCTACTCTTCCATTCAAGACATAATATACTTAAACATATTAAATGTTTGAAAGATGTATGTAAACATTTAGTCACACAGTTTTATTATTAGCTCGTCTGTATAACGATCGGGAAACGCCTTGCGGTCCGCCAGGGATCTTGTTTACTGGTTCTTGAAGGTGAAAGCCATACATGATATTTAAAAAAAAAACAAGTGCGAGGCGGATTCGAGCACCGAAGGTTCAGTGCTAACTTGCGACATAAACGGCAATATCTTTTGACTGCGTAGGCTTAGAGGGCTGATTTTTCACAGCTCTAAGGGACCATAAACTTAACTAGATGGTTCACATAAAATAATTTAAACTTGATACCCCCACGTTCTTGAGATAAAACGTCTTGACAGAAGGATTGTACGACTAAACGCCGACAGACACTACGCCGACAGACTGAACACCGACAAGACTTTACTTCGACGGGACTCTTCGCCGACAGGACACTTCGCCGACAGGACTCTTCGCCGACAGGACTCTTCGCCGACAGGGCTCATTAGCGACGCAATTTATCTCCGATAATCAGATACTTACTTTGGAAATAATAACTCGTACTGAGTTATTATTTCCAAAGTAAGTATCTTTTAGTTTAAAATGTAACTCATCCCATATTAATTGATCGTCAAAATTTTGCTAAAAATGTCATCTCTTTTTTCTATTAATGCAAGTCGTTTATGGAGGAGGAGGTCACAGATTTAACCTAACCTAAACTACCTATTTTTTTTTAAGAATTTAACCTAATCTGAATAGTTGATACATGATTAGTTGCATGCGGATAAGTATCTGATTATCGGAGATAAATTGCGTCGCTGATGAGCACTGTCGGCGAAGAGTCCTGTCGGCGAAGAGCCCCGTCGAAGTAAAGTCTTGTCGGTGTTCAGTCTGTCGGCGTAGTGTCCGTCGGCGTTTTGTCGTACACTTTGACAGAAGGACACAAAGTAATCCTAAAAGGGTTCCGTAGTTCCTTTTGAGGTACAGAACCATAAAAAAAGAATATTCAGCCAGTACCTGCCTTGTTTTATTTATATACACCAATTTTGATGTCCTTATTCGATGATTGTCTTATTTATGATTGGTACAATATTTACAGAACAAATAATCTTCATCAAATAAAAGGAATACTTACACAAACACGTTAAAAAAAGGTCACCAAAACAATACAATACAACAAGCAAGAACTGGCAAGTAAGAAAATAGGTCGGTGTTTTTTTTATAAAATAGAGTTCAAGGAGTTTCTTTTATAAGGAGAAAAAAAAATAAAAAGTAGAAAATAACCTTTCTTTCGAAAGTCGGTGACTTTTTTGCCAGCGACTTCTTTAGGTAAAATTATTTTCCACTGTTCAGTTTTTTTTATGTCGGTTTTATTTAAAAAAAAAATATTTCAGCATTTTAGTTATGGTGTAATGATATATCACATATTTTTTATCGAGTAGGTATTCATTTTCCATTGTTACTAGAAGATTAGCAAATCATCCATAGAGAAAAACGATAACTCATATACTGCCTAAGCAATATAAATTTTATTTTTAACAAAAATAACAGAATTCTGAATTCAATTTTTGATTGAATTCAAATCGGTCCAGGCGTCTTTGAGTAATCGGTGAAAATACATCAAAAAAAGATGCCGACGAATTGAGTACCTCCTCCTTTTTATGAATTCGGTAAAAAAAGGAATCATATCCCGAGAGTTTGTGATGGTTCCTCCGTTGATGGGTGATAACCCATTAGATACCAAGTTTCCTCCGTGTCTTGGAACGCATTTTAGGGTCAGCATACAGTCTAACCGGATGCAGGTACCTGTATTTTACACTGTTTGATTATATTATCAAAAGGCGTTAAGCTGTTTGTGTAGGTCCCGCCTACAGGTTTACTTGCTTTGCTTACCTACTTGCTTTCCGAGACACGGAGACACTCAGTATGTAACGGATGGTGACCCATCCATACCCACCAATCTAGGTAAGAGCGGTTTAACCTAAAGATCTACCCGAGTAGTTATTATTATTTAGCCACAAGTAGTAGTAGTGATAAAATATTAGATAGTGGTAAAATTAATTACAAGATCTAGTAATTTATTTCGCACTGATCAAACACAACCTTTCGTCTGAAGTGTGAACTTGAACCTTGAATAAAAAAAATGCATATCGACTGTTAGCCACGAAGACGGTAGTATGAAAAATAGATGTTGGCCGATTCTCAGACCTACCCGA
The DNA here is from genome assembly GCA_905475445.1 of Ochropleura plecta. Lineage (NCBI taxonomy): Eukaryota > Metazoa > Arthropoda > Insecta > Lepidoptera > Noctuidae > Ochropleura > Ochropleura plecta. The sequence continues at coordinate 11,151,373 of FR997744.1, read as the reverse complement.
TGGGGTGCAAAGTCAGATGGGGTGCAAAGTCAGAGGGGTGCAAAGTCAGAAAACCTCCACGTGTGCCTAGTGGTTGCTGCTCTCCTGGATCCGTTGAGTGGGAGCAGCAGTTGCTAGGCCGGTGCACCCTGGGCGCGGACAGTGGCATTCCCCGAGTAATGGGAAGAAATTCCTATCCCTTGGGGAAGATCACTGTCCGTGGCGAATATTCTGACGTGGGAGGGGTCCAACCCGGACCACCGGTGCGTTGCTCCGCGTGACGCTCTGAAAAGCAGAGGGCACAGCGGAGGAGCAAGGGCGGGCTCGGTGTGCACTCACCCTGCCCCGAGCAGACAGAGGAGGCACTTCTTCTCTGTCCCCGTCGATATCGTAACCCCAAACCGGAGTGTCGTGGATCACGACTCGCGTTGGGACCGAGGGTCTCGGCTTAACCGCCCGGACCGCGAGGTAGAAAACCTCTATAAAAAGTCACCCCGAATCTCAAGCGCCGGCGCACCGCGAGGAGATGAATGGCTGACGGGTATCTCAGTCATTAGTGCGCCCCGCCAGGGAACTAGCCGACCTCTGGTGACCACTCTTAGGCTATCGCGAGTGGGAGACAGGGACCTCACCCTTCAAAGGAAAAACAAAACATGAATAAGATGATTGCAAAAACGATACCCCAGGGCGGTACCAGCTGCTTAGCAGCTGGGGAATCCGCCACGGTTCCTTCGGGGCCGTCAAGCCCATCGTACTCTGGGGGGGCTAACAACCATCTTCCGCTTGCCATTGGCAACAAGAGCCGAGGAGGCTCCACTAGATCACGGTCTCTCGAAGACCTGATCTCTTGTCAGGTGCCCGACCGAGAATCGGGTGACGAAGAGAGGGAGAACATAAATGCGGGGTGCGAGTCCGACACCGCATCGAGTGTGGCGAGCGCGGGAAGCTCAGCGAGCTCCCGCCGCGAGAGGGCTGGGGCTGCTAGGAGGGCGGACGCTAAGTCCTTCCTCAAGCGGCCCAGGCAGGTGGACGACCAGGGGTCAACCACCGAAGGGGAGCTGGTTTCGGCACGCAAGATCCCCACCAGCAAGCGCGGTGGAGTGCGCGAGCGCGGTGGAGTGCGTGGCCGTGGCCGAGGAAAGGGCGAGGGCCCTCTGACCCAGAAGGCTGGTGAGTCTGGGGGGCCCTCGGTCACTACCGACCCTGAGGAGGTCTCCCCGAGCGTGGAGGCAAATGCAGATGGCGGCTCCAACCAGGAGCGTAAGGCCAGATTTGCGGAGGCAGTGGAGGCCGCGGTCAAGGACGTGGCCTATAAGATCAAAAAGGCCTCCAAATTCAAGGCCGTGGGTACAGCCGCAGCCACCATAATTGCGGCAGCAGAGGCCAGCTTCGCGCCCCCTCCTGCGTCGGACGAGGTGGCCCAACTGCGGGCGGAAGTTGCCCGCCTGACAGCCGCCACGGAGCTCCTCTTAGAGGAAAACCGCAAGCTGCAGGCAGACCTGGCCAGCCTGCGTGGGGCCGGTCCCCCGGGGGCACCCAAAAAGGGGCCACAGCAGCGGACGAGCCATGCCGAGCCGGTTGAGAACCAAATTCTCAAACTGGTTCGGCAGGAAATGGCTGCCTTCCAGGCACGGTTCTCCGTCCTGGAGGCCAAAGTCCTGCGCCCGCCCCTGGCGGCAAGCCAGGCGCCAACCAAGGCGGCAAGCAAAGGCCGGGGGCCGGCCTCGTACTCGGCCGCGGCTGCCTCTGGCCTGAAGCCACCAAGCCAGCCCTCTAGCGGGGCTGCGCCGAGTCCGGCGCAGACGGCGCCGGCCAGACCGGCGCAGGCCACGGCGAAACCGGCGCAGGCCACGGCGAAACCGGCACAGGCAAGCCCGGCGCCGGCTAGGAAAGCCCCCCATAGGAAGGGCAAAGCGGCAAAGACGCCAGCGCCAGCCGCCGCCACCCCCCTTTCACCTGACCCTCCGACGGCTGAAGCCGGGTGGGAAGTGGTCGGTGAAAGGAAGAGAGGGCGCAAAGCGGCCAAGGCGGCGGCTAAGAAGAAGAAGGCGCAGAAGCAGAAGCAGCGGCGAAACGGCGCGGCTAGGCTTCGCGCCCCGAAGACCGCAGCTGTAGTGCTTACACTACAGCCGGAAGCGGAACAGAGGGGCGTGACCTACCGCGACGTGCTCGCTAAGGCGAAAGCGGCGGTGGACCTGCAGGAGCTCGGGATCACCGGGGGCCTCCGGCTCAGAGTCACAGCAACTGGGGCTCGGATGCTGGAGATACCCGGTGCAACAAGCAGCTCGTCCGCCGACGCCCTGGCTGAGAAGCTCAGGGCATCCCTAAATGCGGACGAGGCCCGAGTGTCCAGGCCTGTCAAGTGCGCAAGTCTGCGCATTTCAGGCCTGGACGACTCCGTGGTGGAAGAGGAGGTGGTGGCTGCCGTCGTCAGGACTGGTGGGTGCCCGGCCGACCAGGTGAAGGCAGTGGGCACCGTGCGTCCTGACTTCGGGGGCATGCGAACCGTAACGGTAAGCTGCCCCGTGGCGGCGGCCAAGACAATCGTGGAGGGCCGAAGGCTCTTGGTGGGCTGGGTGTCTGCGCAGGTGAAACTGCTAGAGCCCAGACCTCTGAGGTGCTTCCGCTGTCACGTGGGTCACCACGTGGCAGTCAAGTGCTCGGAGGTGGACCGCAGCCGACTGTGCTTCCGCTGCGGCCAGCCCGGTCACAAGGCCGCGACCTGCGACGCCCCGCCGCACTGTGACGCATGTGCGACGGCGGCCAGGCCGGCCGATCACCGGGCGGGAGGTAAGGCCTGCGCACCACCCGCCAAAACCAGGGGCAAGGGAAGGTCCTCCGCGACCACCACCACCAACGCCGCCGCCACAGCCGCTGCCACTGACGCCGCTGCTGCCGCCGCCACCAGTGCCTCCGCTATCGCCACAGCGGTGGCAGCCGGACCCTCACAAGGGGTCCAGGAGGGGGCTGTAATGGAGTGCCAATAACGGCCCCATTACGCCTCCTACAGGCGAATATCAACCACTGCGCCTGCGCTCAGGATCTCCTGCTCCAGAGCATGGCGCAGTGGTCGATTCATATCGCCGTGGTCGCTGAGCCGTACTTTGTCCTCCCCAGGGACGACTGGGTCGAGGACCTGAGCGGCTCAGTGACCATCATCTCGTCGGCCGCCGCCGGTACCCCGTCCTTCGAGGGTGTCAGGAAGGGTCAGGGGTGCGTCGCAGCACGGTTCGGGGATATAGTCGTAGCGGGTGTCTACTTCTCCCCGAGCCGAACTCTCGCCGAATTTCACAACTCTCTGAGGGAGTTAACCGTCGTCGTCGGTAACTGCTCCCTCCCCGTGCTAGTGCTCGGGGACTTCAACGCCAAGAACTTGGCTTGGGGTTCTCGCTGCACGGATGTGCGGGGAAGGATGGTGGAGGACTGGGCACTGGAGACAGGCCTGGTCGTCCTAAATCGGGGTTCTGTTCCCACGTGTGTGCGGATGCGGGGCGAGTCGGTGGTGGACATTTCGTTCGCTAGCCCCGCTCTGTCGCCGCGTGTCGTCGACTGGCGCGTCATGGAGGAGGTGGAGACCTACTCCGATCACCGGTACATCCGGCTCGACGTCTCCACCCAGACCTCCAGCGCGCCGGTCCTACAGGCCCCGAGTGGTCCGCGGTGGGCGCTGAAGCAGCTGGACCGGGAGCTCCTCCTGGAAGCCTCGATCGTGCAGGCCTGGGTGTCATCACCGGACAGGCCTGCCGACACCAACCACGAGGCGGACTGGTTCCAGGAGGCCATGTCTGAAATCTGTGACGTGGCAATGCCCCGAGTCCGGTCTGGAAGCGCCCGGCGTCAGGTGTACTGGTGGTCGCGCGAGCTGACGGCACTGCGAGAGGCATGCGTCGCTGCGCGACACCTGTACGCCAGGCACCGCAGGCTCCGCATTCGAGCACCGGATGCGGCAACCATCGAGGCGGAGCTGTATGAGGGGTACAGAGCGGCGAAGACCGCCCTCCTAGAAGGTGTCTTGCGGGCCAAGGATCTGGCCCGCGAGGAGATGCTGGAGTCTCTGGACGGGGATCCGTGGGGGCGCCCATACAAGATGGTGCGGGATAAACTCCGCACCAGGGCCCCCCCGCTGACGCAGAGTCTCCGACCCCAACTAGTTGAGGATGTGGTGAGCGCTCTGTTCCCTTCGCGAGGGGAGCATGCCCCTCCGCCCATGGCTCCGCCGCTTGCGGTGCCACAAGCGGACCACGAGGACAACGACGACGACGACGTTCCGGAGGTGACTGGGGTAGATCTGAGAGCGGCGGTGGGCAGGCTGAAAGCCAAAAACACCGCCCCGGGACCCGATGGCTTGCATGGCAAAGCCTGGGTCCTGGCCCTGGAGGCTCTCGGGCCCCGACTGCTAGGGCTCCTAAGCGCGTGCTTGGAGAGAGGCCAGTTCCCACTTCGGTGGAAGACGGGGAAACTGGTCCTCATACAGAAGCCGGGGCGCCCTGCGGACTCTCCGTCCGCATTCCGGCCCATTGTGCTGCTCGACGAGGTGGGCAAGCTCTTTGAAAGAGTAATTGCAAACCGCCTCGTCGGGCACCTTGTGGGGACGGGGCCGGATCTTGCGGAACACCAGTATGGTTTCCGCAAGGGGCGCTCTACGGTGGATGCCATCATGCGCGTGAGAGCCCTCACGACGGGGGCTGCAGTGTCCAGGGGTGGGGTTGTCGTGGCGGTGTCTCTCGACATCGCCAACGCGTTTAACACCATGCCTTGGGGCTGCATCAGGGAGGCACTCCAATACCACCGGATGCCGACCTATCTTCGTCGTGTGGTCGGGGCATATCTGACGGACAGGGCCGTCATATACCCCGGTCGCTCTGGAGAGTGGAACCGGCGAGAGATGTCGTGCGGTGTCCCACAGGGATCGGTCTTGGGGCCGCTCCTGTGGGACATCGGTTACGACTGGGTGCTGCGCGCCGACCTCCCCAGCGGCGTCAGTGTAGTTTGCTACGCTGACGACACGCTCGTCCTGGCTCAGGGGGGGTCGCACCAGGCGGCGGCCGACAATATGACACGCGGGGTTGCGATAGTCGCGGAGAGGATCCGGCTACTGGGTCTCGAGGTGGCCTTGCACAAATCCGAGGCCATGGTTTTTCATGGCCGCGGAAACACGCCACCGTCGGGATCCCAGTTGACGGTAGGAGGGGTTCGCATCGGCGTCGGGTCGACGATGAAGTACCTGGGAATCGTCCTCGACAGCCGGTGGAACTTCGTCGAACACTTTCGACGTTTGGCTCCCAAACTCGAGCGGACGGGGGCTGCTTTCAAGCGGCTCCTGCCCAATCTGAGGGGGCCAAACGCCTCCTGCCGTAGGCTCTATGCCGGAGTCGTGCGGTCCATGGCCCTTTACGGGGCCCCGGTGTGGGCGCGTTCTTTAGGGCGGCGCGCCGCCCACTACCTGAACGCGCCCCAAAAGGTGGTGGCCATACGGCTTGTCCGGGGCTACCGCACGATCTCCGGCGAGGCAGCGAGCCTCCTTGCCGGACTGCCACCGTGGGATCTGGAGGCGATAGTCCTCGCGCGCCTGTTTGAGTGGCGCGCGGAGGCACTACACCGGGGGGAAAACCCGCTGCCACGGCAAGTTGCCGCTCGGCGGGCAGACCTCCGGTGCGATCTCATGGTGGCATGGAGAGAGCGACTGTCGCAACCCCGTGCAGGGCACGCCACAATAGCGGCGGTAAGTCCCCTCTTTGAGGAGTGGCTGGAGAGGCGTCATGGCGTCCTCACCTACCGCCTGACGCAGGTCCTCACCGGACACGGAAGTTTCGGGAGGTTCCTGCACATCATCGGGCGGGAGGAAGCGCCCGGGTGTCACCATTGTGACGATCGCCCGGAGGACACGGTGGAGCACACAGTGGCGGTCTGCCCAGCTTGGGCGGAGCACCGCCGTGCCCTCGTGGAGGCGATCGGCGGCGGCGATCTCTCGCGTCCGGCCCTGGTTCAGGCCATGGTCCGGAGCGAGAGGGAATGGGAAGCGGTCACCACCTTCTGCGAAGCAGTAATGCTAGCGAAGGAGGTGGCCGGGCGATTGAGGGAGAGAACATCTGCCCAACCCAGCCGCCGCGGGAGACGCCCATGGCGCCGGGCGCCGCGAGACGACTTCCGGCCACCGTAGATGCGGGCCTGTGGGCGGTGAGCAATGGGTAGTTCACCGTCCGTCCGTCGATTGACGACAGGCCGTGTCGACGGCGCGTTCGTGTTTCACGCGCGCCTCAAAGAGAGTCAGCAAAGCAGAGGGGCTTGCCAGAGCCTCCGCCTGCCGGGGTTGCGGGTTGTTCGAAAGAGATACCGCGGCCTCGGAACGTAAAGGGCAACAGAAGGAACATGGGTGGGTTTTAGTCAGTACAAGTCTGACATGCCCCCCCGCTCCACCCAGAGCGGGGGAAGTCATTGGATGATTTCCCACCCGAAAAAAAAAAAAAAAAAAAAAGACCTACCCGATATGCACACAAAATTTCGTCCAAATCGGTCCAGCCGTTTCAGAGGAGTACTATCACTGTGACACGAGAATTTTATATATTAGATGTCAGTTAGGAGGTTTAGCAGGCAGATGCTGGATGAGGCAAGCTGAAGACAGGGCGCTATGGCGCTCATTAGGGGAGGGCTATGTCCAGCAGTGGACTAATATAGCCTGATGATGATGATGATGATGATGAGGAGGTTTTTGCGGTTAAACGTGGATATGGCATCGAAGAGGATTTTTCACATGTAGTTATAATGGGCATCATTATAACTAACATTCATGTTAATTTTCAGCTAAATTAATTGGGCTTTTAGCGGATGGGAAATCATCAAATAACTTCTCCCGCTCTCGGCAGATCGGAAGAGAGTGTCAGACTTTTACTAACCAAAACTTGTCCATGTCCTTTTTTTGCGCTTTGTGCTACGGGGCCAATCAGCATCTCTTTCAAACAACCAGCAAAACCAATGTCAATTTCAGAGTCATAGTCTAAAAAGGAACGACAATTTTCCTCCTACTGTATTCTTAGAATACCGTTAAGCTTTTATACAATAGTGTCGTATTAACAAATTAGGTTAAATGATTCAGATTATACTTAGTTAAATAGGCCGCTCAGGTGCGCGTGTAGGCCGCTCGTTCCGAGTTGGATAGCACGTTAAGCTGGTGGTCCGTGCTGCCATTTATAGATCTTTGACAGGCATAACAGACAGTCATCCAGATATAGAGCGTACCAAAAGTCTGAGAACTAGTGTTACCAAGGGGTACCATATTACCCAGTACTAACTGGGTTGTGGAGGTCAGATAGGAAGTCGTTCCATGTAAAACACTGGTATTCAGCTGCATTCGGTTAGACTGGAAGCCGACCCTAACATATTTGGGAAAAAGCTAGTCTGGTGATTGGGGTCAACAAACGGTTACTATTATACTGGTAGACAGCTACCGGTTTACCTTAAAATTACTCGATGGATTTGTAAGAGAAGATTCTAGGTCGGGTTTTAAAATGACGCAATATTGTGAAAAGTGACAAAGATCGCTGCATGATTTTTTGTATGAAAAGCAATAAAGTCAAACATCACTGGCAAAATTTAAAATTTGTTTTACCATACAGGTGTAATATTATATTATTGAAGCAATCTCGAGTGATTTGCTGTCCATTATTGAAGAGTTCGGCTGATCGAAGAAATATCTCTTTGATCCCCCTTGCGAGTGAATGGAAAACACGACATAAACGGCCATAGATCATTCTTTCAAAGCTTCAAAGGAACCACAGATTTTTAATAACTCTATACCTCTACGCGTTACTGAGACAAATAGTCTTGACAGATAGACGGACAGCAAAGTGATCTTATAAGGGTCCCTTTCGTCCTTAAAATCATAAGTTTCCCCATTAGTTTTCCTCATATGCGCTTTTGTTTAGCTAACAGGGGAGAGTTAATTGGCCATGTTTAAGAGTTTGTGTGAACTCGTGCACACGCGACGCATTAAATCCGGATTGAACTCATATTAATGGTGCGTCAAATGTCAAGGGTACTGGAGTAAGGACAGGAAACGAAATAGAGATGGACAAAGAACATTCCAGTTTATTCGATAGTTACGGTTCCCTACTGCATGGTTGTATAGTCGTGTCGGGGTTGCGGGTTGTTCGAAAGAGATACCGCGGCCACGGAACGTAAAGGGTAATAGAAGGAACATGGGTGGGTTTTAGTCAGTACAAGTCTGACCCTCCTCCCCGCTCCGCCCAGAGCGGGGGAAGTTATATGATGATTAATGATAATGAATGATAAATGATGTTTATTTTGCAAGTAGGTTTTCACAAACACTTTTACACGTCTTTTTTTTAAATTAGATGAGGCCGATGTTTCGTATCCGACTACTCTGAGAAGAAACAGCCGAAACAAACTCAGAGGTCATAGTCTCTTTTAAGGTCCAGACAAAAAATCTTGGTCAACTTACATGAGGACTATGCAGATTAGTGTCTGAAATGGTCTTTTTAAGAAAGCACCACACAGATTGAGTGGACCTGTCCAGTCAGTGCAAGCATTTGTCAGTTATCGTGTAGCTCGACTCAAAACCCAAGGAGCTCAACGAAACGACGAACAATAATACCAAAAAAGGACATTTGTGTAGGTCCCTTAATAGTACTCAAACTGCCAGACAATCGTCAAAAACAAACAAAGTAAATAAAAGTTATGATCCATTTCCCATCCGCAAAAAAAAGTGGTTCTACAGTACGTGGCCATAATCGGAACAAACGCCGCCATTTTGTTTTTTTCAATACAGTTTTTACAGACAATTTCACAATGAAAATGTCAGTCAAGAGCCAAAATAACCATGCTGGACTATAGAGGGGGTCCTGCTTACCTGACCTCTCTTTTAAAGAAGTACTAAAGGTGATGTGGGGTCATGTAATGCGGGACACTGATTGACTCCGACGGAGCGATGCATTGTGACCACTTCGATAAATTATACACATTACCATTTCAGTTGAAAGACTTCCACTATAGACTATATCCAGTGGATATAGCCCGGCTATAGACTCCAGGCATCGTCGCCCTACTAGTTCTTCAGATGCATTATGCTGTCTATTAAATTAACAGATGCTAGAAGTTTTTGCACCCGTTACCCGTTCCAAAAAATAATTAAATTTAAAAACTTGAGAGGTGTCAAGGGACACCCGGAACGAAGTTATAATTTATTATGTACAAAAATCCTGTATACACTCAACAAAAATAATCGTCGCGACACCACACTGTTCAATGCAAAATAGAAAGACGAAACGAAAATAACTGGCTTGCTTTCTATGAGAGAAAGAGAGAGAGACAGACAGAGACACACGCACACGCCGCATGGCTCACAACTATAGCAAAAAGTGTCGTTACCACTTTTGGTCTTAATTTTTTTCCGTCTAGCCCCCTTTCGCAACGCGCGATAAGGAACTTCCAAAAAAAATCCTTACGCTCATAAATCACAACTTTTTCGTTAACCGTACACAGGCTTAGTCATAGCATAGATTATAGTCGTAAAATCATTGTTCGTAAACAGTTGATCTGACTAAGAGCTGAGCTGATTTTAACCTCATTCAACCAATTTCACACAGTTTTGTAAGACGCCTTGGATAAATTAACCTGGTTTCAAGACCAAAAAAAAAAGTAGTGAGAATTTTGATTTTAGATATAAAACATCTTATTGGGATTCCCAATAGATTAAGACTTATTCCAGAATAATATTCTTAAAAACACTAATCCTAGATTTCGAATGAATGTTGAATATTTTGTGATTCAGCCCACTATTTCTCACAGTCAAACTCAGCTGTGCCAATTTGTTTTAGATTTATTGAAAAACCTACAAATAGATGGAAATTACCGATTGCTCATACTCGATAACAATTCCATAAAGGTCATCAACATCTTCCTATCAAACCGGATGCAGCTGAATATCAGTATTTACCTGGAGCAACTGAGAATCTGACCTTCACTTCCATAACCTATTTAGGCGCGTCGCCCACAAGATCAACAGTCGAGCGAGGTGTAGTTTTTTTTTTTTTTAAACGTTGCCCCACACTAGGATTTCTCCTGTATCGTGGGTGCGTTTACAAACATTTAAACTCACATACACAAACACCCAGACCCGAAAAAACTATCTGCAGGTCATGCAAATATTTGTTTCGTGCGGGAATCGAACCCGCGACACGCAGCGCAGCAGTCGATCGCTCAGCCACTGCGCCAATCGTGTCGAGTTGAGGCGCAGGCACATAAAAGGCACGCCGGCGCCCGCACCGCAACGAGATTTTCTTTACAAATGTCGTGTGGGCGCCGCGCCTAATGCGCCCGCGCCTCGATTGTTGATCTTGTGGGCGACGCGCCTTATGATCTACCATATGACACCCCTTGGTAAGACTGATAACGGTAACATAAATTAAGTCTATATTATTCAGTTAGCAGTTCCCGAACGCACAGCGACGTTCTATTTTTAAAGTACGAATTTGAATTTCGAATCGATCCACGGCGACGGTTTTTGAAATAAATATGCAATGGCCAGTATAAATGAATCCAAAAGTTTTCTTTGTATTATTTAGCACATGATAAGTAGGTGTTGTTCTGTTATTTTGATATACAGCAGGATCCATAAGTTATTTTTTTCTACATTATTATTTGAATATAAACTGAATAGGTATTTATTATGTGTCAGATATTGTAGATTACCTAAATACGATATTTTCAAGCAGGTCGCTGAATATGAAAACGAGCAGCAATATTTTGTGATTTTATAAACTTACTAGCTTTGGCCCGCGGCTTCGCTCGCGTTAAATTCGGGGTAACACAGTTCCCTTTTCCTGATTTACAGGTAACTGCTAGCTGTAGTTTTTGCCCTTGCGCCTAATTTATTGTAATAGCAATGCTAAGTTTTCCCTTTTCTTCCCTCTTTCTCCCTTATATCTCAATCTATATCCGTCTATAATAGCTTATGTCCGTCTCCATGGTCCCAACTATCTCTGTGCCAAAATTCATCAAAATCGGTTTAGCCATTTAGGCGTGAAGACTTAACAAACAAATAAACAAACAAACTCACTTTCGCTTTTATAATACATAGGTAGTAAGGATTCCTATTTTCCAATCGAAACATTATAATACTAATTGGGCATAAATGAGTTATTTGGTCTTCAATCATTGACAACTTTGGTCTTGAAAGTAAACTTTTTATGAAAACTTGAAAAACTAAAACCAATGACGGCACGGTTGATGATGTGACTGAGCGATCGATTGCTACGCTGCGTGTGCGCACGGAAAAAATATTTGTATAACCTACAGGTAGTTGTTCCGGGTCTGACTGTTTTTGTATGTGTGTTTAAATGTTTGTAAACGCACCCAAGATTACAGGAGAAATTAAAAGTGAGGCGCAACGTTTTTTATGTTTTTTTCACTTTCCTAAGTTGCAACTTTTACTTACACGTGTCTTTTTGACCTCTCTTTTTACAACATCCATTCATGACAGAACAAATTATTTTCATTCATCGTTTGCTCGTGGATCGTACCAGGTGGTCCTCGTTAAGTTAGTATTAGAGTCAAGGAAATGCGGAGGAAGTTAATCGACGAGGCAATCATTTTCTTTAAAAATACTTGAAATAAGCAACTAGAGAAAATATAACGTTGTAATCATTATTTCAACAACATAATTAAATTCAGCTTTAATAATTTCAACATTAAGATTAAAGAGGATTTATGCAATATTTTACTTTTCAGATATCCGGAATATAAAAGCAAAAGTTTGTATTATGAACACTTCGAATTTATTATGTAATTTTATATTAAAAAAAGTTATAAAAAAAACTGTAAATTTGATATTATAATTTTCATTTCAAAACAATAAATCTCTTTTCCGTTTCCGAATTTTCCTTTTAAATATTTTCTTGTTTCGCGAGGAATAGATTCCAAAGCTTTTTTTTTTAAATTTCTCAAAATATATTGTCAGAGGCAATAAGCACGAATACTGTAAGCCAAAACAATAAAAAAAAACAAAAGCTAGATCTTTTGTTTTTACTTGCAGACTTGCTGCATACACGATGTACGTTTTTCGCAGATTTCCGCAAAATAACGCCTGATTCCATAACATATTTTTTTGAACATGTTAAGTTTTCTTGACCACCTTACATAATTTTAGTAGTAAACGCCGAAACAGTAGTTTCCGCTGCTGGTTTATTTACCTTATGCAGCCTACAGTGAAAAACTAATGTTACAGTCGTACCTCTAACTTATTTTTGGCGAGTCGAAAATATTCTTATTAGGAGGCATGTTTCTATGCGCCTTTCTAAAATAACGCTGCTTTGAGATAAGAGCACATTATCGATAACGTAAATGCGTCGTCTAGTAGCCCCAGATAAAAAAAAAACCGGCATAGTGCGAGTCGGACTCACGCATCTAGGGTTGTAGGGCTGTAGAGGATTGACTTTTTTTCAATTCTAAGGGACTACAGACTTGAGAAGCTGGTTTTAATTTCATTTCGATACCTCCCACCGTTCCTGAGATAAAAGGTGTTGACAGATAGACAGACAGACGGACAACAAAATGAACCTCTAAGGGTTCTGTTTTTTTCCTTTTGAATACGGAACACTCAAAAATAATTACACCCGTCACAGGGCAAGCCAAAGACTACAATATAATTTTAACAAGCTTAACGAATGAGAACGTATAATGCTACAACCTAAAAACCAAAATAATTAACTGGTAATTTTATTTATACCAGTAAATTGTTAGTGTAGGAAACATTGACCCATGCAAAGACGACCTATTCTTAGAAAACACGCAAGGAGGTTGTATAGTTTATGAAAATAACAGTTTTATTCAAGCTTTACATAATTCAGATAATGGTGAATCACTTTGTGGAATCATAGGTCAGTATTAACGGTTCTTTGATTTCTGAAAGCAATTTTATTCCATCATGAAATAACATCATGATTCACGTGTTCACTTTGCTTTAGTTATTTTAAGTCGTAAGTAACAATGATGGGATACCTCCCACCATTCATGACACGTCACTATCAGCTATTAATTGTGATGAAAATGCCTTCCTATTTAGACACGGTGTACAAATTACACTACTACTGTAATAATTTAAAATAAATGTTCTTGTCTTGTGCGTGTACCGCCACTTTACAGCAATACAATGTAGGTACGTTAATTTCTTTCTAGTAACAGGTATCGGTTTTTCCTTTTCTTTGCGCACTGTAAGATTGTACAGCTAGTTATTCATGGTTGGTATGTAGTTACATTCATATCGCTGATTTTGAGCGCAGAAATATTCGTTTTTATTCGGAACATTCCATTAATTATAATCGCAAAAGCTCATTTTGTAGTTAAGATTATATTATTGAGTATCAAACCATCCCTAAAATAAAACGCATCCTTTGTAAAAAAAAAATATTAAAATGTATTTGGAACAAGACATGAACGCACCACTCGAAACAGTTTCACGGACTATTCGAATTTAGAATTGTAGAGCAGCGCCATGTTCGCTTCGAAAATCCATATTTGAATTTCTGTAAACCGTTAACCGTACATAGATGCAATTTCTGGTCGAGTTACATAATCGTATTTTACCTTACTTTTAGACCTTCATAAACACCACATTAACATATACGGGGACTTATTACAATCTGTAAACAGAACTGTGGTTTATAAAGTCAAGTATGTTTACTGTTAGAATAAGCAACTTAATCCGAAAGGCATTTTTACAATATCATTAGTATTGACAGTTAAATTATAATAGACGACCTTTGAGCCTATTTTTTATTTATTTAAGATTCTCTTAGTGCGTACCTACCATTGCCGGAATGAAAGCCGCCACTTGTTTTTTTTTTAAACCACTGGTAATTTCCCATTTTTTATAGTGTTTTGTTTTCAATGTTATTCAAGCTTCAAAGTAAACATGATAGATAGACAAATAGCAGCTTTTTTAAAATTTTAATTACCTATTCATAAATTATTTTTTCACCAAGCCCTGTTTATGAAACAGGCTTTATTATTTTATGTAACTATCAAATCATTTTTGAAATACATGATTTCATGGAAAAACACGTTTGGTTTTTTATCGAGCCTACTAATTTATATCGTGTTTTGATTTTGACACAGCCTTCAGTCATATCAACTGTAATAAATAATTCATGGTGTTCTTATTATGGATAACTAGAGGTTCAAGAAAAACTCATCGATATGTCAAACTTGCTATATTTATTTAAGTTCTGTGTTTTCCCGCCTGTACAGATAAACTGTCAGAAAACCTTTTTATAACACCACTCAAACCACAGATTATTTGACATAAACATTAGCCAGCAGTAAGTTTACTGTGAAAAGGCTGTACCTACGTGGCAACTTCAACTTAGTGCGTAAGTCTGTTCGCGCAAAGATTGAATTTGAAGATCTTTTTAATGAAAAAAAATTAATAAAGACAAAACTTAGCTTAGAAAAATAAAACAACTACAAAATAATAACATTAGGTAGACGATGTACTAACAAACTTAAACAAATATTAAAAAAACGACCCGGTTTTCTATCTTAACCTTTTACACGTGTTTGTCAAAATAGCAAAAAAAAAACATTTTCATAACCCTACTCCCACACAAACCGAGATTAGCAACTTGTTCATTACGCCATAATTGTCGTGACATTACCTGCTTACAATAAAAATTGAAACCGTTTAATCGTGGGGGGTCTAGATAACTCTTCAGTGATATGATGTGTCTTAGAGCTGAAAGTGAATCCTCAATTGAATTTCAATGTCAGAGTATCAGACTAATAAACGTTATTTAGTTATTTGTTCTTTAAACGTGTGTATTCGCTATTACCTGTCTTGCGCGGTTTCACCCGCGTCTTTAGTTGCTGCCCCGCTCCCGTGGGTAGTAGCGTGATGTTATATAGCTTACTTTACTTCCTGATAATGATGATTTTTAGGGTTCCTTACCTCAAAAGGAAAAAATATAAGTAACCTTTATTGTAACACTTTATTGTCCATCTGTCTGTCTGCGAAGACCCTTTATCTTTATCTCAGGAAAGCGTACTGGTATAGAGTTAAAATTAAAACCATATACTTAACTTTATGGTGCGTTTGTGCTGTGAAAATTCAATCCTCTTAGTCTACGCAGTCAAAAGATATTGCCGTTTATGTCGCAAGTTTGTACGGAACCCAAGGTGAGCGAGTCTGACTCGCTATTGGCCGGTTTTTACCAACATGTCGAAACGTTAAGCTTTTGACAACACTAAAAGCTTTAAGGTACTTTTACTTTAACATATTTATTAATTTTCTTCGACTAGATAAATTAATAAAATCAATCGGCTGTAGTCATCTGTGTAGATGGATGGATTGTGTAAGGAATGATATGAAGGAAAAAGGAGTAAATTATGCCGCGACGTCTGATAGGGGAGAATGGAAGAAGAGAACGTGTTGCGCCGATAGAGAGGGACAAGGGCAGGAAAATGATGATGAATCAGCTGTAGTTGTGATGCGTCCTCTGACTCTACTGAGTCAAAGGCCAACGCCTGCCGGAGTTGCGAGTTATTCTTAAGAGAGACTGCGAACCCTGAAAACAAAAGACAAAATATTGATCATGAATGGGTTTTATTCAGTACAAGTCTGACACTCCCGCTCTGCCCAGAGCGAGAAAAGTCAATTGATGATTTCCCATCCGAAAAAAAACAAAGAATTTGAGCACGTCGCTCCGCTCCTTTCAGCGAATGGTCCACCTTCCATCTTGCTCTGCATGCCCTGACACTTGCGTGTACTTCGTGAATTTTGGATCATTTTTTTTTAATTTGCCTTCGATACGCTTAGAAGATCTATCCATAGATAATTTGGCAGAAACTGCTGCTTCACCCGATAAGACATTGTTCTACTTGACCATAGACTATAATTGTGAACTAAAAATCACTCGATTTCAGGTTAATACATCAATAAAACCATAACAACGATTTCTAAATATTTTCCGTCAATGATTGACGGATTGTAAACAAACTGTATGCGCTAGTCTGGACAAACTAATTATAATATCAACAATGAAGTATAAATATAGGGTGAAACACTTGAGCGTTTTATTTTGTATAAATATTAAGAATGAGGTTTTGGATGTAGACAAACTTGCGTGTGTTGAAAAAAATCATTGTGTAAGTAGTTAATTTCGGATAAAGGACATTTAACTACGAGGCGTTGACCTTAGGAACTTTGTGGTTTGCGTGTATACCACTATTAATAAGTATGACTTAAGTATACAAGACAAATTGTGCAAAAACTAGGAAATTAAAAGAGGGCTAGAAGATAGGGCTATATATTTTGTTAAATTACAATATTCATAACTCACGAATGCAAAGTCATTAAGTTTGACTCTTAACATTTTCTCCCCTAACGTATAGAAGAAGAAAATGCTTTTTTTCATTAAATGAGAAATCGCAAATGACTTCTTCCGCTCTGGGTGGAGCGGAAAGGAGTTCTAGACTTGTACTGACTAATTCCCATCCATGTTCCTTCTAATGCCCTTTGTGTTCCGTGGCCGCGGTATCTCTTTTGAACACCCAGCAGGCAGTAACCTTGACAGACCACTCTGCTTTGATGACATCTCTTTGAGGCGCGCGTGGAACGCGCCGTCGACATGTAGTAGACGGACGGACGGCTAGCTTCCTATTACTCACCTTCCACATCTCCTTCTCCCTAAAATCCATTCAAAGTTGTCTCGAAAAGATCGCTTTTAGCGATAAGGCCGCCCACTGTGTCAACCTATTTAAATGTTCTATATTGTACACCTACCTGTCATAATATGTATGGTGTACATAACAATGAGTTTGTATCCTTTTTTATTTTCGAATAAAAATTCAAGAAATTCCATTCACAGATTGATGCCAAGGAAATCTTATCACCCAGATATTTACTCTCAAAATCCACTTCTAAAAGTTGAATGAATCATGAAGTTTTTCAATAAAACGGGTTGAATCCATCAATAATATTTTTTGTGTACATTGTTGGTCTATAAACAACAATGGTCAATGCATCTTCATCAGGTCATGGCGTTGATGCATAACAAATAAATATTTGCTAATGAATATTTTTTTTAATATCTGCATATCGTTAAGTTTGAATAACAAACAGTTTAATGACTTAAAAGAAGTTTGAAGAGGAAATGTTTTAAATCCTGTTATTGTTTGTATTGCGCCCAAAGAGGGAACAATCAGATTTTTTCTTTGAATTTTAAAGTGAATGCCCTAGAAATTAACTTGTTGTGTTGTGTTTTTTTGAATACTAAACGATCACACACATTTTAATTACAACGGTTTGCTAATTTAGGAAATCTAACTAGAACAATTTCAAAAAGACTTGCTCTTTAATTCCGAAATTCAAATCTATACATCGCTATTTGAAAAAAAAACCAAATAGGTACGCACACACAAACTTTAAAAAAACTTATCTAAAGAGATTTTAACAACAGAACAACAAATCACCCTAATATAGCAGCGCGTGCAAAAATTGAGGGCAAAACGATTTCATGGTTAAATTATTTATATTTGTACATCAATCTGCCACCAGCTGTGATGATGAGGCTGAACCTTGAGACGATCCACGTGGAAAAGGACACGAGATTATCATTTCGTGCTCGTGTGTGCCATTAAAATGTTATGAAAAATTACTGCACGCCATTTTCTTTGGAAACCGTGTTTTTCTATGCTTTAATGTTTTATTTTGTTACTAGCTTTTGCCCGCGGCTTCGCTCGCATTAAATTCGGGGTAACATAGTTCCCCTTTCCTGATTTGCAGGTACCTGCTATCTGTAGTGTTTGCCCTTGCGTCTTAATGTGATTGTAATAGCAATGCTAAGTTTGCCCTTTTCTTCCCTCTTTCTCCCTCATTTCCCACTTTTTTTTAAAAAACCTATGCTCGTCTTCAGGGTCCCAACTATCTCTGTACCAAAATTCATCAAAACCGGTTTAGCCATTAAGGCGTGAAGACGTAACAAACAAACAAACTCACTTTCGCTTTTATAATATTAGTAAGGATTAATTGCAAATGATTGGACCCTACTCTAAAATGAAAGAAAACGATTGCATGTAGCGGAAATGAGAATGTTGAGATGGATGTGTGGAGTGACATGAATGGAGAAAGTAAGGAATGAGTATATTAGAAAAGTCTGTAATTTGCGTCTGTTACCGAAAAATTAAAGGGAGTCGTTTGTCTTGGTATGGACATGGGGAGGGACGTAGCACATGTGACTAAAATAATGATGGACCTGAATGTTGATGGATGAAGAGGAAGACGAAGTCGAAAGAAAAGATAAATGGATTGTGTAAGGAATGATATGAAGGAGAAAGGAGTGAATGATTCCGTGACATGGGACAGGGGAGAATGGAAGAAGAAAACGTGTTGCGCTGACCCTAAATAGAATGGGACAAGGGTAGTAAAATGATGATAGTTGGACCCTACCCTGGTAGACCTTAGTTAAGCTATTGCATATTATAATATCATGCCTGTACCTATACCTGGAAAAGTTAGGCAAAGGAACTTCAGGAAACGAACTTCTTTTCTTCTAGTTCGCCCGCCCATATTTCACCAGTTTTATTTTAAGTCTCATGTAGAAGAGGGAACAGATCTCCAACACAGTGGCTGCTGCTGAATAATTTCTGATGTTAAAACCTAATAACACTTTTGCCGATCCGGGAATCGAAACCAGGAGTAGTCGCGCTTGCAACCATTGGACGCCTGCGGCTCATGTGTTACTGTTTACATATTTAGGCGCGATATTGATCCCGAAAATAATTTCAAGAACAGTTTTCTTGAAAAGTCTGTCCTCATTTCACATTACATCTCCCGATGACATGGATGTAAGCAATACTTTAAAATAAAACGTAAAAGCGTATTGTGGGGAGAGGCAGACATAAATATTTAATAATGATCAAGGATTTGTAGTGATTGATCGACTCTTCATTGTTTACCTAAAATGCATGCCAAATCCATGTTTTTGTGAGTAATTATTAAAAGCTTACTTGTTTTCTTTTTACAAAATGAGAAAGAGTGACAACTCTTTCTCATTTTGTAAAACGAAAACATATTTATTTATACAGCTAGTACCGAGGCTGACTGTCTTAAGTGTAGAGAACCACTTATCGAACATTTCAGTTTTATTCAACTTCGAGAAAATGAAAAATGAAAATATAACGTCATGATTCTAATCCTCGAAGGTTGACGCAGAGGTGTTCCTAATAGTACGCCCACATTTTTTTGTAAGTTTCATGTAATAGGAGGCCTTTTGCCACAAAACGGGCACAAATCCAGACTCCATAGCTTCTACTGATAAAAAAAAACCAAAACTCTTTGTCCAGAGAGATAAATAAATACTAATAAACAATTTCGATTCTTTACTTACTTTTACACGCACGATTTTTTTTTTATATTAAGTACATAGTTATCTAACAAACATAACTACTATGACTTAATTACAACTAATGATATTAACTAACTATAGTATCTAATATGCTACAGCATAATTATCATTATAATCTATATAATTGTTATTATTTGAATCCCTATATTTTTCACCATCACCACCACCGCCATTGTGTACCCTCCCATCATTAAAAAGCTGCTGAATTTCACCTAGACTCTCGTAATCCAACGGTACTTGCTGATAATCAGGCCTCCTTTTGTTTTCATTTTCATAATAAACTTCTCCACCGCTTAAATAAGGTCTTAAGCCATTATAGTTTGAGTTAATCTTACTTCGAACAACAGTTGATTCTTCGTTGTCTTCTTCGTAATCAATTGGTACAGATTGTGCCAATTCCGGACTTGATTCTACGTCATTATCTGCATCATCGGTGTCAATACCCTTAACTTGAACATTTGAATCGTCAATCTGATCTATATCGTCTGTATATTCCTTGTGTATGTCTCCCTCGTCATTTTCGTCGCTAGCTTCATTGTTGGCACCTTCTGATTCCGCATCATCATCATCTGCTTCGACATCTACTTCGTCGGTCAACCCATCGTTTTTATCATCAGAATTACTATTTTCGTCGTAATCATCACTTTGTTCCATCACTTCATTCTGAGCATACTTATACACATGCTCAGATGGCTGCATTAATTCAGCGTTACTACTTTGTGCGTTATTTTCACTTTGATTATTGTCAGGTTGTGACCCATCATCACTCAAATCCTCTGCACTGTTATTGGCATCTTCTTCAACCTCAACAGCATCACCACCACTGTTTGGAACATATCCAATATTCGGTACATCGAAGGCTTGATCATTCACTGTCTGCACTGTCACTACGGCATCGTACGGAACGCCTGGATTACCCATCAATACTAAGACAGCGTATTTGTAACCAGGTCCACCATCAACTATGTTCGCTTTGAAAGATGTTCCAAAGTCTATGCTACTTACTCTAAGGTGTCCGATTGTATTACCATCGCCGATCGCTGGGTATCTCAAAGCAACAGATCCTCCGGGAACTGATAATCTAATCTGTTCAGTATTTGTTTTCTCCAGATCTTCATTACCAACATCGAGTAGGAACACAGTGGGGTATTTATGGAATGGATTCGCGATTACAAGTACTGACAGTTGAAAAACGATTAGTGCTAGTAGCATCTCGACTGTTTGAGTTCTAATGTTGGGTCATGGTACGATAATCAGATTCTTATATAAC
The DNA here is from genome assembly GCA_905475445.1 of Ochropleura plecta. Taxonomy (NCBI): domain Eukaryota; kingdom Metazoa; phylum Arthropoda; class Insecta; order Lepidoptera; family Noctuidae; genus Ochropleura; species Ochropleura plecta. The sequence continues at coordinate 11,130,709 of FR997744.1, read as the reverse complement.
GCTGTGACACGGTTGATTCCGCTCAGTTTTTATGTGGCCCTGGTCGAAGCGTGACGCCTCCAATGTCAACTGTATCTTCAGTAATTGGAATCAGGAAAAAGTTAAGTGGTAGATACTTTTCTTTGTTCAGAAGTGGAGAATTAACGTATGTTATTGTCGAGAAAAGTTAATTTCATTATATTCATTTTATGTACCTACTATTATTAATTCTCATTACAATGAAATCCAACGTTATCTAACTTTCAAAACATTTTTAGGAACAGTCACCTGAAGGCGTCATTTGTTAAGAGTTATAGTATCAACTGGTTATTATGTTAACCAGCCACCTCATCACTCACGACTGTCTTTTCTTTTCTCTCCTCTAGCCACAAATCTTGTGCAAACATTATTTGTAGAACACTTGGTGGCATGCATTAAAATTTCCTGACAAAGTATTACACTATTAAATGGACTTATAGCAATATCCACACGTTACCTTATTATATCTATACAATGTCACACGCTACTGTCTACGTTTCTTTTCTTCATATCCGCTCGCAGTCCTGCTGGTAGAAATTTCTTTTGAAATAAGCTGTGCCTTTTGTGCTCTATGTTTTTTTATGATGTTTCCTTGTGTTTTCTCCTGTGTGTACATACATTATTAAATAAACAAATCAATGTAGAACAGCCTAACAAGAGCCTTCGGGCAATAGCCCACTGGAGACAACATCAATCTGGGGGTAGGAGTCTTACCACCAGCGGGCTGGCAACCTCCCTTTTCTATGAAAGATAAGGAACTTTACACCCTCTTTCTCATGCCTGTATCTGACTTTCTTTGATTCAACTATGGCATTTTGTGCAGGTCAGGAACCACGGTAAAATGCACAAGAAAGGATTTATTGTATACAAAACAAAAATATCATCGTTGCGCGTAATTATTGACGCAAACATTCCCAAAGTGGGCATTTGGATACAATATTGTGACTTCGGTGTATTTTTAAATGGACAGAAATAAAAGACATATTAATCACAGCTTCGTTTCTTTTAATAATGTTATAAATCATAAAAATAATAGATGTTTCGTGTCTGACACTAACAATTTATCACAATGCTAAGAATTCCGAGAACAGGACAGATGTGAAGATCAAGCTTAAATAGGGTTACAAGAAGAAATGGATGTGTCAAAATCGTGTGTTAAAGGGCATTTGATTTTATTCAGTTCATAGACTAGTAAAATATCGATAGAGGGAGTAAAGTGGAGTAGTGTGGGTTCTACACAGTGGAACATCAGCTGCCAAAAATCAGACCGCGGACAAACGATTGAAATCTAGATTCAACATTATACAACTAGCCGTGCGAAACGGTTTCACTGTCGTAGCGTAATGTTATACAGCCTTCGTCGATATATAGACTACCAAGGAGAAAGAAGACCTACCGAATATACATTCAAAAATGTACCTATAAAAACCGGTCAAGCCGTTTCGGAGGAGTATAGCAACTAAAACTGGGACACGGGAATTTTATATATAGTTATAATAAGAAAATGTTTTACACATGTATATTTTTGTTTGACTGCGGCCCTTAGCCTCTACAAGCGATTAATTAATTTGTTGTAGGGCAACCTACAACAAATTAATTAATCGCTTGTAGAAAAGGTTAATAAAGTAATTCCTATTACAACCACGTTCAGACCTGAATAAATAATTGCCCTACATAAGCCTGTTTACCCACGATTTTGACATTAACAACATTTAATATAATATCAGGATTAGCTAAGATTTTAGTTTTAAGGTTTTACACATTGTTCTTACTTTTATAAAGGATTACATTAAATACAGATAATATAATATTGTCAACTAATGCAAATTCATGATTTTTATTACAATCACACTCACGTTAAAAGCACCAATTTCTTAATTTTTTTTTTTTTTTTTTTAATTTTACACCCGAGTGATTTATAGAAACAGTTACAGCAAAGTAGATATTATTATTATATTGGAATGGTATCTAACATTTACAGGCAATCATATTCATTATTATAAAATTTAAATTAAGTATATAAAAAAATACAAATATTTTCATTTTTTATTTATCTGGCTCGTATGGCTACGTTGTAGGCTGTGATGTAACTTCCTAAGTAAAGCGATCGGTCGAGCGAAATATTTTAGTTATTTGTTCAAAACACCCCAATTCGTAGTAGCGACCACGCGTTCAAGATTTAAAGTTCGCCGAAGAAAGCAGTTGCGCGACCATCGCTTTAATTAGGACGTTGCATGAATCAATCCGTCTAATTTCATCTTACGATTTACTATTTTGGCATCTTGTATAACTAATCTATGAATCGAACTCTGGCTTGAACCTAAAAACTTGAACCTTAAACCTTGAACTTGTGTATAAATTAGGTATACTTGGTACACGTATTTTTTTTATATTAAGTGAGCCTATTCTTGACCTCAATCTTGCCTTGAAGACAGAGATGAGGTTGACTATGGAATGAGCTATTCCAAAAGAAGCCTAAGCATACGTGGTGTATTTATGTGTATCTAGCATAGATTATTGCGGCATAAATGACTTCAAACATTATTTTAAGAGGGATTATATACAATATATACGTGATCCAAACCAGAATAAGCAAAGCGATTTTATTCTCGTTATTTGAATAATAATTGAGCATTAGATTAAAAAAACGTCTCACCAACATAATATCAATAATATCAAACATCAGACAAATAGAAGTACAGTTGTACATGTATCTTAGAACCGTGGCTGAAATCGGAACTAACTCCAACTCCTTATCTTATACATAATAGTTTTCTTAAGGGAATTTCTAATAACAGTTTCAGAAATATTTACCAACAACCCTTCCTGTTGTAGCACTACCAAGACAGAGAAGACAGCATGACGTTCACTTTCATACAATCATACATACAACTCCTATTTTCTAATAGTTCAAACGACTGGGTCTGCTATGATGTGACGTCATAAACCACAATTTCACTTTTTTCAATCAAATTTTTAGCTCTTAATAAAATAGTTATACAAATTGTATAAGGTTTATTCAAGCGAAAATTGCAAACACAATTTTAAAATAAAATCTTAGCGAAATTTTAAGTACCTAGGGGGCGTCCATAAATTACGTGAGGTGTTTAAGGGGGGGAGGGGGTCGAGTCAAATCTCATCTAATCTTACGTTGGAGAGAGGGGGGGTCTCGGCAAATATCACACAATTTTTTTTCTGATAGAAACAAAAAAAAAATATACTTATTTGGTCCATTTAATCCAGATTGTTGATTTTACACTTATAATTAAACTCTCAGTAATATTGATTACTAGTCTTAACTAGTCGTAAATAAAAGCACGAAGCAATTTTTTTTTCTTTTTACAATAACAATACAACGCGTTTACGTAAGAAACCCACATTTTGAAAAATCTCACGTGAGATTGGGGTATGGGGGAGGGGGTTGAATAAAATCTCACGACATCTCACCAGGGGGGGAGGGAGGGACAGAAAATTCAAAAAAACACCTCACGTAATTTATGGACGCCCCCCTACCTTTCAAATAAAAGAGTTTAATTGACACATAGACTTTGACGTCATCATTAAAAAAATTCTAAGACGATGGGTTTTGAGTTTGAACTTCGTTTTATCAAAAACACGCACCATAAAATAATAAATTGTAAAATAAGGGCTGTACTTTGTATATAGAAGATATAATAAGTGTACCACATTGTTTAATGGTACAGGACAAAGCATATAAAAAGAATATAAATTAGTTGAGTAGGTAATGCTAACGTATTCCCTATTAGTCAGTGGCTCTCTTGCCTTCATCAGTTACCTTTGCCTCAGTTCACATCGTAATGATCTCTAAAATGTCTCCGAAGTATGACTCTTAAGGTTTTCATTTCAAGTTGTCATCCACCGCTGCTCTTCCTCAGAAGCAGTATACAGTGCAGAAGAGATGCAAAAGTAATTCAAAGGAAAGGATGGAATTTATTTGACTGTACCTTAATCTTTATTTGCAACAAGTACACACGAGCGAAGACCAATTGTACGTAAAATCTAGACAAAAGCGAGGCCATGTTTTAATGGAAATATATAGCTTGCTGTGACGCCATGTGTTCATGTCCACAGTCCACAGAATGAAATCTCGAGCAAAACCTAACAAATTACACAATATTTTAGAGACAATGCAATTAAATGTTTGATAGTAATTTGCAACGTTGCCAACTAACAGAATGCAACATCCGTAAACGAAAAAAATGTAGATAACAAAAGTATTTCGGAGAAACAGCTAGATAATTTCCTGTCAGGAATCTTAATGGAACAAAAGCTCAGTTCCGTCATCTTCAAGAACGTCACTTCCTGATTTGAGAGACGACAACAGCGGTATTTCGTGATAGTCTATCTTGTCAGAACATCTCTGTTCCCAAGATTAAACCTTCCTAAATTGTATGTACCTTTGACAAACTCACGATTTTGTACCGTTTAGATAAATTCTTAAAACACGCACTATCTTCACCATCATGCCCGACTAAAAGCAGTGTAAAGCGATTTAACCGATTTTTTGGGAATGGACGCAAAGTTCTAAGATTAAGTTGAAAATATCGGGGTAGCCCGAGAAATTAAACCTCTTTAACAAGCAATTGAGTTATAATCTTTTTTTATGTGAATGGCAACTCACAGTTCAACCTATGAGATTGTCGTCTGCTTAACCGGACAAATCCTGTGTATGCCTCTAAAGTAAGGCCTCCAGCCATGGCAAAAAACTTAAAAACTATGCGATTTTACTTTTTGGCACCTTCTGTGGGGTACGAGCGTCGGCTTAGGGCGTCGCTGGGGGACGACAGCAAGCGGACAGGTTGGATCTGAGTGAACTAAGTTTTAATCATTTTCAATTTCGTGGGCTACCCTAGAGCGTTCCTATTAGAGCAAGGGTTGAACTTCATCTAGCAATACGGAATTATACTTTTCCATGTTCCTAAACAAAGCAGGAATACTCTCGTACGCAGCAACATTGATGCGGTAGGCAGCACAGCTAGCACGCTCTTTTTCTCGTTCTAACAGAAAACAGCTACCCTACCATGACGTCTTAAAGCAGAACTTATTCCACTGAGGGAAAGAGACAGAGCTATACAAGGTGTCTAGCACCATCTCTTTCCCTCAGTGGAATAAGTTCTGCTTTAAGACGTTATGGTAAGCCTGCAGTTCCGTACTGGGGCTGCTGTGCTAGCATCTCGCAAGATGAGGTGCAACCCTAATCCTTCTGAAACCCGTACAATCCCTGTTCTCACTCGTAAAACAAGGAAATGAGAACGAAAATGCTAACCATCTGGTTCCTACAGCAAATGAGGGATTAAGATAAGTTTTGATCAATGACATAGGATTTCAGTAACAACAGTTTTGTGAAGTAGGTAAACCTAAGCACATGTCCGCCTGCATTCGTTGTTTTTTTCTTAATGCGTATAACTTAGATAGAACACGATGGCGTACAGCTGTTAGCCGGTCAGCCTAAAATAATAATGAAAAGTATGTTACTCGGTGCTCAAACTTGCTCTACATTTTTATTTAGGCGGCATATATCAACCGGAATTAATTCAACAAATAGCTCCTGAAAGCAAAGGTACTATCCAAAATGATATTTCCAATATGATAATGATACTATCCATATACTATCTATTATAGTATAACGGGTAATGCAAACCTTAACATGAGATTCATTGCACCTCGTGCTGTCACCAAGAATGACTGTCATAGACAATAAAAAAATATTTTCCAAACTTGCCCAAATATAAATATATTAATATGAAGAATTACGCGGTGCCTAAGACTTTTCATAAGCATGTCACAAGCTAACAGTCGAGGAAAAAGACACAAAAACTATGCAGTCTTAACAAGCTGCAGCCACGATCGCGTGAGAAACACCTACACAACACAAGAACACAAAACTATCGTAAGAAAGTACGAATTTGCTTATTCTGTTTATTCATCGACGCCTGAGCCCTATCTGACTGATTAATCAAATTATCCAACTTACTAATTTGTGAATTTACCTGATTCCCAATATCTTTAACCGCTGCTTTACCCAATAACGACGTGTTTTCTTGATCCTCCATCTTTTTTAAGTCGTCCAAAGCAGTGTTAATGTCGCCGCCATGTTTGTTTTGTTTTGATTTTCCCGCGCGCGGTGTCATTTCGTTGTCATCGGGCCCAAGGCCTTGGTTTATAGAGCCTATGTCTGAGGTTGGTGGTATGTAATCTTTGTCATAGTTTGTCTGCCCCACGTAACTGGGTTCGCTTGAATAGGACAGGTTGTCTTTTGTAGCCATTTTCACACGAAAGAAGTTTGTGATGGTCCCGCAAACGCCCTGTAAATTATGTGAAAATCCTATAGACATCTGCAAATTCTTAGTATCAAGTATGTGACACAAGTCATAAAATCACGCCTGTTTCTCCGACGGTTTTACTGAGATCTGGTGTACCCATTGCACACCCACGTCGATAGTTAGGTAAATATCCAAGTCCTCCGTAAAGGGGGTGAGCCTATTGCCATCAGCTTCCAATCTAGTTAGATTGATGCAAAATCCGCTCTGTCCACTACCGAGAAATCTAAAACTAGAATATTCAATTTTTTTTCAAGGTTTTACAACCTAAATAAAATCCTCGAATATAATTTTAATAAATTTTGATCACAATTACCTTCAATTTATTTATTTTAGTCTGAGTGGAATCCAATATTGTGTTTAATTCTGCAAGGCCACCGCTGCCTTCTTTCAGCTGGTCATCTAGCATGGCAGTGTTCTGAAAAATACGACAATTATAATTATACATATAACAGGAATGTTAAAAAGATCAAACTTAAAAAGTTAGGTACTCAAGTTTTACCCAATTGAAAATAAGAAGACTAATAAAAAGTTATTCGCATTTATGTCATTTTAAAAAATGGGATGTCATAGATTACAATTACCAACTTGTTTATTAAAATCCTTAACTTATTTGGTATTCATTCTTCAATTATTACTCACACAGAAGTCAATCAAATATCAATAAAAATAATATCACAAAAATATTTTATAAAGAAAAAACGTTTATTTACCTCTGCCGTCCGAATTTCAACTTCCTCAAATTCTACGACATCCAAATGTTTATGTTTTGATAAAAAATCTTCTCGATCAGGCAAAGGTTGTCCAAATAATTCAGCCCTAGTACACGCATCTTCATAAGCCTTTAAAGACATGATTTAAATTCACTTACGATTTAAAATAGGCACTTTTTAGTTGAAAATTCTTATTATAAATGAATAAATAATCCAAGGGAAGAAGAACACTATGACAGGAATACGTTTTTGGCGCAAGTGTCGTCTTAAAACTAAACCTTCGGTTGGTAGAGTTATTGATTTTTCGAGGTACAGCTAATCATATTTAACTTCAATTATTATGGTCGAATACTAATACACAAGCTATAAGAACTAAATATAATTCATTGAATCTTTAACATTTGAGACTTGTTCATATTATATAACATTGACAATACAACTTAAGGTTTTATTAAATTTAATAAAAATATTAATCAGAATAGATTTCGAATTTCGCGCTAAATTTTCAATGTTGCCAGAGCCAAAAGAATAAAGTTATTCTCAATCAACACAACTTTGTAATCACTCTTGAAAGGAAATGATTAAAAAAGACTGAAGAAAAGTTCAATTTCTGAATAACACTACATTTTTAAGTAATGTGCCATCCAATCATTCGCGACATAAAAATACAGATTTACAAGACCATAGATAGACGTCTGCAAATCAGCTGCTCTTAGGGTCAATAACCGAACGAATGAACTTTTGAAACACTTTAGAACAGGGTAATGAATGGATTTGAAAGAGATAGCAATATTTTTTGGACTCGAATTTGCTGCATGTTGAAACATAGCAACTGTCATGACTCTTATTTCAGCTAACATAAAGATTATATTGTTTATGTTGCGACGGCTACCCGGCATCGGGAAATTGAAAATTCTTTGTTATTTTTTCTGTTGATCGAAACTATGTACTCTGTGGTTATCTTTTATATGATTTCAAAATAAATGCTTGCTAAATCACTTTCAACAGTGTTATTCAAGTGCCTGACGCATCGTGTGTTAGGAATAGCTTCTGCAGCCATGTCTACAGGTACATACACAGTCGTACTTTTATGTTTTAAACTTGGAAACTCAAACATAACCTACATTTCATAGTTTGATTTGAATTTGAAATGAATATGATTTCTTTCCTATGATTCAAAAAATGTGTATTTTGCCGTGTATTGAATATTTTCATGTCTAGCTTCATCAAATAAATACTACTTGAGTGAACAGAAAATTGCTGTGTCATTTTTGCTTGCCACATAAACAGAAATACTTAATTAAAGCTTTTATAATTACGAAAGTGATTATAAGATATTTATTTATTTTATTTTATTTACTTATGCCTATTTTACTCATAGGGGGTTGACAAACAAAGTTACAGACATTTCAAAGTATCGAACTTTATTTGACACCACTTTCATTGCGTCCCAATTGAATAAAACCTTTTTTGGGAAAGCCCACAAGGAGATTGAATAACCAATTTAAAATAATTAAAAATCAGTATGTCAATAGATTTGCCAAATTTATGTATAGTTCCAAGTAAATTAAAAAATGTAATTTCCACAATAATCCTCTCACCATGAAATGAATAATATAATCAAGTTACCGGTAAACAATAGTGTCATTGTAAGATTTTTAAGATATAGCAAACAAGTAGACCATAAAAGTGAGTTTTTCTTGACAAAAATTTTTGTACCTAACCTTCATAATTTGGTTGCAAAATACTCCACTCCTCCTTCATTTACTGTGGCAGTTTCTAACGATGGGGCTGACTTAAAGATACTTTGTGCTGGTTGGTATTAAATGTAGATTTTTTACTTTCGAGTACTGAGGTGAAAGTTTCCCAGGATATGTTATGAAAGACCAATAATAAGGCACACACATTGTCTCATTGATAAAATATGATATGGTTTACATTTTATAATGTGGTAAATTATTAAATATACAATGTTTGATATAGATATGGTAAAGATTTATCATAATTATACTTAGCAATAGTCTTCAGAAAACAATATTGATACCTAATACACATCTATGTATAAGCACACAGTCAAATATTCCAGTCATTTGCTGTTTAGTTAACCTTCCTTCTGTAACATATGTTTTTAAATTTAAACAGGACCCAATTCCAACTTCATAATCACCTTCATGGTTATCATCCACAACCTGAATTTGCCCACTTTGGGTATAGAACTTCTCCCTATATACATGTGTCCGGTCATGGACTTGCGATATTCTATGTACTTATATAACAAACATTCTAGTACTCAAATTGTATTGATTTTCAAAAAAAAAAACTACCATTTTTTCCCAAAAAGTTTACACAACTTTCATAGATTTCCATATTTTTTTGGATTTTTATTTTGTTTTCTGAAGTTACGAAAATATAAGCTCATCATTTCTTAATTTAAACGATAGACAATATTATTGCCCTTTAAATAAACCTATTTTCTTCTCAGTAAAACAGTTTGAGAGATATGATTATTTTTTGTACACGCATAGAGAATATCTCAAAATGGTTGCCAAAAAGCGGGGAAGTGCATTAGACCCAAGTGTGTATTGTAATAGTATATTAAAACACTTGCCATACGTGTCTAGAATTTCGCTAGTCCAGGACCGGACACATTGTATATCTATATATAAATCTCCTATAGTTCTTGGTGTATCCTGTGCAAACAATTTTTCTGTGTAGGCATCATTTACATAGGTTTTACTGTAGAAACACTGCAGTGAACCATGACTTTTGTTTTGTAATTAATTATTACTGAATTAAACCTAAAAATATTATGATTATTGTTTTATAAAAAATGAGAAATAATTTTGTTACCTACATTTTCTCATTGAACATTAACAACCCCCAGTCTAGGGCTGCAGGGTGGCCTATGGCCCTCTTCTCATACAGGCAGTGTACCACAAAGAGGAGTATTATTACTGCAGCGGCTACAGCTGATTAATGGTTATTTATCATAATTTTGTTACTATGTTAAATTGATATTCACTTACTACCATTTTATGATCCTAAAAAATAAAAACATCTTTTTCTTACAGTCCCATTGACCTTGGAAACACTATCTAAGTTCCACACTGACTTCTATGCAGACCCCAAAAATGAACTCGCTCAGAACGCATGCACAAGATTTGATCCATTCGAGGTTGCTATCAGTAGGAAGAAGACTGACACCACCCTACATGTCTATAACATCAAAGTAAGTGATAATTATTTATGGTACAATCTACCTACATATAGTTATGGGCTATAACTAACTATGACAAAGCATTTATATCAAATAGACATAGTTACAGACACAGTTGAATACAAAAAAAAATACTTGAAGCTACATACAGGCACAAGCGTATAAACAAAGAAAATAATGTTGTTGCCTATGCCAGATCCTAATAATCTGGATGTCTTTAAAATTCAAGTGAATCAGCTTTTACTTGGCTAGCTTGCTGCATCAGGCAAGTTGTAGGCCAAACGCAAGAATTAAAAAGTTAATTTACCTACTCTCAATGTATGGAAATTTGAAGACTAGGTAATTTATTACAAAATTATTATATACGAAATATTCAAATGATGTATATCTCCTTTATTTTATGTTATTTGTCATAAAGTCTTTCATTTAAAAAGTATATAAGCAAAATTCTTTAACTTGCATATTCTCAAAGTCCTGTTTTAAGAGTTCCGTATCTCACAAGGAAAAAAACGGTAACCTTATAAAGGGTCTTGACAGCCAGACTGACACCAAAGTGGGGATCACTTTGTTGTCAAGATCAGATCAATTAAGTATCGAGTTGAAATTAAAACCATTGGTCTCTTGGAGCTGTGATAATTCAACACCCCAAATATACGCAGTCAATAGATATGGCCATTTATGGAGCAAGTTTGTACGGAACCTTCGATACGCGAGTCCGATTCCCACTTGCTCTCGTTTCATTTGGCATATTTAATGCTTTTTATTATTTAATACTTTTTATTATAGCCTCTTCAATATCAGTGCAGTAGATTTCTACCAATTCATAATGACTTGTAGTATTTTAAATGCTGATCTGCATCCCACATTTCTATTATCTGTGACAGTTCGTTAGTCTATTTTCTGAAAATCCGTCAACCTAGACAGTCCGCAACAAAACGAACGAAATAAAACTGTCTCTCCTAGATTATAAAGTTCTCTCTCTATTAACAGCTTGAGTCTGAAGCCAAGCCGGTGACAAACCAAGAGAACTCGGGACGCTGCTGGCTGTTTGCTGCGCTCAATGTTATGCGTCTGCCCTTTATGAAGAAATATGGCATTGAGGAGTTTGAATTCTCTCAGAGGTAAGACTTATTTCCCCTTTTTTATAAGACTGCCCAAAAAAACGTGCTATATTTCCAGGGTTGTCAAAAGTAATGGTGGTTTATGAAACAAGTTTGTACGGAACCCTTGGTGCGCGAGTCCGACTCGCACTTGCCCAGTTTTTTTTTAATGGATAGGTAAGGAGAAGAAGACCGAAGGTGAATCCTGAAGGTGAGATTGAGTGTGGGATGATTTTAAAAGAAAAATAATTGAATGAAAGAGCGACGGCTGACATGGAAAACATGCTGCGCCGAACCCAAGAAATAAGGCATAAGTTCAAAAACATGATGACAATATTTGGGTTACGAAGCATTTCCTGGCTCTTCTAACTCATTTAATGAATTCTACCTAAAAGCAACTTTGACTGGGTTGTCGCCTTGTCTGTCCATGTACCTATATGGTGCGTGTCGTGCGGCGCGTTTATGCTTTTTACATACCTACATGGTTCTACGAAAATATAACATAACTACGGGCTTAAGTTACGCAAACGTTGGAGATTTATCCTACGTTCCTAGTTTGTATCACCTGTGTAAAAGATCCTAACGACATGGTGACTTCATCATTTTGTGTTCACCAAATCGCGATACAAGAGACGTGTTGCTACTTATTCTCTTGTTATGTCTGCCTTAGGTTACTGTGGTCATTATTCAACTCCTTTGTTGATTCATCTTCAACATCACCTACATAATGGAAGTCAAGGCAGTTGGTAATTGAAACCAATGATAATAAAATACCATGTTTAGGTTTAGCAATTAATACTTGGTAATTATCCATTATCTTTGCGGAACGTCAGAATAAGACACTATCCGAGATGAAAATATAGATACATAGATAGAATATCTCTTTATTATGCACACCTAATTACAGGAATGAAATAATTACTAGAGATGCCACGAATATTCGGCAACTATTCGGTATTCGGCCTATTCGGCCACTTTTTTGCTATTCGGTATTCGGCCGAATAGAACGTACTATTCGGCCGAATACCGAATAGCAAATCTTGTAAAAAAGACACGTTATTTTACTCAAAATAATGTATTTATTTCCAAATTACAACATTTTACTAGTTAAAATTAATCAGTGGTAAGTTGTGATAGATAAAAACGAGTTTTTCAGCATTTTTCAGCGCGAACGCAACGAGAAAAACAGGTTGTGACTTGTCTCATTCCAGCTAACGCGCCCCCACCAAGCATGTACTTCGCGCCGAATATTCGGCGGCCGAATATTCGGCGTTTCGGCCAACAGTGTTGCCGAATATTCGGTATTCGGTATTCGGCCAATTCACTATTCGTGGCATCTCTAATAATTACACATTTTACATAGTACGACGAGATTTTGGGGAGCCTTAACGCTAAGTCTTCCATTAAGATTTTTTCGCTGCACCAAATAAAATTCCTAGTTAATACTATTATAGTACATTGCCCGGACTTTAGAATAGCACATTGAGGATTAGAAAGAGGCTAGAGGCGTAGCGGAGAAGCGAGAGATACGATGGAGACTTCAATCAATGTTGATTCAAAACGGTCGATCCCTTCACCATTCACCGCTCCGCTCGTCTCCGCTCTGGTTGCGTGATTTAAACCAGGCTTCACTGACAAAAGCGCCATTCTACAAAGGCCATTCTTTTTCTAAAACTCGATATGTCATATTATTACTATCTGCCAGTATTAGTTATACATAGTTGTATATAGGTATATATAGTTTACAACGGCTCCCAAAAAAAACGATGCAAGAAAACGTGAAGAAACCAGCATGTCCTACAACCTACATTTGAGGACTAGTGACATCTACCCGCCCGGACTCCCTCTCTAGAGAGGAAGGCCTTTTCTTTTTTGGAAAGCAAATCATCAAATAATTCCTACTGCTCTGGGCCGAGCGGAAGGGACTGTCAGACTTGTACTGACTAAAACCATGTTTCATCTTACCCATCCATGTTCCTTCTTCTGCCCTTTGTGTTCCGGGGCCGAGGTATCTTTTCGAACAAACCCGCAGCCCTGAAGAGACGTAGGTCTGCGTCCGTTGCGTCTATAATTGTACTTGTAGTATGTGCTAAATAAATGTATTTTCTTTCTTTCTTTCTTTATAATACTGGTCGTTACCCCCTCAGCTACCTCTTCTTCTGGGATAAGATCGAGCGCGCCCATTACTGGCTGAACAACATCGTCGCCACCGCCAAGCAGGGAGAACAACTCGAAGGCAGACTTGTCAACTTTTTGCTAAAGGTAAACTTTATACTCTCTTTTAAACCCCCTTCGCTGACGTAAAAAAACTCATTCTTCATTCGATGGCACGGTGGGCGCAGTGGCTGAGCGATCAACTTTGCGCTGCGTGTCGCCGGTTCAATCCCCGCACGGAACAAATATTTGTATGACCCACAGGTAGTTTAAATGTTTGTAAACGCACCCACGATACAGGAGAAATTCCTAGTGTGGGGCAATACCTAGTGTGGGGCAATACCTAGTGTCGACAATACCTAGTGTAGCATACCGCATGAGTAGTGCATCCTGCGGCTTCGCCTGCTTGCAGTTTGGGAATTATCAGACGGGTAGCTAATGCAGGCATATAAAAGTATTATATTTCCAAGCCAGGTCGTGCTTCTTAATATATATACCAAATCCGTTCATTCTAGCCTACGAAATTCAATTATTAATCCTAAATACAACCCTCTAAGTTCATTTTACATCATTGAATGACTTTCTCGTGAAATAGTCATTTAATGGGATTTTTCACTTCCTTCCTAAACCTTTGAATGGCTACTCATAGAGTTCACATTAATCCCCAATTTCTCGAGCCGTTCGGAATTAATATAATAACATTGTCGGAAGACATATTTGGGCAAAACCTGCCGAGATTTCTTCGTAGGGCCCAGATCGTAATAGAGAGGGGTGCCCACCTCTCTTAATGATGACTCGTTAAGTATAATTTTGATCATATTGATCAAAATTAAGCTTTGCCATGTTTAATTAAGATAAGTATTAATTTATTTTTAATTTAATTAACGTGTTTTTTTTTTTGGTATGTTGTATTATTTGATGTCTTATAGCATCGTATTGGATATGTCTGTAAAGGTGCTATAAATTAGTGGTAAATAAATAAATACATAAATAATTATAATAATGAAAAAGGTGTATAATTTTCAACATTATCAAAGAAAACACAGAGGTAAAGTATTTTTTCGGATCTTGTTAATTAAATAGATACACGGGTAAGATATAAAATTCAAAGTTTTAGTTATTACTAGAGAATCGTAAAAATCGCATCAAAATAATTGTTTGTTTTTTACAAAGCGCGAATTATTACAAAGCAGTTATAAAACATATTATTTTAATGACTGGACATAAAATTATGCCATTGTATCGGTTAGCCATTAAAATCATGCAATAGAAACGTGAAAAATGCAACAGTAAACCCCATTGCGGTTTAAGTATCTACACATACATACACAATACACATTCATACATTATGTATTATTGAATTGAATTCAGGGTATCGATAACCCTGAATTCAGGAACACTTATCAAAATGACATACTTAAACGATTGCACCTACATGCAAAGTTAAATAATTAAAACAACACAACGCTTGGAAATTAGAAGGATTTTTATCGGATGGGAATTCATCAAATAATTTCTCCTGCTCTTGGTTGTCAGACTTTTACTGACTAAAACCTACCCATGTTCCTTCTTTTGCCCTTTATGTTCCGAAGCCCTTTATGTTCCGGTATCTCTTTCGATCAACCCGCATATCAGAAGGGGATTTTTTGCGGATGGGAAATCATCAAATAACTTCCCCGGCTCTGGGCGAAGCGGGGGGGAGTGTCAGACTTGTACTGACTAAAACTGTTCCTTCTATTGCCCTTTATGTTCCGGGGCCGCGGCATCTCTTTCGAAGAACCCGCAACCCCGGTAGGCGGTGGCCCTTTCAGGCCCCTCTGATATCAGAAGGACGTAAAAGTACCCCTACCCCAGTCATCATTAGTCGCAAGTTCGACTGGGTCCCAGGTGAGATTAACTGGTCGGCCAAAGTGTTATTGGGGGTTTTTCCATTTTGCATTTCCCAGTAATAATCCGGAGTCTAATTGTACCGGTTTGATGGTAATTATAGGCTCACCTCTTATTAGAAAGGGACAAAACCATTTGAGGAATACCGATTTTATGTTATGTTATATCAGCAAGACTTATTTAATAAAGCATTTACTGCTAACAGCGTTGGTTTGTTTGCGTTGATAACCGTTATCAATGCAAATAATATGATCATGTCGGTGTCTGTTGCAATTTGTATAGGCAAAGTAAAATAATGCAACTAATCAAATTCATTTGTAAAATTTTGCTTCTCTAATTCTGTAATTCTCTTATTAGATTAGTCACATAACGTTGTTTTCACGGGTGTATTAAACTCGTGAATATGTTGACTTTCCATATCTAAGTAAGTAGAAGATTCCCAGGAATAAACCGGGCAAATGAGAGTCGGGCTCGCGCAACGAGAGTTCTGTACAAACTTGCGACATAAACGGCCAAATCTTTTCACTGCGTAGACTTAGAGGGTTGATTTATAGCACTAAAGGGCCACAGAGTTGAGTATATGGTTTTAATTTCAACTTGATACCATCACGCGTTACCGAGGTTAATGATCTTAACAGACAGACAAACGGACAACAAAATGATTCAATAAGGGTTCCGTTTTTTCCTTTTAAAAACAAATGTCTTTTAGCTTCGTGGAAAATATTTTAAACACTCATTATAAACTTAATTTGATCCTCATACCCTTGAAAAGTTTCTTCAAGTCACGTTAACCGCCAAAGCCTTTTATCTGACAACTTCGATTTCAAGTTTTTTTTTTATTTGCAGGACCCAATCAACGACGGAGGCCAATGGGACATGATAGTAAACTTGGTCAACAAATATGGCGTCATACCGAAGAAATGTTTCGCTGAGTCGTTCAGTTCACGGCGCAGTTTGCACATGAACGCACTTATTAAAACAAAGGTAATATGGTTTAACTGTGTAATTGCGTTTATTGTTTACTAGCTTCCGCCCGCGACTTCATCCGCGTGGCGAAGTTTAGTTACTTTAGCCTAAATTTAACCCGCGTTGTGATCGAAAAAAAAATAACTTTCTCTCCCCTTTTCTTTCCTCTTTCTCCCCTTTTTCTATTATTTTTATCCTATTTCCGTCTCCAGGGACCCAACTATGTCTGTACCTACTAAAATTCATCAAAATCGGTTGGGCCATTTAGGCGTGAAGACGTAACAAACAAACAAAGTCACTTTCGCTTTTATAATATTAATAAGGATTGATTGGGCATTAAAAGCAAAATAAAATGGTTAAAGCCAAAATGACCTCAGCTTAGCTTATAGCTGATATTCTGCTGCAACCCACGGTGCCATAAAGATGCCGTTAGGGTCAGCTTCCAGTCTCATCCTATCTGACATCCACAACCCAGAATCTGAGAAACTCCTCATAACTTACCACGGCTGGCTTTTAGAATTTCGGTCTGGCTAGATGTCATATGTTGTTAAGCTTAACTTCACCATTTTTAATGCTCCTGTCATCTTCTTTCCTGCTCATGTTACTTGGGAGGCGCAAACTGTCTTACATTCTTCCTTGTCAACTGTCACACTATCATTTACTCATTTTCTTTCCATATCATTCCTCACACAACCTTTCGCATCGTTTTGTGAGTCTTCCTCTCCCTCTCCATCCATTATCATTTATATTCGCCTCTCTCTTAGCTTCGTGTGATTTTCAAAGCAGTTGTAAAAAAAAAAATAACAAAATATGAAGGTGAAATGTAAAAATATTTAAAAAAAACTGTACTCACTATGTAACTTTAAATGTCAAGTGTAACTGTTATGAATAGGTTTCAAACTAAAAATGTGTAATGTTGTTATATTTTAACATTTAGATTAAATGTAATTTTAACACTGTTGCTGTGACCCTGTTAGGGCTAACAGGGTCCATAAATGCACTTTAGCTCGATTAAGCTAAAGCATATTATGATTCGCAAATCAGGTTCCAGTCATTATGACATAATATGCTGTGCTTACCTCAAGCAATGGGTTCCCACGAACCTCACCAGGTCAACAACTCTCCTTGCGGGAAGCGTATCACTGCGTCTTCCGGTACGCGGTCGCCACTCCAATTCGCCCTTATCAGACATCCGGTCTGCAGTTCTACGAGGAATATATGTCATAAATGCCAATTAAATTGAATTGTTTGTATAAAACAATATTTTGTATTAGTAACTTCAGCCTGCGGTTTTGCCTCCGTGGAGGTCGATCGAGATTACCAACGACCTATTACTATTGTCCCTGTGGTTCAAATTTCATCGAGAATCATTCAGCCAATAAACATGAAAAGGTTTTCACAAATTAGTACCTATTTCATTGGAAATATATGAGGTTGTTATCGACATTAGCTAAATACGTGTCATTACTTATCACGATGTACCAGGCACTCAGAAGTACAGTATGACCACTTTAAGTTTGCTGTTCAGGGTGGCGCTGCTTGTCAAGAAAGAATGTATCGATATGTCAAACTTGGTGCATTTATTTTAGTTCTGTGTTTTTTTCGCTGAATATAAGTAGGAGCTAACTTCATCTATCATTGCCTGCAATAGCCTGATGGCAATGACGCTGATTCAGAAGCCAGTACTCCTCAATACGGCCCGCATTGTGAGGAGGTTCCTGTCTAACTACCCGTAGCTTGGACCCTGCTCCCGACACCAGCGGGCACCTTTTGTTAATCTGGTATTATTGTATGTAGGTATATGTTATTTATTGCAGCTTCGCGAATATGCCAAGGAGTTGCGCGACAAGGTGGCGTGTAACGCGTCGGACGACGACATCCAATGCACCATCAAAGGGCAGATGGCCGTCATATACAACATTGTCGCCACTTGCTTAGGTAACTATACATAGTATAAGAATAATTCATGAACATCAATATGTTAATTAACTAGCTTTCGCCCGCGGCTTCGCTCGCGTTAAATTCGTTATAACACACCAAGCAGACCTGCAGTTTTTGCTCTTGCGCCTGATTGATTTGTAATAGCAACGCTAAGTTTTCCCTTTTCTTCCCTCGTTCTCCCTCATATCCCACTTTTTTTTAATAAAAATTAGCCTATGTCCGTCTCCTGATTCCCAACTATCTCTGTACCAAAATTCATCGAAATCGGTTTAGCCATTAAAGCGTGAAGAGGTAACAAACAAACAAACAAACTCACTTTCGCTTTTATAATATTAGTAAGGATTTCAATATGCAAGATAGACATGTCCCAAATTACCACCATTTTCCTAAATTCTTACAAACATTTAAACTTTCGACTACATTAGTATAGTACGATCGTCAATTGTTTGTTTATGACGTCACTTTATGAGAAGCGACCAAAATATCACCAATGTGATTTTGTATTTAATTTATTGTCATGGTTTTTTTAGGTACTTGTAAAAAAATGAGAAAACCCGACTGCGTAAAAATTACTTTAATAATGGGTCCAGAAAGGCTGTTACAGACTCGTTTTTTTCTTTTCAGTATTTACCTAAAGTAATTTTTACACAGTCGGGATTTTTTAGATGTTTTTTTTTATTATTTTGCCGCGAAGGAGACATTATCAGATGGAGCATGTCGTGTCTTTGAATCCCTCGTCACCGCTCAGAATTCTGCTTTAAAATCCCTCGCTATGCTCGTGATTAAAAAACAGCACTAGCAGCAAAAAATAACTTAACTCTTTTGTTGCACAAATAACAATTAAATCTTAGAACTAACACTTTTCGTACTTGCCAACTTTGTTTTCTGTAGGACTGAATGCACGTATTTAATTTTTAGGATTCCGTGCCTCAAAAGGAAAAAACGATGCCTTTATTGGTTCACTTTATCGTCCGTCTGTCTGTCTGTCATAACTTCTCGCCTTCCCGAGATAAAGATCTCGGGAAGGCGAGAAGTTATCCAAAAGATATATATACTCAACTCTGTGATCCCTGATATCTGATCCTGAATAAATCAACCTTATAAGTCTACGCAGTCAAAAGATAATGTAAATAGTAAGTTTATTCGGAACCCTCGATGCGCGAGTGTGACTCGCTCTTGGCCGGTTTGTTTATCCTTTAACCATTATTTCGCGCAAACTCGTGTGGGTTTCACGTTTGCTTAGTTTAAAAAATATACTGTCATACTTTATTGTTGTAATGTGTAACTGTTACGCTCAAAGATCGAAAACGCCCATTGAGCGAAAAAATAGCTCAAAACGCGTTGTGATCACAGTCAAACATCCACATGGCGAAATTCGTGTTATGGCTCTTTTTGTGAGCTATTTTTCCGCTCACTGAGCGTTATCGATCTTTGAGCGTAACATAACTATTAAATGTCTCAATAGAGCAAAAGAAACACAAATGTATGCAGGGTCACAAAAAAAACACAAATGTATGTCTGTCTACCAGTAAAAGCTGGCAGTTAAGAGGTCAAGGATACCAAAACTGAGCTTATAGATCACATTCTGTTTGTCCTTGTACAGGAACCCCACCAGAAAAGTTCAACTTCGAGTACTACAACAAAGAGAAGGCTTACAAGAGCTTCGGTCTGCTGAGCCCGCAAGAGTTCTACGACAAACATGTCCGTCCCGTATTCGATGTCAATGATAAGGTATTTTATTTATTTACTAACTTACGCCCGCGACTTCGTCCGCGTGGCATAGTTACTTTGGGCTAACGCTAACTTTAACCCGCGTTATGATCGAAAAAAAAACCTTCTTCCCCCCTTTTCTTACCCTTATCTCACTTTTTTAGCCTATATCCGTCTCCAAGGTCCCAAATATCTCTGTACTAAAATTCATCAAAATCGGTGCCATTTAGGCGTGAAGACGTGACAAACAAACAAACTCACTTTCGCTTTTATAATACATATAAGGAAGGATTTTAACTATTGCATCTCATGATCCAAAATCCTCGAGTGAAACCAGTTTCCGGTTGTTGGTTTAATTTAGCAGTCCTTCAGATGTACTTTCATAAGGGAAGTAAATTTACTTTAAGACATGCTACTTCAAAATGCAAAGTATCCTGCCGGGGTTGCGGGTTATTCGAAAGAGATACCGTGGTACCGGAACATAAAAGGCAATAGAAATAACATGGGAGGGTTTTAGTCAGTACAAGTCTGACCCTCCTCCCCCGCTCCGCCCAGAGCGGGAGAAATTATTTGATGATTTCTCATTCGCAAAAAAAGACATGCGACTATTACATTCGTGTGCTGCGGCCTGATACCCGAATGATTTCAAAGTAATAAGAAATAACGACACGCGTGCTACTGAGCAAGGCCTCTTTTTAATAATAATAATATCTTGGGACAACTCACACACGGCTATCTGATCCCAAGCTAAGCAGAGCTTGTGTTATGGTAACCAGACAACTGATATACATACTTATATAATTTATAAATACATACATATTATAGATAAATCACACCCAGATACAGAACAAACATGCATTTTGCGAATGAGGAATCATCAATCAGCTTGCGTTTGACCGGAACTTGCCAACTTAAACATAACTGGTAAAATATGAGTGTACTGTATAGAATACACCTCTGTCTGTCCCTTTGGAAATACAGGCGTGATGTTTTTATTCATGAATTTACTTTCCAGGTGTGCCTCGTATCCGACCCGCGCCAGTCGAACCCGTTCGGTCAGTTGTACACGCTGCACTGCCTCGGTAACGTCGTGGGAGGCCGACAGACCGCGTACAACAACCAGCCTATTGAGACCCTCATGAAGTTAGTACATACGTACATTTCCGGGACTGGTACCTTTTGACTACGTTGACTTGAGGGTTGATTTTTTCACAGAAGAAAGGACCTTAGTATTTATTAAGTAACGGGCACAGGCCCCGGCATGCGTTGCAATGCACCTTTTACTATCCTACCTACCCTACCTATCCTACCTACCATACCTACCGTACCTATCGTTCCTACTCTATCTACACTAGCCAGCCTATTTACCCTACCTACCCAATCTAACTTACCTACTCTAAGTATCATACTTCTGTCTCCTGGTTCTAAGCTACTTCCCCACCAATTTTCAGCCTAATCAGTTCAGACGTAATTGAGTTATAAATAGTGAAACTAACACGACATTCTTTTATATTTTCTAACATATAAAATTCTCGTGTCACAATGTTCGTCCCCATACTCCTCCGACACGGCTCGGCCGATTCTTATGATTTTTTTATGCATATTCAGTAACTCTGAGAATCGACAACTATCTATTTTTCATACCTCTAAGTGAGTAGCGGCTGAAACCGCCTGGCACAGCTAGTATACATTATATAGATAGATTTCAACACGATACCTCTACGCGTTCCTGAGATAAAGGGTTTTGACAGACAGACGGACGGACGTGCTACAGAGTGATCCTATAAGGGTTCTGTCTTTTTTTAGGGTTCCGTAGTCAACTAGGAACCCTTATAGTTTCGCCATGTCTGTCTGTCCGTCCGTCCGTCCGTCCTCGCTTAATCTCTGTGACCGTTAGCACTAGAAAGCTGAAATTTGGTACCAATATGCATATCAATCACGCCGACAAAGTGGTAAAATAAAAATTGGAAAAAAATGTTTTATTAGGGTAGCCACCCTATATAAAAAGTGGGAAGTGATTTTTTTTTAATTTCAACCCTAACGTGTGATATATTGTTGGAAAGGTATTTAAAAATGAATAGGGGTTTACTAAAATCATTTTTTGATAATGTCAATAATTTCGGAAATAATCGCTCCAAAAGTAAAAAACAATGTGTAACTTTTGAACCATAAGTTTAGAAAATATGAAAAAAGTAGAACTTTATAAGGACTTTCTAGGAAAATTATTTTGAACTTGATTGACACAACAGTTTTTGTACAAAAAAGACAAAAAGTTGTACAAAATAATTTCTGGACTAAGTTTGTATTATAATCGTATATGCAAGCATTTTTTTTAACTTCGTTTACATATTTTATTATCCTTTTTTTTTTTTTTTTTTTTTTTTTTTCGGGTGGGAAATCATCCAATGACTTCCCCCGCTCTGGGTGGAGCGGGGGGGCATGTCAGACTTGTACTGACTAAAACCCACCCATGTTCCTTCTATTGCCCTTTACGTTCCGAGGCCGCGGTATCTCTTTCGAACAACCCGCAACCCCGGCAGGCGGAGGCTCTGGCAAGCCCCTCTGCTTTGCTGACTCTCTTTGAGGCGCGCGTGAAACACGAACGCGCCGTCGACACGGCCTGTCGTCAATCGACGGACGGACGGTGAACTACCCATTGCTCACCGCCCACAGGCCCGCATCTACGGTGGCCGGAAGTCGTCTCGCGGCGCCCGGCGCCATGGGCGTCTCCCGCGGCGGCTGGGTTGGGCAGATGTTCTCTCCCTCAAACGCCCGGCCACCTCCTTTGCTAGCATTACTGCTTCGCAGAAGGTGGTGACCGCTTCCCATTCCCTCTCGCTCCGGACCATGGCCTGAACCAGGGCCGGACGCGAGAGATCGCCGCCGCCGATCGCCTCCACGAGGGCACGGCGGTGCTCCGCCCAAGCTGGGCAGACCGCCACTGTGTGCTCCACCGTGTCCTCCGGGCGATCGTCACAATGGTGACACCCGGGCGCTTCCTCCCGCCCGATGATGTGCAGGAACCTCCCGAAACTTCCGTGTCCGGTGAGGACCTGCGTCAGGCGGTAGGTGAGGACGCCATGACGCCTCTCCAGCCACTCCTCAAAGAGGGGACTTACCGCCGCTATTGTGGCGTGCCCTGCACGGGGTTGCGACAGTCGCTCTCTCCATGCCACCATGAGATCGCACCGGAGGTCTGCCCGCCGAGCGGCAACTTGCCGTGGCAGCGGGTTTTCCCCCCGGTGTAGTGCCTCCGCGCGCCACTCAAACAGGCGCGCGAGGACTATCGCCTCCAGATCCCACGGTGGCAGTCCGGCAAGGAGGCTCGCTGCCTCGCCGGAGATCGTGCGGTAGCCCCGGACAAGCCGTATGGCCACCACCTTTTGGGGCGCGTTCAGGTAGTGGGCGGCGCGCCGCCCTAAAGAACGCGCCCATACCGGGGCCCCGTAAAGGGCCATGGACCGCACGGCATAGAGCCTACGGCAGGAGGCGTTTGGCCCCCTCAGATTGGGCAGGAGCCGCTTGAAAGTAGCCCCCGTCCGCTCGAGTTTGGGAGCCAAACGTCGAAAGTGTTCGACGAAGTTCCACCGGCTGTCGAGGACGATTCCCAGGTACTTCATCGTCGACCCGACGCCGATGCGAACCCCTCCTACCGTCAACTGGGATCCCGACGGTGGCGTGTTTCCGCGGCCATGAAAAACCATGGCCTCGGATTTGTGCAAGGCCACCTCGAGACCCAGTAGCCGGATCCTCTCCGCGACTATCGCAACCCCGCGTGTCATATTGTCGGCCGCCGCCTGGTGCGACCCCCCCTGAGCCAGGACGAGCGTGTCGTCAGCGTAGCAAACTACACTGACGCCGCAGGGGAGGTCGGCGCGCAGCACCCAGTCGTAACCGATGTCCCACAGGAGCGGCCCCAAGACCGATCCCTGTGGGACATCGCACGACATCTCTCGCCGGTTCCACTCTCCAGAGCGACCGGGGTATATGACGGCCCTGTCCGTCAGATATGCCCCGACCACACGACGAAGATAGGTCGGCATCCGGTGGTATTGGAGTGATATAGTAAAAGAATTATAGAATATGATATAGTAAAAGAATTATTGAAATCGGTTCTCGCAATCCAAAATTACCACCGAAAACTGTCTTTGTATTAATTAGTGACCCCGAGAGATGGCGCTGTAGGTACTTATTACATTGGATCGGGTATTACCGAATTGTTCGTTAGTGGTCTCTCCTTGGCATTGGCGGTATCTTATAACTACATAAAACTTCTATCAAGAACATGCTAAGGCAATTTAGAACAAAACTAAAATTCATTTTTTTAACACTATCAAAATGTTAAGGTAAAAACCAGTTCAGAAATGGTTCGATAGATGGCGTTGCGTAATGACGTCATTTTTTAAAAGTCGATGTTAAGATTTTCCGTGCTTTCATCACCTACCGTGGTAAAGTAAGTTGCACTTTAATATATTCGTAATTTTATTTATGAGTGCATAATCTAATTAGTCGTCGAGGTTTGATTTTGATTTGTCCGGTATTAAAATGTTCTCGTATATTTTGAACAGTGATAATCATGTTGAGGACGACGCTGTGCGCGCCTTTCATGATTTGTTAGCCCAACAACCATCGTTTCGGCCTAGAGAAGAGTCTCTGTCTCTTTTTCTTTACCCGGAACTAATAGAAATGCCTCAAAACGAGTCTCATTTACAAATTATATATGGCGGAGAAGTCGGGTTTGTGGGGCATTGGATTTGCATTTATTACATCAATGGAATATTACGGGTCTATGATAGTTTATATAATAGTTTAAGTCATTCGCAGCGCGTTTACGTTAACGCACTATTCCCATACTTGGATAATAATAAAATACAATTAAGTACAATGGGCCCGTTTTTAGTGTCCCGTAATTATTAGAGTTCCGTAACAAATAGCCTTTTATAAGTTGGGTTATCACTATGTTCGCGCTCCAGCAGCGCTCCGCGCTCCTGCAACTGCTCCAATGGATACGTCGCGCGCACTTCTACATGCACTCCCCTTTGACACACTGCGCTCCCCTTTGTGTTCGCGCTAAAAACCGTCACAAGTCGGAGCGCCTGCCGCGGAGCGTGCAATGTTGCACGCTCCTCCACCTTTAAACTCATAAGTGGGAACACTTATTGTGACGGACGGGAAACTACGGAACCCTACACTGAGCGTGGCCCGACACGCTCTTGGCCGGTTTTTTAGTTTTAAGAACGTTGGGCATACTAAGAAAGACTGTAACGTTTGTGCGTTTACAAACATTTAAACTCACACAAACAGCAAGACCCGAAACTACAATATCTAGTTCATACAAAATATCTGTTCCGTACAGGAATCGAATCTACGATACGTAGCGCAGCAGTAAAAAGTTAAGCCACAGTGACAGCTGTGTCATCAAAATCGGCCTTGTTTAATTTCAAACAATTCTGTTCCAGGGTTGTCAAAGACAGTATTGCTGGTGGAGAAGCCGTTTGGTTCGGCTGTGAGGTGTCCAAGAGATTCGAAAGGAAGAACGGTTTCGAAGACTTGGATGCGTGAGTAATAGCTCTTACCTTAAATTTTAGGGTTCCTTTTTAATGGGAAGTGGTCACATCATTCAATATTAAATGCTAGCGAAGGAGGTGGCCGGACGTTTAAGGGAGTGAACCGACACGACAGTGCGTGTCGACCGCGCGCCATTGCATCGTCCACAGACCCGCATCTACGGTGGCAGGGAGTCGTTTCGCGACACTCGACGCTCGAAGCGTCGCCCGCGGTGGCATGGGCGTCTTTGGAGTGAATCGCATCTGGCAGCACCGATTCGTAGCGAGAAACAGTAACAAATGACGGTTCGGATTGACAGTAAATGATAAAAGCATTTAATATTGCGACCACGCCTACGTGCAGACTGAACTTACGACCCTTATATGATGCTCATTACAACCCTATTCATAGCATATCATTCACCCTTAAAGTATTAAATATTGTACACCTTTTTTGCGGATGGGAAATCTTCAAATAAATATCCCCGCTCTGGGCGGAGCGGGGGGAGTATTCCTTTTATTGCCCTTTAAGTTCCGGGGCCGCGGTATCTCTTTCGAACAACCCGCAACCGCCTTAAAGATATGTTACAACGAGCCTATATGTGGTAATCATAAGAGCTAATATTTTGCCTGTGACAAACAATGAATGAATTTAAATTTTCCTCGTTATACCTGTCATAGTGAATAGATAATGTTATCACCCTCAGCCAAGACTACCGTCTGCTATTCAATACAGAGGTACAGATCGGATTGAGCAAGGCTGACCGGCTGATGTACAGCGACTCTTGGATGACCCACGCCATGGTCTTCACCGCAGTTGGCACTGATGTAAGTGTCTATTTATTTAATTATTCGGAAAAGGAAGCCGCAGAACTTGCTCGCGACTACATTAGCTTAGTTTTATCCGATATAAAAAGTAGCCTATGTGCTAATTCAGACTATAAATTAATTATTCCTAATATCATCCAAATCTGTTTAGCCGTTCTGGCATAAAAGAGTAACAAACATCCATAAATTCATAAATCTTCACAAACTTTCGCATTTAAAATATTAGTAGATAGAATAGTAACGTAATTAAAATTGAGTACCGTAAATTGGCGCTATTTGGAACTTTGAAATCATTGATTTGATTGATTAATATTAGGCTAGTTTCTTAAAAAAAATAGTAGTCCGTGTATTTTTTCGCAACAAGTGAATCATTAGTAGTAAGTAATTTTTGGTCTAATTTACAAATAAAAAAATACGCGTCTCTTATTTTTGAATAATCTAAAAGACGGACTAAATAGAATGAAATTACTTTGACCCTGGAAACTACCCTATTTCCCAGGTGAAACGAACCTTAGTATTTTCATATTGTACAAAAACAGACTCGCACACAAAGGGTTCCATACAAACTTACGACATAAATGGCCATATCTTTTGACTGCGTAGACTTATAGACTTGACAGCTTCAAGGGACCACAGACTTGAGTATATGGTTTGAATTTCAACTCGATACCTCCACGTGGTCCCGAGATCAAAGGTCTTGACAGACACACGGACAACAAAGTAATCGAATTAAGGTTCGATTTTTTTTAATTTTGAGGTAAGAAACCCTAAAAATAGAATCAGTCAAATATTTTATTTTCAAGGGCTCTAAATAGGCCCACTTTGAGGTAAAATCACGAGTACCAGTATGTATTTACGAACTATTACGAAGCAACTTTAAAAAAAGTGATTTCAACCCATCTGGATTAATTAACGATTTCATTGGAAGGATTTTATAGGTCTTGACTCAAACTACAAAATGATTTCAACCCATCTGGATTAATTAACGATTTCATTGGAAGGATTTTATAGGTCTTGACTCAAACTACAAAATGATTTCAACCCATCTGGATTAATTAACGATTTCATTGGAAGGATTTTATAGGTCTTGACTCAAACTACAAAATGATTTCAACCCATCTGGATTAATTAACGATTTCATTGGAAGGATTTTATAGGTCTTGACTCAAACTACAAAATGATTTCAACCCATCTGGATTAATTAACGATTTCATTGGAAGGATTTTATAGGTCTTGACTCAAACTACAAAATCACCTCTATATTTCGAGAAAAACCACGATCATCAAGAGTGTTATACATATGTTTGACTGTATTAATTTGTTATGTTTACCACAGGACAAAGGCAACCCTAAGAAGTTCCGCGTAGAGAACTCTTACAGTGACAAGGAGTATGATAAGGGATACTTGCTTCTCACTGAGCCATGGTTCAGAGAGTTCGTTTTTGAGGTTAGTACTCCGTTTTCTTATTTTAGTTTAGTGTGTCCGTAGCTACATCCAAATAATTGAGACAGAACCTATTGCAATAGTTGGACACGAATCCAGACTCCATGCTTTTGTATCGGATGGGAAATCATCAAATGACTTCTCCCACTCGGGGCGGGGTGGAAGAGTGTCAGACTTTTACTGACTTGAACCCAACCATGTTCCCTCGTTTACCCTTTGTGTTCCGGGTCCGCGGTAGTTCTCAACCCGCAGCCTCGACAGGCAGTGCCCTGACGGCCCCGCAGATACCCATTAGTATAGAATCGTAACGATTTTAATGCTTAAAACGTAAAATATACATCACTATGTAACATTTACATCACCATACCTAAGGGGACCGGACTGCTTCTCCTTAACACAGGTTTCTTAACCTAGCTAGGAGAGCAGTGCGTACCCACACGTTTGTAGAAATAGTACTTATTTTGTAAAACTGTATTTTTAACGTGTACAATGCTTTGTTTGAGTAAATAAATATTATTATTATAAAATGAGGGCTAAACTAAGGATTTAAATTGTTGATACCTACTTTTCTCTCATTACAGGTGGTAGTCGACAAGAAGTACGTACCAGAAGACGTGTTACAAGTATTCAAACAGGAGCCTAAAGTGTTGCCAGCTTGGGACCCTATGGGTACGCTCGCTTGCCCTTACTGTGACAAAGAATAGCGCTCCGATGTAATAGGTAACTAGTGTGTGTATCTAATTATGAAGAGGTGACATATCTGACACTTTTTTTAAGGGGAAGTTCATTGTACTTTAGAAAAATAATAATAATCTACACAGTGAATTTCAAACCGTAATCAGTTGTATGTAGAGTTTAAAACAGGGATTGTACCACCATCACTTATCACTCTCTCTCTCTCTCTCATGTTAATCACTTTTAATTATTTTTTTAAGTGTGTACATTTAATTGCTCGTGACTGTACAGCTGTCGCGCTTGCCAGCACTAGAGCAAGACCGTTCGATAAGTCAGTTACTATAAATCCCATTAGTAGGAAAATTGGTTAAGTACGCACTACGGCTGGTTTCGTAAAAACTTGGCCTAAAACAGTTATTTTTTTGTTGGTTGAAGGTTGAAAGAGTCTTGAAAATTGTGTTTGGTGGCTACTTCAAAAAGCCATTTATTAATCAAGAGAACAAATGATCATTCAAATGAGTCAGATTGTGCAATGTAAGGGGTAACTAAAATAACAATAACTTTTTTAAAGTAGATAGATCAATACTCTTTAGAAAAATGCGACTTATTGTAAACGAATTAAAGACTTTTTGGTCCAACATGGTAGTGATATACACTTTTCAGTTAAAATTCTACAGATATGTGATTTCTCAAAATAGAAACGTACTACTGGTATAGACATTTTCTATTGAAGCATTATGTATTTATTTTCTTACGAAGTATGGTCAGGGAAATTAATTGCTTATCAAATTGATTACCAATATTCCGTTCATTTCAATCACAAATGTCATATTTGACAGTTAAGAAATTGCTAAAACACCGCAACTTGACGTAAGGTGTCAATTTACTTCGACAGTTAAATTCCCTTACAGCAGCTATTAATCATGCTTAAATTGTGTTAAACGTCTTTGTGCTAACTGTAGTTTACTTACATATCTAGATTTATTCATCTCCATTTTATTACATTTTTTTAGCAAATGCTGAGTTATATAGTGTTGCCATTACGTGAGAAATAGGAAGAGGTAAAAAGCTGACATAAGTCAAAAACAACGGCCACTTAGCAGGTGTATTTACGTTGGACCTTTAGTGCTAGTAATAATGCTCAAATTAAATTAACTAATTTACATAAATATTTATTGGGAAATCAGAGTGTTTTCGAATCTCTTAAAAATTTGTACTTATAGAAAAAATATGCCTGATTTGTTTTTAATGGCCCTTCCCCGTTTCATTTATTCTTTCATGGTGAGCCACAAACAACTGGCAACACCAGTGACGTAAATCCTACCAAAATCAAAACCAACAGTTAACATTATATCAATTCACTACAAATGGAGGAATGAATTTATATTTTTACCATTTTTTTTCTACAATTTATTGTGTTCAATATGTTACCAAAACCATGTTGCTATTATAAGTAGAGAAAATATTCATTTCTTATTTTTGTATTGCCATATTATTCGTTTTTTAATCGATTTTTAACAGCTGTCAATTTTACGCGGCAGCTTCGTTAGGGAATGCGAATCTAATATCATATTTGATAAATAAACGTTTGAAAAATATTTCCAACTGTTGTTTTATTGAGAACTTTTCAGTTAGTTTTAGGTGCCAAGGCATAACTGTATCGCCCATTCGCTGCTTGCTTGCGGATTAGCGCATATCAGCAGATCGTGTAAATCAGTTTTACATAAAAAAGGATTGTGTGGTTTTATAAAACCACGGTTAAAGTGAGACTTTTTTTCACATTATAGACATTTACACGTCCGTACTCCGCAGCCGACTGTCACGCGACATGCAACACACAGACGAAAAAGTTTGAGACGATGTAATAAAAGTTTCACTTCAAAATATAACAACAAGCACCCATTGGAAACGTAACATGATAATGTAGGTACTTTTTTTTTTTTTTTCGGTTGGGAAATCATCCAATGACTTCCCCCGCTCTGGGTGGAGCGGGGGGGCTTGTCAGACTTGTACTGACTAAAACCCACCCATGTTCCTTCTATTGCCCTTTACGTTCCGAGGCCGCGGTATCTCTTTCGAACAACCCGCAACCCCGGCAAACAACCCGCAACCCCGGCAATAATGTAGGTACTTCAATTCAAAATCATCAACAATTCACATTAAGTACCTACATTTGGTTTGATTACAGTTTGTTGGTTCTTTGACAGTCGTTACAGAAGTCAGCATCTAACTAACCACCAAGTGAATTACGCTTCGGAGGTCATATTTAAACAGTCGTCACATGTAAAACTGATTGTATCATCCTTTTGAACTGATTAGAGCCGACTCCAGTTACCGTGGAAGCAGATCCTAACATAGTTGAGAAAATGCGAAGCATGATGAGACAATAATTCTTATTCTCAGTTATGCCAGTCTCATCCAACAAACACTAGACCATAAATTAATGAACTCAAGTACATATTTCAATTATATTCCGGCTTTAATTATGGGTAGATATTATAATTGCTGATGTAAGTGAAAAGGTTTGGTTGAGGAAGGCCAAAGAAAAGATGGATGGATTGTGTTAAGAATGATATGAAGGAGAAAGGAGTACCTAAATGATGCCGTGACGTCGGATAGGGGAGAATGGAAGAAGAAAACGTGTTGCGCCGACCCCAAATAGAATGGGACAAGGGCAGGAAAATGATGATGATGATGAAGTGAAAAGGTTTTATTGCTTAAAAAAGTGCAGAAGAAAATGTTTTCATATTAATCTATTGCTATTTGTTTGAGGACTAAGATATTTTCATATAATGGGGAATGCCAGTCTAAGCTAGTGAGCTTAGACTACACCATCTACCGCTGTAGATTGCGTGACTATAACTAGCAGGTACCTGAAAATCAGGAAAGGGGAACTGTGTTACCCGGTACCGACTTTTACAAAAAGGAGAGGTTTCCTACTCGTACCTCGGTGAGAGGTCTTTTTTTTGCGGATGGGAAATCATCAAATAACTTCCCCCGGTCTGGGCGGAGCGGGGGGGAGTGTCAGACTTGTACTGACTAAAACTCACCCATGTTCCTTCTATTGCCCTTTACGTTCCGGGGCCTTCGAACAACCCGCAACCCCGGACTATAACTAGGTCTTAATCCGACTTTATGAGACTGAAGAACAGGGTGTAAGGCTCTTCATCTCCTATAGGAAATGGAGAATCCTTTGACCAGACGGTGTGGTGGGGTGGGCCACTGCCCGGCATTTAGTTGTCAGGTTCTTCTAGAAGCTCTTAACTCGCGGATAACATTGCTTGCGCGATGTTGGAATGGTAAGTTAGTTCTTCAGCTGTGGCATGGATGGTTCCGAAGTACTTTTTGCCGTTGTATTTATTAGTATCGCTACATGACCAATGCGGAATACAATTTTCAAATTTGAATTGATAATTTTAGATTTCAATTTGAAATCTAAAATTATCAATTCAACAACGGGCTCCTAAGGTTTTTTCAACCAGTGAGGTTGGACTTTGAAATTTTCAAAGTCCAACCTCACTGGTTGAAAAAACCTTAGGAACCCGTTTGTTAACGCCAGTAGTTTTAAATTCCCTTCTTCATTACTAATAAAAAAAAACAATTGATTGCAATTTTCTTAGTATCTGACCAGCTAATAATATTTTAAAGGACTATCTCACTGTGCCCTCCACGTTTGATCCTGATTTTTCTTCGAAATGAAACACTGACCTCATCTGCTTGAAAACATGACTTTTATTTGACGTGTAAAAGTGTTTTACAACCAATTTACAAAATTTAATATCTTCACTACATTTGTTAACCTGAATGGAATAGAAACAACATGAAATGGGACATCAGCTAATAATCGCGGGTGCACGCACGCAACGCTAAAAGACTGGTGCGTGTGATGGGATTTCTTAAGATAATTTGACAGCGGGCACTCCGTGCATTCGCGCGAGTTTTTGCGGACGCCCTTCCTGATAAAAGCCATTGTGGAAATAGTTTACGACTCAATAATAAATACGCCTATTTATTGTATTTTTTTTTAAAGATTGCACAGTACAACTAAACCTTCAAAGAATAGAATTTGACTGATCTTAGGGCGAGTACACAAAACTGCGAATCGGTGCGATACGATTTCGAGCGGAATCTGCCTTGGACGTGTTCATTCCTTCAACAACTATCAACCGTACTAAACGTATTGTGTACCTAGGTCGTGACATGGATCGAAAAAGTATTGTTGCACACTTGTTGCAGCATGCGTCGTGCGAACTCGTAGATTTTATGATGGGTCGCCGCATCGCAGTTTTGTGTACTAGCCCTTACAAGAATAAAATTAATGAGTCAGCACTTTTTCAAAATTATGAAGAAGTATTGTGCGTTGCATTGCATTAAAAAATTTAAGAAAATTTTAATTTTGCCTGGCGGTTTGTCAACACTTACATTCCCTACCTATATTTATTACGAGAACAGTGCCTTACCCAGAGTAAATAAAATGTCACAGTATGGCAGCATGGGTAATCCATTCTCATTACGGCCACATTTTACCTGTTGTTAGAGTTAAAACATGGCAGTATAGTTCCTATTTTACATATTTATTTAATATTACTGAAAACATAATTCTATTAAGGATGGGACCAGTAGTCCCAGAAAAAAATGCATTTACATATTGCCGGTATAAAAGATAAATTAATCTTGTAGGATCACATAAAAGGGTAATGATAATGCTTAGACATAAGGAACTTTAAACAGCTGAGCATCTTGCACAATGTATCAAATCGTCACAGCATTCAGTACTTTTCCATTATTGATATCACAGTCTACACCGTGCCCTTCTGCCTCATGTTTTAAAGCCCTCAAGTATTTGAGTTTGGCCCAAACTCCTTGGCACATTCGTATCAATCGCTTATCATGGGTTTCTCTTGCGAATGCTGCTACATTTCTCACAATGTTCCTTGATATGTGGAGGTTCCCTTTCTGAGCTTGTGAGAGTGCGGAGTAAAGACGGCTTCTTGCTGCTAAGCCATCGTCACCAAGCATTTGTGAAAGCTTGTACTGCCTCAAGGATATTCTCCCAGCTTCCTCAGCCTGGAAGGTATTCAGAAGGACTTAGTTGTAAAGAGTCAATATTTCAGCTAATTATTTGAGTATTATCTTAATACTATTAGTGGCTCTAATAATTACTATGCAAGTTAGTTTGTGTTTACAGAGGAGAAATATAGGTCTCATATCTGGGAAACAAGTTTTCTCTATTTTCACTTGGGCAGAGCTTCAGTCACCCAGGTATTTTTATTCAAACAAGTTTTATGTCATGCTGAAGAGAATACTGTGTGATTAAATGTAGAATTTAAACAAGACCAGTTAGCATCCCAATAGCATTTTTAAAGAGAAATTGTTGTCATTTTTTTATTAGAGAATTTCCTTCAAAATACATACTTACACAGTGATCAAAATAGTCCCCTAGAGCAGAATAAGCACCTCCAAGTGTTGATAGCCAAGAAAATGCATTCTCTATTTCTACCCTCGTCCAAACCAGTCGTAGAATCCTTTCATTCCTGAAATTACAAAGACAATGCAGAATGTTGTATGGATAAGGACAAAATTTAATTTTGTTATAATATTATTAAATAAGTTAAACACAACCTTTGACAATTAAATTAATGAATGCATGATTGGGGTCATTAAACTGTTTCAATCTGACTAATGGCAGAAAAATATATCACAAACTAATTTGCTATATGTTTTACAGTATTATTTACCATGCATAGTCAATGATTTCCTTATCTGGAGGTTCTAGAATCAACTTCAAAAATACTGTTCCACATTCAGGATATCCGCCAAGCTTGTTCAAATGTGATACCACGTTATATCTGTACACATCAGAATTCACACACTCCTTAACGAATGGCTGCAAGAATAATGCGTTAGTCTTTAGCGTTAGCTTTTTCTTAACTTCGTCTTCACCATCTATCTCCAATTCACAACAGTCTCCAATCTTCACACCAATAGATTTATAACATTGTTCATCAGGCAAGACACTCAGGTCTTCGGTAATAAAAAATATTGTGTACGGACTTCGAAACAGGCGAACTCTCGCTACCACCTGCATTTTAGTTACAGATAGGTTATTTTTATCAGTAATAAAATAAACGTTGGCAATGACAAGTCACAATTAAATCAACAGTTTTCAGTCATTTTATTTGGAATCACGTGTTTTGCTGTTAATTTGTTATTCACAAAATTTTGATAAACTATCACCTTCGTAGAAAATACTTATGTCAGTTTTATTGGTTTGTCATTGCTGTCAATGTCAAAATTGTCAAATACTATGACTGATAGCATTTTTTTTTTTGTTAAAATTGTGGCGTTTCATTTTTCATGATGGCAATTTGCCAAGTAGGCTGGGGTACGCAGAATTCTTAGGCGAAAACGTGTGTATAGCGACCATGAGACAATGTATGGGTATTAATACTAATTTTCATTTCATCTAATTATAAGTACTTACATAATCCCAATAAAGGTATTAAATTGGCTGATTCTGGGCTTTCCTGTATGCTGCAATATAGTAATTTCCCGCGGCTGCGAAAAAAACTCAACCCTATGCGGGTTTTAATTATTTTTACGGCTTATAGGGTACAAATGTAAACCCTACCTTGGTATAATTTTATTTGTTCACTCAATACTACATTCAGGAATATAATTACCTACCTATCCTGCGAATCATTTTGTTAAACAAGCTGAAAACAGTCAGGGAGCTAAACGGTCATGAATTAATGAGTACCGACAACCTTTTTGTCTATGAAGAATGTCCAGTGAGCTGGCTATGTATCAAGTCTCGTTGTCAGCACGATGCAACGGGATTGGCGGAATCTCATTGTGCAACACCATCTGCAAAGTTCTCCTGTATAGGTATATTATTTTACTCTGTGGTTCACTATTAGAACCGAGAAAACGCAGGAGTATAAACTACAACTACGTAGATATTTGAAAAGAAAATACTATCCTAACAAAGTTGTTATATTTTAGGCTAGCACAACTCAGGTAGTGTCATTGCTGACCATGCCCTGGAGATTAAATATGGTGCTGTTCTACAAACAATGGGGTCTTACTACTACCTATATAGGTACTTAATTATAATATCCTGTTGCTTGTTCATTTCAGGAACTGATTTACGCAACTATTCGTGACTCACTTCTAAATCTAACACATTTTGCATTGCCACCATAAGGCTAAGAAAAAAATCCAATCCCAATCATTTTAAAATCTATCGTAGGTATTTCAGTTACGTTGTCATTACTCAGTACATCGCTGCTAATGAGCCTCTTGGCGCGAACTGTGTGAAAACTGAAATAGACTCGACAAAGTAACCAACTGAATGTTCCCACGGTATCAAAACATTACTTCCTTCCTTTTCGAAACAATAAGCCTACCGTACGCTAGGTAAGGTAAACTGAAACTTATGACAAGCATTAGGACGGGGAGACCAGGGTCAGTTAAAACAGTTCACACACAATAAAACATGTTTAATTAGCATAACATATAAAACATAACATTAGATACGCCTTTTTTGCGGATAGGAAATCATCAAATAGCTTCCCCCGCTCTGGGCGGAGCGGGGGGCAGTGTCAGACTTGTACTGACTAAAACCCACCCATGTTCCTTTTATTACCCTTTACATTCCGAGGCCGCAATAATAATTAAGATGACCTCCACAAACGATAACACCCTTTTTAACAGACTTAAAAAAAATGGAGGAGGTTATCTATCAATTCGACTGTATTTTTGGGTTCCGTACCTCAAATGGAAAAAAATGGAACCCTTACTTGACAGACATTGGCAGTAACCTTGACTGACAGACAGACGGTATGTCTGTCAGTCTATCTGTCTGGCTGTCAAGAGAACGCGCGAATTAAATCTCTTAATCTACCTACGCAATCAAAAACCATGGCTGTTTTTATAATTAGTTTTCTTTTGATCAACTTGTACGGAACCTTCGGTGCGCGAGTCTGATTCGCTTTTGGCCGATTTTTTATATTAGTTAGGTACCTCAGAACTTTCGACTGGGTGAACTGATTCTTTTGATTCTTTTTTTTTTGAAAGAGGTGCTTCCCGTGTGGTCCATTTTAATTTGGTTCAGATCTGACAATGGCATCTATTTATAAACCTAGAAGTCTTATGTTTTTCTTCTAATGCATAAATGGGCGATATGATAATGTCTCTTGGTAGCAATGAAAAACGGAACGGATAGGTACTCCATAAGAATTTGTGTGAATTATTATCACACCACAACTAACAAGGCTGAAAAAAAAAACTGAAAAAACCGACATCCAAAAAAGCACATCGATAAATCAAACAAAAGTCTGCAACTTTAAAATTATTTTCCGTCTTTTAGTGTTTTTTGGAAATAATTAGTATTTTACAATTTACCCCAGTCTACTTATTCGAATGTAGCATGAAATAGTTCACAGCAAAGAGGAATTAAGCAATAAACAAATCTGTCGGCATAGGATGCATTCGTCAACACTAAGGCAACGTAAACAATTCCATTCAATATCTAGGCGAGGCGTTCCTCTGTTGGTCTCATTACAAAGCCAAGTGTCTTCACGTCTACAGAAAAAAAACGAAATTAAATTGTGCTAAGGAGCACAAATTAAAAGAATTCAACATGGTGGATTTAAAGAAAACTCTTCTACTATTGTTGCTGGCAATTTATGGTAAGTTTTTTTTTTACTGTGTCGTTGGTCGAGTGCAAGAGCGCGACCGCTCTGAGCATGAGATACTGGGTCCAATTCCCGGGTCAAGCAAAGTATTAGTGGTGATTCGATCAGGGTTTTTCAGAAGCAACCACGGAGTTGCTGTGCCCTTACAGGGTCCATAATTGTACTTTAGCCATAAGACTCATGTATCATCTTTTCACATTATGGAATGCTAATAAAAATATGAATACGAGTCTGGTTTCATGCCCATTTGATGGCAATAGGTAGCCCCCTATTACATTGAGCTTAAAACATACGACGAAATGTGGGTGGTATGTACCTACAGATAAAAATAGATAAGTATCCAGGCTCGTTAGATTTAGTTGATTTTTTCTTAGAAAGCAATGGACCTTTTCAACTCAAATTTAATTTATTTCCGTTTGTTTTCTATCAAACATCATCATCATTTTCCTGCCCTTGTCCCATTCTATTTGGGTTCGGCGCAACACGTTTTCTTCTTCCATTCTCCCCTATCAGACGTCACGGCATCATTTACTCCTTTCTCCTTCATATCATTCCTTACACAATCCATCCATCTTTTCTTTGGCCTTCCTCTCGCTCTCCGTCCATCAACATTCAGATTCATCACTCTTTTAGTCACATGTCCTTCATCCCTCCTCATTACATGTCCATACCAAGACAAACGACTCTTTTGTTTTCTATCAAACGATTTCTTGTTTGTTTTCTATCAAACGATTTTTCAATAATTCCGAGCGGTTCTTATAAGATTAAGTTTTTATACATTTTTTCATATAATTTTGAGTTTGATTTATCAGTAGCAGCCTGTAGCTTGGATTTGGTATCAGTTGACGGCATTAGGCTATTTTTTGGTGTGGGAAATTTTCAAATAACTTCCCCCGCTCTGAGCGGAGCTAAAACCCACCCATGTTCCTTCTATTGCCCTATATATTCCGGGGCCGTGGTATATCTTTCGAACAACCCGCAACCCTGGCAGGTGGTGGCCCTAGCAGGCCCCTCTGCTTATGGCATTATGGTTACACTTAATTTCGCCATTTACTTACTAATTTAACTAGTGAAATATGAGTGAACTATTATATCTGCTTGACCGTTTTAGGATTACAGGCGTAATGTTTCGTTGTGTATTTTTATTTTTAGTACAAGACATCGGTTGTGTGGATTGGGGGCGCCTGCACTGCTCACCTGACTCCGATCAGGATATGCCCGATGGATCAGTGGCGGACATTGGACGATTTCCTTGGCTGGGTGTAGTGCAACACGCGTTCTGTTAGTATACAATATGTTGATTTGCATCCTCGTCAAAATTTAGGAGGTGCTAGTAAAAGTCATAAATAATCAATGAAAATTACGGTACCTGATCAATAATAATATACGGCGCTTTTATGATCTGTCTCTGTGTGTTTAAATTTAACAGTATTACAGAATATTTCACTTCAACAGTAGAGAATCACCTACAGAACACACAGAACAGTGTGCGTGAGCGTCGGCGCATACGTATCATACAGCGGCATGCATGCACCTGTGTGCACTTACCGATTTCTGAAAATACGAAAAAAGTAAAAAAAAAAAAACCTACTTATTTTATTATCGATTCGGGTCGAGAATCATTAGCATAGTTACGTCCTTGAATTTGACGAGGATGCAAAACAACACGCTGTATTATAGAATCCTTACTAATATTATAAAAGCGAAAGTGAGTTTGTTTGTTTGTCACGTCTTCACGCCTTAATGGCTAAACCAATTTTGATGAATTTTGGTACAGAGATAGTTGGGAACTTGGAGACGGACATAGGGTATTTTTTTTAAGTGAGAAATGAAGAAGAAAGAGGGAAGAAAAGGGAAAACTTATTTTTGCTAATACAATAAATAAGGCGCAAGGGCAAAAACTACAGATAGCAGGTACCTGCACATCAGGAAAGGGGAACTGTGCTACTCCGAATTTAACGCGAGCGAAGCCGCGGGCAAAAGCTAATAATTAATATATTGTCACCAACGGCTTGTGGATAAAATATCCTAAAAAAAACCGGCCAAGAGCGTGTCGGGCCACGCTCAGTGTAGGGTTCCGTAGTTTCCCGTCCGTCACAATAAGTGTTCCCACTTATGAGTTTAAAGGTGGAGGAGCGTGCAAATGTTGCACGTTCCGCGGTAGGCGCTCCAACAGTTTTTGTACAAAAAAGACAAAAAGTTGTACAAAATACAACTTTTTGTCTTTTTTGTACAAAAACTGTTGTGTCAATCAAGTTCAAAATGATTTTCCTAGAAAGTCCTTATAAAGTTCTACTTTTCAGATTTTTTTCATATTTTCTAAACTTATGGTTCAAAAGTTAGAGGGGGGGGGACACATTGTTTTTTACTTTTGGAGCGATTATTACCGAAATTATTAACATTATCAAAAAATGATTTTAGTAAACCCCTATTCATTTTTAAATACCTTTCCAACAATATATCACACGTTAGGGTTGAAATTAAAAAAAAAAACACTTCCCACTTTACATATAGGGTGGCTTCCCTAATAAAACATTTTTTTCCAATTTTTATTTTACCACTTTGTCGGCGTGATTGAAATACATATTGGTACCAAATTTCAGCTTTTTAGTGCTAACGGTCACAGAGATTAAGCGAGGACGGACGGACGGACGGACAGACAGACATGGCGAAACTATAAGGGTTCCTAGTTGACTACGGAACCCTAAAAATTGGTATTGGACATAAACAGTTGCCAATTACAGGTTAACCAACATGTTTACATAAATATGAGTACTTAATAACAACAATAACACGGCTCGTATTGTTAGGAGGTTCCTTTCTCTGGAGCCCTGACCGCCGGTAGCTTGGACCCTGTTCCCGATACCGGTGGGCTACTATTTTTACATTTTTAGATGTTTTTTTATTTTTTGTTTTTAAGAAATATTTAAAAATTTAATTATATGTATAGAAAACGAAATAATAATTATTAATTTATATTTAAAAACACTCTGTTCTGTCTGTTAAGTGAAATTATTGCTTCTAAATATTAAATCTGAAGAAATATTGTTCCCTGTGACTTACTATTTCTCTGTTTTATAGATGTTGGGGGAAAGACAAACTATGCCGTTACCGGTGCTGTGCTAATACATCCTGGGTTCGCTATAGCTGCAGCTGAGGACATCGCCAAGATAACCCCTGATCAGATCACGTGAGTTAATTATGTTATTAAATACCACCTCGTACGTGTTGTTACCCATATTCCAGTAGGTAAAGGAATGATATGAAGGAGAAAGGAGTGTATGATCCCGTGACGTCTGATAGGGAAGAATGGAAGAAGAAAACGTGTTGCGCCGACCGTCGAATAGAATGGGACAAAGGGCAGGAAAATGATGATGATTCCAGTAGGCATCCATTTAATTTATACTTACAAGTTGCACCCCGCGGCTTCAACTACGTAGACTGGGATATACTTAGGCGCGTCGCCCACACAACCAACAGTCGAGGCGCAGTCGAGGCGCGGGCGCAGGAGTGGCGCGCCGCAACAAAGTTTTCTTTACAAATGAATGGCAGTGCGCTCATAGACAAGAGTCGCGGCGCGGGCGAGGTGACGTCCGTCGGGGCGGAGGCGAGGTGAAGGCGAGGCGGAGGCCAGGTGCAGGCGCAGCTGAGGCGCTCAAGTGTGCCCAAGCCACGACGCTGCCTCGACTTACCAGTGAGCGACGCGCCTAAGAAACCTTCCTCTTTAATCACACTATCTATTGGTGAAAACTGCATTATAATCCGTTGTGCAGTTTAAAAGATATACGCGACCAGACAGTGGATGCGACTTCATTTTTAACCGACTTTGTATTTTTTTTCTATTTTGCAAAATTCTCTTTTTGAAAGGGGTATACTTCCCAGGTGGTCCCATATCAATTTTATTTATATTGCTTAGGTAGTTTATGAGTTATCGTCTATAATACATGTTTTTTTCTCTGTCTATATGGATGATATTTTAGTAATAATGGAAAATGAATAGGTACTCGATAAAAAATATGTAAAAATAAAACTGCCTTCCAAAAAAAAAAGTTGCAAAAAAGTCAACGAAACCAACAAAAGTCAGCGACTTGCGGAAGTGAAGTTATTTTCCACGTTTGTTTATTTTTTCTTTTTTTGGGAAGTCGGTTTTATTTTTTATGTACTACGTAAAGATTTGTCTTAGGTACTTATTCAATAATGATACCCCTCGTCTCGAAAAGAAAAGAGGGGTTTCTTTTGCACGAATGTACCTACCGATGCCATAAAAATAACAAGTCATTTCTCCATTACAAAACGAGTTTATGCGAGTCGCTAGTCGCAACAAGAATTTTAATAATAATTATGTTATATTTTTTTACAGGAACAACACTAAATTGGTGGTTTGGGGTAGGGGTTCAATAAAACACGTGTTAGATGTTAAGGACTACATTCTGCATCCGCAGTACCTAGACAAAGTGACATATGCTACCATAGCTTTATTGGACCTCATCGCGTGGGGCGATGCTCTAATGAGTGATTGGAAAGGTGACCATATTGTATTTACTAGCTTCCGCCCGCGACTAACGCTAACTTTAAACCGCATGATGATCAAAAAAAAACATTCTTTCTCTCCCCTTTTCTTCCATTTACTCCCCCTTTTCTCATATTTCTTTAGCCATGTCCGTCTCCAAGGTCCCAACTATCTCTGTACCAGAATTCATCAAAATCGGTTGGGCCATTTAGGCATGAAAACGTAACAAACAAACAAAGTCACTTTCGCTTTTATAATATTAGCAAGAATTTACAAGCGGCCAGCTTTGGCTTCGCACGGGTGCAATGCCCATAAACCTAAATCTCGAATCATTTTATCTATTGCTAAAAACGGCATTAAAATCTGTTGGGTAATTTAAAAGATCTAAGCGAACTTACAACGGAAGCGATATCACTTTATACTATGTAAAGATGTGCACACAAAATACTTTTTTTTTTCGGGTGGGAAATCATCTAATGACTTCGCCCGCTCTGGGTGGAGCGGGGGGGCATGTCAGACTTGTACTGACTAAAACCCACCCATGTTCCTTCAGTTGCCCTTTACGTTCCGGGGCCGCGGTATCTCTTTCGAACAACCCGCAACCCCGGCAGGCGGAGGCCCTGGCAAGCCCCTCTGCTTTGCTGACTCTCTTTGAGGCGCGCGTGAAACACGAACGCGCCGTCGACACGGCCTGTCGTCAATAGAC
The DNA here is from genome assembly GCA_905475445.1 of Ochropleura plecta. Classification (NCBI taxonomy): domain Eukaryota; kingdom Metazoa; phylum Arthropoda; class Insecta; order Lepidoptera; family Noctuidae; genus Ochropleura; species Ochropleura plecta. The sequence goes on along the minus strand of FR997744.1, from coordinate 11,088,254 downwards.
GGACAGATGGTGAGCTACCCATTGCTCACCGTTCACAGGCCCGCATCTACGGTGGCCGGGAGTCGTCTCGCGGCGCCCGGCGCCCTGGGCTTCTCCCGCGGCGGCTGGGTTGGCCTGATGTTCTCTCCCTAAAACGCCCGGCCACCTCCTTTGCTAGCATTACTGCTTCGCAGAAGGTGGTGACCGCTTCCCATTCCCTTTCGCTCCGGACCATGGCCTGAACCAGGGCCGGACGCGAGAGATCGCCGCCGCTGATCGCCTCTACGAGGGCACGGCGGTGCTCCGCCCAAGCTGGGCAGACCGCCACTGTGTGCTCCACCGTGTCCTCCGGGCGATCGTCACAATGTTGACACCCGGGCGTTTCCTCCCGCCCGATTATGTGCAGGAACCTCCCGAAACTTCCGTGTCCGGTGAGGACCTGCGTCAGGCGGTAGGTGAGGACGCCATGACGCCACTCCAGCCACTCCTCAAATCAAATCATTTATTTTTTGCTGAATACACTGTTACAATGGTGTTATAAGAATTACATGTTTCAAGTGATTCTACCGTGAGGCATGCAAAATTTATACAGTCATAGTTATTAATAAATTAATCAAGATAGACATTGGAATAAATAAAATTAAATTAAATGAAATAAGCACGATACAATTATAATAAGTTGAAGTCATAGTGGAGAATAAATTATTTTTTAAATAATAAAAATATTTAGATTATTTCAATGTCATTCCTAGAATTATTAAAGTACATTAACGGATTAGTTATTAAGAGATAGGTACATGCATAATTATTCATATATTGATTTTACTTGATGTCACTGTGAGGTCTTTAGTTTGTCAAAATTATCATTGAGGAAGTCATTCAAGTTATAGTAGCATTTGTTAACCAGAATTTTTTTCAGACTTTTCTTAAATAGGGCCGTATTCATTGCCCTTATACTTACAGGAGCCATATGGAACACACTCTTGTACATTAAAGAGGTACATGTTCGGGGTACATAGAGGCGAAGTGCGTCCCGTTGTTGCCTATTATTTATTTCTGATGCTAATTTAAATAGGTTTTTGTTGGTTTTCACAAATATTAAGACCTCATAGATATACAGACTTGGGAGAGTCAGAATGTTATACTCCTGGAAAAACGGTTTACAGGTTTCGACCATTTGAAGCCCAAACATAGCCCTTAAGGACCGTTTTTGTACTTTAAAAATTATCTCAATATCCGTCGAATTTCCCCAGAAAATTACACCATACCTCAGTACTGAAGCAACTAAACCATGATAAGCCGCTAACAACGTATTTATATTTGAGACCTTTCTGAGTTCATGTAGGGCAATACTGATTTATTTAATCTCTTGCACAATGTTTCAATCTGGGATTTCCAATTTAACTTATTATCTAAAGTAAGACCAAGAAATTTTGTAAATAGGACTTCAGCTACAGGTTCACCCTTATAGTTAATCTTAGGTGTACCTGCATTTATACGCTGACTAAAATGCATTATTTTCGTTTTCCCAATGTTTGCCTTCAGATTGTTACTATCTAGCCTTTGTATGATTGCATTTAGGCTACTGTTTATATCATGCTCGTAAGATGTTCTGTCATTACACTTAATTGCAACGGTGCTGTCGTCAGCAAAAAGTGTCATTGGGTTTGAGTTCGCGTTCGGAAGGTCATTAATGTTTATAATGAAAAGTAGTGAGCTCAATACGCCTCCTTGTGGGACACCGTACTGAATATTACGTCCCCCTGATAAATATGTCTCCTCCATCTTAGTTCTACTATTAATTTGTGTATATTGGGTGCGGTTCTTGAGGTACGTTTCTATTAATTTTAAAACGTTGCCCCTTATGCCATATAACTCGAGCTTATATAGTAAAACTAGCTTTTGCCCGCGGCTTCGCTCGCGTTAACTTCGGTAGCGCCTTATTGATTTGTAATAGCAACGCTAAGTTTTCCCGTTTCGTCCCTCGTTCTCCCTCATATCCCACTCTTTTTTTAAAAAAAAATAGCCTATGTCCGTCTCCTGGTTTCCAACTATCTCTGTACCAAATTTCATCAAAATCGGTTCAGCCATTAAAGCGTGAAGAGGTAACAAACAAACAAACAAACAAACAAACAAACTCACTTTCGCTTTTATAATATTAGTAAGGATGTCATGCACCACGTGATCGAAAGCCTGTGTCATGTCCATGAAGATGCCGCAGATCGGTATTCGCTTGTGCCATTAGACATTATGATTTCCAAGAACTCATATATAGCAAGGTTGATACTTTTATCTTGTCTGAATCCTTTTTGTTCCTTAGCTAAGATGTTATGGGTTTCAAAGTATTTAATCAGCTTACGATAAATGGATTTTTCAAAATTTTTGAGACGATTGGCAGTAAGGCAATAGGTCTATAATTAACAATGCTTTCTTTACTCTCTTTTTTATGGATCGGTTTAATAATTGCTACTTTTATTTTTTCTGGGTATATACCAGTTTCAATAGACAGGTTTAAAATGTAACTCAGAGGTTGCGAAATACATTCCGTTACCAGCTTGATGACTTTAGTGCAGATACCGTCATATCCTACACTATTGGTGTTTTTTAGCCCTTTTATAATTTGTTTTATATCTTTTGGCAGACATGGCTTCATGAAGATTGAGATTTAGTCTAGATGTTAGGTATTGCTTATGCTGATCGATGTGCGTAGTATTAATGGGTGATATTTTATCTACAAAATAGTCATTAAATTCATTTGATATGTCATACGGATTTGTCACGGTATTATTATTTGATTCAATATGTGGGATAGATTCTAGTGGTCTGTTTTGCTTTGCAGTATTAATAATTTGCCATACAGCTTTTGGTTTATTACTTGAGTTTAAGATATTGTGATTGTTTTGCGCTCGTTGGGTCAAAGATACAATCCTCTTCAGTCTTTTGGTGTATTGTTTCAATTTTGATTTATTGTCCACACTCAAAGAGGGGACTTACCGCCGCTATCGTGGCGTGCCCTCACACAAAATACTTGACAGGACATTAAATTAAAACAAAAGAGCACAAAGGTACCTACTGTTTATTTCATTAAAAACTTCTTACAACAGACCTGCGAAAGGAAAGCCTTTATTGTTAACTAACTTTTGCCCGCGGCTTCGCTCGCGTTAAATTCGGGGTAACACAGTTCCCCTTTCCTGATTTGCAGGTACCTGCTACTTGTAGTTCTTGCCCTAGCGCCTTATTCATTGAAATAGCAATGCTAAGTTTTCCCATTTCTTCCCTCTTTCTCCCTTTTTTCTCACTTTTTTTTTAAATAGCCTATATCCGTCTCCAGGGTCCCAACTATCTCTGTACCAAAATTCAACAAAATTGGTTTAGCCATTTAGGCGTAAAGACGTAACAAACTCACTTTCGCGTTTATAATATTAGTAAGGAAGTAAGGATGGGTCATAAGCATAACAATTTGTTAATAACCTCTCAAACAAGTTGTTGGGAAAACCAAAGATTCACATATTAATGAACCAATACGAACAGTGGCGTAGCGTGGAGAAGCAGAAATCGAACAATTAAATCAAGTATCTTATATATGACTAAAAAGGAAATCTTAAATACCTTTAGCTATTATTGAAGACAATGAATTGTCATATAATAAATTATAAATGATGTTTATTTTGCAAGTAGGTTTTCACAAACACTTTTACACGTCATTTTTTTTTAAACTATGTAGATGAGGCCGGTGTTTCGTCCCCGACTACTCTGAGAAGAAACGGCCGAAACAAACTCAGAGGTCTCTTTTAGGGTCCAGACAAAAAAAAATCTTGGTCAACTTACATGAGGACTATGCAGATAGCGTCTGAAATGGTATTTTTAAGAAAGCACCACACAGATTGAGTGGACCTGTCCAGTCAGTGCAAGCATTGGTCAGTTATCGTGTAGCTCAACTCATAACCCAAGGAGCTCAACGACACGACGAACAATACCAAAAAAAGGACATTTGTGTAGGTCTCTTATAGTACTCAAACTGCCAGACTATCGTCAAAAAACAAAGTAAATAAAAGAAATGATCCACATGGTCTTCACATTCACAATAAACAAATAAAAAAAATACAAAATTAAATTAATGAGATAAAGAAAACTCTATTAAAGACTAGCTGGCGCCCGCGGCATTGCCCGCGTGGTATCGAATAAAAGTATCCTATGTGTTATTCCAGACTATAATCTACCTCTGTGCTAAATTTCATCAAGATTTGTTCAGCCGTTTTGACGTGAAAGAGTAACAAACATCCATACATCCATCCTCACAAACATTCGCATTTATATCTAATATTAGTAGGATTTTGATTGAACAAAATTGTTAATTAATTAAGATTTTAAAATCTTTGATATTTTGAGTTTTTTTTTTTACACTTCACCTTATGTGACGAATTATAGAAATAGAGTTAGCGCATCATGCCGATGACTAATTTTAAATTAAATTAATTATTATTATTATTTTATCAAACCACACTACGCCACTGCAACTAAAAAACTCTGGTAGGTATAAAGTTAAGCATTTGTCCCACATTATAATAATTATATTTTTTATTTTGTGAAAACAGCTCCGGTTCTACCCATCTGCATGCCTTACAAAGGCATTGGAACGTATCAAGACATGTATGCAGTAAAAATGAATGACAGTAAGCATTAATTAAGGCATTATGTTATAAACTCAAGTTTGCATCTTCATAAACTCATTACATTACACACAGTTACTTGATATTATTTTAATATTTGGTAAGCCTCTTTGTTCTCGAGTGAGGTGAACGTAGAGCCTTTTTTTAAGGATGGGTAATCATCAAATAACTTCGCTCCCTGCTCCGGCTCCGCCCAAAGCCGGCGGGAGTGTCAGACTTGTACTGACTAAAACCTACCCATTATAAATAAATAAATAAATAAATAAATATCTTGGGACAACTCACACACGGCTATCTGATCCCAAGCTAAGCAGAGCTTGTGTTATGGTAACCAGACAACTGATATACATACTTATATAATTTATAAATACATACATATTATAGATAAATCACACCCAGACACAGAACAAACAATCATGCTCATCACACAAAGTTTGTCCTGGGTGGGAATCGAACCCACGACCTCCGGCTCAGCAGTCAGGGCCACTAACCACTAGACCAACAGGCCCGTCAAGTTATGTTTATTATGTTCCGGTGCCGCGGTATCTCTTTCGAACTTCACTCAGATCCAGCTTGTCCTTTGCTCTCCTCCCCCAGCGATGCCCTAAGCCGAGGCTCGTACCCCACAGGGGGTGCCCTTAGCGTGTAGTCGCTTAGTTTGTAAGTTTTTTGGCCTGGCTGGAGGCCTTAATTTTTAAGGCATCCACAAGAATCGCCCGGTTAAGCAGACGACAATCTCTTAGGTTGAACTGCGAGATGCCACTATGAAAAAAAAACTCTTTCGAACAACCCACAACCCCGGCAGATTAACTTAGAGCCTTATGATCGAATCCAAGGCCAAGTATTCATGGGTTTTTTAAACTAGTAACCCAGAGTTTGGTGGTGTGGTGCTCCCTACGATCGTGTCAGATCGTCATCCCGTCATCGGATCATTAGAATAAAGGAATAGAGGTGTATTGGCACATACACTTGTGCTTATATATTTTTATATGTATACTAGTTGTGCCTAGCAGTTATACCCGCTGCTCATGTGGCTGCTGAAGAGAGCCTCCCTTCGATTCCGTTTATTCATTTTAAAACATACAAATTTACATTTTTAAATATTTCTTACTTCTAAAACATTTTAAAATATAAAAAAACTAGCTGAGCCCAGCGGTTTCAGCTCATTTTCTGTGGAGGAGTGTGAAAAATAGATTATGGCCGATTCTCAGACCTACCCGATATGCACACAAAATTTCGTTCAAATCGATCCAGCCGTTTCAGAGTATGGTAACTAACACTGTGACACGAGAATTTTATATATTATATAGTAGCCCACCAGTATCGGGAACAGGGTCGAGAGCCTCCCTTATCGTTATCCTCCCTTTTTAGGGTATGGAAAATAAATTACGACCTATTCTCAAACCTACCGAATATACGTAGGTATAAAATTTCATAAAAATCGGTCAAGCCGTTTTGGTGGAGCATGACAACTAAAACTATGAAACGAGAATTTTATATTTATGAAGAAAGATTTAAAAGAGATAATCACTGACTCATCACAAAGTCTCAGAAACTACAAGTGCGCTGGTGAAACCACGGGGCACAACTCTTGTATGTATATAACACACTAGATTATAATTCATTGGTACTAATTCTGATTGTATTTCAGGGAATGGCAATATAGAAAAAGAGATTACGAAAATGAAATATGTGGATAACGAAGCTTGCGAAGAGTTTTACTACAAAGCCCAGGTAAGTTATTTATTTTTAGAGTACCGTATTGTCCTTTGTTGTGTATTGTTACTTTGTTGTCCGTCCGTCTGTAGTTCTGTCTGTCTGTCTGTCAAGACCGTACCTCGGGAACGCGTGAAGGTATCAAATTAAAATTAAAATCATATACTCAAATCTGTGGTCCCTTAGAGTTGTGGAAAAATCATATCTCTAAGTCTACGCAGTGAAAAGATATGGCTGTTTAGGCCGCAAGTTTATACGGAACCCTCAGTGCGGTCGGTTATTTTTATACCGTCGATACTTACACCTAAAATGATTGGACTAAAACGACTTAATAGGTATCTTGCATGCTCTTTCATGTATACAATGTTTAAACAACAAAAAAAATCTTATCTTACATTACAGTTGTCATACACTAAAATGAATCCAGTAACCCCACTCTGCGCAGTATCTGAGTTTGCCAAAACACCCTGCGTTTGGGACGCTGGTACCGTACTCATCACCAGGCAATCTTTTGGATTCTGGAAACTGGTGAGTTGTTGGTTCGACACAGGTAATAATAATTGGACACAGAAGTCTCTACATGGAAGACACCGTCAAGATTTATGCCAACCAAATGTCGACAAAGAAGCGTCGAACGAATGGCTTAATCGAGGCGAACTTTTCCCGGAGACAGAAGGCTTTATGCTAGCAATACAAGACCAAATAATAGAAACCAAAAACTTTAAAAAGCACATCATAAAGAATCTACCAAACGACACATGTAGAAAATGCAAAAGTTCCGCAGAAACAATCCAACACATAACTGGTAAATCAATAGCTCAAACCGACTACAAACATAGACACGACCAAGAAGCCAACGTAATCCATCAGAAAGTAGCTCATTAGTATAACCTTATAGATACTGTAGTACCATAATTATAAATATACCCCTGAAATAGTACTAGAGAACACCACAATAAAGTTGTATTTTGACCGAGCCCTCTTCATCGACCGCACAATTCATTACAATAGACCAGACATAACACTAATTAATAAAATAAACCATACTGGATTTCTGATAGATATAGCCGTGCCAAACACTCACAACTCACAGACTACAATAGCCTAAAAACTTTCCAATTAAACCGAGTTAAAAGACGAAATAACCCACCTACTGCAGAAAGCAGTGATCCTAAACACATGCAGGCTGGTAAGAAAGTTTCTGCAGTGTGAGATACACAACATCACACAGTCTGCACAACCGCGTGGAATCTATTTCGATACCCGCACCAACTGATGAACACTTGGCTTAGGCCCGTGCCATCAGAACTTCCCGGCTAGCCGGAGAAACTAAATGTAAAAACTAAATAATAATATCATAGTGGTGATAGACTGATCATTGCGCCGCATAATGATAATCGATGTTACCATCCCACATGACGAGAACCTTGTGAAAGCTGAGAAAGAGAAACAATTAAAATATCTCAACTTGGCACACGAGGTTGTCGATATGTGAAAAATATGAGCTCGGCATAATAATAAATAAGTATGTAGATTATAATTTCAACTAATCTTTGATATTTTTTCTATAGCTGGGGTTCGCTGTTCGCGGTCCGGGCTGTGGTGCTCCGACAAGATTTCTGAACATAAACGCCTACCTACCTTGGATCAATGACATCATTTCCGAAATACCTCTTGATGATGTCCCAAAAACATACAAATTGGGGATGCGTAGACAGAATCCCTACACACTTTTCATCTACAAATGTAAATACCTTATTATTTACCTTATTTTTATTATTTACCTTATTATTTACCTTACCTTATTTTCATCTACAAAGGTAAATATCTCTTTCTTTAAGTTGCTTAAGACACCAGCCAAATGCTTAAATTGTCGAAGTTATTTAGGGTGGAAAAGATACCGACGCGAAATTAATGGGTAACCTCGTTCAGTATGTACAGTTACAGACAAAACAATTACTTTGGGGCGAGCGCCACTGATATTTTTCGAATATGTAATCAGTTGTTACAAACATTTTAACCGTGTAGATATTAGCAGCTGTTTTTTTCACTCTGAATAGGTACGTATACGTTGAATAACTTTAGTGAATTGAAAAAAAATATGTTATGGATAAATGCTTCGGTATATAAGAGGGAACAATGCCAGGTAATTTGAAAAATGGATAGCAAATGAAACTATTGCTTGAAAAGTGCGATAGAGACAGTCAGAAAAATGTCGAGATCAATGTTTCATGCTCATAATATTTTCTCCTAAAAAACTAATCCGGTTTAATTATTCTAGACATTTTATTTTTAAGGAAAAACAAAAAAGAAAATGAGAGAAACCTAAGTATGCTCTTACTTAGGTTTCTCTCATTTTCTTTTGTGTTAAAAATTTCTTCAGATAAGAATTTGTTTGGTAGTTATGAAGCAGTCACACAGCATAATAACCTGTGAAAGTACTGTAGTTGCCCATTCCAAAGCGTTGATCTTTATGGATAAGGATGAGGAAGACAATCCATGGACACTCTTTTTAATTGTAACATGTTTAAAATACCATAGTTACATCATTCATGTAGAGATTTTAGAAACATGTGAGAACTATGTAGAAAGTCATGCACAATCCTCTAAACAAGGCGGTAAAAATTGGGGCATTTTGTCTAATTGTTGGAGGGTTATTTCTTTACGTATAAGTTGATTAATTGACTGGGAGAAACTTGAGAATTTTCTTATAGAAGACATTAATAAAAAAAATATTGCACTAGAGGCATTTTTCAGGAATAAAACAGGAGAATACATTTTGTATGGAGAATTGCAGCCCCTGCTACCCTACCATGACGTCTTAAAGCAGAACTTATTCCGCTGAGGGAAAGAGACAGAGCTATACAGGGTGTCTAGCACCATCTCTTTCTCACACAGGAATAAGAACTGCTATAAGATGTCATGGTAATCCTGCTGTTCCTTGTTAATAACTTTTCAGCTAATTTAAAATTACAGCTGGCGTTCCTGTTCCAAAATCTTACGGACAGTGCGAAAGAGGGCCTAAAAACAGAGGTGCTATCCTATTCAAGGAGAGTGAGGAACTTCTGATTAATAAGAACTTCGTTCAAGGTTTCTATTTTGTAAGTATTTCGATGCTTTTGATAACATAGAATGTAATCATCTTAGGGTTAGACACAGGTGTAAGTAAAAAAAGTTTATTCAGTAACTATGCTAGTTCATTGAAGAGCATCTTTGTTAGCAATTAATGTGCTTGTTTTAGTTACAAATCGTAGTAGTTATTTAAGACAGCAGTATTTCAGAAAATCAAAAAATTGAAAATGGACAAATATGAAGGTTGATAGCGCGCTGGAGATGCGGTATGAGGTGAGGGTGTGTTTGTGGTTGGTGTGTCTGTGAATGGGGAGAGTGAAAGTGTGGGAGTGCGTGTGAATGTATGAGGTATGAATATATCTACCTGATAGAACACCCACATTTCTCCAGTCACGTTTAAGTCTCTTGTAACAAGGGGCGAGGCCATCATCTGGGCTCAAAGTCTCAAAGCCAGACGCGGTATCTTTTTTTTCGGATGGTTTAATATCATCACATAATTTCTCCCGTTCTGGTATGTCCAGAACGGGAGATATTGCAGCAGGAAATGTCAGACTTTTACTGAATAAATCCCATCCATGTTCGTTCGTTTACCCTTTGTGTTCCGCGGAAACGGTATCCTATTCGAACAACCCGCAACCCCAGCAGGTATAGCCCTGGCAGGCCCCTCTGCTTTGCTGACATTTTTTAAGGCGCACGTAGAATAATATGAATGCGCGACTTCGTAGTTGCTACTGAGATTCTTGATGGAAAACACAATAACAATTAGCCCGAGCCCGATGGTTTGATGTCTGTGTAATATTCTAGTGTTTGAATGAACCTCCCCATTCTATGATGGATTCAATGAGAATAACTTACAGAACTTTACAACTTGTTTTGCCTACCCACCCGTAAACCCTATACTTTGCAATGCTAGAAACGAAGCTGTAAATGCTGAAATATCTGTGTTCCCAGTTAGCGATAACATCGATGGCAATATTCACGTGCGCACGCGTAATTCTCGATGTATCTCAACAATCGAACGCCGCGGTGTGGCTCGAACACAACTGCCACAGAGATGCCATGGGGCATCATATGGGATTTACTAAACCGTCAAGAGAAAGGTAAGTCGCATGTGGATATGAGGTCCAGTGGCGGCGTTACGGCCCGTTCACGACCTTGCCGCGATGAGCGGCGGCGAAAGCGGCGGCGGCGAGCGGTGAGAACAAAAGTATGAAAATGTTTGAAGCACGCCACGAGTCGCCGCTCATAGCGAAAACGCGCGCGGTTTTGTCCGAGCGAATCGCCGTAGCGGCGCGCGGTGCGGGGAGCGGCGGGATCAAAAGTACAAGCGAATGAGTGCGACGCAGACGCCACGAAACAGAGCGGCGCGGACAGCGGTGTAGGCGGGACGGACTCGGCAGCGAACTTATGAAAAAAATATTTTAGACGATTTTGTGTCGGTAATGGATACCGAGGCGTTTATAACAGAAATTTTAAATCGACCCCCTATAGGGATGTCAGACATCCCCAACACACAATAACATATTTCCTGTTATCTTCGTATAGGTCACGAAATTCGAATTTAAATATCGATCTTTATTAAGTTCGTGCACTTCCTTTCTCATATTAAGAATATCTTGTTTTAAAAATATACTGCTTTCTAAACACAGAAGGGATAATTTTGATAACGCCATTATTTTGAGCACGTTCTGACTACCTAAATACGTCCACTTCGGCCGCTGCCGCTCGTCGCTACTGAGTAGATAGAGGTGGGCGTTGAATCAACAAACTGTTTTTTTTAACGACTTTTCATTCGTCAACGAGTTAACTGTTATTCATCAATGAAATAACAGGTTGAAAATATTAGCTGTTAATTTACGTCAACATGTCTTTACACATTACTTTATTCATTTCCGAAAAACTGAAACGTCAACAGTCAACACGTCTTAAACACATTACTTTATTCGTTTCCGAAAAAACTGGTTGAAAATATAAGCTGCGTCAACGGCTCAACGTACTCAAAATTAGCTAAATATAGTATTTATTAATTTCTGAACTGTGAATTTCGTAGTGTGTGGAAGTGCGGAACGAAATAACGAATACTTCCGAAGGATACCGAACACTGCGATTTGCCGAACGACAAAAGAAGTTCAATTTGTTGTTTGTTATGATTTTGTATTTACTTAGTGTATGAAAAGAATCCGTCGTGAGTATTGTATTGTCTGTCGGTCAAGGCCAAAATTCGTTGCAATTGTTTGTTTTCATTACGCGTGCAGGACGAGTTTTGATTTGAATTAGATAGGTATAATATTTGTTGTGTGGATTTTAATATAACAGAATAAATACTTAACAAAATATTATCTATTGACTATTGAATTCCTAAGCCTGGAATAAGTACGAAGGAAAGATCATAACAGTTCAAAATAGAAATTAAATAATCTTAATTCTTATCAAATCAATAATCTTCAATATTACTTGCAACAAAATTGTTATTGATCGAAAACGTTGACATTCTCTAATGAACGTCAATCAACGTTAACGTCGTCAACTTTAAAAATCTTCTACCAATAAATTTTAATTTAATAGTCCTATCCTAATATTCTTCAATAAACTGTTTACAACAAAACGTTACGTTAACTCATGGAATGGCATAACATTAATAATATTGATTTAATATTTAACAGTTAACAATTTAACAGTTTTTTCAACCTGTTGACCATTGATGATTAACAGTTAAATTACGTTAACCATAAAACCGTCAATGACACACCTCTAAGTAGAGCTGTGACAAACCGTATGTATTCGGTACTGAGTAACGGGTGCGCCATCTAGTACGAAGTAACGAAACGTTACTCACGAATGCGTTTCGTTACTCGCACTTTTCGTATGGGTACCTACACTGTTTCCGTTCACGCAAGTATACCGTTGATGCCTTTGCTTTTTGCCTTTTCCTTTGCCGTTGATGATGAATAACGCGACGAGTAAGTTGCAGATGTTAAATGTTTAAAATATGTTTTTATTTTATTATAGTTTAATTACATTCTAAGAACAAAAGATTTTTGTTGTTGTTTCAATTTGGTTTAAAACATGTTTTATTTTTTTCAAAACTACTTTTATTTTATAGTGATTTATATCGTTAGAATGTTGTATTATTTTATTGTCAATAAATAATTTTGGACACCTATTTGTTGCTTTTTCATTATAATTGATACGTAATATTGCGATGTCGTACTGTACGCGTACGCAATACGACTCAAATCGTTGCTCTAACGTAACATATCATGATATAAGATGTAAGAAGTAACGAGTAACGTAACGATACGATAGTAACGAGTACTAATTGTTAAAGTAACGAATACATGCGGGTACGATTTTTTTCGTTACTTTTACACCTCTACTACTGAGAGTACGTGGCGTGTAAAACGCACCGCTTGCCGCCGCCGCGCCGCCCGCCGCGCCGCTCGCCGCTAAGACCGAAGTCGTGAATGGGCTCTTAGGCGTCGGCGGCGTCGCCGTCGGTGACGTCGACGACCGCTGACGGCCTCGCGTATAAGGGGGCCTCGCAAGAATGTTTCGATTAGGGTCATAAAGGGGATAAAGGGTCTTGACAGACAGACAGATGGACAACAAAGTGATCCTATAAGGGTTCCGTATTTTTCCTTTTGAGGTACAGAACCGTAAAAACTAAAAAAGTAAGCGGAAACAGCGGCTGGTGTGAGCTATTCTGGAACTGAAGGGGTCTCGCAAAGTTCTTACCTCCTACTACTTACTGGATCTAGAGAACCTAATTAAACAAACTTGGAAATAAAAAGATCTCAGCTGATTTTAGGGTTGTCACAAGGAGTTCGTGCAAAACAAAGTAAAATGTCTTTTTCTCTAAAAGTATAGTTTTTGAGAACCCGGGACCATGCACAAAGACTGCTTATCACCTTAGCTATATGCCCCTTAAATGTTATTGCTCATTTTTAACACGTTGCACCTATAAAGGATTTGACAGACCGTCCAGAGAAAGGTAAACTGACCACTGAAAGAAAGAAAAAGTATTTGTTTGACGCGCCTAGTACAAAACAATAACACTAAAAAAATATAGATTATATACAGAGGTCGGAGAGTTATTTATGTACTTGCACTGATTTCATACAACGAAATAATAATGTGGATATGCCTCAAATCCCGGGAATAATTTTAGAGAGCTGAAAAAATCCCGTGATTAAATAAATAAAAAAGAAACTAATAATGTTTTTAATATTATTTATCTGTAATATTGTTGGCCACGCGGGATTTTCCATTAGGAATCCCGGGAAGATCCATATTAACATCAACATTTCGATGCAAATGCATAAATAACTCTACCTAATTCCGACCTCTGATTATATAACATCACGCTATTACAGTAAATAGTTGAGCAGGGGGTAAAACCACTGGATTCGTATTAATGTATATTAATATTTCTTTATATGTTCACAGAATGACGTGCTTCATGTACTACAAGACAACTGCATACATCGAAATTCGCTTTTATTTTTCCTTCAAAGCAAATCTTGATATCTCAGTGTATGGACATGAGCAAAAAATGAGGGTAGTCCCAAATCCGTTCAAATCAACACAGTACACGACAATGTGGTGGCCAACACCTAATCGCCTCAAGTTTGGACACTGGACCCCGATGAACAAATGGTGGTGGCATTTGTAAATAAAAGTACACAAAAAATATGGTGTTTTAATAATCCACTCGTTCCATTTTCGACCATGAGAACTCGGACATTTGTCCGGTTGGTAATAGGTTCGCCTCATTGGCCAGAAGATTTTTTTAACACCCTTGCTCGTCAAGCTGATGTAATTCCACCGGTTTTAAATATGTAAAGAGGGTCATAAAAACGCGTGTGTTACCAAAGCAAATAGTTAAGTTATAGTCCATGCAAATTCCATAACAGTATTATTTGCCATTTCAAATTTGGAACTGATCGCCGCCGCACGACTCCAGCTAGTGAGCAGCGCGCTGTTGCTATTCAAATTTCGAACTAATCGCCGCGCGGCGCCAGTCAGTAGGCAGCGATAGCGCGCTGTTAAAATGGCGGGAAAGCAACAGTGTGCATTCGCAGATTGAGTTTATTTAAAATTAAGAAAAGGAGTTTATTCGGTAATTTAAAAACTTGGCTGTATGCTCTAGTGTCTTTGCCAACATGTTCACGCAGCCACGGCAGAAAATAATCCTCGCGCCATTTTTCTCAAATTTTCTTTTCTTTGTACTTGTATTGTGAATGTTTTTTTTCTATTTCCTCGCAAATGTGTTAAAAAACGTCGTACGATATACGTGCGTATTGGTTATAACATGCTCGGCTCAATTACGCCCTCGCCTTCGGCTCGGGCTGAAATTCCGACTCGCATGTTATAACCATCTTAACGCACTAATATCGTAATGTACTATAATTTACACCCAACCTTAAATTAGGTAGGCTGTTTTGAAATAAACATTCGTTTTCTAAAAGGACTATATTGATGAATTGAATGATGATGAAATGAAAATGGAACTTTATAATTGCAAAAGTGTGGTCGAGATACTAGGAATAATCCCGTTTCATAAATGTTAATAACAGTCAGTCAGTCAGCTTAAAAGCTCTAAAAGTCGGAAGATAAGTTTATTTGCGGAAGGTGGAAGTCAACTGTTTTTTTTTGCAATAATGTTTTTTATTACAGAGTGAGTGAGTGATGGTATCTCACACGAATTCTTATCGAGTTCTAAAAGATATACCGAAGGCATACCATCTATATACGTTAGAAGCATATACAGAGTGTTAGGTTAAACGAGGGACTTATTGAGGGAGGGTATTCAGTATTCGATTCTCGTCCCAAATATGTAAAAAACCTATAACCTTAATTTCTGACGTAATTGTCCAATAAAATACATTATTCATGAACACTGAGCGCAAGAGATGTTAACTTGTAAACAGTGGAGTAAATCACGCGGCAAAATACCTACGCGCCGATTCTACCGAAAAGGCGTCCTAAGCCAGGTTTAAAGTATGAAGGGAAAATGGATTATACCTAAAGGTCATTGACATGCACACATGTTCTGCGATAGTATTAAATCGCTAGCGCAAGGGTATCACGTTGCGAGACTTATGCGAAATTTTTGGTATGGTTCTGTCTTTTATTTATTAGTGTTTTTTTTTTGTTCATATTTTTATTAGTATCATGTAAGTATGCACTATTGTGGGTTTGAATACGTCCCTCGTTTAAACTAACATACTGTATACAGATAACATAATTATTATAAACTTCTGAAGCAATTTAGATAAAATTGATATTGGAATCCTGCAAGAGTACACCCTTTCTATTATAAACAGAATTTTGATAATCGGCTCATAATTGACGGAGAAATCGCGTAACAAACAAACAAAAAAAACAATCGAATTGAGAACCTCTTCCTTTTTTAAGTTTTTTGTGAAATCTAAATTCGTTTTAGTGAAACTTAAATGGTTTATTTTCACAGCACAAAGGGACCTCAAAATTAAGTAGGTACTTTATTATTTTTAAAAAACGTTGCCCCACACTAGGATTTTCTCCTGTATCGTGGGTGCGTTTACAAACATTTAAATTCACATACACAAACAGCCAGACCCGAAACAACTATCTGCAGGTCATACAAATATTTGTTCCGTGCGGGAATCGAACCCGTGACACGCAGCGCAGCAGGCGAACGCTCAGCCCCTGCGCCGACCGTCTCGTCGTAGGTACTTATAGGGTTTTAATTTCAACTCGATACTTCCACACATTCCCGAGATAAGGGGTCTTTATAGACAGACAGACAGACAGACAGACAGACAGACAGACAGACCGTCGGTCAACAAAGTGATCCAATAAGGGTCCCGTGTTTTCTTTATGAGTTACTTAAGGAACAGTTTCTAAAAATAATTGTGAGTCAAAAAAATCCTTACTAATATTATAAAAGCGAAAGTGAGTTTGTTTGTTACCTCTTCACGCTTTAATGGCTAAACCGATTTTGATGAATTTTGGTACAGAGATAGTTGGGAACCAGGAGACGGACATAGGCTATTTTTTTTTTTAAAGTGGGCTTTGAGGGAAGAAAACGGAAAACTTAGCGTTGCTATTACAAATCAATAAGGCGCAAGGGAAACTGTGTTATCCCGAATTTAAGGCGAGCGAAGCCGCGGGCAAAAGCTAGTAATAAATAAAAGTAAACAATTATTAGGTGTGTGACACATTTTTACAAGTGTTTCCAGTTTAAATAATGGAGAATGTTACTAGGTATGCCAAATCGCTTGAAATGTTGTCTCGGTAAAGCCTGTATGTATACAAACACACTAGTTTTTGTTGTAGTAAAAAAAACCTAGTAGTTTTGATTTAATAGGCATTCAAAGTTTCGAAAAATATCGAGCCCGCTAACAGTCACGTGACCGCTTGTGACGTCATTTCACAATGCGCCGCGCGTTGTATTTTTACATTTAGGCACAACACATGATTTCCTAGTATTTAGATTGGACTTTTTTAAAAGTAGGTATTTAGTTATAACTAGCTGTGCCCGCGACTTCGTCCGCGTGGGATAGTATTTTGGGCATCATATTTATTTTTGCAAACAACTTCCTCAGCTTTATAAATTATAACTGTTACCCACGACTTTGTCCGCGTCTTAGCCCAAGTTCCGGAATTCTGTGAGGATAAACGTTGAGAACGTTCAGCGCTTGATTCCCGTACTCGGTTCACCAAAGTTCGAGAACTCTGTGAGGCTAAACGTTGAGAACGTTCAGCGCTTGATTCCCGTAGTCGGTTCACCAAAGTTCGAGAACTCTGTGAGGCTAAACGTTGAGAACGTTCAGCGCTTGATTCCCGTAGTCGGTTCACCAAAGTTCGAGAACTCTGTGAGGCTAAACGTTGAGAACGTTCAGCGCTTGATTCCCGTAGTCGGTTCACCAAAGTTCGAGAACTCTGTGAGGCTAAACGTTGAGAACGTTCAGCGCTTGATTCCCGTAGTCGGTTTGCCGAAGTTCGGAAATTTTGTGAGGCTAGATACTGCGAACGTTCAACGATCGATTCATTAGCACGGTTTTGTTCACTGTTTTCTCGTTGAGTAGCCAACCTATGCATATTTTCATTCTCTGTTTCACTGCTGCGCAAAGCTCGCAGCCGCTTTGCGGTAACAGTCTGCCGAGAAAGCTAAATTCTTTTTCTAGGCATTATAGTGACGAAGAAAGAAAATAGGAAATGAAAACTTAACCAAACCGTAACTCGTAATCAAGAAAAAACAAACGTAAGGTTAATAATTAGGATCCTAATTATTGTTACCGGTATTTGGTACTTACGTAAAATATAAGGTTAACTAACTGTGTGCTTAAACTAAAACCTAACCTAATAAGGGCTGATTTTTTAATAGTCAGATAATTTTTATCTGAGGAGTAAAAATAGCAGTTTGACATATTTTCTATAGATGAGCTGTCAAACCGCCATTTTTTTTCCTCAGATAAAAGTTATCTGACTATTGAATAAACAGCCCTAAGAATAATTATGTAGATGACACCTATTTACAGGTATTATCTACAATTTTTTTTTTTAATAATTGTGAAATTTATAAAAAAAATAGCTCATGAGGAGCTCGTGGCTAAATAATAGCAGCCGCTCGGGTCGATCTTTAGGTTAAGCCGCGCTTGCCTAGGTTGGTCTGTGGATGGGTGACCAGTGACCACCCGTTACATACCGAGTTTCCTCCGTGCCTCGGAAAGCACGTTAAGCCGTTGGTCCCGGCTGTCATTTGTAGATCTTTGACAGTCGTAACAGGTAGTCAGTGTTCCAAAAGTCTGACAACCAGTCTTACCAAGGGGTATCGTATTACCCAGTATTAACTGGTTGTGGAGGTCAGATAGGCAGTCGCTCCATGTAAAATACTGATATTCAGCTGCATCCGGTTAGACTGGAAACCGACCCCAACATAGTTGGGAAAAGGCTAGGCAGATGATGAATAATTGTGAAATTATTAGAACCAAAATATTATCCTTGACAATCGTAGAGCTATACCCCCTCTCCGCGTCGCCCGCAAGCAACGCCTCTCCTCGCCCATGCCCAGCGTCATGTTTTGCACATCATGCGGCGCGTGTGAATTTTATATCGGAGTTATTTTAAAATTGTAATACCTTCTAAGATGTTCATTGAAATTAAGTGATGTCAAAGACAATTTTGTTCACAATTAAATACTGTTAATCAACAACACATTTATTTGGATAAAGATTAATATTATTATGTTGAAACAACTCTAACAAATAATTGGTAATCATGCATTAATTTTGACCAAATTTGATTACCATAAAAACGGTTCTAGTGACTTAATCTTAAAAGATAGACATATACCGTCACGGACATTTTTTTAGATCATTTCAAGAGGAATAATTATTTTCTACATATTTTTTTGATATCTTGAACCGTTTTCGCAGCGCACGCAACGGAAGCCCTCAAAGATGAATAATTTTCCCCGTTTTTTTCACATTTTCCATTGTTTCTTCGCTCCTATTAGTCGCAGCGTGATGTTATATAGCCTAAAGCCTTCCTCGATAAATGGTCTATTCAACACAAAAAGAATTTTTCAATTCGAACCAGTAGTTCCTGAGATTAGCGCGTTCAAACAAACAAACAAACAAAAACTAGTATAGATTTCAACGGTAAGGGCGCGCGACCACGAGCGGATTGAACAAACAAGGTTCTCGATTGCCAGTGACAAGTCGAATTCACTATGACGTGTATTCTCATTACATCATAGTTGTTGTTCGATTGCGGGCGCGGCTGTCAGCGGTAAAACAAGTCTGTGGGATGACTGTAGCAAGCTGCCGCCGCCGTCTTGTCATGCAATGGTAAACATAAACACAGACACAGCATCTAATGCCTTGATCACACGCGTCCAGTAAATAGACAGATAACATAATACTTACTTTTTAATGTTCACACAAACAAATTTTAACTTAACATTTAAGAAATTTCACGTGAGTAGGTGACACAATTGGCGGTGACATATCCCATAAGGGTTTGTTTTTTGACAGAAGTGAACCTAATAGTTGGTATAGACAGTCCGCCAGTTATGTTTAGTCCCATGTGATAGGGAGCGAGCCTATTTGCCCTTTAAATTCCGGGGCCGCCGTATCTCTTTCGAAGAACCTGCGACCCCGGTAGGCGGTGGCCCTGGCAGGCCTCACAGGCCTGCTTTGCTGACATCTATTTGAGGCCCGCGTGGAACATTACACAGGCCTAAACCAACCTAAACCCAGTAGTGGATGAATTTCTAGAATGATCTCGCAAATGACTTACCTACTCTGCGCGTGTAAACAAGGCACTATCAAGGCGAGCAATCAACAAATCTGTGGGAAAAAGATCAGTTTTGCCGTAAACATTAAGTTAACGTAAACAATTATAGTTAATATGTAGCTGATGGTTTCTTTTCACCTGCCATTGTCTGTGAGAGCTTGTTCAGTATTAGGTAGAGTGATCAAAAGATGTCTAAAATAGTTAAGTGAAAAAAAAAGAACTTAAATATTTTTTATGATAAGGGGCCGTTCAAGTATTACGTAAGCAGATTTATTACAATTATTTACCCCCCCCATCCCCCTTGTCAGCAAAAGTAAGCAAAGCTCTTACCCCCTCCCCCATGCTTACGTAAACATTTTCAATTACTGTATTGTTTTTTTTTTAAATATTATAATAAATATAATTTTAAAAATAAGAAAATAGATTTAGGATTGATATTAGATTTTATTGATACGGTATTCAACATAGAGTAAGGGACAAAAATATTATAATCTTACAAACATTATTTGCGGGAATCCCCGAAAATGCGTTTTGTTTTCAAGCTAAGACAATGTGAGGGTTGCCATTCGGTAAAAAAGTAAATAACTACCGATGACGTAATCATCATCTAGACTCCCCTACCCCCCATGTCATCCAAAATAAGCAAAGCAAAGACCCCCCCGCCCCCCTATAGTGCTTACGTAATACTTGAACGGCCCCTAATTGGAAAAATCAGAATTCAACATGAGAATATTATTAGTTAGTATTATTGCTGCTAGCAATCCACAGTAAGTTTTGTTTTTCTTATTACTAGTTCTTATTTCAAAAAGAGTGCTTTTATTGTCTCTTTAATATGGCCCGACTTCGCCAGACTTACCTACAAAAACCCTCGCGCATTACGCGATCACGACTTCTGATCGCGGAGACTAGGAAGCGAAGCTCAGGAAGGATGTTTGGTCACACAAGCAGGTATCCAACCAGCTTTGTTCCTTTTTAGGGTTCCGTACCTTATTGGATAGGAACCCTTATTGGATCACTTTGTTGTCTTTGTGGAAATCATCAAATAACTTCCCCAGCTTTGGGCGGAGCGGTGGGGAGTGTCAGACTTGTACTGACTAAAACCCACCCATGTTCCTTTTGTTGCCCTTTATGTTCCCGGGCCACGGTATCTCTTTCGAACAACCCGCAACCCCGGCAGGCGGTGTACCTCGGGAATGCATGGAAGTATCGAGTTGTTTTAATGCCTATAGGTACTCAACTTTGTGGTCCCTTTGTGCTGTAAAAATAAACCCTTTAAGTCTACGCAGTCAAAAGAAATGGGTGTTTATGTCGCAACTTTGTACGGAACCGACTTGCTTTTGGCCGCTTTTTAGGGTTCCGTAGTCAACTAGGAACCCTTATAGTTTCGCCATGTCTGTCTGTCCGTCCGTCCTCGCTTAATCTCTGTGACCGTTAGCACTAGAAAGCTGAAATTTGGTACCAATATTTATATCAATCACGCCGACAAAGTGGTAAAATAAAAATTGGATTAAAATGTTTTATTAGGGTAGCCACCCTATATGTAAAGTGGGAAGTGTTTTTTTTTTAATTTCAACCCTAACGTGTGATATATTTTTGGAAAGGTATTTAAAAATGAATAGGGGTTTACTAAAATAATTTTTTGATAATGGCAATAATTTCGGAAATAATCGCTCCAAAAGTAAAAAACAATGTGTCCCCCCCCCCTCTAACTTTTGAACCATAAGTTTAGATAATATGAAAAAAATCTGAAAAGTAGAACTTTATAAGGACTTTCTAGGAAAATTATTTTGAAATTGATTGACACAACAGTTTTTGTACAAAAAAGACAAAAAGTTGTACAAAATAAAATGCAGGTCTGCTTGGTGTGTTATACCGAATTTAACGCGAGCGAAGCCGCAGGCGAAAGCTAGTTATTAATATTTTGTGTGCAGCGCCGGTTCTACCAGTTTGTATGCCCATCAAGGGCAGCGGATTGTACGAGAATTTGTACGCAGTCAAAATGATAGATGGTAAGTAGCATTATCTTTAATATAACATGACGCCTTTCATCCCAAAGGAATTAAGCAGAGGTGAACCTTATAGTACACAGTCCCATGTAATAGGCTGCGATCCTATGCATCCTAGGAGAATCCCTACTTACAGCTGCTCTTACCCATTTACAGCGGACTGACATTCGTCCTCACGTTCGATAAGGAGCGTGACAACGAAAGTGAAACGTAATGTTCTTTGACGCGAGGTTATGCAGGAGCGTATAATGCACCTACAAGAGATGTCAGGCAAAGCAGAGGGGCCTGCCAGGGCCAACGCCTGCCGGGGTTGCGAGTTGTTCGAAAGGGATACCGCGGCCCCGGAACATAAAGGGCGATGGAAGGAACATACGTGGGTTTTAGTCGATACAAGTCTGACACTCCCCCCTGCTTCGCGCAGAGCGGGGGAAGTTATGCGTGCAGTATAACAAGCGACTCCTCGCAACATTCACCACGTCATCTCTCCACCTGCTGGAGGGCTTTCATACCTTCTCGGCGCGGCCGTCAATCATGAACCTTTTTTCCCCCATCGGCCATCGGTTTTTCGGGCTATGTGCCCTGCCCATTGCCTTTTCAGCTTTGCTATTTGGCTATATTGGCAACTTTGGTTCTCCAACAGATCTCCCCAATTCGATCACGTAGGGAAACTTCAAGCACAGCTCTATCCATCGCTCGCTGAGCAGCCTGAAGCTTTCTTATCAAACCCCCACCAGTTAGCGGCCACGTCTCATTGCCGGAGGTCATCACTGGTAATACACACTTTTGTCTTCAAACACTGACGTCTTTTAGACGAGAAAACAGTACGTAGATTCCCGAACGCTGCCCAGTGGAGTTTGATTCCGGTTAACCTCTAAGTCGAAGTTGGATCTATGTAACCGGATAGTGTTTATATTCGTAGACAAGTCTGTTTCAGAAAGGCAAATGAAAAAAAAAATGTGTAAATTTCGGACACTACGGAAAATATGGCGTCGGAATGGTCAATAAGCCAGCGAAAGGAGTATGTTAGGAACTTAACATCTCAGGAAAAGTAAAGCTAGGAAGACTACTCCGAGCAAAAATTTCAATTCTTCACATAAAAGTTGTTGCCACCAGTCAACACAAACAGTTTTTTTCCCGCATACTATATCTAACGTTATAACCCATGAAACAATGCAGAACCACGAAACAAATGATTTGGATACGAGGAAAGCGGAATCACTTACATATCCACAGGCAAAATCCCAAAATAAAACAAAAGCCATAAATCTAAATCCTAAGCCTAAACAAAGATTACAAAAAGAGACAATAGAATGTAATATCTGCATTTTGAGTACCAACAACAAAAATAAAATACGGGACATCGCAGAAACTACGCTCACTAATCATTCGGGAAAAATATGTCATTATTTAAAACCGGAGTGTAAAACAGAACACTTGTTACATGACATAGATACCAAAATTAAAAATTTTACATACAATGATTTTTGTATCATATTAATAGGGGAGGAAGATTTCAACACAACACATGACTATTTTCAGCTGGTACTCTCGATAAGAACGACCCTACAAAAAATAAAGCATACTAATATTATCATCTGTGCTCCGACATATAAATACAATGACTACAAAAATATGTATAATTGGAGGGTAGAAACCTTCAACAACCTACTTTATCTTGACACAATGACCCATGAGCATGCATACTTTCTGGACACAAATAGGAATCTTTCAAATGACTTCACCATGTTTTCAAAACAAACCGGAACAATTAATAACTATGGAATGCATACTATATTCAAAGACATTGACGAATTTATTGAAGGACTTAAAACATGTGACATATTAGATAGAGAAACCAAGTTAAATGAGCCGTCCCAGACAGAGAAATATTCGAATAACCAGTTATTTCTATGACAACCACCTGCATATCATGCATCAAAATATAGCAGGCCTTCTAAATAAATCAGATGCTCTTACTGTGTGCCTAGAAGAACTGATCACGAAGAATATCAACATTGACGTCATTTGCATCTCTGAACACTTCATTATGTCAGGCTATGAAGACTTTCTGGATATTCCTAACTACAATCTAGCTACGTGTTTTAGTAGAACTGAAACAAAACGTGGGGGAACATGTATTCTGGTAAAAAAAGGACTTCAATGGGTAGAATTGCCTGACATAAATAAACTAGCAATAAGTAATTCATTTGAGTGTTGTGCTATCGAATTAACGCAATCATGCACCATTGTTATATGTGTCTATAGAATTCCAAAAACGAATAACTTGACATCATTCTTTGACCGCTTGGAAAAAATATTACAGTCAATAACGAAGAAAAAAAACAGAAATATTGTAATATGCGGAGATTTCAATATTGACATATTAAAACGTAGCAATACATCCCTAGATCTAGAATCTCTGCTGCTTAACTTTAACTTGAAGTTAGAAATTAACCAACCAACCAGGTTAAAAAGTAACACATGCATTGACAATTTTGCACACAATCTTGGCAATAAATGTAAAGCTAACGTTATTGAACTGGGTTTATCAGATCACACCTGTCAAATATGGAAGTGTCCCATAAAAAGAACTTTCCGCCTAAATCATTGGTATATAAAACGACGAGACATTAGTTTGGAAAATATGAAAAAGTTTAGAGAATGTCTACAAAACACCTCTTTTTCAGATATATATCTAACCGATAATCCAGATAAAGCTTATAACCTATTTCTGGAAACATTTTTAATGTTTTATAATCTGTGTTTCCCATTGCATAAAATAAAAATAAAGGTACACCAACGACCTCGATGGGTCTCACGTGGAATTAGAGCCTGTAGTAACCAGAAGAGGCGTTATGGCGTTTATGGCGTTACCGTCTCAATCCCAATGAAGCAAATAAAATAAAGCTTAAAACGTATTCTACTACTTACAAACGTATAGTTAAGTTAACTAAACGTGCACAAAATACGTATAAAATAAAATCAGCAGCGAATAAATCAAAAGCAACATGGGATATCATAAATCAGGCAACACCAAAATTACCCAAAAACACTATTACTAGCATTAAAATAGAAAATAAAACTGTAACAAAACCTCGTGACATAGCTAATATATTCAATGACTTTTTCATTGATAAAATTGAACCTGTTTGCAAAACCGGCATACAAACTACTTCAAAAATGTCCAAATGCAACAACTCAATGTTTATGGCTCCTAGTCATGAAAATGACATAAAACAAATAATAAAAACCTTAAAAAACACTAAGAGTGTAGGAAATGATGGTATAGCCACTGAAACGATAAAATATGTTTCAGACAGTATTAGTGGCCATTTAAGTTACATAATTAATTTAAGTATAACGCGAGGTATATATCCGACCAAACTCAAAACTGCAGTAATAAAACCATTATATAAAAAAAAACGAAAGGGATAGAACTGAGTCTTATAGACCTATTGCACTTGTGCCTATTTTCTCAAAGATATGTGAAAAATACATTTATGAACAAATTTATAAATTTTTAATAAAATATGACATCTTAATTGAAGAACAAAAAGGCTTTAGAAAAAATAAAACCATTAATATGGCCATCTATGACTTTCTCAATACAGTTATCGCTAATGTTGACCGCAATGTACCAGTATGTTCAATCTACTGTGATATGACTCAAGCCTTTGACTACGTAGATCATAATATCTTACTTAATAAATTAGAGGCCTACGGAATAAGAGGGAATATCCTACAGCTTATTGAGTCATATCTAAAAAACCGAAAACAATATGTGGAAATATCACAAATAGATCCTAAAACAAAGATCGAAAAGATCTATCGTTCGCGTGATAGAACAATCAAATATGGTGTGCCACAGGGTAGCGTGCTTGGTCCCCCTTTATTTTTATTATATATAAATGACCTACCAAAAGTTACAAAGCATCAGATGACATTATTCGCTGACGACAGCACAGTTACCATTGACTGTGAAGACAAAGAAATTTATGATACTGACATTACTAATACTATAGATTCAATTATAAAATGGCTAAATAACAATAATCTTAAGATAAATATTGACAAAACCAAATTAATGACTTTCAACCAACGCAAAAATTTACCTTTGAATATTTATTATGATAGTAAACGAATTAATCAAGTGAGCACATCTAAATTCCTAGGATTAACCATAGACCAGCGACTGGACTGGAAAGCACATACATTAGATTTAGCAAAGAGACTTAGCAAATCAGCATATGCTTTATATAAACTTGCACCTATCACAGGAGTAGATGCTATTGTTACTGCATACCATGGCATGGCTGGTTCTTTACTTAGATACGGAGTTATTTTTTGGGGCAACTCAATAAATAAGGAGCTCATTTTTAAGGCCCAAAAAAGATGCATCAGGTCAATGTTTGGGCTAAAATGCACAGACACTTGTAAGCCTTTTTTTATTAAATGTAAAATATTGACGTTGCCCTGTCTGTACATTTTCGAAGCTGCAGTATTTGTAAAAAGCAACCCAAAACTATTTCCTAAGCTATCAGACAGAAATGACCGCAGTCGACGGCACGCCAATATGTTGTGTTCAAGGCAATCCAGAACAGCACTGATGGGCAACAGTATTTTCTGTATGGCTCCAATGATTTATGATCATTTACCAGAAGCAATTAAACTGCTAACCATTAATCTTTTTAAAAGGCATCTAAAGAAATTTCTCGTTGGTAAAGCCTACTATAAAATTTCAGAGTTTCTTGAAGAAAAAATACTTGATACATGAACTTAACATTATTTTTTTATGATTTTTATATATAAGTTTGTATATTATTCATTTTTTTTTTTTTTAATTTCTGACATCAATAAAAATATAATTAAATCGTGTAAGTCTTAACTTTGACATAATAAATTGCTTTGTTATTTTGACATTATTTTTTATAAAGATTTGAAATTATTTAAATTCCATTACTGTTCTGACATTCTTTTATATTTTTTTCTGTTATTCACATAATTATTTTGTTACTACCATGGTGTTAAATTTTAATATACATATTTTTTTTTTTAACACAAACATAATATTTGCACGCCATATGATGTGGCAAACATGTCTGGACCGTTTCTTTTTGTTATCCTGCATGCATGTTTTTTTTTGTACTATTTCATGTATGTGTACACATGTTTAAGCAAATAAAAATATCTTATCTTATCTTATCTTATCTTAAGATCGTGGCAATTGCCCTTCTATAAGTTTTCTTTTTTCATTCTAAAAAATTTTTTTTATAAATAAATAAAATAAAAATAAAATTAAAATAAAAATAAAATAAAAATAAAATAAAATAAAAATAAAATAAAATAAAATAAAAATAAAATAAAAATAAAAATAAAATAAAATAAAAATAAAATAAAAATAAAATAAAAATAAAAATAAAATAAAAATAAAATAAAATAAAAATAAAATAAAATAAAATAAAATAAAATAAAATAAAATAAAATAAAAATAAAAATAAAAATAAAAATAAAAATAAAAATAAAAATAAAAATAAAAATAAAATAAAAATAAAAATAAAATAAAATAAAATAAAATAAAATAAAATAAAATAAAATAAAAATAAAATAAAATAAAATAAAAATCATTTAATTCAGACAAAAAAGTCCATATACAGGCAATGTTTGTTAGTAACAAAAATGCTTATAACTAATGTTAGTATAATAAAAAGGAAATAGGCACACCGTCTACCCATGCACAGTAGGCTCACCGGTCTCGCAACACATGTAGTTCAGTGAACCTACTGAGCAGAACAGTATCGGATCTCTCACCGATCATTCTCAGGACCCTATTTGGACTCCCACGTACTCGTCGCACCACCGACGCTACTTTTTTACGCATGATTGCGTAGAAGTCATCTACGCTGGCGTCAGCGAACATGCCGGATGCACTGCAATATCGAGGGAGCCGAAACAGAGCCCTGAACACATTATTATACTGGACGCGCAAGGCATTGTAGGTCTTCTGTGTGAAGTTTGCCCACAGGCCGCTCGTGTAAGACGTCTGGCAGAATGCCTTAAACATCGTTATTTTAACTGGAGCCGTACAGCGAGCAAACCTGTGTGCCAACATATTACCACGAACCGACAATGCCCTGCGCTCCCTCTCAATGTCAAATTCATCACTCAAATTCTCAGTTACAATGTGTCCAAGATATTTAAACTGTGCAACACGACTTAAAGGTACACCATTAAGTAATATAGGTGGTATAAAGATATCTTTTTTCTTATTACATTTAAATAACATGAACTCACTTTTACTAACGTTGTACCTCAAGCCATGTTCCACGGCATAGACCTCACACACCTTTAGCAGCTGTCTGAGACCACCAATTGAGGGGCTCAGCAGCACCATATCATCAGCGTAGCTCAAATTATTAACACAAATGTCATCAATATGGCAACCAACATGCATGCTGCTGAGCTCCTCAATCAGATGGTTAACATAAATATTAAAGAGTCTTGGCGAAGTCAGTCCGCCCTGCCTGACGCCACACTCAAGAGAATATTCATCTGAGTACACATTTCCCCATCTTACAATATTAAGCTGCTCACTGTACCAGTAAGCGAGGATATTCACAAGATCGGGTGGGACACCTGCACTTCTTAGCTTTGTCCAAAGCTTATGATATGACACCAAATCAAAAGCTTTGGACAAGTCCAAGAAGCATGCATATACTGGAGTTTGTCTCTTGACATAGTAGTCAACCGTGTGTTTCAAAGTTAATATTGCACTTTCGGTTGACAACCCCTCTCTGAAACCGAACTGTGTATCCTGTAACGTCACAAAACAATCCAGTTTTCTATCCAATAACCCATCAAACACTTTTGCAATTATAGTAGCTAAAGAAATTGGCCTATAGTTACTTTTATCAGATACATCAGCAGTGACATTTTTTACTATTGGCACAACCACTGTTTTCATAAGATCAGACGGCAGATATGAGTGCCGTATACAGAAAGTGTAAAACATGCCCAAAACTCTATATAGGTGTACTCCCCCGTGCTGCAGGTGCTCAACACTGAGTCCCTCATGACCTGGTGACTTCCCCCTTTTCATATTTTTAATCACATGAGCCACATCTTTACTTGAGAATCCAATAGGCTTTTCTACCGGGCCATATTCAGTATCAGACACCGACAGCAAGGAAGAACTCACCTGAAAATGATTCTTAAACGAATTTGCAATCATCTTTGCATCACTGATGCCATCAACGCACACAGGCAGACTAGTCTTACCATTTAAACGCTTAGTGCCCTTCCAGAACTTGTTAAATTTCTTAGCTGAGTGTTGTGAGGCCAGAATATCCATTCTTATCTGTTCCTGGTTATTCTGACAGTACTTTAAGCGTGACTTGAAAACTCGTCGACTTTCATACATTTTATCATACAAAGATCCACTAACTGGTTTACCACCTAAGACATACAGTTGATAGTCCAGCCTAGCCCGCCTGTGCGCGTCTCTGACATGCTTGTTCCAACCATGGACACACTTAACGTTAATCGGCTTCCTAGGTAAGGCACTACGACTGTCAGCTGCAGCCTGACTTATTATACTAACAATATTGTTATATAAGTTGTCAATTACAGATCTATGTTGCATATTTTTACACATAATATCAGCACATTCATGGAGATCATCAGGAAACATAATTGTTTTGAAGTTATTATTGCAAATTTCATGATATTTCTGTATTTCTTCTAATTCCCTTACTCCCCATACAACATTATTACGTACATAGCTGTGTACTTCTACTTTAGCTTTAATAACTTCCAAATTACAAGTCACCCGTACAGGGAAGTGATCTGACCAATATACATCATTGTGAACCATAATATCCACCACAGATTGCCATGCTGACTTGGTTACCACACAGTGGTCCAGCCAGCGCTTACACCCATACACTTCACTTTGAAAAGTATAAGTGTCAGAGGACATACCTAATTTGACTATATGGCTAAGCTTTCCATTGCCGTCCGTCGAGTTTGGGGTTGATATTTTTTTTACAGAAAGGTTAAATTATTATAAGAACACACGTAAAGTCTCAACATGCGGAGACGCGTACTTTTTGAGAAAAAAAATGTTGAAAATGAATATTTTTGCAGTATTTATATCAATTCCTACCACAGATTATATAGAATTCTCGCTATTGAACGTTTCGTTTCACCAACGGTTAAGTTGTCTTACGTTTGGTAACATTTTATTTTATATAAATTTACGTAAATAATAATATTTTGTATTAGTTTAAATAGTTTTCATGCACACATATATTTAACAGTTTATATATAAATTACAGCATTATTTTCAGTACGAAATAAAAAAAAAAATGTTAAGTTTTTACCGTTTTTTGTCGGCTTGTGGAACGAAACGTAAAACTGACGCTATTTGTATTGTCACTGCCATCGTCAGTCATCGTTTGTGTCCCTAGCAGTTGAGAGCGTTTACGTACTTCTGTCGGTGAAAACAACGTTTGACTACCACCATGGTGTCCCCGAAGCCCCAGGTTTCGTGTTCTGCTATGCCGTCTAATAAGCCGCAGCTGCGGCTTATTATTACTTTATAGGAGAAACTGATTGCAATCTGGACTTTAGGGCACCCCGACTCGGATAGGTTAGGTTAGAAGGGGATGGCGGGGTCGTGTGAGCGAGCGAAGCGAGCGAATAGACCCCGCCATCCCCTTCGTGGTTATTTTTTTATAAACCACCCAGAAGTAGGAGCCCCGCGGAGCGGGGCTCCGTCGACCAAGCCCACCCTCAACCATGCATACAATATTTTAGGGTTTGGCTTGGCTGGTAGGTAGTTATGAAACGTGCCATTTATAATTTTTAACTTACTAAAACCGCTATTTACAACTGCCTCTTTAAATCAGTGCCATTTTTTTTGATGAAGGGGGTGCCCCATTCTGTAGGGGGAGAACCCCCTTCCCCCCTAAGGGGTCCCCCATGGTTTTTTACACTTACTATTAATTTTAATTCATAAAATGGGAAAAATTTCCTCAGACTTAAAAATTAAAAAAACTCGAAAAGGGGGGGGCTCCGCAACTTTTCCCTTTAAGGGGGGGTAGTACCCGTCCGGCCACAAGTTGTCATTTAGAAAGGTATCTATTTTACTAATTGACACGAATATCTTAAAAGAGTTGTACGGCCTTTCCTTCTTCATGGTAACTTTTTCAAGAAATACTTTTTCCTGTGTCTTATTAAATATATAATCACAGATGTCAGCCTCTACTGTACCTTTGTTTACATTCGATATAAACAAAGGAATCTTCGTATCCGCCGCTTTAAACTTTGTTTCAACATCGGTTATTGCTTTTCCCATTTTTTCAATGAATCGATTCCTATGTCGTCCACGTTGTATCACAGTCCATTCATCCGTTGGTTTGTTTTGTTTCCATTCACCGGGCGCCTTAACTAATTCCGCCATCGTTAATAATTGTGTTGTACTGTACACGGCGCGGGCGCTTGCTTACATGACGTAGTGCCTGTCAGTCCTGTCACTGTCACGCATGGGGACAAAACTTCGTTCGCTGGATCGAGTGCCGATGACATTTGCGACACCGCCGCCGCTGCCACCTCTGCCGGGCGATCCACAGATGTTCTTGGTGCGAGGGAGATAGTACTATTAACACAAGCGCGATATTGAGATGTCGGCGGTGTGTGCTCGAGCGCGTTCCGTCCCGTCGATTTTATTGTGATGTCGGTATTTGATTCATTCATGTGATAAACCTACCGGCCCAGTATCTGAAAAATATGCACCTCTTTTTTCCGTGTTAATATTTGGGTAATTAACCAAGGAAGTAAGCTTGAGATTGTCGAGGTCAATGCGTACTGTTTCCACCATATCTACGGTCGCATAGTTTTCTTTTATCGTTTGTATCTCACTACGAAGTACCATAATGTCCTTTAGCAACTTTGTCACATCAATGTGATCAAACGTTATCGGAGGCAATTTTTGTAAGTCCCGTGCGACGAAGGTGGGAATCACATCCGGATCGATTTCCTTAAAGAGACAGATAATGTCCTCCAAGTCTCTTTGCATTTTGCCATCTCGCCTTCTTGATTTTTTCCTCTGTGAAGTCGTTACTGATTCAAAAAACAAAGTTTTCGCCTCGTCGATATCTGGCTCCGAGAAGGCAGAAAGGCACACACGAACTATAGACTCGTTATCCATCACATCATGTTTATTTTGAATGAATGCCAGTACTTCACTTATAATTATATTGCAATTACAACACTTCAACTTATTTACCGCCATTGTTTACAAAGGACGCGCGCGCACGTCACGGCTGTGCGAGCGAGACTTGATTAAGTTAAATAATTTAATATATATAATCTTCATTAAAATTATAGCTGGCGTTCCTATCCGGAAGAACTATGGACAATGTGAGAGGGGAAAACGTGGTAGTATCGTGTATAAAGACAGCTCTGAACTCCTGATTAATAAGAATTTCGTGCAAGGTTTTTACTATGTAAGTATTTTATACTATTTCGACGCCTTTGCAGAAATCTTGAGTCTCTGAATACTCCCGATTCAATATTTGTGGCTACCTATAGGTCCGACTACTTAGACACCAATAATCTATGTGAAGACTTAATGACTAAAAATCCTTTAAAACTTGCATGATTTGCCAATGACGAAAGTTAGGGGCCAAGGGACGCTATATCCAGGTCTCCGCCATCATAACGGCAGCGTACGGCGCGCGCTTGTCCGCAATAATAAGGCACAGCACAACCAAGTCCGTTAGCGCTGCTCGTTTTTAGGGTTTCGTACTTAAAAAGAAAGAAAAGAAAACCCTTATCTCACTCTCTCCTTCTTATCGGCTATCGCTTTGTTGTTGCGTGATAATATAAAACCTCTGTCGTTCCCCAAGTTGAAATCTATTTCCTTGTCAAATTTCATTACGATCTGATCAGCCATAAATTAGTCGTGAGAAGGTAACAAACAAACAGAGTTATAATTGCATTTGCAAAAAAAATTAGTAATAAACCTGTTTTGTCTGTCAAGACCAGCGATCAGTATGGTCGTTGGTCAAGAATCTTTTTCTTGGGAACTCGTGGAGGTATTGAGTTGAATTGAAATTAGAACAATATGCTCAAGTCTCTAGGCCCTTGAACCTGTAAAATAATACGCAGTCAAAAGATATGACCATTTATTTCGCATGTTTTTACGGAACTCTCAGCGGGCTAGTCCGACTTGCACTTGACTGGTTTTTTTGTTGGATTGGCATCTCACAGTTCAACCCATGTTGTATGTTGTTGTTTGCTTAATCGGGCACTCCTCTACGTGCCTTAAAAAAATAAGTGCTCCAATTAGGGCAAAAAACTAAGCTTCTACACGCTTAGTTTTTAACTCTTCACGCGCCAGAGCATAATTTTATATGCCTTTATGTGCCCCCGTAGGCTCATAACGACATTCATTGGGGGGTGTAGGGTACGAGCCTCGGAATAGGGCGTCGCTGGGGGAGGACAGCAAAGGGACAGGCGGGACCTGAGTTTTGTGAGGTTGCCATATTTTAGAACTTATATACAACTTTTTATGCATGTGTTTAAGAGGACAGGTGGATGGATGTTCGTTACTCTTTCACGCAATAACTACTAAACGGACTTGTTTACATATTTATAACCTGGTGTACCACATAAGATGCTTCTTTGTTCGGTAGTATGATTCTGTCGGACAATCACGAAACAGCAAATGGGCGAAATCGCGCGAATAAACTAGTAGTATTATATTGCTCGAATGTTGTATTATGAATTATTTATGAAAGTATATTGTAAATAAATACAAGTTCTAAAAGTCAGTGTTTCAATATTCCTATATCTTTTAGCCCTGTGTCGACGTCGGGGGCTATGAAATTAGTCCCGACCACCGTACGCTCGAGCCTGTGGACTGTGAGTGGGTAGCTGACGCGTCTGTCTCGTAACAGGCTAGCATAGACACCATCGACATTACGTTTACACCGCGCTCTCGTGCTAGGGTCTCAGAACGCGGCGTACCTATATTAGAAATGTGTGGGTGTGTTACAGATCAGCCTAGGTACTTCTTTTTCCGCAAGATCAAAAGAATGGTCGTAAATTATTAATTTCGTTGAAATTTTATTTTTATTTAATCTAGTTTATTCAGGAACAATAACATAAGAGTTAGTACAACAAGTAAAACGATGTTAGCGGCTAAAGTATAAACTGTAGCGCAGCTAACAACACCCTTCTCCAGACACAGAATGGAATGATGTACACCTTTTATATTAGTACTCTGTGGATGTTACCTAAATAACAGGACAGCTATTTTATCTACCTATGTAAAATAAGGCCAACTAGCAGCGATACGAAAGGTCATTAACCTAAAAAACAACTGTGGCGTTGACAATCTAATATTTATCTCTTTCCATCTTGTGCCTTTATCGTAATGTCTCGTTCTCCCTGCAAAAACATGACAACGTTAAGACGGGTTCGCCAACATTCGGGCGGCCATTTTAGATGGGGTTTTAGCATGGGTTTTGTTTACATTTGGTATCGCTTCTCGTTGGCCGTATTTGTTCCATTTTAAAAAAATGTTCTGTTTGATATACTGTACGTGTAGGTACTTACTTACATAAACATGTCGGATATAATAATCATCATCATAGACGTTTTCCAACTATGTTGGGTCGGCTTCCAGTCTAACCGATTGCAACGGAACTAAACATGAAAACTGAATGAACTGAACTGTTCAAAGAAATTAAAAAATATTTAAATTCTTATTTTTATTAATAGAAATAAACCACTTATCGTTCATTTCCTGTATCCCACTTTCCCACCGAACATATTTGTACTGGATCTGTTTCTATATACCACATCCTTATAATTTGAATGAACACAAACTTATTTGTAATGAAAAACGTTTCATTCCTAATACGTAGGTTCCTTTAAATTGTCGTGGAATATTGCAGTAGCACCCGAAGTCTAGTTCTGTACGTGCCAGTGTGTGGTTAATTATTGGGAACAGGGAAGACCGTTAAAACTAAAAGCTCATCATAGATGTCGCGACCGGGTTCCCTCTATCTGGCAGAATCTTGATGCTCCGAAATTTATTTGGCATAACATACTTAGCATAATTTTCTTTAAACGAACATTTTAAAGGCATAAAAATTATTTGATATATTTATCGTTTGGCAATATTTGGCATAATGTTTAAAACTTCGAATTTACAATGGCATACTTTTAAGATGGCAGAATTACATTTAGTATAATTACGACTGGAAGAGTTCAAATTTCGCATAATATCATTTAGCATAATGTTCATTTAGAGCGATGATTATTTGGTATAATTTCACTTGGCATGCTATGCAGATGGCACAAATGGCTAGGTTAGGTTAGGTTAAAACCGTGACCTCCTACGCCAGAAACGACTTGTATTATTAGAAAAAAGAGATTGTTTTTAGTAGGTTACCCGGAACTGAACTATTTAGATTAGGATAATTACTTATGGAATTAAATTATATTATTTCAAATTCAATTAAATAAAAACTAAAATAAATGACATTATTTTAAAGAAATAAATAATTAAAATAAATGACAATAAATAATGACAAAGATGATTCTAACTATAAACTTTCTGCGATATGACAATTCTGCCGTTTAATGATTATCGATATGAAATATATGCCAAAAGACGATTCTGACTGTGAACTTTCTGCGATATGATGTTTCTACTTTTTAAATATTATGGATATGAAAATGGCTAGAGATGATTCTGACTTACAAAATTATGAGTTTTGAATGTATGATAAATGAGTCAAATGAGTGTCTGCCAAACAATTTTCTGCGAAATGAAGTTTATGCTATCCGTTGTTCTGTAAAATAAAATTATGACATAAAAAGTTCTGCTATAAAGGGTGGACCCGTCGCGACCTTACTCAGATCTCAAGCAACAATGACCACGCTCCATACATGCGATGACCTGTCAATCAAATTTTTTATCACATGATGTATAGTGATGTGAATTATATCAAATTATAGATTAAGTCATAACTAAGCAACCGTAAAAACTTGGTTTGATTTGACAATGAGATAAAAATGTTACAATGAAAACAATATTTGAGGTTATGTAGGTAACATACACTTACCTACTTAACTGTCAAACGAACATTAGTACCACAGTACTTTTATTATTGATTAGTACAAACTATCAGTTTTAGAACTATTGCATATTATCTAAGTATCGACCTTTATGAATAAAGTACCTACTTTTATTATTGGTTGAATAAGTGGTATGATTGGTTGTTCTTACTTGTTGAAAAACAATAGGAAAAAAGTTGGGAAATTAAATAAAAATAAAACAGCACAATTATGTATTAGATTCATTATTTTATTCTAAATCTTCGCTTACTACTACATCATCTAAAAATGCTACTGGAGGTTCTATATTTCTTTGGTACCTAGCCCATCCAAGGTACCACACCAATGTCATCACATGTGCACAACAACCAACAGTGCGACGTCCTACAAGGCAGCTGCAGCAATACTCAGTTATGCCTTGTCTTCCATTTAAATTATTTTCAATTAAAATGTACACATCGTATTGCCGCCTGCCAATATGCCTTGATTTAATTTTTCCCCTTATCAATGAATTTTCCCCACTACCTCTTAAATTGAACTCGGCAAAGAACAATCAATCATTCATAAGTCATCATAACCAACCGGCAACCGACGCCATCATGTCAGGGATGTCACAGTGACAGCACGAAAAAACGTTTCGTTTCACAGTTATAACTTCACTTAGTAACTTCACAACCTCGGATTGGCAACCTAGGAATACACTTACTACTAAGTAACCTTATAAAGAATTTAAATAAAATGATTTGTACCATAAAGTATGAACGAAATACAAAATCAATAAATAATAACAGTACCAAAACTGCGTCCAAATGTCAAACTCAACGTATAACGGAACGGTATTTCAATGCATTTGAAATGGCTGCGTTCTGTATTAAAAACAACCCTTTATTTGGTGGCTGTTTTAAAACTAACTTTTCTTTTTTTTCACATTACTAATTCTGCTGTAAGTTGATACTACGTGCATAGCAAAAAATTACTTATTTAATACGCTAAATTACATCACTATACACACAATCTTCTGTCAAAATGTTTGACAGGTCATTACTGGACATGATTCTTTACGCTGAGTAGAGAGCAAAAAGCCTTGATTTCCAAAATGACGTTCCGCATATCGTGTGGCAGCGGAATTAAAAAGGAAATAGCAGCCATTTTGATTTCTCCTGTCTCTTGACAGGCCGGTGTACTGAGAATATTTCGATTTTATTAATGTACACCACGTTTTAGACGCCGAATTTGTGTTGATGAAGTGAAAAGTGTATTGTTCATCATGGCGCGATATGGTCAGAGACCGGAGAATGCCCTCAAACGGGCCAATGGTTAGTACAGAAGTCCTATGAATATGATACCACGTTGCATGTTAGGATGACCTTACGTTATTCACCCCATCAGCGGATTAAACACATATTGAGCTAAAAATAACTCGTAATATGACTTATGATGTTAGATGCAATAATATAAGTTCAAAACAATAGTGTCTTAAGTGTTTATAAATCATAACCATAAGGCAAAGCCGCCTAATAAATCATGCACTTTTGCGTTACAACATTACAAGATAACCTCATCGTTTTGGTTTAATTTCATGTACATTATGCTAGGAAATCATGCATGTAAATGGCAGCCATCTGTGTAAAAAACACTAAATCTTTACTTATTATCAACCAAAAAACTATTAATTAAAATTATTCCAACTAATAAACTATTGTAATAATGTCATACTGTTGTCTTATAATGGTCAAAAACATGTACATAAATCTACACTCAAGCCACAGGTAAAAAAAAAATACCTCTGAAAAGTCTAGTTGCCTTAGATTGCAAAGTGTAGTATATATACTCTATGGAGAAGAATGGGCAAAAAGCTACATATTACACCATTTAAATTCAAAGAATTAAGTATATAAAATCGTTGGTTACATTATTCGTCATCATCATGCCCTGGTCCATTTTACATAGGGTTGGAGCAGTACATTCATATTGAGATAAATGTATGAAATTTGAAGAGTATATTCAAGTTCATTGACCTGATATGAGCAATGTGTATTTACTATGGGACTGACATATGCATAGCAATTATAAATGTCCCTATAAAAGAGAACACAAAAATGAAAAAAATAATTTGTTTTTTTATCTTGTCTAATCAACAGAGTTTATGGACTTGGACAAGCCAGCAAGAGCGTTAGATACTCTGCAAGAAGTGTTCCGCAACAAAAAATGGGCATACAACTGGTCCGAGTCGGTGCTGGAGCCGATCATGTTCAAGTACTTGGAACTGTGTGTAGACTTGCGCAAGTCTCACATTGCCAAAGAAGGCCTGTTTCAGTACAGGAACATGTTCCAGTCAGTCAATGTGGGATCTTTGGAGCAGGTTATAAGGTAAGAGAGAAGGGAAAAAAATTAAACATTTATTATTTTGCATTTTACTGCAAACTAAACAGTTTCAGTTAACTATTTGTTTAGCCTTCATATTTGACTTTGTTAATGTAACCTTTTGTTAAGTTTGGTTAATGTGTAAAGTGCAGTTTTTGCTCACATTTCATTCTAAATTTATAGTCTGTTACTACACCTGAGGACTTGTCACACCCAGAACAGTACTTGTCACTCACGTCTATGGTTTTTTTTAGTTATTAAGTTTCTTTTTAAGATGTAAGTCCTCCATGCTGTAATAAATAAATATCAAAATATAAAGAGAACTTCAAGGTAGTGGTAGTTCTTTCATACAAGCATGATATTAAGGTATCTGAGCAGTCTGCTTGCCTTAGGGACTGCTGACTGCTGTGTTGTTTTCCTCTACTAAACTCACCTCTGGTTGTGAGTAGGGTTGAAACACAATATGATGGAGGTGCCTCAAAGTTTATGATAAATATTTCATTAGTACTGCTATATGTTGTAACTAAAATTTCATTAGGTCTGCCATAAGCAGTCATTTTCTCAATTACATATTATTATTTTTAATCTTTAAGTTAAGATAAAAAAGCTTTCAGAAAGTAAAAAAAAAACATTAATTGAATGCAATATTTTTATTCTAAGAATTTATTGCATTGAAATGAACTATAGGTAGGTTTTTTCAACTAACTGTTGGGGTCAGCTTACCCAGAACTAAATGGATTGTGGAGGTCAGTCGTTCCACGTAAAGTTCTTGTATTCAGCTACAACCGTTTAAACTAGAAGCTGACCCCAACAGTTACTTGAAAAAACCTACCTATAGTTAATTTCAATGCAATAAATTATCAGAATAAAAATATTGCATTCAATTAATGTTTTTTTTTTTCACTTTCTGAAAGCTAAAACTATTTGTGTAATTCCCAACTTCTGAAACACAAAAATCAATTTTTGAAATGTATGTAGAAAAAAATTAAACTGTTTTTTTTATAGAACTTTAACTTAAAGATTAAAAATAATAATATGTAAACAACATAATACATTTGACAGGCCTGTTGGTCTAGTGGTTAGTGGCCCTGACTGCTGAGCCGGAGGTCGTGGGTTCGATTCCCACCCAGGACAAACTTTGTGTGATGAGCATGATTGTTTGTTCTGTGTCTGGGTGTGATTTATCTATAATATGTATGTATTTATAAAATATATAAGTATGTATATCAGTTGTCTGGTTACCATAACACAAGCTCTGCTTAGCTTGGGATCAGATAGCCGTGTGTGAGTTGTCCCAAGGTTTATTTATTTATTTACATAAATAACTCTTGCACCACACAAAGATAGACAAAAGGAGTTAAAAGATAGGCATAGCAAGAGGATATTGTTACAATGGCATCTCTATGTTACAGAATGAGATTTTGCTAAAGTGTTAGTGTTTCCATCTTCATAGTGGCACTGTCAGTCTATATGTCACAGCACAGCTTCATTATGGAATTGCAATGTCAAATTGCTTTCAATAATGCTTGTCCAACTGTACTTCGTATTCAGCTATTTGTTTGTGATTAAACTGCCTATATAGGCAGTTTAATCACAAACAAATAGCTGAATAAATACCATTATTCAGTTCTTTCACTTTTATTTTTTCAGAGGATACTTACGCATGGCTGAAGAGCGAACAGAAGCAGCTCGTGCAGCATCCACAGCTGCGGTCATTGAGACTGATGACCTGGACAATCTAGCCACTCCGGAGAGCATACTCCTTAGTGCTGTGTCCGGAGAAGACGCACAGGACAGGTCCGATAGGACTATACTTACACCATGGGTAAGAGATTTATTTAATTTTGATTATGTCATTAAGAGTGAAACTCTGTATTAAGTAAATGAAGCTTGTTGGTTGTGGATTCTCTTTAAGAATATAATTTACTTTGTGAATTTTTGTACATACTTGAATTTTGGTTTTGCAAAGATTCTATACACATGTGTTTTTGTTACTCAAATTCATTCATTAGAGCTATTTGATTGTATGAATAAAATATTAGTTACTAAGTGAATGTTTGAGTTTGAGATCCTTAATCCTTATAGTTGGTTCAAGCAGATTTTTAATAATATTGAGAAGCTACTTTATCTCCAAGGATCATCCATACTAATATTAAAAAAAAAGTGAAAGTAACTGTTTTTTGTATCTAAATATGTTACCGTTTCACGACTAAACGGCTGATCGAATCGTAATGAAATTGAGCAAGGAGATAGATTTCAACTTGGAAAAGACATAGGCTATTTTTATTATCACGCTAAAAGCTTAGGGGGCTGAGTAATATTGCATTATATCCATATTTCTCAACTTACATCACATACATTAGAATAGAACGGCAAATCGCAAACCTAATGCCTACGAAGTTTCGGGTAACAAACTAGCAAGCTGTATTTATTTCCAGTCTTATCGCGATTGAAGCGACGGGAAAAACCTAGGTACTGTTATCAATTTCCCTTGTTAATTTACTTCTTTTTAGGTGAAATTCCTGTGGGAGTCATACTGCCAATGCCTGGAGCTGCTCCGTACGAACGCGCACGTGGAGACACTGTACCACGACATCGCTCGCATGGCTTTTCAGTTCTGCCTCAAGTACTCACGTAAGACGGAGTTTAGGAAGTTATGTGATAAGCTCAGGAAGCATCTTGAAGATATTTGCAAACCTACGGTAAGTTTTATAGAATAATTAAGTTTCAAAGTTTTGTTTGTATTAGTAACATATACACGCGCACGCGGTGTTAATACTGTCATTTTTGAATCGAAAATACAGTTATATGTAAACATAATAAAAACGTTGTATTTTAAGGGGCTTTGGACCCTGCCCGGGTTGCGGTTTGTTCGAAAGAGATACCGCGGCCCCGGAACGTAAAGAGCAATAGAAGGAACATTGGTGGGTTTTAGTCAGTACAAGTCTGACACTTCCCCCGCTCCACCCAGTGCGGGGGAAGTTATTTGATGATTTCCTATCCGCAAAAAAAAGGGGGCTTTGGACATAGAGCAACTTAAGTATAACTTGCTATAACGTTTACAGTTGCCGTAATTTTATGAATATCTGTGAGCAACTTTCATAGCCCAGTCGCTTAATCTACACAGCGATCGAAAAAGCAGCAATTGGCCCTTGTTAAAAATCCTAATTTTAGAAATCGGCAACTTCAACAAACCGGTATAATATTTAACAGTTGCAAGTGGCTTTTAGGAACTAAGTCATTGGTTACAACAACTGAAATCTGTTGACGATCACCGCAACTCGAAACTCGATTTGCTATGAGTGGGCAGTCTAATTGAAATATAAATAAACAGCTATTTGCCAGTTCCGCCATGTGCAAAGCCCCTAATTCATTTTTAAATCCACTGTATATTTGTCTCTCACACACTTGCCATACCTCGTATGTTTTATATATGTGTTTTTCAAATGTCATGTGTTTTTATAGGTGCAAACTGGGAATGTAAGCATTAGTAAGCCAGAGACACAGCAACTCAATTTGGAGACGAGGTTGTTCCAGCTGGACAGTGCTATCCAAATGGAATTGTGGCAGGTTCGTGACCCTCAGTCTTTTTCTTTTCTAACCTCTCTATTATCACACAGCTGGGTAAAGGCCTTTCAAACTCAGAAAGAAAGCCGCCATCTTAGTTTTTCAGTACACCACAGACAATATTTTTTCCATTTGTCAGGCACTTGAAACAGCTGATAACTGCCTGTATTCTATTTTTAACTAGATTTCTTCTTGCAGTCTGATATTATATTTGTCTAATCGATTTTTATTACCTTTGGGACCTTATTTCGAACAGACTATTTGTTTGCGTAGAAAGTGTTTGTGAGGGTTATTGCGCGCTTGCGGGTTATTCGAAAGAGATACCGCGGCCCTAAAACAGAAAAGGCAAAAGAAGGAACATGGATAAACCCATCCATGTTCCTTCTTTTGCCTTTTCTGTACTGTAGTCTGACACTCTTCCTGTCCGCCCAGACCGGGAGAAGTTATTTGATGAACACCCATCCGAAAAATAAGGGCTATTATTCGGAATGTTGGTACACAG
Source organism: Ochropleura plecta (assembly GCA_905475445.1). NCBI lineage: Eukaryota > Metazoa > Arthropoda > Insecta > Lepidoptera > Noctuidae > Ochropleura > Ochropleura plecta. The sequence continues at coordinate 11,045,964 of FR997744.1, read as the reverse complement.
TCTTAAGGTGATGGCCTCTTGAGTGAGTGTTCTTGCTCGTTGGAATAATTGTGTGGTTCACAAATGTTTACCAACAGCACCCTCATGCCGATGTTTTTAAGCCAAAAGCTGCTCTTTATACATGACATTTATGTTTTAATTGCATTAGACTTCCTTTTTCTTCTTCAGGAAGCCTACAAAGCGATCGAGGACATCCACAATCTGATGAACATGTCGAAGAAGACGCCGGTAGCCAAGACCATGGCGAACTACTACGGGAAATTGGCGCTGGTGTTCTGGAAAGCCGGGCACTGCCTGTTCCATGCTGCTGCTTTACTCAAGCTCTTCCAGCTGTCCAGAGAGATGAAAAAGAATATTACTCAGGAGGAGTTGCAGAAGTAAGTCTTACTGAATAAAGCCTTGAACATCGCCGCAAAGTTGCTAGCTCATGGGTTACATATGAGAGAGTGATATGGAATTGCACAATCTTACACCCCCCATCCCAATCCTATCATCAGACAAGCAGGGATACAGCGAAGCCTCACCGTTATGAACCCGAATAAAGCGCTATGCCTCCACACTTGTTCAGCGTCGTCAGTCAACTCGGAACTTTCATTTTGTCTGCAAGCAATATCATAACATTAATTTTCAAAACATACCTCCGAAATAAATCCCTCGGCTATCTGTATCATAGTCAGTCGTGGTAGGCCTCGGAGGGACATCATATGTTCGACTTGACGCGACAGAGTGCAAAGACAAGCAAAATGTGAGATTGAAATAGAGAATGTGAGATTGATACATCTTATATATAAAATTCTCGTGTCACAATTTTCGTTCCCATACTCCTCCAAAACGGCTGGACCGATTTGAACGAAATTTTGTGTGCATATCGGGTAGGTCTGAGAATCGGCTAACATCTATTTTTCATGCCCCTAACCGAGCAGCGGGTGAAACCGCTGGGCACAGCTAGTAATATATAAAGTTTCCGTGTCACAATGTTAGTTACCGTACTCCTCCGAAATGGCTCGACCGATTCTTATGAAATTTTGGGTACATATTGGGTAGGTCTGAGAAACGGCTAACATCTATTTTTCATATCCCTAAACCTCAGCGGGTGAAACCGCCTGGGCACAGCTAGTGGTGATATATTTTTAGAGTTCCGTACTTAACTGAAAAGGAAAAAAATGGAACCCTTTTAGGATGACTTTCTTGTCCGTCATCCGTGGGATAAAATTGTAATTAAAACCATAATAATCAACTCTAAGTCTATGCAGTCAAAAGATATAGCAGTTTATGTTACAAGTTTATTTATTTTAAGTTTGTATGCAACCCTCGGTGCGCAGGTCCGGCTCGCACTTGGCCAGTTTTTCTTATCAATGCTATTGTGGTGTAACTGCAAAATGACTCCTAATAATCCTATCTCTGTCTCTCCAGGATGGCCTGCCGCGTGCTCGTGGCTGTATTATCAGTTCCTTTGCCATCTCTACACCCGGAGTTCGACCGCTTTGTGGAGACTGACAAGAGTCCGGTTGAGAAGGCCCAGAGACTGGCTGTCCTGCTCGGTCTCGCCCAGCCACCGACCAGGGCTAGCTTGCTGAAAGGTAAGCTTTATAGCTCTACTTCTGAAATAAGAAAATTGAATGGCTTTGGTGCACCAACCTCGATTCTAGTTAAAATGAATATTTAGTTCGACGACACGGTTGGCGCAGTGGTTGAGCGATCGACTGCTGCGCTGCGTGTCACGGGGTCGATCCCTGCCCGGAACAAATATTTGTATGACCTACAGGTAGTTGTTTCGGGTCTGGCTGTTTGTGTATGTGAGTTTAAATGTTTGTCCACGATACAGGAGAAATTCCTAGTGTGGGGCAACTTTATAATGAATACTTGGTTCTCCACATGACATAGTCGATGATTGAGCTTTGGCTGTGATAGTAGTCAATAGCGAGCCTATTTAGAATTGAAGACAAATTAAAATATAGGAGATGTTTCATAATGTTTAGAATACTAGCTAGTTCTTTGTATACTATGTTCAAAAATTGGGAAACACACATAAAACATTGTTCAACTATACAATTACCTTTTTTTGCGGATGGTAAATCATCAAAAACTTCCGCCGCTCTGAGCGGAGGATGGGGTGTGTCAGACTTGTACTGACCAAAACCCACCCTTGTTCCTTCTATTGCCCTTTATGGTCCGGGGCCGCGGTATCTCTTTCGAACAACCCGCAACCCCGGTTTACTTTAGTTTTGCTTTGTTTAATGGTAAAACAAAAGTTTAATTTAAACACTTGAAATTGCAACACAACAAAGGCTTGCCATGGCGGTTAGCTGTAATGTTTATTGATTAATTGAAGTTTAACTTATTTATTTATGTGGAGGAGTAATTTAGGTAAACTAGTTAAGTTGTTAAAACGTTATTCATTTAGAATTTTTACAGACAGTACAGTAATGGTTGATCTATGGTCTTCTGTCATTGTTTTTAAACCACAGAGTACCTAAATTGATGAGACTCTTGAAAGTCGATAAAAATAGTTGATAAATATCAATTGATTACCAGAACAGTACTGATTTACCTATATTTTTACCGAATTCCTGGGCAGATTTGAATCATCCTTCCTACACAAACCTGGGCCGATTTGAAATATCTCTTTTAAAATAACTCCGAAATAAATCCCTCGGCTATCTGTATCATAGTCAGTCGTGGTAGGCCTCGGAGGTACATCATTATGTTCGACTTGACGCGACAGAGTGCGCCGACATGGCCGCTCTGTGTTAATTTAAGCCGGCACAAACATACCGAACTTATTACTCTAAGATTTGCCTGTTTCTCAGAAGAAAATTTTGTTGGCACCGTAGATCGATCGATCGATCGCATAACTTAACCTATTTTATCTGTTTTTTTTATGATGGACATTGTCTGTATATATTTAAACTTTATAGGCACATAGAAACACGAAATAGACCTGTAATGGGGTCATATAAGGGTCCTCTGAATTCCTAACCCTAAAAGAAATTATACTTGCTTTATTTTAATGAATATCTTTGTCTCCAGATGTGGTCCGCCTGAACGTGGTGGCTTTAGCAACGCCTCAACTGCAGCAGCTGTATGCCTGGCTGGAGGTCGAGTTCGACCCGCTAACTCTCTGCAACAATGTCAAGACCGTCGTTAAATCGCTGGAGGAAGAGCCTAGTATGTATCTTTGAAATCTATAATCATATTAGAAAGTTTGAATTTAGGAGTTAATCTTAGGAACTTCTGATCCGATTCCGAAAATTCTTTAATTAATAGAAAGTTATATGTCCCAGAGAGTCATAGGTTAAATTTAAAATGTTCCCGTGGTATAATTTTTGACCATATAGCGTGCGAAACCGCTGGTAAACCAAGTAGATACAAAATAATCTAGCATAATTTGGTGTGATTTCAACTTATTACATCATTCTAAATATTGAAATAGGCCCTAGTATACCTCCGAAATAAATCCCTCGGCTATCTGTATCATAGTCAGTCGTGGTAGGCCTCGGAGGTACATCGTATGTTCGACTTGACGCGACAGAGTGCGACAATATGGCCGCTCTGTGTTAATTTAAGCCGGCACAAACACTAATATTAGTCATCATTGAGTTCCATTGGAAAGGGTCAGTTATATATCCCTACTTTTTTACATAGCATGGGTTATGAGTATTAGCGGACTTGACTAGTCCGCATTCCCGTATCGTATTCGAATTTCGAACGTTTCGTAATTAACGAATGCTCAACTATCCATGTAGTCGTTATTTGATATACGCACTACCGCGCTCTCTGCCGATCGAACACTTTGCAACCTTATTCCTGAGGACAAAAGGCTCAAAAGTGGTCGACCGAACGTTACGGTAACGTACTGTTTAAACAATCCGGCTCTAAAACTACGAAATTGTACAAAATCCGCCTCCATAACCGAGAGGTGTGCAGTCTCAGGGAATATTTTTTAAAAACCGACGTGGGTATGCACCGAGATGTAGTCGCAGTGGACAAGGGACTCACCCCGCTGTCCATGGCTAAAGAGAATTGGCGCAAACCTGTAGTACTTACTACCGATGACCGCAAGGTAATATGGCAAGGTAAGGAGCTTCACGGGCGCTTCTACAAGGCTCTTCATGGGCCCGATGTAGATTTTCTGGCGTCCGTGTCCTGGCTACGATTCGGTGACCTATTTGGGGAAACTGAAGGTTTTGTCTGTGCGATTATGGACGAAGTTATGTTGACGAACAACTACCGGAAATATATAATGAAGGATGGGACGGTTGACGTGTGTCGGGCATGCCACCGTCCTGGTGAGTCCATCAGACATATTATTTCTGGTTGTTCTCGTCTAGCTAACAGCGAGTACTTGCATAGACACAACCAAGTGGCCAGGATTATTCATCAGCAACTTGCCTTGAAATATAATCTTGTTGAATCTGAGGTACCGTACTACAAGTATGTGCCCGACCCAGTTCTCGAGAAAGACCATGTTACGCTGTACTGGGATCGGTCTATCATTACTGACAGGACTATTGTCGCCAATAAACCTGACATAGTGGTGATAAACCGATCAGCGCGCCGCGTAATGATAATCGATGTTACCATCCCACATGACGAGAACCTCGTGAAAGCTGAGAAAGAAAAACAACTAAAATATCTTGACTTGGCACACGAGGTTGTTGACATGTGGAATGTGAACTCGGCTATTATTGTGCCGATTGTCGTAACGGCCAATGGCTTAATTGCCAAGAGCCTCGACGAACATCTGTCGAAGCTCTCCTTAGGTGGTTGGATCAAGGGCCTGATTCAGAAGGCAGTACTCCTCGATACGGCCCGCATTGTGAGGAGGTTCCTGTCTCTGGAGCCCTAACCACCGGTAGCTTGGACCCTGCTCCCGTTACCGGCGGAAACCTATTTTTATATTTTTAAATGTTTTTTTTAATTTTTTTTTTCTAAGAAATATTTAAAAATGTAAGTATAAGATGTAATGTAAATAAAGGAGATAATAATAATAATTATTTATTTGCAAGAATGTAGGTTTACATATGTATGATCTTAAATTATAATAGTCCCTTTACATTCTACCATCACTTATGGTGTGCAAAATTTAAATTGTTTTCAATATTGCTATTATTTATAATATCTTAAAAAAAACAGAAAGACAACAGAAAACTCATGCATTAGGATTCTATATAATTTAATTGATGTCAAAATTTAATCGATGTCAAAGTTTACTATAATGTCAGAAATGAATAATAAATTAAAATTAATAAAAATCTAAATCGTAATTGCTAATGTCATGAATATTATGATGTCAAAGTGTTGCTTAGCCCTATATAAATTACATTAGTTCATTATTATAAGGTATATACCAACATTATCGACTTCATCTTCTGTTTCCGCGATCTGACATGTATTCATTGAGATTGTAAAAGCATTTTTATTTTAACCATTGCGTTACTTTTTTTTTAAACATTGTGAAAGGTAAATCTTTAAAAGAGTCCGGTAATTTGTTATATACCTTTATAGCATTTATATAACAATTCTTCTTAAACAATCCAAGCCTGCATTGCGGTACACAGAGTTCATTTTCTTTTCGTTTAGATACATCTTTAAATTTAGTAAACAAATTTGGATGTTGTTTTACAAATAGGCATAATTCTCTAATGTACATACACGGTAATGGCAGAATGTTGTACTTTTTAAACAAAGGCTTACAACTATCCATAAACCAGGCCCCACATATTGCGCGTACACATTTCTTTTGTACCCTAAACGCTTTTGTAATATCCACCGAATTACCCCACAACAAGAGACCATATGCGAGTACGGACGAAACGTAACCGTGATATGCGCAAAGAGCAGCTTCCGTTGATACCGTGACTCTTAATCTTTTTATTGCGTAGACAAATCTGTCGAGTTTATCACAAACATCGTCGACGTGTGTTTTCCAGTTGCAGTTTTGATCTAACGTAATACCCAGAAATTTTGTGCTTGCAACTTGTTCGATGTTAGTATTACCATATTTAACATTTAACACTAATGGCTTTCTTATGTGGGTTTGGAATTGAATCATTTTAGTTTTCTCCATATTTATACGTAAGTTGTTAGAATGTAACCAGTGTATTATATCCTTTATTGCATTGTTTATATTCTGTTCGTATGTGTCTTCATTTGTACATTTTACAATGAGGGTTGTGTCATCCGCAAACAAGATTGTGTTATGGCAAGTGATATTTGGGAGATCGTTTATATAAATGAGGAATAAGAAAGGTCCCAATACACTGCCCTGTGGCACTCCAAAATTATTCTGCCTAGCATAGTCTTTTCCCAAATATTTTGGGGTCGGCTTCCATTCCAACCGGATGCAGCTGAACACCAGTATTTTACATGGCTGCCTATCTGATTTCACCAAGCCAGATAGTACAGGGTAATACGATAATCCTTGGTCAGACAATCACCTAACCAGCACCCTCTTTTCCAGACTCGCCCCTCGCTCAATACACGGTGGCCCTAAGCGACGTAGCGCTCGTCCGGTTGATCCGTCAAGTGGGCCAGTGCTACGCCTGCATCCAGTTCTCGCGCCTGCTGCAGCTGGCCCACACCGATGACCTGTTCCATCTGGAAAGACTTCTTGTCGACTGCGTCAGACATAACGATATGCAGATTAGAGTCGATCATGCTAACAAGTAAGTGTATTTGGCTGAGGTTAACGGATGTTTTAAGGAATAATCATTACTAATATTATAAAAGCGAAAGTGAGTTTGTTTGTTTGTTACGTCTTCACCCCTAAATGACCAAACCGATTTTGATGAATTTTGGTACAGAGATAGTTGGGACCCTGGAGACGAACATAGGCTAATTAAAAAAAAAGTGAGAAAAAGCCCCCCTTTTCTCACTTTTAAAGAACGATAATTTTTTTTCGATCATCACGCAAGTTAAAGTTAGCGTTAGCCCAAAGTAACTATGCCACGCGGACGAAGTCGCGGGCGGAAGCTAGTATGCGGGAAGTCGCTGGTTATTACAAGCCGCTCACGACCACACCCTGTGGCGGAAGTTATCGAGGCCAATGTGCAGCAATTGACGTTCATAGGCTGATGATGAGTAAGAGTAAATAATACTTTAACAGTGACAGGGAGTGGCAGGGAGATGCAAACAAAAATATCTGTACCATCAATTTCAAGTAATACGATACAAGGACAGGACGATGATGATGAGTTCTGGGTATGGTTAGAACGCGTCTTTTTTGCGCCTTGTGTTTATTAACCGACTTCAAAAAAGGAGGAAGTTCGATTCGTTCAATTCAACTGTATTATTTTTTGTTTTTTAATTTTTTTTTTGTGTTTGTTACCTCATAACTCTGGTCTGGGTGAACCGATTTTGATGATTCTTTTTTTATTCGAAAGCTGGTGGTTGTCAAAAAAATATCAAGATCCGGCCAGTAGTTTTTGAGTTATCTTTAATAATGCTTATTAGATTGACTTCGTCTACGTTGATGATATAATTTTAGAGGTTGTCGAAGACTAATGAACAAAAAACGCTATGCACTATGATATGGAAGGTCATCGCAGTTTTTTGAGGTGATTGTATTTTAATTTGGTGATAGATCTTCAGTGATATACAACGGAACTCTTCAATAAATGACGGCAAATCTGCCGTGATTGCTGCAATCACATGTATAAGTATGGGTTTCGCCAGGGTAGGCAGGCGAGTGGGAGCAGGGTGCCCATACCCCCTGCCCTGTACCCCTCCCCTCACCTAGTCATTAAGAAACATAATCATCAGATCAAGTATCAGCTGTATCCCCTAGGCGATGATGCATATGATTTCTGAATTGGTTTTAAACTAAAGCATAATTAGATAGTATTTAATACTATAGCGTGATGTGGAACTAAAGCTTGTATTTAAGACGGGACCTACGCACTAAAAAGCTAAAAATAACCGTGTTTGCTAATTATATCATAACTAGCTTTCGCCCGCGGCTTCGCTCGCGTTAAATTCGGTATAACACACCAAACAGACCTGCAGTTTATGCTCTTGCGCCTGATGGATTTGTAATAGCAACGCTAAGTTTTCCCTTTTCTTCCCTCGTTCTCCCTCATATCCCACTTTTTTTTAATAAAAATTAGCCTATGTCCGTCTCCTGGTTCCCAACTATCTCGGTACCAAAATTCATCAAAATCGGTTTAGCCATTAAAGCGTGAAGAGGTAACAAACAAACAAACAAACTCACTTTCGCTTTTATAATATTAGTAAGGATACTATAACTAAAAATGCTTGAATAAAAAACTTATTTTTTGCAAAAAAGTTTTTTTTCCATCTGTTTTTAGCAGTGTCACGTCACGTTGCTTGTATTTTATGTATGTATATCCAATTGAATGCTCTCCCGTAACGAAACGTTTGGCAAAGCGTTTGCCCAAGTTGACGGTTTACGCAATGGTTAGCGATTGCCCGCTGCACCACATATCGCGAGTTCGATCTCGCACAGAACAAATATTTGTGTTACCGAAAGGTAGGTGTCCCGGGTCTGGACGTTTGTGTATGTGAGTTTTAATAATTGTTAATGCACCCACAATACAGGAGAAATTCCCAGTGTGGAGCAAAACTCCTCACCAAAATTTAGGGCTAGATTCAATTGCTAACACTTAAGATATTTTAAGGGGCATAACTTCGGATACCTCCGAAATAAATCCCTCGGCTATCTGTATCATAGTCAGTCGTGGTAGGCCTCGGAGGTACATCGTATGTTCGACTTGACGCGACAGAGTGCGACAACATGGCCGCTCTGTGTTAATTTAAGTCGGCACAACCATTTAGCTTATTTAAAAAATTAAATGTTTTTGGTGTGACTGCGTAATATAAAGCGGATGTTTTTTTTTTTTTAATTATTTACATGAGTCTTTATCCAGCAAGGGTGGAATATAAGTATATTCCAATCCCCGTACCATCTCAACTGTTAGCTGTTTGATTGATGTACAAAATATTGATGTTGTCATTCCCTTGCAGATGCGTCCACTTCGGCGTGGAAGCGGGCGGCGGTGAGTGGTGCTCCACGGCTGACGAGGCCTGCGGCGGCGCCATACTGCAGGCCACGCCTGCTGAACAGGTATGCAGCTGTATATTACATAACTTGTGTCAATTTCATAAAGTAAATATGTCGATATGGAAAGTGTAGGGCTTTAATTTTAAATTAATGATAAATGATGTTTATTTTTCAAGTAGGTTTTCACAAACACTTTTACACGTCTTTTTTAAAAACTAGATGAGGCCGGTGTGTTTCGTACTCGGCTACTCTGAGTAGAAACAGCCGAAACAAACTCAGAGGTCATAGTCTCTGTTAAGGTCCAGACAAAAAATCTTGGTCAACTTACATGAGGACTATGCAGATTAGTGTCTGAAATGGTCTTTTTAAGAAAGCACCACACAGATTGAGTGAACTTGTTCAGTCAGTGCAAGCATTTGTCAGTTATCGTGTAGCTCGACTCATAACCCAAGGAGCTCAACGACACGACGAACAAAACCAAAAAAAGGGCATTATGTTATTGTTATGAAACTACGTATCTCAAAGTCGCTACTAATCTCTTAAAGCATCGTTGTACGTCTTGTGGTGTGAATTGACCCTATATCAGTAATTTATAGCAATAATAAATAGTATGTAATCGTGTGGCGCAGGTCCGCGAGCAGCTAGTCCGCGCGGCCGAGGTGCTGTCCCGCTGCGCCGCCACGCTGTTCCCCGCGCGCCGCTCGGCCGAGCGCGAGCGCGCGCGCACGCACATGGTGCAGCACTACCACGAGCACAAGCACGCCGAGCACCACCGGGTGCTGCAGCGACACAAGATCATCGAGGAGAGGAAGGAGTACATCGAGCGGCTCAACACTGTGCGCGAGGAGGAAGAGCTCAGGTGTGTAGCGTTAGCGTCATCAGTCTGTTATGTTCCCATTGCTGAAACACTGGGACTCTTTAGGGGAGTGCCCTCACAACCCTTCTCGCCGGGCCTTCTCTGTGCATCTGGAGGATCACAGCCAGGTTACAGACCGGCGAGGTGACATGAAGAAAGCGACCCTTCAGTAGTGCAGTGGCGCGAGTACTGAATACAAACCCACCCATACACATCTGTTGACGATTCGCCTGTCATGTTCCTTTACGCAGTGACATTCACCTCGACTGGAGTTTATGAGCTCTTGTTGTGCTCCACATCGTCATCTCGCCAACTCTTTCTGTCCGTGTGTATTTTTAGACAACCGGTGTTTGGAGCCTTCTGCTCTGTTCATCATGCGTGAAAAATCAACTTACTTGACGTCTCCTTCCTATCTCCACAGGCGTCAAGAAGAAGCATCCCGCGCAGCAGCTGCGGCTGAAGCCCGTCGTCAAGAAGCCGAGCGCGAGGAACGCGAGCGTCGCCGCCATGAGTCTGAACTGGCCGCCATGCGCGAGAGACATCTGCGTGAGAGAGTTGCGCACATCAGCCAGACTGCGCACGGACAGAAGATGTTGTCTAACATCAACGAGGAGGTATGTGAAAGAAAGAAAATAAATACAAGGTGTAAATTAACTTTTTACGAATTCTGTACAACAACCAAAAAAATATTTTTGGGAAACGACTTTATTTTGTTTATGGTAAGATTCAATGTAAGTTATTCAAAACATTGTGCTGATGTATGCATTTAATGGTGCTGGGGGGTATTGTATCGTATTATATAACGCGCTCATCTCCAATATCTTCGTAGTTAACATTCTCAGCTATGATCCAGAATAAAAAAAAAACTCGCATCTGTATGGATATCAAGTGCTTAATGTTTTTGTTAAAGGTATTGGAAATCATCCTTCAGTAGCTCTGATTCTACTCAACCTGGTTTTATAATATCTTAGCTTACCTCCGAAATAAATCCCTCGGCTATCTATATCATAGTCAGTCGTGGTAGGCCTCGGAGGTACATCATATGTTCGACTTGACGCGACAGAGTGCGCCGACATGGCCGCTCTGTGTTAATTTAAGCCGGCACAAACTAAACTAGAAATACATCTATTTCTCCCTTATTACATGTAAAGAAATGTTAAAACTCTTAGAGTACATGAAAATTTATTCAGCAGTATCGATTATTCTATTATCAGATCAACTGTTATAGTGTAAACTAAACAGTAGTTTTGTAATACATACTTTGACTAAAATATCTCTTCCTTTCTCTCTCATAACAGGAACTCAAGAAGATGGACGCCGAAGCCATTGCTGCGCGTGAAGCTGAAGAGCTGATGAAAGAACGCCGTGAATTGCAGGCTAGACTTAAATCTCAGGAAAAGAAGGTAAGTTACGATCATAATATTATCTACCTAAAGCACTTAGATATTAAACCCCCTTAAAGTTTGCCCAAACCGACATGTGTAGAAAAATGCGGACTCAGCTTCGGACGACGAAATTTTTAACCAATTTCAAAAATGGAGGAGGTTCTATGTTCGTCCGTATTTTTTTAATGTTATTTCACCTGTTACTCCGCCAACTGTAAGCCTGTTTTTATAGTTCCTTTTTTCTTCTAAAGGGTCTACTATGGAGGTCTCATATTGATTTTATTTACATGCCATGTAGTTTATGAGTTATCGTCTATAACACATATTTTTGCTTCGATGTCTATTTGGATGATCTGCTAATCTTTTAGTAACAATGGAAAATGAATAATCCATAAAAATATATGTGAGATGTCATCATACCATTAATAAAAATGCTGAAATAAAAAACTTTCGACCGACTTCCAGAAGTACAGTTATTTTCCGCTTTGTTTTTTTTTGCAAAAAAATTGGTTGTTTGTAAAGTAGGTTTACGATTGAGATGTTTACGTGATAACTAAACCTCACGAGCGCGATCGATCGATCGCGCTCGTGAGGTTTTGGTGTGACACAAGTTTCTGAACATGTCACCCGACTAAAACGATTTTAAAGACGTTATCACGTCAAAAAACAAACCTTAATAGACTTCTTACAGCTGACGAGCGCGCGTCTGTTACCTCAATATAAACCTTATGTCAATCACGTCACGAATTACATCTCGCTCATAATTTACAATCCTCAGTACAGCATTATTGATAGGAAGAGGTGACCTCCGAAATAAATCCCTCGGCTATCTGTATCATAGTCAGTCGTGGTAGGCCTCGGAGGTACATCATATGTTCGACTTGACGCGACAGAGTGCGACAACATGGCCGCTCTGTGTTAATTTAAGCCGGCACAAACATTATATTTATTTTTTAACTAGCTGGCGCCCGCGACTTCGCCCGCGCTATATCGAAAAAAAAATCCCCAAGTGTTATTCCAGACTATAATCTGTCTCTGTGCCAAATTTCATCAAGATCCGTTCAGCAATTTTGACGTGAAAAACTATCAAACATCCATACATCCACACATCCACCCTCACAAACATCCGCATTTATAATATTAGTAGGAAATATGCCTGTGTCGACACGTTAAGACTTTTTGTAGATTTCATCAGTTTTATGCAATATGGGGCTAGCTTAATAATGCTTACTGTTTATTGATATTTAACAGTTATTTTTAAATTTTTGGTGTGCAATAAAGTATTTATTTTAATATTCGGGTACCAAGTTAATACTAATTTCGTTGTAGAACAAACTTATTATAACTACCTTACCTAAGAATTATTGCAAGAGATGCCACTTCATGTTGAGCAAAAGAATATTAGAGATTACAATAATTAAGTATGTTTACTGACCAAATAATAACAGCCGCACGAGTCGATCTTCAAGGCTAATAAATACCCAAGACTTATCCCAGGATAATATCAATAAGTCTTGGTGGAGACATATGGGTATCATTACAAACTGAGTTCCTACTGTGTCTCGGATAGGACGTTAAGCCATTGGTCCCAGAGATACCGCGGCCACGGTACATAAAGGGCAAAAGTAGGAACATGGGTGGGATTTAGTCAGTAAAAGAATGACACTTCGCCCCTCCCCCACCCGCCCCACGAAGAGCAGGGAAAGTTATTTGATGATGTCCTGCAAAAAAAAATGTTCCAGCTCTCATTATCGTCGTTACGAATGGTCTGAAGCCCAAAAAGTCAATTCTACAAAATCAAAAGCATTTCTTCAAATTAAGCGTATGATCAGCACTTTTTAAACATTAAAGTTTACAAGAAACAGTCCCGCAAAACGACCGCCTTTTGCCGTTTCCTAGAGTTTTAGCTAGGAAGGAGAAGTGGCGGAACAATCTCCCCAGCAACACAACTCTCTGTTGGATTAGAAGATTCAGATTTTATACAATAGTGTGTAATGATAAAATATAGATAAAAATTGCCAACCAAAGACATCTTTGGACATTGATTTTTTTCCTTTCCACAAAATCATACTTTTTCTTTTTTTAGAAAGAATGTCTAAAAGCTTAGTTTCTTTTCAGGTGGACTACTTTGAGCGCGCCAAGCGCTTAGAGGAAATTCCTCTGCTGCAGAAGAGCTTGGAAGAAAAGCAGGTTCAGGACAAGGCCTTCTGGGAAACGCAGGAGAAGGAGCGCATACAGCAACTTATTGGTAAGAAGTACCCTTTATTCCAGCTGTCTACACAAATCAAAAGGTTACTTTTTGACGTTTCTGACTTTCGTAATGATTGCATGTTACGATAGCTTGGTCAGTCAAAAGCAAATAGACTGCCTTATAAATAGTAGATTGTATTGGCCGCTTGCCCATTCTATAATAATTACGATTTGTGTGTGACAATGTCAAGCAAACTGCAGAATGGACAGTAGAGTTTTTTTATTGTATTTCTAGCTGATTTTTATTATAATTACAACTATGATTATTATGATAATAAGGTCTTTAAAAAATCAAAGACACCAAATACTTTTTTTATTTTGCCACTTATCATGTAACATTGATTGCCCTCACCGACTCAACAATCAACTCCCTATTAAAACTTCAATAATATTAACCGACCCTTTCACAACCAGAGGCCCGCGCCCGCGACGTAGCAACATCGACCCGTCTGTCCCGCATGGCGGTGCACCGCGAGGCCTTCACGATCAAGTTGCGGTCGGAGCGCGGCGCCGCCCACACGCAGCGCCTCGCCGCCTTCAAGGACAAGCTGGCGGCCGAGCGGGACAAGCGCCTGGCCGACAGACGCCAGCAGAGGATCGAGAAGAGGAGGCAAGAGGTGACTACAACGAATATGTGCTACTGTAGGGATCGTCGTGCTCTAAGCTACAGTATTATTCTATCAGCCCATGCTGTCCCTCTGCTAGGTATTGGCTTCTCTCCGCTCAGTTGTTGCTGTTAAGGACCAATATCTTCATGAAGACATCTAGTTCATGTCGGTTTTTATGGTTTTGAACCTCGAAAGGAAAAAACGGACCCGTTATTGAATCACTTTGTTGTCTGTCTGTGAAATTAAAACCATATACCCAAGTCCGTGTCAAAATCAACATTCTAAGTCTACAGAGTCGAAAGATATGGTTGTTTATGTCGCAAGTTTGTATGGGACCCTCGGTGCACGAGTATGACTCGCTCTTGACCAGTTTTTGTAATTTCACATACTATTCAGTTGTCAATTTTGCCCAGCGATTTTCTGTCATCAGTGTGGCAATTTGTATTTGAAAATTAATTGTAATAGTAAAATGATTCCAATAAAAACCTTACATTTAAACAAGCACTCGTACTGACTCTTTTTTCCTATTCTATGTAGTTTTAATCTTGTCATAAGACTCTTACTGATTGAAAAATCGTACTAGTTGTTGCCTCCGAAATAAATCCCTCGGCTATCTGTGTCATAGTCAGTCGTGGTAGGCCTCGGAGGTACATCATATGTTCGACTTGACGCGACAGAGTGCGACAACATGGCCGCTCTGTGTTAATTTAAGCCGGCACAAACTTCCAAATAGAACCACCACAGTATCCTAAATAGATTCTTTATAAATTTGATCTTAGCACTTCATTTGATTGTAATGTGTGCCTAAATATTGATAATATTATTACATAACATTTAAGACGAGATATTTACCATGTTTAGTATTTATTTTGATTTTCGGAAACTCACGAATAAAACTAAAACGTAAACTGTATGCGGTCGTAAACTTTTTTCGGCTAGTTTTTGGTCGAACCACTGTCTTCCAGGCATTCATAACAGTTGAAACCTCTCTTCCCTGTCTAAGTTCCTATATTTGGTAATTTCGATTGTGTGATCATGCCATCTATAACTGCGCCCAAATATCGGAATGGCAAATAAATATTGACATAGTAAATATCCCGTCTAAGATGACGTACATTTTGGTTTTGTTATTTAACTCACACACTTTTCTTCTCAGTGGCTGGACCAGAAGCGTCTTGCGGAAGAACGCGCCGCAGAAGAAGCGAAACGCATCAAAGAAGAAGAAGAGCGTAAAGAACGGGAGGAGAGAGAGAAGAAACATGCCGAGGAAATTGCTGCCGCCAGGGAGAGGAAAGAGAAAGAGGACAGGTACTTATCATAACTTTCTGTCGTCTTTAGTCTGATACGATCGGATCGGAGTTGTCATATATCTGTTACCAGACCATTCACGATGTCAACCAAGCATTATGTATATCGAACTAAGTAAGTGTGACTAGGAATTATTGTTGAGAAACGATTTTATTTTTATGAGGGAGAGAAAATACGACTGATATACCTAGATTTGCATTTTAAAATATTTTAGTAAACCTCCGAAATAAATCC
Source organism: Ochropleura plecta (assembly GCA_905475445.1). NCBI lineage: Eukaryota > Metazoa > Arthropoda > Insecta > Lepidoptera > Noctuidae > Ochropleura > Ochropleura plecta. The sequence continues at coordinate 11,030,301 of FR997744.1, read as the reverse complement.
CTCGGCTATCTGTATCATAGTCAGTCGTGGTAGGCCTCGGAGGTACATCATATGTTCGACTTGACGCGACAGAGTGCGACAACATGGCCGCTCTGTGTTAATTTGAGTCGGTACAAACTCGAAGAGAGCGGCAGGACTACGAGAACGAACACAGGTAAAGGCAAGTCATCAAATAAAAAACTAAAAAAATCACGATAATAAATTGGTCCAGTTACCACGGAGTATTCGCACAAAAAAAAAACTGGCTGAATACATAACCTCTTCCTTCTTTTAGAAGTCAGTTCAAAATTGCCTTGCAAGATGAAAGATCAAATTATAGAAATTCGGTTAAACATTTTTTCTTTCACAGAGAACATCAAGAAATGTTAGCCCGTACCGAAGCGAAGATCCGAGCCAAAGAGGCCGAAATCCAGCGCAAGCTAGAAGAGCAGAAGACTCAGACGTCATCGTCGTGGCGCGACGGAGGCGCGGGCGCAGCCCGGCCGGCCGCGCGGGAAGACGCCTGGCGCGGGAAGGACGCCAAGGAGGAGAAGAAGCCCGCCGCCGCACCCGGCGACACCTGGCGATCTGGTTAGTGCCACCTTGCCTAGATTATTTTTCAACTGCTTGCTGCAAACCACCAAAAAAAAACAAAGAAAAATTATTCAATCGATAGGTGCCATAAAACTCCTTTTCAATTTTACAATTTCTATTTTCGCGCGTAAAATCACAAAAACGCTTGACGCCATGTTACTCTGTGGTCATGACGTCAGTTGGTCATGTAAACAAATGCGCTGTTATTAGTCTTTCTGTTTAGTTGTATATTTCACTATAACTTAAAAATGAAAAAATGTACTGTCTCCTTTTAAGAAACCGTCTTCCATGGTATTATTGCTATTATTTCAATAAAAATTAAAATGTAAAGTTTTTTAATACAAAAATAACAGACGTTGCTCAGTTGACAGTTGTCACTTTTTGTTTACATGACCGTATGACGTAATAATCATGGCGGACACTGTTTCGCTTAGTAAAACAACAGACTAAAAAAAGTGAAAACTTTGAAATCAATTTTAAAATTTATTTCGTTATTTTATTACCTAAATCTAACATTTTCCGACTGCTTATTGCCTAAGCTATCTGAATTGTATATTTTTAGAATTTCTTTCATATAGAGTAAAATACCCTATTCTACTAGACAACTATGTTCTTATATTACAATGTTAATAACTGATCCGTGCTCCCCAGGTCGCGCAGCCCGCGAGGCAGCAGCCCCGCGCGAGGAGCGGCCGCGCTCGCCCGAGCGACGCCCGCGCGACGACAAGCCCGCGCCCAGGGATGAACGAGCACCGATTAGAGATGAAAGGTAACACACGCGTTTTATAACATTGCTCGCGATGGATCACGGCCTCGGTCGTGTTTATAAGCAGCTTGTCTACAGCTTCCATGATTCTTTATTGATCACCAATCTTGAAAAATCATCAAGAATCATCTTTTCATTTAAATCTAATAACTATATTTATTTGCAGACGTGAAGAGCGGCCCCGCGAGGATCGTCCAATCCGTGAAGAGCGTGGACCTCCCAGAGATAGGGACGAGAGGCCGCGCGACGACAGACCGCGTGATGAAATTGGCTGGAGGTCTGCCAACAGAGAGCCTGCGAGGGAACGGGAGCCGGAGAGGGAGAGGTGAGTTTTTTTTAAAAGCATTTATTTTGCCCTGCCCATATCTGTAAGGACCGCTCAAACCCTGTCCACTTTTAAAATTCGGATCAAAAAGCACTACCTCTCTCTTTAAACAACAATATTAAATATTTCGTTGCTCTTGATGATTCTTATTTTAAATGTATATTATATGTATTTATATATAAGAATTTGTTTTTTTGAAATGTAGCTATTAATTTTGAAAAATATTACACCACAGACTACCTACAGTACTGTTTCTCTTCCTTTAAATCCATCCAAAGGTTGTCTTAAAAAGATCGCTTTTAGCGATAAGACCGCCCATTGTTTCACCCTATAAGTTGTTTAATGTTATTCTTGTTATTTGTATGGTGTACATAATAAAGAATATTCTATCTATTTTAAAATTAGGTTTACTAAGTAAAGTAATACTTTTCATATAATAATAATATAAAGAAGTCTTTATTATCCCACAATAGTACTTTTGTGAACTAAACTGTATTGTCTATGACCCCCCAGGCCTCGCTACGTCGGTCGCTCTAGTGCCGAAGGTGGCAGCTGGCGACGCGGACCCGCAGAACCCGCACCTGCACCATCCGTAAGTATTACTTATAATTGAAGTTACTATACCTCGTAAGTGAAGAAACACGTTTTAGTGGTCGAAATGGTGCCCTTTCTAAGAGAGATTCAAGGTTAAAACAAACGCACGACTCTGTCCATGTTTAGCAAGTTGGTCTACTGACATCATCAAACGCCAGCTACTTGTTAGCGACCAAACTTGCAGGACACCGCATTAAGTGAAACTTCTTGCTCGTGTACCACTTTCGTTTCCAACACTTATCATCACCATATCAGCCCGGAATCACTTACTGCTGGATATAGGCCTCGCCTTTCTTCTTTCTTCTGCCACTTTTCTCTGTTCTGTGCGGCTATCATCCATTTGTTTCCAGCACTATGACAAAATAATCCCGGACAAAGAGATAACCCAAAACCGAAGACGAATGAATATAGATATTAAAGTTCCACACTCCAACAACACGGATGTTGCCTGGTGGATTACTGCCCGATAGATATTGCTTGGCTTGCACATTTCTCATGTATAACTACTCACACGATATAAAAAGTCGGGATGTGAATGCCCCTCCATATTACGACACAATCTACACATAACTAACACATATTTTACTTATGTCCAACAGGAACGCTCATCAGCATGGCGTTCTAAGGACGCTCCACCGCGCGAAGACAGGTTCCGCGACCGCGACGGGCCAAGAGACCGCGACGGGCCACGTGACCGCGATGGGCCCAGAGACCGCGATGGGCCACGTGATCGCGATGGGCCCCGAGATCGCGATGGGCCACGTGACCGCGACGGGCCTCGTGACCGCGATGGAGGCTTCCGTGACCGCGACCGCTTCGCACCCAGGAGGGATGATCGGTGAGTTGAAACAGCTGTTAATTACTGCATACTAGCCAAGGGCCTTTTCCCGAACGTATAATACCGACCAGGCAGCGTAACCAAACCATGTCAACTGGGGAGATGTTTCAGTAGCAGCCACAGATTCTGGATTTGTCCCCTCTATCTGATGAATTGTATCGCCCCCATATTACATGCTACTAAAACATTACTGGTGAAATGTGGGTGTAATAATATGTTAAAAGTAAACCTAACCGTTCGGTTCGTTCGTTCGGCGTGATGTCGATCATGACCACTCGTCTCATTATATAATCATCCTTACCATTTACTAACTCTTCCAAAGCGACGGCCCCCGGCGCGACGACCGTGACGCTCCACGTCGGGACGACCGCGACGGTCCACGACGCGACGAGCGTGACGCACCGCGACGTGACGAACGTGACGCGCCGCGACGTGACGATCGCGATAGGGAGGGCCCACGCCGCGCGCCGCCACGTCGGGAGGACAAACGTAAGTAGCTCTAGTGCTAGCTAATAAATGTCTTTTTCTGTTTTTATTTTTTAAGTTCAATATTTATGTAAATTAACTACTGTCCACATGATCATGGCAACAAATAAGAATGTTGAATTTATACGCCAACGTCGATATTTTTAGTTTTCTCTTTAATATAGAGAAAACTACCACTATTCTTAATTTGATACACGGGTGTTTTACTTTTGCATTTAGAATAGTTCTAGGTTTCTTTTTCGGTCAAAAACGAGACTGCACAGCAGTAATTAAATTTGCAGTATTTTAAAACAGTTTTATTATTATTTTTTGTACAGTAAAGTATATTGTATCTCATTTTAAAATACCTTTTCACTCCTATTGCTGAAAAAGTCCATCATTGTAGCATACCAGAATGGGGAAAAAATTTATTTTTATGAAAATAAATTGTTTAATGTTGTACTACTACTACGTACTATTTTATCGCAATCGTAGTGAAAAGTGCAGTGTATAACACACGGCGCTTAAACCCAATTATAACTCGTTTTCTATCAACTCCTTCGCTAAAGCCCCGTATTCATGGTAAACATTTGTTTAGCAACAAAGTTGGATTAACGTGTTGCGGAATTGCTGTCAACATGTTGCTGGCAACACTGCGTGTTGCAGAGTTGATAGCGTCATGTTGACAAGCTCTCGCCCGACAAGCGTAAACAACAGTTTATAAACTTGGCAGTAGTGTGGAGCAATGATAAAATAATGCTAGTTGCATTATTTTATATATATTATATTAACGAAATTCCTCATCAAATTTCCTCTTTGCAAAAGATAGTTTCGAATCCACCATCTTTTTCTCTTTTTTTATTAGAAATCCTATACATCAGATACAGAGAACACAACAACACTACCTCCTCGGGCAACATTTTAACGCAGACTGCCATGTGGACAACCTGTATTGATTTAAACATAGTTGCTAGCATCATTCTCGCCGCTCACCAACAATGTTGATCAACTGTTCCTAAACAAATGTTTACCATGAATACGGGGCTTAAAGCTTGTGGGTGAAACATCCTCGTATATGGGACATTTTAGCCCTTTGTATAACAATACTATTGTGTTGTTTCAGCTCGCGACCCGGATGGTGATGACTGGCAGCCGGTCACCAGGCGCTAGAGAAGCCAGCATAGTCTTACCCACATATAACACATTGTATTCATTTGTAATTATGTATTATGTTTTACTTTGTCACTATTCAGCAGGTTTACACGCTTTGTATTCAAAAAATATCGTTACTCAGAGTCCTTGAGAATCATTTGGGGCACTTATATCACCTGTCCGACAAAAACGTTTTGATTTTAAGTTGGTACTTCTGGCAAAAGAGAAGATGTCATATTCAATGCGTTAGTTCTCTATTTTGCCGCATTTATTAAGATACGCGTCGCACTGTTTCTTTGAGATTGCGAAATGACTTCTTCTTCTTCTTAAAATTATCATAAACAAACTAGGCAGGAAAAATCAAGGTGTGAAGACCAACAAACTTACTTTCACATACATAATACTTGTAAAACAGTTTCATAACGAATTAGAAACTGTATTTGATTATTATCTGCAGTCTATTTAGATAAAAAACAAAGTTAATATTGAACATGTTAACTGCAACATATTTATGAAAGCATATCTCCGTGGTTTTAAAGTAAAAATCGATTTCTATAACTAGTAATTTGATAGAAAATCATAGACTGCAGTAACTTTATATTATATTGTTAGCAATGCTGGTTCATTCTATATATTTTGTGTAACCTGCTGAATTCTTTTTTTTTGTCATCATTATAAGTTGCAGTTTGACACCCTTTTTATTATTATTTGAAAGCGCAAGTGTAAAGCGCTAATGTAATCCTTATTGTATACGGGATATGGGCTTATTTACTATACACACGAGAGGATGCGAATCCGCGCCCTTTTTAGCCAACTTCAAGAAGAAGGAGGTTATGCATTCGACGCGTTATCAAACACTTGACGAATAAGTATTTTTTTTCATATATTTTGTTTTTATAACAACAGAACCATGTTTTGAGTAGATAGTAACTATTAATTCAAAATATATATGATTTTCTATTATTTTTGCTGTTTTTTTTTCTCTTGTCATCAAATTAGTTCATGCTTTTAGTTAGCTCTACATTACGATAAAAGCACCAGGTAAATACATAAGAAACGTTTGGACTACAACAAAAGAATAGTAAACTTATCTATGTACCCACATTGTAGTACATATATTATACCCTTTTTGTATTTTGCGGATGGGAAATTACCAAATAACTTCCTCGAAGGAACATGGGTGGGTTTTAGTCAGTAGAAGTATGCCCCCCTCCCCCCCAGAGCGGGGGAAGTTATTTGGTGATTTCCCATCCGTAATAAAAAAGAGGTGGGGGAAGCTGAAGTTCGTAAGAAAAGTATAATGCGCTGTCGAAGACGCGGGTGGATTGGTAATAATATTATGTTTGAAGTATAATGATGAGATGTATTGTGTTGCAGTTCAGACCGCGCTCCCAACCCGTATCTATAGTCTGAAATAAAAATGTATTTACGAAATCCTAGTGTCTTACAGTTTAGGCGCGTTCATTTGGCAATCTGTCTTTCCTCAGAGAATTAGGAATTCAAACTTTACATGTCTTATCATAACGTACATTCTTAATCATTACAATGCACAACGGCAATGCGGAGCGGGCGTTATTCGATCATTCAAGATCTACGTTGTGAAAAGAGGCTTAAAGTATAAATTCCAGGTCTGTTAGAAAGGATCATACTTCATAACGGAACTAAAAGGTATCCATAATACCCTAGTTACATGCTTTAGTTTAAGAGCTTTCTACTATAGTCAATAAATCATTGAATCGGGATATGGGTTTTATTCCTACTACAAATACATACTGTATTTTTAAGCCCTATTTTCGTAAAGATACACAAATAGCGCAAAATTGTTTCTGTCATGTTTGTGTTGATGGAAAACATGTTGCAATGCTACTGCAACATGACGAAGTATTCGTGAAATGTGTATGTTTCTAAACATTATTTCGGCTGACTAAAATTTATACCGAGCAATTAATTTTCGATTTATCCATAAAATGTAACGAAGCTATTTAGTAATTATACCCTAAACTCAGTCGAGATTGTAACAGACTGGTAAGAAAACTAATCGACTTCCAAAAAAAACTAAGTGGATAATAATTACTTCCTCGGTGAATTTTGTTTGTGTCTGAGTTTTTTTGCCAACGATTTCCGGAAGTAAAGTTCTTTTCCACCTTCTAGTTTTTTTATTCCCTACCATAAAACGTGTGTATTTGCAGAATTATTACCATTAAAATCACCCAGACAGCCATTTTAGTTCAAATAATCCTATTGAATGTTTTTTTCATGAAATAGCATATAATCGGAGCGAAAATCATGCGCGGTCAGGACACTCCACAACGGCCAGGAGAACATGTTCTTCCGGTTACGATTACAAAAGCTGCTTCATTGGTCTAGTCAAGTGGCTTTACTGACTGCTGAGCATGAAGTCCTGGGTTCCATTCCCAGGATAGGCAAAAACTGAGTTTTTCCATCAGGAATTTTTCAGTAGCAGACGGAGTCTGGATTTGTGCCCGGTCGATGGCAATAGGCTCGCTCCCTTACATGGGATTGGAAACATAACTGGCGAAATGCGCGTGACGTACTATTAGGTAGGTACACCACTGCCTAACCCAGGGATTACAGACGCGATGTTATAATGATAGACTGGGTGAAACTCACATGCTCACTCTATTTTTCCTGTGACCTAACGGGGTGACAATCCTTACTAATATTACAAAAGTGAAAGTGAGTTTGTTACTTTTTCACGCCTAAATAGCTGAACCGATTTGGATGAATTTTGGTACAGAGATAGTTGGGACCCTGGAGACGGACATAGGCTAAATTAAAAAAAAATTGTGAGAAATGAGGGAAGAAAGGGGAAAACTTAGCTTTGCTATTACAATCAATAAGGCGCAAGGGTAAAAACTACAGGTAGCAGGTACCTGCAAATCAGGAAAGGGGAACTGTGTTACCCAAAATTTAACGCGAGCGAAGCTGCAGTCAAAAGCAGCAATACAATATAATTTCTCTCACATAACCGTTCATACTCATCAATGAATTCGATGTATCTTGCGTTGAATTCAGGTTGCCGTTAAAAACGACGCTCTTGCGACAATAACGGTATTTTTCTGTATAATAGGATTCGCCTAATAATCTAGGATCTACTTTTAAAGGCATAGTTACAATAAATTTACCGTTATCACTACGAGTGGTTTTTTGTTTGAAACTTAATTCACATTCCCGCTCCTCTTAAGACAGGGAGTGCTTATAAGAGATGGAGTCTAGCTCCCAAAACTTTGTTTGACTTTTTCCCTGTCACAATCCTGTCTCGGATAGCCACTCGGCCCTGGGTTAGGACAAGAGGAGCGAACGCTCTAGGCGTCTTATGGCAAGATGCGCCAAGATGCCAAATGTGAAATAAAACAGTCCAAAAAAATTTATAAAAACTAGAGCTCATCAGCTGCCTAGCCTTTTCCCAACTATGTTGGGGTCGGCTTCCAGTCTAACCGGTTGCAGCTGAATATCAGTATTTTACATGGACCGACTGCCTATCTGACGTCCACAACCCAGTTAGTACCTACTGGGTAATACGATACCCCTTGGTAAGACTGGTTGTCAGACTTTCGGAACACTGACTATCTGTAACGACTGCTTAACGTGCTTTCCGAGGCACGGAGGAAACTCTGTATGTAACGGGTGGTCACCCATCCACAAACCAACCTAGGCAAGCGCGGCTTAACCTAAAGATCGACCCGAGCGGCTGCTATTATTTAGCCACGAGATAGCGATAGAGAAAATTATAAAAACTAAAGCTACTTAATTTAAATTCAATAACTGTTGACATTTGCATAAAAGATGATTTAATTACGTTTGAAAATTGTTATTTTAATTAACATAAAACCGAAGTAGAATGTATGTGACGTGAAAGCTACGACCAAACGGCGCTGATTGATCCATAGATGATACACTATGATTGATCTCAATCTCGCTCTACCTTAACCTTTTGAAAAACAAGCGCGTACCCTGGACGCCAATGACAAAAATTTAGGTAAAATTGGTGTCTATGCGTGGAAGGTAGGTACGCGCGTGCGTTTGGGGTCCGGCGTTCAAAGGGTTAATCAAGGTCAATCCAGCGATACCACCACCCTACCCATAGTACCAGTATATACCCCAACCGGAAATGCCACTGACGAGGTTATCGACGACTTTAGCGAGAAACTAACCCAGGTTCTCAATGGGATGCCGAGCTCTTAGTTCGGTGCCATCTCGAAGGCCGATCATTAAAGAACCACAGTTGGAATATTTGGGTTGGGTGTTAGGAAGGACCGGAGGCTAAGCAATGCTTGAATTTTGCATCGAAATGTATCAAAACATTATGAACACCTTCTTTCAGTACCATCCTAATCGCTAAGGGCCTGTACAGCGCGTCCATAGCAGTACATTCCTTAGCATGCCACAAAGGTGGTTGGACGTTTGAGAGACGACAGATCCTCAGACCAACACAGCCGCCGCGGGAGACGCTCCGGGCTTTGGGAGCCGCGAGACGTGTCACTGCCATCATAGACGGGTCTGTGGACAGTGAGTTATAGGTAGCTCACCTGTCCGTCCGTCCGTCCAGACCGGAAGAAGTAATTTGATAAATTCCCATCAGGAAAAATAAAAAAAAGCGTGCTAAAGAATGCTGCATTTTGACTGTTTACTGTACGGATCACAAAATATTAGAGCTATACGTTATTTTACGCGCGACACGTAAAGCTATACAAAACCGGTTAATTTAGATCTCTCATTGCACGGGAAATCAAATCAATACTGGCCATCTATGCGAGGCTATGTTTTACTGGTAGGTATGGCTTGATATGTCGACGTGTACGAATGATCAATACCGCATTTGAATCGATTAAATTGCTTAATTAATTAATGCGTAATGTAGTAGGTTGGAGGAAGTTACATTGAATCAACATCCGCCAATGTGTTACAGATAGATTGGTTTCTAAAGCCGACGAGATAAGTACTTTGATAACATGCATGTATCCGATCGTAAATCACTGCAATCGTTTGTTAGTGTTCAAAAAGAAACCTCGCCTTGTGCCTCAAACGTTTTTGGTCAAAAAATTATGAAAGACAAACTAGAAATTTAATTAAAATGTTTAATTTTTAATTTATTTTAATCACCAATCATTCCAGACACTAATTTGCATAGTCCTCATGTAAGTTGACCAAGATTTTTGTCTGGACCTTAAAAGAGACGACCTCTGACTTTGTTTCGGCTGTTTCTTCTCGGAGTAGTAGTAGTTATAAAAAAGACGTGTAAAAGTGTTTGTGAAAACCTACTTGCAAAATAAACATCATTTATACAACGCATCTTTTTCAAAAAGCGTCTTCTTCACGCGTAACATACGCCATTCTTAGACTTTGAATTTGGACGTCTTGTGTACAGGTGAACTTCTGCGACATCTTTAATCTGCTGATCCAATTTTCCCTTTGCTCCATGACCGGGGTCATAACAAATTACAGACGTGATTACACTTACGCCTCACAAAATCACCCACCCTACAAAGTAGTATTCTCTTAGACCTCTATTCTTTTTTAGGTTAAACCTTGATTTCTGTCGCCTTTATTCATCATTTTTCTTCCGGATGGGCATAGCAAATGACTCCTTCCGCTCGGGGCGGAGCAGAAGGGAGTGTCAGACTTGTATTAACTAAAACCCATCCATATTCTTTCTTTTGCCCTTTGTGTTCCGGGGCCGCGGTATCTCTTTCGAACCAACCCGCAGCCCCGGCAGCTATTCATCTAACTCCTCAATCTCCTCATACTTCATATCATACTCCATTGATTTTGCAGGAGACGAAGACCTTTGCGAATGAGCATCGTAATTTGAGTCATTATGTGCAGAGGAGCTTCCTGCTCTAAAATGATCTTTTAACATAAACGAGTTCCGTTCTCTTGGATGTTTGTCATATGCTCCTATTTCAGCTTTATATAAAATGTTATTTATATGGAATTGGGCCGTAGATCGAGCGTATGGACTCGAAATTTTCTTCAACTTCATTGCTACCAGTTCTCCGTATGTGGCATATTCGTCTCTCTCTTGACTTTTACGCTCCCGTTGTCTTAGAATATTTGCTCTGTGCTTGAATGCTGATCTGTCTGTTCTTATTTCATCGCTTTGAAGTCTTGATTGGCTGATTTGTCCCGTTCGATCTTGGTTCACCGAAACGAAACAAGTAGATCTTTGGCGATTCTGAAAAGAAATGAGAAATTATTTTAAAATTAGTTAGATAACATTCTGAACGACGGCAAATGAAAAAGGTTAGCTGTAGGAGTCTTACAATGCATGTCCACTACTCCTCCATAGCATGTTTACAGCCTGTGATTCAGAATTTGTAGAGAATGTTTAGTAAACATTGTGAATTGTATAGCGGGCTACGGAATTCGCTGCATCTGCCGCGGCCAAGTAAAATAGGAGTATTTGTAACATGGGTTGGGAGTCGGCTCCTCGGCGGGATGAACTAGTTAAACGACGAACGAGACCGTGACTACACAACCGCAGCAGCGGATAATTCAATCCACGAGAATATTTTGCATCGCTGTGTTCTTAGTTACACACAGTTGTTACCGATCTGTCTGACAGTCGAATCTTCCGAATATTGTGTATGACCCACTTACGGCCTTACGATTTCTAAGATAAAAAGCACACCCGTGTTTCTAATTGCATTACGACAATACTAATTTGAAGTTGGAAATCCCCTCTTTGTCGCGGATGTTAGAATGTTTATCAACATTTGTATTCGTAACACAATTAATATGTTTGCACTTACTAACCTTCATGTTTTTTTTTACATTTTGTTCATGAACATTATAAGAGATAGGATGAAATTGGCTCACGACTTGTAACTTATCTTGTTTTGGACAGGTTTTTCAACATTTTGATTCTATTTGGGCACTGTGTGCCTGGCATTTGAGATAGAATTGCCGAATTGTGCGACGCATATCATTGAAAACAAATCTTACCTTAAATGAGACGGCCATTTGCCGCCCTTTTAAAAACGACAACTTCTCAAAGGCAAACCATTTACTTATACGTCTCGTTAGTAACTCTCTGCGGTACTGGCTCATAAGCATTCTCATTTTTCTTTCAACCGTACTGACATTCGTGTCCAACGCATTTGCTATTTCGTTCCAAGAGTCTTGTTTTTTCTCTTTATTTCTATATAAATCTGATGAATAATCCCATAACTCAGGTTTATCTTCAAACCTTTTGATTAATTCGAAAACTAACTCGTTTGTCCAATAGAAAGTGGTCATGTTTACAACAGTGAACAACAAAAAAAACACGTGCGTCCTGCGCGCCAATATGTCGCGTACTAGCCTGCTAGAGAGAACCGCCCTTGTGGCTCGCGAGAGTGAGATGGCTATACAGAGGCTGTGTGGGTACGAAAGAAAGAGAATGTGTTTGTGCACAGACATGCATGAGACGTTCCAGTTTTTAGACAAGTTTGTAAACGTTGTTGCACACACAATGTTGTAAAACCGCTTCGGATTCTACAAGCCAAAGTTAGCGAGTACTTTCTGTGGTGGATCGCGCTCTAATTCAACAGCTTTATTTCGGAACTTCGAAATTAATCCAGGATTATAAAAGAAAGGCGCAACACCACACCTGACATTTACGAAATATCCAAGATACTATTCGATTTTAGGTTACAATTGGTCACCGTGCGGTCTTTGGTGAGTCCCGACGAGAATCGCAATCAAAAACAAGTACACAGAATAAAGGCTGACAAATTCGTATGATTTTACTTACTGTTTCAATTGCTGTAGTGGAGTTATTTTTGTTTTCCAAAAAAAATAACGCGCCATAAGCAAACCATTTGCTTTGATAAACCGAATTAGTGCCGGTACCAGACGTTTTTGAGCAATTCTCTTTTTTCTTCTCTCTGTAATACTGACATGTCAGATTTTTTATCTTCCTTTCTACTTCAGTAACATGTGTATTTAATTTGTTTGCAATTTCAGTTAGTGCATCGAATCGTTTAGCTCGACTTTTGTACTCACTATGCTCAGGATTCCACAGTAATTCATTTAAGTGATAAAGATTAATTAACATCAAAGAGTTTTCATCGTTCCACTCCATTTAACAAACAAAAACAATAACACGTCAACGCGGTTTGAGTGTCGCCGGGCTAGTGGCGCCGGGCGCGGGGCGCTTTAGCATATCCCCGACATACCGCAATACCGCATGCCGCCAGCCAGTCTATTCTGAACTCTATGGCTACATATTATTAAAGCCGCCGCGCCGCGCCGCTGACGAAGCCCGCCGACACAACCCGGGAGTGCCCGGCATGAGTACATGACTAAATAATATAGAGTAAATCAAAAATAGAAACATGTCGATGACATGCAGGTCATGCAACCGCGCATGCGTCCCGCCGACATTCACTGGTACGGTCGGCGGCTTTGGTTTGTACTGTTTATTCCACTAAATACAGTTATATGAAATATGAATTACTGATGTGAACCAAACATGTGCCCTCACCGTACTTACTTAGGTCTTACTTACTGGTCGTACGAAGTGAGATGAGTGAAGTCGCACATCCCATGAATCGATCGATAGATGCGATGTGTTATAATATTATACCAACGCTTGTTTGCATGTTTATACGTGATAACTCCATAGTTATGCTGAGCGGAAAGTAGGAAACCTATATTTTCTAGTTCCGTATGTTATGTTCTTTCAAATAATGGTCGATTTTTATAAATAACAAATCGGGGAAGTTAATTGATTTGTCCAAGGCGTTTGACCTGGTCTCGTACGATATCCTATGGGAAAAGTTGGAGACCACGGGGTTATCTCGGGGACTCATTGGCACGCTCCGGTATTGGTACGAGCATCAGGTCAACAGTGTCAGGTGGGCGGGGGCGATGTCGGATGATTATAGCATTGAGTGTGGCGTTAGGCAGGGCGGCCTGACCTCGCCCACATTGTTTAACCTATACACGAATGAGCTGATCGTCTCGCTCAGCAGTCAGCATGTCGGGTGCTATGTAGATGGAGTTTGTGTAAACAATTTGAGTTACGCGGACGACATGGTGCTGCTGAGCGCGTCGATTTGTGGGTTGAGGAGGCTACTCAGTGTGTGTACAGAATACGCGCGTGGTCATGGGTTAAAGTATAATGAAAAAAAGAGCCAATACATGATCTTTCAGGCCGTCGGTGTGTCGATCCAAATGAACATACCGGCTGTTCATATTGATGGTGTTCCACTTCAGAGAAGTGATAAATTTAAGTATTTAGGGCATTTTGTCACCGAGGACCTTAACGACCAGGCTGATAAGATAAAACAAGCGGGAGCGGAGGGCGCTGTCAGTAAGGGCCAATATGATAGCCCGTAGGTTTGCGCGGTGTTCTAGGGGGGTGAAGGTCACGCTATTCAGAGCGTTCTGCACATCCCTGTACTCGTGCGGCCTATGGGTTGACTATACTCAAAGGGCTTACAGTGCCCTCCGTGTCCAGTATAATAACGCGTTCCGGGCGGTGGTGGGGCTGCCCCGCTTCTGTAGCGCATCAGGGATGTTCGCGGAGGCGCGCACGGACTGTTTTCACTCCATGACTCCACAATGCGCAAGAGTTGCGCGTCTCTGGTTCGCAGGGTGTGGGCCAGCGCCAACGCCATTCTGGCAATGATCGCCGACAGGTTAGACTGTCCTTATGTCCGACATAGCTGTGCCAGACATGCCGCTGTTTCGGTTCCCGTGAGGGAATTGTAGTTGTTATAGGAGTCGGTATGATTATATATATTACTTATTTTTACTACGAAATTGAATTGATGAAATTTGAATCTGCTGACATTTAAAATCTAGTTGTAATTTATTGCATTTTATTTTGATATTAATAGTTTAAATTTGTATGTTGTGTAATTGTTATTTGTTTGATGTAATTTTATTGTTTTCTGACATTTAATTGAAATTGAAATGCTTGTGTTTTGTGTTTAATGTTACTTATAATGAGTCTCTGTTACTTGAAATAAATGAATAATAAAAAAATAAATTGAAAAAATAATAATATGCATTTACACACACATGATGACGCACAGTGACATAGTGCAGTGAAGTGCTACTAACATAGTTGTTAAGGATTTACTTACTAACACGAATTGTATTAGCTATATATATGTTTGTCTGTAAGGTATCTATGGGCCTGAGATGCCTGAAAATAAATGATTTATTATTATTATTATTTACATTAATTAACCGTTTGGCCAGCGATTTAGCTAGGCGACCCATATATTTTAATTAAATAACATAATTATAATCTTTGTTATAGTCAAATAACAGATGAGGGTATATATGTATTTCTATTGCCGGATCTTAGACTATTACAGATTGCGGCCGGCCGCAGCGGTCGGTATCCGGGCGGCGCGTGTATTAATTTTATTGGATACCTACTCATAACTAAAAAGTCTAAAATAAAATAATTAATTACTTAAATAAAAAAAAATCCTGACTAAGTACGTAAAAAGTGAACCAAACTCACCTAATAAAAATAAAACTGAAAAGACAAAAACAAGTACTGTAATCTGGAACTATGATGAATAACTATCAAATCAAGGTATCTAATAACATAAAAAGTTAAGTCTGTAGTAATTTAGACAGTCGGGACCCATTCAAATCTAGAACGGCTCACACTCCAATAATGGTTTTTGTATGTAGTTTGGTTCACTTTTTAAGCAGTCGGGTTTTTATTTTATTTTTAATTGCCATTTTCATTGATCGACACGCGAGTCACGCAAAATGGCTTTAAGATCATAATAAACCCATATACCTAGTACTAGTATGACTAACCTAACCACGGAACCCTTATTGGATCACTTTGTTGTCCGTCTGTCAGTCAAGACCCTTTATCTCAGGAACGCATAGAGGTATAGAGTTGAAATCGAAACCATATACTCAATTCTGTAGTCCCTTTGTGCTGTGAAAATTCAAAGGCTACGCAATCAAAAGATATGGCTGTGTAAGTCGCAAGTTTGTACGAAACCCTCGGTGCGCGAGTCTGACTCGTTCTTGGCCGGTTTTTTTTTAAATGTTAGTGCAATTCGTTTTTAAATAAAAAAAAAACGTGTGGCACTCGGGAACTGCCGCGGTAAAGCTATTGCATAGCATTTTTTATCAACATAAGCAATAAATAAAAACAATCTAAATAAAATATTTAAAAAGTAAGTACTTCCAATGAAAAGAAGTCGCAAAAAGAAACATTTTTTTATCAACTTAGACAATAAATAAAAAAAAATTATAATATTTAAAAAGTACTTCCAATGAAAAGAAGTCGCATAAAGAAAAACAAGACCTTGGGTTTGATCCAGCGTAATGTCGATTGTCTATCTGATTCTCAACCAAACACGCTATTAGAACATTAAAATCGCGATTGAAATAACTGACCGTATTGTGTAATCGACGTTAGACAAGCCACACCTCCGTGCCCGTCGGAGTGGGGAGCGTCATGTTTTTCTTTGTTACGGAATTTCTGGATTCGGTCCCCGCGCTCAAGGCCCGCGATAGAAGCTATGCAGTAGCTTAAAAAAAATGGTAAAATACCAAAACTTTTATATAGGTACAGACGCCTGCACATCAAGCTACTACAATCTGTCAGATTTCTTTGATAGATTTTCGACTTTATTTCTAAAGTATAAGGTTCAAGGTTCATTGGGAAAAATTTACAGTTTCGGTTAGCTTGACCTGCAGGCGTCTGTACATAATAATTCCGCAGACGTCCAGCTCTGACGAAAAAAATCAGTTCAATGTGATTGTTCCTTATTTTTCGTAAATTATGTATGCATGTCTAAAGCAGCGTGCTTCACGATTTCTAGCCTGATCCCATGACCACAGAATAATAGTAGGTAATCGAGGACGCGGTACGCGGTTCCCAGTCATTCTAATCAGATGTTGCGTTTTGATACATTAAAGTATCTACGTAGGTAAACATCTCTACAAGGCTTTTTTTGCGAATGGGAAATCATCAAATAACTTCCCCCGCTCTGGGTGGAGCGGGGGGAGTGTCAGGCTGTCAGACTTGTACTGACTAAGACCCACCCATGTTCCTTCTATTGCCCTTTACGTTCCGGGCCCGCGGTATCTCATTCGAACAACACGCAACCCCGGCAGGCGGTGGCCCTGGCAGGCCCCTCTGATCTCTACAGCCTACAGCTAAAGTGCGCCGATGAGTCGATGACAGGTACCACACACGGCCATTACGGTGCCCTACCGTTAGGACCCAGGTAATTAAGGGCGACGTTATCTCCAACATCAAATACAACAACTAGGTACTATCCTAGAAGTGTACTAATCATGACTTTACCCAACTGGAGTTCGAACCGCCTAAACTAAATAGTTGGGTAGTGCCAACTACCTTTTCATAATTATGTTACCTATACTGTCAAAATAAAGTGAGCTTGCTATTAGGTTGCTCCAAACTTGGGGGACGTCGGTGAAAACGGGCATGAATTTTATTTAGGGGAGCTTTTAAGTAAACAATCCCATAAGTAAGTGGCAGTATAGGGGACGTCGGTGAAAACGGGCATCAGTTGCTGCTGTTTCTATTGCTCCTGTTGAAGGTAAAATAAATGACAATTGACAAGCGATCGAACTACCTACATTCACTTAGATCAGTTGCCGTGGCGATCATCATACTTTTAATAATACATATATGGATGTTTGTTACTCTTTCACGTCAAAACGGCTGAACGGATCTTGATGAAATTTGGCACAGAGGTAGATTATGGTCTGGAATCGCGGGCGAAGCTGCGGGCGCCAGCTCGTACTCAATAAACTTTCCAGTTTCTTTCTATAAATAAATTTTAATTCTTTCTCAAAGGATATTCACATTCGTCAAACCAACGGTTATGTATGAATGTACCAACAGGACAAGTGCAATAAACCAACTATTCCTCAATCTCGGGAAGTTCGTTTCCTTATCTTAATATGCAGCACCTTATCACCACAAATTAATACAAATTTAACTGCCAGTAGTTATGTAAATACTCGTCAACAGCAGAACCCATTACCTAGCAACCAATAGGCAGGCTAAAATCGCGGTCGTTTGAGAAAGTTTATTTTTTTTTCGTCAGCCGCGCGCCAGTCGCCAGTCCGCCATCACACCGCGCACATGCGCGTTCCCTGTCAATAAGTAAAAACCGGTTCCATAATATCAACATAGGTACCAAAATTCTTTTAAAGAAAGTCTGTGTTCAGTGATTTATTTTGATGTTAATCTGAGGAATATTGGAAATTTTCAAAATGAATGTAAGTGGTTTTTTTACTTTCATATTTTCACTATTGTTTATTATTCAGTAACTTTTTAATGCACTTGGCTGCAAATGCTGCAATTGTTGAATTAAACCTTTGCCTCGGAGTTGGATTTAATCGCTTCGTTCTGAATTCAAAAATAATTTGAGTAGAAATCCTTGTGCCACTATTTTAACAGCCTAGGTACTATTTTTTTTAAGATAATGAATTCAAAGTTTCTTTTCAAAGAAATAGTTCACCTGCAACTATTTGTTCAGTGGCAATTAGTCTAGTAGGTACTTACTTGAACTTAACTTATGTATACTAATCAATAAAAAAGAAAATGAGTGCTGTTGCATGGAGGCCGTTGCACTTTCGAGCTGTTTACGGGTGAGCTAACTGGTCCCAATCGTAAAGATTTACTCAACTGAAATGCGAAGAAATATTTTCCATTCCAACAGAAAAAAATTCTATTGTGTAGTAAGGTCAACTATATAATGTGACAAATGTATTTATTTTTATTGATTTAGGTACCTTGAAGCGGTAAAAATACGTTTTCTGCCACATTTCTAGGTCATTTTGTCTATGCAAATTTTTTACGGTCTTAAGGTCAAAGAAAACGAAAAATTCTTGCATTTTTAATGGTGATAAATAAAGCCTAATAAATAAATAATACACACTAAAAAAGTTCTTTCTCTTCTAAATTTTTTAACGTTTTCACGAATAAACGATGTTTTCTTAAAAATGTTGAAACTAGTAAGTAATATTATACATTAATCGTACTGTTTAGAAAATCAGCAAATATTTAATTAAAATAAAACAGTGGAACATGTTTGTTTTCTCACTTTCGACTTCGCACCGACGACGCCGACGTGACGACGGAACCAAGTTTCGAATAACATTTTAAAAGATTTTTGTCAAAAGCCAGAGAAAGTGTTCGCTAGAAACCGACTCCACACGTGTGTTACTTACGTACTTTTACTAAATAATTGTCACTTGACTAGACTTACTAAGAAAATATCTCTATAGAATTTTCGCTAAATTAATCTAAAGAATTTCTTTGTTTAGATTTAGCTTCAAGAGATGTGTTGTCAGAAAAGGCGGAGATTTTTCAAAGTATGTACTAACTAAGCGACATATTTTTGACTAGCTTAAAATCTGGGAAGAATTGCCGGGCAAATCCCTTTTAACTCACTCCAGGCATCTTGCCCGCGTCACTTCATACTAACCCTCCAGATCCGATCATTTTACCATGATTTGCTATTGTTTCTCAGAGTGACTGTCCACCACTATATACCAAGCTCTCATTATTATCGTTGTCCAGCTCTCATTGAGCATGTGGCCGATAAAACCTGCCGAAATTTCTTTTTCACCTAGGCATCATTTGCTCACATTGCCCTTCATAATTTAGATCGCCAGCTTTAGCTTTGCATGTATCTCCGTAAAATGTTTTTAAAACACGACATGTTAAATCTTGTAAGGCACTGAAATATGAAACTATACAGCCACCAGCAACTGACTCAAACAAAAGGTTGTTTTCATAATAAACTCTAACCGTCAGCGTCAACAAGAGAATGATTTTACCGAATTTACAGGATTTTGCGAAAATATTCGACATTGTCCGGTCAGTTAGGTGATGCTAATTTTTAACTAACTCCAGTGTCCTTTAGAAGCTTAGGCTCCTCAATACATTTATTTATATTACCTAACCTAGTTGTTTATAGGCACTCTCGATTGATCAAGGAGTCTATCAATTCGTCAGAACGTTTAAGTTAGCTAGCCGGCTTCAAAAACGTGTCTCCCTTTTTTTCACTTTATTGAAAGAATATTCATGGAGTTTCTTGCCTGTCCCCCAGGCTAGAAACTCCATGGATATTCTTTCAAATCAAGTGAAATACTATTAATATGGTCCAGCGCAAACCTTTGTTTACTGCAAAAAACCGCTGTACTAAGAAGCAATTTCCTGACCAGTTTGTAGTTATTTATGTCACCTGCCTGTTGCCTGTTTGTAACTAGAAATGTACAAAAAATGAGCAGCTGCATTTCTAGAACAATTTACAAAGATCTACTGAGAAACAGGTTTAATGGATTCGAAGCACTAGTATTTTATACAGTGTCCTTTAACATAGTATTCAATTGATCGGAAATGATAGAAAATATCGACAAAAATGAAATAGGTCAACTTGTTTGTCTTCTCGGTGGGTGGATAATATAATAAATATATATTGATAGGCTTACAAAAAATTCCGATCCATAATATGTCTCGCTAGAGTTAATGGGATGCCTTCGCTTGTAGTAAACGAGATTTTTCCGGGCACGTCTATTTCCTTTATCTTTTCCTGGCGTTGATGACTTATATTTTTGTCCAACAATAGATACCATAACCTGGTTTTGTCGTTTGCATCAATTAAGTCCTGGCAAATGTTTTTTTTCTACTGACCCCTCTTATTTAATGATGTGCAATGTATCATTCCATTAGTTAGATAACACCTTTTTATTATCAAACCACCAACTGTGGTTGTTTGTGCAAATTATGTTTCCAATTAATTGAAACATAACATCGACTAACGGTAACATACTCTCGCATAAATAAATGATTAACGACCCTTCTCTTTCTTTAACATGCACCATACAAACTTTCACACGCCTGAAATTACTTGAAATTTTTATCGACCGCCTTGCTCCGGTCATTTTATTTCTTTATAACGAATCCATCATCAGTCCACTCTGTTACGAAGTACACGCAATGTTTTATCACCATTACACCAATTTCATGGCAGTAATGTATCAGAGCCGTTGATAACGAGCAATGGAATGCATTGGAACCTTTCTTTTGGCCTTTGTGCTGAGTGAGGTTGTGGGAATTTGCCATGAGTACCTAGGTAAACTAGTGGCGGAAAAGAGGTCACTGGAGTAAGGATAACCCTCTCGATGTCAAGAAGTACACGGTCAAACTTCTGTCAGTTACTGTTGCCGTGCCATACTCTTTTCGCTGTACCGCTAATGTCAAACGCACCATGCGTTTGACATTAGTTAAATCAGCCGTCCCTCTTCGATCTCGAACGTCACCGCGATTTATGATTATGACTGATTATAGGCTTTAAACTGATGATGACTATCCACCATAGCAATACATCCCATCACTAAACATGTATTTTCATCTCCACCATGATCTAGCGAAAAGAGCATAGTTTGAACATTGAATGCGAATAATTCTGCCAACAGCAGCAGAAAAACTGTCGTTACATGTAGATGGATGCAAACTGACATTCTTCACGTAAATTCAAATGATATTTAAAGCACGTAGTAATTAGTTAGAGTCTATTACTGGACTTGTGAAGCGTGATATGGCAAGGAAGGAGGTTTTTGATGAGATGCCGAGTATAAAAGAAGTATGAAAGAAGAAGGCATTAGTAAATTTGGATAAGGGCAAGAGCATGATGAGGATGAATCCATTACTTGCTTTAGTTTTCTTTGAGGTTCGTTACTAACTGATATATTGCGATATTAACCAGCGCGAAGGGAAGGCAGGATGTATTTGCTTGTCTTTTCCTATTTTTTCTTGTTTCATAATAAAAGTCCTTATCTTATGCCTTTCTAACGATTATCTTCTTCCACACAGTCGACCTATTGTCTATGTTATAGCCATACAAATTCATGTTAGTGTAGATGTAAACCGCCTGCCGGGGTTGCGGGTTCGAAAAAGATACCGCGGCCCCGGAACATAAAGGGCAACAGGAGGAACATGGGGGGTTTTAGTCAGTATAAGTCTGGCACTCCCCCAGAGCGGGGAAAGTTATTTGATGATTTCCTATCCGCAAAAATCTAAAAGGTGTAAGTAGATGTAATGTAGAGACATCTACACTAAAATTATAAAGAGGAAATATTTGTATGTTTGTAAAGAGTAAACTCAAGTCTATAAAGACCGATTTCAAAATTCTTTCACCTGTATAGTGCTACATTATCACTAAGTAACATAGGCTATGTAACACCACGCTACGACACTTTGGAGCTTAGCAGCGAGTGAAACTGCTGGGCACAGCTATGTTTTACTAAAAACAAATTTTGCAATTCTATTCGTTCCGTTCGTGTTAATCACTGCAGTGATTAGTTCTACTAACAGTAAATCAACAAATGCTGAGAACATTTTAAAAAATTGTGTAATTGATTTGAATGGCATTATTTTGAATACTGGTTTTTAAATTCTCATGGTCTGTTCAATGGTTAGGTTACACTTTCTGAACGAATTTGATGACCTGTGTTTCTTTTTTCAGCTTAAGAAAAAGTTGATGACGTATTCCTGTTTCCTATAAATACATTTTCGTTATTAGTTATTTTATGCTTTATTAGTCTGAACTCTGGTGACCTGTCCTTAGTTTCGGGGAACTCGACTTCAAATACATTTAAATCGATTGGTGCCAAACTATGCAGACCACAGTGAGTCATTGGCCCGGCTTCGTCAGACATTTGCTTGTCTGCTGCACACCGGAAAACGTGCCTAATCGCATTCTTATCGGTTCGGTATTTTTATCTTAAAAGTAAAATATGAGTGGCTGTACTTATACCTACCGAGGTTTGAGTCTTGAAAACTAAGAATGTAACAATGTTTATATGTAAAGGAGATCCTTCACTTTTCCTAAAAAGTTGCTGTTGTGTCCCTACAATCATCAACTCATTTCTGTAAAGTGCTTAGGTACTTACTAATTCCGAAATTTTGAATAACTTAAGGTGAAAGCTCCAACCTACCCGCGAAATTCAAATTTTCTTACGTTTTTTGCAATTTTCAGGCCAGTGCTAGGTTGTATGTTCATTAAAATATTATTCGCGGCTGTAGTTACAGAATTATAATCAACAAAATCATCACTACAACGCTCTAAGTTCATAAAGCTGTAGGAAAGACTTTTTCTGTTTTTTTTTTGTTCCTACGCCTTTATGAACTTGGAGGGTTGTATTGGTGATTTTGATGATTATAATTCTATAATTACATACGTCTTACAGCCGCGAATAATATTTTAATCAACATACAACCTAGCACTGGCCTGAAAATTGCAAAAAACGTAAGAAAATTTGAATTTCGCGGGTAGGTTGGAGCTTTCACCTTAAAGCAAAATTGTCAAAACGTGCCAAAACGTGTACGTGTGTCAAAATGCATGCTCGGTTCTGCTAACCCCAAAGCAACACAAAAACTATTATTACGACGTAAACTATGTAAGACTTACATTGATAACACTACTATAACTAGTTAATCACAAAAACCGCGAAATGTGGGATGCTCATAATACCCTTCCTGAAGACCGAAGCGAAACAAATTAACATTATACAATGTAGTACCTATTAGGTATGCAACCAAGCAGAAAACCGGCCAAGAGCGAGTCGGAATCGCGCACGAAAGGTTCCGTACCAAGCACCGGCCTGACACTGCCAGGGCCACCGCCTGCCGAGGTTGCTGGTTGTTCGAAAGAGATACCGCGGGCCCGGAACATAAAGGACAATAAAAGGAACATAGATGATTGATGGTATCAGATCTGCAAAAAAAGGGCAACAAAATCATGTTCGTTGTATGGGAGCCCCCTTAAATATTGATTTTATTCTATTTTTTTGCATTTGTTATAGCGGCAACAGAAATATATCATCTGTGAATTTCAACTTTCTAACTATCATAGTTCATGAAATGCAGCCTGGTGACGGACGGAGAGCGGAGTCTTAGTAAAAGGTCCCGCCTTACGGAACCCTAAAAACACTTTGATTTGGGAAGTGAATGTTGTTTCAAGCGCAGTGGACTGTTAACCTTATTAGTCTGATTAATTTATCGGTTTTCAGGATTATTTAGAGGTTCTGTTTTTTTTTTAATTTGTCTCGAAATATTTTTAGCAGTCGCAGTAAGTTTTTAAAATGATTTTGATCGGATTCAACTTAGTATTTAATTGCACGTCTTTATTGGAAACTTTGTACGATTTTTCCCACATTTCTCACACACAAACTGACATATTTTGACACAACGCTTTTAATTATTTAAAATAATCTATCCGACCCACTACGGAAACCTTATAAAGAGAATTCGCAATATTTCGGATATTTTTTCTATCTTGCCAAAAACTACAAAGTAAGCGCGTTCAAAATTTGGTGACAATTGGTGTTTAATACGGTATTACACCCATTTTTAAAAAGTATCTCATTTTGATCCTAGGGCCCTAGTAAACCACCAAAAAAAAACAAAAAAAAATATTCAATCGATAAGTGCCATAAAACTGCATTTCAATTTTACAATTTCTATTTTCGCGCGTAAAATCACAAAAACGCTTGACGCCATGTTACTCTGTGGTCATGACGTCAGTTGGTCATCTAAACAAATGCGCTGTTATTAGTCTTTCTGTGTATTTGTATATTTCACTACAATTTAAAAATGAGTTATTACCCTTACCATTGGTGTGCTGTTCCTGAATGTAAAAACACTAGTGTTAAAACACCGGACAAGTTGTGGATTCAAGTGCCAACTGATTTAAATATAAGAAAAACTTGGTTCAAACTTGCGAGAAAGGATCCAACACAATTGTCCGAAAAATCTCGTTTGTACTTCGTGTCTCCTTTTACGAAACCTTCTTCCATGTTATTATTACAATTATTTCAATAAAAATTAAAATGTAAAGTTTTTTAATACAAAAATAACAGACGTTGCTCAGTTGACAGTTGTCACTTCTTGTTTATATGGCCGTATGACGTAATAATCATGGCGGACACTGTTTCGCTTAGTGAAACAACAGACTAAAAAAAGTGGAAACTTTAAAATCAATTTTAAAATTTATTTAGTTATTTTATTAACTAAATCTAACATTTTCCGACTGCTTATTACCTAAGCTATCTGAATTGTATATTTTTAGAATTTCTTTCATATAGAGTAAAATACCCTATTGCGCCTCCTTATAAATTTTGACATTTTGTGTTACGAGGTCCTGACGGTTAACCATCGAAATAGGTCGAAATGGGTTTGAATAGAACACGCTTCAATTTAAAAATCACCTGTCTCTAAAATTCTTTTCTCAAGAACACCATTAAGCGCACAATAAAGACTGAAATCGACGTCGTGTTTGACATAACCTTGCCATTAAGTTACTTAACAGTATAAAAATTGTATATTTTATTTGATATAATTGTAAATGTATATCAATGTATTTTTTTTATCTATAATTATTTAACGTCATGCTAATTTATATTCTGTGGTATCTGAAAACTTACTTATTTGATTGGTCTATATTTTCCCGCGCAAGAACCGCCAAACTGAACATTATTTATATGAGCATAGATAAAATTCATTTATTCAGCCTTCGTTAAAGCCTGCTTGCTAATGTTTTACGAAAACAATCAAAGAATAAAGATGTTTGCTACAGTTGCTATTCCATAACCATAACAACACGCTTATAACATCCGTCGTGGCTCGGAGCAGCGCAGATGAGACTCAAATCATAAATCTAAATCTTACAGCTGAGTCCTAAGGTCGTTTATCGACTGTAGTATAGGCCCGTTAGCTCATAATAATATAGTGTGGAACCCTCTCCACTCGCTCGCGCACTCTCCACTATAAATTCAGACATTTAGAGTCTAGGGATTATTAAGCTTTCAGCCATAGTTTCAAATATCTATAACAGTTTGCCATTACGTATGCTTCAGTTTGGATTTAAATCCAATTTATGGCACTGATACTAGTTACTACCTTATTAATAAAGTTACTCGTTGAAGAAAAGTTTATTTTTAATTTCACTTAGTACGAATGACTCCAATGATAAAATACACAAAAGAAATCGTCACGTTTAACGCTTTGGCTGCACAATTGTATAATTTTTTATCATCCGTCACAAAGTTCTAACTTGATAATGTTACAAGGATAAATAAATCGTGACCGACTCGCTTGCTGATTTTATTGTAGACGTCATTATGCGGGTGAATCACGAGAATTTTCTCGCATTTTAGATGTTCATGTTGTGTAGATATTTAAAATTGAGTCTACTTACTTACTATTTTTCTAATCTATTCGGAATAAGCTTGTTCTTCCCAATAATATAACGTTTTTTTCTGTTTTCTATTTTGGCAAACACAACTATAATATGGATAAGTGTGATCTTTGCTTTTATTATATTTTAGCATTTTATTATGTTTCTGCCAATTAGACAATACAGGGGCATCACTTTCTAGTACGTCTGAGATCACAGATAACCATAGGAATATTTAAATCTCTTCATAAGGAAATAGACGCCGCCGTTAAGAGACTTATTTAGTGTAAGTGCACAAGGGTCCGTAAAGTCTTTCTAAGTATGTTGAAAGACATGATATTAAGACAGCGGGCGTGCCTACGCTACGTGACAAATCCAAGATAACTATTATGATTGACAAGCAATAAAAACATAAATGAAATCTATGGGAACGGCATTTACGGATCGCGTGACGGTTTAGTCGATGTCGATTCCTTTCCCATACATTTCTACCTATTTCTTGACAATTTTGCCATAGCCATTGTGTAAGTCGATGTGGTACTTATAATATCTTTTTTGGCATTAAAGGCACCGAAACATGTTAGTCAACTTCCGTTTGAGTACTTACTTACTAGATACAAATATGTACCTACAAGTGTCAAAATGGGAAAATAATTACAAGACGTCATATTTATCCACATCGCTGTCAGCAGAAACAGTGCCCAAAATGAATGGCATTTTCAATTTAAATAAATAAAAACACTTGTGATGAAAAAAATCTTTATTCATCCTTTTTTTATAAAGTGTGTAAAAGTACCCTGAACCGAAAAGCACTTCTCCTAGACCATACCTGGGAGCCCCTGATCCCCGTACTATATAATGCAGCCATTAGCACAATGTTTTGAGTGCGTAACATTGAGTTCTATCCTACAACGTGAATTTTCACCCCAAAAATAAAGTAGAAGTCAGCAATATTTTTTGCGTAAAGTTACTTAGTTTGATGTACAGAATCCATGGTTGGTTCCGTGACCAACCCTTGGTTTACACCCTGTATACATCAGCATTAGCTTTTTCACGCGGCTTCGCTCACGTTATAGGTGAAAACTATCCCACAAGAACGTTTTAAATATAGCTTATGACACTCGAGGATACTGTAGCATCCCATTAGTGGAAGATTTTTTAGAAAAGGATCAGGACTTTCGAAGATTACCTTCTACGTCAAAACTTACACACAAATAAAAAAACAACCCAAATCTGTACTGTCGTATTTTGGATTGTTAGGTTTATCATTATCAATTCATCATTCATAGCCCGAGTTCTCGTTTGCAAATCTAAAAATGGTACTAGGGCATCATTAACTTCATAGAGATCACCATTTATTTGTTTGGGAGGAAACAAACAAACGTGGTACTAAGGTCGGTCATTCCTTGATCACTTCCGAATTCGAACGTGATCCGCATTCTATATCCGAATTCTATTGTTCTGCGAGCAAACCATTGTTTTTAATAACGTCTTGTTTAGACGCCTGGCAAGGTATGGCTAAAGGCGATTAAAAGAAGGTTGTTTAAGCGAATAATTAAAATATCTTCATAATTAGGTAAGTAATAAAAGAAAATTATGTTTTCCTTTATTGAGGAATCCTGAGGCTAAACTGTATGTTATAGTAATTGGATTGAGGTGCCGGAAAAATTTCCTAAATTAGAAATCCAAATATTCGAAAAATTATATTGTAACGTAACTAGTGTTGCCATTCTCATTTCCGAAATAACCTCGTGGGAAAAATCTGCTTGAATGACTGCGTCTAGATTTAGATCTTTCTGGTCTAAAAAACGAGTGTGAAATTAACACGTTACGTAATTGTTCACAGAGATTGTTTCGCCCTAATAATCAGTCTGATAGGAGCTGATCTGTTAGTCACAAACTAACAAATAAAACAGTTCACAGTTAGAATTAATCTATGTATTTCAATAAATAAGATTAAAATGCCTATCAACATGACTGCTACTCAAATTGGAAACAATGGGAAGGTTAAAAATAACTTTAATCATGTGTGTTGCCGGATAAAAAACAACAGCTCAACATTTCCGTTTTATACTAAACGGGCAAAACGTTTATTGCCCGTTTAGTAATATATATATACAACAGGTTGTTTGTTATTATATGACGACATTCTTCCTTTCCTTGTTTCCACATGCCCAGTGAGAGTGCAACACAAGGAAATCGCCAATATCGTATTAAGCCCACAATGCCGTGACCGACCGTCACCGATTAATTGTGCAACCAATGTGACTCTAATATTAACAAGGATAGGACCTATAATAGATTGCACAACTGCATACGCAACTCAGTCAAGCCTTTCAACCGTGTAGTAGACATTTGGTCGTTTCTCTTTTCAAATCAGGCACAAAGGATTTTTTGAGTTGTCTATGGTTCGTTGTTGTTGTTTTTTTAAATTATGTGTCAAGTTAGATGCATTCAGCGTCTTGGTTACTTATTAGTGTTGCAATATATTTTTATTTCCTTTGGCGGAAATGTGCGTAAAATATAAATAAGTAGCAATCAGTCAAATTTAAACCGGGGCTTTGAAACCGGAACAGCATAAATAGCTTGCTCTCGTCCGTTGTATGCTGTATGACTACCAAACATTTGCATAAGGTCAACTTCTCGGGCCCCTGCAAACGTTATGTTATTATTAATATGTCAAACTTTCTCACAAGTAATACACTTTCTTATATACATTGGTAAATATTAGACATCATCTCTATTATGTTTTTTCTCAGTTTTTGTTGTACCGTGATCATTCAATAGGTGCTTTGCATAACTTTAAAAAAAGTATTTTTACTCTAATCTAGTCGGCTAGGATGACCGATTAAAATAAAATCAACTGGTTACTCCTTCCACGGAAGATATGATTCAGTTCATTCAGTGAAGGTGAACCGGTAAAGAGAAGGGTCTAATGATAAGGTACCTTCCCAGCACTTGAGGAACATAGAGCAGCTATGCTATATACAACAAGAAAAAATATGTATCTAACTAAGCTCATCACATGTGATTAAATTTTTCTTAGTATCCGTCTTCAATTCTAATGCAATTTGATGGTTTGAGACATGAATAACAGGGTGTTACAAAGCTCTCCTCTATTGATAGATCCTCTAGGTATTGATAAGGAAGGATCTACCGACCGGAGGGGTGTGTCGTGTCTGGTGGGCCAGTATCCAGTAATGGTCGGGTTTGCGTATAACTCGCGGATAACTCTGGTTGCGCAATGTAGGAATGTTCAATGTTTTCTGTAGTACTTTTTTCCATGTACGGAATTATGGAATCGCTATATTGGTTTTGTCATTAAATCGATCTTTTGAAGCGTGGGCACAATCAACTTAACGCCATAATTATGTTTTTTTTTTTATTCAAAATAGCCCTTCTTGTTCATTCGAGCGTCAAGTTAATGATCCTGTAGGGTTGTATGAACAGTGTAAGTACACGCATTTAGTGAAACATCCTTTCCACCTTCTCCTTTAGGGTTAGCTGTGTTCAGGCAAAAAGTATCGACTACACTACGCCCGCGCCATGAAGGTTTTACCGATTCTAGTGAATTTCTATTACAATGTTTTTTTTTGTTCTGATCCCACTATGTTGCCATACGCAATAATCTGTAACAACATCCCTGATTGTTACGAAAGTTCATATTTCCGCATGACATTCTGACATTTGGCGAATCTCATTCCAAGCTTCGGACTCCCTCTGCATTATCTTCCATAGTTCTGAGTTCTCATAATTATTGTCAACATTCTCAGGAAGTAGAACAATCTCTTCAGACAATAACTAAATCTTTAATTTATTATCAAGTTCTAGATTTTTTTCCCACCATAAATACGTAACATCCGTTAAGCATTTGGGTAACTTTCCACTGTCAGAGCTACTCTTTATCTTGCTATTATTATACAATAATAAAGTGTGTTTGTTTTTATTTTATAATGACTAACCGTGAGGAACATTGGACCAATTTCTTTCTTCTAATGTTGGTAACAACAATCGTTAGGTCATTATAACTGTATTCGTTGTCGTACCAAGCAGTTACCTAAACAAATAGTTAAGTTTATAACGGCCATAAATAAAAAAAAATGTTTCATACCGTAGTAGGTTTTTTTTTAATATTTTATTTGCTTGTTTAACAGAAGTAATACGTTACATTTGATGCAAAACATAAACTCATTACAATTTTACCGTGCATCATCATCATAAAAATTTTGCATAACATAGAAATCATATTTTAGAATATACATCTTATTTTTGTATGTGATCTTTTGAAGCACGAGTACCTAAGTTGTTCCGTAATTCCATTGCTCCTTTCAAATACTAGGGTTATCCCTTTCTTCCTTTTTATGCCTGGCCATCTTGCCCGTCCTAGAACGTAACGGTGCTGACTGAAATCTGACTGGTACTAAAATTATAGCAGGAACTTATTTGGCCAGAGAGTAGGCGGGAAAACAAAAATGAATGTTCCAAATTTAAAATATCGATGCCACTTTTTTCCACAAGCAGCGCCCCTTGAACTGCATACAGTAGTAGTTCATAGATCATCAGAAAAGTTCTGAAATATATTTTAATATTCTATCATTATGGTACAGTTATTTTACCGTTTCTGTAAAAAAAGAGTTCAACTCGGGAATTATTCAGTAGTACTAGAAAAGTACACAGAAAAAAAATGTACCAGAATTGCCAACCTTAATAAAAAATACAAAATTGCATTTGCTTGACTCTTATCAACAGAATATCTTATCGCTGACAACTGTAGAGTCACCGCTAACCGCAACACAAGTTATAATCATGAATAAGTTTAACTAATTTTAATTGATGATAAATGATAAAAACTGCATAGTTAGTTGGGTGCTTTTCAAATACCTACTAAAGGATCCTGAATGAATTGATAGCAAATATATTAATAACAAATTAATGGTGTTATAGCTAGGTGGAAATGGATCAAATTATGGAAGAAATATGTGGTTATAATTATGTAGGATATGACAAACTGAACAAGTTTTTCCATGGTAACAAGTACTAAAATCTTAATTGTGATAAAAAATAACCGTCCCTTTTTGGGCCCTGTTAGTATTGCACGATTTGCACGGTTTAGATATTCATTTAACATTTGTGAGATAAAACACGAAAAGTGAAAGTTAGTATTATTTAAGCAAAGAATTGATGATGATAGACTGGCCAATCATAGATTGATTCATTATTTAAATTCGAATTTCAAAATTTCTCCTGGCACTATGATCAGATGAAAGTATTTTTGAAAGTGGAACTGAAGGACAAGTGATGCTCAAATCAGACATGACTAGGGATTTCAGTATAAAATGCTATTAGTCTTAATCTTGTCCTTTTTTGTAAAAAGCATTTTGTATACTTGTTGATTTAAGGTTGTTTATAGTATTTCGCAGATATTGATCGAACCGAAAACCCCTTGTTTTACAAATCAATAAAATAATTTTCTATGTTGGCTACTACAAACAGCCAAGACACTGATATATTTTTAAAGTATTTCGCTTTATATGAAAGCAGCACTTGTATAATTAAATAAACCTAAATAAGCACGATAAATAGTTTTCTATACATACTGTATTTAATGGCAGTCGTTTCCTCTGCAACCACAAATTATCAGTTGTCGACTACATTTCTTGTCGTTAAGTAACGGTATTTCAAAGAGAAATCCTAAATACTAGGTTTCTCGCAGATCTACTCAGGTACATAAGTACTTATAGAGTTATATTACCTGAATAATTTGAGAAAACATATCTAAAACTGGTTAACGATTGAATCATTAATGTGTTACTATTTAGTGTTGTTATAAATTTAAATATTGTTAAGTATGTACCTACATAAAATATGTAAATCTAAAGTTATTTATAGAATTATAGCCAGCTCGCTTTAGTATTATTAAAATATGTTATATATTACTTAGCACAAACACGTAAATCTTGAATAGGTACATACATAATCTCTATTACATAAATTAATATAAAAAAACAATAATGTTTAAAACTTTCACTTGAACGTTACTTTCGATTTGTTACTGTTGCGTTGCCAAGAATTAAAAAAGATATAAGTTGTTAGTTAAAAAAAAACAACCGTTGGTCACGAATTCACGATCACCGATCATTCATCCATCGAATTCGGTTTCGTTTCAAAACAACGGATTAATGGCGACTGCTTAAAAAAAAACAATAAAAAGTCTAAAAGGCGCGGGAAAAGAAATTGTCTATGGTTTTGACCTTCACTCGCTTAGAAATACAATAAAAGACAAAGAAAGTCGACAGTCATCTATGAAATTGGTAAAAACTTAATGAATGAGAACATGGCCTCTCACCTTGAGTAGTCTAGATAAAACTTTATTTAAGAAGACTAAAGAAAACATGATCCGAGAAATCTGCAAAGACTACCTTTAAGTAAGTAATGATTCGAATAAATGTTTCTATTGCTGGCTCAGAGATGTATAATGGGGAGAAGCACATTTTTGTGCAGTTAGGTAAAGAACGTCGTAGAATTGTCGAAAACCTACATCTTAAGTTAAAAACAACGATTACAAACTAACTAAAAATAGAACCTATGAATATCAAAATCATTTTTTAATGACCAACCTTGAACTGATAGTCTACAATAATGAGTCACTACATTGATGATTAATTTGCTTCGTTATGCATAATTTTGAAAAATCAGCACGGTGACCACAAGAACAATCACTTTTCCTCTTGAAGGGAGTTCCTATCCAGCTGAGTTCAACCTTTTTTGTTTCATACCTTCATTCTCTGTTCTATGTTTACCATTTTCTCTTCTGAAGAAGCTGACTATGTACCTACTGCCTGTTTTCCCGCCACTTTAATTAATCTCTAAATAACGGGCACCTACCTCTAATGACGCTTATCTCTAAAAAAAACATCATCATCCACAGCCCGACTGCACCCACTGCTGGGGATAGGCGTGTCTTTGCTTGTGCCAAGCTCCACGTTCTTGCTAGCCTCATCCAGGGTATTCCCGCGATGGCTGTAATGCCCTCTGCTCATCTCGCCGCCGTGCGTCCAAAACTTATCTTACTAGACGCAACTCGGTCACAGCTTTACTCCACCAGAAGTCACCGAGACTTGCGAGGTTTAAAAAAAAAATACGACTTATAAAATTGCACACTTTAACTGAATGGGAACTCTCAGTAATGGTGTAAGTGCAAGTGTTGTAACGTAGACCCGACTTATTACGTTAGCCATCTCGAGCTAAGCGCAACATTCCATACTAGTTGCATTTCCCCTGATTTCTACATTTCACACAGTTCATTTACCAACTTCCTAATCATTTCAGTCACACGCACTCAAGACACGTGTGAGTTTAGTTTAGTGCGTGTAAAATAGGATTATTAATTCACTTAGTTCAATATTTTGTAACTTCTCATTTCATTTTGCAACGCAATGGGGCCGATTATAGAACCTTTAGGTACTCCTCTTCCTCTTTGCTTGTTACTATCTACTATCCTAGATTCTATTAACTCGAAAACAATTTTAAAAAATGTTGTGCGAAAATGTTTGCCTCAGTTATTTTACAATTTGCTAAAAATGTGATGCAATTTTCACTAGAATTGAAAGATTTTCTCGTAGAAGGCTTTAGCAAAAATTACATAAAGGATAAGAGGAGGAGTATGTTTTTCAGAAGTGGATAGTTGGGTTGGAACGATAGTACAATGTTGCTTTATACTAACACAGGTTTAAAAATGCCGATTTAAGTACTGAAAAAAATATATTTGAGGAACTCACAAGTCAGTAGAAACTCAACAATAGGTTGTAAATAACATTGGAAACAGAGTGAAGGCAATATGAAATATGCATTATCAAAATGTTAGCGATGCATCGTGTCGTGTTCTCTACTACAAGTACAGGTAGTAATTACATAATTATAAAAATGAATAGCTTCATTAAAATTAACACTGCGAAAGGAAATTGAAAAATCGGCTAACCAAACAGCGTGTCCGACATTAATATTACTAGCAACTAATAAACGTTGCTTCATAATTTTATTTCAATGGCAAAGGAGGTTTCCGAACAAAAAAGTGTGGAAGAAAAATACATAATTATGCTTCGCTGACCCTAAATAAATTGGGATAAGAGCAGGAGAATCCGTTTCTATCTTCCCGTCTACCGTCGATATTGGGGTCTTCTAATGTTAAAGAACTGGATACAGTTAAATACTAGATGTTATAAACATCAATATTATTCTAAAACCACCTATCGAACTTGAGCAAGCGTAGGATGAAGATGATAAATCTCTCTTCTATGAAAACAGACCTTTCCAATGGGAAAGTGTGGCTTAAAATCCTTACTAATATTATAAAAGCGAAAGTGAGTTTGTTTGTTTGTTACGTCTTCACGCCTAAATGGCCAAACCGATTTTGATGAATTTGATGAGATAGTTGGGACCCTGGAGACGGACATAGTTTTTTTTTTAACCGAGAAACGGGTGAGAAAAGGAAAGAAAAGGGGAAAGAAAGAATTTTTTTACGACCATCACGCTGGTTAAACTTAGCGTTAGCCCAAAGTAACTATGCCACGCGGACAAAGTCGCGGGCGGAAGCCAGTAAAGGATATAAAAGTACCCTTAACTATTAACGATAACGTTTCCCACCAATCATTTTTGCATCGAGTTACGTTAAATGTACCGCGTACAGTGCATTATTGAAGGGTTCGTTTGGAGATCGTTTGCACCCTGTATAATAATTAATCTTACCATATCCTTATTTCTTTCAAACTTTAAACCTGTCATACGACATCAAAACGAATATTTCTATAAATACTGAACTAGTGTTTAAAGCCATTTATATCTAAACACTTTCACCTGCCTCGACATTCTCCGCAGACTATTATGCTCTTGTAGGACCAGTTATACGGGTAAGGGTTCCTCTTACTTTCCCTACGATTTGTTTTAATGTAAATTGCTGTTATCATGTTATGTCATTGTACCTAATTGACTCATCAGTGACTAAAAAAATCGTAGAATTATTCCACTCATTTGATTCGATGTATTAATCCTTCTATCAATATTCAATATAATATTTTAAATCATCATCATCATCTTGTTTCAATTGTTTAGGTAAAGAAGCCACTGACGTTAGAAAAATATAAAATGGTTAAAATTGTGTTTATGAATGAAACCTCAATTGTTAACAACATGTGCAATAAAATCTCTTTTCAATAAAATTTTATATCAACCTCGATAGGAAGAAACACGTGCTTAAGTCATGCGGAAATATTCATAGCATTGTTTTCATTACTGAATTATTTTAAACAAACAAACTTTGCCTTTGTAACCTATGAAGGCACGCTTGCTTGCACCACAAAAGATAAACAAACATGTCATCTTTAAAAAAACTCTAGATGGGAAAAGCAGGACGACGTTCTTTTTAAACGTTTAACGCTAAATACAGATTGTGATGCAAGAAGGCCTAAATATGAGATCCATAGTTTCGTTTTTTGTTTTCTTTAAAGTGAGATCCATTGCCCTATATCACTTCCTGATTGCCAGATTTAGAATGAAAGCTCTTTAATTGATTTCGTCACCTGATTTGGAGCGATCAGCTTCTTCCATTATCCACTTTTTTTGATAAGTTATTATTAGAACTAGAACGAATGGTGTTGTTATGAAACCATTTCTACGCCTTTTCAGTCATATTTAAGTATCCTTTACAACAGATTATTCGTCCAGTTTTGAATTTTAGTCTTTTTTATCATATTTCTGAACCTTCATATTCTACCTACAATTTGCGGCATCCATCAATTTGGTGTTTCCTCTTTTCTGGCCATGTCATCAACTCAATCCATCCATATCTTCTGTCAACTTCTCTTCTTACAACTGTAAAATCGATCTTTATAAAACCTAGATAAATAAACACCAAGGACCTTTTATAGTACTTATTAGTTCCCTATCCGATGTTACCATTAATGTTAACTGTCAGTCACCACAAATGGCGGGAAACTGTTGAAAATGAAGTGGTGGTGCACGAAAGGCTTTGTGTAATGCTGAACACAGACAAGAGTATAATGTATTCAAATACAGGATCGACATGAATTGTACCTTCTCGAAAAGTCAATTATGAAACTACCCATTATCACAAAAAACTAATCTACCTAAATCTACATTACAAGATCATTCAGAGAAAGCTTAACTCATGTTACATTGTCATTTGTTTGGCTGTCTCGTTTTGATTAGAAAGAATGGCGGTGCTGCAAACGAGCATGTCTAATCTATTCATTTGTAAGCTTTGTCATGAACTCATTAACTGCTTAGCTGTTCAAGTACGTTACCAATCGGTGTCTATTAGAGGAAGCAGTCTTGTTGAGTGATTATTTCTTTGTTAATGATTATTATATGTTTCTTTTGATAGTTTTTTCGGGTTGTAGATAGACGTGTAAGTTGGTTACTCAAAACGGTGTTTTATTCCAGAGAAGATTGTTTTTATAAAAAAATCCGAGAATTTCCAGTATAGTACCTACTGTAGTAGATGGGCATTAGAGACAGCCATCTCTTTAACACCCATCATCATAAGAAAACACCAAAGGAAAGTCTATATTTACATTACTATCGAGCCGCAATGACATTCATAATGTATTCTCTAACGCTCAAAGTAAGTGCTTCCCTATTACACGCTAGCTTAGTGTAATGGTGAATATTGCTATACCATGACAATGGTCCGAAAGTTTCGTTGCGCATCTCCCAAAGCGTTTTCACTTTCATCTACAATTCATATCACGATCGTGACACATGCTGGCGTGAATACTAATCGACTAAGAACGATGACCACTCAAAGTGAAGCACAGCCCTATTTCCCTGCGGCCTTGGCGTTCCTTGTTTGAAAAGTTCGTTGCGTTTTTTTTTTCAGCCTGTTTAGTTATGGTATGATGGTATCTCACAAAAATTCTTATCGAGTAGGTACCTATTAATTTTTCATTGGTACTAAAAATATAAACAAATCATCCACACACAGTAGAAGAAATAATATGTATTATAACTATAAGAGACAACTCATAAACTACCCAAGCAATATAAATAAAATGTGGAGCTTACCGTTTCGATTAAATAAAAAAGAATTTTAAAAATTGGCCCAAAATTGACGGAGAAATCACGTAACAAACATACAAAAAAAATATTATCGAGTTGAGAACCTCCTCCTTTTTTTAAGGTTGGTCAAAAGGTCTAAGGATTTTGAAAACAAAAATTGGTCGCATGTGTGAGTTCTAGTGAAAGTCCTGATCGATCTCCGTGTAGGTACTGTTTTAGGGTTATTTTCCAAGTGATTTTTCTCAGTGGAAACTGCTTTAATAGTGGGTTCATGTTATGTTATGATGTTAATCTAAATAGCCTAGTAACTCGGAATGTTCGAAATTCGGAACTAATATAGCATCCGCACGAAGTGGTCGAAATTGCTTCCCGAAGACCTTGTCGACCCTTTAAAAACAAATCATTCGAGTTGCTTCCGAATATTATTCGTTACCTTTCCGACCGATAAATGAACTTGAATATTTAAAATTAAACAAACGATTATTCATCACTGGCCTATTTCTGCAATTACTCATGGTTCATTTTATTTATTAAATAATTCCGATGAATCATTTTGTTAGAAAGAATAATAATAACTGATTAATTCAATGAATTCCATTGTGCGGTTACAAAATTAAATTAATGTATGTCCACCTCAGTCAGTGTTGCATGCATCTCACGTCTGCACGGGTTGCTAAATAAACAATTGTTTTTATTAGTGTGGCAACACTTGCGCAAATAGCCTTTGTATAAATATTTGGGCAATATTGGGCACATGTTCGGGTCAGTTATGAATATACGTTGAGAAATAGTAATAAAACAATTTCACAATTGACAACCATACATACCTACTCAATAGGCATAAGATTGTGGTACTTGGTGCCTTTTTTTGCGGATGGGAAATCATCAAATAACTTCCCCCGCTCTGGGCGGAGCGGGAGGGAGTGTCAGACTTGTATTGACTAAAACCCAACCATGTTCCGTCTATTGCCCTTTACGTTCCGGGGGCCGCGGGGCCTCTTTCGAACAACCCGCAACCCCGGCAGGCGGTAGCCTTGGCAGGCCCTTCTGCTTTGCTGACATCTCTTTGAGGCGCGCGTGGAACACTAACGTGCTGTGTCGACACGGCTTGTCGTACTTGGTGCCTAGCTATCGGGTGATTTATTCCCTGAAGCAATTTGCCCAACAACGGGACGTGACGTCGTGCGCATCAGTAACGCTTGCTGCAACTAGACAAGCGGCCCACAATACATTGAATTACAGTTTACTAATTTTGTTACTTAATTATTTTTTTTTGTCGAAGGGTAAGGCAGGGGTGTACCAAATAGTACTCCCACATTTTGCCAACTATCTTTAAGTGCCATGTAGCAGAGGCCAGCCTATTGCCATCGACCGGACACAATTGATGCAAACTCCGTGGCGGCTACAGAGAGATTCCTGTTGAAAAAACCCAATAACACTTTGCCTGCCTTTACCTAGGCGTGTAAAATGGCCGCCTCATCAGAATCATAATAGGTTAATAATATGAATTACGTTACCATTCGTAAATTGGTCACAAATTGACAATTCACAATATTAACGCGTCTGTGACCATTTTAGGTTTTATTTTTAAATGACTTTGCCCCACAGTAGAATTTTTTTCTGTATCGTAAGTGCGTTTACAAACAATTAAACTCACATACACAAACAAGCAGGCCCGAAATAACTACCTATTTGTAGGCCATACAAATATTTGTTCGAATCGAACCCGCGACACGAAGCGCAGCAGTCAATCGCTCAGCCCAACGCCAACCGTGCCGTCAATTTTTTAATATAAGTAACTCATATCGTCAGAGAAATTCCTAGTGTGGGGTAGTTTAAAAAAAAATAGTTATTAGGTAGTACTTGTCATCGTTCCATCTATGTATAATGTACATAGTTTATCCACTATACGTATACTCGTCTAATAGTAAAACGGGATAGCACGGTCTAGCTAGCGCCTTAAAACTAGATCACTAGGAGCGTATGCCGTACGCTAGAGATACCGCGGCCCCGGAACATAAAGAGCAAAAGAAGGAACAGGGGTGGGTATTTAAAATGGTATTTAATGATAAAAGGTTCTGAAAACTTATGTCACCCTTTTGTTGTGAATCGGATCGATTCTGACGTCTGCGTTGTTCAATTGTTTGTTATGCGATGCATAATGATAATCGATTCTGAATACCGAAATGTTTTTTCAGTATTCAGAATCGATTTCCATTACCGATTGTTCTTCAGGAAACCACTGTAGCCATTGAAATCGCTCCATTTGGTAAACTTAAATACAAAACATGCCTGTTTGGGTAACAGTCTCTAGGGTTGCCATCCGACCAGGTGGGGGCAGTTCGGGTGGGGCTTAAAAAAAATCATGTCCAAACCTGTTTAAATCTTGTCTCAGCGTATTTTAGTCCTGAAACCGTTACTCATTTGGATTCTCCTAGTGGCCAAAAAGTCTTACCAAGGGCGTATCTAACTACCCAGTACCAAGTGGGATGTAGAGTTTAGATAGGCTGTCGCTTTATGTAAAACTAGCTTTTGCCCGCGGCTTCGCTCGCGTTAAATTCGGGGTAACACAGTTCCCTTTTCGTGATTTGCAGGTACCGGCTACCTATAGTTTTTCCCTTTTCTTCCCTCTTTCTCCCTCACATCTCAATT
The DNA here is from genome assembly GCA_905475445.1 of Ochropleura plecta. Taxonomy (NCBI): domain Eukaryota; kingdom Metazoa; phylum Arthropoda; class Insecta; order Lepidoptera; family Noctuidae; genus Ochropleura; species Ochropleura plecta. The sequence continues at coordinate 10,990,648 of FR997744.1, read as the reverse complement.
TTTTTTTTTAAATAGCCTATGTCCGTCTCAAGTGCCCCAATTATCTCTGTATCAAAATTCATGATAATCGGTTTAGCCATTTAGGCGTGAAGACGTAACAAACAAATAAACAAACTCACTTTCACTTTTATAATATTCCTTAGTAAGGATGCTGCATCAGCTGTATCCGGTTAGACTGGTAATCGACCTCAACATAATTGGTAAAAGGCTAGGCAGATGATAAGTAGTACTTGCCAAAGTATAGGTAAAGAATACTAACAAGAACAGACTACATATTTGTTGAAAGACTTCATGATTTAAGTTTTGATTATTCTCGTCTTCGCCAGTTCCATAGGTGGTTTGCCAACTATGAAATAAAAATATTAGATAAGTTTCTCATAAATCTAGAACGTCCACTCAAAAAAAAAGAACGCCCTCTGTACGCTCCGCCATTCCACGACCATAGACTAAATAAAGGATGCGATATGCATTTAAATTGATAAAACGAATGGTATTCAGGACCGCATCCAGTTTCATAAAGTAGGTTTATGTAACGCATTGTGACAGGTTAGGCAATACCTACCTTTGTCATTCTTCTATCTATACTATGCATAAAATCTTATTTTATATCTCTAATAGTTTGGTTAATCTAGCCGGATATGGCTGAAACCAGGACTTTCATATCTTTTAAATGTTTGTAAACGCACCCACGATACAGGAGAAATTCCTAGAGTGGGGCAACGTTTATTTTTTTAAATAAAAATAATAATAACTGACCTTCTCACTCTAGTTAAGACTGGTTGTCAAACTTACTATGTTTTTTTACGAATCAAAAGAATTTCGTATTAAAGATCGTCATACGCATTTTTTTGGTATTTTAAAAGCTCCTATTAAGAGCGTTTATGCCAATGCAGCGCACGGCGATTGTAGGTAAATTTACTCACACAGCTTTATAGCACACAGCCGTGTGTGTTGGAGCGTACGGCCCCGTATCGTACAGCGCATTGATCATTTTGATACTTGGCCAGCTATTTTATTAGTACCTATGGAGTGTTTTAATTTCTTTGTATTATTTTTGAAGTTGGGATTTAATTAATTAATTGTAATTGATAAGCAATTTATTTTGTTTAAAAACGGTAATGTTAAAAGTAAATAAAACATATCGTGTAAAATAAAAATATATATATTTGTCGTCTCTAAGTTTCATAAATCTTGCTTTACGGGGATCTACAATCTCGGGTAAAAGATATCCTTACTAATATTATAAAAGCGAAAGTGAGTTTGTTTGTTACCTCTTCACGCTTTAATGGCTAAACCGATTTTGATGAATTTTGGTACAGAGATAGTTGGGAACCAGGAGACGGACATAGGCTATTATTTTTTTAAAAAGAGTGGGATATGAGGGAGAAAGAGGGAAGAAACGGGAAAACTTAGCGTTGCTATTACAAATCAATAAGGCGCTGCCGATTAAAAGGTAGACCAAGAGCTCGTTGGACTGACGAACTAGAAAGAATAGCGGGTAGAGACTGGATAGACGTCGCGAATAATAGAGAAAGTTGGAGACAACTGGAGGAGGCCTATACCCGAAAGGGGCCATGACGTTTTTATAAAATGTAACAAATATTTCATCGTCATAGAATTAATTTATAAGTATCTAAAAATGTTTTCTTTTAATGTTAAAAACAAATATTTATACCCCTAGTGTTTAGTTATATAAGAACTTAAAAATGTTTTTTGTCATGGAAATATAGAGGCTTTTGAATTGAATTGAAGGCGCTGCCGAATTTAACGCGAGCGAAGCCGCGGGCAAAAGCTAGTTTATTATAAAAACAGTGGTCTGTTTTTATAATAAACTAGCTTTTTAATTAGCCGATGTTCCATGTTTTCGCTCCAAAATGTAAAGCCCCTGATTACCTTTTCTGTTTTCAATTTGTGATCTTTCCCTGTCCACATAGCAAAGACACAGTAGTTTTGTTTGTTATGTGTAGCTGCCCCTGTATTTGATAATACCAGTCATGGCGTCAATTCACAAATTCATTTACTGTCCAATTTTTTTTTGGCTTATATTGAGTCTGATCCAAATGCTGAACTAGGACATTTAATTTAGACAATTCCATCAGATTCGATCAGTCCATCAAGCGAAGCACCTGTGATCATAATAATTTGACGTATTACTCAATTTACTACTTATTAATGGAATTCAAAAATAAAATACACTGTTTTTCAGAAAATTTTAAAACCTCTTGTAACTAAGCAAGTGAAATAATAAAATATATATCTAATGAGTTTTGGAAGTGTGAGTGCCGAATTTTTCAGGTATATAACACCACAGTAATACAAATCGCAAGCACCGTGACCGGTGATTTTTATTTCACTTAACATATGATACTGTGAAAGTAAGCATAGTATACTAACCTAGCTGTGTCAGTTCAGTTAACTGCCCAATTTTCCTTACTGCATTATGCAGCTGAGCTGAGCCTACCCGAAAGAGTTCTAATGTGCGCGCCCCATGGCGTTTTGAATCGATAGTCATCCCCGAGAACACAGTTTTCGCTATAACATCAAGTCTTTTGCCATCAAAATTCAAAGTTAAATGACGCTGTGGTACAATTGAACACTTAACTTTAGACACTTGGTTTTGTTCGCATTCGGTAAGAAATTGTTAGCTGCGAACCATTTCGATAGGATGGTTAGACTACGACATAATAAAATATACATCAGGTTATTTAAGCTAGAAATATAATTATTTTCTTGCACAAGATTGTCAGCTGGATATAACTAAATAATGAAGAAATGTCTCATTTATTTTCCATAATACATATTTTAAACAGACTATGCCGCGTATTTTTTTCCAATTCCAATATTTCGACTATGATGTAAACGCCATGTGCCATTATCAAAAGCAGACAAAACATCGCCTTCTTCATTCTTCATGGAATGGTTATTGACTAACCTGGTTTCTATGCCGCCAATATCTCCCAACATGAAAAATATCTCTCAGGCATGCTGGTTGCCTCACTCAAACATTGTGAGGAGATACCGTTAACCCAACGGTCTCTACAAACACTACACTAGGAACTTCTCCTATATCGTGGGTGCTTTTACAAACAATTAAATTTAAATACACAAACAGCCAGACCCGAAACAATAAATATTTGTTCCGTGCGGGAATCGAACCCGCGACACGCAGACGGCACGTTGTACCGTCACAATGTTTTTGTGAAAACATCCGCGTTAATCTGAAATTTGGCTATACTAACAACACTATGTACACTACACGATTGTATTATAAATTATAACTAACGACTCAATCAAAATTAAGAAAACACCATTTCTTTGAATACAAAATTCTAAGAAAAAAAATACCAACAAGAGTATTTTCATTTACGTTCTGGTTTTCGAGTATTTGAACTTCTTGGTTCTGCCTATAACAACAAATAAGTTACTACAAAAACTTTTTATAAAAACGACTTTCGAAAATTATTTCTCAGTTTTTAGTTGTATACCTTTAAATAACAACTAATTACAATTCCAACAAACCCAAACACGGCTATGTTCACCGTAATAATATAAAGTTCTGGTATCTTTCGGCTTCATCATCAGTTTTACTTTATTAAGTGGTACTCTATATACAAATAAATATACAAATGCCTTACTTGTTTTGTTTGTGTTTGTATTCCTATAAAAATTAAGAGTTCTCTCGATATTGAAATCGAGATCCGAATGACCATAGAAATACCTGGAAACTTTACCCTTTCTAACAAAAAAAAGTATTTTCTAAATCAGTCTAGTCATGTTCGAGTAAAAGATTCCGATGAATTGAGAGCCTCCTCCTTTTTTCAAGTCGGTTAATAAAAATCTGAATTGTTCATAACCTTCGCCATATTTTCGTATGATGTTCTTTTTGTCCAATATGCTTTCTTTTGTTTGCCATATCTGCAAAAAGTAGGTAAAATAAAAATACAATTACAGAAGTCTAATTTAATCTTCTTACGTTCATTACAAAAAAATATTTACTCACCACAATTTTGTTGTATAATAAAACTGTATTTAAAAAAAATCAATAGTGTCACGATGTCGCGGTCGCGCTATAAACTCGAGAAATAAGGATAATATTTTACGCAGCGCGCGGCGACCAGAGCGTCATAGGTCCTACCTCGGCAAGGCCTCGGCCGGCTCTGAGCGCTGATGCCATTTCGGGCCGAATATATACTAAGACTAAAAAAATCATTAAAAATTAATAAAATAAGTTATTTAAAAAATATCTATCCCATGTTTTAGAACGTTAATGTCTTCATTTACTAGGTCTAAAAAAAATAGAATTGCTTCAGTTTTTACCCTTATCCAACACGTTTAATATCTCGAAAAATGACTAAAAGTTACGGTTTTTAAATATACTTTTCTTGAATGAAAACTTAAAGAAATTGTATTTTTTCTAAAACCATACACTAGTAAATGTTATTGTTTATTTAAAAGTGTTTTTTTTAATAGTTTTTAATTTACGGTTTTACTAGTATCTGGCATCTGAGTAGACCGTCAACCGCCAGTTTTAAAAAAGGGTTGAATAAAAACTGTTCTTATAGGAATACCACACAAATATTTTAAAATGTTTTAAAACCAAGCACTAGATTATGAAATTTCCAATCATATGGTGCCATTTTTTAATCTAGTATGTAAGCACATTATGGTTTTATTGTCCGTCGAAAATGGTTAATTTTGAAGATTGAGTGAATTTTTTGGATGAACGTTCTTAATAAACCCTTCTGAATTTGAAAATGAAACGGTAATCTTCGAACACCGTGAGATTTTCTTTACATATTTTTATTCGTGACGTCCGTCAGTAAAGTTGCATGACAGAAAGTATGCAATATTCATATCTACTGTATATGTAGAAACTTTGGTGATAAAACATCAATCAGCAGATAACATGAAATCTCGATAGGTTCTCACCAAGATAATCGATACAGTACCTTGTTTTAAGACATACGAGATGAGCGATTGTAATCCTGGGACAATCAGGGGCTGTTTATAAAAATATTTTAATAATTATGCCAGTGAATAGATTGTGACGATTGAATGGCCTTTTCTTCTTTTATTTGACAATTCTTCTAACCAAGATGAATGAAGTGATGATTAGGTAAGATGCTGCTTTACTGACGAGTAAACTTTTTAATAACATGACGGCACAGTTGGCGCAGTCGCTGAGCGATCGACTACTGCGCAGCGTGTCGCGGGTTCGATCCCCGCAATGAACAAATATTTGTATGACCTCCAGAAAGTTGTGTTGGGTCTGGCTGTTTGTGTATGTGAGTTTAAATGTTGACAATAAACGCACCCACGATACAGGACAAACTCTTGTTGTGGGGTGACGTAACAAATTATGAAAAAAAAAATGGTTGCCTGTAAAGTCGGTTTTACGGGCGAAGATTTTACGTGACAACGTCTTTTTCTCGGTAGAATATTTATTGATATGAATATAATTAAATTGCACAATAGGAACAAGGAATTGAATGAAAATAAGAATTGCACAAATTTTAACTATAGAAATATATTTTGTTTACTAAAACATTGTACAACGTTCGAGAAAGACAAAGACAGAGACACAAGCATGCGCCGATTCAATGCGCCTAATTCTCTAGTGCTGCGCGCGCGGCAGACCGATCATAGTTGAGTGGGAGAGAGACGCAAGGCATTCGGCGGGCCTCTCTCTCGTTCGGTGACTCATCGTAACGTTACCGAGCGTTACACTTTTTCATAAGTGACTCCCAGCCGCAACCTAATTTAAGACGTTGTCACGTCAAAAAAAACCTTTTAATAATCTACAGTAGTTCGTCTTTATGGAAGGAACATCCTTATGTCACTCGGCAATAGTGTAAGTAATCAGTGAAATAAATTTTATAATCGAACAAGGTGTTAAATTCTTCATCCATCAAAAGAAGGATCCACCCGGCCAGACGAGTGTTGTGTCTGGTGGGCTTCTGCTCAACAGGTGCCTGTCAGCTTTATTTATTTGGTTCACCAGCAATTGTATACACTGGTATAAACAAACTAAACATGCAACATGATAGAAAAAAGTGTAACAATCAGTTATAGGTAAACTATGCATGCACACCAAAACGTAGTAGCTTACAAAAAAATACTTAACTAAAAGACTATGTTATGAAGTTCTACGGAACAAGACATAACAGATAAATTAAAGTACCTACTGTAAACAAAATTAAAACAATATTAATACAAAGAGATCAAGACAAACAGATAACTACTTTACCTAAATAATATGGAATAAAACGGAACTCTTAAAGGATCACTCTGTTGTCCCTCCGTCTGTCTGTACTTCAAGACCCCCTTTATCTCGGGAACGCGTGGAGGTATCGAGTTGAAATAAAAACTATATTCTTAAGTCTGTAGACCTTTGGACTTGTGCAAAAATTAACCCGCTAAGTCTACGCAGTCAAACAATATGGCCATTTATGTCGCAAGTTTGTACGAAACCCTCATACTTGGTCGTTTTTTTTTAATATAAGTTCTTCGTTTGTGGCATAGATGACGTGTAGTCCAGTTGAACTAACAACCTCATTTATGTAGACATGCGAGATGCCATTTAAAAAAAAGCAAAGATGACGCTGTAGCAATGTTGCTAGAGTACTTTTTGTACCGTCCACTGCAACACAAACAATCAATTTACCTCTTCATAATAAGTTTAGATTTAGATACAAAGGTCACATCAGACTAACTGACCTTCTTCATCCAGATAGACTAAATTTCAAGTCTCTTTCTCCCAAGCAATAAATCTTTCGCGTCATCTCTCGTCTTGTACCAGGGTAACATCAAAACAAGAAGTAATTAAACTTTCTCAAGTGAATAAGTTACATCACCATAATTCTGCAAAACACTTGCTCCACAAAATTACGTATTTTTTGGGTCATGGCTCGGATTCTGCGTATGGGAAGATTCTAACAAAGGGCAGTAAAAAGGTGTACTGTCTGTTTATTAATAGTGGCTATAAATTTAAGAAACAATGAAGACAATATGCGTTTAGAGAAGGATGATAAAAGTAGATGTATTGTCTATTGATATTAGGAATGAAGGTTAGAGGTCTTTGTAAGTAATAATCTTTAAACCAGCAATAGAAAATAAATACTCTAAAAGAATTCGGTGATGTAACTTATAAATAAATAAAAACGAAAATAGCCAATGGGTGGAAAAGATACTCGTTATTTAAAAAGATAATGAGAACTACAGATCTCAGTAACAAGATCAAGAACAAATTCTTTAACACCTGTATTCTGTCCTGCCTTACCTATGAGTGCAAAACATGGGCACTCTCTAAACACCACAGGAATATGCTAAACACTGCTAAATAGCCATGGAGAGAAACATGCTGGGAATTAAAAAAAATGATGAGAAGATTCTCATGAAGATAGACCCAATGAAATGAAGATCGGTCGGCCATATGTTACGGAGCCCTCAGGATAAATAGAGCAGTCCTGACAGAACGGCACTCTAGAAGAAGTAAAAGAAGTACGCAAAAGATGGGAGGACGAATTTAAGCTTACATCAAGTCCGAATTGAAGGACAGATGCAAAGAGTAGAAAGCAATGGAAATCGCCAGAGGAGGCCTTTGCCAACGGGCACTATGAACTATGTGAAAAAAAGGAAGAGGTTCTCCTTTTTTAAGTCGATTAAAAATGGCGAAGGCTCGGCAGAATTCTCTCTTATTTAAATCTGCATTTAGCTATGTAAAGTGCATGGTAAGTTTGTGTTCACTTTAATGTGAATTTCAACGTTTTAACGCGATATTGAATAATGTTCTTCTTTATGAATATGAAAATATTTTTATTTCACATAAGCCTACATGGGCACTTATAAAACTTCAAGAAAAGGTGCACGGTTCGGGTAGGTCGTTTTCTATGGAGAAGAACCGGCAAGAAATTCCATGGTTACTCTTGGTTTTACATTGCTGTTGTTACAGTGTTGTCGTTTATTTAAAAAAAAAAAAAAAAACAAAAAAGCGCTGTCCCATACTAGGAATTACTTAGAACTATATCGTGGGTGCGTTTACAAACATATAAACTTACATACACAAACAGCTAGACCAAAACTACTATCTGCATATTTTACAAATATTTGTTCCGTGCGGGGCTCAAACCCGTGACACGCGGCGCAGCAGTCTCTCGCTCAGCTAACCGTGCCGTCGTAATTCGACAAAAACGAACATCGAAATAATTAGTGCCTAACATTCTTTAGCTAACTAACCAACCTTTTTAAAAAAAAAACTTCGCTGTTTAACAAACTGGCCACCTATAATAAAATCAAGACGATCCGCCTCGTTGCCGATACCTGTCTCTAGGGACATTTACTTAGCGGTACCACATAAAATAGTACGCACGACCAATCAAGCTATACTTAACCAGTTTATGCGGATGTCTTATCGTACGAGAAATGTATACAAAGCGAGACCATGTTATATTGGACATGTATAGCTTAATACGTAGGTACAGTCATCATCATTTCGTTATTACCTACCGACCGTGCTCCATAACGGACTATAGGCCAATGATCTGAAGTAGACTTACTGGCTATTGGCCCTATCTAGGAATTAATGAGAGAAATAAATGATAAAGAAAAAAAACTTTAATGGCAATAAAACCGACTCTCAAAAACACTAAAGAGACAGAAAATACATTTACTTTCGGAAATTGGTGACTTTTGTTTGATTTATAGGTAGATTTTTTTCCACTATTAAATTGATTTAAAAAAGGTTTTTTAAATGAGAATGCATATACATGTAACTCTTAGGACTGGGGAGAAAAAGGCAAGTTGTAAGAGAAGCATGAGCGTGGCTACAAGAGAAGTAAACAATCCGTGGTTCTTCTGCCTGGAAGATGATATGGCTAGCAAGACAGTGACTACCTAATAGAGAAGTAGATGTGGCAGAAGAAGACCTAAAAGATGATAGTGTGAGAAACCCTTTTTCCAGCTGTATGATAAATAACTGAGATACCTCATTTAATTCGGAAGTCCAAGTCGAAAGTCCAAAGGAAAAATTCCCAAAACTCGCGAAAAAAAGAAAACACAGTGTTCAATGCAAATGAGAACTCATTTCTACCTTAAACACCTACTTAAAATTGCTAATGTGAATCCGGTATTCGCACGATTAATGTGTAGATTAGAAGATTTGCATCTTTACTACGATTCAATGTCACGACCGCATACGGAGTGGAGAATGAATGGAATAATTAAGTGTGGAATCATTTAGTGATGTGCTTTGAAATTTTCATAATGTGCATAAATATCGAAATTGAGACTACCTATCTTCTATCGTAAAATGTAACAGAATAGAATGGAATACTTCTTAATTTTCACAGGAAATAGGTAGGTTATATATGTATGTTAAGTTTATGCAACAATATTTAGTATTAATCCCGCAGAAACTTGGATGCAGAATGCAGCACCACCCCCAAACATATTTACATACAACACATAATATAGCGAAAATATAATGAAACATGGAACCTAAACCTCTTTTATAATAGAGTATTGCTTTCATTGTTAATTAATAAAGAGTATGTATTATTATGTTCTCTTACTAGCGTTATGGAAAAATCACAAATTACATAGGGACATAAATAAGAACCTGATTGTGTTTCGCACCCGGAAATTCTGAGCAGTTTAGTTTTACTGTCAAATACAAAGCTAGAGATGACAAAGCTTAAATATAGTACTGACGTTGCCATGTCAGCATCACATAGCACAAATCTCAAGATCAAAATCATACAATAGCCAAGTATTTTACAATTTCAATAGATAGACTCATTCGATTCGTTCCAATCGATAATATTTATATAATACTCGCACCAGTTGCAAGTACCGATACCGAGACTTATTACAATATCATTCACATCACTAAGAGTAGGAGAAGAATTATTATGTCATAAAGCCATTATGAAGTCGTTAACCTGGCTGCATCGTAGACGATTTCTATTTAAAAACATTGACCATCATTTTGTACAAGGCCGTTTATATTATGCATTGACATTTGTGGGTGTTTGTGTTCTAAATTCAAACAATAAACGTTATGTTTACTGACCAAAAAGGTTAGCACACTTTAGAATAAATAATAGCACTGCCTATAATCCCTATATGATTGGGTGGGAAGAATTGAACGTACATTTCACCGGTAATGTTTAATTTAGGTACCTAATAACGAAAGAGCTTACTGCCAACAACCATTCACAAATCCAGACTCTGCGCTGTTACCTGAGAAATTCTAATTCCTGAATATGCAATTTAGTATCTTGCGACTAAATTAAACTAGAGTAACTATGTAAGTAACATTGTTTTAAGCTTTCATAGTTTACCTATATCAGCGATTTAACCCAAGTGTCCCAGACAAACTTTGCCACCCCGTTTCGCCCCCTCATGGGTTGAATTTTTGAAAAATCTCATATAAGTCTACGTCCTAAAAGAATCCCCTAGACGCCTAGCACTTGTAGTTTCTGTGATTTCGTAATAAGTGAGTAGGTGATTTTCTTTTTACATCAGAATATTGAAAATTTCACTTATGGATCACACGGAAGATATCCCGTTTTCAATATTATAATTTAATAATATTTTGGCGTAAAGAATTGATTGTATTTTCTTTTGTTTTACGAAAGCAAGTCTAGTATAGTCCGAATTAGTCTGAATAATTATTTTTCTATTTATATTATTGTAAAAGATAAAGATTCTTCGCGAGGATCGAAGGCGAATGGTTTTAGAAAGGCCCCGCCTACCATACCTATAGGTATATAATGTTAAAGAAATGATTATGTAAGTACATGGTTCTATCTTATCCTCTCATCTACAAAACTTGATCAAGATACTTAGGCGTAGCATATTTCTAGACAAGCAAAAATATAAATCTGCTACCACTCATTCAACAGATGCAAAAATTCGCAGGCACCAAGACGGTCAATTACCGAGTATTACGACATCATCTTGGTAATTGCCTGCACATTTTCTAACAATGGTAGGCTTTAAGATGGCTGATTATTATTTGAAAAACCTTAATTGCTTGTTTAGTTCTATAATTAGAAAATTATTCGTTAAATAAAGAACAGCTTTTGCGCAATTTTGAATGTGTTAACCTCTTTTACGCGTAGATTTTATAAGCGAAAGTTAATAGAGATTTTTCTGATTTGCACACAAAATAATCCAGGGTCATGTTATTTACAATAGCGGTTGAGATTTCCTGTAGGTAAATGTATATGTACTAACATTCTAGGTTCTGTTTACAAAATCTGGCTAAATAACTAAAACCAAACGTTTGTGTTTCAAAAATAAGTCTATGTTTAGGTTTTCTCGTTAAATTTAATTTAGAAGTTGCTCTCGCAAGGTTTTCTCTTGTAACATCTTGTATAACTCTTCATGGAAATATTTGTTAAGGGAAAGTGGGAACCGAAGATAAGACGGAGCAGCAGCCACTACAATCAAATTACGGAGTAAAAAAAATCGGCCATAAACAAAAACCATAGAGTTTGATGGCCCGTAACTAGGCCTTATCAAAAGCAATTTTAAATTACGATTTACAACGGAGAGCGAAAGTGACCCATTATTTAAATAAACGATCTGTTACATGACGTAACTTTATGTAATTAATAAATAGCATTACAATTTGTTGACCGAAACGATGATTTACATGAAGTGTAGCGGATTTAGATGGATTAATTGGGTTAGGGGCCATCTTGGAAGCAATTAATTAATCTGAAATTAAAAGTAAATATCGTTTTCTTGTATCTAGCACTAGCACTTATGATTTGATTGATTTGATAGACAAAGGAAGTCGAAGCGAAATAATTAAGTGATTATGTATATAACATAGGTACCTAACATGCGTGTGTACTACGTATTTATCTACCTATAATGGAAACATATTTTTTACCCACGAAATTCGCGAAATAACAGAACACCACACGCTACGCTATTAATAAAACAAATTTGACACCAACATATCAAATAAATATCGAAGTTCAATTAGAAAAGACACATACGACTCCATCATTATGGCCATTTCTATTAGAAATTTATTAGTTAACAACAGTTTAATAAAATGGCCTCAAGAAGAAAAAGGCGATGGGGCACTTTTGTTGCATGAACTGATGCTAAAACAATTTTAGAAAAGTCGAAGGAAAATCAATTCCCGATCAAATGCTTCGTCAAGTAAAAGTGGTCATTATCTGTTTTGATCTTGATTGATTGAGTTGTTTCACCTGTACCACTATAATCAAGCAACCGTTTCAAGTCTAAGATCATGTCCAAGATAGGTTCGAAACACTTGGTTCTGACGACCGTGATAGTGAAATTGATGCTTATGAAATAAGTAGGTACACGTCTATACTTTGTGGACAGCTGCGTGCCACGAAGACATTGACATCGAATATTCTTATACTTCTTAAACCATAAGCGTTCCCGAATGTTTGTAGGTCGTTCAAGAATTTAAATGCTGATCATAGGACTCATAGATCCGTATTTTCCCTTTCGATTACAACGATTTATTCGATTCGAAACTACCAACAAGTAATAAATAAATGGTCACTAAAAGTCTGAAAGGCCTGTAAGCGAAAATTTTAGCATGAAACTGCGATATCGCTAACTCATTGACGCATGTTGCTGCAATGCGTACAATGAAGTGTTAACAAGACAGTCTCGCGCATTTCTGGTAGCCGGGCAAGCTAATCCAATAGTCACGTGATAAAAATAAGATTCGTTGGTTAGTTCCAGAACTCCTGCCTCTGCGGCATCACTTTAATCCAACTAATAAGTAGATTAGAATTAAAACGAGGCATAGCGCAAACAACCAGTAAGCGTGTTGTTTATCAAACCATGTAATTAATATAGCCCTACCTCTGTTCCAGATAATCTGGTGCTTGGCGGTCCTAGCAGTGACATGGCAGACCGCGAGTGGACACGGCAGACTCATCGAGCCCCCCTCCCGTGCCTCCGCCTGGCGCTTCGGCTTCGACACCCCACACAACTACAACGACCATGAACTGTACTGCGGAGGTTTCTCACGACAGTGGAACAAAAACGATGGCAAGTGCGGAGTGTGTGGAGATGCTTGGGATGCCCCCGTCCCAAGAGCACACGAACTAGGAGGCAGGTTCGGCAAAGGTGTTATCGTCCGCAAATACGCGCCTCAAGACTCCATCGTCATCAAAGTAGAACTCACAGCCAACCACAACGGCTTCTTCGAGTTCAGAGTCTGCGAAGAACCCAAAGGAACCACTCAAGACTGCTTAGACAAATACGTACTAAAATTAGACGGAAGAGAAGGAACTAAATTCTATCCTAAAGACGGCAACAAGATCTACGAGATGAAGTATAAATTACCTGAAGGTCTAGAATGTTCCCATTGCGTCATGCAATGGAGATATATCGCTGGCAACAATTGGGGTGCATGCGGAAACGGAACGGAGGCAGTGGGATGTGGACCACAAGAAGAATTTAGAGCCTGTGCTGACATAGCTATAGGAGAACGCTTTGCCACTACAACCAAACGTCCCAGACCTACTTACGTGCCTCCTGGCAGAAGGCCAACTGTGCCAACCCCAGAGGAATCTACTGGAAGCTCATGGTACGGCTTCGTGGTCGCTATCGTCACGTTGTTCGTTGCTATCGGCGTTCTAGCAGGCCTGTACCTGTACTACTACAGAGGTGGCATTAAGATTAAGAACCTCTTAAGGTCGAAGGTGCCTCCCCCGGCGCCAGTACCTCCACCAAGACACAAACGGGCATCTCTATCAAGAGAACAACCACCAGAACTAACACCACCAAAAATAGGGATGCTCCCTGACTCAGGATTTGAGACTGTTGACTTAAGAGCGAAATGATACATGTAACGAGGCTATTAGAATAAGCAGAACTACCTAAGCTGCCTTTACCTAGTGATATTATGTCTTGTGTGACTGAATTACGTAGAGATTCGACTGTGAAGTCGGTTGTTAGGTGATTAACTTAATTGTAATTTAGGTTAAATTTACTTTTGTAAATTATAGATATTTATGTTAAATTAAATGTTATACATAATTAATGTCTCGACTTTATTTTTCCTGGCCCTACGAAAACAACCGTTTTAGACTTTGCAACTCACGGTAAGCTACCCATTGCTCACCGTCCACAGTCCCGCATCTACGGTGGCCGGGAGTAATTGCAGCCTTAGACGTAGTGTAGCCTTAGATGAGGAACTAACCTGCAGACTAAGCAGTATAAAGATGATAAACTGGGTTACATCTCAAAGTTTTATTAGAAGGAATTAGTACCTTTAAGTGTCGAAATTGAAATATGTTACTGATCATTTAATTTTTACCCACCGTTGTAAAGACAAGTGGAATGGAAAGAAGTCGATAAGATGAATCGGTTCGTGTGTTCCATTCTCAAGTTGATAAAGACCTTAGACCTTTTCTGGTGTATAAAACTACAGTTAACGACATGCCTGGTCGTGCCATTGTGTATTTTATTCAGACGGTTACTTTCAGAAAATTTGGCCATTTGTAACCCAAATTTTAAAGATCAAAATTTTCGATGCGTATGTTCTCCACAATTTGAAAGTAGGCGCAGTGGCTGACCGACCGAAAGCTGCGCTGCGTGTCGCGGGTTCAATCCCCGCACGTAACAAATATGGCCTACAGATAGTTGTTCCAGATCGTCGCTGTTTGTGTATGTGAGTTTAAATGTCTCTAACCACCCCAGATATAGGAGAGTGCCGAGAATGTCCTAGTCTGGGGCAATGTTTTTTTTTAAAAAAAAAACCCGAACGCATTAAGTTATAAAAGCAGATGCCCGTTAATTTAGGAATATTCCTGGTGGGAAATGTGTGGGAGATAGCCAAGAACACCGATGGTCGCAATAGCCGTGCCTGAGATTGTCTCGGCGAGAGATTAAAGCCACTGAGGTTCAGGGGTGGAATTGATTTTCCAAGTTCAAAACAAATTAAGTTAGAAGTATACCCACTCAAATTAAAAAAAAGTGTTTGTGTCAGCTTCGCGCACGACTGGAGTTTACTCCTTAAGTACGATTGTCTAAACATACGCAAAAAGAGTTTATTTAACTGAAAAAAGATTAATACCATATGAAAGGGTAAATTAACAAATTAATGAAAATAATATACATATATAAATGAGTACGATTGTCTAAACATACGCAAAAAGAGTTTATTTAACTGAAAAAAGATTAATAGCATATGAAAGGGTAAATTAACAAATTAGGTAATGAAAATAATATACATATATAAATATGTATTTATTCATTTTATATACATTTATTATAACTAATCGGCGAAATATTTTACATTAAACTTTTCACAATAGTCAATTTCAGATGTGCACAAATATTTTATTAGGAATGTTGATAAATTATGTAATTATTATTATCTGACTATTATCATTTATATTTAAATATTATTTTTAAATATTAATTAGATCAACATTGCTTTCATTATTAATTACAGTGACAAGTGGTTTATGGTAACTAAAATAAGACACATGGACGTTGGTAGATACGTGGTTCAGGAATCTCGAAAATACCGCATCCATGGTTGTACCATACCTCGTTGTCCCCATTGCTCTATCAGAAACAATATCTAAATTCAGTTCAGATTTTAAAAATTGTATTAATTTCAATCCGTCATCTTTGCTAAGATCGATATTAAAATCGCCACTTAGTACGAGCGGCAGTAAATGGTATTCTTTTCTAAATAGTTTTGATCCACCTTCTTTATAAGACAATAATGCCTCAAAAATGAAATCTATTACATCATTAACCTTTTGATTAACAGAAATGTAAATCGAAACTATAACAATGTGATTACCGTTAGGCAAAGTACATCTCGCAGCACATATGTCTCCCTGCCATAGTTATTTCAAAATACTTTCAGTTCACTTTATAGGTGCGCACCAAAAACGTAACGAGGTCATTCATCAGTAGATTTTACACCTCACATTTTTCTCATACCGGGCGCCTTATTTATGAAAATCGATTCTTAAGGAGTAAACTCCAAAAATATATATTTATTCATTTTATATACATTTATTGTAACTAATCGGCGAAAAATATCACTGACCGACGACAAATTTCATAAAGCGCCATCTAGTAATATTCAACTGTACGCCAAACACCTTAGGTGCACGCGCACCAAAAACGTAACGAGGTCATTCATCAGTAGATTTTACACCTCACATTTTTCTCATACCGGGCGCCTTAGATATGAAAATCGATTCTTAAGGAGTAAACTCCAATGAACTCCAAAAATATTCGTTAAAATCGAACTACTCACATGATGGGTGACCGTCTAGGATAAAGACAAGGTATACAACCGGATGGATGACCTTGTGCAATAAACTTCGCAACAAAACAGTCCCTGCAGACGGAGTGACCATTAAGCTTTGGAAGATATTATGTAGTCCGTGGTCGTAACCGCGTTTCGCATGGCATCCCTTAGGTTCTTGATTGTCTATGTAGACATATAGTAAAAACACAATCTGGCGGAGTTGGTTGTGATTAAAGCAACGTGCTAAAAGAACGATACAGTACCATAGTATGTAGTGTAGTATAGAGGCCTACTTGATGAGATGCCAGCATCAGTGAGTGGGCATGTCTCTAGAATACACGAAGAGAGAATGACGAAGCAAAATCATCTTTTCTGAACTTCAGGAAGGAATACGGAAAACGTAGGTCAGTTTTTGCGTTTCAAGGATGTTCAGACTAGACACTTCAAAGGATGTGAAACTGACCCCTTAATATGGGAAAACAAGGCACAAAATCGGCCAAAGTGGAGACGTCATGTTCATTGTCACCTTTCAAGAGAGACGAATGTCGGAATTTGATAGAAACAATGATGACCTTAAAGCTAGACCACCTACATCGATATCCTGCAATGTCGTCAATAGTGTTTTGATGGTCGCTTTGAGCCCTCCAAAGCTCTCAACAATCATTCTAGAAAGCCATCGATGCAGTCGCTGTGACCAAAATCAGCTGGATGAATTCATCATCATCAGTGCATTACTTTCGGTTTATGGTACTGCATGATTTAAATTATTGTATGATAACAAACTCACAAATATGTACATACATACATACATTTGTGGAGTTTGGTTTATTTGATTTTACGGTTTTTTAAAGAACCGGTGTTGTCTATGTTTGTTTTAAATGGCAACCAAGGAACGTTTAAAAGTTTCTTGATGGCAACTCTCTTTCAATATGTCACTGTCAGTTGTCAACCACAGACAAAAATCGCAAAACAAACGTGCTGTGAAAGAGCCCAAAAAAAATACCGAAAGACAATATATTTTGCGAAAAAACTTTATAAATGAAAAATGGCGGTGCGGCCACAGCACATGCACGACGGTGGAATTGTAGAGCGTCGGTTGCGACCAATTTACGGTAATAAGTTAGCTTGAGCAAGAGTTGAATACTTCAGACAACCTCTTGAGAAAAGGGGATGTTTTTCAGTGAAGATATGTATTTTTATGATTTTTTCAGACTGGTTGGACAATGGGAATAATAAGAAGGCGCTTCAAGAAGCCGAAAAGGTACTTAAAAAGAGCCCTACTCTGCAGGCGGCCCGGGCTTTGAAAGCCTTAGCACTTTTTAGGTTAGGAAAAGGTCCCGAAGCGCACGTAGTTCTCGACGCCCTGGCTGACGAGAAGCCGAGTGATGATACCACGCTGCAGGCGATGACGATATCTTATAGAGAATCTCAACAATGTAAGTTTTTAGCCATGTCTAATAAAAACTCGACAATTTAGCATAAATTATACACCAAAATGCATACCATATACCACTAGGAAAATTGCAATATAATCCAATAAATCATGTCATGTAGTACAAGAAATAAACAAATATGATCTTTAGTTTTGTTATAAGTACAGCATCATCAAAACCAGGTCACAGCAGTCCACTCTCAGCATACACATCATCAACAGAACTTCTTAATATTTCTCTTTCATTAGAAATAAGATTATTTATTCAAATTGGATAATGATTCATGCTAACAAATCTGATATTTCATTATCTGTATTCCAGTAGGGGTGTTTTAATGAACTGTTAAATCCTATTAAAATAAAATTCACAATATTTAATACTTGCAATCACCATCACATTTTCATTAGGTTATATTATATTACAGTTAAAACTGTTAATCGGTCAAAACTTTCATTAAGTTAAAATGAATTATGTCCATTAAAAATATGTTCTTGCAGGATGCCTCATTTTATAATTCAATACTTACAATTCCTACCACACTATGTTTTTCAGAGGGTCACAAAAAAGTAAATGTTTGTAAACATAGTTTTACATGTGACGTAATGTATCTAATATATAAAATTCTCATGTCACAACATCATTCATAATATGCTCCTCCGAAATGGATTGACCGATTCTTATTTTTTTTACGCATATTCAGTAAGTCTGAGAATCAGCAACTATCTATATTTCAAACCCCTAAGTGATAAGGGTGGTAAGCAGCAGGTGAAGCCGCTGGGCACAGCTAGTATATTTATAAAACAAAAATCAAATATCTACTTTTTTTCTTCACCAGTACAAAAAGTATGCATGTTATACGAAAATGCAGTGAAGTCTGAACCAGCTAGTGAAGAGTTGCACTCTCACCTCTTCATGTCATATGTGAGGGTTGGGGACTACCGGTCACAGCAGCGGGCTGCGATGGCATTGTACAAGTTTGCTCCCAAGAACCCGTACTATTTCTGGGCAGTTATGAGTATCGTTTTGCAGGTATGTTAATATAATTATTTTGTTGATTATGAGTATTATTTTGGTATTTGAGCTTGTTTCCATAAGTAACTAAATATGAAATTATCTGATACAGAAGTTAATAAGGAGTTACTAAGTTGCTCAGAGTTAGTAAAACCGACCATAACTAAGTGTTGCCATTAAAAATAACATAGCATAATGTCTGTAATCCTCTAACTAAGGATTTAAGTGTACTCTAAGGGCTCATTCTAACTGACGCGGCGCGTAGCGCGTTTTTGCCATTTACAGAGAAGCCGCGTGTGCAGCGGCCCGCGTTATTACAAACGCAAACGTATGACAATGTACGATGTTGTTTACGGAAACGCTGGTCGTGTGGCGCCGCGTTCTCCGTCGCAGATAGCAACAAAGTATTAAAAGAACTGGCAGGCTGCAATGCCGCGCCGCGAGTTCGTATATGAGGCCTAATAAAATATGCACCCACGTATACGCCAGTTATGGTTAAGTCATGTTACTGTCACCTGTAAAAATCGTAATAGACTTGTAAAGTATTGATAAAACATTTTATTTTATTGTATGTGTCAATTTCTTTGCGAATGAAAAGATTCCTTTTAATTTTTATAAATGCACACATCTGCACTTTCTGAGTTTTTAAATGTGATTAGGTGTAATTTCCTCCAACAGGCCAAAACATCAGAAGATAACACGAAAAGAGGCATTCTACTTGCCCTTGCTCAAAGAATGGTAGACAATTTTATATCTGAGAACAAAATGGAAGCCGAACAAGAAGCCCGCCTCTACATCATGATCCTAGAGCTTCAAGAAAAATGGGAAGACATCTTGAAATTCATTGAAAGCCCGCTATACTCCCAACTAGTCCCCGGAAACACTGCTCAAGCCTGTATCCCATACCTAAAGAAGCTCGGTGAATGGAAACGACTCAATATGGTCTGTAAAGAGTTGCTCTGGGACAATCAAGACCGCTGGGACTACTACGTCCCATACTTTGACTCCGTCTTCCGCTTGATTAAGGATACCGAAGAGGACTCTGAAAGTGCTATTGATAACTCAGCAGAAAAATGCCATGAGTTCATTTGTACATTAGTAGAAAGTATGACATCAGGCAGAACTTTAAGAGGTCCGTACTTAGCTAGGTTGGAGTTGTGGAAACGTTTGGCTGTTGACGGAGACCCAACTTCTCTCATTGGTAGTGGTCTTGCGTTATGTGTGCAATACTTGAGGGTGTTTGCTAACAAGCCCTGTGCTGTGCCGGATTTGAGGCCATATCTGGGAATGATACCGCAGAAGGAAAGAGAAGAACATTGCAGGGAGTTCTTAACTTGTCTTGGGTTTGACGAGAACAGTGAACCTGAGTTGGTAAGTTTCTGCTCCTCTACTTCATATTCATGTATTACACCTTTAAAAGTAACGTGATTCACATACATATTTGTGGAAAATCAACTTCCTAAGATTCTTTTGTCCTTAAGCTATCGGCCACGTGAATAGGCAAGCTATTTTACAGTTTTAGTTTCGCAGTCAAGAAAGTCCTCGCTACTTCATGCGACAAGTATGTGGCAATTAATGCCTGTATATAACAAAAAAAAAAACAAATACAGAAAGTATGATGTCAATCTTATTTTTGTGGTATTTAAATACAATATGCTACATGAATATTCATATTTTATCATACACACCCAGACATACATGAGTAAATATATCAATGTTATTTTCTTTTTATTACTTATATTTATAGTTTTATACACATGTGATATGATCGGTAATGTGATGGTGGGTGATGTCAACAATTTTAGTCATAAACATATTTATAAACAGGTACAATAGCAGTAATTGAAATAACAGTTCACATTCAACTTTTAATGGCTTAGAAACGTATATGGGTTTATTATTTTCAAACATACGAAACATTATAAATAGAATGTAATGTCGATCATGAGTAATTTTTCAGTGTTCAATCTTGTAGGGAAAAATTGTGCGTACTATACTATTTTCGCTGTAGCATTGTGCGAGTGACATTAGATGAAAAGATATATTTAGTGCTTCATAGTAATACATCCCATCACTAAACATGTCTGTGGGCAGTCCTATACGGCTATGAAATTCAGGGTAAAGCCTTTCAGTCATGATCAGAAAACGAGGTAACGTTCCAGGTTGAAGAGGAATGGTACATTTTGCTAATGTCACCCGCACCATGCTACAGCAAAAACAGTATAGTCGAGATTTTGAGACTGGAAGCGCGCAGTACACACGCCTCGCGTTTTGAGAAACCATATTGAAAATAATTTTGACACTGAATAGCCGAGCTAGTCTTCGATTGACCTATTTCGACCTTAAATAGCCTATCTCGACTCCAGAATACATTCCCTTTTCATAGGTAGATCAATCGCAGTGTTTTAAAACCCTTTATTTTTGCGGATTGGAAATCATCAAATAACTTCCCCCGCTCTGGGCGGTGTGGGGCTACCCCCACAGCTGTTTTGATCAGTACAAGTCTGACACTGCTGTCACACTTGTACTGATCAAAACCCACCCATGTTTCTTTTATTGCCCTTGTATGTTCCGGGGCCGCGGTAAGTCTTTCAAACAACCCCCAACCCGTTATACACCGCTAGCATGACGAAAGTCATTGAATCGCTTGAAAATGGCTGGTAAGGCGAAATAACAGAACTTCTCATCCCAAAATCGCTTACCAATACAAATCTAGTTATGGCTGAATTTTTTAAAGTCCACAAAAAGTTTAGAAAGATTATTCGCATCATCATTTTTAGGCAGATGACATCCAACGCCACGTCTCCTGCTTATCCGCGTGGCGGTTGGTGGCGGCGCCGTTGCCCGCGGACGGAGCCCTAGCGCTGGCTACGACGCTCAGAGGCCACTATCTGCGCTGTTTGCAGAAGGGACTAGTCACTTCTAGTATAACCGAGTTCTGTGCCGCGGATGCGTATGGGATACTGGCGGCGCATCATTATTATTATGCAGGTGAGATTCAATTATCTTTAATCAGAGATCTGCTGATTAAATACATGTTGTATGGTAAAACTAAACAAAATATGTTTTGTATTACCAAAAGTCTTAGATCAAAAGTTATTCACTTTTGTGGTCTGAGACACCATACAGGTTGTGGCTTTTATTATACTGCACCCTGTTTCTATTATACTAGCTGTGCCCAGCGGTTTCGCCCACTGCTCAGTTCCTTAGTGTCGCAGCGTGGTGTTACACAGTCTATTAATTTCGTGAAAGGCGAATTCCTTTGCAAAACTTCAAATCATTCTGGCCGGAGAATTGCATTCTCCCATATGAACTTTATCATACTTTTTTACCCCCTCAGGGGATGAATTTTGTTAAATCCTATCTCAGTGAGCACAGACATCCTAAAAGGATCCCCCATGCAAAATTTGAGACTCCTAACTGTTGTAGTTTCTGAGACTTCAAGATGTGTGAGTCAGCATTTTACTCTTCTAATATATAAAATTTCCGTGTCACAATGTTAGTTACCATACTCCTCCGAAACGGCTCGACCGATTCTTATGAAATTTTGGGTACATATTGGGTAGGTCTGAGAATCGGCTAACATCTATTTTTCATACACCTAAAGCTCAGTGGGTGAAACCGCTGGGCACAGCTAGTATATATAAATATCGATTTGATTATCATGGATATCACAGCATAAGTACCCAATACTAGACTATTTTTTTTTTTACACTAAGAGTAATCCTTCAATGATTCAATATCATTGTCTAGTACCAATTTCTCATAATAATAACAAGAGTCATCAATAGCCTAAAATAATAAAGCATGAAATGAAACCTTCTTTATTCAGGAGTGCTACAACAGAGTTCAGCGCCGGTGGTAGACGCGCTATGCTTGCTAGAGCTGGTTCTGCATCACTCACCAGCTAATTTCCATGCCAAGCTGCTGCTTGTCAAGTTGTATCATTTATTAGGTAAGTTATTATATATGATATATCTATGGGTATGAACTGTATATTTAAAGTATATTTTTCCAGTTATTATAGACAATTAAGTTATTATGCTTTCCTCCTCATTTCAGCTCTTTAAAGTGATAAGAACCTCATTCTATTCCCTTTCTAATTCGAAGTGGTATCAGGTTTTCACAATGACCAAACAGTAATAAGCAATAGTCTCCGGACTTAAATTATTCTATTTAAAATTTTCTTTCTCAGGTAACGCGTGGGCAGCAGACAGTATATACCAACGTCTAGAAGTGAAGCACATACAGTTGGTGTCGATAGGTTGGCTGCATTGTGCCCGCTTAGCGCCCGCGTGTGTCGCCAGTCGTGCCTTGCAGCTGTTAGCGGATACGAAGGCCTTCCTGAAGCACCATGGCAAAGATGTTAGTATACAGTACCTGCCAACTTAGAGAGAAGTTAATCTGTAAACTGAATGGCAAGGTTTGCAGCTGTAATGTAGCACAAACTTTCTTAAATTTTCTTTTTTTTTACTAAAGTATACTTTTTCTTTCTCCATGTCAGAGTATGGAACACCTAACATACGCCTACAAGTACGGAACGTTCGAGAAGCTGGTGGAACTAGGAGCGTGGGGCGCTCGGCTGGAGGCATGTGCCTGGGGCGCGGCCGCCGTGCGCGAGCAGGCGCTACTGGCGCAGCTGGCCGGCCCGCCCTCCCTGCTGCACCAGCCTAGCAGGCTGCCGGCCAATGCCACGTGAGTATGTAGCGCGAGCAGGCGCTACTGGCGCAGCTGGCCGGCCCGCCCACCCTGCTGCACCAGCCTAGCAGGCTGCCGGCCAATGCCACGTGAGTATGTAGCGCGAGCAGGCGCTACTGGCGCAGCTGGCCGGCCCGCCCACCCTGCTGCACCAGCCTAGCAGGCTGCCGGCCAATGCCACGTGAGTATGTAGCGCGAGCAGGCGCTACTGGCGCAGCTGGCCGGCCCGCCCACCCTGCTGCACCAGCCTAGCAGGCTGCCGGCCAATGCCACGTGAGTATGTAGCGCGAGCAGGCGCTACTGGCGCAGCTGGCCGGCCCGCCACGCAGCGACTTCTTCTTAACTGGGGACATATGATAACTTCTGACATAGCAGTTAGAATTAAACTAACTCAAACTTTTCACTTTCCAGGGACAACCGCGACCTAAACGTCATAGTAAACTTCGAGCCACCACAGTTTCAAGACGACCAGCTAAAGACCCGGACTTTCGATCAAGAAGTGTCCTATCTCCGGCTGAAAGACGCGCTAGTGTCAGCCATAGCGCTTTGTATCGAGTTAGCGGATAGCCGGCCCATAGAGGAGAAGAAAGGGCATTATGAGCAGTTGAATACGTGTGTGGACGCGTTTAGCGCAGCCATGGATAAGTGCCGGCAGGTCTACTGTGAGAAGGAGAGGATTAGCATATCGGCGCCGTTCCCGTCTAGGATTATTGGTGAGTGGTACATTAAAAAAAATCTTAATATCTTGCCCCAAAAGAAAGAAACCAAGGAGAGGTATTTCGTTAACATGCCTATCCTTGGTAATATTATAAACGTGAAAACGTCATATATTTCCTGAACAATGATGATGTAGTTTGGGAGTGGTCTCGGTAGTACACTCCAATGCAATAAGTTATTGGCAAAATGTGGCTCCACCTCCAAGCTCTGCTTACTACTTTATACCATCTTGATGTGTATATGAAGTTCCCATGGAGCTGTCTGGGCGAAATCATAGCGCGATCAATAAAACATTCGACAATTAGTTCCGCTTCGCTCGATAGATGGCGTTGACGTCGAAGTATCTCGCTATGGTTTTCTTATGTTTGGCTGGGTCGTGTGGAATACTTTGTTTAAAAACAGCGCCCCTATTGTATTTTACGTGTAACACATTTAAATATACGGAAACATCAAATAACTTCCGCGCTATGGGCGGAGCATTAAACTTTGTTATATATGGTTGTTTATGTAATTTTTTGAAGTTTTCGAAAAACAATATAACGGTTAATATTATTTGTTTAGTTTGTATTGTTAAGTTAATAAACAATTAAATTATTAAAAAAATATATACACTTCTGGACTCATCTATTGGCCCACCTTGTATTTTCAGTTTCGTTTGGTCCTAGCTAAAATTTTATATTAGGTCGAGCAAAAAGTTTTTATGCAGTTTTTAACCTGGCACATTCACAATTTCATTCAATAGTCTTTTTTTGAATTTCGAACACAGAATTTAAAGAAACAAAAGACAATTTGGAGCCTGTTTGTTGATATCAAACAATCGAATACTAAGAAAATCAGGTTTTATTGGTTTACTTGGATTTAATTCTTGAAAAAGTGATTGATATCTTTGGTTTTGCTACAAACATTACTTATTCTTAACATTAAGGTGAGGTTCTATCAATAATCTATGGATACTTCACCTGAAATTGCCGCCCAAGCTGTGGCACTTATTCAGGCCGGACACAGCCAAAGAAACGTGAGTGCTCAACTTAATTTAAGTCGATCTGCGGTCCGAAATGTTTATCGGAGGTACCTAGAGACTGGCGGCTTTGTTCGTCGCCAAGGAAGGCCACGATCTCGGGTCACAACTGAAAGGCAGGATCGATTCATCGTGACGACCAGCTTGAGAAATCGTCACCTTACCTCCATTGAGATACAAAACCAACTTCGCGACTTCCACGGAGTATCTGTAAGCGCTCGAACTGTTCGGAGAAGGTTAAAAGAACGCGATATGGTACCACACAAGCCAGCTAATGGGCCCAAACTAACGCGAGCCCACCGAACAGCGCGCCTTCATTTCGCACGCAGTCATTTACATTGGACACAGCAAGATTGGAGCCGTGTACTCTTTTCTGATGAGTCTAAAATTGTGTTACATGGCAATGATGGAAGGAAGAAGGTCTACCGACGTAAGGGAGAGCGTTTCGCACAATGCTGCTTTGAAGAGAGGGTTGCTTATGGCGGTGGCTCATGGACTGTCTGGGGCGGTATATCCGCGAGCGGCAAAACTCAACTTGAGGTTGTTACAGGACCACGGCTGCCAACATTAAATGCTGAAAGGTACATTCGTAAGTGCTTAGAACCTCACGTGATGCCATACGCGGACTATGTGGGCCCAAATTTCCTTTTTATGCATGATAATGCAAGAGCCCATGCGGCCGGCATCGTCAGGGAATATCTTCGGGATGTGAACATCACAGTTATGGACTGGCCAGCCAGAAGCCCAGACATGAACCCTATTGAGCACATGTGGGACGAGCTAAAAAGACGTGTTAGGGCTCGTCAGCCAGTTGCCCAGACGATGCAGGAGTTGAAAACTGCCATAGAAGAGGAATGGGAGATGATCCCTCAAAATTTCATAGAGCGGTTGATAAACTCTATGCCTAATCGTATGAGAGCTGTGGTAGATGCCCATGGAGGCAACACGCGTTATTAAATTAAACCTTTATTTGATAAAACATGTTTTTTATTCAAAAATCAATTGCCTTTAACAAGGCGCATATCCGACTTGTTAGGCGTAGCTCCATGTCGTATGGTATTCTGAATTCAAATTTAAAACAATACGATCGAAAAAGATGGTAAAATGTATCAGGTTTAAAACTGCATCAACAGTTTTTGTTCAATCTAGCAATCATATTTCGGTAGGGGCCATCGAAACCTAAACTCTAAGGTGGGCCAATAGATGTGTCCAGAAGTGTATATTTTTCTGTTATTCCATTGAAAAGAGTCTATAATTATTATTAAGAATAAAATAATTTCTTAACTAATTATTTAAACAATTGAAATATAAAAAAAACGATTATAAACAATGAAAAAAATTATTTAAGATTTTTTTTAAAAAAAAAAACATCATTTCACCTATGCTATAAGATAGTAAATAAATATATTTTTAAAAATCCAAATTAATACCTATATTAGATGCGAAAACAGCAATATTACCAAAAAATAATAATTTTTATATAACATTTTTTTTAAATTTCATTTTTAGTTAATTTTAAAAAAGTATAATTAACAAAATAATTAACTTTAATATTTTTTTTTGCATAACTTTATTATGTACCTAAATAAAAAGAGCTCCACGAAGCGAAAAATTTATAGACCGATTATTTAAATTTTTATGCCGTAATTTATAAAACCAGAGATTGGAAAAAAATTGGTTAATTAACAATGATGTAACTTTATGAAAAATCGAAAAAAAAAAATTTCGCCGAGGTTTTTTGCGTTCAAGTGTCTAAAAAAAAATATTTTAGGTGATATACCGGCTTTTTAGGCGGCGCGCCTATGCCGTAACGCCCTCGCGGAGCCCTATTTCCAGCGTTAAATAAAAATTATAAATAATATAGATAGATTTCAGGGAGTTAGGACTTTATTATTGGAAATTTCCTCCTCTTTCAGGATCTTTTCTCAAAATTCCTTAAATATTATTATTTTAAAAGTTATTAACGAAAAACTTAATACCTTCTTTTTTATCTTATTTTGTTAATAACAATCGCAATTTTTTATGTGCTAATATACCCTTCAAAAACATTTTTCTAGACGTCATTCCGAATCGAATGAGGTATCTCACATATTTTTAGGAGCTTCATTTCTATTTAACACGTTTTTGAACATGTTGACTAGACTATTAATCCAGTAGTGTTATTGTCCTATCCCTAATAGTAGACCTACGATTGTACTGGACCATTTAGTCTCAGTAGAACTAACAAGACATGTTTCCACTTAATTGTGATTTTTCTCCTCCCTTACATAATTTCAAAAATATTCCATATTTCCTAACAATATTTATCCTTTTTCAGCATTTGTAAACTCACCGGTCCCCTACCGGGAACTTTACGCGACGATCCTGCGATTAGTCGGCGAGCTGGCCGTAGGTCGCACGACTGCGACACACGACGCATGCGACGCGGCTGTGCGACTGCTGCCTAAAGCGCAGTTTCAGCTTCAGACCGAGATAGCTTTCAAAGGAGACCCTGTCTGGAGTATGAGAGATTGTCTTGAAAGTTTGTCGAATTATTTTGAGGTAAGTTAACACCATTGATTTCGTTGTTCATGAAATATTGCCTTGATCTTGGTCAACTTGTCCTACTAATATAATATTATAAATGAGAATGTTTGTGAGGATGGATGTATGAATGCGTTACTTGCTCTTTCACGTCAAAGCGGCCAAACGGATCTTGATGAAATTTGGCACAGAGGTAGATTATAGTCTGGAATAACACAGGATACTTTTTTTTATCATCACGCAGGAGAAGCCGCGGGCGGCAGCTAGTAATTAATAAAGAGTCGTCCTCGAAATTACTTTATGAATTTTTGAAAAAAAATGTAGTAAATGATAATTTACTAAGTTTTAGACTATCACTCATATTGATATTATAGCAAAAACAGACTTCGTTGTTTTTTGATCTGCAAGAAACTTTCAATTTGAAAGTTTTGACGTGGAAATGGTCAGATCATCTTTGATCTCTATAGGGATGCTAGAAAGTGCATTTTTGAAGCTGTATTTCTATCTCAACCGTGGCAAGCATGTGGATTGGTTCCTGTTTGCACAAACAGTTCCAATTTTGATCTAAATCTTCTTTTTTCCCCACCATAACCTTCTTACCAAAATGTACCTCGACACCACGAAAACTCAAAATAATTCAGTTCTACAATTTACTACTTCTGGTTATCTAACCATTGTATCTTTACATAGTATAAAATGAAGTCTTGCCGCTGTCTGTTCGCTTACATCTCTTAAATTACTCAACGGAATTTATTGCAGTTGTCAGCAATAGATAGAGTAAATAGAACCAATAGGAACCATTAGAAATTGCACCCGTAAGAAGCCGGGACGGGACGCTAAAAAAAAGAAACACCATTCGAAAAAAGAATTGACACTCGAAACAAAAAACGACACTAAACAATATTATTTTCTTTGCAGTTCATAGGAATCATCACATTCTTGCTAGGCGTCTGCAACGAGTTATTCTCACCGGCCAGCACCAAAAAATCGAAGAAGAAGACCCAGCAATCGCCAGACGAGCTCAAAACCTCCGAGCTACTGAACAAACTCAACGAGACAGTACAAACATCAATCACTTTCCTTGAAAATATACTCGACGAGTGGCCCAAATACGAATTCACTAACAACCTAGACGAAATACTCGCTAAATTAACTCTAGAACAAGACGAAAAATACCAAAGCCCTGTAGAAAATAAACTTAAAAATGGACGAAATGAGATGCTCATGGACGTCAGTAATATTCTTAAAAGAAAATCGAAATATCTTAAGAGTCTTGTCCAATGATGCCTTGCGGTAAGCGCTTGTACGAAATAGTTAAGTATTGTTTTTATAATAAATATACATATCTTGTAAATAGTTTTGTCTTTGCTGTTCGCGGTTGTTGACGTTGGCTCGGTACGTCGATGGAGTTAGTTTTTTCACAATTATTTTACCTCTAATAGAAACCTTATTGTTAAGAGGATAAAGATCACTGTTGGACAGTCTTGACAGTCAACAATCTTATTTCAATAATTTGAGACTCGAAAAGGTTGTCTGTATAGGGGTTTAAGGTCTAGTTTTTCAATCACCAGGTAAATGACGAATTGTATCCGACGAATGAGTTCGTCATTTTGGCAGTTTTTGTATGGCGCTCTGGAGAAACATTATATTACTATTTCTGTATTAGTTCTCAAAAACAATTTTTTTATATATCATTTTTGTACCCTGTCACAATGTTGTCGTATTTAACCCAAAGGTTGACTGGTAGAGAATGTCTTATGGCGTTACGTCCGCTTATGTACCACTATTCTGCCGCGCTAACTAAAAGTGCAGTAAAGAAGTTATTACAAATAACCTCCTACGAAACCATTTCAACCTAATCTCTCTACTACGGTGTGCGACCCGTAGTAGAGAGATCAGATTATAATCGGTTAGAATAGGTTGACCTGCCGTCGTGTGTAGATGATACAGTTTAATAAATTTACTCTTCTGGTTATGCCAAAATCACAGTGATCCTTATTTTCGTTACAATAAGGGCGATGTTAAGCTGCCGCTGTTAGAGGTAAAAAGACTGGGAGTCATTCGCATGCAATCTGCTAGTAAGGCTTCAGCAGCCCTATTCCGTCGCACGCTCCCAATGACAATCGCTTTTATTTTGACAGTTCAACAAGACTGCTTTGACAGATCGACGGTGTCTGTATACGTAAAAGCGGTCTCCCCACCTGAGCATTCGCTTGTAATGTAACAGT
The DNA here is from genome assembly GCA_905475445.1 of Ochropleura plecta. Classification (NCBI taxonomy): domain Eukaryota; kingdom Metazoa; phylum Arthropoda; class Insecta; order Lepidoptera; family Noctuidae; genus Ochropleura; species Ochropleura plecta. The sequence goes on along the minus strand of FR997744.1, from coordinate 10,960,735 downwards.
ACTGTATCTGATTTTGAGCATTGCATTACAAATAGACTATGCCAGTGATTTATTCGCCTGTTATGTAATGATCTAAGGTTTGATTTTAATACAAACAATCATTTGTTTTCATTAAAAATAAATAGTCTGCCATATTGGATTTAGAATGACATCACTTAGCTTACCAAACATCGTGATCCAAACTAAACGTGTTTGCAAAATTTTAGCTCAGTCAGTTGGGGATAACTGTTTTTAACCTCTAGAGCCCCAGCGGCACGAAAACGTGCCAGTAAACAAGTATTACCGTTGAGTCCCGCTGGCACAAAGTGCCACCAAACCCCGACCGATTTAAAACTGTATTTGTAGTAAAGATAAGTCTTAAAATCAGATTACGCTTACGATAAGAGCCCGCCCGGCGGTGCTTGACGGATAGTTGACGTAAATAATGGCGGTCCTTGAGAGGTTAAATTCTATTGCTAGATTAGACTGAAACGTTAAAATATTGCAAGTCAAATAATAAAGCTACTGTGAAAGTGATGGCGCTAGCATAGCTTGTCCCAAGCATTATGATTGGTTGAAAATCTGGTAGTTATTTAATATTTTAAAATAGCTTGATTTCATTGGTCAGATTGGACCTAGCTATGGTGTTGCCATCTACAATGAGCTTTTAACGGTCTTCCCCGTCAGGGGGCTGTTTTGTTCGAATCTAACAATATGTTTGGATGTCTTCAGAAAAGTCTAAGAGAGAGAATTGTAATTTTAGGAATGTGCTACGTAATCAGGCTGCTGGTTCTAACATATTTTGATTGTTCTAATTTAGTCAATAAATGTAAAAAATACGTCCTTAATTTATCAGTAAAATTCATTTAAATATAAAAATAATAATTAAAACAAAACCGTTGTACGATAATACAGTGAATTTTTAAAAAAATAAATAGAATTACAGAATTTTGCCTTAATAAGGATGTTAAGACATGAGAATAGCATAATGTAAAGACAATAGTCGTTTAGTTGAGCTACATCCAGCTTTAAAGCTTTACTTAAGATAAAAACGTTTTGAGGCTCCTATTGTACTGGCGTATTTAAAAGAAACGGGGCTACACACATTCAGGTCGTTCTGCAAAATCGTATACAGGGTTATTTGTAAAACACTGGCAACGTCTCAGGATCATGTTACTAACATCATAAACAACAACTTTTGTTCTAGGACATTTAAACATTTATCATATTTTAGTTCATCAGATTTTCATACAAAAATAAAAATATTGAAATTGAACGCTCTAAATGTTACGAAATCTATGCGAAGCAAACGTACCTACAAGCGGCGGTGTAGGTATGTAGGTACAGCAAAATACGGAGTTGAAATGTGTTAGATAGGACAACGAAATCTTGAAGATTTGTATTTGGTAAATGTATAAAATTTTGTAAAAAATCATAGAACAAAAGTTGTTGCTTATGATGATTGTAATACAGTCCTGCAAGGTTGTCGGTGTTTTACAAATAACCCTGTATACACACGACGGCACGTCAACTTATACAAAACCATTTTAACCTGATCTCTCTACTACAGTGAGCGATCCGTAGTAGAGAGATCAGGTTATAACAGTTTAGAATAGGTTGACCTGCTGTCGTGTGTACTACTGCGCTCACTGACGGTCGGACACATTTTAAAATGATTACATTTTTGCTCTGACCTAATTTAGATTGTCATCTACACGTTAAAATGGAAGGAGATTTACTTAGGGTCGTCCTCTAATCACGTGAGGATTTTTAAGCCACTTTAGAAACCCTTACCCTGTGATACACCATTTTTAGACTAGCCCTCCTCCCCCTCACAATTTCACTTGTGTTTTTTTTTATAATTAAACTTGCAGCTAGTTTAGCTTACAGTTAGTCTGTATATACATATAAGGGGATATTATACTTATAAACCTTCCTCTTTAATCACTCTATCTGTTAATTAAAAACCTTTGTGTAGTTTAAAAGATCTAAGCGAACAGACAGCGGAAGCGACTTTTATTATTATTTATACGATGCAAAGATAGATGAGATAAATTTACAAACTGTTGTTGTCGGATTTTTATCAACACAAATTCGCTTACATTGCTCTCTAATTCAATATTGATAAAATATTTAAAACTGTATCACACTGAAAAATTCGTCCTACGAAAAAAACATGCGATTAAATAAATATCTAAAAAAAAAAAATATCTTGAGACAACTCACACACGGCTATCTGATCCCAAGCTAAGCAGAGCTTGTGTTATGGTAACCAGACAACTGATATACATACTTATATAATTTATAAATACATACATATTATAGATAAATCACACCCAGACACAGAACAAACAATCATGCTCATCACACAAAGTTTGTCCTGGGTGGGAATCGAACCCACGACCTCCGGCTCAGCAGTCAGGGCCACTAACCACTAGACCAACAGGCCCGTCGATTGTCAGATTATCCCACCAACATTTTGGTTATAACCCCCCCCCCCCCCCCTCACCCTGTTCGAACCTCACGTGGTTAATGGATGCAAAGTAGTCGATCGTCAATGAACTAGGTAATACCTATACTTTGCCGCCCACTGTGCGGTATGTATCGAAGCAGATCGATCTAAAGATGTGTGTACCACTACGCCTTAGATGAGGAATGCGCTTGCGTGTTTCTAGGGCCCCAATAATTGGATCTATAGTCACTGATTGCACTTCCAATTTTATCCAGTCTGTATTCGCAACTAGTCTTCCTGTGTCTTCAATGAAAGTATAATAAAATTGTATAAAGCAACATAATTTGTAAGTTTTATTTCTATTCGAATTATAATAGTTTCTAATATATACACAAGTCGTAACATAATAAACGCAAAACCTCCCATGTGGCGCTCGGACTATAAAACTAAACAACTTTTGCTCTACGAGCTCTGAGAACTGACGTAATCATTGGAATTTCCAATATAGGTCGTAGAATATAAGGTTTTCAGTTTCATGGTCATACTTTTATTGTTACAACCTGTATATTGGATTGTTTGAGAAAGCGCGCTTGAATATTTTGTGAGATAACTAATCCATGCAATTTAATTACATACTAATATGCACATTTAAGAATTTGAAATACTTCACAGTTTATGTCATTTAATACACTAATACTACACAGAATTGCTGTAACTGAAAAGCGGTCACCAAGTGATAAAATACTTCTTCAGGTTGTAATTACTTGCTAAATAAAATGTTGCATAATAAAACAAATGATTCTTGTTCCATTATTGCCTAGCAGAATCACTATTTGATTATTTTTGAGTCAACGCAAATTAACAATGGCGTTTGTGCGTCGATAGAGACTTTGTCTCAATTCTTCTAGAGGTCATAAAAAGGAATAATTATATTATAAATTAAGTTGACTGCTCGAACAATTTTTTTGCATTAAAAAAAACACGATTTGGTGCTCAATAATACGCAAGCTAAAATTATAGTTCTAAAAAGAAAGTAAATCATTTAAAAGATGTTCTGCCTAACAGATAGTGTGTAATTAGATTAAACGGCGCATTGTTTGTACCTAAGAGTGAATTACGATTTTGTATTAAATTATAATTTATACAGCCATTTTATTTTGTTTTATTTATATCTTCAAGTGGCCAAAGGCTAGCCAATTACCGTTGTATTTACATGCGGCCACGGTAATGCTGCCAGCATTTCCGAAAAAGTTACCTGTCTATGAGTTATATTCGGGTAATTTTTGGGGTTTCTTAATCCTTATAGGTTAACCCGTATTATAGTGTTAATCCGTATATAAAGCCGCTTCATACCTACACTTTCGTTCAGCACCGTCATAGAGTACGCTCCAATTAAGCAGCAATTATTTATATGGGATGGGTTAGTCCATATAATGGTTAACCAACCATGGGTTTTAGGTCTAACTAGCAAATGGTTTTTATTCCTATGAAGGTTCAGGGCTTAATCCCTCCGAAATCTCAGGTAACTATAGAGAAACCTACCTATCTAATCAATCAAAAGTTTCTCAATTCAAATCAATTTTATTTACGGACATCTTGTTAGTAGGTATAAATACAGACTTAAAACTATTGTTAGTAACACAAATAAACTTATACGAATACAAAAGGCACTGGTTCTAATATTTCGCCTCAGAGCAGGAAAACAGAACTTCCCCTTACACTCATTAAGACCCCTGCGCTGAGACAACCCGCCCCATCCAGATAACCGATAGAGAGATAGGAATCGATCATCAGACGAACAAAATGCCACAACACAGGGGCACGTACATCTTCAGCTATAGTCTTCAGGATACTGTTGTGACTCCCCCGCACCATCCTCATAAGTGACCCAACTTAATTCCTAATCACAGCGCGAAAACCGTCAGTACGAGCATGCGCGAATATCTCGGAGGCACTGCAGAAACGAGGAAGTCCCAACATCATCCTGATGATGCTATTATATTGGACAAGCAGTGTCCAAGGATTTTTTGGTATGGTTAACCCATAGACCACCCGTGTACAGTCCCTGATAGTATGCTTTAAAAAGCGTGACCTTGACTTGGTCCGTTTAGCGTGCGTGCGTGTGTGAATCTACGAGCCAACATGTTGCCACGGACTGAGAGAGGCCTACGTTCCCTTTCTATATCGACATCATCTTTAAGGTCGTCGGTAAGATAATGTCCAATGTATTTAAATTGCGACACCCTTTGTATGTACGCTAACACAATTTAAAGTAATGGGTGGGACAGATGCAGGACACTTACCAACGGCCTTAAAAACCATGTACGGACTCTTTCTAACATTAAAAAAAAAAGTTTCCCCACACTAGGAATTTCTCCTGTATCGTGGGTGCATATATAAACATTTAAACTCACATACATAAACAGCCAGACCCGAAACAACTACCTACCTGTAGGTCATACAAATATTTGTTCCGTGCGAGGATCAAACCCGCGACACGCAACGCAGCAGTCGATCGCTCAGCCACTACGCCAACCGTGTCGTCGTCAACATTGTAAACAAGACCGTGTGACCTGGCATAGGCTTCGCAAACTTTCAACATCTCCCCGAGAGCCCCTGCAGCAACCGACGCGCATGCTGCTGAGTTCCACTATGAGGTCATTAACATAGAGGCTGAAGAGCTTTGGAGACGCTTTTGGTTTATATTTAGTTATTTTTTTAAGTTCGAAACAGTCCCACTTTGCGGTACTTAATTGTTGTTCTTCTGAGAAAAGGGGTTGTTTATTATATACTTTATAGCTGGGAATTATTAAAAAAAACTGCCTTTGACCGTTTTCTCGTTAGATAGATAGAATATTCTTTATTATGCACACCATACAAATAACAAGAATAACATTATACAACTTATAAATATGGTGACACAATGGGCGGTCTTATCGCTAAAAGCGATCTTTTCAAGACAACCTTTGGATGGATTAAAAGGAGGAGAAAATACATATAATATACATTTAAAATAATAATCATCAAGAGCAAAGAAGTATTTAATATTGTTGTTTAAGGAGAGAGGTAGTGCTTTTTGACCAGAATTTTAAAAGTTAACGTTCTCGTTAACACTATACAAATAAAAGACAAAAGTATTTTATATTAAATATTTATTAATTTATTTACAATTTGAATATTGCAGCGATATGAAACTCTTAGCCACTGTACAAAAATACTCATGACATTCAAGTATTTTACCTTTTTTTTATATCATAACAGTCTGCGAAACGGAATGTGATGGATTATGGAACATTAGAACAAACACCTTGTTTTCAAAATGCGATGGGGTAACCATGACGACTTAAAGCGCTTGTTGTTTTATTGACATTCCAGAATAGGAAAGAGACAAAGCTATATTAGATGTCTAGCGCCGTCACTATCCCTCGCTGGAATAAGATAAGAACAAGCCCTGCTTTAAGATGTCATGGTAAGCCCGCCTGTTCATTAGTGATTACATAGATTTGTGCTGTGTGATTTGCATTTTTGTACGAGACTACTTTGGCACACATCAGTTTTGCAAGATATCACTGATCGTGACAAGGAAAAGTGTAGTGTGCATCTTTAAATTTATTTTAAGGTCTAGAATCGAGTGCCTTTTTTACTTACATTAAAAGGTAAAAAAATGCAATGGGGAGGATAGACAAAACAAAAATTCGTTCTAATATGCCCAGAGCGGGGCATTGGGAAATTTTGAATTGAAAAAATGTAGTCTCGCACTTTTTTTAAAGCAAGCACGGATTCCACGGATCACGGTACAATCTAAAAATCCTATTTAATGTCGAAACTAGCAATAACAACAAATAAAATAATAATAGTTACGATCTACGCAAATATAACGTTGAATAAAAACATTTCAATGAAAAATAAACAAAAAAATCACACACACACACACGACATTCAAAAGTATTAGATCACTATACAATTTGACGGATTTTATACAATTTATTAATTTAAAGATGGAAGGATTGACGCCTCGAATCGAGATTTATAAACGTTACGTGGAAACGTAACGTAAAGTCTACCTACAGGTAGACTTTAAAACGTTCGCGTTTCCATCTTTCTCCGCAGTTTGAGAGTTGTGCGGCTGTGACAGATAGACAGACAGACGCTTGGCCAAAGGACGTAGATAACAAATATTTCTCCCTCCTCATATCATATTAATTTTGCTTAACTTGAAAGAACCAGGTTTCACATAAAACTAAAATAAATTCACAAGTGTCTTCAACATTTTAATATTCATATCTCCGTTCACTCAAACACCATAGATTCAAGTTCTTGAATATAATACTAAGCAATACTTGAAAACACGACTTAGTAACCGACATTTTGGTGATAACAATCAATTGAAATATTGGCTTTTTAACTAGGATAGGGCCAGTGGCCTGCCTAGAGACAAGCAGACGTCAAGCTGTCTCTAGAAGGTAGTAGTAAGGGGCTCTAGGTGGTAGATCTCTGTTAGTGTTTCACGCGCGCCTCAAAGAGATGTCAGCAAAGCAGAGGGGCCTGCCAGGGCCTCCGCCTGCCGAAGTTGCGGGTTGTTCGAAAGAGATACCGCGGCCCCGGAACGTAAAGGGCAGTAGAAGGAACATGGGTGGGTATTAGTCAGTACAAGTCTGACACTCATCCCCGCTCCGCCCTGAGCGGGGGAAGTTATTTGATGATTTCCCACCCCAAAAAAAAGCTGTGTCTAGAAACCCTAACATCATGAAGAGGAGTAGGTTATGAGGGGAAGTCTAGCTTTTGCCCTTGTATGAAAGTACCGCTACTAAACAAGATGTAGTAGGGGTCAGCATTATTCTGCTAACTCTCTCTCTCTCTCTCTGTCATTAATAAAGACATCATTCGCTAGAGGGAAAAGATCATCCCTAAGCAAACGCGCTTTCAATGCGAATGTATAAGAGGCGAATGTGTACTAAGATGGTGTTGGTGAATTCATCGTTCAAATATGAATAGCTTGAAAGCTCCGAACGATTTTTTTACCATATACTGGACTTTCAATTTTCAGCCTAGCACAGTGAGTTGAAAATGCAACAGCGTTCTTTTTTAAATTGCTCCCAGTTCGATTCTCAACGGTGGACGTAACGCTCAGCGTTGAAAACCCAATGCGCTGTAGAAAAAAAACTAGGTGCAACTTTAATTTCGATTGGAATCTTGCAACTTTGACAATTGTTAATTGCCATCCGTTACTAAGTCGTTAAGATATAAATAAAGTAATAGAAATAAACATTATGCACCATTAGGACGCATGTGCGCGAACTTACCAACTAAATCATAGCCTACATTCGATATTTGTTTACTTATTCCATATAATACATTACAGTGGTAACAGGCAGTCGAGTTGCGGAGTTGTAACATAAAAATAGAATCTATGGTTTATATATTTTTTTGTTTCTTAAGAAAGCAAAAGTATTAATATTACGGCCAAAAACTTAGATCGTTAGATTCGCCTTACCGCGCCATAAAATAAATACAAAAAAAAACTGTTGCGTTGACAGCGACTTTTGAATAGTATTTTCTCGCTCAATTATCGTATATTATTTTAAGTGGAATCCATGACATCTAACGATAAAAATTATGGTTAAGAGTAAATAACGTGGTGAAGGATAAGACAAAATATGCTACTGTATTTTTGATTACACCTGGTAAGAACTTAACGCCTTATGAACGACTTTAGCATATTTTACCTTCCAAATTCGAAATAGAATATTTTTCTTTTTAAATTATGATTTTTACAGCGATACTTTGTCAATGATACAGAATGAGTAGTAAAATATGATTTTTATTAAATATTCTTGTTGAAAATCGTAAAAAAATACAGATCTCTTAGTATCGTCATTCTTGTACAAACGCGAGGATGGGAAGACAAGGTACATAGGTCAAATTACATAATTATTTAAACGGACGATTCGTGCCAATCAGAACATATTTGATATCTTACCCATACGAACTGAGGGATCAACCAAGGCCTGTTTCTCGTTGGGTATTCTTATCATTTTGTTATTTATTACATTGTCCTAGGTTCCGATTCCATCAAATGGGACCTCGTTTCCTCGTGTACTTTTGTCGATGTCACTGAATAAAGGACTGTATCAGTACTAACTTTAAGTATCAAATTGGGTATTCGTTTCCTCAAGGTTGCGAGATGTCCGATTCGAACTTAAGTTGAGGAAGATACCAACCAGCTAAATACCAACTTGTACCCCAAGTTGGTATTTAGCTGCATCTGGTTATACTGGGCCCCAACACAGTTGGAAAAGGCTAGCTAGTCGGATGATGTAGACAGACAAGTTCCTACTCCTTAGTCTCGTACAAAAGGTCGCTTATAGAAGCACTCATGCGCATAAAAGTCGGTGCGGTGCCTTTCACTTGTTTTGGCGAACTCAATAATATAGTATTGTAAAATATTCGGATTGCCACGTATCTTCTGAATAGGAATAACCCTCCTCCTTTCGAAAGTCGGGTAAAAAATGAAATTAATGCATTATTTCAAAGACAATAAGATTGACAACTATACAACACATAGAACACTATTACAATAAATAGTTTAGAAGAAATAGTCAAATATCGTTTTATTTGAAAAATAATACATTTTCAATCTTTCACATACATATTTACGGAATGAAAAAGCTTTGACTACTGCAACAATACAAGCCAATTTGAGAAAATTGTACTTTGTGAACAATATTTTTTTATTTTATTTTTAAAATTTTTATCATTAGATATGTAATTGTAATAAATACGAATCTTATCACAATGTATTATGTTTTATTTTTCGAATTATCTTTATAATTTATATTACACAGTCTCCTCTTATTCTAGTTATATTCGGTGTACTACTAATAGTGACTGGGGCGTTTAGAAAGAAATATCAAGTTAATCCTTAGGCGCGTTGCCCACACGACCAACAGTCGAGGCGCAGTCGTGGCGCGGACGCGTTAGGCGCGTCGCCCACACGACATTTGTAAAGAAAATCTCACATAAGAGGCACGCCCCAACGAGATTTTCTTTACAAATGTTTTTTAATTGTTTGAAGGCATTTGTGAAATCGATCAACACTAAAGCCGTGACTTTAGTGTCTTCCATTCCCCGCCTAATATCGTCAGTCACTTTAAGGAGAGCAGAAATGGTACTGTGCCCGGGCCTAAACCCGGATTGGAGTGGACTGATTAGGGAGTTGGTTTCACCCGCTGCTCAGCTTTTAAGTGTCGAAGCAGGATTTTATATAGCTTATTTTACTTCCTGATAATTTAGCTTTTTATTGGCGAAAAAAAGGTTAAAATCGGCCCAGTAGTTTCGGAGCTTATATGGTACAAACTGTGCTGTTTATAATATTTGTATGGAAGTATAGATAATTAGATATGAAGGAAGGATGATGAGAAGTAGAGGAGTATGGAAGGACAGAGGAGTCTTGGGATATGGAACAACCTTGGTTTTCCTTTTGTCTGTCGTCAAGTCTTTGAAACGCGTAGAGGTACCGAGTTGAACTAAAATCCATATACTCTAGGTCTGTGATTCCTTGGAGCTGTAAAAAGATATAAACGTTTATGTCACAAGTTTGTTGTGAGTACGCGAGTCGACTCGCACTTGGTCGGTTTTATTTTGAAACGAAGTTCCTTATCGCGCGTTGAGAAAGGAGGCTAGACGGAAAAAGTTAAGACCAAAAAGTTGTAACGATACGTTTTGCTACAGTTGTAAGCCGTGCGGCGTGCGCGTGTCTCTCTGTCTGTTTTTCTCTCTCTCTCATATAAAGCAAGCCAGTTATTTTCGTTTCGTCTTTCTTGCATTGAACAGTGTGGTGTCGTGACGATTATTTTTGGTGAGTGTATACAGGTTTTTTGTACATAATAAATATTTTTTTTTAATTCAATCCCCAGTCACAATCGTGAGCATAAAAGCTGTCATACTTTGTTATATTTTTTAAGACAAAAAATAAATAAGTTATTCATAAGTTTAAAAGAAAAAACTATAGCTAACTCACTCACGAATGTAGAATAAAAAGTGTTCTCATGGAAGACTTGAGGCAGATTTAAAATACTATATGTATGGAAATCTAACTAGCGAGAACTTTTTATCCCTTTTAATGAGGAATTTCTCTACTGTTCTGTTTGATTCCTGGGTCGAGCAGTGTTATTGGGTTTTTACTTGCGCTTTGGGCGAGCTGGGAAACGAAACTAGGACCTTATTATGAGCAATTGCACTTGCGACCACTAGACTAACGATGCAGTCTAAACAAATGCTTTGATAAAACCTCTATTAAATTTTCAACGCTCAACAAATGTGCAGAGAGGAGAAATTTCAACAGTATTTAATATCACTCAGATCCAGCCTGTCCCTTTGCTGGCTCGTACCCCACAGGGGGTGGCCTTAGCGTGTAGTCGCTTAGTTTTTAAATTTTTACTTGTACTGGTTTAAGGCCTTACTCTCGAGGCATTCAAAGGATTTGTCCGATTAGGCAGACGACAACCTCCTAAGTTGAACTGCGAGGTGCCATTTACTAAAAAAAAGTGTTGAAACTGATTGCAAAATATGTGAGACAAAACTTTTTTTATAAATAGCCAAAGAAGACTATATAGATTGAAGGGAATTATTTTTATCTCTTTCAGCCAACTAGCCTTAATATTTTGACTAGGTATAAGTAGGAGATTATCAGTAAAAAGATTTGACTGATTGACCCTATGAAGACAAATGTATGTACTCCATTTCATTCATTAATAAATCATAATATACATAAAAAGGCGCTAAACTTGGCATACAAAGTGATAAGTAGATTCGAGAACAAAATCTGATAATTACATTGTTACATAACCTCCTCCTTTTTTGAAGTCGTTATAAAACTTAACGCTAATAATTTACAATACAATATACTAGATATGCATGATTTAGAAAGTAAGGTATTCTTCATTTATTTGGCTAAGTATTGAACGTTTTGTCGTAAGAAATAATTGCTAATTATATTCAATATCGCGAGAATGGAAAAACTAATAGTGCTTATAAACGTCCATTCGCGGTATTCAGTTCCAACTAAACTGATTCTATTGCTATCCTTTTCTGGCATAAAGTGCGGGAAAGAGATAGCTTAGAGTTCACAAACTAAGTTTTGACAGCTTGAATATTCCTTCTTTTTCTTTTCTAATGTGCCAGAAAGAGAGAGCAATAGTTTATGTTTCCACCTGAATATATAAATGAATATTCTAGAAGCACTTTTTATAGATATACAAAAACATTTGCAAATTAATAGTGTTTATATTACAAATTATGACATTTTATCAATTAAAAAATTTACTTTGCAGTTTAGTACTGAATTTTTCTCTAGTTCTTATATAGATATAAAAAAAAAATTGCATGACATCTTAAAAGTCAGCTTGCATATCATAAACAACTATCAATACACAGTCAGTAAATGTACAATATAATATGGACTTAATTTCGTTCAGCAAAAGGTCCACTCTACATAAATTACTATTTACATTGCACTAAGAAAATTCAGTACCGAAACGTATATAGGCTGACTTTCAATTCATTGGCAATTTTTGCAGGGCTTGTTAAGACTTACCTTTAGAACGCCAGAGCATTAAGTCACGCGCGTTTCCCTTCACGCCGAGAAATTAATTTTGTCACATTTTTGTGTCGTTGGCATCCAGGGCTTGCGCTTGGTTGTCACAAATTTTTGATTTGTAATGAAAAGGAAAATTGTTTGGATTCTGACCTCTATTAGCCCCTTTGTAAGTGAGACAGATATTTATTTACACCTGCCTAACTGAGACCCTGGTTTAGTGGAATACCTCTTTTAGTGATAGTGAGACTAATTCTCTCGTCTCTTGAAGTCTCACTTATCCAGGTTTTACTGTACAAGCTTAAAACTGTTCCAAAGTAGGTAATCCTTTTTCATAAAGAAGAAGCATCTACCACCACATTTGCTCAACGCGAATTAGCGATTTAGATTTCCTTATTATGATCTTCCATCAACTTCAGTATAGCTATGTATTTAATAAGTTATAATGATGCTAAGTAATGTTATATTCAGCAGTACTTCCAATCCCAGAAAGATCAACAATTGATTGAAATTCAGCCATTTTTAAATATATATTTATTCCTTTTACGCGCAGCCTTATTGCAACCTCGTCGACTACATTAACACTCGCATATTTATTATTTTACAAATACTACATTCATAACGTCACTAGGTCATATTGAACTATCAAGACACACATTTTACAACAAATCTGTTCATCATTCAAGAATCAAATGAGACTTATAATTATGATGAAAAATCGTTATTAAATTACCATTTTTTTTATTATATTCGCTAGGAGACAATAAGAGCTTTGCGTTGCGAAATAATTATTGATAGGAATGACACTAATGACGGCTGTCAAACTATGTTCAGACCGGTCACGTAACGTCAGATTTTTAAATGTTTGTGTGCAATCGGCCGGGTAGTTAGCCTGGAATCAATTAATCGACTGTAGCAATCTGAAATGGCAAAATCGTGTTGTTAGATTTTCAACACTCAGCACAGCGCCGTAAGTTCAAAATCTAAGAGCACGATCAATTTTACGAAATTTCAAATTCTCGCCGTCGAAAAGAGCACGCGCTTTTTGACCAATCAGCGAAAAGGTTTTAGCGCCAATTTTCACATAAGTACACAAAGTTTATATCTCCTAGCGACATCTGTACAACATTTATCGAGAACTGCCGAACATAAACATTATGATACAATACGAGAAGAAAGCCTTACTCTAACGTAACCTACCCACTCAGTCGTCGGATTGGTCGTGCGTCGTTTACGCTCACTATCACAAAGCACTGGTACACTGTACTGGCGTACCTATTGTCTTAAGAGTTTTGCACTCAACTTACAGAGTATTGAACAGATCCCTGGCGTTATTCTTGGAATAACGCTTGTAGGAACAGTCGCTGAATCAGCTGCCACTGGAATGAGGAAATATCCATGTATTAAAAATATAGAATAACAAATAAAGGTTACTTAGGTTTAATGATTATCTCGTTGCATGCTTATATGGCATGGCTCGTTCCCTATTTTTGGTTTTAACACAATTCAAATTTTATTTCAAATATGGATTGACAAACATCCCTGCATAATTTAGAGCGATTTTAACAAATTAAACTGATCGCGTTCAGTTTATTTAAACTTCGTTCAAGAACTGTCAGTGTTACATATTCACAAAAATATAAAATAATAGTACCAGTCTATTACTGTCCCAATACACAATGAGACTCTTATGAGACGAGAATTCACAGTTGTTAGAAAAGGAGATGGCTAAATGGAAGTATGGACGACTGCCCCACCAATGTATAAACATGGAACTTTGCAATATGTAATTCTGAATAGCTGAATATTAGTATTTCATGTGAATAAAGTTTCAAGAACTTTTCATATCTTTACAATCCTGAAAATAAAATCGTGTAACTCCTACGTCAATAGTCATAGTCCTATCGTCAATGTTTTACGATATTTTTGACTAGCGCACATCCCGATTTCGCACGGTTGTACCGGGTACGTGAGTACCGTAGTATCTACAAAGAGGTAATTACGAGCTTTCTACAATTCACGCAAAAATCACTCGCGCCCGCGTGGATACATAATAATGTATCTTACCTAGCGGAAATGTATATCTAGGTATCTCAGATACAAAATCTATAATTGTTTGGATGTCTGTTAATATTAATCCCTATTTTCACATAGGTTCATCATTTCAACCACTTATTTATATATTAACTGTGAAAAGTGTCTTTACTTCAACTCATTATCCTACACGAATGTATGCCTAAACCTTCCGGAAGAACCAGTCTACCTACTAGTGACAACCCCATCAAAATCTGTTTGTTGAAACATCCTTAGGCAGACAGATAAATGCGCCAGGGGGACTTAGTTTAGTAGGTAGGTATGTGGTGAATGATAAATCCTGCCTAAACTACGTTATCTAGTTAAGGCACTGAGTAACCAAGGACATAAAAGTTGTTGAAATAAAACAACAAAAATACGATTTATTTATTTATTCCTCATTCTGTGATTTTTACAAGAATATTATCTAAATATGAAACGGCGTCTGTTCTGTTGTCTGTTGTTGTATGTATGACATCCATCAGACCATAAATAATACACTAGCATCTGATCTGACTTCCTTTTATATTATAGTACTCTGTGGATCTGACGTTTGTTTTTTCCTAAAGAAGGGTTGAACTTCAAGTGTAACAGAATCGATAAAATAATCGAATAGGTTGAAAGAAAAAATAGAATTAGTTTTTATCGACCACTATTCAGTTTATATTTTTCGACACAAAATAGGTAGGTAGTAAGATTAAGAGAAGAAGCACAGTCCGAAGCTTTCAGTTATTTTTATTAGAATAAAGTGGAATTGAGTAAAGTAGATTGTCACTTTAAAACCCTGTGAAAACATAATAACAAGCAACTATACAGGACAACGAATTGAACCCCTTAGTTTCAGAAAAACCTGTTATCAAAAATCGATTTAAGTACCTGCAGTTTCATTTGACATTCTGCAAAAGCGATAAGACCCCTCCCTAGCTTGCAGTTAGTGTTATTTCCGCTTGACCTTGTCATGTAAATCAAAAAAGCAAATAAAATACTTTTTTTTATGTTTAACATTCACGAAAGTTCTAGGAAATTATTAAACACTAGATAATTCATGAATGATTTTTTAAATATTACGACTTAATGTAAGATTCCTATACATGCTGGGGGCAGTCATTTAGCCATGTCCTTTGAGACTGACAGCTCTTGAACTCCGTATATTTTTGTTTATTGCGTTCAGTTTAATTTTTAAAACCTGCTATCAATTAGCAAATCCCTCCTGTCTTTATTTTAGTTGTGATGAATGTTCCATTATATAATTAGATACTTTACACCAGGGATGACTAGCAGGTCGATCGCGATCGACCGGTCGATTGCAGCTAATAGTCCAGTCAAACGTATTTATTACGTTTGACAGATGCGCAACATAATCACGTTTAATATTAAAAAATATTTTTTTAAAAATGGTGTACCATTGTACACCAATTTTTTTGGGGTGGGAAATCATCAAATAACTTCCCCCGCTCTGGGCGGAGCGGGGGGGAGGGTCACACTTGTACTGACTAAAACCCACCCATGTTTCTTCTATTGCCCTTTACGTTCCGGGGCCGCGGTATCTCTTTCGAACAACCCGCAACCCCGGCAGGGTGGTATACCATTATGTAGTATTTTTTTAGATATTGTATTTTATAGTTTCATTTAAAATTTTATGAATTATTTCATTGGTAGGTAGGTTTTCGGGTTTCGCACGTAAAAAGTAGATCTTGGGTCTATTCAAGTTGGCCACCCCTGCTTCACATAGAATCAGTTTCAGAAGAATTAATATGAGTAACATCAGGTTCACTCATATCGAATTCTCCTGAAACCAGAAACTCACTATTGAAAGGTACTGTTTGTAAACGATCAATAGGCGTGGAAGCGGTGTTTGTTCTAAACATTTGTTACTGTTAGCCCACATCATCTCACAGCTGGGCAAAGGTCTCTTTCCACGACTTCCAAAAAGAGTCCTAAATTGGACCTTAAAACAAAGCGCACATAACTCAAAATTAAGACAATTGCCCTTTTCCCGAATATTGTTGACTCACAATTTTGTTGTTAGTTTTGGAATTTGAGTCAAACATATGTCTGTATTTGTGAAACTGACTATTTAGGATTCCTCATCTACAGCATTACTTTTTATTTATTATGTATTCAACAATACCAGGCCTAGTGTAATTTATTCAGCCACAATCGATTTATGGGATATAATGGAAATTCAACAATCCCCTTTGTAATTATTTTGCCCCCATTCACGTGAAACATGGTGGAAAAGAGTCATCATTTTCTTGCCCTTGTCCAATTCTATTTGGGGCCAACGCAACACGTTTTCTTCTTCCATTCTTCCCTATCAGACGTCACGGCATCATTCACTCCTTTCTCCTTCCTATAATTCCTTACACAATCCATCCATCATTTCTTTGGCATTCCTCTTCCTTTTCATCACTATTTTAATCAAAAAGAGTAATTATTTCATGATTAAGAGATATTTCCAAAAAAAAAAAACATATTCACCTTCTGTTAGGCATTGCCCGCCGCCTCGCGGTCTGCCTCTGGTGCTCAAACTCGAAGTCTTCCTCGGTAAGATTGAGTCGCGTCATGTGGTACATCAGGTAGTCCTCTCCTAGGATGCCCTCTGGCGGGTGACGCAGGACCTCTAGCGTCTCGCACAGACCGCACGCGCGTTTGCGCACTTTAGCAGAGCCTAGTGCGCCCGCTAGGATTACTAGTGCCGCTTTGAATAGCACCTGGAAGGTAGCAGATAGAAAATGTGGTATTATAGTTGTTAAGCATGCTCGGCGGGGGAGATATTATAGTGCACAAGGCCCACTCTCTGTTCCCTCCCTTTCATAGTTGGGACGGCAATCCGTACGACCGGAGAGAGATCAGACGCAGTACCAATGGCTTAACATGCTTTCTGAGGCACGCGGGCATTTTACCACCAACTTCCAAGCCCCGGGCTGTTAGTAAGATATTCATAATGGAAAAACCTAACAACATTTTGTGCCCTACCCGGGAATCGAATTCAAGATCCCGTGCTCTCTTAAACCAACCCAGCAGCCGGGCGTCGGGTGCCGCGAGACGACTCTCGGTCACCGCGGACGCGGGTCTGTGGTGAGCGATATGTAGCTCACCGTCCGACCGTCTATTGATGACAGGCCGGGGAGACGGAGCTTTCGTGTACCATGCCTCAAAGATATGTCACCGAAGCAGGCAGACCTCCCAGGGCCACTGCCTGCCGGGGCTACGGGTTGTTCGAAAAAGATACCGTGGCCCAGGAATACGGAGGGCAAAAGAAGTAACATAGATGGGATTTAGTAAGTAATAAATACCTTGACTCCTTCGCACAGGAAGCAGTCCCACACCCTCAGCAGGCTGTCCCAGGGCAGCGTGCGCGTGAGAGCGCACAGGAACCACTCCGTGGCGTACAGCACGGGCTCCACCTTGTGCTTCACGAGGTGGCGGTGCACGGCGGGCGCGGTGCGGCGCAGGAGCGCGTGCAGGATGTCACCGTCGCGTTGGAGGACCTGGAGGACGTGGACAAGATTAAATTTATAATAGCTACTTATTTAATGGGACTTTAAACCTGACTGGTGAAATGTGGGTGTTATTATTAGGCAGACCTCTGCTTATCTTTCGGGAATTACAGGTGTGATACTTCTGTGTTAGGGGAATTAATCACGTGAGGCTCGAAAGGGGTGAGGAGAGTCCATAAAAAAAGCACAAAATATCACGTGTTTTTTCGGCAAACGCGCAATTACTCAACCGATTGTCTTGCTAATTCGTGGTCCGAGGGCACTGTACATTAAATAATGTTCATGTAATAAGTACAAAAAAGTGTTTTCGCATTCCTTTTATTATTTTTATGTCAATCAAAAACAACCTGCAACATTTATGTTCACCTCTAGACGTTATTATTGTAGTCCTTAAGTTTCTATTGTAAAATTAGATGATACTTACACCTGTATTTTATAAATATAAAAAATAATATTCTTTGTAGGTAGGTACTAAATAAACGCGTGATTTAGGGGGAGGGGTGTGGTGTAGTCTTAAAATGACAAAAAAACGCATCACCTGAGTAATGGACGGCCCCTAAATTATAATAATTCTTATAAAATAGTAGGTTATTTGGCAAGGAACTGTAGTTGGAAGAACCCAATAATTCTATACTGTAGTGTTAAATCTAGTGCAATTTGCCGTGATTTATTGAACACAATGTTAAATAGCCAATCGAATCAGTTGACACAGGTTTGACAAACGATCAAATTGGATAGGTCATTGTGATAAAAAAATATATAAAACTCAGTCAGAAGTCAAGTCAATTGATTTCAATTACCCATGCACAGGTTAAATAAATTCATATTGTGTACTGATTCATATGCTTATAATATATCTATACTAATATCATAAAGAGGAAAGATTTTTTGTTAGTTTGTTTTAACCGAATAGACTCCGAAACTTCTGGATCAATTTGAACCATTTATTCACCAATAGAAAGTTAAATTATCAGGAAGTAACGTAGGCGATATAACATCACCCTATAGCGGGTAAAACCTCTGCGCAAAGCTAGTGTAAAATATGAGTGCCTTTTTTTGCGGATGGGAAATCATCAAATAACTTCAAGCACTCCGCCCAGAGCGGGATAGCTTAGGGAGGGCGAGTTTTACTGACTAAAACCCACCCATGTACCTTCTTTTGCCCTTTATGTTCCGGGGCCGCGGTATCTCTTGCGAACAACCCGCAATGCCGGGGTTGCGGGCCTTGCTTGAAGGCCCGCAATGCCGGGGTTGCGGGCCTTGCTTGAAGGCCCGCAACACCGGCAAGGCCCGCAACCCCGGCAAGGCCCGTCACCCCGGCAAGGCCCGCCACTCCGGCAAGGCCCACCACCCCGGCAAACACAGGTTTTATAAGTGCCCCCATGTAGACCTATGTAAAATAAAAATATTTTGATTTGATTCTGCCTAACTCTTCGGGGCTTACAAGCGTGATTTTATGTTACGATACGATATTAACGTATTTTGTCCCAGTAAATACACAATTGCAGTTATTTTTTATCGCGTTTGTTTTTCATATCTTTAGTGATAAGAAAGATTTTTATTATTTGCATTACAATGTTGTTTACTGTATGTACCAGTGCTGCGGGCTTATTTCGGTCATCATAAAATACATAAATAAAATTAAAACTATTCAAAACTACAAATACATAATAGGCTAGTTTCCAAACAAAATATTCGTCTTATAGATTATTTAAAACTAAGGAACACGTATTTTTTTAATTGTAAATTAGTATAAAAATGACAAAGATATAGCCCATTAAAGTTACGAGTGACGTCACGCGTTGCTGAATTATTTCGCAAGGGATTTTTGAATAATCTAAAATACGTACTAAATAGAATGTTTAATTACTTTGACCCTGGAAACTACCCTATTATCACACAAACTGCGCTATTCTTACGCTGTGTACGTGAATTTAAATGTTTGTAAACGCACCCACGCTACAGGAGAAATTCCTAGTAAAATTAAAATCAACATTAAAAAGCCAACTAAATACGTGTCGGACTCGAGAGTTCCTTCCGTATTAACTTGGGACATAAACGGCTATATCTTTTGACTGTGTAGACTTGAGGTGTAGATTTTTTCACGGCTCAGACAGACACACGAGCCGGGGTTGCGGGTTGTTCGAAAGAGATACCGCGGCCCAGGAACATAAAAGGCAAAAGAAGGAACATGGGTGGGTTTTAGTCAATAAAGTTTGAATGATTGATTTTCCATTCGCAAAAAATAAAACAGACAGACAACAAATGATCTAATAAGGGTTCCGTTTTAGACGTAGGTACGCAACCTTAAAACACATTACCCTCCTTTGCGGTGCGCAGTCGGGTAAAACGAAATAAAATAGAGAGGATTTGTTTATTAAGTAGGAAATTAACAAATAGCAATGACGTCTTGACAAAACTAATATGTATTTAGTAACTAGTTTTTGGCCGCGGCTTCGCTCGCATTAAATTCGGGGTAACACAGTTCCCTTTTCCTCATTTACAGGTACCTGCTACCTGTAGTTTCTGCCGTTGCGCCTTATGTATTGTAATAGCAAAGCTAAGTTTTCCCTTTTCTTCAGTCTTTCTCCTGCAAATCTCACTTTATTTTTAAATATTAGGCTATGTCCGTCTCCAGAGTCCCAACTATCTCTGTACAAAAAATTCATCAAAATCGGTTTAGCCATAAAGGCGTGAAGACGTAACAAACAAACTCACTTTCGCTTTTATAATATTAAAAGGATTATATCCAATAAGTACTCACCTCGAGTCCTGGGTTATAGTACCCGCTAAGGTATTTATCGCTGATACTGACGAGGCACCAGAACGCCTGCACAGACGGCATGTGCATCAGCAGGAAGGCAGCCACCGGCGCCTGCGCTTGGAAGTAGCCCACCTTCGGGTTCAGCACCGAGTAGGCTTTGAGCACCGAGAATAGCTCTTGTTGGCTGGAAAGAGAAATTAAGAATTAAATCTTAACTAGTTATAGTAAAGCATCAAAATCGTTTGTTTGTGTTAGTAGACTAGTGTTCAATGTATTTGGTTTTTGAGCAGTTTGTTTAAATTCATATTTTTGAGGAAGTACATACGGCGGCACATCAAGCTATAAGATTCCAGTATAACATGATCTCGCTATATAAACTTGTTTTTTGTAACTTGATGTGTCGCAGTGCGTACTTATATAATCGTACTACCTTATCATTTGTTTTTGGGTTTTTATTTTTCATATAATAATATCGAATTAAGTAGGTCATAGAGAAGCCGAAAGGCACTTGTTCCTCCGTCATTGCGATATATTTTTTTTATTTCAGACCATACCTCAAAATACCAACCAGGTCAATGATACGATATTTATTGTTATAACTTAACACCTCGTTAAATACTACCTCGACCGCCGTACTTACTATTCATTGCACCAATGTTTTGTTTTCAGTGTGTAACATTGATTTCTACCGTAAAACGTGATTTATTACCTCAAAAAAAGTCAATTAAGAAATGTTCAGAATGCATCGTTTTTAACGGATTCGTGAACGTTTACACCCTGTATGTTATATTAAAATAAAATAAAAAAATATTCAATTCTCTTAGGAATACCTAAAAATACGTCACCGTTTCAATAAAACAAATAAAATGATTCACAATTACTGAACAATCATTTTAATAAATAAATTTATTTTAATTGTTATATTGTTAAATATATAAATCATTTCTACCAATTCTGCGTATTTTATTAATGATCTCCCAATACAATATGTATATTATTTCGTAAACGAGGTTTAAAAAAACCCACACAATCAATTAAATTAGTTTTGTTGCAAAACAAACCAAGAATATAACCGACACGTCATTCGTATGACGTGACGAAAAGCGATAAGGTTCGTTTAGTCACAAAATAACAGTGGACAGTCCCTAGCCACAAAAGCATGGCCAACAAGAGATGATAACATTGAATATTAATTATGATGAGCTTAAACCATGCGGTTTTGCATCAGCATCATTATTTTAAGTCACTGCTAAACATTTATGATACAATTGCAAAACTGACAACAATTGACTTCAGCGGTGTGCCCCAACTTTTGTGGAACTTTGATTGCTTAAATCAATGAACATGATTCACCTGCTCCTCTTTGGGGAATATAGCCGTGATGAAATTTAACTTGTGACAAATGCTGAATCTAGGCAAAGCAAACCATAAACTGAACTTTAAATCACAACAGCGAATGGTAGTCGGCGAGCCCCGAGGGTTCCGTACAAACTTGTGATATAAACGGCCATATGTTTGTTTTGAATGCGTAGATTTAGAGGGTCGATTCTTTCACAGCTCCAAGGGACCGCAGAAGAAAATCAAATCGTAACCTCCACGCGTTCCCGAAGGTTTTTCACATACAAACAGACGGACAACAAAGTGATCCTGTAAAGGTACCGATTAGCAATAGGTAGCTCACCGTCCCGTCCGTCTATTGACGACAGGCCGTGTCGACGGCGCGTTAGTGTTCCACGCGCGCCTCAAAGAGACGTCTGCAAAGCAGAGGAGCCTGCCAGGGCCTCCGCCTGCCGGGGTTGCGGGTTGTTCGAAAGAGATACCGCGGCCCCGGAGCGTAAAGGGCAATAGAAGGAGCATGGGTGGGTTTTAGTCACTACAAGTCTGACACTCCCCCCGTTTTCGACCCCCCCGTTACGACGGTGTGCTTAATATGATGACATAAGTAATATAGCCAAACAATATTAGGTGGCTCTTGAATTGCCCGAGTGAAGTGCAACAGATATCGATGGTGGTATCGATTGGAGGTTAGACTGGAAGTCGACCCGAACATAGTTGGAAAAAGGCCAGGCAGATGTTGACAACTTTTATATTTAAGCCTTTATAACGCAGTTGGACAGTAGTATGACTTACAACACACACGCACAACCACATAAAATATATAAAACCGCATACAACTATCAAAAGCACTTGTCTAATTAATTGGAAGACAAACATCCAAGCTATTAGTTAATTAATGGAAATACTAATGAATGTATTAATTACCAGAAACGCTTAACTACTCGTTACGAAATTAACTCCAAGGTAGCCAGAACGAGTAAACGCTTGAACTGAATTCAATTTAGATATTTCAGTCTATATTTTCGATTGCATTGTGATCAATATGTAAGTTCTTAAATAATGAAATAGCGTGTAAAATATAAATATTTAGCATGTTATGAATCGAAAATAAAATGACTAGCTGATAATTTTATTTTTTACCCGACTATGGCGAAGTTAAAAGAAGGGTTATGATTTTGACCGGTATATATGTATGTGTATGTTCATTGTTCCGTAATAACTTCTGAACTGCTTATCATGATTTGACAATTAGGTATCGATGGAAGCGTCTTGACCGTCCGCTTCATACTTTTTAGAGCGTGAATTTTTTAGGTTAGATGAAAAGTCCTAAACTCTAAGACTCTAAGGTCTAGGCAGGTCAGGTCAGGTTAATCAGCTTAGTCTAACCGGTTCCCGAACTCAGTTATTTTTTTGTACACACGACGGTAGGTCAACCTACTCTTAACTATTATAACCTGATCTCTCTACCTCGGATCGCACACCGTAGTAGAGAGATCAGGGTCCGAATATGCAAGAGAGTGACGGCGTTAGCCAGCGCTCGGAGCTTTGCCTCTTCCATTCTAGTTAACCATCATTATTTAAATGGTTAATCCGTAATATTTAAGGATTTACCTGTTAAACAGCTAAAAATAAATATAGGTTAGTTTAGGTCTACCCTTTAAACCCAAAATTTGTGCTAAAAATCCGTTTGTTGAGATTCGCTCAGTAAGACTCGATATTTATCTGTGATTATAATGAGTATGACACTAGCTGTGTTGAAATGGAATTTTTCTACCTACTGCTATTTCCTTGCAACACTCTCCTGACATTAAAAAAACACAACAAAAAAGAATAAGCGAAATTGGTCCAGCCGTTCACGCGTGATGCCGTGACCAAAGGAAATAGGGATTCATCTAATATTAAAGTTCTCGTGTCACATTTTCATTCCCATACTCCTCCAAAACGGCTCGACCGATTCTTATGAATTTTTTTATGCATATTCAGTAAGTCTGAGAATAGGTTACTATCTATCTTACAAACCCCTAAGTGAGAAGGGGACCTAAGCAGCGTGTGAAACCTCTGGGCAAAGCTAGTTTTTGTATAGATCGATTTCCCCTTATGTTTATTTATTGTACTGGCTTATTATATCCATCTGGTTACAACAATGATGAAACACGACATACTTTACAACTATTACGTTTATTTGATAATAATAACGCATAGTTGTGCCACTAAACATGGCAATTGTCCAAGTTCATAATGTGTTGTGTTGGTTGCACTTGGCAACGGAATGAAGCGAAAGTGTAAACAAACAATAAGAGAGTAATCGCTTCCTATGCTTTCGTGGAAATGAAAACAGTGTTTTCTGTTGATGTTATTAAATGTATGTTGTTTTGGAGTGTTCCCAACTGTAATGTGTAGTTTTGAAATGTTGTTAAATAAGGTAAATACTTTAATTTTGAGAACTGCTATCCGAACTTCTAATTGCTACTTCATCCTGCTGGTCGCTGGTGATGTGATGGGTTATTTAAGTAACTGTGAAACATCTATAAAGCCATTGCTTTTGCTTATAAATATATAATGCTCATTAAGATTGCAATACAACTACCAGTACGGAATCACGCACTTTTCCATGCTCCCATCCATTCCTGAGGCTCAGAGCCATCATTTGCAAGACCAAGAAACGTGCTGCCGCCGGTTCGCGATGCTGCATGCTATAGTATTGACGCGCTAGATGAGGTTCAATGAGGCTTTGACGGCACAGTTGACGCAGTGGTTTAGCGATTGGGTAATACGTCTCGTTTCGCGGGTTGTTGGTGTTTGTGAGTTTAAATGTTTGTAAACGCACCCACGATACAGGAGAAAATCCTAGTGTGGGGCAACGATTTTTATTTAAATTAAAAAAGCACTGGTTGTGCCGGCCAATTCAGCGGTGATAGATAATTACGACGCGAATAAAAACTAAATGATTGTAGTAATTACTTTAGCCTACCTTTGTTGTTCAACAAATACTTTCGATCCGAACAACTGTGTAGATTGTAGCATTCCCCTTAGGAAATCACCGGCGGGAAAGTTACACAAACATCATCATCTGCCTTGACTTTTCGGCTTCTAGTGTAACCGTATGTGGCTGAATACATACTAGTATTTAACATAGAACGACTGCTTGTCTGACCTTCACAACACGCAAATAACGGGAAGTACGATACCTCTTGGTACTTGTAAGTCTGGTTGTCAGACTTTCGGGCCAATGGGCATTAAAGAATTACAAATGACAGCCGGGACCAACGGCTTAACATTATTTCCGAGACACAGAGGAAATACGGTCCATAATGGATGGACAGCCATCTACGGACCTTAGGAATCACGGCGAAGTTACCTTGAAAATTGCCTCGTGCAGCTGATACTATTAAGCTCTTCAAAAATGACTCAAAAACTGCAGCAAAAATTTAAAAAAAAATCAAGCTCTCACCCAAGCCCCTCCTCCCGTATAAACATCTCATGATAAGGGAACTGCCGATGCAGGTCTTTCCTGATGTCCTCCATACATTTTGGATCGCCAGGCGCCTGTAACAGCTCTTCGTATTCGTTCGGATGCTTCTCCAGTAACAGCTGTCCACCGCACAGGTAGAGCCAGGCTTTTGGACGAACTGATGCTGGTATGCCTGTGGAGATAATGGGGTTCGGATTCAGGTATGTTTAATAGTTCTGCTTACTTTAGGATGATGATGATAGGGACCTTAAATCGATTGGTAATTATTGTACCCACAGAAATATACAACAGTGCATGGAACCATTAACAGCTCCTGTTATTGTTTTAAGCATTGTCCGTTGTCTTTATCTCAGGGCCTTGCCCTGCTTTACCCGGGGTTGCGGGATGTTCGAAAGAGATACCTCGGCCCCGCAACACAGAGCAAAAGAAGGAACATGAAAGGGTTTTGGTTATAGTTAAGTCTGATAATCCCCCCGCTCCGAACAGAGCGGGGGAAGTTATTTGATGATTACCCATCCGCAAAAAAAAGGCAATGGTATACGAGCAATGCTATATTTATGGTGCCTGTTACGAGGCACTCAAATCGACTTGAGTTATCTTATGAAAAACTTATGAGTACTCCTTCAGAAGGTTGAGGAAGCAGTTGAAAACCTCATGAGACTTGCCACTATTGACCTTGGCAAGTAACCTCAAGGCCACCGAGTCTGTTGAAAGTATTACCAACGGATACCAACCTTTTCGACACCTCTCCCTGACTTTCTTGTAGTTCTTGCTCATGAACGCCTCCCAGTTGTTGAGCATTCGCAGCCATTTTTGTTCCCGTTTCAGTATTGTGCTCGGCGATACAGTCCTTTTGCTGAAACAATTGAAAACTTACGTTATTATAATGTTCATTCAGATTCTCATAGTGGTTCTCCATGACTTTCAAAGAGTTCATTTTCAGAATAGGGTATTTTACTCTATATGAAATAAATTCTAAAAATATACAATTCAGATAGCTTAGGCAATAAGCAGTCGGAAAATGTTAGATTTAGTTAATAAAATAACTAAATGAATTTTAAAATTGATTTCAAAGTTTTCACTTTTTTTAGTCTGTTGTTTTACTAAGCGAAACAGTGTCCGCCATGATTATTACGTCATACGGTCATGTTGTGAACAAAAAGTGACAACTGTCAACTGAGCAACGTCTGTTATTTTTGTATTAAAAAACTTTACATTTTAATTTTTATTGAAATAATAGTAATAATACCATGGAAGACGGTTTCGTAAAAGAAGACAGTACATTTTTTCATTTTTAAATTATAGTAAAATATACAACTAAACAGAAAGACTAATAACAGCGCATTTGTTTACATGACCAACTAACGTCATGACCACAGAGTAACATGGCGTCAAGCGTTTTTGTGATATTACGCGCGAAAATAAAAATTGTAAAATTGAAATGCAATTTTATGGCACTTATCGATTGAATATTTTTTTTGTTTTTTTTTTTGGTGGTTAACTAGGACCCTAGGATCAAAATGAGATACTTTTTCAAAATGGGTGTAATACCGTATTATACGCCTTTTAGACACGATAGATGGATTGTATGGAGTCTCCCTTCCGCTCCACCCAGAGTAGGAGAAGTCATTTGATGATTTCCCATCCACTTTCCATTTCAAGAACAAAACCGTGTTCTCATAACAAATATTATTTTATAAAGAACATTGAATTCGAGTTCGACTGATTAACTTCGAGATAGACTTCACCGAATCGTTTTTTTTTTTTTTTAATAATTTCTAGCAGTTCTCAGTATACATTTTCAGTCAATGAATAGCTTCATTGCTCTTGTGCAATCTTTATCACTGGTTACTCAATCAATATTGTTACTTAACTCAGACGTAACAATGTCCAGTTTAGAGTTAAGTGCTTCGATAAAAGGAAGATACGGAGTAACTGAATAATGAATTTATTGAGTGCAGATAGATGAGAGTTCCCAAGAAATTTAATAGAAGTGTTAGTTTCCCGATAAATACTTATTTTCTTTAATGAAAAATACCAAACCATGAATGTATTTTTGCTTTAAATACATTCATGGTTTGGTAAGTAACTATTTAAGTACATACGGTAAGACTGAAAGAAAGAAAGAAAGAAAAAACATTTATTAGTCGCAAATTACGACGAGCAACAAAATAACAAAAAATAAATAAAATAAACATTCAACATGCAAAGTACTTATCACAAACATTTACAAATACATGTGGGACAAAATAAAAATAGCTTGCACGTCGTGACTGCGACAGGTCGGTCACCACTCAGCATGATGCTGCACCATGGGAGCCCACAGCACAGCGCTGGTTTTCAGTGGTCAACCCGTGAGTAAAACACTTACACACACTTACCACTGACATATCACTTATCACTGAACTGAAATTGCAAAAAGCTTATGAAAATTTGCAATTCAGTGATAAGTGATAAGTCCTCTAAAATATGATTCGCGACCGTGATAAATATAGTTTTACAGAATTAAATTCGTCAATACAACCCTCTAAGTTCATATAATCCCTATAGTGACTATTTCATAAAAATCTCAATCTCATTTTATAGATTAAATAAACTCAGAGGCTATACTATGTATATTAACTAATTGTTGACTATATTAATGATTATAATTCTGTAAATACAAACATTTTACGGTCCTGAAAATTAAAAAAAAAACGTAAGAAAATTAGAATTTTGCGGACTACTCTGTCGCTTTCACCTTAAAGTCATGTAAACGGCTTTTACTTAGTAATTCATTCCAATCACATGACTTCCATTCAGTCTTCAATACGTTTGTTTGTTCTTTTCGTGTTTTTTTATAAAACGGCAAATGGAAATTTCATTAACAAAATAAAAACAAGATGTCGGCTTTGATGGCCACGCGCTAACAGATCTATGAAACACTAAACCAGTTATTTAACGATAAGTTTTTACACTCAATTCTCCAATTACACATTGCGCTAACGCGTCATGGCCAATAAAACGAGTAAGTATTTCACACAAATTAAAAACCTTTTAAAAGTAGTGGTATTGTCCGATATGCCAGTCATCCAGTCGCATGCTGGCAGGCAGGAATTCAATATAACCATAGAGGAAATAAAAAAAAAACACGCTCATAGTCGTCGGCCGTCGGAATTAGTTGTGGCATGAAACGCCGGACGCGCATTTTTTTACTTTGACATTCAATCTCCGCAGCTTTGACCGGAATTTTCTAAAGAAACGTTTTTAAGAATGATGTAAAATCTAAAGTTCTCTGTAATTTTATGTTTAGGAAAAAGGGGTTTCTGTGGAAATTAATAATGGGGAAAGGTTTTTGTGACTGCCAAAGCATGAATTTGGTCGTTCGCAGAGTAGAGAATGTGTTTTTACGAGGAGCAAATAAATAATAGCAGTCGCTCCGGTCGATCTTTGGGTGAAGCCGCGGTAGGCTAGGTTGGTCTGTGGATGGGTTGCCACCTGTTACATACCGAGTATTTATTAAAATCTTGGTGTACCCATAAATGAATCACCAACATTTCGTACCACAGACGAGACGTAACAAATCTTTTCTGGCATACGACCACGTTAAGCGGTTAAAGGTGGGTTATTCCAACTTAAGACATTAACCAATGTCACAAGTTATGACTTGACTATGCATTAGGCACGCAATCCAATTAGCTGGTGTGCTACTTCGTTTGCTAATTACAACACCTAATGAGGAATTATTTCCAGTTGACGTGTTGAATGTTTTGTGGTGACGTGGTGAATTGTTTAACATTATTTTTCTCAAATCGCCCTACTGGTGGGTATCAAGGTACGTACATAAAATTGGTTATGTTTTAGCTGTACGGGGCAATTGTCTTTATTAGGTGACTGGGGCAGACTGGACGTGGAAGACGGAAAACCGTGCCATATGGCGCTCCTTGTGCAAAAGGCTTTATAGGAACATTTGCGGTCTTTGCATGGCTGAAATTTGGGGCGGCCTATTTTAAATTACAATTAGCCACCGTCACGTTAAGAGAAGAATGAGGATCTTGCAATTCACTTCATCCTCATAAAAATCAATTAATTTATTTAAACTAGTCTGATGATCAGCACTTTTTGAACGTCATAAATCCTATTTTGACTAGATTTTTATGGACACGCTAAGGAGATCCACGTTCCTATAACAGGAAACATTTTTGGTTTTTAAGAGAATAGCTCAAACGTAGTTTTTTTTTTAAACATTGCCCCACACTAGGAATTTTTCCTGTATCGTGGGTGCGTTTACAAACAATTAAACTCACATACACAAACAGCCAGACCCGAAACAACTACCTCTAGGTAATACAAATATTTGTTCCGTGCGGGGATCGAACCCGCGACACGCAGCTCAGCAGTCGATCGCTCAGCCACTGCGCCAACCGTATCGTCTAAGTTAAAAACACTTCTTTCTGATATCTATGATCTTAAAAAATGTGTGCGAAGACTTGAAGATTGATGCTAAGTTTTTAATTTTTTATATATATCTGCTTTATGACCGTGAAATTAAAATACATTCTGCTGCAGTTTTATATTTTACTAGCTTTTGCCCGCGGTTTCGCTCGCGTTAAATTCGGGGTAACACAGTTCCCCTTTAAAAAAAAATTGTAAATTAGTGCGATAGAATTTAATTAAGTAACCACATTTCCGAACAAACGATGCTCTTTCAACATAGTCTATGGCTGTGAATGACGTTGACATTCGTTACGCGCGTTTTTTAATATATGCAAAATTAAATGTATTTTTTTTCAATTTTTCTAAAACCTTTTTTTTTATTTTTCCGTAACAACCTTCTATAATAGATATTTTTTTTGTAGTTTTCTAATACTCTGTGTATTAGAAAACTACAAAAAAATTATCAGCCAAATCGGTCTAGCCGTTCTCAAGTTATGGCGTGACAACGGGAAACGGGTTTCATTTTTATATATATAGATTCTGTAATTAGTAGCAGCCATGAAAGTGATACAGCAGTAACTTATCAATGTAAGTAGTTTACAGTAAAATTAACAAGAATTTGAAACGAACGTCGTATCTTTACAGCGCGGTTATCAAATGGCACACTGAGGTGGTTTGTATGTTTCATATCAAGTAGGCCATTCTCGAACAACAAAGTTACGTTACAATGTAGATTTTTTTATGGTTGTCTGAAAATAGAAGGCGACCTATAAATAAAGGTAGCTTTATTGCAGTAACGGCCTGTTTTACAATAAAGGTACTGACTTCCAGATAAATGGAACGAAATTTAAATCTTCCTGACTAAGTAATTTGTTTGTTAAATTTTATAATTATATTTATAACTAGCTATCGCCCGCAGCTTCGCCCGCATGATATCGAAAACAAAAGTATACTATGTGTTATTCCAGACTGTAATCTACAAATTTCATGAAGATCCGTTTTGACGTGAAAGAGTAACAAACATCCGATCCATACATCCATCCATCCTCACAAACATTCGCATTTATAATATTAGTAGGATTTTAATTCCAAATACTACCTGTTTCAATATTTAATTATTATAAACTTTTTTTTAATTTTTGCTTCTATAATATTATAAATGTTTATTTTATAAGCTTATAGTTAATTATATTGTGCATGCTGTCGTCTCCTGTAAGTGAAGGAGTGCACCTACGTGATACTATTGTCGTCCATAATTTAAGTTACATGATCTGTGTACATCTTTTGTTGCAGTTCCAAAATAAATAAATAAAAAGTAATTTGTCTCTTTGGTCGAGTAGCAAGCGCAACTGCTGAGTTTAAGGTCCTGGGTTCGACTTCCGGGCTGGGCAAAGTGCTATAGGGTTTTTCCTTCACGAATTTGTCAGTAGCAGCCACAGAGTCCAGATTCGAGGCCGGTTATGACAAAAACAATGCCAACGGTATTCTGAATATACAGTGCTTCCATTCAATTAGGATCTCATCCATCAAAATGATTGATTGTTCAATACAAAAGTAATCTTTTTTCGTAAATTACACACAGTTAGACTAATAAATCCGTAATTTTTCATTAATAAATAGCTATGATAGTTCCTGCTCAATATTTATAGACGTGAATCACGCTATCCCGACCGGACCGCGATAAAAAATACTTATCATTGTATATCACAGCGGTTGATCACTGATAACAAAACTAGGTCTTTTTATTTGTTGTTGTTGAAAGTGCAGATTTTGAGCATTAATTTGGCAGTCATTCCTCGTAGTTTGTGGACTAAAAGTGTGACAACCAGTCTTACCAAAGAATCCAGTACTAACTGGTATGTGGAGGTCGGATAGGCAGTCGCTCCATGTAAAATAGTGTGCGTTCGCGCAGCGGAATGTTGTTGAATTTAAAGATTTTAATTATGCAGATATTTAGTGTATGACGTCGTGTAATTGTGTATCGTAAAAAAAAATTTGTGCACGCAGCCATTGTGGAGAAATTCACCAAAAACTGATTCCGCTGGGCGAACGTTGTCCTGGCGGAACTTTTTTTGATTTATAGACTTTAGAAGAAAAGTGATGAGTCTAAAAATTAGTGTGTATTTGTGTGTAATTGTGTATGTATGAATAAAATTTGTGCATGCATAAACTTCGGAGAAATTCAAGTTTCCGCTGCGCGAACGTTTGGCCATTAGCTAGTTTTCATATAAAGCGCTTACATAGAGAGCTGTAGATTTTTACATACGTTGTTTTGAATTTGTGTATATTTGTGTAAAAAACAGATTAAGATAAAATCGTAGGGCTTAAAAGATAAAAATATAAACGTAAAATACGCTTATTAGGTCTTAGTTCTTAAAGTATGCACTTTGGGGTCTAGATTTTCACGTTTATACAAACCTTGTAAGTGTCTGCAACATGTTGCCAAGTATCAATGATGTTCCGTTAGTAATTAAAGAGTTATAGGACCATTTACCATGAATAGATCACTGTTTACAAAGCAGTCAAATATCACGACGTTCTAAAGGGATTGCATGGTAAAATGTATGCCAATAATTAGTGCATTCATTCAACTATTCACATGCAACATTTCATGTCATTAAGTTCAGTAATTAAAGAAAAACAATTATAATACTGACGAAGCATCGAAAACCTACATAACCCGACCAAGTTCGGATGGCTACAAAAAAGCGGCCGTGCAATATATTTAGGTAACATCCCAAAATTTTGAGTATAATACCGGTATTGAATTGGTATAAGTGATAACACAATTGTTGTTTTGATATAATTTATAGGTCATTTATTTTTGTACACCTACTTTTTTAAATGTATTTGACTATGACAGAAAGTAGGTAGTATTTACGTAGGTACTTTATTTAAGTATGCGCTTGAGATTTGAGATATAATCTAGATATATTGCTTAAGACAAATAAAATTCATACAACTAATTTCTAGTGAAGATTTCACGGATTAGTCTAGTTATGTGGTGTGATTTTAATTTTTATTGAAGCTCGAAATATTATACTTACGTTTAAGTCTATTGCTGTCGTTGCAAGCGTTTGTTAACGTTATTATAATTTATTATATGGAATTAAAAATATTTTTGTACACGGATATTTAAATAGAAGTAGGTACTTGATAATTGAAGATTTATTTTTATCGTAGATAGTGGCGTTATTATTTTAAAATATTTTTCATTCAAGAAATGCAATTGTTTTATTTTTTCCTATCGCTTGTGTACGCAACTGTACCAAATTAATAAATACTATATTGGAAGGTTAAGAACGTTTGTTAGATATATGGCACGGCCGCTTTTTTGTAGCCATCCGAACTTGGTCGGGTTATGTAGGTTTTCGATGCTTCGTCAGTATTATAATTATTTTTCTTTAATTACTGAATTTAATGACATGAAATTTTGCATGTGAATAGTTGAATGAATACACTAATTATTGGCATACATTTTACCATGCAATTCCTTTAGAACGTCGTGATATTTGACTGCTTTGTAAACAGTGATTTATTCATGGTAAATGGTCCTATAACTCTTTAATTACTAACGGAACATCATTGATACTTGGCAACATGTTACAGACACTTACAAGGTTTGTATAAACGTGAAAATCTAGACCCCAAAGTGCATATTTTAAGAACTAAGACCTAATAAGCGTATTTTACGTTTATATTTTTATCTTTTAAGCCCTACGATTTTATCTTAATCTGTTTTTTACACAAATATACACAAATTCAAAACAACGTATGTAAAAATCTACAGCTCTCTATGTAAGCGCTTTATATGAAAACTAGCTAATGGCCAAACGTTCGCGCAGCGGAAACTTGAATTTCTCCGAAGTTTATGCATGCACAAATTTTATTCATACATACACAATTACACACAAATACACACTAATTTTTAGACTCATCACTTTTCTTCTAAAGTCTATAAATCAAAAAAAGTTCCGCCAGGACAACGTTCGCCCAGCGGAATCAGTTTTTGGTGAATTTCTCCACAATGGCTGCGTGCACAAATTTTTTTTTACGATACACAATTACACGACGTCATACACTAAATATCTGCATAATTAAAATCTTTAAATTCAACAACATTCCGCTGCGCGAACGCACACTGTAAAATATTGGTATTTTGCTGCATCCGATTAGAATGGAAGCCAACCCCCAAAATAGATGGGGAAACGCAAGGCAGACAATGATGGTGATGTTGAAAGTGCAGATTTTGCGCATTGATTCAGAGTGAACTGTTCCCTAACTAGACTACGTCACCAACTCACCAGTCTTGTAAGTGAACATGAGGTCGTTAGTTAGTGCGTTCAGTTACGAGGCAACCTTGGTCTGCAATTCTTCATCTGTCATTTTCCATTTTTCAGCAACATATAAGTAAAGAAAATATGATCCTTTAAAAATTACAAAAAAGTGCCGTATTTTTACCGCCGTGATTAAAGACAAATTCAAACAGGTCTTAACTTGATAATTTTTTTGTCAAAAATATATCAATTGGCTTAGTTTTCAAAGGAGAAAATAGGAGAATATAAGACGTCGATCTCATTTTTTTTGTGAAATTATCGGTCTAAGCTGCAGCCGTCTCTTTCCCACTCTACAGGGTACTCGTACTATTAGGTCGGTTTAGAATGGCAATAGTTTGTTCGAATACTTATTTTTCAAATTCCTCACAGGCCTTGTTCCCTATTAATGTGTGGGTTAAGCCATCAAGCATTTTCCAGTAGCACTCTTGAGTCTGGATTTGTGTCATCCTACTAATATTATAAAAGCGAAAGTTTGTATGGATGGATGGATGTTTGTTACTCTTTCACGCAAAAACTAATGAATGGATTTTAATGAAACTTTACAATAATATAGCTTATACATCAGAATAACCCATAGGCTACAATTAATTAAAATATACTGTATATTCTATCACCACTCGAGTGAAACCGCGGGACACAGCTGGTAGTTCAATATAATAGTAGGGTTCGATTGCCGGTTCGGGCAGATTTATATTGGGTTTTCTATCAGCAATTTCTCAGTAACAGCCTAGGAGTCCAAACTCCTAGGCTGTTACTGTGTATACATGTAATAATATAGCTATACTTCACAGTAATAAGTCACCACTAGCTAAAGCTTTGGGGAATACAGGCAGAGGTGTTATGAAATTGTTCAGGTCTTGAAGTAAAAAGAAAACAATCTCTGAGCCGCCCCAGAAATTGAATTCTCCAAGACGCCTGAGAACTGCTGGAACAATGACGCAATTCATTGACGTCACACGAGCGAAGACGACAAGCGTTTTGGGGATTTAAAACAAGCTTGTTTTGAGGACGAAAGAGAAGGAAAAACAGATTTATATTCAACCAAAAACTAAATAATACTAAATTATTCATTGTTATGAACAGGATATAAATATAGATGGGTTTGGAAAGAGAAAAATGAGGCTTCTGCCTAACAGTGATCTGACTGACCGGTGGAGTACCACCTTCTTGACTTTCAACAGCCAGATAGACCAGTTCATCATCTGCCTAGCTTTTTCCAAACTATGTTGGGGTCGACTTCTATTCTAACCAGTTAGAGAATTTTATCAACGAAATTAAACCGCACTCAATGACTGTCAAGTGCAACTACTGAGCATCAGCTACTGGGTTCGATTCTCGAGAAAGGTTATAGGGATTTTCCATCAGGAACTTCTAAACTTAAATTAGTAAAATTTGTTGCACCTGACTTTCGGCTCCACGAATTTTCTTAGTACTGCGGATGCATACTCTAAATGCTACCAGAGCGGTGATTAAAAACTCCTTTGTAGTCGTCTACGCATGCGTTAGTGCAGCTCTAGTTAATATCCACGAGCCTTGGATAGAGGTCGGTAAACTGATGGTATTTGACCTCTTCAATTACTTGTGAAATTGCATTCGCTTTACATACCTCGGAAGATGGGTTGTTTGATAATTAAATTTTTTCACGTCTGCGCTCAGCGAAGCGGAGTAAAGAGTGAGGGTTATAAAATGTCTGTATGTGTGAACTTTTTCTACGTTAGTACGCTTAGTTGGTTTTTTTCAAAGGATTTAATAAGGATTGACAAAAATTTGAAACTAATTTTATTTAAGGTTTTAGACTAGTGACCTTGCCTCTACCACATTACCCAAACCCCAAACCCTTGGAATAGTTTTTTTTTTTAGAGCAAGCAATCGAGCATGCTACCTAGACTCCCGCAACTCCAGGGCCACATTTTTGTCTTAAGGGGATAGGACCCCTTAAGACAAAAACGGCACGGGATTATCCTCAGCATTTCGGGGTCTTAGCATTTTGGTATCATAATCAATGATACCAAAATGAGCCAAATATTATAATCAAAGATGGCATTATAAACATTACTCACATTACAAAAAGCAAAAAACCCAAGTCTATACATAACAGTGATCAACAAGCAACAACACAATCCAGTTCTCCTAGGCATGCGCTGATAGCTGCGTCAATGTTTCAATGGTTTTATCACAGAAACATGAATGATGTCATTCTGTTACGCGATACACCGACCGCATGCCTGGGGATTGCTAAATGATGACTAAGATGTAATACAAACTAAATATTAACTGGGGAAGAAGTTTCTAGAAAGAAGGGATAGGATAATGTTGAAGACAGTAATAATCAATAGCAATACACAAGAATCCTTACTAATTTTATAAAAGCGAAAGTGAGTTTGTTTGTTACCTCTTCACGCTTTAATGGCTAAACCGATTTTGATGAATTTTGGTACAGAGATAGTTGGGAACCAGGAGACGGACATAGGCCAATTTTTCATTTTTTTTTTTAAAAACGTGTGATGTGAGGGAGAAAGAGGGAAGAAAAGGGATTACTTATCGTTGCTATTACAAATCAGTAAGGCGCAAGGGGAACTGTGTTACCCCGAATTTAACGCGAGCGAAGCCGCGGGCAAAAGCTAGTATTATTATAATTGCGTAAAAGCCCTGACTCCTGTGCTAGATGGTAAACCTGCCATACAAGAGCCAGGATCTCCCAGGAGGAGATATTACAGAGACCTATGTAAAAGGTTAACAAAAATAAAAGGACTAAGGTCACAGTAAAAACTAAATTCATTTAAAGTGGTGAAAAGAAGCCTGTATTGTGTGTATGTAGGAGATAGAGACACAGATATAGTGAGATATAGAGTGAGGGCGAGTAAGAGATATAGAGAAAAGGAGTGAGAGAGAGAGAGACATAGAAAGAGAGGTAGAGAGACCAGAGAAACATATCACAATAGGGGGAAAGTCTATTCTCATCAGTGGATCGTACAAGGCTGTTGACGATGATGATATCTGCAGAGACGGCTTGCAGTCAATGCTGGGCAACTATGAAAAGGGTTATGTTTTCACTAAAGGTCAATTTCCAGGTTCAGCCGCGGTTGCCTAAGTTGCTCCGTGAATGGGTGACCATCCAATACATACCGAGTATCCTCCATGTCTCGGAAACCACATTAAGCTGTTGGTCCCGGATTTCATTTGCAAAACTTTGACAGACGTTACAAGTAGTCAGTGGCCCGAATGTCTGACAACGAGTCTTAGAAAGGGGTATCGTATTAGTTATTACCCATTACTAATTTGGTTGTGGAGGTCAGATAGGCTACCGCTCCATGTAAAATACTGGTTTTCAGCTGCATCATAGTTTAGGAAGGCTAGCTAGGCAGATTACAATCTCCTCATTCTCATATCTCTCCTCGTTCAATTTATGGAATGATGAGGATAGACTCTACGATATCGTATTCTAGAATTATCCTCGTGTTGGTCAAAAGAGCACCAATTTAAAAACTTTTCATACAGAACTGCCACAAAGTGCCTGAAATCGGCATCGGAAATAATAATGGTACAATATTAACAGCAATATGTATGATTCAGTAGTGCAAAGTAATCGAAGGCCGTGGCGGTGCGACACGCTATATTGGTGTCTCAAGCTCAATAAACTTTGTGGACAGACCAGTGCGTTACGTATGGAATGCTGTGGTCGACAATACAGTCGGACAAGGAAAATTAATTGTATTATGTACCATGTAAGGTTCTGCGGAAGTTATAATAGCGACAGAAAAAATTAGATGCCCCAAAATGTAAGAAAGTTGTGGCATTGAAATAGTGTTACAGACAAGCAAACAAAAAAAACCTCTGAGAAATCTTAGTGCTTATCTTATGCACCGAAATCAGAATAAAATAAAAGATTACTTTTGACCTAGATATCCATTAAAGACTACTTCCAGCAAACCAAAAATTACACTTCAATTATTCATTAGCAGAAGCCAATAAAACGACAAAAATGAAACTAACGACTTGAAATGTCCCATAACACATTGCGAAATATCTGGAAGTATATACGGCATGTATTGCTATAGTCGTAACATTACCATTACTCTCCTATAGCACGTAATCAGCGTAATGGGGTTCATTACACTGAGCCCTATTGTTCATGGGGACCGAGCCACTTTCAGCACCATCTCTGTGAGCATGGAATGCTCAGTGCATTCCATTTCATCGCAGCTGGAATTATGCAAGAATTTTCTTTAGACGTTCGACGTGGTAAGCATACAGCCTAGTCTTTATTTAACCCACTGCAGCCGGGTTACATGACATAAGTCACTGTTAAACGCGGAAGATTATAAATAGAACTAACGACTCCTTTAATGCTATTTTTGGGATGTCCCTATCCGTTTCCGACACACTTTGTTGACGATTTGTTGCTGTACGATCAGTGTCCAGAGAACAAAGTTAGCGTCTTTTGATCTATCATGGTTAACTTTGGTAATAAACTCCATATTGCACTCGTGGGTATATCCGCCGGGCTTTTACAGTCAGAGAATACGTGAAATTCTTGACACTAGGGTAATTAAAAACAGTCTCTAACTACTTCAAGATAAAGCCTTTAAGAAACTCGTGTACATTAAGCAACACTGTCTGGCAACACATATGTGTAACAATACATTGCTCTCATGTCTCATACAAGTACAACGTGTGTAATTGTGTAATGGGGCCCACGACATTCGCAACGCATTTCAATCATATTTTTTTTGTCTTTACTGGTGGCTAAGTAAGTATAATGCGATCAATTTCGAATGATTAATGTGTTTCTTCTTCATCTACTTGGTTGAAAATCCTCGTACTAAGAAACGCGTTACACACAGAAGCCTCGTAATTTATGGCATACATAAGTAATTCGTTTGTTAGTTGAACCGAATAATATCGAAAAATCTTCGCGTGAATCCTTACTAACATTATAAAAGCGAAAGTGAGTTTGTTTGTTTGTTACCTCTTCACGCTTTAATGGCTACACCGATTTTGATGAATTTTGGTACAGAGATAGTTGGGAACCAGGAGACGGACATAGGCTACAAAAAAGTGAGATGTGAGGGAGAAAGAGGGAAGAAAAGGGAAAACATAGCGTTGCTATTACAAATCAATAAGGCGCAAGGGGGCGCAGTTCGTGTTACCCCGAATTTAACGCGAGCGAAGCCGCGGGCAAAAGCTAGCAACTTTATAAAGCCTACATGACAGATATGTCCAAATCTGGACTAATGCATACATACATAACATATGAAGTAACACAGTTATTCAGCTGTGTCGTAATCGACATAATGAGGATCATTACACCTGCTATTTGGATGATATGGTCTTCGGCCACGCAGGTTGAAATCCAATTGTATGCATCCGTCGTCGTGCGGTAATAAATTATGGCGGTAATGTTTTTAGCTGGATGTATCCAGTTAAGAGAATGATTTAAAGAACTTTGGATCTTTGGGTGCTGGCCAAAAACATGACTAATGGCTTACCAGTTGAAAGCTTATTGAGTTAATTATGAAATTGAATAATAACTGGTTAGTAACGCCCCCTCGGCAGATGATACAGATACAGGCAATGGTGGTCATCTGTATCATAACACAGATTGCAAATAAGCTGACGTAATCCATATACGGAAACTCATGGTCAAAACTAGGATATGAAATACACACACTGATAAATATCAGAGATGATCTATATCGACAACGGTTAATTTACGGCTAAGTGAACCTTAGTAAATTGTGTTTGTCTAGGTCTTTTCTAACCGATTAGAGATTACTGGCTACTTTTTTTTTGTCTACTACATTTACCATGCTTACATCAAAAAGGTCTATAGCATGCATATTCGGTGAATCATTGTAATGTATTTCGTCGTTCAATTCACCTGTTTTGTAGCCACAGTCCACATCCAATCCATTGCCATGTGATTGTGCACATCCGCTGCACACTTCAATTTTATTTATAATACCGTCTGGGTGCCTGTAATGCATTGCTTTCAAAGCATAATACGTCTGGATTCTGGTTGAGAATAACCACAGCACCAAAAAAGAGGGTTTATTGTTTATTAGAGATTATAAGGATTTATTTTAGTCTGTCTGATCGTTTTAGTTGGAACTTGGATTTGACTTCATCCGGAATAAAACATCATTTATTGGAAAGATCAAGAGAAAGCCACAAAAGCTACAAATAAATGCGAAAGTAACTAACTGGTAACTTATCACGCTTAAACCTAAAAGTCTAGTCGAAAGACGAGGACTGGAGATTTTTCACTAGTAGAAAGCTTCATCGCCAGGAAGTAACATAGGCTATACAACATCACGCTACTGCCCACGTGAGCGGGGCAGCAACTAAAGATTCGGGTGAAACCGCGAAGGAAATCTAGTATTATTTTATTTTATTTATTTTTATTCAAATGGAACAGCAAACAGTTACAATATAAAACATAAACATCATATAAATATACAAGACTTATTGACAATATTGCAGCCCACAACGCTGTTCACAGATTAATTAAAAGCATACATAAAGTGAAAATAATTATCATCGCTACGGTAACAAAACTTAGTACAAATAGTGTATAAATGTAATATTTACGAAAGTTCGTCTAGTATTAGACTTTTAAACTTATGGGGAGCACATGTAAAAATATCGATGTGTTCAAAAGTGCTATTGTAGGAATCGACCATTCTGCGAACAGGCGAACGCAAGCCTGAGTTGGATTTGCAAATACCAACTGAAAATAATTAAATAAACAAATAAATAAAATACACGGACACGAAGTCGTAAGCAACAAATTTGTTAGAAATCAATACCCTTACTAATATTATAAAAGCGAAAGTGAGTTTGTTTGTTTGTCACGTCTTCACGCCTGCATGGCTAAACCGATTTTGATGAATTTTGGTACAAAGATAGTTGGGACCCTGGAGACGGACATAGGCAACATATTTTTTTTTTTAAAAGGGTGAGAAATGAGGGAGAAAGAGGGAAGAAAAGGGAAAACTTAGTTTTGCTATTACAATCAATAAGGCGCAAGGGCAAAAACTACAGGTAGCAGGTACCTGCAAATCAGGAAATGGGAACTGTTTTACCCCGAATTTAACGCGAGAGAAGCAACGGGCAAAAGCAAATTTGGATATAAAAAAGAACCCTTATTTTACAAAGTAATAAGTCTCACACAACTTATCTGGCGACCTTTGGGTGTAGGTCACCTGCCTGCCAGCCTACCCTTTTGGAAAAAAAACAGGCGTGTCATTAAAAATGAATCTAGGCTAGACCAGCTAAGACGGCTATAGCATTCCTGTATCGTTACGATACGTGCTAACTATTCTAATCAACTATGCAAATCGAAGTTTTCAAACTTCCGTTAGTCACGTACCGATGAAACTTCGATCGAACTGACACCTTTGAAGAGGAACTTATAATTGCGGGAAGGAGCAGTCAGTTTCTCTTTGCCTTTTTGGAAGAGGGTTTTTGGATCCAAAAAGGATTTTCTGCACTCTGGAGTCTGGACAGTGTGTCTGGACTTGGTAAGGGAAGTGTTTGGCTGCGAGATCAACATTGGAAATATCTGGGAACTGCCTGGAACTCTGGACTGTTGATTCTCATTGGTGATAAGATGAGTCTCTTTAACTACTATCTGGCGGCCTAAAATTACCGCTTTGGGATAATCATTTCAATTCTTTTCTCAATTGTAAACTGGTCAATTTAAGCCCGCTGAACCTAACTACATATAGTCAACTATGTTTACAAAAACTATGGCCTAAACAAAACCAACTGTATGATCATTAGATAAAACTATCTTTGTGATTACTTCAATTCGATCTGCAAACATTTCAGCAAGTTCAATTGATGTTGCACCATTTCTGTAATGGACTGCAAAGTGCAACTTCGTTTATGTCTCATTTAAACCTTCAATTAATTTAGAGCTCGAGATTCATGAAGATAGCTGTAAATAGACGCGGCACGGGCCGATATAATGTATTTTCTATATTTGAAAATCCATCAATATATTACCCAATAAACATCTACAATAGTGCTCCTAGTCAAACTTAAAGACTACTCACAGTTCACATGGTCTTGTCAAGATTTTCTCATGGCCGAAATAACAGACAATGCTTGAGAACACTCATCAAGCAAATAGGAACGGTAAATATCAATTATGTGAGTACAGGTGTATTGTGAGTAAATAGCCGTTGGCTGAGGATATTATTCAATTATTACGAAAAATTGGGAAGTCGATATATTGGTCATCGTTCATAATTATATTCCGTGA
This sequence comes from Ochropleura plecta, assembly GCA_905475445.1. NCBI lineage: Eukaryota > Metazoa > Arthropoda > Insecta > Lepidoptera > Noctuidae > Ochropleura > Ochropleura plecta. The sequence goes on along the minus strand of FR997744.1, from coordinate 10,918,537 downwards.
TCACTCTACCTCGACTCTCGAGACCCTTTTTTAAATTCTAGAATCTACAACACAGTCAAAATCGTTGTTCTAAAAAAAAACCTTTTTCAGCAACATAACACATACAGCCAGGTCCGAAACAGTTACCTGCAGACGTAACTAATAGTTTTTCCGTGCGAGGATCGAACCCGCGATAGTCAGCGCAGCAATTAATCGCTCAGCCACTGCGCCAATCGTGCTCATCAAGCAAGAGATGAAGCATAAGGACCCTGAATGCAAATATCACTGAACGCATGAGTATTCCAACAAATTACCTCATGTAACATCAATTGGCCTATTCGCCCCTGAGTACACACTGCCAAATACTCCCGATCCACCTGCCTAGCGATTTGTGAAACCATCTTCATAGGTCGTTGATTGTAGTATTAGTCACTTCTTCACATTCAAATAAAGCTAGCTTCCGTCCGCGTGGCATAGCTACTTTGGGCTAATGCTAATTTTAACCAGCGTGATGATCAAAAAAAATAATCCTTCTCTCCCCTTTTCTTAGCTCTTACTCCCGCTTATCACAATTTAAAAAAAAAGCCTATGTCCGTCTCCAGGGTCCCAACTATCTCTGTACTAATTCATCAAAATCGGTTGGGCCATTTAAGCGTGAAGACGTAACAAACTAACAAACTCACTTTCGCTTTTAAAATATTAGTAAGGATAGACGTGCAAACGAGTCACATCAGGATGGTACTACTAGGAACAACTTCTTAAATGTTTTAAGCTCAATACATAACCTAGAGGCTTTGCTATCTTAAGCACATTTTCTGCGTCTCTTTATCCATAAAAGGAGTACTTCAGAAACTGGAATAGCTATAAAATATCTGACTAATAAGTGTACAGGTGCTTACATAATCAACAGTTTTTTTCTTCAAATAGTTTGAACAAATTGGCACAAGCGTCAAGGTCCATCAGCAGTGTTGATTTACGCCAAAACCGGATCATTAAGTAACGATCAGAATTTTGCATAAATTGTGGTAGAATCGGCGGTGACGCACCCGGGAAAAGCACGTCACTTCAATATCAACGTGGCTACAAAACGATTTGACTGCATTCCGTATATACATTATGGAGAGGTATTATTTGTTCGACAGAAGGACATTCGACGGCATCAAAAAATGGAGGAGGTTCTCAATTGGACTGTAATTTTTTTGTATGTTTTTTACGCGAATTCTTTTAAGGTATATGGATGATTAGCTTCCGCCCGCGACTTCGTCCGCGCGGCATAGTTACTTTGGGCTAACGCTAATTTTAACACCACTTTAATATCTTTCTCTCCTCTTTTCTTCCCTCTTTCGTCCTCATATCTCAATTTAAAAATAGTTGCCAATGTCCGTCTCCAGGCTCTCAACTATCTCTGTACCAAAATTCATCAAAATCGGTTTAGCCATTTATGCGTGAAAACGTAAAAAACAAACAAACTCACTTTCGCTTTTATAATATTAGTAAGGATATGCTTAAATATCTTTTAGCAGAAATGAAAAATGTATACTCTATAAGAATTTGTATGAGATACCATCATACCACAACTAAAAAGCCTAAAATTAAAAGATGCTTGCAAAAAAAAACCGTTTTTTTTTCTTGTTTACTTCCGGAAGTCTTTTTTTTTCATTAGCAGAAGACATATTGCACAGAAGCCATCTTTCAAAATTATTTGTTCTACGGCATCCAAATCTAAGAGGGATTTTGATGTAATGCACAACAATATCGGCATCCCAAACAGCTTTTGACTACACGTTACCGAAAACTCCACGTAGTCGTATACTATGAGTCAGTTTCAACGTTTGTGATGACAAATACAAGTTATTAACGTGTTAAACTTTACACTAGACATTTCAAAAGTATTACCTACTAAGTAACCGTGCCAGCGAAAAAATTCATGTAACGCCTTTAGACGACAAAAAAAAACTTCCAAAAAAATGTGGCCTGAGGCGTTCAAACAGATCGTGAGGAAATGTTCCAGTTAATGACACATTCCAACGCATGCCTTCATGGACCTGTATGCCTATATGCCCTATATTGTGTAGAGAACTCAGAGCAAAGATGGTGAAGAGCTATGTGCGAAGTTTCATAAGTAGCTATTTCTTTGACTCAAACAATAGAAAGCGTTACAGTACTTTTTGAATTTAAACCCCGACATTAAGTATTGATAATGTTTTTCAGTTCTTCTCAAAGGTGAAGTGAAGGTGATAACGTAGACAAAGCAGAGTATTTAGGGTTCATACTTACGTGAATTTAAGGAGATAGATAGAATATTCTTTATTATGTACACCATACAAATAACAATAATAACATTAAACATTTATTTATTTATTTAGGATTACCAACGAGTAACATTACATATATCTTTTACAAAGTTAAAATTGCTCAATATAATGTCCTGCAATGCACACTCAATTACAGGTAACCACAGCTTACACATTATCGAGTAGGTAAACATGCTATAAAAACAGATTATTTAATAAAATTAATACATGCTACAATTATACAATCATACTATTATTTAGGATTAAAATATCAAGAAAATTTAAATACATTCAAATTAAATTGCAATTTCAATAATATTATGTCAGAATGAGAATAAAATTACAACACACAAAAACACAAATTGAAATACATAAATTAAATTATTATTAAGGGTAATAAGATATTAATTAATTATTCTTTGGAATTCAAATGTCCTCTAACTGAAAGTACTTATATAATTTCTTCTTAAATATGTTAAGACTGTCATGGTTAATATCGACATCAGCTTTGCGCCATAAAGCGTTGTACAGTTTGGTTGCCCTTGTAAGGGGAGAATTATCGCCCAAGTTGGTTTTATGAAAAGACTGTCTAAAGAGATTATAAGTATTTGTCCGAGGTAACCTGTTAGGAACATTAAATGATATTTTTGACAGAAGGTCTGTATTTGTTTTGGATGTCATCAATTTGTGAAGAAAACAAAGATCCAAAACTTTTCTGCGATTATTGAGACTGTGGAGTTTAAAGTGATGAACACGGTCCTTATAAGACTTGAATTGTTGCAGTTGGGTTTTATTTTGTGAGCATAAATGATACAAAAACCTTCTTTGGACTCTCTCAATACGTTGCTTATGAACGTTATAGTGAGGTGACCATACTTGTGAACAGTATTCTAGATTACTGCGAACCAAAGTCTGGTATAGAATAATTTTTGTCTTGGAGTTGTTGAATGGCTTAGAGGTCCTTAATACAAAACCTAGCAGTTTGTTTGCATTACATATGATTCTATCTATATGCTTATTGTATGTCAATTTGCTATCTATCAAGATTCCTAGGTCCCGGATACTATTCACTTCCTTGAGAGTGTTGTCCGAAATGGAGTATTCCGTATTATAAATGTTTTTATTTCGACAAAATTTAATATGTAAACATTTTTCTAAATTTAAGTCCATTCTATTTTCTTTGCACCACTCAACTAACCTATCCAAGTCAGCCTGTAATAAATAAGAATCCTGCATAGATTTTATAGGCAAAGTCAATTTCAGGTCGTCTGCAAATAGATAGGATTCTGCGTGGTGGAAACAGTGAATTATAGTGTTAATAAAAACATTGAAAAGCAACGGTCCCAGGTGAGATCCTTGTGGCACCCCAGAAGTCACAAGAAAATCCTCAGATCGGGCCCCATTCAAAACAACGAACGACATACGTTCTCTTAGGTATGACTGAAACCATGTCAATAGAGGACCATGGATTCCGAGGTTCTCTAGTCTCTGTATCAACAGTTGGTGGTCCACTTTGTCGAATGCCTTACTAAAATCAGTATAAACTGCGTCAAATTGAATGCGTTGGTCAACATACCCTATCACATTCTCTGAGAAAGCGACCAGATTGGAGTGAGTAGATCTACCTCGAGAGAAACCATGCTGGTTGTCTACTATGTCGTTTTTCAAGTGATTGTACAGATAAGGATAAATTAATAACTCGAAAACTTTAGGGATGGTGGAAATAATCGATATTGGTCTATAATTTTTAATATCGTTTTTGCGACCATTTTTGTAAATAGGGACTATTTTAACCCTCTTCCACGCAGTTGGGAAACAACCTGACTCGAGGGAACGGTTATATATATAACTTAAGGGCGTCGCGAATGACTTGGCGCACTTAGCAAGAAGAATTGGTGGAAGTTCATCAGGACCTGGTCCTTTGCGAACGTCCAGACTTTTCAGTTTGCAAGCAACCATTTCCTCCGTAAGTGAAATAGAACTTAAAACATTCATGCCCGGTTTCTGAGTCACTTTTGACGGCAGTTTATCTATTCGATAGCGCTATTGGTTCAATAACTGTCAAAAATGCGTTTCCGAACCATTCGATTCAAAATAAACTCAGTTTAAACTAACTTTAACTTAACTGACCATTTTTGGACGTTTATCGGTCCTTTAGCTATTTGACATTTCATTTCGTGTGAAGTTTGAGGTTATTGCGTGTTATTTATTTTTATTTGATAATAGTGCCAATGCAATAAATAGTACCTAAAAACTAAGCAGGTACCTACGTTATTATAATTATTGATTAGGTAAGATAAAGTTGTGAATATTATGAATTCGAGTAGCTCATCAGAGTCTGATTTGGAAGTGCTGGAATTGATTACAAACATATCAGTTCCCAGAAACCTAAGATCTAGAAGAAATCCTTTTGAAATGTTCAGTGACGAAGAGTTTGATGTGAGATATCGATTTAATAAAAACACTGTGATACACTTATGTGATATTATCAGCCCTGTTTTAACTCCGTTAACACATCGCAAATATACATTATCAGTGATGGAGCAACTTTTAATAACATTAAGATTTTACGCGACTGGCACCTTCCAGGTAGTAATTGGCGATGATCTTAACATTCACAAATCTACTGTGTCAAGAGTCGTTAAGAAAGTAAGTAGAGAAGTCGCTAAGCTAGCAAGGAGTTATATACATATGCCCAGTGTAGAAGAGATAAGAGAAGTTAAGGCTGATTTTTTTAATATTGACGGATTTCCAAATGTTATTGGTTGCATAGATGGAACACACATACCAATCCAGTCTCCAGGAGGTGACCAAGCCGAACTGTTTAGAAATAGAAAAGGTTTCTTTTCTATCAATGTGCAAGTTGTGTGTGATGCTAAATTAATCATCCGTGACATTGATGCTCGTTGGCATGGATCAACACATGACAGCACAATTTATCATAACTCATTCCTGCGAGCACGCTTAGACAACCATGAGATGAATGGTCACCTTCTGGGGGACAGTGCTTATCCCTGTGGGAGATACATTATGACTCCATTTTTAAATCCATCTTCAAACGCAGAGAAACGTTACAATGATGCTCAAATTAAGACCAGAAACACAGTGGAAAGGACATTTGGATTGTGGAAAAGAAGATTTCCATGCCTTTCACAAAAATTAAGGCTGAAGTTGAATCCAACATTAGTTGTGATTATCGCAACAGCTGTATTACATAATATAGCTCGGCAGCAACATGATACTGTTATTTTAGATGATGAAGACGATTCTGATGACAGTGCCACATCTGAACATGAGGAAAATACACCTATCATAGCTCAACCTCTTTCCTCTGAAGGCAACTATTACCGTCGGTTATTGTTGGAACAATATTTTAGGTTGGTATAATGTTATATTGTTACATAATAACAAAAAATAAAAGACAAAGACTATAAACCTATGTTTTATAAATTTATTTCCAATTCATAAACATATGTACTCTTATAAATTAAATGTTTTCTTTTTAAATTCTAAGTCCAATTCAGCATTCTGTAAAAGTACTTTTTTTAATTGTAAATCCAAATCAAGTAAAAGTTTGGTTTTTTCTAATTTTATTTCCTCTTGTTTCCTCTGCAATTCCAGTATTTCTAATTTTTTCGCTGTTATAGCATCTTCATTCGTTTGTTTCTGATTTTTTCTTTTAATTATTGAAGCACTGAGGTTATTAATGCTCCTTTTTTTTTATTTCAGTTAAGCAATGCTTTTTATTTTTTGGAGTGTCTTGGATGTCTACTGGTGAAGGAGGCCTTTTCGCATGTTCCACTGGTTTGGATGTTGATGGCACACAATCGTCCTGTTCCAGCACTGAAATACACACCTGTGTATTTTCACCAAGGAGCAGGTCTGAACTTTGTAAACTTGGTACAAAATCTGTAATTAATAAATGAATATAAATTAAAATATATGATGACAATATTGGTGTGTTATTTAATTATACCAACATCTGCTATTCAATTACACTTTAGGGAGTAAAATTATTATTGTTACAAACACTCAATACAATTTAACTTTATATTAAAAATAGTAAATAAATTAGTAAAATATCTAATTGAAATTGTATAATCATACAAAAATTGTTGTAGAAGAAATAATTTATCTGAATTGATATCTACTTTGAACTATGAATATATATGAAAGATTGGTCGGAGTCACTGTGAGCAGTGGTATTATGATTTTACTTAACTTACCCAACTTGTGATATGGAGCTGATGAGTCAAATTCATTAGGCAATGGGTTGAATTGTGGTGTTAACAAGGCCACAACTTTTTCATCAACCATGGTAGTCTTCGGACAAAATGTGCCACCTCCTGTCTTGTACATCTCGGACTGAAAATTATATTTATTAGCATTATTATCCACAGTATCTCTGAGGATTGTTATCCTCCATCAAAGAAGTTAGTGATCTACAAAGTATTAATATAAAAGAACCTATCTGAACCTATAATTTATGAAATACTAGCTGTGCCCAGCGGTTTCACCCGCTGAGGTTTAGGGGTATGAAAAATAGATGTTAGCCGATTCTCAGACCTACCCAATATGTACCCAAAATTTCATAAGAATCGGTCGAGCCGTTTCGGAGAAGTACGGTAACTAACATTGTGACACGGAAATTTTATATATTAGATTATCATTTACCTTATCATCACTTATATGTTTTCTAGCTTTTTTCTTCAAATTATCATACAAGGCATGTAACTGTTTTTCAGTCCTGAATCCAGTTTCCGACACAGCATTATATTTATTAGTCAGAGCACTCCAAGCTTGTTTCTTGGCCTCTACAGTAGTCCCATCCGTCTTTTTATTATCAATTATTAATACGAATTCTTTCGCTACTTCAATAAGAAGCATCTTCTCCCTCTCGGTAAAATTTTTGCTGCGTTTTCCAGCTTCCATTGTAAGAAATTACGATAACCAAAATAATACCACACACCAAAACAGAAACAAAACAACAAACTGACGGGACGCCGCAAACAGGCTATCGTTTTTTTTCGGCTTGCATGTTGACAATGGCAACGTTCATACAGCCACTATTAAAAAAAAAATATTTATTAGAACATATTTTTTTTTACTAAAACAGTGCATAATTATTTATTAATATTTAAAAATATCAAATTATTTCAAAATCAAATATTAATGACGTATTATTATGTTAAAATTGATTTTAAAGTCAACCTCTTCAAAAGACCCATCTAGTGACTAAAACAGAAACTATTTATCGGTTGCATAGTTAAAGAATGGCTTGTTGAGTACTCGGAAACGCAGTGACAGTTATCAGAAGTTTAAACTTAGTTTATCTATAATGAATCATCAGCTATTGAGAGTTTAACTGAGAACTTCAGAAACCGGGCATCAGACTGCCACAGTGCAATAAAACTCCCGATGTGTTGTTTTGCTGTTTAGGGGTGTTCTGATTGTACACAGATGAAAAGTTTTTTGCGTAAAGTTGACAGACATCGGCACTGTTGTCAGCTACTTCATTGTCTAAGATAATTTTTTCCGGTATTGTGCTTTTATTTTTACGCTTGTGTTTAATATATGTCCAAAAGTATTTGGAATTCGTTTTTATTCTAGCTTCTATAGTTTTAATATAGTTATTATAAGATGATTTGTTTAATAACCGGCATCTTTCTTTCAAGAACCCTAAACTAATCTTATCCATAGCATTGTTATATTTTTTTACTCGAATTCTAAGGTTATACGTTTGCTTAAGTAGTTTATTGAGGTCTTTCGTAAACCACGGTGGTTGTTTATTTTTATTTACTTTATATGAAAAAGGAACGTGGTTTGTTATAGCACCCATGACCTTTTTGTAAAATATTTCAACCATGTCGTCTATGAATCCGCAGCTTTCCAATGTTGATGTCCAGTCAATAGAGTCAAGATTTTGTGTTATGGCTTGGTAATCAGCCTTGTGGTAGTTACGGGTAGGCAACATACTGGAATTGAGGGTTCTTTCGGGGCTTATATTTAAGTTGATCAATAGAGGAGGGTGATGTGTGTCTAACTTAGATAGGGAATCATTGCATTCTTTCACCCTTATATCCGCTATATTAGCTAAAACTAGATCTAAGACCCTTGATTTACTATTCTTGACATTATTGAACTGTTCTAAGCCATTCAACGCAACAAACTCCGTAAAAAGATGGCTAGTTAAACAATTTGTGGTTTCAGGGACTAGGAAGCTACAGTCATCGCTGTTTAGCCAATTGATGCCAGTCAGATTAAAGTCTCCTGCAATGAAAGTGTTACCTTCTTTACTAATTATTTTGCCTGCATTCTCCATGTAATGCTCCAGAACATTAATATTAACTGGTGATGGAATATAGACCGCACAGAAACAGAGACTGATAGTATTGTGATTAGTTTTGACTTGAACTTTAACCCACAGATCTTCGCATAAACTATTATAAAAAGACATGTCAATAGATTTATGTTTCTTTAAAATAGCGATCAGTACCCCACCTCCAGTCCTCTTCCTACAGAGCTCGCTAATTTCACGGTCTCTTCTATATACATCGTAACGGTCATCAAATAATTCTGTACTGAATATATCATCACTAAGCCAAGTTTCCGTAAGAATTATAACATCGTAATTTTCATTAAAATATTGTGATACAAATCATGCGTTTTTGTCTTCAGACCTCTGGTATTTTGGTAATAAATTTGAAAATCTGCGAATTTTATATTGTTGGTTCATTAATCATTCAATCAAGATAGAAGATCGTGTTAAGTTAATTTAACCAAAGAGTCAATGTCTTTGATTAGAAGACGTTCGGAACCTTCGCTTTTTTTTACATAAATACGACCATTTCGTACCCATACAAATTTGTAGTTTTTCTCCTTAGCCGCTATCCTAGTAGCATGGTGCAAAGTTCTGTTATGTGGCGCTAAGTGCTCAGCAACATAGACAGGCTTTTTATCTCCCGCTACGCCCAGGTGGGCAGTGTTGAGCTTATTCGTCTGATTTGCTTTATTAAATTTAATTACGGCAGCTAGAATTTCGTCGCGTACAGCTGGTGAAGAGAGTTTAACAACTATAGATCTAGGACGCGTACCCTCAGGGATGTGCTTAGCAATCCTAGTAGTCATAACGATATCATTTTCTTTTAAAGGGCATGATACTACTTTACATAGCTGCTTAACTGTAACATTAAGATTCTCAGACTTGTACTCGGGCACGGATAGGATTTCTATGTTACTGGATCGCGCATGTTGTTCCATTTGGTTCAATCTTAGAGTCAAATCTTTCACTAATGGTGTCATGTTGTTATGTTCTTTTACCAGCTGATCTATTTGTTTTGACTTTTCTTCAAAAACCAATTGCATGTCATCGTATTGCTTGCTAGTAAACTCCAGACAGTCTTTCATCTGGCTTATTTCCGAACTGATGTCCTTAAGTTCGGCTCTCACGCTTTCCTGCACAATGTTTCTGATATCGGTTGTTAGAAGGCTACGCAGTTCAGTACGTATGATGAACATCTTATAAATAGGGTGACACAATGGGCGGTCTTATCGCTAAAAGCTCAAGACAACCACGTCAAATGTATGAAAAGTACGTCATGATGTATTAACTACTGTAAGACAATATCATCCGACTGCTGGGCAAAGGCTTCTCCCCACGACTTCCAGTTCTTTTAATCCAGGGCTTAGAAAACGACAGGCCCTGTCGACGGCGCGTTCGTGTTTCACGCGCGCCTCAAAGAGATGTCAGCAAAGCAGAGGGGCTTGCCAGAGCCTCCGCCTGCCGGGGTTGCGGGTTGTTCGAAAGAGATACCGCGGCCCCGGTAAAGGTGGTAAAGGGCAATAGAAGGAACATGGGTGGGTTTTAGTCAGTACAAGTCTGACATGCCCCCCCCCGCTCCGCCGAGAGCGGGGGAAGTCATTGGATGATTTCCCACCCGAAAAAAAAAGGGGCTTAGAAAAGCCACTGGTCATTGGTTATTGCCCGGTTCCAATAAACAAAAAACGATTCGTTTTGCTATGACGTATGTCAAAATCCTTCTATCCGTAAGAAAAACGACTTGTTTTTTGTTTATTGGAACCGGGCGTTAATCCAGCTCGTCCCGCCATCTTCTACAAGGTCTGCCGATTCACCTTCTAGCTGTATTTTGGCCCAAAGCTCATTGGGCATACGACAGACGTTGGCAGCTCAGTCATACTTTTATTTAGCAGTTTTTTGAGCAACGTCTGTGATCTGAGTTTTGGAACGCAGCGTAGTGTTGCGTACGTGATCACTGATCAGTCAGAAGAAGTGAAGAAGAAGAAGTCAGAGAAGAGTTCCTAGAATACTGCGCTCCATGTCTTTGCTAAGCTACACATACGAACAATCTAAATGATATCCGAAATTGTGGACACCAAATAAAAGTTCGTTCCAAATGAACGAGTGACAGACATAAGGCAATGCGTAATGAAAGCAAATGACAACATTAAATCCCGCTAACGACATCAGTAATAAAAATACTTGATCGTGATATTGCAGACCTTATTTATTTCTATTACGTAAGGAACGTTATGTCATCGCGATTACGGTGTCAAGGGATTGCAGCCAATGCCTGCATAATATTGAATGCTGTAGGCTGAGAGATAATTAATTTATTCATTACTTTGTTTTTTTTTTCGGATGCTAAATTCTGAAGTAATTTCCCCGCTCTGGGCGGAGCGGAAGGGAGTGTCAGACTTGTACTGACTAAAACCCATTCGTGTTCCTTTTTTTGCCTTTTGTGTTCCGGGCTTTTTCTAACCAACCCGCAGCCCTGGCAGGCATTGCCTTGATGGGCCCTTCAGATGTCCATTAGTACATTTAAATGCGGAAGTTGGAATCTGAGAACCAGTGGTGAGACCCTGCGTCATTGAATTGAAAAATCGAACATTGAAGTAAACGGTCTTATCGTATTTTGCCTTAATTTTGGGAAAAATCTAGTCATTCAAGCATAGTCATCAGTAGCTTAATCATTCCCAAGCAACTATGTTAGGTTCGGCTTCTAGTCCTACCAGATTCAGCTGAATACTTGTATTTTGCATGAAGCGACTGCCTATCTGACCTCTAAAGCGCCGACAGTAATTACCATGCCGTTGGTAAGACTGGTTGCCAGACTTTCAGGCCAGTAAAGGGAGTGTCACAACTTTTACTGACTAAAATCCATCCATGTTCCTTCGTTTGCCCTTTGTGTTCCGAGGCCACGATATCTCTTTCGAACAACTCGCAACCCCACCAGGGTCACATGCACTCCTACTGTGTTATTTTTAAGGCTAGCCTATCAACCTTGTTCTTGATGTCTACATAACTGGAACTTCAAGAAACTAATCAAATAGCCAAGAAAATAAAAATGAATACATTTCGCACTGGATTTTCCCAATTCGTCATGACATTCTCTACACGAAATCGATACTTCTTTTTTATGTAATCGAGGAAAACAACCAGCGAATCATCAAATTATTCATTTCCGTTCGAAAAATATTTCAATTTAGCGAAGTTCTGTATTCCTTAGATGATACGTCGTAGATGTGGCGTCTTCAGCCATGTTTATTCAGATGTCTGTATTATGAATTATTTGAAGGTGACTCATTAGGTGTTTGTGAGAATTTAAAAAAATATATGATAAATTGTATTTTTTCTATGTTTTTTTTTTCTTCAGTTGCTCTTACAAAAAGTCCATCCATCAAAGAGGAAAATGGACAAACAAAACAGTGGCACAAAACCTGATTCTTTAGAATACTTGAATACGTTACAACTTTCGTCAAAATGAAAAGTGAAGCGAATTCTCTTACTTCAGCCAGCCTAGATACAAGTTTAGTCTGCGTCAGAAAACTAGACTAGAAGGTCGTAATTCATAGAGGTGTTACCCTTAAATTACAGTAGTTAGAAGCCGTAATCATTGTTTAAGGTCAAAGAGTCTCACGAGAAATAGACTAGTTTAGATGATGTCAACGATATATGAGACAGTATACATCTTGTAGAGAAAGACATGAAAGAGAATGAAAAATTGACACTCAAAAGCGAAGGAAAATAAATTATATATCCTTACTAATATTATAAAAGCGAAAGTGAGTTTGTTTGTTTGTTTGTTACCTCTTCACGCTTTAATGGCTAAACCGATTTTGATGAATTTTAGTACAGAGATAGTTGGGAACCAGGACATAGGCTAATTTTTATTAAAAAAAAGTGGGATGTGAGGGAGAACGAGGGATGAAAAGGGAAAACTTAGCGTTGCTATTACAAATCAATCAGGCGCAAGAGCAAAAACTGCAGGTCTGCTTGGTTTAACGCGAGCGAAGCCGCGGGCGAAAGCTAGTATTATATATATTTGCTACGTTTACTAACAAAGTGATCAAAATACATCATATTTTTCATATCATATTCATTTTTCAATGTCATAATGATAAATACGATCCGAAGATTTGTAACGTGTTTAATATTTCAGAAGATATCTTTAAATTTGTAGTGAAACTATCGTTTCGTTTTCAAAGTATGACGAAATGCACTTATCACGAAAAGGTTAAAAAATAAAAATATTTCAGAACTTGATTCATAAGATATTAGTATCACACTACTTGTAAGCTATGTTAGTAACAAAACGCAATAAAATAATAATAAAGGAGGCTCAAAGAGGAGACAGACCGTTTTTATTCTTCAACCTAGGCCAAAAACGAGGTATTGAAACTAGCCAAACCACTGCAGCCAATCTAAAACCGTCTCTAGTAGAAACACAGCTATCCTATGATTCATACGTCGATTTATCTCGTCATTGAAGCCAGTACATCCACTAAAGCGATCTAGCAATAACCCTTAACAACCATATCCGGGACGACGAAGGCCAAATTACTGCTTGGTCTTGTCAGTATACTTTTCGACAAAATTATCCTTCTATTCGTAGGTATTTTTACAGCAAATAATTAAAATATTTCAATAAAACTGTAATGATAACCTATGATCTGTCATCTCAACCATGAGCCGTAACAATAACAGAATAAAGAATGCGTGGAGGCGTTTCTTGCTTATTTTTTTTTATCTCCCCTTATTGTCAAATGTAGTAAGTAATTTGATGTTAGATTCTTGGCTTTTCCGGCACATGATACACCTATTCCATACTGGTATTTTAATGTATAATTTAACGGAAAATAAACAATTTTAATTCAGCTCTGAATCATTTTCCTTCTTCTGAAGTAGTGCAAAAATGTCAATAGATACTAAGATCAGTGTAAACATTGCAAGAATTTCTCCAAGTCTAACATTTATATCTAGCCTAGTCTTAAGTTCCATTTCCAATCTAGTCTATACTATTCAACCTATGTACACTGATAACATATTTCTAGTTCTATCGCCTATGACCTCCACTACTTCCCGCTGGTAACCCACTTCCGAGGCTGACGGTCGAGGATGATAATAAACGAAATGCACATACATCAGTACAAAATTAATAAGGGTTTTAATTGGTATGTTTAAAGTGAATTCAATTTATCAGGTGGAAATGATATAATCCGGATCAAATATAGTAACTTAAGGTCTAGTAGTAACAATAGATTCCTCGCAAGTTATATTTTGATCTATATTTGAAGTAGTTACGAAAGAATAAGTAGCAAAAAAAAAACTAAAATATATAAAATATGTCAGCTCCACAGACGTAAAAAATCTCAATATTGGCGTGATGATAATATCCAATTATCCAGCGAGTATTATTTATCATTTCATTTATCATTTGGCTACGGACAGACGCGGTAAGTGGTAAAAATAACTTATTAAGTAAATAATATTAGTTTACATGGCCAGAACGAGAATTTGTATTTATAGGCCTTGGTAGTTAAGTAAATAGTTTGATAGATGAAGGTGAGGGTCTGTTAGGGCAAGATAATGTAGTCTTACATGATTTCTTTGGAAGCAAAAGGGTTGATAACTTGAGAATTTGAAAGACACAGTAATAAGAATTTTTGTTCTTGTAACAGTGAAATATATTACACTTAGAATTAATAAGGATTGCCACGAAGGAATGCATTCCAAAGGTTGGGTCACTCAGGGTATACTAACAATGTATTGTGCCTGCTTATTTTTGGAAAGATTCAAAGCATTCTGAAATGTAAATCGAAAATACTTATTAAGATTACATCAGTTCTCGATTGCGTGAGCGAATGTTTATTTTAACTATTTCTAAATAACAACCTATTCTTTTCATAATTTCAGATTAAAATGAAACTCATTATCCTCTTGTGCGGCCTCATCTCAATCCAAGCAGGAGTGATCAAAGATAATGATTGTCCCGGTATGATAATAAGCGGCGTCTACTATGAGCCCGAAACGCTAAAAGAAGACCTTGACAGACCGTATCTTTTGGCGGTTGACTACAGCACCAACAATCTTTACTTTAGCTACAACGTTAAGGAAAATGATGACGAATTCAGGTCTGCAAGACTCAACCTTAACACCAAAGAGTTCAACAATATCGAAGGAGTTACCAACGGCTTTGCCCAAACAGTCGACCAAGGAACACATGAAATCTATATCGGTGGCAGCGATGGAATTTACAAATATGACTACGGACAAAACAAAGCAGAAATCATTGGAGAAAGAGGTTCCAATATTTGGACATTGTACTTCAAAGAAGTTTTGTACTATTCCTTGTTTCCTGATCAATTCTTATACATGTTGGAAGACGGGCAATCAAGAAGGTTCCTAGATTTAGAAGACACAAAAGTAGATCATTTCGTTATTGATAATGAAGATGACATTTTCTTTACAAACAACACGGGGTTGTACTCTCAAAAGAAAGGGACGAAAAATGCTGTATTGTATAAGGATAATCCAGTATTGAGGAGTTTGACAACAGATATCAATGGCAACGTCTACGCTTGTCTCCAAGACGGTATATACGCTGCGAGAAAATCAAGCACTTCTTTGGAAAAAGTTGTTGAAGTAAATGACGGTTTTGGTTTAGCCTTTGATAACGATAACAATATCGTATATTCGGATGCTTCTAAGCTCATTAGACTTAAAGTTAACAGACATAAAAAATGTTAAGCCTAAGATGTTTTTGAATTGTATGTACATAATAGACCTACTAAAATAAATTAACTTTCATTATTTATTGTGTTTGTACTTTGTATGTTCATGGTTTAAAAAAAAACGGTATTAATTACAAAATTTTCATAGTTTATGAATGCCTAAAATATTTCACGAAATGATCTGGCGTTTTTTTCTATATCATTACAGTCTAATTGTAATCATTATCAATTTGTTTGTTAATTAATCACGCATAAACCCCGTGTAACTTTACTGCACTGCTTATAAAGATAACCAATGCACATCGTTTCGTTGTTAAGCAGTAGAAAGTTTGAAACCAGTCATCTCAAATCCAAGGATCCTAATTCGTTATTGGCAAACTGCATTATTCATACATCACCAATGAACCTGGATGATGGCGACAGGGAAGCACAAATTTTACCTTCACATAGCATACAATCGGTTAGTTCGCCTAGGTTACCTGTGGCTGCGCAACGTGACCACTGTCCCTAATGGCAATCTGATGATATTCCGTCGCCGCACCAACCAGCACTTTCAAATTACCACTGAGGTTTCTCCACTTTCATCGATTGTAGCATTTGTCGTAACATTCAAACGTGAAGTTGTGGATTGTCCTTCGACTTATGAGATGCACTAAAAAGGTCAATCTTTTCCATCGGGCCTTCCGATACATTTTTCATGTCCCCGAAAGGAAAAGGTGACTTTTCTGCCATTTCGAAAACCTTAATTCACGATAAAAACATATGTCAGTGTCGGGGCAAGACCATTTGACCAATTCATCATTTATGCATGTTCGTTTCCATCCGCATATTTGTTTGAATGTAATTCATTTTCTTTAGATCATGTTTTGGATTTCCCAAACTTATACTTTTGGCAGCGTTTATCTTTGCTTATGAACATTCTACGATTTAAAAACGCAAAATTAGAGCATTTCCGGGATGCGTAGGAGTTAAGTCTTCAATTTTGATAAACAGCCCCTGAAACACGCATTCCAGCTATTCTCTATAGCTTTCATGAAGATCAATAAAACAATATAGGATACAGGATACAGGAGAATTTCCTAGTGGGGCAGTTTTATTTAAAAAAAAATTGTCATCAGTCTTTTAAAGTGGATAGGTTGGTTGTTTTAAAATGTTACTTCATCTATCTCATAAGCAGCTGTGTCTTATAGTCAAGTTCCACTCCGTTTAAAACATTTCGTCGCGCGGTTATTCACGTATATATCCTTGTTTATGACTAGTACCTTGTTTTATGCCAGGGTTACGCACCAAAACCAGCTTAGGCTTTTTTGTTTCAAAGGATTCATTTTCACGCAGCGATATACCTTATCGTCAAAAACTATTTTTTTGTAACAATGAAGCCCGCATTTTAGAACAATACCAATTGTAGAATTATTCAGACTGATAAGATCATTGACAATTATGCTTTTATTTGAGTTTTTTAGAATAGGTGCCCGTTAAAAATTGGCTTATTTAGAGTACCTAGTCTATGACCCTTCCCTGTAACGGCTGTAACCTAAGCAGTAGTGGGTCATACCAATAAAATCAAAATAAAAATCAACCCGAAAAGAAAGAATCAGAACACGATGTCGTTTTTTTTGTCAACTCTAAACTGCCACGCTTGCAACAAATAGCATCATCATCATTGTCCTGCCCTCGTCCCATTCTATCTGGGGTCGGCGCAACACGTTTTTTTCTTCCCTTCAGTCGTCACATCATCATTTAAGCCTTTCTCCTTCATATCACTCCTAACTCAATCCATACATCTTTTCTTTGGCCCTCCTCTACCTCTCCATCCGTCAACATTCAGATCCATTACTCTTTTAGTCACATGTACTTCGTTCCTCCTCATTACATGTCCATACCAAGACAAACGATTCAATTTTAATTTTTAATCAGCATACGATATCAAACACCGCATGATTGTACGCGTCACTATTGCATAGATACAAACTCCAGCACTCCTATTAATTCTGCGCAAACTACCTTCGAATATTACGTGAGATTGGAATCGCGGAACAATACTCAATAGTTTGTCAGAACATGACTTTTTTGCTAATTTAATTTATTGTTTCATACAAGTGCTGTTGGAAAAAGCCGACAGCTCTACTAGTTGTTACGCCAGACCGACAATATCTGGGAAGTTGAGAAATCAAGTAACTTCCGTTTCTTGCAATGTATTATTAGTGGGTAGTGGTACACGCGAGTAGAGATGTTACTTTTAAATTGTAAGTAATAAGGTCATGGAATAAATTGTTCCTTTTGTTATGTAGACTTTTCAAGGCGCCTTCATTTAGGGCACGCCACAATAGCGGCGGTAAGTCCCCTCTTTGAGGAGTGGCTGGAGAGGCGTCATGGCGTCCTCACCTACCGCCTGACGCAGGTCCTCACCGGACACGGAAGTTTCGGGAGGTTCCTGCACATAATCGGGCGGGAGGAAACGCCCGGGTGTCACCATTGTGACGATCGCCCGGAGGACACGGTGGAGCACACAGTGGCGGTCTGCCCAGCTTGGGCGGAGCACCGCCGTGCCCTCGTGGAGGCGATCGGCGGCGGCGATCTCTCGCGTCCGGCCCTGGTTCAGGCCATGGTCCGGAGCGAGAGGGAATGGGAAGCGGTCACCACCTTCTGCGAAGCAGTAATGCTAGCGAAGGAGGTGGCCGGGCGTTTGAGGGAGAGAACATCTGCTCAACCCAGCCGCCGCGGGAGACGCCCAGGGCGCCGGGCGCCGCGAGACGACTTCCGGCCACCGTAGATGCGGGCCTGTGGACGGTGAGCAATGGGTAGCTCACCGTCCGTCCGTCGATTGACGACAGGCCGTGTCGACGGCGCGTTCGTGTTTCACGCGCGCCTCAAAGAGAGTCAGCAAAGCAGAGGGGCTTGCCAGAGCCTCCGCCTGCCGGGGTTGCGGGTTGTTCGAAAGAGATACCGCGGCCCCGGAACGTAAAGGGCAATAGAAGGAACATGGGTGGGTTTTAGTCAGTACAAGTCTGACATGCCCCCCCGCTCCACCCAGAGCGGGGGAAGTCATAGGATGATTTCCCACCCGAAAAAAAAAAAAAAAAAAGGCGCCTTCATTTTAGTTTTTTGGTAAGTATAGGACTTCAAGCTACCAAAACAGGTCCATTGCACAACATCTTAATCATTATGCACTATTCTTAACCATAATCTGCCTATTAGCCTTTTCTGCATTTGCTGGGCGAGGCTCCCAGTTCAATTGGATGCAGCTGAATGCCTTAAACAAGCAACTGCTTATCTGATATCACACCAAGAGGCAAATAAAATAAGTTAACATCCTGAAAAGGAGATCGCCAGTTTTGGGCTAAAGTATGTACAGAAACGATAATATGTATATTAAAAAAAAACTAAATTTTTTACTGATTAAAAACAACATGTAACAATAATAACTTTCTACTGGGATAAGCTAAAAATTATAATTTTAAACATGGTTTTTAATTTAATGTTCGTCTAAAACTAGGTCCGTAAACAAGCTGTCAGGTCATTTTAGGATCGTTCTAAAACTAGTAGTTCTAAAGAAGTTATTAAAAAAACGATATATTTTTTGTTTTAGCATCTATTATGGACATGCTAATCATTTATAAACGAAAAAGCACATTTGATAAAATTATTTTAGTAATAGTTATTTATTTATTTAACAAAAACTTCGTTCAAAATCGTGTATCGGGCGACTGTTTCAAAACGAAAAAAGGCTAAGCTTTCCATTGCCGTCCGTCGAGTTTGGGGTTGATATTTTTTTACAGAAAGGTTAAATTATTATAAGAACACGTAAAGTCTCAACATGCGGAGACGCGTACTTTTTGAGAAAAAAAATGTTGAAAATAAATATTTTTGCAGTATTTATATCAATTCTTACCACAGATTATATAGAATTCTCGCTATTGAACGTTTCGTTTCACCAACGGTTAAGTTGTCTTACGTTTGGTAACATTTTATTTGATATAAATTTACGTAAATAATAATATTTTGTATTAGTTTAAATAGTTTTCATGCACACATATATTTAACAGTTTATATATAAATTACAGCATTATTTTCAGTACGAAATAAAAAAAAAATGTTAAGTGTTTACCGTTTTTTGTCGGCTTGTGGAACGAAACGTAAAACTGACGCTATTTGTATTGTCACTGTCATCGTCAGTCATCGTTTGTGTCCTTAGCAGTTGAGAACGTTTACGTACTCCTGTCGGTGAAAACAACGTTTGACTACCACCATGGTGTCCCCGAAGCCCCAGGTTTCGTGTTCTGCTGTGCCGTCTAATAAGCCGCAGCTGCGGCTTATTATTACTTTATAGGAGAAACTGATTGCAATCTGGACTTTAGGGCACCCCGACTCGGATAGGTTAGGTTAGAAGGGGATGGCGGGGTCGTGTGAGCGAGCGAAGCGAGCGAATAGACCCCGCCATCCCCTTCGTGGTTATTTTTTTATAAACCACCCAGAAGTAGGAGCCCGCGAAGCGGGGCTCCGTCGACCAAGCCCACCCTCGACCATGCATAAAATATTTTAGGGTTTGGCTTGGCTGGTAGGTAGTTATGAAACGTGCCATTTATAATTTTTAACTTACTAAAACCGCTATTTACAACTGCCTCTTTAAATCAGTGCCATTTTTTGATGAAGGGGGGTGCCCCATTCTGTAGGGGGAGAACCCTCTTCCCCCCTAAGGGGTCCCACATGGTTTTTTACACTTACTATTAATTTTAATTCATAAAATGGGAAAAATTTCCTCAGACTTAAAAATTAAAAAAACTCGAAAAGGGGGGGGCTCCGCAACTTTTCCCTTTAAGGGGGGGTAGTACCCACCACCCCCCCTCCCCCTCCCCACCCTTAATTCGACGGACGTCAATGGAAAGTCGTACCCGAAAAAATATCGATGTTTGTCAAAATGTCAATGTCACGTCACTCCCGTCAAGTCCCGTCATTCGTTTTCGTACTCGTGCACTATGCGTGCACTTAACTTGTTTTTATTTTACCTACCACTTAACTTGTTTTTGTTTTTATTTTACCTAATTCCTTTTGTGTGCTTTACAATAATATGCTAATAGTAACGTAAAACTATGTTTTTAAACAATTAAATCAATGTGACTATTTGATTATGGTGTTTAAAATGCATTTTGGCATTTTAAGTACAATAATGATTCTTACCATCTGCCGTATAACCTAACATAGTGACCCAAAAACTTATTTTCTTCCTAATTCCCATAGAATATTGAAAAAAATCTTTCTGATATTAATATGTACGTGTTTTATCTATTAAACAACACATAAATTGTTACTGTTCACATTTGGCCCAACGATGTATGGATTTCTGGCGATCTCCTTTGTTGTAATTCGGGTTTTCTTGTAATTTGTCAACAAATCTATGGAATTTTATTATGTTAGCAAATGCATTGCATATCATACAATGGTAACTGGAAATAAAATTGGTAATTAAATAACATTTAAATTATTATTTCCTCTACTAATTATTTTAGTAATTGGGGCAAAAAAATAAAATTAATTAATTTTATGTACCTACTTTTCAAAAGTAAAAATGTTTCTTGGACTTTGAGGTCACTACCGGCCTTATCTCAGACGATGCATATTGAGTTTTCGTTCCATTTCACCAGAAACACGTAACATAAAATAATAAACTGTACAGTAAAAAAACATATAAAAATAAATAAAGAGTATAAATAATGCTTGCATATTTTCTATTATATATATATATTAGGATTAGCCTTTGTTGTCCCCCCTCTACAAGGCAAAGGTCATTGCACCTTCTTCTAATTTACCTAGATTGCAAACCAACCCAAACTAGCAGTAAAAGTTAAAAAGTAACTAACAAAAATTCTATTTGATTATAACACACATCCATACTAATTAAAACTGCTTCATGCCTAAGTGTTCTTGCTTTTTATGAGTGCTTGGTAATTAAACAGTAAACACAACACATTAATTAATCCCAATTATTTTGACTGAACACTGCTAGTTAGTGGTTATGGTTAGACAAAAATGTGATTTAAGGTCATATTGTATAGTCTTATTGTTGTATTTTATTTAAAAACATATAATACAAGGTGTAACATGGTAATGCAAGACTTTCCGTGTGGTATCTTAAACCAGGAAACTGAAGAACTTTTGCTCTACGAGTGGTTGATATCCGTAAAATACAACCTGTTTATACTTTGAAGTTAGTATTTTATTTTCATACTGTCATACCGATGGCTCTTGCTACTAAATTAAAAAGATAATTTATTTTCCAAGCTTTCCAAAAGACACTGTGCAATCATTAACATGTTTCTTTTTTTTGTGTTGTTTATATGTTTTGCAGTGCCTCACAATTCATGGAAAAGGCCTGAATTTTGGATGTCTTTTGAGCAAGGTGCTAAAATAAAATAAATAAATAAATAAAATTCTTATAAATAAATAACAACTGCAAACACCTGTCTAAATTTAATAAATAACACACAGTTTTGTCAGAGATTGATTGATTTTGATTAAAATTATAACTGCATCACAGGTTTTTTGGAAAAATAAAATTTTGGCCTGGAAAAAAAAGTTATAACTTTCTATAGTATAACTTTCTGTAGTGCTAATAGGGATTAATTTTTAAAAATTAAAGATTTAAAGGAAACTTAAAAAAAGTACAATGTTAGTGAATAAATGTCAACTGTAATCTAGGTATTTTAAAGAAAAAATCATTGACTCAAGTGAGTGAGTGATTTATTCTCTTGCAAATTCTCCAAAACTACAAAGTAAGGAGTCTCAAATTTTGCATGGGGGGTCCTTTTAAAATATAGGCGCTGACTAAGACGGGATTTAATTCAACCCCTGTGGGGATGAAACAGGGTAGCAAAATTTGTTCGGAGAATGTGATTCCTTAGCTGGATTGACTTGAAATTTTAATAATATATATTAATAGACTATCATGATGCTACAACACTGAGGAGTTAAGCAGCAGTTGAAACGGCCAAGCACAGCTCGTGTTTCAATAAATAAAGTCACCATGTTCAGAGAAATAGTACCATTGCCAAAAAAAAAACCACAGACGAGGGCCCAGATTCTGATATAAAACCTTTGTTATTGAACTAATTTCCTTGATTGCTCACAAATAATCGGGTGTACATGATTTATATCCTTTATGACTCAGTGATTTTGTCACAGTAATGTGATAGCAGGGTGTTAGCTATTTGCAACACTTAGCTGTAATATAATACTCTTTTAATAACAATGGATATTCAGGTGCACTGCAGTAGAGTATCTTTTTGAAAAAAATAATTGATTTCAAGGAAAAGGTGATATTTTAGCTCACACTGGGTTTCTTCCTAACAACAGTCCCAACCAATAGTCATAAAGAGAATCATCATCATCTTCCTAGCCTTTTCCTAACTATGTTGGTGTCGGCTTACAGGCTTATGGGATGCAGATAAATCCCAATATTTAACATAGAGCAACTTCTAAATATAATGTTAATGAAAAAAAAAGCTATTGAGAATCATGATTTATGGGACAACTTGTAATATTTTATTGCTAACAAAATATACCTTTGCATTTTTTCAAGTAAAAGATGACTAAGCCATTAACAAATATTTTCAGAAACCTATTTTGAAGCACCTTTTGAACATGTATTCCACCCACTTTTAAAAAGTAAAACTTTTAGGGAATGTAGGCAACAGTGTATTTAGGTTCATGACAAGAAAATGAGTCTTTAATATGCACTATTATTATTGAGAAAACATGCATCTATAATGCATATTATGCTGTGCAATAAAGTGTAAGTAAATACTCCTGGCACAAATTGTTTTGACACAATGAGATTTGTTTACACTCTAAAACATGGTAAACAATGACCGTGACCCAATTATTTTCATGGTGTTTGCCTGTTTGGGATAAACAACACAGTCCAATACAAAACACAACTTTAGCACATAGATACAATGTAAAAATTTGTTGAGACTACTTACGGTTCTGGACTGTACTGAGCACCTCCGAAGAAGCCGTGCCTGTCCGGCTGCGTCGTCACCGAAGAGCATATCGATGTTGTATCACCCTGTTCACTCCTGTCTCCTCCCGCACTTTTTACACTCTTCTGCAGCGACATATTGACAACAATCTACACTCTTTCTACCTTCAACCTACTACCAACACACACTCTCAGCAACCACCACAGCGGACCACGGAGTGGGCGTACAAATTAATTACAAAACATGTATGCAACTGCCCCGCACGATCACGCCCGTCCACAAACACACAACTCCACTAAACAATTAGCACATAGAAACGGCTGTTGCGCACAAGCCCCGGAGACCGCCACATAGCCGAAGACGGTGAATATGGTAACAAAACGTGCCTAGAATAAATACAAACTGTACTTTTCCTTATCAAAACTCAACGTGTGGGTGGGCGAATGAAGTGAACACAAGAATGTACGTCATTTTTAGAGACGACCTTTTGCATCAACAAAACATTGACATTAAAAATTAATCAATTTATCGGTTTTACGGTTTATTGCATTTGACTAATCGACTATGTTTGCACAAATACCAAAGCATTTGCAATTAAAACACATTTCTTTTAGTTTTCAGAGTAAAAATTCAAATGTCTTTCTTCATGAACGTGGATTCTTAGGTCATAGGTCACCATGATTGCGATATTATAGGCTAAATTACTTCGGAACTAACACTTTGGATACCTATCTTGTAGTTTAGATTGGAATCGATTGATGTTAAACCTTAGACGAGTATTTCGAATATTCCGGATGTTTGGCTCGTGCAGCGTGCTGTCATCAGCTTTATTTATCGGACAAGTGACAGATGTCGTACGTTCTCGTAAAATTAGGTTATTTTTATAGAATTGAAATAGTCTGATAAACATCGATATTTACCTTAAAATGAATAACCTAAGAAAATTACTATTAGTTCCAACTTTGTCTAGACTTAGTTCTACAGCCCCTGCTGAATTCGTTAACAGGAACCCTCGAAACTTAGAGAAAATAAGGATTGCACGAAAACCTGATGGTTACCACTTAGATGCCCCTGGGAGGAAATTCTGGCACAAGTTTGTATAACAAACATCATATCAAATTATAACTACAGTTACATTAACAGTTTGGTACTTCACAATACCAATGAATGTACCTAGCTAAGCCTTAAATGAATACCTATGCTAGAAAAATGTATGACTTATTTCGTTCCTATGTTGTAGTTGTTGATAAAGCAAACAAATCTATTTGCTGTAACTTCTACCTAAATGCGTTTATTACCATCCCAATCTTAGAACAAACCTAGTTTAAAATTTTATTTTATTTTATTACTTTTAGGAAGGCTTACAGACTAATTACACAACAAAAATAAAAACAGTAAATTATAAAATTGCTAATAACAAGCCCCCACAGATATGTAACATTAACGACTATAGCTGAAAGTTAAAGTTACTTATGGTTTTTATTTGTAATAAAATCAAAGTGATATCCTTACACTCCCTATTTTTACAGGCTAATACTAAGAGTAAGTAACCGCACAGTTACTGCACAAGTAGTCCACTTTCTTAACGGGCCCGTTATTGAAGCAAAGACTTCAGAATGGGCACTACGCAAACAACTCTATAGTATCAAAGACACTTGTGCATACATAAACCTAGGCAAAGTCTTTGCACAGCGTTGTACTGAAAGTGGCATCACAGAGATGTACTGTGACATTAAACCAGTTGAAGGTGGAAAAGTGGACAGGTTCATCAAAGAGGTTGTCAATGGAGGTATCAAGTTGGAAGAACCAGAAGTCTATAAGAAACCCAATCCTTGGGATCTACAACGGCCTGAAAAGCCATGGGAAGTTGCTGAGGAATAGTTTTTAGATTTCAGTTTAGTAGTAAATAAGTAGGTAATAAAAAGGAATAAATAGGATGTGAAGATGGTTTCGTATTTTTATTTTAGGTTTTGTTTCTGCTAATTATTGGATAATTGTGTAAAAAGACAAGTGTCAATAGCAATTATATGTTCCTTGAAAATCCTTCAAAGAAGTTGATTGGTCTAAACTGACATGAAAGTCCTATAAGTAAAATAAAGTATTTAATAAAATAGTAGTATATAGTCCAGCTATCCTACACTGGAGCCACCAACAGCTAATCATTTGAAATCACACTAACAGCAATTTATAGTCATTGGCTTGCAGAAATAAAAGAAATCCAAAGCAAAACAAGCCTTTCGTTTATGCAAAATATAACTACTTAAAAAGATAATGTAAAGCTGCTTATTGCCCTGCCGGGGTTGCGGGTTGTTCGAAAGAGATACCGCGGCCCCGGAACAGAATGGGCAATAGAAGGAATAGGGTGGGTTTTTAATCAGTACAAGTGTTAAAGTTATTTGATGATTTCCCACCCCAAAAAAAAAGCTACTTATTGTTGATATTTTTTTTTAAACTACAACAAACAATTAACGTGCGTAATTTTTTTTCAAGAAAATTTACCTAGACATGGTTTATGTTATAGTCTTCCATTTCTACAGGACGTTATTTACTCTTCAAGGAAACACTGATCTTTAATACTGCATAATATACTTTTAATAACGTAAACTTATAAAACAATCATGACTGGTCCTTGTAAAAAAACTTTAAACATATGATCCCACTCTGTGCTCAAAACCAAACTGAACTGATCCCCAATTTTCTCATGACACATGCTCTTGTCAATTAAACATTCTTATTTTAAAATACATTTTCTTTTTATATCAAAGACAATTAAAATTTCTTTCTCTAACATCCCCTCTAAATTTTATATAACTCAAATAATATCTAATTTAAATCACCTTACATAAAACTTTAACAATCATTTAGGACAACCTGTTAATAACTTCAACAACACTCAACATAGGCCCATCATAGGCCCAACAACACATCACATAATACAAAAGTAAAAAAACACATAGTAGTATTCACTTCCTAACAATAATACTACTAGTTTCTTCAATCAACTTGTCTGCATCTTCAAAGAAACATACAAAAATGTCCCCTCTCAAACTGACATTCACCATCAGTTGTTTTGCTTCTTACAAAATTTCTCCCAACTTTTCTTCAACACCATACAAAACTTTATAAAAAATTGACCTTTAACATCAATTGTTTTTCTTCTCCTTCTTACAAAATCTTGAACTCCTCTTCAACAACATAGAAAACTTTATAAAAAATTGACCTTCAACATCAATTGTTTTTCTCCTCCTTCTTACAAAATCTTCACCAACATACAAAACTTTATAAAAAATTGACCTTCAACATCAATTGTTTTTCTTCTCCTTCTTACAAAATCTGAAGTTTTCTACTCCCAAGTCTTCTTCAGCAACATATAAAAATCTTTATAAAAAAATTGACATTCAACATCAATTGTTTTTCTTTTCCTTCTTACAAAATCTGAAGTTTTCTACTCCCAAGTCTTCTTCAGCAACATATAAAAATCTTTATAAAACAATTGACATACACCATCAATTGTTTTTCTTCACCCAACTTTATCTTCTTCTTCTTACAAAACCCGGAGTTTCCACTCCCAACTCTTATCTTCTTCTTCTTACAAAATCCGGAGTTTCCACTCCCATCTCTTATCTTCTTCTTCTTATAAAATCTCGACTTTCTACTTCAAAGAATTTACTCAAATTTAAAAAACTCCGAAACATCATTATCGCGCAGTGGAAGCGTGCTGGGCCCATAACCTGTTATAGTCTTCCATTTCTACAGGACGTTATTTACTCTTCAAAGTAACACTGATCTTTAATACTGCATAATATACTTTTAATAACGTAAACTTATAAAACAATCATGACTGGTCCTTGTAAAAAAACTTTAAACATAAAATTATGATCCCACTCTGTGCTCAAAACCAAACTGAACTGATCCCCAATTTTCTCATGACACATGCTCTTGTCAATTAAACATTCTTATTTTAAAATACATTTTCTTTTTATATCAAAGACAATTAAAATTTCTTTCTCTAACAGTTTATAATGAATAATCTTACAAAAGACTTCTCCACGCTATAATCCACACCGGAACCTATTTGGTACATACTTACTAGGGAATATAAGGAAATACCCTATAAATCTACTGCCTGACCCGCTGACCGCGGCATTAAACCATTGATGAAATCGTGACTCGTGAGTAGTAAAGAGTCAACAAGCCTTCAATTTGTCCCAACAATAAACACTGTACGGAACTTTTACGTGGCTTGCGTGTAGCTTCAACCTACTCTATGCTTCAACCTGTTGGGTAATTTCTACACGAAACACATTACTATTGAATTTCTGAACGTAGAGGTTTCCTTCATGGTACCAGAAGTTTTTTAAGCAACTCTTTAATTCATAAATCGTAGAATAATATATTAGAACCAAAATGAAAAATTAATTAATTGTTCTTGATTTTTTTTTAAATTTTACTGCATTTTATGTTGCATATTTTCTTGACAGTGTAAGAATTATTTTAAAACGAAGCTCAACGTGAGCTTGTACAAAAATGGCGGAAAGAATGATGGCGTCTATTTCAAACTTCGACGCAACGACCAAACTATTTTTATCTCTGTCTTACTCGTGAAACTTCT
Source organism: Ochropleura plecta (assembly GCA_905475445.1). NCBI lineage: Eukaryota > Metazoa > Arthropoda > Insecta > Lepidoptera > Noctuidae > Ochropleura > Ochropleura plecta. Next base: position 10,890,641 of record FR997744.1, on the reverse strand, counting down.
CGTAAACCACTGGGCACGCGTAGTGATCAATATGTCCACGTGATCTGTCGTCAGTCGCAACTCGCGTAATTGCAAATGCAAAATGTACAGGAAAGAAACGTTTGTGTTACAATGAAATCGTAAATATTTTGTTATTATAAGTTGTAGTGTTGTAGTTTTAAAATGCCTGCGTCGATTGGTGTCAATTTACGTGTAACTGGCCACTGCAGCCAAGGCGGGAGAAAGTATATGGAAGACTTGTTTTCCGTTGCTTATCAACAAACTGAAGACGAGAGAGATTTGGAGTATGCTTTCTTCGGAATATATGATGGCCATGGTGGTAGCGAGGCCGCAGCTTTCGCGAAGGAGCATTTGATGGACTCTATAGTGAAGCAGAGGCAGTTCTGGTCCGACAACGATGAGGATGTGCTCAAAGCAATCAGAAATGGTTACATGTTGACCCACTTGAACATGTGGAAAGAGTTAGGTAAACACCAAATTTCACGTTATTAACTAACTTAATTACGATGTATCGTACGAAAAGTCGGCTTTGTCTGGTCCCAAGGCGAGTTCTAAGTGACTGTACCAAATGTTTAGCTTGACCTTGTTGAAGTTATTCGTAATTTTTTCTTGAGTGGTTTGACATTGAGTTTACAGAAGTTTTTCGAATGGTCATTGTCGTTACAGTCCTTGCTATTGCTTTGTTAGATAATAGCACGTAAAACAAATTACCTTTACAATTTTTTTTGGGAATCCCACTCACTTTGCCAAGTGAAAGCAGTTTTACCAGTTTGAGTTTTTATACTGGCTCAAGTTTCCTCTTACGAAAATGTTAAGCATAACGTCATTTTGCAGCTCTGAATAACTATAGGATTACTCGACCTCAAAGATATCTTGCTAGGAAACCTGAGACCTTTTTGCCTGTAGTATATCAACAAGACAAGATTGTTTTGCATATCTAATATTTATTTGGTAATGCTTCTAGAATATTATAGATAATGATGTCTAATACATGGTTATTATGACTAAATAATTTTATGGCTTATCTACAACCTCAAAAGTTTCTAAAAATAAAGCCATTATGATTGTAGGTATGATAGTACTAGTAATGTTTTGGCATGCAGAGTTGCTGCTATTCGCCAGTTTCACACAGCCTACCAAACAACTTTCACATTAAAGTTACAGGAAGAATAAAGAAATCCTCTTTCGGAAATAATTTAAGTTAAGCAATGGACTGTAACTGATAAAGAAGATGATGTACTATCAAAATTATAGGGTTTCATTTGATCACAGCTCATATATATCAGGTCGCTCATACTTTACAGACAAAAGAACTTAAAGTTAATTAGTAATACAGGTTAGTCTACAAAAGTCGGAAATGGCAAACAAAGTCTTTATTTAATAGAGCGAGCATCTTTTTGTTTCAAAATTTTCACCCAGTACACAATATGTTTGATATTTTACACAAAACAAGTTCAAAACATCAGTACTCTGGTGTGGCTGTACTTCCAAGTTTTTTGTTATCAGGAAATAATGCCATAATTTGATTTTAAGATGTGTTTTTTTGTATCAAACTGGCAATAAATGCTGTAATTTGTAATAAAAGTTGTATTTAATCAGTACTGGTGGCCTTGTTAGATCCTAGTTAAATTAGATAGCTCAGAAACTGTTTGAATAAGTTACTGGCTCCGTCTGTGACAATTTCGTTTTACCTAAATCCCCATAAAAACCTACTAACCCAACTAACTTGTGGAATCACCTGTACAATCATTTAGGTTTTTAAATTCAATATCTACTAAAAGTATCTGTTAAAATAGTTGCAATTAGAAGTAACTGCCAAAAGCTCAAAACATATTAACCTAATGAAAATACATTTCTAAATTTATAATTATACTTGTCACCTTCTAGAAATGCAAATAAAAACTGACCAAGCTTGAGTTGGGCTTTGGACACACACAGTTTCACAGCACCAAACAATATAATAACAATATTTTTAATGGTCATTCAAACAAATAGGCCTGCAAATTATTTGGCCTGTTTAATGTTACAACAGCCTTGCTTTTTTGGACAAGTTTTGTATGAGACAAAATCTCTTAAAGCGTCTAAGTTTCTTAGATATATATAAAAACACTTGAAAAAAAAAGGGTCAAAACATTTACTTTTTTTGCTCTTCAGCCCATTTTTTTTTGCTGATGAGAAATCATCAAATTACTTCTCTCTACTTGACAGAGCAGGGGGAAGTGTTAGACTTTTACTGACTAAAACCCAACCATGTTCCTTCTTTTGCTTTTTTGAACAACCCGCAACCCTGGTTATTTTCAGCACTAAATGTATATAGAACTGAGCCTATATATTTTTTCCTGTGCATTGCTAGTAGTTCTACAGTCAAATGACTGTGACATTTAGACAGACAAACAGACAGAGTGAATCTATAAGGTTTCGTTTTAGCTATTAGGCTACAGGACCCGAAAAACTTTTGTTTTACATGAGGTTTATTATAGCTTACATCATATCCTAAAAAATTCTATACATAATTCAAGAACTTAATATTTGACTGTGAGAATGTCTATTGTTTTAAAATGACATTCAATTGTTATGCCTTAATAGTCATGAAATAATTACAAAATATTCTTTTTTGTTGCAGAAAAATGGCCAAAAACTGTAACAGGGTTACCAAGCACGGCGGGTACAACCGCGAGCATAGCTTTTATACGCCGTGGTAAAATATATATTGGACATGTTGGGGATTCCGCTATTGTACTTGGTTACCAAAAAGATGGTAAGTGGTTTGATATTAAAAAATATTTTTCAAAGGGCCTGACTCATTCAGTATCTACTGGGCAAAGGCCTTGGAGATTTTAGACTTATATAAATTACTAGCTTTTGCCCGCGGCTTCGCTCGCGTGCATTTCGGGGTAACACAGTTCCCCTTTCCTGATTTTACAGGTACCTGCTACCTGTAGTTTTTGCCTTTGTGCCTTATTTATTGTAATAGCAATGCTAAGTTTTCCCTTTTCTTCCCTCTTTCTCCCTCATATCTTAATCTTTTTACTAGCCTATGTCCGCCTCCAGGGTCATAACTATCTCTGTACCAAAATTTATCAAAATCGGCTTAGCCATTTAGGCGTGAAGACGTAACAAACAAACAAACTCACTTTCGCTTTTATAATATTAGTAAGGATAAGCTTCACCAGTTTGTGATGTCCAAGGTAAACTTAGAAAAGTATATATGAATTGAGAAAGTCACATTTATATTTGCCCGCATTTTAAACCACAACCTCATACTTTAGAAACAATGCTTTAAGCTTTGGGCCATCATGACAATCAATCAATCAATCAAGCGAGTTGTAACTTGTATAAACATGTTTGGCATAGTTTACACCACATTTTTAATATTAATGAAAATATTTATCTACCCAATTTCACCAAATTACACACAAAAGATAATAACTTCCATGATTATAACTTTGTGTACAAAATTGATGTATGTTAAATACTATTGGTAATAATATATAGGTAGGTAAGGTCTCCTTTACAACGTCATGGAAACAAGGAATGCCTGTATTTTGGGAGTTTAATATGTATGTGATGCGAAGAAACAAGGAAAATGTCATGAGGAATATTTTGAGAATGAATGAGGAGGTCTTCCTCTTCTCTTATGCTAGACTCACATGGTATAATTTAATATGTTTTTATAGGTTGTGAGGAGTGGGCTGCAAAACCATTGACATCAGACCACAAACCAGAATCCACAGCAGAAATAGAGCGCATCCAAAGATGTGGTGGCAAGGTAGTCTCGAAGGCTGGTGTACCTCGTGTTGTTTGGAACAGACCTCGTCATGGACACAAGGGACCCATCAAGAAGAATACTCCTATGGATGAGATACCATTCTTAGCCGTAGCAAGGTCTCTTGGAGACCTCTGGAGTTATAATCCTCAAAATGATGAGTTTATAGTCAGTCCCGACCCTGATGTCGGCGTTTTGACCATAGACCCGTCGAAATTTCGGTAAGTTTTATTGCAACAGGAAATTCAACAAGTTAGGGCTGTGTTCAGGTGACGAGGAGAAGGTCCTGTGTCTGTTTCTTATTTTCTGCAATTTTTGTTAACAAAAACTCATCTGTACATGCAACTATACTTTTAGGATATTTAAAAGTGATTGAAAACGAGATTTTAAAAGACATTTTTTTTTCAAGCCAGCTTCTTTCCATCTGTATTTCTGAGAGATGTAGAAAGAAATGTTGTCATCTTAACATGTCCTCGTCACATTACAGGTGTCTGATCTTCGGTACTGATGGCCTGTGGAACATGATCTCACCAGAGGGCGCCGTCAGTCTAGTTCAGGCTACCGAGCGGCACAACGAAGCCGCGCTGGTTGGAGGAAATGGAAATCAGCCAAGAGACTGGCTGAACCCATCCAAGAGTCTCGTAGATCATGCTTTGGAAAGGTACGTATTTTGAGTGAAACATGAAGACAAATCGAATGTGCTATTGCTACTGAAAGTTGACAATGTTGCAAAAAGCTCTCAAATATTTCACAGTTTTAAATATTTAATCTATATTACTAAATGAAATGATGGAATGGCGCTCTGTGTTGTACATAATAATGGACCAAGTATTGCATTAATAACACTAGATAAGGTGTTATAATGGTTTTAGATGTGATGTGTGCATTTGGTAGATTTACAAGTGCTTATCATTATACCTAAATTATTATGTAGTAAATACTACAGCTAAATTATAATTTATATTTAATGTAAACTATATATATGTTACTGTAAAAGCCCGAACTACGGTAAATCTTAAGATTTTCCAGTAAAACCTAAGATTTACCGACATGAGTTGGTAAATGTAAGTATTTATTATAAAGGGACGACTTTTTCGGACTTTTGCCATTCCAATTCAGTACATGCTAGGTTTTACCAATGTGGGCTGGTAAATGTTGGTTGTAGGAATAATAAGGCGTAAAAATTATTTGATATAATTATCGTTTGGTTGTTTAGAACTCCGAATTTACAATGGCATACTTTTAAGATGGCAGAATGAAATTTTGTATAATTACGATTGGCAGAGTTCAAATTTAGCAATATATCGTTTAGCATAATGTTTATTTAGAGCGATGATTATTTGGTATAATTTCACTTTTCATATTATACAGATGGCAGAATTTCATTAAGAATAATTTTAAAAGGCATATATGTCTTTAAACTGACATGGTCACTAACATTATTATTAACGGTTAAAACGGGGTATTTACCATGTTTGTTATTTATTTTGAGTTTTCAATATTTACACAGATAAAGATTATGATATGATATATGATTTAGATACAGTGAGTTATAATTATACAAAAAATATTAAGGCAAAAATAAGATTTTTTGGGAATAATATAGAAAAACAGATATTGTTTTTAGTAGGTTACCCGGAACTCAACTATTTAGATTAGGTTAATTCCTTTAAAAAAAAGAAATGGGTAGGTTAGGTTAAAACTGTGTCCCCCTACGCACGAGCCGAGCCGTGCCGCGGCAGCGCCCGGCGAGTGGCAGAAACGACTTGCATTAATAGAAAAAAGAGATTGTTTATAGTAGGTTACTCAGAACTAAACTATTTAGATTAGGATAATAACTTATTGAATTAAATGACATTATTTCCAAGAAATAAATAATTAAAATAAATGACAACAAATAATGACAAAGATGATTTTAACTATAAACTTTCTGCGATATGACAATTCTGCCGTTTAATGATTTTTGGTATGAAATATATACCAAAAGACGATTCTGACTGTGAACTTTCTGCGCTATGATGTTTCTACTTTTAAATATTATGGATATGTCTAGAGATAATTCTGACTTACAAAATTATGAGTTTTGAATGTATGTTAAATGAGTGTCTGCCAAACAATTTTCTGCGAAATGAAGTTTATGCTATCCGTTGTTATGCAAAATAAAATTATGACATAAAAAGTTCTGCTATAAAGGGTGGACCCGATTTTATTCGACATTTACCGTTCCTTTAATGTAAATCCTAAGATTTACCAAGTCAATGATAGTAAAAGTTCGAATCCCAAACTTATATGGACATTTACCAATCATAATCGGTAAATCTTAGGTGTTACTGGAAAATCTTAAGATTTACCGTAGTTCGGGCTTTTAAAGTAACATATATATTACTATCAGTTGTCTGGTTACCATAACACAAGCTCTGCTTAGCTTGGGATCAGATAGCCGTGTGTGAGTTGTCCCAAGATATTTATATTTATTTATTTATTATATAGATAGAGTATACACACAAAACATACACAGCAATAGGGTATTTTACTCCATATGAAAGAAATTCTAAAAATATACAATTCAGATAGCTTAGGCAACAAGCAGTCGGAAAATGTTAAATTTAGTTAATAAAATAACTAAATAAATTATAAAATTGAATTCAAAGTTTTCACTTTTTTTAGTCTGTTGTTTTACTAAGCGAAACAGTGTCCGCCATGATCATTACGTCATATGGTCATGTAAACAAAAAGTGACAACTGTCAACTGAGCAACTATTACTATTTTTGTATTAAAAAACTTTACATTTTAATTTTTATTGAATTACTAGTAATAATACCATGGAAGAAATAAAAACTACCATATAATAATACCATAAAATATAGTGAAAAATACAACTAAACAAAAAGACTGCGCAGCGCATTTGTTTACATGACCAACTGACGTCATGACCACAGAGTAACATGGCGTCAAGCGTTTTTGTGATTTTACGCGCGAAAATAGAAATTGTAAAATTGAAATGCAGTTTTATGGCACTTATCGATTGAATATTTTTTATTTGTTTTTTTTTGGTGGTTTCTAGGACCCTAGGATCAAAATGAGATACTTTTTAAAAATGGGTGTAATACTGTATTTTAAATTCCACTTACCTATACGCAATATATTTGATAGTGCATATGTATAAGATTGTCAACTTTAAGAATATACTATCTTAGTAAAAGTAAGTCAGCTAATGTGTAATGCTTTTCCATAGATGGTCAAACACTAGAATGAGAGCTGACAACACGTCTGTGGTCACCCTCATGTTGGACCCGCCGGGCCCGCCGCGTGCCACCGTCCTACGCTCACGCAGCAGTGCGGCGCGACCCACGCCCGCCGCGCCCCCTGCCCCAGCACGCCCCGACGAGCCGCGAGCCGATGAGCCCGAGCCGCGCCACGTGCCGCAGAACGGCCTCACCATCATGACTCGCTACTCAGACGGCGAGCGCGCCGCCCCCCCGCCCCCGCCCCCGCCCCCCGACGTGCCCCTACCTCCCTGCGCCACGCTCGACACCCGCTTGCCCGCCGCCCCCGCGCTCGACGAGACCCCACGTGAAGCACCCGATCCTGATGATGACGCGATCGTTAACTATGGCAACCCCGCTGAATCATACTTCATGGCACGTCTCCTCAATCGTACACGCGTGATCAATACGCTGTCGGCCGTCCACGAGGAGATCGCTGGCACACCGGCGCCGCGGGAACCTTCCGAGCCCCGCGAGCCGACGCCCGCGCCCGCCACTGTCGTGCCAGACGTCGATACGGAATCTGACGCCTCCACTGCCAACCGTCCCCCTCTTCCGCCTCGATCGGCTGCCGGCGAACCGGCCGCATCCGCTTTAGAACCTACAAACCTGTCGGATGATGATGGTGGTATTCAGATCAATGAAGTCTCGTCGAGTTCACCGACCGAGGGCCCACCGAAGCCGCGCGGGCGTCGCCCACGAGCAGACGCGAAGCGCGATCCCCCGGCGGCCGCGCCCGACCGCGTGCTGCGCTCGCACCACGACGCCGACCCGCCGCAGCGCCCGCACACGCGCCAGGCCACGCGCGCGCGCCCGCCCGCGCCCCCGCTCGACCGCGTCGTCATACTCACCCGCCGCGCGCCGCCACCCGTGCCCCCGCCGCCGCCCAGGACCGACCGGCTGGTGGCTGGAGATGTGAAGCCTTCAGGGCGTCGCGTCGCACCCGCACCCGTGGAACCCATCCCTGTCGATGAGGAGGCGAAACGTAGTGGCACTCGCTCTACGCGCTCTCAAGGCACGCAGGGAGTGACACCTCTAGCTCAAAAGATAACGCGCAGCATCGGACTGTACGCTCGCGAGCTGCGCGGCGCGGCGGCGGCAGCTGCGGCTGCGGCAGGTGCTCGGGCGGGAAACTCGGCGCGCGCCCCGGGCCCGGCGCGGCGGACCCTGGCGGCGCGCCGCCCGCCCCCCGACCGCTCGAAGGAGAACCTCGGAGCCGCGCGGGGCCGCGCCCGCGCCCGCGCCGCTCCCGTCGCCTCGCCCCCGCCGCCCTCGCTCCCGCCCGGCCAACCCGACCCGCCACGTCCGCGAACGAGACGCGCGGATAGCGACCCCGAGGTGCACTCCACCACGGCAGAGCCACCGCCGCCCTCCGCATGTGCCGGAGCGCCCGCCCCGACCGCACCCGCCCGCCCGCGCGCCCTACGGTCCCGTAACGACGCGAGCGAGCCCGTGCGCGCCGTGCGCGACCAAGGCGCCTGCAAGCGCACCCGCTGTGGCGAGGACGGCGGCGGCGGTGGCGGCGCCAGTAAGGCGGCGCGGCTGGCGCCCGAGCGGTGCGCGCGGGCGCTGGGCAAGCGCGCGACGGGTCCGTGGGCGCCGGCGCTGGCGCTACGTAACCGCTTGCGCCGGCGACTGGCCAAGTAGCGCGCGGGTGGTTTCCGCGCCTGCGCCTTCGAAGGTCCGACGTCGACGTCGGATCCAAAGATGACTGCGTCGTATACGGTTGATTTTCTGTTATTGTTTTTTTTTTTTTAACGCCGTCTCGGGCATCGCTGCAGACGGCGGCTAGGCAGTAGGTAGTAGATAGTCGAGTTGGGTGACTCTGTCCGTGGACCGCTCGTGGCGCCCGGGCCCCAGGTCGTCAGCCGGGCCCCTAGGCGGTAGCCGGGCTCTACGACATTGATAAAGGCCCGTGGCCGCCGTCGACGTTAAACAATAGTACAAAGGTATATTCTATTTAACGTGTAAGTTTACCGCGTGGACCAGGAGGATTTTATTAGCCCTAGTAGATATTTATTTTCTCTATATTTATAGCTTCTATCGTAATGCATTTAACCGTAGGCGAAATGTGAATCTGATTTTCATTGGTGTGACGTTGTGTCAGAGGCTACGTAGTAACTTCAGATAGTAATAATCTGCCTTATAAAGCGAGAGTACAACATGTTAACATTTTTATAAAATATTTTATAAGATGACTTTATTTGAAACTCAAGTTTTAAGCAATATCACACATTCTCATCAGAGACTTCGTTAAAGTTAAATTTAGAGTCATTATATTTGATTGATATTGATATAAGTACTATCTGAGCATGTGGCACTTTAGCTTTACACTGCAGTATTTGTTATAATAGGGTGGTATCTGTTAATAACTCACACAAGTTTAGACACAAACATTTTGACAAATTGTTAATATACTTGATAGTATACATATTTATTATAAAAAAAAATCTTTATTATATTACCTAATTGGAACTATACCAAGAGTGCTTTCTCGAAATATAACGTTAATTAAGAGTGCTATACCTAAATATTATGGAAAATGTACAGATGAATTGTGTACAGTTAACACCAAAATTATTTGTTTAGATTGTGCTAATGTGTATTTTATATAAACTTAGCTAGATATTGGAGAAGTTATTCTTTTGGGAAAAGAATTGTTTTATGTACTTCCTAATTAAGCTTTATTGATTTTAGGACGTCATACTGAATGTTAGTTATATTTGTGCCGAAATAGTTAATTGTGACAGAGCTCAAATGAGCGACGGGAACTTCTTACTCTATGAACATATCTATTAGCATAAAATAGTTGTATTTGCATACTAAAGTGAAACTCAACATATTTTTGGTTAAGTTAGTTGTTGGTGCATAAACCATTGTTAGTTAATTTGTTCATCGATCTCCTTGTAGTTATCCATTTGTTAAATAATGTCTTACCTATCCACCTCCACTTTAAATTTAACTATCGAAATAATGTGATTATGAGACCATTGATTTATTTAAAAACCAAAAAGGTTTTGCATGAATGCAACTTTGTTGACACTGTAAAATATGAGAGTATTTTTTTGAACAGCAACATAGATGATTTGAATAGATGTACCTAAGAATGGACTGAAGATGTAATGTTAAGTTAAAGAGTCCAAGTTATGTACATATTAATATAATAAATGAAAAAGTAATAGTGCCTCATTTGTTACCGACTTAACAAATACATAGGTAAAAGTGTTCTTTCATATATTGAGATATGTATTTTTATTGAAAATAAAATTTATGCATTGTAATTTAGCTGTAAAAGAGGATTTAATATAATTTGTTAAGCTAATTGTGTAAAGATTTTAAAGATTGGCAGTCTGTCGCTTATATCGTGAAATCAAGGAAAATGTATAGTTTAGTTTATTGAGTTTTGTTTTGAAGACCTGTAAGAGACAGACAAAAATTTGTGACAATTTTGTTACATGGAATGTATAAATGCCTTGAGAACTAAGGGCCGTGACCTGACCACTGGGGTTATGGCAATCGTTAACGATATAGATTGAGATGCTAAAACAAATTTTATTACTATACATAATTGAAAGTAAAAGGATTATTGTAGATTTTATTTTTTGATTTAAATAAAGTTTGTATGAAATACATGTCGCATTTTTACTGTAATATCCCGCTCGTTAGAAGTTTGCATTAATTGATAGCTCTAGAAATTGGAACTGGTTAATTTAAATTAATAAGGACCCAGAAAATCTCATGTTACTTAGTCTGCATACAAAAGGCTTAGCTAATGAAAGCTGAAGATCGCAACAGAATTCAGCGCGTAACCACATCACAAGAGAGCGTTGTCTCGCTCCATCGCTCTTTGGGCTAGTTCAAATATTGCGTAAAAAGTATAATGTTATTGAATAGACAAGTAGAATGAAAAACAAATGCTTCGGAAGCCACGATTATGTGTCACTCTCTCTGGCTTGGCCACCATCAGGGATTTTAATTTTGATAACACAAAAAAATAGTCGAAATTAGTCGCCAAATATCAGAAATAGTCGTTCACTGGTTCAAAAGTTATAAGGGTTTATAGGTGGCCGAGCCAGAGAGTCTCCCCAGCTTGGCCACATGTATATCTCGAAAACTAGGGCACCTAGTGAAGATCTGTTTTTACAAAAAAATAGTCGAAATTAGTCGCCAAATATCAGAAATAGTCGTTCACTAGTTAAAAAGTTATAAGGGTTTATAGGTGGCCGAGCCAGAGAGAGTCTCCCCAGCTTGGCCACATGTAAATCTCGAAAACTAGGGCACCTAGTGAAGATCTGTTTTTACAAAAAAATATTCGCGAAATAGTCGAAATCAATTGCCAAGTCACAGAATTAATCGGGTCTTAGATTAGAAGTTATAATAAGTTCAATTTTTAAAGTATAGTCCAAGAGCTAGACAGAAAAGTCTACGAAAACATTCCAAGAAAAAGATATTTCTATTAATATGTGTAAAATACTTCTAATTTTATTGATCTAAAGTCCTTAAATGTCAGAGAAAGACAAATTTTAAATTAAATATATGTTTCTATGTTTTAAATGACTAGATTAGAGTGGCGTAAACTTCTTTGAAAACATTAAACCTTGCTCTTGGTCTATTAAGTGTCAAGATGTACAGTCGCGTGCAACTGTTTTAACAAATTATAACGTTAGACGATTTACGTTAGAATAATAAAACTTCTTCTGTTGTCGAAATAAGAATATAATAATTTACCTAATACATCAAAATTATTGTACCCTCTAGTAAAATTTTTGAATAAGTAATTGAATATACAATAATAATAATCTTAAATAAAAAGATAGTGATGTGCCGGATCGTTTAAAATATAGTTATATCCGCGGCCTATCATTATTTTGGAGTTTGTATAGCTTTTCCTCGGTGGGTTCACATTATAGAATAACTATATTTATATGTTTTGAAAGAAACATTTCTCCATATGACATCATAGATACCTTCTACTGTCTAGAAACTACTTAAGTATTTTGTACTTGGTTGTACCAATGTATGGAAAAATTATATTCTTTAATAACTTTTTAATTACACACCGACTAATTCTGTGACTTGGCAATTGATTTCGACTATTTCGCGAATATTTTTTTGTAAAAACAGATCTTCACTAGGTGCCCTAGTTTTCGAGATATACATGTGGCCAAGCTGGGGAGACTCTCTCTGGCTCGGCCACCTATAAACCCTTATAACTTTTTAACTAGTGAACGACTATTTCTGATATTTGGCGACTAATTTCGACTATTTAGCGACTATTTTTTTGTAAAAACAGATCTTCACTAGGTGCCCTAGTTTTCGAGATATACATGTGGCCAAGCTGGGGAGACTCTCTCTGGCTCGGCCACCTATAAACCCTTATAACTTTTGAACCAGTGAACGACTATTTCTGAGATTTGGCGACTAATTTCGACTATTTAACGACTATATTTTTGTGTTATCAAAATTAAAATCCCTGATGGTGGCCAAGCCAGAGAGAGTGACACCACGATTATGTATGCCAAGCAGACGCCTGCTTGCTCAATCTAAGCATTTCGATCTATCAGTATATTAAGTCTAGTATGCCATCAAATTAAACTATTCTTTCCAAATTCTCAATAACATCATCTACGGTGGCCGGGAGTCGTCTCGTGGCGCCCGACGCCCGACGCGTCTCCCGCGGTAGCTGGGTTGGTTTTTGAAACTAATTCATATTATACTTTGATTTTTCAAGAACTAGGTACTGGTTTGAATTGAATAAAGCTTATTGTTGGATTACCCATTCATCGAGTAAAGCTATACTTACACATAACATCACGCTACGACACTTAGGAGCTTAGCCGCGCATAGTTACAATAGTTATTTATTTAAACTTCATGTACAGGTAGTAGTACATAGGCATAGGCGGACTTAATGCTACAAGGCATTCTATACCAATTAATGTTTGGGTTTAAAATAATAGTACATTGTGATAGGGTACAAAAACAATATAAAAAAAAATAAGTAAGAACTAGTAGTTATTATTCAAATTATATTTGCGAGTTTATTACATAAAGAGGAAGTTACTGACTAAAAATTATGGAATGTTTTTGAACAACTGTAAATCTGTAAGTTACACGTCAATTAACAGAAAATTGACTTATTTACCACATTCTGAACCGGCAAATATAAATCGTATGTATTCCACAATAATGGTTACTACGCGTTCAAAATAACTGTTTCATACCCCAGGTAGTTTTTACGCGCCGCCCGGCCGATGAATGCGGAAGCTATCGGTCCAGATGCATCGTCCCCTAACATGAATGGCCACCAACCCGCCCTATTTTTATTCACACCACTGTCAAACGGCGCGCTCCCGCTCACCCTACTATTTCAACTCGGCTAGGTTATAGTTTGGGCGCGCTCTAGCGTCCTGCCGGGCTCCCTACTCGCCGGTCGTCGGCAGTTACGCGACGAACGTAATAAGTGTCGCATCTGTATATTTACCGCAATCCGGTTAAAATGTGACTTTTCGTTATAAATAATTGTGAAAATAACATTGCTATAGTATTTTCAAAAGTGGCGTTTACTTTAGCGATTTTGTAAGTGCGTTTCCGGCGTGTAAAAACGTAGTATTGACGTGAAAAAACGCGGGAATTTGGCCTATCGGCAGTGCAGTGCGTTTAGTTTATCGATCGTGTTTGTTGTGTTTGCTACTGCATTGGTGCATTCGAAATAAACATAAATGTAGTTGTTTACCTCTCTCGCTTGGCTTTCCCGTATTTTAGTTTGTAAATAGGCAGAATCGGAGCTATTATTAGCACGAGGGTTAATAGTTATCGATCGGAGATGGAGATGACATTATAAACAACTCGGCAGAATCAGGGTCATTCAGGGTTGACAAAATACACATGTCGCCGGTTTTTTAAAGTTTGATCACGTTCACAACCGGATCCGAATAAATAAACATTGTTAATAGTGTAAAAAATAGCGAACTCGCATTCCTTATGTTACCTAACACGCTCAACTAGTTTTTTTATCCTGACATGGAGGATATTTTGGCAATAAGTTATTTGCTGTTTGTGGACGTTATCGAATGGTTTTTGCCGCAGTACTTAGTTAGAGTAGGTAACGATATTCGTTAGGAGATAATGATCTTTTGAATATTAAGCCGATGTACTACACCACAAATCGATTAAATAGAGACCTTGGAAGCACTCCAACTAACGCTTTTTGGCGATTTAGTAATGGCCTTTTCCGACAATAAACTATTTGCGCTTCAGAGCAGCCCAAATTCACACCATCGACAATTTGGTTGGTTGCAGATCTGCATGTTTTTAAACCTTTTGTTGGCGAGAAGACAGTTTTGTTTATGAATGTGGACGAGTATAAGAGTAGAGGAAGACCAAAGAAATGATGAGTAGACTGTGTGATGGATTATATGCCAAAAGAGAAGGTGTCTGATGAAATTACTAGTACCTAATAGCAGGAGAGACCTACCTATGGAAGAAGTAGACATACTGCGCTGCCCCCAAATAATTTGGGATAAGGGTAGTATAGTATGGACTCTCTTCAAGAACTCTCTAACTCGCTACCTACCTTACTGACTTACCTACTTTGAAGGATTTTACTAGCTACGTAACTCAAACTACATTGAAGGACAAGATCCAAGAAGTTGGACATTACAAACAGGCTGTCACAGTGATGACTTCGTAGTCCCACTTAATATAATACACTTACCTTAAAGAATCTAGTAAGATCTGTCAGACAATGCACCCATCACGTTTCTTCACGGTCCAGAACTCGCATGACGCAAATGTAACCATACACTGCCTGAATAACGTCTACCAACAAGACCCTACCTAGCACTGACTAGTACTTAGACTAGAATAATAAGGTCTTAGGTTTCTAATCTTCTTTCCTTTCCCTACTGCCTGCAATAAATTATTGGAGTTTGATAATTATAAATAGGTCAAGTTAATTAATTAATCGGTATGTTTTGAAAACAGTGGTTCGTTGATAAGTGTTAATTGAATTAACTAGTCTAAATTAGCATTCGGGTAACAATATTATCGGTTGATTTGGCACAGGCTTGTGACGTGGTGTGGATGAATGAGGCTCAGTTGTGAGAGGTGTTTTGAGCACGATTGTAAATAAAAAAAATACTGAAAAATAACCGTCGGAAGATGAAGATCCACCTTTTTTTAAGAATAATTAAAGGACAGCATGATAATATTATCATAAGCTCGTGCTAAATAATAGCAGCCGCTCGGGTCGATCTTTAGGTTAAGCCGCGCTTGCCTATGTTGGTCTGTGGATGGGTGACCACCCGTTCAAATCAAATCAAATCATTTATTTCAATTAGACCATTAGGTACAGGCACTTTTGAATGTCAAGAAACAAAATGAATCTACAGTCCCGGTCACAAGGCATAATAACTTGTGAAAGTACTGTAGTTGCCCATTCCAAAGCGTTGATCTCTATGGAGAAGAATGGACAAGAAACTCCATGGACACTCTTTTAACTTGTTACATACCGAGTAATTTCATTGGCTGTCATTTGTAGATCTTTGACAGTTGTACCTAAGTACAGGTAGTCAGTGTTCCGAAAGTCTGACAACCAGTCTTACCAAGGGGTATCGCATTACCCAGTACTAACTGGGTCGTGGAGGTCAGATAGGCAGTCGCTCCATGTAAAATGCTGATATTGAGCTGCATCCGGTTAGACTAAAGGCGACCCCAACATAATTGGGAAAAGGCTAGGCAGATGATGATAATATTATCATTACTTATTTTGTTTAAACTTTGGTGTACACTCACAGGTGTATTGTTCATTTTATGTTTAATTCTTTCCTTTTATATTCATTTTCCTCTTCGTACACCGAATATATATATAGGTGTAGGTACTCGTGATAGCGCTGAATCCTAAACTTTCCCTAAACAAATAGGTTTACCTTATTCTATTTTAGTCTGTGTACCTAACAACTGCAAGACACAAAAGAATCATTAAAATCGTAAAAATGAGCAACACTTTCTATTTTTTGCAAAATGGGTAAAACAGTTTGGAAAAACAGCAAAAAAACTGCTGAATCCGTTAGCCGCAACAAGATAAAAACTCCGTCGTGGTAAACGGTTGTTCAGCACGATCTTGACGAATTAAACTGTGATCTTGTTACGAGACTTCGTACTTTGTTTGTGGATTGATTGGTGATAAAAAGTTGAGCTACATTTACCACGAAATCTCGTTTGAGTTAGTTTTTAGTACATATCTACATATTGCTAAGCATATCGAAGACTTAAATAATTTTTACATTATTTTTTCCAGGACTTTTCCATTGTTCTTCCAACCAGTTCAGTCTCAACTCAAACCAAAAATGCTAAGTTTTCCTGAATGAAACAGCCTTGTTTTAGCCATTTTTCTGTACGAGCCTACGATACATTATTATTGATGTATCCTCAGATAGATCCTACTGAGCCTATTGCACTGTTAGTACTAAACCTATTATCGTACCTATCGTAATGATATGTCACGTGATCTATGTCATTCACAAATTACACCTTGCTGGCAAATAATGATATTAATGATGAATGAAGCGACTCACTACGTAGAATTGCGTAAATTCCGAAATTGGTTCGGACCTTTAAAGTCACAAACTCGATTTAATTTTATCTATGTGTTTTTTGCAATTCGAAAACCACTCAATATAGTTACAGCAATGACCAAAACGTTTCAGAAACTAGCGACCTGTCCCGGCTTTCTACGGGTGCAATGTAGACACTAATATACTAATAGTAAACATATAAACCTTCCTCTTGAATCACTTTATCTATTAAAAAAAACGCATCAATATCCGTTGCAGAGTTTTAAAGATCTATTTAAGTATTTTTAGGGACAGACAGACGGACAGCGGGAAGCGACCTACGAGTATGTTTTACACTATGTAGTCATCTATCCGTTATAAATACTAACTTATAAAATAATCTCCTTTGTTATTTGGTCGCAAAATTCTTGCGCTAATTATATAGTGTTTGCTAACTGTATCTTAATTTTAGAGTCGTGTTTAAACGACTCCAAAAGTAACTGTTCTAAATTCTCTCTTTCTCACCTTGAAAACTTTGTAGAAAATTACTGTAGAGCAGAAAATTTTTGGGTGTAAGGAATTTTAGTAGCAAGAATAGATAGGAACCTGAGACCCCAATTACCCTAACACAGATTGGCCGAAGGAAGGAAAAGTTCAGATGGGGAGCTTGTCCGCCACTTCTTCTTCCCAGCTAAAACCCTAGGAAGTGTCAAAGGACGGGCGTTTTGGGGTCTGTGTCTTGTAATGTTGACGTATAAAAAGTACTGATTATCAGCCTAATTAGACATTTGAGTTTTCGATTTGCTTCATAGAACCTGAAAAGGTTTTCGTTCATGAACTAAACTGATCAGAGTCAATCAGAGTCCTCATTAGTCAGTTGGAGTGTAAATGTGCTCCACAAACGAAGGGACACGTGATATGACATCGTGTCCTGCTTGTCCTGTTGTTTGCACATCATATGAGCTTATAGATGCTACTGAAAGCGCCAAACTAAAAAATGCGCCGAATTTTGGATTGACTCAATTTAGATTGTCATTGACACGCCAAGAAGAAGAGTTACGTTTTTAATTGCTGACAAGTTTGAAAATCTATGGAGTGAGTTTTAAAACTGGCAACCTGATAATGCTGTGTCGGTAAAACACACAATTTTCACAAAACAAATGCCAACAAAGAGCAAAAAATGAATTGGACATTGATTTGAACTGTACCCAACACAATATCCCACAAAAACTCACTCGATTACTCGATACTCAAAGGGTAACTTTGTAACAAGCTTCCGGTTTTTACAGTCCACTGGTCCGGAACTGTCAACGTCATTGGCAATAATATTGAATAGCAATGTAATGTAAAATAGCTCTGACACAAATCTTTGGCAGTACATTCCTATTACGATTTCCGATACTTGCTGATTATGTAATTGATTTATCTAATTTGAGCAGGCTGGGTGTCTAGTTGATAAGAAGGATGCATTAGAAAAAAACTGACAATAAGCAAGAA
The DNA here is from genome assembly GCA_905475445.1 of Ochropleura plecta. Classification (NCBI taxonomy): domain Eukaryota; kingdom Metazoa; phylum Arthropoda; class Insecta; order Lepidoptera; family Noctuidae; genus Ochropleura; species Ochropleura plecta. Next base: position 10,872,555 of record FR997744.1, on the reverse strand, counting down.
TTCTGTGAAAAAAAGGTTTTAAAGTAAGTAGGTACACGTGTGTTTAGCTAGATGTATGAAGGAAGGAATAGAGGTTTGTGAGGAGCAAAGCAAAGGTCTCCATGACAGGATCTGTAGTTTCTGCCTTTCCACGTAAAATAAAACATAAATTGATGTAGGCATGTAACAAAAGGTTTGGCATGGTGATCGTGGTAATGTTAACAACAAACAACTTGACTGCCTGAACTACTTATTTTCGTAGGCAAATAAACTGCAAACTTCATCGCGAAAGTCAACTTTTGACAAACACTTTTTGTTTTCGTCCGATTCACCAGTGAGTTTACTCGATTTCTTGATTTCTTTCGGCGACGCTCATTACAGTATGGCAACCATAATTTTACTGGAAAGTGGACTTCTAGTTGCCGTGGGGGAAAGCTTACAAGTGCTAGATGTATGGTCGGGGCTTGTGGGGTGACTATGCTCGCTGTTCTTGTGGTTAGGCCGTGGCATAGCCAGGATTTTATTACGGAAAAGGATTTTGTAGCAGTTTTGGAAGGGGTGAAATTAGCATTTTGGTGGTAACAATATTCTATGTAATAAGATAGGTAGGTACTTAGTCGGATTTCAGGGCATTGACTTCGGAACTCAACACATTCATTGGATTCAATCGAATTATCAAATTCAGCCAAAGGATATGGATTTTGGATGATGTTCGTTCCTAATCCGACGACACGGTTGGCGCAGTGGCTGAGCGATCGGCTGCTGCGCTGCGTGTCGCGGGTTCGATTCCTGCACGGAACAAATATTTGTATTGCCTACATATAGTTGTTCCGGGTCTGGCCGTTTGTGTATGTGAGTTTAAATGTTTGTAAACGCACCCACGATACAGGAGTAGAGTGAGGCAACGTTTAAAAAAACAGACAAAAAATACCTATATGTGTAGACGTTGTGTCTAGTATTCATGATCATTATAAGCTGAAAGACGTTTACTGCTGCTGCTGGACATAGGCGTCCCCCAAGCGTCGTCGTGACATCGCCCTGGGGATTCTCGAGGTCTTCATCAAGTCATCAGTCTCATTCGCGTAACTCTAAGGCATTAGAATAAAGCCTGTAACTCTACCACCATGTTCTTTTCATGTCTTTATTTTAATTTCGTCTATAAATAACGTTGAATATCACATAACTTAAGGTATGAAGTATCCTCTATTTACCATATAGTGTGGGCACACTATAAATAGAAAACATGGCAGTTTACCTGCCACGGTGATGGTGGTGATGCACTAAAGTGCAGGCAGCGATTCAAAGATAGATACACCATAGTGAACACGACTCACTTCTCTTTTCTATGTATATGTACGTATAATTGCAATTACACGTAATTAAATGAAAGTGTTCTCATGTTTATAGTACTTTTACAATTTTAATGAATGTTCTTGAAGGTAGATACAGTTAGAATTAAGATTTTACCTTGTGCTAACGGTTGGTTCAAAAAACAAATGAAAAAGCGCGGCAAAATTGACGGGACGTGTGTTTTTCCGGAGATGGTATTGTGGCAAAGTTCGTGCGACTATTCTGCCAATGAGTCTCGTTTATCCAAATAAACGTAAATAAATCATTTTTAATTCCACAGGTTCCGTTTCTAGTGTGTTTAAATTAAATAACAGTTTGAACTGAAATAATTTAACTAAGTGAGTGCATAATATATGTGACTGTCCCAAAGTTGTTCCTGTGATAAAAGTGAAAAAAGAGTGAGTGTTGACTGTGACCGGTAGTTTAGTTCCAGCCAAAGGAATTTTATAATCATGGGTAAGTTTATTTTTGTTTCTTCTTACAACAGTTTGTTTTCACTAAACCTAGGAGATGCACGGCTCTGCGCCGAGGTTTTTTTTTTTAATCTTTATTTAATGAGTTTTTCGCCAACGTTGTATGTACGTACCTATACAAAATGTTAGTAAGAAACTTAACAAGAAGAATGAACATAATTAATAAGTCTTTGAAAAATCAAAACCAGAACTATATTCTGGACCTATTCTTTATAGCAGACATTCTAATAGGTGCAAAAAGATTTAAGCATTCCTCTAGGTGTTGCTGGGTAGTTAGTGAAAACGGGCATTGAAATCGATTTCTTTAGAGTTAAATAACCTTCTGCGGTAGTGTGGGTATGAAAAGTCCAGTAAGCTAGCAACACGGTATAATGGGTTTATGTATCGGCATATTGTGTAGACCTTTTTATTTCAGACTTATAATTCCAATGTTTTTTTCGCGAGAATGTAATTTTATTTATTTATTAAAACTTCGTGGACATGTAAAAAAAACATTGTACAAATGCGGGCTTAACGCTTTGGGCATTTTCTACCAGTCAACCTTAGGGTGATGCAGAGACAAAAACATAGTAGGTGCAATGTGACAGTGAATTTGAGAAAAAAATACTCATAAACATACATAGACAGTATACAAAAGTAAAGAGGTGTAAAACTACGAAATATAAAGAAAACTACAAATTAATTTTGAGATGAGTCTGCCAACTTCTTATGTAAGTGTTCGCAAGCTTTTACCTTAAATGCAAAACGACTGTTGGCCAAATCAAACCGTCATAAATGGTTTTTTTCAATGAGAAAACCAACACTATCAGAATTTCTATCCACGTAAATCCTACATGATCTGTTTCTCCAACCACCTACTTACGTTGACCTAGTTAATTCATCAAAACTTGGTGCTTTCATTTCCTTTCGGCACTCGATTACAAAGCGGAAGTGCACTGAGGCGTGAAGAAACGGCGTCAAAATAAACAACAGCAGACACAATAAACAGTCCAAGAGAAATACCGGGTGATTTCTTCCATTATGACAAATATGAATAGCTGTTTACCTCAGTTTGCGCGACGTTTTTGTTTTGCTAGACTCGAAACAAAGATGACAGAAAAAGTAAAGACAAAAACCTTAACTTTATTCTGCGTAATGCAAGATTTTCATATTTGCTGAATAGTTTTGCCATGTACAAGTGAAAAGACTTCGATACACATTATGCCTATAAAATAGAGAGTAATGATAAATCATAAGAAATCATGCTTATTTTCTGCCGTAGTGCTATGGTAGATCAAGTGACAAAAGAAACATTGGCGTGCGTAGTGTGGTGACAAGGGTGGAGAAAATCCCATTTCAATAAAAACCGGGTTTCCCACCTAGGGTGAAAATTTCTGTTCACGTATTCATAGGCAAGCTTCCAAGACTGGCCATTAGCTTGCTCGCCCCTAATGTTTGTTTGTGATCTATTTTTTTTTATCGAAGCAGTTAATTGCTGTAAGCTTGATTCGTTGTTTAAATAAATAGTGAATACTTTAAATTGAACCTAGTATTGGCGACAAATTTCGTCATAATTATGGATCTAAACACTCTTTTCAGTATCATCATCTGCCTAACCTTTTCCCAACTTTGTTGGTGTCGGCTTCCAGTCTAACCGAATGCAGCTGAATACCAGTATTTTACATGATGCGACTGCCAATCTGACCTCCACAGCCCAGTTAGTACTGAGAAATACGATACCCCTTGGTAAGACTGGTTGTGAGACTTTTGGGACACTGACTGTCAAAGATCTACAAATGACAACCGGGACCAACAGCTTAACGTGCTTTCCGAAGCACGGAAGAAACCACTGTTCTCAGTAACGTAAGAGATAAATGTTACTCAATCTGCACAGCATTATCTGCCAAATAAGTTAAATGACTAGAATTTCTCTGGTGGAATAAGCAGTACCTACGTGCAAAATCTATCTGCTGATTGTAGACCGATTCAATAATAGCACAAACTAGAAATTGTACTTTAACTTGGCCTTATTTTGGTTAGCACCTTAAGTTGAATAATGCTACGTTTTCATCTACGGGTTTCTTCAAATACCACGGGTACGGGAAACGTTTGAATACAACACCATATTGAATTTTATCACAACCTCCTATTTATTGACATTAAAACAAACAACAGTGACATAACACCGTAGCTCATTCAAGGACGTGCAGTTGACTCACGTGGATTGTCTGCAATCACAATTCACAGTTCTACTGTAGATATGTTTAAGTAGGTGCGGTATTCTGATGGGAAACGGCACGGCCATGCAGATTTTGTATCGATACAGGTTTGTTTTTTGAAGTGCAGTGAAGAGATGGTTTAAATGCGTAATTTTGTGAAATGGACTATTACCTGAATCACCCATTAATGGTTGTTTTATCGAAATTCCTTCCTTCTTTTGTGCCTCATCATTTTCATCATCAAACGTGTCTTTAATCGTAACATAAAATCGATTCAATTTGTACAATACATGGTGCACATTATTGTCAACAAAGCATGCATTTTATGCGAAATCATTGAGTAAAATCGAGACCATCCACAATGAATCGGTATTCAGATTGAAAAGAAGATTTAAACGAGTTTTTTTAACATTAAAACCAAAGTTCTTTTTTTCCCTCTTCCATCTCCTGCGGCGGTCGGTGCAAATATTTTTCTCTTACAATTTTAGCTAATGAGCTAATGTATTTCGTTATTGACTTCTTTTTCATTTGTACCATGCCTCAGTCAACCTATCCCTCTATTCTGTGGTGCAAAACCCAAACAAAACATTGTTGTACCAGTCGGTGTGTTCAGAATACACCAGCCGACTGGTGCGAAGCCCACGTGCCTCGCTGACCCGAATGTGCCGCCGACGCACCGCCTCACACCTTTCCGACATTCCCCGCCGAACCCTGCAAAGCTACTTTATCGTTTATTCACTGTGCTACTGAATTACAGATCTAGAAATAAAGAATTCGTTAAAAAGTATGTTTTAAAATTAGAACTTTTCTCAAGTGATATTATACAGCTTAGGCGTATCATGCCGGGAGTTGCGGGATGTCCGGGGTTGCGGGTTAACACGTGAACATAACGGGCATAAGATGGATCATGGGTGGGTATAAGTCACTAAAAGTTATTAAAAGTTTAAGTCACTCCGCCCCGCTCCGCCCAGAGCGAGGGAAGTTATTTGATGATTTCCCATCCGCAAAAAAGGCGTATGATGTAGTAATACATAAATACCCATTGGGGACTAAGTAAGCACGTACTCAGTGTGATTATAATAATTAAAAAAATAATCGTTAATTGTTTTCAGAGGTGTGAAACTTGGGACAGTCTAGTACGACTTTATTCGCTAGTTAAACTGTTTGATAGATTAAGTTGAGACTAGATTCCGAGACGGCTCAAGGATGCTACCCTGAGAAACACCGTTTAATATTACGTACCTACTTATTTTATTATGATATAAAAAAATGCATGGATGGATGGCAGTTTTATAAATAAGTCACAACTTTACATCTTAGTCTTCCCATTTCTCTAACTAATCAAGGTTACATAACAATGTTTTGACTGCTGAGCCGGAGGTCGTGGGTTCGATTCCCACCCAGGACAAACTTTGTGTGATGAGCATGATTGTTTGTTCTGTGTCTGGGTGTGATTTATCTATAATCTGTATGTATTTATAAATTATATAAGTATGTATATCAGTTGTCTGGTTACCATAACACAAGCTCTGCTTAGCTTGGGATCAGATAGCCGTGTGTGAGTTGTCCCAAGATATTTATTTATTTTTATTTATTTATTTAATGGTTTCAAAAGCTTTACTGAGATCTATTTTATACTTGTAGTGAAATCATCTGCAACTACTAATGTACTATTCATGCTATATTCATAAACATGAGCATAATGTCACTGCATTGTAAAGTTGTCATAGCAAATCCATTTTTTCTGCACATATCCCACCCACATGACTACACATATAAACGAATTTGTAGTTTTTTATATGTCTATGTACAGTGATATCCATAGAGTCTATTCTTCATTTTCATGCATCATTATCATCTACCACAGCCCGCTTCTGGTCTGGTTTTTTTGCTTCCATTTGCAATCCCAATATCAAAGCTCCAAGTAAAGATAAAAATTGTCAATCCAATTACTTTACCTACCCCCACAAGACTTTGTTCATATAATGAAAAACTTAATGGTCTATCTTAGCCTATAAGCCACCGGACTTACGCTTGACTTTAACACTTATCGCGTTATTGACTCAATTGTGATGACTGACGTGGTTGCGATAGTAATTTTGTTATTAACCTGAATAAAAAAAATCTATAAAATTAACTGAATTTATGTGGTTGATGATACCTACTGGTTACAGGAGAGTACGTCATCACTTATTAGCACAAATATATGGAAACTTAGTGGGTAGAACTTTTTAGTATTCTGCGGATCGATGAATGAATTGTCTTGTAAATGTATTTGTACATAACTCTATAATGGCTTTTGGCTATATTTAGAATATGTAGGTAAGATAAATCTGACATCGCATATGGAAAATAAAATGGTCAATGCGGTACATTTTGATGTTGTTCCATAAAATAACATACTTTAACTTAAACTTTATGTTCGATTTCCTGTAGCTTTTAGTCTTGTATCATAAGAACATTCGAAGAAATTGCGAGGAACATGTTTTACAGCCTACCTGATCTGATCACGTCTTTGAGTGGTTTCCACATCCTTCTTTTTTCCTTTTGCCATTTTTAAGTAAATGTCATCTCAGTCATCATCATCTGCTTAGCTAGTTATACCCCAACTATGTTGGTTTCGACTTCTAGTCTAATCGGGTGCAGTACTTTACATGGAGCGACTGCCTATATGTGCTCCACAATTCAGTTAGGTTAGGGAAAAACGATACCTATTAGTAAGACAGACTGTCCGGCCAATTCAATGTCAACGTCATCTCAGTATTTTAAATTAAATAGTCGACACGATTGGCGCAGTGGCTGACCGATCGACTGATGTGCTGCGTGTCGCGTGTTCGATCCCCGCACGGAACAAATATTTGTATGGCTTACAGATAGTTGTTGCGGGTCTGGCTGTTTGTGTATGTGAAATCATGAAATGTTTGTAAACGCACCCACGATATAGGCGAAAATCCTAGTGTGGGGTAACGTTTAAAAGAAAAAATACTCTCGTTTGATAAATATTAATGGTTTGCAACCACACAAACCAGTATGTTTAGTCCTCCTAACCTTTTTCGGAAATATTATAGTGGACAAGTGTGTGCGTAGGCACAGGTGCACTCTCTGTTCCCTTAGTCTCATAGTCCGATGGGACAGCATTTCGGGCACCCGAAGAGAGATCAGGCGTAGGACCATGGAATGGCTCTCCGTTCCGAGGCACGGTTGTATCATGTCGCTAATTTCCAAACTCCGGGCTGTTACTGATAAATTCCCAATGGAAAAACCCGATACCAACCACTATGTACTATGTTATCGTCATCATTAACCTATATTTATCTTACACTAGCTTTTGCCCGCGGCTTCGCTCGCGTTAAATTCGGGATAACACAGTTCCCCTTTCCTGATTTGCAGGTACCTGCTACCTGTAGTTTTTGCCCTAGCGCCTTATTTATTGTAATAGCAATGCTAAGTTTTTCCTTTTCTTCCCTCTTTCTCCCTCATTTTTCACATTTTTTTTAATATAGTCTATGTCCGTCTCCAGGGTCCCAACTATCTCTGTACCAAAATTCATCAAAATCGGTTTGGCCATTTAGGCGTGAAGACGTAACAAACAAACAAACTCACTTTCGCTTTTATAATATTAGTAAGGATTTAAACAAAAAAACTGCTAATATGCCGCCACCATGCAATCCATCATTTATGATTCCGTTGATTCATTTGTAAAGTTTTTGCTTACTAATTATTTCTTCACTAATATCTTATTAACAGCTGGTTGCCCTTGAACTTGTTTTGTAACGATAGTGTAATTTAGTTGTCACCGGACTGTAGGTGCACCATGAAGTTTTGTATCTACTGTTTTATATTCGGTTTCTCGTTTGACCACGCCGTCCTGCACTATTTTATGATTTTTGCGGATGCGAAATCATTAAATTAGAGCGTCAGACATGTACTGACTAAAACCTCACGATGTTCCTTCTTTTTCCCTGTATGTTTCGGGGCCGATCTTATATCTATTTCGATCAACCCGCAACCCCGGCAGGCGCGGTGGCACTCTGCTACTTGTGGAACACTAACGTGCCGTCGACGAAGCCTATTCTGCACCTGTTGTCACTGTTTATAGAAAGATGGAAAGCGAAATATCGTGTCGCAGAAAGTGGCTAAAGCCTTTATCAAGTCCGTGATTTTGTATTTCATTTGCTCTGTTTCAAAACTTTCGACGGTGGCAAGCTATGTGTGCTGATGAGTCTTTGTGATGGGATTATCACTGCAACGTTGGCGTAAGACTTCTAAGATATAGATACTGTAAAACCCTTGCTCACTTCGACCGTCTTTTCAGTGATAGTAGTAGTTGTGGTTTAGAAATATTTTCTTAACTAATAATCATTATTCGTGATTTTATGCCCATACCGGTTAGAACCCGCCGTATTCTCTTACTTCCTCTGTTCGTTATAGTTTCAGATAAGCAAAAAATGATAGTGGATAACCACATCCTTTAAACAAGACTGTACTGATACCATTCTATTCAATCAATCTGACCAGTAGAGCGCTGCATTACATAAATCTATTGGAACCTCTTTGCGAAACACTGTCTCTTATGATACAGGATAGAGTATAATCTCTTATTTACAGCTTTTTGTAGCATCCAAATGTTTTAAGTAAATGTTTCATACTAAGTACAATCTGTATTTTGGGAAATAAATTTATTTATTAATTATTGGTAAATTATTGTATAAAATGCCATAGACACACCACCTTTCACGATCAACTTAAACCTCGTAATTTAAAAGTAAACACATCGTGATTCATTAGCACACATTTCTGCATCTTACCAACGATAATTTCAAAGAAAATCGTTAATAAAAACAAATGACTTAATACTTTCCAATCACTGAACGCATGGTAAACACACAAATCTCCCACGCGGTATAGATTACACCGTACGGCGTTATTATTCAGCTAATGTTATGATTAATTGATTCGCTCAATCATTACGATGTTTGAACAAGAACCACATTTGCATTCAAAACTTAACTTTGTTCAGCTACAACTAAAGTATAATTTCCAACAAACGCTACCAAATCAGGTGCAAATAGTGTGACATTACACGAGTAGATTTAATGCCCGATTTAGTTTCTTCCACTTCACTGTTCCGTGTATTATCATGGCGTGTATGTAAATCGGTTATTATTTCTGGACTACGGTTTTTGCAGGCTAACTGTGGGTTTGCACGACACATAGTCCGTCTGTAAAGCCACTTTGGATCGGATAGCGGATCTTTACTGTTGTTGGCAAGTTGGCAGCGTATGTGCTGGTTAGTCCACTTAGATGTGCTCCAGTGAATGGTAAAATCTGGTGTCTATTATACGGTACTTGTTATGTAGCTGCAATTATTTACAGCTGTCCTTGCCGTCTAAGATTAAGAGAGTATGAAAGTGAGGAAAAATATGTTAAGTACATTACATTTCTGCATTCAATCATACTTAACATATTTTTAGGGATTTGTCCCTTAAGCGGAAAAAACAGAACCCTTATAAGATCACTTTGTTTTCCGTCTGTCTGTCTGTCTGTCAAGGCCCTTTATCTCGGAGACGCGTGCAGGTATCGAGTGGAAATAAACCAGTTCCCTTGGAGCTGTGAAAAAATCAACCCTCAACGTCTACGCAGTCAATTGTATATGGCCGTTTATATCACAAGTTCGTAGTACGAAACCCTTGGTGCGCGAGGCCGTAGCTGGTTTTGTAATGAACATAAATTACTTAAAACCCCTGCCTGGATTCGAACTACATAGGTCATCCCGGTTCTCAAGTGCCTTGAAAAATAAGCGTAGAACCGGGTATTAAGTATTTCTAGGGCCGAGTGCATGCTCTATTTCTAACCCATTATACCTAATAAACTAATTTGATATTTTCTTATTCTTATAGGACATGTTTCTCGGTATTGTTAAAATCGAAAAGCGATATTGAATTAAAAGTAGCAGTCGATACAAATAAATTATAAAACTGCCACGGTTGCCTTGTCTATTCAGACACTAATGCTAGATCGGTACAGTAAATTTTATCAACGACATTGACCTAGTTTCTAAATTTAAGGTTCGTGTAGTTTTTCACAGTAGACACTTTTATTTATGTTACTCAATTAAAATAATACTATAAATAAAAGTCTAAACTTGAATATTAAACACGGGTTTTCGAAAAAATCCATTAAAAAAAAGTAGCATAAATTGAATTCGGATTGAAAAAGCGATGAATTAAGAACTTGAAACATGACAACTTCAACTGTATATAATTAAAAGAAACTGCGTCGGTTGACAGTAGTAAAATTATAAATCATTCAATTTACGATAGTCAACTATCACGAGACACTATTATATCCTGTGCTGATAATTCCGTTTCATTGCTCTCTAGCTGTGATATATTAATAATTATTATATTTGAGGGCAGTTTCTGTTATAGGTAGGGACGTAAACTTATTATTAGAACCTTTTTCTTACTCTCTATTCTTTCTTCGAAAAGTCAGAAGTTTCTTCAGAAAGAAAATTAGAATGATCTTTCTCATGGTAATCTTCTATCTCTGCTTCATCCAATCGTCCACTTCAGAAGCACTTCACCTTTCCCTTGCATCTTCTTTCTTAAGTCTCTGCTCTCATTGTTAGTTTGGAAACTTAGCTTCTTATAGAAGTGGCGGGTGGATAGTGTGAACCGTCAATGTCCCCGTTGTTTCCCAAAGGTTCTATTGGTCGTGTGAAACGTGTTTTTTTATGATTCTAACCACCTTTTAGAACTATTTCATCTCGATTGGCTTGAAAAATAAATCTTCATATAGGATGGCGTTCCAACCTTGTTACTTGCTTATCATCACCGGTACTTAGCTCACTTTTGATGGAGGACCCGCTTTAACAAAATGACCATCAGTCTCTTTACTGGTAATCTACGCTGATAATTATACCCACAATATTACGAAGTATCCAAGACGAACTACCTCCTACATCAACTGTAGACGTATCAATAGGCCGAAATGGTGAAAGGGCTATACATTTGCCAGGTTTCTGAGCCGGATCCGATTCTGATGGCCACATCGGGCTGACAATGCCGAGAACTGCCGAGGAGTGCCGAGGTGGGCTAGTGGGCGAATTACGACACACACACATTGTTATCCTGATTGCTGATACCTGATGGCATTGCGCAAATAAACATACCATTGATGAATACATGTGGGTGGGTTTTACTTACACATTCACCTCGGCGTATGGAGGTAAATTAAAAAATAGTTTTCTACAAAAAGTGGAACGTCTAGGTCTGCGATAAGTGTTTGAGTATATTTTCCTTGATGTTGTCATTCATGGCTTGAATTAATTTATCAATGAAAGTCTGGCTACGAGTAATTTGAAGGTTTATTTGTTTATTCAATGAAACTGTAACGTAGTTTCATTACTACTTAATTGTTTATTCATTAGTCATAAAGTCTGTTGTCTAATGTCCCAAATACTAAACTTTTAGAAAAAAACTGGAAAAGCAAAAATGCCTTAAAGGTTGATTGATTGATTGAGTCATTGCGTGATTATGGCGCTTGCAACAGCTTCGAATTATTGAGAGCTCATAACAAGTAGAAATCACAGAAGATATCCTGTAAGTCACAATTTAAATAGTGCTTCAATGATGCATACTAGAATCAAATTTCGATTCCTTCCAAACTTGCCTAGTTAATATTCACCACACAGGACACTAATTAGCATTCTAAATGTCACATCGAACAGCATGGCGGTCAAAACAAACTTATAACAAAAACAATGCAAATACGAGAAAAATACCGCGAATTCGGCGTTATCACGACACCCACAGCTTTGGCGCAATTCTCGATTCAGTCTTTCGCATTTAGTGAGCAACACAACATTATAACGAACGCGCGAATCTATTCCGATCAGAAAAAAACACGTGACAACTGTCAGCAAATTGTTTACTCCAAATTCAAATAAAGAGAAAAATTGTCGCGCCTTATCACTAGCATTTAATTTTAGTCTGTGTGCATCTGCGATATTAGACGCACGTGTCTTGTTTCGGTTGTAACGGTGTTGTGTGATTTTCGATAACGGTTTTCGTTTATTTTTAATTGTTTGAATTTAATCTGTAAAATCGTTTTGTTTCTAGTGTTGTGATTTGTGTTGTTTGGATTGAAGTGCCATCATCGGCACTCACAGGTTGGTTACCCCATTTTATTTATTTGATTGGTGTTCTTACGTATGGATACCTGACATTTGTGTGACATTGTGGATGGCCGGATGATTAAAATTCCTGAACGAAATTAATCCTGAAATGCTTAATAGGTATAATACTTATTCAAAATATTTTTTGGGTAGCAAAATGAAATTCTTATTGGTTGACTAAAAGCAAAGTTTACAAAGATATATGGTATCAACACCAAAAATTCAGTTTTTTTGGCTGTTATAAATTATCCCAATTTACTCAAATCTCACAATTTGCAACATTTTCGCACATAGCTAACAACTTAACACGTACCTATAAGGGAGTGATGAATTGATAAACCGCGTAAAATAGCGCCGAGATTAATCAAATGCCACGATTTAAGAAATACGCGGGATCCGGTTTTACTCCATAAACGTTATTATAAAGCCATTAAAATATTTGAAAAGCGGTATAATTAAGAACGTGGGACATATTAGAGCAAAGATTAACGCACGCTAACAAGAAAAACAATAAATTTAAAAGGTCCGACCACGTAGGTCAACCTAATTGTCTACAACTTTAAGAGGTCAAATTAAAAGGAGACGTACGGATGCTTATGTAAGTGTAGGACAAAATATAATCTAGAGGAAACCATCATCTGATAAGCCTTTTTCGTCTGCTTAGCAGATGACATCGGTTTCCAGTCTAACCAGATACACCTGATGCCAGTGTTTTACATAGATCAACCACCTCTCTGACCTCTACAACTCAGTTGCTCATACCCTTTGGTAAGACTGGTTGTCAGACTTCGATATAATGGGAAATGTCCGTAACAATTTGACTTATCTGTTTCAAAATTGACTATAGCACCTGTTATCTTGTAATACGTATACTTAATACTATACTATTTGAATTGCTAGCTTATTGTTATCTAAATTTTGATTTTGTCTAGATGATAGTATTTACCTACCATCATCATCTTCTTCTTTATTAATGGGACCTAAGAGAAAATGTTACAAGGGCAACCTAACCTATTCGTCATCAAATGGCACACATTCTCTTCCGTTATTCAGTAACTGGCGCCTAATCGCATCACAACCAGCCAGTACGTGACTTCTCATAAAGTTTACTAGTCTTTAAATAAATATTTATGCCACCTTTGCCTCGGCAGTTAATGCTAAACGTGGTTAGTGTAGTGACAACTCAATTAGTGTTGTTACCTGTGCGGCTTCCTTCGGTATTACTTCATAGGTTCTATATATTTTACCGACAGTAGCCTTAATCAGGTCAGTACCGTTTGATAGGAAAGAATAGGTGTCTATAGGTGTATCTGTTTCTAAGGATACTTCATAATCCAAATTAGAAATTACTCGAAGATTAACTCTCATTTCATCTAGTAAAGTATAATCGAATCTCCAAAACCTTTAGATAATATAGGTTTTTCATGAAATATTACGTAAGCCGAATTTAGCAAAGCGACGGGTCCAAACTAGTAAATCTGATAACTGGAGTCAAAGTAACGTTTTACGTATGGATTTATTCTCAAACATGTTATTATCCTGTCACTTGCAAGATGTCATTGACTAGCTTAGTCAGTGCCCCCGGATAAACATAGGTTGGTTCTAATTCTAGCCTGTATAAAGTTTACTGACTCGCTCTGTACTTACTTAGGTACTAGGCACACAGACACGAGTGGTACCTACGTGCGTCTTACAATCGTTGTAGGTAATGATAACGATTGATAACGGACTAGCGTTCTTGTTGAAGGTGGAATTTTTCTTTATTTGCCTTACTTCCCTACATTTCTATAATAATATTGCTATATTTTTCATGCGATGTGAAAACGTAACAAACAAATGGTTTATGTTAGCCTACGTTTCTACGCTTGTGTGTCTTCTTGGACTGCGTAATGTCGAAAATGACAACATTTTAGCATAAGCCGTCGCTTTTGCTATAAACAAAACTATCGCAACACTCTATTCTGAAAGAAAATTTCTATATCGTAGAGAAAAAAGCTTGTGTACGTCTACAATAAGTCCTGTCTATGGCACTCGAGAAAATTCGATATTCAACAATTCAAGTATCGTAGTAACATTTATTAGTTCAACTCGTCAAGTGTCTACATCTTTTGTCCCTTCAATAGCTTATCGGATGAATCATCTAGCTGTTATTTAATGAGTGGTACATTATCAATTTGGATTAGTTAGAAGTTTCAAGTTGCATGCTATTGAAAATAATCAGGGTAATAGTCAGTATCTATCTAATAAGCAGTTCTATTAACTCTTTAACCCTGGTCGGTTGATATATACGAACATCATCGTTGGCTGGCTTGTTCCGCCCACTTCTGAGTATCTATAGCAAAAATTGAGTCACTGTCCACCAGTGGTGGATAAGCAAGAGGTGGACAAAGGGGGTCATTGGGTGTCCCCTCTCTCGTTTGCGCGTATTAAATCGATCATGATCTTTTCTATGAAAATGTTTTGTATTTGATGACAGCCTTGCAACATAATGGGTTTCACTGTATATTCTATTTTATTCCACTTTATGTATTGTTAAACTTGTCGTCATTATTTGTCTTATTCGTAAGACTAGACCGGACATAAAACAACCGATAATTCATAGTTCTTACAATTATAATGACGAATCAAAACCACACAAACTATTTTGACACTTAAGGACATTGCGTCCTTAATAATTTAGATAGTGTAACCACTGAGACTGAATTTGCCATGCAGGACAAAGTTATCACGGAGATCGAAATTATCATTTAATGGATTTGTCAATCGAATAGGTAATGCGCAAACTAGCGATGGATATCATGAAATAGACTAGTTTGCCAGGTGGTGGCATTGGCATTTAATGTATTATATTTGTATATTTTCATGTTACTAATTTAGAAATTAATCTTTTGGTCATCAGCACATGTCGTCTGACCTTGACCACTTCGGTCTCTAGTCTGCGAAGAATAGACAAATGTCTTTTATACAAAAGAGTTATCAGTTTTATAGAACAACTCATGTGCCCCTATGTTTCGTAATTATGTAAGTGATCCTTACTTATACTTTGTTAACTTGTTTATTTCGCTACAATCATCATCAGCTTACATCAGTCACAACTGGACATAGGCACTGGACAATCGCACGCCATTTAACTCGATTCCCAGAAAGTCTCGTTCAGGGTAAGTTATTTGATGATTTCCCATCCGCAAAAAAAAAGCCTCGCTGCTAAGATCGTCATTCCATCGAGCGTAAATGCGTCCCACCTTACGCTTGCCAACTAACGTTGTCCACTCAAAACACATTCCACTACAATAATAAGGATAACGCTATGTTGCCACCATCATAAGTCAAATAATTGAAACCTCTGAAGGACTTCTTTGAATTTCTAATGTATCCTGGATGGTGATGGTACTGCTTATGCCATTGGTTTGTATTAGCGTACGATGAGAACGATCCTTATCGTTCCACCCGCTTTCTGAGCGGAAGCTAGGACATCAAATATCGCATTAACTAATTGTGTGGCTTTTACATGAGAGATATCGGTATCCGCTTTTATATCCTCTTCATTATGATAAACACTCGATGGTTTTATAATGGAAGCTGAACATAGGTTTATTAAGTATTGGAATTAACAAACCATGGTCAACCGAAATTCATTCTTATTCTTTTTGGTGTTGGTAATGCGTTTCGGTGGTCTTAATTTCTTCCATCCCTTCCCTAATGTTTTCTTACTTGGCATATTCTGCACAATCTGTAGTTTTTATGAGAATCATAATTTATAACGTCGCCTGTTATTCTAAAGGGTTAGGAAGCGATATGCCTTTAGTACATTGCGCCAGTGCTATTTAATCAATCACACTTTGGAATCGAAGCCCTGTAAGTATTAGACGAGTTCTTTTTTTAATAATTTTCCTCAATCTATTCCACAGCAAGTTTCCAGAAATCAGGTTAACATTACCTACAAACTCGCCCAAAAAAACTAGCCCCACTAATGCATCAAATGATTTGCACATACATACACGTTTAGGTACATGAATTAACTTTAAAAATGCAACTCCGCCGGTTGGTCCTTGCCGCAACGGTTGCGTAGGCGCAGGTTGCAGCACCGTTCTAGATATCGATCGCGACATCTTGCTGTGACATTCATAGATTTAAATCATAAATTCGCTATACCACGCTAAAATTAAAAACGTTTATATTTCGTTAACAGTAAGATTTGGATGAACAGACTCTTTCACTAATTGCGGAGAAGCTCGTGGCTAAACAATAGCAGCCGCTCGGATCGATCTTTAGGTTAAGTCGCGCTTGCCTAGGTTAGTCTGTGGATGGGTGACCACCCGTTACATACCGAGTTCTCCGTGCCTCGGAAAGCACGTTAAGCCATGGTCCCGGCTGTCATTTGTAGATCTTTGACAGTCGTTACAGATAGTCACCCAAGGAGCACCACAAGCTGTACAAAAGCTGTATTTTAGTTTATTTTTATACCACAAGCTGTAAAGTGAGGCCGTACAAGGGCTGTATCAGCGCTTATACAGCCCTTATAACTAAAAAAAGGGCCCATTCTTATACAGCCTAATGCGTTATTATGGCTGTACAGTAGCTGTAGAAGTAAAAAATAGGCTGTAATATAGCTGCAGTGGAGCTGTAGTATGGTGTAAATGGAAACCACAGGAATATAGTTCTCTTTTTATAAATGTCTTTAAAAGATAACTGTTCTTAATCGGTTTTTTAAGAGAATCACAAAGGGAAAATTTTTGAAACTTGTCAAGTATTTCTATTTTAGATAGATAAATGGCGATCGATTAATATTTCTTGCAAAATTATAAATCAAGTAATGATCTTGGACTTTCTGTGTGATAATCTGTAGATTCGACGTGCCGATTTAATTTTGTTGTGAAATTGTGTATAGTTTTGTGTCAAAATATTCACGCGCCTGCAATATAATCAAGATTAAGTAAAAAATATAACTAAAACAGGTAAGTAAGTTTATGGTTTTGAGGTTATAATAATATAATATGCTTGAAAATACTGCATACTATTAGAGTAAACTTATTATTTTAGCTGTAATATTACGATAGCAGCTGTAGCTATTGTCAAATATCGTTTGATTTGTATTATGTTTTGTTTTTGTTTATTAAAAAATGGCGATAAATATTAAACAGCCTAAAGTACATCTGGAGGGTATTATAGGTCCTGTAGCTTTACTACGCAGTTTTTAGACTCCATTGTACAGCTATTGCCTTTAAATAGGCATTATATTAGAATATTTTTAATATTTAGGCTGTATATCAGTTTTCAAAACATCAATTGTACAGCTCATTAGGGATACATATTCAAAATGAAAAACCATGATTGTATAATATATTGCTAGCAATTGTTAGATTTCGCCGTTAACATCGCTCGCGGCTTACACAACGTGTCTTTTTTAAGTGTGTAATATGCCGAAGGCAAATTGAAGCAGTTTGATAGATTCAATAGACGACGCACCTACTGATACTTGTAAACAAACAACCGTATAGGTAACATCGTCCATAGAACACACACACACAGAGTGAGACAGCAGCGGCACATTACAAACAACGCGATTAGTTTATAGATAGTGCCTGGATAGCGTGCACGCATTTATTTGTTCTTTTCGATACTTTGTTTGCCACGTCGTAAAACTCTTAGGTAGGTCAAAAACAAAGCAAAGCGTTAGGAAACGGTAGTTCACCTTAAAAAAATATTTTACTAAGAACTATGTGCAGTAGTGTTTTTAGTGTTTGGTGTTGTGTGCCTTTTTTTTATATGTTTTTCAATATTTTTCAGGAAAATATGCCGTTCAAAATAATTGAAACAAAAGAAAAAGGCGTGCATTATAACTAATTTTTGGGAGTCTAATAGTATTTTAAGATGGCCAAAAAAGCGATTAGATATCAATAAATTGGTCAAGGACAAATATTCGCAGCCTTTAGATAATTGGTCTTCTTCACATTGCTGTGTCAAAAGACAATTATTACCATTATACGACGAAGCAACACGAGAACTAGATCTAATGTTACAAAATAGCGACACCGAATTTGATAATCAGACAGAAGTAATCACAACAAATAGTAATATTAACTTCAGTAATTACAATACTCTAGCTAGGCAATTGGTAAGCATTACTTTGTTACTTCATTATTAGTTAGCCTTCCCCGCATGTCTATTAGACGTGACTTTATGAGTGTTTAATAGACGACCCACTGACCAATATATGTATTATGTATAGTATACCTACATACTAAACATTTTGGGCCAACTCCATATCCAGACTACGGTCTCTCTAAAAGTCAAAATGTTTGCATAGCGATTGACAAATACATCATTAATCCATTTTATGTGTGATTTCAGGCACTTAATCAACCAGAGAAGTCATTAACTTCATCTACAGCTACAACATCCACACCGATTCTTCCAACAACTGCAGCTGAATACGTTATTCAAAATGACTCTGATGTGGCAACACAAAATACTAATTTCGAAACACAAATACAGCAAAACACTGATGTGAATCAGATTGAAAATTACCTTAAATTGATTTTATACAATAAAATAAATATGACACAAACAATAAATGCTCATATTTCTTTTCATAGCCCATTCCTTAATTTTACGACGGAACAATAAATTTTCTGAAAATTCGTCTTCTTTACTTCTACTGCTGCATGAAAATATGTCATTATCAGTTTCCCAAGGTTTTATTAAATTTTCACTTTCAATATCAATGTTTGACGTTTTTGCTGCGGAACCTTCGTAAGAAGTCAACTGAAGTGGTGCTTGACTGTAGATTGCTCGATTCATGACTACATTCTTTTCATTCTCTATAAATGACGACAGTATCACTAGTTTCATTTGGTTAGTAATTTGTTATATTTTTATATTCTCTTTTAATCTTCCTTTTGACTCCACCGGACCTTTTTCCACATATTTTTATCCAGAATTACGTTTATTTACTATTGCAAAGATAGACGACTGACAATAAAACAGACTAAAGCTGTACTATAGAATTAATTTATTATTTTAGTGTTTTAACATCATATTTGTCAAAAGTCATAAAACTCTAACACTTACAAGGGCGTATAATTACGCAATAATAATAAGTTTTATAAAGGAGTTTGCATATACCATTATACAGAATCAAGTATAAAGTGATACCATATTTACACATAAAGCTGTAGTAAGTAAGTGATCACATGCAAAATACAGCCTCTGTGCAGCTTGAATAATAAACATTAGCATATAGTGTAAAAAAATCTTAAAGTTTTAAAGTAGAGTTTTAATATTCCGTTATAACACCTTTAGTTTACGCGGATTCTTTTATAAAGATGTAGTACAGGTTGAGCTGTAAATTAACTGACAAATCAACCTTATAAATATAAAATCCTTTTTTGACACCCTTGTACGTCTCCAAAAGAACTCTAAGTTCTATAAGTACTGCATATTTGATGTCGGTAACGCCTAAGTGCTCCTTGGGGCGCAGTGTTCCGACTGAACGAAGTCTGACAACCAGTCTTATCAAGGGGTATCGTATTACCCAGTATTAACTAGGTTGTGGAGGACAGATAGCGATAGGCAGTCGCTCCATGTAAAATACTGATATTCAGCTGCATCCAGTTAGACGGGAAGCCAAACCCAACATAGTTGGGACAAGGCTAGGCAGATGATGAGCCTGTTCACTCGTTCTCCACGTATTGTCATACGGGATGTGCGAGGTCGGTCATCTATGATTTAAATCTTAAAGGTGACATTCATAACTTGATTGCTTCGGTATCGGTTTGATTGGCATATCCTTCCGCTCAGGTGGGTCGTTACGTCATCAGTTAACCGGTTGGATGTAGGACTTGTAGTAAGTGCTGTTATTGAAATTAGGTCAAGGTAAGGAGATATGAGAGGTTATGAGTAGAGATGGGATATTCGGATGCTTATTTACCTAAAATCGAGAAGTTGGCTAATATGGAAAATTAATTTTCTTCGAAAAAATCTCTCGATCCCGAGTATTTTATTTTTGAATGACTACTGCGTGATATCTAGTAAACCTAATTTGACACAAATGACAGTTGCCGTTACAAGGTAATAAGGTTGCTTTTCCCTACTTCTATTGTCAGTGATTTATGACGCGATTTCTAGCAAATGTCAAATCGGTCCTATTAAACCTCAGGGAATATAAGTAAATGCCGCGAAAAAGCAGCTATAACCTATTTCATGTGTCAGGTTCCAAAACTTATCTGGGACATTTCGCCGCTCTCCCAAGACTCTGTAGGCATTACAACGATTTGGCAAAACAATTTAGCTTGGACATAACCCTCCCCATTACTAAATACAAAAAAAAATTGACCACTACAACAATTCTACAACAACCATTATGATTATAATTTATATGTGAATCTATTTTAATTCTATTGTTATTTTATTTAATTTCTATATCTTGCTTTTAATTGACATTATGTTTTCGTTTCCCGATTTGTTACAATATCTGCCTCGTTGGCAGTTATACAAACTAGTGCAACTAAAATAAGCTATGATTGTACGAGTACAGTCGGCAAAAGAGACAACTAACCAGGCTCGTCAGGTATAGTTGAATTTTTCATAGAACAATGGCCGTTTTCAACTCAAATTTAATTTATTAAAACATTTTTTTTATTTCAATTTTATTTGAAAACATTCATGGATTTATTTAATAATAATTAATAGTTTTCAATTTTCACTTCTACGCTTAAATATTTTTGTGTTAACACCTAGTTATATGTGCATGCTGTGGTCTCCTATAATTGGAGGAACACAGTTAAAACAACCCATTGTATTGTGTTTTTAATGTATCTGTGTATCCTTTGTTGGAGATCCAAATAAATAAATAGGGAAGCTAAGTAAACATACATACATACGATCAGTTATGCAATCCCAAAATCCCGGGATTTTGATATTCAATATTTTTGTTTTCAGCAAAAATATCCTAACAAGCCGTTTCCATTCTTAATTAGCGAAATATTATCTTTAGGTAAACATGCATCCGATTATCCCATCTCTAGTTATTAGGGTAAAAGAGATTGTGGTAAAATAATAATTGCCACACAGGTTAATTTTCAGGGTTATAGGTACAACTATTACATAAATCATCCCCTGGATTGGATAGGGGACCATCCACTACAAGATTTACCAAGTTTCCTCTGCTACAACTTTTGATAATCTTAAGTCCTGATGAGAAAATCGAATAACACTTGTCCGTTCTAAGAAGCGTATACTTTCGACATTCATGCACAGAAGTAGAGCTGTCAACCGATGAAGCTGTTCTAGAATTTATTTTCAGTCAAAACAAGACAAGAGTTAGGTTTGATACCAAAGCAGAAAAGAATTCCATGTTTAGACCAGTTTAATGTGTTATTTAATCCAAAGCTGAGTCAAGGAACTCCGCGGGAGTTATTTTATATGACAGTTGAACGTAGACAAATGTTCTGATTAGAATAAATTATTCAGATTTTGCTTCAACCACAGCTCTAATAAACTAAGCTCTATTAATATTCTTAATTGCGATATTATGCTTGTTTGTATGTTTATTGGTAGCGTTTGTCGCCACCGAATAAATTTTGCAACTGTTTGCCGGGAAGTTGTGTCCTTCGAGAAAAGTTTGCGAAATTTTTACATGCAGGTGGAAATATAAAGACGTTTGAATATTTTACAAGCGATAGAGACGACATGACGAAGAAAATCGTAATCTATTAGCTACTAGCTTTTGCCCGCGGCTTCGCTCGCGTTAAATTCGGGGTAACACAGTGCCCCTTTCCTGATTTGCAGGTACATACCTGCTACCTGTAGTTTTTGCCCTAGCGCCTAATTTATTGTAATAGCAATGGTAAGTTTTCCCTTTTCTTCCCTCTTTCTCCCTCATTTCTCATTTTTTTTTTTAAAAGTTATCGGTTTATGCTATTTAGGCGTGAAGACGTAACAAACAAACAAACTCACTTTCGATTTTATAATATTATTAAGGATTTCAAATCTATGCTAAAATATTTGACGACACGGTTGGCGCAGTGGCTGAGCGATCGACTGCTGCGCTGCGTGTCGCGGGTTCGATTCCCGCACGGAACAAATATTTGTATGACCTGCAGATAGTTGTTTCGGGTTTGGCTGTTTGTGTATGTGAGTTTAAATGTTTGTAAACGCACCCACGATACAGGAGAAATTCCGAGTGTGGGGCAACGTTTTTTTTTTAAAGAAAAAAAAGAAAAGAAAGAAAAATTTGTATTACTAACTTTGTTACATGTCGGTCCATCAGGGGCCTTAGTCTGCTATTACAATAGTGTCAGAATGGTCGATCACTGATCGCATAATGGTGGATTTTGACATCTACTACTTACATACTAAACTTGTCAAAATCAACCATTATGAGATCAGTGATCGACCATTCTGACACCATTGTAATAGCAGACTAAGGCCCCTGGTCTAGTGTCAAACGAGCTTGTCAGGTAGCACACGTGTGTCGAGAGTCTCGAGAACTGAAAATTTTCGGGATTGTTTGTATAACAATAATGATCCCAATATGCCATATTGTAACTCTTCTTTCCTTTCATCAAATATTATTTAGAGAAAAATCTTTGCAGTAAGGTTTTTCCTTAAAAAAATATCTGTTGCCTTGAAGAATGGCGGAAATTCATCCTTCCGGGTAGACGATACAGATAAATTATTGAGATGCTTGTACAATTATGTTTGAACGTTTTTGTTCTTTCTATTCCGCTACATTTTCTTTTTTATTAAATTTGGGGTTAAAACTATTGTAATGTCATCCTTACTATTATTATAAAAGCGAAACTGAGTTTATTTGTTACGTCTTCACGTCTAAACGACCAAACCGATTTTGATGAATTTTGGTACAGAGATAGTTGGGACCCTGGAGACGGACATAGGCCATTTATATTATATTTTTTTAAAGTGAGATAAGGGGGAGAAAGAGGGAAGAAAAGGGGAGAGAAAGATATTTTTTTTACAATCATCACTCAATGATCCCCGTTCAACAGTTGGCAGTCAAACTTCCAAAGCAATGAGGACAGCAGCACTTGAACGTAGTTTAGGTGTGCTGATGGTGTTCACGGTCACGTTAAATCCAGCGTGAGTCTGATCTGATATCTTGATAAAATGGAGGGCTTTTAGTTTACGTTAATCGCGGGAAAACATATGTATGAAGGACGCACAGAAGGACGAACAGAGAAGAATGGCAATAGATAGGGAAGCCTTATGCCCAATAGTGGGTGACTCCGGGCTGAAATGATGTTAATAAAAACTAAATAAGTATTATATCGTGAAAAATAAAGTCATAGATTTCCGAATTGTAGTTACACCCTTGAAATAACATCATGATTTCACCAACTAACGACTCAAACAAGATACAACTGACATTTACGCGAATATTATTCGCATGTATGTAAATTAAATTGATTTCATGGATTATTTCGCATTTGTTTATACCTCTCTATTTTAAAAGGTTCATTTTAATATGTTTCCCTTGTGGTTAAAAGTCGCAACTGTTACTGCTGTAAGCTTGGGTTGGATTCTCAGTTAGAGCAAAGTGATATTGGACTTTGGGACGGGTGATGCGAAATGTTCGTCGACTAGACTATAGATTTGTATGTTTGACTATAGGTTGTGTCTCCCAAAGGGTCATACTATTCCCATACCGCTACAATTCCTGAAAGCCGCCGAAGGCTCGACGAAGTCCTGGAGAAACAATTTAACAATCTTGTGTCCCGCAACGAAAATAATTAGAAAAGAATAGGGGTAGAGTAAGATAAAACAAAATTCCCCACAATAGTACACTTGTATTCCCACAGTTACGTTATCTATTATCATCACTAATCCTGAATGCGTGGCTGCTATTGAGAAATTCACATACCTACATGGTAATCGAGCCTAGGACCTTATGTGCACCAGTTAGTTACTCTTATAATCACTACATCAACGAGGTAGTCACTTCTGTAAAGTAGATTTATATACTTCGGGAAAAAAAAACAGATAAGATGTTATTTTAATCTCATATTAAAATGCAAATTCTTATGATTTATTACGTCATTGCTAGTAATGGTTTGACATACCTAATCAAAATTAAATGATTAAAAATCTAAAATTGATTGCTGTCGTTTTTGCCTCTTTAATTCTGCGTTTAATAATAAGTTGTTAATTCCCAAATAATAACGTCAGTAGGTATGTAGTTATCATGTTCACAGCGTCTGTATGGTTGATGGTGATGGCTACAAAATATATATGTGGTGGTTTTTGCCCTTTGTGGTGGTTTTAACGGCACGGTTGGGGTAGTGGCTGAGCGATCGACTGCTGCGCTACGTGTCGCAGGTTCGATCCCCGCACAGAACATATATCTGAATGACCTACAGGTAGTTGTTTCGAGTCTGGCTGTTTGTGTATGCGAGTTTAAATGTTTGTAAACGCACCCACGATACAGGAGAAATTCCTAGCGTGCAGAAATTCCTATTCCTCATGTTACTACTTTATTGGTCATTGGAATCAGTTTCTTCAAGGCAACCGTGCATCCAACCTAGGCCGCATAATCACTTCACATCAGGCAAGTTGCGGACAAACACAAGACTAATAAGAATAAGCGCTCCATAACCATGTACACATTTTTATCACCTGGGGTTTGTGCCTATACAGAGATGATTGAGATATTATATTTTGTGCTTGTCAGCTGCAGAATTCGCGCTTATTTCATACTTGATTTTAGCTAGAATATAACTACTGATATGGCACCTTTATATTATCAATTCTATCTATTTTAAAAATTGGCCTATTAAGCGAGTCTGAAGGACAATCAGTCGCAGGAAACCATTGTGAAACGGCTTCGCTAGACGACGCTAAGGCTGAAACCCAAGATAGCGTAGAATATAGACAAAGTACTTCTGTAAACATACAGAACAAATACTGCTTCCTAGTTTTACAATTTCTTAGGATTCATTATAAATTTATTTAACACTTCAAGCACAAAGTACAGAGGCGGACTTAATGCCAAAGGCATTTTCTACTAGTCAACCTTCGGGTGATGCAGAGACAAACAGTGGTACGTGTAAATAAGAAATAAAATAATTAATTATAAGTTTATACTATATGGATATATATATAAAATACTATAAATATAAAATAAAATACTATAAATATATATCAAAGTATAGATCCACAAAATAAAAAGACCATAAATCATGGATGAAGGAGCTTTTCCTTTAAGACAGAGACAATATAGAGTGGTAGTCGTGGCTCCTTGCTTACAAACGATTTGTCTAGGTTGTGGGTTCAAAATTAGGGCATGCACCTGGCCCTACAAATATATTATACCCGGTTCTGCACAGTTCTTTCAAGGCATTTGAGAACCAAAATGACCTGTGTGGTACGAATCCAGGCAGGAACCATAAGTAATTTATGTTAATTAGTGAAATAACTTGCAAAGTGCGAGTCAGACTTGCGCACTGAAAATCCGTACGAACTTGCTACATAAACTGCCACATCTTTTGACTGCGTAGACTTAGAGGGTTGATTTTTCACAGCTAGACAACAAAGATCCTATCAGGGTTCCGATTTTTCCTTTGAGGTACGCAACCCCAAATACTAACGACACGTGTCATCCACCAACCTGCGCGACGCCATGGAATTGAAGCCAAGTTCCTCACAAAGAGGAAGGAGGGCTTTCTAGAAGAATTTTCTAACACTATTTTGTAGGTAGCTTCATCTTATATCATGCTTCTCAGGTAGAATCTGCGTAAACTTATATCATTGGAGATAAGATAGTGTTTTAGAACAAGGTTAGACCTTGATAATGTTGCGTACATCTTACAGACGTGATACAGATGTTATTCAGTTGAACATCCATGATATGCTTGCTTGTGACAGGGCCTGCCATGGCCTCCGATTGCCGGGGTTGCGGGTTGTTCGATAGAGGTACAGCTGCACCAGAACGTAAAGGGTAAAAGAAGGAATATGAGTTGGTTTTCACATGATTTTAATGGTCCAATGAAGTCGTATGGGTCGATGGGAGACGGAGGAACCTTCGATGGATCCACGGTAGGATTGTACAAAAGAGGAGTTTATGTAATCGGCCGGTATTCTTTTTTTATATTATGTAAACCGTTTTCCCTGCGACTCCAACATACACGATTCTTTTTTTTTGGGTTCTTCCGTAACTCATACGGAACAAAACAAAAACACAACACAATATGGAACCCTTATTGGATCCCTTTGTTGTCCTTCTGTCTTTCAAGAGTTTCAAGACCCATTATCTCGGGAACGCGTGGAGGTATCGAGTTGAAAAACCATATAATCAAGTCTCCCATAAGTGGTTCCTTTGAGCTGTAAAAGTCAACCCTCTATGTCTACGCAGTCAAAAGATATATTATGGTTGTTTATGTCGCAAGTTTATACGAAACCTCGGCACGCCAGTCTGAAACGTTTTGGCCGCTTTTTTAATTTGGTAGAGGAAGACGCGCTGTTGTCCAAAATTATTAATAAAAACCTAACTGCTGTTTAATTTGTTTCTTTGCAACTAAGCTGTGTTAATTGCTTATCAGTGCTGTTATCGGCATATAAATCTAAGGCGGTTTTGCGCTTCAATGACCGATAAGTCGACAACACATAATTATTATTGTACGTTAATTTACACTGATCTGAGATGTTATTATATATCGCACACCTGGATGTTAGCTGAGACAACTCAAAAAGCGTGAATTTTAGTTGTCTTTGTATTCAAATGCTCGTGATTATACAGATCATACACAACTATCTAACAAAACAAAATTTACATACAGTGACATCTTACAACCTATTTCAGGTCTGAAATAAATGTTCAATTTAACTTCCCATACAAACAGTAATACGTTTTTAACGTCGCCTGAAAAATTGCCTCTTTTGAGTTGTTTCATATTTTTACATACCTCCTCCATTAAATCTTCTTTAAAAACCGTTCCTTCTTATCTTAGTCTTCCTTTGTGGAAGAGGTAGAGATGAAAATAATCAAGTATTCTGTAAACCAAATCAAGTTACACTCCGCTAAACTTATTACTGGGACACGACTTTTATTTTGCGGTGTAAAATCTAGGTTTACAGTGGGACTCAATTTCAAAATATTGTGTTGACGAATGCATTGAATGGTACAGAGGTCATAGAGATATTAAAAATAAAGTTTTAACATTAAAAACTTAAATTTGAAACAAAAGTTGTAACTTTAACCCCTAATATAATATTGAACATACCTTGAGTAATTTCCAAGGTATGTATGTAATTTACAAAAATAAACATCTCGAGTATGACAGGCAGAACAGTTGCTCCACGGCTTCGATTAGGGTCTTTTTACACCTTTTAGATATTGTCATAGAGTACAAAAGGATCCATAGATGAGAGCTCGAATCGTAACCATTCTGCCTTTCAGGTAGTTTGTCCACCTGTTCCTAAGCGCCCACACTCCCTTTCAGTTGTCCGTCAGCCAAAAATCCCACGTGCAGTACAGCTTTAATATTTGAATCGATCTTGAAATGATATCATTGTGAAAGGGTTCAACGACTGCTGGATGTTTTTGTGCAGAATCGAAGGGTGTAGTGTGGGCTGCAGCCTATTTGGTGCAAGTTATTAACTGGTTGAGACCGAGGGCGACGAGTTTTAAATAAACAGAATGATGATGCCATTTAGCCGATTTCATTCGATAGCTTTCTAGGGAGGTTGTGCTGATTTTTCAGGTGATCTCAAGTCGCTAGGGTATCCAATTTTGGACAAAAAAACTCCGAGCACAAAGCGGACATGTCAGAACATTGACGACGTAGTAGGGTGCCTATAGCGGTAGGTAGTCTGTCTAGCTTTAAAGTCATCAAATTTGAAATTGAAATGCAATCTTATTCTCCCTTCAAAGGCGTGGACCTAAAATACCATAAGCCAGAAGCATTAATCAGAGAATCTAGTGAATATTTTAAATTAACATCGATGATGCTCACGTTAACCGAAGTTGCAGTAATTGTAGCCTTGTTTTGCGGTCAGTTCGCGAAACCCTAACATTCGCTGCTGTCATTCGAAGATCTTTGCCAGGCGTTGAGGCGAGTCATAAGACCTAAAGAACGAGTCCTAATGTATCATGTTGCGTGGTAATGGAGTTGTGGAGGTCAGGAAGACAGTAGGCTTTATAAAATACTTCGATTAGTTAGTTGGAAGTCGATCCTAATATAGTTAAGAAAGCCGAGAAAGGCTTGGTAGATAGGTTAGGTGATGGAATAGACTAAGAGGAGGCTGATGATGCCAGAGAGATTCTAGAATAACAGCGAAAACTCAATTGCAGACAGCAGAACAATGGCTACAAATAAACCATATATTCTTGTTCTAACTTCAAAAGTAGCAGACGAGTGACGATGTACACATAATATCTAGACAGCAGACACTAGCTGGCTCCACCCGAGTAGTGACAGTAGCACTTAAGCTATAACGTTCCTAGAAATGCGAATATAACACGGAAATTGCGCAGAACTGGCGAGTACGGACAGAAATACGATGAAAGTAAGGAGGCACGGAAGCGGCGAGGAAGGAGCGATCGTAAATGTGGTCTGACACTACAATCACTTAAATCCCATGTTCGTTTTTTATCGTTTTTAAGTTGTTGTCATAAAACTTGATTTAACTTCAAGTTAAACTTGTTGCAGATTTTTTATTAGATGCATAGTCAAAAGGGTAGCTGTTTTCAGGGTCAAAATAATTACGTTCTATTTAGTCCGTCTTTTAGATTATTCAAAAATAAGGGACACGTATTTCTTACGTGTGACGTCACTTGTTGCGAAAAAGGCAGCAACGCGTGACGTTTAACGTTGGGATCTAGTGAACTCATGGCTGATATTTGTTGTCTAGATCCTTGCTTTTCATCCTAGATATTGTTGTTAAATGATAAGACACTGTGCACCTGAAATCCAAAGTTTTGAACTGCAGCTCACGGCGGATACTACCTACTTAAACTATATAATAATTTCGTAAAACTAGTTTTTTTGGGACATACCGGCCACATTTTTTCCAAACTACTGCAACTCCTGAAATTTAGAGCCATCAGTAGCTACCACCAGAAAAGCGCCGAAATAATGATAAACAATGTTTATTTTGCAAGTAGGTTTGTACAAATACTTTTACTCGTCATATTTTTTTAAAACTAGACGAGGCCGGTGTTTGGTACCCGACTACTCTGTGAAAAAACAGCCGAAACAAACTCAGAGGTCTCTCTCTTTTAAGGTCCAAACAAATGTTTGTCAACTTTCATGAGGAATATATATGCAGATTAGTGAATTAGTGAAGCTCGACGAATTCCCGGCGAAACCACTTAACCAGTCTTGGTTCCCGCCACGAAATTTATCAGGAAAGAATAGCGGAGGAGTAGGAAAAACATAATTTTCACTTAAATATGTCTAAGAACTATTTATAAACACAAATAATACAAAACTGCAAAACATAAATCCTAATTTGCATCTAATTACAATAACATTACACCATCGCCCATATTGCAAATTCGCGCACAACTCAAATTGTGGTGTCATTTAATAAGTAGGTGTTTATGTTTAGCGGACAGGCTAATTGCCGATACGACTATACCTACATGGGTGTCGGCATTAAGTTCAGCCGTGAGAATGAATAAATGGGTCAACAACTGGCGTAATTTTGGCACGTAAATGGTCTGAGCTGTAATGTCTCATCGCAACTCCAGAATATAATAATCATTTAATTAGAAAACTTAGGTGTAGAAAACACAATTGTACCTAGGTTTGTGTCAGTGTTTGTGGTTTTTCACCTTAGTAAGATTCAATGCAAAAGTGATACAGACATTTTATAGGCTTGTTTGTTATATTTTCGCGAGATTGAAATCAGGAGCAGGCCTATAAACATAAACTTACACAGTCGCATTTGTATCTAAAAAATCCCCTGATTAGAATAAACAAATAGCAAACCTCTTCTTAAATATACAATGTATTACAATATAGGCTCCATTTCAAGAAGGACGCGGTTGCAAGAGTCCCGTCTTCCTATCATTTTACATGAGCATGATGTAAAACTTAGAACACGATAAAGTGCTTTAACAAAAAAAAACCTGTAGACCCTTCGATCAATGTAGACCATACAAATATATACGCTATTCTACTAGCAAACATTTTAGTATTCAATTCCAACCTAATCATACCATATTTCTAGAATTTGTCCATTTGGTCCAGGGTTAGACCCTGCCTGTGTTCGCCTCTTTTAGCAACCTTTTATCACATGTTCCTCTACAAAACACTGGCAGCATCGAAATGTATAATGTTTTTTAAGAAGGGATTCCATTTGACATTCTTCAAAAGTTGACATTCATAAATCGATTTGATCTCCAAGAGCGGTGTTATAAATATTGTGAATATTGAAATGATAAAAGCAAGAATGATTTCGAATTACCAAAGGACAAGAGAATATAATTTTATAATGGTAATCCAATCAATCAACTATCTTGATAGATAATGAGTGTTTAGTGATAAGAATGGTAATTTATGCAGTAGTTGCAAGTAATTTTGAGGGTCTACACGTAGTTTATAGGCCATGTTTAGAAAATCTATGAGTGTGAGTACTGTAAGTTAGTCTTTGTCCTTTTTAAAACATAGATAGGGCGGTAAATAAGAATTAAGCATACTTAGGTACCTACGTGCTATATTTTAATGTTATCAAATGCGTTTTGTTGTGATAGAATTTTTAGATGTCTAGAAAGCCGGGTAAAATTCTGTATGTTCTTTAGAATTGCTATTACTTGTGTTTTCACCTCAATGTAACTTTTCTGTAGTTAAAAACTCTTCAACACATTTTTCGTCGCATTACCGCCTTTACATACAATATTTCATGTTGTTTCAGATCGAGGAGGTTATGCAGCAGAAGGCGCCCGGGGTGCCTAGTAACTTAAAACTCCAGTAAGTCGAACACCTCATTGTGTTTTATTTATCAGTTATCATTGTTCTTCACCTTAGTAGGTAACGCTTGCAAACATTTTTCTATACATGCGACTAGTAGCGCCATCCTTTGACAAAATATTGCACTACGTAGTCAAACTACATTGGCTCTTTCGTAGAGGGCGCTGTTACTACTGTAGAGTACGCTATTTTCGTCCACTCTGTCAGCGGGGATATAGCTCAGTGGTAGAGCATTCGACTGCAGATCGAGAGGTCCCCGGTTCAAACCCGGGTGTCCCCTGTGAAATACCTTTTTGTATTTTTCATTTTGTGTTTTTTCAGACATCCACACACCGCATCGTCTCAAATATTGCGCAGCAAGAACTTTACAGCGAATTTTTTCAAAACTACTTTTAGCTATCGCAGCAAGGCGGTAACGCCCTCTGCATCAAGTACTGTTGAAAAAACTATCAAAATAGGCAGCGCGGAGACTAAGCCTGTAACTAGGAACAGGCCGAGGACAGGTAATGGAAGGAAGCATTGAATATCATTTGAATTCAAATATTGGTGATTTTCACAAAATTCTTTTTCTTTCTAGCAACTTTATCTGATTCGGCTACAATTAATAATAAGGTAAAAGTTAAAAAGGCCGCAGACCGAAGCAAGTCGACTGCCCTGTTTATTGATAAGCACGCCATCGAACCTGAGCGACCCCTCAGGCACAAACCTACGACGCCTGATCCAGGTGGACCGAAACCTATCAAAGATAGCAAAAAGAGCGATACAAAAAGCACTAATGTCATTCTACAAATCGTGAAAAAATCTGCCAAGCCACCAGCTCCAAAGCTTCCTGATAGCATCCTACCTCCAACTTTGAGACCAAAAACCGACAAAACATTGAAACTAACCAAGAATATCAACAATAATGATGTTTGGGCAAATCCTGTTGACGTCAAAGTCACTTCACGAAGAGTTCCTACATCTCCTATAAAGTAAGTTTTGATTACATTTTCATTAGGTTAGAACAACAATAATTTATTTACTGATCGTAGTAAGTTTCATTTTGTATTTGCGCGCCAACTGGTAACATAAATATCAACTCCAAACAATATACGACCTTACGCTAAAGGTGTAGAGTTATTTTTCAATAAAAATACTTTGACGTCTCGAGTTGATTCATGCACGTGACGGAAAATATTTTTTGTCGTTATATCCGTCTCCCTCTCGCGTAACCCTTCTTCTTTCGTAATGCTTGTGTAAGAAAGGATAAGGTATATTATGGTTGTTTTCTTCGCACGTGTAAAATGTGCTCGGCAACATGTTACGTGATCAATGTCGGGTGATAGTTCGGTGTTGGTAGGTTCAGTAAGGAGCGCATGTTTTGAATTTGTTGGGGTTATAGTAAGAAATGGACGAACAGCGGTTGGCCGGTTGTTTGAGCACGGCAAGTAGCTCAACAGGCAAGTTTGTTTGGTGCGACGGGCCACGGATGTCGTCCCGTTGGCTGGGTGCTTATTTTCGAACTTTTTTGTGTTGGTGACAAACAAAACGAACTTTTTATGAGTTTGATCATGGTGGTTATTATTGTGCTTCTGTGATGTGTTGAATTTACGATTGGAATTAGTTGTGTGGATTGGTGTTTTCGAATCGCCTACGTCGGCTGTATACCGAGCAAACAAAAATTGAACTTATTCAACCGAGTGTCTTATTGCTCCCGCTTTCTCGTAATGGACAATCGGCCACTGAGCCACTGATGACTGACATACGCCTGCCTTCTATACACACAACCTAATTATGCTTCCTTTTTATTGTTTCAATGGTTCCCTAAGTTGTTATCGTTCTTGTCCTTTACTTTAAACTTGTTTTTGCTTCTAAAGCATCCCATGTCAGCCAGTAATTAGTATTTTAATGAGGTACGTTAAGGAATCGGGTTAAGTGGTGTAGGTAGGATTCCACTTCGGTTCCGAGAACTCAGATTAGGTATCAGTGTTAACAGTTTTTACCTGAGGCCTAATAGGTATTAAATGATGATTAGGAGATTACCTTATTCTACATTATACGTGTTGTAAATAACAATGATTGTAAATAAGCGAAAACATTTACATAAATAGTGTTACATCCATCTTACATAAATACTTCTCTTCCTATTACAGATTTTATATACGATTTGTAGCTTGATTACCATTTCCGTCTAGTGAGATTATCACGTGAAACTTGTATGGCGGTAAATTAATGAGAGTCTTTAGTCTCTACAAGGTCATATTCTGATCCTAAAGCATTCTCTTAAGCTGCATTAATGAGTCAAGTGGGAACATGATTGTCTTTAGCTCCTCACCGAACATTAACGGCTTCGACATTTTAAAATGTCAGCCCCCCAACAGAGCAGACGTACGCGACATTCCTTGTTGGTTTTGCAAACATCCTTGAGTCGGCAGAAACTTGTGTTATATAACTTATTCGAGATAAAGACAAACTCCAATTTAGTCAGTCTGTCTGACTTCTCATCCTCCTTTTTTGCGTTTCCTGTCTGCTTAAACCAAAGCAGACAAACCATTAACCATCATTCATACTTCAACTTTGATTTACAACTTATAAACCGAAACAGGAAGCTGAATTCATAATTCGGAAAATAATTATCATAAAGGACTCATTCATCAGAATTTTATGAAAGAATTATCCTGTTATGCAGCCGAAGTAACCACTGAACGAAACAACACTTAAGTCATGACTAAAAATATGTTTAGTGAACAAATTAATAAGGTTTTAACCGATACAAAAATGTGTGACGTAGGCCCACGCTTGCATATCTACATGTTTAAACAAGTTGTTTCACAATAACAACTGGTGTTACGCTGCTTATAGATATAGACGAAGATCTTGAAACAAAAGATGAACAATTGAACAGCAATACCAAACGAGCAGCCTTTTTGTATTGTTACATAAATTGCGAGAATACGGAACTTGCCGATTTGAAATCTGTTACAAATTGGTTGCAGTATGGCTTCTGTGACAGTCGTCGCTAATAATGTTTGTTAAACGTAAATCAAATTAGAAGCGAAACATAGATAAGTTTCAAGAAAACGAGGAAGGAGAAGAGATTAAAAAGTCATGAAGACAAAAACTGCATCTAGGAAATACCATCAGAATTAAAATGACGCCTAAAAAAAAAAAGAAAGATTGCCTGTCATTTTAATCAACATTCAAACATCTCCAATCTGAAAGTTGATTGACAGCTTGAATGCACTCCTTAACTTTGATAGGTATATTTAGGTACTCCGAATTTTAGATAAATCTGATTTCTTACCAATTGACGGTGTTGAATATTCTATGAATAAATCCCAAATCTTAGAACGATTGTTCAGTTTCGAAGTTTATCAGGAGGCCGTCGAATTAGTTTCGATAAGATATAACACGAATGAAGCTTTATCGCATCACAATATTCATATTTATTGTTTCTTTGCTGTATATTTTGGTAAGGAAGCATTGTTGTGGACTCAGTGATCATATCCTCAAGTTCTTTTACTTCTTTCGCAAAATGACATCGCCCTCATTAAATATGGTATAGTTTTCCTAACTTCTGACATTGTTGACCGTATTTGTATTCGTGAGAACGAAAATATAATTGTCAAACTTTCGCAAACTGAAAGTAAACTCACTTGGTATTCACACGAGCAAACTATTTACTTAACAATACAATGTATCTTGTTTATGTAACTGATGCACAGAGAACCTTGTGAATATCGAAACAAAAATACTCTTGTCTGAGTCTTGTGAGCCTTCACAGAACGCGATAATTATTTTTGCAAATGTCCAATGACTAGCTTTATATTCTTATATGGCACTTAAATGACAAAGCATTTCTGTCTTTTGCATTTTTGACAGACTGGACACAACTGTTTATTATCTCAAGATGTGGAGAATTAACATGACTCATTAATCAGCGCTGGAGGTACCATATGGCAAGGAATGTTGTCGTCCTACGCCCAAATTAGGCGCCGAAGATCCAATGTATCGAACAATAAAAAATCAATGACTTAAACGCAGTTAACTGTTTTTGTTTTTGTGGCCAGAACTGGAAATACGACGCCTATTTCATGATTCATAAGAAGAATCTAGACAGGAAAAATAAACCCTGTTACATATACGTACGTGTCTACGTAGGGTAGACAAATTGCTGACTACATTAAAATCAATTGTTATATGCCTGTCGACGGTGTTAACAATGGTTCTGACATCAAAGCCGTTCCCACTTTCGTACAATGAGGTATCTAACGCGTCATTTCTGACCAATAAGGTGGATCCGATATCCAAGTATTGACACAAGTGTTACTCAAGGATTTGACTTTGTTCCTTCCTCGGTCGTGTCTGAATTTCGATACCGGATTATTTGTTGGTTCGGTCACATACGGCTGAGTCGTATATATTTTCTCATGGTAAACATTATAGCCGATATGCATGTGTATCTAATTGTCTTCGCTTGTTGTTAATGATTCAAGGTAGCATGTCAGGCCTTGTAATAAGATAACTTTTCGGAAGTCAAATAAAATAATCATGATTCTGACTACAGTTTAATTATTGTTTTTAGAAATAAACACAACACCTATGTTTAGTAATTAATTCTCAAGTTTCCTCATCGTCAGTGTGTCCGTCTGTAGCGTAATCTTATAAAATGTAATGTTTTTCAATTCCATTTGATTCTGCTACAGTAGAATCTTGCAGCCGTAACATTTTTTTCTCAATCCCAGAAACGCGATGGTTTACCTAGCTGACGCTTATTCTGTGTCGTATTGTTCGTTTGAACAATTCAAGTAATGAATGCGTCGGCGCCTCGATGCCGTTAGCTACTGACTTATTAGTCGTGCCCTTCCCTCCGTTGCCTGCATTATATCTGCAATTAACTGCGTCTAGCGACAGAATGCACTGGTGAATGTTTAAAAGCGTCTTACTTTGCAAATATCTATCTATGGACTCGTTACTGCTAGGGATGTGAAAATAACTGTCGTGTCTGGGAGCTGTGTTTACCGAACGC
Organism: Ochropleura plecta; assembly: GCA_905475445.1. NCBI lineage: Eukaryota > Metazoa > Arthropoda > Insecta > Lepidoptera > Noctuidae > Ochropleura > Ochropleura plecta. The sequence goes on along the minus strand of FR997744.1, from coordinate 10,836,439 downwards.
CAACCAAACTCAAAATATGTTAAAACAAACTCGGCTTAGGTGTTATTTAAACACATAAATTATTAGGAAAATACCCACTGCAAAGACGTAGCCAAAGAAACAAAAACCGTAAGTTCCACAAATAATAAAAATAAAAAGTAAACCGACTAAAGCAATGCTCGCTACGGTTAACAACTTCTCTAATAAAGCGACTACTAAAGCCACAAATACAAACAAACTCCACATGAAGCGCTCTCATCTTAGCAACATTGCTCTGAAACAGTCCGCCTTAGTACTTAGTTGTAATGGCGATGCAGTTATTACTTCTAAACAGGTTTCGTAGTTTACCGAGAGAAAGTAATCTTGCATAGGAATCGTGAGAATATCTTTATACTTTGATTGAAGAGTCAATGTTATGGAGATTATTTCTGTAGTTCCGTCTATTGTTCCTCTGCTACGTACCTACCTGATATTCAAAGCATAATGTTCCACTCTCAAAATACATATAATGGAATATTGGTGGTTTTTCAGTGAGAAATTTCTTAGTAGTGGCCTCGGAGTCTGCATTTGCGCCCTGTTGCTAGAAATAGGCAGGCAGACAGGGTTGTAATTTTTGGGGATTACAGGCATGAAGTTATAATGATTTGACAGGCCTGTTGGTCTAGTGGTTAGTGGCCCTGACTGCTGAGCCGGAGGTCATGGGTTCGATTCCCACCCAGGACAAACTTTATGTGATGAGCATGATTGTTTGTTCTGTGTCTGGGTGTGATTTATCTATAATATGTATGTATTTATAAATTATATAAGTATGTATATCAGTTGTCTGGTTACCATAACACAAGCTCTGCTTAGCTTGGGATCAGATAGCCGTGTGTGAGTTGTCCCAAGATATTTATTTATTTATTTAATGATTGTTATTCCGGTACTCGTAACATCGGAAAAGATTTCGAAGAATCAAATATACAAATCTGATAAGAACAACATTTTTATCTCAAACAAAACGTCTTTAGAGTTCGTTTCTCGATTGCGATCGGACACGGGCGAACGAGCAGTACTGTGATCTCTCGAGTGCTATTGAACCGATCAATAGCACTCGATGAAGTTTATTGCTGACGACTTTATTATTATGTTTTTGAAGGAACTCGTAGCTAAGTCTTAATTTAACTGGATTGTAAGAACTACCAAGGATTAAAGGGCGTTGAACACGACTCACCGGTCATGACCCATCTCGATGCCAAACACAATGCTCCGATGGAATATTCCCATCACAAAGATTGTTAACCAGATAATAATCGAGATAAAAACAATACTCAATCATCGTAACATCCTCCAATCTAGGACATTTCATAATGCATTACATAAAACGGCCACTTTAAGATTTTATCTATTCAAAAGCTTGTAACTTGTTTGAAAAATGTATTAAAATTTATGAGCATATACAGAATTAAACTGGCTTGTAGCTTATACAAGAAAGCGACCTTTCTGGGTCGTGGTTCAAATACCGGTCTTGAATCTTTCACCGTAGCCACATTGCATTTCTCTTTCAAGTAATGTGTCATTATCACTTGCTATGTTTGACGTTTATTCGTGTATGGCTATTTGATTGTGTTTAGATGTGTGTATATCCTGTCTATTGATTTAGTTGTTCTGGATCGACTTTTTCCGGTTTACCAGAAGCTATCTGATTAATTCCTACATCGTTAAATCCAGTAGTCGGTTATGTTATACCAGATCGTTAGCATGAAGAATTGATTTAACCGCAGTGTTGAAAATGACGGTGACTCCGTGGGATATTTCTGTCAATAATAATTTCGTAATTAATGTTTCTCACGCACCTTATTAAATTGTATCCTTCAGAAAAGCTATTCTTGTAGCTTTATCTTTATCATCTATTATATTCAATCCACTGTTTACTGTGTAATTATTTGATTATACCAACAAAGCTACGGCAAATAACGTTAGCACAATGGGTGTTTTGCTGTCTACGTCATACCTACGACATGAAATATTAATTTACTGCCGATGAACCCATAAAAGATGATTAAGGAACGAATCTAATAATAAATCGGGAAAAATATGTTTTGTGTAATAATGTAAGATTTTGACCTTTTCTGGAATATTGACGATCAATTCAACCGTCAATAAATTATTTATGAATTCAATAATGATTTTGAATATTAATCGTATAAAATTATAGATCCTTTTCTTTTTAAGCTATGACATAAAAGGCTTAAAACATAAAATCTACATTTTTACTTAATCATTAAAATTGACGCAAGAGTCTATTCGAAACAAGATGATAATTTACTGTATTACTTAGAACTGGCCACTTCCATATTGGCGTGGCGACCTCCCTAGGCCGCCGCGGCCATGGCTGGTCATTCACCCAGGCCGCCATCCTAGGCGCAAGGAATGCTGCTCTTTGCTCAATAGGCTTTGTAAAAAAAAACTCGTATCTTTTAGCGCTTTTTGGGTTGCAGCCTTTATAAAAAAGCTTGGAGCTAAGTTCTTTTTGGTCGAGAGTACCTTTTTTGTAAACGATAAAATTTGGGTTATGTTTTGGGGAGATGAATGATTATAATTTAGCATGATTAAGATTTATGTCAAACTGTGAATTTCTTGTTTGTTACATTTTCGAGATTGTACAGTAGCCAAGCCTTGCATTGTGTGTGGTTTAATGTAAATTGCCCGTAGAATGTCGACCAAATCAATTTATTGTAATGGCATTGCCCATGTTTGTCTATTTCTGCTCACAATGTTTATCATTGGTAGTGGATTAGGTGTCAATTTTATCTCTACTCGTAATATTTTAACAACTATTGGTCCTTTATACTAGCTTTTGCCCGCGGCTTCGCTCACGTTAAAATCGGGGTAACACAATTCCCCTTTCCTGATTTGCAGGTACCTGCTACCTGCAGTTTTTACCCTTGCGCCTTATTGATTTGTAATAGCAACGCTAATTCCTTTTTCTTCCCTCTTTCTCCCTCATATCCCACTTTAAAAAAAAATAGCCTATGTCCGTCTCCTGGTTCCTAACTATCTCTGTACCAAAATTCATCAAAATCGGTTTAGCCATTAAAGCGTGAAGAGGTAACAAACAAACTCACTTTCGCTTTTATAATATTAGTATGGATATGCCAACTACAAATAGTCAAACTAACTGTGAAATCACTTTAGGGTTTCTTTAGCGATATTTTTATTCGATCAGTCATGTGAGAAGTGACTCCTTTCCAGAATAATCGTATTGGGCACACTGCAATCATTTTGGGATGCATACGAGCATTTAACCCAGCTTGACGTATAATCAATACATTCTCAGTTTTATTTCATTTTGTTTGCCCCTTGCGAAAACATATTACTCACACTGTTAATCCAGCCTTTCAATGAAGGGAATTCTAATTATTTTACAATTTCGTCTTTCTGAGAATCGTCTCCAAATATAGATGTGGTTGTATAAGCAAGTCCACTTTTAGCCAACCTTGAGGCATTTTAATAGTGGCTTACATTCACTTGTTTATAATTAATGTTTTATTTAAACCTGGAGCTTGGCTTTCGTTATTCAACGATGTGAATAAGCTGGCACTTAAAAGAAGCACAGAAATGCTTTACTGTATTTCTTTTTAAAGTAAAATGTTATTCATGGTGTTTTTTACAAATTGAAAATAAATTAATGAAACTAACAGCGTAAGTCTTCTAACAACAGGGGAAAGACCGTGACGATGGTTACTACATAAATCGTAACGTACCTGCACGCTTTATCGCTAAATCAACGTGACCATAGTCAATAGCCCATACAGACATGCAAGCAAATGGTTAAATACATTTGTTTAACTTTCTCGCATGTAAGCTGTTTAGATATTTACATGTAAAACCAATCAATTGCGTGTTGGACATGCGTTTAATGTATTCTGTGTAGATAGATATATAACTAATTCCAAACGCTGACTGGATAGCTATGAACAAAAATCTAGATAAAGAAAAAAAAACAGTACTCCAATAGAGAAACCAAACGTTTGGATCACAAAAACACATAAGTCTACAGATAAATGCAGTCAGGCAGACGAAATAAGATAAAAAATGTGTATAAGTCTATTTCGATTCGCCTATGGAACACTAAAAAGATAGCTATTGTGGGAGCAATTTATATTCGTAAAAGACGTCAATATGCCAATAAATCGAATGCGGAGACGCCTTGAGGAGACAGCGCCTAATAAGGCAGTTACAGTGATCGATCTATAGCTGCTTTAATATTCGCTAGACGTATGGAGAAAGCGCAATCTTTTCAACACCTTGTCAGTGGAATGTAAATCGGAAGTTCTAAATTACTTGTAAATCGTGTTGGTGCAACATTTGACCATTTATAGTATTTTAAATGGTTGTTCGTCATAGGACCAAGAACTGTTCCTTGTGGAAATAGTCAATTAAATTGTGTGTAAAAATCTTGGTTTGTTGGATTTCAACCAATTATAGTGGACAAGGTATATCTTGGTACCTATTGGCAAAAAAGTCCAAACATTTTCTTGACAAATAACACATCATAAATATGAGAACGTTACTTCTAAAACCTTGTTACATATTGAATGATCCTTCTCTTGCGTCATACGTCATTTATTGCTCTAATTTCAATTGAATGACTTGTTGTTGAGTCATGCATGATTTATATTTACCAGACAATATTACATATCAAATTAGTTACATAATAAACCATCCGTTGAGACGTATAGAGAATACGTACTTCTTATCTCTCTCAAGCTCGGAAATCTGATGCTGCGGAGCATCGACCTCTTATTGCATAGGATGTAGCTTCTACTTCATTCCTAAGTTATGTATGAATGAGTTAATCAAGGCCTACACGTATTACGTATTACTTATGTAGTTCAATGTTTGAGAAAGCGTGATTCATTCGTAATTCATCGAAATTAATTAAATCTTAGAAATGTTTTAGTTGTTGCATTGCAGGACTGCTAAAAACAAAAGTCTTAGTAATTCCATTCACGAAATTGGTGTCCTAACTTTGAAATCAACTGTTATATTCCCTTACTTGTTATTCATCGTCAAGTACAGTTGTGTACAATCCTTCATTGGCACTCATTCCTAGCTTATAGCGAACATTACCTACTTTAAGTGCAGTACCAGTACCATTCCTAAATCGGTTAGTTGGCGTCCGCTGGCGCGCACCGTCCACATACAAATCAGCCGTACATTCATACATTTACATACACGTAACTACAGTATAGCATGTTTCGATTGAATTACTCGAAGTAAATTGACACTGGGCTGGGCATAAGCTTCGCTGTTTGGACTATGGGTGTGGAGTTGTGTAGCCATAACAATTACTATGATTATGAGGGACTAACCAGACATGCTATTGTGGGAAATTAAAGTCGGTTAGCTAGTTCCGCCTTTACCCTTGATTATGGCCATGCGACAAGTCTGCTGTAGAACAATTTTGGTCAAAACAGGATCGGTAAATCATACTTTTAGTCATTTATTGCTAGACGATAAATGTACCGAAACAAAACATTTCTTCAAAACGGACCTAAATATAAAGGAAACAGAAACAAGCGAAATAAAAATTGCTGAATGACTGCAACAAATAAGAAAGCACAACAAGTTGTTAACCAAATTGTTGTAGATACACATACAACAATTCACAGACAACCTTTACATAAAAATCCTATTGTAATCCTTGAATAGAACAACAAAAGGACAATAAACGTGACGATTTTAAATAAAAGCAATTGAATGTTCCTGCTGCAGTAGAGATGGAAACAAAAGCTGCCCTTCGGCCGTTCCCCTATCTATTTGCATATAGGGGGACGCGGTGCCTGTCCTGCTCCGAATAACTTGGATTATCGGATAAGTGACGGCCACCTATAGGGTAATTGTGTTATAAATGTCGGGGAATTTGATGGCGAATCGTAGTCCTTTTTTCCATGGTCGATGTGTACGCGCTTGAATTCGGAATATGAAGTGGGGTTGTGATTTCTTGTTGGAAGTTTGGTATTGATTTAAAGGGTGAATCATACAAACGTTATTTCATGCCATAATCATCTTCGGTGACATCGCTGTGAAATATATTTTCGATTTAAATAATCTTGGTTTGCGTTTGGTTTATGTGTTTTTAGGGTCCATAATTCATAAGTCTCTTTTTGGAGTCAGTCTTGCGTTAACAGATTTTTTATTCGAACGGTTCTCATTTGGCTACGTTTGAATATAAATCTTATTTTAGGGTTCCATACCTCAAAACGAAAAATGTACCCCTCATTGGATCACTTTGTTGTCCGTCCATCTATCAAGACCCTTCATCTCGGGAATTTGTGGAGATATCGAGTTGAAATTCAAACCATGGATAAATCTGCCATGATTTTTGACCTTGTAGGCATATTTAATTTTGCGACAAACTCAATCAAAAGTCATGACTGTTGATTTCGCAAGTTTGTACGGAACCCTCGGTGTGCAACTCCAACTCGCACTTGCTTGGTCTTTTTATCTTTGATGCCATCAGATTAGGAGTCATCAATACCACAGTGAAATCATTCTTTGAAATCTGTTCCAATAACTTGACAAGTACCATAATATCACTCTTCAACAGTTGGCGCATGCCACACTACTATTTACTCCACATCATGTATAATACATTGCCTAGATAGCTGCTAATTAATACTGTGCGTGCTATGTAATTAAGATTAGTTGAGTCAGTCGTACCATGCGTATTCATGTCTCTAGTGTCTCCCTTATTCGTTGTATTCATAGTTTGACATTAAATATTGATTAACCTCATCTTATTTATTTATGCGCACACAAAATACTTGATAGGACATTAATACAGAAGAGAGATATACGCCATATTTCATCAGAAATTCCATCCAGCAGTGAGAGGAAATTTGGATGAGATATGTAGACACTGTGTAGAAAAGACAAAACAGGAAAATTTAAAATTATCATAAAATAAACATACAATCAAATAATACACATATAAAAATGAATACTGCCATAGTAGATTATAATTATGCTGAATATTACAGTATAGAGAAGTTTTACTTGTTGTGGTAATTTTAAACTCATTTAATTTATAGCACTTTAAGATCTACTGTAGCTCTTTTCACTGTGTAAGAATTCTGGAAGGTCCTTTCCTCCCAAACTGCGTCACAGTGAAATGCTCTTTGACGACCTTGACATAGGTTATGTTTTTGTCTGTCGAATTGTGACTACAGCCTTTTTTCTCACTCACGTAGGTATTCGTCCTTGAGTGTTACTACTAGCGTGGGATCATTACCAGCTGATACGGTCTACGTATTTATTTCATTGCCAAATCCGTATGTAAATCGGAAACACTCTACTTTATAGACATATTTAATCTTTTCATGATTATCTCTTTATCTTTATTTAAATGAGTTGATAAATCTGTGGCTTTAAAGGCAATCGATAGGGAAATTATGTCAGTGTTCTGTGAACTGAGTGTGTTACCTCAGCTAACATGGCTATCTTTATAACCTTTGATTAATTACCGTATTTTATCTAATACACGTAGTTCAGATAAGGTGTGTTGTTGTATGTTTTCTCAGATTCTGTCTTTATCGAGCTTGAGTAGTGAGAGTTTCCTGTGAAGATACGGACATGTGTCGTCTGCAGCGATGCGCGGGACCATTCGATTTTTTGTTCGCAGTCTAAAAACGTGTCGAGTGATTTCCGTTACGAAGTTGATCCTTTAGGAAGTGATAATTAATGTTTATTTATGAACTAAGAATTGTTTCTTTTTTCTGTAGTAGCTACCGTTATAGTGAATCTAGACGACAAAGTATTGCCTATCCACTAATCTAATTCCAATCACAACGGTAATGTACAAATACAAAGTGAAACAAACGAAATGAAATCGAACTCCGATCAGTGAAACGAAAACGAAAAAGAAAAATGATATAAATAATTCAAGATGATGAAGTTCAAATCATTGTTTCGTAGAGGGCCAAGTCAGGGGAAGCAGGAGTCGGGGACTCTGAAGGGGGCACCGTCAGTATCAAGCCTCGATTCAAAGCACCACAAGGTCGCACCAGCACGCGACAAGGCTTTGAAAATCTTTGGGTCGAAGGAGAAGTTACATAAAGCTCATAAGAAGAAGGATTTGGGGAATAACAATGCTGTTTTAGAAGACCCTGAGTTGAGGGAAGGGCTAGAGTATGAAGATGGGCAGGTTGGAGTGCACGCGTACAGCAGTGCCGAGGAGTTGGGGTCGGTAGACGGGCGGGGCTCGCAGGAGTGCATCAGTCTACCCGTCACCCTGAATGCCGAGCACATGCCCGGGTTCCAGGAAGTGGAGCTCAGGCCTAGAGTACCATCTGAGGTCAGTAACTGTACTTTTATAACTTACTAGCCGACCGTCGCGTCGCCGCTCCGTTCTATCGAAATTAAATAGGAAGTACAAAATTAAATAGCGGTAGTTTTGATATTCAGGCGTGTCAAAAGTCAGTATGACACTTAGATTACATTCGTATATAAAATATTTGAAACCGGTATGAATTGACACACTTTCTTATTATAGAAATAAACTAAAGATACAAACAAATGATTATACAATAAGAGTATCAAGTTCTGTGATTTAAATTACGCTTGAAGTAGTCATTTACTTTACATAAATCTGCAGGCATTGAAATATGTTGAGTAGCTTTAATATCAAATAGGAGAATGTATGTAGCATTATTAAATAAATAGTTCAGCGTTTGTTTACGACCAACGACTATCCACATCCGAGATTAGCGCTACGTTAAACTGCAATAAAAAAAAAACTAACAGCTACTCGGGTTAAGCCGCGTTTGCCTAGCTCGGTTCGTGGATGGGTGACCACCAATTACATCCCAAGTATCCTCCGCGCCTCGGAAAGCATGCTAGGCCGTTGGTGCCGGCTGTAATTAATAGATCTTTGGCAGTCGTTACAGCCTACAGGTTAATGGCTCGAAAGTCTAATCACAATAGAGGTTCCAGGGTCAAAGTAATTACATTGTATTTAGTCCGTCTTTTAGATTATTCAAAAATAAGGGACACGTATTTTTTTTATTTGTAAATTAGAACAAAATGACAAGATATAGCCCATTAAAGTTACGACGTCACTTGTTGCGAAAAAAATGCAGCATCGCGTGTTTTTTTTGGAAACTAGCCTATTCGGCCTGATCAAGGTTCATTTAGACTGGAAGCCCAACCTATGTAGTTGAGAGATGGTTAGGCTTATAAGATGATTATATAAATTTCTCTTATTGTAAGTGAAAATGGGCATTGACTTATGATTTCACATCGGGAATTCGGATAGACTTTTCTAACATTTTTTTCCGATTTTTTAGTATTGCTCTCAGGCATCGTTGGCATCCGGGGTCCGGGAGATCGAATCCTTGAGAAGAGAGCTCGAAGCCACAGTGATGGAGCGAGCCCAACTGCAAGCCAGGGTTGAAGAGTTGCTGGAAAAAGTTACTGAAGCCGACCGGCTGAGAGGGGAGCTGGATCGGATGAAGGTTTGTATGATGAGAAGGTATTTCAAATAAATAATGCTTGGCTAGTGACCTTAATCATGACAGAGTAGTGTCATCAGTTGCCATTATGAATGCTAGCTAGTTCTGGGCATCATATCTACTGTCATCAATCATGATTTCTTTTTAAACTTTTATGAATCTGACCGACATATTTCTTTTAAGATGCTGTTTTATATCCACTGATAATCCATTAGACTTTGAGAGAGGCTGAAAAATTCTACGATTTCCTGTCTTATATGTTCATAAAACTTAATGGGGCAACCAGCGGGGTGTAACTGACCTAAATAGTACCTTCCACTTAACCAAAAGAACACCTTTGCGCTAAAGATACTATCCAGTTAAATAATGTCTTCCTCCTCAGAGCATGGACGCAGAACGGGAGGCAGCGCTGGAGCGGCTGGCCGACGAGAACGGCGCGTTGCGCGCGCGGCTGCGCGGCGTCGCGCACTCCCCGCTCTCCGACAGCGAGAAGCGACAACTGTTGCTTGCGCCCGCGCCGCGTCGCATGCATTCCTCTGCGCCCGCATCTATTGCACTTGCTAATGTGAGTTAACAAAACCTATAGCATATAAGCAATTTCAATGTTTATTTCTGGGCCTTTTAGGAGTGAACAAGAGCGAGTGACTCGCGCGTCGAGGGTTCCGTACAAAATTGCGATATAAACAGCCAGTATCTTCCACTGCGTAGACTTCGAGGGTTGTTTTTTTCACAGCAGAGTTAAAAATATTGTTAAAATTTCAACTCGATAGCTCCACGCGTTCTCGAGATAAAGGGTCTTGGCAGACAGACGGACAACAAAATGATCCAATAAGGGTTCCGTTTTTGAGGTACGGACCCTCAAAATAAGCTCAAAAAGGATATCTCTTCTAAATATCGTGCAGCATCAGGTGTGGCCAAAACCTACGTTGAAAAGATGAAGCAATAACTAGCATTGGTGATGCTGGCTGTTTGCCTCATGTTGTAAGACTATAATGTTGGATTCTAAATCTGTCTTACAAAGTTACAAATTGGATAGACTCACCCACTTGAAAAATCAGCAACTGCTTTCTGTTATCGAAAAAATAAGACTTCCCCATTTCTTTTTTAGTATTTATGGGTTTACAGAGGTTAACATTGGCTTGCAGACTTCAAGCAATATTTTAAACTAGCTTTCGCCCGCGGCTTCGCTCGCGTTAAATTCGGTATAACACACCAAGCAGACATGCAGTTTTTGCTCTTGCGCCTGATTGATTTGTAATAGCAACGCTAAGTTTTCCCTTTTCTTCCCTCGTTCTCCCTCATATCCCACTTTTTAAAATAAAAATTAGCCTATGTCCGTCTCCTGGTTCCTAACTATCTCTGTACCAAAATTCATCAAAATCGGTTTAGCCATTAAAGCGTGAAGAGGTAACAAACAAACTCACTTTCGCTTTTATAATATTAGTAAGGATAAGGATTAGTAAGGATTGGTGTGGTACTGTTTGTTCCCAGGGCGAGGGTGACAGCGGAGAACCCAGCACTCCGGAATGGGACAAGCACTCGTCGTCGTCACTCAGCGAGGTGTCCGTCGCGTGTCTGCAGGACCGCATCCTGCAGATGGAGGAGCACCACTACAGGTAATGTAATAAAATGAGGGTATCAGGATGAGGATGAATGAGGAGAGTACTTTGGTGAGTTGGTGTACACACGAATAACTCCACACATATGGAGTTTATTCGTAATAAAAGAAGCATGAAACACTTAATACTATATTTTTATTAATTCATCGTTTTACCAATACATGTCAGATCACTGATCAAATCTATTCTTTTTTTTTGTTCTTTTTTAAACAATCTGAATACTCAAGCGTCATTGCAAACCAGCCTGCACTCTATAAGGTTTGATTAAAACCTTCACAGTACCTATTTTGCTATTTATATTAGCAGTTCTAAAAATGCAATGAACTTTTGTTTCAGCATTCTATAAGATTAGGTATATTTGCCCCGCCTGCCATTCGCAACCCCACTGCATATAAACCTCATAAGCTTTGCTGCCGTTCTTGATCGTCGTAGGTAATCTTCTCTTCAATCTACCTATGATGACCTTGCAAATTTCTCATAATGACATTGATCTATTCCAGTACAAGCGAGGAACTGCAAGCCACTCTAGCCGAGTTAGCAGACCTGCAGACTCAGCTGGCAGATGCTCATGCTGACAACGAACGGCTGGCTGATGAGAAACAAGTGCTGCTTGAGTCGCTGTGTAGACAGACTGAGAAACTAGAGGACAGTCGCACTAAGGTAAGGGCTGGAAACTGATCGTCATGAAATCAGAATGAAGGTCGTTCACTACTGGGTGTAGCTTTTCTACTCATGAAACGCTACCACGACCGTACTTACATTTTCCACTTTTAACGATATCCCATAACCTCCAGATCGACGGGCTCTTGTCGGAAACTACCCAAAATGCGCCTTTTACTAGAACATTTGGAATATTTTGAAGCAGATAAGATACATCTACAGTGCCGAGAAACTATGAGATGCTGGTTCACAAGACACAACTCGAAAATATTTTACCAGGTTTTAATTCGAAAATATTTTACCAGGTTTTAATTATAAATTGTTCTAAACTTCAGGTGGACACCTTGCAAGAGCTCCTCCTACGTGAAGGCGTTGAACCAGAGACGCTGGTCTCTGGTGACGCCGATCAACAGCTCTTTGCTGTTCTTAAGGTGAGGATATAAGAAAATTTTATACTCATAGATTCCATTATCCGTAGAGTTTTGGTATTGTCATTTTATCCACAGAAATAGTGTTATATTTTATCGACTCTTCAACATCGGATACATGATTGATAATAATCATGTTCTTAAATTTTTTTTTCTTTATTCCTTTACAAATTTCATACATTTAAAAATATTACTTGAAACAATACAAACAGGAAAACAAACAACATTTGAGATTATAAAAAAATTTAGCCTACCGCTATCAGGAACAGGATCCCAACTACCAGGTCAAGCCTCCAGAGAAAGGAACCTACCTATTATTTTCAGTGTGGAAAATTTTAGGTCCAGTCTTTATCCAAGCAGTTCAGGTCATCCTGCCATCCCAGTCTGGCCGCTGAAATGTCGCCTGCCATATGAAGAGAAACATTACAATTTCATTAATAACCTGTGTTTTTAAACATTACAGCTATCTCAAGAAGAGCGTAGGCACCTGCTAACGAAGCAGGAACAACTGGAGGCTGAGCTGAATCAAGCTAAGACTGCGCTCGAAGAGAAGACCAAAGAAAATGAAACCCTCGCTGAGAGGATACGGTAAGAATCATTATCTATTCTGTTGTCTACACTGTCTGCGGTATCTACGGCCCAACTAGTTTGTCATATACACAGAACAATAAGAGGGCTTTTTTTTTGGGGTAAATCATCAAATAACTTCCCCCGCTCTGGGCGGAGTGGGGGGGAGTGTCAGACTTGTACTGACTAAAACCCACCCATGTTCCTTCTATTGCCCTTTACGTTCCGGGGCCGCGGTATCTCTTTCGAACATCCAGCAACCCTGGAATATGAGGGCTAGAGGTGACGGTCTCAAGAGTTTCTTAACACGTTCGTTGCATTACGAGATCTATCAGATCTCTTGCAGGACTTTTGTATTGTGCGTTGAATATAATCGTGTTGTTTCACTCCTTGCAGGAGGATCTAACGTTCAGTATGAGAAACCTGTACCTTTAGGAGACCCATTAGGTCTCAAACGCACCAAAGAGTAGGTTAGTTTCGAGATCTTTTAGAGTTTCAAAGCACCAGCTGGTTCTTTGAAAATGATGGCGCAGGGAACGTGTTAATTTGTAAAAAAATAAAATGCATTACGTCTACTAGTTATAGTGCAGCTTGTTTTCTATGACACGTGGTATTAAGCAAATCGATGCTAATAAATGGGAATCAGGGGCCTTAGACAAAGTAACAATTTAAAAACGATAACGAAGTTAGAAATCGTTATCGCTCAGCAGTCACTAATACATTTTCAACTTTATACCCTAGTGCATAAAGTTAAAAATCTATTAAAGACTGCTGAGTCAAAGTCAAAGTCAAAAGTCAAAAGTCATTTATTCAAATTAGGCTGATAATCAGCACTTTTTGAACGTCACATTACAAGAGACAGTCCCACAAAAACGCCCTGCCCTTCGCCACTTCCTAGTGTTTTAGCTGGGAAGAAGAAGTGGCGGAACAAACTCCCCAGCAACACATCTGTCTGTCAGGTTAGAAGAACCAGATTTTATACAATTTATATTATGACAAAAATTTATAAAAAATAAGAAATTATTCATTCATTGTCACTTGTCAGCTAGCAAACACCAATTATATGTAAAAACAAAAAAAATACCCAAGTCTAAATAATAAATTCACCAGTCTAAAGGGTGTGCCCGCTTACACGTGCAGTGAAGAAGTCACAGGTGATAAACTAGGACCATAGTGCAAAAGAAATAAGCTAAGCATAAAAAGATAAATATAAATAATTATATTCAGTCAATGCTCGAGGTCACTAGTTAACCACATGCCAATAAGTAAAAACACACAAAATGAAACAAGTATATAAACAAAAAAAAGTAAAATATAAAATTACATGACGAAGACATGTAACGTATCAATAAGCTAATTTGGCGAAAAAACATGAAGGAGAAAAAAAATAAAAATAATCGTCTTGAGTTCAACACAGTGACCAACTATGCTTATCATCTAAATAGTCGTTAATGGAATAGTAAGCTTTTAAACAAAGGTTAGATTTTACTTTAGCTTTAAATGCATTAAATGGCAAATCTAGAAAAGAAGCAGGTAGCTTGTTATAAAAAGTTATACCAAGCCCTACAAATGAATTATGAACCTTATGAAGCCGGTGGAAGGGAGCACATAGTTTATGTTTATGCTGAGCGAAACAAACAAAAACGATATGTAAACGTCAATAGATTTTCAACTTTATTAAACGCGCGTATAAAGTTGAAAATGTATTAGTGACTGCTGAGCGATAACGATTTCTAACTTCGTTATCGTTTTTAAATTGTTACTTTGTCTAAGCCCCCTGGTCTCAAATCTTGAAGCTGAATTTGAAAATAGAATTTTGCATATGTTTGGATGACATTGCATGGCTTGGTGACGTTATTTTATATCTAACTAGCTGTGCCCTGCAGTTTCACCCGCTGCTCAGGTCCCCTGCTGAAGAGGGCCACCCACTTAGGGGTTATCACTTGAGGGAAAAAATTGATTACGAGCGATTTTCAAACCTACCGAATTTAAAAATGTGGTGTTAATTAGACACTTTTTGGACTTTGGTGGTTTAGATGAATAAAACACTGAATGAACAGTAAGCACTGTGCAACTCGAAGGGACCGTCCAGTCGCCAGGAAGACTAGTTTAGGACTGCGCGGACGTAACTGTCGAGTTGCTTGCTACGTTTATTTGTATACATACACAAATCGGTCAAGCCGTTTCCGAGGACTGAGGAGTAGGGCAACTAAAACTGTGACACGAGAATCCTTACTAATACTATAAAAGCGAAAGTGAGTTTGTTTGTTTGTTACGTCTTCACGCCTACATGGCTAAACCGATTTTGATGGATTTTGGTACAGAGATAGTTGGGACCCTGGAGACGGACGGAGCGGACCGGAGGATGGACATTGGCTAAAAAAGGGAGAAATGAGGGACAAAGAGGGAAGAAAAGGGAATACTTAGCATTGATATTACAATAAATAAGGCGCTAGGGCAAAAACTACAGGTAGCAGGTACCTGCAAATCAGGAAAGGGGAACTGCGTTACCCCGAATTTAACGCGGGCGAAGCCGCGGGCAAGAGCTAGTATTATATGTATATAAGGTATAGTGGACTTCCAAAGATGACGGATCAGTTACTTTTAAGCAACCCCATAAAAAATGCCGAGAAGAAACGAATAATAAAATCGTGACTCGGACCCCATGGTCCTAGTGTTTCAACCCCAAACGGCTCAAACACATAACTACTAAATAAGTACCTACTCTAGTTTTTATATGAATTTGTTAAGAATTTTCCTTTTGCGCATGATTCCGTGTGCGCGTGGACAAGATTGTCATCCTGATAAAAATTGATTAGGTACTCATTATACTGCTGACCATGTAAAAATTAAGTAATTAATTGAAATATAAACTTATTACAACGATATAATCAGTATATCGAGAAGTTAATTAGTAGATTTTAGATATAATATTTGTAAAATATGCCAAGGTATTTTGGCACTGCTTAAATGCTGTTTCATGCAAATAGCATAAGGCTTCAAATTCAACGCTTTTTTCCATAGCCTAGTGCCCTACTGCTGGACAAAGACCTACCCCATAATCTTTGATTTCCGTGTGGGTTTCTCCTTTCTCTTATAAACATTTCTTAGACATGCTATATCAGTTTACGTAATAATCATTGACTTGACATAAAAATAGAAATCATCAAATAACTTCTACTACTCTGGCCGGGGCGGGAGAGCGTGTCAGACTTTTACCGACCGAAGCCCATCCATATTCCTTCTTATTTTATTGCCCTATGTGTTCCGGGTCCGCGGTATCTCTTTGCTGACATATCTTTGAAGCACGCGGGGTTCACTCGCGCGTTTACTCCCCGGCCTATCGTCACTCGAAGGACGGAAAGTGAGCTACCCATTGCTCGCCGTCCACAGACCCGCATTTACGGTGCCCGGGAGTCGTCTCCGGAAATATCTTATCTTGTGATTAGGAATGTAATGAATAATTATTTTTATCCACAGCGTACTAGAGGCGAACGTAGAGCGAGCGGAGTCCGAACGAACCCGATCCGAACACGAAGTGGACTCGGCGCAGGAGCTCGCCGCCAGCAGGCAGCGTCAGATCGCCACACTCACTGACCTGCTCGATGCTGCTAAAGCTAAGGTGAGATAACTCAGTTGTCTAGACTTTTTACCATGAATATTCACGGTTGTAATTCCTGTCAAACCGGATGTAGCTAAATACAAGTTTTTTTTTAAACGTTGCCTCACCCTAGGATTTTCTCCTGTATCGTGGGTGCGTTTACAAACATTTAAACTCACATACACTAACAACCAGACCCGGAACAACTACTGTAGGCCATACAAATATTTGTTCCGTACGGGGATCGAACCCGCGACACGCAGCGCAGCAGTCATTCGCTCAACCACTGAGCCAACCGTGTCGTCAACGGGTAACGTATTTTAAACGGAGCAACTGTCTTTCTCACCTTTGTAACTTAATTAGTACTGGGTGGGTAATACGGTACCCCTCGATAAGACTGGTTGTCAGACTTTCGTTCCACCATTTGTAACGACTGTCTAATATCTTCAAATGACGGCCGGTATAAAATCCACACATCGACCTTAGCAAGCGCGGCTTAACCACAAAGAATACAGTATGTTAGTTTAAACGAGGGACATATTCAAACCCACAATAGTGCATACTTACATGATACTAATAAAAATATGAACAAAAAAAAACTAATAAATAAAAGACAGAACCATACCAAAAATTTCGCATAAGTCTCGCAACGTGTATATACTCTTGCGCTAGCGATTTTATACTATCGCAGAACATGTGTGCATGTCAATGACCTTTAGGTATAATCCATTTTCTCTTCATACTTTAAACCTGGCTTAGAACGCCTTTTCGGTAGAATCGGCGCGTAGGTATTTTGCCGCGTGATTTACTTCACTGTTTACAAGTTTACTTCTCTCGCGCTCAGTGTTCATGAATAATGTATTTTATTGGACAATTACGTCAGAAATTAAGGTTATAGGTTTTTTACTTATTTGGGACGAGAATCGAATACTGAATACCCTCCCTCAATAAGTCCCTCGTTTAACCTAACACTCTGTATAAAAAGAGCCGTGCGACTTTTATTATTTAGCGAGTTGGAGAATATCCTTTGAATATGTAACAGTGAAATCTAGTAAAACTCCACAATATCTTTGACAAGTAGCACATATGCATAATCAATAATATACCTCCCATCCAGTTAGAAGAGCGCGACGGTGTGGTGGAGGGCGCGGCGGAGGCGGAGGCGGCGGCTGCAGCAGCGCGGCGCGACGCCGACGCCGCCGCGGCGCGCGCGCAGGCGCTGGCCGAGCGACTGGCGCACGCGCAGCGACAGCTGGAGCGGGCGCACTGCGATGCCAGGAAGATGCATGATGATGCTATGGTAAGTTCATCTCCGAAGTTCTTTACAAATCCTTCTTTTTACTTACTTGCCCTGCTCATGCTATTCTCTCAATGAGGTGATTTACCATCTAAAGCAGGTAGTGTAGGTGTGGTTATTGATAGTGGACTTAACTGGTACTCGCAGTTGGATACTATTAGAACAAAAATTTTATGAATGATTTATAAACTCAAGCTACTTAGATGCGGATTTACAATATGCACATGGCTAGATCGCAAGGGTGTGAAACTAGTAACGTGTAGATTGGAAATCACTTTTTTATCAAAGTCTTCCAATGAATACAACAGTCATACGCAAATAATCGCGTATACTTTGAAGTGGCCAAATTAACTAGCTTTGTTCCATAATATACAGTGCTAGTCCGCATGCAAATAATCATGTATAGATTGGAATAGGCGAAAACATAGACGAGAGATTATCGATACTAAGTACTGCGTACTAAAACACCCACGAGAGACCGAGGAAATCGATAGATAGATAGATATGCGGTTCGGCATGAAACTTCTGGATATTTTCCAAAACGATGACTGAAGACAGAAATAACTCGCGAGACCTTGGCACAAGGACCACTGCAGATTTGTTTACCTTCGACGCATCGAAGATGTTTTACGCGGATAAAAGTCCTTCGTTTCTCCAAGCCAAGTTTATCTGGCGACTAAGAATTTACGCCTTACAATAAAACTTCACATTGAATTCCCATGATATTAGCAATTGACAATAATAAATAGTAAACAAAACATCTTTACAGGTATCACGAAATAACGCAAAGTCAACGATATCGGAGCTGGAATTCCAGATAGAACAGTTGCGTCAAGAGAAGACGGCAATGCAAGGAGAGATGAAGACGTTGCAGGACAACGCCGAAGAGTTGCAGATACAGGTACGTCTTTAGTTGCTTCCGGGTTAAAGCATATGCTGGTATATGGCTATTTCTCATGCCCAGTCAAAGCGAACGGAGTTGAGATGTGTCGTTCTGGATTCCAGGAGAGCATATCAACAAATGTGTTTGGTCTATTCTTGCCCGTCGGATGGCTTCCAGGCGGTGCTTCGCAAAAGGACGGCCTCCCTGTGGTCTCGGCTAAAGGGTAGCTCCAACAGGCTTCTGAGTGTGTTGTCGGACAGAGTGGACAGCCAAATCCTGAGGCAGTGGTCGCTCATGCATGTCCAGCATCTTGATTGTTTTAAATTTTACTAACATAGTTCTTAAGTTTCTTCTACTAACATAATTATTATTAAATGGACTTGTAACTTTATGTGCCTGGTCTGAACGTAATAATTTCAATTTCAATTTGTGTCTAGTTTGGTTACAATCCGGCCTTACGCATACATAGATGATTTTGCTGTTATAACAACAAAAACTAATAAAATAAATATTTCAGGGGTGCCCTGAAATATTTATTATATTTATGATTTTGCCGTTTTTATAGATAACGGTACAGTACACTTCGTGCCGAACTCCGACTTGCACTTGACCGGTTTTTGTGATATTGTTTTATAACAGACAGTAGTTCTTCTAACTGAACAGACAATAAAATATGGTTAGCTGTGCCTAGCGGTTTCACCCACGGTTTCAGCTCCTAATTTTCGTAACGTGATGTTATACAGCTTAAGTTACTTCTAGATAATTCAACTTTCTATTGACCAAAAATGGTTAAAATCGGTCCAACAGTTTCGAAGCCTATTCGGTACAAACAAAAAATCTTTTCTCTTTACAATAGGTATTAGTATAGAAATTTTAACTACGATACAACTTACCGTCGTTGTTATCTCGTTATCTCTAATACATTGATCTTGTTTCTAGGTGCAAGTAGCATCAGACGAAAAGCTAGCTCTAATGAGTCGAGCGGGCGAGGCTCTCGCGAGAGTAGCAGACTTGGAGCGACAGCTACAAGATGCGAGAGCAAGACATGCTCAACTTACCAGGGATCGAGAGAGAGATGTAAGTTTGAATGCGTACTTGAAAGACTCCAATAATCTAGCATTTTCGAAGTATCCTTAGATTTCTGTTGTCTCTTTAATTCCTTTTTTGTTCTCGGCTCAAAGTATTCTAAATTAGTTAATGCAATAAGAAAGCAAAGTAATTTTGGTACGGTCATTGTCGTAACTCTTTTATACTAAATATTTTATAGTAAATTTGAATGTTAATTTACAATTTAAGTTTAAAGAAAAACTTGTCTTACACTACCATCCATAGCTCTCTTTTATTTTTAGGGTTCAGTACCTCAAAATCGAAAAAAGGAACCCTATTGGATCACTTTGTTGTCCGTCTGTCTGTCTGTCTGTCT
The DNA here is from genome assembly GCA_905475445.1 of Ochropleura plecta. NCBI lineage: Eukaryota > Metazoa > Arthropoda > Insecta > Lepidoptera > Noctuidae > Ochropleura > Ochropleura plecta. The sequence continues at coordinate 10,816,485 of FR997744.1, read as the reverse complement.
AGACCCTTTATCTCGGGAACGCGTCGAATTATCGAGTTCAAATTAAAACAAATACTCAAGTCTGTGGTTCCCTTTTTGCTGCGAAAAATCAATCCTCCAAGTCTTTGCAGTCAAAAGTAATGGCCGTTTATTTCTCAAGTTTGTACAGAACCCTCGGTGCGCAAATCTGACTCGTTCTTGACCAGATTTTATCATGGTCTCTGACTTTAAAAAAAAACTTAACAGGAAGCAGAATGGAAGCAGTTCCAAAGCGACCTCCTAATGACTGTCCGAGTCGCCAATGACTTCAAAACCGAAGCTCAAAGGGAGCTCGAGCGACTGGTATCCGAGAACAAGGTCGCTAGGGACAGGATACGTCTGCTAGAAGACCAGATGCACTCTATCAAGGGTAAGTGGGGGAATGAGGGAGATAAACTTGCGGGTTTTAATGTGGATGCGTTTGACATAATTATGAATTGGCTTTGTATGATACACTTAAAATTTGGTGATTTTTATCTACAACACTTTTAATTGACAATTAGTATGTCGTCTATGTATACAAAGTATCCATTTGTTGATATCCAGTACTTGTATCCAATGGAGTGATTTGTAAAATAAAATGGGAAAGTTCTAAAATCTTCCTTTTCTTCATTTGTGAATAATTCAAGGTGCTCTGTTTGATGTTTTGTCTACTTAATTTCAATGTTTTCTTTTATTTGGGAGCACTGATAAATAGTTTTTTTTTATGTTGTTTGGATGCACCCAAAATAAAATTATTATGATTGGTAAATAATTCTGAAATGTTCGTGTTTCCGCTATAAAACGTGCAAGTGAGAGCTTTGCATGTGTATGACAGGTAGGTTTTGAAAGTAGTTTAGAGATTATTTTAACATTTTTGTAATCTAGTTCTTGCTTTGTATCTTGCAAATGTTCAAAATAAAACGCAAACTAAAGAGGGGTTTCTATAGCCGTGTGGTCAATTAAGATAATGAGAGTTATGTTTTCAGGTAATTACAATATTCAATATTTCTTTACGAACTTATATTAAATAAAATAAAAAAAACGTTTTCGACTGATCTTTACTGTTCATTTTGCATGAATTTATAAAAAATGAAACGTTCAAACATCAAGATTTGTTCAATAATTTCAGCAGAATTAACATGCATTTCCATGCGCTAATTCTGTGTAAAATGCTTAACTACGTAGACATTCATAAACTAACAGATCGACCATCAAATATATGTTAAACAATGTCTAATCTCAATTTGATGTACCAACACAGGTGTTGACCGATCGGAATCTATGGATAGCGTTTACTCAGATGACAATATATTAGAATCGAAGGAATCTGACAATTGCGACTCTCAAACAAGCGATGATTTGAGTCCGTCTAAAGACGTATTTAAGAGCATAAGAACTAGATATCTGTCTAGAGTGCACAGCGTTACTGATCCTCCAGCGAAAGAAGCAAGCTTGATAGAACAAGCCTTCTTCAGAACCAACGCAGCAGAACAGAAGAATGACTTGGACGATTTGTTGCAAGATGAATTCAAAATCGAAATCCAAAATGTCACCACAGACGAAACGAATGATGACGATAGTCCAAAATCACCTGGAGAAGAATACCCGTGTAAAGTGTTAGCCGAAACTGTCTTACCTCCTTATGAAACCAAGGAGTTGAAAAGACAAAATGCTATCGACCTTCGCGATGAGGCAAATGATAGTCCTCCAGTGGTTCCAGAAGTACCGAAGAACGTTATCGATCTGAATCATAGTTTTAGGTTTATCAAATCAGATTCTAGTTTCGCACCGACCCCAAGACAACGTACTATCTTCAGTACAAATATGTCTGGAACATACAATGGAAAACCAAAGTCTTACAGTATGGATAATTTAAACACTAACGAAGAATATAAAGAAGCTTTAAATGAGGCTACTAGTGTAGATTTCCTTAATATTAACACTCATCAAAGCGAAACATCTCTTTTCACGGAAAGTTCTGACAGTGTTTTTCTGTCATCACCTATTGAAAAAAATAACAACAAAGTAGGGACTATATTTGAAGCCAACAACAATGAAGTAAAACAAGATATACCTGTTGTAAAGGCCGAAGAAGTGCTTCCTTTTCCGTATCCTAATGATATTAAAAAAGGCCCAATGATTGATTTGATTCAACCTAAAAAAGAAATACTGGGAGATATTCCTATTGATGATAACGTCGAGAAACAACTTAAAATGGTCAACGAAGAACTAAAACTTACATTCAAAGCTGCAATAGATAGAATAATTGGTAATAACAGAGCTAAAAGAGGTTTTCCTTGCACAAAGGTATTGAAAGAAAATGAAGAGGAAAGTACTTCTGAACCTGTTCCTGTTATTAAAGATGAAATAGATAATATTAATAACTCTAGGAAAATTTCATCATCAAGCGTCCCAAAGTTACCAGACCCCAAACCTCGACGCGATGCAAAACCAGAAATTATAGATGCCAAAGAAAATAAAAGTTTAGTTACCAGTAATATTAATATACCCAGTAGTCCAAAAGATGAAACTAGCAATCCGTTCCAAGAACCTATAAATGATACTGTTCCTCCTGAACCAAAAACACCAGTTCCTATTGATGATAATGTAAGCTATCATCTTACAATAAATACCACAGACTTAGGTGATGATATACCAAAGACAGCTCCAGTGCAAAGTAATCCTAATATTAATAGAGCTGCTAATACTTTTAGAGCTTTCTTAGCTCCAATTCAAATGGGTAACGGTAATACTGCACCAAATTCTCCCATAATTATAAGCCCCGTATTGATACAGCCAATGTTTTTCAAACCTCTTGTACCCCAAGAGGTCCCAGTAGAAGATAAGCAAGATGCTAACAAAGGTACTGTTTACTACAGTGATATCGATCAAGTTGATACTGATAACAAAACAAATACCAAAGCGACTGAGGTTAAGAACCTTGAGGACAGTACCAAAAGAAAAGGCCTTTATCAAAAGAATATTAAAGCGAAGCAACTACCTTTTTTGTCATGGAAAACTTTCGGTTCAAATGAAAATTTACCCGAAAGGAAAACTCCTTCGCCAAGTAAAAATATAGCTAAACCTTCACCTTCGCCTACGCCTTTGGAAATAACTAAAACTGCTCACAATTTTGCTAAAACTCCAATAAAGCCTTTAGAACCACCAACAACTGTAGGCGTGGTGCCTAAGGTCTCAAAACCGTTGTCAGAATCAAATGTTGGCAAATTATCAAAAACTCCTCAATATTTGATCGACAACAAATACTACCAGCCTGTTGCGGCCGTTCCATTCGTCATAAACTCAACACAGTATTTAAACCCTAAGCCAGTGGAGATTAGTAAAGAAGATGAAGTTGAACAAAGAAGATATTCCGAACAAGAAAATGTTTATGAAGAAATAGGGCCTGTGATATCTGAAGTAATAACCAAAGACAAAAATATAGCTGATGATGATAAGTTATCAAATAAAAACCAATCGTTAAACGATGAACTGGCTGCAATACCTAGAGAAGATCTTCTAAAAGTACCTCGACGAATCAAGAGGCCTAAGGCAAATGATAGGTATACAAAATCGAAATCGTTAGATTTTGTAGAGAGCACGACGGCAGCGAAAGAAATGGCTAGCATTACCAAATCTATTATTTCTTTATCAAAAGCGCCTAGCGCTAAAGACGACCTACCAAAGAAACCAATTGGATCTGTTGTAGAAATAGTTAACAGTTTAGAAAAGACACCAGAGCCAGATGTACCAATAGAGATTGCACCGAGAAAGTTTTCACTACAACATCCGACTTCACCAAGCATAGATACAAATACAGGTTCCTTACCAAGGGAAAAGCCATATTGGAGGACTTTGGACCACAAACGATTGTCGCACCCGTTAAGGTCACTGAAAGATCCCCCGCCCCGAAGACCTCTACGTAAGTCAGCGCTTTTGTGACCGGAAACCTAAACGTTCGAGTGTGATTTACATGTAAATAACTGTATCAATGTATGGAAACATGATAGTGTCGTAGTGTCGTGTGTTGTCTCATTTGGTGGCGGTGACATGGTGGTGGTCTGTGTTTCATTTGTTTTTAGCGTTAAGCTTATGAACGCTAGGTTCTTTTATATGCAAGTTTGGCAGATATTCCTTTTGGTTGGTGCTGGGTTTTACTGCTAAAACTCTATACAGGGAAACCAGTGGTCTGATCACCGTCCGTATTCGCTTCGATTCGATTTTGATTATACAAAGCACAGGTCTATCTTGTTTTACCATAACGAAAGCGATTGGGATAGACATTCGACTATCCATATCGAAATTTAATCGAAACTTTAGTGAATACGGACGCTAATCAGGTATAGGTATTAATTTTTGGACAAGTTAGGGTTGCCAAATACATCTCCGCTTTCACTCAAATTCACTTCTTATGCGTTCAGAAGCTTAACCCTATGCTTTTGTAACTCATTTCTCTTATTTTGGAGTACAAATTAGATCTCGAAGAAGCGAGTTCTTCCAGAAGGAATTGTCACTCGCGTTTATTTCAGGGTTTTAAGGTGAAAAAAGCAGCATGAAACATTACATGAGTTTATTTTATTCGTCACAATATAAGCATGGTTTTTGCTTGAGCTTTTATCGCACTGGGATTTGTCTGGTGTCGGATTTCTAGATTATTATTGTCATAGTCGAATTATACCAGACCAAGATGAACTTTTACTGTAATTGCCTTGTTTCGAAAAAAAAAGTAACATTTTTTTGATAAAATTACTTCTACTTGCCCATACAAATCTGGCATACATTAACGCTTCCTTTTTATCTCCCCGACAAGTTTAAGTACCTTCTGAACATAATTCTAAAACAATTGATCCTGTACTTCTGAAAGCAACTTTGCCGCCTGCGGTTCGTGGTCGCCTTTGGTCACTTTTACTATGACAAGATCAGTAGTCCCTGCATCACCAGTTCATCAAGTATACCACAGTCAATAACCTGTATGTCACCTTCAGCCATACCGCCTCGTACGGAGGAGATCCCGCCCCCGCCGCCGCTACTCACCAGTGCCTCACTACAGGACATCATGGCCACGGCTGCCTCGCATAGGAGGACTAAAGGTAATGATTAAACAAGCATGTATGGTGTACGTTATAAAATACTAGCTGGCGCCCGCGGCTTCGCCCGCGTGATGATCGAAAAAAAAGTATCCTATGTGTTGTTCCAGACCTCTGTGCCAAATTTCATCAAGATCCGTTCAGCTGTTTTGACGTGAAAGAGTAACAAACATCCATACATCCTCACAAACATTCGCATTTATAATATTAGTAGGAAGAGGTTGCTGGGGTGCATTGTTGGTTTCTTAATCATCATCATTCTGTTGGCCATATCCCAATATATCAAGGGGCGGCGCAGCAGGTCTTCTTCTATACTTCTGTATTACTCAACCTCTTATCACACGGATTTATAAAATAAAGCACGATCATTTAGGTTGTTAAATAATTAGAGTTGAAAGTTGAGAGTAGGGCGCGATAAAAAATGCCAACGTAGGCTCGTCATATCTTTGGTAATTATATATGAGCAAAGTACTTCCAATCCTTTTGCTATATTCAATAAAAAAGGACTTCAAATTTCGAGTGAATCGGTTTCTTGTAGGCAAGTATGCTCCACGCTAGCCCTCAACATGGCTTCACATCAGGGGAGTAACAGCAAATGCAAGCTCATTTAGTGTAAAAAAGTAATACACAATTATCCCCTATTTTTCGACTATCAGGGACGGTTTTTTTTATTTGAAATGTAAACTGTAAAAACCCTCGGCAATGAAAAAATAATTTTAAAAATCGGATGTCTTTGTCAAAGATGCGTGGACAATATATATATATTCCTTTTTTCTATTTTCGTCGGTTAAAAAGTTCTTGTCTTACCTTTGGGCCAATAAAAACAGTTTTGACAGAATAAACTGTTGCTCTCAGTACAGACCTAATTAATGCCCTTACAGTGTGGCTATAATCTCAAGCTCTAATGTTTCTGAAATGGTTGTTCCAGGTGTAAGCCGCCAAGACTCTCGCTTGTCAGTCAAGTCTCTTATTGAGAGCATAGAGAATGCAGCGAAGGCAGCTAAGCAGTCACCTGCAACAACACCAGTAGGAGAGTGGCCACAGGTAAGAACCTAATGGTGGACTCTCCGAGGCCGTCTCCTAACCAAGGCGACCGGTGCATGTGCTTGCGAGTTGACCGCCATCTTTTTAAGTACACGAAGCGCGATCTTTCCCCTTGCACAGAAAAAACACGACCGACTGACTGTCAGCAATTTGGTTAGACAAGATGTTTAGACAACTATTTTTGCTTTGGATGGTAGGATTTATACTTTTGTATGAGTGTTTTTTTTTACATCTACGAGGAGCGAGGCCGTGTTGGCCACGCCAAACACGCCTTACGTCGGCTCTGCACCTAATAGTATAGCCATTTTTCGCTAGTTATGTTTTAGGTCCCATAAAATATGGGGCTAGCGTATTGCCATCAAGAGTGCAAATCCAGGCTTCGTGGTTAATACTGAAAAAATCCTAATGGAAAAATTCCAATAATACCTTGCGCAACCCGGAAGCGAACAAGCTTTGTGACCACTCGATGAACGAGGTGTTTTGGTTCTGATAAGCAATATAGTTAATATATATATATATATATATATATATATATATATATATATATATATATATATATATATATATATATATATATATATGTATGTATACTACTCACTCAGTAGGTATTTAATTTTCCTTTTTTAGCAAACTACCGTAGGCGTAACTCTAACTACGACTTCTACTACGATAAAGAACGGTATGGCTGACTCAACAGCGCCCACCAACGGTATGGGTGGAACCACCTTCTCCACCAAGCCACCCGCAGCCAGGGGCGCCCGCCCTTCACCCATTGCCAACGGTGAGTTACTTATACAAAGTTAATTTAGCTTAGTATTAAGTAGTTAATAAGTATAAGATATTTGGATGAAGTGATGGTGTATGTCATACTGAATCTTGCTTAGCCGATGGTCGTAAAGTTGCCAAAATATTTAGTATCACCATCATAGTATCATCATATGTCTGTTTGTGCGACAACATCCTAACAATTTTATTAGACATAAAGATGTAACTAAAAGAAATATTGTCCCTAGAGATAAACATAGGCTCTGCTTGCCACAATGCAAGCTCGATTTGTATAAAAGAAATTCATTTGTATAATAAATATATAAATTATTCATTTGTAATGGCTATTAAAATATACAATAAATTACCAAAAGCCTTTAAAGAATTACCTCTGACTATGTTTAAAAAAAAGTTAATTCATTGGCTTAAGGAAAAATGTTTTTACAGCGTTAATGAATTTGTGTCTTATATTGACGAAGGAGAGTAATGTTAAGGAATTTGATTTATAATTTTATTAATTTTTATTTGCTATTAATCTTACTTTGACATTATAAAATATTACTGTATTATGACATTAAATCGTTGCACTTATATCAATTCAGACATTTATAACAATCATATGGATAACAAATAATGTAATATTGTGACACTTTTAATAATTTAATCCATTCTTAAATTAAATATTTGCACACCACATTTAATGGTAGAATGTAAATGGGCCACATTAATGTTAAGATCATACATACTACTTGTACACCTACATTCTGGCAAATAAATTATTCTTATTATTATTCTTAGACCTATGCTGTCACTTTATCCAATAATTTACGACTACCCTACCCCCCCCCCAGTATTTTTTTTAGAACTGCTATTGTTTGGGGGTATGTATTTTACGCATGGAAGTAACCAATTTATTTTATAGATACATAATATATTTTATTTATGTAGTAAGGCAATGAGTGAAGAAAATATAAAAGTGTACAGCATGTTTTTATTATAATTTTGTTTGAATATAGGTAGTGGAATGCAATATTATATTTTCCCCAAGCGATAAAATCTATAAAACAATAATTCAATTCTAATATAAGACTCCCAATTTAAATACGTAAATCCCGTCCCCGGCTACATATAATCGCATGAAAGTGGCTTATTTTTTCCAGCATGGCAGCATGAACGCGGCGCATAGCCCAACCCTTGCCTAATTAACTACAATTAACGATATGTGTTGTGTGCCACGTTACTAATTTATTTATTAAACTCTTAGTTCATTACATGATGCATGCCAATCGACTTTTTTTTAAACACCCTGTATTTTAAGGTATATTTTTTTAACTGTGCCTATTTAGTGGTGCTTTTCCTTTGTTTAATTTAATAACTAGGTTTTTTCTGGTTCTGGTGTTATGGTTTCATTTTTGGGCTACTTTTTTAATCTTTTTTAGTTTGCTCTTGGAAAATTTCTTTTTACATCATATTTATTTTTTCTTACTTTTCCAATAACAATTTTCTTTTTATTGAGTTAAATAAAGGAAACTTATAAAGAAGCACCTATAATCTATTTTTGAAATCAAACCGTCATTCCAAATTAAAATGGAGTCTGTACATTTTCCCGCCAAACTTTCCCCTTTTCTTATGGAGTCGGGTCTTATGGGACTATAAGTTCACTCATTGGGGACGGTACCACTCTGCATTGTTTGTGTCTACTCAGAAATATCCTCACTGGCTGACTGTGTGGATATTTCGCCCATGTACACCATAGACGGTTTTGTGATAATAGTTAAAAAAGTGAAGAAAAACATTAGATTATTTTTTTGCGTCTGCGTACGGAGAAGCAAAATGAATGACTTTGAAACTTTAACTTCCCTGAAAAGGGAGAAGATAAATAAACTCAAAATCTTCCCGGTAAACTTAACATTGCGCACTATGGGTCACGTCATTCGTAGTTTGTAAGTGGCGGTATAGATGTCGCCACTAATACTTTTATAAATATTGGTCTTGGTCCATCACCATTCGATCGATCTCCGTGGGTCTAAAGTAGTTTCTTATTGACTAACCCGCGAAACCTCAGGCAAAGCTCAATGTCAAACCCTTCATTACCATTCAAATCTCTGTAAAAATATCACAATTCCGTCTGCGGTGCGCTTGTTTGACGTTGTGCCTAACGGGGCGGGGCAGAGGCAGCGGCGGCGCAGGCCAACATCCCCGACGAGCAGCGCGCGCTCACGCTGCAGCAGAAAGCCATCGAGTCCTTCGTGCGCCGGAACAGCTACGGAGACATATGTGAGTCTGTTTGTGAAATATTCACGGGTGTCCTGCTATAGGTAATTTAGACTAGCTAGAATGGGAAGTTCACGGTAGTGTTGGACGGCTATTCATTATGGAACTGTCCTGTCTAATGTCTTATTTATATTACTTACCATGCTATGTAGGAATCACTTAAAAGAGATTCAGGTTTAGTTAGATATTAATTATGGAGATAGAAAGAACACGCAATGAATACGACACTTTTGAAACCTTTTAACTTTACTCAACCTGGGGTAAGTTAAAGAGCGTTGGCTATAAACGGCCCATCGGCGTGAATTTTTTTTTTTTTTTATTACTTAAACTTTAGTACTATTTTGTTCTTTATTTTGTGGTAAACTAAAAACGCATACCTACCTACATTTTCGTGGACTTATATATTTGTTTTGAAAAAGTCAAAAAGCCATGAGTATTGTTTTTTTATCATTCGTTTTTTGTGTCAGAGGCTGAATGCCAAATTATATCTTATGACAAAATCGTGTAAATAATAATTGCAGGTTCGGCTCTTAACCAAGCCCATAAAGTAACATATCGAAAACCAAAAATTGCATTAATTTACATTTGATAATCTTTACATAATGAATATTAATTTTAATGCATTCATTAGGTACATTAGTCGTGTGTATTTAGCACTTATTTGATTCAATTGTCAATCTTGTTTGCCGACCTAACCATAGCGAGGCTTGTCTTATAAAAGCCTATGCCAATCTCCTTTCCAAAAGATGTGAAAATTAAAATGATTTTTATAATTTTGCATTTAACAGCAGATCTTCCTAGGTAAGTAATTACGTATTAAGCTTAGCTTCTATATGTCTGCATGATAAATGTCGCAAAAACATACATCAGTACACAATGTTCATTAACATTTAACGAAAAAAATATAAAGATATTGTCCGAAATCTTTTAACACTGAAGACTGAATAGTTTTTAATTAGTATTTCTAAAACCCCACAGGTGAAAGGAAGGATCCGTTGAACGCGTTACAAGTAAAGAACGGTGGCTCTAAACGCAACGCGCTGCTGAAGTGGTGCCAACAGAAGACCATGGGATACAGCAACATTGATATTACAAACTTTAGGTAAGTTGGATTCGATATTTTGGACGTAGATGTGGCGTAGTTTTGGGTTTACATTAAACCAATCAAATCAAACATGTTAATTTATAAGAATATGGTACACACGACGGCAGGTCAACCTATTCTAAACTACAAGTATTATAACCTGATCTCTCTACTAGGGATCACAAACCAAAGTAGAGAGATCAGTTTAAAATGGTTTTGTATAGGTTGATGTGCCGTCGTCTGTACAATAAATGTTACAATTTTAGTTCCTGCATATCCTGCCATATTAAGACAAATATTTCCATAAAAATAATAATCAATACTTATATTATTAAACTATTAGTAGTCATGAATTAGTGAATTCAATTTACTTGTTGTAATAAAGATTGAGATTGTATTGTAGAATAATATTGAATAGGTACGTATTTGTTGGATATGGTAAAATAAGGGTATTTTTTATGTTTCTAACTACTTATCCTCTAAATATTCTTTAACAATGTAATAATTTTTCGCTAATAACAGTCTAGCTAAATAGCCAATGACCGAAATATATGAAGCTTTAAGAAGAAAATAACTAATGATGACAGTCGTTACAAACCCAAATGTCTGACAACCAGTCTTACCTAAAGGTATAAATTACCCAGTTATTGACTGCGTTGTGTGGAGGCAGTCGATCCACTTTTTGGTAATCAGCTGATCCGGTAAGACTGAAAGCTGACCTAAGTACATACATAGACAACAAACATAGTTGGGAAAAGGCTAGGCAGATGATGTTTTCATTATTATGAATCTTCATCTGATACTGCGGCCCCAGAAAACAAAGGGCTGAAGAAGGAACATGGGTGGGCCTGACACTCCTTTCTGCTTCCCTTCCCAGGAGGAGTTATTTGATGCAGTTGGTTTGGTCCAGCTCGAAAATAACTTTCAACAACTTTATCTTGTTGTATGTAACTTGATTAAAACAATAACTGTACTATGTTACCTGTTATACTGTATGTGCCTAATTATGTGACTTGAAACGGGAACCTATTGGGAATTTGTTGTTCAAGGGTGAGGAAGACTATCCGCTCGTGATACAGTTTTTACTAGTACGAGGGGATAGGGCGAATCAGTTCGAAGACAATCAAACTCTATCAAAAAACCTATCAGTCACATCTACCATTTCACATTTTCATTTCACAACTGTTGACTTGTAGGTTATAATTAGGTTACTCTCTGTGATTGTCTCAAATTATACAATAAAGATTTTTATTATTATTGTTACAGTTCATCGTGGAACGACGGCATGGCGCTGTGCGCTCTCCTGCACTCGTACCTGGGTGACGGCCGCATCTCGTACGCGTCGCTGTCGCCGCACGACAAACGCACCAACTTCTCCGTCGCGTTCGCTGCGGCCGAGTCCGTCGGCATACCAACCACGCTGGTCAGTATTTGTTTTGTAATAATACTAGCTGGCGCCTGTGGCTTCGCCCGCGTGATGATCGAAAAAAAAGTATCCTGTGTTATTCCAGACTATAATTTACCTCTGTACCAAATTTCATCAAGATCCGTTCAGCCGTTTTGACGTGAAAAAGTAACAAACATCCATACATCCACACAAACATTCGCATTTATAATTAGTAGGATAAAAAAGTCCAAATTGGCACAATAAATAGAATTGAAATAAGTATTAGTAATAATATAGGTATAATAAAGTTCAATGCCTAGACTAAAGTTGTGTATTCCTTGGGACAGTTCCTTAAAGACTCAAAATCGGTAAACCATTTCACACTACAATGTAGTGGTTTTTGATAGGCCAATTTTTATAATATTAATTTATTCTGATCAGTAAGCCGATCAGAATAAATTAAAAGAGCATACGGGGTTGTAGAAGTTTAAAAACGTCGATTTAAAACAAAAAAATAAAATAAAAAAATGTAAAGTTTTATAAAGTCTGGGCTGTCTCATCTTGATCACCTTCAAATTAAACTGCAGTTGAGCCATGCACGGCAGTAATTTATTGCTTTCCATTTTCAAAATATAGATTGTTTTTTTGGTCTCAAGCGCTTTTGTAAAATGGCTAGCCTGTGCCTTTTGGAGTTAATAAAATTAATGATTACAAAAAAAAAAAACAAATCAGAAACTGTACACCATAAATGTATTCTTTCTTTTTTTTTGTCAACAGAACATTCAAGACATGATCCAACAGGAGAGGCCGGACTGGCAGCAAGTTATGGCATACGTCACCAGTATTTACAAACACTTTGAGACGTAAACCAATGTGAACCTTATAATACCTGGTTTTAAAGAACAAATTACAATACATCAACGAAACTCATCAATTCAATGAAGTTTACAGTTTTACTTAGAGGGCCATAGATGGCGCTGTAACTATTGGGCCATATTAGATCATGGGCGAATATGTAAAGATTTTGAGATAGACTACAAATTATTTTTCAAGTCTATAAAATTATATCGTTTAATCCATTTTTTGAAAATAAATGTAATAATTAATAAAATATACTATTACAACAATTGTACTAGATTCTAGCGAAAACATTTTTTTCAGATTTAATAAATGTTTAGAATTCGTAGGGCATGTTTAAAGCCGCCTTATTGTAATCTTTGAAACAAAAAGTATTTTTTAATCAAATATTGTAACAAAACTATGCAATTATATCAGCCGCAAAAGTTTAGATTTTTTTATGTAGCGAAATAATAACACCTTGCCTTTTCGAATAGGTTGTAATACATTCCGGGAATAAATCCTCATATTTTTGGACTGGTAACACTTAAGGGTTGGGAACAAAGAAATCGTTTAGGCTTAGAAAGAATAGTAAAGGGAAACCTAATAAGGAAAGGCATAAATGTGATAATATTTTTGGATATTGAACCTTATCTGAAGGTGACGATGGATCTTAATTGAGTGTATTTTATATTGTCTACATTTGAATAGACAAGATTGTTCAAAGATCTGTATTGTCTTTGAAATAACGTTCAATATCGTCCAAAAGTTTCTTGCTAAAGTGAGTGATAAAAAAATTGCCTTGTTTTGGCCTTAGGGTTTGTTTATAGCCGTCTTTCCAAAATAAAGACTGATGCATTAAATTGTTAAGAGGATAACATCTTACTGAGGGACGCGACCCAATGGTCGCGTATAAAGCAATCTTTATTCTGTCTAAAATCAAAATAACTAACGAAATTTTCGCCTTTTATTAATGATGCTAAAGTACCTATAAAGGAAAATTTTCTATTATTAAAAAATATACAAGTGTTAATTAAATTATACATGGTGACATTTTTTGTAAAACAATTTTGTTGTAACAAATTGTGTAAACTCTGTATAGTTACGTAGTTTTTTTAACCTATTGAACGGCAGAGCATAAACGCATGCGCGTGACCTCCACGCCGAGAAACTCATTTTCCGTACATTATTGTCACATTTGTGTAACAATGGCGCTCAAAAGGGTTAACTATCGATGTTGTGAAAGTTAAAATGCATTTTCTATTTTAAATAGTCTGAAATCAAACTTAAATAAATATGGGTCTCGAATACGCAACTAAATATCACAAAGAAACAAAATTACGGTATTGTGATTTTATTATAGATAAAATAGACGTGTAAGTAAAATTCAGCTAAAATGTAAAACCACAAATCGGAAAATGGCCGGTGGTTTAAAGTCACGCCTCAGAATCTAGTTACCATGTTCTTGCAATATCATTGAAGTCACAGATTACTAAATATCGATTCGATCGATATCGATCCTGTAAAAGTTACGCTCACCATCATCAAGAAATTGAAGAGGATAGATTTTTATTAAAATCTTGCTAACTCACCCAGATTAAACCAATCGAATTGTCTTAACAAAAATGTAGTTTGAATTTTAAAATAAAATAATGAAATTCCATCTTAGAAGATCTCGGCCCCCTCTTTTTGCCTTCAATATATTTCTAATCTAATATATTCTAATAAGAATTATAAGGACCTTTCAATGTGAGCATGATTGTCTATTTATTCTCATAAGCATTAGAACACGATAAGCTTTGACCATTTATGAATAAGTACGATTTGCCTTTGTGCGTAGAGCGAAGTGCATCTAAGGAATTGAAATGTGTGTAATGCGAATTTGTAGAAAGTTGACTACTTAAAATATTGCTGTCAATTTAAGAACGAAGGATTATTGTGTTGTGACGAAAAAACGCTATGGAAGTCTTCCAAAATATCTTCCCAAAATGTTTGACAGTTACACAATATTTTGACACGTCAATATAATATAATTTTGTCACTCTCTTATTTCACCTGAAAGAAAGGGACATACATATTTTTAAAGAAGTCACGTTTCTATAGAATCGGCCTCAATTAATACTATACTCAAATAATGCTGTAACCTTATAGTGTGTAACGCCAAAAAATAATTGTTTTTTTTAAAAGGCGCGGGAAGGTGACAGCTTTGCTTTTAATCTAATCCAATAGAATGTAAGCGTTGCACGCGTACTGATTGGTTGATTAATTTAACTTAGCCTTTTCTAAATGGGTAGGTAAACTTTGTGATTTTATTATTTTCTCTGGATTCAAACTTTATATCTAGTCCAAAACATTGAGTAAATACCTCTCTAAAGTTACGTAATTGGAAAATGTATTAAAAATCCAGCAATTTTATGAATTGGAGTAAAAATCGAGATCTATTTTTGTAGTAAATTATTTTAGTATTTGATTTGTGAAGTTAGTTTGTTGTTTGGCTGGATGTTTTGTGTATTAGTGTTCGTTTCATAGATAAAGTGATTTTGACATCTTGAAATAATCGGAAATCAAATACACGCTGTATGAGACTTTATATATTTGAGTAGGATTATAACATATCGTGTTTATTGGAGGCTGTTTCGTGCAGTGTGTGTTTATTTTTCGATGATATTATCGGTTGATATTAGATTTTAAACTACTTTGTAAACTCTGTCCCATATTGCAAGGCATGAATTGTATAAAATACCCAAATGACTAGAAACTCATTTCAGAGTATTTAGACTCTGTTTTTTTTTATTTAATAAGGAAAAGAAACTATGACAAACAGAAATGCATATATTAGCAAAACTGACCATATCAAAGCGTTTGAGTATTAATCAGATACAGATCAGATATATTCAGAATTAAGAATTTTGTTGGAAAACTGGCAATTAACTATTTGTGTCTTGCAGCATGGTGGAAGTACTTTAGACATAATTTAAGTAACATGCGCTGTGTTACATTTCTGACTCGGTTGTTGATGCTTAGTAGTTTAATTTATTACATATTTTGAGATAATTGTATTTTTTGTAAATATAGCTTTTAAATAAAGTTCCTGATTTATTATATAGCCGATTTTGTTTTATTCACACAAGTTCCTTTTCCTATTTTATGCCTTACTCTAGTTTCTCCTGTGTCGTGGGTGCGTTTACAAACATTTAAAGTCACATACACAATCAGATCCGGAACAACTATCGGGATCACGGACACGCAGCAGTCAGTCAGATGAAACAGGTAGAACAAGTGGGACTAGACAGTCCCATTACTTCTACCGTGGAACTGTTCAGTAGAACAAGTGAGAATAGAGAATCCCAATAGTTCTACTATTTTGTTATACCGAATATCGTAGTACTACTGAGAAAAAAAAATCCCATTAGTTCTACCGTAGAACTGTTCAGTAGAACTAGTGGGAACAAACGGCTCAGCCACTACGCTAACTGTGCCGTCACAATAATTAATTAATTAACGAAGCATTTGGCAGTCATGAAACGTGTGAGCAGGAGTGCTACATGATCTCACTCGCGCTTTCTATGACCATGATAATAAAGGTATAATAAAACAAAGAGATTAATAACAATTAATATTTACAATATCATACAAAAGAATCAAATAAATTGGCCAATTTAAGTGAATATAACAAAAATAATAAACAAATAGTAGATTAGGTATATCTGTGGTTTTACTAGCTAAAAGAGATTTTTCCATTTATTACTAATCGATAAGATCACCAACCTAAAAATACATATTTTTCCAAAACGTCGCCTTTGACTTTGTAAAAAAAATAGTTTCTATGGTCAAGCAAGGATTTCGTTAGTTTAATTACATTTGTACTGTGCAGGGTATACGTCCATATTTGTCTACCACTCCAGCTCCCCTGGGATGTACTTCTCGATCAGCTTCTCATAGTAAGGCCACAGCGCCTCGATGTCGGGGACACCAGCACTCTTCGTGTATAAGTCGTATTTGCTGCGAAGAGAAGAGGAAGATTAATATCTTGGGTTAGTATACGTTTTGACTGCGTAGATTGATTTGAAGGTTGATTTTTACACAGCATCAAGGATTTGAGTATAAATTATGGTTTTAAATTTCAACTTGATCCCTCGACGCATTCCTGAGATAAAAGCTCTTGACAGGCAGACGGACAAAAAAGTGATCCTATAAGGGTTTTCGGTTTACCTTTTGAAGTACGAAACCCCTAAAAACAGTTGATGATTTCTCAAGAATTGTCTGTTCTATTTCGCAAAAGACAATTATTTTAATTATTTAGAATTGATGGTGAAGCACATTTGTTGAACAGAGTTTTTTTTAATAAGCAGATGGAAGTTGTTAATAACTTACTTGAACTCCAGCACGTGCTGCTTGATCGTCTCATCTCCTTCCTTCATCAAATGTTTGTAGTCGCCGCCCGCGTGCCACGGGTACAGGGAGTGGTATCTGGTGGACAAAAAAGCAATGCATTAAGCAAAAAATATAGACTAAAACGTTTTGAAGAAAAAGTAATAAGTTATGTTCTTTTTCGGAAAGACAAAAATCTAGAAGGAAGTAGACAGGGTATGTGGTGCATAAGGAAGGATGAAAGAAAATCCGATATCTGAACAAAATACAAGTGGTAAAAGGACCCGTCAGGAAGCCGTCAACCAATCATTCTGTATTACAACTATAACTTGGCATGCCTTTCTTTTTGGTGTAAATAATTACGTTCCACAGTAGGACCCAATGTACAATAAATACAAAAATCCATGGTGAATACAGAAATAACACCGTGTGGCGCGAGCAACGCCATCTTAGAAAATTCCTAAATTTTACGGAAAAATGGACACTGTATAAGGTATCCATGCAATATTGCAGGAGTATACCAAACACACTCAAAACATTGAGCTAACGGATGCATTGAGTAGTACTACTCAATGCATCCGCTAGCTCAATGTTTTGGAGGTAATTTAAGTAAGTTGACCTCCAATATTCCGTAGAATCGCAATGGCGGGAAGAACAAATACCTCCTCCTTTTTTTTTGGGGTGGGAAATCATCAAATAACTTCCCAGGCTCTGGGCGGTGCGGGGGTGGAGTGTCAGACTTCTACTGACTAAAACCCACCCATGTTCCTTCTATTGCCCTTTACGTTCCGGGGCCGCGGTATCTAATACCTCCTCTTTAAGGGTATATTTACGTGTTTATTCAATAATAGCACTCCAACGACTTATCTTCTAATATATAAAAATAAGTCGGGTTTTCCTTCCTGACGCTATAACTCCAGAACGCACGAACCGATTTCCACGGTTTTGCATTAGTTGGAAAGGTCTCGGGCTCCGTGAGGTTTATAGCAAAGAAAAGGTAGGGTAGGTAGGGAAGGTAGGGTAGGTAGGGAAGGTAGGGTAGGTAGGGTAGGTAGGGTAGGTAGGGTAGGTAGGGTAGGTAGGGTAGGTAGGGTAGGTAGGGTAGGTAGGGTAGGTAGGGTAGGTAGGGTAGGTAGGGTAGGTAGGGTAGGTAGGGTAGGTAGGGTAGGTAGAAAATTGCATAGCAACGCATGCATGGGCACAACTAGTTCACTAATACATTTTTGGAAGTAACAATCATTCTTAGAATCTAGAGTGAATTTGTCACTTACAGGTGTGCACAGCACTTGAACATAATTCGTGTTAAACTAAATTACATGAAAATAAAAATTGAAAAATAATAAATAAATTGAGAATTGCAAAATAATAATTCTTCCAGTCACCACACATACACTAGGTATCATCATCTCATCCCATTACCACTTTCACGGGCTGGCTTCGGCCTGTCCTATCCTAAAATCCGGTAAATAAGCCGAGATACGTAAATGTACAAAAACAAATAATAATAATAAAACGGCCGGTATATTATATCGCAGATTTAAATAATACGTAATAATAATACGTCTCACATCTGCCTCCCCTTTTAGGATTAGACCCGTGACAGCTCCAGCCGATAAAGCATTTATCATTGAGTAGATTTACGAAATGTCACAAAGTAATTTCGCGGAATATAACAGTTTATTTAAGATAAAATTGAGCATTAGGAAGTAAATAAAGCATCAGATTATCAATAACAATATTTATCTCTAAAATGACGTACGTACTCAATGAAATATAGCTTATATAATATAGATAGTAAATAGTCGTGACGTAAAATATTCAATGTAAACATTGCAACATTGTTTCATTTGGTTATTGTACAAGTTTATGACAAAGCATGGCACAAAAAGTATTAGGTGGACTTGTGACGGACGTGGAACTTTGCTTCCCCCGTTTTTTTTTTAATAAACTGGTTACATAATTATACATTCATCATTCTAAGTACCTATTGTCCATCGCTGACCACTACTTTCTCCCATATTTCGGGCAGCGTACAAAAGTGGTAATTTTTTGAACAAATATATTTATTATTAAAAAGATTTTTAAGCAAAAACGACTTCCAGTGGAAAATAACTACTTCCGGATGTCGGTGACTTTAGTTTGTTTCGTTAACTTTATTTCCAGCGACTTCAAAATGACTTCAATGAAAAGTTTATCAATTCGACTGATTTCTTTGTTTTGTATATTTGTTACGCGATTTCTACGTCAATTTTGAGCCGATTTTCAAAATTCTTAAAAGAAAACGGGTAAGAGGAGTTTCTGAAAAGGTATGTATACTCCCGAAGTGTTGGTCCCATATCAATAATGCGTCTTGCTTGCACAGTTTATGAGTGGATGGATGATCTACTAATAAGTTCAAGTAACAATGCAAGAGAATTTGCACACAAAATCATAGAATAGAAGATAACTCATAAACAAACAAAGCAATATAAATAAAATTGAAATGGGACTACTTCGGGAATATACTCTTTCGATTCTAAAGATAATTTAGACTAAGTCACCAATCTCGACGTGGACTGGTGGGCATCAAGAAAATCAACATAACATTAGCATTTATCCCATGACAGAAACCGCAGAACACCAGAAAAATAAGGTTAATAGTTTTAATCCATTTTATCTAATGCAATAAAGTTTAGCCATACCTGATCATGAAGAGACCTTCCTTAGGGAACTTGGCCTTGTTATGCACCAACACTCTGTAGAGGTACTCGTCATGTCCCCACGAGATCGTCAAGTTCTCCAGGCCGCAGTTGGGCTTGTAGATCCCGCATTCAGTGCTGGATGAAAGCATCAAGTCATGATTTTGGAATTGTCGTAATGTTATAGATGGGTGGGTCCTCACGTAGCCAATATTATCCAATGGACGATCTTTCTTTACGCATCTACATTTTCTGGCAAGTAACCCTACTTGAGTAATTAGTGTGACAGTGAAAACGTTTAATTTGTTTCATGAAATCAATAAATCTTGTATTTTCTCTTTTTGTGATATGCCAAGAAATCCTGCGCGTGGAAAAAGAATCCTGCGCGTACAAAACCAGGCAAGAGTAGTCACTTCACTTTCAAAGAATCCTTACTATACTAATATTATAAAAGCGAAAGTGAGTTTGTTTGTTTGTTTGTTACCTCTTCACGCTTTAATGGCTAAACCGATTTTGATGAATTTTGGTACAGAGATAGTTGGGAACCAGGAGACGGACATAGGCTAATTTTTATTTAAAAAAGTTGGATATGACGGAGAACGAGGGAAGAAAAAGGAAAACTTAGCGTTGCTATTACAAATCAATCAGGCGCAAAAACTGCAGGTCTGCTTGGTGTGTTCGAATCGATCGAAAATCTAATAAAAATATTTGTAAATACGGGGGCAGGGCAATTTTACACCAAAACAAACTTACAATGTTGCTGTTTACAGATAATAGTCTTGTACTTACTTGTACTTGGGGTTGTAAGTATCTGGGTTGTCTTTGAAGCTGTGATCTCCGTACACGATGGACGGACCCCACTTGCAGCCCACCGGGAACGTGTCTCCCACCACGCACCATTGAGGCTCGCCGTAGAAAGCCATCACCTGGGCAAACGTAAAAACATAACATAAACTTTATGTAGATATTCTCCTTCGACGATATATTACTTCTGCTGGTACGAGTAACCCGCTGATGGTTTAACCACCCTATCTGGTGAAATTTCCTTTCGTTCAAAACAATGACGCGTTAAGATGAAAACAGGCAAGAAAGAAATTATACATAAGCCAGCGGAACATCCTGAATGCACGGTTCATCATCTGATCCTGTCCTTGTTCTTTTTTACTTGGAGTCGACATTAACAAGTTTTCTTGCGACACTTAAAGATTTACATCCTTACTAATATTATAAAACCGAAAGTGAGTTTGTTTGTTTGTTACGTCTTCACGCCTAAATCGATTTTGATGAATTTTGGTACAGAGATAGTTGGGACCCTGGAGACGGACATAGGCTATGTTTTTTAAAAAAGATTGAGATGTGAGGGAGAAAGAGGGAAGAAAAGGGAAAACTTAGCTTTGCTATTACAATAAATAAGGCGCTAGGGCAATAACTACAAGTAGCAGGTACCTGTAAATCAGGAAAGGGGAACTGTGTTACCCCGAATTTAACGCGAGCGAAGCCGCGGGCAAAAGCTAGTTTACTATAATTGGGATAAGCCTGTTACACTATTCCCAAACCGCTGCAACTCTTGAAATCTAAAATCAACCTCTAGAAATGACAATGAAGCTCCACGAAGGGTTAGAAAAGTAATTTGAACTATCTTGGACCCCGCAACGAAATGAATCAGAGAAGAATAGCGGAGGAATAGGAAAAACATAATTTCCACCTTTATATGTTTATAGGAACTTAATAATTAAACGAAATAATCTGGTGAGAGTTTACCTTTCCAAGATCATGCATGAGTCCAATAAGATGGAACCAATCCTGATCGGGGTGGTCTTCCCGGATCCTCTCCGCCGTCTGAAAGGCGTGCACGATGTTTGGAAGGTCTGTGTCAGGGTCAGATTCGTCTACCAGTTCGTTGAGCTTGATCAGGGCGTCCTTGACCGACATCTTAAAGTGGTTGAACTTCAGCCAATCATCCATCCGGCCTAGGGAGAAGGAGATTTTGAGACAACCCCGAAATTGTAGTATGAAATGGTAGCGGTTGATATTGTTGTCAATGTCTACTATTGTAATGTTACTTTACATTGATTAAGGAAATTAAAAAACATGATAATAAAAAACTTCAACCAGTAGTGGCACTTCGTACTGAGACCCGCAATAAAAGCTGCAAAATTTTCATTTATTTCCGGTTTTCCAAAGTTGCTTACTGGATCGTTTAATTCATTAATCGGTAAAATTATTGGTACTTTGAGGTGTTCTGTACCAGCAGTCATTTGGAAGTTTACTTATTTCAATAAATTTGTCTTTTATCTCTCCAGAACTGTTTGCATTTTTTTTTCTGCGATTAAAAATTAAATCAAAAGAAAAACGGCTTACCTTTAACAAAATCATAGGTCTGTTTGGTATGCATCTCGTAGTAAGTCCTGCGCACGCGTTCCTTGATCGGATCATTCTCATCTATGTCGTAATTCCTGAAGGCCTCCACCGGCTTACCATCGTAGACCTTCTCCGGCCGAAGCAGAAGGGAGGGGTCTATCATGGAGACGGGGGAATCCTGCAAAAATGGTGGCTTCATAATGCTTTGAAGAGAAAGAACTAACTTGTATGGAATATAAACACACAGCTAGGCACGTGTGTTTCTGAAATGGCAATAGGTAGTGAACTAAGATATAATCTGTTGATCGTGCGATCGCCCACGATGCTGTAATGACTCGCTTCCCTGCCCGTTTCAGTGTTGGTGACATAGGCTGTTGATACATGGGTCGTTTTTGACGAAAGGTTTTTGGAACGAAGTTTCTTATCGCGCGTTGCGAAAGGGGGCTCGAGCCCCAAAAACTAAGACCCCCTTAAAATTTATGACCAAAAGTTGTAACGACACTTTTTTCTATAGTCGTAAGCCGTGCGGCGTGCGGGTGTTTCTCTGTCTCTCTCTCTCTTATTAAAAAAAGCCGTTATTTTCGTTTCGTTTTTCTATTTCGCATTAAACAGTGTGGTGTCGCGACGATTACTTTTGTTGAGTGTATACAGGGTTTTTGTACATAATAACTTCGTTCCATCCGGGTATCCCTTTTTAGGGTTCCGTAGTCAACTAGGAACCCTTATAGTTTCGCCATGTCTGTCTGTCCGTCCGTCCGTCCGTCCGTCCGTCCTCGCTTAATCTCTGTGACCGTTAGCACTAGAAAGCTGAAATTTGGTACCAATATGTATATCAATCACGCCGACAAAGTGGTAAAATAAAAATTGGAAAAAAATGTTTTATTAGGGTAGCCACCCTATATGTAAAGTGGGAAGTGTTTTTTTTTTAATTTCAACCCTAACGTGTGATATATTGTTGGAAAGGTATTTAAAAATGAATAGGGGTTTACTAAAATCATTTTTTGATAATGTCAATCATTTCGGAAATAATCGCTCCAAAAGTAAAAAACAATGTGTGTCCCCCCCCCCCCTCTAACTTTTGAACCATAAGTTTAGAAAATATGAAAAAAATCTGAAAAGTAGAACTTTATAAGGTCTTTGTAGGAAAATCATTTTGAACTTGATTGACACAACAGTTTTTGTACAAAAAAGACAAAAAATTGTATTTTGTACAACTTTTTGTCTTTTTTGTACAAAAACTGTTGGAGCGCCTACCGCGGAACGTGCAACATTGCACGCTCCTCCACCTTTAAACTCATAAGTGGGAACACTTATTGTGACGGACGGGAAACTACGGAACCCTACACTGAGCGTGGCCCGACACGCTCTTGGCCGGTTTTTTTAAGTTTCAGATTTACTGAGTTTCTCTTGGTCTGATACGATTTTCTTAGTTTTATACCGAGGCATTCTGATGTTTTAACCAAAGCGGCCAGAATTCTCATAATTAATGTCATGATTTCTTGAATTATCTAGTAAAAGAAATGACTCTTCTTAAATCAGTTATAGAATACATCATTTAGAAAATAAACTCGTGCAATATATTGTGCGCAAATACTTCGATGGTCGAAGTTATCTATTTCAAGGTCGCTGTTCTCTATATTCTTTTGAGCACGTTTTGCAATCTTACTAATTAGCTGTAAGTATCGTTTGTTTATTGTATACTTTTGCAGATAAGGCAAATGTGGCAGGTCGATGTTATAACTCCCCTCTCTTAATTTCCTGTTCTTAATACATTTTGAACAGTCCCTGCAGAGGATCGGAGATGGTGTGTGATCAAAATTTTTAATCTGACAGTCAGTCAGTCTTCTTGTTTTCCTGTCGCCAGAGGGGATTTGCCTCATAGGCTCAAAAACCTTGGCATCCTATTGAAGATCAGAATCATGAGATGCAATAATAATATGTTCTAACTGTCCAGGGCTTCAGCTACTTAGTTTATCACACTGAATATTATAGATGTGAAAGTTTGTATGTATGTGTGTTTGCCACTCCTTCACACTCAAACGTGTGGACCGATTTGGATGAAAATGTTATAAAATCGAAAATTTGTGAGGATGTTTGTTGCGCTTTCACACAAAAACTACTGAATGGATTTTGATGAAACTTTACAACAATATAGCTTACATATCAGAATAACACATAGGCTACAATTCATAAATATATATGGTATATTCTATTTTTATTGTACTCTTATTATTACGAATAAGAGAGATAGTTTTCGATGGCATGTGAATTCCATGAGCGGCTTAAAAATTCTGACACCAGAAACTAACCGCTCGAAAAAGAATAGTTGTCTGTGCTTTAATGTCTGTCTGGTAAAAAATAAATAAAAAAAACTCACTGGTTTCGGCTTCATGTCTAGGCGTTACTGTGGCTATTCTCACGTCGATCAGTAATGGGGCCCGACTAGTCTGTGCACAACTTAAATGATAATTGATAACAGATGGGGTCAAGAGTTAAGTCAGGCTATCAGTGTTTAGCGTCAAGTGATAAAAACTAGCGAAAATATTACTTACCAATGACGCGACGCAGTAATTAATTGTTGATGTTTAAATTGTTTTATGTTTTCAAGATTGGTTTGGAGATCCGTAAGAATATTTGAAAAACGCAAAGAAAGTTGTAAATTAAGATGAATAACGGAGTAGGTAGGGAGGATGTGTTTCGATAGTTGCATTGTCCATACTCACCCTTTCCAAAAACTGAATACACCGGATCGATGCATTCATAATTAATCATATATTTAAAGCAGTATCGAAGGCCGTGTCGACGGTCGTGTTCCACGCGCCCCTCAAAGAGATGTCAAAAAAGCAGAGGAGCCTGCTAGGGGCACCGGCTCGCGTCTGCCGAGGTTGCGGGTTGTTCGAAAGAGATACCGCGGCCCGGGCACAACAAAAGAAGGAACGTGAGTGGGTTTTAGACAGTAAAAGTTGCCCCAAAGTTATGAAGATTTCCCATACGAAACAAAAAAAAATCAGTTACGAACATATTATTAATATTAGCCGAAGTTCTTTGTTCTCGCAACAGATGATTAAATGTTTTTTTTTCCTTTATAAAAACGCCCCGTTGTACACACGACGACATATCAACCTATACAAAACCAGTTTATGCTGATTTCTCAACAACGGATCGTACACCGTGGATTTCCCGTACGATGAGAGATTCGCATAAACTGGTTTTGTACAGGTTGATGTGTCGTCGTGTGTACTTCTCTGAGCGACGAAATTAAGTAGAATTATAATGATTAGGTACATATTTTTCGATTTAAATAGGTTCAGCGTAAATTGCTATGTAATGCCTTGTTCGTGTAAATGGTCAAATTATTCCCAATTGCTCAGCTAGCTGATGTTTACCGCGTTTTGTTTGGTGGGATTAACCTGCTGCGTTACCAGAAGTACCGAAATGGTGAGGTAACGACCTGTTATCATAGCTTGTTCTATACATATAAAACATTAGTATCTAGTTCTATGTCGATTTGCCTTACCTTATTGATTTTTGGTAACCTTTCTATTCTAATGTTTGTCATGATAGTTGTCAATTCTCCAACAGTTGAGGATTATTGTCAAAATGCAATACTACTCACCCTCCTAAGTTATAAGCTTAATAATATATAGCCTACGTCCTTCCCCGAGTTGTAATCTATCTCCTTGTCAAATTTCTTTACAATCAGATCAACCGTTTAGTCGTGAAAAGGTAACGATTATACAAACAAATAAATATATAAACAAACTTATATACGAACAAACAGAGGTACTTTCACATTTATAATACTACTAGCTTTTGCCCGCGGCTTCGCTCGCGTTAAATTCGGTATAAAACAGTACCTGCAGTTTTTCCCCTTGCGCCTTATTGATTTGTAATAGCGTGAATTGCCATTACAAACAAACTCACTTTCGCTTTTATAATATTAGTAAGGATGAAGTATGTATTAATATAACTAGCGGCAAAGGCATAGATCGCAGCAACAGGAGTTCTGTTGTTTCTGCTGACACCCATAAGATAAGGCGTAAGTTTATGTAGGTATACTCCCTGGAGCCAGTATTACGCATCAGCTACCACCGGCTACCACAGCCCATAGGTCACCGCGTGTAAGATTAGCCTCCTTTTTTTTAAAGTCGGCTACAAAAGATGATTGATTCAGAACAAGACCTTAGTTCAGATATAGATTCTCAAGCTCCTCAGTGTTCTATATGTAAACACGTGGCACACTCTTCACGATACAATTACTTGATACAGCTTCAATTGCTGCTCCATTCTACGTAGTCTTTGTCATGTAGACCGACGAACTCTTCAATGGAACTTGAAGAAGTGAAAAGAGTGGTTTAAAATGATTATTGGTTAACACAGGCATTGTTAGTTTATTCTCGGCACTTTGGTGATTGTTATGATGCTAACAGAGAGATCTTTATGTATGTTTTGATGCTGCGTTTCGTCTTTATAACGCATTTAGTATTGGGTCAAAGTTTGACTCGTGCCATTGATCCGGAATTCACTTAGGTCTGAGACTAAAAGAGGCGTTCAATTTATTTCCGATCGTCGCCTTGACCACTTTCAATTATAATCCTACTTCCTACTACCCTACAAAATAACATTATGAATGCGAATATTTATGAGGATGGATCTGATGGATGTTTGTTACTATTTCACGTCAAAATGGCTGAACGGATCTTGATGAAAGGCACAGAGTTAGATTATAGTCTGGAATAACACATAGGATACTTTTCTTTTCAATCATCGCGCGGGCGGAACCGCGGGCGCCAGATAGTAATACATATGTAATATCACGCCTGTAATCCCCGAAACATTAAGCAGAGGTGTACCTTACCTAATATTACACCCACATTTCGCCAGCTACGTCTTAGTCCTATGTAATAGGATTCCATTGTCACCAAGCCTGGCATAATTCCAGACTCCGTGGGCAGCTATTGAGAAATTTCTGATTGAAAACCCAATTAAACACTTTGCCCGCCCTTCAGGCAATTTTTTTGCGGATAAGTAATTATCAAACAACTTCCTCCGCTCTGAGCGAAGCGGAGGGGAACGTGGTTTGTACTGACTAAAACCCGCCCATGGTCCTTCTATTGCCCTTTATGTTCTGGGGCCGCGGTATCTCTTTCTAACAACCCGCAACCCCGGCAGGTGGTGACCCTGGCAGGCCCCTCTGGCTCTTCAGGCTCTGCAATTGCGTTTGCGACCACTCGACCAAAGAGCATATTTAATATTATTTATTTATGCCTTACGCAGGTTCACCCGAGGTTGCGGGTTGTTCGAAAGAGATACCGCGGCCCCGGAACATAAAGGGCAGACGAAGAAACATGGGGTTTTAGTCAGTAAAAGTCTGACACTCCCCCCCGCTCCGTAATTTACGTTGTCCAACCTTTTTATTTGCCTCTTCCGTTGACTTTACATCTAAATCATAGACTGAGACACGATAAAATATATCAACACTTGTTTAAGTGAATCAAGGTCAGAAAAGACTCCTTGACCTTAATATAGTAGAAGAATAATAGGGAAGTCTTTCATTAAATATAAAAATAGAAGTCGACTGTTGAAGATACGGCTTAGACCGTTAGATACTATCGAAGACACTGACCACTTTTAAACCTTATTACTACTGAGTAATAAGGTTCAAAAGTGGTCAGCAGGTGGCATAGGTAAGGGTGAAAAGTGGTCAGGTGCAAGTGTCCTCGATGGTATGCAGAACCCTGAATAAGAAACATATATACGCTATTTACATTGGATTAGATAAACTTTTGTGTAGTCATCGTTTTTAAGGGGCAATTTTTTTTCGGCTGGTGTGCATATCTTGCGCAAACTGGGCATAAAGTGAATAACAGTTCCACCCTGTTTTTTTGGATCTGAACATCATGGGACAGAAATTACTGATTTGTAAAACATAAAGAATGTTTAGTAAATTATGCTGTATGAATGCTTGTACACCGCGGGACACGCTCATCGGAGGCGCGAGACGACTCCCGGCCAACGCAGACGCGGGTCTGTGGACGGTGAGCAATGGGTAGCTCAAATTCCCTTTTTTTGCGGGTGGGAGTCATCAAATAACTTCCCCCGCTCTGGGCGGAGCGGAGGGGAGTGTCAGACTTTTACTGACTAAAACCCACCCATGTTCCTTCTATTACCCTTTACGTTCCGTATCTCTTTCGAACAACCCGCAACACCGGCAGGCGGTGCTCCAGGCAGACCACTCTGCTTTGCTGACATCTCTTTGAGGCGCGCGTGGAACACTAACGCGCCGTCGACACGGCCTGTCGTCAATAGACAGACGGACGGTAAGCTACCCATTGCTCACCGTCCACAGGCCCGCATCTACGGTAGCCGGGAGTCGTCTCGCGGCGCCCGGCATCCGTGGCGTCTTCAGTGTTCCACACGCGCCTCAAAGAGATGCCAGCAAAGCATAGAAACCCGTCAGGGTCACTGTCTGCCGGGGTTGCGGGTTGTTCGGAATAGAAACCGTGGCCCAAGAACACAATGGGCAAAAGAAGGAACATGGTTGGGTTTTAGTCAGTACAAGCCTGGCTCTCCTTTCAGCTCCACCGGGAGAAGTCATTTGATGATTCCACCCAAAAATATAGGTTGGTAGGGACACCGACGCGTCATTCAGTACATCATTTTCGCGGCGATGTCCCGATGTAGGGTCGGAAAATCAAACAATCTAGTTTAACTTTGATTTTGTTTAATTAAAAATAAAATAAGTTATTAAAAACAACAACATATGACAAAATGTATACACGATTGTATAATATTCGTAAACCAGTGCTTCTGAAGATAACAGTAATGTTTTGTTTTGAAGATGAAAATTATAATAAATTCAAATTGGATACCAAACAAAAACTCTTCAGCCTTCATGACGATAATAAGTACCTACCTACGCATATTAAAAAAGCAGTTCGTTAATATTCGGGATAACCAAAGCTTGATTAAAATTTCGCTTTGCTTAGCTGGGTGTGGGACCTAGGCTTTCTTGACCGGTTCCAACTTTTTTTTGACGAGGACCTTGGAACCTAGTTAGTTGCTCTCCTCAACCTGGACTGGTCAGAAAACATTTTGAGTACAACATAAGATTCGATAATTATGCTGAACAACTACGTATTTTTTTAAGTTTAGAAAAACTGCGTCTTCGGTAAATCAGACGTTTAGAAGAGGTTTGTCGCGCGCCCTACACAAAAGAGGGCTAAAGATGTTTTTTCTGCAGAGAAAAAAGGTGATGAGTTTATTGCATTTTGGACTTATTTGGTTCAAAACAGTTGTTACAGAAATCTTAGGGTTCATCACCACTCGCAGATTCCTGGGATGTACTTCTCGATCAGCTTCTCATAGTAGGGCCACAGCGCCTCGATGTCGGGGACCTTCGTGCTCTTCGTGTATAAGTCGTATTTGCTGAGAAAGAACAATAATTAAGTCAAAACAGAGTACGCTCGAATTTTAAGACAAAGAATATCATGATGATGAATATATCATCAACATTGAAAGTGCTTGCATCTCCATCCACGTATCTCATATTTCTAACCCTACACTTAGGTCAATTTATAGTCCGGTCAAATTAGACCAAAAAATAAGAGTTAAGTTACATAAATTCCCACCTAGCTGCAAATCGGTAAGATTGTTTAAAATATCATTAAAAACAAAATTTGAAAGTTCCCCATCTTTCCCCTGTAAGGAAAAAAAAATATTCAAGGTCAAAGGTAAAAAAAATGAGTTTTTCGCGATTTTCAGCAAAACGGTAAGTTTTATCATAAAAATACTTCAGACAAAAATTGTAGATCATAAAATTATATACAAAAAATTAATTAATACTTTTTTTCTACGAGCCACCGTTTTTGAGATATAACGATTCTAAAAGTTGTAATCGTCTTAATCGAGCCTCGGCTTAGGGCGTCGCTGAGGGACAACAAGGGACAGGCTGGATCTGAGTGATATTACTTTGGGACTGGTTTAGACTTACTGGCTCAGCATCGCGGGCTGGCTCTTGCAATGGACGGGTGGGGCAATTACCGGGACGTCGCGACGGGCCTCGTCAGCGAGGACGGAATGACGGCGCTTTGCGTCTGACTTTTCGAAGGGTACTCGTCTCCCTGCTGCTCTCCTGAAGCAGGGTTATAGCATCGTCAGGAGTGACGAGGGTATGTCGGGGACGACGAATTTTACTTATTCGCGAGGGATCGTATCGAGCGGCCGATGCGATAAGGGGGTTGCGATGTTTTAACGCGGAGTCAATAAAGCGTTTGGAAAGGCGCTTCATGAATTGAACGACGGTGGGGATTCTTAAGTCTAAGTGAAGACTATCGTTACGGACGTAAAAAGGGGCTCCCGTGATTTTACGAAGGAATCGGTTTAGCAAGGTCTGCATCTTATGAAGGAAACGAGGGTTGGGATGGGCAAACACGACACATGCGTATGTCATGAATCATGATGTGACGGATGACCGCGGTGTATAAACGCAATTTGCACTTAAGTGACAGTTTGCTTTTTGCCTGAATTAAAAAGTGAAGCCTACCCATAGCAAAGGCAGCGCGCGAACGAGCCGCTTTGATATGTGCCGCGAAGGACAAGTGGCTGTCGAGAATGACACCTAAGTATTTGGCTTGCTTCTCCCAGGGGATAGGCTTGCCGTACATAGTGATCGGACTGGACCAACTGGCGTTCAAGACTAACAGTATTTCATTTATTATAGCAGGTATAAGACCTAGCCACGCACACAATTCAACAGGGGACAGATGTTTTCTCAAGGTTACGATGGCGTATAAATTAATTGACTGGTTTTCATTTTACCTGATATTCTTATAGTTATAACTTATGTATATTTTATATAAGTAGTGTAAGTTACAATGACCGATAGAAAAATATTTAAACATATATTACAACTATAGATATATACGTGGCGTACTCATGCATATTATGACGATTACAACTTTTAGAATCGTTATATCTCAAAAACGGTGGCTCGTAGGAAAAAAGTATTTATTAATTTTTTGTAGATAATTTTATGATCTACAGTTTTTGTCTGAGGTATTTTTATGATAAAACTTACTGTTTTGCTGAAAATCGCGAAAGACCTATTTTTTTTACCTTTGAACTTGAACATTTTTTTTTCCTTACAGGGGAAAGATGGGGAACTTTCAAATTTTGTTTTTAATGATATTTTAAACAATCTTACCGATTTGCAGCTAGGTGGGAATTTAGGTAACTTCGAATGAATGAACTAAATTGACCGGACTATTAGCTGTAAATCGAAACAATTACTAGATGATGCTGAATTTTTAAATCATGGACAAATTCTAAAAGACCCACCATTTTCAACCTCACCTAGTTAGATCCGAATTTAATCAGTTGTTGATGTTTCTTGGTACTCTTTTATGTTCTTCTAAATAAATGAATCCAGCTTAGTAACATCCGGAGCAGACCGTCGTTGGTTCGAAAGACATACCGCGGCCCCGGCACACAAAGGGCAAAAGAAGGAACATGGATGGGTTTTAGTCAGTACAAGTCTGACACTCCCTTCTGCTCCAGCCAGAGCGTGGAAAGTTATTTGATGATATCCTATCCGAAAATAAAAAGATGTGTAACTTACTTGAACTCAAGAACCCACTGCAAGATTTCTTCATCCTTCTCGTTGGTCAAGTGGCGGTAGTCACCACCAGCGTGCCAAGGGTACAAGGAGTGGTATCTGTAGACAACCACCATGATCACAATATAACAATTTTTAGAGGTCAGCTATATTTTCACCAACAAGGCTTTCAAATACCTAACGAGTTTCAAAGCTAATGTGACTTCGTCTAGTAGTACTCGTAAGACCAACTAGAACCACTAGATTAAATAATAGTGCTACTGGTAAAAGGAATGTTACCTGATCATGTACAGTCCCTTCTCGGGGATGGTACTCTTGTTGTGCTTTAGGAACTGGTACATGTACTCGTCGTGACTCCAGGAAATCTGCAGCTTGTCCAGGCCGCAGTTAGGCTCATACATGCCGTACTCAGTGCTAGACATGACAAGAAAGTACTTATTTAGTGCCTGGGTCCCTGTATAGTGAGGGGAAAGGAACAAATACTTTTCTGTGACTTAATGCTCACACGTACGAAATATAATTATTGAGGAGCATGACGTGTGTGTGTAAGTAGATTATTAAAATCGGAATACTATACTGTACTGGGAAGCGCCTGGTAGCCAGGTAGGTGACACAAATAATGCAATATTGTGAAGTTTAAGTTGCAGCTAGAAATGCTCTACAGATTGAAGATCTACTAGTTATGAACCTTCAACTTAATTTAGTAAATCTGGTTAAATACTAACTTGTATTTAGGGTTCTGAGTATCAGGGTTGTCTTTGAAGCTCTCGGGTCCGTACACGATGGAGTTAGCCCACTTGCAGCCCACAGGGAACGTGTCGCCAACCACGCACCATTGAGGCTCGCCGTAGAAAGCCATAACCTATTGCAATACAAAAAAAAAACTTTTGATCGCTTTCGCTCCTTGAGAGAAGAAACAGCTTTAAGTTTTATGGTTTTCCTATCCCAAAATCGTAAATCAATTTCCAGTCTCAATCGTCTTGCGAGTGGGTCTGTGGACGGCAAGCCATGGGTAGCTTACCCGTCTAGTGACGACAATCAGTGTAGCCGGCGCGTTCGTGTTCCTCGCGCACCTCATAGAGATGTCAACAAAGCTGAGGAGTCGGCCACTGCCTGCCAGAGTTTATCGAAAGAGATACCGTGCTCCCGGAACACAAAGGGCAAAAGAAGAAACATGGATGGGTTTTAGTCAGCAAAATACTCACCCCCCCAGAGTGGGGAAGTTATTTGATGATTTCACATGCGAAAAAAAGGTCAATCGTCTTTGTTCCTTAGAAGAGCATTCGGTAATTTTTATTTTCTTTTTATATGTTTGTTTCAGCTTCATTATCAGAGAAATTGAAAAATGAGATTATCAAAATATTTTAGTTCTATTTTAAAATGCACATAAGTAGCTACATTAAATGATAATAACAATTAATATTCATCTCATCATAAAGATTACATTTATCAATGTTTGCGTGATCATAAAGATAGTTATTTACGCTGGTTATTCGTGTAGGATCTACCTGGTGTTTGTAGTTTCTACCAGCTGCTTCGCCCGTGTGGCGGTTAGAAATTCTATCATGGGAACTTACTACTGGATTGAGAACGATCATATGTCCTAACCTATTAGATCTATCCGTGTGCTTGTTTCCAAATCCGTTTAGACATTTTGGGCACCTGTTATCCCCGAGGGGATAGGTTTTTTTTTGATAGGGCCACTCGCAGTTCAACTCACTTGAGTCATTTGACTGCTCAACCGGACTATCCTGCGGTGACCATAATGAATTTAAGGCCCCCGGCCAGGGCTAAAAGTTACTAGAATTTCGATGACCGCAGTCTAAGGGCACCCCTCGTGGGGTACAAGCCTCGGCTTAGGGGGTCATGATTTAATCGACTATAAAAGGGGCCGGGTCGGGTTATTATTTGGGGACTTTTAAAACTACTAGCTCAACTCGCGGGTTGGCTATTATTGCAAAGGTCTGACTATTTTGCACTTTATATTGCACTGGTCTAGTTTTATCATCGGAAAAACGCGGCGGAGCTCTGTGACGAGTCTGGAACGGATCGCGAGGGATTAGGCTTATGGTGTACTTAATAGTACACACACATATGGCCAGTTAAGTCCTATGTAATAGGGGCGAACCTATTACTATCAAATAGGCACAAATCCAGAATCCGTGGCTGCTACTGAGAAATTTCTGATGAAAAAAACTTGAGAGGTGTCAAGGGACACCCGGATAGAACAAAGTTATTATTTATTATGTACATACATAAAACCTGTATACACTCAACAAAAATAATCGTCGCGACACCACAGTGTTCAATGCGAAATAGAAAGACGAAACGACTAACTGGCTTGCTTTCTATGAGAGAGAGAGAAAGAGAGAGAGAGAGAGAGATTCAGACAGACCAACACGCGCACGCCGCACGGCTTACAATTTAACGAAAAGTGTCGTTACATCTTTTGGTCTTATTTTTTTCAGTCTAGCCCCCTTTCGCAACGCGCGATAAGGAACTTCGTTCCAAAAAACCCAAAACTTTACCCGACCCCAGTAGCAGTCACGCTTACGACCACTAGACCAACAACTCGGTCAGTAGTTTCAGTTACTTTTCCACTATATGTGTATTCCCATAGCAAGAAGTAATTTTTATTCTATGGAATATTTTCTATCAGCTTTAATCAATTTTTCTTTAACAGTCGTAAAAATTCCAGCTCGGGGCGCCAGTATCAATGGATCAACAATTAAAAGGTCGGAATCGTAAAAAAGGTTATCAATAATGAAGAGATTAGCTTGTTTATAGTGATGTACTCACTATACCTACTATGAATGATCATGTTATTTTATTACGCGTTGCAAATTTGCATCTTTTCTTCTTGGATTTTTACTTTTTCCGATGTTAGCACGTTCCTCGAGTTAGCACTTAGCACTAAAAGAAAACTTACTTCCTTCCAGTGACATACGAGTCATAAGTCTGCCTTAACTACCCATGTCAGTAATTACAAGTTATGCGTTACGATACGACTTCTATTTTCCCTGAGATCCTGTCTTGAAAGACCCTTAGAGACATGGCATTTCATCGCTTAGGGTTGCCAACCATACTTTATAGTAACGTATCCTACTTTATTTTTCGTAATTATACTTTATAATTGTGCATACAAATAAAGTATGTGGAAATACTTTATTTTCAACCTTTACTGTGATGCTTTCACTGAAAGAGTTTTTTTCAGTAATGAATCTAAAGAGGCGAAAAGAGAGAAATAGAGCGTCAATTAATTTAATTAAAAACGAATTGTTTATCTATTTAAATTTTAATTGCCGAACAAGCTTTGAAACATTAAATATAACAAAAAATAGTTAGCATGTGCTAAAAGCACACAAAAGTACGTTTTTAAAACAACAAAAACATAATATTTGAAAAATACTTTTTTTTCTTTCAAATACTTTATTTTTTTCCTATCTAAACCATTTTATACGTTTTTTTTAATAAAAAAATGTTGGCAACCCTACTTGTATTATAGAATTTGCAATAGATCGCTATTGCCTTTTAGATGTACGTTTGCTTATGTTTAAACAGGTTAGAATCGACTGTTAAGTTCTGCATTTGATATTTCAACTTTATTCGATAATGTTAAACAAAAGTAAATCAAAATAACTTATAGAAACAAACATAAAAATAAACTAAAAATAGCGTCAACCAATTCGTCCTCAACGCTGTCCGTTGCCAATGTCCCCTAGACACTGGCCGCGTTGTATGGCAACGCTTAATCTCTCGCCAAAGTAGAAGCCAGCCCTTGGGTCCCGGGAAGTGTTTTGAAATATCCTTAAAAAGGCTGTGAGCACAAAGACCACGGTCTCTCACTTTCGACCCCAAACGGTTCGAAAATATAGTTACACACGTTCAACGACTGGTTTTATGAACACAATACTCCCGATAGATACTTTCTATATTTCATCATAGAAACATCATGTGAAAGATTACTGTGCACACTGCGGGATAGTTTATCTACCTCTCCAATATTTCCACTTACCTTGCCCAAATCATGGACGAGTCCAGTAAGATGGAACCAGTCATCATCAGGGTGGTCTACCCGAATTCTTTCAGCAGTCTGGAAAGCGTGCACGATGTTCGGCAGTTCGGTGTCCGGGTCTGACTCGTCCACTAGCTCGTTCAGCTTGATCAGAGCGTCCTTGATCGAGCTCTTGAATGTGTTGAACTTCAGCCATTTTTCTTTCTTTTCTGTGAGGATGTTAATGCAAAAATGAGTGAATTAAATGCTACTGAAGAAGATACTCAGTATGGTAAAATAAAGTGGCCGGTTATTTACAAAAATATTTCAGCATTCCCCTATACAGCAATACCAACTAAGCACCCATCTCCGATATATATATTTTTGCCAGATCTGCAATTTTGTTTGGCTGTTAAGCCGAGTTATGTAGGTATACGAATATTAAAAGAATAAACCATTTTTACACAGAACATGAGAATGGGATTCTGATTAGCGGTTTTGAGATGATAATTAACATTGTCCCCTTACAATTTAATATTCGAAGAATTATGATCAATACGATAATAATTTAGGTATGCCGCCAGCTTTTCCCCTGCCTCTTAATTTAGTAGCAAGCTACATTTTTATTGTTGTCCATAAGCAAATATTTATTTGCATTGTTTCTAGTATTTTATTGTATTTGGTACAGCTGTACTGCATATCAGTCATAATATCTGCTTAACCTTCAGCAGTTTTTCAAAATATAATATAGACTCACGTTTGACAAGGTCGACAGTGACATTGGTGTGCATGTCATAGTAAGTCTTGCGCACGCGCTCCCGAACAGGGTCGGTATCATCCACGGTGTAGTCCCGAAAGGCCTCCAACGGCTTGTCATTGAACACCGGTTCCGGACGCAGCAGCTGCGACGGGTCGATCAGTGAGATCTCTTCTTTTTTCTGGAGAAAAGTAGATGATTTGACAATCAAATGGCAAGATCTAATATACACTGATCTAAATACTCTGTCTGCTTGTTTTCAGACAGTGTCAGGTGACAGTGTCTGAAAACAAGCAGAGAGTGTGACAGGTAGGACCTTTCCTACCCTCTCTGCTTCAAAACATAATGCATCCTTATGTAGAGCGTGTTTTACGAAGTGTCTCCAATTTACGAGGTTGGAGTTTTCACTTGGTTTCGGAGACGAATCTGGGACAGCTAATTCTCGGATGGTAAGCCGCTGCAGGAATCTGCCACCAACTCTCTCTTTCTCTGCTGATGAATTCTGCGCAGGCAACGACGACGCCATATAAAACTTCGAGTCCCTCATCCTTCATTTTTGTTTATTATTTGAAACCTACCTTGGACTTTTTTGGTGGATTACATGATCTCTTTTCAACATCCACTTTCCTCTTTGCCTAAAACAGACACAACATATCCATGCACTTGGTAAAAGATTTTAAAAGTATCTTTAACCCTGAACTTTTCATCTCAGCAAATATCTATTTCAACATTATTACCTGGGACGCCATTCTCTTCAGGGACCCGTTTGCACTCTTGCTTGAGAAGCAAGGATTTGACGTAAAGATAGATTCTTCTAGACATTTTATAGCGGCTTAAGAGCACCTCGAGTAGTCGGCGCTATCAGATAAAGAAGGCTTAACTTTATTGAGATAGTAATAATTCTTTAATAGACTACAAGATCTGAGCATCTGGATTTACTTGTTGTTTTTTAGTATGAATCTAGGTATTTGTTTGATCCAACGGTGCTGCTGTTAATAAACCAGTGAGTGGCCAATTTGTCAGATTTTTGGGGCTTACTTAGTAAAATGTTGACAAAATGATTCAGAAACTACCTATTAGACTGTATGAATTCCCCCAAAATGGTTTGGAACCATACAATTCTTATAAGAAATTTTAGAATTTGGCTAAGTGTTTTTATTTTTGAGTTTTTCTACTGCCTTTTTATGAAATATATAAAATTCTCATGTCACAATGTTCGTTCCCATACTTCTCCAAAACGGCTCGACCGATTTGTATAAAATTTTGTGTGCATATAGGGCAGGTCTGAGAATCGGCTAACATCTATTTTTCATACCCCTAAGTGAGCAGCAGGTGAAACCGCTGGGCATAGCTAGTAGGTAATGAAATAAAATAATGACAGTTCAGAAATACAATATCAAGTTGTCCTATCAATTTGATTTTATATTTCTGAACTGTGTTACGCATAAACATACATTTAAATTAGTTTAATTTAAGCAGTTTATTTAAATAAACACGCAGATAATATGCGAGATACAACATCTGCTTAGCGTCTTTTCCCAACTAGGTATGCTGGGGTCGGCTTGTGTGCTAATGTGCGAAAATGTGGATAATTATCTGACTTCCAAAAAGGACGTTTTGAATTAGACTGTATTTTTTTTGTAAGCTCAGAACTTTTTACTGGGTGAACAGAATCACATGATTCTTTTTCTATCCTTTTTTCTATTTGAAAGCTGGTGCTTCCCGTGTGTCCCATTTCAATTTAGTCCAGTCTACAATTGCATTTATGAAAAAAACATAATTCTTAATTTTTTCTTCTAACGTGAATGGACGATTTGCAAAATCTCTTAGTAGCAGTGAAAAATCAATACTACCTACTATTATTGCCTGCTTACTTACTTATTACTTACAGGTCGTTGGTTCAGAAGGTTCGTGAACTACCAACGTTCCAACCAAGGGGTCAAAAATTGCCGCTTACGCAGAATCATAATATGAATTAAGTTAGCATTCATTAAATGGTCACAGTGAGTGTGACAATCCTTAATATTAACTGCGTCTGTGACCAATTGTGTGAAAATGTGTGAATTTTAACGTACCTAATTCATAGATATATATTATCCTATTATGATTTTGCTAAAACGGCCATTTTAGTTCTGCTGTTCTGATCCAATAGGGAATTAGCTTGGTACCATTGGTAACTCATCTACCTTAATATTAATAATGATTTGTCTTAATCATTCAATAATGATTTGGTTGGATATTTCAATAAAAATGCTTATAGGTATATCCTATATTATATTAGATTACATATAATTTAAATTATATTTTAAGTTACATGTCACACTTTTATGTCATTTCTCCTCTTATGTTTTCTCCTAAGTTCTCTCTTTAAAACGACCTGAGTATTTGAACATTATGATCACCCAGCCAGCATTGGTCAGTTAGGGTATAAAACCTCTTACAGTACCTACAAAGGTGAAGTACTTATAATGTATTGTCATTAGGTACAGTATAACGCCGCGCCCGCGCCCTTTTTTTTTTTTTTTTTTTTTTTTTTTTTCGGGTGGGAAATCATCCTATGACTTCCCCCGCTCTGGGTGGAGCGGGGGGGCATGTCAGACTTGTACTGACTAAAACCCACCCATGTTCCTTCTATTGCCCTTTACGTTCCGGGGCCGCGGTATCTCTTTCGAACAACCCGCAACCCCGGCAGGCGGAGGCTCTGGCAAGCCCCTCTGCTTTGCTGACTCTCTTTGAGGCGCGCGTGAAACACGAACGCGCCGTCGACACGGCCTGTCGTCAATCGACGGACGGACGGTGAGCTACCCATTGCTCACCGTCCACAGGCCCGCATCTACGGTGGCCGGAAGTCGTCTCGCGGCGCCCGGCGCCCTGGGCGTCTCCCGCGGCGGCTGGGTTGGGCAGATGTTCTCTCCCTCAAACGCCCGGCCACCTCCTTTGCTAGCATTACTGCTTCGCAGAAGGTGGTGACCGCTTCCCATTCCCTCTCGCTCCGGACCATGGCCTGAACCAGGGCCGGACGCGAGAGATCGCCGCCGCCGATCGCCTCCACGAGGGCACGGCGGTGCTCCGCCCAAGCTGGGCAGACCGCCACTGTGTGCTCCACCGTGTCCTCCGGGCGGCGCCCGCGCCCTGGCGTTCCCAATGGGTTAAAAGTAAATTTTTGGCAGTTGATGTATTAATAGGGAGCGTGCCTATTACCCTGAACCTGGCACAAATCCAGACACAGTGGTTGTTACTGAGAAATTCCCTATGGAAAAAAAAAAAAAAAAACACACAATAGGTACCACTGCCCGAACCGGTAATCGAACCTAAAACCTCATGCTGAACAGTCGCACTGGCCACCACTAAGCCAACGAGGCAGTCTATGTATTTATTTACCTTATCTATTACTTGTGTATGTTTGTTACGTCAATCACATAATTTTATCTAAGAAAACTGGATTTGCCTCGAGTAGGGTAGGGCAACTTTTGATTGACATTGTAATACATGACACAAATGAATCAAGCACTTTCATGGTGACCGAAACATTGTGTTTATAGACAAAAGTAAACTTTATCTGTTTATAAATAAGATTTGAAAATGTATGTTAAAAAATTGATTGCTGTTTGCTCTTCAACACTGGATTGACAGTTTCTATTTATCTAAAGTGGAACTTCGCGGGGATATCTTAGTCTTGACTAGAGGTCGTAGTTGATGAATTGTAATTGTAAATACGAGACCAGATTAGATTTTATTGTTGGTTTTGCTATATAATTATACGCAACGAGATTCTCCGAGAAACAGTAAATAAATTTCATAATATTCAAATACTTATAAGGGAAACTTTCATTACAATATGTTACGTCAGTCATTTTAAATAAATAGTTTGATAATTTTAGAAATGTAGTTGCCAACGTCCATACTACGTTGAATACACCGGTTCTCGTCCGATCACCGAAGTTAATAACATCGGGCGCGGTCAGTACTTGGATGGGTGAACGCCTGGGAACACCGCGTGACGTTGGCTATTTGTTATTTTTTAAAAATAATGAAAAAAATGCCTCTGCCTGTCTTCACCTCTGAATTTTTATCATTGTCAATGGTTTTTTTTTTATTATTTCATTAAGGTTGCTGCCATGAATGAGCACAGATCAAATAATAGTATTTCGAGCAAATCTGTCAAATTACATTGATAAGTATACACATACGGTTGAAATTGGGTTGGTTGCTACTGCCAGTGGGTTTTGAGAAATAAAACAATGAACTTTAAGAAACTATATTTATTTAATTACCACATTGATGCTATTGTACATACCGTTACAAAAGGCTTGTGTTTATACAGTGCATGATTTTTACAAAATTTTGCGAAGAATTAATGACTTCATTGATTTATTACTATACCACCTACAACTCGACCAAGATAAAAAGACAACTGACCAAAATCCTGCTAGTCCAGTCCCTTTTTTATTACAGTATGTTATTACAAGTCAACTACGATGGGAAACTTAATATTAATATCATGACTTCAATGTCCTGTTGTTTGTTCATTGCAGGAACTAAGGGGCTGCCCGCACGTAGACACTTTTTGTTACAGACACGGCACATAATCACAGGAAGCCGTTGTTTTTAATCAAATATTCATTGGTAACTTATATCCGACACAAGACACAAAAGTGTCCACGTTTGAGCAGAGACTTATGAACGCTACTGAAAGCGCCAAACATGCGACACAATTTATATTGCCATCATCAATACGCTAAAAGATTACGACTCTTTTTATATTTCAGTAAACATCAAAATCTCAACCAGAACCAAATAATCCTTTAAAAGGATTATTTTTGGTTGACATAAAGAGGAAAAGCATTTGTTTTCTAGGTGTGAATCATGGTTTGGAGTGTTATGTAATTAAACCTTAAGCTGGACGTTGTAACAATATAGGGTACCTACTCCTCGTTAACCTATAAATCATAAAATTTGCAAAGAAGCAATATCATAGAGCACCAGTAAAAAGAAAAATATGAAATCGGAAATTCCGGGGTTGCGGGTTGTTCGAAAGAGATACCGCTGCCCCGGAACACGGGTTTCAGTCAGTACAAGTCTGACACTTTCCCCAGAGAGGGGGAAGTTGTTTGACAATTTCCCATCGGCAAAAAAGGGGACAATTATTTTCCAACGGCAAAGTTAAGTTTGTCCTTCAACACAGTTTATTTTTTGTTAGAGTAATGTTTGGTATTTATATTAGTTACCTACAAGTTAACTTTGTACAAAACCCTCGGTGCGCGGGTCAGTTGCACTTGCCCGTTATTTTTTATTCCTCACAGCAAACATCGAGTATTTAATTGATTAAAAATATACTTTCAATACAAATTTAAATATTTTTAGATATTAAAATACGATAGTACATTACTATTGCACGTTCTTCCATGAACGCTCTCATAAATTTCCATAATCTTTCGAGCTAAAAGTGAGACGCGTCGCACCACGCTTCGGTAAATGAGCCTTTGCTCAACTTATGAGCTGTAAGTACAAAAATGATTTAGATAAGAGAAATTGAAGTGTTATAAAATGTTTACTACTAGAAGTGGTAGTTAGTAATTAGAAATTAAGAATACAAAGGTATAAATAACGTTTAACAACTTCCTATTGTAGTTGAACTAGACAATTATAAATGATATTTTATAAATGAATATTGGTTTACTTTTCAATTACATATAACATCAATAAATTTATTTAGATGTATATATTTGCCAAATTTGTTGAGAATATGACACTATTTATTTTAATACGATTATATAATTTAATTTAATATCGATTTGGTGTTATTTGTATCATAGGTTTATTTAATAGTTACTTGAGTAAGTGTAAAATTTAATAAAAACTTCATACTTAGATCATTTTATTTTATTCTATATTTAACAACTTTTCTGTTTGCATCCTGTTTAGTCGTTAAAAGAGGATAGGCAGATAATGACATATTGGGATTGTCTATTTCATCAATTTTTTTGGCTAAAAATTCTAAGGCAACCTATATTGGAACATATTGAGTACATAAAATTTAATATTTGTGTATTGAAACATTTCTAGATCTTTACAATATGGACAACAAATTTACGTAACACGAACATACATAGGAGAAAATCTAATTCATTGGACTAAAATACACTAGAAAATGTTGCTAATTTAAATTAGTATACACTGCTACCAATCAAGCTATACTGAACCAGATTTTGCAAAACTCTCATTGTACGGGAAATCAGTGCGTAGCGATGCCATGTTATACTAGAAATGTATAACTTAATGTGTAGCCGAGTGTACTAGATGATCATTTTAAGTACCTAACAATCGGATCTGAACAAAAATAACTACAGCGAAACTAAATTTCTCAACTTTTACAAATCTTATAAATGCGAACGGTACTATCTATATTTTAATCTACTTATTTAATTTAAATTTATCAAAAATAACCTAATTATGTACTAAGAATCATCATTCAGAAAGATAATTTTTATATAATTCTATATTTAACTGTCTTACTTTTTGAACTAAAGTTTTAAAATAATATTTTGTTTACCTTTAAAAAGCCAGGCTTTTGTTTGTTACTGCAAGCCCAGCTGTGTTGTCTTTAATATCGCATAAAATCTTGAAAATCAATCTTATGCAGAACACAATAACGTTTAATTTTAAACGCAACACGACAGATACAATTATATATTAACATGCTATTTGATTTGGAAACTTTATTAAGCATTGCAAAATATATTTTATTCTTTGCAATACATTTTTCATGACATCTTCATAATATACACTAATTTATCATTCTAATATCAACCTAACCGGCAAGCCTATAACAGTGAAATTTGCGTGTAATATACAAAAAAGTCTATTCATCTTTCCTACTACCCGAAGAAGACTTAGAATCTCCTTCACTATCGCTAGACCACTCCCCCTCACTGTACTGCCTCTCTG
Source organism: Ochropleura plecta (assembly GCA_905475445.1). Classification (NCBI taxonomy): domain Eukaryota; kingdom Metazoa; phylum Arthropoda; class Insecta; order Lepidoptera; family Noctuidae; genus Ochropleura; species Ochropleura plecta. Next base: position 10,773,282 of record FR997744.1, on the reverse strand, counting down.
TCTTTCTCCTTCTATCTCTTACAATATCCTCATCAGAAGATTCATGTCTTACAACGCAGTGGTGCGTGTTTTCTTGGAGAACTAACTCTTTGGTTGGAGAAGAAGTGCGGAGTTCTTTCAAAGTGTTTGTGAGGTCAATGTTGAGGGCTACTGGTTCTTCGTCTTCGACGTCAGGCTGTCTGCGCTTGCGCTTGTTTTTGGAGCTGTGTTTTCGTTCCTTCTTGCGTTTTTTCTTTTTTGAACTGTGAAAGGAAATTCTGATTTAATTTTGTTGTTATGAACAGCACTTTCTTATTGCGTTGGGAAGGCTTGGTAAAAGTTTTCAATTGAACTTCCGTTTAATTGATTTTGACAGTAAAGTTCACTTACAATTTAACATACTTTAAAAGTGTCCGGCGGTGGAGTAGTGAATCATCCTATTAGACCTTTTTTTGCGGATCACAAATCATCAAATAACTTCTTTCAGACTTGCACTGACTTCTTTCTTTTAACCTTTATGTTACGGGGCCGCGGTATCTCTTTCGAACAACCCGCAACCCCGGCAGGTGGCCCTGTGGCCCTGGCAGGCCCCTCTGCATTTATTAATCTATAACTTAGCAGCTATTTAGAACACCTTTGTTAGCCGATATCTGTTAGAGCTATATTTACATACTTCACAGAAAGAATTTAGGTTTTTATAAATGACGATTACGGGATCTCCCTCAATTGGTGTAACAATTACGGCATGGCTACGGACGGCACTGTTGGCGCTGTGGCTGAGTGATTGACTGCTACGCTGCGTGTCGTGGGTTCGATCCCCGCACAGAACAAATATTTGTATGACCTACAGGTGGTTGTTTCGGGTCTGGCTGTTTGTGTGTGTAAGTTTATATGTTTGTAAACGCACCGACGATATAGGAGAAATTCCTAGTATGGGGAAACGTTTAAAAACAAAAAAAAAAGTGTAATTTTTAAATACAAATTACATTTGTGTTACTTACCCGTCGCAGTCGGACTCGTCGTTATCATCTGATGATCTGTTAACAATAAGTTTTTCATTTATTTTGTGGTTATAAGGTAAACAGCATTGTGACTATGTAAATGATTGGTACAGTTCATTACTAATTCCATGCTTCCCCTTTTATGGAAGAACACTTATAAGAGATAAGTCATCATCTTGAGGTCGGCTTACAGTCTTACTGGATGCAGCTGAATACCAATATTTTAAATCTGCTCTAGTTAGTTCAATTATTTTATTTTATTATATTGTTAACTAGCTTCCACCCGCGACTTCGTCCGCGTGGCATAGTTACTTTGGGCTAACGCTAAGTTTAAACCGCGCGAGGATGCATATGATGTCTCCAGATTCCCAACTATCTCTGTACCAAAATTCATCATAAATCGGTTTGGCCATTTAGGCGTGAAGACGTAACAAACAAACTCACTTTCGCTTTTATAATATTAAACAAAGATTATTTAGTTTATGCGAAAGCCGAAACACCTGTCCAGTATTTTTATATAAATAATCTATGTACAAAATTTCAAAACTGTATCATGAAAAACCACAAAGTTATAAGCTTGTTTATGTTACCTGGATATCCGTACAAATTCACTGTCACCAACGGCGCACGGCCGGCGTCACCGCGCCGCGCGCCTTGTGTTCATTGATAATAATAATTTCTCGGTTTGTATTGTAATTAACTGGTGATAACATTTTCCATCACACTGTCATGCAGGCTTTGGCCTGTCGTAATGGTCAAGTGTAGGTAGATATTATTACTACTTGGTACTTAGTGTCGCATGGTGTCTATAATATAAGCTTTTTTAAATATTTTTGGGAAAAAATATAACATGGTGTAAAAATGATTGGAATCGATTCAGTTGCTTATTCTGAACAAACTATATTCAGGTTTCGCATATACTAAAAATAATGTTGTAGTTAACACACTCTCAAAATAAAATATTATTCCATAATATTTATAAAATATTTTGGCTTACTTGTACTTTCTGCGTTTGCTCTTTCTGTGTGACCTCTCGGATTCGTCTTCGTAATCTGAAAAAGGAATACAAAAGTTACTTTTTACATAATAACAGTATAAAGCCGAGACCAGATAAACACGGCTTCAAAGATTAATTTGAAAGATGTAACATTTGCAAATTGGGATGACAGAGTCCAAAAAGTGCATTAAAACTTCATACACTGTCTTACTCAAACATTCGTGCGTCATATCCCGCCTTGACAAGTATTTGAAGCCTCGTCTGGCGCCGGAAACATACAACATATTAGATAATATAAAATCAGGGAAATTAAACTCGAAGCATTTATTTCAATTAGACCATGACAGGCACTTTCGAATGTCAATAAATAAAAGGATGAAGCTACAGTCCCAGTCACAAGGCATAATAATAGTACATTTATTGTAGTTGCCCATTAAAAAATGTTAATCTCTATGGAGAAGAATTGGCAAGAAAAGCAATTTAGATAACAAGTTAAGGGGGATGTACCGACCGCGCAATTCAATTGTTCTTAAATTTTTTGCAATTAGTTGGTCAATATTAGGTTTTATGTAAATTTAAATTTGAATCACAAGCGTAACAAATATTGTTTTACAGAATTATAATAATTATAATTCTGAAAATACACACGTTTTAGGTTCGCGAATCATTTTTAACCGACGAAAAAAAAAGAGGAGGTTCTCAATTCGACATGTATATTTTTTTATGTATGACCACGCATAACTTTTTACTGAGACGTGCGATTTTAAAAATTCTTTTTTTTTATTTCAAGATACAACTAACACTGACCTGCTAATTGAAAAAAACAGAAAATTTTCATTTCCGGGGTGAAGGCTGCCCTTGCAACCCTCTATTCCAATCACAATTATTTTTGTTCATAGACAATTAACACAGAAAATTGATGTAACATGTCAACTTGACAAACAATTAAACTCCCTGATCATACATAAACAATCGGCAACAGGTTAGTCTTTTGAACCGATTTTAAACAACTATTGCATGTATTACATCAAACTGTACAAAAACAAACTATCCATGTCAAATATAACGGAAATTTCTAGTGTTATCCTACTTTAATATTATAATTGCGAATGTTTGTAAGGGTGGATGTATGGATGTTTGTTACTGTTTCACGTCAAAACGACTGAACTGATCGTGATGATATTTTGCACAGAGTTAGATTATAGTCTGGAAAAACACATTGCATACTTTTTTTTGATCATCACGCGGGCGAGGCCGCGGGTTTCAGCTATTTAAGACATACATTTATTACTTAATTCAAGTTATACTCACACAAGAATTCCAAACTAAATAACAAAATTAAAATAAAGTGCATTATTATTTGTGACTTTTTTTGCTTATTGGAATAAAACTGACGCCAAACACGGCTTCAACAATTTGGATACTTGTTTTGAGTGTTTAAGATGGGATAGCAATGATCGACGGGATACTTCTACAAGGTGATACATAACCAGAGGGGCGTGCCAGGGCCTCCGCCTGCCGGGGTTGCGGGTTGTTCGAAAGAGATACCGCGGCTCCGGAACGTAAAGGGCAAAAGAAGGAACATGGGTGGTTTTAGTCAGTACAAGTCTGACACTCCCCCCCGCTCCGCCCAAAGCTGGAGAAGTTATTTGATAATTTCCCACCCCAAAAAAAAAGGTGTTACATAATAAACACAAGACCTCCCGTGGGGTCTCCTGGACCATGAAATTGAAAAACTTTTGTTCTACGATTTTCGATAGGATTTGTATAGGCTGATCAACACGTACGGGAAAAATACAAAAACCGGCCAATGGCGAGTCGGACTCGCGCCCGAGGGTTTTGTACAAATTTACGACATCAGCGGCCATAGTTTTTGACTGTATAGACTTAGAGGGGTGATTTTTCACAGCTCCAAGGGACTACAAGACTTGAGTATATGGTTTAATTTTTTTTAATTTCAACTCGATACCTCTACGCGTTCCCGAGATAAAGGGTCTTGACATACAGACGACACGATTGGCGCAGTGGCTGAGCGATCGACTGCTGCACTGCGTGTCGCGGGTTCGATTCCCGCACGGAACAAATATTTGTATGGCCTACAGATAATTGTTCCGGGTTTGGCTATTTGTGTATGTGAATTTAAATATTTGTAAACGCACCCACGATACAGGAAAAATTCTGAGTGTGGGGCAAAGTTCTGTTTAAAAAAGAAAAGAAAAGACAGACGGACAAGAAAATGAACCTATAAGGGTTCCGGTTTTATTTTTGAGGAAAAATCATAGAACAAAACCTGATCAGTTTCATGGTCCGAGATACCACCCGATTGATTTCGCGCGTATTGTTACATCACAACAAGGTATATATGAAGTTGTTTTGCTACCACAATTCTCCTTTTCCCGTGCGAAGTTGGGGCGGATCGCTAGTGTCTTAATAAAACCGCAAGCATTTTCAAATACCCGCGCCACGCACCATGACACCCATCACGTATTATCCTTCAAATACCTACAATTGATAGGGTATGTGAAGCTATGTTAGGCGCTCGGGGTAAGCTATGAATTTTTAGATATTATAAATATAATCACCTCTTTTGTCGCGATGTCTTCTCTTGTCACGTCTGCGTCTCTTTTCTTCTTCTTCAGCTTTCTTCTTACGGATCGACTCCAGTGTGTCCACCTATGGGAAGAATGGATTGTGATAGTAATTAAGGTAGTGTAAACCGGTTTGTGACCTATTTATGAATCACTAGCTTACAAACCCAGGTTACAAGTTATCTGTGTACCAAATAAGCTCTTAAACTATTGGATCGATTTTAACCACTTATTCACCAATAGTAAACTAAATTATCAGGAAGTAACATAGGCTATATAACATCATGCGACGATACTTAAGAGCTTGAGCAGTCGCTTGGCATAGCTAGTCTTGCATATTTTCGAATTATGTAATTGGCGCCTTACCGTGATAAGGAGAAGAAATCGCATACCTAGAACTAAACAGAGGCAGCTATTTGAAAGCTCGTTGATCATACGCAACTAATTAATATAACACAATTTATAACCTTTACTAGCGGACCCGACAGACGTTGTCCTGTCTACACGTCTTTAATTTCAAACTTTTTTTTATAAGCTAATAAGCTGTCTAATTTGACACTGCGATGGTAGCGCCGTCTGTCGGATCCAATGTAAAACATTCCAAAATCAACAACTACTAATAAATTAAAAATTAATTAAAAAAACATTGTCCAGCGGACAAAATTGTGAATCTAAACCATTCCCAGATCCCCTTGAACACACACAAAAAATTTCATCAAAATCGGTCCAGTCGTTTGAGAGAAGTTCAGTGACATACACACTCACAGAAGAATTATATATATATAATATATGATATATGATGATCTAAGAGAATTTTAATGCTCCTATTTCCATACAGTACTACGTTTTTCATCTGAAAAAATACCTTTGTTGAGTTGTCTCGGTTTAGATCTAGGTGTTTGTAATATCGAGTAAGATTTATTCAATATTCACGGCCAATATGATTTGCTTTTTTATGGTAAGAAAAATATATTTAAATTCACATACCATTGCGCTAGCTAGCGATGAGGTGGGCAGTGCAGCAGCGGCAGGATCCACTCCTACTTTCTTCAGAAACTCTGCAGCGCGACGACGCCTCTCTTGTTGTTTTGCGCGTTCTGCTTCCGTTTCGCCTTCGCCTGTTACAAAAAGCAAGGTTGTAGAAACTGAAGAAAATAATCTGCAGGAATGGAATCGAAATCGAGAGTGTCTGCAACTTTCCTAAACAGCTTTAAAAAAAAAACTTTACTTTTCTACAATAAAAAAAACTAAAAAGTAAAATAACTTTACTGCCACTTTTTAGTTTTTTTTTATGAATTTTGTTTTACTTTTAAAAGTTAAAAAAGTTTTTTATTTCAGCATTTTTAGTTATGGTATAATGATATATGACATTTTTTATCGAGTCTTCATTTTCCACTGTTACTAAAAGATTAGCAGATCATCCATATAGACATAGAGAAATAAATATGTATTATAGACGATAACTCATAAACTACCTAAGCAATATAAATCAAATTGATATGGGACCACCTGGGAAGAAAGATTCCGACGAATTGAGAACCTCCTCCATTATTTGAAATCGGTTAAAAATGAGTGTTAAAGTACCTACCCTTAACAAAGCCGAAAGGCACTTGTTCTACCCGTCCAAGACCATATCAGGGAACTTTTAGATACAGAGATATTGGGGGTCAAAATTCACAAGTTTTTAATGTTATAAATTTTCTTTAAATACCTTCCCGACCACCTTACTATTCAATGCATGAATCAGCACAATGTTTTGAGTGCGTACATTGAGTTCTATCGTACAACGTGATTTTTCACAACAAAAATAATCGTCCTTTCCCAGCAGTTTTAGGTATTTTCTTAGTTTTTTGATGTACAGAATGCATGGTTGACGGGTTCGTGAAGGGTTGGTTTACACCCTGTTTGTTTGGGAAACATGAGGTTTAGTAAAAAAAAAGCTCACCTTTAGAATCGGACTGTTCTCCCGTCAAATCAATTAAATCATCCGAATTATCTTCTAAAGATATAATCTCGTTCTCCAACTCGTCTTTACTGATTTTAACTTTCTTGCTTTCTCTTTCACTCTCCTTCCCTTTGTCTTTGTCTCTCTTCTTGTCTCTGTCCGCACTTCTTCTTTCATTCCGCCTTGAATCCCTACTTTCTGACTTGGATCTATGTTCCTTTTTACGATCCCTATGTTTCTTTTTATCTCTTTTGTGCGAATTACTATCTCGTTCTCTGATATGAGGACTGTCTCTTTTGTGAGCATTTTCTCTTTTATGAGGACTTTCCCTTTTGTAAGAACTTTCTCGCTTCACAGGACTTTCTCTGTTCCGAGGACTATCTCTTCTCCGGGGGCTATCTCTGTTTTGTGGACTGTCCCTTTTTTGAGGACTTTCTCTCTTGGAAGGACTTTCTCTATTACGAGGACTGTCTCTCACATGAGGACTTTCTCTTTTAGTTGGACTCTCCCTTTTAGTTGCCTCTTCCCTTTTACGAATTACTTCTCTCTCCCTCTGCATGACTACTTGAATTTTCTCGGCTACACAACCATCTAAAAACGGATTTTCCTTAACTTCTTCTATGGCTGGTGTAAGCGGTAATTCAGGTGTCATTGGAACAATTTCTTCTTGTTTTGGTATTTCTTTAATTTCTGGAATTATTATTTGGGGTTTGGGTGCCACATTGACCGGATTTTCAGGTTCAGGATAGGTCAGCATTAAAGGTTCATTGTTATAATGGGGGTCAATCTTGTACATGACCACAGGTGGTATATGGTTTATTGGGTATATTTGGGGATACACTTTAGGGGGCTCCCTAACTTCTTCCTGTGGCTGTTTTGTACCGTCTAAGCGTTTCTCTGAGTCGTCGTCCGAGCTTGACTCGTAAGGAAGTGCTGGTTTTGGTAAGATTGGATCTGGTTCCTTTAGTTTCTTTATGGAGAAAGATACAGGTGCTGTAAAAGAAAATACACTTCAGTTAAATTTATTGACTACTACTGCAGCTGTAGCTGGAAGGCTGAATTAAATCCTGTTTAAAAAAAAGGAGAATATTCTAGAAGGCAAGGAACAGGCACACTCGCCTTGTAACTGGCTGTATGGATATCTAGATGAGTATGTAGCAGGTGCAATATTTCGTAGTTTAACGGGTTTAATTAGGTGTACACAGTAAACTCTCAGTATTGTAAAATAGGTTTTGATAGAATTTTTTAATTCTTACCAGCCCTCTTCTTCTTTTCTTTTCCATTAGAATCCAAGTGGCCTCTTTTCATCTGCATCAGCTTCATATAGTACCGATGATAGATATTCTCGGGGTCGAGGAAGGTGAACCGAGGGTCGTTCTTAGCGCGCACAATGTCCGCGAACTCGTCGCCGTTACGAGCCACGTACGACGCCATCTTCTCTATGACTATCGCTACGTCGTCTGGAGGCACAGTGATGGGGTTTTTGTCTTTACTGTCTGTTGAGGAGCTGTCGTCGAAATCTGTGGATTTGTGTAAGGGTTTTAGAAATATAGGAAAATTTAGGGACACAGATGACAACAATATAAAAAAGAGTCTAGTAGTAACCAGAAAAAAGAACCGTCGTTTGATTCACGTGGGCATCTGTCACTGCAGTTCTTGGCTCCATAACACTCTCGCCTATAGCTCGGGTGTAAATTCCGCCACAGCCGCACTGACAAAGTTTACCCATTTCAATCACAACCTCCTATTATCCATCCAGAGCAGGCAGTTAATTTGGCTGCTTATTTCCAGATTACAAACTTACCAGACACTATCTGTCTGGGGATGGTGACCATCGATTCTCCGATTACATACCAAGTGTTCTCCGTAACTCGGAAAGCCCGTTAACCTGTTGGTCCTGGCTGTCATTTGTAGATTTTTGACAGTCGTAACAGTCTTACCAAGGAGTAATATTTCTATTGATAATCATATTACCCAGTCAGGCCGTCGCTCCATATAAAATGACTCAGCTGAATCCAACATAGTTTATAGGGAAAAGGCTAGGCTGATGATGAGAAACTTACCAGACCCATCGCTGTCGGAGTCAGTGTTATAGTTCTTCATCAAGCTGAGGCCGGTGGATTTGAGTGAGGGCGTCTCCTTGAGCTGCGACTGTTGTTCCTGAGCTAAATATTGGTGGTAGTATGCCGCGTATTGTTGGTAGTGAGCTGAATGCACTGGAGGGGCGGTGGGGTCCACTAGAATAGAAATGGCTATGTTAGTTTACAGTTTTTGTGACCAGTATTAAAATATTTAAACAACGCCAACAATAATCGTTCTTTATTTGAATTTCAGTTTGTCAATTATTTGAATTTCAATTTCAGAATGACAATTTTCACCAGCTTTGTGTTAATGTAATAAAAATAAAATGCTGTTCAAAGATATGAAAGCGAAAACCTTCTCACCAACTGATATTGACGGTTGTGTTGGTTGCCAGGAGAATAGATTAGGCCCGGTTGTTACTCTCGCGAAGACGAATCGCGAACAGGGGTAGAGTAAGATTAACCAATCACAAAACTAGAAACGCGATGTGGATTATTATGCCCAATGTTAATGGTCGATTCCTGTACGTCTCCTTTCCGCTTTGTGTAAACTGGGTCTCATATGGTGAAATTTGAAGGTTATGGCTAAGTTCTTATCAAATGTTATAACAGAAAGAGCTATGATATGCTATGAGCTATAACAGATAGAAATGACGGTCTGCTGTGCTGTGGTGTTCCGTCACTTCCGCGGACAAATTCCACAGGAACGCACAAAAACATCGTGCAAGTGTCGTGTTACTAACTAGTTTTATATACTAACACAAATGTTATAGTATGCATATTGGTTTTTTTTATTTGTAACCTGAAATATATGGATTACTAGCTTTTGCCCGCGGCTTCGCTCGCGTCAAATTCGGGGTAGCACAGTTCCTCTTTCCTGATTTGCAGGTACCTGCTACCTGTAGTTTTTGCCCTTGCGCCTTATTTATTGTAATAGCAAAACTAAGTTTCCCTTTTCTTCCCTCTTTCTCCCCCTTTTCTCACTTTTTTTAGAAAAAAAATAGCCTATGTCCGTTTCCAGGGTTCCAACTACCTCTGTACCAAAATTCATCAAAATTGGTTTAGCCATTTAGGCGTGAAGACGTTACAAACAAAAAAACTCACTTTCGCTTTTATAATAAATAAATAATAAAATAATAATCTTGGGACAACTCACACACGGCTATCTGATCCCAAGCTAAGCAGAGCTTGTGTTATGGTAACCAGACAACTGATATACATACTTATATAATTTATAAATACATACATATTATAGATAAATCACACCCAGACACAGAACAAACAATCATGCTCATCACACAAAGTTTGTCCTGGGTGGGAATCGAACCCACGACCTCCGGCTCAGCAGTCAGGGCCACTAACCACTAGACCAACAGGCCCGTCATAATATTAGTAACGATGATTAACTAACAGTCAAGACGATGCGTTCTTTGTGAACCGCTGATGACATTAGAAGTTCTAAACCGCCATCAAGTTTGAACTGAGCTATATTTTATTTATTTATTAAACGTGGAAGACTTACAGCTATAGAGAACATACCAAAACTTTGCAAAAAAGACACAGGCAATTACAAGTCTTCACTTATACACACCTGAACGGAACTAAATTCTATAGACATTACAGTAGCATACTACCTACTATAACACCGATAAGAAAATAACTAATGCAGAAATTACTGCAGCTAAACAGAGATATTGCTCACACTATACTAAACTAAGTGAAAAAAAAACGACTTAAGCACTTCCTGGCCGAGGACACACTTGTGAGAAATAAATCAATAGCATGCACCATATACGAATTCTGCCTATAATTAGTTGAGGTAAATGGCACTTGTAAAGGTGGATTAAAACGTTTTATGGATAGAAGGACCTATTTGGTTCAAATGCGGTGTATAAGCAGAGGTGGAAAGACAACTCAGTCCATATCCTTTCCTTACTAATATTATAAAGCGAAAGTGAGTTTGTTTGTTTGTTACGTCTTCACGCCTAAATAGCTAAACCGATTTTGATGTTTTTTTGTACAGAGATAGTTGTTTTTTTTTTTTAAAGATTGAGATATGAGGGAGAAAGAGGGCAGAAAAGGGAAAACTTAACATTGCTATTACAATAAATAAGGCGCAAAAGCGAAAACCACAGGTAGCACGTACCTGTAAATCAGGAAAGGGGAACTGTGTTACCCTGAATTTAACGCGAGCGAAGCCGCGGGCAAAAGCTAGTTATTTATACTTCTTCTTTGGTCAGGATGAACCGTATCAGATCTTCTTCACTTTCTACACTCACCATGATTCCCATCTGGCCCCTTAGTATACATGACAGGCGGCCTGTATATCTCCCCGGCGGCCCTCTGCCGCGGGGGCTCGGTCCCGGGCGGGGGCACGTCCCCGCGCCCCTCCCCGTCCCCCTCGCCCTCGCCCTCACCGCGCATCTTGCTGATCAGCATCGTGTAGTCGCAGTCGGCCGACGGCTTGTAGTGGATGCTTGGGATTGCGGGGGCCTGGTCAGAGATGGGTAAATCTATACTATACGTCATGTTAATGTTTATTTTTGCGGATGGGAAATCAGCTAATAACATCCCCGCTCTGGGCGGAGCAGGGGGGAGTGTCATACTATTACTGACTTGACGCACCCGTGTTCCTTGTTTTGCCCTCTATGTTTCGAACAACTCACAAGCCAAGGTCATGTTAATGCTTAAGAGTTTCGTTTCTGAAGCAGCATACTTTGAAGTCGTTAAAATAAATAAAGATGAAAAATTTAACATCTTGTGTATTATTTATCTTTTCCTAGTACTTTCTTGACAGAGTGTATATAAAACACGAATAGTTAATAGTAGTAATTGTTTCTACCTAGGTCCGTTACAGACTTTGAAACCATCTCACCAAAGTGGTCCAAACTGTTTTTATATTTAGAAAATTATTAGAAATTTCTTTAATTTATTAGAAAGGTGTAACATCACGCTACGACACTAAGGAGCTGAGCAGCGGGTGAAAACACAGCTATAAACTTACAGATTCAATGATGGTAGATGCCAAACTTGGGTGGAGATATTCATCATTTTCAGGTGGTTTTTCTGTAACAAATATTACATAATTATTTAAAATGTACCAATGTATTAATGGACACAGCAAAAAAACTAAAATTTAAGGGCATACAACCTAATCTAGCTTTATAGTGACATAGTGCCAAGCCATCCCAACTTGACCTTGAAAATTAGCCGAATGGCACGAGCTCATTTGAAAATCGAATATTAATATTACCAGCCTGGTACTGTACTACTACTGAGCAAAGGCCTTTTCTCAAACAGAAGACACGAGCATTGATCACCACGGTTGCTCAAGACGGGTTTGCGATTTCAGACTTATGTATATTAATTTTTTTACTTTATATTAATGACCTTCCGGGGCAAATAAACCACCCCATGGTGCTATTCGCTGATGACAGCACCGTGGTAGTTGAATGTAATAATCCGAATAATTATGAAAATGAAATAAATGTGACATTAAATAAAATTATATCATAGTTTGACAACAATAATCTAGTTATAAATTTAGAAAAGACTAAAATTATGCATTTTTACCAAAGGACTCCAAATAAAAATATTGAAATTAGTTATTTAGGAACAAAAATAGAATCAACTACTGCTACTAAGTTTCTTGGTATAAACATAGACAACAATTTGACTTGGAGATCACAGACAGACGAAATATGTAAAAAACTAAATAAATTTACCTATGTTCTATATAAACTATCAAAAATAGTAAGCTTAGAATCCGTACTTACAGCCTATCACGGTTATGTTGCTTCAACACTCAGATATGGCGTAATGTACTGGGGCAATTCAGTAGATAGAGAAACAGTATTTAGAGCCCAAAAAAGATGCGTCAGAGCTATGTGTGGCCTTAAAAACACAGACAGTTGTCAACCGTACTTTAAACGTCTGAAAATTCTTACCTTGCCATCGTTGTACATATACGAAACGAATGTGTTTATCAAAACTAACATTACATCATTCAAAATAGCTACTAAAAGTTACTACAGAAAACTACGCGATAAAAATAAGTCAGAACTGGAAGTGACTTATGGCAAAACTGCACTAATGAATAAAAGCACCTTCTGTATGGCCAAAATAATATTTAATAAATTACCTGAAAAAATTAAAACGTTAAACTTGGACAATTTCAAAAAAGAATTAATTAAAATTTTGATAAATAAATGCTACTATTCCCTAAAGGACTATCTAGACGACAATTGTATAATTACTGCCTCGGAAAACCGTACCTTACCTCACCTATTCTGACGCTATTGTAAAGATATGTATTTTTTTTATTTTGTTTGACATTAGTATTAACATGACATGTAACTTATCCTTTTTGACATCTATTGAAATTGATTATATTTTAAAATTTTATTTAATTGAATGCATGCTTATATATTATGTTTTTTTTTTTTATTATTGCTATTGTTGATTCTACCAAATTAATGATATTTAAAAAACCAAATGTGATAAATAAGATAAGGAAAAATAGTGTCATCATGTTCATCAAATATATTTGTACGCCTTTGGGCAAAACATAGAGGATCTACTTACCTACCTATCTGTAACATCTCACACTATGTAACTTGACCTATGTTTACAAATAAAGTATTCTGATTCTGATTCTGATTCTTAATTAGTAGCTGACGCCGCGGCTTCGCCCGCGTGATATTGAAAAAATAAGTATGCTATGTATTAATCCTGACCATAAACTACCTCTGTGCCAAATTTCATTAAAATCCGTCCAACCGTTTTAACGTGAAAGAGCAACAAACATCCATACATCCATCCAAAAATCCATATATCCTCACAAACATTCGCATTTATATTATAGTAGGATTATAAGTCCAGGTTTTCTCACTATGTTTCCTTCAGCGATGTCTAAGATGAACTTAGAAAGTACATATGAATTGAAATCAAATTGGTACTCTCCCGGATTTGAACTCACAACTTCATGCATAAGACGCGAGGCTTTAACCTCTGGGCCAAAAACGACAAAATCGAACGCTTCGGATACACTTTGTTTTTAGACGAATTTAGTATGACCTGCACAAGTGATTAGAATTCAAGTATTTAGGAAAGAAAATCCATTTTACAACAAACATACCTTCAACAACCTCAACCTTCTTCTCAGGCCACTTCTCTGCCTTCACCAGCCCAATAAGCGCCGTATAGTAAGGATGTAAGTTCGAGTCTCGATTCAGGAACTTAAACTGCGGATTGTCCCCCTGCTTGGCTTTGATCAGGATCTCCATTTGAGCTCCTTGGGACGCTATGAATTTGGCTGTCTTCTCTATTATTGCGTTTTGTTTTAGCGTTTCGGGCTGTTCAGAATAAAAGGTATTTTTAATTTAAAAGTGAATAATACATAATAACACGAATTACGTTACAATTAGTAAAATGCTCAGAAACTGACCGATTAATCTAATTATCTGAGTCTGTGACCGCATGTTCTATCACCCTATGTGAAATTTTTATATGTTTATATAACGCATATTCTATTCTATTCGGCTATTTTACGACCACTGCTACCCTACCATGACGTCTTAAAACAGAACTTATTCCACTGAGGGAGAGAGACAGAGCTATACAGGGTATCTAGCACCGACTCATTCTCACACAGGAATTAGTACTGCTATAAGATGTCATGGTAACCCTTCTGGTGTTAAGGTAACTCTACTAGTCTTTTATATTTGTACGCCTGAAATATTTAGTAGGTACGTATTTAATCTATTGTTGAAACAGTATCTGTACTATTAAGAAATTGTTTTGAATAGCTTTCTCGTCATGTAACAATGACGTGTCGCAATAATGATCACAATGAGGTGACCAATTAACTATAAGACATGAATATGCAAAATATCAACGTCAGCAAACTCGACTTGGGACATGTTAAAATGCACAGGTGTGTGCGCAAGTACAGGTGCTCTATCTTTTCCGTCACTCTCATAGTCTGACATGACTCGAGAGATCAACCGCAGGCATGGCACCTTTACGTGTTTTCTGAGGCACGGGGGTATGCTACCGCTAAATAACGTCCGAGTTGCTACTTTATAATTCCCAATGAAACACACAATAACACTTTACCTGACCCGGTGGGCGACCCACTCCGGGTGCCACATTTAGGGGCAGCAAAATATCACAATAAAATAAATTAATTAATAGATTCAGATGGCAGTACTCCTCGATACGGCCCGCATGGTGAGGAGGTTCCTGTCTCTGGAACCTTAACCATCGGTAGCTTAGACCCTGCTCCCGTTATCGGCGGAAACCTGTTGTTTTATGTTTTTTTTTGTTCTTTTAAGAAATATTTTAACAATAAATTTCACAAATATGTCTTGTTAAAGTTTCAAACTTTAATCTGCGGTCTTTGGTCTAGTTCCCCACGGGAACAGCAGTGAATTTATGTTAATTATAGTTATAGTGTATCTAGAAATTATAATAACAAACTCACAAACACAATATCAATCTGCAGCAGAGCCCTGAACGCTGGTGTGGGTGTGAAGGGTTCCTCGTCCACCTCAGCAGGCTGTGGTGGCGGCTCAGGTTCCGCAGGTGCATCGTAGTTGAATCCCACCTGCCCGTAGCCGGCCGCGTGCAGGCGCTTTAGTTCTTCCTCTGTGCATGAAAGAGCAAGAGCATTAGTAAAAAACCACGGTAAAAGTGAAACTTTTTTTCACATTATAAACATTTAGGCGTCCCTACTCCGCGGCCGACCGTCACGCGACATGCAACACAAAGACGAAAAAGTTTGAGACCATGTAATAAAAGTTTCACTTTTATAAGTTTCATGTTGAGACTATAACCGAAATGGTGAAAGACATGAATCTCATTTGAAAGAGGCACACACACACACTTGTTGGATATAGCTAATATATGAATAAATGTATGAATGTGTGAGGCTAAAGGTGTGTAAGGATCATAGCAGGTGGCACTTTGTGGTTTCTACTTCCCATTAAGAAAAAGGTGTGAATTTAGGTGTTAAATTCGTGTATTTATGAAAACACTAGCCCCTGGCGCCCGCGGTTTCGCCCGCGTGATATCGAAAAAAAGTTATACTATGTGTTATTCCCGACTATTATCTACTTCTGTGCCAAATAACATCAAGATCCGTTCAGCCGTTATGACATGAAAGAGTAACAAACATCCATACATTCATCCATCCTCACAAATATGCGCATTTATAATATTAGTAGGAAGTAGGATGTTGAGTGTATTTATTATAAATCATCTGAAATTAGTGTTGAGATAAAGTTTGTGTCAGTAAGTTTAGACTTAGGGGTAACCTGCAGAACTACTGGGGGATATTTGGAATCTTTCACTATGGAAAGCTACATTATCTCCAAGTGTCACAGGCTATATTAACAACATTCCTGTAGGATAATTTTCAACCATAACCAAGCAAAGTCACAGGCAAAAGCTAGTCCTTAAAAAGTTGATTACTGTCTGCTAAGCAGATAACATGTGACAATCTATTATTATCACATCAAAACAATTATTGTTTATCATTGCACAATGTATAGTGCCTTACATACCATTACATAAGCCTCAAAATGCTAATATAAACTTATACAAATGCTTTCATGTATGTGAACTACCAGAAAAGACTAAAGAATATGATCACATCATGTGTCGTGGTCACACTTGAAGTTCTCCAATCTCCAATATAAGGTGGTCTTATGGTACATGCTGAATTTAATAACCTCTTTGATAGCTTTTAACCTGCCAATACTCTAGTCACCAACATTTGACAGTATACAAAAAGAAACATGAATATACCTTTATACATTTCTTCTTCATCTTCATCCGTGTGCAGCGCACGGTATCTCTCCTCATCACATAGCTGTTCCACATCCAGCTCTCCACGAGTAAGTTCCACTCGCCAGTCGTAGCCTCCCGGCGGTGCCTCAAGCCTCGACAGGTCATGCAGGGCTCCTCGTGCATCGTACCTGTCCAGATAATATTATTTGGCATTAATAGAAAGTTAAATTGGTTAAAATAAGCCAGGATCATTTGTTGGCTGAGAATTTTTTGAAAAGAGACACTTTGAGTTGATGGTTGGTTCTGGGTGTATAAATTTTGTGTCTTATCTTTTAACCAAGTGTGGAAAGTAAACAATGATCTGGTCTTCAGTTGAACTTATAATAATCATTTTATGGTTTCACATTTTCAAAATATTTATTCCATTTTCCTCCTCTTGTACTACCTCTGTATCCTTTCTTGTACTACACCATATAGTTGTAAATATCTTGAGTTATCTTTGAAATCTCATAAACAGTGTGCCAGTATTTTACTTTACAGACCCTGACCCTGAGATAAAATTGTCACTCATGTTAGTAATAAGCCAATAATCAATTTAAACAATCAAAGTAACACAAAGTGATTTTGAATATAATACAATGATTACGATTGGGAAATTACATCAAAACCCTACAGTTCTCTTTACTTCTATATCTAGCAAAATAAAACAAGTCTAAAATCAACATTATCAGCTTGTAACAAAGAAGAGAAACTTTCTTAAGGCATTGTTTGGATGTCTCAGAATCGAAGGGATTTCTAACCTAGTATAACACCTGGATTTTAAAATACATACTCAAGTGAACCGTTGCAGGTTATACATACCACCGGCGGGTGTCACCATAACATTACGCGATGCCACAAGCACCTGAGGCGCCCGACGCTCGATCTTCTTACACAGGACTTCGTAACAACATCCTCTGCGAAATACTTAAAGATCTTCCGAAAATTTATTTTTTTCTGATACATAACTATCTTTGTAGGTTTATAGCGCCACAATTAGCAGTCTTATAGTAAAAAACTGGTCGAACCTGTCGATCTTCAACGTTTCATCCCCCATCCACGGAATGAGGTGTTTGCCTTGGTCAATGTGAATGGCTTTATCATCGTCCCTGAACAATTTGCAGGAGTAGCCGAACACGAATAGGTCTTCTTTCTTCTCCTTGAAATCACTCTTTCTTAATATACCGGACTCACTGTGACTTCCAGACCACTTTAGAGACATTTTTAGAAAATTACAAAAACTTAGAACCTATGCCGAAGTCGCACCATGATAAGAAACGTTCAGAAATAGGTTTATCAAATGACAGTTTCTTTATCTGTAAAAAGACATGTTTTTGCCAAACAACCACGAATTTTATATTTCATCAATATTTGAGAACGTTTAAAGAATATAATTTCTGCCGTGTCCTATGTAATATCTTTCTTTTTTTTTCAAACATTTCCGATTGATTTCTTCGATATTAGATTTATTTAGTAAAAGTTAATTTTTGAACGAAAAATGGAGTCAAATCACTCAGATCATACCATAGAGCTAGAAAAACAAAAAAACAGATCATAAATAAATCTAAGGTTCTCTAGATTCTATGAAATTATTTGTATTTTTAGGGAATACTAATTTTAGAGTTTAATATTGACAAAAAATCACGCTCACATTATGATAGTGGATAAGAATAAGATTTTATTTTGTTACGGGTGCATGGTGTAATAATACAGTGAATAATACCAACCAATTACTGTCCCACCGTTAAGCAAAGGAAGGAAAAAGATTTCCTCGTTTCCCCACTATGTTTTCCTTCACCGATGTCTGCGATATCAAAGACATGGGTACGTGGTGCTTTATAAACTATTCGTATTCGTATTGACAACAAATCTGAAATGGAATTTGCATCAGTTTGATAAAAATTGCCTACACCTAATTGCCAATCATAAAACAAAACCATCAAAATTATATTACTGCCAGTAGCTAACTAAATAATTGAATTTATTACATAACACGTTTTAAATAAGGATTCATTAGTTTGAGAATCTCAAATGAGTTGTTGCTCAAATTACTTTCCTTATCACAAAGAACGCCGTTTTCCTAAAAAAAAACTAAACAATGGCAACTGGATATAATACGAACAAATTAAAGATGCGAGAAATCACTCAATAACCTGCTGCAGAATAGCAAATTGAATGTGGTCGTGTTATATACGTTTCAAAAGGCATATGGCGGACGTTTTATATATTTTTGCATCGAAAACTGATAAAATCTTTTAGTTATGAGTTGGTATCTTGTGACCGCTAGAGCGTATTTGTTAAAAATTAGATGATAAACGTTAGTTTGTAATGTGTAAATAAGTCTATTATATCTAGAGTCTTATAAATATTGATAGTATTTTCGTGCGTGGACGTTTTGATCCGTATTGTTGAAAAACGAAAAGTCTGTGATATAAACAATACATAGGTGATAGATTAATTTCCTGAACAATTTTGTATATATTGTAAAGTTGTTATAGAATTTTAGCGAAAGTAATATATTGCGAGAAGACTGAGTAACTGAGTGGAGGATTTGCAAGCTATGTCAGCTGTGAACCTATTGTCTTCCTTGAGGGAGAAACCGACCGACGAGAACCCGGATGATGGCTCGAGCCCCGAAGGTAGGCTTCCAACACATTCCCTTTGTTACATTTTCTTCATATACCTTCATTGGTGCATTATCTTGCGTCAATAAGACCTGTATGCAGTATACAAAACATTGACCCTGATTTCTTCAGTTTTCCAATGGTTTTGTTGATGCATAAGCAGATACCGTTACCAATTGATAGAAGTTCAACCTTGCGAAACTGTCAGCTCTTTGTGTTCTCTGCATTTTATAAACAAATCTTGCAGTTTCTTATGTAGGTCACAGGGTCTGTTTAGTTCTCTTATAAGTCTTTATTATGAGATCCTCAAGTTTTTTATCTTTTGGTTTACTCTTGCATCTTGAGACTTAAACCAAGGTGTATACCGTAGCTAATAGTATAACAGCTAAATCTATCTCAATAGAAAAATAACTTATCAAATTGCATTATATGGTAATTGCATTAGTATTTTCTGCTTATGTTAGTGTTTTTCATATTGTTTGCATATATGATTATAATAAGTCCCAATTGGTTTAATAATGATTATTTAGAGATGATAATTATTATCTTATCTTGGTTATCATAATCTATGGGCTTGTAATACAAATTCAATTCCGTGATTGATTTATTAACTATGAAGGGAAGTGGTTAAAAGTTATCATATTTTCTAGTGATAACTATTATAAAATTCCTGTTATTGAGAGAATATCAGGATGTGCAATAAGTGAAGTGCTTTGGTATGTGCATTTTAGTATGTTACTGTCTTGGTGGACAAATTTAAAATTTTCACATTCTCAAAGATCACACAGTGCTTATAATAATTTCAATTTTATTTGTTAATCTGCCTAACTTTTAGATGTTTTATATAAAATGGTTAATAAATTAATAATACTTTGTGAAAAATAAAATGTTTACATTCTTGAATTATCAATACAAGTGTTTGTCTTTAACAATTTACTGTTGATGGCAACATTAATGATTGCTTGATGTGTAATTGTGTATGTAAATGCAAATATAACAGTTTTCATATTTATCACTCAAGTGTCACTGTGGTACTACCCTTAACTGTCAACTGATTAGTAAAGCAGAATTTTAAATACATTCCTCCGGACAAAAGGAATTGAACTCAAGATGTGTGTTTTCATATAGTATTGGGCTTTGATGTTAATTTTGTTTATAAACCAAATGTCAACTGTGAGCTGTTCTGGTTATTTAATAGTCATTTATCAGTTTCTTCTGCATTGTTATAACTTGCAATTGTTTCAATGTGTTCGCTAAAACACCAGGAAGTAGTGAAATATATTATTAGTTTTGTACTGTGGGTTTTCATAGTTTGAGTGAATTAATTTCTTCTAGGGAAGTGTTTCTCCACACTAGGCCGCATCAACAATTCACATCAGGCGAGTTGCAGCGAAAACACTTTTTTTTTGCAATAACACAATAAATAATTGTCTTCACACCAGTATTTTTAAAGGACATATCTTTACTGTGATTGTTGCGACAATGAGCACTTATAATGAACATGATAAGTCCCAGGCTCAAAAAACATAAAATTAGATAATAGGGTAGTGAAAAAACGACACTCCACAATTGCAGCATGCAACTTGTTATGATTGTTTCCATTGGTAGAATAGTTGATATCGGCATTTCTTGCCATTGTTTAAAGTCAATCTTTCAAACTCACTACTCTTTTCCTTATATTATGCATTTTCTTTAAAATTTTATTGTGAATGATCTAAAGAGATCTGAGATTTAAAAATTCAATAATTTTTCATTTAATGATCAAAAAAATAATAATAAATATATATATGTATACATAATATATATACTGAGGTTTAAAATAACCGAAGTACCTAATGAAATTTGATACAAACATGAACATGTTCAGCCCATAATTAAATTGCATTTTACACAAGGTTTTATTTTCAAGCAATGTATTTGATAAGTAATGTTATTATGAATTCATTAGGCATATTGTTATCAAAAAGTAACCAACATTAATATTAATAATATTACGTGCCTATACATATACCCGCCCCGTTCCCACTGCTGGTACATTATAGCAAATTAAAAAGTCTTGTCTAGGGTTTACAGAGAGGGATGACCCATAAACAGAGAAATTTTCAACCCCGTTATTCCAATAAAAGGTGAATTGTTCCAATTCTTGTAATATCAACTTTTTCACGGCCACAGACTTCAATAGAAGTAATATTATGAGTGATCGTGAATTACGTGGTGCTGAAAAGGTTAAACTCAGACAGGTACTTCACTTTGTGTAAATTATTTCATGACTATTGTCACATTTGTGCTAGAACCAACATTTCTTAGACCTGCATTGCACTTGCGTCATATCGAGAAGGCCTGCATGTCAGAAGTGTGCACATATTAGTGCCATAATCAGCAAACTAAAACTTATCTTAGCAGTTTTTTTTGTCAAATATGGTGCCCATAATTATAGCCAGTGAATTCTTTCGAAAAACGCAACGCATGGCTCTCATAGCATCTAATGCTTTATGCTGTGGATCTTGTGACAAATTAAAACAATAGGTGCATTGGACTGTAGAACAAAACTACAACATATTATGTTGTCCACCTACCCACAATTAATAGTATTGTGGGTAGGTGTACATATTAACACTTTACAGAACAATATTCACACAAATGTGTCTAAAAGAGTGATAGAAATGAATGTTGATGGATAGAGAGGGAGAGGAAGGCCAAACAAAAGATGGATAGATTGTGTAAGGAATGATATGAAGGAGAAAGAGTAAATGAGGTCATGATGTCTGACAGAGGAGAATGGAAGAAGTAAACATGTTGCGCCGACACTAAATATTTTTTATTTAAAAAAAAAACCGGCCAAGAGCGTGTCGGGCCACGCTCAGTGTAGGGTTCCGTAGTTTCCCGTCCGTCACAATAAGTGTTCCCACTTATGAGTTTAAAGGTGGAGGAGGAAATTATTTTGTACAACTTTTTGTCTGTTTTGTACAAAAACTGTTGTGTCAATAAAGTTCAAAATGATTTTCCTAGAAAGTCCTTATAAAGTTCTACTTTTCAGATTTTTTTCATATTTTCTAAACTTATGGTTCAAAAGTTAGAGGGGGTGGACACATTGTTTTTTACTTTTGGAGCGATTATTTCCGAAATTATAGACATTATCAAAAAATGATTTTAGTAAACCCCTATTCATTTTTAAATACCTTTCCAACAATATATCACACGTTAGGGTTGAAATTAAAAAAAAAATCACTTCCCACTTTACATATAGGGTGGCTACCCTAATAAAACATTTTTTTCCAATTTTTATTTTACCACTTTGTCGGCGTGATTGATATACATATTGGTACCAAATTTCAGCTTTCTAGTGCTAATGGTCACAGAGATTAAGCGAGGACGGACGGACGGACGGACGGACAGACAGACATGGCGAAACTATAAGGGTTCCTAGTTGACTACGGAACCCTAAAAAAGACGTTGCTTCACTCCAGGAATTTCTCCTGTATCGTGGGTGCTTTTACAAACATTTAAACTCACATATATACACAAACAGCCAGACCCGAAACAACTATCTGTAGGCCATACCAACGAATATTTGTTCCATGCAGGGATCGAACCCGCGACACGCAGCGCAGCAGCCGATCGCTCAGCGCTAACCGTGCCGTGCCGTATAGAAATGTATTATGGCGGGATGAAACGCATGTGACTGACTAGAAGAGCAATGGATAATGAATGTTGATGGATAGAATGGTAGGGGAAAGGTCATAGAAAAGATGAATAGATTGTGTAAGGAATGATGTAAAAGAGATGATTTAATGATGATGTGAGGTCTGACGTGGGTAATCTATCTATCTAATTCTATAATATAATAACCCTCCTTTGCGGTGCGCAGTCGGGTAAAAATGAATCGCAAAATGCGTTGGTAAGCGCATAACTCAACAACGCCTGGATCAATTTTACCAATTCTTTTTTTTTAATATTCATTGAAGCCTAAGGATGGTATTAATGGCGAGAAAAAAAACGTTAAAGGTAATTTAGGTAGGTAACCTTTCTACCTACCCAACCTGGGTAGGTAGAAAGGTAGAAAAATTTCATTGCAACGCATTGCAGTAAGAAAACGTAGCGCCAACCCTAAATACAATGGAACGAGATCAGAAAGATGATGATGACTGAACGTGTAAAGAAATTTGCTGGCAACTGGCAACCAGTTTTGGGCCCGCGTGGTGGATAAGATGGATTACGGCGCACTTTCTGATGGTAGAATCGTTAAAGACTGATTGCGCGCCCTGAGTTCGTAATTAAAAGCATGTAATTACAAATAATTTATTGCACTGTTATTACAGTAAGGTAGAGAAGTTATTAGACCGTTGACTTTTACGTATTTATCATACTCCGCAGTATTTTCGCCAGGACTGCACGTAAACAAGGCGACGCAGTTCGCGGCACGCTCGCGATTCTACGTGCGACAAAAAAATGTTCCCTTCTTTTTTTATTGGCATTGGCATTTTTGCGTGCTGGCCGAAAAGTATTTTGATCGTGAATAATCCGATAATATTCGAATCGATTTGGTTTTTTTTGGTGGAGTTATTCATAGGTGACTAAATATCGAATAGATGCCTGACATGATGATTAACAGTGCTCAGACTTCATGATTTCTGTCAGTGGTTCCGTATTCTAGGGTAATGGACAACTCTTGATGACGCTGTATTTATAACGTTTACGCTGTAGTCACTTGTCTGTATTTCATTTTCATGAGTTTCTTTTTATGCATAACGGGATCGCCCGCAACATAGGTATTTCAATTCGACTTTGCACTATCAAATCTATCGTCACTTTGTTTGTTTGTTACCTTTTCACGAGTAAACGGATTTCATCTTTGGTTAGGACATATTATCACGCTTCGGGGGGTGAATAAATTTATATTATATACTAGCTTCGCCTTCGTCCACTTGGCAGAGTTACTTTGGGCTAACGCTAACTTTAACCCGCGTGATGATCGAAAACAAAATATCTTTCTCTTTTTCCTTTCCCTCTTTCTCACTTTTTTTAGCCTATGTCCGTCTTCAGGGTCCCAACTATCTCTGTACCAAAATTCATCAAAATCGGTTTAGCCATTTAGGCTTGAACACGTTACAAACAAACAAACTCACTTTCGCTTTTATACATATGAAAATAGAATAGAACGGCTATAAGGTAAGGCAAATCACGAATCTAACCCGTACGAAGTCGCGGGTAACAGCTAGTTTACAATAAATTTAGATTGCATGAGAGAAATCAACTAATTCTCCACATACAGTTCAGACAGATGGGTATACCGTTAGTACAATAGATCTGTGAACTGATTGATTCAGTCTACCAAAACAAAACAATTATAGTATTGATACTTATAGTAGTTATTGAATAATTAACAATACAAGTTTCAGAATCAAACGTGAAATTGTATTGTATTATCTATTTTATTGACTACTTCCTATGTAAGCTTAGTCATTATGATAATTAGAACAAATCCGTACAATTTATTGCAAAACTTTACTGCAACAACTTGTTTACAAGACCATCAATTTCTCTGATATTTCATTATGAATACCATCACCGTTTCATGCAAATTGAACAGGGTGCGTGATACGGCAGGTATCGTGTCGCGAATACCGATTTATTTACCGAAGTTTAAACGAAACGTAAGTAAAGTTTACTAACTTGTGACGGCTTATCAATAATACTTATTAACAGGCACGTGTATTTAGAACAAGCTAGTTTACTGAGCAAATTTTTATTAGGTTTTGTGTTAATTGGACGACGTCTCCTTTGACGACACGGTTGGCGCAGTGGCTGAGCGATAGACTACTGCGCTGCGTGTCGCGGGTTCCCGCACGGAAAAAATGTTTGTATGGCCTACAGATAGTTGTTCCGGGTCTGGCTGTTTGTGTATGTAAGTTTAAATGTTTGTAAACGCACCCACGATACAGGAGAAATCCTAGTGTGGGGCAAAGTACAATAAAAAATAATTAAGTTCCCCGAGACACGTTGTCTTAAGCTCCAAAACATACATACATACAAAAATTTTTGTACCTAAATACAAGTTGTAAACAGATCCTTTACGAAACCGTCAAGGTTTCCATACATTATTTAAGTAACTCAACGTTCCGTTTAAGATCGTTCGTAAAACTTCACTTTATTTTGCCGTAGAACCCATTTAAGTGATTGCGTTGCGTAACTCGAGCCCTTAAACATTGTGCAAGCAGGGGTAAATATTGCAGGGAGGATCAAGGTCAATAGGTCTGGTCCCCCCTGTTGTGCATAGTGCACTTCTCAATATGCACCCGTCTGCTGTGCAACGGTTCAGATATGAATGATTTGTGGCGTCCAGTGACGCCATTTTCTTTGCAAAATTCACTGTGTGCCTGTCTTAAAAATCTATTGATGTATAAGTGAAATTCCGAAAAGTAATTCAGTGCTCTCTGAAATAAGTCCGGACAAAGCGACAAGAGGGGTGTTGGTTGAACCATAGAGTAAATTGTGATGAAGAGATGATGTGGTGCAAACAATTCATTCGGTGCCATTTGTCACTGAGCAAAACCGAAACAAATAGAAACAAGGCTAGTACGTTGATATTGTTTATATTAATTGTGTGCATTGATATTTATTTGAGAAAAACACACCTACCAAGCGAAATCAGTAGCTTATCATCTCGCTTTCGCAGATAGCCTTTTATCAATGAACGAAACGTGATATTGGGTAGCGCTTCAATCATGTAAATAATGGTTTTATAATTTATTTAATTATTAACTTAATGAGCCATCTGGAATTAAAAAAAAATGTATATTAGTTATTTAAAAAAAATAAATGGCAGAACATTTCGCTAAATTGCTTTGTACGGTGGCAATAGTAATCTTATTTTATTACATACAGCGGATTTAAACTCAAAATGTAACCTGTGTGTTGTCTCCAGAAAGAATCGAGGTTACTGCAAAATATAACGAGTAGGTGGTAGTTCAAAATAGGCATTGTATATAATACTACCTGTGCCCAGAGCGGTTTCACCCGCTGAGGTTTAGGGGTATGAAAAATAGATGTTGGCCGATTCTCAGATCTACTGAATATGCATATAAAATTTCATAAGAATCGGTCGAGCCGTTTCGGTGGAGTATGGGAACGAAAACATTGACACGAGAATTTTATATATTAGATATATCATTCGACCCTCATATTATGATTATTATACTTTTGTTCTCTAACTTCTACTTGATTCAATTTACATTTCAGAGTCAAAGTAAAATGGTTCCGGAACAATACGTCTCTACGCGCAAAACCGCATTGCAGACGCTCTGCAGGATATTTTGACGCTTGAACTTGTATGTATATCCGTACGAAAATGGAGCGAACACCAACTCTATTAATTGAAATTGCATTGGAAGTTTTCACAAAAAAACAATGTTAAGGACGGTGTTTGTAAAAATGCCAACTGAATGTTGTTTTTCTAGTTACTTCGGTTTGTTCTTTCGTCGTTACGATTTGAAACAAAATCATAGTTCTAGAACAGGTTTTATTAATATAATGTAAGGTAGATGCGTTACGTGAATAATTCTTGCGAAAATTATAAAAATATGGAGGGTAGTCGAATTTCTGTG
Source organism: Ochropleura plecta (assembly GCA_905475445.1). Lineage (NCBI taxonomy): Eukaryota > Metazoa > Arthropoda > Insecta > Lepidoptera > Noctuidae > Ochropleura > Ochropleura plecta. Next base: position 10,746,633 of record FR997744.1, on the reverse strand, counting down.
AGTACTCAACGGCCTTCTATTCGAATCAGTCTTTGAGACGTGTTCGTGTGTTTCGTGTCGTTTGTGAAAATCCGTGATTTTCCTCTTTTGCGCTTATCTTTGACTATATTTTGCTTCTACAGTTGTAGGAAATATTGCGTCGGTTACACATAGATGACCCCGCGTTCGATGCAACCGTCTCCCTGACGAACTCATAGTTTTAGTGTTTTAGTGAGCTTAGGTTTTATGTTTACTTGTTTAGTTTCTTATATATTATTTTATTTTTACATTCGTTGATTCCATTTATTTTATCGTTAGGCTAAGTTTTAGTTAGGTTATTTTTTAAACGACTCGTTTCATCAGTTATGACTGATATGGTCAGTAAGGAGTCTCCGCCGCCGGTAGGTGAGGTGCTAAAGAAGGGGCGTCGTAGGACGCGGCGGGCCGGCAGCCGGGCTGCCAGGCGTCGCGCACGCAGGTCCCCGGCCACGCTAGCCGCTATGACAGCAACTATTACCCCTGAGAAGACAAGTTCCCCTGTCAAGTGCGCAGTGCACGCGTTTTTGCTCAAGTATCAGAGTGCAATGAGGAAGATTCCGGCTCAGCTGCCTCCGAAGGTCCACGCTGGGCCACCCACTAAGAGGGTGAAGCGCGTGTCATGGCGTAAGTTACGTCAATGTTATGCATCTTAATACAACCTCCAATGTTAATTGATTTTTGAATAACTAAATTGATTTATCGATGTGTGGAAAACGTCAAACGGTTTATTTATTTTCCGATATCCAGTTTTACAGGTGGTTTGGTTAGGCTTGTTGGTCGCTTCGAAAATGGCGGAGTGGTTAAGGCGGGGTCGGACGCGAGCATCCTGCCCTCGTGTGAAAGTGACGGTCATTTAGTCGATACGATACTTCCGTATTGCCGACTTAGCTAATCTAAGACCACGCTATCGTCTTTGAAAATTGAGTCGCAATTATTTTTTATTAGTCATTGTTTTGCTTTTGTAAATCTTTCTTGGTTATGGTGATAGTGATGACATTATTGAAAACGCGGTTTACAAATGTCATTATTAGGTTAAAGGACTTAAAGTAATATCAGCCTATATCTGTTCCACTGCTGGGCAAAGACATCTTGTCATACAGACAAGGCACGCATTAATCGCCACGCGTAACTGAACTATCTCGATTAATTTTAATTAAACTTGGTCCATGTAGCTCTTGGCTCCTCGCTAAATTAAAAATATAAACCACTAATTACGAAACATCTTTACATAGTATAAAATGAAATCGCTTCCGCTGTCTGTTCGCTTTGATCTTTTAAACTACACAACGGATTTAAACGCAGTTTTCAGCAATCGATAAAGTGATTCAAGATGAAGGTTTAATGTTTAATATCCCAGTCTACGTGAGTGAAATCGCGGGGTGCAGCTAGTTTTCTATAAACTTATTATTATTAAGATACCCTCTAAGTTTTAATATACCATGTAAGCAGGCATGAAACCTGTATTGATTTTACTTTGATCATAAAATAAGAAATTTTATCGTAAAATCCTGTGGAAAGTTCTCAATACGAATATGCAAATTTCTCAGATTAAACCATACTATAACCATACCCAATACTACCCATGTTTGTTGAAACGCACATTCGCAAAAATCAATATTAGCCACATGTTTACTAAATAGCTCCCTCGCATCTGTCAGTGTGTGAGTACGGGTTTATCTCGGGAAATGTGGGAATGTTGGTAGCTTTTGCAAAGTTTTTTAAGTCCCTCGCAAATGTTTGGTCAATAGATTTTACGAATCTGACTTTTTATTGGCGAAAGAGGTTATGTATACAAATTAACAAAATAACGTGTCGCTTCATTTCGTGACTACAAACAAACTTCTTGTTTATAACCTTGAGTCATCCTAGTAATATATTTCCGTCGCCCAACTTGCACCGCTCATTAGAATAATTGCACAAGAAAATATATTTACGTGCAGCAGAATGTGAAGATGCTCTTAGCGACCATGTTAAATATAGAGCATTGTTGTCGGTTGTCGTCTATTTGAGTACACCGGCCGGGATATATCAGGTAACTGGCGACTACCCAAGCCTTTCCTTTAAAACTGCCATATATTTTGTAATTAAAAAGAAGATATTGTCCAGCCAATCCTCATTACGTAGCGAAATATTTTCTTGGGTGCTGTGAAGACGAAAACCTGTTTTGTTTGTCGCAATTCTGAAGTGTAAATAGGTCTTCTACTAAATATAAGTGTAGTAGACAGACTAACCCGATTATGTTTCACTTAGTCATAGACTCGGTGCAGACATCAAAAGCGTCTAGCATTTTACGATGCGTAAAACCGACTACTATATATTTTGTTAAAGGAAAATGATTATAACAGGTTTTAATCAGACTTAGGTTAAGTTAATAGGTACTTAATAAATACTTTTGGTGTGGTTCCTGATCAGGGAATCTAGACCAATTTTCTTTCTTAATAAACTTTAAATTGAAGTCAGTTTCTCATATCTGCCAAAAACATAATACTTAATTATTTTACAATTTTCTCGTTTGCTCCTACCATAGACCATATACATGCATTAAATCAGTATCTGTACATTATGTGTGCATCAGCTGTTAAATAAATATAAATAAAGGGGTTTTCTTCTGTATGAGACATAGACAAGAATGCTAACGTTCTTGTAATAATAGTATTAAACCTTCCTTTACTGGCTTCGGTGTATGGTTCTTCTAGTATGGTCTTAGAAGTCTTAAGGCTGAAAACCACTAAGGAGGCAATTTTTTATACTTAATGAGATAATTTAGACCTTCAAATAGACTGACAGTTTCAAGTAGCGTTTTGGCACTTGGCAGCCAGTACGATTCTTCAACGTTGCGGCACGCTAGCGTATTTTCTATCGTTCGTTATACATATAGGCTCGTGAAAGTAGTTAGTAATCCATTATTAGCCACTGAAAGTGAGCCAATGTGTATCATTGTGTATACACTAGTTGCAATCCATGTAAAAGCAGTGGGCAATTAATTGTACACAAAAACTAATATTCGAACGAATTTTTGAACTTAAACAAAGTTTATATTTGTTACGCTGTCGCACACATTGATATACATGTTTGAACAATCGTTTTGCCGTTATTCTTTTTTTTTTAGTTTTTATGCTTGATTTGTAAAGTGATAACAAGTTGAAATAGATCGTAATGTTTAGTATTAACTTATTCAATGTACAGTTGTTTTTGTTTGACTCCTAGAATAAATGTATTCAACAAAGTTTATTGACCTTTAGCTGTTTTTTTTTGCACGTTAAGTACCTATGTTTGTTATTTAAATTAGAATATTGTGTTGAAGTTTATCAATGATAAATTAAAACAACGAATGATCTTATAAAACTCTTAAGATTAAAATAGGATAATAGGTATCTATTACTAGCTTTTGCCCGCGGCTTCGCTCTCGTTAAATTCGGGGTAACACAGTCCCTCTGCTACCTGTAGTTTTTGCCTTTGCGCCTTAATAATTGTAATAGCAATGCTAAGTTTTCCCTTTTCTTTCCTCTTTTTCCCTCATTTCTCACTCTTTTTAAAAGTGTCCGTCTCCAGAATCCCAACGATCTCTGTACCAAAATTCATCAAAATCAGTTTAGCCATTTGGGCGTGAAGACAAACAAACTCACTTTCGCTTTTATAATATTAGTAAGGATTTTCACAGAGGAAAATGTTCCTGTGGATTTTTTGCTTTTCTGAGTAGTCAGTGACTTCTGACATGATTATTCACAGATGATGTATTTCTGTTGCCGCAATATCATCAAAACAGAATAAAATAAATATTTAAGGGGGCTCAGCTCCCATACAAAAATTATGTTTTTTTGCCTACTAAATTAAGTATTAAAATGTGAATGTTGACTTGCTTAGTGACTTTTCACCAACTGTACGTGTAGTAAATACTACTTAATATTATATACGTTTTAAGCCACCAAACATTCTTATTCTATTAAAACTGTTTTAACGTTTAAATAGGTAGGTAGATACTAACGTTCCTCGTTGAGTAATTACCTACTTATTATGTATTACCCCATTGAACTATTGAGTTGAACTTAATTTGCGTACGAGGTACATTCAAGGTCACTCGCTGACGAGGGGATAAAATAAGGGCAGTGGAACATAATGTGGGAACGCACACATTGGTATTAACAAGCTGTTAGCTCTCACACACATCCGATAAAGTTGGTAAGGGGTAAAACTTGATGACAGACGTGATTTCATGTTATTTCTAAATACTGGGCATATTCAACTCTTTCTAGCGTTCTTTGTGGTTCTATACAGTCTTCATTATGGTAATCCGGCACCGCGGTTGCGGGTTTTTTGAAAGAGACACCGTGACCCCGGAACACACAGGGCGAAAGACAGCATGGATAGGTTACAATCAGAAGAAGTCTGCCCTCCCCCACACCCTGTGAATCCAAAAAATAAGATATCTTTTAATTTTGACGATTCCGGCGTTTCCCCAATGCATTGGGAATCCTTACTTCCTTACTAATATTATAAAAGCGAAAGTGAGTTTGTTTGTTTGTTTATTTGTTTGTTTGTTTGTTTGTTACCTCTTCACGCTTTAATGGCTAAACCGATTTTGATGAATATTGGTACAGAGATAGTTGGGAACCAGGAGACGGACATAGGCTAACTTTTTTGAAAAAAAAGTGGGATGTGAGGGAGAAAGAGGGAAGAAAAGGGAAAATTCAGCATTGCTATTACAAATCAATAAGGCGCAAGGGGAACTGTGTTACCCCGAATTTAACGCGAGCGAAGCCGCGGGCAAAAGCTAGTATATATACTTATATACTATATACTAATATTATAAAAGCGAAAGTGAGTTTGTTTGTTTGTTTGTTTGTTTGTTTGTTACCTCTTCACGCTTTAATGGCTAAACCGATTTTGATGAATATTGGTACAGAGATAGTTGGGAACCAGGAGACGGACATAGGCTAACTTTTTTGAAAAAAAAGTGGGATGTGAGGGAGAAAGAGGGAAGAAAAGGGAAAATTCAGCATTGCTATTACAAATCAATAAGGCGCAAGGGGAACTGTGTTACCCCGAATTTAACGCGAGCGAAGCCGCGGGCAAAAGCTAGTATAAAGATAAAAAACTGTATCTAACTATGTATTAGGTACATGTTCACTGCACTACATATGCACATAAATAATTTTGTGCAACTTCTTGGCCGTGAATTATCCTCCTGCCCTCATCTCATTTCAATTTGAATCATGATGGTAAAAGGATATGTCAGCTAAATTCTGCGTTACCGAAGCAAGCTAGCTGTCCCACCCAAGGTGCAACGTGCGTTTGGCTTCGCACTACAGCTTGGATAAAACGCTACTCATCCAAGCTGCTTTGACATCAGAGCAGCTTTTTTTCTCATGTTTTCAATAATTTTTCACTCCATTCTTATGTCGTTTCGTTTCCCAGGTGAGGACAACGTGGTGTCTGGCGGCGGGGGCGGCGACCCGGCTGTACTGGCGGTGGGCCCGGTCCGAAAACCGCTGCAGTACACCCGGGACCAGCTCATGCGTCTGCGAAACTCGCCGCTCGTCAAGCGAAACTTGGAGAACGCGTTCGCCGGCTGCGAGGCGCTTGCGCTGTGAGTACCAATATTCCTAAAAAGCCAAGCTATAACTGTATTAGTACTTCAAGGGCCAGCCAACCATAAATATGAAAATGCCAACACTAGCTTTTCTCTATAGCCTGAACAAGATGGCAAATGCGTTCAAGCTTTACCATGCAACCTTTTTGATTTGCCGTAATTTTTGCAATAATTTATTTAATTTTACTGACGTCCTTCTCGCTACTGTAATTTAACGAAATTGTAATTTTCCACAGTGTTTTGAAGAGACGATCTGATTCGCCCAATGAAGAAGACCGAGGTGCGAAAGGGGATGCGCCCAACGAAAACCATAAGGTAACTAAAGCTGCGATTGAAGTTTCCCATACAAACCCTTTATGTATGTAACATGAGAATGGTGATGAGTCCTAAGCTTTCTTCGCCTTAAGGTGAAAGCACCAGGGTAGCCAGCAAATTTTTTTTTTCTTACGTTTGGTAGTGCATGTTGATTAAAATATGATTTGTGTTGTTACTGTCTAAATGTTCAGGGTTGAAACAAGTTCTAGAATTGAACTAGAATCTTTTGATATGTTCATCGCAAGGCAGAATAAGAATTCCTTCCCCGTCACAAGATATAATGAAGGCATTTCAGCAAGTGTAAGAATTCTATAAATACGGGCATTTCAAAACGCAACATCAGTTTTTTTTCTCTAATATCTGTTATTGTCTTGAAAGCAGAAATACACTCGTACGTCGATGCATTGTTCTGTCCATGTTTGTTCTGTAGTCTCTTTAATAAATTGAACGCTCGCTTTGTCAGGGCGTGTACGGACGCGACCGTGACCGCGAGCGTCGCTCGGCCGACCCTCGCGAGCGCGTGCGCAAGGAGAGCGAGCCGAGCGGCGGCGGCATCGTGCTGTCGCCGCAGCGCCGCAGCTTCACGTCAGGCTGCGGGGCACCGGGCGCCGCGCCGGCCCCGGCCCCGCCGCCGCACCTGGCGCGCACCCGCCCGGAGTCCCCGCTGCCGGCCGCCGCGCCTGCCGGCCCGCCCGCCCACCAACCTGCGCTGCATCCGACGAAGCCTGATCAAGGTACATTGTGTTTCAATATTTCCATCTATAACTGTTTCGCTGTAACACTCGTTAAATTAACCGTTCCTCTTCAATCTGGAACGTTGCAGCGATAAAAAACTTGGCATTTAAAAAACTTGGCACTTTTATGTACACACATCAGGGATCAACATATATTTTTGCAATAACTTTTCTCCTGATTGATATTAATTAAAATTTTCTTTAAGGATTCATCAAATAAAGTGTTTTCGTTTGTCACAGTAACGATAAACCAAGTCACCTTTGCATTAATAAAGAAATTTGCCATTTTCCTAATAAAGGGATTTTTGACATTTGAACCACTAACATTAAAGTTCGAAAAAAAGACTGAAATAACAGTTTTCTTTAAAATTTTATTGGGTAACTTAAACAATTAATAATCCGTGTTTCTACCGCGAACACTAACAACACAAGAACATCGGTTTGGCATACTCAAAATGAGTTCATCCAAATCACGCTGTGGAATGGCCGCCCATGTTCGTTGCAACAACAAAAAAAGGTCTTCTTGCGACTGGATACCCTCCATATTCGGCAGAGCTCTTCTCTGTAGCATATCCCATGCATGCTCAATCGGGTTCAAGTCTGGCGACTGAGCAGGCCAGGGCAGGACATTGATGTTAGCTGCGGCGAGAGTCTGTCTTACAACTCTTGCGGTGTGCGGTCGTGCATTATCATGCATTAACTGAAATAAGGGACCGATTTGCACTTGTAGAGGAACGATGACGTCTGATACAATCGTCTCAGCATAAATTTGAGCGTTGAGGTTGCCTCTGATCCAAATCAACTCAGTTCTTCCGCCGATCCAAATACCCGCCCATACCATGATGGTTCCACCACTATAAGGATGGACTTCCTGGCAGGATTTTAATCGCTGTTGGCGTCCAGGGGTTCTCCAGTGTCGTATACGTCTTGTATCCGGTCTCATACCAAAACGAGACTCATCAGAAAAGCACACGAAACGCCATTGTTCTTCTGCCCAATTTCTGTGTTCAAGAGCCCATTGATATCGAATCCTACGATTGTGCATTGCTATAGGTGGTACCCGTAGCGGTCTTCGGGAATGAAGGTTCACTTCATGCAAGCGGTTTCTGACTGTTTGGTCGCTAATTAAGTTCCCTGAAGAGTGATGAAGCCTCACGGCTAACATCATGGCGGTTATTGTTGGAGCTCTTCGAGTTAAGATTTGAATGTATCGGTCTTGTCTCCGTGTGGTGCAGCGATACCGTCCTCCATGGCGCTCAGCCACGGTACCAGTGCTTCGGTAACGTGTCCAAAGTCGACTGATAACACTCTGACTTGTATTCAGAGCTAAAGCTACAGTACGTTGCCGGGAACCAGCTTCTATCACTCCCACGGCTCTGAGCATTTCTTCCCTGCTTAAATGACGTCGCCGCTCCATAATAACGTTGGTTTTAATCAGAAGTAGGGAAACAGTAGCACTAATAATGTCTTCAATGCGTTGTATGTTTTTATAGGGAAAATATTGACAGCTTATTTTCATCTTTTACTCGAATTTGATTGAGAGTTCCTGATTCAAATTATGAAATGCACCAAAAAGGATCCATATAAATTTATAAAATCATAAATTTATTACAAAGCCACATCTCAATCTCAAGAAATCCGCATAAAAATGCTTGATCCCTAGACACTTTTGATGTGTGTATTATATGCCCACAATATTTTAAAGTTTTGCATGTTATAACAATTTTAGGGTCTTTAACTACTGACTATGACCATTAATGTTACCATTACATACCTATTGCAAATAAATCATTAAATTGTGTCATTGTAATTTAAAGTTATCATCATCTCCCTGCCCTTCTCAATCCATTCTCCCATGTCTGCCATTGACTGCCATTACGACATTATTTACTCCTGTCTCTTCATATTAAACCTTACACAATCCGTCCAACCATTTTTTCTTTTACCTTCCTCTTCATACATCAACATTCATATCTAAACATTCATATATAAATCTGTGTGGTGCTTTCTTAAAAAGACCATTTCAGACACTATCTGCATGGTCCTCATGTAAGTTGACCAAGATTATTTTGTCTGGACCTTAAAAGAGACTATGACCTCTGAGTTTGTTTCGGCTGTTTCTTCTCAGAGTAGTCGGGTATGAAACACCGGCCTCATCTAGTTTAAAAAAAAAAATGACGTGTAAAAGTATTTGTGAAAACCTACTTGCAAAATAAACATCATTTATCATTTATCATAACACTCTTTTAGTCACATTCATTTCGTAATTTGAAGCTATATTATCTTTAAAAAGACAAATGGCCATATTAGTACAATTTTCTGCTTTCCATCAGATGGTTGTCATTCTATAACCTAAGTTAGTAACAAGCCCAACACCCAAGTTCAATTCCCTGCCATAGAATTGTTATGACCAACCTTTTTACCACAAGCTTGTTTAATAGAGGTTTGTGGTAAAAGAGAACATGTCAATAATTAATTTGAAATACTGACTGCAGTTTTCGTCAGTATTTTAAGAACGCACTTTTTATTGCTTTGTTACTTACAAGGTTTTATGGCCAAGATTAAAATGACAGGGATCAGGAGATGCTCGTTTTAGCTTTATCGTGTGTTCTACAATGCTCTGGTGACATTCTTATTACTTCTCTTAAGGTTATGTTTTTTTTTTGATGATTTTAATGCTAGTATAATTAAGTTTAATCATTCTTAACTTCCCACGAAACGGTAATAGACCAACAATAAAATAGCTTTATCTATATAATAAAACACAACTTGTTTCTACCTATCTTCATTATAGAATTTGAACCCAGCCAACTGGTCCTAAAGGTAATAATGCGAAGATGTGTTTAGACCACTAAACACATCTTCGCATTATTACCTCGCGTCACGCTACGACACTAAGGAGCTGAGCAACGCGTGAAACCACTGAGCACAGCTAGTTAATTATTTTGGTTGGTTTCTCGCCACCCTGCTCTCTAGCATGACTCCTTTCTAGAATACCTTTCTACGTCTCGTGGATAGGCAGTCAAGGTAACACCTTTACAGAAAATAGTTCTACATTTTTTTTAAATCGTTGCCCCACTCTAGGAATCTCTCCTGTATCGTGGGTGCGTTTACAAACATTTAAACTCACATACACAAACAGCCAGACCCGAAACAACTACCTGTAGGTCAAACAAATATTTATATAACCGTGCCGTCAACATTAGTTACAGTTCTGCATTTTCCAACACCAGTATTTTTCTTTCCACCTTTGATTTCTATCATCATAACGCCTATTTCCTGAACAGGAGGTCGGCGCATCGGTTCCGGGCGCATCATGGTGCGCGACGTACCCAACAACGCGTGGGAGGAGGGCGAGTACCGCGGTGCGGAGCCCTACCGCCCGCCGCGCGAGAGGGAACGTGACCGCGAACGTGAACGGGAACACACAAGGCCTAATAACGACAGGTATGACTTGATCGAACGTTGTAGAATTAGCAGCCTATTATGCACCCACTAGCAAAATGTTGGTTCTTCTCTTTGGGATCTGAGTTATACTGGACTAGCTTTTGCCCGCGGCTTCGGTCGCGTTAAATTCGGGGTAACAGAGTTCCTCTTTCAATTTGCAAGTACCTGCTACCTGCAGTTTTTGCCCTTGCGCCTTATTTATTGTAATAGCAATGCTAAGTTTTTCTTTTTCTTCCCTCTTTCACTCATCACTCATCTCACTTTTTTTTTAATAACCTAAATTCATCAAAATCGGTTCAGCCACATCCTCATCCCTCACATCTCACTTTCGCTTTTATAATATCAGCCTACAGCCTTTCACACGAGTGGTAAGGTGACTCCAAATGTGAACGGGAACACATTAGGTTTAATACCGACAGGTTTTGGCTGGTTTTATTGTGAGAGAACCAGCAAATCTGAGTGACTATGTGTGGCATAAAAACTGTCACCGGGTAGGCAGTAACCACTTGACTAAACATGCTGTCAAGAAATATCTCTAAGACATACTCTCCTAACGATGTTTTTCTTCACCGAAGCAAGTGATAATTATACAATACGCATATGAACAAAAGGTTTTTTTTTTAAAGAACCCGATAAATCCACACAAAAATGTCCACAGTAAAAGTTGTTCATAATTGAAGGACTATTTATTTATTTAATAATTTATGTACACACAAGATAAAAAACAAGGAAACATCATAAAAAAAAGTCCAAAGGCACCGCTTATTAAAAAAAAAAACTACTAGCAGGCCTGCGAGAGGAAATATGACAAAAAGAAACATAGACAGTAGTGTGTGAGAACAGGAAGAGAAAAGCTTATAAAATATGAATGTCTTAACCTAAATAAAAGTACACATATAAGTATAATACTATATACCTGTATAAATACATAACACAAAAATATATAAACAGATATGTAAATACAATATTATAAATATTCACAATTGAGAGGAAAGGTACTATTTACTTCTTCTTGGTTACTTGGTGACTATTTACTTGGTTGGCATTCTTTACTGAGTTGTGTTAATATTTTTGGGAGCAATTAAATACCAAGTTAACGAACCGACTGTTTATTTGCGGCCTACCCGCTATGAAATATTATTACAGATTTACAATTAGGTGTTTATCTTAAATATAATGGCCATTTCTGTCCAGTATCTTGCAAATCTGCCAAGGTATTGTAACAGATACTTTTCGTGTCAATAAGCCAACGGCCAAGCTGATCACTTAGCCATTTGACTATTGAAGCGGAATAGAAAAGGATATTAGTGTTGTTTCAAATGTTGGCAACAACTAGTATTCTGTATACATAGACATGTATGGCCTAAAACAAAATGGCAGATACAGGTGATGCGCGTTTAAAGAATTTGCGTGCGTTGTATATTACTGCCTACATTTTTATTGTACAGGTTGAATTTAAGATGGGGCTCTGTGCAAAAATAGAAACAGTAGAGTTCAATTTTGGAGAGAGTGTGTGTATTGTTTTTTTTAAATAAAAACTCCAAGGTAATGTTTATGGGCACAGTTTTTAAAACAGAAATTGAACTTTAAATTAAGAATTTTTTTCAAATGATTAATATAATAAGGTAATAAATAAGGAATAAATTGTTGGGCCAAAAATTAATCATAATCACGCCATCTTTATCTCCTCTATGTTTTTGTGGATTTTTGCCTCTTCAACCCCATTTATTTATCTTTCAATGATTGTATTGCACAGGTTCGAACGGCGCTCGTTCGGTAGAGACTCCTACTCCTCTGACATCAAGAGGGAACGGGACGATCGATTCATCAACGAGAAGATGCAACACAGGTTTGTACTTCTTTGTTTAATAACATTGTGTAGACCAGCAGCAGTGGATCTTTACACAAAGGCCCATGGTCACCATGACTGGTACAACTAATTTGTTTATTGTTTTCTGTTAGCTGGAATTGTCCCACTCCTGGCTCTTTTTTTTAATGTTGCCCACACTAGGAATTTCTCCTGTATCGTGGGTGCGTTTACAAAAATTTAAACTCACATACACAAGCAGCCAGACAGCACTTACCACATCTCTCAAATAGTGCCTGTACTTTTTTATTTTTTGTGACTTGGCCTTTTATTTCTTGACAAACATATAATTCTACTATTGTTTACAGAGAGGACAACCGTAGATCTGGTGGTCGCTATTCTCAACGACGCCTTGAGAAGGATGATGAACCCGAATGGTAAGACATAACTTTTTGGTTTTCCTTCTGCAGCAAGTTCTATTAGATAATTTATTCATTGCAGTGGCGTATCTAGGGAACATCAATAGAGCAAGCCCATAAAGGAAGCAGACTGTTTAGAAAACTTAACATTTTTAGTTGTAGTTTATAAGGGCAAGCCAGGCTTTTAGGCTTGTACGGAAGTGCCGCCACTACCTAAGAATAGGCTTGAGCAAAGTAGTTAATATATCGCACACCTAGTTCTAAACTGAGACAACTCATAAAAGGTAATTGTTCAGGAGACGAAAAACGTATAAAAATACTTTTGGTATCAGAAGTTATGAACATTCAATTTATTTTAGATCATAAAAAGTTATAAAACGTCACTGTGTGTAAATTGTGTTATGTTAGTTACGTATGAGCACCGAGCATTCGATTACAAGGGTAACTAAAAAATCACGATTTTTGAGTTGTGACCGTTTAGATCTAAGTGTGGGATATGTTAGGTGCTTCTGTGGCACCTTACCTTACACACACACTTTACCTTTACTTTGTGACACTTTACCTTGCTTGTGGTGCTTGTGTCCAAGCTTCACAGCCTGGCGCATAGGCGTAACGTTGCCAGCTTGTCGGTTTTCTACAGATTGTACTTCGGAGAGTGTGCGCTGGAGCTCCATGACCTGATCCCACCATCTCCGTTTTACTACCGGGCTACCAGACGAACGGCAGGGTACCACCCGCACTTGGTCGATATACCGTCTTGTCGTACTAAGCGCTTTTCCTCAACTTTTATTGTGCGCACGGCCAAGGTGTGGAACTCTCTGCCAGCTTCTGTGTTCCCTACCACATACGACCCGTCTGCCTTCAAAACAAGAGTTAATAGGCATCTTCTGGGCTCGCTCGCTCCATCGTAGACCTCATCTGTCGCTTACCATCAGGCGAGATCGAGGTCAAGAGTGAGTTCATTATAAATAAAAAAAAAAAAAAAAAAAAAAAAACCTTAAAGTTTGTAATCCATACTAATATTATAAAAGAGAAAGTGTATTGTGTGTTAACGTGATTTTTGAAGTGAAGATAGTTGAAGGGATGTATTAGTGACATGGGCACTTCTCTAAAAGGGAAGGTGAAGTTTGTATGGAACAATCCGCAATTTTTCAAGGTAGAAAGCTAAAAAATGGTATGAAGACTATCTATTTGACCCCAAATTAAAATCGTGCACATATTTTTTTTGAAATTTTCCCCCAAACCCCTTAAAAGAGGGGGTGAAATTTTATATTAGTTTTTTCACAGTTTTCAAGGTAGGAAGCTAAAAATCGGTACACACACTCTTTGTTAGCAACCATGAAGGGGAACCGTGTTACCCCGAATTTAACGCAAGCAAAGCCTCGGGCAAAAGCTAGTTATAATATACCATGACGCTTATGATCCTCAAAGGGGTAGACAGAGGATTACCTACAGAACTACAACATTTCGCTAGATAAACATAAGTCCTATGTAAAAAGGGGCGAGCTTATTGTTATCAACTGGGCAGAAATCCAGACTTCGAGGCTGCTACTGAGAAATTCCTGGAAAAAATGGAAAAGCTCAATATTACTTTCCCCACCAATTGTGTCATTAGCTCATTTATAAAGTCCAGGATGAAATTAAAATGAAAAGTTTATTTTAAACTAATATTTTTTCTTTAGGTTTAGTGCGGGCCCAACATCTCAGTTGGAGACGATCGAGCTGCGCGGTTTCGACGACCCTGTACCCAACAACAAGAAGAATGGCAACGCGAACAATAAAGAGACTGAAGTAAATATAAATACTATGTTAACTATATTATTTAACAGCTGTTGCCCACGACTTCATTCTCGTCTAATCTCTATAGACTTGTGGTAATTGCTGTGTCCTGTAGCAGCTAATTTCATACTGGTTATATAGAAATTGGAGGCTTGTATCTGAAACAAGACAAAAATTGTTCGATACGAGTTTTATATTTAGTACTTCTTTTCTCCCATGACGAAGACTTAAATACACGCCGCATAATCATGATGGGGATATAATGTCTTCACAGCTGACTTACAGTATACAGGCGTCCTTCTTTTTGATAGAAAGTAAACTAAGGCCAACCGCTTTTACTGAGACCGTGTGTGGTGGCGGTGGTGTCATTAGCCAACCACACGGTGTGCTTGACGACACGGTTGGCGCAGTGCCTGAGCGATCGCCTGCCGCGCTGCGTGTCGCGGGTTGGATCCCCGCACGGAACAAATATTTATATGACCTACAGATAGTTGTCCCGGGTCTGGCTGTTTTTGTATGTGGATTTAAATGTTTGTAAACGCACCCACGATACAGGAGAAATTCCTAGTGTGGGGCAAGGTTTTATTTAAAAAATAAAAACTGGCGGGCGTCAACATCCCCTCCCGCACTGCGTGGTTACCTCAAGACACGATCTCGGTAAGCAGTCGGCTTATAGTAATGACTCAAAAATCTGTTGACACTATCATCAAAAGTCAAGGCGGCAGAGTAGACAGACCATTTTTTGTTAAAAATCAAGCACAACCAACAAAAAATGTGTATGTAACCGTGTTGTTTTGTACTAGAAATGGAACAACAGCGGCGGGTCTCGGTCGCCGGCGCCGGAGCGTTGGCGCGAGACTTCCTCCCCCGTGGCGCCGCCCGCCAGCGACTCCGCCAACACCAGCAATGTATGTCACGTCAAACTGTTACTGTAGTGTTCTTAGTTTCTTATTTTTGTTCTCATTTTTATGAGGTTCGGTACGTAAAGTGTAAAAGAACATGCGGGTCTGTGGACCGTTAACAATGGGTAGCTCACCGTCCAAACGTCCAGTGACGACAGGCCGTGTCGACGGCGCGTGAGTGTTCCACACGCGCCTCAAAGAGATGCCTGCCGGGGTTGCGAGTTGTTCGAAAGAGATACCGCGGCCCCGGAACATAAAGGGCAAAAGAAGGAACATGGGTGGGTTTTAATCATTACAGGTTTGACATTCCCCTCCGCTCCGCCCAGAGCGGGGGGAAGTTTGATGATTGGAGACGTCTACCTGTAGTACTCAATATCTTTATTTCTTCACTTTGTTGTGTACTCAGGTGCTAACTTAATAATCAAGATCATTAAGGACGTTGTGCAAAGGTACCAACATCAACACCCACATTTAGCAAGTTTAAAAGTAATGCTTTATAATTAGTATTCATGTTTGGTAGCGTGATATTTCATCATTGACGAAAGTTCAACACACAGTTCATGTAAATAAAATAGAGTAATAATTGAACACCAGCAGACTTTTATGTAATGTATTATTTCTACAATGAAGAAAAAAGGGATCGAATTCATAAAACTGTTTGTCATCACAATCGTACACAACTCTTGAGTTAATGCTTCAAGCTAAGATAGGGTCTTTTTGCCTCGTTCTAGACCAATTTAGTTTCATTTGCTTTTTTTTTGTGTTGTTAGTCTATAATTTTAGTTTTATTTTAACCTTTCTTTCTTTTAATAAAATACCAAAGTAACGTCCCAATGTGTTCTCCAGGACAAAGATTCTGGCGTCGAGTCGAAGAGCGAAGAGCCGCAGCAGAACAACGAGCAGCCGGAGTTTAACCTGGACGAGTTTCTCAAGTTCGACGCCATACCCGACGTGCTCACCGTAAGTACTCACACAAACTTCACTTACTTTCAGCAAACTGTGGATAGACTTGCAGTTCACGATAATAAGAAAAAAATCGGCCAAGAGCCTCGAGCACCGAGAGTTCCATACAAACTTGCGACATAAACGGCTATATCTTTGACTATGTTGTCTTAAAGGGCTTTTTACACAGCATTGACCACAGACTTGAGTAGGTATAAGGTTTTAATTTCAACTCGATATCTCCACGCGTGCCCGAGATAAAGGGTTTTGACAGACAGACGGATAACAAAGTGATCCAATAAGGGTTCCATTTTTCCTTTTGTGGTAAACTACACACTACGAACTACAAATTTTGGTATTAAATAAAGTGGATTCTTTGCTTTGGAAGAGCAAGAAAGAAACACAAAATATGTTAATTTTTATGAAAAAAAAAATAAACTAACAAAACAAGAGAGAATTATTGTGTGTCTCGCGGCTGTGCCAAATAGACCCGTTCAGCAGACTGCCCTGCACCTAGAGTAGAGCGTGCGTGATTCTGGGCTGAAATGATGATAGTGGTGGTGACTCCCTGAATATCTTATAACTTAGACTACACACAGTCGTAGACGTAATTGAATGTATACGTTTCAGAACGGCGGCGGTGAGGCGGAGGGCGGCGGCAGTCGGTTCAGCCGCTGGTTCCGGCGTGAGAGCCCCACCAACGACGCCAAGCACTACGAACGACTGCTGCACAATATGGTTGACGGTGAGAATACTAATTTATCTATATAATCACCAATATTATTAACAGGAAAGATTTGTTTGTTTGTATCGAATAGGCTTCAAAACTATTAGACCGATTTTAACCATTTTTTTCACTAATAGAAAGCTACAATATCAGGAAGTAACATAGGCTATACAACATCACGCTATTACCCTCGGGAGCCGGGTAGTAACTATACAGTTATAAATTTTGAGGACATGTGCTGTCGTTTCATTAAATATTTTGGATTTAATAAGATAAAGACAGGTGAAAAACTCACAATTTTACTTTTATTTTTTGTCACATAAAACAATGACGTTCAATAGGTTACCACTCAAAGTGCCTTTTGGTGGCCTAGTTGAAATGAATGGTTCAATTGTGACATGAATCGACTTTGACACATCTAAATAGGTATTTATTAGTATGAATGCACCCGTTTGACGTAGTCCGTTGTCCCTTAGAGCTGGACAACGGTCGCGCGTCCCCGGGCGCGGGCTCGGCGCACGTGTTCGCTCCGATCAGCCCGGCGGCGCGCGCTCCGTTCGCTCCGCAGCCGTCGTCGCTGTTCGACCTGCTGCTGCGCGCTAACGCCAACAGCCATGACAATAGACCTGGTAACTATCATTCATTCACTTACACTTTATTACAATTGAAGACCACACTTAATTAGGTTTTTCGCATTTGACCCTGGTTGCACTACAAATCACTAAATAATTTAGCTCTACAGGAACTTAAAATACTTAACATTTTGTTTCTAAAAAAAAAACTGACTGAAATATGTTTCTATTATTTTATTCTATTCATCGTAAACTCAGCAACTCACTATGGCACACTGCAAATTGCATTTGTAACAAACTAGCTCCCACGGCATATTTTTACTGGCATTAAAATTGTCCAGGTTATGAATAATCTGTGTAAAGAAAAATAACTATCTGGGTGCCAAGTTTAATCCAAATCCATTTAGTCGTTTTTGCTTGAAAGAGTAATAAATATCCATATATCCTCAAAAAACTTAAGCGTTTAAAATATTAAATAGGAAGTATGACAATAAGTTCAGTGACACATTGGCTAAAGGAGACGTCGAGACACAAATACTTGCTCATATATCTACCACTCATTTTAACTGACGATCACTTAGTTGTATTTGTATGAAAACAGAAAACAATTTTAATTACCATTGCGACATCCTCTCGATCTGTGTAGAAAAACCACATACTCAAAAATAACTTATTTTTAGTTTTAAAACTTATTCAATAAATAAACTCATTTGTTGCAGAGGTGAACCACGTAAGCGGTGGTAAAGTGCACAGCTTGGAAGAGCTGGAGGCGCGACTGCGGCCGCAGCACTCGCAGCCGCCCCAGCAACAGCATCACAATGTACCTGAACATGATCTCACCGCCTTTAAACGTCTTGTAAGTACCGTTCCTTATTCATGCATTACCACGTCTCTATTGTAAATGATGCCGCGTGACGTCTCATAGGAGAGAATGGAAGAAGAAAACCAAAACCCAATTCTGGGTTAAGCTCGCCGTTGTCCATAAGCTATATATTGTAATTTGTGTGTATATTATTGTTTTGTGTGCAATAAAGAATAAGAAAACGTGTTGCGCCGACCTCAAATAGAGGGACAAGGGCAGGAAAATGATGATGACCACGTCTATATGGTATCATCATCATGCCAAACAGTGATAGCCTAGTGGTGTGACCGTCGGACTGCCAAGTCATAGGTCTCGAGTTCGAACCAAAGACCTCCGATATTTTGCACTTGTAAGCGTTTTGTGTATTTTTTTTTCCGTGAATAAAAACATTGTGATTGAATCAAGTATATCATAGACATATTTCTTGACGGCTTGTTAATGCAAATCAGAGGCCTATGGGTAGCATAAAAACTCTGAATCTAGATCAGCCACTAACATCACGATAAAAAAATATATCATCATTCATAGTCTGACTTCGCTCCTCGCTGGGTATAGCCTTCTTTTTGGCTTGTACTGGGTCTGTGAACCAGGTTCGGACGCATACTCCGTGTATGCGATAGATTCTGAAATATTTTTTCCCCAGAAGACTGTTAGAAATACATTTGCTAGCGTAACCACAGTTTATTTCGCGTTTAAATCTAATGCAAAATATACCCGTATACTTATATGATAAGTTATTTGAGAGATTTAATAAAGCAAGTATAATATAATAATAAAATGTGTGTGTACAGTTGGCGCAGGTGTCGGGCGGGCACGCGGTGACGGCGGAGCCTGCGCGTGCGCAGCCGCAGCCCATGAGCTTGTTACAGGTACGTGATATTATCTTTGTGTACTAATATCTGGAAACATAAACCCCGTTTTCGCAGAAACAAAAGTTTGTCTAACATTGTTGCTATAATCATCATACATCATTGTTTTAATTTGAAACTACTGTATTGTGTAGAACCATATTATAATACTTGTTACTTGACTGATGGGATGTCTATTGCGCCTCCTCTTATTCCCAGCTGAACTACTCTGAAGTGTTGATCAGAGAGCTTTATGGAAGATCTCTAATTTCGATTATCCATTTTCTGTCTTCAAAATCTACCCATAACTGTATCACATCCTTACTAATATTATAAAAGCGAAAGTGAGTTTGTTTGTTTGTTTGTTACCTCTTCACGCTTTAATGGCTAAACCGATTTTGATGAATTTTGGTACAGAGATAGTTGGGAACCAGGAGACGGACATAGGCTATTATTTTTTAAAAAAGAGTGGGATATGAGGGAGAAAGAGGGAAAAAACGGGAAAACTTAGCGTTGCTATTACAAATCAATAAGGCGCTACCGAATTTAACGCGAGCGAAGCCGCGGGCAAAAGCTAGTTCATTATAAAATTATGTCGTTCAGATGCTGAACAAGAGCATGGAGCAGCAACAGAAAGCGCAGCAGCAGCAACAACAACAGCAGCAACAGCAACAACAACAACAGCAGCAGCAGCAACAACAACAGCCGCATATACCGCAAGAGCTCCTTTACAAGCTCTTGCAAGTGCAGGTATACTAAAAATTGATGAACTAAAATTGATAGAATGAACATGAGTCATGTCAGTGTGTCAGATAAGTTGTTACTTCTGCATTCTTTAATGGCTGAACGCAAGGGAGCTAGCTGCATTAGGATATAGGATATTTTTATCCCGGTTGTAACTTACAGTGAGACAATCCGATATGCATGCGTGTGCTGTGGAAGTCACGGACAAAAGCTAGTCCATATAATATGAAACGACATCATGCATAAACACTTATTAGAATTTTGGGAAAAACTCGCTCATTTTAAAGCATCCTAGCAAATCAAAAGGTAAAGCTAACCTTATCTTCAGGAGCTGCGTTTGTTTCGAAAGAGATAACGCTGTACCGGAACAAAAAAGGCCTAACAAGGAACATGGATGGGTTTTGACAGTAATTTCTGACCACCCTCCCTTCTGCTCGGCCCGCAGGAAGAGTTATTCCATGATTTAAATCTGCAAAAAAAGAATTGCCTTTAGCTTGACTGATGTTTCTTTCCATTTCTCGTGCACAGCAACACCAGCAGCAGCAACAGCAACAGCAGCAACAACAACAGCAACAGCAGCAGCAACAAGCGGCTTCGTCTAACGAGATGGGCGGCATCGCTCCCGCCGACAGAGAGTTGTTGCAGCGACCTGAGGCGCAGGCTATTGTGCGAGGTTAGTCTCTGAATACTACTTTTATTTTATTAATAGCCCTTTTTTTGGCTGCAAAATCTTCAAACAACTTCCCTTGCTGTGGCGGAACGGGGGGGAGTGTCAGACTTACTGACCCACGGTATCTCTTTCGAACAACCCGCAACCCCGGCAGGGAAATGGCCCAGTCTTGTCTTGTTCTATGAGGCGCGCGATGGTCTTTCCATCGTAACTAACCCAAAATAAGCATGTTAATTCTCGACTTGAATAGACTAATTAACTACTTTCAGTAAACTTACAAACTGTAACAAATCTGGCTGTAGCAAATGCCGAAGATACCCGAACGTCACGAAACTCATAAAATAAATATCAAATAATAGTACGACTTTAAATACCGTAATACTTTTTTTTGTTAAACAGGACTGAAAACTGGCGAGATAACTGCACAGCATTTAATGCAACAGCTGAGTAACCCGGGACTTCAGAGTCGCCACCGTGAAGTATTGCTGACCATTCTAAGGATTCACCAGCACCAGAGACAGGTACAACTAAGGATGAATCTCACCAATAAATTCTACAAAACGAATACACTGTTTGAACTTAGCAATTTGTATTTTTATAAGACACTGGCTGTTATGCGCGGGTTGTATAGCCTATGTTACTTCCTGATAATGTAGCTTGCTATTAGTGAAAATGGTTAAAATCGGTCCAGTAGTTTTAGAGCCTATTACTATACAAAAAAAAAACAAATCTTTCCTGTTAATCTAATATATAAAATTCTCGTGTGACAATGTTCGTTCATTCCAAAGCGTAGATCTCTATGAAGATGAATGGGCAAGAAACTCCATGAACACTCTTTTAAGACACTCTTATTTCTTCTTTTTTTTTAACAAAATCATGGAGACATCATTCATTTTTGAGATTATACATATACATACATTGTGAGAACGATGTAGAAAAACGAGCACATTAAGAGCGTCCAGAATAAAAGCAAGGGTTGACGGCAATAGGCTCACCACCTATTACATAGGACTTAAATATAGTTGGCGAAATCTGGGTGTACTATTAGATACACCTCTGCATAATCCTTCGGAGCTAAGGCGTGATTATATTAATCTCATGTTTTCTTTGTACCTCAGATGGGCGAATCCCCGCTGCCGGGCCCTCCACACCTAGTTGTCCCTCCGCATCATCAGCCATTACGTTTGTCTCCATTGCCGCATCAAGGTAACAACTAGTAACTTATTTACACATAATCAATGCATAAACTATGTGCCTAAATACTTCTGTTTTTCGTTAACTAAAAGCGGGCTATACAGGATGGTACTGTCTATTCAGTGCATTATCATTAGAGAACTACATGATTACTTCTGCAATACCTGTGTACTAGAAGTAATTATAACAATCCAATCTGTTAACAAATGTCAAAAAGTTCAGGACCATTAAAAGCTAATAAACGTTTACTCAATCATATACATGACAGTTGTTAACATAACTCTTACTAACACATAATTTCCTCCTCGGATGCAGCATTCTGTGTGTCGCCTATAATGGCCACCAGTCCCAACACACTAGCCGTGCACCATCCAGGTAGTATATGTTTCATTACAATCGATTTAACTGGATATAGTCAGCGGTGAGCAACGAGTTGTGAGTTCGATCCTTACCTATTGCATTGTAGCACTCACTTAAGTGGCTGTGACTGAATTCATCATCTGCCTTTTCTCAACTAAGTTGGGATCGGCTGAGGCTAACAGGATACGGTAGAAAACCAGCGTATCTACATGGACGGTCTGCCTATCTGACCTCCACAACCCAGTTGTACTACTGGGTAATACAATACTCTGTGGTAAGATTTCTCACAAGTTACAGACTATCCATAACAACTGTCAAAGATCCACAAATGATAGCCAGGACCAACAGCTTAACATGCTTAGGTATTTCCTAGTAACACTCAGAGTCTGCCTGATCAGTTGATGGTAATAAACATATGTTTTACGATGAATATATTGTCAACATGAGAAAAATGGGTCACCTTTGCCTAACCATCAAGGAAAACCAGATATTTTGTGTTTTTTGATAATAACTGCTGATTAATGTCTACGGATTAATGCGAAATGGAATTCTTGCACAGGTAAGTACTATAAGTAACCCAAGAAAACCGTAGTTTTGCTTTATATTACAGTACCCGGCACGTAAGTTGGCAAGATTTTGACGTAGTGGGGGTAAACACGCGCATGGTGCACTTAGTGGCACAAAAAAGTGGTCACTTTTATTTCTTATTTTTATTCTATAGTTATCGTCATCATTTACGTATAATCATATCTGTTTAGAAGAAAGGAGAGAGATACGCATAACAAAAAAGTTAATGTTCACTTGCATATTTAATGAACTGTTTTACAATCTGAATCTATATTTTATCTTAAAAGAAGAAAAAATCATAAGTTTACCGTAACAAAAAAGATTTAGATTTTTCAATGTGATCACAATTTTTTTACCCGACTACGGCAAAGCCAAAGGGAGGGTTATGATTTTGACCGGTATGTGTGTATGTATGTTTATGATATTTTTGATGTGTGTACGTGAGATGCATTAGGAGTTATAAATAAAATTTATGCATATAAAAGACATTTTTTTTATTAATAATTAATCATTTTCCTCATCATCAGTATCTTGTAACAATGTTACCCCAGGCATTAAATTTGAAGACCCGCCTGAGCTGGTGGAAGGTGTTGGCTCTTCATCCTCAATGAGGCTATCAACACTTTCATCACTGGAGGAGTCGCTGTCGTTACCGGTATAAATAATAAAACTTTCAGTAACTGTGTCGACTATATGGTCACTTTTTATATAGTCTGCCTCAATTTTTTTAACCTTCCCACATAACTTTGACCATTCATCGGCGTTCATCAACATTACTTTCTCCTTTACGAGCTCCATTACCCTGGCGACATTCCATGTCACATTTTTGCTGGCAACATAACCTTTGATTGCCGCCCATGCCATTTCAATAGGATTTAAGTCCGGATGGTAGGGCGGCAATCGCAGAACACTATGGTTGTGTTCTGCCAGTATCTGATCGATACTATATTTTTTAAATAATGGTTTATTTATTTTAATTAGTTTATATAATTCGGGTTTGAGCATGCCAACCTCATATGGTATGCTTTTTTCCGCCAACCACCTCTGCATGTCCGCTTTCTTAGCATTCGAGGTAGGTGCAGGATCATACTGCTTGTTGTGGTATGATGCATTGTCGATGACCAAAACTGCATTTGGTGGCAGGTTTGGTATCAATTGGGTGCGTAGCCACTTGTTATAATTTTCATAGTTCATGTTGTCATGATAATCTCCAGTCTTTGTCCCAGCTTTAAACAGGAGCAGCGCATTGGGAACAAATCCAGCTTCTGATCCAGCATGCACTATAACAATACGCTGTCCTTTCGATATGGGTTTTTTAAGACCTTTTAATGAATTATCTGTCCACGTTTTAGAGCCTGTAATAAAACATAAAAATGATTGTTTTTCTTGTCTTGGTTGCGGAACTTACCGAATTACAGTGACCCTGGAACGTAAAGGGCTTCACATATAAAATAAAAATATACATAAAAAAGTATATCTATCTTAACGTCAAGACAATATATTTGAATTATGAATGTGGTCGAAGCTGTAGCACGCTTGCTCAGTAAATATCTATTCACTCTGGATCAAGTCCAGAGTTCACAAATTCAGGTCATAATTCCGGAAACACAGAAGAAACATGCGAGAACAAAATATATGCTAATTGGTACATACCTGAATGAGATGAATCAACATACGATTCATCCGTGTAAACAATCGGTCTTCCTTCTTCTCTAAATTTAATAATACTTCTAAGGAACTCTATCCTTAGTAGTCTAATATTTGATTTTTCTATTAAAATTTTTCTATTATTTTCGGCCTTTTTCCATCGAAAACCTAAATTATTAATAATTCTACGGAGACTGCGCTCTGACCCATTAAAATTGATGTCATCTTTTAGCTTTTTTCGTAGCTTTTCTATTGTAGGCAGCTCTTTATTTGTTATATGAAAATTATGGATGCATGTTCTTACCACAGATTGGTCAAATGTGTCAATCTCTGTGATCGGCTTTGCCTTATTCCTCTTTTTTCCCGGTGTCCTAAAGTCAGTGAGGAATTCGGAATTTCTGCCTTCCTTGACTATACGTCTTACTGTCCTTTCTGACGTTTTAGTAGCTTCTGCAGTCCGTTGTACAGTTTCTTTTTCAGTCCGAGCTTCCTTTTGCATGAAACAGTACACATCGTATACCATTTTTCTGGCATGTCTGCGTAAAACTGTATTTGTTCCTGGCATTGTAGTCAACGTAACAATAACTAAATTTAAAACAACAACAACAACAATTCGTAACAAACACTAAATTAAAAACAACAACTCGTAACAAAAACTAAATTTAAAACAATAACAACAACTCTTAACAAAAATTAAATTTAACAAAAACAATAACAAAGGGTACAACTTCGTGAACGCAAGTGTAACCGGGAGCGAACGGGACGTAGACGCAGTGCGGGGGGCAAAGGTCGACTAACGCACCAATCGCGCGCTCGGATCGGCGCTACCGCATACCCCGCGTCCCGCTTGACCACCAAATAGATCTAAAAAACGATTTCTGCGCATCTAACGACTCTTGCCAAGTTACGTGCCGGGAACTGTACGTGTAGTTTAGTGCAAAACCGCATTAACAATTTGACTGTGGGAGCAGAAGCTTACGGTGCTATATTCCAAGTCATGTTTATTTTGGCTTCAATATTTGTCAATGAAATGTATTAGGGGATGGGGCTGGTTGCCGAGATATACAGCATCAGAGAATTCCATGTTAAAATCATGATAATTAAGCCTATTAGGTACTTGTGCAAAAAGTATTATTACATTTTATATTTTAGATACATATAATTCAACCATAAATTGAAATAGCAATAGAATTTACTATAGTTTGAAAATATAGTAAATTCTAGTATAAATATAGTAATTCTAGTATAGTATTCTAGTATTATATTAGTATGATATATCATACTAAAAAGAATAATAAAATATTTAAATATCATGTTTCAAAATAAGTAAAGGGCGTCAAAACATCGACCGCATTACTTAACACCGGGGAAAGTACTCACAAGGATATTTAGCATTTCCACAGTTTGGCAATGCTGATTTTTGGGCCAAATAAGACCGGTCAAGTTGCTACATTGATATTATACTCTTTTTGGGGTTCCGTACCTCAAAAGCAAAACGGAACCATTATTGGATCACTTTGATGTCCGGCTGTCTGTCAAGACCGTTTATCTCGGGAACGCATGGAGGTATTGAGTTGAATAACCATATACTCAAGTTTGTGGTCCCTTTCTGCTGTGAAAAAATCAAACCTCTAAGTCTACGTATGTAGTCAAAAGATATAGCCGTTTATGTCGCAAGTTTGTACGCACCCTCGGTGCGCGTGTTGGACTCGCTCTCGGGGTTTTTTAATATTGTGATCTTTTTTTTGTATTGACAACTTGTTCTGACTAAAATTATTCCATCCATATTCCTTCTTTTGCCCTTTGTGTTCCGGGGCCGCAGTATCTTTTTCGGACCAACCCGCAGCCCCAATATACGCAATCCCGTCTGCCGGTTAAATAAGTTAATTAACGAACTCGTTCCACTAAATTAATGAATGAACCTTTCCTGGCAGGTGTGCCGGCCCGCATACCTTCGCCGCGCGAGTTAGCCGCGCACACCCAGTCTATAATGCAGAACGCCCTCATTAAGAAGAAGCTGGAGGAGCAGCGCGAGAACTATCGCCGCAGGCAGGAGATGTCGCAGCCCAAACAATCGACGCCTATATCATTCACACCCACCTCGGTGAGTAATACAAGTAGAAGTAAATAAAATAAAATTAATGAATATCGTGAAAAGATATAGGACATCGGCAAGAGACCGTCTGTCTATACACGATGGAAGGAATACCGACGCTAAAACGGTCACACATGAATTTATTTCGTTAGTTATTTTAAAAAAAAAACAGTTGTTTCCTACAAAACTGCAAAAATTACACGGTCAAAATTTATGGAACAGCAATTTATTTTTATTAAGATAAAAAAACTACGTGTGCTGGGGGTCAGAATGATTTGCTGTCCCTTCCACCTTATATTATAACCTAAACAACCCAGTTCCTTAGGAAGCTGAAAACTTGTTTTCGTAGAGAGACTATAACAAGTTCTTTTTTGTATTATTACAGGTATTACGTAAAATGACTGCAGAGAAAGAGTCTGATGCGCCAAGTCCGAAGCAACAGCAATGGACGCAGCCACCCAAGGTGCCGCAGGGCAGGCCCATAGTTAAGGTAACTTAAATATTATACAAATTTTCCCTACAAATGTGGCTTAAAAATCTACTGCATTATTTTATTATTCCACTAGAATTCGCTATACAGAGTGTAATGGAACACCGACGCGGAAAAAGTTACCACAGATTCAGTTCATCGGCATCATTCTGAACGGACCCGCATTATTATTTTTTTCGCATTTTCCGCATTATTATTTTTATATACATATATCTCAGATAAATTCTAATCGAGTATTTATTTTCCATTGCTATGCTATACATTAAAAGAAAAAAGGAATATGTATTATAGAAGATAACTCATGAACTACAAAAGCAAGCCCAAAGCCCTTCCGATTACAAAATATTTTGAAAATCGACCCACACATATCGATATCGCTTAAAGAAATCAGTCGTATTGAGAACCTCCTCATTTGAATGAAGTCATTTTAAAACTGCATCTTTATTCTACAAAACTGCAATAACTACACGGGATATTTTTATGTTTTTGTTTCAGGGTAACCAGAGCGGCACAGCGCCGACGATGGGCTATGCGACGCCCAATGATTACCAACAACATTATATCAACCAGCAGCAGGTACGGATAATAAATAAAATAAAATAAATAAATATCTTGGGACAACTCACACACGGCTATCTGATCCCAAGCTAAGCAGAGCTTGTGTTATGGTAACCAGACAACTGATATACATACTTATATAATTTATAAATACATACATATTATAGATAAATCACACCCAGACACAGAACAAACAATCATGCTCATCACACAAAGTTTGTCCTGGGTGGGAATCGAACCCACGACCTCCGGCTCAGCAGTCAGGGCCACTAACCACTAGACCAACAGGCCCGTCAAAAAAAAAACATCATAATATTCTCTCTTTTACACTTGTCCCTGCTGATTCAATATGTCGCATGTCGTGAGGAATGTTTTGACCATGTATAGGGGTATACACCGTCACATTTAAATTATTAAACCTTAAATTGTAAATGGTTAACACTACAAAGTTATTCATGAAATGTCAAATTCTAATAAACGTCAAATCGCCATAAACACCGAATACGAAACACGATCATCCTTACTAATATTATAAAAGCGAAAGTGAGTTTGTTTGTTTGTTACCTCTTCACGCTTTAATGGCTAAACCGATTTTGATGAATTTTGGTACAGAGATAGTTGGGAACCAGTAGACGGACATAGGCTATAATTTTTTTTAAAAGAGTGGGATATGAGGGAGAAAGAGGGAAGAAACGGAAAAACTTAGCGTTGCTATTACAAATCAATAAGGCGCTACCGAATTTAACGCGAGCGAAGCCGCGGGCAAAAGCTAGTTATCTATGAATTTAAATTATAATACAGAAATATATATATTTACACATATACAGAAAAAGATATGCTGGCCAGAGAAGGCCAGGAGAATTATGATGATGACATTTTATTTTACATCTTCGCAATGGCCAAATAAAGTGTTGTAATTTTTTGTTGCACATTACACAGTAAATTATCCGTGTTGTGGCTATTTCTTCCAATGGATAAAGAACGATAGTAGTTACTGTTGTGATGTGATGAATTTACCGACTGTTTCATTTAATTATCGGGGCGCTAATGACTGCGACACAGTTTCACTTTACAGTAATATTTTTTTATGTTTGTGTAATTTCACAGCAAATGCTGGGTTCAGTACGTCCCTTCCCTCATCCTCCTCAGAGGCAGCAAGTACCTAATTCGGTAAGTTGGTGTAACAAAAAATTATTTAATTATTCTTTTTTATATGCCAGAAAGTACTAGAGCACAGGATAATAAATGCGTCTATCGCTAAATTACCCTTTTGACACAACATCTGGTCTTGTCTCAACAGTTTATACCTAATAGCAAATAGCAGCAGCTAATAACATTTTTCAAATATCGTTGTAATATTTAAAAAATGTTATTAGCTGCATGCTCTGCTTTGGTGGTGCAAGCGGGCCTTTTTTCGCATGGGAAATTATAAACCACCCATGCTCCTTCTTTTGCCCTTTGTGTTCCGAGGCCGTGGTATCTCGGGCCTAAGACAATATTTTTTTTTATCCTACATATTTAAGCTAACAAGCATAACCAGCGTACTGTCCCCACTGCTGGGACACAGGCTTCCACTCCATAAATAGGTGTGGGCAGTAATCTATCATGCAAGCCTAGGGCCAGTGTGGCTTGATCTTAAAGTTGGTGTCAAATAATGTTGTCTGTTGTTTACAGTACAATAACATGAACAATATGGCCCGCGGCATGGCTGGTGGCACCTCACTCCATAAGCTGCTCATCCAGTCGCACCAGAGGAGTCTTAATGGTGAGTACTTTTTTAAATAGTTTACTAAGGAGTATTTTATGAAGGATTTAGATAAACTCAGTTAGAAAAATACGTGTTTCTCGAGTGATTATTGCCACATCCAAAAAATACAAGCTTTCTCTCTCCAAGAGCTCCCTTTTTAGAGTGAGTAGTAATGTATTATACTATGCAGGCTCAATGCGAGGTGGTAGATGTCGCGTGTTTTCAAAAATTTTGGTTCTTTGACATTTTCTTTGTCACAATGATTCCTTTATCGTTTTGGGAGTAGTCGTGATGCAATAACATACAGTTACCGGCACGGATCTTGAGCGCTCGGCGGAAGGGTGGGGATCGCTTTGCGCATCGTACACATATGGCAAATAAAACGCACGCCCGTTGATTATTTATTTTTTCTAAGTTACCTACGTAATTTCTTACTGGTTCTATGGTTGAAAGAAAGATTAAATAATGATTCATTAAATTGAGAAATGGAAATTGAGATCAAAGAAGTAGGTAATTAACAAGTATTTCTAAATTAAAATTATAACTTAGTTCTTGTAGTTTGTCAAAAATTACTAAAAAAAACTACTACGTATTTTTTTTCTTAGCATTTTTGACTTCGAATTTTATTTGTTGTAGATAAGAACTTTATCTATTGAATATTTCGATTCATTTCGATACAATTACAAATAAAATAATTGAATGAAAAATAGTTTTGCTAATTACAAACTGACATTATTTTTTTCCCCGTTTTGCTTTCGATAAATATCACATTTGATTAAAATTCCAACGGTATATTTAATAAAAAATCACATAAAATATTTGAATAACATAATTTAAAAATGTTGTCTATTAAATTGGCCGGAATTGTACTCGTCGTCGTGATGTACATGCAGCACGGAAAAGAACGAATCCCGAGTGACGTCTATGACGCGATGCGCGACGGGCCAATCACTGCACTTTCCCCGCCCCCGCGCCTCACTTCATACCACCAAAGGGACCCAATAACTCACTTCTGCGCAAGTGAAGGTCAGCGCTCAAGAACCGTGCCGGTAACTATACCGAAGTTTTAGTTCTGTTTAAACCTCGTTGCGGTTCGGAAGTTTGCAGCTGCGAGGGACGGTTTGCGCATTATACAGTGAACACGACGCGTTACCTGAAATTGTGTTCTGCGCATCTTTACATTAGAAAATTCGAACCGCTATAAAGTTTGAACAGAACTATACTTGTATGCCTAGGTTCGAAACCTACCGAGAAAGTTTAAGTCACATATTTATTTAGTTGATGACAAATTTAATGGGCGGCCCAGGTAATTTCGGCGACATGGCGGGCGCGGGCGGCACGGGCGGCGGCGACAACCAGCTGGCGCGCTGGTTCTCGCCCGAGCTGCTGGCGCGCGCGCAGGCCGGCAAGCTGCCGTCCGTGCACGTGCCCAACGCGCTGGCGCTGGAGGACCTGGAGCGGCACCACCACAGCGCGCCCGTGCACAACTGAACGAGACAGAACCGTGGACACTTCGACCTCTGACAACTGACTTATTGCAGCCAGTCGTTGCGTCCGACGACACCCCAAATTATTGACAGTGGAACGAACATTTCTCGGTCTATGAATAAAAATGCTCAGTTGTTCAAATCGACCCTCGATTCCTGTAATAGCAATAATGAATTTGTCAAACTCCATTTAGAAAGTAATATAGTATTAATCTCTACTCCCTTTGTATAAAAGCTGAGGAAAAGCGTATAGAGAGTATTAAAACATATTGTGCAAATTGCGTAATTGAATGACGTAAACTCGTCAAAGATTGCATGTATCGATAATTTTATGCAAACATAGTCCAGAATTTTATTCGATATTTAGATCTGAAATATTTGTTTTCGGTTCTATAGTTTAGCCACATATTAAAGATATTAATTTGGAACATTGAAAAGAAAAATAACTACAAACTCTGCTTTCAAAATATTCACGAGTGAGATATCATAAAACAGCAATATACTGTAATAAAAACTAAGATATTGCTGCCAATAATCTCAAGACATCGAAATACATTGATAACTTACAAGCACGGGGGAAGTAAGAAATATGTAGGAAATAGTTTAATGTATATCATAAGACCTGATTTTGCCTGTTTGTAGTATAATGAAATTCATTAATACGTCCGCGACTTGAAACCTTAATGTTGTAGAAATCTCAAACAAAGAAACATTTATTACAAAAAATTCAAGATGTCAATGTTCCCTTCAAATTGTATTACTGGTAAGGACAAGTATTGACAACACAAGCTGATGGCGAGTAACAATTTTGATGTATTAATTTGTCTAGGCTGTTTCGACTGATAGTTCATTATTTTAACCCGCTGTCAGCTCCCAACTTCTAATTGACTTCATTATAGTGGACTAGGAACTCCTTCCATGACACTCATGGACTAGCGCTGAACGCAGGAAACGGAACGTCAAATTGTAAAGTGAGTTCACTCGATCTGGTTTTCTTGCTTTCGGTGCTATGTTAGGTCGATCGAGATGCGAACGAGTGTGGTCGGATGTGTGCGAGCGTGAGTGTGTACGTACGTCTACGGTTGTGTTTGTAAGCATTTTTGTTACTACGTCGTTTATGTGAGGAGAAGGATTTTCGTTAATAAAAATAATAATAGATGTATTGTCTTCCCCGCGTCTAAACTCAGCGAGGCGGGGGAATTGACGTAGTTAGGGCAACCGTTTTAGTTCCGAATCGCGATTTCATTTTGTAATACGATGTTGGAATTTGGCGCAAGTGTACCAAAAAAAAAATACAGTTGTGTTTTAAATTCCTTGAATATATTTTTTTATGAATTTTACGATTCGCGTGCGTTTTTAGCGATTCTTTTTCATCATTGAGACCTGAGCTAGATGCATGTCAATTATCATTTCGGTTAGCCGTACAGTAGGGGCGTATACAAATTGACTCGGCAGTATAGATATGTATTACCAACCTGTTTCAGTCAATGTTACCTGTGTACGCCCTTACGACAAATGTAGAGTATTACCGTCCAGAAAGCGTATGTCAATCTCTTTGTTAGAAACTCAAGCAATTATATCCACGTACATAACGCCTATGCCTTTTAATTAATTTAATATTAATAAAATATACAACCCTATTGTTTTAGACCAGCATCATGAATTGTTCAGGATGGACATGTTAACCAAAGTTTACAGGTGTTTTAAAACATGCAATGTGTAAAATGTTTATTTATCTATATTCAATATGTTGTATTACTGTCAAATATATAAAGGAAGCTAGTCCAGGGTCCATCTGAACGCACACTGGTCGTATAGCGCAGGTTTCAAAGCATTTTGATGACATTTTGAGACGGATTTGACGGACTCTAATCATGAATTGATGATTTATTTGTGAGGGGACGTGGTGCCGTGAGTGACGCATGAGATGCGTCACTGGCGGTACCAAGCTACCAAGTTTTACTGGCGAAATTTTAGTTTAACGGGAATGTGAGCCGTGGCGACAGCACGGCGGCACGCAGCTGTGCCGACGCTTACTTGTAACAACACGAGAATGTCTGTAAGCTTTAAATTATTGATTAAAGAAAAAATTGAAAGTTCCTCTTTGTTTTATTCCTTGTTCAAACTGAATTTCTTCTGTCATAGTTCAAATTGTAATACTCTCTTCAAAGTGACAGTTATGCTCATAATTTTCAGATCTGTCTCGCAACTTGCTGTTCCATTTTTAATACTCTTGTCACGGAGGTTACAACGCATGTATCTGGATGTGAAAATGTCCTGAAAGCGATGAATACTTCAAGTATAGGTACGTACTGAATTTAATTAATTCCAGTTAGTCCCCGCAGCTGATGTCTTACAATAAAAATTAAACCAATTTTACAACTAGTTGATTACTTAATGCACAATGAAAAAACATGTTCGTTTTAATTCTTTATTAATACAAAGTAAATTATGTTCAGCCAGTTACAAAGCTAAAAGGGAAAAACCATTATTCTTATCTCGCCTTGATGATACTGAATTAGAATATAAAATTATCAGGATGTCGACGAGTAAATATCAAACTAGCGTTAAAAACATTTACGTAACACTGGTTGAAGGCCGATTGCATTATTGTTAGTAATACCTAACTACGCCTTATCATAATCAATGTAACATTGGAGTAGATGAAAATTAATGTTGTATTATTTATCCTTCAGCTAGCGACTAGTCCCAGCAACGCACTAATGAGGAAAATAAGACCTTTTTACAAACAAAATGGTTTTTTTGTCTTAAAATGTTTGGTTAATTTTTTTTTTACAACAAAAAAATAACCTAATTTGTCGAACCGTCCTCAAGTGATACTTGTGGCAATTAATTTTTATTTATTTAATTTGTTTTTTTCAATGGTACATACATGTTAGTTACTAGTTCTGTAATTAAGTACTGAACAAATGCACTGGACAAGCTGATATCAGCAACTGGCTGCATAGAAGGGTTAGTTCTAACATAAACATTATTATGCATGTGTTTTGTCACGACAGCATAGAGTAACTTGCTAAGTAAATGTTATTAATACTTGCTAAATAGTCTGAAACAAAACGTGAATTTGAAAAATTATGTCTGGAGGATACCCTGTACACGAAGTCCAGAAATTGACTTCATATACAGGGTGGTAGTACAATATGGGGGACATTCTTCCATATTGTATAAGAGATACACGGAAACTTTGTTTAGTTATATAAAATAAAATCTTAATTTGCTTTTTATATAAAACAACATTATTAATTAAGAAAATAGACTACACTTTTTGACGCCAAAAACAAATAACAGCTCCTAAAATGCTTGTAAACCAGTTCCTGTTGTTTAGCTCTGTAATTATAGCTATGGATAAACTCATCGTGTGATGAGGAAAAACTCGCTGTTTATCGAGTAGGTAAGTCTACCCTTGGTAACCTTTAACAATGTAGCTAAAAAGCAATTCATGAAAACAAACACATAGCCCTGTAGGCTGCTTACGTGTAAAACTAAAAAAACAACATTTTCCTAAAAAAAACCACACTGATAAACTTAAAAACTAAAAGAAGAAAAACACTTTCAGAACTCGTAAATATCAGATTATAAAATCTTTCAATCATTGAATTCCGAGAAGATATGCCGATGCCGTTACTTATAAAACTAACACAAAATTTTGTTTATATACACTTTAGTATTATATCCACGTCCGAAATAAAACGTAAAAGTCGATCAAGTACATTTTTTTTTTAATTTAAAAATGTGACACGCCCGTCCTCTATCTTGGTTGGAGGCGCACTGAAGAGCGGCGAGGCGGACGACCGCATTTAGCTATACTCCCCCCACATAGTACAGCTCATTCCGCAGCCGGGTGGCGTCACACAAGTGCCAACAGACATGCGCAGTTAGCATAGTAGGTACTCCTATACTTGTTGGTTGGTCGATACAGAAATAACCTTGAGATAATAATGTTTAGTGAGTACCTATATGTTGTAAGCGAGCAGTAATATGCATTCGAGGAAGATTTTAAGTTCAACTAGTTCGAAAGCAAATGCTGATGATTGTTTTGTCATTAGAACTGATTATAAGAAAAATATGGTTAGCATAGAAAGGATATTATTTTGATTTCTATTATGCCGCTCATCTTTACCATGTAAAACCACAGATATTGTGTCACCTAAATAGTCCTCTTCAAGGGTCGTTTAGTGTTAGCAATAATATTTTTCTGTATTTAATAATGTATACAGCTTTTGAAGCCGAGCAAAAGTTGCCGACTGCAACAGAGTTCGTTACCCTTGTTTAGCCTAGATTTTCCCTCACCGTCCGTCACCTACCGGTCAGGCTTTCAAAATATTACATCTACGTTAGCTTTATATAACAAACCCGTTATATGTACAATTACTAAAATATCAAATCAAAAACAACATGGTTAATAAACACCTTGCAGACTTCCCAAAATTAATTGGGTCCCCGAATCATTAGACCCTGTTAAAACGAGTTTGACTAACCTTTGTTCGATTTTAGTGTGTATTCTACTGT
Source organism: Ochropleura plecta (assembly GCA_905475445.1). Lineage (NCBI taxonomy): Eukaryota > Metazoa > Arthropoda > Insecta > Lepidoptera > Noctuidae > Ochropleura > Ochropleura plecta. Next base: position 10,711,582 of record FR997744.1, on the reverse strand, counting down.
ATATGTACTGTAGTTTGGAAATAGAATGTCTGTCTGAGCCAAACTTTTATCGTGTGAGATAAGTTAATCAGCGTTTCATTTGTTAAATTAGAAATTCGAGTCTGTCGGATCGACTAACGTTGAGTAATCAGCCTTAACGTGCCTGTATATATTACGGTATTGATTTTAGAGATGGGATATTGGTGCATTACCTGAAGTTAATTTTTGGCAAACAAAGTATGGAAGCGGCTTGTTAGGATTTTTTTTATAAAATTAAAACCTGGGATCCCCTGATTACGTACTAATCGGATGCATGTTTATTTGCTAAACTTCCTTATTTACTTATATTCCTTGAGGTTTGAGACGACTTGACAAATCTTACAAATGTCGTCGTTTTCCCAATTTTTAATTGTCAGTGATTTTTAATGAGATTGGTGTCAAATGTCAAATCGAACCTACAAACACTTTCGCTGCCCAGAACTCAGCGTATTATTATTTTATTTTATAACTTATTTTGGACTCATACGCTGAGTTCTGGGCAGCGAAAGTGGTAATTAAAAATACATCCGATTAGTTATGCAATCCCGAAAATCCGGGGTTTCATTATTAATTAAAATATCCTAAAAAGTCGCTTCTATACTAGAAAAAAAATACTTCAGATAAATATGCATCCGAATATACACTCTACTTATAACAAACTGAAATACACTGTTTGAGAAATTTGAGAGCATCTTGAAGAAGTTTGGGTGAATTTGGACCCTATTGCCTGCGTAAATAAAGATCTTTTGTAGGTGCTAAAGAGCGCGGGATGCGCGTAACGTTGTGTAGTTACTGGCTTGTTGCTGTTTGGAGATGATTATGCCTTAGGCTATATTAGATCAGGTCAGTCAGAGGTGTACCCAAATTTCGCCTCATATGCATCCATTGACAAGTTTGACTGTAGTAAGTGGCTCGAAATTCTGTCAACCAGACTTACCAAGGAGTATCGTATCGTATTACCCAGTTATAAGCTGAGTTGTCGAGTCGCTCCATCTAAATACTGGTATTCAGCTGAATCCGGTTAGACTGGAAGCCGACCCCAATGTAGTCGGGCAAAGTCTAGGTAGATGATGTATCCATAAGTCACTACTATAGGCCTTAACGAAACATGATAATTCGAGTTACTCACCGAAGCGCGGAAGCTGTTATTACAAACGAAAAACCTCCTCATCATTCATTTATATGCTTTTTTTTTAAACGAAATTCAAATTATTTTACACTAATACAGCCAAACATAGTTCTATACGTTATATATCTCGTGAAAGATAAGATTTTAAAGTTTCACTTTTGGGAAACTGGTCAGTTACACGCTTAAAACGTAACCATAACTACGGATGTTGGATCGAATGTCCTAAATGGTTGTAAGCTACACAATACAGTGAAAGACTGAATGTTGAAGTCCAACTAACTACGTGCGTCGCATTTGATCCGTGAAAACCATACTTTTTTTTTTAAGCGTTGCCCCACACTAGGAATTTCTCCTGTATCGTGGGTGCGTTTACAAACATTTAAATTCACATACACAAACAGCCAGACCCGGAACAACTATCTGTAGGCCATACAAATATTTGTTCCGTGCGGGAATCGAACCCGCGACACGCAGCGCAGCAGTTGATCGCTCAGCCACTGCGCCAACCGTGCCGTCCAAACTTAAATTGCCACTAAACTTATTAAGTATTGCTACTACTAATCGGAATTAATTTTTCAAAGATGCTGCGTTCGTGTACCTATCCAGTAATTGCTGATCTGGAACTGACGAAGGAAAAGAGAAAGGGGTCAATATTATTTGAAAACCTTCGTTCCTGCGACTCGAAGAAGACAAGATAGCCGGTGGGGGTATTGTCCCCCAGTCTATTAAACGAAGTACTATTTAGCTGAAATGCGTCCTTACTAATATTATAAAAGCGAAAGTGATTAGGTTTGTTTGTTCCGTCTTCACGCCTAAATGGCTAAACCGATTTTGATGAATTTTGGTACAGAGATAGTTGGGACCCTGGAGACGGACATAAGCTAAACAAAGTGAGAAAAGGTGGAGAAAGAGGGAAGAGAGGGTAGAGAAAGTTTTTTTTTTCGATAATAACGCGGGTTAAAGTTAGCGTTAGCCCAAAGTAAATATGCCTCGCGGACGAAGTCGCAGGCGGAAGCTAGTAACAAATAAATTGTCTACATCTGACTACTGCCTCAATCTGTAACGCGACCTAGCTACTTGTTTATATATATTGTAGATTATTTAATTGATGTCAGCAAAATAAAGTGTTATAGAGAATATGAATGTAGGTTGATAGGTACGTTCATAATCGTTTCCCAAAAGTATTATGAGTTTATTCGCGAAAAGATTTCACCTTTAATTAATTAATTTTACCTTTTTCCTACACTCGTAACTTTTATATGCAGACAGAGTCGCAGGAATACCTAGTGTATTACAGTAAAACCACTAACTAGTACTAGAATTTAGGCCGTCTTACCTATCTACATTGTAATTCGGGACGCTCTTAACTTGCATGTCTTTCTATCTTGTAATGTTCATTTTAATCTCATCATGAATAATGTAAGCAAGAGTTTCTTGCCCATGTCCATATCCATTTGGAATGGGCAACTACAATATTTTCAGAAGTTATTGTGACAGGCCGTAAGGTCGTTTTTTTTTTAATATTTAAAGTGCCTGTAATAATAAATGCTTTGAAAAAATGAAGTACATTGACTTGGCTCGCGAGGTTGTCGACATTTGTGGGATGTGGACTCAGCGATCATTGTGCCGATAGTCGTATCTGCCAATGGCTTAATTGCCAAGAGCCTCGAGCAATACCTGAGGAGGCTCTCGTTAGGCAGCTGGATCAAGGGCTTGATACAGAAAGCGGTACTCCTGGACACGGCTCGTATTGTTAGGAGGTTCCTTTCTCTGGAGCCCTGACCGCCGGTAGCTTGGACCCTGTTCCCGATACCGGTGGGCTACTATTTTTATATTTTTAAATGTTTTTTTTAATGTTTTTATGAAATATTAAAAAATTTAATGATATGTGGAGAAAACAATAAATGAACGAAATGCTTTGAAAATATTTCTAATTCAAATAAATGCTTTGAGTTCGTAGTTGGTGGTGCTCTGGAGTTTAAAGATTTACTGTAAGATGTATGTTCTGCGAATGTGTGTACCTATATTGTAGGTAAGTACCTATTTTATTTATTGTATAATAATCTAACTATATAACTAGTAACTTCATTACTATTTTTAATAAACTAGAGCCTGTCATAGGATAAGCATTTTAAAGAAATCCTTACTAATATTATAAAAGCGAAAGTGAGTGTTTGTTTGTTTGTTACGTCTTCACGCCTACATGGCTAAACCGATTTTGATGAATTTTGGTACAGAAATAGTTGGGACCCTTTTTTTTTAGGTGGGAAATCATCAAATAACTTCCCCCGCTCTGGGCGGAGCGAGGGGGCGTGTCTGACTTTTACTGACTAAAACCCACCCATGTTCCTTCTATTGCCCTTTACGTTCCGGGGCCGCGGTATCTCTTTCGGACAACCCGCAACCCCGGCAGGCGGAGGCCCTGGCAGGCAGAGGCCCTGGCCCCTCTGCTTTGCTGACTCTCTTTGAGGCGCGCGTGAAACACGAACGCGCTGTCGACACGGCCTGTCGTCAATAGACGGACGGACGGTGAGCTACCCATTACTCACCGTCCACAGGCCCGCATCTACGGTGGCCGGGAGTCGTCTCGCGGCGCCCGGGGCCCGGGGCGTCTCCCGCGGCGGCTGGGTTGGTTTGAGGTTCTCTCCCTCAAACGCCCGGCCTCCTCCTTCACTAGCAGGACTGCTTCGCAGAAGGAGGTGACCGCTTCCCATTCCCTCTCGCTCCGGACCATGGACTGAAACAGGGCCGGACGTGAGAGATCGCCGCCGCTGATCGCCTCTACGAGGGCACGGCGGTGCTCCGCCCAAGCTGGGCAAACCGCCACTGTGTGCTCCACCGTGTCCTCCGGGCGATCGTCACAATGGTGACACCCGGGCGTTTCCTCCCGCCCGATGATGTGCAGGAACCTCCCGAAACTTCCGTGTCCGGTGAGGACCTGCGTCAGGCGGTAGGTGAGGACGCCATGACGCCTCTCCAGCCATTCCTCAAAGAGGGGACTTACCGCCACTATTGTGGCGTGCCCTGATAGTTGGGACCCTGGAGACGGGCATATCTTTTTTTTTTCAAAGTGAGAAATGAGGGAGAAAGAGGGAAAAACGGAAAAACTTAGCATTGCTATTACAATAAATAAGACGCTAGGGCAAAAACTACAAGTACCTGCGTACCTGCAAATCAGGAAAGGGGAACCGTGTTACCCCGAATTAAACGCGAGCGAAGCCGCGGGCAAAAGATAGTCTATAATAGTTATCTTTGACGCACGACCCGCTGCGCAACTTCAAGATTCATCTAGATACACCAAAATGAATGGCCTCTTGTAGTGGCGAAATTACAAATTGATTTGCCTTTATAAGATTTCAGTGCATGATTCATAAAGATAATTATCCTAAACACCGGCGCCGCTTTTTACCATCATTAGATACCTTAAATGCATATGAGCTGTGGTCAGCAGAGCTGAGCCTGGATCTTTGTAAGCGAAAACGATTTTGAGTCTTATTGCATTTCATTTATATCGTAACGCTTCTAACATAGCGTGAGTTCGCAGATCAAGGCCATACATTGTTGCTGTTTGCTTACTCAAGATATTAAAAACACCACTCGAAATAGCGAACTAGGCGAAACATCTGAAATACCTTCCTGAATGCAGCAAATTATTTATACAGAAAATTCGTCTTGAGTTTTATTACCGACTTACTTATTTGTTATAAATATAACACACTGCAGATTCTTCCAGAAAAATAAGTAGGAACTAGCTTATGCTCATCGCAATGCCCGGTTTCGCCCGCATTCAGTAATTGTCGCACGGGAGCGTACTACCAAGATAGAAAGTAGCTCATGTGTTTATCCTGTTTAGAAACTAACTGCATGCCAAATTTTATCCAACTCCGTTCAGTAGTTTTTACGGGGAAGAGTACCAAAGATACATCTCCACTTTTCACATTTATAAAATTTGTAGGATTTCCGATTAAACAACAGATTGAAAAGCTCGTCGTTAGAACCTAACGTTCTGAATTACCGGATTATCTGAGTAGGTACCGACAAAGTCCACCGGAGTTCAAATCGAAAGTATTGTTTGTTTGTGTAATGTCGAATTAAATTTAATTATATTTAATTTGTTTTAAGAATGGTGATATTTTAATGTTTTTTTTTAATGTAATTTATAATTTGTATTTGTTTTTGTATTGGGTTTGATGCCTTTTAGAATATATAAATAAATAAATAAATGAATTACTACATTGCAAAGGAGTCATTGCGACTGCATACACTTCCTGACCATCTTTGTCGTTCCCTCTCTGCTGAGGATCGCGACCACTGTCACGTCTCCAAGCCATGGTCATGATCATCACCATCATGGTGGTACTCTGCTTTGCATGCATTGACCTTCTACTGGGCTCACTATTTGCAAGAAAAAAATCTGCCCTATCAACTTTTTAAAGTGTAGTTCTGAATCGTGTAAAGGGTTTGTAGTTGCCTTCAGGTAAAGAAAGCTAAGACAAACAAAAAAAAATGTTTGTACCATCCTAAACTTTGTACCTGAATTTGACAGATGAGTGCTCGCTGCAGGATACGGTTGTTTTCTTTTGGATGTATGTAATATCCGAGAGCCTACGTACCTACTTGGACTCTTCGTATATATGATAACAGAGATTACTTACGTTAGAGTACCTTGGTTATCAGTAGCAGGTACCTGACATATTTCCCTGAGAGGTAGGGACAGCACACCTTACTTTGTACTATGTACAAATCGGAATTAAGGTGTGTACATTGAATAGGCTAGAAGAAAGAAAGAAAGCTTAGATCTCAGGAATTGCAGGAGACTATAGTATAATGAAGTTCTTTCCTGTCATTTACAAATCTCGCAATCGAAGGTTTGCTGTTAGGAAACCTTATTCTGGAATATGATCGCCTTTGTATATGGCTATACTATTTCCAGTTGTATGGAGGTACCTATATATGTTTTTGCTACATAAAAGGAATTACTATATTTTTTGGTAGCTGCCTATGAAAATTGGTGTCTCACCGCAATACGGTACTGCTTAGCCACTAACCATTAATTTAATTCCTCTTCTCATCTCTAATTAATCTAAAAATCAAAATTCAGACCGTAAATCTAAGTTCGACAAGAAGCTTGTGGACATTACATTTTTGTGCTCGCTCATTCACCTATGTGTAAATAGTTTGAAGGAACTTTATTAGTAAATAGGGACAACTTCGCGGGACGCAACACTGCACGGCAAATTATTTTTTGAGTCTTGATCTTTGATATACCTACACCCACGCCGACAAATTAAAAAGTACATTTTGGCGACAAAAATAAATCTATATTATAAAGTTACTTGTGCAAATACAATTTTACTATCCACAATGTTTTTAAAACCAAAATACGCCGCAATATTCACATTATCACATTATTTCGTTTATAGCTTTATCACAAATATCTATTTTACTAAAACTATTATCCCTAGAAGTTGCTTGCATAACACACTTGACAGGTCACTGACAATTTAAAAATAAGTACATATTATACTTTCTTTTAAAATAAATTCCTGCGCGAGGATTGCGCAGTTTAGAACATTGATCGTTGAGGGCATTTACAATTTGTTTCTGGCTGGTCGACGACAAAATACTACGTCACGAGAAAAATTCGCGTGTGTTCTAGAACGTGTCACTATTTCTCCGAGTCTAAGTGAGTGCACAAAAATGTAATGGCGACGTGGCGGGCGGAAGTACAACACACTAGAGGACCTAAGTGAACGAGCTACACGCCTAGTGTGCTAGAGCGGCGGGCGCGGCGGCCGTCCGTCGAATGATGATTATAAAATCGACGCCGTTGGTGGAGCCCTAGTCGGCGCGGTGGGGCGTGGGTCGCCGTCCTTGCACCGCCGCTACTAACCCGCCAGCAGTCGCCATCCGCGCCCGAGACACGAACAAAGAAATACAGGAATATAAAACTAGTCAAGTGTTAATGCATTGCATTCACTCTAAAATGACAAATCCCTGAAAGAGTGTAAAAGAAGCCTAGGATTGTTGATTTTGTTTTGATTTTTGAAAGGTTAGTAGTGCTTCTTTTAAATACGTAATTTGGACAGATCGAAACGCGTTGTTATTAACACATGCATGATGGCGTCGTCGTAGACATTTTTAATTGAAATGGAATCATTTGTAGGCCAGTGCATGACGTTATCAAGTGTAACGCTAAGTGAGAAACCGCATAAAACAAGATAAAAAAGATTTTGTGATAAGTAATTCTTCAAATTGTAAATATTTAATTGCATAGGTTCTCGTGTAGTAGAACAAAATTAAGTATTGATCAGCCCGTCCACAATATGCTTGGAAGAGTAGGCGTAGGTAGATTATCAGGTATCAGATATACATTACTGTTACCTAATCATATTTTTTGCTATTTATTAGCTGCTCAAGCGGATCAAGATTGGCCATCGGCCGTATAATTAAAATGTTTTGGACAAAAAGGTATGTTGCAGATGAAAGATGTTTTTTATCCCACGATCTTTAAATTTAGCCACATGTTTTAGCTTACCTATGTAAAACACTAGCTAATGGTTTTAAAATTAATAAAACTCACGACATAGCACTACTAATATTAATAACTACGGATGTGACATAGGTACCTACTTGACATAGTAGGTCTTACGAGTATGTACGTCTCATAATCAATAACGCTATTTCTCTTTAGTTGGTAGACCTGATAAAAAATAGAATCAATTTTGCTATAAAATACAATATTAAAAAATATAGTGGTATTAAATTCCATACATATAACAACATAACATTAAAAATGTGTAAAGAACAAAGAATCGGTATGCTCATTGATTTACGTTATAAGCAAGAGAGTCGCCATTTTGTTTCGCGTTCATTTCTTGCGGCGGCACGACACGAAGGGGACGCGAGCAAGGGCGCGCGGCGCGGCTGCGGTGGTGTATGTCGCCATTATTGTTACAAGGAATCACGTTTGGCGTTTAGAATATTGTGCGCGTGATGTGTTCAGCATTTCATTTTAAAATAAATTGTTTAGTTTGACAATTTTGATGAGTGATTTGATTATTTTAGGTGCATTTCAATAGAAGGTAGGTCAATAACTTTAATTTTGATTGCGTAAAATTTTACTCGTTCTGTAGGTACCTATCCGATATAAAACTTCGCCGTGTGTATATATATCTTTGTAACCAATTTTACAAAAAAAGTCATAAGTATTCCTAAATTGTATACGGCGGCGTTTTTAATACAAACAGTACCTAGGTGGTTGCATAATAGGGTAACGTTTTGTATCTACGTACTTCAACTTTGACATAGGTTACCGATTCTTTTTCGTCCACAAAAATAATAAAGACGAAATCTATTTTGGATGAAAACGTTGAATCATAGGACAGTGGTGTTGATGGTAACTTTGCTCATGTACGTACTCTTGTATGTGCATGTGCATAATAATATACCTACTTATTATCCACATGTTTGCGATACTTCATAAATAATACCACGTTACTTAGGGTTTTTTAAGTTTTCAACTGATATTCCTGATAGGTTATTCGTGGTTATTTTTTCTAACATCAACATGATTGTCTAGAAAAAAATTGTTAATGTGATGTGTGTGTCTTTCGTTCAATGGACTGTCAAGAAATGAATGCGATGCGACCAGAGCAAATTTTTAGTTTTATTTTATTTTTGAGTTAATAATTATTTTGTAGGTATTTATTTTAATCCTATGTCCCACCCAAGAAGTATTTGATGATCTTTGTGAAAGTTGTTTGGATTTTTTTTTCAAGACATACATTTATTAAAATGGCAACATCGCTGGAACGACTAGTGATGTAATGGTGAGATGAGAATCGACTATTGGTTTTACTCGTTGATATTATGAACAATGTATAAGATAGATAGTAAGTAGGATGTGTTGTGAAATATTGGAGTCAACCTTGTCTTAGGGGTGAGTTAAATAGAAAACCAGGAAGTAATTTAGAAAAACTTGTTCATTTTCTTCTACGATGTTTTTTTCGACGACATTTCTATACTGAGCCAGTGGAAGTATTTATAGCTGTGATTGACTATTTTGTTGTTTCAAGCAGGTTCTTGAAAGGTCAGCGTTATGAATGAGATCGAAAATTCAGCAGATGTTGCAAATTTTAATTTAATTCGAGAATGCACGTTCATTATATTATTAAGATTATTTTTGCACATTCTAACGTGGTGGTCGTCAGCAGGGCAGCATAGATTATGCATCGTTATCTATGGTTACGATTCGTCCTGATTTTCCCGGACTTGTCCGGTTTTTTTATTTTATGCGATCTCGTTATTTGTCCAGGCTTGACTACCTATAGGAATTTTCCTTAAATAAAAACAATACCCACGTTTTTCGGTTACTCTGATTTCAGCTTTGTAACCGTTGCTGGCAACAAACAAACAATAATCATTTGGGACACATCTACAGATCAGCATTGATCGTGCCACCAGTATTTGCCAGCGTATTGACATTGCAATGGATTCAACCAATTCTTTTATATTAATTCAAATTAGATGATATTTCCCATACGAATAAAAAACCAGTGACGTGTCTATGAAATCATGTAGGTGGCGCTACAGTGGCGATATAATGATAATAATTTCTTAAATAAAACCGACTTTTGGTTGTTACGGAAGAGTGAGTATTTTCATACAATGAACACAAGTATTAAAATTCAGTTAAGCTTGTAATGTTTGCATATTACTTACCTGCTCTACGTATTTAACCTACGTGGTATTTATTTTATTTTATTACGTAAGCATTTTACTAGGAGCAGCATTGTTATTGTTAATGAACGGGTGAAGTTAATAGGAAATTTGTGGTACCTACCTAAATAATAATTTGATACGTGGTCCGGGTTTGGCACGGCATGACTTTTTTCTCGGTACCACCCTAAGCTAGGGTATTACCATATCGAAATATCAAAAGAGCTCGCAAATCCCGGGCATTTTGCTTTTGAATCTTTCAGTTTTCATTGAAGTTTATAATTTTGTAGTCAAACTTTGGACGTAGGGTTAAAGGTTAAATACCGGTTCCTTTCCACTAGTGGTTCGATATTCAAACTTTACAGTTTTTATTTACGACTAGCTGTACCCAGGATTTTCACCTACCGTTTCTCTTTCTCTTCTTCTGTTTACTCGGCTCCTAAAAATCGTAGCATGGTGTTAAGTAGCCCTAATTAACAATAGGAGTTGGCGAATTTGGGTGTTAATTGCAAATTTGAATCTCCAGGGATATTGTATAGTAGAACGCGCTTGTTATACAAATGAACAAACTATTTAGTTTTATTATATGACAAAACATTTATTTATTTTCAGTTATATTTGACCCATAATAGATATATACACCATAGCATATATATATACGATAGAAATACAAACTATTTGTGTTTTTGTGTTATCGTGTGATGTGTTTTGGTAGCGTGACGTAGACTAGACGCACATTTTATTAAGTACTCTAGTTACGATGACATGTTTGGTATATCACTGAACCGATCTTGTCACGTGTCGCTAGCGTTCTGATGTCTCAACAGTATAGCAATAATGACGATTTTACCGATATATTCGTTAATGATAAATTTTATTAATTAATCACGCCAGTTATCCTCGAAGGTTTAGGCCGAGTCTAATAGTACACATACATTTCACAGACAGTTATTGTGTAATTCCCATGTAATAGAGAGCTAGCCCTTTACTATCTTTCGGGCGCATCCAATCCAGACACTGGCTGCTACTGACATTTCTGATGGAAAAAAACCCAGCATTAGCCCGACTCGGGAATCGAAACGAAGACTTCATGTTCGGCAATCCTATAATGCGGTATGCTGCCTTATTTTACTATCCGTTGGGATACCGTATAGTCGGAATCCGTTAGAACTTAATTTAAACCTTCATCTATTACTTGTTTACTCGAGTTGTCACCAGGAAATTAAGTAAATCGATTTTACATGTTTTGCACTTTATAACTTACGTAGTACATGCAAACAAATAGTTGATTTGGATAAGAAAACCTGGCATTAACGGCGGAATGATCATCTGCTTTGAAAACAATTGTTGTGTACTAGCTTATAGCAATTTGAGTTGTACTCTGTTTGTAATAATGTAATTCAATCATGACTACTATCATAATAACTTTATTGTTGTTTCATTCGGGAATAGTATTTTTTTTGGGATGAATGGTGTGAAAGCGATAAAAGGTGTGACAATTTCCATTTCTTTACATCTAACAACGTATATGCAAAACTTCAGGATCATCAGTTCAGTGGCTTAGGCATAAAAAGGTAACAAACAGACAAACGTACTTTCGCATTCATAATATTGTAGCTAGGAGAGAACAAGAAATAAATACTAACCGACTCGCGCGCCAACTTCGCCCGATGACGGATACGAACTATCAAACCTCTATTTCACCACTTTAGCGGTAAAATCTTCTAATATTTTTTTTCTTTAGCTGATGCCTACGACATAATTGCTATCTTTATGTAAAATTTTAGTCAGATCCATCCAGTGGTTAGTATTGTGCGTGGGTAGTCAGGACAAATGACTTTATAAGTATTTAATTCATTGTTAGAAGATTGTTCTAACATTTAAAACGGTTGACTATTGTTTGCGCTTATAGTTAACACAATCTCCAGTACGACCACTTGCACCAAGGCAAGATTGAAACACTGCTTTATTTAGGTATTGTGTTATTACATTAATTAGTGTAAATATAAAAGAAATATACAAGTAATAATTATTTTACAGCCGCCAAAATGGATTCCAAATACGACCTGAAGTTCGAGGAGATGAAGAAGTATATACCCTTTCTCGAGAGCATGATCAAGAGACTGGAAGCTACCAGCCCATCATCCGCGAATCCTCGGCAGGCGCAGCTAGATAAGATACGATCTCTAAGAGATTTACTCTTAAACAAGAAGAAAAGGTAATTAGCATTTTCTTTTCAAACATTGCTGTTATTTTTTGAGCTTTTGTTTAAAACAAGTTTTTATTTATTTGAACCATTTCGTTAGATGTACATATTTTTGTGTGTCAGCTTTAATAAGTCTTAAAAAAGATTTACAACATTCTGAAATATCCCGTTTCAAATGTTATAAATATTTTTATAAGGTTAGTTATTTTAGTAGCCATGTCAGTTAAAAATAAGACTTAAAAATTGTCGTCTTATTGAATTTACACCCTTAATTTTTGCTGTGTTTTTGAGATGGAAATATTTGCGTAGGTATTTGAATGCAATTATGTGTACAATAAGACCTTGTACAACCGCGAGGTGTGCAGTCCCAGGGGAATACGTACTTGAACCCGACCGAGATGTATTCTTTGTAGACAAGGGCGTCACCCTGTTCTCCTTGGCTAACGTGAACTGGCGCAATTTTGTGGTATTGGATACTAATATCCGCAGGGCGGTATGGCAGAGCAAGGAGAAACACGGGTGCTTTTTAAGGACCCTTCATTAACCTCATGTAGACCTGAGGGGTCCCGCAGCTAGGCTACGTTGACCTTTTTGGAGATACCCAAGGTTATGTTTGCGGGATTATGGATGAAATTATCATGACTAATAATTATTGTCAAGGAAGGTACAGTTGACACACACCGCACCAGTGAGTCATCCGAAATAATGATTATGGTTGTTCTCGCCTTGCTAACAGCAAGGACTTGCACTGACACGATAACAAAATAATTGCAAGGTTCGATTCACATCAGGCGTGTTGCCGCCAAACCCAAACCGAAACAAAATCGGGTTCGATACTCCTTTGAGTATTTATCATTATTCCTTATACATTCGGGCATCCACGCACACTTGACAAATTCACCCTACATAGTGTAAATAATAAAATAAAAATATATCCAGCAACTTGCCTTTTTATGACGTTACTGCAAGTATAGGCCCGACCCAGCTTTCGAGAACGTTCATACCACATTGTATTGGGATCAATCTATTCATAATTAAGCCTAATATTTTGGCGAAAGATCGACAAGAGCGCCGTGCAATGCTTTTGACTGTCAATGTCCCACATGACGAAAATTTCGTAAAACCTGAGATTAATAAAAAAAAAAGTTGTCGTCTTGTCTTGACACGAGGTTTTCGACATGTTGAATGTGGACTGAGCAGTCATTGTACTGATAGTCATTACGGTTAATAACAAAGAGCCTCGACGATACTTTAGTAGGACACTCATTGCGCGTCAAGGGCTTGATTCAGAAAGCAGTACTCTTGGAACTGGCAGGCATAGTAGGTAGGTTCCTCTCTCTGGGACCACAAAAAGTCTGGACTTTGTTCCAGATTCCGATTGCCTACTACTATTTTAAATGGTTTTTAATGTATTATGGATAGAATAAAAATGAATGAGATGAGAGAATCGAAAAATTAATTCAAAGTCTTAAACTGCAGTTCAAATAATTTTTTTTGATCACTTATTATTATAGATATTTCTAATAATATTTGGCTTACTACTATACTATTAACGACCGATTGAGTCTTGTAGATATAATTTTAAGTACATAGTGTTGTTGTTTATTTTTAGGATGAAAATGGAGAACTTACTGAAATGTGAACAAGTTCTGATTAATCTATACGCAAAAGTTGAACAGGTACGTTTATCAACCCAAATGAATTTAAATTAATTTTTTTGTTAACAACGTCATTACATTTTGTTTTACTTTGCAGAGAGATTCGGCTGTTAAAAAGACAGCAGACCCTGGATTTTCCATAGATCCTCCCACGCCACAAGAGAAATCAAATTTAGAGGCTGTAAGAAGTAAGCTCAAAACCGTTGCCAAACGGCAAGAGGATGTCCAGGAGACATTGCCAGAGATTTTGAGGGTCGATGAAGTTGAAGAAATGCACACTGCAGGTTCTAAAGAACCGGCCCTTTTTCAAAGAAGGCCAAATAATACGCCAACACACTGCTCTCCAATTAAAATAAAAGAAGAAAAACTTTCACCTCAATCTTCAGCTTCGAAGCGAAATTACACTCGGGTTTTGGTATCACCTGATTCTTCTGCACGACGTTGGTCTACGCCCGACTCAGCAGAAGAAAAACCACTTTTTAGCCGGCGGTCACCTCGTAGATCTCCAAGAAGATATTCTCCTTCCTATCATAAAAAAGAAAGAAAAAAATCTTTAAAAGAATCAACAGCCCGTAAATCCAAAAACTTAAACATTACTTTGAAGGTGCCTGAAGATAGTTTAAGCACTTTGAATACAAAGGACATATTCACCAGAATCATTAACTGCAAAGATGGTGACGTAGATATCGATACATTACGGGAGTTGCGAAAGCAGATACTTACTGAACTAAAGAAGACTGGAGCTAGAGATGACATATCTGACTTAATATTAAAGTCTTATAGTAAGAAAAAGCGAAGAAGTAGCAAAAAAGTAGAAGTAGAAGAGGGGGAGCTATCAGACAGTGAGAGTGAAGTAATTCAAAATGTTTATGGTAGTTTGAGCGGTAACTTGATACTTAAAGATCAAAGTGATGCGCAAACTTCTACGGACACAGACAATGCTCGTAAAATTCAAATTTGTCTTGTGATAAACTCTGAAAATAATAAACTTGATCCTAATACTAGTGCTAATTCCGACGTTATGGAGCTAGAAATGTACGATAATGAGAACAAAGAAGTGGATAAAATTGATTCTCAAAAGGATGAGCAGGCCGCAATAAAAATTGACGATAATGATGTTTCTAAACCAATACCTGATATGGCAGAGAAAACCAAAGAAGATGATTCAACTGGTGAAGCAATGATTAAAAATTATTCCATAAACGTAAAATTACAAGCAACATCAAAAGCAGAAACTAATACTCAAAATGAACCACTTAAAAATACAGCTAACTTCTATAAACCTATGAAAGAAAGTTCTCAAACTGTAAAAGACGACAAAGACATTCAGCATGCGCAGGTTGAAACTCAAAAAGGAACAGACATTAAAACTGATAGTAAAACTGAAACTGCTGTTTCGGAAGTTCCTAAAGCTAACAAAGAAATGTGTTTGATTGAAGCAGAACTAGAGAAAATGGAAAAGCCTGTTGAAATACCATTACTCAACGAGCCAGTAGTCCATACACCAACTAATAGTACGCTTTCAGAAATAGACATACTACAAGCTCTCAAAAATGAAATACTGAGTGAGTCTATTGCTATCCCCGGCTCCGAGGCAGTCACGCCGCTTTTACACCAACCTAAAGTCAACAAAGTGGCAAGCGCCAAAGAAATTATGCCCAAGAAACGGATATCTATAGAAAACTATAAACAGAAAACAGACAGAGAAAAGATCGTAAGCTCGATTAGGTTTTACCGAGAAAATAATGATTATAAAGACGATCCTCTCAAAAAAACCAGTCTTAAATTGACAGAAAAAGAATGTGAGCGGTTTAATATACAAAAGATAATGTCTTTCGATGATGACAGTTCAGACGTCGACGATGGAAGTGAAATTCAAGCAAGTGACCTTTATAGCGATCTTGCTCCTAAATCACCCGACCGTGATGAGTCAAGTAATATAGAATTGGCACCTCCTGTCATAATACCTGGTGATCCAGTGAAACCGGTGCCGGTGAATCGCAACACAGATATTGATATGAGAAGTTTACCAATTTTATCTCCAAATGAAAAGAAAGCGCCTTTACCGTTCAGTAACATATCAGGACTTTTGACTAATGACACGAAAAGTGCTACCAAAACTGACCCAAAAACGGATAAAATCAACAGTCAAACTAAATCCGTGCTATTTGACCCCCGTGTAAGAAGAGATGTAATTTCAAGCCAAAGTTCTAGTCCGCATAGTGCTAATCTTGACAGGACACCAAGATCAACATTTTCTATTCTGAGTCCAGCCTCAAATGCATCTATGACGCCTAATGTAAGGTCTTACGAAGTGACCCCTAACCACCAGTCGTTTGACGTTGACCAATCAAACAAGAAGCACGTATATGTTCCTTCGTTTACGATTGATTCTAGAGAGGGAGACAATTCAGTGTCAAAAGATTCTAAGATTGTGCCTTCTGCTGAAAGAGAAAGAAAATTGCGTTTTGATGATATTGGTGATACCAGTAGTTGGAGTTCAAGTGACGTGTCGATTAATACACGTTATACCGACTCATTCTCTGGAGACAAATTCAGTCAAGGACAAAGAGCTGAAAGATATAGCCACGATAATCGAGACAGCTTTTCGTTTAAAAGATCAGAATGCCCCAGGACACCTCTGCCGTCTTTTGGAAGATCTGATGTGCCGGTTACAACGACCCAAACATATAGTAGATTAGACATGCCGATGACCCCTCTGCATTCGTTTGCGCGAGCTGAGTGCCCTTCTACACCAAGTCACCACTTTGGCAGGTCAGAATGTCCCCTTACTCCCAGTCATCCGTTCGGAAGGTTGGATTGCCCTACCACACCGAGCCATCCCTTCGGGAGGTCAGACTGTCCAACCACCCCGATCCATCCTTTTGGGAGTCATTCATTTAACATTACTGACCACCCTCTGACTCCAAGTCACCAATTCGGTGCGACCGAATGTCCACCAACCCCATACTATGGAAGAAATGAATGCCCACCTACCCCAAATCACGGGTTTGGTCGGTCCGACTGTCCATCGACGCCCAACCATCCGTTTGGAAGATCCGATTTTAATGCTCAAAAATATACTAAGGATCCCAGACTTAACAGAAAACCTGATTATGAATCAAGCTCTCAGCTAAACGACAGAGACCCTGGATATTATAAAGATAGTGGCTACTACCGCGGCAGTTCATACCAATCTCAAAAATCGTTTAGCGGTTCGGATACATATACAAGTCAGGACAGAGAACAAGGCAGAAATAATAAATACAGATACTATACGCCAGAATTAAGTGGACGTCAATTAAGTAGAGATTCACCCAGACATGAACTTAGTTCAAAGCCAAGTGATTTTCAGAATGATCGATTGTTTTCAAGAGATCGTGGACGTGGCAACCAGCGCGAGAGAAGTATTGGGCGTAACATGCATCCAGAAGATAAACGTGAAAAGAGTGTTGGACGGCATATTCGCGCTGAAGATACCTTCACACGGTCATCGTCTAGAGGACCCAGTATTAGAAGAAATTCTCCTATTAGACAGGAAAGTAAGACATTAACTGTGAAATCTGGCGGCGGCCGCTCTTTCAAGATTGACACCAGTGTTAGTGAAACATTCCAAAAGTTTCTTGAGAGTGGCAAAGGTATTCAAGTATTTGAGTACAATTCTGATGCGAGACGACAAAGAGCTACAAGTGTTGGCAGATCATTAGTCCCAGAATCGCGCCGTGAACAGGTGTCTGACAGTGCCAGACGGAACACTGAAACTCAAAATAAAAAAGAAGTGTTTCGAAGAGCGTCAAGTATGGGTCGGGACTTGGCAGAGTCTACAGCAGATCGAAGAAGCTTCCAAGAAATTAAGGCTGATTTTAAAACTTATAAACACCCTGTCAAAGAATCGAGCCAATTCGACACTGATAAAATACGAAATATTGATACGAAATCTAAAACTGATACCGAAAGTATTGCCCTTAATAGAAGAGAAAAAGAGTACTATGAAAAAAATAAAGAAGACAAGCGCTTTCGAAGTTCATCAAAGCTGGCTTACTCTCCTAAAAAGAACTATAGAGATCCCAGAATGCGCCAAGAAAATAATACCAAATGTAAATATGTAGATCCACGCGCAAGGAAAAGTGGTATTGTATACTCTAATGACAATATTGTGAAGGGTGCTATTTTGGCTTCCGGTTATGGTGTCAAAAACTACAAGATTCCTAAGATTAAACGTGTTGTAGAAGAAAAGCTAGTCGAGGCACCAAAAGTGGAACCTTTAAACAAAAAGGAAGAAAAGGAAAAAGATAATCGAATAAATGTCGACAAAACAAAAGTCAAAGAAATAACAGACGATAAAAGTAAAGGCAAAACTAAAGTAACACCGAAACAACAGATCAAAGAGGCACCAAAAGAAAAATTCAATGAAAGTCCTAAACATAATAAACACAAAGAAACACCCAAGGGCAAAACTACAGAAATAAGGAAAAGGAGCGATACTATATCAGATTCTGAAACGGAAGAACACCAAATACAAATCGTTGATATGACTGACTCTGATGAACAGATTGGAAGAAGATCAACAAGGTTAAGCAGAAAACTGGCAGTGGCAAATGCTGTTAAAGGTGCAACTTCAAAAACCAAAAAACCCAAGAAGTCAATAATAAGTGACTCAGATTCAGAAATAGAAAATAGTGCCTCAGAAAAACTTCCTCAAGTCGCTGACACTGATTTACGTATTGTTACTCCCTCTGGACCACCACAGGTAACTAGTCCTGTCAAAGAGAAAAACATACTTAAAAAACTGAACACTATCGACATAGACACCAACTTTGGCTTAGAACTGGATATGTTTTCCGATAATGTTGTGTCGGACCCTGTACTTGATAATATTAATGAGCTGATTGCAGATCTGGATAACGACCTTGATGCCACTAAAAGCGCAACTAGTAGTAATTTTACCAATGAAATTACTCTTGAGAATATGATGAAAAATATCACTTCTCTTTCATCTTCACAGGACAATTCAAGTGAAAGTAAAGATGAGTTTTCTCAAGTACTCAATGCTGTTGATGAGTTGTCCAAAACAACTGATACTAAAACGATTGACAACTCTTTATCAACTAAGAATGAAGCAAAAACAGTTGCTTTACAGGAGCTTAAAAATAACGAGGATTCAAAATTAAATAAAAGTAAGGCTGCACAAAGTTTCGACAACCTGCTTGCCTCAGTTAAATGTTCTAAAAGTGGATCGGTACAAAGTAATGTAGTAAAAAATACTAACGATGGAGATTTAAACTCAAAGAACCTTACTTTAAACGAACCTACCAACGAAGATATTGTTTCCACTACTGAAACCAAAGATGATATGTTACCCGGAGAAGATAAGCTAATAAAAGATGAACGAAGTATGGATGGCTGCTCTACTCCGGATAGCACCATCAATATTGATGTCTTAAACAAAAATAAAATAGATGACTGTCAAGCTGATAGCACAAATGAAGAAGCGCACTGCGAGACGAATGTTACTTCTACAGATTCTGTGATGTCTAAATCCAACTTATTAACTACAGAAACCGATTCGGATTTGGCATTAGGTAATTTACTGACAATGCTACAGGACAAATCTAAAATAAAGAAATTGCTTAGTATGTTAGGTGATCAATCTGGTGACAACGATAAAATTAAGAAAAAACTTGAAAAATTAAGTGAAATAG
This sequence comes from Ochropleura plecta, assembly GCA_905475445.1. NCBI lineage: Eukaryota > Metazoa > Arthropoda > Insecta > Lepidoptera > Noctuidae > Ochropleura > Ochropleura plecta. The sequence goes on along the minus strand of FR997744.1, from coordinate 10,692,148 downwards.
TGTCCGATGATGAAATTGAAGAAAAACCAGAACCAGAGCTGAAAATTGAGGCTGAAGTTTCTGTTCTCGCTGATAACAAAAAACCCTACGCGAATCAGACAGTCGATGAAGTAGCAACAAAGGAAACGGATTCACAGTTGCATGAAATTGAGATAACAAAATTGAATAAAGACGACGAGGAAAAGAAAAGTAATGGAAACCATGAGAAGACACAATTGAATGAAAACGATGAGAAGGCGCAATTGAATGATGGTAATAACCAGGATTTTGATGCTAATGAGGATGAAGATGAAAGCTTTGAAGATGTGATAGGCGAAGACGCCGTTATAACACGCCATCAGGTAACAAAGTCTAAGAATAAAAAGAAAATGACCGGAAAAAAGTCTAAATTTTCTAGAAAAGGAAAAGGCAGGTGGGCAAAAAAAGTAACATCAATTGCAGAAAAACGCGTTACTCGAGCCACAGCTGCCATCGATACCATAACAAAACCTAAAAAACCACCACGTGAGTTACAAAAACTTCATGATGATATTAAAGAAATGTTTATAAGAGATGATATTTTAAGTGCTACTGGCATTAGAATGTGTCGTTTAGCCAAAATGGTCGACGAAAAACCCGTACCAAAGGAAGACGTTGTGTTACTGGAGTCGGAACCCGTAGTTGTTTTGGAAAAGTTCAAAAACTCAGTTGACAAAAGTCGTGATAACAGCATTGTTGAAAAAGTAAGAAAAAAGCCTGGACCTAAACCTAAACCTAAATCTGTTAGTTTACCTGAAATACAGAAGCCAAAATACAAACCTGGACCAAAGTCTAAAACTAAAAATAAAAAGGAATTGGACCCTTACGCATTTGAACCGGAATCACTAGGAGAAGGTACTATTAAAAATGCGAGCGAAGATGATTCTGACAACAGTTCTGATTCGGAAGTTGGTTCACTTGCATCTTCGAAAAGCTTTGGTAGCACCGAAGTTCTGGCTGAAATAAAGAAAAAGAACAAACGCAAACGAGGTCGAGGTTGGCAAGATGGGGTGATAAAGCCTAAGAACAAGAAGAAAAAAATCGAATCTAAACCAGAAGCGAACTTAGAAGTGAACGTAGAAGCTAATGAAGAGGCAAATGTAGATGCTGAAGCAGAAGCAGCAAATGTAAAAGCGGATTCTGACTTGGATTGTTATACTGATATCGAGTACTGCTTCCGTAAAAATGAATTAATTTATTCATGTCGTTTATGTGGGTTCGAGGGTACCAATATCGTACATCATTACATTAGCGAGCATCCGCATGTCGAAATCCCTCTGTCTCGAATGGATCCGAATCAAGCTGAAGAAGTTATTACCCAGAGTAAAGAAATGAATATCCCAGCCATAAAAAATATGCCTTCCGAGAAGTACGTTTGCATTTTCTGTTCTAAAGAATTTGCTTATAGCTCCTCGGTATTGGAAACTTTCTTTTGGCATATAGTCAGTATGCATACTGGTGAATACAAGCACACGTGCTGTGAATACCCACTTGAGAAGAAATGCCCGCCCAGTTTGGACATTCCACCACCTCCAAAGCAAACCAAGGGTCAACTCATTGGCTACATTTGTACAAGATGCAATTATACTCAACTATCTCTTGAAAATCTTAAAAATCACGTTATCAAACGCCATGACGATGAACAGACACCTGTTTATACTATAAACTTATCAGTAATGTCTACAAGGACAATAAAGGCGTTATTACGTGACAAAAAAATGCTTCGGCCACCAGTACATGCTAATAGTCTACGAGACGTAACGACCACGCTAACTGAAAAACCAAGTGATGCCGGAGAAAGTAGTGAATCTGAATCACCGCTACGCAAACCTGCGAAGAAGGTTCCACAGGCAAGTATCAAGTCTATGATTACCTTTGAAGCTGATGACAATGTTAGTGAATTATCTGATTTCACTAGCGAAGAATCCATTGAAGCTAAAGTAATAAAAGTTGAACGTGTTGAATCGGAGAACGCTGATTTAATTTTAAAGGTGGAACCTCCGTCTATTGACACCGCTGATTTGAGCCAACCTGCAGAGGTAGACGACCAACCTGTTCAGTCAACGCATCAAGATGACCAACAATCTAAAAGTCTCGACCCCAGACTAGAAATGTTATCTGATCAACCTTCCAATGACATTGTTGACTATCCTCATTTCAAAATCAATATCCCTGAATCGGGTGCTAAAGAATACATTTGTTGTATCAATAGGAAAGACAATCACTTTAAGACGACGCTTCTGATTTCAATGAAAAAACATGTGCAACTGAAGCACTCAGAGATTTGGGACGGATATTGTTTCATTTGCAAAGTAATAGTTACCCCACAAGGGGCACATACATTCAAGGACTGCTTCCAACATTATCTTGATAAACACATAGATAACTTTCCTATTTACCAAAAGGAAATATTGCCTGAATCTGCACCTGAAGGTATTCCTGGTCAACAAGTTAAGCAAACGGACAACCTTACTAAGCCTACTAAGCCAAACATCAATGTTAGACCCATCTGTGACTTGATATCTACAACGACAGATGATACGCCAAAGGAAAATTCAAGTTTCCCGATAATCCAGAGTGTAGTGAGCTTAGGATCGGAGTCCCCGCGGAAAAACCCTGCCTACCCGTCAGTGCGACAAGAGAAACAACCTACTGAACCCAACTTTAAATATGAGGAAGCGCAGGCCAAAGTGATGTCAAACAAACATCGAGTAGTATTGGAAACTATGATGGCTCGTGACAAACTGGTTAAGGTGTTCAAATGTGCGGGTAGATTCTGCTCGTTTATATCCGACTCGGCCGAGGACGCGATACTGCACGCCTCCACACATCAGCGCATCGGAGGCGCCGACGCTTTAAATTGCTCCTATTGTGATTTCGATGCTATGGGGAACGCGATCGATCTTGTGATGCACGTGTTCAAAGTGCACGGTCACTGCCAGTATTCTTGCGGGCAGTGCTTCTACCGCGCGGCGGCCAGCCAGTCGGTGGCGGCGCACGCCAGCCGCGTGCACGGCGTGGCGCTGGGCGACGCGGCCGCGCTGCGCACCACGGTAGCGGCCGCGGCCGGTGATGCGGCCGGCTTGCTGACTAGAGAACAAGCCGTGCCATATTATCGTTGTTGTCATGGTAAGTAATAAAATGAATATTTAATCTTGTGCCCAAATGATAGTCATAAGTATGTTGTCATAAGTCGCGCTAACATTCTTCGAAATATAACGCTTATTGCCTAGCTGCTTTTTGGCCGCAGTAGTATCAAAATTACTTCAACAAGATATTCCTCTTTACACCCTGTCTTGCCTGTGCAGGAGCTATAACTTAAATTGTTATCGACTCTAATAAGTAGTCATTAGTTGGCATTATGTCCGCCTAGGTACACACGACGGCACATCAACCTACACAAAACCATTTTAACCTGATCTTTCTACTGCGGTGTGCGATCCGTAGTAGAGAGATCAGGTTATAATAGTTTAGAACAGGTTGACCTGCCGTCGTGTGTACATTGTGAGTAAAGTATTTAAAAAAAAAATATTATTACCATTGCATCACTTAAAACACGGTGTTTTTTCCTAAATAATATTTTATTCGTGTTTTTTTTTTCAGCGAAAGGCAAATGCACCTACCAAATTTACACGCCCCACGAGTTCAAAGAACATTTACAACAACATGTTGGTGCCACCTCGCATCCTTGCCATGTAAGTATTTGAATGCTAAAATACATAACCAGGATAAATACTATCGGTGTGAGAAATTTCAATAAAATCCGTTCAGTAGTTTTTGTGTAAAAGAGTAACAAACTGCAAACAAACATGCACGCGTGATGTAGTGTGATTATTTTTCTTCTCTATCACAATGTTGTCCTATTTAACCCAAAGGTTGAGTGGTAGAGAATGCCTTGTGGCTTGTGATTAATAATTCGTCGCTTTGGTGGTGAGGAGAGTTAAGCTACAATTTGTTCTAACTAAATTAATTGTGGCTTAACCCACCCTCTTCACCACCAAAAGCGGCGATATACACACATACAGTATGTGTTCTTCACGCTCAAACAGCTGCCCGGAAAAATACGGTGTTCTCTTGGGATGATCAAATTACTCAAATATGGTTTTTCACTGCGGGTCACACCGTGGGGCGTAACTAGTATCGAATAAAATAACACATCACCATCTCATTATCTAGACGTTTACATTTCTATAATTAATTCAATTACAGATATGCAAAGAAGAAGCGGCAACGCCATCACAATTGGTCGCGCACATGGCGTCTCACGGGTTGAACTTGTTCCAATGCACTTGGTGCGTGCTAGGAGCCGGCAGTGAAGTAGAACTGCTAGCCCACACGTCTGCCGTGCATCCTACCAAACAACCCCAGGCTTACTTGAGAACTATTACTGACAAAGTATGTGGGCTTTGTAATTAATTCTGTTTTATCAAGCGATTAGGTAATCAGTAAAGCTTTGGTCACACTAGGCTGTATAAGTTAGTTGATACAATAGATGCGAGTGAATTTCTTTCCGCATCCTCTGCATGATTCACTTCAGTTTTGCCAGAAGTTCTTTTACTTGACTGAGTTTTAAAACCAGATAGCTATTTTTTGTTAATACAACTTTAGACTGAGTAAAAATAATTTAAGATTTAATTTCTGTATTCTCATGGCAAATTTCTATTGCAGCAGAGGGTCCTTCCGCTAACGTACCTGAACATAATCGAAGTCCCGACCGAAGATGTGATTCCGAGCGCTGTCAGGGAAAACCCTGTGCGTGAAGCAGAACGCTCCATAGATTTGGAGAAGCTCATCGGCCTTACAATGATGCAAGAAGTTAGCGAACCGTCCCCTGAACATACCGGACAACCTGAAGACATAATTCTTGAAGCTGTAAACCAACCAGTGGCTTCTATTGCTCCTGTGCCACCAACTGAATCTGTTGCTGAACTACAGGCCCTAGTTCCAAATGCAATAATTTCTCGTATCAGGACAGACGTTACGAGTCAACCCTCCAAGCATATTATACCAGTCGCTGTAATTAAGTCTAAATCATCGTTAACTATCACTAAAGTACCTATTAAAACTGAGCTCGAAACACCTCAGGAGCTGCCTAGCGAGGTAGTCGTGCTGGACAGTGACGACGAGGAGCTCCGCTTGCCCGTCATAGACCTCTCGGAGGACGACGCCACCGCCGCCGCTAGCGACAAAGATATTGCCTCAGTGTCGCACACCATCAAAAAGCTGCCAGTGGATGTCCTTAGCAGGTGCCCTAAATGTCTGCAATTATGCAAATCCATAAATGGTTTGAAAAGACATTTATTCCACTGCTATCGCGATAAAGAAGTCGGCTGCAAGTGTGCGCACTGCCCTTACATGGCCAGCAACAGAGATAACATCATGCACCACTACATGCACGACCACTACGATACGAATATATACCAGTGCGGCGTGTGTCGTACCAGCCAAGCGAGCCTCTCCGTGGTCAAGAAACACCTCAAGTACGCACACAAGGAGAAAGACTTTTTAGTCACGTCCATCGTCGAAAACGGGATTGCTTGTTACGTCGTCAATCCAACGAAAAAGGACAAGAAAGAACCGCCTAAGAGGAAAAATAGCGCCAATAACTCCGAAACATTGGGCAAGCGACGATTTTGGCCCGGAGAAGTAAATCAGCTTCCGATAAATCCTATATTGGAGCACTTGGTGTACTGCGAGATATGCGAGTTCAGCACGAAAGTGCGCCTGAACATGGTGCGGCATCTGCAGCTGCACGCCGAGCAGCAACCCGCCCCGCACACCGCGCCAGTCAACCCCGTGCCGCATCTGGAGACCAACGAGAAGCACTTCGACCGTATGGTGAACCTGGCGTCGTCCTCGCTGGCGCCGCAGCGCGCCGAGCGGGCGGCACCCGAGCGGCCCGCGCCGCCCGCCCGCTCGCTGCCCGTGCCGCCCGAGCTGAGCGCGCGCTTCCCGCGGTACATCCCGCCGCGCAGGCGCAACACGTGCGGCGCGGCGGGCTGCTGCTACACGGCCGTGGACGAGCCCACGCTGCGGCGCCACTGGGAGGCGCTGCACGCCGGCAACAACGCCTTCCGCTGCGTGCACTGCCCGGGCAGCCAGACCACCGACACCAGCAAGCCCATCACGGCCGCGCGAGTCATGCAACATCTGAAGATGCACGACGACACGCTGTATGCTTGCCCGCACTGTGACATCTATTACTACAAGCGCGATTACTTGGAGAAGCATATGATGGACTTGCATCAGAACGCTCCGTTCTACATAGTGCGGGAGAGCGCGAGTGCGGCAGCGGCGGCGGCGGTGACTGCGGCTGCGTCTCCCATCGCCGCGCCCACCATGGACCTGAAGCCGTGGCAGTGCGGCTTCTGTGAATTCAAGAGTATGTTGCGTCCCGAAGTTGTGGAGCACTGCTGCAAGTTGCATCAGTCTAAGATGCAGTTCAGATGTGGCTACTGTCCGTACAGGGCGTCCGCGTTGGAGAATGTCCATAACCACCTGGCGCACTCGCACCCCAACGATCCTGAAGATGTCATTTATTACTACTACAGGGAAGGCTCGCTTCCCGACGAGAAGGACGGCACCGCGCGCTGGATGAAACAGCGGCAGAAGATAGGCCCTAATTTGCCTCAGGTGAAGACTGAGGAGCAGGAGACCACCCCTGACGAGGCACCGGTAGTCCCACTGACTACCGTCGATATTGACATGAATCTGGTGAAGAAGGAAGTGGACGATTCAGAGACAGTAGAATCTATGGAAGAGTTGTGCAAGAGGTTCGGGCAGTTCTGTGAGCCTAATGGGATTAACTTCAAGTGTCCGCTGTGCAATCTTATAATGGAAGACACCAGGGAGGCCATGCAATCTCATTTATATGAAGAACTGCAGTATAGGAAGTAAGTAAACCCGCATTCAAATACTACAATTCAGTTAAAAGTTTGGCTAATAACTTTAAAATAAACCACTGATGCATGATGATGATGTGATCTCTTTAACCTATATAACAAACTTACTAATACTTTTGAATCATGCAATACATAAATTACAAATAACATCACGCCTGTAATCCTAAAGAGTTAGGGAATGACTAATATTTATTTATTAAAACTTTATGCACAAGTAAAAACTGCAAAAAGACTCTACATAATGTCTTGGTCACTAATAATGTGACCTATCATTTTTAGTTGCAATTGATTTTTATATAAATCACACAATAAAACCAAATTTCCCTTTGTTCAAACAAAAACAAGAAAATCAGCAGTATGGACAATTATTCATATTTAACATAAAAATCTTACAGATGGGGATGCGGCCTCTGCAACTACAAGGCTTTCCACAAACTCGGCCTCACGGAACATATGACCACCGAGCACTTCAGACAGTACGACCACATCGAACTGCCCAAGGACGTCAACAAAGAGAAGTGGGTCGCAGGCCAGTTAGATCATCAAGAGGCCATTATAGAGAAGCATAAGGCCAACTTGGCCAATCAGAAAATTGTTGGAGAGAGATCGAACAACCTTGCACCAATCGTCACGCCTCCCACCGTTGAGGTAGTTGAAAAGTTCGCAGTGAAACAGTTGGAGGAAGCTTTCGGCGAGTTCGGGGCAGCCAGCCACATGATGTTCTGTTGTCCCAAGTGTGGCTCGCTGCTCAAAGACGAAGCGGCCATGAGGGACCACTTGGAGATGGAACTTAATAAGATCAGGTACACTGGTTCACACATTTTAGTGAATAAAACTGGCAGTTAATTTTTGTGTGCTTTTCTTTCGGACTTGTTAAATTCATTTTTACGCAACTGTTTCTATTTAGCATTATGAAGCTTTAAATCATTTATTATTTCAATATTTTCAGGTGGGGTTGCACTAACTGTTCTGCCAAATATCAGACGTACCATGAGGCTCAGTTCCATTGCAAGGGTCACGATGGCCCGTCTCGGCCCAAAGAAGCCGTACGAGACCCATCCATGCGCGCTGCCTGGCTCACCAACACCATACAGGCACAGAAAAAGACCCTACACATTGCCTCTGCCACCCCAACTACCACAGAGCCTCCTGAAAAGTGTTTCACGGAAGTCGATAATTCTCTCCTCGTCGTACGCTATGAAGAGCGCGTTTCCACGCCGGATCTAGTGCCAGTCACCCGCAAAAGACCGGCGCCGGAAAGCGATGACGAAAGACTCATCATCGACGAGGCTGCCGGCCACAAGAACAAGGTCGTGAGATCTTGCAAGCTCTGCCCCTACAAAAGTAAATATTACAACAGTTGGAGAGAACATGTGCTCAAACATTATAACTTGAAATCATTCGAATGCTGCTACTGTGATTATGTCTGCTCTTATAGGGCAGGCATGATTGCACATAATGAGAAATCTCACTCTGATCAACCACTGCAGATGAAAGTGAATGCCATACCCCCTGGAAAACCATACATCGTAACACCGAAGAAGAGGCCATCGGTAGGGGAGGAAACTATGGCATTACATGCAAAGAGGAGTAAGGAAGGAAGTAGCATATGCTTATTCTGTGAAAATTCAATACCAGAAAGTGATGTTGACACGCATTTACATGAACTGAATGTCAAACCAGAGTTTGCTAAAAAAGGCGATGTGGTCGTAAAATGCTGCATTTGCTTAGTTCTTCGCCTCGATGTGAAGTCTCTACAGGAGCATCACAACCTGGCGCATCCACACGTGCCGGTCAACTACGCGATGTTCAAGCTGCATCATGACACCAGAGAAACGCATTATTGCGGTCACGGTCATTGTGAACAAACAGGATTTAAATTCCTAAGAGATCTAAAGAGTCACCACAACGCAGTTCACCCTACGCTTCTATTTAAATACACAACTGTGCCGTATGCGCATTCGGATTCTAATAAGGAAAGGAAGAAGGAGGAGGTTCCTCTTGGTAGGAGATGCGCTAAGAAATCGACGACCAAGCTCCCGGGCAAAACTGTCGCCAAGAAGTCCACCACCAGGCTACCTTACAGTGTTCCCGGTACTTCAGAAGACGGATATTCCTATTATAAGACAAAGCCTGAACCGCTAGAGAAATATGAACAGGTCACTACTCTCATGTCATTTTGCAACAGAATGATGCCGTTCACTCTGAAGAAGTTGAGTGAGATAATCAACATTGAGCCGACGGTTACTGTGAAAGATATGCAAGGTGGCACCTCCAGTGATAAAACACTTCAAAAGTGAAAAATAAGTGTAAACAGCGGACAAAGTGTTGAACAATCAATTAGTTATTAAAGTTAGTTTTATTTAGTATTTTTATTGATTTGAGGCCAGATTTGTATTATTTCTAACATCGCTTTGCGAATAAAAGACATTCTCTGTTATTTGAGACTGATATTACATTTGAATTAGTGCAGTGATTAGATTTACTACTAGACTAAGCGCACCCACACTAAATAAGGTGTGTACCAGCCATAAATAGTGCTTTCATAAGGGTAAAATAGCCAAATTGTAATTGCCAATCATTTAACTTACTAAGGTATAATTAGTAAATATTTGTGAAAACTTTCTCTGTCAATGTTATGAATAGTTATGATACTAAGTAATACTTCACAAAAAAATTATGCACAGACTAGCAATTTTTTACCCTATTGCAATTATGAATCACTTAAATCCTCCGTATATAAGTAAAACTAAAAAAAATGGCAAGATATTAAATATTTAATTAGTATGGGAATCTGTGATTTACGATACATTCTTATAAGATTTATATGTTAGTAGTAAGGTAGGTATGTTTATGTAACAATTTTGAGCATTTATAACACCTTAAGCGGTAGAGTTCCTTTTTGTTTTGTTTATTTTTGTCAAGCTGTGGATATGATTTTCATAATATAAGTATTTCTGTATTAAAGTGTAAGTAAGCATTGAAAAGTCCATTATTAGTCTGTTTAATAATATCATCGGGTTCATATTTTTAGAAAACTTTAAATTTTAAGCATGTATGTATAGTTTGTTAGTTATGATTAAATGTGAATATTCACTCAGAAATATTAGTATACATGTGTTTTTCTTAGCCGTCCACAGCTTTGATTTGTTTTTGTTTTTCTTTTTGTAGTTCCAAAACTGATGAATGTGAACAATTTCTTTATTGATCGATAATGTGTTGATAAGACACAGGGTCTGTATTATTGTAATTTGCCTTCTTAATCATTTACAAAGGAAAGTTTATTTGCCAAATTATAGTCCAATCCAGACAGAATACATTTTTTTGTTTTATTACACACTAACTGTCTTGCGCAGTCTCACCCGCGTCTGCTCGTTGCTGCCCCGCTCCCGTGGGTAGTAGCATTTTTTTTGGGTGGGAAATCATCAAATAACTTCCCCCGCTCTAGGCGGAGCGGGGGCGAGTGTCACACTTTTACTGACTAAAACCCACCCATATTCCTTCTATTGCCCTTTGCGTTCCGGGGCCTGCTCTTTCGAACAACCCGCAACCCCGGCAGGCGGAGGCCCTGGCAAGCCCCTTTGCTTTGCTGACATCTCTGAGGCGCGCGTGAAACGCGCGCCGTCGACACGGCCTGTCGTCAATAGACTGATGGACGGTGAGCTACCCATTGCTCACCGTCCACAGGCCCGGATCTATGGTGGCGAGTGCGTTCGCGCAGCGGAATGTTGGTGTGCGTTCGCGCAGCGGATTGTTGTTGAATTTAAAGATTTTAATTATGCAGATATTTAGTGTATGACGTATAATTGTGTATGGTAAAAAAAAATTGTGCACGCAGCCATTGTGGAGAAATTCACCAAAAACTGATTCCGCTGGGCGAACGTTGTCCTGGCGGAACTTTTTTTTAATTTATTGACTTTAGAAGAAAAGAGTTGTGTCCAAAAATTTGTGTGTATTTGTGTGTAATTGTGTATGTATGAATAAAATTAGTGCACATAAACTTCGGAGAAATTCAAGTTTCCGCTGTGCGAACGTTTGGCCATTATCTAGTTTTCATATAAAACGCTTACTTATAGAGCTGTAGATTTGTACATACATTGTTTTTAATTTGTTTATATTTGTGTAAAAAACAGATTTAGAAAAAATCGCAGCGCTTAAAAGATAAATATATATAAACGTAAAATAGGCTTATTAGGTCTTAGTTGTTAAAGTCTGCACTTTGGGGTCTAGATTTTCACGTTTATACAAACCTTGTAAGTGTCTGCAACATGTTGCCAAGTATCAATAATGTTCCGTTAGTAATTAAGGTGTTATACTGTATATATAGTAGGACAATTTACTATGAATAGATCACTGTTTACAAAGCAGTCAAATATCACGACGTTCTACAGGAATTACATGGTAAAATGTATACCAATAATTAGTGTATTCATTTAACTATTCACATGCAAAATTTGCATGTCATTAATTTCAGTAATTAAAGAAAAACAATTATAATACTGACGAAGCATCGAAAACCTACATAACCCGACCAAGTTCGGATGGCTACGAAAAAGCGGCCGTGCCATATATCTATATAGTATAAAATATATTAATATGATACAGTTGCGTACACAAGCGTTAGAAAACAATTGCATTTCTTGAATGAAAAATATTTTTTCGTTCGCCCAGCGGAATCAGTTTCTGGTGAATTTCTCCACAATGGCTGCGTGCACAATTTTTTTTTTTACCATACACAATTATACGACGTCATACACTAAATATCTGCATAATTAAAATCTTTAAATTCAACAACATTCTGCTGCGCGAACGCACACTACGGTGACCGGGAATCGTCTCGCGGCCAGTCGCGGCGCCCGTCGCCCGGGGCGCCTCCCGCGGCGCCCGTCGCCCGGGGCGCCTCCCGCGGCGCGGCTGGGTTGGCTTGAGGTCCTCTCCCTCAAACGCCCGGCCACCTCCTTCGCTAGCATCACTGCTTCGCAGGAGTGGGTAGTAGCATGACGTTGCATATCCTATGTTACTTCCTGATAATGCAGCTTCCTATTAGTGAAAAAAAGGTCAAAATCGGTTCAGTAGTCTTGGAGCCTATTCGATACAAACAAATCTTTCGTCTTTATATTAGTACTAGCTTTTACCCGCGGCTTCGCTCGCGTTAAATTCGGTATAACACAGTACTTGCTACCTGCAGTTTTAGCCCTTGCGCCTTATTGATTTGTAATAGCAACGCTAAGTTTTCCCTTTTCTTCCCTCTTTCTTCCTCATATCCCACTATTTTAAAAAAAATAGCCTATGTCCGTCTCCTGGTTCCAAACTATATCTGTACCAAAATTCATCAAAATCGGTTTAGCCATTAAAGCGTGAAGAGGTAACAAACAAACAAACAAACTAACAAACTCACTTTCGCTTTTATAATATTAGTAAGGATGTATAGGGAAGTAAAATTGTTATAAAGGACCGATACGAAATGATTATTGGTAGGTATTTTGATTTCTCCGCCAATATTGGGGCGTGTTTTCAAAATTCGTCAAAATCTATGTTTATGTCAAATGGGCTTTAAAACGTCGCAAATCGTCTTTCGGTCGTTCTAATCGAAAGGGTGGTCCCATAACAATTTTATTTATATAGCTTGGGTAGCTTATGCTTATTTTTTTCTTCTAGATGTATCTGAATTTATGATCTATAAGAGATAACTTTTTCAATATGCTGGCTCGAAAACTGGCCCTTATTGCACTACGATTAGGTTCAACATGCAATTTATTTTTTGGGGTACGAATTCTGTCAAACATAGAACCTCGCCCTTTTTTGAAGTCAGTTAAAGAGAAAATCACTGACTTATCTGGAAATTTTAGAAACTACATGTGTTAGGAATTTCAAATTTTACATGGAATCATTTTAAATTAATTATTTTATATTTAAATATATATATTTTTTGACCACTCTTTTTAAGGCATATTGTCAGAGCTTTTACACAGGAAATCTGTGGGTCAGCCACACCAAAAGATCGCTGGATGCCCTGCGCATCCAATATAACAATATCTTTAGGATGATGTTGGGGCTGCCCCGATTCTGTAGGGCATCGGGGACCTTGCGTTATATCGCACTGATGGCTTTCACGCCGTTATTCGCAAAAAAACGGTATCCCTGATCCGCAGATTGCGGGGCAGCCGGAACAAAATCCTAGAGACTGTAGCGGATAGGATCTCATCTCCAATTTGGAGGTCACTTGTGATACGCGTGATTTATTAATAGAAATTTAAATTTAATTAAATAAAATTGTAATTTTAATAATATTTTCGATTTTAATTTAACGTTTAATTATCTGTTGGTTTCTTTTAATTTAAGTTTTATTTATTTTAATGGTATTTTTTGTTTCTTGACTCTGACTGTGGCATAATAATATGGATCTTTGTGTTATCCGAAATAAAATGATTTTATTTTTATTTATTTATTATATATACATTTTTTAAACAATACATTTATTTTCTATTTTTAAAACAACTAGTGATAACGAAACTAACTGCAGCTAGTTTTTTCTCTTGCTGAATTCCTCGAGCTGACACAGCTTAGGGCAACGGAGACTATGTCAGCTCCAGCGACACATCCCCGCGCAGGGCACGCCACAATAGCGGCGGTAAGTCCCCTCTTTGAGGAGTAGCTGGAGAGGCGTCATGGCGTCCTCACCTACCGCCTGACGCAGGTCCTCACCGGACACGGAAGTTTCGGGAGGTTCCTGCACATAATCGGGCGGGAGGAAACGTCCGGGTGTCACCATTGTGACGATCGCCCGGAGGACACGGTGGAGCACACAGTGGCGGTCTGCCCAGCTTGGGCGGAGCACCGCCGTGCCCTCGTGGAGGCGATCGGCGGCGGCGATCTCTCGCGTCCGGCCCTGGTTCAGGCCATGGTCCGGAGCGAGAGGGAATGGGAAGCGGTCACCACTTTCTGCGAAGCAGTAATGCGGACAGGAGGTGGCCGGGCGTTTGAGGGAGAGAACATCTGCCCAACCCAGCCGCCGCGGGAGACGCCCAGGGCGCCGGGCGCCGCGAGACGACTCCCGGCCACCGTAGATGCGGGCCTGTGGACGGTGAGCAATGGGTAGCTCACCGTCCGTCCGTCTATTGACGACAGGCCGTGTCGACGGCGCGTTCGTGTTTCACGCGCGCCTCAGAGAGTCAGCCAAGCAGAGGGGCTTGCCAGGGCCTCCGCCTGCCGGGGTTGCGGGTTGTTCGAAAGAGATACCGCGGCCCCGGAACGTAAAGGGCAACAGAAGGAACATGGGTGGGTTTTAGTCAGCACAAGTCTGACATGCACCCCCGCTCCGCCCAGAGCGGGGGAAGTCATTAGATGATTTCCCATCCGAAAAAAAAAAGCTCCAGCGACAAAATGAGGAAAAAAAAATGCATCAATACTATTTGAGAAGTATATTTAGTAAATACGTAATCTTCCAGAAATATATATGTGAAGGAAGTATGACTGCATGAGTGTGTTCTATGCACGATCAATCAAAAAAGAAGAAGTTGGTAGATTCGTTTCCTAATTAAATTGTAGTTGCTGTTTTGTTACGGTCTCTTAAATTCATATTACATATTTTGTTACATGTAAGTAGTACAAGTATTTATAGTTATATATGTAGGTATATATACACACATCAAAAGTAGGTATCTAGGGATCAACATATATTTTTGCAATAACTTTTCTCCTGATTGATATTAATTAAAATTTTCTTTAAGGATTCATCAAATAAAGTGTTTTCGTTTGTCACAGTAACGATAAACCAAGTCACCTTTGCATTAATAAAGGCCATTTTCCTAATAAAGGGATTTTTGACATTTGAACCACTAACATTAAAGTTCGAAAAAAAGACTGAAATAACAGTTTTCTTTAAAATTTTATTGGGTAACTTAAACAATTAATAATCCGTGTTTCTACCGCGAACACTAACAACACAAGAACATCGGTTTGGCATACTCAAAATGAGTTCATCCAAATCACGCTGTGGAATGGCCGCCCATGTTCGTTGCAACAACAAAAAAAGGTCTTCTTGCGACTGGATATCCTCCATATTCGGCAGAGCTCTTCTCTGTAGCATATCCCATGCATGCTCAATCGGGTTCAAGTCTGGCGACTGAGCAGGCCAGGGCAGGACATTGATGTTAGCTGCGGCGAGAGTCTGTCTTACAACTCTTGCGGTGTGCGGTCGTGCATTATCATGCATTAACTGAAATAAGGGACCGATTTGCACTTGTAGAGGAACGATGACGTCTGATACAATCGTCTCAGCATAAATTTGAGCGTTGAGGTTGCCTCTGATCCAAATCAACTCAGTTCTTCCGCCGCCTTACACCTATCTCTTTTAATTATTATTTAATATCCTTTTTTCTGTTATTTAAATTTAGTTAGTTATTTAAAAAGGGTGGCGCCACCATCCTTTTTTGCGGATGGTAAATCATCAAATAACTTCCCCCGCTCTGGGCGGAGCGGGGGGGGAGTGTCAGTATTGTACTGACTAAAACCCACCCATGTTCCTTCTTGTCCCTTTATGTTCCGGGTCCGCGGTATGTCTTTCTAACTACCCGCAACCCCGGCAGGCGGTGGCTCTGGCAGGCCCGTCTGCTTTCACCCTAAGGTAGACTGATAGAAAATGCCTAAGGAATAAGTCCGCCTTTGTACAGTTCTTACTTGTCTATAAAGTTTCAATTTATAAAAATAAAATTCGAATTAAAGAATGGACTTTGGGTAACACTTATCGTAAGTCATGTTTATGTTGCGCGTATTGGCTATTGGCTCATTTCTATGTCAATTATTGTGACAGAAGTAATTATCTTTGCACAAAAGAAACTACTATTGGATCCATTGAAGACTAAATCATTTTATCATTAATAAAATTAAAAACATAGGTAATCCGGCAAAGCATTTATAGATCAAGATTACTACTAAGTAATTTTATGAACATTCCATTTTCTCTTTAGGTACATTTTATACTTCAGTAGTAATCGTAGAGTTCTGTGCTCCTAGTCTGCTGTTAATTGGCGGCAGGATAGCAACCTGCACTCTCAAACACAAGATGAAGCGGCTGTTCTCGTCCTGGACCCTAAACTCGATGGGCAGCTGAATTCCCTGTAATAAAGCAAACAAACTGGTAAATGCCGGAGATGCAGAGATAAGTAACAGTTCTTTAGAAAAAAAAAGTTTTCGTCAAATCCTTACTACTAATTAAAAAAGCGAAAGTGAGTTTGTTTGTTACCTCTTCACACTTTAATAGCTAAACCGATTTTGATGAATTTTGGTACAGAGATAGTTGGGACCCTGGAGAAAGACATAGGCTAAAAAAGTGAGAAAAGGGTTAAAGTTAGCGTTAGCCCAAAATAACTATGCCACCCGGATGAAATCGCGGGCGAAAGCTAGATCTAATATATATATATATATATATATAATCATTTAGATTATCAAAAAACGTAAGAAATTTTGAATTCCGCGAGCTACCTTGGTGCTGCCACCTTAAGAAGTATTGTTTAGCTTCTTTGCTTCAACCTACCACAGGCATGAAATCCTCGATCGGCATTTGGAGCTCGAACTTAACGACCTCGTCTTTCACCACAGGGCAGTATGTGTTGCTCAGGAAATCACAGGTCTCTCCCAACTCGCCGAGGCCATACGGGAAGGGTATTCCAAGGTAAACCCAAGGCACAGTCCTCATACTGTGCATGGTGTAAGCTGAATAATAAATAAGTAAGTTGAAAAAGGAAGGAGGTAACATCAGGCATTAATAAGCATTATCTTCTGATAAATGCTTAGCTTAAGGCGCGGTAACAAGCTAATCTTTAGGTATTCGCGGAAGTGAGTCTAGCTGCCTACTGGGCATGGTCTAACACAAGTACACGACAGTATTGCATCGAAAGTGTAGAAATAAGGTCGAAAATATTTCGGTGTTTGATTTTATTTGAATATCATGTCCGCCAAAATGTAGGTCATTTTGTACTTTTAATTGAATATAAAAAAAAATACAGTTCCGTGTTTGAAAAATTTTAGATATCTCTTTAGTCTATAACATTTCCTATGTTATAATATAAAAATATGATGGTTGTCGCTGAAAAAATTGAGAATTTCGAGACAAAAAAATTTTTTCGTGGTCTTTTTAAACATTTTTTTTTTCGTAGTACTAGACCACTTTTGTAAACTGATTTTGTTTAAGTCTTTACTTTATGTATTGAACTATACACGGTATTTTTTTTTGGCTAGTGGCATGTACAGATACGGCTAACTTTGCGACGAAATTCTAGACGTTTTACGAAGTGTTTGCTTTGTACAGCGCCTTAAATGCTTACACATAATATCACGCGTGTAATACTCGAAGGGGTTGGCAGAGGCACACCTACAGTAATGGCACAACCCATATTTCGCCAGATATGTTTCAAGTCCCATGTAATAGGGGGCGAACCTATTGCCATCAACCTGCTGAGAAATCCTGATGGAAAAACTTAATAGCACTGCCAGACCCGGCAATCGAATCGATCGATTTTAAAAGAGTAACCATGGAGTTTCAAACCGAGCACCTTTTCGACTTTTTTTAAGTGCCCGTGTAGGCTTATGTGAATTATTTTTTTTATTTTGAGTTTGCACCCATTAGCATGATAATTTTGAGCATCGATATGCAGATTCTATGTTATCTGTGGTAAAATGGAGATCACATTTCAAACAGTCTATTAATTCGTATCAAATGTGTGGTGTGACTAGATATAGAGCTCAGGTGATCTTGATACTGTATTTATTAATTTGGAAACATCTTAAGAGCAGGGTTTTACGTTGAGAGCTAGTTTTTCTCAAGACCACGAGTGAGATTTGTTTCTAAATACCGCCTAAGGTGTCTGTCTACAACAATTTTAAAACCGCAACACAGTTACTAAACAGTAGAAGACACCCTTTAGAAGTTGTGTTACTTTTTTAAAATTGTGACTGAATGAGAGAAAATGTAGCCAATTTCTTAACTAATTTGCGTTAGCCTAAAGTACCTAGGATCTCCAACTGATAAAAATATCTCTGACCATAACTATCAGCACCAATGCGAAGAAAATATGACATGAGGTGGCAATTTTTATGGTAAAACTATTGATGACAAAATTGATTTCATGAAAAAAGGGCTGATGGTTTCTAAGAAAGTTTACTCAAGTAAATCAAAACGATTCCGATTTTCCCATTATGGATTAGTTAACAAATGACTATCAGCTACCCTACCATGATATGATACTGAGGCAAAGAGATAGAGCTATACAGGGTGTCTAGCACCATCTCTTTCCCTCAGTGGAATAAGTTCTGCTTTAAGACGTCATGGTAGGCCTACTGTTTGTAACTGTGCAATGCAGGAATCGACCTGCCAGTAGAGGTAAAAACGAAATACTCACGTGCTCTGAAGATGATCTCAACCTTAGCAGTTTGTCCTTGTACCAGTCCACACGGCTGTACCGTACAGCCGTGTATGTAAGCGTTGATCGGCAAGGGCCCAGAATTGGAAAAAAGACCTGCAAGAAGAAATCAGTCTGCATACACTACATACATACATAGCTTCTTCTTCTTCTTCTTTAGCCTTTTACGACCATTGTGGTGTAGGCCTCTTTCAACTTCCTCCATTCCTCGCTGCGCTGCGCTCTTTGTGTCCAGTTCGAACCAGCGACTTTCCTCACGTCATCTTTCGAGCGCATTTGTGGCCATCCTGGAGGGCGCTTTTCGACCCCCAACTTCCATTCCAGGATGCGTTTGCACCAGAACATCTCATTTGTAACATAGTTTACATGGCCTTATGCCCATAAACAAAACATATTTTTCAATACACTTCCTCGAACGCTGGCTCTTATTGCACTACCATTAGGTTCAACATGCAATGTATTTTACACGCGTTTTTTTCCTAAAAATGACTGAGAAACCTACCTACTACAAAATGTGCACGACTAAATTCTCGTAAAAGACCATGCCACACTTACTGAGATGAGAGATCAGCCTATCATCACTGACATGACTATACCTATTGTCGCCAATAAGTCTGACATAGTGGTGATAGACCGATAAGCGCGCCGCGTAATTATAGTCGATGTTTCCATCCTACAAGGCGATACGATGTTTCCATGATGATTGATATTTTAACATCAAAATTAAAGTCGAAAATCTCAAGACTTATAATTGAGAACTATTTAGTTCGACTTTAATAGTGGTTATAAACTTTTCCTTTATTATTCTTGTTCAGTCAAAAGAATCTCATGATGAAAAAGGACTTTCTAACGAAAAGCTTAGGTATTTATTATCTGTAAAAAGTAGTTGCATAAA
The DNA here is from genome assembly GCA_905475445.1 of Ochropleura plecta. NCBI lineage: Eukaryota > Metazoa > Arthropoda > Insecta > Lepidoptera > Noctuidae > Ochropleura > Ochropleura plecta. The sequence continues at coordinate 10,672,913 of FR997744.1, read as the reverse complement.
TACGGATTCATTTGAAATCTCTAGCCACCTGTGTAGGTTCTAACATGGTTAGGGGAAGGGGGGGCAAACTGGAACGGGTGGGCAAAGTGGAAATGAATAAAATTATATATAAATACATATAATACGCGCAGCGCAGCGATGTCGACGCATTCTCGTTGCCCTCTAGTGGCCGCGTTCAGAATTCAGTGCGCCAGCGACAGCCGAGCGAGACACACGCGTGCTGTGATCAAATTCGCGCCAATTTTTGTGAAAACACGTAATCTTCAAGAGTGAATTAAATGAGTAAAGCTACGTTTTTGTGTCATTCTGTTTTGCTATTTTGTTGCTTTCATGATCTTATTTATTCGTTTCCATGCCATTAATCTTGTAATTCTATCAGGTTTTGAACAGTTTTATTATTATTACAAAAATACCGTATGGGCAAAGTGGAATTTTTGACAAAGGGGCAAAGCGGACAAACAAAAAAACTAAATGACAAGAATAAAAAAGTACCCAAGATAAAATTAGAAAATAAGGAAAACAAGAATATTAAGAAGAATAAAGGCAAAGGTAAAGGCAAGAAAACTAAATATAATCAACAAATTATACACGAATGTTCATTTTGTGGCGAGGTTTATCAAGATCCCCCTACAGGAGAATGGGTTCAGTGCCAGCACTGCCTTGAATGGTCACATGAACTTTGTGGCGAAGTGGTTGGAACCCAGTTTAGATGCATAAATTGCGTACAAACTCACAATAAATAGGTTGTTCCACTTTGCCCTTTATGTGTTTCCACTTTGCCCTCCTAATGAAGGCAAAGTGGAATATTGAGTACAAATTTAAAAGGCTGATTATTTATGTTCCTACGATCATGATCTCATTTTGATGTAGAAATAATAAAACTTAAGTACATTGATGTTGATATTTTTCTAATAAACATTTTATAAGAAAACTAATAATATTTTTTTTCTAATTTCAAAGTTAAGGGTTCCACTATGCCCCCCCTTCCCCTATAGTTGATACTTACACTGGTTAACTTGAGTGGTCTGCCCTTTGGCAAGAGCCAGCACCGCACAAAACAACACTACAACACGAAACATCTTGACTTGCTAACTGACTGATTAATTAGTGTGATCAAATTACTTATATCTAAACATAATCAGTTACTAATCTTTTTGATAATACACACGTGTGCAGTGGGCCCCAAATACGTGGAAACCAATGATAAAAAAGCGATTAGGGACGGTTTACAGCTGCTTGTATTGTGATACTTTGCGTAATCGTAGGCTTAAAAACTACTTATAACATGATATGATTTAAAACTCTTTAAAAAAATGAAATATTAATTGAGACTATTTCACTAATCAGTGTGGGTAGTATCAAGAATTCGAGGCAAATTAATTACAGTCGTTCTGGTTTATCTTTAGACTAGCTTCCGCCCGCGACTTCGTCCGCGTGGCATAGTTACTTTAGCTAACGCTAACTTTATCTCGAGTGATGATCGAAAAAAAAATATCTTTCTCTCCCCTTTTGTTCTCTCTTTCTCCCCCTTTTCTAAATAAATTAACCTATGAACGTCTCCAGGGTCCTAACTATCTCTGTACCAAAATTCATCAAAATCGGTTTTGCCATTTACGCGTGGATACGTAACAAACAAACAAACTCACTTGCTCTATGTGAGATACTAGTATTCAGCTGCATCCGTATAGACTGGAAGCCGACCCTAACATAGTTGGGAAAAGGCTAGGCAGATGATGTCTATATCTTTCTTCTTATATATAATATAGAAAGAAATACTATGGACCCGCCGCGGCTTCGCCCGGGTGCAATCTATAATAAGTAGATTAATTATAGATATTTACTATTATCTTCTTACAATATAAAAATGAATCGCAAAATGTGTTGGTAAGCGCATAACTCAACAACGCATGAACCAATTTTACCAATTCTTTTTTTTAAATATTCATTGTTTTTACTGCGAGAAAAAAAGGGCTAAAATAATATTTTTGTGTTGGTAAGGTACGTAGGTAGAAAAATTGCATTGCAACGCTGGGGCACAGCTAGTTATACATATAAACCATCCTCTACCTCTATCTATTAAAAAGAAACCACATCTAAATCAAAATTTTAAAGATGTAAGCATACATAGGGACAGCAAGATGTAAGCATACATAGGGACAGCAAGATGTAAGCATACATAGGGACAGCAAGATGTAAGCATACATAGGGACAGCAAGATGTAAGCATACATAGGGACAGCAAGATGTAAGCATACATAGGGACAGCAAGATGTAAGCATACATAGGGACAGCAAGATGTAAGCATACATAGGGACAGCAAGATGTAAGCATACATAGGGACAGCAAGATGTAAGCATACATAGGGACAGCAAGATGTAAGCATACATAGGGACAGCAAGATGTAAGCATACATAGGGACAGCAAGATGTAAGCATACATAGGGACAGCAAGATGTTAGCATACATAGGGACAGCAAGATGTAAGCATACATAGGGACAGCAAGATGTAAGCATACATAGGGACAGCAAGATGTAAGCATACATAGGGACAGCAAGATGTAAGCATACATAGGGACAGCAAGATGTAAGCATACATAGGGACAGCAAGATGTAAGCATACATAGGGACAGCAAGATGTTAGCATACATAGGGACAGCAAGATGTAAGCATACATAGGGACAGCAAGATGTAAGCATACATAGGGACAGCAAGATGTTAGCATACATAGGGACAGCAAGATGTAAGCATACATAGGGACAGCAAGATGTAAGCATACATAGGGACAGCAAGATGTAAGCATACATGGGAAGCGACTTTTTTAAATACTATGTAGTGATTCCCAAGTCACAGTTTTAGGTGTCGTACTCTTCTGAAACGGCTTGACCTATTTTCATGAAACTTGATATGTATATTCGGTAGGTCTGAGAATCGGTCGTAATATATGTTTCACACCCTCTAAGTAATAAGGGTAGCCCTCCAGAAAAGGAGCCGAGTAGCAGGTGAAACCGCTAGACACAGCCAGTATTAGTATATGAAGTCCCCACTGCTGCACTGGTGGTACTTAGTCTACCTCCGCCAATTGGAAGATATCATATCAAATAAAAAGACGGAATTTAGATTAAATTTGTTGTCTTCCATCTGACTCCAAAGCTGCAAACATCGCAGCTGCCATAATCCTACTAATATTATAAATACGAATGTTTGTGAGGATGGATAAATGTATGGTTGTTTGTTACTACTCTTTCACGTCAAAACGGCTGAACAGATCTTGGTGAAATTTGGAACAGAATTAGATTATAGTCTCAAATAACACATAGGATACTTTTTTACGATCATCACGCGGGCAAAGTCGCGAACGCCAGCTATAATATGTATATTAAGTTTATTTTAAAAGTTAAAAAAGGCTAATTAAGATATTTTTTCAGTTAGTGAATTGACATTAAGAAGTACGTTTATAAATTCGTTAGAATTATATCTGACAGGATTATCTAAGTTAAAAACAAACCACTCGTAAATAAAATAATAAACTTTTTAGTTACCTACTGAGGCAGGCTGATATTACATTATGTGTTCAAAGAATAGAGCAATACACCAATTAATGTTGAAGAGTATTTAATCATCAAGTTCTTTTATATCAATTTAACATCGAAACAATCATCACTTAGGTCTTAGGCGACGGGAGGGACGATAGTGATAGGTACTCGCAGACACATGAGGGAGTCGTTGTTGCTCTCGTCGACCACACGGAACTCGATGGTCACATGGGTACCCTGGAAATATTCAGATAAACATTGATGTTTCTACTGTTGGGAAACGTTGATGTTTGAAGAATGATTAATCATCCAAACATCTGATTTGTGCGCCGCTATGTAACCATGAATCTCAATACTCTAAATATCTTTATTGCTTTACCATAATGTGTACCTAGATGGTACTTTTTACAATAATGTGATCATTATGGACCCTGTAGGGCACAGCAAAAGGGTAGAGGAGAGGAAGCTCTGTTTTATAAGATAGTTGATATTTTTGTGAAGAAGATTTGTCATTAAGCAATTTAGGTGTTATTCATTAGACAATTATTTATAGAAATGCGGTTTATTTTATATTTAAATCTTTATTTTTATTATAATTCTGCTGATTCGTATGTGTAGGTTTTTAACTAAGCTAGACCATGCTGTCCCATCACTTGTTAAAGGCCTTTGTTCCATTCCTCCGATTGGACCTGGTTCTATATTTCTTCTTACCAAATCCGGAAGACATCTAAGCCCTACCGTCATTTCTTTTGCACTCTACCGTGGCTCCGGCTCTGCCCTCCATCGTGGTAGTCAAGGCTCTCCTTTCTCCAAACAATTCTATCAATTTTGTGGCACCTACTTGGAGGTTTTAAGCCCATTTTTAATTTTAAATGTGGCAGACATGGGTAGGCTGAAACCACTTAAGTTTAGTGGTAAAATAATATATCATCTCACCACAGGGAAGAACGGCTCGATAGGCATCCTGAGAGTGTACTTCAGTAGCTGTCCTCCTTGCACCGGACATGACGCGTTGGTCAGGAAGTTGCAGGTCACAGAGTTCTCCGACAAGTCGTACGGGATGGGAATAATGGACAGGAATGCTGTCGCAAGGGTCTTCATGCTTTGAACTGGGCGTGCTGGAATGGAAATATTGATTTACGTATACTTTTTAGTTTGTTTCTGTTTAGCGAGTGAGTCGTCCCTACGATGTTGTCTTTTCTCAACAATGTGGGGGTCTGCTTTCAGACTCTTAATGGTGCTAAATATTAGTATTTTCATTTGAAACGACTGCCTAACAGTCTCGTCCTCCAGAACCTAAGTACTGGGTAGCATTTAATATCTCCACAACCCATAGGCTATGGTCAGTCGTAAGAGATATTTTCAAACATAAGTCACCGACTTCCGATCCTAAAAGTTTTTTGCAGGTTTATTTGTTTACATGTGCGCAACTCAGCTGTTTGTTTGTACGGATGTGAGAAAGTAAATGATACTTACGTGGAACGAAGTCAACGTTGATGACAGCATCCTGTAGCTGCGGCAGCGCGCACGGCGGCGTGGTGCAGCCCTCTATGTACGCGTTGACGGGCAGGGCTCCAGAGTTCCTTGTACCTAGCATATGCAATTAGGTTATTGATAACAAGAACCACTAGAGAGAGTCCAAGTCAATGTTTGGATTTTAAAAAGAAGAAGGATTGCCACCTACATATCTACAAGGTGTAGTCAGACCCTGCTCGAGCTGGAAGCCGTTGCATTGCATTCTGCTTTTAAAAGAGCCGTTGCATTGCATTCTGCTTTTGAAATAGTAAAATATATAAATACTTACACTGGCTAACTTGAGTGGTGTTGCCATGTACGAGGGCGAACACGGCGCAGGACAAAACTACGAATCTGAACATTTTGCTTCAAACAGTTGTTACTGATGACTGAATGAGGACACTACCACAATTTAATTATTTATACACCAATATTATCAGCTCAATCACGATAGTAGACACATGTGTTTTTATTAGACGAATTCATTGATAAATAGTTATCAGCCGGAACAGTATGATACGGATTTATGTTAAATCTGATTCATTTATTGAACTACACACACCAAAAAAGTCTAAGTATCACATTCAAATTTCAATTTTTCAATGTGTTTTCGTATTAAATCTTTAGTATTTCTTACTTATATTATTTTTTAATGTTTTTTTGAAATTAAACAACAATTGTTTTTTTTATAATAATCTTATAATTAACAGTAATTACGAGTAAGTACGTAGTACAAAGTAAGGTGCCTAATCAACTAAACTTAAACCAAAATTAAATGGTTGTACAAAAATTGCATAAATTAATACAAAGTGTGGCCTCCTCTGTTATTGAGAACTTGCTGGAACCGATTATTCATAGAATCGATGAGACTGTTAATGTTATCCTGCGGCAAGTGCTCCCAATGAAATTTTTGAAAGCCCATTAGTTGTTGGGTGGTTGTCACCCCATCCAAGTCCTTTAAAACACGTCTCTGGAGCATGTCCCATGCATGCTCGATGGGGTTGAGGTCTGGCGATTGTGCAGGCCAAGGTAATACCAGGATGTTTTCCCTTGCCAAGTACTCCCGTGTGTACAAAGCTGTATGCGAACGCGCATTGTCATGCATCAACGTGAAATCGAAGCCAAACGTTTGTGCGAATGGACGGACATAAAGCCTTAGAACATCGTCAACATAATTTACAGCGTTCATGTTACTATTTACAAAAACGAGCTCAGTTCGTCTGTTCTTCATAATACCCGCCCATACCATAACTGTTGTGCCCTTGTATGGATGCACTTCCTGAAAGCACCTCAGTCTTTCAGTGTTTCCAGGACGACGACGGTACACTCTTACCCTTCTAGTATCAGGCTTGAACCCAAATCGATACTCATCGCAAAATAAAATTTTTACCCCATTGTTCCCGGGTCCATGTAATGTGTTCCCTACACCATTCATTTCCACGAGCGCGATTCCCGTGACGTATCGGTGGGCACCTAATTGGCCGCCGTGTTCGTAGGCCATACTCATGCAGCATTTCGCACAGTTTGGCAGCTAACAACTACACCACTTGAATTTTAAAGCCTTAAACCTATCTCTCGGGCGGTTAAAATTGGCTGGCGTCTTGCAGTCAGTTGTATGTTTCGATCTTGCCGTGTGGTTGTACACGTTCCTCGACCTGGGTGCTGCCCAGCAGGATCTTCAGTGTTAGTGTAATGCTGATAAAGATGGCAAATAACGCTTCTGTTGACACCAAAATACCGAGATACCTGAGATTGACTTCTTCCCGCTTGCAACATCCCTACAGCTTTCATCTGCATTCAAATGACGTCGCTCTATGACGTTAACCCCCGAATACTGAAACGTCACTCAAAATTTGAGGGCTGCTTAACATTTGAGCAGCTCTTAAACTTTAGATTTTGTATTGTCAAACGTCACTTTTGAGTATCTGTTATATTTAAGTGGTACTTAAATTTTGAGTGACGTTTCAGTATTCGGGGGTAAATGTCTCAAAATTCAAATATGTTCAAACATTTTTCGATGTGCGTATATTGTTGAATCTTGTGTTATATTCACTTGGAAAAAAATCGCAAAAAGGCCTATTCATTAATAAGCTTTTTTCTCTTGATTGGACATGTCCTTAGCGGTAAGACATGCTATTCAATCTACACGCGGGCATACCCATGTGCAAAAGTTAAGCCTAAAACAAATCTGATTTACTTTTCTTATCATACAAGAAATCAATCAGGTGTTGCTGGCGCTGCGACAACATCATAATATGATTGTATTCCTTGAACACACCTAAAATGTTATCAGCGATGCATCACGGACACCTGCGTTGATTAAAGAGTCACCCGAAAAACTTGCGAAGTATAGACAATTAAGTTGATGGATTAAAATCGTATCGGGACAAAGAACAAAACAATTTTATCGGAAGCAAACAATTTTATCATTGGTAGCGGAACTGTGCAGTTTAGGGTTCCGTGCTTCAAAAGGAAAAAGCGGAACGCTTATTGGATCAGTTTGTTCTCCGTCTGTTTGTCTATATGTATCGAATTGAAATTAAAATCATATACTCAAGTCTGTGGTTTCTTGGAGCTGTGAAAAACTTTATAAGTCGTCGCAGTTCAAAGATATGGGCGTTTCAAAATTCAAAATTCAAATTCAAATTCAAAATTCAAATTCATTTATTAGCGTGATTTTTGGTACATTTTACAATGAGATCTTAATATTAAGTAATCTAATCAGTTCCTCAAAAAATCTACCATAACGGTGTACACTCTTTAACATAAGTAGTAAATATTATAAAAAAAAGGATAATCAATACATTAAAAATGATGAATAACTTAATGAAAATAAATTAGGAAAATAATGCAATGTCAAATTTAAATAAATATTAATATCAAACAAATTACTACAATATAATGTCAAAATTAATATATAAATGTCAAATAACTTACTTCTATACAATGTCAAAATTAAATAAATATCAATGTCAAATAATTTACTTTAATACAATGTCAAAATTAAATAAATATCAATGTCAAATAATTTAAAATGTATCATTAAGGAATTCTTCAATAGTATAATAACATTTCTCCAATAATAGATGTCTTAATTTATTTTTAAATTGAACAATATTTAAGTCCTTAATCCCATTTGGTAATTTATTAAATATTTTTGGGGCCATACAAAGTATACTTTTGTTCATCAAGGCGGTTTTTGAAGGTCGACCGCATAATTCATGTCTATATTCTGGTCTAATCACTTTATATCGATGTTCAGATGCTTTTCTAAATAGATGCATGTTCTTTTTAACAAAAATAGCAGTCTCAAATATATACAAACAAGGTAAAGTCATAATTTTTAACGATATAAAATAAGATTTACAGCTATCAGTTATTTTTATGCCGGTAATAGCTCTAATGCATCTTTTTTGCGATTTGAACACCATATCCCTATTGCAGGAGTTACCCCAAAACATGACTCCATAGCGTAGTATGGAATCGACATATCCATAGTATGCAGTGACTGCCGCAGCTTGACTGACTACTTTCTTCAGTTTATACAAAGCAAAAGCAAACTTACTAATTTTTTTAATTAATATTGAAGTATGTTGTTTCCAATTAAGTTGATTGTCGATTGTTAAGCCTAAAAATTTTGTATTTGCAACTTCCTCTATGTTTTCATTGTTAAAGCTTACATTTAATTGCGTATTGGCTACTCTTTGACGAAAGTTCATAATTTTAGTTTTTTTCAAATTTATAATTAAATTGTTTTGTTCTAACCAGTTAACGGCTTGTTGCAATGCATTGGTTATCTTAGCTTCAGAGTCATTATTACTTTTGTCAAGTTTAACTATGATAGTACTGTCGTCGGCAAACAATGTCATAGGATAGGGTATATTCATTCTGAGGAAAGTCATTTATATATATAAGAAATAACAAAGGCCCCAGCACACTGCCTTGGGGCACGCCATAAATTATTTTTTGTTCTTTGGATATGTATTTTATAACAGTTTTATTTAATTTACAAATACGACTTATTTCAGTGTGTTGTGTTCTATTTGTTAAATAAGAATTTATGAGTGATAAGACATTTCCCCTTATCCCATACGCATTTAACTTGCTCAGCAGTATATCATGGTTGACCAAGTCAAATGCCTTAGTCATATCCATATATACCGCTGATATTGGAATTCTTTCATTCATGCTAGGTATTATATCATTAAGAAAGTCATAAATTGCCATATTTATTGAATGATCTTTCCGAAAACCTTTTTGTTCTTTTACAAGTATGTTATATTTGTTTAGGTATGCTTCTATCGATCTATAGATCCATTTTTCAAATATCTTGGATATTACTGGAATAAGAGCTATTGGCCTGTAATTTTTAATGTCTTTCTCATCGTCCTTTTTAAATAATGGCTTTATGACAGTAGGTTTAAGCTTATCAGGGTAGGTGCCAGACTCAATACTTAAATTAATTATGTAGCTGAGGGGATGTGATATTATTTCTGAAACATACTTTACAACCTTTGTCGAAACATCGTCGTATCCTACACTGTTCTTATTTTTTAAGTCCTTTATAATTCTATTTACGTCATCTGGTGTGATAGGGGCTAAAAACATCGACTGTGCCGAGAAGTCGATTTTATTGTCAGTGGTCAATTGTGTCGAAGCAGTGGAAAGTTTTTCTGCTTGGCTTATGAAATAGTTGTTAAAGGTATTTGCTATGTCTTTGGGTGTAGTGTATTTAACTCCGTCATTAATTATTTCTTTTATATACTCTGGTGGAGAGTTGCTTCTATTTTCATTTATTATTTTCCATGTCATCTTTGATTTATTATGTGCAGTCTGTATTTTATAGTTATTTTTTGCTAATTGGGTCAATTTTATAATTTTCCTAAGTCTATTTGAATAATTACTAAGTTTTGTCACGTTTATTTTAGAGGGATTTAGTCTATGCTGCCATAACAACTGTCTTTTTATTTGACTACACCGTCTTATACCAGGTGTAAGCCAATTTGGATTTTTTATTAGTTTTCTTTTTTTGTACATAATTGGAAAACATAAATTATAAAACAATTTGAAAAGTTCTAAAAAGTTATTATATGCTACGTTAGGGTCTTTAGTGAGGTAGACATCAGAAAAAGAAATTGATTTCAAACAGTCTTTAAATTTCATCAAGTTTTCACTACTATAGTCACGCACTTTTATATACCAACCTTTAATTAAATATATCTTTTTTACCGGGACCTTTAAAGTTTGCGCGGTATGATCTGACAAATGTAGATCAAGGACATTATGAGTACATTTTCGTGAAATGTTATGTGCAAAATTGTCGATACAGGTATTGCTTTGCAATCTAGTTGGTTGACCAATTTGTAAAGATAGATTGTACTTCAATAGGAAACTAGTAAACTCAAGAGATACCTTATCCTGTTTTAAAATATTAATATTGAAATCACCACATAGGACTACATTCTTGTTCAAGTTGTAACAGTATTTTGATAATATAATGTTTAATTTTGAGTAGAACACATCTAAATTGTTTAACTTTGGTACTCTGTATATACAAATAACGATCATGTTATGTTGTATAAGTTCAATTGCGCAAACTTCGACAGCGCCTTCAATTGACATTTTACTGACATTCGTAAGTTCTTTATATTGGAGACCAAATTTTACCAAAATACAGGCTCCTCCTCTTTTCGTAGTTCTTGTATATGAAGCGGCTAATTTATAATTGGGTATTGAAAGAAGCTCCTCGTGTCCTCGCTCCATAAAGTGTTCTGTGACGCAAATTATGTCTACACAATTTCTTTGTTGGGCTAGTTCATGTAGGTGTAATGTTAGCTGATCCGCCTTGTTAATTAGTCCCGCGATGTTTTGATGCATAATGATCAGATAATTATAGAAAAAACGTCTCTGAATCCTTAATTTCTGAGGTAGAAGAATTAGATTTTGTTAAGTTATTTTCAGCATCGATTTCGGTCATAATCTTTTGGAGATTAGAGAAAATATTCTTTATTCCTGTTCCATTTATGTGTCCCTGTGGCGCAGAAAACATCTCATAACCACAAGTTAATTCTGCATTGGAGTCTAATAAGTAGGCATATTCGTGAGTTAAGTTATCCAGATATGGGTGAATATCCCAGGCGCTAATTTTACGTGTCCACGTTGAGAATCATGGTGTAAAATGATGGGATGTTTCTTAATTTTTTTTCTAGTGAACTACTTAACTTATTCCACTTAGGGCCACAATTTTTTTTTAAATAAGCTTAACTATGGAGGCTAGGAAAAATAAATAACTTTAAAATTCAAGTTTGGTGGCTTGTCCTAGCTCCATTTTTTGATATAAATGTATTTACCAAAGGAACAATTTAAAGTGAAGTAAAAAACAAATTATTTCATTGGTAAATGCATATGACACACTATCTAAAAACATCTAAATCATATTATAAATTTGATGATAAAAGCACAGGATACTCGATTCAAGTTTGTCCTAGCAAAAATCATAATTTTGGTAGCACTTTTTCAATTTACATTATCATGAAGATTCGTGCGTGTGCGATCAATCGCTTTTTATGTTCTGTATTTCTCAGTCGTGCGCGGGAAGTGGCGCGTAACAGGTCTGTGCTTAGTGCTGTAATTGCTCGCCAAAAACGAAGTATTCATCTTGGGTCGAACAGGGGACAAGAATTTGTCAATTTTGGTGGATCGATTTGCTGGTGATTTTTTAGTGTTTTAATAGTAAGCTACGTATTGTAGGTAGTGATTTGGGTAACTTATTTATCAGTGATATTTATTCTTTTGTATCTTAATAACTGTATTTTTTAAGATTTTTTTTATGCCTGGTTTCAATTTTGGTGGTTCAATTTTGGTGGCTTTGGTGGCGATTTTCACCACCAAAATTGAAAATAAGCCACCAAAATTTAAGCATGTACTGTTTATATATTATTTGTACATATAAAGACAGTTTTTCACTACACATTGTTCATTTATATGTATACGTTACTATTCTATTTGTTTCTGTTCTGTTTGTTCTATTTATTAAAGTGCACATGCCATGCTATTTTTCTGCACTACTCTAAGATCGACTGGCAATGGCTACTGAGACTGCACACCTCTCGGTTATGGAAGGTCTTCGCGTTAAATAGGCCTCGACCCCCGCACTTCCGAGGGATGTACAGTCTGATTACCGATGATCTTAGGTGATGCATCCGGTTTGCGTTTAGCAGTGTATGGACTCTCCTATCCAGGGCATCAAGTTCAGTCTGAGTCCATTTAAGTATGCCGAAAGAGTAGGTACATTAAAACCGTATTATAATTAGTATTATTATCGTTTATTTATTTGTATACATATTTTTTTATATTTTTACATATTTCTTATCAAAAACATATAAAAATAGTAGCCCACCGGTATCGGGAACAGTGTCCAAGCTACCGGCAGTCAAGGCTCCAGAGAAAGGAACCTCCTACCAATACGAGCCCTGTCCAGGAGTACCGCTTTCTGTATCAAGCCCTTGATCCAGCTGCCTAACGAGAGCCTTCTCAGGTGTTGGTCGAGGCTCTTGGCAATTAAGCCATTGGCTGTATCGACTATCGGCACAATGATCGCTGAGTCCACGTCCCACATGTCGACAACCTCGCGAGCCAAGTCAATATACTTGATTTGTTTATCTTTTTCGGCTTCCACAAGGTTCTCGTCATGTGGGACCGTTATGTCAACAATCATTGCGCGCCGCGCCGCTGTGATCGATCCACTACCAAATCAGGTTTATTTGCTACAATAGTCCTGTCAGTGATGATGGATCGATCCCTATACAATTACGTGTACAATTATAAATACTTAAGTATTAATTATTTTAATATTACATGTTTTTTTGTAATAAAGACGAGACAAGGTTCATGTTTAAAAACTATAACATCTTTTCTTTATATATATTATACGGTTTAATATTGTTATTTCATGTTTTATTTTAGAGTTTATTATGTTTTAGTTTCTTAGTTTTACTGAGAAAAATTTTGTAGAATGGCAGGAAATTTTGTTCAAAATAAAAAGTTTTTTTTTTAAGTCTACCCTCATAGTTCTCATTACGAGTTCATCAGATAAATAATAAATATTGTGGTACTTACTACCGATGACCGCAAGAAAGTATGGCAAGGCAAGGAGCTTCACGGGCGCTTTTACCGGGCTCTTCATGGGCCCGATGTAAATTTTCTAGCATCCGTATCCTGGCTACGATTCAGCGACCTTTTTGGGGAAACTGTAGATTTTGTCTGTGCGATTATGGACGAAGTTATGTTGACGAACAACTACCGGAAATATATTATGAAGGATGGGACGGTTGATGTGTGTCGGGCATGCCACCATGTCACCCATCCGGGTGAGTCCATCGGACATATTATTTCTGGTTGTTCTCGTCTAGCTAACGGCGAGTACTTGCATAGGCACAACCAAGTAGCTAGGATTATTCATCAGCAACTTACCTTGAAATATAATCTTGTGGAATCTGAGGTACCGTACTACAAGTATGTGCCCGACCCAGTTCTCGAGAAAGACCATGTCACGCTGTACTGGGATCGGTCTATCATTACTGACAGGACTATTGTCGCCAATAAGCCTGACATAGTGGTGATAAGATGTAATCACCCCGCATGACAAGAACCTCGTGAAAGCTGAGAAAGAAAAACAGCTAAAATATCTCGACTTGGCACACGAGGTTGTTGACATGTGGAATGTGAACTCGGCTATCATTGTGCCGATTGTCGTAACGGCCAATGGCTTGATTGCCAAGAGCCTCGACGAACAAGTCGAAGCTCTCCTTAGGCGGTTGGATCAAGGGCCTGATTCTGAAGGCAGTTCACCTCGATACGGCTTGTATTGTGAGGAGGTTCCTGTCTCTGGAACTCTAACCACCGGTAGCTTCAACCCTGTTCCCGATACCGGTGGGCTACTATTTTTTGTATTTTTAAATGTTTCTTTTTTATTTTCTGTTTTTATTTAGAAATATTTAAAAAAAATATTAAAATGTATTTAACTGAATAAACGAAATATTATTATAACAAGACTGAGTTTTATTAACTGATGGAGTTTTTTGGTCATTGAGCTTTATTAGTAAGATTTAAGTTTGTGACAAAAACTGATTTTTAATGTATTGTTTTAAGCACTTTCAATTTTGGTGGACCAATATCAATTTTGGTGGTCAACTTTCAATTTTGGTGGACAATTTTCAATTTTGGTGGCTACACTAATCTTTGAACTCAAATATCTCAAAAAGTTACCAAGATATTTTCGGACCTCATGAAGATTCCTAAAGCTTGAACCTTCTATTTTTGTTCTAGGTCAATAGTTTCACGAAAACTTAAGAAAAAAATTTGCCACCAAAATTGACAAAAATATGGACTTGTTGATATTCACCCATATAAGAGATGATTAAAAGTTTCTATTCTTGCATTATATAAAGTGGTATAATAGCCATATTTGTAGGTTGGAAGGCAAATTATGACATTGGTGTTATGGATTTTGCTTATTGTTTCTCTTATAAGAAATATGATGTCGTGATAATTTCCAGTCCGTATGAAGTCCATCTCTCCCATCATGATAACACAATAGTCATTTTTATTGAAGTTTATGTCGCAGGTTTGTACGAAACCCTTAGTGACTCGCAATGGCCATTTTTTTTTGTGAGTCTGAGAAACTTTTGCATATTACCTTGTGTCGAGTCTTACATGGGCTGTGTAGTGCTGGTTAGTGAGTAAATGTTTTATTATTTTATTAGTTGTTTACATTTGGATTCCGCTTTGAAAACAATAATTAGTAAAAAAATGTGTCCCCAATATGATCACTGCGTTCGACAATCAGGCAGTTTTAAAATGTTGGCAACATTCGTTAAACCAATTAGAAAGTTAAATTCGCCTGGGGTTGCTAGTGCGAAATGGACATTTCCCACTGTGTTAAAAATGGCTGATTTAACTTGTTATAAAACTAGTATTTTTCTGTTTGTGGCCGGTAGAACTTTCCGACACTTTAAAGAGATAATACGAATTGAATTAGTTGTCTAGAATAATTAGCAAATACACACGACGGCAGGTCAACCTATTCTAAACTATAATAACCTGATCTCTCTTCTACGGATCGCGCACCCTAGTACAGAGATCAGGTTAAAATGGTTTTGTGTAGGTTGATGTGCCGTCGAGTGTATATAGTACACTCACGGTCAAATAAAATTGGTCAATGGCGAAAATCTCTGTAACTTGCGAATTAAAAATGGTACACGAATGTAAAGAAGTTTGTATTACAGAGATTTTTTAAATCGTATGAAATATAAACATAACTAATTCCCTGGCAGGTGTGAGAAAGTCTTGCTGACGATTCGGACTTAATAATTTCGGACCCTTTGTCCGAATTGACACATATTAATTAAATAAAAAAAAAAAACGAATAGTAACACACAGTACAGTACCGTTAATCAGAGGCTCATTGATTTCTTTTTTATATCTTACCAGCTTTTGCCCGCGGCTTCGCTCGCGTTAAATTCGGGGTAACACAGTTCCTCTTTTCTGATTTACAGGTACCTGCTACCTGTAGTTTTGTCCTTGCGCCTTATTTATTGTAATAGCAATGCTAAGTTTTCCCTTTTCTTCCCTCTTTCTCCCTCATAACTCAATCTTTTTTTTTAAAAAAAAACAGCTTATTTCCGTCTCCAGGGTCCCAACTACGGGCGGGAGGAAACGCCCGGGTGTCACCATTGTGACGATCGCGCGGGGGCACGGTGGAGCACACAGTGGCGGTCTGCCCAGCTTGGGCGGTGAACTGCCGTGCCCTCGTGGAGACGATCGGCGGCGGCGATCTCTCGCGTCCGGCCCTGGCTCAGTCCATGGTCCCAGGTCCGGAGCGAGAGGGAATGGGAAGCGGCCGGGCGTTTGAGGGAGAGAACCTCAAACCAACCCAGCCACCGCGAGACGACTCCCGGCCACCGTAGATGCGGGCCTGTGGACGGTGAGCAATGGGTTGCTCACCGTCCGTCCGTCTATTGACGACAGGCCGTGTCGACAGCGCGTTCGTGTTTCACGCGCGCCTCAAAGAGATGTCAGCAAAGCAGAGGGGCTTGCCAGGGCCTCCGCCTGCCGGGGTTTGCGGGTTGTTCGAAAGAGATACCGCGGCCCCGGAACATAAAGGGCAATAGAAGGAGCATGGGTGGGTTTTAGTCAGTAAAAGTCTGACATGCCCTTATATAATTAATTATTAATTATTTGATGATTTCCAACCCCAAAAAAAAGGGTCTGTCTCTGTACCAAAATTTCTAAAAATCGGTTTAGCCATTCAGGCGTGAAGACGTAACAAACAAACTCATAAAGGAATAGTTAAGAAATATATCTCCTACCTAACTCTATATGGATGGCGTAAATAACTTCAATATAAAACTGACATAATATTTTTCACAAAGCTCCATAAAACGGTGTCGCACCTCTAGTAGTGGCATCGGAGGGTTAAGCCTAATCTTTACGATCTACTCGCGACACAAGTGGGTTACCGCCACTCTATAGTGCTTCGTTGGTATCATAGCAGACGTACAGGGTTAGCTAATATTTCTTGGGAAAATTATAACTTTTCTAACATTTTTATCTTGCCTGGAGAAATGAAGATACACACATCAAAAGTATCTAGGGATCAACATATATTTTTGCAATAACTTTTCTCCTGATTGATATTAATTAAAATTTTCTTTAAGGATTCATCAAATAAAGTGTTTTCGTTTGTCACAGTAACGATAAACCAAGTCACCTTTGCATTAATAAAGAAATTTGCCATTTTCCTAATAAAGGGATTTTTGACATTTGAACCACTAACATTAAAGTTCGAAAAAAAGACTGAAATAACAGTTTTCTTTAAAATTTTATTGGGTAACTTAAACAATTAATAATCCGTGTTTCTACCGCGAACACTAACAACACAAGAACATCGGTTTGGCATACTCAAAATGAGTTCATCCAAATCACGCTGTGGAATGGCCGCCCATGTTCGTTGCAACAACAAAAAAAGGTCTTCTTGCGACTGGATACCCTCCATATTCGGCAGAGCTCTTCTCTGTAGCATATCCCATGCATGCTCAATCGGGTTCAAGTCTGGCGACTGAACAGGCCAGGGCAGGACATTGATGTTAGCTGCGGCGAGAGTCTGTCTTACAACTCTTGCGGTGTGCGGTCGTGCATTATCATGCATTAACTGAAATAAGGGACCGATTTGCACTTGTAGAGGAACGATGACGTCTGATACAATCGTCTCAGCATAAATTTGAGCGTCGAGGTTGCCTCTGATCCAAATCAACTCAGTTCTTCCGCCGATCCAAATACCCGCCCATACCATGATGGTTCCACCACTATAAGGATGGACTTCCTGGCAGGATTTTGATCGCTGTTGGCGTCCAGGGGTTCTCCAGTGTCGTATACGTCTTGTATCCGGTCTCATACCAAAACGAGACTCATCAGAAAAGCACACGAAACGCCATTGTTCTTCTGCCCAATTTCTGTGTTCAAGAGCCCATTGATATCGAATCCTACGATTGTGCATTGCTATAGGTGGTACCCGTAGCGGTCTTCGGGAATGAAGGTTCACTTCATCGTTCCTCTACAAGTGCAAATCGGTCCCTTATTTCAGTTAATGCATGATAATGCACGACCGCACACCGCAAGAGTTGTAAGACAGACTCTCGCCGCAGCTAACATCAATGTCCTGCCCTGGCCTGCTCAGTCGCCAGACTTGAACCCGATTGAGCATGCATGGGATATGCTACAGAGAAGAGCTCTGCCGAATATGGAGGGTATCCAGTCGCAAGAAGACCTTTTTTTGTTGTTGCAACGAACATGGGCGGCCATTCCACAGCGTGATTTGGATGAACTCATTTTGAGTATGCCAAACCGATGTTCTTGTGTTGTTAGTGTTCGCGGTAGAAACACGGATTATTAATTGTTTAAGTTACCCAATAAAATTTTAAAGAAAACTGTTATTTCAGTCTTTTTTTCGAACTTTAATGTTAGTGGTTCAAATGTCAAAAATCCCTTTATTAGGAAAATGGCAAATTTCTTTATTAATGCAAAGGTGACTTGGTTTATCGTTACTGTGACAAACGAAAACACTTTATTTGATGAATCCTTAAAGAAAATTTTAATTAATATCAATCAGGAGAAAAGTTATTGCAAAAATATATGTTGATCCCTAGATACTTTTTATGTGTGTAGTTTAGAAGATGAATGTGTGATAACGGGTTTGTTAAGGGTAAGCAGTGTTGGCGAAGGCTAGTCCGCTGATGGGAGACCATAATAACATACCGAGTTCCCTTCGTGACTCCTCGAGCAAGTGACATTTGCAGATTTGCGACAGTCGTTACTAGTAATCAGAAGTCCAAAAAGTCAGACAGTTTTACCCAGGGGCATCAAAGTTCAGATAGGCAAATCAAATACTGATATTCAGCTGGATACGGTTAGACTGGAAGCCAATCAACATGGTTTGCGAAAACGTTGATGATGATGTGCATGGATTTAAGCCTGAAACTGCGTTAAAAAGACAGCCGCGCGGTTCTAAAACTGCACCGTCGCGGTTGTTCGCGGGGCTTGTTCAAGATAGTAGAAGAAAGAACGGCGAAGAAATAACAGTTGATGAAGAGCTTGTTAAAATGTCTTTTGATACAGAAAGAGTAATTGTGGGTATTAACTACCGAAATAAAAATCGCTGGTTCTTGGTAGTGAAAACAAAAGTGTAATAAATCAAACAGGAAAGAAACATAAAGATAGATAGCAAAACATAGACAAAAAGTATAAAAAAAGGTTTCAATACATAAAACCTAGTGCAGACTTGCACATTCTCCCCTTTTTTATGAAATAGGCAGCTTTATCAGCTTTTGGAGGGGCCTCCTGAATGTGCCGGCCTCAGTGGCAACATCGGCCACCCGTACTATTCCATCTCTGCCGGGAAACAACATCGCGACTCGGCCTTTGGGCCATGAACCACGCGGTAAATTTGAGTCGCATATTACGACCACATCTCCTTCCGCAATTGACGGCGCGCTGCCTCCACCTCTTCTGGGTGACAGCGAAGGCAGGTATTCTCGAACCCATCGCTGCCAGAAATGATCGGCTAGTCTGAGTGCCCTCCGCCAATGACTTCTGCTCGAGAGGTCCGACTCCTGAAGCGTGGCTGGAACGGGTCGTCCTGGTGATCCATTTAGGAGAAAGTGAGCTGGGGTTAATGCTTCTTCAGCATTAGCATCGAGTGAAATAATAGCTAGTGGTCGTGAATTTACCAAGGCTTCAGCTTCAGCCAGCACAGTTCTGAGTACCTCATCAGAGGGAGTTCGTTCATGGAGTGATACTTTCAGCGCTCCCTTGACACTTCGGACAAGACGCTCCCAAGCTCCACCCATAAAAGGTGCCGAGGGCGGGATGAAACGCCAGTTTATAGACTCGTTGGCAGCGTAGTCTTCAACCGCATCACCGTATAACTCTCGCAGTTCCCGGCTGGCCCCAACAAAGGCAGTGCCGTTATCGGACCAAATCTCCGACGGGGTTCCTCGGAGTGACACGAAGCGGCGTAGGCACATGATCGCTGAGTCAGTCGATAAGCTGTGCACCAGATCCAGATGTACGGCGCGGACGACCAAGCATGTGAATAAGGCTACGTAGCGCTTCTCCTTTCTTCTTCCAACCGTGACATAAATAGGCCCAAAATAATCGAGACCGGTGAATGAGAAGGCTCTTTGATGATGAGCTAAGCGAGCTTCTGGCATATTTCCCATAGGTGGTTGAAACGGCCTAGCACGGCGCAATTTGCACAGCTGACAGGTATGGGCTACGAATCGAGCAGCGTTTCTGAGACCAATAATCCAGTAACGCTGGTGAAGCTCGTTGATTACCAAGTCTAGGTGTGAATGCGCGGCCTTCTGATGATATCTATGGATCAAAAGACGAACCGCCGGGTGTTTTCCATACAAAATTATTGGACGCTTAACGTCGTCTGATACGCCTGAGGCGGCAACAATGCGGCTTGACATTCGCAGCTGATTATCATCATCAATGAATGGCGACAGCTTAATAAGGCAGCCATTACGAGGCAACGGCTGTTGGTTCTTTATTCGCAAAAAATCTTCTTTAAAGGAATCGAGCTGAGACTGCCATAAGATGTGTTTTTCGGCCAGGCGTAAATCATTTGCTGTTAATACATTGAGGTTATTGGGGACATTAGGAGAGGATGTGCAAGAGGGAATAAATGTACATAAACTTCCTTCAAGACGAGTTAAATTGGCGACAACGCCTCGTCTTTGTATACTACGCATACGCAGTAAAAAAATAAATTGATGCGCTTTTGCTGTTGCTCGCACCATTCTCAACCATGAGCTGAAACGCAGCGGATCCGCGGAGAGTGGTGCGGGCAGGTCAGTGTCAGTGATAAGATGAACATGATGTTTAAATTCTTCGCGGCCTAGGCCACTGACATCGATCAAGGGATCAGTGGGCCAGTTCGAGGAGAGCAAGAAGGCAGGACCTGAGATCCAACGAGATTCTGGAGTTAACTCAAATCGTTTGACCCGAGTTGCATCATCTGCCACATTTAAATCACTCGGTATCCAACGCCATTCACTGACGTCCGTTAGCTCCACAGAACATATAAAGGAGGTTAGAAGGGCCTTGTGGGCGGGGCACGCGCGCCGCGGTTATGAGCAAATGCTCAACATCAACCAAAATTGACTTTACTGGCCAACAATCGCGTTCTTGTTTTGACAGCGTACGTAAGCTCCGCAAAAATATTAAATTATGCCGTCTTGCGCTATTATAACGTGTCGGAAAAGAAGCCAGGTGTGTAGTGTAGCACGAGAAGGGATTTCTTTCCACCGGTAAGACCAAAAACATTAAAATACTTGTGATATTTGTGATTTTAACATTAGCATTATGAAATTTGTAGACAAAAACGAAATAATCGCAAGCAGATGAATAGTAATGCATTGCTTGCAATATAGATGGATGCATTTTGCACTACGTGAGCGATCGCGCAATGTATTACGTTCACTGCGAGAGTCTCAAGTGCCGAGCCAAAGGTTCAACTCCACGAAATCTAGGCACATCGATAGTGTTGCGCCAATTTGTAAACAATGTCGATTATTACTATGATACAATTGATTATTTTCAATAGCACACTTTATAGCTAAAATCCTTACTAATATTATAAAAGCGAAAGTGAGTTTGTTTGTTTGTTTGTTTGTTACCTCTTCACGCTTTAATGGCTAAACCGATTTTGATAAATTTTGGTACAGAGATAGTTGGGAACCAGGAGACGGACATAGGCTAATTTTTATTAAAAAAAAGTGGGATATGAGGGAGAACGAGGGAAGAAAAGGGCAAACTTAACGTTGCTATTACAAATCAATCAGGCGCAAGAGCAAAAACTGCAGGTCTGCTTGGTGTGTTATACCGAATTTAACGCGAGCGAAGCCGCGGGCGAAAGCTAGTAATATATATTATGACCAATTATTAATATGGATTTTGCGTGCGGTTTTTGTATTTTTTTTTTGTAAATAAGTTTTATGTAATTTTTCAATTTAAACTGACATATATGATTTAATATGTTTTAGGTTTCCAACGGATCCAGGTATAAGAAAACTGTGGATTGAGGCAAATGGTAGAATTGATTGGAGCCTGAGCTTTGAGCCTACTAAATGTAGCACAATTTGTTCGCAACATTTCGATGATGATAAATACATAAGAACAAAGTCAGGTAAAAGAAAGAAGCATTACATTTTGAAAAACTCCAATTTAAAAGAGAGCAAGCGTAGGCTACTTAATATACGTATGTAACTGTTTTACAATGTTTATATTTTATTGTTCGACATAACGTTCGTACAACACACACGGTACTTATAATAACATTAATCACAACAATCAGCTAAGGCAAACAGATCGGGGCTGCGCGACACAGTCGCGCGCGCACTCGTTACAACAACGAGCTTGTAGGGCCGACTGAGGACCTGAGGGAGCGGTGCGGGCGGCGCTGTGCCGCACGGCACGCGACACGCGGCGCATTGCGTTTACGTTAGGTACTCGTCTCACAGACCCTCGCTACACGTATTATTTCTGGGACCATATTTTTTCTTTTTGAACTGGTGATAAGCACCGGAAATAAAAGGTTGAGAGGCAACGGACTTTCTCTAATAAACATGGTAAATATTCCATGTTAAATCTTAAAGTTAATAATAAAATTGGTTTTAAAATTCAGTTAAGTTATTTTTTTATTCACTTTTATTTATTTGTTTCTATATTCGCATGAATACAATGTTCACAACATGCATTACAGAAGTCCACATAGTCTACAATACTTGCAAAATAAAAGGCAAGATAACATTAATTTTATCGATATCAACAATCGACCTTTTAGTCGCCCTAGCATACATGTGCTTTTGCGCGTGTATGAATGTACGTCAAACGCAGTGATTGCGTTAGTGTGACAACCAATAGCAAACTCACGATCTATATGCGTTTTGTTTATTAGTGTGCGTAACCCGCGTACGCATTGGTCTCTTGTTTGTAGTGAAGTTAAAGAGTGGGAGACAAACGGCGACACGCGTTCTGATGCAAATCAGGAACTATTTCCTTTCTAACCTCCTTTATATGTTCTGTGGTTAGCTCCAGTATCTCACCTACTCTATGTGACACGAAAGGCTTAAAAGTGCGAGCGTCGCTGCGAATCCAACCTAAGGTCATCATTGAGTCACACCAGAAAACTCGTCTCACCGGTTTGAATCGGTGGTCTTCGCATATAGACGAAGCAAGACGAGCAGCCATCAGAGCACCTTGGAGCTCTAAACGAGGAATTGAGACAGGCTTGAGGGGTGACACGCGAGCTTTGCTGCAGATAAGAGAGAGTCTAACTTCACCGCTAACGTACAGAAATCGCCAATAAGCGACAGCGGCAAAGGCAGACTCACTGGCGTCTGAAAACACATAAAGTTCACAGCTTGCTAGCTCTAAATCGTACAAGTTATAGCGACGTGGAATTCGTAAAATAGAAACAGAGGATAAATCCTGAAACCACGACTTCCACGCAGTGTTGTCATCTTGAGAGAGCTCCTCATCCCATTCCAAACCCTTTCGCCAAGCGTCTTGAAACATGATGCGGCCTCGAACAACGATTGGCGCAATGATTCCAAGAGGGTCATAGACTCTCATCACCTGGGCTAACACCTCTCGCTTGGTGAGCTTCTGTGGCAACACAACCTTATCGACTCCCGTATTAAAACCTATCACGTCACAGGCGGGTTGCCAGATAAGGCCAAGCGTGCGGACATGACCAGCCAGGTGACCTAAATCTACGTCATTCAAAACGGGCGCCTCTAGCAAGGACTCTTTTGGTAACCACGAGAGCGCCATGAGATCGTTTGACATCCAGCCTCGCATCTCAAAGCCAGCATGAGAATGTACGTTGTAAATGTCCGCAGCCAACTTGGCTGCTTCATGAACGTTGTCTAAACTAGTGATGCAGTCATCCATGTAGTGATCGTGTATAATTACTCGAGCTGCATCGGGGTATGTATCCTGCCACTCTAATGCATTTTTGTTTTTGATATGGATAGCAGTAAAGGGGCTGGACGCGGCGCCAAAAATCATGGATGACATGCGGTAAGTACGTATAGGCTCATTCGGATCGTCGCGCCACAGAAATCTTTGGGCATCCCTATCCTTTTCAATTATTTTGATCTGAGGAAACATTTCACGAATGTCAGCTGTTAGAGCTACTTTGCCCTCACGGAAGCGCATGAGAATACCTAGTAGTGGTTGCAAAAGGTCTGGACCAGTTAATAACATTGAATTTAATGACACGCCGTGGGACTTGGCGGCTGCGTCGTGTACCGTTCTCAACTTGTTAGGTTTATTTGCATTAATTACTCCAAAGTGAGGAAGGTACCACAACGGAGACCCCAAATTAGGATGTGCGTCAGAATGGCTGGTTGCCTGTGGCTTTGGTCTATGAGAGTTGATTAGAAAATTGCTACATAATTGCTTATATTTGCTACATTTAATAAATAATTGCTACATACTATATATATTTAGAAATAACATATTTTTTTTGTACAGCCATCCTGACGTTTGGTTGGCTGGTCGCCTCCTAGTTTAAAGCCAAGCATGCAGAGTTTCCCGAAATGTATTGCGTCAATAATTGCTACATATTTGCTTCATTTATCTAATTTAGTTGTATCTTCAAACATATGTTAAATAAAGGATGTAGCAATTATTTTAATTATCCCAAGGAAAAGTGCCTGATAAAACAATAAAGGCAAATACTTAGTTATGTTGAATCGGTTTAATCGTTTAGGCTCTGGCAACAGCGTAAGTAATGCGAAAAATAGGTCTATGAGAGTTGATTAGAAAATTGCTACATAATTGCTTATATTTGCTACATTTAATAAATAATTGCTACATACTATATATATTTAGAAATAACATATTTTTTTTGTACAGCCATCCTGACGTTTGGTTGGCTGGTCGCCTCCTAGTTTAAAGCCAAGCATGCAGAGTTTCCCGAAATGTATTGCGTCAATAATTGCTACATATTTGCTTCATTTATCTAATTTAGTTGTATCTTCAAACATATGTTAAATAAAGGATGTAGCAATTATTTTAATTAGAAATGTGCCTGATAAAACAATAAAGGCAAATACTTAGTTATGTTGAATCGGTTTAATCGTTTAGGCTCTGGCAACAGTGTATGTAATGCGATTCTTGCGTTAAAAAAAATATGTACCTACCCTCAATAATTATCATTATAACAATTATTCTTAGTCATTGCTAGTGCAGATATCGTATTGGAATCACAGTCTAGGCTTATTTAATTTTATTCGACAATTTAAATAGATCTATGTTATTATAAGGAACAAGTAGGTACCTACCTATAGAACCTATTTTTAATTGTGTACGTTACTCCAGCAAGAAAGTATCTCCTAGAGTTATACGAGTAGAACGTATAGTTTGTGCCTTATCTGCTGTAAATGTGCCCCTACATAAAAAATGTGTGCCCCCTGTCGTTTTGAAAAAAAAACGGAAAAACGATTCTTGCTGGGGTAACGTTTTTCTAGCAGGAAAATTCTAAACGAGTGATCGGAGGGAAAAAAATTGTGCATGGCCAGAGAGCTTATATGTGTGCCAAAATGTGCCCCAAAAAATAAAATCTGTGCCCCTTCTGGTTTTCGAGTTATTGCGTTTCCTGCTGGAGTAACGTTTTGATGAATCGTATATCTCTAAAACCATTGCATGTGCCCCTGTAGAATAAACATACACGAGTAGCTCTTAATGTGTGCCCATTTGTGCCCCAATTAGATTTAAGGAATAATTTATAGTTTTTAAGTTATCGAGGTTTTATGAAAACCCGAAAAAACATCGCAGCGCCTAAATGAGGCAAGGCATAAGTTCACTGAAAACTGTATTCGGTCCTTCTTGGCTCTAATAATAACCATAGAAAGTTTCAAAACTGTTCATGCATGCGTTTTTGAGTAATCTTGCTAAAAGTCAAAACGATGGTGTCACAACTTTGACGGCAAAATACAAGGAACTGGCTCAATCTCAGATGTGTAGGTGTAAACCAAAATCATGTGCCTTTAGTCAAAAATATATGGTGAAAATATTAAGCTTGGAATGTTTCGCATTAAGTAAATATAAACAAAAAACCAAATTAAGTAAACAACGGCTGGTTATCCGACCAAATTAGAATGACTACTAAAAAGCGACGGATTCATACATATCGATGACCTTCTTTACTTTACTCACTAACCGGTTCACACGTGTTGTGCCTGAGTACACTGAAGTAGAAAAGTAATAAATAATAAAATAAAGTTGTTATTGGATTATGTTCTACTAGCTGTTTCTATGACCTTACACATGATTAAGTACATTATAAATAGTAGCCTAAGTGGTATTCCAAGGTAAGCTATCTTTTCCATTTTAAATTTCATTAAAATACATCCAGTAATTTATGTGAGAACGAAAGAAATACATCCAGATATTTGCCATTTGTCAGGTCTTTGACCCAAAATTTGATCGGTCCCAATGTTTAAAAAATATATAGTTCATGAAATGTATGATCTACTACTAAAAAGAGGTAGCTCTTTTTGGTATATGAATAAAAAGCCCGTATTTGTCTTTATAATATATATATATTTATTGATAAGCCGTAGGTTAGGTAAATTAACAGTAAGTTTTTCATCATTAAGGGGAATGCCCCAACCAGCCCGCGAAATTCAAAATCTCTTGCGTTTTTTGCAATTTGCAGGCCAGTGCTAGCTAGGTTGTTTGTTGATTAAAATATTATTCGCGGCTGTAAGACGTATGTAGTTATAGAATTATAATCATCAAAATCACCAATACAACCCTCCAAGTTTAAAGGCGTAGGAACAAAAAAAAAACAGAAAAAGTCTTTCCTACAGCTTAATACTGACCTACTTAATACTGATCTGTGATTTTTTGTGATGCGAATTTACTAATTATAAGTTAGACTTAGATGAAGAACTGATCTGTGATTTAAATAATAATGATGACCACACAATGTGCAAATTATTTCTAATATTTATACGTAGGAAATTTGATCTGTGATTTGATGCAATAATTACTTTAAGAATTAAAACTTAGGGAAGTAAATAATAATTTTCACATAAACAAGCTGTTTCATTAATATGATAACAATTATAACAAGGTGCATTTAATATATTTTTTAATTAGCCCCCAAAACTTTTGAACGCAACTGTACGGACAACAGCTTTGGTATAATACGTCCAATAAAAAAGGTCATCGATATGTATGAATCCGTCGCTTTTTAGTAGTCATTCTAATTTGGTCGGATAACCAGCCGTTGTTTACTTAATTTGGTTTTTTGTTTATATTTACTTAATGCGAAACATTCCAAGCTTAATATTTTCACCATATATTTTTGACTAAAGGCACATGATTTTGGTTTACACCTACACATCTGAGATTGAGCCAGTTCCTTGTATTTTGCCGTCAAAGTTGTGACACCATCGTTTTGACTTTTAGCAAGATTACTCAAAAACGCATGCATGAACAGTTTTGAAACTTTCTATGGTTATTATTAGAGCCAAGAAGGACCGAATACAGTTTTCAGTGAACTTATGCCTTGCCTCATTTAGGCGCTGCGATGTTTTTTCGGGTTTTCATAAAACCTCGATAACTTAAAAACTATAAATTATTCCTTAAATCTAATTGGGGCACAAATGGGCACACATTAAGAGCTACTCGTGTATGTTTATTCTACAGGGGCACATGCAATGGTTTTAGAGATATACGATTCATCAAAACGTTACTCCAGCAGGAAACGCAATAACTCGAAAACCAGAAGGGGCACAGATTTTATTTTTTGGGGCACATTTTGGCACACATATAAGCTCTCTGGCCATGCACAATTTTTTTCCCTCCGATCACTCGTTTAGAATTTTCCTGCTAGAAAAACGTTACCCCAGCAAGAATCGTTTTTCCGTTTTTTTTTCAAAACGACAGGGGGCACACATTTTTTATGTAGGGGCACATTTACAGCAGATAAGGCACAAACTATACGTTCTACTCGTATAACTCTAGGAGATACTTTCTTGCTGGAGTAACGTACACAATTAAAAATAGGTTCTATAGGTAGGTACCTACTTGTTCCTTATAATAACATAGATCTATTTAAATTGTCGAATAAAATTAAATAAGCCTAGACTGTGATTCCAATACGATATCTGCACTAGCAATGACTAAGAATAATTGTTATAATGATAATTATTGAGGGTAGGTACATATTTTTTTTAACGCAAGAATCGCATTACATACACTGTTGCCAGAGCCTAAACGATTAAACCGATTCAACATAACTAAGTATTTGCCTTTATTGTTTTATCAGGCACATTTCTAATTAAAATAATTGCTACATCCTTTATTTAACATATGTTTGAAGATACAACTAAATTAGATAAATGAAGCAAATATGTAGCAATTATTGACGCAATACATTTCGGGAAACTCTGCATGCTTGGCTTTAAACTAGGAGGCGACCAGCCAACCAAACGTCAGGATGGCTGTACAAAAAAAATATGTTATTTCTAAATATATATAGTATGTAGCAATTATTTATTAAATGTAGCAAATATAAGCAATTATGTAGCAATTTTCTAATCAACTCTCATAGACCTATTTTTCGCATTACTTACGCTGTTGCCAGAGCCTAAACGATTAAACCGATTCAACATAACTAAGTATTTGCCTTTATTGTTTTATCAGGCACTTTTCCTTGGGATAATTAAAATAATTGCTACATCCTTTATTTAACATATGTTTGAAGATACAACTAAATTAGATAAATGAAGCAAATATGTAGCAATTATTGACGCAATACATTTCGGGAAACTCTGCATGCTTGGCTTTAAACTAGGAGGCGACCAGCCAACCAAACGTCAGGATGGCTGTACAAAAAAAATATGTTATTTCTAAATATATATAGTATG
Organism: Ochropleura plecta; assembly: GCA_905475445.1. Classification (NCBI taxonomy): domain Eukaryota; kingdom Metazoa; phylum Arthropoda; class Insecta; order Lepidoptera; family Noctuidae; genus Ochropleura; species Ochropleura plecta. The sequence continues at coordinate 10,644,354 of FR997744.1, read as the reverse complement.
TAGCAATTATTTATTAAATGTAGCAAATATAAGCAATTATGTAGCAATTTTCTAATCAACTCTCATAGACCAAAGCCACAGGCAACCAGCCATTCTGACGCACATAAATTAGGAGGAGCTAAACACGGTTCAGCATATCCCTTTGACAGCATATCATGGATATTACGGCGGTAGCGTTCAGCATAGTCGGGATCTCTCACCATTTTCTTTTCTAAGCTAAGGAACCTAGACACAGCTAACTTGTAACTATCGGGAATATCCAGTTTATCAGCCTTCCACAATAAGCCTACTTCAAAGCGGCCAATGGGCAGACGGCGCGCGGTGCGCTCGAGAACTTGCACGGCGCGTTCGTCATCTGCACTACGAGCTTCCCGTTTAGAAATGCCGATAGAATCAATTTTAAACTGCTCCCTAATAAGACCTTCCATAATCAACTGGTCATTCGCTATATCAGGTTCGCTAATCGCGGCGTGGTTGATAACGTCAACCAGTTTAGTTTTGCTGCAACCGAAACCATACAAAACCCAACCTAAAGCAGTTAAAATAGCTACGGGTTGTGTCTTGGTTCCTTTGCGCGTAGCTTTAGCGAGAGATAAGTGCCAGTTGTCGATCCCTATAATCAGCATGGGCTTAACGTCTTCGTAACAAAATTCATTTGAAATGTCTGCCAGGTACGGATACTTACGCACGCTCTCAGGATGCGCTGACTGTCGCGCAGCGCCCAAGCCGTTCATCGACCTGGCTCGCTTAACGGAATGAATTTCATTCGAATGACGACCTTTTATTTTGAAATCTACGTACTGAATTTTAACATCCATACCTAAACCGCCGACGCAGTCTAAATGAATGCGTTTTTCTTGGCCCATGCAACCAATTTGAGCCGTCAGCTTAGAATCTATAAAAGTGCCTGTGGAACCGTCGTCCAGCAAAGCGTACGTATCAACGCTACCACAAGGTCCTGTAACGGTCACGCCAACTATTTTCAACAGCGGTCGAACTGCAGGTTCCTCGGCTGATAAAGAGGATGCGTGAGCCATGACATCGTGATCCGAATCGTCAGACGATTGCCCGCCGATCTCGTCACAAGCTGCGGGCACGCTACACGGCATCGGCGCGCTGCATGTCAGGGGTGCGGCCGCGCTGGATGTCGATGGCTCGGGTTCAGCGTCGTCTTCCACGTCGACATGCGCGGTGACTGTACGTTCAAAGTTCGACCCGTGTAATAAAGCATGGTGACGCATGTCACAACCTTTTACTGAACACACTCTTTTAACACAAGAAGTTTTATTTTTGTGCCAACCTTTTTTCAAACATCTATGACATATTTTATTTTTCTTTATAAATTGCCAACGATCATTTATTGTCATTTTGACAAACCTATCACAAAACTTCAATTCATGTTTTTGTTGACACAGCAGACAAACAACATTTGTCGTTGATAATTTTTCTGCTGAAATCCTACAATTTTGATGATCGGTTTCAGCTACAATGTTCACCCTATCTCTGAAGCCTCTGTTATCAGTGTTAGGACGTACTACAGTAGGCAACGAGCAGTCAAAGGCACCGCCGAACCTACACTGCAAGTCAGCTTCTCGTGAGAGGAAGTTTGAAAATATTTCGATTTTAGACAAGCTGCCATCGCACAAATGAGCGTAATCTAACCACCGTGGTCGCAATAGCGGTGGCAGCTTGCTCCACAGTGCCTGAAACAGCTCGGGCGAGCGTAAGTAGTCCGGCTGATTTAACAGGCGGATTACTTCCACACAGTTTTGTACTCGGCTGGCAAAAATTAGAATATCTTTGCTATCGTAGCTTACCTTAGGCAGCGCACGTATCACAGATACTTCATGCATCACGACGAGCTCGGGGCGGCCGTAGCGCGCGTCGAGCGCAGCAAGCACCACACCGGGGGCGCGCGCCGCCGCCAGCAGACCTGCCACTGCATCGCGCGCCGCTCCGCGCAGCGCATGCGAAAGCCTCGCTAAATTTTCGGTTGCCGATACATTTTGAGCTATATTTTCGTACGCACGTTTAAAAGCTAGCCAATCTAAATAGGACTTGCCGTCGAATGTAGGCAAGTCAGTTTTCGTAGGAGTTTGTTTGTTAACTTTATTTATTAATATTCCGAGCGAGTTGATTAAGTGAGTCACTCCTTCATCTTCACTACGATCTTGGTTGAGAGCGTGCGTAGTCGCGACAGCGTCTTTGCTGTGGGACACTCTCATACCCGATGCCTCACACTGGGTTGTATCGTCGTACCTGAAATGTGGGTTGGCACTTAAAAAATCTCGCTCATCGGGATTAGGCACTACATTTTTTACCCAATCTTGAATACTAGCACAGCTACGCATGCCGTGGCTGCCGCGCTGGCTGGCGTCCGCCTCTATGGCGGCGAGCTCAGCTTGTAATTGAAGCTCAGCGACCTGTCGCTCTCGCTCCAGAGCATGTCGCTCTCGCTCCAGAGCCTTTTGCTCTACAACTTTTTGCAAATCAGCCAATTGCCGCGCGTGCTGCGCCTGTGCCGCCAGCTGACGCGCCACGATGGTGGCGGATGAGCGCGAGGTGGTGGCGCTGGCCCGACGGGAAGGCGCCGGAGCCGCGGCTTGAGGGGGCAGGTCCATGCTCTGTGGCGTGGGTGGGGCAGTCTCCCTCGCCGCAACTTGAGTGCCGTCTCCTGCACACTGCGCGGCCGCTTTTGCGCGTTTAGAACTTGCTAAACGTGTTTCCATTTTTCCGTAGAAGGACCAATATTAACTACCGAAATAAAAATCGCTGGTTCTTGGTAGTGAAAACAAAAGTGTAATAAATCAAACAGGAAAGAAACATAAAGATAGATAGCAAAACATAGACAAAAAGTATAAAAAAAGGTTTCAATACATAAAACCTAGTGCAGACTTGCACAGTGGGAGTGTTGTGTCGCCCAAACAGTTGGGGCTAGGTGAAACTTCGTTATACGGGCTTCTTTGGTACCCACAGAGCCTACACGCGTAGACACGCGTCGGGTGCCTTTCGCGGTCGACCGTTTAATGCAGTTTCTGCCTTAAGAGTAGGATACTTAGCACTAGTGGATTAAAAGCATAATAAATTTTAATCAGACTAGCGCACCGAAGGTTCAAAATTCGTCCTTCAAGGAAACCAAGTCACATGCTCTTAAAAAATTACAGCTTATGACAATCCCGTTGAATTCATTGTAGAGAAATACGAAACGCTTTGAGGACTGTAGGCCTACCATGACGTCTTAAAGCAGAACTTATTCCACTGAGGGAAAGAGTTTGTGCTAGACACCCTGTATAGCTCTGTCTCTTTCCCTCAGTGGAAAAAGTTCTGCTTTAAGACGTCATGGTAGGGTAGCTGGTAACTCATCTGCGTTGTGATCGTGCGATACATTGCGTAATTTCTTCTTTAATTGCAGGTTGATGGATTCTCATGACTTCCACAAAACAATTCCTAAAACTACAAAACAATATAAATAATCAAAAACATACCATCACGCTTGCAATTTTGACGACACTGTTGCGCAGTGGCTGAGCGATCGACTGCTGCGCTGCGTGTCGCGTGTTCGATCCCCGTACGAAACAAATATTTGTATGGCTTACAGATAGTTGTTCCGGGTTTGGCTGTTTGTGTATGTGAGGTTAAATGTTTGTAAACACACCCACGGTACAGGAGAAATTCCTAGGGTGGAGCAACGTTATATTAAAGAAAAAGCATATGGGTATGGCAGAGGTGTTTCTAATTATACATCCATTTCCGCCAATATTTGTTTTAAGTCCCATGTAATAATGGGGGGCAAGTCTATTTCCATATTTGTGAAACATCCAAAGACTGACAGACTTGGGAATTGAACTTTTGACCAGCTGTACGCTAAATATAGCCAAGATATCTTGGCAGAAGAAAATAACATAAGTTAAACATCTACTTTTAAAAAATCACCCTTTATTGTAGTCAAAGATACTTCAACTTCTCCGTGACACCCCTGAATGACAGGGGGTGTAGTAATCTGGCCTATCAATCATAATTTACACTTTCGATACGGTTGAACGACGTACGTTGATAACGGGGTGCCTATGTGACATAAGGTGTCGTTGATAAGGAAATGTGGCCCTTATCGCTGGAGTTCGACTCTTTGGATGGATACGCAGGAAGTAGTTTTGGCAGCGAATACGTTTTAGGATATCTTATGTGTTTTAAATATAACATTACGCCTTATTTTTCTAGAATGCTTAGATTGGAGTGTGCCAATATGAAAAGCAAATTATGTTATCCGTACTATTATGTTATATATAAAATTGTCGTGTCACAATGTTCGTTCCCTTACTCCTCCGAAACGGTTCCACCGATTCTTATGATTTTTTTTATTCATATTCAGTAAGTCTGAGAATCGGCCAACATCTATTTTTCAATCCCCTAAGTGAGCAGCGGGTGAAACATTTGGGTACAGCTAGTAAGTAATATTATAAAGAAGAAAGATTCGTTTGTTGCGAATAGGCTCCAAAACTGCTGGGCCGATTTTAACATATTTTCAATTATAGGAAGCATTATCAGGAGGGCGGGTCCATAAAAAATCACGAAATATCACAAGGGGGAAGGAGGAGTGAAGTAATTCATATATCACGTGTAGATTTTTTGGAAAACGTGATTTTTCAACCAATTGTCTTGCTGATCTGTGGTCTGAGGATACTGTACATTCAAAAGATAATGTTCATAATAATATAATAGTACAAAAAAGTGTTTCGCGTTCCTTTCATTATTTTTATCTCAATCAAAGACAAACTGCATCCTTCCATCCATCGAACCTCTAGACGATATTATCGTACTCCTTAATTTCCTTAATTAGATGATACTTAACCTGTATTTTATAAATACTTATTTAAAATAAACAGATTCTTTGTAGGTACTAAAACATACACGTGATATACAGGGAGGGGGTAGTCTTAAACCTCACCACGTATCACCAAGGGAGGAAAGGTGGGGGGGTTAAAAATGCCCAAAAATACATCACGTGATTAATGGACGGCCCCTTTTTTTTTTTTTTTTTCGGGTGGGAATTCATCCAATGACTTCCCCCGCTCTGGGCGGAGCGGGGGGGCATGTCAGACTTGTACTGACTAAAACCCACCCATGTTCATTCCCCTTTACGTTCTATTGCCCTTTACGCTCCGGGGCCGCGGTATCTCTTTCGAACAACCCGCAACCCCGGCAGGCGGAGGCTCTGACAAGCCCCTCTGCTTTGCTGACTGACTCTCTTTGAGGCGCGCGTGAAACACGAATGCGCCGTCGACACGGCCTGTCGTCAATCGACGGACGGACGGTGAGCTACCCATTGCTCACCGCCCACAGGCCCGCATCTACGGTGGCCGGAAGTCGTCTCGCGGCGCCCGGCGCCCTGGGCGTCTCCCGATGGACGGCCCCTTACATAGGCTATACAACATCATGGTACTGGCCACGGGAGCGGGCCAGCAAGTAAAAATGCGGGTGAAACCGCGCAAGACAGTTAGTTGAATATAATGGTCCTCCTGACGGTTTTCGATCACGGCGGTCAATTTTAGCGGGGTGGCCAACGGATCTTCAGATGGTATAGTGCACCGTATGACCGTAAGTATGTGCGCAGGAGCAGTTGCACTCTCTGTTCCTTTTATTCCATAGTCCAAAAGGACAGCAATCTAATACCCCCGGAGATGTCAGACGCACTACCAACAAACAGCTTTAAGTGCTCTCTGAGGCATGGGGGTATAATTATACCTCATTAGTTTGGAATCTCGCGGTATTCCACGAGCTTCTAAACTTCGGGCAACTACTGAGAAATTCTTGATGAAAAATAATAATAACTTACCTACCTAATAACTTCAGACTTCGGATACGAGCTCAGGACCTGACAGCTGTAACGTCAGCGAAAAGTGGACAATGAGTCAGATCGTATGTAATGTTTCTTATTAGGTACTAAAAGTACTAGTAATTAGAGTTTTTTTATAACCATCTAAGGAGCAACCCCTGTTTGACACGGATTTCAATGACGCCACATGTCAATACTGTTTAGAAATATCTGCGGCATGTCAATAAAAAAAATATATTGCAAGAAAAAACCTTATACATTACCACTTACAAACTAACAATATCTCGACGGTCCCTGCGTACATAAAGGGATGTCGAAAATGGCATTTTTTTTATTGTATCTTTGGCTTTAGATTATCTATGCGCACGTGCTGACATACGATTTTTATTTTTATTTACCTTGTTTTAGAAATCGTATAAGAGAACAAGTATTATAAATACAACGAATAAGTGTGGTAGAAACGGTCATCTTTCAGTTTTTCCGAGGAAATGTGAAAAAATAAAATACTTATGTGTAAATAGCATTATAAAGCTCTTAAAACTGTTAAAATATTGAGAAAGAAAATATTTATTATTGCTCATAGAATTATTTCTAGGGAGTGTTGAACACAAATCACGCTCTCCTGTAAACCTCGGTTTTTGACTTAACCTTATGTACGTAGGAACCGTCGATCTTTATTTTATCATAACTCAATTTGGTAACTAGTATAATGAACTCTTGTACCCAAGGTATGATTAAACTTGTGTTATAGGTATCAGTACTCTCCTCTCTCATGTTTTACATACAGAGTTTACATTTAATCCAAATAAGATGTAGGCGTGGTTTCAATGGAGCAACACATTAAATTAAAAACAAATAGAGATAAAAAATATAAAACAAAATAAAAAGTAAGCCTTCTCAGCATGGCGTTTTTGTGTGTGAGTGTGATTTTGTTAGGAATGCGTGATTGAAATAAAAAACGATTCATTTTGATTACGGATAGTAGTATTTTGACATACGTTTCGTAGAAAATCTATCCGTAAGCAAAAGGAATCGTTTTTTGTTTATTGGTACCAGCGTTAGTCAATCAAGATAAGTACTACACTTCTGGACTCATCTATTGGCCCACCTTGTATTTTCAGTTTCGTTTGGTCCTAGCTAAAATTTTATATTAGGTCGAGCAAAAAGTTTTTATGCAGTTTTTAACCTGGCACATTCACAATTTCATTCAATAGTCTTTTTTTGAATTTCGAACACAGAATTTAAAGAAACAAAAGACAATTTGGAGCCTGTTTGTTGATATCAAACAATCGAATACTAAGAAAATCAGGTTTTATTGGTTTACTTGGATTTAATTCTTGAAAAAGTGATTGATATCTTTGGTTTTGCAACAAACATTACTTATTCTTAACATTAAGGTGAGGTTCTATCAATAATCTATGGATACTTCACCTGAAATTGCCGCCCAAGCTGTGGCACTTATTCAGGCCGGACACAGCCAAAGAAACGTGAGTGCTCAACTTAATTTAAGTCGATCTGCGGTCCGAAATGTTTATCGGAGGTACCTAGAGACTGGCGGCTTTGTTCGTCGCCAAGGAAGGCCACGATCTCGGGTCACAACTGAAAGGCAGGATCGATTCATCGTGACGACCAGCTTGAGAAATCGTCACCTTACCTCCATTGAGATACAAAACCAACTTCGCGACTTCCACGGAGTATCTGTAAGCGCTCGAACTGTTCGGAGAAGGTTAAAAGAACGCGATATGGTACCACACAAGCCAGCTAATGGGCCCAAACTAACGCGAGCCCACCGAACAGCGCGCCTTCATTTCGCACGCAGTCATTTAAATTGGACACAGCAAGATTGGAGCCGTGTACTCTTTTCTGATGAGTCTAAAATTGTGTTACATGGCAATGATGGAAGGAAGAAGGTCTACCGACGTAAGGGAGAGCGTTTCGCACAATGCTGCTTTGAAGAGAGGGTTGCTTATGGCGGTGGCTCATGGACTGTCTGGGGCGGTATATCCGCGAGCGGCAAAACTCAACTTGAGGTTGTTACAGGACCACGGCTGCCAACATTAAATGCTGAAAGGTACATTCGTAAGTGCTTAGAACCTCACGTGATGCCATACGCGGACTATGTGGGCCCAAATTTCCTTTTTATGCATGATAATGCAAGAGCCCATGCGGCCGGCATCGTCAGGGAATATCTTCGGGATGTGAACATCACAGTTATGGACTGGCCAGCCAGAAGCCCAGACATGAACCCTATTGAGCACATGTGGGACGAGCTAAAAAGACGTGTTAGGGCTCGTCAGCCAGTTGCCCAGACGATGCAGGAGTTGAAAACTGCCATAGAAGAGGAATGGGAGATGATCCCTCAAAATTTCATAGAGCGGTTGATAAACTCTATGCCTAATCGTATGAGAGCTGTGGTAGATGCCCATGGAGGCAACACGCGTTATTAAATTAAACCTTTATTTGATAAAACATGTTTTTTATTCAAAAATCAATTGCCTTTAACAAGGCGCATATCCGACTTGTTAGGCGTAGCTCCATGTCGTATGGTATTCTGAATTCAAATTTAAAACAATACGATCGAAAAAGATGGTAAAATGTATCAGGTTTAAAACTGCATCAACAGTTTTTGTTCAATCTAGCAATCATATTTCGGTAGGGGCCATCGAAACCTAAACTCTAAGGTGGGCCAATAGATGTGTCCAGAAGTGTATTTACAAAAACCTTCCGGAATAAATTATTTTAAAGGTGGTGCAAATCGGATAAAAATTTAATCAGTTGTTTAGAAAGAGAATAAACAAACGGTTTCATACTACAGGTGTTTGATTCTACAGATACAAACTAGATAGTTACTTAGTTGTGAAGTGTTTCAAGTAGACTGAATAAAAAAGAGAAAATCATATTGCATTAAAAACTGCGTTGTTTCTCTCAGTTCTATTCTCCTTGTCCTTTAGTTTTGCAATTATTCTCAATTGCATTTAAATGGAAGCGTCTGTTTAATAACCCTTCTTTGAATCCTTTTTTAAATGATAAAGGAATTTGTTGCAGAAATTTCTAAAGGTAAAAGAAATACCCCGCCACGCTTGAAGACCAACAACGTCGGGGTTTTTTTCCCTCACTTAAAAAGTAGGAAAAGAATATCGCACAAACATATCCTAAAAATAGTCTTTATTAGTAATTAAAAAAAAACAACTTTTTACTTAATGCTTATGAAAATAAATACGGCACTTTTTTTTTTAGGGTGGGAAATCATCAATTAACTTCCCCCGCTCTCGGCGGAGCGGGGAGGAGTGTCAGACTTGTACTGACTAAAACCCACCCATGTTTCGGGGCCGCGGTATCTAATACGGCACATAAGTATAACATATTTTTTAGTTAACATTTTATTTAACCAATTTTTATCTCTGTGTTCGAGCTAATCTCAGTTATGTTTGACTCCCATGTAATAGGGGCAAGCCTTTTTCCATCAGCCGTGCACAGATGCTGGTGCTTCTCAGAAAATACTTATGAATGAGTGCCAAACGAGTCACTCATGTCCTTAAATATACCAAGACATTCCTACCTAAGTGTTTCATTTCCGCGTCATTTTCTCGGAGACTGTACTCGTTTATGTTTATCTATGGTACGAAATTATTTTTCAGTATAAATGAGTCTTCACCTTCTTTCCTCTTTCCTGCTCATTGATAACCTGTATTGTGTGTTCAAATTATTTCCCTCCTTTTATATGTAACGGAGGATTTTTGTGGTATGCATTAATTAAAATCCTGTTTTACCTCAGCAAGCCAAACAAACATGTAGGTTTTGCTGCGTGAAAAGAGCAGAGAAGCATGAGACAAAGTAACATTTTAATTTGTCAATTGAGATAGCCGCGCACTTTGTTACGTTCGGAAACGCGTTGTAACCTAAATTTGACAGATTAATCTGTAAAATAGATAATAATGTTTTTGTTTAATGAAAATTATTGATTTTTTGATTGAATAACATGGCTTGCTCAGGACTCAAAAACAGCATTTATAGCAAAAATTAACTTTGTTCTCTTGTTACACCAATAACTATTTCCCAGTGCTTTTAGATGTTTTGTAGTATATGCTGTAAGTACCTATTTTTTAATAACTGATGGTAGCATGCAGAGTGCGCTTTTAAACACAATTTATTTTTAAGCTTTACCTGTAATTACTCTGTAAAAATTCTTTCTCCTGATTGGGCTCAAATATTGCATACATGTTAAGATTAGATAACAGTGCATGGAAAAACGTCATTCTAAAATACAAAATGGCGGACTGCCAAAGATGGTGGGCTAGTCAAATGAAAGGGCTTTCGGAGAACATTGAGTGTTTTTAGGGTTCTGTACGAACGAACGAAGTTATTATGTACAAAAAAACAGTATATACTCAACAAAAATAATCTTCGCGACACCACGCAGTTTAATGCAAAATAGAAAGACGAAATGAAAATAACTGGCTTGCTTTCTATGAGAGAGAGACAGACAAAGAAACACACGTTCGTCGCACGGCTTACAACTATAGCAACTATATAACTATAGCAACTTTAGTTCCTTATAGCTTGGAAAAAACAAATCAACCCTTTAAGTCTCCTCAGAAGGCTCAGACAAAAGATATCGCCGTTTATGTCGCAAGTTTGTACGGAGCCCACGGTGTCCTAGCGAACGCGACTCGTACTTCACCGGTATTTTTAAACTGTATTATTTATTTGTTTTGTTAGCCCTTGTTATTTCCTACTGCTTGTCAAATACCATTTTACTTTCTGTTTCTCCGTTCGCATCATCATTGGCATTGTAATTAAGAAAGCGATATAAGAAGGGAGGGAAATATTGTTATCTTGAATAAATAAAGCTGACAGAATGTCGTTATCTCGTTCGTTTTTCCAGTAACATATTAAAATGTTTTTATACAAAATGCATGACTGGAATCCTCACACCTTCATCAGGTTATAATGTTCTTCTGATGTCGAGGCAAAGACCTCACTATGAGGGGATAATAATCATCCCACAAAGGGGAAAGTATGTTATCACCATATTTCGACCTTTATAAATCCCATTAACCCCCAATAAAACTTTCGAAAGGAATACACCAACAATAACCCCGATTGTATACTTTCGCCAATTTCCACCTCATTCAGCGGCCGGCTGGTCGCCATCTTACCTGATTTGGAATAATGCGACCAATTTCCCGCCACTTCGGGCCCAGATTCAGGATAAGAAAAGCACCGCTTAGTTTGAAATATCGCTGGCTCTAACCTGTAAAGGCTGTCGTAAATGGGATTGTCAAAAGCGTGGCACGTGAAATAGGGTTGATATGGTGTATGTTACACCGTGTTACGCTTGGCGGGTCGAAATGCTACTATTGTAAGATGTATCAGAAACTATTGTCGCGAAAAATAGGATTTCGAGCACAAGTGGCGTAAAAATACTGACAAATTAACTTTGGTATACATTAATTTTGTATTTAATAGAAATGAGATAAAGGTGAATAATAGTTGATACAGTGAGTTCTAAGAGTTTTGAATCAAAAATAAAATGCGCTATTACTTTCAAGAAGAATATTTGAGAAAAACTGTTTGGTTTTTAAGTTCTGCCACAGTGCTGACAGTAATGGATTGGAAGCAGCTATTTATTTAGATTGAAATACAAGTTTAGGATGCCTAAATGGTCTAGTGGTAATATTGAACATGGCGAACCAAAGCGGGTTCAATTCCCAAGTCGGACAAAAAGGTTTTTCATCAGGATCTTTTCACTAGCGGGTGCTACTGAAAAGTTTGAAGTTTAAATTGTGGCGAGTTGAAGGCAGTGAAGCAGGCAAGGTGAGCCTACTGCCTCTGCTTCGGCTTCATTTAAACACGAAAAATATGTTTTGACTGCTTTCTAGCAGCAATTTTTGCTATTTACGGCAAATAGTTGTAGCCGTAAACTAACTGGATTTCAACTAGATTACGGCGCAGTACGAAGACAAATAAAAACGGGTTGCAGGATATAAATTAAACTCTTTCGGTTTCCAAACAACAACAATGTAACGTCGTGTTTCGATAGTCCTGTAAACTGGAATTCAATTTTCCTTTTTTGAAAAATAGTGTCGGAAAGCCGTAGCCCAGTGCGGCTGACATGTATTTTCCATTCGACGCCTCTAACGTTGGTGGCGCCATCTATTTTAGAAACGAGTTCATTCATCACTACTAAATCCAGATGACCGCAGACGCCATTTTGGAGTTTCAATAGGCTTAGAATCGGTTTTGATTTCGTGAATATTGTCAATGAGATGAATGATTTACCGTTTAGGTTAACATGTAGTTTGCTGTAGGTGTTTTGCTAATTCACTGTTCAAATATATTATGTGTTTAGATAAGTAAGTCTGCTAAGACCACCCAATAGTCAAAGGAACAGTCATAATATTTATTGTTAGCCTATTTCGTCCTACTGTTAGTCAAATGCCTCCCTTTCTTCTTTCCAATTTTCTCTATTAAATATAAAACTAGTGTGAAGTAGCAACATAAGAAGTAAGTGAAAACAACAACGTTGAATTCATTTTTATTTGAAACAATACAAAAATAATGTATGTGGAAATAATGCAGCATTGGCACTCATGGATATAATCCAATATCAATTTGGGAACTGACGGGATGCCATTTTGGCGCGAGGGGCATCTGACAGCTGCGACCACGGTGCGATGCGTTCGGATATTTACGCGAATGACACATTTGTGTCACGAATGCAACAAAATATAAACGAATTGCGGTGGGTAAATGAGCCTTTTATTTTTATGGATATGGTATGGCTTTTTAAAAAAGGCCTCTACGAGTAACGTACTTATTGAATGCTTGTTTGGTGTGATTGGTTTGCCGTAGACGATAGAGCGCAGGGCAGTCATCAATTTTACTACATTTACTGAATGGTTTACGTAATTCGAGTTCAAAACAAGAAAAGGCCGCAGTTTTAATTAAATTGACAATTGATAATCTTGCCCCAATCAGTCTGGGGTGATTTGGCACACGGTTATGAAACATCTGGAAGTCCTCCCAAAGATCTTTTGAAGGTAATTATCATCCCGGAATTAGTTTCCTGTCCGGAAAAGACCTACCTATTTAATCTGATTTTGTCAACCACATTTTTTAAATGTATCGTAAATACGTCAATAAGAAGAAATACGTCGGAAATACAAATTATTCTATAGCATTTTAGTTGAAGAACAATCAGTATCATGAAAATTTTTAAATGTAGCTAAAACGAGTATTTTTTAATTTTAAAATCGAAGTATTTACGTTTTGTTTCCTCCGTGCGCTCGTGAGCTTTGTAAGCAGCATGTCGATTCTGTAAAATTCGAACAACAACTCGCAATTCCCTTCGCTATTCACTCTCACTTCGCATAAGGTTCAAAATGACCTTGATTGTGCATTCTGTAAGCATCACCTAGGCACTTGCGAAGTGAAGTGAGCTCCGAAGCGACCACTACTGAACTAGTGACTGCCACACTCAAAAAAATGTAAGTCGAGAGTTATCGGTTTTTTATTTTACCAGTTTTTGACACAGAATTTTAGCTATTATGATGTTTTAAATTATAATTTCTTATTTAAAGGAACTTGAGGAAGCTAATAAGTAAAAAAAACCAGAAAACTCTAAATTCGTGCCGTGAATATACCATACAAAAAAAAAAGAACTGACAGACAATATGATTAGTAATCTGTGGACAATATTTTCATCGTTGCATTGTTTTGTTTACGTTTTGTGATCGTTCGCGGACGACGCTGTAAAATGGTGACAGGGATGAACTAAGGACTGCGATCTGTAAAATACTTTCAGAGAAACAATTATTCTGTTTCATTAATTTAATGGTAACAAGCGAGACTACTGAGCATGAGGTTGGATTTCCAGCTTGGACAAAAAAAAAATAAGATATTACATCGGAGTCCGCCGCCTTGGATTGACATAACTGGCGAAATGTGGTTATGGGTATAGTATTAGGGTACCTACACTTCTGCTACAGCACCAGTCAGTTTATGTTGTGCAGTGTTACCCATGATTTGCTTACCTTTAAGTAATAGAAAATATTTTTCATTAATCCAATAAGAAATTACTATCAATAAACTCGCTTCGACTATCTCATCTCACCAAGAACAATCAATTAAGAGGCAACTGCTTATCTTTATTTGTTGTTTTCCAAAACATAACAAATCTCTAAATGTTGCGTTCAAGCGTACATTTTTATATCATTTCGAGTTCCACCACAGGCATTGTAATTTCGCGAGGCGAGTCCCAGCCACCGTAGATATGGGTCTGTGGACCATGAGCAATGGATAGCTGTCCGCCTGTCCGTCTAGTGACGATAGGCCATGTCTACGGCACGTTTGTATTAAACGCGTGCCTCTAAGAGATGTTAGCAAAGCAGAGGGGCCAGAGCCACTGCCTGCCGGGGTTGCGAGTTGTTCGAAAGAGATACAGCGGCCCCGGAACGTAAAAGGCAAAAGAAGGAACATGGGTGGGCGTTAGGCAGTAAATGTCTGACAGTCCCCCCCGTTCCGCCCAGAGTGGGGGAAGTTATTTAACGACTTTCCAAACAAATACCGTTTTAAAGTAACTACCACGCAATACGGCCCTGTATTGTCGCATACAACTGAAATATTGTCAGAAACAATAAATTCACATCCAATTATATTTTTAGCCTGCGTTGTTTGTTTCAATAAAATCCTTCGTCAACGTCCAACAGTGAATTAGATTGTAAATATGGGTGAAAAATTGTATTTGTTCGTTGGAAAATTGTCAGTTAGTTTATTGTCGCTTGTCAGCTATGTTTTGCGAATTGAATGACAGAGTAGGCTAAAAAAGACTGTAGTGTTCTTCTCAAAGATGTATTATTGATTGGATGTGCCGCAGCCAATAACTGGGTTGTGGGGGTCAAATTCATCCGTTCGAACCTCAAAATAATTGAGTAAAGGATAGGCGAAAGATACTGTACCGTAGGTACCGCTTGGCCACGAAAAAGACGCGTTTAAGAAAGTCATGGAACGCGTTGCGTGTCTCAAGTCACGATTTAAGCCGCAGCGCCTGAAGCCGCGATTGGGGCGTAAGAGAATAGGTAAAAATGATTTGTGATTTTGTAATAAATTAAAATAATAATATTTCTAGCCTATGGCCCACAGCTAGCCAAAGGCCTCTTCTCATACAGAGAACGCCCGAGATTTGACCACCACGCTTGCTCAGGACGGGTTGGCGATTTCAGACTTATATTAACTATAAGTCCAGGTTTCCTGACGATGTGTGATAAATAACGATTCGAAAAACGATAAAATGATAAATTGTAAAGTAATAATATTTTTTTATAAGTACTTATTTTGTATTGTTATCACTATGTATGAATTTACGTCAGGTAAAGATAAAATGCTCCGCCCTGTCTTCCCTAGAGTGTGCTGAGCTTTATAAAATACTAGCTTTTGCCTGCGGCTTCGCTCGCGTTAAATTCTGGGTAACTCTGTTCCCCTTTCCTGATTTGCAGGTACCTGTAGCTTTGCCCTTGCGCCGGACTTATAGTAATAGCAAAGCTAACTTTTCCTCTTTCTCCCTCATTTCTCCCTTTTATTAAAAAAAAATATAACCTATGTCCGTCTCCAGGGTCTCAACTATCCCTGTACCAAAATTCATCAAAATCGGTTTAGCCATTTAGGCGTGAAGAGGTAACAAACATTCTCACTTTCGCTTTTATAATATTAGTAAGGAAGTAAGGATTCTAAATCAGGTGGCACCCGTGGCTTCGCCCGCGTGATAGTATCCTATGTTTTATTCCAAGCCATAATCTACCTCTGTGCCAAATTTCATCAAGATCCGTTCAGCCGTTTTGACGTGAAAGAGTAACAAACATCCATACGTCCTCACAAACATTCGCATATATAATATTAGAATAAATATTAAATTAAGTAGGATAGTAGGATAATTGTGAGATGCTCCATACATTTCGGTCGAATAGGTATTGATGAATGGGACAGCCATAATTTTTGTAATTTCCATGAATAAAAATGTAAATAGGTATGAACCACATTCTTAAATACGATCACACTTCTCTGTTACAGGTTGTAAAAAAGGTATTCTTCGCTTCGTTTTCGTGCATACATTGTTGTGTTCCCGCCATACTTACACACAAACACATCTGACAAACGATTACAACAACTTAGATTTGTGCGGCACAAATTTCCACAGCTGAAAAATAAAATGTTCACAAAACAGTACCGCACACTTTTTGCTTTGGACTTTTGTGAAAAATAAAAGCGTCGAGAAAGTTCGTACATTCACATTTCACCGTCAGTGGCAGTTTCGGATTCAGTTCTCGAAATATAATCTTTTTTTTCCAGCGATTCGGCGAGCTTTCGTGTATGCGGGACGGTGGCGTTTTGTTTTGGAGAGTGCGGGTTATGTATTTCGTGTAGTTGCTGACCAGAACTTTGCTGTGGTTTTGCGTATTGTGTTCTGTAAATAGCAGGTGTAATTTAATTTAAGTTTCTTTAGCTGCCTCGTTGGCCAAGTGTTCGTTTTCACACGATAGCTGACTATGATTTAACCGGGTTCGATTCTTAGATCCACTCAATCTGTGTGGTGCTTTCTTAAAAAGAACATTTCAGACACTAATCTGCATAGTCCTCATGTGTTGACCAAGATTTTTGTCTGGACCTTAAAAGAGACTATGATCTCTGAGTTTGTTTCGGCTGTTTTTCTCAGGGTAAGAAACATCGGCTTCATCTAGTTTTAAAAAAAGACGTGTAAAAGTGTTTGTAAAAACCTACTTGCAAAATAAACATCATTAACATCGGCACAAAGTGTTTATCGATTTTTTATATCAGAAAGTTTTCAATAACAGCTATGGTAGATTTGATCCCAACTGATGGCAATGGGCGCCATTTTATGGGACTTAAACGTAACTCTAGGTAATATATCGCAAATATGATCATGTATCTGCACATCGTTCCCTCTTAAAATGGTTACCCATTCGTGAGCGCAGAGCATTGAGAGCTTTGTCTACCTTATTTTCTTTGCTAAATAAACCCACTTCACCTTCCTATCTATCTTCTCATTGTCAGTATTTATGCTCTGCGCACAGCAAGAATCTTCGTTCCGCCAATAATCGTCTTTTACGATGTCCTTCTCACCGCTCTGGTTTTATTAAATCTGCTTTCTTCGTCCAGGCAGTCTTCCTTTGGAATGAGCTCCCTCAGAATATTAGGATGGTAACCAGTCCGTTTACTTTTAAAAGGAAAGTTCGCGAATACATTTGCAAGAAGCTGGTAGATTCATCTCGTGATTAAGTTGTGGTTGTTGTCTTCTTACGGTCTCTTAACTTTATATAATTTTGTTGTATGTATGTATATAAGTATTTATAGTTATTCGTATATGTATGTATATTTATTTTTTTAATAATTATTTTCTAATATCCTTTACTTCTGCTATCGTACCTACTGTGTTTTATCTCTGCATCAGTTGCATCACCCTAAGGTAGACTGGTAGAAAATGCCTAAGGCATTAAGTCCGCCTTTGTACAGTTTTTACTTGTGCATAAAGTTTTAATAAATAAATAAATAATATATGTTGTGGTTAGTACGTCTAGTGATGGCGCGTTCGTGGGGCCTGCCAGTGCCACCGCCTGCCGGGGTTTCGGGTTTCCAAAAGAGATACCGCGGCCCCGGAACATATAGGGCAAAAGAAGGAACAAAAGGTACTATTTCTACACCTCCGCCAAATTATATTATTATGTAACTAATATGTTTGATTCTCGTTTAACGTACCATAACACAACTAATCAGTCTTCCCAAGGTCTGGAGTCAATGCATGGCAGGTTAAAACTCAGATTTTATATGGAAAAATAGGCAAAGTTTGTCCAGTGTACGGTACTGGACAAACTTTGGCTATTTTTAATACGTTACGTATTTATAATAAACAATTTTTGAGGTAAAAGAGCAAGAATTTGCATAGAGCAACACCAGCTGTTAGTCTATGTAAATTTATTTTGTTGTACAGGAAAATCGGTAACAGCAGGTATACACGACGACATATCAACCTATACACAACCAGTTTATACTGATCTCTGTACGGATCCTACACCGTAGATTTCCCGTACGATCAGAGATCCGCATAAACTGGTTTTGTGTAGGTTGATGTGTTGTCTTGTGTACATGTGGATCGTGATTGATGTTTCGGCTATAAATTGAACTAGCTGTACATAGGTAGCCTTTTTATTTTGTATTTTTGCGGAGAGGAAACCATCATATAAATTCCCCCGCTCTGGGCGGAGCGGGGGGGGGGAGTATCGGACTTTTACTTAAACCCTGCTATGTTCCTTCTTTTGCCCATTATGTTCCGGGGCCGCGATATCTCTTTCGAACAACCCGCAACCCCGGCAGGCGGTGGCCCTGGCAGATCCCTTAGCTTTGCTGGCATCTTTTTGAGGCGCGCGTGGAAAACTACGGCTCCATCGACACGGCCTGTCGTCACTGGACGGTCACCGTCCACAGACTCGCATCTACGTTGACTGGGAGTCGTCTCGCGGCGCCCGACGCGCGGAACGTCTCCCGCGGCAGTTGGGTTGGTTTTAGATTTCACATAGGAGCCTTAATTAGGTTATGGCGATGGATAGATGAGGTTTAGATGAGTTATAATAGTACGTTATAGGTATAGGGGTAGGTGATCCGTTGACATGGCTCAGTCGAGTACCTGCGCAAGTACTTGCGCGAGTATGTTGGTTCAAAGAAATGCATTTCGTAAGCTAACATAACGAGTACCTATGTAAAAAAAACAAATCGGCCAAGTGCGTGTCGGACTTTTGTACAAACTTGCAACGTACATATATGCCATATCTTTTGATTTCGTTGACTTAGGGTTGGCTTTTTTTGTTTATTCAAGAGACCACAGAATTAAGGCGGGGTAATAAGCTAATCTTTAGGTATTCGCGGAAGTGAGGCTAGCTGCAGACTGGGCATGGTCTGACACAAGTGCACGACAGTACTGCATCCAAAGAATAGAAATAAGGTCGAAAATATTTCGGCGTTTGATTTTATTTGAATATCATGTCCGCCAAAATGTAGGTCATTTTGCGGTTTTAATTGAATTAAAAAAAAAAATACAGTTCCGTGTTTGAAAAGTTTTAGATATCTCTTTAGTCTATAAAATTTCCTTTGTTATAGATATAAAAAATATGATGGTTGTCGCTGAAAAAATTGAGAATTTCGAGACGAAAAAATTTTTTTCGTGGTCTTTTTATACATTTTTTTTTTCGTAGTACTAGACCACTTTTGTAAACTGATTTTGCTTAAGTCTTTACTTTATGTATTTGACTATACACAGTATTTTTTTTTGGCTAGTGGCATGTACAGATACGGCTAACTTTGGACGAAAATCTAGACGTTTTACGAAGTGTTTGCTTTGTACAGCGCCTTAAGTGCATATATTGATGATACGGGCAGTCGATCACGCAGCCACTGCACCAACCGTGTCATCGCTACGTGTCGCGGGTTCGATTCCCGCACGGAACAAATATTTGTATGGCCTATAGATAGTTTTTCCGGATCTGACAATGGGGGGCAATGCATTAAAAAAAGAATATGTATATAGTTTTGATTTGAATTTGATACCTCCACGCGTTCTCGAGATAACGGGTCTGGACAGACAGACAGAAGGACAACCTCATTCAAAATACAATTCAATGTTTAATTCCCCATATAAATTCAAAATGAAATCTAAACGTTAAATCAAAGTGCAGTGTTATATAAATCACAGTGAGACGGGTCCCAAACCTGGGAAAGTTCGGGCCGGGGCCCCTGGGCCCTATAACGTCACGATATGTCCTGCACACGACAACCCAGCTCTGAGGAGTAAGACAAGAGTCAATCGCTTTTAAATGCATTTTGTACCTATTTCTACAACTATTTCTTTCTTAACTATGTGGTCCTTTTTTATTAATTTAACGTTATACGGGCTATTTTTGCTAGGTTTTGACCCCCTCGCCCTATATAAGATAAATATAGAAAAGGCCGATCCACTCCCCTAGTTGAATATTTATTACGTAAGAATCTTAAGGAAAAATGAATACGCGTTCGGTTTGTTATTATTGTATAAACTGTGTTCTCAGTAAGGATAAATTAGGCCTGTAAGTATTATATTAACGTCTCAATTTACATGTGCGCGGTTAATTTGACGGGCCTGTTGGTCTAGTGGTTAGTGGCCCTGACTGCTGAGCCGGAGGTCGTGGGTTCGATTCCCACCCAGGACAAACTTTGTGTGATGAGCATGATTGTTTGTTCTGTGTCTGGGTGTGATTTATCTATAATATGTATATATTTATAAATTATATAAGTATGTATATCAGTTGTCTGGTTACCATAACACAAGCTCTGCTTAGCTTGGGATCAGATAGCCGTGTGTGAGTTGTCCCAAGATATTTTTTTTTTTTATTTTTATTTTAATATCAATAGGCTCTTTTTTCGGATGGGAAATCATCAATTAACTTCTCTCGCTTTGGGCGGAGCGGAAAAGAATTCAAGACTTTTACTGACTAAAACCCATCTATGTTCCTTCTTTTACCCTTTGTGATCCAGTGACGTGATATCTCTTTCGAACAACCCGCAACCCGGCAGGCGGTGGCCATGGCAAGTGTCCGACGCTGGTCTGAAAATATTGGGGGAAGGAGTGTTTACGATCCACGGCTACACTTTGTGCGAATACGTGGCCTTCATTAGGTACATGGCCATGAACAACGCTCAAAGCAAAACACGCTATCAGCAAAGCAGAGGGGCCTGCCAGGGCCACCGCCTGCCGGGGTTGCCGGTTGTTCGAAAGAGATACCGCGGCCCCGGAACGTAAAGGGCAATAGAAGGAACATGGGTGGGTTTTAGTCAGTACAAGTCTGACATCCGCCCCCCCCCGCCCCGCTCAGAGCGGCGGAAGTTATTTGATGATTTCCCACCCCAAAAAAAAAGCGTCGGACACTAGTTGCCCGGTAGTTTGCTGAACTTGCAAGTGCCAGTTTTGCGCTGTTTTACAGCTGGGAGATATACATTTATCTCCTTTTGGGGACGTGGTATCTCTTTAAAACTACCCAAATGACTGGTAAAATGTGGTTGCGCCATTAGGCACACCTCTGCTTAACTCTTATAGGATTATTGGCTTGATGTTGCTATGTTACGTCTGATGCTTAGGATGATTACTATATTCCCAACAAATAGGTAGATTATTAACAAATCCAATATCTTTATCAATCATTGAATTTTAGCATGCTCATCACGTGTTCGACAACGTTGGAATATTGAATAGAAGATATTGTATAGCTAAAATATCATCACGGTACACCCCAGGGGTAGGAGCAGACGGCATGAACTCAGCTTATTGGCTACATTCACGGAATAATATTAAGGCTTTGATTTTAGGAATAGACATCAATAATTCTAAACAGTAACATCTCTGAATTGGTATTTAATAATGAAAAACTTTATTATAAAAAAACACAACCAACTTAAAAAAAAAACTAAAAAGTGGAAAATAACTTTACTTCCGGAAGTCAGTTTAATTTTTACAAAAAAGTTTTTTATTTCATCTTTTTAGTTATGGTATAATGATATAAGAATAAAAAAACAAAAAAATAATTTTGTTAATCGGATTACTCAGTCCACCGATTAGACGCCTGGAGCGTCTGAGTAATCGGTGGACATATATAAAAAACGATTCTGACCAATTGAGAACCTCTTCCTTTTTTGAAGTCGGTTAAAATTGAATACTCGGCAGGTATTTCCGAAACTTTTTACGTAAAGGAGTAAAAAAAACTGACTTTCCAAAAATCAACTTTTGCCCAGCCTTTTCCGAACTGTGTTGAGGTCGGCTTCCAGTCTTACCGGATTCAGCTGAATACTAGAAATTTACATGGAGCGATTAGTTATGAACTGGGCAATACGATACTCCTCGGTACGACTGGTTGTCAGATTTACGGGTTACTGACTACCTGCAACGACTAACAAGGATCTAAAAACGACAGTTGGACCCAAAGGCTTAACGTGCTTTCCGAGGCCGTGGTCATCCATCTAAATACCAACCTAGGCAAGGGCGGCTTAACTTAAAGATTGCGCTTGCCTAGGTTGGACTGGCTTCACGAAAATAACATCTGTAAAATTTTTTTTTGAATCTTCTTTATTTGAATCTTTTTTTTTCGATATCACGCGGGCGTAGCCGCAGGCGCCAGCTAGTAAACAATAATTTAATTTCATCCTGAACACATTTAATTAAACATTTACGCCACAAACAAGTTTTGAAGTTTATTTAAATTCCTATTGTGTGCTAACAGAACTGTACGTTAATGTCAGTCTGTTCAAAATGTAAAGGTTTTATTCGCTAACTACCGTAATGCGATTGTGTTCAACTTCACAATGAATGATCGTTTACATAATGGTGTTGGTCGGGTTTGTTCATTGCTAGTAACTGTACTAGGATGCATGGATGTATGTATGCGCGTATGTAAGCATGTATGTATGTATGCATATATATCCATATAAGCATGCATACATACATGCTGGATGGATGGATATATGTATTTAGCCATGTAGGCGTGAAGACGTAACAAACAAACAAACTTACTTTCGCTTTTATAATATTAGTAAGGACTAGCTGGCACCCGCGGTTTAGCCCGTGTGATGATCAAAAAAGTATCCTATGTGTTATTTCAGACTATAATCTACCTCCGTGCCAAATTTCATCAAGATCCGTTCAGCCGTTTTGACATGAAAGAGTAACAAACATCCATACATCCTCACAAACATTCGCATTTATAATATTAGTAAGATATGGGCTCATCAATCACCTGACCTACAGAAAGAACAAGTTTCTTCCTTCGTGCAGCCCACAAGCTCGACTGAAAAGATAAGTTGACAAAAGAAAATACCCTTTCGCTCCGTCATAGTTTATTTGGAATATTAAAATGTGCCACAATGGTCGGGCGGAGTGACAAAGTTGTGCCTCCATACAAATGTTAAATACTCCATACAACATGCGAGCACGGATGATGTATTTTTATTCGTATTTCAACAACAATGCATTGTCAGAAGACGTACTTCTGTTTTTCAGGAGACTGTTACACCGAATAGAGTATTTTTTTCTTGTATGTTTGAGCAATAGTCATTTAATATTCTTATGATTTTGGTATGGGCCACTTGGCAACAAACGTAGAAACGACGAAAAATGAGCTACGGCTTAAATCTGGTATCCAAGTTATTTGACGCCTTTTATACAGACGATATTTTCTTGCAAACGACATAAAGGTAGACTATATGCGCGAAGGGAGGACGACATAAAAAAAATAGCGGGCCGCTATGGGCACAGACAGCCCAAAACCGCAAAAACTGGCAATTCTTAGAAAAGGCTTTCACCTAAGAGGGGTTCCTAATCATAACACATTAAATAAAATTTAAATCCTTACTAATATTATAAAAGCGAAAGTGAGTTTGTTACGTCTTCACGCCTTAATGGCTTAACCAATTTTGATGAATTTTGTTACAGAGATAGTTGGGGCCCCGGAGACGGACATAGGCTATCTATATATCTATCTTTATATATCTTTTTTTTTAAACTGGGAAACGAGGGAGAAGAGGGAGGAAAAAGGAAAACTAAGCTTTGCTATTACAATCAATAAGGCGCAAGGGCAAAAACTACAGGTAGCAGGTACCTGCAAATCAGGAAAGGGGAACTGCGTTACCTCAAATTTAACGCGAGCGAAGCCGCGGGAAATAGCTAGTTTTTAATATGTGGAAAATAATTTACTCACACTTAAATTAAACTGCATGTTTACAGTTTAATTGTTTCTAGAAAATAAATGGCTTATTTTTTGTTTTTCTTTATTAGCTTATGGTTTTGACGTGGGTGGACCAAGGGCTGCTCGCTGCTATGACTGCGCTCGCTCTCCGCTCTTGGCCACTTTCTGTGGCTTATAGCAAATATATTCACTAGGTAACAATTCATTTGTGTAATCGGACTAGCAATTAGACTTCGTGAAGCAAACGTCACTAAAACTGCCAAACAAAGGTTTTTAATGTTTATAACAACAGACTAATAACTAAACAAAACTTTAGTCTTTTTAGTTATAGTATGATAATATCCCACGCAATTATTTATTGAGTATTTATTTTCGATTGCTATTAAAAGAAATAAGTAGATCATCTACATGTAGTGGCAGAATAGAATATTTAATAGATACCTCATAAACTACCCAAGCAATATAAATAAAATTGTTATGGACCAGCTTGGGAGAACCCTCTTCGATTATAAGTTTTATTTTTGAAAATCCGCCCAAAAATTACTGAGAAATTGCGTAAAAATAATTCATGCGAATTGAGAAAGAGTTTAGCCGAAGGTAAATGCATCTCATCTTTAAAGCTAAATAAGGTGCAGGCAGACGCTACCATTTTTAACAGACTTCAAAAAAGGAGGAGGTCTTTGTGAAGTCAGTTAAAAATGGAAGCGAATCGGCTAGACTCCTTGCTTTGCAATTGCAATGTTACAATAGGTCAGCCTCGGACACAACGGTGTAACAGTCATCCCCTTCTCGGGTCCCCAGTAAATAACATGCATTTCTATAAAAAGGCGGGCATTTCTCCACGTCGCGTCGGATGGACATACCCTACCCGCGGGTATTGGAGCGTAATGATAGCATCCAGCATCCGGTACAGCCGGCATTCAGCCTGTGTACAATGAGTCTGAATTACTTGATAAATCTGGCTTGTGTTACTGTTTTTCTTATTTAATAAAAAATAAAACTCCACTAGCAAACTTTTTTAGACCTACCTGGTCATTTGTTTTGTTTTGTTCTGTTATGCCAAAACATTAACATAATTTTAAGTTTTAGTTAAACATATGTACAAACCATAACGTGATTAGTACAGTATTCTTGTTTTAAGCTACGCTTACTGCTTTTAATTAAGTTGCATTTAATTAAGTTTTTCTCTGTAAGTGAATTTGTAATTCTTTTGAGAAAATAAATATATTTAACCGTAATAACTTTTGTTTTTGTGCCTGGAGGGTTTGATTGAAATATTCAAAGACAATTTTGTTTTTTTTTTTTAATTGTTAAATAAATCGGTGATGATAAAATAATTTATATTGATTGCTACATATAGAATGTGGCCGGTCATGGACTAGCGATATTCAAGATACTTATGTAACGAGTGTTTTAATATACTATTACGATACTATACATACTTGGGTCACTAATAATGATAATTCACTTCCCCGCTTTTTGGCAGCCATTTCGACCACAAAAAATAATCATATCTCTCAAAGTTTTGGTCTTACTGAGACGAAAATGGTTTTATTCAGAGGGCAACAATATTGTCTATCGTTTAAATTAAAAAATGATGAGCTTACATTTTCATAACTTTAGAAAACATTATTAAAGTCCAAAAAATATGCAAATCAACGAAAGTTTTGTAAACTTTTTAAAAAAAAAAAATGGTAGTATTTTTTTGAAAATCAATAAATTTGAATACTAGAATGTTTGTTATTAAAGTACATAGAATATCGCTAGTCCGTGACCGGACACATTGTATAAAATTCAGACATGTGAAATATTTGTTTCGACGCCTTTACTAAGAAAAGGATTCACACAATACACAATACTTTATGATTTCTTCCAACATGTTTATGCCTTTCATATGGTGGAAGACAGTTGTTATCACATGTCATACGTCACGGAAACAACGAAAAATGAGCTACGGCTTAAATCTGGTATCCAAGTCATTTGACGCCTTTTATTCAGACAAAATTTTCTTTCGTGCAAATGTACAATGTAATGACAAGACATGATGCTTTTATGAAATATCGGGTTATATGTCTGTGAAGAGTTTTCATTGAAATGTGTGTGTTTTTGAATGGGGCTTGTGATTACGTAAAACCAGCTGGGTGGTTTGTTCTAAGGTACACTTGCCAAGGTTGGTCCACCGATGGGTGACAATCCTACTAATACACAAACATTCGCATTTACAAAATGCGAATGTTTACAAAATGCGAATGTTTGTGAGGATGAATGGATGAGGATCACATCAAAACGGCTGAACTGGGCTTTATGAATTTGGCACAGAGGTAGATTATGGTCTGGAATAACAGATAGGATACTTTTTTTGATCATCACGCTGGCGAAACCGCGGGTGCCAGCTAGTTATAGTTATATACGCGCCTCTGAAAGCTCGTTAAGTCATTGGTCCCGGCTGTCATTTGGAGATCTTTGACTGTTGTTATTGGTAGACAGTGACCCGAAAGTCTAGCAGCAGTTGAAATGGAACCCGAGCTTTATGAAGAGTGTGTGTGTCCAAGGACACACACTTAACGAATAAACTGATAACATTCTCTGAAAAGTCATAGCCAATAAATACTAGCCTTTAGCTTTTAACGAGATGCCGAGACTGACAGCTGTCAGAGAACTGTCATATGGAGGCGGCCATTACTTCGTCACGTCGCGTCAGCCGAAAATGGCAATTCTCATTTTGAATTGCCATTTGTTTTTTTTTTATTTAGCTATTCACGGCAGGTTTTGTTTTTGACAAGGTTTAGACGAGAGTAAGAACTCGTTAAAATCATTAATTATTATAATGAATTTTGTTTTGTCATAGTTTATAGTTCTATTTGACGGGCCTGTTGGTCTAGTGGTTAGTGGCCCTGACTGCTGAGCCGGAGGTCGTGGGTTCGATTCCCACCCAGGACAAACTTTGTGTGATGAGCATGATTGTTTGTTCTGTGTCTGGGTGTGATTTATCTATAATATGTATGTATTTATAAATTAAATAAGTATGTATATCAGTTGTCTGGTTACCATAACACAAGCTCTGCTTAGCTTGGGATCAGATAGCCGTGTGTGAGTTGTCCCAAGATATTTATTTATTTTTTATTTATTTATTATTCTATGCTTTTGGAGAGCGATGAGCGAACTGAATTTATTATTCTTGGTTCTTAGAAGGAAACGTTAGTTTAGGAACTTGTTTGTTTTGTGTCGCTTTTAAAACTGTTTGGTGTTTTAGGTTATCATAGCGTCAGCAGCGCCACCAGCAGAGAAAATTAGTAACCTTATTGGTATATTATTATACTTTGAAGCCGCTGCTGTTGAATAGGGTCAGCCATAGAGTCCGTGTATTTGCAGCCTGTAAAAAATTGCAAAACGCTTATTTGATACCTCTCAACTGACCCAAGGGATGGCCTTTACTTTGGCCTGAGGGTAAGCTTTACCATAAAAACCGCCAGTCTCTTGGGAACATTACCTGTTGAACAAGACTTTTTTTAACATATTGTTATGAAATTAAAGTTGTCACAATCACTATAATCCTTACTATAATATTATAAAAACGAAAGTGAGTTTGTTTGTTTGTTCGTTACGTCTTCTCGCCTAAATGGCCAAACCGATTTTGATGAATTTTGGTACAGAGATAGTTGGGACCCTGGAGACGGACGTATAGGCTATTTAAAAAAAAAGTGAGATAGGGGATAGAAAGAGGCAAGAAAAGGGAGAGATAGAAATATTTTTTTTCGATCATCACCCGGGTTAAAGTTAGCGTTAACCCAAAGTAACTATGCCAGGCGGACGAAGTCGCGGGCGGAAGCTAGTAAACACTACAAGAAATAAAACCGGCCAAGAGCGTGTCAGGCCACGCTCAGTGTAGGGTTCCGTAGTTTCCCGTCCGTCACAATAAGTGTTCTTTACCACGGTAGGTCATGAAAGCACGGAAAATCTTAACATCGACTTTTAAAAAAATGACGTCATTACGCAACGCCATCTATCGAACCATTTATGAACTGGTTTTTACCTTAACATTTTGATGGTGATAAAAAAATGAATTTTAGTTTTGTTCTAAATTGCCTTAGCATGTTCTTGATAGAAGTTTTATGTAGTTATAAGATACCGCCAATGCCAAGGAGAGACCAACCGAACAATTCGGTTATACCCGATCCAATGTAATAAGTACCTACAGCGCCATCTCTCGGGGAATTGGGTTACTAATTTTATTAATACAAAGACGTGCAAGAAGTTTTCGGTGGTAATTTTGGATTGCGAGAACCGATTTCAATAATTCTTTTTTTGTTTGAATAAAGATACGTTCAGGATAATAAAATTTGTAAAATTTGTAAACGAAGTTAAAAAAAATGGTTGCATATACGATTATACTACAAACTTAGTCCAGAAATTATTTTGTATAACTTTTTGTCTTTTTTGTACAAAAACTGTTGTGTCAATCAAGTTCAAAATAATTTTCCTAGAAAGTCCTTATAAAGTTCTACTTTTCAGATTTTTTCCATATTTTCTAAACTTATGGTTCAAAAGTTAGAGGGGGGGGACATTTTCCTAGAAAGTCCTTATAAAGTTCTACTTTTCAGATTTTTTCCATATTTTCTAAACTTATGGTTCAAAAGTTAGAGGGGCGATTATTTCCGAAATTATTGACATTATCAAAAAGTGATTTTAGTAAACCCCTATTCATTTTTAAATACCTTTCCAACAATATATCACACGTTAGGGTTGAAATAAAAAAAAAAAAAAACCCACTTTACATATATTATGGTGGCTACCCTAATAAAACATTTTTTCCAATTTTTATTTTACCACTTTGTCGGCGTGATTGATATACATATTGGTACCAAATTTCAGCTTTCTAGTGCTAACGGTCACAGAGATTAAGCGAGGACGGACGGACGGACGGACGGACAGACAGACATGGCGAAACTATACTTAAGGGTTCCTAGTTGACTACGGAACCTTAAAAAAGAATAAAAGTTATTTTGTTTAGATTTATCTATCCTGTACGTTGCTATCGCAGTATTATAAACAAAAGTGGTATATATTACAAGTCTCATAAGGAATTAAAAAAGAACCACTCCTCAAAAGGTTGTTAATGAAGTCTTACTTATATTTAATTAGTACTGTCTCTGACAAGATCAGACGGTTTCTGTACTGCACTTTCTTACAACTTCAACATAGACTTGAGTAACTAACCGATCTATACAAAGCGTATAGTTTTGTATGAAGTAGATGTCACACATGTTTGCATAAAAATAACTTGTAAAGGGATTAAAGTTGGAACAGAAAAAACATAAGAAACTAGGTTAAAAGAATGTCTAGATTAATTAAAAAGTTTTTCAATACAATCATCGAATAGAAAACAATCCTTACTAATATTATAAAAGCGAAAGTGAGTTTGTTTGTTTGTTACTTTAAACCGATTTTGATGAATTTTGGTACAGAGATAGTTGGGACCCTGGAGACGGACAAGGCTATTTAAAAAAAAAAGATTGAAAAATGCGGGAGAAAGAGGTAAGAAAAGGGAAAACTTAGCATTGCTATTACAATAAGGCACTAGGGCAAAAACTACAGGTAGCCGGTACCTGTAAATCAGGAAAGGGGAACTGTGTTGCCCGAATTTAGCGCGAGCGAAGCCGCGGGCAAAAGCTAGTAATAACTAATTGCTTGTTTGTTCCAACATACAATTTTAATCTACGAATCTGATCGCAGCACGTAAACGATGAGTCTGTTATCAGCGCAGGTGTGATGCATCGCTGATAACAAGTCCGGTGTTCAGGCAACACCTGATTGGGAAAGGGGATTTCCAGTTTATGAGTGTTGGTTGCTGCCACGCTCCCGTGGGTAATAGCGTAATGTTGTATTTCATATCCACATTATCAGGAAGTATCCTGAAATGTAGCTTCCTTATAGTGAAAAAAATGTTAAAATTGGTTCAGTAGGAGCTTTATGGTTAGCTTATGGTTTTGTATCGATACAAACAAACGAACAAACCTTTCCTCTTTAAAATTTTAGTATATATATTTAGAAAAATATCTCTTGATAAATATCCCGATTTAACTGACTAATCGCGTAGTTTTTTCGTTCGAAACTAAATATATGTATAATTTAACAAGTAGACATATTGCACTTCAAAATCCACACTATTTGTATCATAACATAACTTATACATTTTAGACCTCTCCAGACTTCCCCTAACGACGCTCTAAAATCCTCATGTAACCAACCGTAACTCATAGGTACCGTTGGAACGAATCCGGCGCTAGGTGGCAGCACCGACTTATTTCAGGTATTCTAGTCGCATCCCGCAAAAGATGAATAAATTACAGATGGAAACTCGATAAAAAAATACTGTCGCTTAGGTTAATTAACTAACGAGATGCCGCGGAAGTTATGGCCCCAAATTTATTATTATTAACCTTAGTTCTTATTTTCTATCTTAGTTCTTAATTAAACAATATTAGTTATGTTACAATAACCGCGTCCGATCCGAAAGCGGGGAAAATTATTAAAAACATAACAGTTTTGGCTATTTCCCTAAATTCTAACAGGTAGGTTTTTTTTGACATATTGTTTTCGTAATATTTTTTTTTATCAATTAGGTCGTATTACTACGAAGGCTGAAAGGATGCGGTTGCCTTTGAAAAAAAAACAAGTCTCTATGTTAGTTCTTACTCAGAGTTCATCTCTAATGAATGTTATAAGTGGAGGCAAAGAAATGTGGGAAAGCTTTCAAGAGGTCTGAATATTTCAGAGTCTTCTTTTGAATTGAAAACGTGTTTCAAATAGGAATAGCTGTTTGAGATGTTTGGGTAAGGTTTTATTTAATGAATAAGTTGGTTGTCGGTATATAATTATGTTTCTAATGTCTGAATGTAGATAATTATGTTTCTAATTAAGTATTCCGTAAACATAAGTTTACGATATACTTCGACGTTTCAAACGGACATTACGTTACAAACGGACATATATTAGATAAGTCTGTTCGAAATTATGAAAATATTCAGTTATTTGCTCTTAAATATTCCAATATGGTAATTTATCCTTGCGGACCTGTAAGTTTATTTTGTTGCCAATAGATGGCGTTATTCGTGGAGCGACGATACTTAAATGGCGGTGTTGAGGATTTTCCGCCCTTATATTATCGGTACCAACAATTGGAGCCATTTTTGTTGATAACTAACAAATCCGAATATTTCTGTTACCGTTACTGCATCGGCCCCTAAATTAACAATTTTGCTTATTGTTGTTTACTTTATGTAGGTATGCGCTCTCACTTTTCGGGCTAAATATAACAAATTATCGTCCACCAATTATAAACTCGACTTTGGACGACCGAGATTGGACACAATTTATCTTCCCATTCTATTCGCTGAACTCGGCGCGTCTGCGAAGTTCGTAGTTGAATTTTCCAATAAGAAATCTTAGCCGCATTTGTGAATCGACACACTACCTTAGTAGTACGACCAACCCAAAGAAGCGGTCTGTATTAGATGATAAAATCTAGTTTGCAAACATTTCCATTGTCAGTTTCACGAGAATGTATAAACCACACACCTGTAGCAAAACTCAAAATCCTTACTAATATAATAAAAGTACGAAAATTAGTATGTTTGTTACGTCTTCACGCCTAAATGGCCAAGTCGAGTCAATTAAATTATAAATATAGTACTCACACATGGGTATTGCAATTATACAATATTAGGAAATTGAGTCAATACAAAGATAGTCTGATTGTAAGTCTATCTTTGCGATGTATAGACTCAATTTCCTAATCCTGAATAATATTAATTATTACTATGCCACGCGAACGAGGTCGCGGGCGGAAGCTAGTAAAAATATAAAAATATCTGTCTATCCATTTTTATTTAAATTCCCTCCCAATCAAATATGACAACAAAATTAATCAAAAACAGTTACACTCAATTCTTCCATTATCCATTCGAACTAGAAGAGTTTTTTAGCTGCCGAAAAAAACTGCATTCAACGATGTCTGAAAGTGGCCTGTGAAACGACTAGCAAAAAATTCAACGGAAAATAGAGGAAAAACTCGTGTTTGTAACACACGAATATAGACTTTATTGCATTTGTAATAGTGCTGTTGGCAGTGGTAGAGTGATGGTTGACTGGAAGAGGCAGAAATTTGTCGAGCGTGGCTTGGGATAAATTTTATTCCTTATTTAAATGTAGATTATGAAAAAGCAAAAAGATACCAGAATATAGAGATAACTTTTGCATTTAAAGATGAATATGGATACATGAAAAAACATCCTTTATTAAACCACTCGATAATGTCGATTGGCAAAATAAAAGGAATCGGGACTCGTTTGAGTATTTTAGTAGTAGGGTCTAATAGTGATATTAGACCCTAGGAACTCTGTAGCACGAATTATGTTTTTATTTAAAACTGACTACAAAGAAGAATTACAATTACTTATTTAAAACACGCATATGTAAGGGTATTTTTATAATCAATGTCAATTAGATTTTCATAAATGCGTGTTGCATTTTTTCTTAAACATTGCCCCACACTAGGAGTTTATCCTGTATCGTGGATGCGTTTATAAACATTTTAACTCTCACACACAAACAGCCAGACCCGAAACAACTATCTGCAGGTCATTTATAGACTCGTATATGGCCATCCACGGCCACTTGATAAAACCTGTGTACTAGGTGTAACATAATAAATGCAACAGGCTTGGAAAATTCACAAAAATATAAGAAGTTTGAATGTAGGAACTAACGCGATAAACTGATCAACATGTTTGGTAATTTTTTAAAAGAAAGTTATGAATTTCTTAAACTCATAGAACAAAAGTTGTTCAGTTCAATGGCTTGGAACTACATAGGACTTGCGCTATTATCTTTCAGATAGATCTATTTTCTTTTACTCGACTCATCAAGCAGGCAAATAAATCAACACAAAGATATAAAAAATGAAAAAACTACATAACCTTCTCTTCCAGCATATAGAGAAATCTTCGTGTCTGCCCTGAAGCTTTGTCCAGCAGTTTTCATTTGACTTTTTACTCGGGCATTGAGTTGTATTACCCGGGGCAGTCGCAGTAAACCACTGTTCAATAAAATTGTTCCGGGATGAATGTATTTTGAAAGCCTTATTCGAGTTGAATATATGTTTTGTAGTATCACTGAGAATATTGCAGTCTTTGGGATTGTTTTTTGAATAAAACTCTGGTAGAATAGAAAAGGAAACTAGGTAATGATACAATTCAAGTTGCAGTATTTTGCTTATTTTAGGATGGATAGGGACAGATAGGCGAGAATTATTAAAGAAGTATTGGACATCTTAAGGCGGGTGTCGTAAAGTAGGTAACCAAGGCAGATCTGGCTGGCGTGGCGATTTGGACTCAATCCTTTCTGTATTGGACGAAAAGATGAGATCGGTTAGTTTGGGGAGGCCTTTTTTTTGCAAATGGGATCCTCAAATAACTTCCTCCGTTCTGAGTGAAGCCGCGGGAAGTGTCAGACTTTTACTGACTAAAACCCACCCATGTTCCTTCTTTTGCCCTTTATGTTCCGGGGCCGCGGTATCTTTCAAACAGCCCGCAACCCTGGCAGGCACTGGGCCTGGTAGGCTCCTCTGCTTTGCTGACATCTCTTTACCACTTTGACAAGACAGTTGACGGAGCCCAGACTAGTTGTTCTAGGATTGAGATCTCACTCAGAGTCGAGTTTTTGTAGAATTGTATCGTCCCGGGGGTCGAGTTGCAGGGGCAAGTCGTAGCATTGATCAGTTAGACAGAACGTATGTAGTTAAAAAAAAAGAAGATTAAAGTCATTTATTGAAAAAGAGATAGGCACTATGTTGTAATTAAATATAGCTAATACTACTACAAGTTTTTAATATAACATTTAAGTACGTAAGTACAACAGAATCATATTATATTAATATCAACAAAAAATAAAAACTGATGTAAAACAAATTAAACACTTCTTAAAGTGATAAAAATAGCGAAAATGATAAACAAAAATGTTTTGATCGTAACTGTACCAGTTTTATCGAATAACAAATTATAAATTTTACGAAGTGTTATCACGTTTTTTTACGATAGCAGATCAAACGAAAATAAAAAAAAATAGAATTTGGCATCTAAAAACTATTTTTAGATTCATGAAGATGAAGTTACAGTTCTTCCACGATTATTTCATCTCTGAGAGCTGCTGTCCAATTGCAACCTTATTATACGAAGATAGAGATCAGTGTAATTTTGATAGACTTGTTAGTGATAGCATCTACAGGTAACAGTAATCATAGATTCATAATGCTATAAACAATTCAACCAACTTATTTATGTGCAGGTTGACTTATTATAAACGTACCAAGTTTGACAATTTTTAAACTAAGCCATGACTTATTTTACTGTAAAGTAAGCTATGACTTATTGTCGGGCCTACGCTGCCCTCTCATATTTAAGTACTAACGCTGTAAAAACAACATTGTATAACCGAATGATTTTAAAAGAGTAACCACGGAGTTTCTTGCCGGCTCTTCTCCATAGGAAACGACCAACCCGAACCGTGCATCTTTTCTCGACGTTTTATAAGTGCCCATGTAGGCCTATGTGAAATAAAAATATTTTGATTTTGATTGACATGTAGATGTAAATTTTCTTGACAAGCTACCTCCTTGAACTGCACACTTAAAATACATAAAAGTCACTAGACATACATTGATGCAATATCTTTGAAATAAGTCTAGACTGTAGGTACAGTAAATAATATTATGACCAGAGATCGGAATATGTAGAGTAAATTGCCTAAACTTCAGGGCACTATAGTTTTGTTCAAACTTTATGGCTGGTGGGAAGTTAGCCGCGAGTGAGGGTCTGCGAATATTCAACGATTCAAATCT
Organism: Ochropleura plecta; assembly: GCA_905475445.1. Taxonomy (NCBI): domain Eukaryota; kingdom Metazoa; phylum Arthropoda; class Insecta; order Lepidoptera; family Noctuidae; genus Ochropleura; species Ochropleura plecta. The sequence continues at coordinate 10,609,850 of FR997744.1, read as the reverse complement.
TATGGCGGATAATCTATTGTAATGCTGCGGTTTTAGTTATCAGCGGGGCGCAGAGGTCGCTTCGTTTTGACTGAATAATGCGCACACCGTCACTTGCAACCAACTTCAGAGCCGCCATAAAGTCTGATCTAAACAGGGAAGTGTCCCTATAAAATACAGGGAATGATTTTTAAATTCCGAAATGAAGCTGTTAAATTAGAGAGGCATTATCAACATCTACATGTTACTGTCTGACTTCCTTGTAGTTTAGACAAATACTGTATTTAACACAACAACATTTACAAAGCAAGTTGGGTTCTGTAGGCAAATATTGAAACTAAATAAGGTTGTTAACATCACTACTGATTGAAGTAAACATGATTCTGCTAGGAATCCTTGAGTCATAGGTATCATGAATCAGTATGTATCCAAAGGGGAGGTTTCTATCGAATACGTGGTCTGTATGTTCACTGTTAGTATTTGTGCCTCTATTTGCTCTATTTGTGTTACTATTCCCCGTAATATTGTATCGGTTTTCCCTATTATTGTCTTTATTTTCTCTATTCCTTCTACCTAATATAGGAGAAGTTTGGATGCCCTCGTTTTTGCGTTGATTTTCATGGTTTTCATCTTCTGAAAAAGTTTCTTCCTGTGAATGAGTTTATAAATGTTCAACATGGCAGTAAAACTTATTGAACTGGATTTAAATCTGCAAAGCATCACTGTAGCTATTACAGTGATGTTCAAGCTTATCCGGAACTGTTTGTTAACTTATTCGAAAACTCTTAGTGGAACCTGGCCGGTAATTTTTCATGCCTCATTTTGACAACTCTGCGACGTTCATTGCCTTATTTACGTTGTCAAACTTGTGTCGAGCAGAAATGATGATGCAATGAATTAACAGTCATCTTCGAAAACTTTTGGTTTTTGATTGAATGTACGCGCAATTTGGGGCGCTAATTAGAAAGGGTGTAAAATACACTTTAACAAAGTCGAGAGGCACTTATTTTTAACAAAAAAAAATCGCAATTTTTTTTTTGTTGTATGGACCAAACCCGAGTTCTTTCTAGGGTACGGATATACAATTTTCCAAGTTATTGTAATTTTTTTTTAAAACTTTGGTTTTAAATAGTTTATTCTTTACTTTAACATGGCTATGTTTTTAGGTCAACTGTGATTTTACACGATAAAAAAACCTTTTTTTAAATGTAGTTCAGGTATAATTTTCGATGTATGCGTATGGACTGCTATGGACTTAAAAAACAAAAACGAAACGCCTTTTTTGCAGAATGCTTATTCAGCATCAATGTTTAAGTGTCTGTTTACATTCTGTATACATAAAATACTCACCACACCGTTTCCTAAATTCCCAGCGGTACTAATTTTGCCTGTGTTACCCATCTTTTCAGTATCATTAGTACATTCATTATGATTAGGTTCTTCTTTAGAATTGGTACCATAACTAGTAAGTTTGTCACTGGGAAATCTACTCATCGTAATCCTTGGAGCTATTTTCATTATTTGCTCAGTTCTGATTCGTTTTGTCGGTGAAAAGGAAGAATCTGAAATTACAAATAGGTTTTTATTATTAGATTTTTTTAAAGTATTTAATCGGCTTACTCTTGACCTCAATCTTCTCTACGGACAGAGTTGAGATCGAAGATGGAACATATATGGATCGGGACTATATGAAAGCAGCAGTAACAAATTGTCACGTGAATCAAATGACGTCTTTCAATACACTTCGGAGAAATTAAATTACTACTCCATAAATAAAATCGCTTGCAGAATATTATCATATCCAAGATAAAATGGAACAGATATTTTGTGTCGTTAATTGTGACAATGCAACGAGGAAACAATTAAATGTCGTCGTCTGACCTCTTTATTGTTTCATGTTACTAAGATTATTTATGTCTGTGCATTGTATAATCAACAAACCTAATAGATATACTGATGGATATTTTCAAATGAAATGAAATAAAATTAATTAATGGTTTATATCTATTAATTTCATTTAAAGGCATTCATCGGTTTCTAAGGAAAGTTCAACTATATCCGTCGAACCTGTTTATTACCTATACGGCTTGTTGACTGCACATGTCGCAAGCATTACGAAGTTTCTTTTCGGGAAGGTTTTAAATGATCTTCTTGGAAAAGGCACTTGCTTTATATGGATCATGATCTGCCTTTACCTATATTGGGCGTCAGCTTCCAGTCTTACCGGATGCAGTTGATTACCAGTATTTTATATGGAGCGACTACCTATCTTACCTCCCAACCCAGTTAGTACTGGGTAATACGATACCCCTTGGTAGCACTGGCTGTCAGACTTCCGGGACACTGACTACCTGTAACCACTGTCAAAGATCTATAAATGACAGCCGGGACCAATAACTTAACACAACTTAACTTGCTTTCCGAGGTACAGAGGAAACTCGGTATTTAACGTGTGGTCACCCATCCACAGACCAGCCTAAACAAAGCAGTTTAACATAAAGATAGACTCGAGCTCCGCACGAGATGGATATCTAGATTTTTGTTACTTTCTCTTTCAGGTAAAACCTACACAAATGTTCTACTGGAGTTGGCGTTAGGCGCAACTGTAGTTTTGTGTTTCTAATACAACCCGAAATGTAGCACTTTGAATATAGGGCTTTCATCATGGCTACCCAGGAAGAACCGAAGGGATGGCTGAGCACGGGGTCCTGGTTTCAACTCCCGGGCTGGACAAAAAGTGTTATTGGGTTTTTGCATTAGGAATTTCACAGTAGCAGCCCGGGGTTTGGAAGTTAGCCGAACCACTGGTCCTGCACTTGTTCTATCTCCGGTCGTGTCGGAGATAGAACAAGGATTACCGTCCCATCATAATTTTTTTTTTTTTTTTCTTGCCACAACTCACACACGGCTATCTGATCCCAAGCTAAGCAGAGCTTGTGTTATGGTAACCAGACAACTGATAAACATACTTAAATAAATTATAAATCCATACATATTATAGATAAATTACACCCAGACACAGAACAAACAATCATGCTCATCACACAAAGTTTGTCCTGGGTGGGAATCGAACCCACGACCTCCGGCTCAGTAGTCAGGGCCACTAACCACTAGACCAACAGGCCCGTCAAAAAGCCCCTGAGATTTTCTGCCGTCATCGCCGAGAACGGTCAGGAGGATTATATAATAGTTACTCCCTTAGCCGAAGTGCAACATGGAAAGCCATAGACGAAGAGGAAGAGTTCGAAAGACAACAAATGACTCTCTGAAGCCCTAAAATGCGTCAACTAACGAAACTTAGCTTTCCAAAAGAACATGACTGTCTCATTAATGTATAGAAACTTTATACTGCTGATGAACTGAACGATATTACTTACTCATGAAGTTAACCGTTGCTGATCGTGTCGCTTCAGGTTCTTCCACCGTAGTTTCTGTCGACGCTGAACTTTCTGAAACTGAAAACCACACATTTTTACGGTCTTTTGAATTTGTATTCACGTAAATATTAAAGAACACTCACATTTCGCAAGTTACCCTAGGTTAAACTGACCTTTCACAAAGCTTTCAAACAAGCAATCCTTACTAATATTATAAAAGCGAAAGTGAGTTTATTTGTTATGTCTTCACGCCTAAATGGCCAAACTGATTTTGATGAATTTTGGTACGGAGATAGTTAGGAACCTGGAGACGGACATAGGCAATTAAAAAAAATGTGAGATAAAGAGGGAATAAAAGGGGAGAGAGAGATAATTGTTATTCGATCATCCCGCGGGTTAAAGTTACTGTTAGCCCAAAGTAACTATGCCACGCGGACGAAGTCGCGAGCGGAAACTAGTCTGTATATAAAACTAAGTAATTCTACGCAATAATGATTGCCGGGAAACGTCTTTTTTTAGGGGTGAAAATTTATGAGACAACTCAAAATATTGTATTGATGGATGAATTTACTTTTTGAAGTTTGACCTCCAAAATCATCGTATCTAAGGTACCGTAGGTTCCCAGGTTTGGTCCTGAGGAAAAACAGGATAGCAATGACGGAAGGAACACATAGCTTTCGATTTTGTTAAAGCAAAAAAGCTAAGGTAGCCCTCGATATTCAAATTTTAAAGTTAACTGTCATAATTATATTCATTAAATACAAAAGATACTTTTGATTCCAGTAGCACGATTGCGTGGGATATTTAACGAATTCCACGCGGACGAAGACTCGGGCCTAAGCTAGTTATGCATAAATCTTTCAATTTCATCCATTTACATTATTTACACTTATTGAAGGCTAGCTTTTGCCCGCGGCTTCGCTCGCGTTAAATTCGGTTTAACACAGTACCTGCTACCTGCAGTTTTTGCTCTTGCGCCTTATTGATTTGTAATAGCAACGCTAAATTTTCCCTTTTCTTCCCTAGTTCTTCCTAATATCCCACTTTAAAAAAAAATAGCCATGTCCGTCTCCTGGTTCTCCTAGTACATATACCAAAATTCATTAAAATCGGTTTAGCCATTAAAGCGTGAACAGGTAACAAACAAACAAACAAACTCACTTTCGCTTTTATAATATTAGTAAGGATGCAATTACAGTAAGTAAATGACGGAATATCATAAAACGTTTTTAGAGGACGCTGAGTTCTAGCTATGGAACTGCCGGGTTGGTTGGCAATAAACCTTACGACTGGGTGCCTGACCCACCCATTTGTACTAACTACATCAATCTACGTCCTTTCATTAAGTTTCTAACTTGAGATGACGGACATCTGCCCTTTGCATTAGTCTTTAAGTATCAGATTTAACTTTTGGGGGTTCATTGTCGTTAGGTACTCATATTAGTTGGACGTTTGACATTATGGAGTTAAGTTACGGATAGCTTTAAACGACTAAGAAAAGGCTATGTTGGTCTGTCACACGCGGTACTTCGTTCTTTCTTTTGCTCCTACTTTATCGTGTGGTCTACAGTGCCTTACCTGGTGTCAGAGGTTATAACGCCCATGAGCCTTTGACCTGCCTAATGTGGCATCGAGAAAGTTCCGGTATGCTGGTTTCCTCGGGATTTTTTCCTTCACCGAAGCAACAATACGCAAATAAATCCAAAAATACAGAGGCGCGTGTCTTTTTTTTGGCTAGGAAATCATCGAGTAACTTCCCTCGCTCTGTTCGGAGCGGGTGTGAATGTGAGACTTTTACTGACTAAAACCCATCCATGTTCCTTCTTTTGCCCTTTGTGCATCTCTTACCTTAATTCTTTAACCCCGGCAGGCAGGGGCCCTGGCAGGCCCCTCTCCAGAGGTGCGTGTCTGGGGTTCGAATTCAAGACTTATAACCTGATCCTTGGTCTTGACTTGTATGACAAGCAGAACTACTGACCTGTCAGGATGGTGGATTGTACGAAAGCGATACCGCGGCCCCAGAACACAAAGGTCAAAAGAAGGAACATGGATGGGATTTAGTCAGTAAAAGTCACTCTCACTCCTGCTCCGTCAGGTCAGTCAGTAAAAGTTTGACAGTCCTCACCATTATGCCAAGAGCGGGGGAAGTTATTTGATGATTTTCTATCGGTAAAATAAAGCGGTACTACTAAGCATGTCGATTTCCAGGTAGGTAATACATTATTGCATTGAATCCACCAGGATTTTTCCAGTAGCGGACACGCAGTTCGTATTTATATGTGACTAAAAGAGTTTTGGATCTGAATGTTGATTGACGGAGAGCGAGAGGAAGGCCAACGAAAAGATGGATGGATTGTGTAAGGAATGATATGAAGGAGAAAGAAGTAAATGATACCGTGACGTCTGATAGGGGAGAATGGAAGAAGAAAACATGTTGCGCCGTCCCCAAATAGAATTGGACAAGGGCAGGAAAATCATCATTTTCCTGCCCTTGTCCCATTTTATTATTATCAACTGTGTCTCACACAGTTGATGGTAACAGGCTCACTTCCTTGGAGGTGAGGTGAGGAGAAGGAAGTTATGTTTACTTAACATAACTGGCGAAATGTGAGTGAAGATGTTATAATACGTATGGACCAACTTTGAACTTACTTGAGCTGTCCTGTCGATATCGTTTACGACGATACAGCAAGTCTTCGTTCATTTTCATGACATCTGTTGATAAATGAAAGGTTGTCTGTTAGGTACTGATTGTTTGATAACCGTTATCAATGTTGATAACCATGATATGCAGTGTTTCTGCTGATGTTGATAACAAGGAGCCAATCACATTGTTTAGGTATACTATGCACCAATGAATGTTGACGTTATAGCTAACCTAAGTGGTAATGGGCCGGCCATGTTTAATTATATTTTTGGAACGAAGTTCCTTATCGCGCGTTGAGAAATGGAGCTAGACGGAAAAATTCTTAATTTTTCCAAACGTTGTAACGATACTTTTTGCTTAAAACCAAAAGTTGTAACGACACTTTTTGCTTAAGACCAAAAGTTATAACGACTCTTTTTGCTATAGTTGTAAGCCGTCTGTTTGTGTCTCTCTCTATCTCTCTCTCTCATAGAAAGCAAGCCAGTTATTTTCGTTTCGTCGTTTTATTTCGCATTGAACAGTGTGGTGTCGCGACGATTATTATTGTTGAGTGTATAGGTTTTTTGTACATAATAAATAATAACTTCGTTCCATCCGGGTGTCCCTTGACACCTCTCAACTTTTTTTATACCAAACAGGCTTGCGTTTGCCTACAACTCAATCGGTGTGAAGCGGTGATGCGGCCTGGGGTGCAGCACACTTGCCTAGAAGACTATTTTGGGTAAACAAAACGTAAGAGTATATGACCTAAAATAATTTCTCACCATCAAACAGCTTATCCAAGCTATGTCTATACAGCTTAGCAGTCCCACCAATGAGGTTCGATGCGGCTCTTAGCGACAGTCTTCGATCCGTCTTCACAGATACACTGGTCACCAAAGAATTTAGTTCTTCGCTAAAACATATTAGTAACATTTCCTTTATTTGCGCAATGTTATTAAACTATATAAAAAGACATAATAAATTAAAAAAAAAAAAAAACTATTAACATTAATTTTATGTTAGGGCTCTAATCGATTTTACTGGGAAGAAACTTATTTTTACGAAATAAAAAAAAGACTTTTAACTTTCGCATCCTCCATACACATGTGTGTCATTTACATAGACTATTAAAAATGAGCTTTTACTTTTTTGTTGGGTTTATCGCTACCACCGGAGGGGTCAATCGAAGGTTAAGCTACGCTTGCCGAGGTCGGCTTGGGGATGGATGGCCATGCAGTAAATATGAGAACACTTTGTGCCTCGGAAGGCACATTAAGTTGGTGCCAGCTGCCAGGCTGTCATTGTGGAAGACCTTTTATAGATCTTCTGAGAAGTTTGTAAAATAAATATTAACTGCAGCTCGGGTAGATATTCAGGTTAAACCGCGATTGCTGAGGTTGGTCCGCGGATGGGTGACCATTACCATACCGAATTTCCTCCGCACATTAAGCCGTTGCTCTCGGCTGTCTTTTCAGACCTTTGGCAGTCGTTTTAGGTACTCAGTGACCCAAAAGTCTGACAATGAGCAAGGCATGTAACATGATGACGGGTAGTCAGAAATCCGATAAACAGTATTACCAAAGAATTTTCGCGTCACCAGGAAGTCCAGTAGCCAGAAGATCCATGTTTATTACTGGTGTAGGCATATAACTACGCCTCTAAGACGACCCACAGATCACATCACATTAGGTTAGACTGGAGCTCGTAACCAAAATATTTAGAAAAATACCTCCCCGTATTCGTATACATGATTATAGCGTGTTCAATTGCGCCGAAATATCGAACACTCAAAATTAAAAGTAAATATGGTAAATATCCCGTTTCAAATGTTATAAATAAAATACCTGCGAATAAAATTTTATTTTTTTCCAGACTTACCAGATGTTTGGCAAATTCACTTCTTCGGTATTTCCAATGTGTATTTTGTGTGCAAGCTTCCACGCACTCCCAAGCGTTTCGCTGTTCATAAGGTTTATATTACTAAACATATTGAATTTTAAACATAATAAATTAAAATGGCCACCAAAAAAGAAAAAATATCACCAGATTTGCCGCGCAGTGCAATTACCTTCTGAAGTTTTTTTCCGGGAGTAATTTTGGTGATGTGGGTACATACAGTATACAGCCTAGATTTTTTTAAACGATTTTTTTTTGGTTGTATCCTCTAAGGTTTCGATTATTAGCAAATCGTTGTTAACAAATTTATTTGGCAATATATGTTTTGGAGTAATATTTATGTAGGTGGTAAGTAAGGTTTCACAATTACATGTAAGGTCGTAAGTGATTCAACCTTCTTGATATCTCACATAATACTAGCCATTATCGGTCAAAAACTTTTAGAATGCCATTAGATTTTTTTCTTAATTTTTTTTTTCTTTTTAAAGAAATGGCTTTCGCTGAAGTTTTTCAACGATATCAGTCAGTATTAGTAAAAAAAAACAAAACCTCCTTATTCGTAAGCTTTTTAAAAAAAAAAACTGTACAAAGATATAACTAGTGTCACACTACAAAAAAAAATTTCTTTGTAGATCCAGGTCAATATTAAAAATATTTTTTAATGATAACCTCCTACTTTTATTACCTACTAGCTTTCGCCCGCGGCTTCGCTCGCGTTAAATTCGGTATAACACACCAAGCAGACCTGCAGTTTTTGCTCTTGCGCCTGATGGATTTGTAATAGCAACGCTATGTTTTCCCTTTTCTTCCCTCGTTCTCCCTCATATCCCACTTTTTTTAAATAAAAATTAGCCTATGTCCGTCTCCTGGTTCCCAACTATCTCTGTACCAAAATTCATCCAAATCGGTTTAGCCATTAAAGCGTGAAGAGGTAACAAACAAACAAACAAACAAACAAACAAACTCACTTTCGCTTTTATAATATTAGTAAGGATTTTATGCAAAGCAAAGTCAGCGGCAACAATTTTCTTTGAATTTATAGTTTTTAATTTTCTTTGTTTGAAACATAGGTGCAAATTGTTATTGTATTATCTGTGGTAAACAGTAAAGAACGTGGCGTTGTAATTGCTTTGTGTTTTCCACTAACCTAAGTGTATCCGACTAATCTTATAGTTTTATTTTCTCACCTATTTTTAGCCGTTACATATAATTTGCTGGTCGTGTAATGCAATTACAGTTTTTCATCGTTTCTTAGCAGTGTTAATGCAGTCAAAGTGGCTCGGTCTGAAGAAGATCATACTTCACACATGTAACTACGCATAAACCTTATATTATGTATAAGTTTTCGCAGTCAAAAGATATGGTTGCTTAGGCCGCAAGTTTTTACGGAAGCTTTGGTGCTGGTGCTGGTGTGGACTCACAATTGGCTGTTTTATTAATTTATTGCTTACGTGTACTATTAAGGAATGAAGACGAAGGAAGTTATACTACATGTATATAAGTGGGAAATTAGGTTAATAAAAGGGATTTATATAAATTATAGTTTTTACTTTTTTCTTAGATTCTGTAAATCGTATTTTTTATTTCCATTGAAAAGGAAGGATTCTCAAAGCTGTGCCATTTCAAATTTTGACTTTACTTCAACATTTGTTTCAAAGATGGCGCTGTAGTAACTTCGTACTTTGTATTTTTTTTATTGCCTTTAGAACAATAATTAGAAATATAAGACAGAAGTTTATCAAATTGAATCATGTCTGGTTGGTCTTTTCCCAACTCAGTTAAAACCGGCTTCCAATCTTAGCGGATGCAGTTTAATTGACGTTTTCGTGATAGGATACCGACCTCGCAGCGAAACGGGACGCCGTCACTTCGTGTGCATTTTTAATTTGTAAGATAACATTATTTGTGTATAGTATGTAATGGGCCTTCGATGCCTGAAATACATTGATTTATTATCTCTTTATTAATTTATCAATGCTATAAATACATTTTTAAATATTTCTTTAAAAAAATATAGAAAAACATTTAAAAATATAAAATTAGGTCTCCGCCGGTATCGGGAGCAGGGTCCAAGCTAACGGTGGTTAGGGTTCCAGAGACAGGAAGCTCCTCACAATGCGGGCCGTATTGAGGAGTACTGCCTTCTGAACAAGGCCCTTAATCCAACCGCCTAAGGAGAGCTTCGAGAGATGGTCGTCGATGCTCTTGGCCATCAGGTCTTTGGCCGTAACTACTATCGGCCCAGTGACAGCCGAGTTCACATTCCACATATCGACAACCTCGTGTGCCAAGTCGAGATATTTTAGTTGCTTCTCTTTCTCAGCTTTCACGGGGTTCTTGTCATGTGGGATGGTAACATCAATTATCATCACGCGGCGCGCTGATCGATCTATCACCACTATGTCAGGCTTATTGGCGACAATAGTCCTGTCAGTAATGACAGCCCGATCCCAGTACAGCGTGATTTATTATTATTATTAACTCTTTCGCTGCCTTAACTCAGCGTATGAGTCCAAAATTTATGGTAACATTTGGACTGGACAGGGAAAGGGTACCAGTATTTTACATAGAGTATACCTGATTTCCAAAATCCAGTTATTTGCAAGTTTAGTAATATTTTGTTGTAGTTTCGTAACGTCAAACAAAAACTGTAACAGAATTACGGAAAACTTGTTTTTCGCTGACACTACGGCTTAGAGTATAATTGAATTTCTAAAAGTAAAACCTTCTTGATCGTCTTGCAAAACATGGAAAATGGCAGCAGTAAACAAATAATCGAATTGAATCCCTCACAAATGCTCTATCAGCTGTTTCTAGATAAGTGCCGCGGCGCCATTAGCACAGACAATGTACTGTGGGGCTTTATTGTCTGGCACTACAGTCCTTTCATATTCATAATACCTCTACTATTTTTTTTTAAAATAAATATTTAATTTTTTCTTTCTTTTTCTTTTCTACCAAACAGCACCGTTTGTCAAAATCATAGTAATACATTTCATGTATTAAACATCTATGGCTGTCCCAAATATTGATCCAGCTATGCCTTTTCCCAACTATGTTGGTGTCGGCTTCCAGCCTTACCGAATACCAGTATTTTACATGGAGCGACTGCCTATCTGACCTCCACAATCTAGTAAGTACTGGGAAATACTCACTAGATTGGTTACTGGTTAAAACTGGTTGTCGGACTTTCGGGCACTTGACAACATTTAACGGCCGTCAAAGTTCAACTATTGACAGAGGAGTAAGTCAAAACCATATTGTTTTTTATTATTCTCATAATGAGGTTGCTTTTAAACTGGACATGTCAGAGGTAATATAGCTTTAAATGGACTGTTATGAAGGTTTATTGTGTACTAGCTAATCTAGCGCAATTTCTTTTCTTTGGTTTTATCAACGTCTTAGAAACATGCGATTGTTTCATAGTTGGGGCTATTTGTTTAACTTTGTGGTTTTGTTTTAGTTAAAGAAATATTGCCCGGTAGTTTTCTGGCATTGTAACAGGATGGAAGGAACATGTCGAAATTTTAAAACGAATGGATATAAATTTGCACACCTGGCTAGACGGTCAAAGTGTATAATGACAGCTTTTTTTTCAATTGGCAATAAAATTTTCAATGTGGGGATGAAGGCACGCATTAATCTACTATCACACTTGATTGTAAGCGATGGGTGTTTAATTTTGAATGAATGCAGAAAAATGGGTTTAATTTATAAACTAACTATATAAACTAAATAACTTTAATTTATTAATTATTTTATGGTTATTAATGTTTGAATATAACTTCAAAAAACGTAAGTGTCATGCCTTAAATTTCCATACACTACATACAGTCTGTCACGCTCAATTTTGGCAGAAAGCCGAAACTATAAAGGTGAGTATTGCAAACCTTTTTGCAACATAAGCAGAATGGTTGAGAATGTAAGCGTGTTACGGTGAGCGGAATGTCTGATATTCTCGTCGCGTGCTGACCACAGCTGGAAGTCGGCTACCGAATAAGGAAAGTACAGACGTAGGGGCCTATTTTATATAATGCTTGAAAAATCTCCTTTTTAGTTATTTGGTGCTAAACAGTGGTAAGTACAAATCGAGGATGAAAATTTGATTATGTATTTGTATTTATATGAACTTTGGACATCTTTTCTGCTTTTTTAACATTTTTTTTAAACTTATGTAACTACATTAGAAATAAATGACATACATAATTAATAACAAAAAAAAACCGTCTTAAAGTAATGAAAAAAAAAGAACCCACGTTTATTCCTGTTAATTAGTTTAGCCCACCTTACAAGATGAAGTACCGTACCTGCTGCCAACAAAATAATTAGTGTTAATATTCTCAGCAGCCGCGGCGTAATACAACAGAAGTAATTAGGGTGATCAATCCTGTTGTCAAACGCTGCTCATCCGGCAACCACGCTCTTATCAGGAGAGGAGTCGTTCACCCCACACCGACCAAGAGACAAGAGATGTTGGGCTTAGGGTGTCTACAGACTGGATGTATGACGCGCATTTTAACGGTGAGATATGAAGGTGTGTTTTTAGCATTCTGACATATAAATTTTACCAAAATACTAATCGATCTGTCACTTTACCTAATCGAGGACCAATATTACTATGATTTTTACCCGGCTGCCTAAAGGAGGAGGGTTATGTTTTACGAGCGTGTGTATATGTGTAAGAATGTAAGTATGAGTGTATGTCATGTGCAATAGTGTGCAAAATTAACTGTCAAAGAAAAACAGCTGTGTTTTAAAAATATGTTTAGTTAAATTACTCATTTTGTTGAACAAATAAATATATTTGTTAACTTTATGAGACAGTTGTAATATATTTTGCTTATTAATGCTTTGAGTAATAAATTAACTGTGTTGAAAACTTAACATAGGTAGGCTTTAAACTTAATAATAACTTATTGCTGTGTTTTGAATTTAACATAATATAAATTAATAGACTATACTTAATTAGACTTCGTCTTTGCTCGAATGGTCGCAAGCGCGATTGCTGGGTGTGGTGGTCCTTTTTTTTCGAATGGGGAAATCAAAAAATAACTTCCCCAGTTCTGGTCGGAGCGGCGAAAATCTCAGACTTTTAGTAACGTAAACCATCCATGTTCGTTCTTTTGCCATTTGTATTCTTGGGCCGCTGTATCTTTTTCGAAGAACCCGCAACCCTGGCATCAGCAGGAGCGTGATGGTGTTGGGTGCGATTTCCGGGTCGCGTAAAGTTTTATTGAGTAAATCGACAAGTTTTTTTTATATTTAAAAAGTTGCCCCACACTAGGATTTCTCCTGTATCGTACAAATATTTGTTCCGTGCGGAAATCGAACCCGCGACACGAAGCGTAGCAGTCGATCGCTCAGCCACTGCGCCAACCGTGTCGTCGTTATTATTCAGTAAATGATTCTGGATTTGTGCCTTATTAGGCTATAGTGTAGATTAAAATAGGTTTTTTTTCTTTTTTATATTGTTTTATTTAAAAGGTTGTTGTTTTTGTTCTTTAAGTAAGCACTTATTATTTATCTAGAAATTATTGTATTAGTTAATATTATTAATGTTAGTTTAGTATAGTTTTCTACACTTTTTTATATTTATTGTAAATAAGTTAATTTTAAGACCGCTCTATCGCATTAGGTGTATGCTTGTAATGATAGCTGTTAGGGAAATTATTAAATAAATAAATAAATTACATGGCATTTAAAACATAACTGTACAAATATGGCTGTTCTATTAAGTACACCTCTGCCAAACCCTTCGGGGATTAAAGGCGTAATGTTTTAAACTTTACTAGCTGGTGCCCGCGGCTTGGCCCGCGTGATATCGAAAAAATATCCTATGTGTTATTCCAGACCATAATCTATCTCTGTGGCAAATTTCATCAAGATCCGTTCAGCCGTTTAGACGTGAGAGTAACAAACATCAATACATCAATCCAACTTCAAACATTCGCATTTATAATATTAAGTAGAAAGTATGATACTTTATAGAAAATATTTTAAAAGCACTTTATCTAAAACTTATTAAAAGCTTGCAAAAGCTGGCTTTCGCAGAAAAAAAAACTTAATTTATATTTCAATCCAAAACCGTTTTTAGTATAATTATCACAACCTATTACGGTAAACTAAGTATACGTTGCGATCCTCCCGGTACAGTGTGAAGAGGCAGCATACGTACGGAAATTCGGCTGTACCGGCAGAGCGGCATCAGCGTCAGTATCTCATACCTCCCCCGTGACTCGAGTCGGGAGGACGTTTCGGTCGGTCGGGAGCTACGCGCGACGGTAGTGTTACTGTGATTGTGTGAACGGGCACGTAAGTTGACCTTTACTGTTTCTGATTTTGAATTTAAAATATATTTCGAGTGGTTCGATTTTTGTTTTTTTTTTAGGTGAGGTTGTTCTTTTTTATTTGTGTGTAAGTATTTGATGTTTTAAGTTTTTAGAGAATTGTTTATTAAAAATTGAGGCAGTTTTTTCTAAGTTTTCCCTTTTTTTCCCTCGTTCTCCCACATATTTCACTTTTTTTTAAAAAAAGGTTAGCCTATGTCCGTCTCCAGGGTCCCAACTATCTCTGTACCAAAATTCATCAAAATCGCTCGCTTTTATAACATTAGTAAGGATTTGTATACATATTTTGATTCCACCAAATAAATGTGGAGGTATTAAAAGGCATCGTTCCCAATGGAACCTTTTTTTATATAGTTTATTATTTTTATTTGTTTTATAAATAGACTACTTTAGACTAACGCCAACTTTAACCCGTAATCCCTTTCTAAAAAAAAAAATCTTTCTCTCCCCTTTTCTTCCCTCTTTCTCCCCCTTTTCTCACATTTTTTTAGCCTATAGCTCTACCGCCGTCTCTAGGGTCCCAACTATCTCTGTACCAAAATTTATCAAAATCGGTTTGGCATTTAGGCGTGAAGACGTAACAAACAAACAGACGCACTTTCGCTTTTATAATATTGGTAAGGATTTTAAAATTAGAATTGAATAGTCAGTTGTTAAGCTTTCGCCGTGGTTGTCATTTCCTCTCATCCTCAAGAGTCCTGGTCTTCCAAAGCCATCCATCAACAGGTATATACAAGTACCTTTACTTATATAGGCCGCGGTCAAGGAAACTAGCCTTTCTGGGATAAAATTTACACGAAAGTAAAAAAAAAACCGGTCAAGTGCGAGTGGGATTCGCGCACCGATACAACAGCCATATCTATTGACTGCGTAGACTTAGAAGGTTAATTTTTTACAGTACGGGGTCTAGCTCCAAAGACTAGAGTTTATGTTTTATAATTTTAACTCGAAACCTCCACACTTTCCCGAGATAAAGGTTCTTGACAGACAGACGGACAACAGAGTTTTTTTTTCTCTTGACGTACGGAACCTTAAAACAGGCGTGATGTTGAGTACATTTGTATATCATCATTTGTCGAGCCTTTCAGCAAATGCAGCTGAATACCAGTATTTTTATGGAGCAACTGGCTATCTGACCTCCACAAGCAAATTACTACTGGTTAGTTAATTGTACATAAGTAGCCAAAAAAAATACACAATTACATGTACTAAAACGATGAAAATGATAAGAGGCGCTGACACGAATATTACAAATATGTTTTATTTGTAATCTCGTTGTGTACAGATTCTTTTTTGTCATTAACAGTTATTGTTTTGGTTATACATTATTTTGTTTATTACTGTGACCCATTTTATTCATCTGCTTTATAGATAACATTTTTCGTACGTTTAATGTTGCCTACCTATTTAGTTTGTTTTTTGAAGGTATCATTCGTTTACTGAAATATAAATTAAGTTTAAATAGGTATTATTCAGTACTAATTAACAGGTAGGTAAATTAACCTAATAAAAAATATATATTCAAAAACAATGTACCCTTTCAAATACCAATCCTCATTGTTTGTAACTGGCAGCCTGCATTAAAAAAAAAACAAACTGTGTAATTGGACATTTTCATCAAACGTTCCAATTTTTTAATTTAAAAATATAAATGACTTGTCGGTATATACAGCCTGCGTCATTATTCGTTTCTTTCAGCCTAGAATTTGCCATTCAAAGACGGTCTGCGTTTTGCTTTTACTAATAAGCGTTTACGCCTGTTAGTAAAAGAAAAACGCAGACCGTTTGACAAGCTTTTACGACAAGCTCGTCGACTTGCCGACAAACTACTAGAAATTGATTTTACGTTGAATATTTACTTCAACGTAAAATCAATTTCTTTTCTTCTCATATTTTATGGTATTTCCAGTCTGTGAGTTAATCATTCTAAGTTTATTTTCTATTAGGTATTTGATTAAATATTGGTTTTCTGACTCTGGGTTCGTATCAACTTGGACTACTTTAGGTTATAGAGTACCTAATATTTCTTATGAGCTTAAGGTAACCCGTCATTCTCAGGTTGTGTGTGAATTAAAATATGATTCGTGACCGTATAAAAGAATTATAATCATCAATACAACCTTCTAACCTCAATGACGTTTATTAGAAAACAGAATTTCGAGGGCTACGCTGGCGCTTTTACCTTTGATACTGACCATAAATGAAGAACATATTACACATTATGTTCATAGGGCAACATAACTATGGCTTGGTTTGATATACACTGAAAGATGTAAGTACACAACGACACACCAAACTATAAAAACCGGTTTGTGAGGAACTCTCATTGTATTCGAAATCTATACGCAGCGAGGCCATTTTGTACTGGAAATGTATAGCTTGATGTGGCGAAGTGTACAGACACACACAATTCACAATAATTACATAATTATTTTTGCCAGTAAAACGTTTTGTACTTAATTTGATAACAAGAATACTATTGCCTAATTTGTAATAGGAACACATTCACGTGAGACCATACTCACATGGCATGAACCGGAACAATGAAACCACTCCAACACAACCTTTGCACAGTTTAGGCGTGGCTGTGGAAAGTTGTCTTAACCAACTACAATACCACGGAAAGAGTGGTTAACCCTTGTTATTCCCGGCTATAAAGCACCTAAGGGTTATCCATTTATGACGAAATTGTAGACATTCTAGGCCGAGCAGCAAATGACAGTTGTACTATTAGGGCACGCAAGAAGAAACCAGTAGTAGGTTGGAACAGATATGTCAGTGGTGCTCGCCGGGAGGCCAGGTCTAAGTTTCAGTTATGGACATGGTATGGCAGACCGAAGTCGGGTCGTGTTTGGAGTGAGATGCAAGAAAGCCGCAAATTGTTTAAAAGCCGGTTAAAGTGGTGTCAAAATAACAGTGACCAACTTAAAATGGACATTCTGGCATCGCATCACACCAAACATGACTTTCGTAGTTTTTGGAAGTCTACTAATAAAGTAAACAGTAGGCCGAGTCTGCCTGCGAGCGTTGGTGGCATTACTGATCCAAAAAACATAGCTGACATGTTCAAAAGCCATTTCTCAGTAAGTTCACCATTGGGACCATCACGGTCAGGACTTGATGGTGTGACTCGGGGGCAGGAGCTTAGTGTAAGGTTTAAGGCCAAAGACGTTAGAAAGGTTATCATGACCATGTCGCGAGGTAAGTCTCCTGGCCACGATGACCTGAGTATCGAGCATCTTAAGTATGCTGGTGTCCACCTACCAAGGGTTCTAGCTATGTTTTACTCTCTATGTCTAGGACATTCATACTTACCTTCAGCTATGATGCGGACCGTGGTGGTACCGATAGTAAAAAGTAAAACTGGTGATATAAGCGATGCCAAAAACTATAGACCCATCTCTTTGGCTACGGTGCTGTCTAAGGTTCTTGACGGTCTGCTTAACTCACTTATGAGTGGCTGTCTCGAGATACATGACAATCAATTCGGTTTCAAATCAGGACTCTCCACTGAGACAGCTATTCTGTGTTTGAAGCAGACTGTCAAGTACTATACTGATCGCAAAACTCCAGTCTATGCTTGCTTCCTCGATCTTTCGAAAGCGTTTGACCTGGTTTCCTATGACATTCTATGGGACAAACTGAGCAACACATCCCTACCAAGTGAATGCATTCGTATTCTGAAGTACTGGTATGGGTACCAGGTCAACGTAGTTCGATGGTCGGGTAGGCTGTCTGAACCATACAGGTTGGAGTGCGGGGTGAGGCAAGGGGGGTTGACCTCGCCAACGCTCTTCAACCTTTATGTAAACGCACTCATCGAGAGGCTTAGCAGCACGCATGTCGGGTGTCATGTTGGTGGAGTTTGTGTAAACAATATTAGCTATGCGGACGACATGGTGCTGCTGAGCGCCTCGGTCTGTGGTCTGTCTAAGCTGCTCGGCATTTGTGAGGATTATGCTCTCAGTCATGGCCTGCTCTATAACACCAGGAAAAGTGAGTGTATGGTTTTTCGAGCCAGGGGTAGGTGTCCAGACAGTATTCCCAACATCAAATTAAATAGTGTACCGCTAAAAAGGGTTGACACTTTCAAATACCTTGGGCACCTGGTGACCTCTGACCTGAAAGACGATATGGACATAGAGCGGGAACGTAGGGCGTTGTCTGTTAGAGCGAACATGATAGCTCGCAGGTTTGCTCGATGCTCGCAGGAGGTCAAAAACACTCTTTTCAGAGCGTATTGCACGTGCTTTTATACGAGCGCCCTGTGGGCTAACTATACTCAAAAACAGTACAGCGCCCTACGAATCCAATACAACAATGCCTACAGGGTGTTGTTGGGGCTGCCTCGGTACTGCAGTGCATCGGGGATGTTCGCCGAGTCACGCATTGACTGCTTCTACGCGACGATGCGGAAACGGTGCACATCCCTGGTACGCAGGGTACGCGCCAGCTCCAACACCATCTTGAGGATGATGGCTGAGAGGTTCGACTGTCACTACATTAACAATTGTTGCATGCTTCATGTAGTGACAAAATACAAAATATAATTTAATGTAATTTATTCTAATTTAATGTAATTTATTTTAATTTTAATGTAATGTATTTTAATTTAATGTAATGTATTCTATTTATGACTCAACCCCAACTTTTTTAAATTTTTATGCAATTTTGAACAGTGAAATGTTATTAATATATTCATAATGTAATAATTTATTCAATGTTTAAGCTTATATCAATGATTTTATTTTATTTAACTTACATTTATACCTATTTTAAAGCAAAATTTAAAAATGACATTTGTGATCTTATGTATGTGTAATATATTGTATAAGTTGTTGCTCTTTGTATGGGAAAATTTCCTGAAATAAATGAAATTATTATTATTATTATTATACTCACAAACAATTTAAAGTAGGTTTTCAGTTTAATGTACTGGAGCAACATACAAACCGTTTTATTTCATCTATACAGCTATAGATTCCCACACATTGAAGTTTTTGTTTAATCATTGCAATTAAACATTTTTTTTATTTTTATTTCTCAATCAATTTTTGTGTATTTTAAACAATATTACTCGCCAAAATTTACGTTTGATGGCGAGATGCGCTCTTTTCTTATAAATACACGTAAACCATATACAATTTCAACAAAAATTATAACAAGAAAACGCGCTGAGGCTGCAGTCGCAACCTCTAAGTAAGCTTGTCGAGAAGCAAACTCTTCAGTCTTGATCCTAAAATACCTTTACTTAAATTAGAGGTTTGCCTTAATAAATCTATTTTATTGAAAACTTTTGGCACTAAATATTGAACACAGCAGCATTGTTAAATTTAAAATTAGAAATTCGAAAGGTTCCGATAGTTTCCAACATCCAAGTTACCCACATGGTTTGTATTTTATCATTATTCTATCTTTAATGTTATCCTCTGTTTACCTCGTGAAGCTATTTAGAGATTTCGTTAAGCAATTATTTGGCAAATATTTTCAATTAGAAACCCTTTCTGTTGTTGAAACAAATTGGTTCAAGATTTAGGAAGTTTTATTGTAAATTAAAACCACTTTGGAACAATGGTAAACTAAGTTATTTTGGTTAAACAATAATTCGATTTGAGTTTACGATAAAGTGTAATTTAATTTTGTATTTTTTATAGCTTGTTCTTTAGGTAAACCGCGTCTTGATAAAATCTTTCCTGAACTCTAGGTATTTGAAAGTAATTAGAACAAGGCTTCATAATTTTTGGTTTTTGAATGAAAATATCGGTACCAACTAAAAACCGTCCATAACTAGTTGCTGTTTTTCAACATAATATTTTTAGTTTTACGTACGCATTGATTAAGTACCAATTTTCATTTAACAAATGAAATCAATCCAAACATTGTGTTAATTTACAAATCTCAGGTTAAGAAACTTAACAGATAGCGGTAAATAAGCCATGAAAGGAATGAAAAACATAGAACAACCTGTACAAAATAATGTACACCATTTCCAACTCCAAATATTCAAATTTCGAATCCAAACCAACAAGGAGGTCCATTTTTCTAAAACGCGCGCACAATGCGGCCAGTTCTCCAGAACAATAGACAAACGGATGAACAATAGGTGTCAACGTGGGGTTTTTACAGCCCTTTCTTTGCTCTATGCCCATTCTACAGCCTGCCTTTCTTTAGGAATGACTAGACAGTTCTCATTCTACTACTTGACCAACATAACCAGACGCGGTGGAATTTGGAACTACGTACAAATGTACTGGATTTGACAGGTGGATGAGGTTTTTCTTAGCAAGCTGCGCCACCAGGAGGTCTCAAGTTAAGTTGGTCAGTAATAAGTTGTGGGCCGTTGTCGCCCTTTCTAAATAATTGTTTGGTTATCCAATGCTTTTCATGTTGTTGGCATGAATTAGTGGTATTGTTACAATGTATTTCATGTTTTGTTTGTCATTGCCGGTTTGAAGTAGGTAGATTGTTTGTTTATTTTATGGGTACTTGACGATGAAAGGTGTTGCGTATTTAGGGAAGTTCTTGTTTTTTGACGTGATAACGTCTTTAAAATCGTTTTAGTCGGGTGACATGTTCAGAAACTTGTAAACCTCACGAGCGACATTTCATAAAGATGGTAGCGCCATCTGTTACTTGGCTCGAAAAAAAAACTTTAAATTAGTACTTAATGTCATTTTAGATGTCACTACTGGTGATAACTTATATCACCAATAAGACGTTATCACGTAAACATCTCGATCGTAAACCTACTTTACAAACAACCAATTTTTTTTAACTTCGTCATTCACAAAAGCCAAAAACGATTTTATGATTCTCTGAAGACATTTGATTTGTAGTCGGTTTATGAAGAAAGGAATTATTAACATTATTGGCGAAATGTGAGTGTTTTATAGTTTACCTATAGAACTATTAAAAACTCCTTTCTGGTATGTATGGTTGTACCTCTACCTAACGCATCGGGGATCCCATGAGTCTTAAATGGTCCTTTTAAAAAGCTGGAATTTTTCACAGTCACAGACGTATTTCATATTATGAACTTAGTTTTACGAATTGTAATGTAACTGATTATAATACTATATGACTCTGCTAAGGGGCCATTTTAAGGTCCGGCTTTACTTTATGATTTTAAAAAGTACGCCCTTTTATATTCCTCTGGATTCCTTTAAGTATCTATTCCTATAAACGAGACAAATAACAAAATATATTAAATCATTTTAACTCATAAATAAATAATTTCGGAATTTATTTTGGGTTGACCTTTAACATGAATGGCGTCTTCAATATCTACCTCCATTTATTCAATTGTTAGGTTAGGTTAAAATTGAAAATATAAACGTAATTTCTTAAAAGGATTTTAAAATGCCATCCTTTGGGGTTATTTTGGCTTCCCTATTCAACCGCCATTTTATTTATTTTTTAGTTTTTTGTCTATGTTTAATGTAAATAATTGATATCTATGCTATTAAAAATTGTTTAAAATGTTTATGCTATAATTATGGCGGAATGTGTTCTGCACGAAAACACTATTGTAACATCCGTTTATATCACATTTTTTGAAAATAAATATAAATACAGACGCCTGCACATCAAGCTACTACAATCTGTCAGATTTCTTTGATAGATTTTCGACTTTATTTCTAAAGTATAAGGTTCAAGGTTCATTGGAAAAATTGACAGTTTCGGGTAGCTTGACCTGCAGGCGTCTGTAAATACTTACTGAGATCAATACAGACAAGGATCGGTTAAGGCAAAAGTCTTCCCGGGGTTGCGGGTTGTTTGATAAGATTTTATTTATTTATTTTCTCACCACAATTTACATAAATTATTATTTGTTTTACATTGTCCAAATTCGACATTAATACATAATTCAACTTAGTAATTATTGTGGGAGACTGGTGCCTAAGTTAAGCTCGAGGCTTGTCCATGACGTCTTATAGCATAAAGTATTGTTCTGATCTTATTCCAGTGTGAGAAAAAGATGGCGCTTTACATCTTGTATAGCCCTGTCTCTTTCTCACACTGGAATGACATTGAAACAATTTATGATCCGCACCTTCTGTTAATAGCAAAAAAAACAACCAAGAGCAAGTCGGACTCGCTCATCAGTCACCGCGGGTTCAGTTCAAACTTGCGACATAAACAACCATATCTTTTGACTGCGTAGACTTAGAAGGTTGTTTTATATCACAACACAAAGGGGCAACAGAATTGAGTATATGGTTTTAAATTCAACTCGATGCCTTCACGCGTCCCTGAGATAAAGGGTCTTGACAGTCAGACAGACGGACCGTTTTTTCTTTTTGGGGTACGGCACTAAAAACATAAGAACCTTATCGGTTTTGCATCCTGTTGTAGGCTTGATCATTTCAAGGTAAGCCTGCACCTTATCACCAAGAATAATCTTCTCGGACCTAAGTTCTAAACTAATCTAGGCCCTCTCGTTTTAATCCCTAATAAACTCAAACAGCTCCTTGTTATCATGCTCCAGGAGTCATGAGGCGTTTACGACGGTTTTCGAGTTTAGCGGTTTAAGATCATAACACTAACTAGTTTATTCTCAAGACTCTAAAATGATAATATTATGCGAAGTATGTAATTTACACTTGAATGTTCTAAGAGCAAAGTGAAATGGTAAATTTCGTCTTAAAACTAAGGTTTTATAAAATACTAGTTGTGGTTTAACTGGTCATTAGTGTTTTAGCGTGATGTTATATAGGCTACTAGCTTTTGCCCGCGGCTTCGCTCGCGTTAAATTCGGTATAACACAGTACCTGCTACCTGCAGCTTTTGCTCTTGCGCCTTATTGATTTGTAATAGCAACGCTAAGTTTTCCCTTTTCTTCCCTCGTTCTCCCTCATATCCCACTTTTTTTTTAATATAAATTTAGACTTTTTAAGTCAGAGTTGAGCTAAACAAATGTCTTTAATCAAATTTCGCAATTTTTCAAAGCGCTTTATTATGGTTAGATATTTAGAAGATATAGCCAAAAAATTTACAAAAGATATAAACGTCGTAAGTTTGTATGGAATCCTTTGTGCGCGATTCCGACTCGTACTTGACCGGTTTTAATAATTTCATAGCTATTCACTGAATAAGAACAATCTAATGAGAGAAGTTCCATTATAAAAGTTTCTAACACATGGTTTCTTTACAATTTTCTTTTCTTATTCAATCTTTTATGAACCTGGCAGGCGTTTCTCTTAATGAAAAACGTCACGGGTTTCAAATAACTTTACTGAAAGTACTTCGAAGTCTGCATATAAGAAATATTTCAAACTATTTTCGAACATATCATTGCTGTAATGACTAAAAAAGATTTTTTTGAAATTCATCAATTAAATTGATTGAAGCAAAACCGTGGTTATACAGGAAAACAAAGGTGTATTTTGAATTAAATATTAAAATTTAAATATGGGAGGAGCTCGTGGCTAAATAATAGCAGCCGCTCAGTTCGATCTTTAGGTTAAGCCGCGCTTGCCTAGGTTGGTCTGTGGATGGGTGACCACCCGTTACATACCGAGTCTCCTCCGTGCCTCGGAAAGCACGTTAAGCTGTTGGTCCCGGCTGTCATTTGTAGATCTTTGACAGTCGTTACAATAGTCAGTGTCCCGAAAGTCTGACAACCCGGTATCAACTGGGTTATTGGAGTTACTGGAGGTCAGATAAGAAGTCGCTCCAAGTAAAATACTGGTATTCAGCTGCATCCGGTAAGACTGGAAGCCGACCCCAACATAGGTGGGAAAAGGCTAGGCAGATGATGATATCTCGGAAATGTGGCGGAGCGGGGGGTTGTCAGACTTGTCCCGACATATTATTGTTAGTGTGAGGGCCTTGTTTAAATTTTTAGGGTTCCGAGCTTCATAAGGAACAAGCGGAGCCCTTGTTGGATCACTTTGTTGTCCGTCCTAACAATTAGCCCCACCCAGGACCTCATATTCAACTGCAGTCGATAGACCAAGGCCTTTAAATACCTGCCGGGGTTGCGGGTTGTTCGAAAGAGATACCGCGGCCCCGGAATATAATGTGCAAAAGAAGGAACATGGGTGGGTTTTAGTCGTAAAAGTCTGACACTCCCTCCCGTTCCTGCCCAGAGTGGAGGAAGTTATTTGATGATTTCTTACACGCAAAAAGGCCTTTAAATTTTTATATTTACATAAAAATGAACGCTATGATACAAAGGGACATTGAATAAAGTTCTTTATTCACTCAAAAATAAGACTACATGAAGACTCAATTCCAGTTTGAATACTACGAAATAAGTGTTATTTTAGGCTGTTTAAATGCTAAACTGAACAATTTATTTCTATTTTGGCAATCCAATGAGGTTTTTTAGTGCAAATGGTTTCATTTATCTTTTTAAAACAGCTGGTTTGAATCATAGAGCTTTTGCTCTTTAAAATACTTAAATACTACAGAGAGAGAAAATACTTTTTCAGTTTTCTCCAAGAAAATATAGCGGTGTCACTATTTTTTTTCTAGCAATCAAACATGGATCTTTTTTTTAAACATGCTTTTATTTTGCTAGATCCAGCTGTTTATTTTTATCTAAGAAATGTGTTATGTAAGATGTGTGTGTATTACATTTTTAATGACCTTTTCTAGCTGACGAAACGTATTTACGTACTTATTAATAAAAAAGGATTGTGTGGTTTTATGAAACTACATTATAGACATTTAGACGTCCCTACTCCGCGGCCGACCGTCACGCGACATGCAACATACAGACGAAAAAGTTTGAGAGGATGTAATAAAAGTTTCACATAACAGTTTCAGATAATAGCTAAAGTGGAAACGGTAATGGATTTTTTGTTTTTGGGGTTCTATACCACAAAAGGAAAAAGCACTTTATGAGCCGTTTAAAATTTTAAATTTTCCTGTAGTGTACTTACCAAGCATGACATGAACGAAGCCGCAAAGAAAGCATAGACTAAATATCTTTTCCTCTCCAACTCCAAACAAACCCCAGTGTTGCCATTTTTGCCTCATCAAATTAACTAACCAAACAATCTCTCAAAAATTAATTGTTCGCTCCAGAGTTCATTACACTTGAGGACAAGAAAAATGACCCATTATTATTAATAGATAAATGTTCGTGAAATAAATTAGGTTGCGTATCTGAGGGCAAGGGTGACGCGATAGGCCTTGCGCGGAGTGAAGCAACTCTGTTGCGACAGTCTGTTGCCTCAGATAGTTAGATGGGCTTTTTATTTGCTATTAAGTGTAATTAGAAAAGTGTTCCTTTTGGTATGCTGAAATGAATACTTTATAGTAAGCTTGAACTATATTCGGAAAGCTGTATACGGGAGCCCTGTCGGGCCAAAAACTGACCAATATGGATTTTCTTTTCATGAGACAGAATTGTACCAAAATGTCATCGACCAAGACATTATGGCCTTTCATTTAATCAAACGAAAGTATTATGTTTTTACTAAGTTTTCTTTTTATATTTTATGGCGAAAAACACTAACTACTGAAAAAAAAACATAATTGAAAACCAGGAATAAATGCTCTAAAATTGGTTACACAGTGACCGAACGTGGTAATCAATTCTCGTTCCTTTCCTCTACAGCTCAAAGTCTGCGCAACTCAATAAAACCAACGAGAAAGTTACAAGCTGATATTATTTTATTTATTACCTTCAAAATACGAAATATTTCGCTAAAACTATGCTGAAGATTAGTATTGAGTAAGATTAACATCGTTCCAATATATTTCCAGTATTTATTTTACCGTTTGTTTGGCCATAGAGCAATAAAGACGTACAGAAGCGAATCTGATTTGGGTGAATTAGAAAAGTATCTAATCCTTATTTTATAAAAGCGAAAGTGAGTTTGTTTGTTTGTAACGTCTTCACGCATAAATGGCTAAACCGATTTTGATGTATTTTGGTACCGAAATAGTTGAGTCCCAGGAGACGAACCTAGGCTATTTTTTTTAAAAGAAGATATGAGGGAGAAAGAGGGAAGAAAAGGGAAAACTTAGCATTGCTATTACAATAAATAAGGCGCAAGGGCAAAAACTACAGGTAGCAGGTACCTGTAAATTCGGAAAAGGGAATTCAAATTTTACGCGAGCAAAGCCGGGGCAAAAGCTAATACAGGTATAAATTTTGGAGATAATATTTATAAACTTGATGAGTCATATTTTCGGCTAGATACCGTAGGAGAAGTTCCACTACAGTCGAATCACAATTAATTTACATTCCCCTGATTTTGAATGACTCAAAGTCACAACTCTTTTTTGTTTACGTTACGCAATAAACATCATTTAAGTGCTACTTTGTAAAAAAAATATCTTAATTCATCTTCACCATTCTTCTGTCCATTATCTTAATTTATTTGTATTCGCTGCGCAGTCTTCTTCTTTCATAATTCGCTATTTCTCTACATCGCCGCTTATTTATCTATGTCATGCTTCACTCAGTCCATCCATCGTTTCTTTAGTCACGATATTTTCAATCGTTAATCACCACAATGACCTTCATAATTGTTTCAATAAGGTTGCTATTCCGCTGTTGCTGTCACCGGTTAAATAATTTTATGAGGACTGTACCTATACATTTTTGATCTCTGGTTGCGCCTAAAGAACTCGCGGAAAATATTTGAACGACAAAATTGCCTCGTTACGTTTTCATGTGAACCTAAACATTGCTGATGAGGACTGTAATTGAATTTGTATTTCGTTCACTGGCTCCTGAAATTCATTTTTCATGTGAAAAATGTTTTTTGATGTTGCCGTGTGTTTTTTTATAGTCATCAGGGCTTAGGTGGGTTATAAGCTGAAATTCGTGATAAAAAATAATTGATTCAATTCGATTTCATGATGGATGTTTTTTAGATGAAAAATATTCTCTCGACTGTATCGTTGATCTAGTAATCGCAAACACGACCACTGAGCATGAAATACTGGGTTCGTTTCCCAAGAAAACAAAGTGCTTCTTTAAAAAAAACAGTTGTCTGTCTGTGACAAGACAGTGTAAAAAAAACTGTCTTTGGAACAACAGTGTCCTTATGAGTTTATATTCATTAATAGATAAACAAATAAATAACTCACTTGATCTAGAAGTATCAAGTAGGTATAAGCAAGTTAAGCTACTATATCTTAAAGCGTAGTATTAGTTTGGATTTCACAAGAAACCACAAGTCGACTACAAAGGTGCGGTTTTCTTTTGAGAAGGCCATTTTAGGATGAAACTAAATGCTTGATATCCTGGGTGATGTTTTATAGAGATACTTATGTGACCTTTTTACCTTCTTTCTCACATATTTTCGATCTCATTCACTCAGTTGTCATTGTCATTTTCACTCTAAAGTATGATCACTTGAGTTGATTGTCAAAATGACAGGTGTCAACGTCGATATTATGTCAAACTTGGTACATTTAGTTTTTTTTTATTTTCGTGTAGAACAGTGTAGAAAAGTTGGTTGCATTGCAGTGTATATTATGAAAAAAAGAGTTTAAAAAAAATTCTATTCTATTTATTTTCAAGCCAAAAAAGGTTGTCGATTATACACACATCAAAAGTGTCTAGGGATCAAGCATTTTTATGCGGATTTCTTGAGATTGAGATGTGGCTTTGTAATAAATTTATGATTTTATAAATTTATATGGATCCTTTTTGGTGCATTACATAATTTGAATCAGGAACTCTCAATCAAATTCGAGTAAAAGATGAAAATAAGCTGTCAATATTTTCCCTATAAAAACATACAACGCATTGAAGACATTATTAGTGCTACTGTTTCCCTACTACTGATTAAAACCAACGTTATTATGGAGCGGCGACGTCATTTAAGCAGGGAAGAAATGCTCAGAGCCGTGGGAATGATAGAAGCTGGTTCCCGGCAACGTACTGTAGCTTTAGCTCTGAATACAAGTCAGAGTGTTATCAGTCGACTTTGGACACGTTACCGAAGCACTGGTACCGTGGCTGAGCGCCATGGAGGACGGTATCGCTGCACCACACGGAGACAAGACCGATACATTCAAATCTTAACTCGAAGAGCTCCAACAATAACCGCCATGATGTTAGCCGTGAGGCTTCATCACTCTTCAGGGAACTTAATTAGCGACCAAACAGTCAGAAACCGCTTGCATGAAGTGAACCTTCATTCCCGAAGACCGCTACGGGTACCACCTATAGCAATACACAATCGTAGGATTCGATATCAATGGGCTCTTGAACACAGAAATTGGGCAGAAGAACAATGGCGTTTCGTGTGCTTTTCTGATGAGTCTCGTTTTGGTATGAGACCGGATACAAGACGTATACGACACTGGAGAACCCCTGGACGCCAACAGCGATTAAAATCCTGCCAGGAAGTCCATCCTTATAGTGGTGGAACCATCATGGTATGGGCGGATATTTGGATCGGCGGAAGAACTGAGTTGATTTGGATCAGAGGCAACCTCAACGCTCAAATTTATGCTGAGACGATTGTATCAGACGTCATCGTTCCTCTACAAGTGCAAATCGGTCCCTTATTTCAGTTAATGCATGATAATGCACGACCGCACACCGCAAGAGTTGTAAGACAGACTCTCGCCGCAGCTAACATCAATGTCCTGCCCTGGCCTGCTCAGTCGCCAGACTTGAACCAGATTGAGCATGCATGGGATATGCTACAGAGAAGAGCTCTGCCGAATATGGAGGGTATCCAGTCGCAAGAAGACCTTTTTTTGTTGTTGCAACGAACATGGGCGGCCATTCCACAGCGTGATTTGGATGAACTCATTTTGAGTATGCCAAACCGATGTTCTTGTGTTGTTAGTGTTCGCGGTAGAAACACGGATTATTAATTGTTTAAGTTACCCAATAAATTTTTAAAGAAAACTGTTATTTCAGTCTTTTTTTCGAACTTTAATGTTAGTGGTTCAAATGTCAAAAATCCCTTTATTAGGAAAATGGCAAATTTCTTTATTAATGCAAAGGTGACTTGGTTTATCGTTACTGTGACAAACGAAAACACTTTATTTGATGAATCCTTAAAGAAAATTTTAATTAATATCAATCAGGAGAAAAGTTATTGCAAAAATATATGTTGATCCCTAGATACTTTTGATGTGTGTAGTTAGGTAATTTTTTAAAGTCAGTCGGTATTAGACTGACTTTTGTTTTGTTTGTAGCCTATGTGTTATTCCGATGTATAAACTATATTATTGTAAAGTTTCATTAAAATCCATGCAGAAGTTTTTGCGTGGAAGAGTAACAAAAATCCATACATCCTCAAAAACATTCGCATTTATAATATTATAGTAGGACTAGCTGGCGCCCGCGGTTTCGCACGTGATATATCGAAAAAAAAAATATCCTATGTGTTATTTCAGACTATAATCTACCTTTGTGCCAAATTTCATCAAGATCCATTCAACCGTTTTTACGTGAAAGAGTAACAAACATCCATACATCCATCCTCCCATCCTCACAAACATTGACATTTATAATAATATTTCATTATTATAGTAGGATGGAGCGACTGCCTATTTGACCCCCACAGCCCAGTGTAACTTTGATCCGAGAAATAAACAAACCACATACGTAACAGTGCTCTCAAAACACTTAATCAAAAGACCAGATCCAAAAAGAACACTTTATTAACAATTATAAACCCCGGAACAGAAAATACCAATACCATAAAAAGGTCGACTCGGGCACTCGAACGAACCTCAAAGAGTTAAGAAAAAACCCGTCAATAAGAGCAGTCGACGTAATTGCTTTAGTTTTGTGTAGCGTGTACTTGGGTTTATATTTATTGGGGAATATAAGGACACAACGGTACTCGGTAAAAACGAACGGGTTATTCCTTTTTTTTTAAAGTGTTATTATTACAACTTGTAGCTTAATAATAGCGGTTCGGGACGATCTTTAGGTAGCCGCGCTTGTCTAGGTTCATCCATGGATAGGCCCATTACATACCGAGTACCCTCCGTGTCTGGGAATGCATGTTAAGTTGTTGGTCCCGGCTTTCATTTGTAGATCTTTGACAGTCGCTACAGTTAGCCAGTGGCCTTAAAGTCTGTCAACCAGTCGTACCAAGGGGTATCGTATTACCCGGTACTAAGTGGGTTGTAGAGGTCAGATAGACAGTTGCTCCATGTAAAATACTGGTATTCAGCTGCATCCGCTAAGACTGGAAGCTGACCCCAACATAGTTGGGTAAAGGCAGATCATGATCCATAAATTCATCCTCACAAACTTTCGCACCCTGTATCATCCTAATCATCATCATTTGCTTGCTTTTCTCAACTGTGTTCGGGTCGGCTTCAGTATTAAACGGATTCAGCTGAAACCGTTATTTGACCCAAACAACCCTTTAGCAATACAATTTACGGTTGGTAAGACTGGTTGACAGACTTTCGGGACACTAACTACCTGTAACGACTGTGATAGATCTACAAATGACAGCCGAGACCAACAGCTTAACATGCTTTCCGAGGCACGGAGGAAACTAATACAAACTATTATTTAAGTAATACAACACTAAAGTGTTTTTTTTTGTCTTATATTTCATCTTACTTTTCATATAATATCTATAGGTATCAGAAAAGACTCAAAGGTCACTAAGGATCATATTTGCATGTCACCACAGATTGACAGAGCTATATTCGTTATCGGTCGACCCAATGATTTTATTTTAGCAATAACAAAAGGATGACAAAGGTCAGACGTAACCATATAAGATAAAATTGTGATTCATTTTTTATTTATCTTGTCTATGTCTTGTTTTATGTCACGTTAACTCGCGTATTACTGCTACCACTACTAATAGAACTAATAACGTCCACTTCAATCTCTTTTTAACCGACTTCAAAAAAGGAGGAGGTTCTCAATTCGACTGTATTTTTTTTTGTGTTTGTTACCTCATAACTCTGGTCTGGGTGAACCGATTTTGATGATTCTTTTTTTATTCGAAAGCTGGTGGTTGTCGTTTGGTCCCATAAAAAAATATCAAGATCCGGCTGGTAGTTTTTGAGTTATTTTTAATAATGCGTATTAGATTGACTTCGTGTACGTTGATGATAAACGTATTTTAGAAGTTGTCGAAGACAAATGAACAAAAAACGCTATGTACTATGATTTGGAAGGTCATCGCAGTTTTTTGAGGTGATTGTATTTTAATTTGGTGATAGATCTTCAGTGATATACAACGGAACTCTTCAATAAATAAAACCGACTTCAAAAAAAAAAAGTGGAAAATAACTTTATTTCCGGAAGTCGGTGGCTTTTGTTAGTTTTGTTGACTTTTTTGCCACCGACTTCCGGAAATAAAGTTATTTTCCACTTTTTAGTTTTTTTTCTTTGTTTGAATCTTGAATATGAGCGACAACTAGGGCTTTTTTTGAGGATTCCGTACCTCAAAAAGAGAAAACGGAACCCTTATTGGTTCACTCTGTTATCGGTCTGTCTGTCATTACCATTTATCTCGGGAACCTCAGAAGGTATCGAGTTGAAATTAAAACCATATACTTAAGTCTGTGGTCCCTCAGAGTTGTGTAAATATCAACCCTCTAACGCAGTCAAAAGATAAGACCGTGATGGGAATTCATCAAATAACTTACGGGTTTACTGACTAAAACAGTTATGTTGCAAAGGACATAAAACCTTTGTGTTCTGCTTGCCTTAGCGGCAAAGCCTGGGTCCTGGGCACGGAAACTCTCGCGGCCAAACTGTTGAGGCTCTTAAAAACATGCTTGGGGCCAGTTTTCACTTCGTTGGAAGACGGGGAAGTTTTTCCTCATTTGGAAGCAGGAGCGCTTTCGCAGCATTCTCGCCCACCGTGATGCCCGAAGAAGTGGGCAAGTTCTTTGAAAATAGGCCCTAACATGCTATTTTATAAATCTACGAAGTAGGTTCTATAAAGCTGAATGAAAAAGTCCCGTTTAAATATCAAATGACAACGGGCTAAAGATGTATAAGCTTATCATCGCTTCCTAGAATGATATGAATACAAACTTGCATATCGGCAGACGTGAGACGAATCCGTTGGTACATACTGAGAATTGTGACTAAGATAACTTGCTTATTTAACTATAGGCCCTTCTTATTGAATATCACAACTATAGTTAAACTTTATACTTGTATATCGGAAGATATAGGAGAGAATAACACACGGAGGAAGCTGTATGTAATGGGTGGTCCACACCCATCCATGGACTAACTTAGGCAAGCATAGCTTAACCTTGAGGTGGACCCGAGTAGCTGTTTTATTTATTACTAGCTTCCGCCCGCGGCTTCCTCCGCGTGGCATAGTTACTTTGGGCTAACGCTAACATTAACCCGCGTGATGATCGAAAAAAAAATATCTTTGTCTCCCCTTTTCTTCCCGCTTTCTCACCTTACCTCACTTAAAAAAAAATTGCCTATGGCCGTCTCGAGGGTCCCAACTATCTCTTTTAAAAATTCATCAAAATCGGTTGGGCCATTTAAGCGTGAAGACCTAACAAACAAACTCATTTTCGCTTTTATAATATTAGTAAGGATTTCGCGATCACCTCTTTTTTAAAAATTCGTTGTTTAAAATTCTTAAAAAAACTTTCATCACTTTTTTTTGCGGATGTGTAATCATCCATAACTTCTCCCGCTTTGGGTGGAGCGGGGGGAGTGCTAGACTTGTACAGACTAAAGCCCACCCGTGTTCCTTCTTTTGCCCTTTACGTTCCGGGGCCGCGGTATCTCTAAGAACAACCCGCTACTCCGGCAGGCGGTGGCCCTGTCAGGAGCCCGTCCTTACATTTGAGCCCATAAACCAAATTAAATTACTGACCTATGCAGATACTTAGCTTAGCAAGTTTTAAGTTCATCAATCTACAAAATGTATAAACAAAACTACAACAGCAGAAGGTATCAGGGATTGAGTGTCAACGTTCAACCTTTCACATGGTGATACTGAATGACTGATATCTTGACGTTTATAGTACGCAGACAAGAACAGCGTTCAAGTTGATCGACTTCTATTGTTCTGATTAAGTTGTTGTATTGACTTGTTTTGTATGCTGTCCAAAAGATAAGTCTGACAACAAATCTTACCAAGGTGGTGTCTCCATAGAGATCAACGCTTTGGAATCGGCAACTACAGTACTTTCACAAGTTATTATGTCTTGTGACCGGGACTGTAGCTTTAACATTTGTTTTTGACATTAAAAAGTGCCTGTAATGGTCTAATTAAAATAAATGATTTTTGATTTGAATTGAATTATGCAGTATTAAATGGGTTGTGGAAGTCAGCTATACAGTAGCTCTACGTTAAAACTAGTGTAGCCATACTTAGTTAAAAGTATCCTCATTTTAGTAAATTTATTTATTTTTTGGCAGGTTTTTTTTTATTTACTTCGATACCAAATTATGCTCTTACGGTTTGCATGTGATATTTTTATCGTATTGAACGAGTATACTTGTAGTTAGTGCATAGATAATAATCTACAAAAGATAAATAATCTATCTCAAGCTTATTTAACAAAATCAGGCAGCCTAAAATATCATGAAAGCTGTTTACTCGATGTATTTCAAATGTTGTAACTATTAGTTTAATGTGTTCGTACGTCATAGAGCCTGCATATTCATTTTGTCGTTCGGATTTCACGGTTCATTCCACAGAATATATTTGCTTGTTTGTATTATTTAATTGAAAATTTTATTGCATTTTTATGTTGCTTGTACTACCTATATGTATACTTAACGGCTTGGGTACGAATTAGACGCTTATGTTTTACACGACTACGGAAAAAAACACATGAAAGAAGTTGGAAGATAAACCACGGTATAGTTCTGGCTTGGAAGTTAGCTGACTGCGAGTGACGGTCTGCGCATTAAAAGTAACACTATGGGTCGTCTGCGCCCCGCACTAATGCTTAAAATTGTATAACATGTTCTGAACCGCCATAAAGTTTGAACCGGTATTATTAATGTGCAAACCGTCACTTGCAGTTAGCTTCCAAGTCGCCATATATAACAGAACAGGGGGTCTAAAATGGCAGAATTATTAAAAGGATAATACAATAGTCACAGATGCAATTGATATTGTGAATTGTCATTTGTGAACATTTAGAATGGTAACGTAAGTAATTCAATTGTTTAAATTTATTAACGTAGGTACATAAATAAGTTTACTTCCGGAAGTCGGGAGTCTTTTGTATGATTTATCGATTTTTTATATTTTATTTTCTTCTTTTTAAAGATTTTTTGGCAGTAGTTTTTTTTTTACAAAAAAGTTTTTATTTCAACCTTATAAGTTGTTCTATGGTTACAACCATACACTCTCACACATTTTTTATCAAATTTTCATTTTCCAATGCAATCCACATACCTACATTGGAGAAAACACATGTATTACAGAAGATACGTCATAAACTACCAAAGCAATATAAATAAAATTGATATAGAACCGCTTCAGGAGTATACCTCTACAATTATAAAAGAAGAATTTTTAAAATCGGCCCACAATTGACGGAGAAATCGCGTAACAAACATACAAAAATAAATACATACAGTCGAATTGAGACCCTCGATGAGACCCTCCTTATTTTAAAGTCAGTTAAATATAAAAACCACATTTAACTTAAAAGTAGCTACAAAACAATAATTTCATCCACTTATATTTTATAACAGCTATCACATTTCCACGAAAAGTCACGAAATAGAGTCAACATTTCACTCTTCTTTTTTATGAGGGTCGGCTTCCATTAGCGGGCCCTCTGTGCCCAGTTAACGGCGACACCTTTATGAGCCTCAGCTCAAAGGATTCTGTTTTAGAGCACAGCTATCCTGTTCAGCCACTTAGGTGTGTAAAGTAATTAAAAATAATTATGGAGAAACCTTGTGGATTAATAAGAACAGCCGGTTAGCACGATCTTTATATTAAGCCAGCTTGCCTAGGTGGGGCTGTAAATGGGTGAACACCATTAAAAAAAAACTAAAATGATATTTCAATTTTTAATTTCACACGTGTACGTATATGGACTGGTTTCCGAAATGAATCAATTTAATTATAACGGCACGGTCGACTGCAGCGCTGCGTGTCGCGGGTTCGATCCTCGCACGGAACAAATATTTGTATGGCCTACAGATAGTTGTTCCGTTCTGGTCTGGCTGTTTGTGTATGTGAGATTGAATGTTTGTAGACGCACCCACGATACAGAAAATTCCTAGTGTGAGGCAAGGCTTTTAAAAAAGAATATTACGTACCTCCTTGCCCCGAAAAGCATGGTAAGCTATTGGTCCAAACTGTTATGTCCTCGGGAGACTTGCGGCGTTTCCATGTTGTATAGCAACGCTTAGCCTCTGGCCGGTACGGGAAGTGTCAACTAAACGTCTAATTTGTCTGGTTAGTTATTTCCTAATTAGCTTCCGTCCACGTGGCACAGTTACTTTGTGCTAACGCTCACATTACCCCCGCGATGATCGAAAAAAAAACTGTTCTTCCCTCTTGCTCCCCTTTTTCTCACTTTTTTTTAGCCAAGGGTCCCAACTATCTCTGTACCAAAATTCATCAAAATCGGTTGGGCCATTTAGGCGTGAAGACGTAACCAACAAACATACTCACTTTCGCTTTTATTATAGGTATTTAGCAAGGATTTATTTAGAATGTCAAATACATACTTGTTCAAGTTCTTGAAGTTCAGTTATAAAACTAACCTCAAAAAAGTTCCTCTATGGCGTGTGCGTGTCCCCGGGCGCCGGGTGCCACGAGACGACTCCCGGCCACTGTAGATGCGGGCCTGTGGACGGTGAGCAATGGGTAGCTCACCGTCCGTCCGTCCATTGACGACAGGCCGTGTCGACGGCGCGTTCGTGTTTCACGCGCGCGTCAAAGAGATGTCAGCAAAGCAGAGGGGCTTGCCAGGGCCTCCGCCTGCCGGGGTTGCGGGTTGTTTGAAAGAGATACCGCGGCCTCGGAACGTAAAGGGCAATAGAAGGAACATGGGTGGGTTTTAGTCAGTACAAGTCTGACATGCCCGCTCCGCCCAGAGCGGGGGAAGTTATTTGATGATTTCCCACCCCAAAAAAAGGCGTGTGCGTGTATTGATAGCAGAAGTTCAGAACAATACTCACACTCTAATTTGGATTTGCATTTTGTACAACATATCAAATTCTGGTCCATAATATATTTTCAGTAAAACTGTCATTATTACAGCGTAACTACGAGTTAAAATTGACACTACGTCATAAAGTTAAATTGAATTTCGTTTTAAAACATTCCAAAGCTCGCACACACGGTTTGGACAGTTAGCTCTTACACGCAGAAATATTTAAAACTATTCTTTTTCATACTCGCTATGTATTTCACGTTTTTGGGATTCCGTATCTCAAAAGGAATTTGAGAGGTGTCAAGGGACACCCCGATGGAACAAAGTTATTATTAACTAGCTTTTGTCCGCGGCTTCGCTCGCGTTAAATTCGGTATAACACAGTACCTGATACCTGCAGGTTTTGCCCTAGCGCCTTATTGATTTGTAATAGCAACGCTAAGTTTTCCCTTTTCTTCCCTCTTTCTCCCTCATATCCCACTGTTTTTTTTAATTAAAAAAAATAACCTATGTCCTTCTCCTGGTTCCCAACTATCTCTGTACCAAAATTCATCAAAATCGGTTTAGCCATTAAAACGTGAAGAGGAAACAAACAAACTCACTTTCGCTTTTATAATATTAGTAAGGATTATGTACAAAAAACCTGTAAACACTCAACAAAAATAATCATCGTGACACCACACTGTTCAATGCGAAATAGAAAGACGAAACGAAAATAACTGGCTTGCTTTCTATGAGAGAGAGAGAGAGAGAGAGAGACAGACAGAGAAACACGCGCACGCCGCACGGCTAACAACTATAGCAAAAAGTGTCGTTACAGCTTATGGTCTTAATTTTTTCCGTCTAGCTCCCTTTCGCAACGCGCGAGAAGGAACTTCGTTCCAAAAAGGATCACTTGGTTGTCCGCCTGTCTGCCAGTCTGTTTCTCAAGATCCTTTATCTCGGCAATGCGTGGAGGTATCAAGTTGAAATTAAAACTATAGGTATACTCCAATTTGTAGTCCCTTGAAGCTGTAATCAACCTTCTAAGTCTACGCATGAAAAAAAAAACCCATTTATGTCGCAAGTTTGTACGGAAACCTCGCTGCACCAGTCCGACTCAGCCGGTTTTATATTATTTCGTTCAGGAAAATGCGGTGAAAAATATTTCATTATGAACTTTTTCGGGGCCCTTTAACTGTCAGTCGTGCTTCCAGCTTCACGGATTTAGCTGATCAACAATATGCCTTCGCTACATGTTTTATTACTGCCTCTACCGCTTCCAACCGCGCGTAATGTTACTGATTTTCCGGAGCGAAAGTATCTTATTCCTTCCTCTAGATACCTCCAAATGTTAATGCCCAATTCTATAAAGGCTGGTTCTTAATTTAGCCGTAAATGGTATGATTTTTTTTCAGATTGCTTTCTTCGCTCTTTTGATGTAGGTTCTTTTCGTTCTCTGACTTTTCAAATACTCCACTAAGTTAGAAACTACTACTGCAGCCTTCGTAGATAGTAAATTATTCTCCATTTTTTGTGGATGGTAAAACATCAAATAACTTCTGTGGCACTGGGCGGAGCGGAGGGAGAGTCAGACTTACCACCCACCGTAAAACCCACCGTACAATCCGCAACCCCGGAATGTTTATCTTTTAAATTTTCTTTTCTGTTATACTAAATTCTGCCCCTGAAAATTTAACTTATAATGTACTCCCCGTGAAATAAGGAAATCATAGAATTTAAATTAAAGCTCGTTTGTAAATAAAAACACAAGAATTCCATGACAAAATAAGGGCGAAACAAAAGCTTATTAAAACGAAATCCTCTCATATTTCACAAATATTACAAAACTGCACTTACGCTGTTTTCCCACACCACATCCGGTCCCTACACTTCGACATAATTGAATACGTAACACAATTCATAAATAACTTTGTTCTAACTTCGTCAACAACCCTTTGTGAAGGCACCTTGGACGATTTACATACAAATCACATGTACATGTACTCTCTAATTACTTTTAAAAGTTATAATTAATGAATTATACGTCGGTTTTCGGGTATTAATTTGTTTTAGAATTGCGTGAGGACGTTTTGGAGTAGTACACTTGGGTACTTAAGTTGATTGTGCAGTGAAACGGAGTGTCCCGTTTTAAGCAACGTAGTTTTAATTAACCAGTGTGTTTTCATTGTCATTCTGAAATTCAGTTAGTTAAGTTAGTTCATTTACCTCTAGAGCCCCAGCGGCACAAAAACGTGCCAGTAAACAAGTATTACCGTTGAGCCCCGCTAGCACAAATTTGTGCCACCAAACTCAGACCGATTTAAAACTGTATTAGTTGTAGTAAAGATTCTTAAAATCAGATTACGCTTACGATAAGAGCCCGCCCGGCGGTGCTTAACGGGCAGTTGACGTAAATAATGGCAGTCCTTGAGAATGCCAACTGTTACGATTTTAACAAACTTCTTTTGCCTTGTCCACGTTCATTCATCTGCATAGAACCACTCGATTGCAACCGTGCCGTGAGTAAAATCGAAAAATCCTCCAAACTCTATTCACCGAACCGTAATAAACCGTAATAATCGACATGTCTGTACAACCGTATTACGATATGAAGACGTCAATCATACGGCCAAAAACAAATCCGGTTAAAAAACTTGAGAGGTGTCAAAAGACACCCGGATGGAACGAAGTTATTATTTATTATGTACAAAAAACCTGTATACACTCAACAAAAATGAAAATATCTGGCTTGTATTCTATAAGAGAGAGAGAGAGAGAGACAGACAGAGAAACATGCGCACGCCGCACAGCTTACAATAGCTTACTATAGCAAAAGTGTCGTTACAACTTTTTGTGAGATTTTTTTCCGTCTAGCCCCCTTTAACAACGCGCGATAAGGAACTTCGTTCCAAAAATATTATTTTAAATATTCTACCACAATTTTCGATTCTACCGTCGTGTAATCCTGTTAAATCATACTTAATGTAATAAATGGAATATATTTAAAAAAAAAAAACGCCACACGGATCTGTGGGTAGCGTTTTCCTGGTTTGACGATTGGATTACGAGAACTTATACTAGTGGATTGTTTGTGAATAATTATGCTGGTCATAAACACCCGGTTGCGAGTATTGCGTATCTGCCCTTTCTGAACGTTTCCAATATGCTCAGAATATGCCTCAATCTTCTAGGCCATCCTCACCTCCCGGTTATACCACTCACATACACCATATAAATACCTGAGAATTGATGTGAATATGTGAACATTTAGGTCCTCGTTTGGAGATTTTGGAAAAGTTAGGAGATATTTTAGACTACCACTATCGTTGACGAATGAAGAATATTAAAGTTTTAAGTTCCAAGTTGCTGTACTTTAAAGCCCTTCAGGCCGTTTTCTATGATGACAACCAATTTTAGCGACAACAAGCCTTTGACGAAGGAAAATCTATATTGCATATTTGGAGCGAAAAAAAACGAGAAATCTCTTTCACTTTATTTACAAACCGTAATGGGACAACAATCCGACATGACTGACAGACACGAAAGCTTCTTTCGGAGCCAAGGTTCACATTTTATATAATACTAGCTTTTGCCCGCGGCTTCGCTCGCGTTATATTCGGGGTAACACAGTTCCCCTTGCGCCTTATTGATTTGTAATAGCAACGCTAAGTTTTCTCTTTTCTTCCCTCGTTCTCTCTCACATCCCACTTTTTTTAAAAAAACATTAGCCTTTGTCCGTCTCCTGGTTCCCAACTTCAAATTCATTAAAATCGGTGTAGCCATTAAAGCGTGAAGAGGTAACAAACAAACAAACTCACTTTCGCTTTTATAATATTAGTAAGGATAGTAAGGACTAGCTTCTGCCCGCGACTTCGTCCGCGTGGCATAGTCACTTTGGGCTAACGTTAAATTTAAACCGCGTGATGATCGAAAAAAAAATCTTTCTCTCAAAAAAGATTGAGGTATGAGGGAGAAAGAGGGGAAGAAAAGAAAAACTTAGCATTGCTATTACAATAAATAAGGCGCAAGGGCAAAAACTACAGGTAGCAGGTAGGTACCTGTAAATCAGAAAAGGGGAACTGTGTTACCCCAAATTTAACGCGAGCGAAGCCGCGGGCAAAAGCTAGTCTCTATAAAATAGGCGTGTTTGTTGTATAGGAGCCCCCGTAAATATTCAATTTATTCGTTGTAATGGCAGAAAATTTCAAACTGGCAACTATCACGGTTCATGAGATGCAGCCTGGTGACAGACGGACGGACGGATACACAGAGGAGTCTTTATAATAGGGTCCAGTTTTTTTCTTTGTGTACGGAACACTAAAAAAGAACCTAAATCGCAAATTGTCATGGTTTACACCAGTAACATTAATTTGGAACGAAATCGTTCGTAATTGTGAATTTTGTGGTTAAGCTACTGCGGTTTGTAATATTAGATTCTGGTGTCGTTTGTCCCTGTTTAATTTCTATTAAGTATCTCTTCCTGTTTACTTTATACGTCAGAGTGCTCAGCTGCTGAAGATGTATACAGAGATTATTCAGAGCTTTATCAGTTGTTAAATTAGGTACCTACTCTTGCAAACGCCCTTATTAAAAAAAAGAGCTTGGACAAAACATAACAGTTAAAAAAATGTACAAAACACGCTCCTTGTATATAAACAGCAAACTCTTTTATTTGATATCCATACCATGGAAATACATAAAAAACCACTATTCCGCCATCTTTGGGAAACCGCCATATTAGATTTATCTTGCCATGCATTGTCATCTAAACTAAAGATGAGTGCAAAATTTTAGCTCAATCGGAAACCGGGAAGTAGGTCTAATTTAACTTAATTTTTTATTGTTTGTTAATGATGATACAAATAAAAAATATTTCCATTCGGGATGGAGTGTGCCAGTGGACAATAGTAGAGGTAGAAACTAAATAAATTGTTTTGGATTCACCTTAATAAGTACAGAAAACCTTGTGTTCACACTATAACAGATATTTTTTCGGTTTTAACTCATGTCTAGCCTGATGATATTTGCTATTATATAACTTAAAGTACCGTCTATATATCCTAAAGCTTTAATTATTAAATAAACTTTAACTAACCCTGTAATACGTACATCACAGCGATGATACTCTAATGTTCGCCCCCTGAGGTTTGCGGGCACACTGGCAACACAATCTTCATAACGTATGGCAGGCCGGGGACTTGCAATTTATACCAACCAACCACAGGATGTAGGGGTAACCACGGGTATAGTGTACGATCATTATTTTAATAAGTTTAACGTATTTAACATTGTCAAAAATTGCTAGTACCTAATTAAAATTCTGTACGTATGAGCTTTTTGGAGAGCGTATTGTTTATTTATTTATTAAAACTTTATGCATAAGTAAAAACAGTACAAAGGTGGACTTAATGCCTTGGGTACCAAGTGTTGTCAGAAACAAAACAAAGTATGTCCAATAACGGAAAAAAGGATATTAGAAAAAAATAATATAACAATAAATACCTAAATACAACTCAATTATATAAAGTTAAGCGACTGTAACAAGACAACAACTGCAAAAAAATAATTAAACAATTTC
This sequence comes from Ochropleura plecta, assembly GCA_905475445.1. NCBI lineage: Eukaryota > Metazoa > Arthropoda > Insecta > Lepidoptera > Noctuidae > Ochropleura > Ochropleura plecta. Next base: position 10,568,039 of record FR997744.1, on the reverse strand, counting down.
TTTTTTAAATCAACAGCGAAATGTCACAACTTGTGAAAGGAAGATTTAAAATATGAATGAAAACATTTTAGGTACGTAGATTTCTACATCATGGAACGTACTTTTCTTTTTTCTTTGGAAACTGAGCTGACAGAATGTCGACTATTCTATAGAGGTTTCCGCTTTCAAAGGGTTTCGATGTCGTTAGCTTACAATGTCTGGCTTATAAATCTTATAATGCTATAATGTCCACATGTTTGATTTACGTTATCGTAACCACTGGCAGTATGTCTCTTTTTCGCGCCTTTTAAATACAGCTTTCCTAGATTGACCGCTTTATTTAACACTATGCCAAAGATTTAACAAAATCCCATTTTTTTCACAGACTATTATCACCGGTTATAAATAAGTAATGTCATTTAATTCCTAATACTAAATTGACGTTCTTTGTCTATGTCCGATAGTTTCCCACCATTATTACCTGTCATTTAATAAGACTGGAGTAGTTCGAAACTCGAATAGTTGCGATTAATTTAATCGAGTCAGTCGATTCGATTGAATTCGATTCATATCGCCGCATTGAAATTCGTGTTCGTTCGCGTAGAACTTCGGAAGGGGATAGATTGCTGCCGTTTTGTTAATTCACCTGTATTGAGTTCCTAGAGGAAACCGAAGGCAATTAAGGGGGTATAGATGTAGTTGGAATGTTGTCATTTATAAAGGAAATTTGTGATAAGGTAAATCTCATAACTTTTGTATATAGTCTAGTCAACAAGTGCTTTTTTAGTCAAAACTTTTTAAAAGGCTCGGAAAAATATGGTTAAGGGCTCATTCGATTCGGGATCGAATCTAGAAAGTTTTTGAAAAACTTCAAGACCCGCTCGAAAAAATTGCAAAAGTTATTAACAAATTAGTAAACAAAAACAAAGGGGTTTAGTTTTTTTGGTATATCTCGAAAACTATTTTATATATTTTGATTTTGAAAAAAGATTCAAAAAGAGGAGAAAATTTCCTAAAAAAAACTCCCAACTTGCGAAATTGTAGGACCAATATTAAAAAAATTACAGGGAGCTGAAAGTACGCCTGAAAACGGGTACTCGGGTTTCCGCAAGCCACGCCCCCTTCGAGCGCTTTAATGAAAAATATTATTTAAACATATTAAATGTTGATATTAAAATTTGAAAAAATTCAGACATGTACAGGACAAATTAAAGAATGAAATGCCGTAGAAAAAATATTTTTATCGCGATTTTATAAAATGTTATCTATAAATTAATTAACAATTTCTTCCGACGGGGCTATAGACATTGAAAGTTGCATAATTGTTAAACCAGAAATCTCAAAATTTTTTCCTCTCGCGGAGCTATTCTTCAAAGATTCAAGAAAGGATTTCCGTCGAGTAAATTAAAAAATTGTTAATTTTAGATTTGTTATTAACAAATTACCTAGGCGGCAAATTAAATATTTAAATAAATGTTACAAGAATTATTTTTTTTCCAATGTCGATGATCATTCGTTTTTCTATCAATAAAAGCTACCTAAAAATATTTTTTTATAAATTTTAATTCTTTTTGTTTATAAAATTGTTATAAACAAATAGATTATTTATAAGATAATTGATTTTTTTTTTTGAAAATAGATTCCTCGTAAAAAAATATGAATTTTAAGATAAAAAACGATGCTTAAAAAAAATTTATTGCTAAAAAACCGTTTTGTTAATTAACAATTTTTTTTTACCACTTGTTAATAATATTAAGGTACGCTTTTTTTTTAAATATCATTATTTATTATCCTCCTTAATAATAAAAAAAAAAAACGTTTTTTTTTTAAATTTTCATTGTTTATTAAATAAACAATTTGTTATAAACAATTAATTTTTTTTTGTATATTTTTTGTAGAATTCTTTACACTAAAATAAAACCGACTAATTACCTTTTTGCAAAAAAAAAAAAATATTTATATTTATTTTCGAATTAATTTTTTTTTCCGCAAAAAGGTAATTGGTCGGTTTTATTTTAGTGTAAAGAGTTCTAAAAAAAATATACAAAGAAAAATTAATTGTTGTAAGAAAACGTTGCCTCACACTAGGAATTACTCCTGTATCGTGGGTGCGTTTACAAACATTTAAACTCACATACACAAACAACCAGACCCGAAACAACTATCTGCAGGTCATACAAATATTTTGTTCCGTGCGGGAAGCGAATCCGCGACACGCAGCGCAGCAGTCGATCGCTCAGCCACTACGCCAACTTAGCCGTCAACCGAGCACAACTGTGTCTGTGACAGCAGTCATGGATTAAACTCAATAAATAAATAAAATCTGTGAGGGGAAATATAATAATATATTTACTGGGATAACAGAAACTTTGTGAATGATTTATGGGAAAAGTATTGCGGACCGTTCAAATCATAAACAAGAAAATACATCGTGATGGCGAAAACCAACTTTGTCATTATTTGATAGAAGTGTTCAATCAATCAATTCAGACAATCATAGTAGGTCATTGGGATATTTAGGCAGAACCTAGAGGGCTTATTGTGATGAGCTTCTTCACAATAAGCCTTCGGAAAAGTAGCAGAAAACATTGATACATTCATTACACTCGGTTTCTGACATGTCAACGCGTCTGTAGTATCTTTTCTTGCCTTTCTTTTTTTTCGTTTTCGTATGGTTAGTGCTAAATTAGTAATATCCGATATTTTCCTTCACCGAAGCAAGTGATAATTTTACAATACGAATATCCGATGTGCGTGTCTTGGGTTTTTGTTGAACTTCCGGCAGCCACACAACTAATGTTATGACGACACGGTTGGCGCAGTGGCTGAGCGATCGACTGCTGCGCTGCGTGCCGCGGGTTCGATTCCCGCACGGAACAAATATTTGTATGATGATTGGTAGTTGTTTCGGGTCTGGCTGTTTGTGTTTGTGAGTTTAAATGTTTGTAAACGCACCCACGATACACGAGAAATTCCTAGTTAGGGCAACGTTTTAAAAAAAATGTATCAGTGGTTTGGTTTGCTATTGTAGATTTATGTCTGAAGGCGACATTAACGAGAGACGACTCCGGGCCACCGTAGACGCGGGCCTGTGGACGGTGAGCAATGGGTAGCTCAATGTCCGTCCTTCTAGTGATAACAGGTCGGGGAGACGGCAGAGAGAATGCAGAGGGGCCTGCCAGGGCCATTGCCTGCTGATTTGCGGGTTGTTCGAAAGAGATACCGCGACCCCGGAACACAAAGGGCAAAAGAACATGGATGGGCTTAAGTCAGTAAACGCCTGACATTCCCGCTCCGCCCAGCGAACAAAGATATTTAATTTGATAATTTTCCTATCCGAAAATAAGTCGACATTGACAACTTGAAGGTTTAATCCCGATGCTAACTACCCTCCCAAAGCTCACACATGAAAACTTCAACAAACAAATTAGTTGATAATTTATCAGAACAACATTAAATGGTGTGTGAGAAACAAAGTAACAAGTTGATAACATGTTTATAAGTTAATCATTGCTAAATGAAGTGTAATGAGTTGGGATATCAAGTTGTGCTTGTGTCTGACTTAAAGTTAACGGTGCAACTTTAAGCTGAGATTTAAGCTCGCGTCGGTGGACATGGTGGGTTAAGTGATGAAGTATTGGCGAGTTAACATTAGTGTGGTTGGCGTTGTTAATGTTTTTGACAAATTTAGGGTCCATACGTCAAAAGGAAAAAACGGACCCCTTATAACACTTTACTGTCTGTCTGTCTGTCTGTCAAGACCCTATATATCGGGAACGCGTAAAGGTATCGAGTTGAAATTAACACCAGGTACTCAAGTCTGTGTCCCTTGTTTTTGTAAATATTTGGGGTTTACAAATGCCAACTGTTTCATGAAATGTTGAAGGAAAATTGATTTTTTTTTAAAGTTGCCCCACACTAGGATTTCTCCTGTATCGTGGGTGCGTTTACAAACATTTAAACTCACATACACAAACAGCCAGACACGGAACCAGTATCTGTAGGCCTTACAAATATTTGTTCTGTGCGGGGATCGAACCCGCGACACGCAGCGCCGCAGTCGATCGCGCAGCCACCGCCAACGGTGTTGCCAAATTAGCATTTATTTAGTTAAAGCATACAAACCAAAATGTTGCATTAAAATAAAAAATACACGGAGGTCTAGAATGTCTTACTTAATTTTTCATTCACACAAATGTAGTACACCTACCTACACTTGTAGTTTCTCAAGCCGCTCTCCTCTTCTCCCACACAGCATCCCACAGGAAGCTTCCCGATGTTATGATTAATAATTCAGGAGGGACGAAACATACCCATCTTAATCTCACATAATGAAATAAACTTCCACCGTTCAAGTTATCAAGTTGTTTGTTATCTTAGCATTACACACTAAGTTCTAACTTAGCTGCGGTTTTACAACACTAAGTATTTTCATTATTTTGCTTTACTTGGCCGTTGAGTTACTTTTGGGAATTTAATTAGACATTTTTGGAGGTTTCTTTTTTGAGGGATAACTTTGTGCCTTTGTGGTTATGTTAAAAGTGGGTCGGTTAATAATTATCTGCCTAGCTTTATCCCAACTATGTTGGGGTCGGCTTCCAGTCTTACCGGGTACAGCTGAATACCAGTATTAAAACATGGAGCGACTGCCTATCTGACCTTCACAATCTAAGTTAATCACAAGTTAGTAATGGGTAATACGATACCCCTTGGTAAGACTGGTTGTCAGACTTTCGGGACACTAACCACCTGTAACGACCGTCAATCATTTAAAAATGACAACTGGGATCAACAGCTATACTACCAGCTAAACGGGTTGGTAAATAATAAATTAATATGATAGAGATGCCTATGGATATGTATTTTTATTGCGGATGGGAAATTTTCAAATAACGGGGGAGCGGGAGCAGGGGGAGTGTAAGACTTGTACTGACTAAAACCCACCCATGTTCCTTCTTTTGGCTTTTACGTTCTGGAGCCGAGGTATCTCTTTCGAAGAACCCGCAACTCTGGCAGGCCTATAAATATGTCTTGAGAATGAATGTTGATGAGTAAAATAGTAGAGGAAGACTAAAGAAACGAAGGATGGACTGTGTGAAAGAAGATATGGACAAGAAAGGTGGTGTCTGACTAGGTGACGAAAAACTGAGAAGTATGGAAGAGAAAAGCACGTGGCGACACGGTTCGCGAAGTGGCTGAACGATCGGCTGCCGCGCTGCGTGTCGCGGGTTCGATCCCCGCACGCAACAAATATTTGTATGGCCTATAGATAGTTGTTCCGGGTCTGGCTGTTTGTATATGTGAGTTTAAATGTTTGTAAACACCCACGTTACAGGAAAAAGTCCTAATGTGGGGCAATGTTAAAAAAAAAACATATTGTGGCGACCCCACATAATTAGGTAGAAGGACTATTAAGTCATAGAGTTGCCTACGTAAAGAATGGCTACCCCTGAACTGATAAATTCCAACTATTTAACAACAGACGAGACGCTTAACTTATTCTTAAAATCAGAACTAGAAAGAAAGAAAGAAAAAACTTAAAATTCTACGTTATATATTGGTTTGAATTTCTAAAATTAATAAGCTGGCAGGTAAGCTCATTTGTAATGATAAGTTTTAAGACCCGAAATTCCAGTTAAGTTCTAAGACTGTAGAAACTTGCGAGCTAAGTTACATTGCAAAGCGTTTTGAACGCTTCAATTTCATTTGTGTTAACTTACACATCTTGTATTTACTTGTGAGAATGGTAGTTATATCTAGGAGTATACTAAATGGGGGACCACTGAATTGGTTACCAAGTATTCAGTACATCGTTATATTTTATACTGGCTTCGGCTCGCAACTTCGTCCGCGTTGCATAGTTATTTTGGGCTAACACTAACTTTAACCCGCGAGATGATCCAAAAAAAATGTTTTTTCTTCCCTGTTTCTCCCCCATTTTTCACCTAGCCTATGTCCGTCCCCAGGGTCCTAACTATCTCTGTACCAAAATTCATCAAAAATTACTAATTTCAAATATTGGTTTACACTAAAGTATGTATGTTCAATCCAATCTGCCAACGTTCACGTAAGATCAATAGTCTAAACAAAAAAGCTAGCTACTTTTAAAATCTCTCGTCAAAAAACCCTACACACGTCACATATTTGAGCTCTCCTCGATCGTGAACCTGCCTATTTGACTAACAAATTCTCCCATTGTTTGCCCTGAATCAATTGTTTGCCCCACTCGTTAACAAAATGCCATTGCTTCCAGTTTTTTTTAACAAAAACAGTTTCTGTGTCCCTAAAATTAAGTAACCAGTTGTGACCTTTTTGGATTTATTTGAATTTGAAGTTGGGGGCGTTGTATGAATTTGATTTTTGAGATTTTTATTGGTTACTAGCTTTTGCCCGCGGCTTTGCTCGCGTTTAATTCGGATTCCTCTTTCCTGATTTGCAGGTTCCTGCTACTTGTGGTTTTTGCCCTAGCGCCTGATTTATTGTAATAGCAATGCTAAGTTTTCCCTTTTTCTCCCTCATTTCTCACTTTTTTAAAAATAAAACTAGCCTATGTCCGTCTCCAGGGTCCCAACTATCTCTGTACCAAAATTCATCGAAATCTGTTTAGCCATGTAAGCGTGAAGACGTAACAAACAAACTCACTTTCGCTTTTATAATATTAGTAAGGATAATACTATGATTCAAAAAGGAATTTGCCAGATTTGTAGTAGAAGCAAATTCCTGGGCCTCTACTTGGACTTTAGTGGAACGAAACAAAGCGACCAGCTCGATCTTTTACACCCATCAAAATAAGATTGAATAAAAGGTCACGATAGTCTCACAGATATTGAAAAGAAAACATGTAGACACAACAAACATGAAGCACACAAAAACTCTAGTGAAACGAAAAGAACAATAACGTAATAAAAATATGCGCATTCACGTAAACTTTCTTCATCTTTTTCTGTTCATCGCTAGTGCAATTTTATTTATGTGCACATAAAAAGCAACATATACACAACATTAAAATATTTGAGTTAAAAAAGAATTGCTTATTTCTTGAGAAATTTCTCCCTTACTCCCTTAGTTATCGACATAATGTTTACTGTATTAAAAACTCGAGAGCTAGATTCACGTCGAGAAATACCATACCTTTTTCCTCCCAACATTAATTCTAGGCATAACCAGGCAGACAAATCAAAGCCTTTAAACCTGTTTAACCACTAACACATTAGCACAGTCGTTTTGCAGTTTTACGGTCTTAACCCGTTAAGTAATTACCATGTTCTTTTGTCGGTACACTCGGCATCAGGCAGGTTACAGGGTATTGTTTTAATCTTATTCCAGTGTGAGACAGAGATGGCCCTAGACATCTTGTATAGCTCTGTCTCTTTCTGACACTGGAATGGCACTTATACAATGGTGTTTTAAGACGGGATAGTAACCATCTAGGCGGTGTTTCTTTGAGTCTAGACTATACTTTATTTAACGTTGTGTTTAAGATTAGTTATGGCTGTTTTTATTATCACGAGGTAGGTAGAGGTACGATGAGCATTATTTGCCTGGCCGTTTTTCAGCCATGCTGGGGTCTGACACTTCCAGTCTAACCAGCCATAGCTGAATACAAGTTATTTGGAGCGACTGCCAATCTGACCTCCACAAACCTCATGAGTTAATTGCCATTATTATTATTTATCTGTAATATTGTTGGCTGTTATTGATATGGCAATGTTTATTCTTAATAGTTAAGTTGGCTGCAATGCAAAGAATGAATGACAGACAAATGTCAAGGTGGGTACTATAAGTTTTATTTTGTATCCTCTTCCGTTCTACTCTTCTAAAAGTAACTACACGTTGTATTACTCTAGACAATAAAATAAGTGTGTTTATCACAAATGTGCTGCCTCTTTAATTTCAAACGACCGACTGTCTTTCTTTAAAGTTACTTGTAAAAGGGGCCAACCTATTGCCATAAACCTGCTGAGAAATTCCCGAAGAAAAAACCCAAAATTTGTTCAACTCGGGAATCGAACCCAGGACCTTAAGCTCAACGGTCACACTTACCACCACTCGACCAACGACACCACCGCCTCTCGATCAGAGTCAGATTCTAGTTAGACACAAAATAATCGGTAATTATATTTTTAAATCAGTGTGAAAAGTGTTAGGCGTTGTTATCACTGAAGTTGGTAGGTACAAAACTTTGTTATCTATTTAAGGTGAAGTGGATTTTCAATAACTTTCAAGAGCATAAATACAAGTAGACATTAAAAAAAGGTTACTTACATTTTCCATGTTGATAATATCGTCTCAAACTAGGTAGGCAATAAATTATTTTAGCATCTAATAAAAGTTTATAGAAAAAAATTGGTTGTTTGTAAAGTAGGTTTACGATCGAGATGTTTACGTGATAACGTCTTATTGGTGATATAAGTTATCACCAGTAGTGACATCTAAAATGAAATTAAGTACTAATTTAAAGTTTTTTTTTCGAGCCAAATAACAGATGGCGCTACCATCTTTATGAAATGTCGCTTGTGAGGTTTTGGTGTGACACAAGTTTCTGAACATGTCACCCGACTAAAACGATTTTAAAGACGTTATCACGTCAAAAAGTAATTATTTTTAAGCAAATTAGTTCGGTTTGATTTATTGAAGTAGTCCAAGATAAGAAAACCCTTAGAACGGGCACGCTATGAGCCCTTTCTGTCATAAAACCTACGAAGTTTCTTATCAAAAACCATTAAAAAGTTTAAAAACCTTTTTATTCAACATTCAATACTAACAGCCGGCTGTTTGGTTCGTGGCCAAAATTGGAACTAACGCCACCAGCGCCATCTTGTTTTTTTAATACGTTTCAATAAATCGAATTATTTTAGTTTATAACTTAAATCTTATGCCAACGAAGATAAAGGTAACCGTATTGTATAATCTGAGCTAAACAACAATTAAATTAATGGATAGTAGATCGCTCGGTGGGGGGCCAAAATTGGCACTACGCCCGCCGAATTGTTTTCTAAACACCTTTCATTGTAATATTATAAGTACAACACATAGCGTGTATTTGTGTGAGTCATAATTAAAAGCATATCTTGTAAAAAAAATGTACAAACCACGGCAGGTCAACCTATTATAAACTACTAGCTTTTGCCCGCGGCTTCGCTCGCGTTAAATTCGGGGTAACACAGTTCCCCTTGCGCCTTATTGATTTGTAATAGCAACGCTAAGTTTTCCCTTTTATTCCCTCTTAAACCCTCACATCCCACTTTAAAAAATATATATATAGCCTATGTCCGTCTCCTGGTACCCAACTATCTCTGTACCAAAAATCATCAAAATCGGTTTAGCCATTAAAGCGTGAAGAGGTAACAAACAAACAAACAAATAAACAAACAAACAAACTCACTTTCGCTTTTATAATATTAGTAAGGATTATAACCTGATCTCTCCACTACGGATCGCACACCGTAGTAGAGAGATCAGGTTAAAATGGATTAGTGTAGGTTGATGTGTCGTCGTGTGTACAATTTTAAAATAAATAAACAAGTAAATAACGGGCACTCCCTATGTCAAGAGAACGCCAAACATTCGATGCAGATGTAGATTTGGATAGGTATATAAATTGAACAAAAACTATACAACCTCCAAAGCTATTAGTTATCAAAATAAAATAGTTAACCGCATCCCCTTAACCACTTAAACCCGACTTATCAGTTAACGTGAACCAGTCGGTTAAGTTCACTGAGGTTAATAACCCCGCTCCCATATTATGCCTCTGTTTTTTTCTTTTGTCATCTTATGGCCTTTTGTTGTTTTATATTATGTTGGTAAAAGGAATTTCAAATAGCAACTGGTTGTTCTTATTGACTAGTATTAGTGAAGGTTACAAAAATACTGTTCCTATTGTTTGATATTTAGATCTGTGGGATTAAATAAAAAAACCTTTTTTAATTATCGTGACGCTAATATAGGGACCTCTTTATAATGCTTTCGATATAACGTACTTACGTCGTCTCATATTTTTTTGTCTTAAAGTTTCGAAATCCTCTGAAAATTATAAATATTTATAAAATTATTATGAAATAAAATAACAGTTTTTTATTGTGAGAAAACTTGTCGATTAAGACCGGTTATTTCGCAAATATTTGCCAAGCCTCTTTAGCTCAGTGGTAGAGCACTGGTCTCGTAAACCAGGGGTCGTGAGTTCAAACCTCACAGGAGGCAATATCTAAGAATTCTTTTTGGTATTCCTCTTTTTATTTTTTCCCTTATTTTTTCAATAAATGCTGATTGCATTTAGTAAGTATATTTTTTAATATAAATACACAAATCTGTATTATTACTTTGGCAGTAACTATTTCTTTTGCTTGTAAATAGTAAGTACAAAAATAGTGTAACATTTATATTTTTTATGAATACTTAATTTAAATTTTTAATCAGATATACTGTGTGGGAGGGAAAATCGACGCACAAACGGTTACTATGTACATCATTTCGTACCATAATATATAGAACAAAATAATTATTTTGGTTTATTAGCGTTACCCAAATAGAAATTTAGGGGTAAGAGTGATGATACCTTTTTTAATATACACTCTTTATACTTAAATAAATAAAGAAGAGAAAAAAATAAAATAGAGAAATAAAATAGAGAAATAATAAAGATAAATGCATTTCAACTAAATTATTTCAAGACATCCAAACTACAGGGAACACAATGAAAATTGTAGCACTTAAAAAAATATTAATCTATTCAACATAAAAAAATAAACATAGTAACGATAAAAAGTTAAACAAAATAAAAAAGTTGAAAGAAGTTTACGCGCTCGAACGCAATCCTAACATATTTTTTTTTGTTGCAGAACTGGCGGTTCGCTGAAATTCAAATTCGGAATGACACATAACAACGCGACTTCACATTTAAAAATTTAAAGAACACCCCAAGGAAATTCTTACCACCATCTTTAATTTTCAAAGTTGCTGTCAATAAAGTTTAGTTATTTATTTTAGAAAAAGGAAAACATAGTATTTAATTCAAAATGCTTCGTTACTGGTTCTGCTTCGCGAGTGCAGTGTGTTTGGCAGGTCATTGTGGGGCTAATTACTGTAGGGATGCGAATCTCTGTTGCCCAGGGCGGGATAGCTCTTGTGTTATTCAGAAAGCGCACCAAAACGCCATCATCGAAGACTTGTCGGACAAGCCATGTTACTGTGACCATGCTTGCTTGAAGCTGGGAGATTGCTGTCCTGATTTCCGGGAAACGTGTGGAGGTAAGTTTTTAAGTTAACTTTTTTTATTGTTGAGAACTATAATCGCGTGATTCTTATACAGGCATTTTCTTAATGTGCTATTAGCAGCTAAGCCATAGGTATGTCAGAAAAAACTTTCTTTGTCAAACAGCTGAATTAAAGCCACCATTTCATTTTTGTTTTCAAACAATTTAACAAAAAAAAAGTTCACGCGATAAGATCCATACACTTAGTGCATTGCTACAGTTACAAGAGACCGAATTTTACAGCTAAATAAATATCTAAATTACATATTAATTACACAATAGGTATTTACGAAATAAATAATTTAGCAGTCTCAACAACAAATTATATTTTTGTGTGGCCACACACAAAAATATAATTTGTTGAACTTGTGTTTGAACTTTCTGCCATCGCTGCTAAGAAGAAAAATACCAAATTATAATTGGGGTAATTTTATCTACGTTATGTGCTCATTTTTCTCATACAGTTGGATAGATAATAAAGGTTGTTTAGTTGCAATGTTTTGGTCTATAAGCAATTACGCCAACCAACCACGGAATTAGTTCATTCAAATAATTACTGTTTTAGTTAATTAGATTTTCATGCTAGTTTTGTGTCTGTGAATATAGGACAAAACATTTTCTAGCTCTGACCTAGATTTAAGCTTAAAAATGCCTCTCTCGCGAGATGAACACCATGATACCTAATTTTTTTTTAAATTAGAAATTTGTTCGTGAGGTCTTTGGCAAAGATTTAAACTCACATATACACAAGAAGCCAGACCCGGAACAATTACTCATATGCCATAGAAATATTCAATTTGAATATTAAGTATTAATATTTGTATCGTACGGGGTCGGATCCGCGACATGCAGCGTAGCTCTGTCTTTCGTGAAGCCATTGCACCAACTTTTTTATATCATTATCAAGAAGTCACAGACAATTTCCATCCATAGCGTAGGTGGATGAGGAAGTAACAATAAATGAAACAACCGATGTTTAATTTGTAATTTACTGCGAGTAGGAAAAGTAAATACAATCAAAACAGAGCATACGAGTGGTACCTACCCGCCTAAGCCTTACCCGCCGTTTACCATGAGAGTAGAACCTACACGACCAAATTAAATAAATAAACAAAAGCAAACATGAGGCGAACCCATTTTCATAATACAAATGTACTTAATTTCAAACCGCAAACCAACGAATTTGTGGCAACGGCATGCAAAAACAAACAGGTAGGTACACTCAGCCACAATCGAAACACAAAAATAACTCGAAAATCCCGCGAGCCTTTTAAATCCTCCTTTTAATCCCTTTTCATTCCCTTATTCGGTTCCAATTACGGGAAATTCCACGAATGATTAATTTTTAATCTGTACTCTCCAATATGCGGGGGTTAAAAATAATAAATCTCTTTCAAAGAAAATGAATTTATTAATATTCTTTGAGATTATGATATTGCAGTTTGTAAAAGAAATTTCGTTTCAAGAAGTACCTACCTAAATTAATGATGACGACGAATGTTTTGTATTGAAGGCTTTGAGAATTTTGTAAAAAGAAATATGGCTTTTTTTGCGCCGATCAATGTTCCTGTTGATTGCAGTGTTAAAGAAAAATTGTTGGGTATAGGTGAGCACAAAATACGTTTGATTATTTTAAACGTCTCGAACATTTTTTGAAAGGCTGATCGAAAATAACCCTAATACAGTTGTACTATACAATAACGTTAATAGATAATGATTATGTAGGTACCCGTGAGCAAAAACTGAGGAATAATCTTGGTCACAAAAAAGTTGCTCACGTAATTATTGTTCGCTACAAGAACTTTGCGTGTTATTATTTGATCGTAAACTTGCTTGTAATTATCTTTAGCCATTACTTCACTCAAATACAAATGATTATAACATCGTAATACATGTAATTTGGGAACAGGTGTTCTTAATTGTAATTATTCGAAATGTGGACAATAAAGGGTAATAAAATTCGACCATTTGTAATGGTAGGTAGGTATATATGTCGAGGGAGTTGTTAACTTAGGCTTAGCAATTAGAATATTCAGGTACTGTCGTTGTTTTATATACTCTCAAATCGGCCTGATAAATATGAACTAGTGTTTTGGTTAGAATATTTAACAAGTTACAGTATAACTTGTTAAATTGGTCTCTCTATGTCTCTCTAGAAATGTTATCAACTTACTTTGGCCATTATTATTTTAAAATGTGATGGGTACTTAGGCGTCGTTGGTCTTAGTGTTCGAATCCCAGATCAAGCTAAGTGTTATTAGAATGTTTTGAACAGGCATTACTTTAGTAGCATCCACGGACTTTGGATTTGGTGAGGTTGATAGCAATAGATAAATGGAAAGTTTTTTTGCGGATGTTAAGTCATCAAGTAACTTCCCCTGCTCTGGACTGAGCGGGGGGAGTTACAGACCTTTACTAACTTAAACCCACCCATGTTTCTTCTTTTGCCCTTTACGTTCCGAGGCCGCGGTACCTCTTTGGAACAATCCGCAACCCTGGCAGGAGATGTAAAAATCTGGATACTCAAACCACATTGTTGCTGTTATTTTAAGACTATTATGAGGTTGAAAATAATCATGTACGTAAAACATTTCCTCAATCATACGAAAATATGCCTCCATCTTCAATAACCAGATCAGTATCGATCTCCTAACAAGGTTTCCTTCATTAAGCGTGTCGCCTTCATCATTGTTGCAATCGCAGTCGCTGACGGCAATCCCGACGGAGTAAGATTGGATTCTGATGTTATAAGCAAAACTAGCTGTGCCCGCGACTTCGTCCGCGTGGAATAGTATTTTGGGCATCATATTTATTTTTGCAAACAACCTCCTCAGCTTTATAAATTATAACTGTTACCCACGACTTTGTCCGCGTCTTAGCCCAAGTTCCGGAATTCTGTGAGGATAAACGTTGAGAACGTTCAGCGCTTGATTCCCGTAGTCGGTTCACCAAAGTTCGAGAACTCTGTGAGGCTAAACGTTGAGAACGTTCAGCGCTTGATTCCCGTAGTCGGTTCACCAAAGTTCGAGAACTCTGTGAGGCTAAACGTTGAGAACGTTCAGCGCTTGATTCCCGTAGTCGGTTCACCAAAGTTCGAGAACTCTGTGAGGCTAAACGTTGAGAACTTTCAGCGCTTGATTCCCGTAGTCGGTTCACCAAAGTTCGAGAACTCTGTGAGGCTAAACGTTGAGAACGTTCAGCGCTTGATTCCCGTAGTCGGTTCACCAAAGTTCGAGAACTCTGTGAGGCTAAACGTTGAGAACGTTCAGCGCTTGATTCCCGTAGTCGGTTCACCAAAGTTCGAGAACTCTGTGAGGCTAAACGTTGAGAACTTTCAGCGCTTGATTCCCGTAGTCGGTTCACCAAAGTTCGAGAACTCTGTGAGGCTAAACGTTAAGAACGTTCAGCGCTTGATTCCCGTAGTCGGTTCACCAAAGGTCGAGAACTCTGTGAGGCTAAACGTTGAGAACGTTCAGCGCTTGATTCCCGTTCTCGGTTTATCAAAGTTCGGAAATTTTGTAAGGATAAACGTTCAGCGCTTGCTTCCCGTTGACGGTTTGCCGAAGTTCGGAAATTTTGTGAGGCTAGATACTGCGAACGTTCAACGATCGATTCATTAGCACGGTTTTGTTCACTGATTCCTCGTTGAGTAGCCAACCTATGCATATTTTCATTCTCTGTTTCACTGCTGCGCAAAGCTCGCAGCCGCTTTGCGGTAACAGTCTGCCGAGAAAGCTGAGTTCTTTTTCTAGGCATTATAGTGACGAAGAAAGAAAATAGGAAATGAAAACTTAACCAAACCGTAACTCGTAATCAAGAAAAAACAAACGTAAGGTTAATAATTAGGATCCTAATTATTGTTACCTGTATTTGGTACTTACGTAAAATATAAGGTTAACTAACTGTGTGATTAAATTAAAACCTAACCTAATAAGGGCTGATTTTTTAATAGTCAGATAATTTTTATCTGAGGAATAAAAATAGCAGTTTGACATATTTTCTATAGATGAGCTGCCATTTTTATTCCTCAGATAAAAGTTATCTGACTATTGAATAAACAGCCTTAAGAATAATTATGTAGATGACACCTATTTACAGGTATTATCTACAATTTTTTTTTTAATAATTGTGAAATTTATAAAAAAAAAATTGTTCATGAGGAGCTCGTGGCTAAATAATAGCAGCCGCTCGGGTCGATCTTTAGGTTAAGCCGCGCTTGCCTAGGTTGGTCTGTGGATGGGTGACCAGTGACCATCCGTTACATACCGAGTTTTCTCCGTGCCTCGGAAAGCACGTTAAGCCGTTGGTCCCGGCTGTCATTTGTAGATCTTTGACAGTCGTAACAGGTAGTCAGTGTTCCAAAAGTCTGACAACCAGTCTTACCAAGGGGTATCGTATTACCCAGTATTAACTGGTTGTGGAGGTCAGATAGGCAGTCGCTCCATGTAAAATACTGATATTCAGCTGCATCCGGTTAGACTGGAAACCGACCCCAACATAGTTGGGAAAAGGCTAGGCAGATGATGAATAATTGTGAAATTATTAGAACCAAAATATTATCCTTGACAATCGTAGAGCTATACCCCCTCTCCGCGTCGCCCGCAAGCAACGCCTCTCCTCGCCCATGCCCAGAGTCATATTTTTCACATCATGCGGCGCGTGTGAATTTTATATGGGAGTTATTTTAAAATTGTAATATCTTCTAAGATGTTCATTGAAATTAAGTGATGTCAAAGACAATTTTGTTCACAATTAAATACTGTTAATCAACAACACATTTATTTGGATAAAGATTAATATTATTATGTTGAAACAACTCTAACAAATAATTGGTAATCATGCATAAATTTTGACCAAATTTGATTACCATAAAACGGTTCTAGTGACTTAATCTTAAAAGATAGACATATACGGACACGGACATTTTTTAGATCATTTCAAGAGGAATAATTCTTTTCTACATATTTTTTTGATATCTTGAACCGTTTTCGCAGCGCACGCAACGGAAGCCCTCAAAGATGAATAATTTTCCCCGTTTTTTTCACATTTTCCATTGTTTCTTCGCTCCTATTAGTCGCAGCGTGATGTTTTATAGCCTAAAGCCTTCCTCGATAAATGGTCTATTCAACACAAAAAGAATTTTTCAATTCGAACCAGTAGTTCCTGAGATTAGCGCGTTCAAACAAACAAACAAACAAACTCTTCAGCTTTATAATATTAGTATAGATTATCTCCGAAACTGTATGACCAATTGATATACTGTAAATGGCAAATCTTATCTGTATGATGTTCTTGTGATACTAAAATAATTTATTGTCATAAGAATTAATATTTTGTTGCTCAAATAATCAACCAAACGTAAGTATGCCGAAAAAAATATTTTTTTAATGCAATAAAAGAAGTATAAAAGACAAAATATGAAAGATAGAGATATGGTATTGAGGACTTTTTTGTAGAAATAATTAAGACGAACCAGGTAGCCATACATTGTTTTTAATTTTAAGCAACTGTTTAGGCAGCGCGCGCAAATAATTCTGTTTCATGAGGTATTTTTTTCCGACTTGCTAGACAAAAGTTGTGATAGCTCGGTTAATATACATGTTATAGAAACAATTTATAGCCTATAGCACTCAGGAATAATGTAGCTTTCTACCAGAGAAGAAAATTTTAGAATAGGATTATGAGTTCCAGAGATTACCCCCTACATACAAACTTACAAACTTACAAACTTACAAACTTACAAATTTTACCTCTTTATAATATTATAGTAAGTATAGAAGTATAGATAAACAGAACAGACGCAAGAAAGATGATAAAGCCGTATTTTTCGTGTTCAAATTATCTTCTAGGTACTTATGAACTTCTGGTACCTGATGATTGTTCTTTCTTTGTAAATGACAACCAATGAAAAATATAGAATGTTCAAGTCGGGTTACATAAGTTCCAAACATCTTATACTTACTTATGTATTCCTATTACCTAATAATCTTTCTTGCTCTAAATGGGAAAGAGTTCTTCACCGTAACTTATGTATTATTAGTTTCAGAGGCTCTTGTTAGTGACATTCTATAACTGATAAAAATGTTAGAAAGGTGAAAAATTAATTGAATTGATAAATCTAATTTATAGAAGACTATATAAGATAAGAGAAAGAAGATGATATAACCGGATTTTTTGTTTTCCAAATAATGTTTTCTAACTCCTACTTTTACTGAACTCCTGGTACCAGATAATCTTTCTATCTCGAAATGAGAAAGAGGCCTTCGAAATAAGTTATTAATACTAGAAGGCCCTAGTGAGATTGCGCACCTTTTCTCGACGTTTTAAGTCCCTATGTGAAAAAAATATATTTTGATTTTAGATTCTATCACGGAAATTGATGACAAAAATCGACCATTTTTAGTGAACAGTTCAAGATGACTCCAGCTTTATTCCCTCCAGTTTGATTTGCTATCAGAGAACTTATATTAATCCCCAGATCCCCTAAGTCGTAAAACTAGAAAATCGTTTGACAGTGATTGTCACTTGTTTTTATTTCATAAAGTCAAACTAGATTAAAATAATAACTGTCAATTCAAAAAACTGCTTATTTACGCTTTATATTAATTAGGGCCAATTAATTTATAATAAAAATACACACTGAATTTATCGGTTTTAAACTGTACCTATAGGCCTACAAGGATGAATTAGACCAAAGAAATACCCAGTATACATAAGTAGTTGGCTTTTGAGGAATTCGCAAAACACACTACAACCAATTGCTGTTGAATTCTCTTGCCATTCATGAAAAGAAACCTTTCAGTCCCAGAAATTACCAGTTCCTTTTTCCACACACACGCCATTCATACTTATTTATTAAATAAAGTACTCCTGTAATTCCGTTCAGAAAGCCCACAAATATGGTTGGCGTGTTAAAAAAAGTACATTTAATATTTTGCCAAGGTAATAACAGACTAATCCTCGCGTAATACAGTCTGAGACTCTGAGCCCTGTGCCACCCTTGCCTGCGACCTCCCCCCTCACCCCTCAGAGGGTTCGACTCCCCTTTGTATAAATCCTGGTCGTTTGCATACACCGGTGTTATGTAGTCTCTGCTAAGTTCTGAAAAAAAACTTTGTAAAGACGCAGGAAGGATTTTTTAAAACTTATGAACATTTTTGAAATTTAACGTATGTCGATCTGCAGTTAATGTCAGTTGGATTTATACATTACTAGCTTTTGCCCGCGGCTTCGCTCGCGTTAATTTCGGGGTAACACAGTTCCCGTTTCCTGATTTTCAGGTATCTAAGTAATTTTCTTCCCTCTTTCTCCCTCATATCCCACCATTTTTTTTAAATAGCCTATGTCCGTCTATCTCTGTACTAAAAGGAGCCAACTATCTCTGAACCAAAATTCATCAAAATCGGTTTAGCCATTAAGGCGTGAAGAGATAACAAACAAACAAACTCACTTTCGCTTTTATAATATTAGAAAGGATTTTATTAGAAGGACTTACTACGGTTTAAGTAGCATAAAATCTTTAGGAAAGAAAAGAAAAATAATGATATAAAAAAGTATCTTGCAAAGATCAAAAACACCATTACATAAAATTCCATGCCATCTATTCATCCATTGCAAAA
Source organism: Ochropleura plecta (assembly GCA_905475445.1). NCBI lineage: Eukaryota > Metazoa > Arthropoda > Insecta > Lepidoptera > Noctuidae > Ochropleura > Ochropleura plecta. Next base: position 10,549,186 of record FR997744.1, on the reverse strand, counting down.
GTAATAGTTCTCTCTCCGCCTTTAACGAAAAACTAACTATTATGTAGAGTGCGTCCCACAAAAACGGATAAAATAATTAAAAACTCGCACTCACTTAATCACATTGACCACAAAACACTTTACTGCGCCACTGTACCACTAACAAAATAGAACACGAGTGTGAGAAACGAGATTATATTTTAATATTGTTTTTAATATCACTGTACTCGAGTGTACTCTCGGTCGTGCTCAGAATATGATGGGTAAAACAAAATTTGAGGGATTGACTGTACTATAACGTGTATTCGCGTGGCTATGCATAATAACTAATGTTTTGAGGATTATACCTAACTTTGTTTGTTAAGATTTATATAAATAAATAAAAAATAACATTTCTACAAAACATGGACGTTTCTCTACTTTTTCACTAACATTAAAATTGTGTATGACTTAAATAAATGTGGTAGCAAAATTCATATTTATGAATGTTTTATCATTTTTTTATCATTTCAACTTCACCGCGATGGCTGCCGGTTTTGGGAAAAAGCTATTCCATGTTACTAGAGATTGGAGCAACAGCCTTTTTTCCATTTTCCCCTGTCAACCGTCGCACTACTATGGCAGGTGATGGCTCTGACAGGCCCTGCTTTGCTGACAACTCTTTAAGGCGCGCGTGGAACAAGTCGTCACCACGGCATGATTTATAGTCTTAAAGAAACTTAAAAAGCAGCATCTTCAGCACAATAATATGCCTAAGAAGTTTGTGAAGTCAAGAACTTCGTAAGTTCGTTACAGTTCATGCTTTGAATCTTGATACAGACTACAGCAAAATTAAGTTAACACTTACTGAAGTTTCAGAAAATATTTAAGAATGTAAACTAGCATTTTTTTTTATTGTTGGCGAGTACTCTAATAAATCATTATACTTGATTGAAAGAACATACAATATTTTAAGATTATAATTTTTAGTTCATATTTCACCAATACATGTCACACAATGATTCCAAGGCTATGATCTTCTATTCTTGTTAATTCTCTATTTAAAACCTGAGTATTCGAACGTCATTGCAAACCATTATCAGATCTCTATAGTAGGTACCTACCTACTGCAAGGCGTACACTATCTTAATAAGATTTAATTAAGACCCATTCTTTATTACGGTCTCAGTGTCTTTACCCTATTTATACTAGCTAAAATCATAAGAAAGTAAAGTTCCTTCGATTCTCATTCTTTTATAGAGTACCATGTAATATTTTTTGGTCGAACTAGTCTATGTACCTATCATAATATTAAATAGATCTCCAACTTTTGATACTGACTGTAATTACTTTTCAAAGTTCTTGTCTCACTAGTCCTAAGCTTTTTTTACGAGTTTTTGCAGTTACAACATACATTATAACATTCTCATGTTTTGTCCCATTTATTACGGTCTAAAGCGTAAAGGGAACTCGAATAAGGCGCAGACCTACACGGCTACACCAATGAATAATGTGCCCTACTCACTTACACTTGTAGCTATAACTAATGACCCACCGTGGTTTAGTTTTATTCCTAACGCCTTGTTCACAAACTCGGGTGATTCGAATCGCGTTAAGATACTCGCGCGTGTTCATTTGTTTTCTTTGGGTGAGTACTTATGCGTCCAAAATGCGGTGACTCGTGGCATGAAATCATAAGTTTATTTAAAAAATTTACACGTCACGTCACACTTACGCGTCATACATGATCACTATCTGTTAAATTCCAGACATAATTTTGGTTAATCTACATTTCATAAATAAAGGTGATAAAGAAATTGTTTATTAACTTAATTTACAGATTTATCATAACAAAGACAGTACAAATGTTGAAAAATCTTGACAACCACCTCTTAAACTAGGACAACCATTTTTTTTGTTTGCCCTTGCTATTTTTAAAACAATAGATTAATGTGCTTAGGTTATTCAAGATTTTATTATGAAGCTGTGGGAGGTGTTTGTATGTGATAAGAAGTAAATATACTGTGTGTGCGAGTGTGTGTATGTACGATAATGTGTAGCGTGACTACACATGACAAGTAATTGCTCTATAGTCATTGTCATTTTAACATGCGTGTTGCTTGATCGTGTAGCTCGTGGCAACGTCTTTACACTTTGTCACGCTGTGTTAACTTTAGTTGCCATACATTATTTAGGAATTCTGAGCTTAAAGAGTAAAGCTTTTTGTTGCTAAGAATCTTGAGGGATGTCTAAATAAAACATTTGAATAGAGTATATTTTTCTGTCTCAAGTGCTTTGGGTATAAATAATAATAAATGCTTTGGGTATGCTGGTACTATTTGTTTACTTTTTATCACAATTCTAAGGAATAACGGTACCTAGGAAGGATGTTAGACTAGACAGAACTGGAATATAAAATAAGTATATTTCAAGCTATTATTACAATTTCGGTTTTGGGCGCTGTTTTATTTAGCCTTCTCTCAGATATTATATAAATGCATCACCCTTATTTCAGCACGGAATCACTTCGTTCCACATTCCGTGGAATGGAATGAACCCAAGTGTTTCCCGCGACTTCATCGAAATCGTCATCTCAACCCGGTTTTGGTGGGCCCTATTTTTCAGCCCTGGCCACCGATCAGTCAGAAGTTGACTCCATCGGCCATCTCCGCGTGTTATTATTTAATTTATAAAACTATAAAGAATTGCTGCGAGGGGCCTGTTGGTCTAGTGGTTAGTGGCCCTGACTGCTGAGCCGGAGGTCGTGGGTTCGATTCCCACCCAGGACAAACTTTGTGTGATGAGCATGATTGTTTGTTCTGTGTCTGGGTGTGACTTATCTATAATATGTATGTATTTATAAATTATATAAGTATGTATATCAGTTGTCTGGTTACCATAACACAAGCTCTGCTTAGCTTGGGATCAGATAGCCGTGTGTGAGTTGTCCCAAGATATTTATTTATTATTAATTAGCATTGCCATCTAACGTGGTAATACTGCCAACTTTCTGGGCACTTTTCCTGTTGATAGCGGTCACGCGAAGTGTAAGAAAATACTTGGGCCCACGATCCGAGCGTTTCGACTCCAAACTATAACTAGGTACCAATTAAGTTACAATACTTACACCGATTGAGGCTTTTAGCTCTCAATGTCTATTTGTAGTTTGTAAATAATGTATGTGTGTAAACAGAAGCGAACTAAATAAATATTGTTTTTGCTAAAATTATCTGGTTTGCTTTTATTCTACAATTTTCAGAGACAACATGAAATATAATTGTTCCTATCCACCTAGCATTATTGTACTGTTAGTTAGTCCAACATGAAAATGAGAAATGACGGCTATTTAGCTAAAGGACATGAAATATAGCGGCCATTTTGTATTCTTTTAATGTTTTTTGTATGTAAAATGTATTTGATTTATTATGTTAATGGCCTAAAGTTTACTTTTAATTAAATTGTATCGTACAGTCTTCGTTGATGGATAGACGAAAACATGGGCATTTACACTGCTGTAAAAATGGGTTCAATTTATGATTACACTTGGGTACAAATAACTACTTATTTTATTGTTCGTTTTAAATATGATTTTATGTATTAATAGCTGAGCCTAATGGTTACACCCGCTACTCAGATCCTATGTGTCTTAGCGTGATGTTTAGTTCAATCAGTCATTTTTCTCTTTTCCATTTCGGAGCCTATTCGGTACAAACAAAAGAAAACCTCTTATAAAATATGTACATAGTATAGATTAGCTTCATCTGTAACCATGTAAATTAATTTAGAAATTAAATTTGACCCTGATTGTTCTGCATACATGTTTAGTTTGAACTAGTTAGTTAGACATAGTTAGATTGACTGCCTCCCAAACATGGTGGACTAGATATTTTTTATGCATGTACATGTAAGGGTATCAAATGGATTTGCTGAGGAGAGAGAGTAGTAGTAGTAGTATTAAAGGTGTGTTTTCTATATGCTGTAATCATAGTCTTTAGTTATAAGAGCGTACAATCCTAGGTTATTCTTTGTATCAACATACATTACATCTAATCATTTTTCAATGTATGCTCTTTTCGCTTAATAAAATAAAATAAATTAAATACTATTTCGACGGTTATAAGGTTAAGTCAAAAACCGAGCTGTACAGGAGAGCGTAATTTGTGTTCAACACGCCCTAGAAATAATTCTATGAGCAATAATAAATATTTTCTTTCTACAATATTTTAACAGTTTTAAGAGCTTTATACCATTTACACATAAATATTTAATTTTTTCACGTTTTCTTAGAAACACTGAGAGATGACTGTTTCTACGACACTTATTCGTTGTATTTATAATACTTGTTCTCTTATACGATTTCTAAAACAAGGTAAATAAATTAAATAAAAATCGTATGTCAGCATGTGCGCATAGATAATCTAAAGCCAATGAGACAATAAAAAAATGCCATTTTCGACATGTTATGTTTATGTACGTAGGTAGGGACCGTCGATTTATTCAGTCCAATAATACAGCACAATATTAAAATTAATAAATGTTAAATTATTAAATGTTTTATACTTTTATAATTTCGACTCTCGACGTTGACCCAAGTGTTGAAAATCCAGCAAAGCAATTTTATTTAGGCACTTAATTAAGTGTCGCCAAACGTTAACGAAAACGAGCACTCGTGTCTACTTGGAGTTTTACTATATTTAAACAAAATCATTATACAGCAACTTGACCTTTTGATAAGCCGTTGCTTACTAGGAACCAATTGCATTTAAAACAGGATAATATAAAATAAATAATAAAACAAAACACGGTAGGGTCCACGTTCGGACGGACATAGTTGTAGCTTGAGGTCATCAAACTGGTTGGACCACAGGCAAGTTAAAAAGGTAGGTTGGTTGACTTATTGATCACAATAGGTCAAAACTCCATGATGTGTTGAGTAAAGAACAAAGTTGTCTGTCTGTCTATGTTCTTATACAGCTTGTTTAATAAAAGTATGGTCCTATTTTAAGGTGCGGTAAAAAGATGTTAAAAATCTGAACAAAATAATTAGCGCTCTCATTCTATACTTTAATGTCTACTTGGCCTTAATGTGTGTGATAAGGACATCTGTTTTTTTCGCGAATACGACGGTGGTCCCACGGAAAGAGTGATTTAGTGTGATGGCCCATCCGTAGATATGACCGCGCCGGATTATTTTAGCTTAAAAGCTATGTGTATATTGACTGATGGAGAATGTCTTAATCCTCTATATCATTATATAGACTGTAGGCTACATACCGAACGAACGCCTCAAAATTTCAAATAATTGATTTCATTCGTAAAAAAATATTATAACCCAGAAATACGAGTATTTTTTTTTATAATCATCTCCAATCCAAAAAAAAAAATTAAATCCCAGTTTATGAGTGATAGAGGGTAAAAGCTGCTAAAGCAATAGTAATAGGTGTCAAGATAATTAATTAATTTTCACCCTGTACCCTGTTGTGAACATGAATATAGTTGAGAAAAAGCTAGACAGCTGATATTGATGATGATATTACTTTAAACCCTGATGCAAATTAATAAAAGAGGTTTTCGTCTGCTTAACTCAGATCCTAAATTCCCATACTGATAAACTACACACCTTTAAAAATCAGAGACAAAATTTTCTCAGCTGGGATTAAAATAGATAAGTCTCTCTAACCTTTTAGCGATCCGGTTACCTTTTAGCTGTGAGGTTTATAAATACATGTTATGTTATTTTACTCGCAATACACCCATCATTTTACTGAAGTAATTTTCTTTCTGTAGAAATGCTAGTGAATAAAATCGGCTATAGAATCGTGTGGTAATTTTGAGGATGTGGTACAGACTTCTAAACTTAACAACATTCTTTGACGGGCCTGTTGGTCCAGTGGTTAGTGGCCCTGACTGCTGAGCCGGAGGTCGTGGGTTCGATTCCCACCCAGGACAAACTTTGTGTGATTAGCATGATTGTTTGTTCTGTGTCTGGGTGTGATTTATCTATAATATGTATGTATTTATAAATTATATAAGTACCTATGTATATCAGTTGTCTGGTTACCATAACACAAGCTCTGCTTAGCTTGGGATCAGATAGCCGTGTGTGAGTTGTCCCAAGATATTTATTTATTTTATTTTTATTCTGTATGGAACTAATTTCGAAATTCCAAAACAAATATGGGAAAATAACTTTACTTTCGGAAGTCGGTGGCAAAAAAAAAACAACTAAATAAACAAGAGTCGAGTAAGTTTTAGAATCGGCAGTCCCATACAAAACATGATGTATGAAGTATTTTTCAAATATGACCGTTATTCGGTACGATTTTAAAATTCTTTAACTAATTGGAAGCTACCTTATCCCCTAGTGTTAAAGCCTATATTTAAAATGTTTCTGTGAGATAATTTCCGGCTATAACACGAGTGAAACCGCAAGCCAAAACTGGTCCTACTAATATAATAAATGATAAAGTTTGTGAGGATCGATGGATGCTTTCATGCGAAAACTACTTAAAGTGTTTGGCACACATATATTATAACGTAGATTAACACCATAGGATATTTTTTATCCCGGTTGTACCTTCCCGTGGGACATTTACATTTATTGTTAACTAGCTTTTGCCCGCGGCTTCGCTCGCGTTAAATTCGGGGTAACACAGTTTCCCTTGCGCCTTATTGATTTGTAATAGCAACGCTAAGTTTTCCCTTTTCTTCCCTCTTTCTCCCTCACATCCCACTTTTTTAAAATAAAAATTAGCCTATGTCCGTCTCCTGGTTCCCAACTATCTCTGTACCAAAATTCATCAAAATCAGTGTAGCCATTAAAGCGTGAAGAGGTAACAAACAAACAAACAAACTCACTTTCGCTTTTATAATATTATATATATATATAATATATATATATATTAAGTAAGGATAGTAAGGAAGTAAGGATAAGGATATGCCTCTTAACTTTAATCACCGCTTACGAGTAAACCCCCATATTTAAGTTAATATCATCACTCATAAGTTATTACTTAATCTAAATTGTATAACCTTTTAGTTTTGGGGCACCAAGTGACCCCTCACATAGGTATTTTATACCTAGTTCAGGCGTCTCGCACAAATGCTCCTATTTATTAGATTAAGTAATTTTTGTTCACCATAACATTTGTGATGAGAAGTAAACATTTTTATTAATATTTACCAAACTCCATGCGTGCAAAGCCGTAAGCATAAGCAATTACCTACATAATCAAGTGTCATATAAGTCGGATATCAACACGATCCTCTGAAAATAAATCCCCTTCCAAACACACAAGGCTTATCTAACTATGTATAAGTCCCTTCTCTACATAGATATGTCTTGTCACCAAAACCTTAGTTCTATCAAAATAATGCGGGGACACTTTAATGGATATCTCCCATCCATGACAGGCATCCCTGCCCATCCTTGCCCATCCTCGCCCGGGGCAGCATAAATAAATCCGCCTAAATCAACACTCCACGGATTTACCGAAATATGAGGTATGTGACGAAAAAATGGGGTATAAAGTGCCCAGTGTATGTTGACCGGTATATCTGCCGTGATATCAAGGGCTAAAACTGAGATGAGAATTACTTTAGCTGTGACATCACGATTTTTTTAAATATTCGAAAGTTCCAGTCTTATACCAAAGGGGGGTACCTTTTGACCAATACTAACTTACTGTGATACGAATTTCAGATAGGCAGGTTAGACTGTAAGCTGACTTAGGAAAAGGATAGATGATAATTAATCATTGTGCTCATGAGGTAGTTCTACTTACTGATAGGAATATGCCTTAATAATGTGCTTCGTTGGTCTATGGATCGCAAGCGCGACTGCGGGGTTCAATTCTCAAATCAGGCAAAGTGATACTGAGTTTTTTTCATCTGGATTTTCTCACTAACCGCCACGGAGTCTGGATTTGTGCCCGGTTGATGGTAATTAATAGGGTCGCCCATTGTTACATGTAACTTTAACATAACTGACGAAATGTGGGTGTACTATTAGGTGCATATTTGCTTAAGAAAATCCAAAATTTTACAGAAATTATATGTTATTTTGTAATCCACAAAACTAGTATCCTTGTCAAGGTATTAATAGTATTTTGATAAAACTGGTGAAATGTGGGCCTCATGTATTGACGCATATGTTATCATATCAAATTCCTTCATTTGAAATATACTTATAATTTTGTTGTTGTTTTTCTCTTCAAACGACGATAGATATTTTTGAGGGTCAACTTAAGCTGGGTACTCTAAGTCCGCCTGAGGTTATGGATCTTCCCTTGTTTTAGCCGGGATCGGAAAATATTGTATTTGTTGACGTTTTTATTTTTGTTGTTGTTATTGTATTGGATTGTTGAATTAATTTTCCATTGAAGTATACGATTTTGGGGTTGTTTAGTTTACAATAGGTAAAAGGAAAAAATAAATTATGCTACATGATAAACGAACTGCCAAAGAATGGTAAGCCGTTGGTCCCGGTTGTCTTGATCTTTAACAGTCGTTACAGATAGTCAGTGTCCCGAAAGTCTGACAACTAATCTTACTAAGGGATCGTATTATTCTGCCGGGGTTGCGGGCTGGGTTGTTCGAAAGAAACTCCGCGGGCCCGGAACCTGACACGCTCCCGCTCCCGCTCCGCGCCCAGAGCAGGGGAAGTTTTTTGAAAATTTCCCATCCGTTAAAAGGGTTCGTGTTATCCAGAGCTAACAGTGTTTAGGAGTTTACATAGGCAGTCGTTCCATCTAAAATACTGATAAGAAGCTGCGTCAAGATAGACTAGAAGCCGAATTCAACATAATTAAAGTTGGGATAATGATAAATTGACGAACTTCCGCCGTTTCCTAACTGCGGTTTTTGGCTTCCTATCTAAGAGGATGTAGCTAATTAGGTATATCAGCTTTTTTGCTACTAGGTCCCACCGCTAACCAGTAACTCCTTCATAAAATAAGATAAAAAGATTTAACGCTTTTAAGTAATTTTACCAGGGAAAATCTATACCACAGTCACAAATAGGCACGGAAAGTGACTACTTACGTTACTATGATTTTTTGAGAAATAAATGTCTTAAACCGTATAATGTAATAAATATACAGAATATGTTCCTGATTTTTGTGAGATCGCGTTTTCATTATAAGTGACGACGAATACGGTTCTGGTTTTCTACTGCATTAGTATACCTAGAATTTATTCTTGAAGATATAGGTGTACACCACATTCATGTGTACCTAACATGAATAAAAACTCCACTGTTTGGTTAAGTCACAAAAACCATGCGAAGCAGAAGCGGGACAACAAAAAAACATAAATTATCCCTGTCTATAGAAAAACATATTTTCTAACACCCATTTTCCGAAAGCCACCCCATCACTCAAAACACAATACAACTTTACCCCGCGACTCCTCCCCATTCTATTTACATGTGTGAATGACCTGTAAACAAGGTCACATGTCGCATCTACGGATCCCTTATTCATCACTATGGAACATGTTTTATTTAACATAATTTTATTCGCACAGTGTACACTCGTTCTGTTCATTTTTGATAATCTGTTCTGGTGCCTAGACACGCGAACATTCTAAAAGCAATAATAACGATGATGGAAAAGTGAAATATTATGGGACTTTATTATGCCATACATTTCTAACTATGTCCATACACTTTCATTACGTCAATGACATACGTCACCGAAAAATATCCAAACTATTTCACTCTGTAAAAAACGCTCTTTTTGTAAAAATAAGAAATACCTGAAAGTTTCTTGTTCCCTGTGAGGGCCTTGTCTAGACAGGCCATAAATATTGTCCATCGACATCGACTTTGATCCCAACGGAATTCTTTTTGACCATTCATTGCGTTACTTAAGTTTTCCAGTCAAAGAAATTTAAAAGACTTATAGAGCGGAAATTGAGAATATTTTCATAAAAATTTGATCACGAACATTTTAGATTTTGGCACACAAATGCTACCTGACAAGTGGGCGTGTGTCACTAGGCAGAATGATTTGTTAAGTAGTTACAAGTATTGGATTACGATTATCTTCGTTTTGTTCCGTCGTAAATATTTGAATGTCTTCGTGTCCAGCTGACAAATTTCTCATACATAGAAGCGATAACGATTTCCATTCAGAATTGTATTGTCATAGAAAAAAAAAACTACTTATGCAGTAAGTCTTTCTAAACTAACGTAATTTTTCATTACCCGGGTGCTGTATGCATAATTCTAGCTCTGCTCTACATAATCTATGTCGGCATGCCACCTCTGTGTATCAGAGTACTCTATGCTTCTATACTAAACAAACAGTAGACCGGCTCCTTGTCAGCTTGTAAGTGAATGGATAGCGAAAATAGGTCATTGTGTTGTCCCAAGCTCGGGTAGATTCTACGTCATATTTCAGAATATTATGCAGTTTGTTTTACAAGACCCTTCCTAAGACTACGACAGCAAACTTGTAAGACACCAATAATTCTTGCCGAGGTTGCGGGTTGTTTGAAAGAGATACCGCTGCTCCGAAACACAAAGGGCGTAAAAGAACGTGGATGTGTTTTAGTAAGTAAATAGAAGTCCGAATCTCTTCCGTGAAGTTATTTGTTCTCTCATACTTAAGTATTGGTATATGCCTTTATAAGAATACCCATGGAGTTTCTTGCCGTTTTTTCTCCTAAGGCAATGACCAACCCGCACCGTGCACCTTTTCTCGACGTTTTATAAGTTGATTAATGACTTACTTACTATCTATGTCTTACTAAAAACGAATGTTTTTAGTAAGACAAGTTTGTACGGGTGTGCGTTTCCGACTCGTACTTGAATAAGTACGAGTCGGAAACGCACACCCGTACAAACTTGCGACATGAATCTTTTCATCATCTCTCTCTCTCATCATCATCTTTTGTCTGCGTTGACTAAGAGATATGATGTTTCCACAACTCCAAGGGACGACAGACTTGACTACATGGTTTTAATTTCAACTCGATACCTTCACGCGTTCTCGCGATAAAGGGTTATGACAGACAGACGGACAAGAAAGTGATCCTATAAGAGTTAAGTTTTTTCTTTTGAAGTACGGAACCCTAAAAAGTAAAAAATAAAAAAGTACAACATATTCCAGCTCTTATGCTATCCCATAATATCCATACAAAATGCTACACTAACAGTATACCTAAAACAATTTCCATCTGGCTGTATAAACATAACATTATAATACTTTGGGTCATCCTCCTAACCTAATTCTTAGTTTCCCACAGTTGCAATATAATACAAGTTTTTGTCAGCAACTTTCGACTGCGCGCCAAGTATATAGGTGCACTTTTCTTTTCATTCGCTTAAATCCTTACAAACCTTCTTGCCTTATAAAACCAAAATTTACTTAGCTCAAACACTGATTCAGCCGATCATTGATTACGCTGATGCCTGCTATTTAGATGCTACCGAAGAGCTATTGAATAAGTTGGAGCGCTTGCAAAACCTTTGCATTCGTTTTGTGTATGGTTTGAGGAAATATGACCACGTTTCTTCCTTCCGCAAGGAGCTCAAGTGGCTCCCTATTCGTCTTCGCAGAAACACTCGGATTTTATGTCTCCTCTATAACATACTGTTCAATCCTGCCTATCCCAGCTACCTGCGTGATCGATTCTCGTTTACCCGCCCTCCTGATGCTCTGTGTAGATCCCACCTTAAGTATCATCTTAATTTCCCATCACATAAAACTGAATTTTTCTCCTACTCCTTCTCTGTTCACGCAGTACGTTTGTGGAACTCACTTCCGCCTAACATACGAGACTCTAAAACTATATTTATTTTTAAAAAGCAAGTCAAAGAGCATTACCTGTCCTCTTTACTGTAATACTCTGCATAATTATAATATATTTTAGGTATATATTACTATCTCAGTATTTATTTTTATATGTGTATTATTTGTATGTAAGTTTATTATATGATTGATAATTTAAAACTTTCTGTTTAATCTTTTCCACACACTGTGTCTACATATCTTATCCAACTTTCCTCTCGCAGGTCTGCTGGAAGAAATTTCTTATGAAATAAGCTGTACCTTTGTGCTCTTCTGTCTTAATGTAATGTCCTGTCATGTATTTTGTGTGTGCATAAATAAATAAATAAATAAATAAATAAATAAATAAATAAATATAATATTTTCGTTCGGGCAGTCCCTGTGTAAGAGTGTGGAAAGTGGTTGTTTTCGCACGGGCTTCGACGTAAAAGCCCGATGGCCACTTGAGAAAATGTTTTTGTAGGAAACTGTGTGGTTATCATGTTGCTATTATAATAATGTGCATGTAAATAAATAAATTGATCATTATTTGATGCTTCTTCTTCGAATCACCGGATCAGCAGTATTTATACTTTGTTATCCCAGAACTTAACTTTTTGCGCTTTCAATATTTTGATTTAGAAAAAAAAAAATTAAAATAATGTCTGTAAAAAAGTTTTAATTCATAATAAATGTTTCGTACCTTAAAATGAAAAACCGGAACCCTTAAAATATCACTTGGTTGTCCGTCGGTCTGCCTGTCATGAGCTTTTAACTCGGGAACGTGTGGAATGTGAGGAATCGAGTTGAAATTGAAACCATATACTCAATTCTGTAGTCTTTTTAACCTGTGATTTTTTTTTATCTTATATTTCATATTTTTGTTAATAGCCAGGGTTAAAAGTAACCTATGTTTGCACAAAAACCCCTCTATAATTCTGGATAAAAATAAATGACCTACTTTGTAGCAATTTCAAATTAGGTCAGTAGTCAGCTATTGGCTTATCATGCGTGAAGTTCTGAGACTGATTTTCTAGTTTATTTTTTGTAATTTTATAATACATAGTTTCAATGGTGCATTTCGACGAAGGTGTATTATGTTTGAAACTTTTTGTTGACAAGGCAGTTATGACTACAAATTATTATTTTATCTTTATTTATTGGAAATACAGTCACCAGTATACCACGTATACACTTACCAAAATTAAATTAAGGAATATTTACTCCTATAACTGATTACTGTTTTAAAGTTTCACGAACATTTTGATTTTGAAAGCCAAACAAAGTATTACTAGATAAGTCTTATCTCAAAATAATTTTCTCTTTTCACGAGAAAATAGCTTTAAAATTTTGGTGAGCGATGTTATTGTTCGTGGCTGTACATATTAAAATTCATTTCTGAGCTAATATTAAAAAAAAAACTGCAGACTTCGCTTCGATTTCGTGATTTCTCATCTACAAAACAAAATTGCGGATGAGAAATCATCAAATAACTTTCCCCACTCTGGGCAGAGCAGGGGGGAGTGTAAGTATTTAACTTACTAAAAACCACCCATGTTCCATATTTTATCCTTTATTTACCGGGGCCGCGGTGTCTCTTTCATTCTATAATGTTTTCTCTTATATACACGTATAACCTACGTTAATAATTCTCCATCTCAACGTCCGGAACGTCCATTCAATGGGCCTATTTAACTCTTATAAAAACATACTGCAAAATTACTTAAAACCAGCCCATGCATACTTTCGTGTACCGGAAACGTATATCGGAAGTCCAGTCGGAAACATTTCCTTGCATTATTAATTCCAACCGGTAATTCCGTACGTAATTCCCGGCTAATCCTGCTAATCCCCGTTTAATTTCCGAGGGGAACTTCCCAAAAATTATACGGCGCCGTCATTGTGTACATTTGTCTTTATCGTTTGAAGGAAATAAATTACTCGTCTGTCTGTTTAGGTTTAACTATAGCTTCTATTGGGGGTTTTAAGGTTATTAACAGCAGCGTTGACGTGGTTTTAGTTAAGAACAAATGCTTAAGGCGCGGCAATAAGCTAATCTTTAGGTATTCACGAAAGTGACGCTAGCTGCATACTAGGCATGGACTGACACAAGTACACGACAGTATTGAATCGAAACAATAGAAATAAGGTCGAAAATATTTTGGTGTTTGATTTTATTTGAATATCATGTCCGCCAAAATGTAGGTCATTTTGCAGTTTTTATTGAATATAAAAAAAAATACAGCTCAATGTTTGAAAAATTTTAGATATCTCTTTAGTATATACAATTTTCTTTGTTATAGACATAAAAAATATGATGGTTGTCGCTGAAAAAATTGAGAATTTCGAGACGAAAAAATTTTTTTCTTGGTCTTTTTAAACATTTTTTTTTTCGTAGTACTAGACCACTTTTGTAAACTTATTTTGTTTAACTCTTTACTTTATGTATTGAACTATACACGGTAATTTTTTTTGGCTTGTGGCATGTACAGATACGGCTAACTTTGCGACGAAAAACTAGACGTTTTACGAAGTGTTTGCTTTGTACAGCGCCTTAAATATGAACTCTTTGGTTGGAGTTTTTTTTATGTAAACTTTGCCCAACACTAAGATTTTCTCCTGTATTGTGGATCCGTTTACAATAACTCACATACATAAACAACCAGAAAACCAGACGAAACCACTACCTGTAGGTCATACTAATATTTGTTTCGTTCGGGGATCGACATACCCATACCGAAAATCGTGTTTCGATTTTTCCATCCCCTTGAAAACAACAAGATTGCCCCTGTCTTAAATAATGTAACACTATCAGATTAAACTCACTTCAAGCCGCCTCACGATACGTCTTCCCTCATCTAAACAGGTCAAAGGCTATTCCGGCTTATTGGATGAGGTTGCATCGTTGTAATAATTCAAAACCTCACTGTGTGCTGACCATCGGCTTCTAATAAATCAACAGCTATTTCTATGTTGAACGTTAAGACACAGAAGGTCGACTTCGTACTACGAAATGCATGGATACATTGTACGTGTGTAAAACATTTTCATTATTTACTCGACCCCATTGTATGGGACAGCTGATTATTTTTGGGATGAAAAAATGGTCTCAATTAGAAAATTGTTTAATTTGGTGGTCTGACACATCTTTAAATATGAGGACACCTTTCTGATAGATAAACATAGTATAGTATGCACTCGCGATTCAAATTGGCATGTCACGTAATTTGTGATCTCCGTCTATACATTAAACTGCAAATAAGTGCTAACAATTTGACACTGTCTGACAAGGTATTTAAGTTCTAGCAGTAGGGATGTTTCGCTGCGCACAGATGCGCGATTGCACAATATTTGTCGTTTCAATTTTTTTTACTAAAATTTCCAATTTTATTTTCTTTCTTTCTTTAGAGAGTTTTGTAAAATATTTCACGTCAGGTGCTTTCATAATATCAAATACAAATACCTTGTTTCACTGTACGCAGTTGACTTTCTGTACCCACCTATCTATTCTGTGGTCTCGGCCATACGCAGTATGTATCTTGTTAGTTACCTAATTACATGGCTGAGAGATAGAGCCCACTGACCATTTAATAATACACTGTCGGCTGGACCTGCACCTATAATCCTCCAGATTAAAGTGATGTAGTACATTTGCTTGCATGAGTATTAGGTCCTCAACTCGTGTTGATAGGTTGTAATCATCAATCAAGTCGGTCTATGGAATAAAGCAGGACTTAATTAACAAAGGCATACATTCTGCAATATGAACATGATGTATTCAGCGTAAAGCGTTCCTACTGCAGGGTTGTAGGGTTGCATAGGTTGTCAGGGCCACCGCCTACCAGGGTTAAGGGTTGTACGAAAGAGATACCGCGGCTCCGGAACAAAGGGCAGAACAAGGAACGCGGGTGGGTTTTAGTCAGTACAAGTCTAACACCCCTGCTCAGCTCAGAGCGAAGGGAAGTTATTTGATGATTTCCCATTCGCCAAAAAACACTGGGTAGTAGGGTCCCGCTCTATGGGATGGAGTGGGCTACGATCCTACACGTGGGTTTTAGTTTAGGGCGGCTTTACAGGATGGAAGTGGTATCGACGTACACACGACGGCAGGTCAACCTATTCTAAACTATTATAACCTGATCTCTGATAGAACAAAAGTGCAATACGTACCCATATTTATATGTATGTGTTTGGTATGATGCACTAAATACTAGTGGTAAAGGTTTGTGCGTCGATGTACCTTCCATACTGTATATTAAAATGAATTCATAAGGGACATACATCTAAACAACTGTACGATCTTTTCGTTAACTGTTTTGAGAGTAGCGTCGACTAATTAGAGTTGTACTAAGCAAAAAACAGCCGCCACTTACAATATCGCATACATTTTCCAGTTATGCATACCTTATTGCTGACTTGTCCGCAACTATGCTACAGTGCTCCCTTTACAAACGAGCGAGTGCATTCATAACAAGACGGTTACGAAACAAACATGGAAATGCTAGTTTGCCAATTAAATATGCCTTTACTGTCTCTTGCTATACCTCTCTTTTCAGGTATTTCATAAAATGTAATATATTTTCAGGCACACTAGAAGCTGAATATAAACCATGTAAAAAATTTGATAAACGATCCTTTGTATCAAATCTCACAATCTACGCGTCATAAACGCCTGACAAAAATGCCAACGCAATATAAAATGTTGTTAGAAAGCACATTCCCTTATAAAGCTAGATTACGTACAGGCGCTTATAAAAACTAGTGGCTGGTCGTTACTATGTAGATGTTCACATTTCTCATTTGTTTTCTCGACTATACTATTATAAAAATGTCAACAACAAGCTTGAGCAAAGTAAAGCTTTATGTTTTGAACAATTTCCTAAACAATTTCACCTTACAACCCTGAATTTATCGCCACAAAGCCCTTCTCTATTTAGCACCGCTTATTTATAATATGGCCTGTATGCGAAGATTCTATAAAATTTTAGTGACGTAGGAATTTCTTTTAGAAAGAAGAGAATGTGCCGAATATATTTACGAGGGAATTATGACACAAAAGAGGTTTGTTGTTGACATAAGAGGCCCTAAAAGTATGTCGCGGTATGTTAAGTTAAGAAATATGATTACTTTAAGAGAAGAATAACTTGTATGTGAAATATTGCTGTGACAAAATTATGAGGCGCTTAGAATATTTTATAAATCTTTTTATGATGAGAGTCAAAGGATGCAAATTCGTATTTTATCATTTTTGGATTACTTTGTTTGATAGTTTAGTTATTTTTTTACTGGGATTTCGTCATTATGTTATGTTGTAATTGACTATTTAGTTATATAGGTACTTTTTTATTTTTTATAATGTTGTTAAGTCTAGTGTTTTCTTTTTCAAATAAATCAAAAATGAATACAATTATTAGTTAAACTAGCGAAGTATCTATCTCTCATCTACTGAACAATACTGTTGTGTATTTTGGGTATCAAACGTAATTAAAAATAAATACATTTAAGCTGTTTTTAGCCATTTAATCGTAAGCATCTCATCGAAACTGAATGTTGAGTGTCGATGAGATGCAGATTGCAAAACTTTCAACGATCGAGTCACAGTTCCACCAACCTAATAAAAATTGTTTTCAAACTACCTGCATTATGCCAACCATCAAAATCAAAGTACTCTATCACGGACAGATAGGAAAGTACTTTAAAACTTTATAAATTCGTTGATACCCGTTCTTTCGTATTGCTTGAACTTTTCAATAGAGCTTCTTTTTTTGCGATATAGTTGTATATTTCATTATTTTTACTTGTGGTATGATGATATCTCACACATTTTTTTTATCGTGTATTAATTTTCATTATTACTTACTAAAATATATTAGCCGATCATCCATATAGACATAGAAGAAAAAATATGTAGGTATTATAGACAGATAGATAACGCATAAACTACCCAAGTAATATAATTGGTATGAGAGGTCCCATATACCTCGTAAGTATACCCTTTCAAACAAAAATGGAATTATAAAAATCGGTCGACGACGGACGACTTCGCGGAGCAATCGCACATCGAACCTTCTCCTTTTCTAAAGTCGTTTAAAACCAATGGTATGCTTATACACGAGCCCAGCTCCTAACATATGCGATGATACGAAAAATATAATTGCAGAAACGTAACTTTACTTGTTTGGGAAATGTAGCAAATAATCCATACTAATAATATAATCCTTACTAATATTATAAAAGCGAAAGTGAGTTTGTTTGTTTGTTTGTTTGTTACCTCTTCACGCTTTAATGGCTAAACCGATTTTCATGAATTTTGGTACAGAGATAGTTGGGAACCAGGAGACGGACATAGGCTAATTTTTATTTAAAAATAGTGGGATGTGAGGGAGAAAGAGGGAAGAAAAGGGAAAACTTAGCGTTGCTATTACAAATCAATAAGGCGCAAGGGGAACTGTGTTACCCCGAATTTAACGCGAGCGAAGCCGCGGGCAAAAGCTAGTAATATTATAAAAGCGAAAGTGAGTTTGTTTGTTACCTCTTCACGCTTTAATGGCTAAACCGATTTTGATGAATTTTGGTACAGAGATAGTTGGGAACCAGGAGACGGACATAGGCTAATTTTTATTTAAAAAAAGTGGGATATGAGGGAGAACGAGGGAAGAAAAGGGAAAACTTAACGTTGCTATTACAAATCAATCAGGCGCAAGAGCAAAAACTGCAGGTCTGCTTGGTGTGTTATACCGAATTTAACGCGAGCGAAGCCGCGGGCGAAAGCTAGTTACCAATAAATTAAACTACGCTTCATATCATAATACTTCACTCAAAGCCAGACGGTGCCCTATGAAAAGGACCTTTGATGTGAATGCACAATTTTTACACTGCTAGGTATTTGTAAAATCGCTGTTGTGAACTCACTCAGGATATTTCAAAGGAAATACTTGAATTCTTACAAAAGTTTGAGCGCAGTTTGCTCTTTGTAGAACGGAAGCGAAGATGTAAAAGTGAATTGTACAAGACTTTATATTATAAGGGCTAATATCACTTGGTTTGTGTGTAGAGAATGAATAAAATACTTGTAGGGGAGGTACGTATACTTTGTGTAGGTATCCCATCCTTAACTTCATTTTGGAAATTAACTCGTTGAGTATGTTTTCACGTTTGACGTTCCACTGCTGGAAAACACCGACCTAAACAGTTTAGTTTAATTACAGTAGTCTACGTTACTTAAATTAATTGTCTGCCTGTATGTGCTGTCAAAATCGGTCCGGTTGTTTCGGAGATTAGCCGGGGCTAACCGGGGTAGACAGACATTGTGTAAATAAAAAATGTAGTCTTTTGTTAAAATTTTATACTTAATTTTAATTAGCAAATGCGGGATGCATAAGCATTAAGTTAGAAGCTGGTATTTTGAAAAAAAAAACGTTAATTATATTTATTTGTATATAAGATTCTCGATTTTGTCTAACAATTCAACGTACCTACTTACTCCAAATTATATACACTTGGATTCATCTGACAATTCACACCGAAGGTATACAAGGTGTGTCTCATTTCAAAAGCTATTTATGTGTTTGTATAGTCCTCTCACTACCTTGAGAACACAAGACCTCTCACCTGCCCTCGTTAGCGTCAAAGGGTGGAATGATCTCATGTTTGGAGCTGGAGGGAACCAGGGCGGAACTTGGAGTGACCCTTATAAATCAACCAATCAAATTGAATCGGCGAATCTGTTGAATTAAAATAAATAAATATCTTGGGACAACTCACACACGGCTATCTGATCCCAAGCTAAGCAGAGCTTGTGTTATGGTAACCAGACAACTGATATACATACTTATATAATTTATAAATAAATACATATTATAGATAAATCACACCCAGACACAGAACAAACAATCATGCTCATCACACAAAGTTTGTCCTGGGTGGGAATCGAACCCACGACCTCCGGCTCAGCAGTCAGGGCCACTAACCACTAGACCAACAGGCCCGTCAAATTCGAATCGAGGTGACTTTTGGGTCCTTTGGTGTGTGACTGTCATGGATGAAGAGGTTTACAGGAAGTCAGTATGGTTTGTTAGGCAAGGAGTTTTTGTTGCAGTTTCTAAAGTGTGCAGAATGCAAAGAATAAATATGTAAATACAAAAATTACAAAACATCAGCCCATGTAATGCCTTTTGCCATCAATCCAGATTATGGGGCTGTTACTGAGAATTACTGTGAAAAAAAAAACCACTAACGCTTTGCCCGGCTCAGGAATTTAAGCCAGGATCTCGCCGCTCAGCAGTTGCGCTTGCAATCATCATCATCCGTCACACAGGGTATCCTAGTATGGACTCCAGTCTATCACAAAGGAGCATATTTTTTGCATTTGTTACAATGCTATTCTTATATTTATTATACCTATATGCCAATGTGTACCTTTGTGAAGAGAGAAAATAAAGATTTATTATTATTATCATTTTCCTGCCCTTGTCCCATTCTATTTGGGGTCGGCGCAACACGTTTTCTTCTTCTATTCTCCCCTATCAGACGTCACGGCATCATTTACTCCTTTCTCCTTCATATAATTCCTTACACAATCCATCTATCTTTTCTTTGGCCTTTCTCTCGCTCTCCGGCCATCAACATTCAGATCCATCACTCTTTTAGTCACATGTGCTTCATTACATGTCCACACCTAGACAAACGGCTCAACGAGGTAATTAAATAAAAATGATTTTGCTAAATAGGTCGAGAACCGAGTGATATAATTTGGTTCTATCATTCATACAAGATCAAGGAAAAAAAAACATTAAAAATAATGTATCCAACCTAACTTACCCAATTAAACGCCTTGTTGACGCTTCTCATGAGCCAAGGTCTAGTTTTTACCTTGACCAGAGGCTAAGTGTAACCATACAACGTGTCAACGCGGCCAGTCTCTTGGGGACGTCACCAGCTGACAGCGCTGAGGCCTTTCATCCTCTTTGATAGTTTCTTGTTAGTGCTATTTTATAGTTTACTAGCTTTTGCCCGCGGCTTTGCTCGCGTTAAATTCGGGGTAACACAGTTCCCTTTTCCTGATTTACAGGTACCTGCTACCTGTAGTTTTTGCCCTTGCGCCTTATTTATTGTAATAGCAAAGCTAAGTTTTCCCTTTTCTTCCCTCTTTCTCCCTCATTAATCACTTAAAAAAAAAACAAATCTATGTCCGTCTCCAGGGTCCCAACTATCTCTGTACCAAAATTCATCAAAATCGGTTTAGCCATTTAGGCGTGAAGACGTAACAAACAAACAAACTCACTTTCACTTTTATAATATTATTATTACTAGCTTTTGCCCGCGGCTTCGCTCGCGTTAAATTCGGGGTAACACAGTTCCCCTTGCGCCTTATTGATTTGTAATAGCAACGCTAAGTTTTCCCTTTTCTTCCCTTGTTCTCCCTCACACCACACTTTAAAAAAAAATAGCCTATGTCCGTCTCAAGGTTCCCAACCATCTCTGTACCAAAATTCATCAAAATCGGTTTAGCCATTAAAGCGTGAAGAGGTAACAAACAAACTCACTTTCGCTTTTATAATATTAGTAAGGAAGTAAGGATAGTAAGGATATTAGTAAGGATTTTATCTTTTTAAGTCTACTCCAAAATTAAAGACACACCTATATAAATGTATTTGAGTTTCATAATTATTTATTTGATGTCTTAAGATTTTTTTCTACTAGCGTAATAAACCCAGCTTGTTTCCAATGTTACTCTATTACTGGCCTCCTCATAGTGGGAAGGAGCGGCCTAGAAACCAACACTAAGTGTTGGTTGGGGGTTATTTTTATGTAATCAGCAGTGTATTTTATTTCTACGTTTTTGTGTGCCGTGTAAGTTCCACAGCGGGGAAAGGCCTCTCCCATATCTTTGCAGATACTTTTTACGTGTGCCACCTTGAACCAGCCATCGCAGTGAACGTTCAGGTCAGGGCACCATCTCTTTCAGGCCTTGGCGGCGACGCGCTATTGCCATCAGGCTCCCATTGCGTGGAAGCTTTTAACCAGCAGTCGTTTTGCATGTGACCCGCCCAATTCCATTTGAGTTTGACAGCCTTTTGCCAGTGTACGTAATTAATTTAAAAAAATAAGGTAAATCACCGCAACGGACTTAAAATTAACTACATAATCCGACCGAAATCCCGCATTACGGATCCAAAATCCTATTCAATTGAACACAGCACTATTTACACAGCACTATTTACTCATTCATTTCGTTTAGTCACTTATCAGATTATTTTCATTTAAATAATATTATTACCACCGAATAAACGCTGACTGTATGTAATGTATTGGAAAATCCCATTGAATAATGAATGGTTTTATGATTCCCAATCTGAGTAGACCTGACGTTCGAGAGGGCTTTAAATGTTTACGAAGTATATTATTTAATCTGTAACCTGTGTAAGTTCTTCATTAAAACGGATGATAATCTAATATATAAAATTCTCGTGTCACAATTTTCGTTCCCATACTCCTCCGAAACGGCTGGACCGATTTAAACGAAATTTTGTGTACATATCGGGTAGGTCTGAGAATCGGCCAACATCTATTTTTCATACCCCTAAGTGTGCAGCAGGTGAAACCGCTGGGCACAGCTAGTTATATATATTTTTTGAACCTAAAATTGTTGACATATCTTTCAGAATAAGAAAGCTGTAGTGGCAATTCTTTGTGAATGCGTGGACACTGGGGGCCTTGTAGATTCCTAGACGCTTGTTAACTTCTTATATTATTTTACGTTTTGTAATGACTTATTGTCGGGCCTACGCTGTCCTCTCATACGTACTAACGCTGTAACAACAACATTGTAAAACCAAATTATTTTAATAATTGATTTTAAAAGAGTGACCAAGGACTTTCAAGCCGGTTCTTCTCTAATGAAACGGCTAACCCGAACCGTGAACCTTTTCTCAAAGTTTTGTTTGTGCCCATGTAGGCGAAATACAATTATTTTGATTTAGAATAGGCCAGCTATTTTAGCTGTACAACTGCTGATAGTTGGGTTAGATATATTCTTGAGTGGTCACCGCGATGTGGCAAGCGCAAGGTGAATGATGCGCTTAGGTGGACCGACAATCTCTGTATCGTAGCTGTTGGCAACTGGATTAGAGTTGCCAAGACACCCTGATTTGATGGGACCCTGTCCAGCATTATCTAGCAGTGTATTACTGGAGGCTGAGCGTGATGATGATTAACTTGAGTTTTATTACAACATAACAGTAGATAAATAACTTTTACTGAGTACATAATGGTGTCGATTCTGTAATCACAAACTTAGATGAAACCACTCTAAAAATCACTAAAATTTAGTTAATTTTTGTGCCGCACGACGTTTCCTATTCTGAACTTAACTATATAATAGTTTTACAGCATAAATAAATGATAGTTTAGTCACTCAATTTAGACAAATGCGCAATTTTACTATTCTGAATTTTACTTTTTTTTAAATTTACTATTCTGAAAACAATTTTATTAAACTGACGTTTTTCACCAAAAATAATGGTTGTCAAGCTAAATCGGACTATCCTGAACGCGTCTAAAATGGTGTGGAATAAAATTTGATGTGATTAGGTATGTCATTATAATATTAGTCTAGTTTAATCCTCTGGTTCACCAGACTCGGCACCAATGCATGTAGACTTTCTGACTTTAGAATCTCATAGTAGTCTTTAGAATCTTATTTAGGTCATCCATCGTTGGCCGGGAGCGATGCGTCCAGATAAAATAAATTATACTTCATTTATATTCAAATTAGACCAAGAAACAGCACGTTTCCATCTTTAAAAAAAATACAATCTTTATTATTTAGGATTTTTGATTGATTAGTTAAAGGTTGTTATTAAAATATTAAGTTTTATATTTAGTAACCCACGCTACGAGAAAAAAACGTCTATAGTACGGCCAACGAGAAGCGATACCAAATTTCAAACAAAAGCATGGGTTTTGTTTGACATTTGGTATCGCTTCTCGTTGGCCGTACTATATCTGATTGTTTGTTCGACTATGTAGGTGGATAAAAATATCGAAACGAAAAAAGTCGTCTTATTTCAGTTTCGTTTTTCTTTTTCAGTTTAGAACATAAAAAGAAAAATATTCTAACTCACCGTAAAAGTAAAAACATTTACCATTAAGGTATATCCCGTGAAAGCAAACAAGACATTTACAATATCGGAGACTTTCCAAAAGTTGGAGCTTCCAGTATTCAACAGGCGTCGTAGGCATGAATATGGAAGAGGCTACGAGACGTGTAGCGTTCGTAGGCTCGTAGCGCGTAGCACGTAGGTGGCGTAGCGCTGATGTTTGTAGCCATTCTTTGTAGAGGGAAAACCGGTGTAATGGAAACTGCGCGTTAGAAAAATACAATAGTATAAAGATGTGGAGTCTCTAAAACCATAACAATATATTTATATATTATAGAGATTCTTTGAATTTAATTTTATTAATATTGTATTTTTTGTTTGACAGAATATTTGTATTTAAGGTTCCATTCCGTACCTCAAAAGGAAAAACGGAACCCTTATAGGATCACTTTGTTGTCCGTCTGTCTGTCAAGACCCTTTATCTCGGGAACGCGTGAAGGTATTAAGTTGAAATTAAAATCTTATGGGTACTCAACTCTGTGGTCCCTCTGTTCTATGAAAAAATCAACCCTCTAAGTCTACTCAGTCAAAAGATATGGCTGTTTATGTCGCAAGTTTGTACGGAACCCTTGGTGTGCAAGTCTGACTCGCTCTTAGCCGGTTTTTATTAAAAACCATCCTTACGAAGCCAGGGCCAACCAAAAATGAGTTGGGTTGCTAATATCATCAAAATCGCAGGAACAGGATGGAAGACAGCAGAAAACGGAAGAGAATAGCAGAAGAAACGGAAGGCCTATACATATAGTGGGTGATTTCAGACTTAAATGATGATGATAAATAAATTTGCACTGTATATTCAAAAACCGGTCTCCTTTAACGAACAATAAGTCTATTGTCACGATTATTAAATCTCATTACCGCCTTATCATTTCCGAAAACCATCATTACCATTCAATGAAAGAAAAAAATATCCTGTTCCACTGCATCTACATGTTCCCCGCCCAAAAAGCTAAACTCCCCCTTAATGTTTAAGGGTAGAACACGACAATACGAAAATTAAATTTTTAAAGGCCATTGTCGCATCTACAATTCAAATATTTCTTTCTTTCCTTTTGTTTGGCGTACTTACGAGATAAAATGCTTTGTTTTGTTTTTCTATGTTTTTTTTCTTTGATCTCATTGATATTGTTCTCTTTGAGTTGTCTCGGCTTTTCGAGGACGTTTGGATAAGAATACAAACCTTCTTTGTAATATTTTGAGGCGGTAAATGCCTATTTTGTTGGTAGTAAATTAGTTTGACGTCAATAAAACAATCTTCTTCTTTTTCGTGCGGTTTATGCCTAACCTGATGTTTGAGTTTTTACACCGCCCATGGGCCTCCGACTTGGGTATAAATATCATTGAGAAATAACTCTCAGACATGCCTTCTTTCACCGAAGCAAATGATAATGTTACAATACGCACTTGAATTCGAAAAACCAGATATGCGTGGCAAAAATAATATTGTGCAAACTTTTTTCAGGTCATGGTTTTAATTAAATAATATCCGAATAGATTGCCATCAAACAGGCACAAATCCAGACTCCACGGCTGCTACAACACTGTTCAACACAAAGAGTTAAGTTCAGTCACAATTTTTATTTTAAAACATGATCTACCACCATTTATCTTCACAGAGAACGTCTCCAAACACCCCATTTTCACAAAGACAGCCATAACATAATAAAAATGACGCATACCAACATACATGAGCGTTTTATACTGTTTCATTATGCGTTATATTTCGTCTTAAGGCCGGGATACTGGGTACAGTTCCTTCACAGTTACTTTACCAGACGGCTGTAATCCAACAGCATTCTTATCACCATGAAAATAAGGATCACTATAATTTTGATAGACTTGCCAGAGGTTGCAATCTAATAGCAACCTTATTTCAACAAGCATAAAGTTCGCCGTTATTTTGACAGCGATGCAAGAGCGGAGATAAAATAACTTTGAAAGAATGGTAGTCGGGTTCATGCAATGCAATGGTCCTCATTTGTTTTGATGCCCTCCTAGAAATCCGGGTAATGTCGGGAGTGCCTCCAAATGTGAGTGAAATAAGGTTTTAGTAAGAAAACTACGTCATTGTCTTGTAGACTGGTATATAGAGATAAATGTTAGCTAGATGGGAATGATGTAGCATTACCATTTTGTTTGCCTATTTGTTGTAGTGGTTATTCCACATATGACTTCTGATCATCATGTATCCTGGATTGAGAAAAGTATTATAAGGTTTTTTCCTTAGTGTTCATATTTCTCAGCAGTCTAGTCTCTGTCCTGGCAGGTGAAAAGGTGACTGGCAATAACTTAACCCCCCGTTAAATGGAACTTAACCATAACTGGCAAGCTGTTTTTAGAGGATAAAAGCATAAAATGAAATTCTGTCCGATCTATGTATTATTGATACTATTTTTATTTATAAAACGGTTTTAACTAAGATTTTTTTTTTTGTAATTATTTTTACAAAACAAATGGTAGTGACACAACACAAATTGTATACCACATACTATAATTACCTATATTATACAAATAAATAACTTTTACTTTGTTTGTGTATAACAGAATAGAACTGAATATAATTTATTGCTCTTCAAAATTAAACACAACTTTCTTTATAAAAAACCGGCCAAGAGCGTGTCGGGCCACGCTCAGTGTAGGGTTCCGTAGTTTCCCGTCCGTCACAATAAGTGTTCCCACTTATGAGTTTAAAGGTGGAGGAGGAAATTATTTTGTACAACTTTTTGTCTTTTTTGTACAAAAACTGTTGTGTCAATCAAGTTCAAAATTATTTTCCTAGAAAGTCCTTATAAAGTTCTACTTTTCAGATTTTTTTCATATTTTCTAAACTTATGGTTCAAAAGTTAGAGGGACACATTGTTTTTTACTTTTGGAGCGATTGCTTCCGAAATTATAGACATTATCAAAAAATGATTTTAGTAAACCCCTATTCATTTTTAAATACCTTTCCAACAATATATCATACGTTAGGGTTGAAATTAAAAAAAAAATCACTTCCCACTTTACATATAGGGTGGCTACCCTAATAAAACATTTTTTCCAATTTTTATTTTACCACTTTGTCGGCGTGATTGAAATACATATTGGTACCAAATTTCAGCTTTCTAGTGCTAACGGTCACAGAGATTAAGCGAGGACGGACGGACGGACAGACAGACATGGCGAAACTATAAGGGTTCCTAGTTGACTACGGAACCCTAAAAATACTAACTTCTAAAGTAACCATGGCTATCGCAGTTACTGATATCTTCCTTCACCTTCCGACCTTACAACATCACCGAATCTTAGAGCATAGGTACAGGCATTATGTCAATTTTATTTGATTGTTCCTTGTTTTAATATTTAATAGAAAATCTAAGTCTTTCCATTTTTTTATTAATGAAGACCAAGACAGGTATGCTAACATAGTAGGGAAAAAGCACATGGAAAATACAAATCTGGATCTAGATATTTCAAAAATTTATCAAATCAAATCCCAGAATATCAATTTTTCTTACCCAAATCATGTTTGTAAAACTAGTAACAAAAATGTAACAGAATCGAAGTAATTTCAAAAGCAAAGACCAAACAAATTCACCTGTGTTTGCTAAGTGTGCTGGAAACAAGAAAGGAAGGCTTAAATCAATGTCCTTACCGCACTAGTGTTCGAAAAGATATGAAACAAATGTTTTCTCAACTGGCGCCGTTCGCTCTAGCTAATATTTTCTTAGTAATAATTTCTAGTAATTGAAGATAATAGTAATGTAGTATCAGTCTACTCTTAGTGTGTTAGACAATGAAATAACAGAGCAGTTCTTGTTGCTAAGAACTTTTAAGCTTATTAATTTTGACATAACTTTGCAAAAAATACGTCCGCATTTTCTAAACGGGTGTGGACAGAGCTAGAGTGCAACTACAATTAGCTGGTTTTCTTTTCGCGGAAGGATTGTTCTGACCTTTGTTGCTTTCTGCTTGATTTGTTCCGCTTAGGTTTGATGAGTTTCATTTTATTACACTTATCAGCTTCTATTCGGTTTTGGCTCCCTTGGCTACAGGAAACAAATGATGCTAATTTTTCAAAAAACAAACAAATGAGAAAGGATGACGTGAATGAGAAAAATTTTATAAGCTCTCTCATTCTTTTTCAATTGAATATACAAATTGACAATATCCCAAACGAAAGACGAAGTACGGAATAAATACAGGCTCTCTTCGAAAACAGTATCAATCAATTTAATGATAATTTTAATTTCATGTCTTTAATATCAGTGGTTTTGGTAATGTGTTGATATTATCAGTCAGGCAGTCAGTCTGTCATTGAGTCAGTCAGGACTTTGAATTATATATATAAAATAAACATATAATAAATGTTATGTTAGCCTGCTCTTACTTTGTATGTTCTAACGGCTGCGATGTGGTATATTTCTACCTCGAACGTTCCCCGTCTATATCTGCATATTAAAATTTCACGAGCAGACTAAATGTCTATTAAGTATCTCATTTTGCGTCATAACGGAACAAAACGGGTAATATTCACAGTTAACTTAACCTGTGGGCAGTTATGGGTTATTGTTAGCGTTTAGACATACCATCTCTCTTTTTATTCCCTTTTGGAATAGGCAGAGGTGATTTTCAGGTACCAATGTTCCTTCTAAAAGACACCAGTAATGTTTGAGTCCTGTGTCATGGTTAGGAAACCTGTATCCATCTAAAAAGTATTAACTTATGAGGATATATTTATTGAGGAAAGGCTATTAAAGGATTGATGAGTTCATAGATGAAAAATGACATTCTTACTTATGATAATGTAAATTTGTGATTGATTTTATCGACATATTTTTATTTGACATTTTATAATTGGTTGTACCATCCATCATTAACTCATTGTTATTATTGAAATTCTAAATGTATTTTAATTTAATTGGAATTTTTAAGACTTATGACTTAAAAATAAAGAGATTCAACCCACAAGTGGTTGAAAAAAAAATGTTTTACGACTCCTTAAGTCTAGATTCTATCAACTTCAGCAGCTTACTCATACTAAACCGATGAGGAGACATTTTCTATGCCAAAGTTTAGCCCTACATGTCGATTAGGCATTTAAATTAATGAACTTCTGTGTTATCGAGACAAAATTATTCACATCTTTTACCCCAATTTGAATTGCAATTTATTTCTTCAGATCCTACACGGAAACAACGCATTCAATTTACTTAACGATCTCACAAACTCTTAATAAACTGCTCAATTAATCACTAATTCTTTGGTATTGTTTACGTAAAAAGTATCCTTTATTTACCCAACTACCCAGTCAAAACCGCTTTCTCCAAAGCCCGGTTCTCTCTAATTATTCAAGTTAATTGAAGTTTTGCCGGGACCCCAATCTCGCAGGGAAGTTATACGCCTTTTCGGACCCTAATTCGAAGCTAAATTAAAAAATACTTGCGAAATTAATCCTGAAATGAGAATGTTAGGAAGTGTGAAAGTGACGTGGAAATTGGTAGACATGGTATGAGCAAGCACAACTGCTGAGCGTGAGGTTCTTGGTTCGATTCCCAAGTCGGGCAAAGTGTTATTATTGTCATACTTTTTATGTCCATTTTTTTTTTGTTATTTTGAATGCTTGTCGTCATTGCCACTAATCAATATTTTTCTTTCTTTCTTTTATTGAATTTTTCGGTCAGGTATTTCTCAGTACCTAGTAGCCAGGAAGTCTTGATTTGTGCCTTAAAAAAATCACTTTTTCCTTCCACGTATTCTTCTCAGCAAACCCTTTCATTTCGTAAACTTAAATATGGGAATGCATAGCAAAATAACTATTTAAATGACCACCATCTTTAGGAATCCGCCATATTAAAAATAGAATGTTGAAACGTTCCTAAGGCATAGCCACTAAAATTAATCATGTATAAAAAAATCTCAGCTAAATAAAAAACCAGGAAGTTGAACTACTTAGAATTTTAGTTTTCCATACCTCAAAAAGAAAAAAAAAACGATCACTGTGTTTTCCGTCTCTCTATCTGTATCGCGGGAACGCGTGGAGACCGCATCGAGTTGAAATTAAAACCATATACTTTAGTCTGTGGTCCCTCGAAGCTGTGAAAATTATCTATCCTCTAAATCTACGCAGTCAAAAGATATCGCCGTTTATGGCGCAAGTTTGTACGGAACCTTCGGTGCGCTAGTTAGTATTATTTATAACAGGTGAATTTGATAAAAGCGTGCTTTAAAAAAAAGATTGGCTAACTCCAAATGAATGTGGAATCGTTGACATTTAACAGGAAAGGTATATTTGTGGATGTTGTACATAGCATGTGTTATAAATAAAAAAGATTTTTTGTCGGTACACGTTCATATTTCGTGTCTTTTTTTGCTTGTCGTTTTTTTTTCAGGACATTAATTTGATTGATGACACACATTTTCCGTGTTTTTTGTGATTATGTCGTTATGATTGAATAGGGGTGCTTTTTTGTTTAATTGTTGTACGTGTTTCTTGTTTTAATGCTGGGTAGGATATTGACTGGAATGATAAATCGGGGAGGGTCGCATTTATAATTATATATTTATATATAATTATTTTTTTACTGTATTTTATTGAGTTTTTTACGTAACGACGTACAAAGTCACCAAGATTCTAATTCCTGCCTCCAAAGAAATGTTACCCCTGTGGTCCTGGCTGTTGATTGTCTTTGATAGGTAAAAGCAATCAGTGTCAACCAGTCTTACCAAGGCATATCGGATTGGGTAATCAGATATTATTACAAGGCATGTTGGATTGGGTAGTACTAACTGGATTTTGGAGGTCAGATAGCCAATCGTTCCATATAAAATACTGGTATTCAGCTGCATCCGGTTAGGTTGGAAACCGTCGACAACATAGTCGAGAAAAGGCTAGGTAGATCTATGAAATCAGTCTTTTCTCAAATTTACAATTTATATTTTTCGAAAATAAATCTTTTGAATTTTGCTAACTGTATCTACACGTTAGTGCACTTGACGGAACACTGGTCTTAACATGTTTGAAACACTGTTAATACATCAATGATACATGTTCTGAATAAGTCCAAAACAAACTGGACTCTTCTACGATGACTTGCAGTGCCCAACTGAAGTGATACTAAAACAGTTTCAAGGATCTATTCCTACCACAAGTTGTATTTATAATAAATATCGCATACCCAGATCTAAATTAAGAAAGTAAGTTTTAAGGAGAGGGAATAAACGTATTACTACTTATATGGGAAGTTCTGAACATTTAATTTATTTATATCATAAATAGGTTGTAAATTGTGTAAGGTTAGATAAGTAGTTGCGTATGATTACCAAGCATTCGAAAACAAGTATTAATATTACTAAAAAAACTCGATTTTAGAGTTACTTCACTTTAGAACTAGGTTTGTGATATGTAAGCTAGACTCTAACTAAGGTATTAATAATCTCTGGGTCAAAGTTGCTTGAATAAATATATTTATACTAATATTATAAAGAGGATAGATATTTTTGTATCAAATAGGCACCAAAACTACTGGACCGGTTTTTTTTTCACTGATACATTCATTAGAAAGTAACATAACCTATACAACATCACGCTACTACTCAAGGGAGCGGGACAGCAACTAAAGACTCGGGTAAAACCGCGCAAGACAGCTAGTATTATATTTATAAACGCGAGGTAACAATGAGCTTCTCTTTCATTTCAAAGTAGGTCCCACACAATATTACTAACAAAGAAAATACAAACTACATTCATTTACCCTACTATTAATAGTATTATGCCCATAAGGAAACCTACAACGCGTACGTTGCGTGGTTCCATGTGGAAATAATTTACTTTGCGCCGCAACATCAAGCCTCATTACCCTGGGGGCTGGGTAGTATACACGGCGTATCAGTTGAAAGCACATGTCAATGACCGGGCTGCCGTTATTAATAAAGACTTATGAATGTTGTAGAGTTGACAACGGGAATTAGCATGGCAGTCTAAAAAAAAAACTATAAAATTCATAAGTCCTCAAAACACAAGATAAGTAAAATTTCAGTCCTTCTCTTCCTAAATAAAGACGACGTTCATCGCGAACATTAACTGAAGCCCGTTTAGTTTCAACAGACATTGCGACAACAAGACAAACATTCAGCCCATTAAGCCGAAACATTCTCTTCTAATTAAAAGGCTTTAATCTTGAGGCCCAAAGAGGAACAAGCCGAAAGACATCGCTTAAAAGGCGAGTAAACGAACGACTACATGCAGCAACAATTAATTGCTTGATAAAATAAATTTATAATAATTCTAATGCGAAACTGTGTCACCTAAACTCGGCCAGACTTTATAACAGAATTAAGGTGATTTTGTCAAAGCTAAAAAACAAATTCAAGGTGACAGTGAAACCCATGAGTAAAAATTTAGGTCCGTCAAAAATATAAAGCGGGATGGACATAATTCGATATGGTTTTTTATAAGGCATTTGCCTTTTTACAAGTTGTGC
Source organism: Ochropleura plecta (assembly GCA_905475445.1). NCBI lineage: Eukaryota > Metazoa > Arthropoda > Insecta > Lepidoptera > Noctuidae > Ochropleura > Ochropleura plecta. The sequence continues at coordinate 10,516,831 of FR997744.1, read as the reverse complement.
ATTATGGAAAGCCGCAGATCAATGACACGATGAACGAAGATTGTGAAAAAGATTAAATGGATTTCTGAAATTGTGCCTCGTGATAGCTTAGCAACCATTCGGCTACTATAGCCTTTCAAATTATCGCTCTTAAAGTTGCCCGTGTGGAAGTGTAGGCCTTATTTACATTGCTAATTGTCGAGTGTCGTTTTATGCAATCTCTTATTCAAATCCTCCACTGTGTTCAGTTGGATTAATGAGAAAGTTAATTAAGTACGTGGATTGATGGCTAAGTGGGGTATTTCGTTTATTAGGACTGATCCTTTGTGCCTTCTTCGAAGTTAAAACTTAATAGTTTGTTTCTTTTTTGTTATTACAGATCTGTAATGTATAAGAAATAAAAACACACTTTTTTATTGAAAGGTAATTTGGTTTTTTCGTTTTATCCCGATACCGGCGGACTACATTTTAAATGTTTTTATTTTTAATAAAATTTTAAATATGAAATATTTAAAAATTATAAAACTAGTCTATAACACACACACAGATAATGCACGAGCTTTGAAAAAAACCTAAATTGTATTATCAATTTTATAAAGCCTTTTTTCAGACCAAATAAAAAGGTAATTTTAGGTTTTAAAAGCTTTTAAGCCCACTTAGTCCATATACACTCTATTATTAAAAAAATACAGGTATATTTGTTGTATATTCAAATGAAATGCGCCTAAAATCACCAGCAACAGTTAAATCAAATCATTTTGTTTGCCACAGTGTATAGTTTACAATTGGTGTTAAAATAATATTACTAACCGCGCAAGCGTACAAATATAATAATAAGGTTGAGACGTCCTGTCGGGTGCTTTCATTTCTTTCTATTATTGGTGTAGGATTTCATCATTAGTTTGTACTTACTACATTTCATAAACGTCGCATCGTGTCACGTGAACGTCATATTGTGTGTGTGACGACCTTTTGCGGATGGGGATATCATGAAATAACTTGACTGAGACTTTTATTGACTAAAACCTACCTATGTTCCGAGGCCGCGGTATCTCTTTCGAAGTAGGTACCCACAACCATGTGAAAACCCGACTTTAGAAATCTTCTGAAGCGCCAATACTTGCACAAAAGTTCAATTGCAATGTTCTTAGTATCGAATTACTGTGTCCAAGTTGTCAACAAATCAATCAAATTGCGTATAGATCGGGACTATCTATTAATTATTATTATACAATCAACCAATCATTAAGTGCCTGTGTTTCAGATTCAAGATATTAATGACACTGTATGACGATGACCAGTAAACCAACTATTTCATTTTTGGGGTTCCGTACTTCAAAGCAAAAAATGCAACCCTTATTGGATGACTTTGTTGTCCGTCTGTCTGTATGTCAAGACCCTTTATCTCCGGAACGCGTGAAAGTATCGAGTTGAAATTAAAACCATATACTCAAATTTGTGGTCCGTTATAGATGTTAAAAATCAACCTTCCAAATCTGCGCAGTGAAAAGATGCCGTTTATGCAGCGAGTTTGTAAGGAACCCTCGGCGCGCGAGTCCGGCTCGCACTTGGCCGGTTTTTGAAGAAGTAGGTTTCAAACGCAAGTTTATTGTCTAACATTTTTGTTATGTTACTTGTAGAGAAGGTCGAGGAGGTATTTAAAGTCAAGATTAAAAAAAATTAATTAAAAAGAAATCGGAAGAAGTTGGAACTTTGACACTAGTTGTTCGTCGTGTCGTTGAGCTCCTTGGGTTATGAGTCGAGCTACACGATAACTGACAAATGCTTGCACTGACTGGACAGGTCCACTTAATCTGTGTGGTGCTTTCTTAAAAAGACACTAATCTCCATAGTCCTCATGTAAGTTGACCAAGATTTTTGTCTGGACCTTAAAAGAGACTATGTCCTCTGAGTTTGTTTCGGAGTAGTCGGGTACGAAACACCGGCCTCATATAGTATTTTTTTTAAAAGACGTGTAAAAGTATTTGTGAAAACCTACTTGCAAAATAAACATCGTTTATCATTTATCACTACGGAGAACACGTGCTATTCGGAATACAATGAAGAATGGAGAAGAACGGGCAAGAAACTCTTCCTGCTTCCTCCAAGAATTCGTGTAAACGGTTTACATGTGTTCTTTATGAGTTCGTCATTCACGTGTGGAAGCTGATTATACAATTTTGTTCCCAGTTGAATTACTGTATGCCAATACACATAAGGCTGATACACTTCAGTGCTCTATATTGTGATAATTATAGCTAGCTATATATTGTGCAGGTTCTTCAATGTCTATTAATATATTAATGGCAAGGTGTTTGAACAGTAAATTAATTGAGACGATGTAGCTAATGGGACATTATGGAGGTTTCGCAAACAATGGTGTGAGTTTCATAAATGTGCTGCGAGAAACATCTTAATTATATTGTGGGGCTGTCTTTAATTTTGATGAAGGGTAAGATTTATTTTTACACTTAATTAAACATTTTATATAACCCTTAATGTATGTATGTAGAGGAGCTCGTGGCTAAATAATCACAGACGCTCAGGGTGATCTTTAGGTTAAGCCGCGCTTGCCTAGGTTGGTCTGTGGATGGGTGACCTGTTACATACCCTTTTTCCTCCGTGTCTCGGAAAGCACATTAACAAAGTAAATAGAGGGGAAGTAGGTTATCTCCGGCCCAATTCGCGATATAATTGCCTACTGTCATAGGGTTGTCACTTTTAGCTAAATTTTAATTCAGTACCTATAAATTGGCAAGGGTCGAGAAGTTGTATTTTTTACTTTTATTTTCTGGGTACAGGGTTTGTCAGGCCTCTCTAATTTGTACTATCACAAATTCATTAGTTTAAAGCCCAGCCCTGTCAAAGATCTCATAATAGTCAATAAAATTCAACAATGGTTTTCCTATCAAATATAGAAATGTATTTAAGATACAGAGCAGCATTATTTATAATAACAAAAGATAAAATAAACCGCCACGGAGCGGCACAAACTACGCCGCACGTAGGTACCATAGTATAAAGAGGGGAAGTACGATAACTTCATACAAACGCGTAGCGCGCGGCTTGTATGTGTGCGCCGCCGCACGCACACTAAACAAAATCTCGGCTCCTTTCGCGCTGCGCCAGTCGGGGCTAACACTGCACGAGGTTCGCGCGTCACGGCTTTTCGGCACCGCTAAACGAATAAAAAATGTCTGATAATCGCGGGAGAAAGTATTCCTGTGTGTTTGGGTGTCTTAATAATTCATCAATTCCAGAATTGTCTGTTCAGATTACCTATTGAACTTCGCTCGGTTTATTTTATCTTTTTTTTATCACTAGGTACATAGTATAAAACTAAGTCGCTATCCGCCGTCTGTCTGTCCCTATGTATGATTAGATCTTTAAAACTACGCAACGGATTTTGATGCGGTTTTTTTTAATAGATAGAGTAATTCTTAAGGAAGGTTTTAGTAGGTATATAATTTGTTAAGTTTTTGTATTTATTTCTGTGTACATTAACGATATTTGTTGAAGATGTCGGCAAAAAGTATGCTGTCTGGGAGCTTTCAACGAAAACGCTGCCTAAACCCTTTAAGATATAACTAAATAATGTATGGTGTAATTATGTATCTTATATAGGTCTACAGAAAAGTCAGCGGTGACATATGTCTATATCATAAGGATAACATACTATATCCATTTTAATACTTTAACAAATGGTCAATTATAAAGCGCTAACTTAGAAAGCTATTTACACAAATACAGTATTAATCCTTATCATTTTAAATAGGTTGGTTGGCATGAACATTTCATGAAGATTATTTTTTCCCTTTACATCATGCAGATTAAATAAATACTTTAGGAGATACAGCAAAATCAAAATAACGCGCCACAAAATTAATTTCGTGTCGCCGTGACTAGGCTGGCCCGCGCGGGCGGGGTGAGGGAACAAGTCGCTCATCGCTCGAGTGCGCGACCCGAACACGGGCAGACGCGTGAGCACAGAGTAGGTACGTTGAGTTGACAGGTTCCTTACAAACTAAATTCAAATCCTTTATTTGTGAACATAGGTACAATAAGATTTAATTACATCAAATATAATAAAACATAGGTTTTATGAAGTTTTATAATACATACCTATTAGTTAGATCCGTACCATTACCTATGGACGGACGGACAGCGAAGACTTAGTAATAGGGTTTTTACCCATTGGGGACGTAACCTTAAAAATGAAACGTAGTTACCTAATTTTATTTATAAGTACTTCGATTTTGTTATTTTTGCTATAGGCTGCTTTTTATCAACACACCACGCGGGCGAAGCCGCGGGTGGAAGTTAGTTATAAATAATGCTGCTCTGTATCTTGAATACATTTCTATATTTGATAGGAAAACCATTGTTGAATTTTATTGACTATTATGAGATCTTTGACAGGGCTGGGCTTTAAACTAATGAATTTGTGATAGTACAACTTAGAGAGGCCTGACAAACCCTGTACCCAGAAAATAAAAGTAAAAAATACAACTTCTCGACCCTTGCCAATTTATAGGTACTGAATTAAAATTTAGCTAAAAGTGACAACCCTATGACAGTAGGTAATTATATCGCGAATTGGCCCGGAGATAACCTACTTCCCCTCTATTTACTTTGTAGGTACTGTCGCTTTGACCTGCCGTGACCTTGTTGCGCGCCGTATGATTTCGTATGCCTACTAAGTGTCCAACTCTTAACCTTTTATTAATATTTTTGGGACAAAATATAACATGGTGTAAAAACTATTGGAATCGATTCAGTTACTTATTCTGAACAAACTATATTCAGGTTTCGCATATACTAAAAATAATGTTGTATATAATTTAAAATTAGTCAATAACTTATTTTTAATTACGATTTCATAACTGTGGGTAGTTAGGTACTTAGTTAATATACCTACAATACTGAGAAATCGGCACAACTAAACGTAAACAAAGCAATAGCGGTAAATCAGTTGACAGATCAAAAGTACAAACATTCTAGTGGGAAAGTAGACCTACCTACCTACCTACTTCGCGATAACTCGCGGTACTTCTTAGCGATAAGACCGCCATTGTAACCATAGATTTAACATCTTTTTGTAAAACAGTTTTGTTTCGTAGATTTTGGTATGCAATAAAGTATATTCTATTCTATTCTATTCTACTTCCTCTGTGTGATAGAAAACTAATATGCTAATACAACAAAAAGAAGTCAGTAGGTAGGTAGGTATCTCATTATGAAGTAAAAAATTGAATTATGCTAGAATAAGTGAGTAGCTTACCTTTCCTGTTCAATAGGTAATTTGAACTGAGACAATTCTGGAATTGATGAATTATTAAGACACCCAAACACACAGCAATACTTTCTCCCGCGGTTATCAGACATTTTTTATTCGTTTAGCGGTGCCGAAAAGCCGTGACGCGCGAACCTCGTGCAGTGTTAGCCCCGACTGGCGCAGCGCGAAAGGAGCCGAGATTTTGTTTAGTGTGCGTGCGGCGACGCATAGATACTACGGCGCACACATACAAGCCGCGCGCTACGCGTTTGTATGAAGTTATCGTACTTCCCCTCTTTATACTATGACGTTAAGCTGATAGTCCCGGCTGTCATTTGTAGATCTTTGAAAGTCGTTACAGGTAGTCAGTGTTCCGAAAATCTGACAACCAGTCTTACCAAGGGGTATCACATTACCCAGTACTAACTAGGTTGTGGAGGTCAGATAGGCAGTCGCTCCATGTAAAATACTGATATTCAGTTGCATCCGGTTAGACTGGAAGCCGACCCCAACATAGTTGTGAAAAGGCTAGGCAGATGATGATGTGACTGTCAATACCCTTTATCTTGGGACCGCGTGGAGGTATCGAGTTGAAACTAAAATTATAATGTACACTTATTTACACTTTTTTTTCTGATTTTTTTTATTTTTTTGTATTGATTCCTGTAACGTGCCTTTTGCTGCATCAAATAAATGATTTATCTATCTACACAAGTCTGTTGTCCTTTTGTGTTGTTAAAATCAACCCTCAAGTCCACGGAGTCAAAAGATAAATATAGTTACGAAACCTTCGGAGCGCAAGTCTGACCCGCTTTTGGCCACTTTTTATTTTATTTTAAAGCATACGAGTACTTTTTGAAAGTTTTCTAAACATTTTATTTAAAGTAAATAAGTAAACATCTGTACTGGTAACCTGTCTTCGTAATTTTTGTACGACGGAAGTTAGAGGGCAAAAGCCTATAATTCCATTTTGTGATGTTGTACGGAAGAGGGAAACTTTCCCCAAGTTACTTGATTCGTAAGTTTTTCACGTAGCGATGTAAGTAGATACCGAACATCTATCATACTTACTTCCATTGAGGAATAAACTTTTTGTATTTCTACTAACATTGCTGGATCTGTTTGGTACAGGTGTGGTTAAGGCGGTCAGGGCCGATTGTTCACAGAACAGGCTATGGTTATGGGACATGATCACTCCAGTTCATTTTCTGTCAATATTTTATGTCCAGAGTCGCATATGCAATTTGTCCATACCAGGTTTGATTTATACAGTTTACCTACGTCATCCCATGGCTTTTTCATCAGGAAATTTCACAGTAGTAACCATAGTGTCAAGCCATTGAATTTATTTGTTTCCAACACAAAAAGATCCATGGAGTGTTAGTAATTTAATAAATTTAATATATAAAGTTCTCGTGTCACAATGTTCGTTCCCATACTCCTCCAAAACGGCTCGACGGATTATTATGATTTAATGAATATTCAGTAAGTGAGAATCGGCTAATATCTATCTTTCAAACCCCTAAGTGACAAAGGGACCTGAGCAGCGGGTGCAACCGCTGCGCACAGCTAGTGATTTATAATCTTGTGTTAGTAACAATTACCCTTTGTGCAAGAAATTTTACAATTAGAGAGCTACATAGAGATATAGCTCTCCAATTGTAAAATTTAATAGCGTATAGAGATACGCTACAGTTCTACTAAACTCTTTTTTAAATAGACTTAATCATCAATGATAAAGCGTGGGTGAGTTATTCAGTATACCTCTGCCTAACACTTCGAAAGCCTCTGGTTTTTCCACCATCTCCAGGTAAGGATACACCCTTAGCTCACTGTGCATCCGTCTAATGACGACACGCCGTGTTCCACGCGCGCCTAAAAGTGATGTCAGCAAAGCAGAGGGGCCTGTCAGGGCCACCGCCTTCCAGGGTTGTGTGTTTTTCGAAAAACCGCAGCCCCGAAAGAAAAAGGGCAAAAGAAGGAACATGGTGTGGGTTTTAGTTCTTAAAAGTCTGACACTGCACAGCGCCGCCCAAAGTGAGGAAATTATTTGATGATTTCACTTACGTAAAAAAAAGGTTCCACCCGTCTGACTGTTCGTATGTATTTATGTTGAAATGGCTGTTTGTGTATGTGAGTTTATAAATGGACCCACGATACAGGAGAAATTCCTAATGTGAGGCAAAGTTTAAAATAAAATAGTCCGTATCCATGCCAAACAAAAATCAACTTACGCTACTTAATCTTACACTACACAATCCTTATCCTTACTAATATTATAAAAGCGAAAGTGAGTTTGTTTGTTTGTTTGTTACCTCTTCACGCTTTAATGGCTACACCGATTTTGATGAATTTGGGTACAGAGATAGTTGGGAACCAGGAGACGGACATAGGCTAATTTTTATTTGAAAAAAGTGGGATGTGAGGGAGAAAGAGGAAAGAAAAGGGAAAACTTAGCGTTGCTATTACAAATCAATAAGGCGCAAGGGGAACTGTGTTACCCCGAATTTAACGTGAGCGAAGCCGCGGGCAAAAGCTAGTAATTTATAAATTTCACTTTGTAACTTGCCCGAATTCCGTGTTTGGAATTGGGTCAGTTCAAACCTCCACTGATATAACGCGTCGCTCGAGTGGCCACAGAATCTCTATTGTCCTTCATTTGAAGCTAGTAGCTTTGTGCTGGTCCTCATACTTATTAAACAGCTGAATATAGACCGCGTATTCATGAACACGCATTCGAATCGGGCGTGTCATGAAAACCTTTTGATTCTTAAAGCATTATGTAAGAAGTGTGTTTTTCTTAAGGTGTCTCTTCTTATTTTGAAAGCTGTGTCTTTGTGGAAAAATAGGGTCGGATATAATTTTGTAAAAGATACTAGGCAAAAAATAGGTGATACCCACCTATTTTTTGCCTAGTATCTTTGTAAAAAGTAAATATTAAATATCTCTTTATTCAAACGATCTTGAAAGTTCCATATTATAGTAATAACAAAATACCCAACTGGAAATCAAAAAACCAGCCAAGTGCGAGTCAGACTTGCTCACCGAGGGTTCCATACAAACTTGGGATATAAACGGCCACGATATCTCTTTCGAACAACCCGCAACCCTGGAAGTAGGTAGGTATTGTTTTTCTTAATAGTAACTTGTGGAAATTGATAAGTAGACTCATCTCATACGCAAAAACATAAAGCTTAATACTTTACACATTCACCCGCAAAATAAATAGATATCGTGAACTCAAGCAATCATAGCATAAGCAGTCCTTTTACTGTGTACTGGGCAAATGTACACCTGCACAGAAATAATTAAAATAAAATTACTAACGCTTTGTTATCTATATGTGTAATAGGTACTAACAAACCTACTAATTCCCTTTGTAAAAACATATGCCTGAAATAAAGATAAATTAAATTCAATAGCAGATTAGGAATAAGAGTATTCGCGTTTCTGATCGTTCTAGTACACGAAGCGATAGTATATAAGGTTGTTTTTAACGTGTTTGATCGGTTGGTTACAAACTAAAGTTTCACAAAATTGGTGTTTGATCTACAAACGAGACGAAGTGGGGAATGAAAGAAAAACATTTAATCCAACAGTTTCACTTTGATTAGGAACTTTTTAAACACTTTGAGAGGGTATCATGTTGGGTAGTTTGTTTTGGGCATGAGCTGAGGTTTTTGTGCTTTATTTTTTTAATTAATTATTAGTTTATCAAACATCTATCCCTCTAGTTTACCATAACATTACGCCTTTAACAAATGGGTTAAGCAGAAATGTATCTAATAGAATACCCACATTTCGCCAGTTACGTTTCAAAGAAAGAAAACAATAGTTTATTTGGCACATGCCACAAGTACACACAATATAAACAAAGAAAGAAAATAGAATCCTTACTTACTAATATTATAAAAGCGAAAATGAGTTTGTTTGTTACGTCTTCACGCCTTAATGGCAAAACCGATTTTGATAAATTTTGGTACAGAGATAGTTGGGACCCTGGAGACGGACATAGGCTAATTTTATACAAAAAAAAAGTGAGAAAGGGGGAGAAAGAGGGAAGAAAAGTATAATGTTTTTCGATCATCACGCGGGTTAAAGTTAGCGTTAGCCCAAAGCAACTAAGCCACGTGGGCGGAAGCTAAACAAAAAACAAAATTGAAATCTAAACACAAAAAGGAAATTATTATTGTGTGTTTCAGGGCTGCGCCAAATAGGCCCAGTTTAGTAAACTGCCGGGCAACTAGTGTCCGACGCTGGTTTTCAACTGTTTAAGTCCCATTTAATAGGGAGCGAGCCTTTTGCCATCAACCAGGCACAAATTCAGACTCCGTGGAGTCCTCATTAAAGTCAAGTGCTTATTGCAAATTCTAATAGTCAATTTAGTCGCATTTATGTGTATGTGGTTACTAAATAATGTAAGTACATACTAATGAATCAGTGGCATTAATAGTTATAAATTAATATTCATTCATTTAACAATTTGCATTGTGTTTGAATTATTTCTACATTTAATACATTACATAATTAATTTATTTATGGATTATTTAAATAAAAATTTACATTTGTGTAGGTCTGATATAAATTAACAATTCAATTGATTAGTATTCACATTTAAATAAAAATAATAACTTATCTAAGTAAATATTTGAATTCATTCTATTTCATAGTAGACTAAACTTTGTATAATGTTATTTTTTTTATAAAATTTATCCCTACACTAGAAATTTCTCCTGTATCGTGGGTGCGTTAACAAACACTTAAATTCGCATAATAAACAGCCAGACCCGAAACAACTACCTGTAGGTCATACAAATATTTGTTTGGTGCGGGGACCGAAAACACGACACGCAGCACAGCGGTCGATCGCTTAGCCACTGCGTCAACCGTGCCGTCAAATTTCTCCTGTATCGTGGGTGCGTTAACAAACACTTAAATTCGCATAATAAACAGCCAGACCCGAAACAACTACCTGTAGGTCATACAAATATTTGTTTGGTGCGGGGACCGAAAACACGACACGCAGCACAGCGGTCGATCGCTTAGCCACTGCGTCAACCGTGCCGTCAAATTGTTCATTGATATTTAATTTCAGAATGAGGGACCCATACATACTTCCCTATTTCATTTAAAACATTTCCACCGATTGAATAAAACACTTGAAGTACTTCCAATTCACATTTATTTTGTAGTGGTTTATTTTCACACAACTCCGCACGTCCGTTTCGTATAACCAAATAAATTCAACAGACACTAAGACACTTATTCTGAGCAAATCCAAAAATACTGTAACTTCTAAAATATCCTGTCCAACAGTCTCCCAGTTGAGCATCAATAAATCCCAATTTATGCCTAGGCCAGGAAATTGAGTCATCGAAAATGCAGTCCAAACGATCGACTCAGGTATTCCATGCTACTACGAATGTCAATAAATTTGCAATAGACACCCGCCGACGTAGTGCCACTCGTTCATGACAAATGGCCTCTTAAGGCCATTTTATAGGCCATTACCCCCGCTCGGTACCCGTGTTCGAACATTCTCAGGCCTCGTAACGACATTTTTGAATATATTGCTTATTTAATAATGTAAAATTGTTTTATGCCCATAAATCTTTGTTGTGATTTATGTAGGAGTGGGGGCAAGGCCTAGAGTAAATGATGCGGCAAATTGGTGCTTACGTGAAGTGAATTCGGTAGCAAATGTGAGCCCTAAGGCCTGTTATGTACCTCCTAATTTATTGCTAGGGATATTGGTGGAGCCGACATTCTGATCAATCGATAGCAAGGAGTTTAAATTCACACCCTTGCGCAGATTCTTAGCGTTGTTTATTGATGATAGATAGGACGAAATATTATTTTCCTAATATGACCATGTTTATACCTTCCTTTTACTGCGTGTGGATGTTATAGCTGTTCTTGACTCTTCATGGCTATGCATAAATTGACTTAAGAAAACATGGATGAAACTTACCATGGATGAACCCTAAAATGATAAGGCTAGGTGGAATCCAAAATATCTATTTAGAATTATGACGATTGATAGAAATGGACGGGGACACATAGATGATCATGATTTTTTACCTGTCTAGATTTGAATTCACCTAAATTTTCAACAGCGAAAATAAATCATTCGTTCTTACAAGCCTGTCTAATTTACTAGTTTTCTACCAATGCATTTTAAAATATTTTCTAACCATATCAAAACACCCGACAAAACATTACGATGGTAAATTTATCTAATATATAAAATTATCGTGACGCGGTATTTGTTACCAAACTCCTCCGAATCGGCTGGACCGATTTGTATGAAATCTTGTGTTCATATCGGGTAGGTCTAATAATCGGCCAACATCTATTTTGCATACTTTATTAATTAATAATTTATGTACACAAGGTAGACCAGGAAAAAATACATATAAAATTTGAGTATAAAGGTAATGCTTATTCCTTAAGAAATTTCTGCCAGCAGACCTGCGAAAGGAGATATGAGAACGAAATTTAAACGATAGTGTGTGAAATCTTGTGTTCATATCGGGTAGGTCTAAGAATCGGCCAACATCTATTTTGCATACCCCAAGTGATAAGGGGAACCTGAGCAGTGGGTGAAACCGTTCGGCACAGCTAGTATATTTATATATATATTTCTTTTGGAAACGAAACTAACACTCCACTCAAGGTACTATTCGCCCGTGGAGAAATCCAAGTGGAAAGTTTCAGCTTTAAAACTTGCAAGTTGCAGTGGCAAGTCGGGTAGCTATTCGATTCAGTAACGACTGTTCAAGTTGGTGTAAGCCACTGCAAACTTCTCTTACCCCACAAGGTGTGGTTACTGCAAGTTGTCGGGCACAGGTGATCGGCTTGGACTGTAGAACATGTAGGACTTTGTGGGTATTTGTTGTATGCAATTGATATATGGGTTTTGTTGCATAGAAATGCGTTCTGAAAATTATGGGAACTATCCACTCATCATCTGACTGGTCATCTCCAGCTGTATTTAACATGAATCGACTAACTGACCTAGTAAGTGCCGCGTAATACGAAACCCCCTGGTAAGACTGTCATGTCAAAATTAGTGTTAAATTATTTACCAATACAGCGACCTAACTTCCTTTAATGGCGTTTTTATTGCAATTAATTGAATAATTTCTGAACTTTCTTCAAACCTTCAATTTATTAATGTACAATTGTTGTATGCCTATAAACATTTTCTATGAGGAGTGAACAGAGAGACACTACTAACCCAAGTTAGAAGATTAAAAAACAATCGTAGTCAGCTGTGGAAATATTAATTTTTTTCTTACTTCATATTTCAATTACTCCCGTAAGTTACTATTCAAGATATAAATTAAGGATAATCGTCCTAACGACTAGCATATGGAAAATTTGTTCCACAGAGATAGAGCATAAGCCACTTTTTGTTCGTTTGCAAATTCGCGGCTTTTCGGATTTTCAAAAGCCTAATATCGTTTAAACGTGGGATGTAAAATGTCTTTTATCTACATAAGAGCTGGATTTTTATGAAAATCGTTTTGCCATAATATAGCTTTAGCCAATGAAAAACGTCTACCATGATCAATTGTATACAGTAAGTCAGCAACGGTAAAATATTGCCGCCACTAGCAAATATAGCCAATGTTTCCAATCCATGGAACCCACTCAATAGCCGCGGGCCTTTTTGTCAAATTGCCCGTCCAACTGATTTTTCGGCCCACTATAAATAAAGCTTGGTACATTGTTGCTGAAATTTCTACTAAATCAGTGGTTCCCAATCTTTTTTGCCTAGCGACCATTTTGGTTTATTTTTTAAGCTATTGCATAGCTTCTATCGCAGGCCTTGAGCGTGGAGACCGAATCCAGAAATTTCGTAACGAAAAACCTAACACTTTCATTACGAATACGGTCAGTTATTTCAATTACGATTCCAATGTTCTATTAGCGTGTTTGATAGAGAATCGGATAGTCAGTCGACATTACGCTGGTTCAAACCCAAGGTCACGTCTTTCTTTTTGCGACTTCTTTTCATTGAAAGTACTTTTGCAATGGTTTTTTTTATTCAATGCATAAGTTTTTTTTATTTATTGCATAAGTTGATATAAAATGCTATGCAATAGCTTTACCGCGGCAGTCCCCGAGTGCCACACGTATTTTTGTTATTTCAGCCATATAGTTTTAAAAATAATTGCCTGCTTTTTATCATTATTTGCCTAACCTTTTGTTTTCTATGTTGAGGTGGGGTCGAAATCTAACCGGATGTTGGTGAAACCAGTATTCTACGTGGACCAACTAACACGTTAATTATACAGTCTGTAGATATGGTATAGTGGGTAGACTGCTTATGGTACAAGTAAAAAAAACCGGCGAAGTGCGAGTCAGACTCGCGTACCGAGGGTCCCGTACAAATTTGTGACATAAACGGCTTTGTCTTTTGACTGCGTAGACTTAGAGGGTTGTTTTTTTAACAGCTCCAAGGGTACTCATACCTCCACGCGTTCCCGGGTTAACGGGTCTTTACAAACAGACAGACGGACAACAAAGCGATCCTATAAGGGTTCCGTTTTTTCCCTTTGGGGTTCCGAACCACCCCAAAAAAAACTTTTTATAGTAATAGAAAAGATAACTTTTTTTGGAGTTTGGGTTGCCTTGATGTTATTTTTGAGCTCGTATTTTTTGTACAAGTTTAAAATTCATTGCTTTGTCGGGCCATATTTTAGCTCTTGTGGACCACTGATGGCTCGTAGACTAAAGTTTGGGAACCTGTGTAGGTACTGAATGGATTCATTGGATTCATGCTGGACCACTGTGCTCTGGGTTTTATTTGACAATTTAGTTTTACCACAATGCATTTCTAAAGCACTCTTCATACTGTGCGTGGTTATTTCATAGCAACATCTGTGTGACTCGTCTTTTAGTTATTATTTTGTTTTTGCAATATTTTTTTATTTATTTTTTTACTCTTGTATAGATTCTTTTCTACCTATTCGTTGTGAATGAGTGGACATGGTTGGCCTTGTAGATTCTTAGACGCTTGTTAACTTTTGTTAACGTATTATTTTATTTTACTTTTTGTAAAGTAAGCAATGACTTACTGTCGGGCCTACGCTGTCCTCTTATACTTAAGTGCTAACGCTGTAACAACAACAACATTGTAAAACTAAATGATTTTAAAAGAGTAACCATGGAGTTTTTTGCCGGTTCTTCTCCATAGGAAACGACCAACCCGAACCGTGCATCTTTTCTCGACGTTTTATAAGTGCCCATGTAGGCCTATGTAAAATAAAAATATTTTGATTTTGATTTCAAATAATTGTCAAAGGAATTATAAGGTTGTATGTTTGAGAGTTGAAACCAGTAAATTCGAATGTAAATTTATATAGTAAAGCCGTTTCGACAGCGCGTTCGATCTCCACGCTCGCCTCAAAGAGATGTCAGCCAAACAGAGGGGCCTGTCAGGGCCACCGCCTGCCGAGGTTGCGGGTTGTTCGACCAGTTACCGCGGCCTCGGAACATAAAGGGCAAAGAAGGACCATGGGTGGGTTTTTATTTCCCATCCGTAAAAACAAAAAAAAACATCATCATCATTTTCTTGACTTTGTCCCGTTCTATTTAGTATTGGCGCAACAATTTTCTGTCACCCATTTATGCAATTAATCTGAAATATTAATGGAAGATCTCTCAGATTTGTTTGTTTGTACCAAATAGACTCCGAAACCACTGGATCGATTTTAATATTTTTTCTTCAATGGAAAGCTAAATTATTAGGAAGTAAAATAGGCTGTATAACATCACGCTACAACACTTAGGAGCTATTCAGAGGGTGAAACCACTGTGCACAACTAGTCTAAAATAAAAGTTGAATATTCTTGTTAATTAATTACGTTTGATACTTCAAAATCATCATATTTCAGCAATTCATATGGCAGAAAGATGATGATTGATGACAATGACTGGAATTTTCTCCTTCCATTGTTTACTGCCAACCGCCATTCTATCTTTTAGTTCATTTTTAGGGTTCCATACCTCAGAAGAAAAACGGAACCCATATAGGATTAATTGTCGTTCGTCTGTCTGTCAAGACCTTATCTCGGAAACGCGTGAAGGAAATCGAAACTATATATTTAAATCTGTAGTCCCTTGCAACGCTCTTAGTCTACGCAGTCAAAAGATATGCCTGTAAGTTTGTGTGGTCACAAACTGTAAGTTTGTGTCGTGTACATCAGTGCACGAACTCTTGGCCGGCTTTTTTAACATTCTTCGTATTTTCTATTTATTTATTTATTAAAACTTTATGCACAAGTAAAAACTGTACAAAGGCGGACTTAATGCCTTAGGCATTTTCTACCAGTCTACCTTAGGGTGATGCAGAGATAAAACACAGTAGGTGCGATAGCAGAAGTAAAGGATATTAGAAAAAATAAATAAAAAATAATAATAATACATATACATATATGAATAACTATAAATACTTATATACATACATACAACCAAATTATATAAAGTTAAGAGACCGTAAGAAGACAACAACCACAACTTAATCACGAGACAAATCTACCAGCTTCTTGCAAATGTATTCGCGTACTTTCTTATTTACTCATACAATTTTCAGGCACACTTTATCATCCTTTCTCATTACCACGGTTGTAATTTCATAAGTAAGGCCAAGCCTTTTCTCATCAATTTTGGTTTTCTTCCAGTTTTACCGGATTCAGCTGAATACCAGTATTTAAATGAACCGACTGCCTATCTGACCTCCATAACCTAGTTATTAACTGGGTAATACGATACTCCTTGGTAAGACTGGTTGTCAGACTGTCGAGCCAGTCTGAAGAACTATAACGACTGTCAAAGATCTACAAATCACATCCGGGACCAACAGCTTAACGTGCTTTCCGCAACCATGGACCGAACTCGATATGTAATGGGTGGTCACCCATTCACGGATTAACCTGAGCAAGCGCGGCTTAACTCCAAGAACGACCCGAACGAACAGCAGTTATTATTTAACCATAAGCTCTTATGGAATAATTACTTAGTAATAAGATATTAATACTGCTCGTTTTACTCCATCGGAAATCTTAGAAAATTTTAATTATCTTGCAAGTATCTACCGTTCTCTGCCAACAATATAAGGAAATGATTAATGAAGCCTGAATGATTAAACGTTATAAATACCACAAGCCTGTTGGCATACTGCTGAGGCCATTGACCTGGGAAAGACACGAAGCGTGCAAATTGGTTTATAAATACACCCTGTAGTGTTAGCACCCTAAGATACACTACACAACTTTGTACCAACATAACAACATGTAGGTACTGGGAGCTGTTTCAGTAATGCCAACGTAGGTGAGAGGACTTAGTTTTCCTAGGAAATTACCACCGTAGTTAAGTGGTTTGTTTTCTTAATACTACTAGAATAGAATTGAATACTAAAACAAAAATCGAAACAACTATTTCACAGACATTGCTAATTCTATGTTTACAATGGTGGTCTTATCGGTGATAGCGATATCTTCTAGACAATATTTCGATGGACTGTAGGAACATAAAATTTTAACGGGGATAGTCAATAATACTGCTAATACTACAAAAAAAACAATCCTTACTAATATTATAAAAACGAAAGTGAGTTTGTTTGTTACGTCTTCACGCCTAAATGGCTAAATCGATTTGGATGAATTTTGGTATAGGGTGAGACCCTGGAGACGGATATAGGCTAAAAAAAGAAATGAGGGAGAAAGTGGGAACAAAAGGAAAAACTTAGCTTTGCTATTACAATAAATAAGGCGCAAGGCCAAAAACTACAGGTAGCAAGTACCTGCAAATCAGGAAAGGGGAACTGTGTTACCCCGAATTTAAACCCAGAATTAAACGCGAGCGAAGTCGCGGCCAAAAGCTAGTTGAAAATAAAGTTATTTATTCAAATATATAAATACAAATAAATATAAATAATGTTTGTATGAGAAACATAGAGTGCACGGTTATTCTGATTTAAGTAATTTATATTTTTATTTATACATAAATGTAAGTAGGTAGAGTATAACGTGTAAAAGGACCTTTCACTTCAACCATGCATTCTGTATATCTAACGAAGTAACTCTACGCAAAAATAATTGCTGGAAACGGCTTTTTTATGGGCTGAAAAAAAAAATTACACACGCAAGCAATGTTTGCACATTGCAGTGCATGTTTTGTGATGATGAATGCTTTGAGTACTACAGGGGTCGTGTTGTAAGTACATATTTAATGTAAAGATATAACATATAAAATTATTATTATTTTTTATTTATTTATGACAATTATATTAATGTTGACATAACTACCCAATAATATGTAGGTACTTACCTCTCGCATGACTAATATTATATTCGCATGCAACCATATTTGTACGCCTCTGGCATGACATAGCGACCTAATAAACATTATTTAAGAACTGTATTCACTACCTATGTTACACAAATAAAATGATTTTGAATTTTGAAAACAAATAGGTTTTTTTTAAATTTAACTCCAGAGTTAAATTAAAATTTCATCATCAATTCAAAATCATATCAATAAAATGCTCTCGTTAGGCAGCTGGATCCAGGGTTTGATATAGAAAGCGGTTACTCCTGGACACGGCTCGTATTGTTAGAAGGTTCCTTTCTCTGGAGCCCTGACCGCCGGTAGCTTAGACCCTGTTCCCGATGCCGGTGGGCTACTATTAGGTCCTTACATATGAAATTGGCGTTTTTCGTACTGGCCACTTTAATCACGAATTTCTCCTCTTTGGTAAGGAATTCCAAATTCAAATTTGTACAGCTATTTACTCATGTATTTGTGCTTCGATGACCGTCATTCATTTGTTTTTTTTCTTCTGTTTTTTCTGTTTGCGTCACTCATTTTGTAAAATGGAAAATTTAAAATATCGCATTATTTACGAGTACGAGTTCCGCCGTGGCACTAGTGCTGCGGAAACGACTCGAAGGGTGAATGATGTGTATGGCGGTCATGTTGCAAAAGAAAACACAGTTCGTTTTTGGTTCCAACGTTTTCGTTCTGGAAATTTCGACCTGCAGAACAAGCCCCGTGGACGGCCTGAGACCCAAGTTGATAATGGAGAATTGAAGGCTATTGTGGAAGCGGACCCATCGCAAACCACGTCCGAGTTAGCTGCAGGCTTCGATGTTAGTGATAAAACTGTTTTAATTCACTTGAAGCAAATTGGGAAGATTAAAAAGCTTGAAAGGTGGGTACCTCACGAATTGACTGAAGCAAACCGGCAAACGCGCGTGGACTGCTGCGTTACATTACTGAACCGGCACAACAATGAAGGTATTTTAAACCGAATCATTACCTGTGATGAAAAATGGATTCTTTACGATAATCGGAAGCGCTCAGCGCAATGGTTGGATCCTGGCCAGCCAGCCAAATCCTGCCCCAAGCGAAAATTAACCCCAAAAAAGTTACTTGTAAGCGTTTGGTGGACTAGTGCCGGTATTGTTCATTACAGTTTTCTCAAATCTGGCCAGACTATTACAGCTGATGTCTATTCTCAGCAATTACAAACCATGATGGAAAAGCTAGCGGCTAAACAACCAAGGCTGGTCAATCGCTCCACGCCACTGCTGCTTCACGACAA
This sequence comes from Ochropleura plecta, assembly GCA_905475445.1. Taxonomy (NCBI): domain Eukaryota; kingdom Metazoa; phylum Arthropoda; class Insecta; order Lepidoptera; family Noctuidae; genus Ochropleura; species Ochropleura plecta. Next base: position 10,497,962 of record FR997744.1, on the reverse strand, counting down.
CGCCAGACCACACACTGCGCAACAGACGGCTACCAAATTAGAAGAGCTTGAATTGGAATGTCTTAGACATCCTCCGTACTCCCCGGACCTTGCTCCAACAGATTACCATTTTTTTCGCAATTTGGATAACTTTTAGCAAGGGAAAAAATTCAACTCCGATGGGGCAGTCCAAATCGCCTTCAAAGATTTTATTGATTCCCGTCCGACTGGTTTTTTTAGTAAAGGGATCAATGAACTACCTATAAGATGGCAAAAGTGCATTGAAAACAATGGTTCATACTTTGATTAATTAAATATATTATATTAAAAAATATTCGACTTTTTGTTCCTTCCATACAAAACGCCAATTTCATATGTAAGGACCTAATATTTTTAAATGCTTTTTTTATGATTTTATTAAGAAATATTTAAAAATGTAAACTTATATGTTTATAAGTAAATATAGAATATCAATAATAAGGTTCCCAGATATGGTGTCATCATCATTTTCCTGTACTTATCCCTTTCTATTTGGGGTCGGCGCAAGGATTTTACTTTGTAATGTTTTTGGTATTACAATTCGGTATTTATAAATTAAACAATCAAAATCCAAGTTTAAATCGCTTTTACGTGCAAAATATGGTTTTTCTTGTTCGCAACTGGGTACGGATGGCCATCCAAACTTAACATATCCTTTTATTCGGGATAATATCACATCTTTATTGGTTTCCTTACCAACGTCTTGGAAATTGATGGGCATACATTGGTGTACTAGGCTAACATAGCTCATCGTATCGGTGAGACGGCGCTCCTGTGCTAACGGTAAACGTGACAACGCGTCTGCGGGGCCGTTTTGTTTAGAAGTTATATACTTAATCGTAAAATCATACGCGGCTAATCGCGCGGCCCAGCGTTGTAAGCGACTGGCTGCAGTTTGCGGTATACCCACTTTCGATCCGAAAATATAGCTTAACGGCTGATGATCGGTACGTAATTCAAATTGTCTACCATAAAGGTACTGATGGTGTCTTGTGACCCCATAAAATATTGCTAAAGCCTCCTTGTCAATTTGACTATAATATCGCTCCGCATCATTCAGTGTACGTGACACACAGCTAACCGGTCGCTCACTGCCGTCTGGGAAACGATGCGCTAACACTGCGCCTAACCCTGTGCGCTGCTATCCACCGATAGCACTAAGGGCCGCCCCTCCACATAATGTGCAAGCACTTTCTTGCCGGACAAGACTCGTTTAGCCTCATTAAAGGCTTCTTCACAATCTTTGCTCCAATTCCAATTGGCATTTTTTTTTAAAAGATTATGCAACGGATGTAACAATATACTTAAATTCGGTATAAATTTGCCATAATAATTAAGCAAACCTAAGAAACTTCTTAATTGAGTGATATCAGCGGGTGTAGGTGCATCTACAATAGCCTCCACTTTCTTTGGGTCCGGACGCAAACCACTTTGGTCAATGATAAATCCAAGATATTTAACACTGGCTTGTAGAAAACAACACTTACTTAGTTTGACGGTCAAACCCATATCTCTTAATCTGACGAGAACCTGTCTCAAATTACTTAAGTGTTCTATTCTTGAAGTTCCCGTAATACAAATATCGTCCAAAAACACGACTGTGCCAGGCACCCCGCGCAGTGTCTCCTCCATTAATTTTTGGAATTTTTCCAGGATGCAAGATAAACCAAATGGCGTACGACGATATACGAATGTACCGACGTGGGTAGTAATAGCCGTACACGGTTGCGAGTCATCAGTCAACATTGTCTGTTGATATGCATGCGTTAAATCGATTTTAGAAAATTGAGTACCTCCACTTAGAGTTGCAAACAACTCTTCGATGCGTGGGAGTGGGTAAAATTCACGTTTAAGCTTTCGATTAATAGTAACTTTATAATCGCCGCAAATTCGTATGTCGCCGTTCGTCTTTATAACCGGTACAATTGGTGTACCGTAGTCCGAGTGCTCGACTCGGGTAATAGTACCCTCGGCCTCAAGCCGCTCAAGCTCGCGCTCGACACGCGCGCGGAGTGCCAGCGGCACGGGGCGGGCCCGCACATACACCGGCTCATTATCGCTCAGTTGCAATTGGAGCATTTTTTTACACTTCCCCAATTTATCGGTAAACACTTCGGGAAATTCAGCCGCTAATGTACTACTTATACATGGATCATCAATAATATCGTTTAAATTGATCTGTTTAATATTTAGAGCTTTTAACCAATCCCTGCCCAATAAAGGACGCCCTCCATTTTTAATTACATAACAACGCAAATTGTTTGCTGTCACCTCACCTAGACGAACATTAACCATTATATAACCTAATGAATCAATCCGCGTACCGGAATAACAACGTAACATAAGATTATCCGATCGGATTGTTTTATTAGAAAACATCTGCATAAAAAAATCTTCACTAATCGCCGAGATGCGACTTCCCGTGTCGACTTCACAGTTAATTAACTGATTGTCCATGTGCACGTTTATAAAATAAGGTTTGTTACCTTTAGATGCCAGTTCGATACTCAACAAATCCGAGTCCTCCGAGTCATCCTCACTTACATAGTTTTGCCTGCCTGACCGACCACCACGCACACCTTTGCACATCACTTTGAAATGTCCGCGTTGGTTACACTCATCACAATTATAATGGATATAACGACACTTTTCTGGCCGATGCGGCTTTCCACACCGCCAGCACTGTTGACTTGACGTGGATGGCACTTGCGCCGCAGCGGGGGTGCGCCCGCCTGGCGCTGCGTCAGCCCAAGGGCCTGGGTTCCGCCCCGGTTTCGATTTTTACGTCGTCGCCAAATGGGACGTCAATTAAACACCGGGATGGATAGCTGACTGGTTTATTCATATAACGTCTACCCGCATTGCTCACATAATGACAAGTAGACACAAATACCTTACACACGTTTTCTTCTTCCATTCTCCCCTGTTATATGTCAAGACATCATTAACTCCTTTCTCCTTCATATCATTCCTTACACAATCCATTCATCTCTTCTTTGTCCTTCCTCTCCCTCTCCATCCATCAACATTCAGATCCATCACTCTTTTAGTCACATGCACTTCGTCCCTCCTCATTACATGTCCATAGGTACCAAGACAAACGACTCCCTTTCACTCGCTAAATACTCATTCCTTACATTATCAATTTTTTTTACAATTTATCGCAATACCAGGCAGAACAAGTAACTCTCGGCTCCATTCAAGTACTTTTTACCCGCTTAGTCTGTACGATACCAAACAACGATTTTTTGAACGGTTAAGTTCAGGGGTTTGTAAAGTTTAATTAGCATCTGGATCATCTGTAATTAATGATCGATTTGAACCAGGATCCAGGTGATGCCACAAAACCTAGACACAGGGGGATTATAAAGTTTCGTATCTAAATCGCTAATGTGTCAAAATCAATTTTAAAATATATTTTATTGTAGGCATAGGCAATAATATATGTTATGACTTATAGCAAACAGGCATACAATAATTTATTGTGCATTATAGTAAAATAAAGTCATCAAGTAAGTAAATAAAGATGTTAAAATTTAAAACATTTTCTATCTTTCCTATTTGTGAGGATGGATGGATGGATGGATGTTGGTTACTCTTTTACATCAAAACGGCTTAACGGATCTTGATAAAATTTAGCACAGAGGTAGACTATGGACTGGAATAACACACAGGGTACTTTTTTTTCGATATCAACCGGGCGAACCGCTGGTTCCAGCTAGTATTAAATAATTTAAGAAATCTTAAACCGTGTAGTTCTCAGGCATAAGCTCTCAAAGTAGGTGTTACAAAATGCTTAAAGCTAAAGGACAGTTATGACCCTGCTAGGGCGCAGGGCACAACAAAAAATAATAATTTTACCTTAAATTTTTAAACATAATATCTTGCCCCGCTCTAGGCGGAGCGGGAGGGAGTGTCAGATTTTTACTGACTCAATCTCATCCATGTTCCTTCTTTTCCCCTTTTTATTCTGGGGCCGCTGTATTTCTTTGGAACAATAAGCAACCCCAGCAGGCTTGTCGTCAGTAAACAGACGGAACGGTGCGCTGCCCATTGTTCACCATACGCAGACTCGCGTCTCCTCTGATAGACTTATTATTTCATGGTGCACATTGCCTGTATGAAAGCGTCATTCTGTTCAAAACAGGGATGGTTTAAATGCGAAATTTCGGATCTGGATACGAATGCGGATATAATAATAATAAATCAATTTATTTCAGGCATCGAAGGCCTATACATACTATACACAAATAATCTTAAATTTATAAACTAATACATATTTTATAAAATTAAAAACTATTGCACACGAGGTGACGGCTTCGTGTTTCGCTGCGAGTTCGGTATCCTTCCACGAAAACGTCGATACACGACACCCTTCGGCCAAAACTCTCCTTTGAGGAAGGTGTCCAATTGACTAGTCGGCACCCGCACCACAAACTACTTAAAATTAGTGTCATGGCGCGACTCCAACTGCACGACTCTCAAAGTCCAGTTTGTCTTCACACGTACATACTCCACGATGTCTTCAGTCGCCGTGGTGTGAAGCAATCTCGACACGTACAGCTGTGTCGTGGGAAATGCTGGACGCAGCAGCGTGTTGGATCCTGCCAGCGCGGTACCGCACTGGTTCTGACAAGGAGGCTTTTTCTTTTTCTTCTTTTCCACCTTAATAAAACCATCCTCTTCGTTGGAACCCCTTAACAGACCTCGTTGTTTTATGTCTGCGTTATGAGGCTTTAAGTACTCCTGCTTACCAATAATATAGAAAAATATTATACGAATTCGGATATGGTTACGGACATGAAATTATTTCGGATTACTGGCTAGTTTCAGATAGCTTCGGCTATAAGCTAAGTCTAGCTTCGGCTACGGATATTAGATTTTTAAAATTGAGAAAGTAAAATACAAAAAGCAAGATTCACAAACAATGCATATTGCAAGAGGTTCGAGCGGCCTGCGTGACAACTGACGGCTCGGCCTGGCAAAACGATTAAAAACCTGTCTAAGCTGTCATTTAGACTCAGCTTATAGGCGAAACTATCCGTAACTTTTATAATATATAGGTTTGGGATTTTTTTTAAATAATCGGATATCCGATGCATTATACGGATAAGGAGCTCCATAACATCCCTGGTGCAAATACACAGATTTAGGATGATTATAATAATGTTAATTAACACGTTCGTAGACAGTAACGACCACAGGCGTCTAGATAGCTAAAAGTGATACGACAGTACGCCTATCGACCTATCACTTTTTACTTGCTTAAAATCACCGATTTTTCATACTATCATAAAACGGCATGTTGTACTGTCACAACAGGTATAATTACGACTTTTGTACTGTCACTACATTATTTACAAAAATTATAAATACGCTCGTGGGTAATGTATGAAAAAAAGTAGTAGGACAGTATTATTGTTAAACAAACAAACTAACCAGGTCTCTCCATTGTCCACAGTAATAGACTGCGTGGTGTCCGGCTGGGGTCCATGGTCTGACTGCGACACCAACTGCGGGTCTGGCAGTATGGTCCGCAGTCGGCGCGTGGTCCAGGCGCCTGCACACGGTGGCCGACACTGTTCATCGCTGGTGCAGCGGCGAGCCTGTCAGGAGCATCGGGGGTGCTCAGCTGATAGTGATGTTCCGTTGAGAGGTAAGATTATTGTGTTTCAGTTTTCAAGTACAACATAAAGATCCTACTATATACATACTAATATTGAGGATATTATGGTTTTTTTTTCTCTTTCACGTCAAAACGACTGACCGGATCTTAATGAAATTTAGCACAGAGGTAAATTATAGTCTGGAATAACACATAGGCTACTTTTTATTTGATCATCAGGCGAACGAAACCGTGGTCGCCAGCTAGTATACCTATTGTAGGTACATGCGAAAGTTTGAATATGTGTGTATATTACTACTCCTTCACGCTCAAACGGTTTAATGGATTAAAATTACATTTGGTATCAAAATAGATTATAATCTGGGCTTCTGTTGATCCCAGAAAATGCAGTGTTCACGTGGTCAAATATATAACTCAAATATTGCTTTTCACCGCGGATAAACCCACTGGCGCAGTTAGTATGAAATAAGATTTCTAAGAATTCATTAAATAAGCAAGTTCATTTGGTAATAGACCGGTCATTTTCGCCGTCGATGCGATAACGGTTGGGCTAGACTTGTTTAGCGGTAATCACGAATCGGCAAAAATAAAGTAGGATACTTTTAAGGTCTTCTAAAGGTTTTAGAGTAGCATCTGTCTACATGAAAATATATTTTTATTCCCTTATGTTGCGCTCGGTGAGAGCGTGCATGTTGATTGAACTTGAGACAAGTGATATGAATCCGTTCCGAAATTCTGATGAAAAAGAAGACAAACTAAATTGAACAGGTTATGTTTACGTTTTCATCGGATACTTGTAGAACGGAATATAAATATTTATGGATGGAGACAGGCCCCTCTTTCCCACTGGGCACACTGGGCACGTGCCCAGGGCCCCGTGATGGATTGGGGCCCCCTAGTCTAGTCCCTACTCCATTACCAAACGAAAACCGATAGCTACTCTACTCTCGCCTGAAAATCAGTCTTAACAAATGCTAAACCGACTATGGTTAATTTGTAGACTTGCACTCGCAACTGCAGCGGGGAACGCTCTTTCTCCAAATTAAAACGAATAAAAAATTAATTAAGAAGTACATACAATGCTTCAAGAAAGATTAAACAGTTTGTCGCTAATGTCAATAGAAAGTGAATTGCTCAAAAACATAGATTTTGAAGATGTGATTAAGGACTTTGCTCAACTCAAATCTAGAAAGGTACCGCTTCAATCAGCGTAGATACTCATTGTGGATGCTGGTTATTTAGTCTGAATTACATTATATTATCTATTCATTATAATAATATCTAATGTAACTGTAAATAAATAAAAATAAAGCTAAAACTTTGCACATCTACGTTCTTTGTTTATTCTAACAAAAGACTGCTTTATTACTATCGTCATAGGGGCCCCATCATTATCCTAATGTGCCCAGGGCCTCTAATAAAGTAAAAGACGGCCCTGGATGGAGAGGGAGAGAAAGTCTAAAGAAAAAATGGATTGATTGTGTAAGGAATTATATGAAAAAGAAAGGAGTAAATGATTCTGTAATGTCTGACGGGGGAGAATGAAAGAAGAAATGATGGCTGATTTAATTTGTTCAAAAAGAGGTTTTAATTAGAGATTCTCAATACTTAAACAATATTTTTCTTATAGATGAGACTGCAATGCTCCTACCTGGTGGGCTGTCCGTGAGTCGTCACTCCAACGAGACGGTGGACATTCGCAAGAACCTGCGTCTGCGCAACCCTGACGACCCTGAATCTAACTCACATAGAGAGTAAGTATACTAACATAAAAAAAACATAAGTTATAAATTTGACGGCACGTTTGGCGTGGTGGCTGAGCGATCGACTGCTGCGCTGCGTGTTGGTTCGATCCCCGCACGGAACTAATATTTGTATGGCCTACAGATAGTTGTTTCGGGTCTGCCTGTTTGTGAGTTTAAATGTTTGTAAACGCACCCACGGTACTGGAGAAAATCCTAGTGTGGGGAAACGTTTTTTTTAATAAATTAATTTCAATGTAATCTTGATAATGGGTTATCAAGTTAATTAGTAACATGCTAGTGGATGTCAGAGAGTTCACTCCATGTAAATTACAGTCATTCAACTGCCTGAGGTTAGGTGAAGCCTAACTAACCTGAATAAACAAACCATTTGTGACTAAAAACATTCATTTTGTGAACATATTTTCACAATGTAATATAGTTTAGGTGAGCGTTCCTGCCTTTGCGTAAATAATTGAATGAGTTTTTTATTGTCATACCTATAAAATTGTTGCCCCGCCGTTGAATATCAAATCACAATAAAAGACAATTTATTTATGGAAATAGTAATTTAGGCTTTTAGGGGATAGTTTTGATAAGAAGTTACGATCAGTCTATGTAAAACATATAAACGAACAGTTCAGGACAAAGGGCCTTGAATTATTTGGCCCGCACACCTTCCGCACGCTTGTTTCTTTTTTCAAAATAGGGACCACGCATAAAACCTGTTTTCTAAAGCATCACGCTTTCGAGATATAAGCTATCAAAGGTAGAATAAGCTATAAATTAATATAGGTTTCCCACGTAGCCGCCATTATGTAAATAAAATGAAACGGTGGCAAGTAGTCAGGCCACGCTTCTTTAAAGAACTTTCTTACCCCCTTTTTAATTGTTAACTAACACGCAAATATTTGCTGTAGGTTTAGCATAATTATTATATGTATAGGCAATGCACAAGATAAGCTAAAGCTTACATGAACAAACCGATAGCTTATCGTACTAATTCCAAGCTGTCACTGTCAATCATTCCTGGCTGTATACAAGATAGATACTCTGTGGTAGAACAATTACTAGTTCAGACACACAGAGATAGAGCTCGGTCAGTCCCGTCCAGAGACTATAGAATCGATATCCCGCCCCGAGCTATTGACAGACAACAGGAAATGAGAAGCTCTGTGGCCATCAACCTAACAATGAAAGCCGTTGTGCATTTAGAAGTATGTTTGTGCATGCCGTTTTAACTGGGGACGTTTGTTCGTTTCATGAAATCTATTTCCGTAAGCCAAATAATTATGTGAAACTTACTAAATATAATTAATGCGGAAGAGTTTGTTTGATTGAACGCGCTAATTTCAAGAATTATTTGCTCGAATTGAAAATATATTTTAGTGTTACATAGCTCTTTTATTGAGCAAGGATACAAGCTATATAACATCACGCTACTACACTAAAGAGCTGGGTGAAACAGCTGTCTACATGTGGTCAAATCGTAAAAAAAACAAAGTTATAAAAGTTACTAGGCACATCGACATTAAACGTTACTAAGAAATTTTATCAAAAGTTTTGTTTTTGGTATTCTTTTTAGGAATATCATTGAGGTAAAATAATCATAAAAATAAAACAAAACGTACTCTCAGAGAACTCAATTTATTTATCAAAGACACAAACCAATAACAAAAAGCTTCTTACTTCTATTTTATTAGGCAAATTACTTCTGTGAATGTTCCTTACAATATTTATCAATTTCTATTCTTGGATTTCATCTTTCAAACAACCGAATTAATTTCCGAAACCTCCAAAAACATTTGTCATAAATTTCAGCCCAGAATAAGCACAAAACGATTTCCAGGCTAATTTCCTGTGCGGAATCGAACCGATATTTTTCCAAATACGTTTTATAACCATTATTTGTACCCTTATGTTTTATTTCCACGTTCTTTTGTCCAGATACTGTGCCCAGTTCGAGGTGACCAAGGTATCGAAGGCCTGCCACACGGATTCCGACTACAAGGCCTTGAGAGAAGGTACGTTTCACTTTGTGTTAAGTTAACGACGAGAAAATTGAAAAGTGGAAAACCAATCTGGAATTTCCGGAGCTTGTGTTGTATCAAGGTTGTAAAAAGTTTTCTTTTGTGTGCATTTTGAGCTTCAACTATTGAATTAATGAAAAGACGGCGTGGTTAGTTTTCTAAGGAAATTGAAGATACTTGCTTAATTAAAAGCAGTAGAAACCTTTCAGTTGTTCAAGAGGAACTTCAGAATGTACAAGTATTATTTTCTGGATTATGAGGCGTATCTCCAATGAGCTCGATATCCAGCAGGTTTAATATTTCTATGGTAGACATAACTAGGCTGACATATTGCTAATGCCCTTTTCTTTCTTCTGGTCATCTGAAGTCCCGCATTTCTTAATACCTACTGTGTTTATCTTATTTTTTTATCAGAAACGTCATTTAACTTTCAGTGACAATAGTTAACAGCAATAACACAGGAGGATGTGTTGATCGCATTCAGTGTTATCCGTGAAAATCTCCTTTAGTAATAGGGTTAGGGTTGCATTTGAACCCCTTGGGTACGAAACTCTTAAAAGTAGAAGGAAAAATTATGTAAATAAATAAGTGTGTGTGTGATTTGTGTAATGAATTAGGTACTTGTTGTGTATTTTATTGTACAGTATGTTGTACAGATACCTTTTCAATTTAAACCACCATCACAATAATTATTATTCTATTCTAAGAAATACAAACCGTTTATTTCGCACAAGATACATATTACAAAAGCAACATAAGACACACACACAAAGCCTAGAGCGAAGTATTCCAAACAAAAGATTTTAAAAAGATGTGATGTGATTCCATTTTTGAATCTATTTCCATTGTCCCCAGGCGCCACAGTATGCGTTCTCTGTGAGACGGCAGCTCTCCGACGGGATCTAAAATGGCGCTGCAGTGGACACGGCGTGGCTGGACATGCGACCCGATTCTATGCCCTCGTAGCTCCCCACTGTCACGGTAAATGGGTGAAAGCGCCACAAAACCCCGACAAAAGGAGCGACTGCTGCGCAAACCCACACTTTATATTCGTTTAGAGGTGATATTATGACTAATATGTATGTTAATGTATGGCTTTTCCGCTCTAGGGGACGTTTTATCAGCTGTAGGGGGGCACTCTTTACCTGAAATAAGGTTGAAAATTGCTTGCGATTGTTTAAGCATGTGGTGCGAATTTATTGGCACATGTGTGCCGAAACATTGTTGTTACGACACTAGCGTTGTCAGAACAAGAAATATGTTTCTGAATGAAGACTTCAACACGATTTATTTGTAAATGATTTGTCAATCTGAACGCGGAGTTATATGTGCTGATAAGACAGAGTCCTAGTGTGGTTAAAAGTCTTTAGATTTGTTGAACGAAAGAATACAGTTTTAAAGTATAAGTTTAGATATTTTTTGGAATGGAACAAATCTCTACGCAGAATTGTTTTGATAAAAGTAAAAATATGTAAATTCGGTTTTTCTACTTCTATCTAAAAGTTTTTTTGTGAAGAACGAAATGTTTGGTCAGTTGAAATAATATCGTGAGTAGCATTGCATTTTTTAATTTGTAAGAAAAATATTGTATTTCGGATCATAATGAAAACAGTTACGAATGCATTTAATAAGACTTGTAAGCTCAATATAACATGTAAATAACGTAATCTCTTATAGGTTAGTATTTTACTTTTTAACTACTATTTCTTCAAGTAGAACACGGTAATAAAGGCCTGGGTAAAATACCCGGGACGAGCTAAGCAAAAATCAATTTGTTTGCATTTACTACGAATCTTCCATTTTATGAGTTAATTTTATTATTATTCAGAGGTTAGTGTTAAACTGTGAATGATTTTGTAACATTAAAAAATAATTTTGTTACTAATACTTAACTAATAAAATAAATAATAGTTTGTGAATACATATCTTAACGACTTATGTACATAATAATGTTAAATAAATCTCATTATGAAGAGACATTTTGTTTATTTCTTGAACCTCATTTGTTATGTATGTGTGGTCACGTTTCACCCCTTAATGGGGTGTTTTCACCCCCAGGGGTGTCAATACAAGAAGCGTAAGTACCCTACGATTCTGCTTGATAATTTACATGAAATATGGAGTGCTAACATACACCACAATAAGATACAAATCAGTAGTTCCATTGGCATTATTTTATGTGTCTATATAATATAGTACAATGTACACTAATAATAATAAAGAAGAAAAAAATGTGTTTTGTATGTAACGAATAAACCCAAAAATACGGGACCGATTACAAAAATTCTTTCACCATTAGTAAGCTACATTATCAATAAATAGAAAAGGCTATATAACATCACGCTACTGCCCACGAGAGCGGGGCAGTAATTAAAGACGCGGGTGAAAACGCTCAGGATGACTATTAATATTATGAAGAGATTAACCTTTGAATGTTTGGATGTAGGTGGCAATCTCTAAAACTACTCAGCCAGTTTAAAAACAACTTTAGCGAATGGAAATCAACACTTGCCAAGTGCCATAGACAGTACTCCGCGCAGGACCGCTAGCAATATTATAGATAAACTTTGAATGTTTGGATGTAGGTGGTAATATTTAAAACTACTCTGATAGTTTAAAAAAAAAACTATAGCCAATAGAAATCAACACTTGCCAAGTGCCATTACCGACTTTTTAAAATTATTTCAATAAGACATTGTCGAAAACGACATAATACAAAAGCCTCATCCATCATATTAAACATTTTAACTTTATACATTCTTAGTTTACCAATATTATTTACCTCAATACCTACAGGTATTTGAAACTCAAGCAGGGTAGGAGTATGTAATAGTATTGTGCCCAAAACAATAAAAAAGGGTTCGTCAATCGAGGCTCTTAGCCGTGACGGACAGATTTGTTCAGTAAGTGGATCGGGAAGGGTTCCACGGAACTGGAAAAGGAAAATGGAGGCAATATTTTGTTGTTTTCACTTCAGTTGATATAGAGATAGTTTGGGACTTTGTTTTATTGGTCGATTATGCATCTTTACAGATGTTAAGTCCCTACTTTTAAGTAAGTGACTCGTTAGTCTAGTAGTGGTAAGAGCGACTTCTGACTATGAGTACTTTGGTTCGATTCCTACGTCGCAAAGTTTATTTTTACGTCACGGTTGGTGCAGTAGTTAAGGGATTGGCTGCTACACCGCGTGTTGCGGTTTTGATCCCGGCGCGCAACAAATATATGTGTGATCGACGGATAGTTGGTCCGGGTCTGGTTATAGTATATGTGAGTCTAAATGTTTGTAAACGCACCCACGATACACGAGAAATTCTTAGTGTAAAAAAATAACATTATTTGATTTATCAGTCAGGAAATTCCAAGCGTGGTGAATTGTGCCCAATTATTTCTAAAGCTGAGTCCAGAAGTCGAATTTGACAGGTTCTTTTGGTTACCACAATTAAATTACCCCAAAATTTGGCGACGCGTTTACCACTTTCAGTAGCGTCCGTCGGCTTCTGTACAGTACTGTGCATCATAGGTTGCTTATGGATAAAACTGCGACAAAATTACTTGCATCTTTTATATTTTTTTTTTTTTTTTTTTTTTTTATCTTGGGACAACTCACACACGGCTATCTGATCCCAAGCTAAGCAGAGCTTGTGTTATGGTAACCAGACAACTGATATACATACTTATATAATTTATAAATATATACATATTATAGATAAATCACACCCAGACACAGAACAAACAATCATGCTCATCACACAAAGTTTGTCCTGGGTGGGAATCGAACCCACGACCTCCGGCTCAGCAGTCAGGGCCACTAACCACTAGACCAACAGGCCCGTCAAATTATATAAAGCACGTTAAGTTTTTGGTCCTACGCCTGATCCGTATTGCCGTCCTATGGACTATGAGAGTGAGAGAACAGAGAGTGCACCTGTGCCTGCCCACACACTTTTGCACTATAATATCTCCCGCGCCGATGGCTAATCTCTGCCGAGATTGGCCGCCGTGAGCGAAAACAGCCCGAATGTCTACATATAAAGGCAGGATTTAGTTATTTTCTTACACACAATCCATTATAATGAACAGGAAATGGCAATACACTCCTACTACCAAAATCCTCATAGCTCATCAAAAATAATATCTCAAAGAGGAACCTACCCACTTCCTTATATCCCGAATACGACGCAATTATTTGGAGAAGCCACTTGTTTACACACACCAATACTTCCCTTATTGTGATTCGACGCCATATTGCTCCAAATATAGAGATAACCACTGTATTGGAATATGAGGAACGGAAAGAAAAGGAAGAAAAGGTCTCAAGTGTGGGTTCGATTCTAAGAGATTTACGTAACATACATTACGGCTGTTTTGCTGAAAGTGGAAGGCAGAAGCGTATAATAATCCTTTCCAAATGTATTTACGCCTATATTGTTTTATTATTGGTCGAGGAAGATTTCCTATTAAAAGATTATTTGAAGAGGAAGATTATAAATGGAGCCTTAAGGATGTAAGTGTCCTATTACTGGCTTACAGCAATAAGTTATTTATTTATTTTACGGACATCTTGATCCAATGGTTAGTATACATACTGAATTAAAAAAAAAAAAACCTATTGTTAGTAACATAAACATAAAAGGCAAACAACAAACACTCATAATGACCCCTGCGCTGAGACAACCCGCCCCATCCAGATAACCGATAGAGAGATACGTACCTCTCTAATCGATCATCAGACGAACGAAATGCCTCAACACAGGAGCACGCACATCTTCAGCTATAGTCTTCAGGATACTGTTGTGACTCCCCCGCACCCTCCTCATAAGTGACCCAACTTTCTTTCTAATCACAGCGCGAAAACAGTCAGTACGAGCATGCGCGAACATCTCGGAGGCACTGCAGAAACGAGGAAATCCCAACATCATTCTGAAGATGTTATTATATTGGACACGCAAAGTGTCCAAGGACTTTTTGGTATGATTAACCCATAGTCCACCCGTGTACAGTCAGTTATGAAAAGGTTCTAAAAAAGTACCTACTCATCATTATCTATTTGTGATCTTCCGCCATTTTTGAAACTCACAACGTTGAGGGTAAACTATTTTATCTTTACTATTACTTAGGTCATCGACATCGGTTTCAGTCCCTTAGTAAAACTTGAGATAAACCGGAACTTAGAAGACTGAAACCGGATTTCGATGCCCAACTAATATCTCTAGTAATATTCATACTTTTTACCTGAATACAGCTGAACTTAAAATAACGTCATATCCTTACTAATATTATAAAAGCGAAAGTGAGTTTGTTTGTTTGTTTGTTTGTTTGTTTGTTTGTTACCTCTTCACGCTTTAATGGCTAAACCGATTTTGATGAATTTTGGTACAGAGATAGTTGGGAACCAGGAGACGGACATAGGCATTTTTTTTTAAAGTGGGATGTGATTAAGAAAGAGGGAAGAAAAGGGAAAATTTAGCGTTGCTATTACAAATCAATAAGGCGCAAGGGGAACTGTGTTACCCCGAATTTAACGCGAGCGAAGCCGCGGGCAAAAGCTAGTTATTAATAATACCGTCTTATTAATTTATGTGGATTAAAATTATAACTACAATACCAAACCCATTTTAAAACGTATAAAATAAAGTTAAAATCTCATTATCGACAACACGGTGTCCCAAAGCATAAGTAAAAATATAAGAGATATTTGCTATGCATTTCGGAGGTTTGACAATAACTGCGATAGGTAGCTGTCTATGTAACAAAATTAGTTTTGCATCTCAAATTAATGTCGCTATAGAGAACCTCGTTCGAACAACACAAAATCCGCTTCATAGAATAAGCTGAAACTTCACACCCGACCACAGCAATGTTACGCGCCCGCAATTAGCTTCGCTTTGTAGGAAAATGTAGAAGGAATTAGCCTCTGTTACGGTTAAGCTACTCAAAAACAAATCGTGTATAAAACATATAATTATACAATGTGTCCGGTCACGGACTAGCGATATTCTATATACTTATATAACGAGTGTTTTAATATACTATTACGATACACACTTGGGTCTATTTCACTTCCCCGCTTTTTGGCAGCCATTTTGAGATACACTGTATGTACAAAAAATAATCTTAATTATCTCCCAAAGTTTTGGTTTTACGGAGACGAAAATAGGCTTATCCGGAGGGCAAAACTATCGTCTATCGTTTAAATGAAGAAACGATGGGTTTACATTTTCGTAAAATTAGGAAACAGAATTAAAGTCCAAAAAAAAACAAATCAACGAAAGTTTTGTAAACTTTTTCGTGGAAAAAAAGTAGTGTTTTTTTAATATCAACAAATTTGAGTACTAGAATGTTTGTTATATAAGTGCATAGAATATTGCTAGTTCATGACAGGGCACATTGTATAGTCCTCCTGATCGGTTTCGGTCACAGCGAACAATCTGCGCGGGAGATATTATAGTGCAGGCGTGTGTGCGCTGCTACAGGTACACTCTCTGTTCCCTCACTCTCATAGTCCGATGGAACGACAATCTGACACGACCGGCGAGAGATCAGGCGCAGGACCAACGGCTTAACGTGTTTTCCGAAGCACGGGGGTATCTTACCGCCAACTACCAAAGTCTGGGCTGCTACTGTGAAATTTCTTATGGAAAAACCCAATAACACTTTTTGTTTGACCCGGGAATCGAACCCAGGACCCCTTGCTTACCAGTTGCGTTTGCGACCGCGAGACCACCGGTGCAAGCGTATAAAACACTAGCTCACGCCCGCGGCTTCGCCCGCGTGATATCGGAAAAAAGTATCCTATGTGTTATTCCAGACTATAATCTAACTCTGTGCCAAATTTCATTAAGATCCGTTCAGCCGTTTTGAAGTGAAAGAGTAACAAACATCCATCCATCCATCCTCACAAACGTTCGCATTTATAATATTATTAGGAAGTAGGATTATAATATTACTAGGTTACCATACATGGTATTGACGTTGTTCCAGAATTGTGTTCTTTTAACTATTTAACCGAATTTAGAGGTTGTCAGTTTGACTTGATTTCTTTATTGTATTTTTGTTACGCTATTTCTCCGTCAATATTGGGCAGTTTTTCAATATTTTTTTAAGTAATCGAAAGGGTATACTCCGGAGGTGAATCCGTATAAACTTAATCTGTATTGCTTGGATAGTTTATGAGTAATATTATATAGTATAACTTCTGTAATACATATTTTTTCATCTACTGTTTATGACTGATATGCTTATATATTTTAGTAGCATATGAATACTTCAAAAGCATTTGTGTGAGATATCACAACTAAAAAGTGTGAAATAAAAGACTTTAGAAAAAGTTTGTTTTTTACGTGTATTTGGTGTAAACCAACCCGGTTTGAACATAAGGCCTATAGGCTCTCCAGACCAACACCACTTTCCTTTCAGGCCTAAACTTTAATATTACGCAAATCTTAATTAACCCTACATAAGTACAACTAGACCGGAGTTTAATCGACGCACATCAGTCCCGAAGCCTGTGACGCCTCAAACGAACTAATTTAGCGCAATACATCAGCGCACCATATGCTAGATCCATTAATAACCATTTAGCATAATCACGGCACGACCATCACTTTACTATGTTGTTGAAACTTGCTTATAAGTAGAGGTATCACTACAGGAGGGGGCCGACTGCTTACCCCTTATGAGGAATTTAGGCGTGATCAAAATCAAGTTTAATAGTATTTATTTAAATTAAGCTGATTACAAAGATATTTAAAAGACTATAGAGCGGACATATATAGTACTAGCTTCCACCCGCGACTTCGTCCGCGTGGCATTACTTTGGGCTAACGCTAACTTAACTAAAACTCGCGAGATGATCGAAAAAAAAAATATTTCCCCTTTTCTTTCCCTTTCTCCCCCTTTTCTTTTAAATTAACCTATGTCCGTCTCCAGGGTGCCAACTTTTTTTGTACCAAAATTCATCAAAATCGGTTAGGCCATTTAGGCGTGAAGACGTAACCAACAAACTAACAAACAAACTTACTTTCATTTTTATAATAATAGTAAGGATGTTCATTGAAATAACTGCTACATATTAAAATAAATTAAATAAACTAAGTTATAAATAAGCTAAAAGCATAGCGTCAAAAAATTTGTCCTCAACGCTGTCAACACTGAAAAAAAATCTATTAAGTTACGAAAAGATTGCTCCAAATTGACATGCATTCGGCTATAACAATAATTTGTTACTGCTGTTTAGTCCCTAAATGAACATATTTCCTACGTGCTTTCCTTTTATGGAAGCACACCCATCTTTTGTACAAAATGGATGGAAATTATCAGACATACTTTAACATTAATTTTAAATGTGGCCCTGGATGACCGAGCTCAGGCTCAAGTCACTTTTCCCTTTTGCTCCCTCATCCATATTTCTTTCTATAAGCATGAGAACAAACGATGTTCAGTTTCATGGTCCAAGATACTACCATATGTTACACCTTGTAGATGTTAGTGATTATGACAGCTGGCGCCCGCGACTTTGCCCGCCTGATGATCGAGAAAAATATCCTATGTGTTATTCCAGACCATAATCTACCTCTGTGCCAAATTTCATCAAGATCCGTTCAGCCGTTTTGACGTAAAAGAGTAACAAACATCCATACATTCATACATCCGTCTATCCTACCAACATTCGCATTATAATATTAGTAAGATATTGTATGTAAGACTATAACATTGTAAAATCACAAACATTCATAAAAACTAGCCTCACCAACTTTATAATATAAAATATACCGCCAGGAAACTAATTACATAGAAGGCTTAAAAGCTAATAAAGCAAGGAGACGTGATATACGGACGAGCTGTTAATGGCTTAATGTGCCATAACTGGATAACTCCACGGTAATTGACATACTGCGGTTTGTAATACGGCGAGAGACTGTAGGGACGAGAATACTTGTAACTGTTGCTACTTTTTAACCGACTTAAATAAAGAGAGGAGATTCTCTATTCCACTGTTTATTTTTGTGTCACGATTTCTCCGTCTATTGTCGGTCGATTTTCAAAAATCTTTTTATAATCAAAAGGGTATGAATTTTATGTAAACTGCTTGGGTAATTTATGAGTTATTTTTTTATAATACATATTTTTTCTTCTAATATGGATGAATATGATGTTATATCGTCATGACGATAGTAGCAATGAAAAATGAAAACTCGATAAAAAGTTGTATGTGATACCATTATACCACAGCTAAATAGGCTGAAATAAAAATCATTTTGGCCAAAAAAACCGAATTCTAAAATAAACGAAAAATTTATTTACGTCCGTAAGTCGGTGGGAAAAAAATCTACGATTAAAAAAAGTCTACAATTAATTTCTGTCTTTTATTAGCTTCAACAGTTAGAATATCTATGTAAAAGTGTCAAAATCTTAGAAAATCCTTGGGATAGTTTCCGTCCTCAACCAGCCAAGCCTGCATCAAAAGCTAGGCATCAATAAACGATTGTATTGCTCGTGTTTGAAACAATCATTTACCATTTTATTACATTCCAACCAGCTTACACCTTTCCTCATCCGAAGTTATTTTTTACTAACAACAACATCATATGCAACTTTCCCTTTCCCAACTTTGTTGGGGTCGGCTTCCAGTCTCAGCTGAAGACCAGTATTTTACATGGAGCAACTACCTATCTGACCTCCACAACCCAGTTAGTACTGGGTAATACGATACCCCGTGGTAAGAAATTCCAACTAGCTTACACCTCTCCTCATCCGAAGTTAATTTTTACCATCAACAACAACATGGAACCAAAAACAAAACAGACTCAGTATTCTTTACACGTCAGTAAACAAAGTCACAGTATCTTTCTTCAGTAAACAGTGGTTAAAATGTGGTTTATTAGTAAATTTTGTGTTTTTCTTGTATTCTATATAAAAAGTATTCAGTGTATTGATATTTCGATAGAATGAATATGCGATGCGTTGAACGCTCGATCAAACAATCATTCGATATTTTGAACACTCGATGTATTGAGTGTACGACATATTGAAGGTTCGATTTATTTGCCATTCGATATTAAGAACGTTCGAGTATTTAGTTAGATGTTCGAGTTATAGTGGTCGATCAATTGATATTCGATTATTTGGCATTCGATTTGGCATAGTACACCCCTAGCTTACACCTCTCCTCATCCGAAGTTAATTTTTACCATCAACAACAACATGGAACCAAAAACAAAACAGACTCAGTATTCTCTACACGTCAGTAAACAAAGTCACAGTATCTTTCTTCAGTAAACAGTGGTCTAAGAGTGTCCCAACTAGATTGTCGTCCATCCCGACTCTGCCTGGCGGTCGCCCCTAACGCAATTTGTTCGTCTACGCCGAATTTGCATGTATATTGGCACACCTTCCATTTAAACCAGCTGATAAGAGGGGTGTACCAAAATTCGGCTTTGGAAACGTTCCCAGAAATTTTTAGAAAGCTCTTTCGATGTAATTTTAAGGGTAACGTTTGATAGGGGTAGTAAAGGGGGTTGTTTTGAAGATTTTCAGAAGGTTTACTTGATTGTCTTGGATAAGTTTTATGGTAAGAAGATTTTGTTAGTTCTCTAAGAGTTTATCTAAAAATCGTTTGGAAGAGTTTGTCATCTCGGTAAAGATGGCCTCTAAGCGGTCGACGCCAGGTTTTGATAGAGAACATTTTGATTGGATAGCTATTTCAATGCCTACATTATATTTGAGTAGGTGCTCATGCGTATTCGTGTCACGTCTGTTGCTACCTAAGTAATTTCGTTTCGAAGACCACTTTAATTTATTTCTTTCAAGGAGTTTTGTATTTTTAGATAGATTTTTGTCAATACAAAAAAGAGGAACTAGTGGCTAGGCTAGGTTAAGCCACGCTTGCCTAGTTTGGATGGGTGACCACCCATAACATCCCGAGTTTCCTCAATGCCTCCTAAATTACGTTAAGCTGTTGGTCCCGGCTGTCATTTGTAGATCTTTGACAGTCGTTACAGGTAGACAGTGTCAGCCATGAACTCCTCAACGGTTAATAACACGAATTTCAATGAAAATAGATATCAATATATCTGCTCTTTATTTGAAAAAATCTTGTTTTTTTTTTAGTTAAAGTTAAAGTTTACTTTAAGAATGAAAATTGCGTTTATTTAGCATTATTAAAAACAAAAAAAAAACAGGAACATCTTAAAATTAGTTTAGTTTACTAAATAAAATAAATAATGCCAAAAGGGCCTCACCTGCCAGATGGCAACACCAGGCCGCCACCTGACGCTGATTTTCAGCTACAGTCCATTAAATTAGCATTAAATAAGCCCATTGAATATAAATTCAATGGGCTTATTTAATGCTTATTTAAGCTAGTAATTAAAATAAAGTATGGTATAAATAATTATACCATACTTTATTTTAATTACTAGCTTTTGCCCGCGGCTTCGCTCGCGTTAAATTCGGTAGCGCCTTTTTGATTTGTAATAGCAACGCTAAGTTTTCCTGTTTGTTCCCTCTTTCTCCCTCATATCCCACTCTTTAAAAAAAAATAATAGCCTATGTCCGTCTCCTGGTTCCCAACTATCTCTGTACCAAAATTCATCAAAATCGGTTTAGCCATTAAAGCGTGAAGAGGTAACAAACAAACAAACAAATAAACAAACAAACAAACAAACAAACTCACTTTCACTTTTATAATATTAGTAAGGATAATATTAGTAAGGAAGTAAGGATTTGCGTGAAGACTTACAATGACACTTGAAACACACAAATAGTACCTACCTAATACGTCATCGGGCAACTTTCGGCAATAGGACAGATGTGTCGGGTCACTCTTATCACTTAGGGGTATGAAAAATAGATCTTGGCCGATTCTCAGACCTACTTGATATGCACACAAAATTTCATACAAATCGGTCCAACCGTTTCGGAGCGGTGACAAACACCGCGACACGAGAATTTTAGACTTTAGATTGTGAAAGAGCTTGGGGACGAAGCACATGTGACTAAAAGAGTGATGGATCTGAATGTTGATGGACGGATAGCGAGAGGAAGGCCAAATAAAAGATGGATGAATTGTGTAAGGAATAATATGAAGGAGAAAGGAGTAAATGATGCCGTGACGTCTGATAGGGGAGAATGGAAGAAGAAAACGTGTTGCGCCGACCCCAAATAGAATGGGACAAGGGCAGGAAAAAAATGATGAGATTGTGAAAGAGCTCGGGTTTATTTTGCTAGAACCCGTGTTATTTCTACTACCATTTTTTCCCTTGAAATTAAAATTTAATTTAACCGTCAAATAGACACTATAACACCAAATAGAACATAAAAACCTCATTTTTAGCCCAACCGAGCCTATTACGAGCCAATTAAGAGAATAATGACAATAATCAACGGCTCTGTAATGGCGGACTGAAGTTCTGAACAGGGGAAGTTTAACCACGGTGAGAATAGGTACACGGTACAATAGGGGCGGCTGACTGGAACTAATTTACTGAACGGGAGATTGGTCGGTGCGGCTTGTACTGTTGGTTTATTTTAGGGTGAGATGGCGGTTTGATGTGACGTGTTGTGTGTCTGTCTGAGGTTCCATGGTAGTATATGCATCCTGAAATCCTTACTAATCCTTACTTCCTTACTAATATTATAAAAGCGAAAGTGAGTTTGTTTGTTTGTTACCTCTTCACGCTTTAATGACTGAACCGATTTTGATGAATTTTGGTACAGAGATAGTTGGGAACCAGGAGACGGACATAGGCTATTTTAAAAAAAAAGAGTGGGATATGAGGGAGAAAGAGGGACGAAACGGGAAAACTTAGCGTTGCTATTACAAATCAATAAGGCGCTACCGAAGTTAACGCGAGCGAAGCCGCGGGCAAAAGCTAGTATTATATAAGCGAAAGTGAGTTCGTTGTTTGTTTGTTTGTTACGTCTTCACGCCTAAATGGCTAAACCGATTTTTATGAATTTTGGTACAGAGATAGTTGGGACCCTGGAGACGGGCATAGGCTATTTTTTTTAAAGTGAAAAATGAGGGAGATAGAGGGAGGAAAACTTAGCATTGCTATTACAATAAATAAGGCGCAAAGGCAAAAACTACAGGTTGCCGGTACCTGCAAATCAGGAAAGAGGAACTATGTTACCCCGAATTTAACGCGAGTGAAGCCGCCGTTTGTTTTATTTGTTTGTTATATTTTTAAGTCTAAAAGGCTGATCAGATCGTAATTAAATTTGACAAGGAGATAGATAGAAGGACATGGGCTATTATTACACCAATTATTTATTTTTAAAAATACAAGTTAACAGTGCAAACAAAACACTTATATTCTAAAATCTTGACACTAATATTAAAAACAAACTTACGTTCAATGATTTAAAAACGAATATATCTATTTACAAATGGGAACTATATTTTTTGTCACCAAAATTTATATTTGTCATCAAGTTGTATCACCTAATAAATAGATATAGATATATTTATTAGGTGATACAACAAAAAATATTTCGTGGCGATAGCGCCACGAAATATTTTCGTTCTCAGATAAACAAAGAGTGTTCCCAGGTATGAATTAACAAATTATTGTTAATATAATGTGTAAAATATGAGATGGATTACCAATAAAATTGTAGTGCATTACATGAATATGAACTTCGTTCTTATAATAATAGTTTTATTACTTAAATAATAGCTTGGTGCTCAGAATGGTAGATCTGTCACCAAATAAATCGATCGCTTGGCGCAGATGGCAGAAATGGCTAGGTTAGCTTAGGTTAAAACTGTGACCTCCTACGCACGAGCCGAGCGAGCGAAGCGAGCGGTGCCGCGGCAGCGGCCGGCGAGTGCCAGAATCGACTTGCATTGGTAGAAAAAAGAAAAATATAGTTTATTGGTGATCTCTTTCAATTAGTTTGGTTAAATGCTTATTAGGACAAACCTATTATAATATAATACAAAAACAATTATTTGGTACTAGACCCTATATCTCCATGATTTTATGTGATTTATTGTGGAATTGATTTTACATTGTTTGGTGACTACCTTTTGGTGACAAATCTACTATTTTGCGGGCAAACCCTATTATTTAAGAAACACAAAATGAATTAAATTGGTGACAGCTTAAATCATACCCTTTACAAATTTCATAAGGTTTATTATAGAAGATATCCAGATCTATCTGTTGAGTGAGCAAAGAGTTGATTAGTATTATATTGAGGAGCTCGTGGCTAAATAAATAGTAGCCGCTCGGTTCGATCTTTAGGTTAAGCCGCGCTTGGCTAGGTTGGTCAGTGGATGGGTGACCACCCGTTACATACCGAGTTTCCTCCGTGCCTCAGAAAAGCACGTTAAGCCGTTGGTCCCGGCTGTCATTTGTAGATCTTTGACAGTCGTTACAGGTAGTCAGTGTTCCGAAAGTTTGACAACCAGTCTTACCAAGGGGTATCGTATTACCCAGTACGAACTGGGTTGTGGAGGTCAGATAGGCAGTCGCTCCATGTAAAATACTGATATTCAGCTGCATCCGGTTAGACTGGAAGCCGACCCCAACGTAGTTGGGAAAAGGCTAGGCAGATGATGATATTGTGGGGTTGCCAATATTGCATTATGTCCGTATTCCTGAACTGTTTAATAGATGTCATTCCATAGATTAGAGGAGAGATAATAACGTTCTCGTCCACAAAAGTCAGTAATGAAGAGTTGAAGTTGAGATAATAACGTAACAAATAATAATTATCAGTCAATCATAATTATCCGAATGCCTTTGCTGAAGCAGTGTGTTCAACAGAATGATGTCTATTTGTAAGATGTTTTAATAAGTTATGGTTAAGTGTCTTCTTTAATATTTTGAGTAAGCAGTCACAGTAATGACTGTTATTGATAAGTACTGGTACCTATAAGATTGATTAAAAATGATTCGTTGATAATTTATTAATCCTTACTAATATTATAAAAGCGAAAGTGAGTTTGTTTGTTTGTTTGTTACCTCTTCACGCTTTAATGGCTACACCGATTTTGATGAATTTTGGTACAGAGATAGTTGGGAACCAGGAGACGGACATAGGCTATTTATTTTAAATAAGTGGGATGTGAGGGAGAAAGGGGGAAGAAAATGGAAAACTTAGCGTTGCTATTACAAATCAATAAGGCGCTACCGAATTTAACGCGAGCGAAGCCGCGGGCAAAAGCTAGTATAATATAATTAACTAATCATTGAGACTGATTCATCATATTATGGCCTTTTTTTTTCGGGTGGGAAATCATCATATGACTTCCCCCGCTCTGGGCAGAGCGGGGGGCATGTCAGACTTGTACTGACTAAAACCCACCCATGTTCCTTTTATTGCCCTTTACGTTCCGGGGCCGCGGTATCTCTTTCGAACAACCCGCAACCCCGGCAGGCGGAGGCTCTGGCAAGCCCCTCTGCATCTCTTTGAGGCGCGCGTGAAACACGAACGCGCCGTCGACAGGGCCTGTCGTCAATAGACGGACAGACGGTGAGCTACCCATTGCTCACCGTCCACAGGCCCGCATCTACGGTGGCCGGGAGTCGTCTCGCGGCGCCCGGCGCCCCGGGGCGTCTCCCGCGGCGGCTGGGTTGGCCTGATGTTCTCTCCCTCAAACGCCCGGCCACCTCCTTTGCTAGCATTACTGCTTCGCAGAAGGTGGTGACCGCTTCCCATTCCCTCTCGCTCCGGACCATGGACTGAACCAGGGCCAGACGCGAGAGATCGCCGCCGCCGATCGCCTCTACGAGGGCACGGCGGTGCTCCGCCCAAATCATTATGCCCTTGTCCCATGTTATAGTGTATTTTTCTTCTGTTCATCCCTGTCAGTGATTATTATTATAATTTTGTGAAGCTTAAGTTGCCAATTTTATTTTTATTTGATAAACATGTTGATTATTATCACAACTTTCTTCTTTAAACATCTACATAGTACTGAATGAGGACGAGATTATGCAACATAATAATATAGATCGGATTAACTTACCTAGTGACATCCGATCCTCAATTATGTGAAGTAATCTCGTCTTCATTGTATCCCAACCCTTCCCAGATTCTCATCATTACCCTGTTGGAAAGTTGTGGTATGTATGTGTGTGTTATACTTTGAACTAATGAACATGACAGATATCCATAGAGCATACAGAATCTATCAACGCAAGGCAGTTGATATATTATAATTAATACTGGAGACGTCTACAAATTAAGGAGCTCCACATTAAAAAAAAAAAAAACTTATTTTGAGCCAATCGCAAACCTAACGAAATAAATACCTGTTTTTTATATTTGTCAGAAACTTCTGATGTATACTCGCAACTTGATGCATACTTGACGACACGGTTGGCGCAGTGGCTGAGCGATCGACTGTTGCGCTGCGTGTCGCGGGTTCATCCCCGTACGGTACAAATATTTGTATAGCCTGTAGATAGTTGTTGAGTCTGGGTGTTGGTATATGTGAGTTTAAATGTTTGTAATCGCACCCACGATACAGGAGAAATTCCTAAAGAAAAAAAATAATGCAGATGTGAAAAAGTAAGCAAAGCAGAAGAAGTATTTAAAGATTGAAACCGATAGCATTCAACGGTGCTATGACCAAAAAACCGGCCAAGAGCGTGTCGGGCCACGCTCAGTGTAGGGTTCCGTAGTTTCCCGTCCGTCACAATAAGTGTTCCCACTTATGAGTTTAAAGGTGGAGGAGGAAATTATTTTGTACAACTTTTTGTCTTTTTTGTTCAAAAACTGTTGTGTCAATCAAGTTCAAAATGATTTTCCTAGAAAGTCCTTATAAAGTTCTACTTTTCAATTTTTTTTCATATTTTCTAAACTTATGGTTCAAAAGTTAGAGGGGTGGGGACACATTGTTTTTTACTTTTGGAGCGATTATTTCCGAAATTATAGACATTATCAAAAAATGATTTTAGTAAACCCCTATTCATTTTTAAATACCTTTCCAACAATATATCACACGTTAGGGTTGAAATTAAAAAAAAATCACTTCCCACTTTACATATAGGGCTACCGTAATAATTTTTTTTTTCCAATTTTTATTTTACCACTTTGTTGGCGTAATTGATATACATATTGGTACCAAATTTCAGCTTTCTAGTGCTAACGGTCACAGAGATTAAGCGAGGACGGACGGACGGACAGACAGACATGGCGAAACTATAAGGGTTTCTAGTTGACTACGGAACCCTAAAAACGTCACAAGGATTATTTTCATTTATTCAAAAATCCCGGTATACAGGTGTTATAAAAATACCGCAAAAAATCTAATGACAAAATTAACCGTCTGATAAATTGTGTACATTCTCAAAGTAATGCGAGCTCAATTTTAATTATGTAGGGATGTGTCTGGCCGCCAGTAATGTTGAGTACGTCTGAGCCGCGGTCAAAGGCAGTGGGGCAGGAATTTAGTGTTCCACATCACATAGGTGCCTGAAATATCTATATGGGAATGATGTGGATTATTTACATACTTTTTTTGTTAACAAAATACAGGTGTGTTTTTCGGAACTATGTATAAGAACTAGCTGGCACCCGCGGCTTCTCCCTCGTAATATCCAAAAAAAAGATCCTATGTGTTATTCTATACCATATTCTCCTCTGTGCCAAATTTCATCAAGATCCACCGTTTGGACTTGAAAGAGTAAGAAACATCCATACATCCTCACAAACATTCGTATTTATAATATATATAAATAGAACTAGCTTCCGCCCGCGACGTCGTCCGCATAGCATAGTTACTTTGGGCTAACGCTAACTTTAACCCGCGTGATGATCGAAAAGAAATATCTTTCTCTCCCCTTTTCTTCCCTCTTTCTCACTTTATGCCTATGTCCGTCTCCAGGGTCCCAACTATCTCTGTACCAAAATACATCAAAATCGGTTGGGCCATTTAGGCGTGAAGACGTAACAAACAAACATACAAACTAACTTTCGCGTTCCTAACATTCTAAGGATTAACCAATTTCATCATCATTCTTCCGCCCTTTGCAGTATGTCTTTCTCTATTGCTCGTCATCTCAATAAACATCGCTTTCCTGCTTTCTTTCAACAAAAGTTAGTAGAATCTGCCCGAAAGTTAGTAGAGGCCCCCCGCCTCTACTAACTTTCGGGCAGATTAGAGGCGGGATTTTATGTCATGAATGTAAACCTATTTTTATAATTAGGCATCGTCTTAACTAGCTATCGATCGTGCGAGTTCAACATAGGGATTAATTAAGAGGGTCGTAATTGGAACTCGCGCGTCAACGCGCGAACACAGGCCATGTTTAATGGATCGTAACATGGGTTTAATCGTGCGATCATGTAATCAAATATACAGATCCCTTTTGAGTGTCCCAAATGGTCACTCGACATCGCGCGACCACAGCAACGCGAGTCGCCGCCGCCGCGCGATTTATTTAACACCTTGTTGAATCATCGCACGATGAGAACGCACAGCACTATTGTACCTACGTAAGGCAGCGTGTTTCAGTGGCGGTCTGCCCAGCTTGGGCGGAGCACGGCGATCTCTCGCGTCCTGCCCTGGTTCGGTCCATGGTGCGGAGCGAGAGGGAATGGGAAGCGGTCACCTCCTTTTGCGAAGCAGTCATGCTAGCGAAGGAGGTGGCCGGGCGTTTGAGAGAGAAAACCTCAAACCAACCCTGCCGCCGCAGGAGCCGCCCCGAAGGTCGGGTGCCGCAAGACGACTCCCGGCCACCGTAGATGAGGGCCTGAGGATGGCGCGTTTGTGTTTCACGCACGCCTCAAAGAGATGTCAGCAAAATAGAGGGGCCTGCCAGGGCCTCCGCCTGCCGAGGTGGCGGGTTGTTCGATGAGATACCGCGGCCCTGGAACGTAAAGGGCAATAGAAGGAACATGGGTGGGTTTTAGTCAGTACAAGTCTAACACTCCCCCCCGCTCTGACCAGAGCGTGGGAAGTTATTTGATGATTTACCACCCAAAAAAAAAGGCTGCGTGTTTACTTTTTTGGGGATGGGTACCCACGACATAATATCACGCTCTCGTGAGATAATATCAAGTATTATAGACCAAAAGTAGTATAGACCAAAGGATCACAAAAGCAACAACCACAGTTGTGGCCCTCCTTGACCAGGACCCCGCTACCACGAGTGAACGACTAGAAGTAGACATGAGTGCGACGATTGCGTTTTAACACAATTGTCGGGTTTTTATTGCGGATGAAAGATCATCAAATAACTTCCCCTGCTCTAGGTGGAGCGGGGAGGGGGAGAGTCAAACACTAATTGACTAAAACCCATCTAAGTTCTTTCTTTTGGTATTTTTAGCAAAGTCAGAGGCCCTCTCTAACACCAGGTTGGCACTACCTACACGAGAAAAAAAGAAAGAAGTATGGAATACAAAGATTTTATACAAACAGAAAAATGCTAGTAAAGAACAGTTCGTGTATTTCTCGCTCGGACTGTGTTTCTACGTTTCATTTTTGTTTGAACAAACTCCAATTGAACAATAAAATTGGAGTTTCTTCGTTAAAAACAATATTTCCCGAGGGTTAAAAAGTTTGTATTCATTTTAAACAGAAGTGTGAATCTTTTTGTTGTTTTGGAGTGAACTCAAATCTTGAAGTTGTTTTTATTCTTTTATGTGTTTCAAGAAGATTCCTGACACTTCTCTCAATCTTGCTTTTGTATGTTGTGTCAAATAACGGAATCTATAAAAATAATAACAATACCATCGCGTTTTTTTTTGCTATAGGGCTAGCCACACAAACTATCCTATTAATATTATAAATCCTACTATAATATTATAAATTCCAGACTATAATCTAACTCTGTGCCAAATTTTATCAAGATCCGTTCAGCCGTTTTGACGAGTAAGAGTAACAAACATCCATACATCCATCCATCCTCACAAACATTCGCATTTATAATATCCTTACTAATATCCTCCTTACTTAATATTATAAAAGCGAAAGTGAGTTTGTTTGTTTGTTTATTTGTTTGTTTGTTTGTTACCTCTTCACGCTTTAATAGCTAAACCGATTTTGATGAATTTTGGTACAGAGATAGTTGGAAACCAGGAGACGGACATAGGCTAACTTTTTTGAAAATAAAGTGGGATGTGAGGGAGAAAGAGGGAAGAAAAGGGAAAACTTAGCGTTGCTATTACAAATCAATAAGGCGCAAGGGGAACTGTGTTACCCCGAATTTAACGCGAGCGAAGCCGCGGGCAAAAGCTAGTTAACTATAAAGGAAATAAGATTATGAGCATTTACTGTCCCACAGCTGGGAAAATACCTCCCTTCCCTCCTTCCACTTTTTACGATCTTGTACTATTGCAGGCCAGTGCTTTGAGAAAGAGTCCAGCTCGTCCACGCTTCTTCCCCTTTTGGGTCTGCCGCATTGTTGTTTTTTTTGCATCTTGGTGTCCCCGGAGTGGTTATTTTTACCCATTGCTCCTCCGACATGCGGCAGACGTGACCAGCCTATTTCCACTTCAACCTAGCAGCTGTAAGGCCATCATCAGCTATTTGGGTTTTGGAGCGAAGTATAGAGTTTCTGATGCGGTCCGTAAGATTGACACCCAATATACTTTGCTCCATAGCTTGTTGACAGACTAGATAACTGATATACATTTAGGGAAAAAATAATAAGGTTTAACTTTTCTGCCGGGGCTGCGGGTTGTTCGAAAGAGATACCGCGGCCCCGAAACGTAAAGGGCAATGGAAGGAACATGGGTGGGTTTTAGTCAGTACAAGTATGACACTCCCCCCCGCCCCGCCTATAGCGGGGGAAGTTATTTGATGTTTCCCACCCCAAAAAAAAAGGCTGCGTGTTTACTTTTTTGGGGATGGGTTATTACCCACGACATAATATCACGCTCTCGTGAGATAATATCAAGTACAATACTGCCGTCGTAAGAAAGAAGGGCAAACTTTTACCTTAGCCATAAGTGTCCCCATATTTTGTGGCCTGTCTCTTGGGCAGATTACCAGCTGATGTCGTTGAAGAAGACTTGTCTAATGCCCTTTTAAGATAATTGTATTTTCAATTAAAAGTAATGTATTTACGTTACATTCACACCATGAGTGCTTGTGGTATGGTCTCTGTACTATACAACTTAGGAATGAACGTGGTCTTCTTTTTTATTTTCTTAAAATATAATATCTAAACTTTCGACCCACCTTTCTGTAACGAAATTATAACATTTATTCAGTTTGACACAGTTCCACATTTTGCTTCTGCAACCGTGACTCAAAGTTGTGACAACGCAATTATTTCAGCAATTACTGAAACTTTCCGTCAAAGTAAAAGGAACGAACGTCCTTTATCATTTTCGCTGAAAATTCAACTGACTACTTAATCTGAATGTAACTGAATTCTCTTGAAGATGTAGACTTGGACTGATTTGATTATATGAATTTATGTGATTGTTATCATCTGCCTAGACCCTCCCTTGGCATCCAGTATATAACATGGAGCGACTGCCTATCTGACCTCCATAACCAAATTACAGTTATAACTTTTACTGACTTAAACCACCCATGTTCCTTCTTTTGCCCTTTATGTTCCGGGGTCGCAGTATCTCTTTCGAACAACCCGCAACCCCGGCAGGCGGTGGCTCTGGCAGGACCCTCTGCTTTACTGAGATCTCTTTGAGGCGCGCGTGCAACACAAACGCACCATCGACACGGCCCGTCATCACCGTTCAAAACCCGCATCTACGGTGGCCGGGAGCGTTTCCCGCGGTGGCTGGGTTGGTTTGAGGTTTTCCCCCTCAAACGTCTGGCCACTTCTTTTGCTAGCATAACTGCTTGCAGAAGGAGGTGACCGCTTCCCATTCCCTCTCGCTCCGGAACATGGACTGAACCAAGGCCGGACTCAAGAGACCGCCACCGCCGATCGCCTCTCCGACGGCACAGCGGTGCTTCGCCCAAGCTGGGCAGACCGCCATAGAATTTGATTTAAATTTGATTGAATTTCAAAACTCCTACGTGGGCAGGTATGTTAAAATGTTCTGAACATGTACTTAGAAACTGTTTGTGCCTCGATTCCACTCTGAATAATCTTCAATTTCCAAGTCCAACGAATTTCTTCACACCATTCCAATTATCAATAAAAACCTAATTATCTTTAAAAAACTTGGCCCAAGTTTCCTGAAAGTTGTCGGAGTCCTTCAGGATAGTTAGTGGTATCACCCAAAGTATAATTTACGGCTCCACATAGAGCCTTGAAGTTATGAAACTAAACAGATACGAATGGTATGTCCTTTTGAGTGTTTTGAAGTATTATTTTCACGTTTAAAATGTAGATAATAGCTAATGACACATCTTAAATAATTTTACAAAACAGTAACCAAATATTAAATACTAGTTGCGCCCCGTTCTTGCGTTGTGATAGAATATACAGTATATATCTTTATAAATTGTAGCCTCTGTGTTATTCTGATATTTATGTAAGCTATATTAATGTGAAGTTTTATCGAAATCCATTTGGTAGTTATTGCGTGAAAGAGCAACAAACATACGTACATATATCCTCATAAACTTTCGCTTTTATAATTTTATATAGTAGCATATCAAAGCGGAACACACAGTTCATGCATAACTAAATAGTAATTGATACGGTTAATAGCATAATCCTGCTCACTTGAACAATACTACAGCATACTATTGTACATACTATTCGCATTAATTGAACTAATTATAGATTACTATAGAGATTGTAGCTTAACTATTGCTTGGCTAAGAGTAATGCTCGGTGGAATATCCAGAGGGTCTGAGCATTGAGCAAGTGCCGCATTTAAACTGTTTCGCGATTTTACAACGAATTTCAACACGAAATGGGTAACTAATATTATAAGCTTTTTAGCACCTAGTTAATATTAATCTTACTCCGTAGGTACTATTATTAAGCCTTGACTAAAAAGAGGGTTGTTTTAAGTTTTAGGTATATATCTGTGCATAATATTATATGCTGATGAACCGATTTTCATTTATGATGAGTGACTGTTTGTAATTCCTTTACGTAAAAAAGACTGTTCGTTTTTCGGCGAAACTTGGCACACAGATGGTTCATAATCTGAACAAAGACAAAGAATACTGTTTATCTAACTATGATCCCGTGGGACAGTTACTAAACTATACGTGGGCGAAGCCGCGAGCATAGACAAGTCGAATTTATTTTTGATTTCTGAAACATCATAACCCGTCATCCGTCCGTCCGATAGAATGTCGCTTTTTTGAGGTCCTCGGGTTTTTCAAGACGATTTTCTGCCCAGCCCTGACCAAATCATGAACTCTAAAATATATATAACTCCTCTCTCCTCCTCTGAAACGTAAGACTGAAAAAATAAGAAGGTAAGCAATTTTATCCACAAATATAGATTAGGAATCTTCAATATTAGGTTCTCCTCCACAGAGTCTTCATACAAATAAATTCCTGAATAAACTCGTCCTCAGAAAATACCTTTCTATTTCAAAAGGTCTTCAGGCTATTTTTGGACAAGGATAAACTGTATTCACTTAAATCTTAAGATATCATCGTTTTATATTCTACTAAAACACGATTAATTTTTCCACATAGCAACATTTACTTGACTGTCACATTCATCTTTACCGTTGTTTTAATCCGAAATGCATAAAATCTAAAAAAAATACAATCTGCAATTTATTGCCACTCAAGGCCAAACTATCTATAAATCTTTCCCAAAATATTCTACTAAACCACGATTTATTATTTCATATAGCAACATTTACTCGGTGTTGCCACATCCATCGTTCCGTGTACTTCCAATCACAATGGATAGCGTATTTATGGCACGTCTGCTCTGTCAAACATTGTTGATTTATTGTGGCGGAGTTGATACGTGTGTTATAGAACTTACAATAACATGTTAGTTGTGAATCGTTTGAGGCGATATTTATTTCTTATACAAAGCTTGTGAAGGGTTTTGTCAATTTCATCCTCATAATTTCAATTTTCTTTTCCTTTACAGAAATACTCGTCTATTTTACAGATCTTCGTTAAGCATAAGACTTATGTTATTATTTTACTTGAATTTAATCATCCAGAGCTCTTCACGCTATGGCCCCTTTTTTGCGGATGGGAAATCATCAATTAACTTCCTACTGACTAAAAGGAACATGGGTGGCCATGTTCCTTCTATTGCCCTTTACGTTCCGGGGCCGCGATATCTCTTTCGAACAACCGGCATTCCATAAAAATCAGTCGAGCCGTTTCGGATGAACATCATAACAAAATCTGTGACACGAAAATTGTATACTGGGTGTTTAGCGCATGGATCGACACCTTTTTCAGGGATTCGGGGGTCATTAGCCAGGTTTTACCCAAACACCTTATGTCTCAAGTGTCACGGTTAGTTAAATATGTTTTTATTTTTCAGTCTTTTTAATAAATACCCAATATCCAATGCGAAATACCTTTTTCGTTCGCAAGGGAGGCGCAATGAAGTGCCATAGCACCCCCAATGCTACGAGTATAATTTGCAATCATACATCTTCATATTCCCGTAGATAACCATAGATTGCTCATATCCCTCCTAATGATGGCTTCCTGCAGAGCTCAGAGGGGAAATTGCTCACCACTCTTGTGTGCACAGATTGATGGTAACAATTTGTTGTTATTAGTTGAAGGAAGTAAATTGCTTTTCATCATCATGGCTAGCACGGGAGAGTGGATACTTTGAACGTACAAACGGTGGCTTGAGAATCTATAAACTTTAGGTGAATACAATAAAATATTAAAAAAAAATACTTCATAGCGTGAGCCAACGGGATAGTTTAAAATTTAATTAAATTTTTGTCGAAATAATTAAAACAATAAATAATTTATAAAAGTAAATTCGGTTTGTTGTTAAAAATATTCCGAGAATTTTAGTTTTCAGCAAAAAATATGTCGTGTGTGAAAAATATATTGAATACAAGTTACTATTGGTTTACTTAGTATTGGTTTACATTTCATTAAAAATCTGGATTTCGTAATAGAATGTGTTCCCAATACCTTTTAATATAAAATTTCGTAGACTAACTACTTAGTATAATCAATTTGGAAGTGTAAATCGTTAGTCCCAATATTTAGTTTAAAAACTGTAAAATTAGTACCGTGTTCATGACGTATTTCCATAAAATATTTATTTAAGTCCTATCGCTCAATCGTCAAAAACATGAACTGTAATATCAAAGGACGAAATAGAATGAATGGAAATGTATAAAACTGACAGGTCCGCGCGGGCGATTTAATGATAAATGATTTCGATTCAGACTACGTCGGAATGACAGATTCAAATCGGCTGGTTTGGGGCCATGAAAACAGCGGGGAATAGCTGAGACTAAAGCTGCCAGTTACATCATTTTGCGAAGCAGTCAAGGAGGTGGCCGGACGTTTGAGAGAGAGAACCTCAAACCAACCCAGCCGACACGGGAGATTCTCCGGGAGTCGGGAGCCGCGCAACGATTCGAACATTGAAAACCTGGGTGTGAATGGTTCTTGTCTTATAATCAAGTTAAATGTTGATTCGATGATTTGTTGCATATGGTTTTTTTTAAACACATTTCGCTTGAACGTTGCAAAATAAGTGACGCCACAGTTGACGCAGTGGCTGTGTGATTAGTTGCTTAATCCCGCATGGAACAAATATAGGTAGTTGTTCCGGCTAGATAATTGGGTAAGTGCGAGTCCAACTCGCATAACTAGGGTTTCATACAAACTTCCAAAATAAACGGCCATATCTTTTGTCTGCGTAAATTTAGAGGGTTGATTTTTCTACAACTCTAAGGGACTACAGACTTGAGTATATGGTTTTATTTTCAACTCGATATACTTCACGTGTTCCGGAGATAAAGGGTCTTGACAGACAGACGGACACGATGATCCAATAAACGTTCCGTTTTTCCCTTTGAGGTACGGAACCATAAAAATTAAGGTCTTTACAAAAGCAAGAGATTTTTATTTTTTACATTTTTGTTTACATTTTTTATTTCTAAGTAAATACTGTAACGTGTTTTGCATGGAATAAAAGGCTTTTTTTTATTTTTATTTTATTTATAAAAGTGAGTGTGGTTGCAAACAGGCGCTAACTTCATGGCCTCGTGTTCAGTTCCAACGTCAAATCCTGATTTCGATCCGATTAGCCCCTTTGATCGGAGCCCAATATTTTATGCCGTTTCGTTCTTAAACATCGCCATTAATTGAAATTAGCTTTGTGATGGTTGTACTTAATGGAAGCTTATATTTCTATACATTTGGGAATTTACGACTTTTCGGTGGATTTATGCTATTTATTTACTAACTAACTTTTGCCCGCGGCTTCGCTCGTGTTAAATTCGGGGTAACACAGTTCCCTTTTCCTGATTTGCAGATTTACCTGCTACCTGTAGTTTTTGCCCTTGCGCCTTATTTATTGTAATACCAAAGCTAAGTTTTCCCTTTTCTTCCTTCATTTCTCACTTTAAAAAAAAATACTATGTCCGTCTCCAGGGTCCCATCTATCTCTGTACCAAAATTCATCAAAATCGGTTTAGCCATTTAGCCGTGAAGACGTAAAAAACAAACAAATTCACTTTCGCTTTTATAATATTAGTAAGGATTTGCATTTCTTGTTTTTTTTTCTTTATAGATACCAGTCGCTCCATGTAATTTGGTTAGACTAGAAGCCGATCAAGATAGTTGTGTGAAGGCATATAATAATATATACTATATGTCCGGCCATGGAGTAGCGATATTCTATGTACTTATATAACAAACATTCTAGTACTCAATTTTTTTTTCAAAAAAATGTTTACAAAACTTTCGTTGATTTGCATATTGTTTTGGACAATAATTTTGTTTACTAAAGTTACGAAAATGTAAGCTTATCATTTCTTAATTTAAACGATAGAAAATATTGTTGCCCTCTGAATAAACCCATTTTCGTTTCGAGACTCCCAACACTTAGAGAGATATGATTATTTTTTGTACACGCATAGAAAATATCTCAAAATGGCTGCCTAAAAGTGAAGTAGACCCAAGTGTGTATCGTAATAATAATTATTAAAACAATCGTTACATAAGTATCTAGAATGTCGCTAGTCCATGACCGGACACATTGTATATAGTGATGATTTATTAGTGCTCGCTTTACAGCAATAAGCTATGTCATGGTATGGTATGTCTTTTATGAACAAATCAAAAATAGTGTTGCAATTTTTTGGTAGTCAAACACTAGTAAAATTACCTTTAAATAATTTCTTATTCGATCCATGTGACCATTTTATATTCATGTCGCATTTCAGTTTGTCGCACAAGTGTGCATTCGACCTATGGTGAGTCGGAGTACAGTTTTGACCAACTTAAAAAAAGGAGGAGGTGCTCAATCTGCCTCTTTTTTATGTTTTTTTCGCGATTTTTCTGTAATTTCAATTATACATTATTTTTCTTTTACTGTGTATAGATATGCTTATATCTTTGAGTAGCAATGAATTCTTAATAAGAATTTGTGTTAGATACCATCATACCACCCCTAAAAAGGCTGATATATGAAACTGTTATGAAAAAAAAAATGAATTCCAAAAAAAGAACCTTTTGTACCGACTAACGAAAAAAAACTTATTTTCCATTTTTTTTTGTCGCGGAAGCGGTAATTGCACTTTCGTCTATCTACCTCACGTAATTACATCATCACATAATTACCTTTTTTCTGAAAGGTACATATTGATAATATATTTAAATAAATAAATAATAATGGGTTACATTATGTGGTTACGTTATTATAATAAAACAGCAAAATATCATTAAGATTATTATATTGAACTTTCCCATGTACAAAATCCCTTTCTTAAACGTCTATAGAAAATAATTAATTACTTATAAATTAGTTAAAATGCCTACCTATTCATTAAATATCCCTTTTATAAATATTTCCCTCCGTTTCGATGTGATTACTTTAAGTTAAAGTATCTTGCTTAACCCTTAAAGTTCTACTTAGTGATTATTTGTTCGGTACTGGTGTCCTACGACGTCTATCTAACTACATCTATCAGTTACTAAGTTATTATATTTATTATAAATATACGGCCATTTTTTATTATTTATTTTTTATACACAACAATAAATTAAAATTTTCATAAAAATATCCCTTACCTTAAATAAATTAATACACGAACAGTAAATACTCTTTTAAGAAAAATCGAATACAAAATATTATATTAGGTAGTTGAAGTATAGGTATCTGTTCCGATATTTTAGACATTGACTTCCCTAGCGCTCTCAACAATGCTTGTCACAATATTCTCAGGAACCTTTCCCTTAGGTCCCTCATTGTCGACCACAACCCTGTTGATAATGTTAGCACAGTCCTTATTCTCAAGTATACTGATATGGTTGCCTTCCAGATAGTGCACAGTGACTGCGCTTTCCGTGTACTTGTCTAGACCATAGTTCTCTTCAACCACGATGTAAGGTGGGTTCTCTTTGGGACGGAGAAGAATGACAGGTGATTGGAGTTTGGTGAACGTTTTAGGATTGAAATTGAGAACTGCTTTGAGTCTGTCAAAGGTGGCTCTGGCAATGTTAGCGATGAATTTATCGGAGTATTTACTCTGGACTGGGGAGGTCTTGATCGTGAGAGCGACTCTATCCTCATAGGATTCAATTTCATTGAGTTTTTCCATGAGGTCTTTGGTGACGTCATTGTTCGGGGCGACGATGTCGATGGTGTGGCACAGGAGGTTGTTTTGCAGCTGAAGGTCGTTCTTGAAGCTGATGGTCATGGTGAGGAGCGCGTACAGGAACTCAGGGGCGCCGTCCAAGCAGAATACTGTTCCCTTGAAACCTAGAAAGAGTGGGCATGTTAGTTTTATATCTAAGTACGTAAATATCACGTATCACTAATGGCTACAGAAGACCAACTATGTGAAAATTTTCACGCCTATCATACAGTCAGGAATTGGATGAAAGAGGGAATGGGAAGCGGTCACCTCCTTCTGCGAAGCAGTCATG
Source organism: Ochropleura plecta (assembly GCA_905475445.1). Lineage (NCBI taxonomy): Eukaryota > Metazoa > Arthropoda > Insecta > Lepidoptera > Noctuidae > Ochropleura > Ochropleura plecta. The sequence continues at coordinate 10,459,591 of FR997744.1, read as the reverse complement.
CTAGCGAAGGAGGTGGCCGGACATTTGAGGGAGAGAACCTTAAACCAACCTAGCCGCCGCGGGAGACGTTAACTGGTCCTTATATAAAAAAAAATGGTAAGAGCCGTAATTTGTTACCAGTCAACACTTTTAAGATATTGAAATGGTAGAACCGCGCGGATTTCCGCGAATGACTATAAAATTTTCAATTTCGTTTTGAACGTTTTGCATATTTTCCATTCACGTCTTTCGGTAAAAATTAATCATAAAATTATCCTCGATTTTAACGCAAATAAATAAATATTAAGAGATATTTCATTAAGTATCTAGTAAATAAAAAAAATATACATGGTATTGAGCCATTTTAAGACTTTCAAACAAAGTTAAGAGCAGTAAAATTGAAACTGATTAAACTGAAGAAGAGCGAAGGATACTTCTCCGCCATTTTGCAGCGGAAACCGCCACTGGTTTAAGACTAGCGTATTATTGTAATAATTTATACGCGAATAATGAGAGATTGCTTACCTTCCTTCTCCAGTCTTGAAGCTAACTCCAAAATGAGGAGGGTACCGAAACTGTAGCCCAGCAGCCAGAAGGGCGCACCTGGAGCCAGTCTTGATATCACCGTCTGGAAAAAAATGCCCTGTTAATATCACATCATTCAAGGTCAAAGGACCACAGATATGAGTATACCATATACTCAAATATGTGGTCCTGTGTATCTGTGTGTGTGAGTTGGTTTTCTTTCTTTTTTTAATTTCAAGTCGATACCTTCACGTGTTCCCGAGATAAAGTGTCTTGACAGAAGGATAGATGGACCACAAAGTGTTGGTTTGAAGACTGAGGTGCAGATTGCGAAATTAAACCAATAAAAAAAAGACAAATGAACAATCATTTGTCAATTTTTATTTTTGACAAATCTATATATCCACTATCAGTGACGCATTTAATTTTTCTGATGAAAATGAACGCGGCATTCTAATGTACGCGTGAAAATCGCCTTGATTTGAACACGGTTTTAGTAATTTTTAGCAACGGCCTTGATGTTGCAGGTCATCAACATCATCTTTTTCTTCCTTGATCTCCAGTCTTTTAACAAGTTCATCATCTAATTTAAGAGCTCTCACCTGGTGCAGCCTGTCAACCATCTGGTCCATCGTCTCATTCTTATGCTCCACTCCCAACTGCAGCACGCAGACCTTAATCTTCAGCCTCTTGCAGAGAGGTTCCAGTACTGCCGCGCAGCCTTCCAATCCTGGCAGCATGAACATGACACGCTCCATCACGTGGATGGCTTCTTCACCCTGGGCGGAAGAAGTCAATTTATAGAAGTTATTGGAAAACCGCAAAGCAGCTGTCTGGTTTAGTGATCATAGGCGCGGCTGCTAAGCAAGACCTACTGGGCTCAATTCCCGGTTCAGTCAAGGTTTTATCTACTAGGAATTTCTCAGTAGCAGAGTCTTGATTTTTGCCCAGTTAAAGGCAAGTAAATTGCAAATTAATGTTGGTCCTGAAATTTGAAATCATCTGCCTAGCCTTTTCCCTACTATTTTGTTCCAGACTTACTAAATGCAACAGAGTACTAGTAGTTTACATGGAGCGACTGCCAATCTGACCTCCACAACCCAGTTATTCAGACTGATATTTGAAATATTGGTAATCATTTCTTGACCCATGAGATAGAGTGTAACTAATGTTATCACATTTTTGTTTAAAAAAACACTGATTTTGCATTAAAAAATGGAAGAAACCCTGGGAAATTTCGTGAACGAATCGTAAAAACATTTTACAAATCCCAATAAAACTCCGAATAATTTATAGATAGAAATCTTTCCATTATCAAATATTGGAGCTTTTATTGCAAGTATTAAATTATGCTGACTTTACGTTACTTATGAATACTTTCTTCTTTTTAAACAATATTATTTTTATGAAACTACTAGCATCTCTCCCCGGCTTTGCACGGGTTCTATGTAGTGTAGATACTAATATACATATAAATCTTCCCCTTGCATCACTTTATCTATTGCTAAAAACTGCATTAAAATCCGCTGAGACATTTATAAGATCTAAGCGAACAGACAGCGAAACCGACTTAATTTTATTGTATGTTAAGACTAAAATTCACAGACAAATCAAGCTATTAATTCATCATTATCTGCCTAGCCTTTTCCAACTATGTTAGAGCCAACTTCCAGTCTAACCGGATGCAGCTGCATTTGTACCGTGCCGGAATCAAACCCGCGACACGCAGCACAGCAGTCGATCGCTCAGCCACTACGCCAACCGTGCTGTTAAATTTACGTATTGCGACTGCCTCATCTACACAACCCAGTTAGTACTGAATAATACTATACCCCTTGGTAAGACTGGTTTTCAAACTATCAGGCTCACAGTCTGTCATTGTCTGAAACGACTGTCAACGATACTTGAATGAAAGCTGGGACCAACGGTTTAACGTGCTTTCAATCAAACAATTTTTTTCATTAAAACAAACAAAGCTTTTATATAGAAGCAAAAAGATCTTCCCAAACTCAGTCTGACCAGAAAAGTTGTTGTAAACTTGCACCCGTGAGATGTTTCACATTTATCACGACTTTCCTGAGCTCGATTCAGTTTCTTATTGAATGATCTATTAGAAAACTTTGCTTTACTTTGAGTAGAAAGTGTTGAAACTACCTATTGGAGAATAAACAGCACCGACCGTGCACGAGTTTTTCCTTGGGAAAATAAATTTTGCAGTGAATCTAAACCGATTGTGGACTATTCGCCTGTCTTGGAAAGTTCTACCTGTGAGTTTTAAATTAAGGAATGCATTCTCTGTATATATTTTACAGGGTGAATTTTTCAAGTGAGCTTGGATGGCCTAAACTGAAACTCTGAGGAATAGCTAAAAATGTTCAAAGGAGTCTCGATTTTGATAAAAACTGAAACTGAACATGGAATCACATTTAAAAAAAAAACACATCTTTATTTTTACACGATTCGATAGTGTTGTTAACATTAATGAGAAATAGCAACTTACGGCAAACTTGACATATTTAAAAAGGTAAATTGAGAAAAACATTAAACTGTGGTGAATATTTTTTTCGTTCGACGTACTTTCAAGCATCATTTAAAATTGTGGTAAAGACATGCAAGAAAAGCGATTGCTAGTTTACTGCCGTAAGAGTCTTTGGGCCGTCTATTGACGACAGCCGTGTCGGCGGCGCGTTAGTGTTCCACGCGCGCCTCAAAGAGATGTCAGCAAAGCAGAGGAGCCTGCCAGGGCCTCCGCCTGCCGGGGTTGCGGGTTGTTCGAAAGAGATACCGCGGCCCCGGAACGTAAAGGGCAATAGAAGGAACATGGGTGGGTTTTAGTCAGTACTAGTCTTACACTCCCCCCCGCCCAGAGTGAGGGAAGTTATTTGATGATTTCCCATCCGCAAAAAAAGGGTGTTTGGGCACTATGTGAACCATTAACAAACATTGTGCAATGCAAAAATGTTTGGGCACAGAAATCGGCATTTAATGATTTTTTGGGTATGTTTCCTCCAATTCTTATAGAGAAAGAGGTGATACTCGTTAAGAAGCACCGAACGATCGATTGTTTCCAAGTTATAAAAAGGTTTTAGGTAAAAGAAGACTCTATTCTGCTAAGATTTGAAACGCAAAATGATTTAAAACAAAAGGTCAAATCTCGTCGAAAATATTAAAATAAAAAAATATGTTGTCCTCATTTCACGCACACTTCAAAAATTTATAATGCTCACTTCCATTCATTTCATATTGCATAAAATTGAATTTTTATTTAATATCAATTAATCTTACCTCAACTCCATCGCTGACCATGGAAGGCATGTAGATAAGAGGTTCAGACACAGTGTTCTCTTCTCCGAAGTTCCTCATCAGCACCTTAAGGCCGGCAGCACCTTCGATGTTGATTGGACGAGACGCTGACGTCGAGGCGGCGGCTTCACGCTGAGCTGTTAGTTCTACCAGCCTGGTGGAAGAAGACGTTCAATTAGGAACAAGTTTATTTTATTTATCCTTTCTAATATTATAAAAGCGAAAGTGAGTTTGTTTGTTTGTTACGTCTTCACGCCTAAATGGTCAAACCGATTTTGATGAATTTTGGTACAGAGATAGTTGGGAGCCTGGAGACGGACATAGGCTATTTTTTATTATTATTTATATATTTAAAAATAAATTGAGAATTGAGGGAGAAAGAGGGAAGAAAAGGGAAAACATAGCTTTGCTATTGCAATAAATAAGGCGCAAGGGCAAAAACTTACCTGCCAATCAGGAAAGGGGAACTATGTTACCCCGAATTTAAACGTAACTTTAATCTTTGTCATTTTTATTCTAATTTACAAAAAAAAGAAATACGTGTCCCTTATTTTTGAATAATCTAAAAGACGGACTAAATATAATGTAATTACTTTGACCTTGGAAACTACCCTATTGTCTGGGACAAATAGCTTGCAGATTTTATTGTACACATCAAGATCAATCAATAACCCCCCTCAGAATTATAGATACAATCCTCTGATCGCGCGACTGTCTTTTATGTAGTCAACTCTACTCGAACGAGAACAGAGTGAAGTGGCTTTTCCTATAATGGATAATTCGAAGACGATGGTGGTTAACAGTTTACCCCCTCTTATTTAAAGGTCTAGATAGGGCTATGTCCCAGAAGTGGGAAACTGTTTGAACACAAACCTCCTTTCTATGGAGTTCATTTTCTTCCCTATCGATTTTCAGTCGGCCATCAGACTATAAGCGAATTTGTTTTAGTTTGGATGGCTTTGTGGTGCAGTAGACATGGCTTCGCCTGCCTCTTAATATGGTTCTTCTACAGCCGTAGTTCAGTAATTAAAAGCTTGAGTACTCTCAAAGAACAAAGCTACTTATCAACATTTAACTTTTCCTGAGGACGTTACGAGTAAAGGCGAAACACGTTTCAAGTTTATAATAAGTTTGATTTGCATGTTCCATTATAATAATGTAATTTTCTGCATGTGCATATTTAACTTTGCTCTAGTCTGCATATACATTTAGGCGAAATCAAAACTAAATAATGAAATTACATGGTATATTATTGAATGTAGAAGCTGGAGAATCATAAAAAAAGAAAAAAAATGTGCGAGATTTAAAGAAAACTAAAATAATTAAAATTCTTGTTGGTGAGGTAAGGTCTTTAGAATCAAAATTACTGTGTGTTAAGCACGAGGCTAGAGAGTGTGCAATGAAATGGAAAAATCTTGCCAATGAGCAAAATTCTTCATCGATTCGTTTTATGAGGTAAAAATTCCAGCCAGCCAGTGTGGTGGAATAAAAGCAGAAGGTTTACTTTGTACCTTTAAGTAGAACGATTTCAAAGACCTGATGACAGAAATGGAATGTCCATATACCGAATTTTGTATAGGTTAGTAGGTTTTCTTATACGGGAGCAGATGACAACATACATTTAAGCAACCAAGCCATTCATTTCAGCTGGATATTGTGCCGACCGGTACAGGTTTTACCGATGGTACATTCCGATAGGCACAAGTAGAATAAAACAAACATATGCTCACACATTCGCAATTAGTACAGTAATTGATTCTGGTTGTCTTTTGTAAACATAACAAATGTGCCCAACCTTACTAGATTATAGAACCCTTGACATTTGATCTATTTAATAGATATGTAAACACTGGCTCACGACCCCAAGTAGTCAGGGAGCTGTCACTTATGTCAACTATGAGTCACCATCGCCATTTTCCTGCCCTTGTCCTATTCTATTTGGGGCGGCGCAACACGTTTTCTTCTTCCATTTTCCCCTGTCTGACGTCTGACAGGGGAGAGTGGAAGAAGAAAACGTGTTGCATCGGCATCATTTACTCATTTCTCCTTCATATCATTCTTTACACAATCCATCCATCTTTTCTTTGTTCTTCCTCTCCCTCTGCATCCATCAACATACACATCCATATAGTAATAGTGATTAAGCCAAATATGCTTTGTCCCTTCTCATTACATGTCCATACCACGACAAACGACACCCTTACAATTTTTCTTTAACAGGCGCAACTTTCAAACTTCCTCTAATGTACTCATTCTTTACTTAATCTATTCTTGTCACTCCACACATCCATCTCAACATTCTCATCAAGTTGAACGGTAGAAGCGTACCCTAGACTGGCGCTTGGTAGTATGGTAGGCCTGTGATGTAGTTAATTAATTGTGTTATCAACCTGTACCTCTGGTATAAGCGGATACTACAACGCTCATCAAAAGATAAAAGTAAGGTCCACAGTCGATAAGTCCTGTGATTGACGCTTTGAAGTTAATTAGGCACATCTCAAATGTTCAGACAGCACAGGTAATGAAGATTTAAGATCAAGTCAAGAACAATGGCTTCTAAAATAAATTCCAATATTGATAAAGTCAAGAAAATGATGTCGAAATCTGATCTTTCATCTAATTTGCGGGAAATGTTATCTCGGAGACTTGCGATTAAATATTGGTTTTGGACCCGGCTTCGCTCGCGTGGATGTTGATTTTTGAAAGTTTGTGAGGATGTCTGGACGTTTGTTACTTTTTCACACAAAAACAACTAAACGAATTAGGATAAAATTTGGCTCACAGATAGCATAAAACCTAGATTAATACAGAGGATACTTTTAATCCCGGTAGAACGAACCCATGGGACGGTTTCCAAACTTCTTTCGGGCAACGCCGTGGGCATAACCTAGTATAACCATATGCTCCATTCCAGGATTTAACTACTCGTTAGCAATAGTGATCGTTTATCTCATTTAAATGCATAAAGGCAACACATATAGCGGGATTACTTTTGCTTTTGTATGATTATAGTTAGGATCTCAGAAAATATGAATAAAATGGAAATATAACTCGACACACATTTTAAGCGTAGCTTCGAGATTGTTCTTTGTGCTCCGAATAGCATATTGTATTAGAAAGAGTTTTGTGTTATTTTCTTTTGCTAGTTTTTTTCTGAAACCTAGTTGAAAAGCGAGCCGTTTCGAGCAGAAAATGTTTTTTTCAAGTCCGTCAGAATATAGTGAAACTTGAGCATTTTTCCTGCATCCTAAAAGCTGAAGAGTTATTTCGACAACAATTTAAGAGACAGATTGCGAATTTTATACTTTGGGATGACAACGCTGTAATTATATATTTGCATGCAAAAATCATGCTACGTTACTGGGTCAAAAGGTTCTAATTACAATGCGAGTAACGATGATAATTATGAGATGACTGCTGAATCATCACCAAAAACATCAAGTACAGTACCTGAAATACTACATTTTGATTCAAATGAGGAAACTTTGTCGCTCACACAAAGATCACAAATCATTACTAATATGTATTATAAAAGCGAAAGTGAGTGTGTTTGTTTGTTACACCTTCACGCCTAAATGACTTTACACCGATTTTGATGAATGTTGAGATAGAGAGATAGTTAAGACCCTGGAGACGGACATAGGCTATTTTTTTTTAAGTGAGCAATGAGGGAGAAAGAGGGAAGAAACAAAAACTACAGGTAGCAGGTACCTGCAAATCAGGAAAGGGGAAGTGTGTTACCCCGAATTTAACGCGAGCGAAGCCGTGGGCAAAAGCTAGTAAAACATATTTTCTGTTAGTTTTGCCACTATTAGGTACTACGTTTAAATGCAACAAATTAAGCCACTAAAGGTTTTGTTTTTTTTTGATAACTCAAAAACTACTGAACTTCGTTTAAACATTGACTACTACAAGGTCTTCTATAAGGTCTTGCAAGGGATACGTCGAGTTACCAGTAGACCTATCTAATAACAACTTAAGCTTACCTAGCGAACGTCAAAGTTCTAATGTCCTGCGCTGTGAGGAAGATCTCGAACTCTCTCTCCAAAGTTTGCTTGATCTCCACCGCCATCATACTGTCCATACCCAGCTCTGCGAGGGACACTTGTTGGGAGACGGTCTTCAAGTCCTTGATTCCTGGTGGAGGAAATATTAGGATTAAAATTAAAGAAAGAAATAGACGAAATTGGAGTACGGTATTCTTATGCGTGGTATAACCTACACAGGGTCCGTAATAGTACCTTACCTTTTAGCCTATTGTAAGATGTTCACACATTATGGAATTGAAATAAAGATAACATACATAACATAGGGGAGTTGATCTGCCTTCTTATCATTAAAAACATTATCGGAACATCACGAATGTTGCCTGAAGAGTAGGAAGGTATAAAGTATAATATGAAATAACATTAATTATCCGTCTGTGCTTCTGTAGACCAATGAAGACCCCTTTTTTCGGAAACGCGAAAAGATATCGAGGGTGCTTTTAAAAGTTTTCGTCATGGTATTGCAGATTTGAATCCTAATTTAAGTGCCATGTTTAATTAAGCCACATTATGTTTTATTGCGCAAGCGATTTCAATTTGAACGCATCTCTAAATACTGCTTTGTGTATAATGAAGATTATCCCAAGTATTTCCAACATCGTATCAATAGAATTATTCATATGTAACTAATCTTACAACAGATTATACTCCTGTTAATGGTTAGGCGCCAACCATATTGATATCATTGTTTAATGATATGGCAAAGTTAACGGCAGTTGTTGCTTAATTTAATTGGGAACTATCTGCCTTAATGATTGAATTTGTAACTTCGGTTAAGGATGGTACGGGACGGGGACTGAGTTTTAGTAAGACAAGCAGGTACGGTCAAGAAACAAGAATCTGACAAGAGCAGGTTCGTCAGATATGACGAACGATTATGACTTGACGGCACGGTTGGCGCAGTGGCTGAGCGATTGACTGCTGCGCTGCGGGTCGCGGGTTCGATTCCCACACGGAATAAATATTTGTATGGCGTACATGTAGTTGTTTCGGGTCTGACTGTTTGTGTATGTAAATTTAAATGTTTGTAAACGCACCTACGATACCGGAGAAGTTCCTAGTGTGGGGCAACGTTTTTTTTATTTTTTTTTATTAAATAATAAGATATAGTTTTTGTTTTTTTCTTAGAATCCAATATAGACGTCTTCAACTCAGATTTAATTTGTAAAATGCTTGTTTTCTACCAAATAAATTGAATTTCAACTTATTCAGATGATCCTGGTTACTTATTTCTTTTGTTGACTGTACATAATGAGTCATGGGCCATGGGCCAGAATCATCACGATGTCTGTGGGCGACAGAAGACGGTAGTCGTCGAAGAGGGATTCCTATAGTTATGCATCCAGATGATAGTTAGTAGTTGGTATTAATAAGCCACCTACATCTGGCAACTTGCCTACCCAAATTGTATTCTATTGTTTTTAATTTAATTTTGATTTCATTTGTTTTTCCTTTTGTAACAAGTTTCGTTATTTTTTTGTCTTCTGTTATATCGTAAAGAAATTGTATTTTTGTTGTTTTGTAGTTTCTTTTATTATAAATACATAATTATTATTGTTATTACTCATTATGTAGAAATGTTGGTTAACCTGTAATTGGCAAGTGTATACGTCCAATACTAATTGTTTTTTTTAAGATATAGTGCTGATAAAATAAGTCCTACTAACCCATAATTTGCGCCACAGCATCCACAATGTTGCCACATCCAGATCCGCCAGCCTTCTTCTCAGCCACGACGATGGAGGACACTATGGCTGCGTCTTGCTTCATGAACTTGTCGAGGGCAGACAGACAGGAGGATATCCTCTGTTGCAGGGTTCCTCCGATCTCGAGCTGAACGTCTTCGTCTTGCATGTCAGCTACGAGACCGACCTGGGGAATAAAGTTGGATTAGATTCTTATTTATTTACTTACAAGCTTTTGCCCGCGGCTTCGCTCGCGTTAAATTCGGGGTAACACAGTTCCCCTTTCCTGATTTGCAGGTACCTGCTACCTGTAGTTTTTACCCTTACGCCTTATTTATTGCAATAGCAAAGTTAAGTTTTCCTTTTTCTTCCTTTTCTCCCTCATTACTCACTTTTTTTTTAAAAAATATTAGCCTATGTCCGTCTCCAGGGTCCCAACCCTGGAGTGAGTGGGGTGAGTTTGTTTGTTTGTTACGTCTTCGTCACGCCTAAATGGCCAAACCAATTGTGATGAATTTTGGTACAGTGATAATTGGGGCCCTGGAGACGGACATGGCATGTTTTTTTTTTAAACAGATTGAGAAACGTGGGAGAAAGAGGGAAGAAAAGGGAAATAATATTACAATAAATAGGGCTCTAGGGCAAAAACTACAGGTAGCGGGTACCTGCAAATCAGGAAAGGGGAACTGTGTTACCCCGAATTTAACGCAAGCGAAGCCGTGGGCAAAAGATAGTCAAACAGAATTTCCTGAAGAATCAAGAAAGTTATAATAGTCCTATACTCACATCACCAATAGCTCCCCACTGCACAGCCAGGGCCGGTAGACCAAGCTTCTTTCTCCATTCGCAGATCCTCTCCATCACGGAGTTGGACAGTCCGTAGTTAGTTTGACCAGCGTTACCTCGACCACAGGATACGGATGAGAATATCACGAAGTCCCTGTGTATAGGAGTATTTGATAAGAATCTATTTGGGACACCCAGGGGCTTTTGACCAAGATACATTTTATCAGCGTAAACGATGATGAAAATGTTTTTATGGTATTCGATTGAATTAAGTTACCTAAGGAGCTCGTGGCTAAATAATAGCAGCCGCTCGGGTCGATCTTTAGGTTAAGCCGCGCTTGCCTAGGTTGGTCTGTGACCACCCGTTACATACCGAGTTTCCTCCGTGCCTCGGAAAGCACGTTAAGCTGTTGGTCCCGGCTGTCATTTGTAGATCTTTGACAGTTGTTACAGGTAGTCAGTGTTCCGAAAGTCTGACAACCAGTCTTACCAAGGGGTATCGTATTACCCAGTAGTAACTGGGTTGTGGACCTCAGATAGGCAGTCGGTCCATGTAAAATACTGATATTCAGCTGCATCCGGTTAGACTGGAAGCCGACCCCAACATAGTTGGGAAAAGGCTAGGCACATGATGACGAAAGAGCTGATCTGATGGGGTTGTTGTAAAAATATAAAACGTTTTGAAAATGTTTGAAACTTGTACACAAGTTCTCCTAAACTTGTACAAGTTTAGGAGCTATGAATTAGTAGTTATGTATTTTAATAAGTGCCATCGATAACGAATGTTTTCTTGGAAGTACTCCCACTCTCCTCAATATGGCCCGCATTGTGAGGAGATTCCTCTCTCTGGAGTCCTCATCACTGGGAGCTTTGACACTGCTCCCGATATCGGCAGAAACCTATTTAACATCGCACTAATTTACGCACCGACGGCATGGTTGGCGCAGTGGTTGAGCGATCGACTGCTGCGCTGCGATCCCCGCACGGAACAAATATTTGTATGACCTACAGGTAGTTGTTTCGGGTCTGGCTGTTTGTGTATGTGAATTTTAATGTTTATAAACTCACCCACGATACAGGAGAAATTCCTAGTGTGGGGCAACGTTTTTTTTTTTTAAATGAATAAAATAACTGCCCATCTTTTGTTCAACTGGTCGTAATAACCTAACGACTGTTTAAATATCAACTTGAAAAACTCCCTTTTATATACATATTTATAAAAGTGAAGAACTATGTGGAAATATAAAAGTAAGTATAAAAATAAATAAACGGAAGAACACCAGTTATCTTTGAACTAGGTCCGTCGGATGTAAATGTAAACTGATCGAGTAACACAAAGCACTTTTCAAACGATGAAATAGTTCAGTACAACACTAAAATACTACGCAACTATACTTTGTAGTATTTTTATTAGTATTAAAAGGAGCAATAACTTGGCAAACCAAAAACCCAACCGTCGTATAATATTAAAAAAAAACTGGCCAAGAGCAAGTCAGACTGGCGCACTGAGTTCCGTACAAACTTGCGACATAAACAGCCATATCTTTTGACTGCGTAGACTTAGAGGGCTGATTTTTTCAAAGTGCAAAAGGGACCATATAGTTGAGTATATGGTTTTAATTTCAACCCCCACGCATTCCCAAGATAATGGGTCTTGGCAGATAGACAGACAGACGGATACCAAAGTGATACTTTATGGTTTCCGACTTTTCCTTTACTGTTTATTTCAACTTGATACCTCCACGCGTTCCAGAGATAAATGGTCTCTACAGACAGACGAACAGACAGATAGACAGATGGACAACAAAGTGATCCGTTTTTTCTTTTTTACACAACCCTAAAAACGGTATTATTTTATTACTGCTCAAGAGTCATAATTCCAAAAACAGTAACAAAAACGTACGCATCAACTCCGTAATACCGCTCTTTGTTTTTGCTTTCACCAGGGATTAATAAATAAATTCTGGACACTATAATTGAACTCCCGGGGAGAAACTTCACTCGTAAAACTTGTTCAATAATCTACTTTACCGAGATACTTCAATGTTGCTATCATTAAATAAATTTGAGAGCAGATTTTATTAAGGACAGGATAATATTTTATATCTCTTTGTTTTCTGCGAAAGAAGTTGATGTAGCGAACAGATTGGCTTAGATAGCGATGAGCAGTTGTACAGTCACAAGAAATAACTTGTGTACAATAACCAAAATACAAAAGCGATTTTCTCATACTGTATTTATTAACGTTGTCGTACGGTTTCACACAATGATGTTTACTTTGTAAGTAGGTTTTTACAAAAACTTTTACACGTCTTTTTTTAAAACTAGATGAGGCCGGTGTTTCGTACCCGACTACTCTGAGAAGATACAGCCGAAACAAACTCAGAGGTCAAAGTCTCTTTTAAGGTCCAGACAAAAATCTTGGTCAACTTATATGAGGACTATGCAGATTAGTGTCTGAAATAGTCTTAAGAAAGCACCACACAGATTGAGTGGACCTGGCCAGTCAGTGCAAGCATTTGTCAGTTATCGTGTAGCTCGATAGATCATAGACTGGTACAAAGTTGCGCCTGTTAGAGAAAAATCGAAAGAGTACATAAATAAACCATAGACTACTTCTCTTACCTCAAATTCGGACACATTTTTCTAGACAATTTATCCAAATGCAAAGTAGCCATCGCTTTAGGCCCATACGAAGTCTTGAAGCTCTCAGGAGTCTGGTTCTGGAAGATCGAGTCCTTCAGGATCACAGCCAGGTTAAAGATGGCATCCACAGGGCCCATGTTGAGGGCCATTTGCAACATCTGCTCACAGCCAGCCTCCGTGGTGATGTCGTGTGTTGAGACTTGGACGTCGGCACCGTATTTTGCCCAAGCCCTAGAGGAGGAAGGATAAACGTTAAATGTTTTCTTATATTGAACCTTATTCTGTCGATACCAAGAGTGAGCTACTCGCAAATCTTTTACGGACCCTGTATTTATAACGGTAAATACTCATAGTACTAACAACCAACCGAATATCAGTAGTCACACTTTAATTACGGAAATCACCCTTATTGCTTGTGTAATATGGTAGAGACCAACGTTTGTACTCGTTAAAGAGCATATGATTATTAACTGAACAGTACAAACGTGGGTTTTCAAGAAAAAAATTAAAAACAGTGAAATGATCGATCCGAACATATTAAAAATGTAACCAATATACTTATTTATCATCAAAACTCTTTCAAACAAATTAACTAAACTAAATATCAACATAACCACAAACCTAAGCCTTGAGGACTGATATCCATTGGTGATTCCTCTGCGGGAAGTAAGGAGGATCTTCCTGCCTCCTCTCATGATGAGCCAGTCAGCCAGCTCCAAACCGAAGCCTCCCAGACCTCCCGTTACGACGTACACGTGCTCTTCATGACAGATGTACCTGTTTAATTAGATTTGTTTATGAAGGAGTCAGAATGGAAAAAAATACTTCATTTGAAGTGTCTAATGCAAGCTGTGAATTTTACAGTGATTATTTAAATATAATATGTTGTTGTATTTGGATATATTGGCGCGTAGTTCAAATCCGTACTGCTACCCTACCATGACGTCTTAAAGCAGAACTTACTCCACTGAGGGAAAGAGACAGAGCTATACAAGATGTCTAGCACCATCTCTTTCTCACACAGGAATAAGAACTGCTATAAGATGTCATGGTAACCCTTCTGATCTTCACTTTGTTATTTCAAATCAATTTCATGACACACTTTCCCTAACGTTCACCAAGAAATATCAAGTCAATGAAATGCCAAAAGATTCATTTATACGTCTCGTCTACCGTGTTTAGTTTAACTGAGAATTTATTTGTGTGGATAAGAAAAAAATATGGATTTCAATAGAATTTAAGCGATCAGTAACAAATTGTTCAGTATGAAGTTCGTGTAAGATAGTTCTTATAAAAATACAAATGTCAAAAACATCGCTGGTGAAGGATCAGTAGATACTTCACCAGCGATGTTTTTGACATTTAAGATGACAGTTCAATTATTATTATTGTTATTTTATGATTAAACTAGCTTTTACCCGCGGCTGCGTTAAATTTGGGGTAACACAAATCTGGGTTCCTGACTTGCAGGTACCTGCTACCTGCAGTTTTTGCCCTTGCGCCTTATTGATTTGTAATAGCAAAGCTAAGTTTTCCCTTTTCTTCCCTCTTTCTCCCTCATATCTCAATCTCAAATTTAAACAAGCAAGCATATATCCGTCTCCAGGGTCCCAACTATCTCTGTACCAAAAATCATTAAAATCGGTTTAGCCATTAAGGCGTGAAGAGGTAACAAACAAACTCACTTTCGCTTTTATAATATTAGTAAGGATTTAAGAAATATTTAATGTTTAAAATTAACGTTGCAAATATTTAACACATCACTCGGTTATAATAAAGAGTACCTTCTTTTCTTTATAATACGTATAATGCATATAAATAACTTGAACTTACCTAGGTACAGCGTTAATAGGTATGGCGACGGGTCTGACTGGGCGGTTGCTGCGCTCCTCATCACGAATCTTGACGATAACCTGCCATTCAACAATAAAATACATGAGGTCTTCGTTAAATCTTGAATAAGTGAAATAAACCCCACATCAAATGAAGCCTCGTCAATACAAAATAAATATCCAGTACTTTCAGAAATATTTTTACATCTCACAGCAAAAATCATAATAAAATTTAACCTTATTCTAATGAGGATAAAGGTGACTGACTAATTTTGACATCTACGTCAGTTGCAGCTACGCAAAAGAAACCTTAATATATCAAAATTAAGGATCACTGTAATATTGACAGTGAAGCAAAATTAGAGATAAAGTATTCTGTGAAAAAACTGAATGGACTGACTTGTGTCACAACACAAGTTGTAAACTTCAGAAGGGGTTTTTGTGGCAGAATCTAATATACAAAATTCTCGTGTTACAATGTTCGTTCCCATACTCCTCCAAAACGGCTGGACCGATTTGCATGAAATTTTGTGTGTATCGGGTAGGTCTGAGGCTACTATCTATCTTTCAAACCCCTAATGATAAGGGTGGTAATTAGCGGGTGAAACCGCTGGGAACAGCTAGTTTCTTTATAAAAAAAAAAAACATAAGTTTAACATACCTTTCCAATATGTTTACCCGCAGCCATGTAACGGAAAGCGGTCTCCACCTCATCAGCTTTGAACGTGCAATACGTCAGAGGTCTGACGGCACCGTTCTCGATACCACTCAGGAGCAGATCTTGCAGGCGCTGTACAAAATTGGAGGGAATAAAACAAACGTGCCTAGATCGAAAAATACAATATGATAGCGCATGAAAGAATTGACAAAAGAGTTAGAAACATATTATGAAGGTTGTCTCACCAATAAAGATTCATTTTAAAAATATTCTGTCAAAGTCATTGCTCTGACTCTGTCAAGAATAAATGACATAATATTAGAGTATAAACTAACCAAAAAAATCGAAAATAAATATAAAAATGAATCTACAGCGAATGATCCACCTGCAGAAATATATAAATTTAATGGCCATACAAACCTTCCTGAAACTGAAAGTCTGGTCGAAAATGTAATCTAACATGATGCCGTGGAAAGAAGTTTCCTTCAAAAAGAAGTACATTCCGATGGGCGTGTTGTTGCTGATGTCGAATTTTCCGATCTCCAGGAACCGACCACGGTATGCTAAGCAACGAACGGAAGCCTAGTGGACAAAAAAGCAAAAACATTATATGTTAGTTTTATCCTGAAACTGTAGAAACATCTGCATGAATAAAAAACTGAGAAGTGAAATATCGATTAAGTTGGATGTTAAAATGACACTAAATGTATTTAATTTTGTCATAAATGTTCAATGCAAAATAATCTATAACTATAGTATTGTCATATTATTAATTAATTCATTAATAATAACAAGCATAATTCCATCACAATTTATTGAGATCGATGTTTTCTCGTTTAAATATTTATATACAGTTGGATGTGAAAACATTTTATATTCAGTGGGTAAAACTAAAACCAATATTGTCAAAATATTATATTGTCAAATGTTTCGTCCCAAACAAGACCGTTGTTTGATTTTAGTAAATTACCTGTAGTTTTTCGTCAGACAGTGAGTTGAGAACAAGGTCGACACCCTTGCCGTTGGTCTCACGACGGATCATGTCCTCGAACGAAGTGTCACGAGAGTTGCCGATGTGGCTGTCTGAAATATTAATACTCTTTTAATTACAGTATACACTAGAATGGATGAGCATGAATGTGGGTGAGTATAAGAGAGGAAGAACAAATAGTACGAGATCCGGCTGCAGAATCAGTGTACCCATCGAGTTTTTGCTAAAAACCAAATTTTTACACATTCTAATATGTTGACGATTAGAAGAAGACATGCTGCGCCTGAATAAATTGGGCATGAGAATAAAGATACACGGTGTAATAAACAAAATGATAAAATAAACCTTGACGGATCTAGAATCATGTGTATTAGAATAGTTAATGGTAATAGATTGGAAACTCTTTCAGGATAGATACAACAATGATGTCAGTAGAAAGCTGTATAAGAGTACCTCACGAATGAGTTGAATTGTATTCCATTAAAAAGGCATCAAAAAGAAACATAAAAAAAAAATCTTATTAATTACAAAACATTTAGTACCGACATTATTGCATTGATGAGGATTAACAAAAAAAAACCTCAGATAAAATGTCCTTCCTTTTGATGGTAATCTGAGTATGGTAAGACGATGATAGAGCTGGCGTTAAAGAGCATACCTTTTAGTTGCGGGAACAGTTTCTTGATAAACGCCCTCTTCTCAGCGGTACCGACGGTGGTGAAGACTTCGCAGCCATAGTGGAGCGCCACATTGATGGCAGCTTGCCCCACTCCGCCCGAGCCGGCGTGGATGAGGATGCTGTCACCATGTTGGATCTGACCTACCATGACCTGAGTACAAGAAAGTTTTATTTAATACTAGCTGCGGACCCGCTGTTTTACTCGCTTGGTGATAGAATCCTTACTAATGTTGTAAAAGCGAAAGTGAGTTTCTTTGTTTGTTACGTCTTTACGCCTAAATGGCCCAACCAATTTTGAAGAATTTTGGTACAGAGATAGTTGGGACCCTGGAGACGGACATAGGATAAAACATAATAGGAAAAAGGGGAGAAAGAGGGAAGAAAAGGGGAGAGAAAGAAATGTTTTTTTTCGATCATAACACGGGTTAAAGTTAGCGTTAGCTCAAAGTAACTATGCCACGCGGACGAAGTCTTGGGCGGAAGCTAGTATACAATAAGTCTTTATTTATTGTATATAACACATAGCCTATGTGTTATCCTAATATGTAAGCTATATTGCAGGAGTAAATGGCTGATTTACATAGTGCGAGCTGATGCCTAGCCAGTAGACAGCTACTCGACTTACTACTCTACTCGTACACCAGTAGCTCAGCTCACCTTTGCTTATAACACGACACTTAGTCGCTGCTGTCCAGTTTTACGAGTTGCCGCGATGTGGAATGAACGAGTTTTATATAAAAAAACGATGAAAAACAACAATATTATGTCAAGAATTGGAACATGTCTATGAAAAACTTAAAAAAGAATGGATTGGATTAGAAATTGGATAGCTAGAAGGTCCTCAGGGGCTGCCATATGCGAGTTGTTGGCGGGCGAGTGAAAACAAAAAAAAATATTGAAGTAACTCGGATGCCAGCTACAGTGTCCAACTCATACGTGCGAGTTACTAGTAAGTGACGTCCAAATAGGGCGAGTTACTGCAGTGCAGCTACTCGCCAAGCTGACTCGTACGCTAGCTCGCACTGTGTAAACTAGGCTTTAATTTTAGTTCTGCGTTTTGGCACCTGCATAAATAAGTTGAAAGCACAGTTGTTGCAACTAATGCTTTTAATTTCGCAAGCATATAAGTGTATTTTGTAAAAGCATAGTGTTTTTTGTAGTGTTATTTATTTATGACTTACAATAGCATAGTAGACAGTTCCGTAGGCTACGGGAACGCTTGCAGCCTCCTCGAAGGTCCACTCATCAGGGATGGCCCAAAGGAGAGCTTTATCTCCTTCAGCTAGGTTGGTCATACCTCGGTTACGGATCATACCCATGACACGAGAACCACTGTGGAAGAAATCATTATGTAGAAGAATGTTGAAGATAATCAAAGGAATGAAACGAAGGTTTTGGAAGGATTGTGCAGGCGATTGTATCATAGGCTTCATTTTCGGTCAAATATGATATTTACTTGAGAAAAACTGATATCTAAAGCTTCATTTCAGTAAATGATGTAATGGGTCGTAACACTGGCATTTCATATTGCTATTCATTTCGAAAATTTAAAAACTATTCCTGGCTATATCGAAAAATGAGCAATTTTTTTTTTAATATTTTAAGAAGCAGTGTTGCACGTATTTCACTGGAAGGTTATAAGTAAGTATTAAAATGAATGAAAAGCAATATTGTAAATGAGGCTCAACCGTCAAGTTAAAAAATAGTATTTATATTTGTACCCTATCACAATGCGACAACGTTGTGAAATACAAATATTATTTAACCCAAAGGTTGTCTGGTAGAGAATGACTTATGGCATTAAGTCCGCCTATGTACCTCTATTGTACATGAAGTTTTAATAAAGAGGATTTAGTAGAGTATCTAATCGTTTGACTTGTTTCTAATATTATCCAGATGCTTTGAAAAAATGACATACTTGGGAGTCTTGCCAACAATCTCGAAGCCCTGCACGCACTCCTGCGCAAGCCGACCGCGAGCGACGGCGTCGACTGTCACACGGCCGGTGGCGGTCATGACGTCACGGAAGTTCAGCGCGGCGCAGTACACCTGGTGAAGGAAGATTACTTACGTAAGTATTTATCTGTTCCTGAACATTCTTAGTAATCCTTACCAATATTATAAAAGCGAAAGTGAGTTTGTTTGTTACGTTTTCACGCCTAAATGGCCAAACCGATTTTGATGAATTTTGGTACAGACATAGCTGGGACCCTGTAGACGGACATAGTCTATTTAAAAAAAGTGAGAAAAGGGAGAGAAAGAGGGAAGAAAACTTTGGGCTAACGCTTACTTTAAGCCGCGTGATGATCCAAAAAAAGTATTATTATATATTACCCTATGTGTTATTCCAGACTATAATCTACCTCTGTGCCAAATTTCATCAAGATCCGTTCAGCCGTTTTGACGTGAAAGAGTAATAAACATACATACATCCATCCATCCTCACAAACATTCCCATTTATAATATTTTAAAGTAGGATTAACTAAATATTCCAGAAGAAGTTTACGTGTTCATATTTAAAAATAATTAGTGGTAGGTATATGCACAAAAAAGCACTGGCAAAATTAGTAAGATGAAATGGACTCTATCATTTATTTACATCAATTAAACTAACTAATTATACAAACTAAATATAGACACAAACTAATAATAAAATTATGTACAAGTAAAAAATTATAAATCATAGATGAAATTAAGTAATACTTACATTAATAAGAACTTTTTCAGGGTCCTTGAACTCATGGTCCTTTCTGATAGGACCTTCCACCCATCTCATCGACGATAGGTCTCCAATGGTAAGGGTGTTGACGTAGGCGTGGTTGGCACAGACCGTCTCCAGGTCACCCAAGAGAAGATGGCGGTATGTACCCCATTGGCCCTAGGACAAAGATAGGAGGAATGTTTAAATAATGTTTGTTTTAGAAAAACTTTGTACCATAATAGGAATTTCCCCTGTATCGTGGGTGCGTTTACAAACATATAAACTCAGTTTCACAAACACCTGGATCCGGAACAACTATCTGTAGGTCATACAAATATTTGTTCCGTGCAGGGATCGAATTTAAAACAACATTCTTTTATGTTTTTGAATTGATGTACTTTTTGATGAGATATGTATGAAAGATGAATTGAAAATAGAAGTTTGGATAAATAACAATAAGCTAGCATGATGGGCAATTCCACAATCTCTTAAAATAAATCAAAAATATAGTAAAGTTTAATAGATCAAAAAATATAATAAATTTTAATAGATCAAATTTATCCGAAATTCTCAATGTATTTTAGTAAATTCTGTCTCTTTTTCATCCAAAATGCTAAGAACAGATTCAAAATTAGACTAACTAAAATCATTGCAATTACTTTTGAAAATTGGAACAATTCACTCCTGTGAACCTCATATATACAAAGCCATTAGATAAAAACGTCCCGTTAAATATCGATTTAAAACTCGATATGTTTGTGTTTCAATTTATCACATCGTTGGATTTTAATTAAGCCCGTTGTCACTTCACTCCGTTATCTTTTGAACGCAAATATCTCAGAAAATGAATGTGTATTTTATCGCCACATATTGTTTGGTATAATATCGGCTCTGGATAAATGACGTAATTTTATGTCAATGGTAAATTTATTCATCAAGATAATGACATTTTGTTTATACAACTTCATAACATTGTTCCATGTGTTCACAAAATAAATAAATGAATTTGTTTTTGTAATAACTTACGTCTTGGTAAACATTAAGAGCCAAATCCTTATCCAGCTGCTCCTCATAGAACTCCAAATCAGGGTTAAACGGAGGTGCAGACGGGTCAGAAATCAGAAGCCCATAAACAATCTCACCACCAGGCTCCCTCCTCAAACAGTTAACCAATCCCAAAAGACCGTTGATATGCTCATCTTGAGTGTAAAGCACCACTTTCTGGCCTTCTTTGAGTTCCTCCTTGACTTTGTCGATCCAGCCGAAGCTGAGATCCGAAGCGAGGATTCTGACGAACTTGGCAGGGCGGGCTCCAACGCGTTTGCGGAACAGGACCAGGTATTCAACGCCGGTATCGTGGATGGTGACTATGTCGTATTGGTCGGAGTACTGCTTGGGATCAGGACGTTCCTTTTCGCGACTGATGAGGAAGCATTTGTCACGGAGTGTGCCCACTGCTTGTGTTAGGACCTAATAAAGAAGATAATGTGATTAGTACAATGATCTAGACGGTTGACTTAATATAACAAGAATAAATAAGTTTATACAGACGGTTATTTCGATTCTGAATTGTATGTTTGGGGTGAGTATAATTTGTTGGGTACAACAGGATACAAAATTGTTATTCAATCTAAAAAACTAGACAGTTTCACTGTAGTCTTTTCCCAGTCCTGATTCGACTATGATTCCTAATCTGAACTCAATAAAAAAACAAGCTTGTATATTAATTTATCATTCCATAAAAAAGGTAAATACTGCAGATATTCTTACTTCAGGCCTGCCCAGTAGATTAGCGCCTACAAATAGGATAGTATTACTTTCTCCAGACAGCTTTTTATTCTCCAAAGTAATATTCGAGGGCACTTCAATAGTTTCTTCGGATATCATGAGCAGCTCAGCCTGCACCAGGGGTAGATCTCCAAGCACCTCTCCAACAGCTTCTAGGATAGGTTCCAGATCGTTCTTCTTGTACTCTTCGTCGACTAACTCTATGCTCTTGACTTTGTATGTCTGGATGTTTTCGAGGACCAGTTGGATGTTGGCACGGAGGATGTCTTCGACCTGGATTAGAATAAAAGATTGATGGATAAGAATAAGGTTTATTTGGCTTGATTTTAGTAAGTTCTAATGGAATGTATAAAATCAATCAGTGACGATTGACAAGGAAGAATTAAAGAAAAAATCGTTTGGCGCTGAACAAATAGCATGCAGCCGCAAGGTAATGATTAATTCAGTGTTCTTAAAAGTACAATGTTATATTCTTTACCTTCATCTTAGACTTCCCGAAATTGGCAACAAACTCGTTCTTCTCAAGAACTGGTACTCCAAGAGGCAGCCTCTTAGTGATGGGTGTAGCGTGGAGACCACGGACTTCGACACCACCAGCCCTGAACAAAAAAAAGAAATTAATACCTTATTTAACGAATATTTCATTAAAATGAAACCAGGCAAGTGCGAATCGGACTCACGTACCAAAGCTTCTAGTCTTGGGAATGTTGTACGTGCTATGGGTGGGTTTTAGTCAGTACAAGTCTAACACTCTCTCTAAGTAGCTATTTGACACTTTACCCACCCACAAAAACAAAAACCGACAAAGGTCTCGGTTAGTTTAACACTGTAATTAAGTTTAAAATCACATGTTTTTTTTGCGATTCAACCACAAAATTACGGTTTCTGATTTTTTTTTCTTTATTTCTACATAGCTGTATGATACTGCTTCTCACCAACTTTCATGATTCTAGGTCAAAGGAAGTAATCTATAAGTTTTGATCCTCTTTGCGTATGGGCTGCGACATAAGCCATATCTTTTGATTGCGTAAATGTAGAAGATTAATTAATTTACAGCTTCAAGAAACCGCAGACTGAGTATATGGTTTTAATTTCAAATAGATGCCTTAACGCGTTACCGAGATAAAATGTCTTGACAGAAAGACGGACAAGAAAGTGATCCTTTAAGGGTTCTTTTTTTTCCTTTTTTGAGGTACGGGACCCTAAGAAGACTAGCTGCACCCCGCAGTTTTACAAAAAACGCCTGTTTGATCCAGGGTGTAACTATCTGTGTGTTCAAATTTATCCAAATGTTCATCCAGTGGCTCTTTTTGCGTGAAAGAGTAACAAACATCCATCCATCCTCTTTGTTAGGATGAATGGATGGACTTGTAATATTAGTTGGTAAACACAGAAGGCTGTAAAGGGCATACAATATTGAAGATGACTACTTACTAAAACTTGTTCGGTAAAAGTTGGGATAATTTGTTTTTCATCTGAACATAAGATTTGGATTTCGTATGACGGTTAGTAGTTACTTTCGTTTTTTGAATGGAACGTGGGAGGTGAGTCATTGACCTTCTCTCTCTCTCATTCAGATAAGATTTAGGGTTATTCTAAAGTAATCGAAATTGGCTCGTAGCACAAAAATAGCAGTCAATCTTTAGGTGAATCCGTGCTTGCCTAGGTTGGTCTAAGGCTGGGTGACCACCTATTACATAGGTATTGAGTTTTTTTTTGTGCCTAGAAGAGCTTTTTGCGCCCTTGGTCCCGGCTGTCATTTACTGATCTTTGACAGTTGTGACAGGTAGGTTGTGGCCCGGAAGTCTTTCAACAAGTCTTACCAATGCGTATCGTATTACCCAGTACTAGATGCTTGTGGACGTCAGATAGGGTAGCTCCATGTAAAATACTCTTGGCTCGAAACCGACCCCAACATAGTTTGCAAAAGCCTAGACAGAAGACGATCGTGGATGCATCGTTAGGCAGATCGTAAGTTATGTCTACCAACTAAGCACTGTGTAACAAAAAAAAACAGTTAAGCCAAAAAAAACGACTTCCTAAAAAAGGATAAGCCCGAAAATTACTTCATAAATTACCCAATCCCCTTCGGGAGTATCGATTAAAAAACGGGGAAATCACGTCACAAACAGATAAAAACATGCAGTCGAATTGAGGACCTTTTCCATTTTTTTTTTAATTTGGTTAAATACATAGTTCTATTTTCAAAACCGCTGAATAATTGAGCCTAACTTTTTATTACTTCAAGTTAAATTAGATTAAGTCTAACAAATGACATTTCGCTAGTTATTCCCATCTTTAAATCCCACCACGTCCTGCCTATAAATTAAATGGTATCTCCGTAGCATTGTTGAAACCGATCCTAACTAAATTACAAATGCTAAGTGTGTTTGTGGACCGTTTATATTGGTAGGTACCCAACGCTAAATCTGTTGGTGTTTGGCCAATAGTTGGCAACATTTGGTAGGTAAATTATGGTATTGACTTAACACCTCCATAGGAAGGTAATGGGTTGTGAATAGGGAATATTACGCAAACCTCGGCGCAGAGGGCGCCACTAGCACATGCAGTAAACAAACCGTCATGTTTGTGCGCAATCGCGTATCCAGATATTCTGTGAAAATATGTCAAAGTGTTAATTATTTTGGTATAACTTACCTATCTGTACTTTAATTATATATATTATGGCGTCCTACGGCCATTTACGTCTCGGCAAAAAACTTTTTACTGCTTACGCTAGTGCTGCGCCCTTGCGCCAGAATTTTGCAGTAATATCCCTTATTGATAAATTGTAGGGTTGTATTTATCGTAGGATAGTGTAAAGAATTTTGATTCAGGATGGTATTCTTAAGGGTACATATACGCGAGACGACTGCCGGCCACAGGACACGCGGGTCTGTGGACCGTAAGCAATGGGTAGCACACCGTCCGTCCGTCCAGTGACGACAGACCGTGTTGCCACGCGTGGTCAGTAGAGGAGAGGAGCCCGCCAGGACCACAGCTAGCTGGGGTTGCGGGTCGTTTAAAAGACATACCGGAGCCCCGGAACATAAAGGGCAAAAGCCATATCGACACGCACGCATTAAAAAGATGTCAGCAAAGCAGTAGAAGGGTTTGCCAGGGCTTCTGCCTGTTGGGGTTGCGGGTTGTTTGAAATGGTAGGCATACAAACTAAGTGATCTAAATGGTTTGAAATCCAAACAATCACTGTTGTTATCTATCATCTTTACATAGTATAAAATGAAGCAGCTTCAGCTGTCAGTCAACGGATGACGTCGACGTGACTTTTGTTGGTTTCGTTGACATTTTTGCCATCGACTTCCGGAAATAAAATTATCTTCCACTTATTAGTTTTTTTTGGGAGACGGTTTTTTTTTAAAGATTTTTCAGTAATAGATACATTGATTCAAGATGAAGGTTTATATGTATTACTAGCTGTGCCCAGCGGTTTCACCCGCTGCTCACTTAGGGGTATGAAAAATAGATGTTGGCCAATTCTCAGACTTACTGAATATGCATAAAAAAATTCATAAGAATCGGTCGAGCCGTTTCAGAGGAGTATGGGAACGAACATTGTGACACGAGAATTTTATATATTAGACTAGCTGTGCCCAGCGGTTTCACCCACTGCTCACTTAGGGGTATGAAAAATTGATGTTGGCCGATTCTCAGACCTACCCGATATGTACACAAAATTTCGTTTAAATCGGTCCAGCCGTTTCGGAGGAGTATGGGAACGAAAATTGTGACACGAGAATTTTATATATTAGATATTCATATCTACATTGTACCCGTGCGCAACCGGGGCGGGTCGCTATTAATGTACTAAAAATATAAAATCATAAAAAAAACATTGACTTCACAATCAAAATAGATTTTAATCTAGATTTCTACTTCAAAGTTAGTTCAAAGCCAAATAAAATTAAATAATGGAAGACGACTAGAGAACGAATTTATGACTTTTAATCCAATTATAGCTGAGGTTAGGTTGTACGACAGACAATGACATCTTATTCTTTGAAGACTCGAGCGCTGTATTTATCTTAAATTTTCCTTTTAATTTTTTTACGTACCTACCTACACACAGCAACACCTTTACAATTATACATTTCCAGTATAACATGGCCTCGTTTTGTAAAAAAACTGTACAAATGAGAGATCTACATACACTAGTCAACTATAGCTTGATTGGTTGCCGTGCGAACGTAGGTTAAAGATTCCAATATTTGTTCTAGAAAATTGAGAAGATCTCCAGGGAATAAATAAAAAACTATTTCTCATGCTCAATATATCGATATGCGAAAACTGAGACAGCTCAAAATGGTAACGAAGAAACGTAGGGAAATTATTTACACTACATTTATTTTAAATCACATTTTGTTCGGTAAAATATCACTATATGTAATGTTTGTTCTTCTTCTTTGGTGAGATTGATTTTGACAGCATGGTTGGCGGAGTGGCTAAGCGATCGATCTGCTGCGCTGCGTGTCGCGGGTTCGATCCCCGCTCGCAACAAATATATGTTATATGTATGACCTACACGTAGTTGTTTCGGGTCTGGCTGTTTGTGTATGTGATACGGGAGAAATTCTTAGTGTGGGACAAGTTAATGTGTAATGTGTGTGCAGAGGGGCCCGCCAGGGCCACCGCCTGCTGGAGTAGCGGGTTGTTCGAAAGAGATACCACGGGCCCGAAACACAAAGGGCAATAGAAGGAATATTGGTGGGTTTTAGTCAGTACAAGTCTGACTCCGCCCAGAGCGAGGGAAGTTATTTGATGATTTCCCATCCGCCAAAAATATGATTGTGTTGATGTGTGAATACTATATTGCGTGAACATACTTAGTTTAATGTTCATAATGCTTGCCCGCTTGAGGAAGAGTCTGTTTCCCTATATTTCAGTTTTGACAATTAGTCGAATAAATACCAAATATTTATCATCCCTCCAATCTAAGAGATCCCTATCGAAAACAGCATACGAATAAGAGTTAATCGTGTGGATTCGACCGTGAGTTCCTAGCCACTATAGTATTAGAACCAATACATTGAACAGTTACCCAATAAAGGGTTGATTAAATACTTAATTTATAAGGGTTGTCGCCAACCAGAGGAGGTATTACTCGGCCCTTAAAGTATGAAAACGGAATGTAGAGCGCGTTTTTGGGTACTTCAATCCTTTCAAGAAGAATTACTATATTATGGTGTTGAGAGTAATTGCCCAAGGCATCCAATATGTGTTTCAGAATCCATACCTCAAAAGGAAAAACGGTCAATTGCAAGTAAACATTTCTTTACAAAAAAACAAACTTTCGGAAGTCGGTGGCAAAAAAATCGATGACAAACAAAAGTCACCGACTTCCTTAGCCGTTGTGGTATGAATATTATGTAAAGTCTTGTCGAATATTCATTATTCATTGCCACTAAGAGAGCATATTGTCCATTAACATTAGAAGAAAAAAGTCTCTCCATATAAAATACTGGAATTCAACTGCATTCAGTAAGACTGGAAGCCGATCCCAAAATAGTAGAGGAAAGGCTAGGTAGATGATCATTACTCAGTGGCACCTTAGTGCCGTTAGATCGATAGCTTGTTTTATTCATACTTTAAGCTCAAGCCCTTGGAATTAATACCGCTCTTTGTAATTTCGTTTATCGTAAGATAAATTGGACGGTAATACAAATATCCTTGTTTAGTTTAACTCAATTTATTGTTACCGAGTACATATTGAACCTTGAATTAAGAATGAATTTAGGAAACTCAATGGTGGTTTCGTGTAAGATCATGATGTTATTAGTAAAGAATTGAAAAAATCAATCAGGAATTAAGAAAAGAAAGAAAACAAGTTTATTTGGCACAAGCCATAAATGCACACAGTAATAAAACTTTATTCTAAACACAAATAAAAATAATGTATATAATTATTGTGTGTCTCACGGCTGCGCCAAATAGGCCCACTTCAGCAAACTGCCGAGCAGCTAGTGCCCGACGCTGGTTTTCAATTGGACACCTGGGGCCTTAGTCTGCTATTACAATGGTGTCAGAATGGTCGATCACTGATCGCATAATGGTTGTTTTTGACAAGTTTAGTATGAAGTAGATGTCAAAATCAACCATTATGCGATCAGTGATTGACCATTCTGACACCATTGTAATAGCAGACTAAGGCCCCTGATATAGTGATGTAACGGTACGGATGTACGGTAACGGACGTAAAACAGTTTTAAGTGTATAATCACTACATAGTATAAAACAAAGTCGCTTTCTCTGTCCCTATGTCCCTTTGTATGCTTAAATCTTTGAAACTACGCAACGGATTTTTATGCGGTTTTTTTTAATAGATAGAGTGATTCAAGAGGAAGGTTTATATGTATGATGCTTTACGCTGTGACTCTTAGGAGGTGAGCAGCGGGTGAAACCGCTGGGCGGGTCACTAGTATGTACTAAATGAGAGTGTGTAATATAATAAAAAAAGAAGATAAACCACATAATTGATTATAATGGGAAATTCTGCAAAGTAATGTAAAATTAAATAAATTAATTAAAATTAAACATCGTTTCCGTTACCACTCCACATAAATGATTACGTTTTTGTTTTTTAAGACAATGCAACTTTCATTAGAATGCATTTTCAATTTTCATTGGAAAATGGTCGCTCAGTCACACTGAAAATTGTTTCCCTCATTCTATACGTATACGTAAGTTCACTGTTCTGACTGTGACAGTTTTTCGTTATTTAAGTACGTATTTCAGTTCTACCGGATTCTACTGAATACCAGTACTTTACAAGGAGCGACAACCTGTTTAACCTCCACAACCTACTTAATGAGGTACGATACTCTTTGGTAAGACTGGTTGTCAGACATTCGGGACACTGACTACCTTAACGATTGTCAAATATTTACAAATTACAGCCGGGACCAACAGCTAAACGTGCTTTTCGGGACACGGAGGTTAACTCGGTATGTAAGGGGTGGGCACCCATCAATAAACCAACCTAGACAAGCGCGGCTTAACCTATAGATCGATCTGACTAGCTGTTATTATTTTGACACGAGCTCTTGCCGATTAAAACTTATTCTAGGTACATTTAAAGATAATACAAAGGTTTTCAATCAATAATAAATATACAAATGTGTTTATTTTGGTATTGTTCGTCGCGTCGTTAAGGTCCTTATGTTAAGAGTCGAACTGCACGATAACTAAAAAATGCTTGCACTGACTGGACAGGTCAATTTAAATAAGTGTGGTTCTTTCTTAATAAGACCATCTTATACATTAATCTGCAAAGTCCTCATATAAGTTGACCAAGATTTTTGTCTTCACCACAAAAGAAACTATGACCTCTGAGTTTGTTTCGGATGTCTTCTCAGAATAGTCGGGTACGAAACGAACTTCATACGAACAATCGACGTGTAAAAGTGTTTGTAAAAAAAAACCTACTTGCAAAATAAATAACATACATACATATTTAACATGATAAATAACATAATTTATCATATAAATAGCCCAAAAGTGGCAAAACACAAAATAATACAAAGCCTTACCTGATAACGTCAACATCAGGATACACCCGAATCTCGAACGAATTCTTGGTGGAATCAGGGTTCATTTTGGAAATGGCGTTGTAGTGCATATTGGCGTCGATGGAGAGTTTCTCTATCCTGGTGGGGACGAAGAGACCTCTGGTGTCCTGGCCGATGATCTTCATCTGGAGCATACAGTCCATGAAGGTCACCCAGTTGTTGACCCAACTGAGACGGCCGCGGGTGCCCTCGACGTTGCAGCCAAGGACGCCACGGAAGAGACCACTGAGATAAAGAGAAAAAGAGCTGCAAATTGTTTCTCTGTTTATGGTTTACTTGTGATAAAACTTCATGAGCGCTAAGGAGGCTAAATCACCATTAACTTTCAAGAATGGTGATGCTCTAAAATATATTCATAAATATAAGCAAACAAATTATTTAGTTTTAAATATTTAGTCTTATTTGTACTTTGCTAAGTTACCTCAAAGTTAGCGAAGGTATTCTGATACCTTTCTCACTAAAAACACCTTAACAAGTGTCCAGATAAAAGCGTGTTGTTGGATTTTCTACCCTCGACTCAGCGACAAAAGTTGGGAATCCAACAACAAAAGTTAGGTAGGTAGGTCGATTACGGGAAACGGGTATATCACTTAAATGATTTATAACACTAGGTACCTGTCTAGTTGGTAATTGGTAACCCAAAATAACTTGAGAGATATTTCGTGTTTCTATTCAAATTAAGACAGATGCTGAAAAATCTATTTTTCTGTCGTTAATGTCCAAATAGCTTTTAAAGGCACTTATTTAATTAAAGCAAAAATTGACTCGCACTGAGAAACTGAACATATTTTATAGTTTGTTCGAGAATATAGAACACCGATTAGATATTCATGAAAATGATCTTGAGCGACGCGTTATAATTTTTGCTATTGCATTTTAACAAAATCCATGAATATGTAATTGAAAATCTTTTGCGCGTTTACCTGTACTGATATCCTCTAAGACGCAGTTCCTTGTAGAAGTCCTTGGTAAGCATGTGCTTGATGCCAGGGCCGGTGACTTCGGGCAGATTCGGGAGCACTCGGTAGTCCTGTCCGACGTTCTTTTTGGCGTAGATGCGACCAGTCACGATTGAGGCACCGCTTTCTACGATCTAAGTTGATGAAAATGGAAAGCGTTTAAGTACAGAACAAATTCTTTTTTAGGAGGATTGATCTATAATGTCTGGGTCTCAACCTCTCGGTTTTAAAAATAGAGTGGGTATTGGGAAAAATGGTACAGAGCAACTGGGAGCTAGAATTAAAGTCGAAATGCATTCTTCAACGAAAATCATCAACGGAAATCCTAATAATAATGATTTATTTAGTAGATGCAACTCTGCGTACCTTCCTGATGTCATGTATGGGGCACTGGCGAACGGTTCTTCGCTATCCTGGATGTCGACAGATGCAGAGGAACAGTGAACCAATAAGGATTGAGCGTGGCATTTTCCAGGGTGATAGTCTAAGTCCATTGTGGTTTTGCCTAGCCTTGAACCCTCTCAGCACACTGCTGGAAGGTTCAGGTCTGGGCTATCGGTTGAGAAGAGGTGGTCAGGTCATATCTCACCTGCTTTACATGGATGATCTGAAACTCGTTGCCCCCAACAATTTGCAACTGATGAAATTACTGAAGGTAACAGAAACTTTCAGTAGCTCCATCAGGATGGAATTTGGTGTAGAAAAATGTGCAGTCATGCATGTGAAGCGAGGGGAGATTATGGAATCCGCGGGAATTCAACTCTCGGATTCCATACACCTTAGATCCCTCTCCTCAACAGAAACCTACAAGTATTTGGGTATGTCGGAAGCATTAGGTATTAATACTGCCGACATGAAACAATCGCTGAAGGTGCGTTTCTTTGGCCGCCTGAACAAGGTGTTAAGCAGTCTTTTGTCAGGCGGAAACAAGGTGCGCGCCTTTAATGGTTGGGTCATGCCGGTGTTGATGTATTCTTTCGGCATACTCAAATGGACTCAGACGGAACTTGATGCCCTGGATAGGAGGGTCCGCACACTGCTGACCGCAAATCGGATGCATCACCCACGGTCGTCAGTGATGAGATTGTATATCCCACGGAAGTGTGGGGGTCGTGGCTTCTTAAATGCTAAAACCCTGCACAACCGTGAGGTATGCAGTCTCAGGGAATATTTCTTAGGAACTGATGTGGAGATGCACCGAGATGTGGTATCAGTGGACAAGGGCCTCACCCCGCTCTCCCTGGCTAACGAGAACTGGCGCAAGCCTAAAGTATTAGACACTAATGATCGCAAGGAAGTATGGCAGAGCAAGGAGCTTCATGGACACTTACCGGGCCCTTCATGGGCCCGATGTAGATCTCTCAGCGTCCGTATCCTGGCTACGCTTTGGTAATCTCTTCGGGGAAACCGAAGGTTTTGTTTGTGCAATAATGGACGAAGTTATGATGACGAACAACTACCGGAAATACATTGTGAAGGATGGCACGGTTGACATATGTCGGGCATGTCGCTGTCCCGGAGAATCGATCCGTCACATTATCTCTGGGTGTTCTCGTCTGGCTAACGGAGAGTACTTGCATAGACACAACCTAGTTGCCAGGATTATCCACCAGCAACTTGCTTTGAAGTACAACCTTGTGGAATCAGAAGTGCCGTACTATAAGTATGTGCCCGACCCAGTTCTTGAAGATGGTAATATCTCGTTGTATTGGGATCGATCTATCGTCACTGACAGGACTATTGTTGCCAATAAGCCTGATATTGTGGTGATAGATCGATTGGAGCGTCGCGCAATGATTGTTGATATAACGGTTCCGCATGACGAGAACCTCGTGAAGGCAGAGAAAGATAAACAATTCAAGTATCTAGATCTGGCTCGCGAGGTTGTCGACATGTGGCACGTAAATACAGCAGTCATTGTGCCGATAGTCGTGTCGGCCAATGGCTTAATAGCCAATAGCCTTGACCAACATCTGAGGAGGCTATCGCTTGGCAGCTGGATCAAGGGCTTGATTCAGAAAGCAGTACTTCTGGACACGGCCCGTATTGTTAGGAGGTTCCTCTCTCAAGAGTCCTGACCACCGGTAGCTCGGACCCTGTTCCCAATGCTGGTGGACTACTATTTTTTATATTTTTAAATGTTTTTATGTTGTTTTTTTTTTTTTATAAGAATATGTAAAAATATAAAAAGTATGTAAAGAAATGAATAAACGAAAATGATTTATTTTTTGAGCCTCGACCAACACCTGAGTAAGCTCTCATTAGGCAGCTGGATCAAGATAATATGCTGGCTAGATACAGAAAGCGGTACTCTTTCCTTTAGAGCCCTGACGGCCGGTAGCTTGGAACCTGTACCCGATACCGGTGGGCTACTATTATTTTTAAATGTTTTTATTAAGAAATATTAAAAAATTTAAACTTATATGTAAATAAAGCAATAAAAGAATATTAATTATTTATTTAAACTTTATGTACAGACGCCTGCACATCAAGCTACTACAATCTGTCAGATTTCTTTGATAGATTTTCGACTTTATTTCTAAAGTATTAGGTTCAAGGTTCATTAGGAAAAATTGTCAGTTTCGGGTAGCTTGACCTGCTGGCGTCTGTACAATAGTGGTACATTATCGTAATTAATGCCACAATGCTTATTCTATCAGTCAATCTTGGGAATAAATAGGAAAACATTGCGAAATATCAGAATGCCTTCGGAATGTAGTTTTGGTTTCGATTCTTGACCATCATCAAGCTAAGAAAAGAACATCCGCAAAAATCTTACCTCAAAGTTACCACTGCCCTTCTGGATCATGATGATGAATTCCAAGTTTCCTTCCTTGGGGATGTTGGTTGCTCTCTGGAAACGCACGTTCTCAAAGACCACGGATACTTCAGTGTAGAGCTCTCCCATCATCATTCCGAGGGTCTCCCAAACCAGGACCAGATAGCCAGTGGCAGGGTATAAGTTACGGCCTAAGAAGGAAAAGGAATTATCGTAAATATACGTAGTTTTATTTTATTAAAATCTAAAACGGCTCACACTCCAATAATGGGTTCAGTTTTATTTTTATTAGGTGTGTAGTTTGGTTCACTTTTTACGCAGTCGGGTTTTTTATATTTTTTTAAATTATTTTTTAAAAGCAGGAGTGGAAAAAGATAACCGTTTTGAGATGGACACTAGTGGATTCTGAATAAATCCATCATCGTAGTTACTTTGGTTGATATCTGGGACAAACGGTTTTACGTGCTTTCTAAGGCATTTATTTACGAGGTTTCGGTGCAAATCTTTTCTTTTGTTACTTAGTATCAAATTGTTTTAATTGTAAAAAAAATAACTTCCTTCACTAACAGCAAAATTTGGTCATCAGACAAGCATTTAATTGCAAAAATTGTCTCCTTTTTGTGTTTAGATATAAGTACTCGTATTTATTTTTCAATTTTTTTTTTTGTTTTCTTTCTTTGTTTAATGGTGCCAAATAAACTTATTTTCTTTCTTTTGTTTCGTTTTGAGCAGCATCTTTATAGCATTTAATATCACTTTGTCCATATTTTTGTAACTTTTTGGCTAATATAATATTACACCTGTTATCACCAAAGGGTTAAGCAGTACGTAGTGTACACCCAATTATTACCACCTTTGTTTAAGTCCCACGTTATTACGACCTAAACAAAGGTGATGATACATAGGAGCTCATGGTCAGCAGTCACGACTGCGTTCGCTATACCACCGAGGCAGACGATTATTTCATCATGTTTGTTTTGTTTGTTTTAAAAAAACGTTGCCCCACACTAGGAATTTCTCCTGTATCGTGGGTGCGTTTACAAACATATAAACTCACATACACAAACAGCCAGACCCGAAACAACTATCTGTAGGCCATACATACCATGTGCGGGAATCGAACCCGCGACACGCAGCAGTCGATCGTTTAGCCACTGCGCCAACCGTGTCGTCAATGCTGCGTGTCGTCGTATCATGGCTATGGTTATTCGTAGTTATATTTATTTTTTAAGATGATAAATCATCAAATGACTCTTAAGCTCTGAGCGGAGCATAAGAGGAGTGTCTGTACTAACTTAGTGCCTTGTAGCTATGGGGCCGCGGTAGGTGGGGAGAAGGGGGTTGTACTTACTGTCGACAACGTGTCCAGCCATGTACTCGCAGTCCTCATCAACGATGGACATCCTGACGGTTCTCTCACCAGACTTCATCTTCTCTTGAGCCTTGTATGATGTTACATACCTGAGGACAACATTTTATATAATTATATATCATTTCATCATTTATGTGCACCTGCGCCTGCGCACACACTTGTGTACTATAATATCTCCCGTACCTCATCATAATCATGATCATGCATATTTATTTAACACTTCAAGCATAAAGTACATAGGCGGACTTAATGCCATAGGTATTTTCTACCAGTCATCCTTTGGGTGATGCAGAGACAAACAGTAGTAGGTGTAAAACAGGAAAAAAATAATATTATACTGCTTATCTGTATGCGGTTAGGAAGGAACTCGTCCTCAACAGTGAGAAAAGGTTAGGTAGATGATGAAATGAGATACCTTACTCTACCAATAAAACTCTTTTAAACGTATTGAATTGCGCCGAGTATTTTTACTTTTATTTTCCAGACCTAGAGGTCTTCGAAAGAAGACTACGCCGTTCATGCATGTGGTTGTATGTTCAATTCTAGGCATACAAATTAGTCATCATCTGCCATACAAATTAGTATTATTCATTAATTATTCAGGCCATACAAATATTTGATCTACGTGGGGATCTACTCCGCGACATGCAGCGCAGTAGCAAATCACTGAGCCACTGCGCCAACAATGCCATCAAGACATTGGATTCCCTCCTTTACATCTCAGTCCCACAAAATGCATCATAAACATTTTTATACCCGTCTAACCGCATTGCAGCAACCGCAAGTTCATCAATCATACCAAAGAGAACCAGCTATTTGAAAAATGGCCGTTAACGTCCCGGTATATTGAAGTCAGTACAAAGTGGCTGCTACAGATCACACCCCAACGATTTGTTTGTGGCCGGCTGACGGATGGCCGGCGATTAATATAGCTGGGTCTTTATTGGAACTGAAGTTCTGGCTGCGTATGTAATGGTTTAGTTGGCAAATATCAATGTTAGGAATATTTGGTGAAGACTTTTGACTAAAAAAGATCGTTTATTCAAAAACACTATCTGGGCGTTCAAAATGGTCTCTTTATTATTATCATAATCCTTCTAAAATTAGAAATGCGAATGTTTGTGAGGAAGGATGGATGTGGATGTTTGTTACCCTTTCACGTCAAAGCGGCTGAACGGATCTTGATGAAATTTGGCACAGAGGTAGATTATAGTCTGGAATAATACATAGGGTACTTTTTTCGATATCAGTCGAGTGAAGCCGCGGGCGCCAACTAGTAAGATAATAATTTACTCGGAGAAATCTTAAAATGGTTACAGTCGCAGTTAATATTGTTAATTGTCACTTTGTAACCATTACCATTATACCACCATATTATTAACATATTTAGATTTTGCTTAAGCAGGCATTTTAGATTCCCTGAAACACTTATTTCAGACTGATAAGCCTAGCCAAATGATAGAGCGCACGTTTGCACAGTTCAATTTAAAACTAGAAATTTATTATTACTACTCAACTGACATTTGGGAAAGTAGTGTAAAGTATGAATATTAGGAAAAAAATAAGACAAATAATAAGTACGTTATTTACTAAAATTATGAAAGTTTTTTTGATAAAATCTCAAAGTTGTCTTTCAGAACATATCTTTCAGGACGATAGACTGAATGAAAATTAATATTTACTATTTTGAGGTTAATTTCAGCAAGGCACTCTAAAACGAGGCACTCAATTTTACGATTTGTCGTAAAATTAACTGTTCATAAAATTTATTGCAATGGTTGGTTTTGTTTACCAAATAAAGATAAGGAGTACTTGAAAATAATCATTTTTAGTACAGACCTATTCTAATAACTTTATAATCAGATGTTAGGCAAACGTCTATGTAACACAGTTTGCTAGTGTTTACGCTACTTCACTTCTTAGATATATTATTACACTAGCGGCCCGCCCAGCGGTTTCACCCGCTGCTCACCTCCTAAGAGTCATAGCGTGAAGTATTATACATATAAACCTTCCTCTTGAATCACGTTACCTAACAAAAAACCGCATCAACATCCGTTGCGTAGTTTTAAAGATTTAAGCATACATACAACATAGCAACAGACAGACAGCGACTTTGTTTTATACTTTGTAGTAATATAGTATTGTATTAGATTACTGACTAAGAGGCTACCTGCAGTTGGAACTCTGGAGACACAGGTATTCACAGTGGGGACTCTGTGCGCTCACCTATTGACCTCAGAGATGTCCGGCGGTATAAGAAACTTTGTATTGCCATGCACATGAGCACAGCGAGGCTCAGTGAACACCTCTATACAGTCGCCCCAGGAATGTCCTTTACAGGCATTGCTCAGAGGGGCTCCAGACAGTTCTTTTAAGAAGAAACTGTGCTATTTCTCAAGTGTGTGTGAGTGTGTTGTTTTTTAATAATTTGCCTCGCACTAGTAATTTCTCCTATATTGTGGGTGCGTTTACAAACATTTAAACTCACATACTCAAACAACCAGACCCGGCACAACAATCTGTAGGCCATTATTGTCGTCAATATGAATTTTGTGTACCGGGGTGGTTTTAGAGAGGTATAAAATCCGCACTCCCCGGTCTTATTCCCAAAAACCGGTTGCTTTTTAAAGATTTTCCCTCAAAAACAAAAAAGAAGTACCTAGCTGTGCCTAGCACTTAGGAGATGATAACTTATATGTGTTTACTTACCAATCTTCGCTATGTTCCCATTCGACGAGATGAGAAATCATGGGCGTGCCTTGTGACACGGGGAATGGCACGTGTGGGTAGATGTTGGCGAGGTGCGGGTTCAGACCCGACTCATACAGTCTGTGGAAAGAAACACAATACTATAGAACCAGGTTTTTTTGGTAAATGTTGTATGTAGACCTCCACATATCACAGAATAAGTTGATGTTGCATGCAACTGCTGTTTACAATGCAAAACCTAGTCTTAAAGCACACTTGTGAAGATTGCTAATTTCTAATGGTTTGCAACCAGTCCTAAGAAATCAATAAAATTGACATACGCAGGTATATATCTTCACCAGACTTTCTTGAATCTGCCCATGTCCTGTTGAAATTCAAATGAAATGGTTCTTTTTTGCCCCAGGAATACACATTTCACCAATCTCCTGCTCTTATCCCAAATTTGGGATTGGCGTAGCATCTTTTCTTCTTCCATACCCATCTATTACTCATCATTCCATCAGTCTCCTCCTTTCTTGCCATATCATACTTTACACAATCCATTCATCGTTTCTTTGGTATCTACTCTTATACAAAAGTAGAAAAATATTACACTTACTTTCCAATAGCTGTGAACATAAATTGCACATTGTCTTTGTTATTCCTCTGAGTCAATGCGATGTTGATGACGTCCTTCTTCAGCGAACGGCGCAGGATTGCTTGAAGGAGGCCGTGCGGTGCGATCTCTATGGTGATCGCGTTCGGGTGGATCAGGCGGGCTGTCTCTTCGAAGAGGACTGGGCTCTGTGGAAGACAGAGACAGTTAGATTTAAAGGAAGGAGAAGGAATTTTAAACCTAATAAGATTATCGTCATCTGCCTAGCCTTTCTCAGCAATTTTGGAGTCGGCTTCCATGGATAGAAGAATACCAGAACTTTCGACGACACGGTTGGCGCAGTGGTTGAGCAATCGACTGCTGCGCTGCGTGTCGCGGGTTCGATCCTCGCACGGAACAAATATTCTTGTGACCTACAGGTAGCAGTTCCGGGTCTAGCTGTTTGTGTATGTGAGTTAAAATGTTTGTAAACGCACCAATGATACAGGAGAAATTCCACGTGTGGGGCAAAGTTTAAAAAAAAACTTTACATAAAGCGACTGCCTGTCTGACCTCCACAATCTATTTAATACTGATTAATACGATATATCTTAGTAAGATTGGTTGTCACACTTTCGGGCCACTGACTACCTGTAACGACTGCCAAAGATTTACATTTGACAGCTGACACTTAGCGTGCGCTCCGAAGCATTTGAAAAAAGAAAACAAAAGAGATCATTGTTTCATAGGAAAACAAATTTAATGTTTTATTCAATCATTCTCCTGCCTATAACGTAATTTACTTGGAGTCGTCGAAACATATCGTCTTTCATACAGTTTGTGTAAAACTCAACATATTATGTTTTACAGAGTATCTATCTACTTTTTTTTTTACCACATTTTTATACATATACCTACCTAATTAAATAAAAAATCAAAAAAATGCCCTACACTAGGATTTTTTCCAACTACCTGTAGGTCATACAAATATTTGTTCCGTGCAGGGATCGAACCCGCGACACGCAACGCGGCAGTCGATGCCGTCAAATTAGCTTAGCGGGCTGCTCAGCTCCTAAATGTAGCATGTTGTTAAGTTAGGTTAAGCCTTCCTCAATAAATGGTCTATCCAACATTAGTTGCTGAGACTAGCGCGTTCAGCCATACAAACAAACAAGTTCTTCAGCTTTATTATATTAGTAAAACTATTGCATTGGAGCTTGTTACTCACAAAATATAGTACTTATTTATTTTTGGGTGAATGGGAAATCATCGAATAAGTTCCGGGAGTGTCAGACTTTTACTGACTAAAACCCACCCATGTTATTCGCTGTGTTTGCGGTATTTCTTTCGAACAATACGCTACCCCGAGAAAACCCGCAATCCCGGAAAATATAGTACCACGTAATCTTCCAAATATGTTGAGCAAGACGCGTTCCATCCTACTAATATAAAAATGCGAAAGTTTGTGAGTATGGATGTATGTTTGATCCTTTTTCACGAAAAAACTACTGAACGGATCATAATGAAATTTGGCGCAGAGGTAGATTATAGTCTGGAATAATACATAGGATACTTTTTTTATCATCACGCGGCCGAAGCCGCGGGCGCCAGCTAGTAAGGGATATAAGTAGACGTAGCAATTATTTATGTACTTAGGTAATTAAATTGTGTACGACTTTTACATCTGAATATTGCCTTTAAAAACCGCGGTTAGTCTAGACATTTCTAATGGTTTCTGAGAAAAAAAAACAAACGAAATTCAAAGAATATTATTTTGAAG
Source organism: Ochropleura plecta (assembly GCA_905475445.1). Taxonomy (NCBI): domain Eukaryota; kingdom Metazoa; phylum Arthropoda; class Insecta; order Lepidoptera; family Noctuidae; genus Ochropleura; species Ochropleura plecta. The sequence continues at coordinate 10,420,212 of FR997744.1, read as the reverse complement.
AACACTTAGAAACTCGAAAGTCTGACAATTGACATCACCGAGGGATATCATGTTTCTATAAAAATATTTTAAATAATATTTGTACGCCACTCCGCAAAACAGATAAATGATAAATAATGTATATTTTGCAAGTAGGTTTTTACAAACACTCATACACGTCCTTTTTTAAAAAATAACTAGATGAGGCCGGAGTTTCGTTCCCGACTACTCTGAGAAGAAACAGCTGAAACAAACGCAGAGGTCATAGTCTCTTTTAAGGTCCAGACATAAATCTTCGTTACATGAGGACTATGGTATATTAGTGTCTGAAATGGTATTTTTAAGAAAGTACCACACATATTGAGTGGACCTGTCCAGTCAGTACAAGCATTTGTCATTTATCGTGTAGCTCGACTCATTACTCCAGGAGCTCAACGACACGACGAACAATACCACAAAAAGGACATTTGTGTAGGTCGCTTATAGTACGAATGAGGATCTACCTATCTGTGCCATATCACACTCTGTTATAATTTGACTTATGTTTACAAATTTTCATTCTGATTCAGTACCTGAGTTGTGATAAGGCAAAAACTAGGTCAGCTGGGTAATAGGAGAACCCTTGGTAAGACCAGTTGACCAGACTTTCAGGCCACTGTCAAAGATCTATAATTGACAGCCGGGACCAACGGCTTAACAAGCTTTCCGAAAACGAAGGAAATTCGGTATGTACTTTACAAGCGTGACTTACCCTGAAGACTAACCTAGTTGCTATTATTATGACGACACGGTGGGCGCCGCCGTCGTGACTAAGCTTTTGACTGTTGTGTTACGTGTCGCCGGTTCGATCCCCGCACGGAACAAAAATATTTGTATGACCTACAGATACTTATTCCGGGTCTGGTTGTTTGTGTATGTAGGTTTAAAAGTTTGTAAACGCACCCACGATACAGGAGAAATTTCCAGTGTGGGGCACAGTTAAAAACTAAAACTAAAAATTTTGCCATTGGCTCCTCATCATGTTACAGGGTACTTGAGACTTACCAGCAAGTTATTGGTGTGGTATTCAGCTGAGGATAAGGCAGCTTTAGCATCCTTCCATTGAGCTTGGGGCAGAGAGGTGGACACCCATTTGTCGGAGCGAGGCTTGGGGTCCTTGATGACTTGCCTTAGGTATTTCAGCAGGGTTGGACCTAAAAACAATACGTTGAATTTTAACTAGTAATATTTTATTAAGGCATTAATCATTAATCCACTTAGGAGCATCAAATGAAATACACTGTCGCATAAACTGAACTGAGTTCTGTGGTGGAGTCCTACTTCAGACAAAAAGGGCGTACGTCACTGTAGTAGAAATATTTCAGGCTGATAATATATGTATAATACTAGCTGCGCAGCGCGGCTTCACTCGCGCAGATCAGGAGAAAAAGCAGCCTATGTGTTATACCGCAGGATATAAGCTATCTACATACCAAACCGAATTGGAAATTTGAACGTGAAGGAGTAACAAATATACAGACACAAACTTGTCCTTTTATAATATTAGTGTGATACAATTTTCCAAGAGGGTGTGGCAGTGCTTGCCATAATCCTTACTTCCTTACTAATATTATAAAAGCGAAAGTTAGTTTGTTTGTTTGTTACGTCTTCACGCCTAAATAGCTAAACCGAGTTTAATGAATTTAGGTAGAGAGATAGTTGGGACCCTGGTGACGGATATAGGCTATTTATTAAAAATAGAAAAGGGTGAGAAAGAGGGAAGAAACGGGAGAGAAAAATAATATATTATCGATCATCACGCGGGTTGAAGTTAGCGTTAGCCCAAAGTAACTATGCCACGCGTATAAAAACAAGTTCGGGAAACCTATCAGACAGCTGTTGCTGGGGAATTTGTCCCGCCACTTTTTTCCCAGGTAAAACACTAGGAAGTGACGAAGGGCGTTTTGGAGAATTGTCTTGTGTAATGGCGTTCAAAAAGTGCTGATCAGCTTAGTTTGAACCTACATTACTTTTTTTTTTTTTTTAGTACAAAGTTTTCACTAGATATGATGACTGTAATCATTACTTTCCTAACTGTAATTTTAAATTTTCCGTGTTCCAGATTTAAAACAACAAATATTTGTAGCATAAAGTTTTGAAACTTTATTATTTGTAATTGAAGTTACCGTTTTAAATCAACAAATTAGACGAAAAGATGATAAACAAAAGTTTGATTTGAAATGAAAAGTTTTACAGAACTTTTCAGATGTAATAAGTTTTTATCAGCGGAAGTCCTGGTCTTACAAATAAGTTTATTTCTTTGAATTTATCTTTACTTAACGATAAGCTTTTGACAATTTATTAATATTTTCGGTAAATGTGAATAAAATGGCGTATTGGCAGAAAATAGTTAAGTTTTAAAACTGGGTCAGTTTCCGGATTGTTTAAGGTTTTTATTTAATTTTTGACGAATAAAATCACCGTAGTAATCCAAAGTATGAATATAAAAGGAAAAGGGAAGAATATGGGTGGGTTTTAGTCAGTAAAAGTCTAACGGAGTGTTAGACTTTTACTGACTAAAACCCACCCCCACTCCCTCCAGAGCGGGGGAAGTTATTTGACTATTTTCCATCCGCAAAAAAAGGGCTTACTAATTACTTTTAGGAATACAGTGATATCAAATATTAATAAATGTCTTACCAGCTTCTGAGATGTAACGGGAATGGTAAGCGATGTTGGAGCAAGGGACCTCCTTGGCGAAGATGCCTTGAGCGCTGAGCTTGGCTACGAAGCTCTTCATGATGTCAGCAGGTCCTGAGATGGTGCTGGAGTCCGGGCCATTGTGGCACGCCACCTCGATCTCAGGGGGGCACATGGTTTTGATCTGAACGAAAAAAAATATACAATAAATTGTGGTAAACAAGAATTTTCTGGAAAAGTCTGCATGCAAATTTAAACGCGATGCTCTAATCGATACTAAATATTTTTATCAGAATCCTTTATGGTCATATTTCGATTTTGTCAGCTAGCTAATGGCCTGTACTAAGTTCATGAGTTCGATTCAGAATTTAATTTGTCAGAGTTTGTATGCTAAAAGTAAATTGTTACATAATTTTTAGACCTAAAACCTTGCGTGTGTAAACGTGTGTAAAGCCTTTTGACAATTTAATATCGCACAGAATAGATGTTTGTTGCTACCAGTTTGTTAATAGAAGTATAAACAAATTTTTGGATTAAAGTTTTCCTTATCGCGCGTTGCGATAAGGAACTTGTCTTAGTTTTTTGTAAACCGAGCGGCTTGCACGTCTTTTTCTGTCTCTCTCTCTCTCTCTCTTCTATTTCGCATCGCAAAAATAATCGTCGCGACACCACACTGTGGTGTCACGACGATTATTTTTTTGAGTGTATACAGGTTTTTTGTACATAATAAATAATAACTTCGTTCCATCCGGGTGTCCGTGTGCTATTGTATATTTATAACAAAACTCTTAGCCTGTGTTAGTACTAATTAAATGTGATCTGGTACGATCAACCAGCGAACGTACAAGTGAGCGGTCTGCCCGGGAGGCAATTGAATGGAGAATGCTGTTAGAACTGTAATATCGCCAGCAAAACTAATTTTAAGGAACAAGAATGTAAGTGAACGATGTAAGATTTTGACTTTTCACCAATTACCTGACTGTATCCAAGACCGATGGCAGCCATGGATCCCTTGATGAAGGGCGTCTCGATGGAGGCAAGGCCTCTGCTGTAAGCCGACAGAATCATTTCCTCGGCAGTGAAGCAGCCGTCGGCGTACGCGCAGCCAAGCTCACCGACACTGTGACCTAGTCAAAGGAATTACTTTTAAGTATTGAGTGACTAACTAACGCCGCGGCTTTGCCCACGTGATGACCGAAAAAAAGTATCCTGTGTTATTCCAGACTATAATCTAAACTAAAAGTTTGACGTGCTAACCAAGGCACAGAGGAAACTGGAAATGTTATGAATGGTCACCCATCCCCAGACAAACCTAGGCAAACGCGGCTTAGCCTAAAGATCAACGAGCGCTGCTATTATTTAGCCATGAGCTCCTACGACACCAACATTTTTTTTTAATACAAACGTTGCCCCTCACTAGGATTTCTCCTGTATCGTGGGTACGTTTACAAACATTTATACTCACATACACAAACAGCCAGACCCGAAACAACTACCAGTACGTCATACAAATATTTGTTCCGTGCGGGATCGAACCCGTGATACCCAGCGCAGCAGTCGATCGCTCAGCCACTGGGCCAACCGTGTCGTCAAGATTCAACAATGTAATATTCTTATAACACAAACAACCCCCACAATAAATTAGGAGCGCTCGACCACTAAGTTTTATTTACTGGAAAATCCCTCTGAAAATTTACAAGATATTTTAACATCTAAAATAGCTAAAAGATCTTTTTTAAAAGGTTAAATCTTTTGAAGATACTTCAGGCAATTTCTTGAAATTTCGCAAAAATAGAACACAAGACTGTTCTATTTTTGCTTTGCACTACCTGACCCCTCTTACATAAAAGAAGAGGGTATGAGGTTCCTCGACATTCATCATCTTCCAGCCCTAGTCCCATTCTATTTGGGCCCTGCGCAACGTTTGTTTTTTCCAGTCTCCCCTGTCAGACGTCACGGCATCATTTACTCCTTTCTCCTTCATATAATTCCTTCCACAATTCATCCATATTTTCTTAAGCCTTACTCTCCCTCTCCATCCATCAAAATTCATATCTATCACTCTTTTGCTCACATACGTTTCGGCCCCGTGATTCAAGGCACTAATTCATCATCTACCCTATTTGCAGAACCTTTTTCTAATGGTCTTGGCTTGCCTAAATAGTACTTATAGTCCTACATGGGCACTTATACGACGACGAGAAAAGATGCACGATTCTGGTTGGTCATAGAGTAACTGCTAATTTAAACTCCACAACTCAAATAACTGAGCTGAGCTGAGTAAAATAATAATTCTGATCGTACAAACAAAGTCAAACTAATCGAACTTACCGATGATATGATCAGGTTCAACGCCAATCGTCTTAAGCACATCAGTTAGACCAATCTGTACAGCTGCGATGCCGATGAAAGAGTTCAGAATGTTGTCGTAGATCTTCGGGTCGGGATCCGTGATGATCTTCGTCAGGTTCACGCCTTTCGGTGCTAGGGCTTTGTGGCATCTGATTAAGAAATGAAAGAGTTAGTTTATTATCCTCCTAAATAAGAGGATGAGGTCTCAATCACGTATGGTAGCTAGGTACTATACGAGAATCTCGCAGTGAATTTAATTTTAGTAGTCTACGTGCTATTCTAGTTCATAGTCTAACTGTGCGGTGATGGATCTGAATGTTGATGGATGGAGAGAGAAAGGAAGGCCAAAGAAAAGATGGATGGATTGTGTAAGGAATGATATGAAGGAGAAAGGAGTAAATGATGCCGTGATGACTGACATGGGAGAATGGAAGAAGAAAGCGTGTTGCACTGACCCCAAATAAAATGGGACAAGGGCAGGAAAATTATGACGATGAGTCTAACCGTGTGATAAATTTCGTTTCAGCGTAAAGGCAATAAATGCTGTAGTAATAAAATGTTGTGTTTAAAATATGAAATGTGATGTTGTACCCACATTTTAAATACAGAATCAAAATGTCAGAATGTCATATGTTTTTCATAATTGCCATCAAATCCGTAGGTAAGCAACGACAGTTTTCTAACGATACAATAACACGTATTTCAAAGATAAAATCGTCTTCAGACACTAACATTATTCGCTATAAAGTCACAATTTTATTCAGTACCTATTGGTTAAAACCATGTTGACTAAGTTTATATAACTAAAGTATTCCTTCGCTACTTTGTGTACTCTCGTGAGTTCCAAAACCGAACCAAAGGAAGTTATTTGATTATATTTAACGGATTTGCGAGCGCAGATGAAAATTACATTAGCATTGAACACATGCAGGAACTCTTTAACTAATTGCAGTGCATGTAGAAGCTCTTCACTTAATAAAAACATTAAGTTGACTGAAATTAGAATTTGTATTCTGACATAGATAAAAATATGAATTAACTTAACATAAAAAAATAACTAACGTGAGATGTACTGACGTGGACAAGTTTTTTATTTAAATTAAAACGGCTTATGTAGAAAGATATATTGAGACACATCTAATCCACTACGATACTCTAATGATAAGGAGATGACATTACTGGAGAACTTACTTGAACGGCACGACTTTCTACATACCTGGGGGCCTAAAATGGTTGCTTTAGCAGAATCATAATAATATGAATTAGGTAGGTTCGTTAAAATACTTAAAATTGTCACAGACGTATTTATTATTGGTCATTTTACGATAAACGTAAAAAATAAATTTAAGCTAGCTACAGCTAGCTTCGATAACTCAGTAGGCAGTCCTCACTGTGACAATATTTTAAATTAGATTGTTCTTCTACTACTGCTACCACTACTTTTAGTTGATTATGAATAAATATTATAGGTATAAAAACTAAAAAAAGCTCACTTTCTCGGTATTATTCTCAACAAACCCTTTCATTTGATACTCATATCATGAGTATACATAAAAATAACTATATTACGGCCAACGAGAAGCGATACCAAATGTAAACAAAACCCATGCTAAAACCCCATCTAAAATGGCCGCCCGAATGTTGGCGAACCCGTCTTAACGTTGTCATGTTTTTGCCGGGAGAACGAGACATTACGACAAAGGCACAAGATGGAAAGAGATAAATATTAGATTGTCAACGCCACAGTTGTTCTTTAGGTTAATGATCTTTCGTATCGCTTCTCGTTGGCCGTACTAGTCTGCCATCTTTGGGAGACAGCGATCATGGATTTTCATTGACGTCATTTAGCGGACCTTCCATTGTCATCCAAACTATTTAGGTATGCAAAATTTCGGCTCAATCGGAAACCGAATAGTTTGTCTAATTTAATTTGTTAGATTTTTTTTTTAATGTAAAACTTATAAAATAGTGTTAAAAATCTAACCAGGAAATACTCTTACCTAATCGATTTATCAAGAAAAGCCATTTGTGTTCCTCGTTTTCTGCAAACACAAGTTAAAAACAGATATTTCAAGGAATCACTTACTTCTCAATAGCAGCAGCGAAGACCGGGATCCTCATCAGCTCCTTACCCATACCCGCCCACTGGGAGCCCATGCCGGAGTACACGAACCACACCGGGCGACGGACTCCGGAGAAGTACTGGACGTCACGAGCAAGAGACACGCTCTTTGTTGGGGTTGATCCTGGAGAGAAAAGTGGGTTACCATGTATTCTTAAAGACAGCAAAGTGAAATGTCAAGCCGTTATAAACCTTGTGCGGTGCAACTAACATTTTTCCTGAGCTTAAACTGTTTCTGTGCAATCAAAACTGGAGGACCTTGTGAAGCGTCAAACGATTTTGAGTCATATGTAATGCAATTATTAGTCACTTGGATCTATCCCGCGCTTAAGCTGGTCTGCAAACTGTTACAATACGGCTTCATATTTTATTAGAGTTCTACTTCAAACTAAACTTTAGGAACAAAATAATTGGTGACAAAGAAAACCGGATTCCTAATTTTCTAGTTATTAGATAAGTTTTCAAACTCTTGAACCATTCGGCCTTTGTAATTACTGAGAGCGACGGATATTTCAAGACCATAATTATATTTTATTAGTCGTTAAACTTTAGTTGGGACAAGCGGCTCTTCAATTTGTGAAAACAAAGTCCGTCTTCTTTGTCATAATAAAAATATATTGTCTGTAAAGATACAATTCCAAATGCTTTTCCAGTTTCCACAACTCACCCAGCAGACTGTATCCTCTAACAACGTGTCCTTGGATATCATCATCATGGATGGAGTGGAGTAGACGCACCAGCTCAGCGTCCACAGTCCTGGACTCCAAGTCATCCAAGATCCTGGCTACTGCTGACTCCGTGCGGCCTGATATGCAGACAAGACGAGGGAGATCGTCGGAAGGTATGCCGTTGTTGACCTGGTGGAAAAATTGAATAAGTAGATAGATGATTTTATGGCTGGTGTAAAAAAACTGGTGTAGGTATGATTAGAACGCTACGTGTTGGTGCAAATGAGAGTCATCGATTTAAGAAGAATATAATAATATATTAGAACTAGTAGCTCTTGCTGACATCTCTTTGAGGCGCGCTTGGAACACAAACGCGCTGTCAACACGGCCTATCGTTACTTCGTGAGCTACTAATTGCTCGCCGTCAACAGACCCGCATCTACGGTGACCAAGTGCGGTGCGTCTTCCGTGCCGGCTGGGTTGGTTTGAGGTTCTCTCCCGCAAACGTCCAGCCACCTCTTTCGCTAGCATAACTGCTTCACAGAAGGAGGTGACCGGTTTCCATTCGCTCCCGCTCCGGATCTTCGAGAATGGCTGATTATCCGCTATACAATGTAAATAACAGGCAAGCCCTACACTGTTCCCAAACTACTGCAAAACCTGAAAGCAAGAATCAACAGTTGCGACCAACAGAAAAGCGCCGAGACAATGAAACTCGTTGAAATCCTGGGGAAACAATTTAACTTTATTAGAAAAGAAAAAAACATCATTTTTTAATTTCCAAATAGGCAGAAGGATAACCGGTGAATTTGTACAATGTACAGAATGAATCAAGTCATAATACCACGGTTAAATTTCGAAGTCAAAACAACCCTTAGTCTAGTCAACAAGTTCAAAAAGACGAAAAATAGAGATAAAGCTCTTAAAAATATGAGCGATAGCTCATTCGATTCGGAATGACGTCTAGAAAAATGTATCTCGAGGGTTTATTAGCACATAAAAAATTGCGATTGTTATTAACAAATTAAGAGAAAAAAAAAATGTCATTTGGTTTTTTGTTAATAACTTGAAAACTATAAACATTTTTGAAATTTAAAAAAAAGATCCTCAAAGAGGAGGAAATTTCCCATAAAAAAGTCCCAACTCCTCGAACTCTACCTCTATTATTTATAATTTTAATTTAACGCTGAAAATAGGGCTTCGCGCGGCCGTTACGGCTTGGCCGCACTGCCGCTAAAGAGAGCGCACCACATAAAATAATTTTTTTATAGTAACAAATATAAATTTAAAAATTAAAAAATATTATGGTATCATCTAGACACTTGAAAGAATAAATCCCCGTTGGAAAAAAGTTATTTAGTCAATTTTTCAAAAAGTTGTACTTTTGTTAACTAACTAATTTTTTTCTAATCTCCGTTCTTATAAATAACGACATAAAAGTTTAAATAATACACCTATAAATTTTTGGCTTCGTGGAGCCCTTCTTATATATATACTTAACAAGATCATGCCATAAAAAATTATTAAAGTTTATTATTTTGTTTATAATAATTTTTTAAAGTTAACAAAAAATGAAAAATCCAAAAAATGTTGTTAAAAAATTTTTTTTCGACAAATTTTATGTTATTGCTGTTTTCGCATCTAACAACAGCATTAAATAACGGTCGAAAAAAATTTTTAACATTATTTGTTAAGATATTTTTTATAAACAAATAGACAAGTTTAATATTTATAAAAAAAATTTCTTTACCATTTCATTGTCTTGGCAAAATAATGATTTTTAAAACAAATTTTTTTTCTTAAATAACTTTTTTAATTGTTTATAATCGTTTTTTTTACATTTCGATTGTTTAAATAATTAGTTAAGAAATTATTTTTTCTTTAAAAATCATAATTGGTGTTTCTTTATAAGTTAACAAAAAAAAAAATTTTTTTATAAATAATTTCATCGTTTGTTAACTTAACAATTTGTTATAAACAAATTCCATAGAATGTTATATTTTTTTTGTTGAGCAAAAAAAAAAAACAAAAACAGACATATGTATGACCGTAATAAAAAAAAAAATTCTATTTTTTAAAACACTTTTAAATATTATACGAGACCGAAGTTGAATCGCCCTCTTGATTTGTCAACTAACAAATTGATATAACTTATAAACTATGAGAGATACGATAATGAACATTCAAGTGTTTTTTATAAAGGATTAATTTATCTTTTAAATAAGCGAATGACCAAGTTTCTAACTATTGTTTATCAGCCATTATATGCATTTTTTTTAAAATAAACAATAGAAGTAGCTCGAATTAGAAGCTATAATAACTTAATATAATATATAGAAATTAAAAATATTGGTAAGTGATGCAATAAAGAAACAAAAAATTATATATAAAAGAAAACAAGTTCGATAAATATTAATAAAACACGTATATAATTTTAACTATATGAGATACAGATATGATGTAAAGGTTCATTGGTAGATATTTTACCACTAAATAAAATTGTTTTGAGGTTCAAAGCTGTAATTTCATTATTTAAAAGTTAAAAGTCATAAAAGATACGAAAAAGTAAAAAAAATCTCAAATTTTTATAAACAAATGCATATAATGGCTGATAAACAATAGTTAGAAACTTGGTCATTCGCTTATTTAAAAGATAAATTAATCCTTTATAAAAAACACTTGAATGTTCATTATCGTATCTCTCATAGTTTATAAGTTATATCAATTTGTTAGTTGACAAATCAAGAGGGCGATTCAACTTCGGTCTCGTATAATATTTAAAAGTGTTTTAAAAAATAGAATTTTTTTTTTTATTACGGTCATACATATGTCTGTTTTTGTTTTTTTTTTTTGCTCAACAAAAAAAATATAACATTCTATGGAATTTGTTTATAACAAATTGTTAAGTTAACAAACGATGAAATTATTTATAAAAAATTTTTTTTTTTTGTTAACTTATAAAGAAACACCAATTATGATTTTTAAAGAAAAATAATTTCTTAACTAATTATTTAAACAATCGAAATGTAAAAAAACGATTATAAACAATTAAAAAAGTTATTTAAGAAAAAATTTTTGTTTTAAAAATCATTATTTTGCCAAGACAATGAAATGGTAAAGAAAAATTTTTTATAAATATTAAACTTGTCTATTTGTTTATAAAAAATATCTTAACAAATAATGTTAAAATTTTTTTTCGACCGTTATTTAATGCTGTTGTTAGATGCGAAAACAGCAATAACATAAAATTTGTCGAAAAAAAATTTTTTAACAACATTTTTTGGATTTTTCATTTTTTGTTAACTTTAAAAAATTATTATAAACAAAATAATAAACTTTAATAATTTTTTATGGCATGATCTTGTTAAGTATATATATAAGAAGGGCTCCACGAAGCCCAAAAATTTATAGGTGTATTATTTAAACTTTTATGTCGTTATTTATAAGAACGGAGATTAGAAAAAAATTAGTTAGTTAACAAAAGTACAACTTTTTGAAAAATTGACTAAATAACTTTTTTCCAACGGGGATTTATTCTTTCAAGTGTCTAGATGATACCATAATTTTTTTTAATTTTTAAATTTATATTTGTTACTATAAAAAAATTATTTTATGTGGTGCGCTCTCTTTAGCGGCAGTGCGGCCAAGCCGTAACGGCCGCGCGAAACCCTATTTTCAGCGTTAAATTAAAATTATAAATAATAGAGGTAGAGTTCGGGGAGTTGGGACTTTTTTATTGGAAATTTCCTCCTCTTTGAGGATCTTTTTTTTAAATTTCAAAAATGTTTCTAGTTTTCAAGTTATTAACAAAAAACCAAATGACATTTTTTTTTTCTCTTAATTTGTTAATAACAATCGCAATTTTTTATGTGCTAATAAACCCTCGAGATACATTTTTCTAGACGTCATTCCGAATCGAATGAGCTATCGCTCATATTTTTAAGAGCTTTATCTCTATTTTTCGTCTTTTTGAACTTGTTGACTAGACTATACCCAGAAAACAAAGATGCCAAACAAGTAGGATATTAAATTAATCTACTGAAATTTTCCAACAAATTGATTGCCTGGTTCCAATAATAACATTTTAGAAACTCATTTTATTTGATGTTTCATCAATGAAAACAATAGGCGGACATAATCAACAGATTGGAAATCAGATCCGTTATAACTTTGTAAACTTTGCGAACTCGATGAAAACGAGCGTTTAGGCTCAATTTACACTGACGCAGGGCAGACGGGAAATTATTCAGAATTCATTATTTGCACTTCAATTGTACAAAGCATATTGAACTTTACAGGAGCAGTGGTGATCGAGTGTTTACGGACCTGGTCTACGTGTGATAGGTCATGGATTTGTACTCCGAAGTACTTTACTTTGTGTACCTTATTCATAATTTTTTATCACTGCTCTCAAAACAATGATCTAAACCAAAAAAATAAAGACATTTTTGTAATAGAACACTGCTTAAAACTTTCATGGTTTGTAACTTTTACACTATCGTGCGATCTACTAATGATAGCCAAAACAAATAAACGGCTGTACTTGCTTGCCGAGGCACGGAGGAAACTCAGTACGTAATTGGTGGTCAACCATCCACAGACTAGGTAAGCTTGGTTTAACCTGAAGATGGCCTGATCGAATGTTATAATGTAGCCATGAGCTCCGGACTCACACTCGCTTATACTAATTAAGTACGTCACACAATTGACATAAAGTTCAAAATCATAAACCATTTCCTTACGAAAAATATCGCGTTCATTCTGCAACGCGACACTGGACATTGAGCCTTATTTACTTGATAGAATTAATAATTGCGGTTTCAAAGAGAGATTGATACCAGCTTGGCGGACAGCACAATTTATTTTAGATAATTGATAATAACTACGTCTATTCAATAAAGTCAGTCAAATTGCTTTGTTGTGTTTCTTCGATTTTATGATAGGTAGATAAATGATGTTTATTTTGCAAGGAGGTTTTCACAAACACTTTTACACGTCTTTGTTTTTAAACTAGATGAGGCCGGTGGTGTTTCGTATCCGACTACTCTGAGAAGAAACAGCCGAACCAAACTCAGAGGTCGTATTTCTTAGAAAAAGACGAAGTGCTCATCCGGTATAGGCAAACAATTTTTGTCTTCCATATAACCTCTATGGGAACACGGTGTAAGTTTATGTATGTTAAATATTATGAGGAACTGGTATATCGTGAAACCGAAAATTAAAAAACTTGTGTTCACAAAACCCACACTGGACTTGCGTCTAGAACATGGGCCAATTCTTTTCATAGAGAAAAGGGGTTAAAGTCATAAACTGATTACGCTATGTAAAGTAAGCAATGACATATTGTCCGGCCTACGCTACACTCTCATACATAATCGAACCACTGGATTCCAGGCTTTTGATAATATAACCCACCCCGAACTCCAACCGGGAGGTTGGAGTTCCTATATTTGGTAACCTCGATTGCTCTCATACTTAAGTACTAAAACTGTAACAACAACATTGTAAAACCACATGATTCTAAAAGTAACTACGGAGTTTCTTGGCGTTTCTTCTTTATAGGAAAAGACCAACCCGAACCGTGCACCTTTTCTCGACGTTTTATAAAGTGCATATGTGAAATAAAAATATTTTGATATAATTCGTCCTTCCCTACCTTGACTCTCGCCACGTCCTTCAACAGCGTGTGAGCGTTAGCACCTCCGAAACCGAAACTGTTGACTCCAGACATGCCTCTGGACCATGGAGTCTTGTCAGTAACAACTTGGAGCCTCTTCTTAGCCAAGGCTTCCACTCCTTCTCGGGGCTGGTGGAAGTTCAAGTTGGGCGGCAGGTAGCCTGTGCTGTAGGCTATGCACATCTGGAAAGAGAACTTATGTTAGTACCTCCTAACGTTTCATGGGAATGGGACGAGTTTTGTTTTGTTGTTTTATGATTGGTTATAATTTTTGAACCTATTTTGAGCATTTACGGTTTGAATTAATTTATTTATAAAGATGACAAATCACTTGTAAAGAAATGAATACTAAACTATTATTTAAAAATATTTGTTCTGCAAGAGTAGCAGAAGCTTGTAGTGTTAACAATTAGTATGAAATAAGGTATTTTTTTTTAATTTGACTGCACCTTTGGCGTACTTGCTGAGCAATCGACTGCTGCGGATTTATGTTCTTAATTCATACTAATTGTACTACAAGCTCCTGCTACGTCTGGACAACAAACACGTTTTACGTTTTACATAGTTTTAGTTTTTTTTTAAACTTTGCCCCACATTAGGAATTTCTCCTGTATGGTGGGTACGTTTACAAACATTTAAACTCTAAACAGCCAGACCTGAAACAACTGTAGGTCACTATGTATACGGGTCTTAACATGCTTTCTGAAGCACGGACAAAACTCATTATGTAATTGGTGGTCACCCATCCACGGACCGCCTTGGGAAATTGTGTCTTAACCTCAAGATCGACTTGAGTGGCAGTTTTTATTTAACATCAATAATTTCTCAACACACCAGTTCAGGCCATTTCGATCTCCCCACTCATTAAAACTTTGTTTACAACTGTCCTACACACAAAACCCGATAAGACAGTACAAGCATACATTTGAGACGACATACACATAAATTATGAACGAACTTTGCAGCAAGATAACATTAATTACGACGCGACAGTTTTCTCAGGATTGAGTCACTGAGTACCTCCCTACCGTAGGGAATTGGACGGTGAAGGACCGGTGTAATCCTCTGGGCCTCTTAACAGAATTAACTCTCGTAGCTGATAATTATTTTATTCGGAAAAAAAGTTGTAGCTGTCACGATGGAAATTAAATAAAATTGTGGCGCTGTGGGCGTTTTTTTATGGTTTTAGAACTTTATTATTTCTCATCAAGAATTAACAATAATTCACTTACTGAGAAACTAAATTTAAATAACAATGTTTATGAGCGTACAGGAATGTTTACAGTAACAAAAAGAAAATAACAAAATATGAGGGGAAGCGACCACAGTAACAAAAGTATGTGCTTGGTAGCTAATCACCAACCAACCAAGCGAACACGGATCTGAATTAAAAGTGAGTTGTTTTCTAGAAGTGGCAATACATGTCAGCGTAATAATTGATAACGTTTAATATGTTTTTATACATTATTATTTACTCATTATGTACGAATTTTATTATTCATATTGACGTATTTATATTTAATAAACTGAAAGGTGGCTTCAAATTTCATAATTTTAATTGTCGGTATGGTATAGCACCCCCGATCTTATGTGAAATCCATTTTTTTAAATATCCTCGCGATTAAGTTTCCATCTGCAAAACTGAACGAGACGCGGCCAATAAGCAGGAGATATTAAAATGCAGAAGTGAACACACAGATATAAATGCACTCTGTTACATTGATTTCATAATCCAATAGCAAGTGATTCCAACCAAATTTAGGACAGCTCACATTGTACGGACGGCTCAACTATGTCGCTATAACTGGGCTATTTTTATTTATTTATATGATTGGTGATTATTTACACGAAACACATAATGAGGAAAAATATATACATACAAAAGAGCACAAAGGTACTGCTTATTTAATAAATAAAGCTCTTCCAGCAGACCTGCGATAGGAAAGATTGATATGACACGTACACAGTGCGCAAAAATAACTTAAATACACATAACTATATCATATAGAAAAACATAAATACTAATAAAATAATAAATATATGTTTGCATATATGCATTATAAAGATTCTTTTTTTTAAACCTTTCGGAGAATATCTATAAAAATATGAGATGTAAAATCTCACGAGAGCAAGTGATTTACCTTAGCAATGGAGCAGAGACCTGAAGCAGGCTCGCTGTGTCCCAAGTTGGACTTGATGGAGCCGATCCAGAGTGGGTCCTTGCGACCGGTGCAGAAGACCTCATCGATGGCTAGCAACTCCTCAGGGTCACCGACACGGGTACCTGGTGGCAATAACATCCAATAAAGACTTGTAGGTCATTACTGAGAGGCTTTAGGTTTGTCCTAGTACTAGATGACGTAAAATCAGGCCTTACAGTGTTCGCTAGAACTTTATAAAGAACTAAATAAAGAACCCGCATCTTCGCCCGCGTGATGATAAAAAAAATGTATCCTATGAGTTATTCCAGACTATAATCTATCTCTGTGCCAAATTTTATCATGATCCGTGAAGCCGTTTTGACGTGAAAGAGTAACAAACATCCATCCTCACAAACATTCGCATTTATATTATGCGACTCCAGGGTTCCATCTTTCTCCGTACCAAAATTCATCAAAATCGGTTTAGCCATTTAGGCGTGAAGACGTAACAAACCAACTCACTTTCCCTTTATAATATTAGTAAAGATAATTATAATAATAGGATTTGTACAAACAAAAAATTGCTTAGAGAGACTTAATTTGATGTATAGAATGCTTGATTGATATATTCGTGAAGGGCCCGCTAACACCTCCTAAAGTCTACGATAGCAGGTTCACAATAATGGCATGTTAGATGTTCAGCATTAATGTTTAATTTATATAATTACACTATGAAATACTTACAGCTATATAAAAACTTAAGAAAATTAATTAATCATAGACAATAGAAAATTAATTACAAATCCTCACGTACAGAAATGAACTACAAATTACAATGTGAGCACACTTCAGTACATTGTGTTTAAGTAAAGAATTTTTTTTTCAAATTTACTTGAATTTTTTAATAAACCCCAAATAAAAAATTGTACTTGGCAATTATCAAGTAAGTTTAGTTTGGAAAATTCTACCTATTCTAATGATCAAAATAGAGCACTATTCGACTTACAGCACTTGCACCAGTTTCTTATACAAAAGGCAAAATCTACAAATGGCAGCTACAGCGTCGCTTTCCAAGCTTGCCAGTTTGTTTCGTTGCCAAAAGTCACTGAGTGAAATACTGAACGCAAATGCGCTCTTGACCCTTGAACCACTTTAGCTATGAGCTCTGACTGCGAGGTGTACTATTTCAGGAATTCCAAGCGCAAAAGCCTATTATGGCGCAGTTCTGGAGAGGGTTTTCTAATAGGCATTTGGCGAAGAAGCATGTTTTTTTTTATTGAAGTTGTGGAAGCAGCAATAACAGTGCTAAAACACTACCAAAGTTTTATAATATACCTAGTTGTCTGAAATAAAAGCTATTATAATATATTTTATTCATAAAGGCATTAAATTCCAATGTAAAATAAAATACACAATCATTCAAAACTCAAATAAAAGAAAACGAACAAAAACAACCAGCCAAGTGCGAGTCCGACTCTTACACCATGGGTTCCGTAAAAATATTGCAGCCATATTTATTGACTGCGTAGATTTAGAGGGTTGGTTTTTTCACAGCTTCATGGGACCACAAAATAATAATAATAATTCATTATATTTGCATGAAATATGGTGCCTTCACAGATCTTAAAATACAATAGACACAGTACTTCATATTTCGCCTACTAAATTCAGCATGCAAATTTTTTGATGTGCCATGTTTCACACTGATTAAACAAAATAAGGAATTACAAATGTCAAAATAAGAATACAGGCATGTCAAAATTTATAATATTACAGAATTGAAATATATGGTTTTAGTGTCAACTCAA
The DNA here is from genome assembly GCA_905475445.1 of Ochropleura plecta. Lineage (NCBI taxonomy): Eukaryota > Metazoa > Arthropoda > Insecta > Lepidoptera > Noctuidae > Ochropleura > Ochropleura plecta. The sequence continues at coordinate 10,402,786 of FR997744.1, read as the reverse complement.
TCCACACGTTCCCGAGATAAAGGGTCTTGACAGACAGACAGACACAAGTGATCCAATAAGGGTTCCGTTTTTTCCCTTTAACCTTTTCCCGGAACCCTAAAAAGTAGGAAACGCTTAGAGGTATTGAGTTGAAATTAAAACCCTATACTCAAGTCTGTAGTCCCTTCAAGGAAGGGACTACGCAGTCAAAAGATATGGCTGTTTGTGTCGCAAGTTTGTACAGAATATGCGCGAGGGTAGTCCTTTATTTAAAAATCAGGGGAATCTATCGACAAATTAACTTTGGTGATTGCCTTTAAGTAAAAGTGCGTCAGCACTCAATGTAATTAAATATAATTAATTTACGAGTAAATTGAAAGAGCATGGAAGTGTGTAAGAGGAATGATCTATGAGCTGATATTAAATTATTCGAGCTCTAAGTGCCTTATGAAAGGTGTTTTTGAATTCATTAACTGATGAGATAATAATATTATGAAAATAAGGTCTTCACAATAAAGTCTAGTTAATAAATAAGGTTTTCAAAATTAAGGTTCTTCTTGTTTGGGACTTTCATTTCCATATTGACTATACTAACATGAATAATAAATTGTAAAAAAAACATCCTTCTTTCCCCCCAAGATAAATGAGATGGCGCCATTGTCTCCAGCATTAACCTCCAAAAGGCAATAATGGTAATATGCATGTTCGCCTGCTAAATTTCCATAGTGATTAAATCAAACTAGTCTGAAACATGGGTGCAATAAAAAACTACAAACTCACGTCAAACTATGTATATAGTATATATATATATTATATTAAATGCACGCATCACTAAACTCTCCCAAATACTAATAATTATTCTAGGTAGCCAACAAATGAATCTTACTATCTAGTTTAGCCAAAATTCCCAGTGTCCAAAATATAATGATAAAGTTTAGGGACGAACGTTTGCGCACGCTTGAAGTTATCGCACATTTGAATGAAGGCACGTCTCATGGTTGGCCAGTTCTCGGTAACCATTTTGTCCGTTGTTTGTCAAAGTTGAGGGTTCCGCCGATAAATATCTGTAGGAACGTTGGGTTGTAATGCTACGGTCAGTTCTGCTTAGGGCTATGGAATTTTGAGTTTAATGGTAGTGAGATTTAGTAATCAGAAGCTGCAGAAACTTCACTTCAGCTTTACGATAGTAAAAAGTTTTTCGATCAAATGGATGCAGCTGCTGAAGTTTTCTATAACATGCTATGCTAGATTCATGGCATTGACATAAATTTATACTACGATGTACTACAAGGAAAAATAAAATACTATATCTAAAACAACATATTACAAATATAAATCAAAATACAAATTGTGTAGCGTAACCTGGGTGCTGGTGAGATAGCGAGATGCTGGTGCGTTGGTGCAAATCCTACTATATAATACATATTATTATAAATGCGAATGTTTGTGAGGATGGATGTATGGATGTTTGTTATTCTTTCACGTCATGGCTGAACGGATCTTGATGAAATGTGGCAAAGAGGTAGATTATAGTCTGGAATAACACATAGGATACTTTTTTTTCGATCATCAAGCGCGCGAAACCGCGGGCGCCAGTATCAAATAAAACAGAGGAGGAATTAATTCGTGAGTATATTGAACCACGATCACAGTTGCAAAGGCTGTGTTGCCACAGTTAGCTAATCAATTTACATTTATTGTTGGTGTTGCTATTTTTATAATTAAAATATCCAACACGAATGTATATACTCGCGAATTTTAATTTTAAAAGATAAACGGTTTGTTGCCATTCTGATATTTCTCACTTAGTACCATAAATTAGATACCCCACCTTTTATTTCATGACAACAAGGATGTGCCATCTATTTCCGTAGTACACCAACTGTTTTAGCAATCAAAATGGCCTAAAAGCTTGTAAAACTTTCCTTTCGTTCTACAGTGGGCGACATTTTTGTCGTAAAAGTGTTTTATTTCAGTATTTCAGAATGTTTTACGTTGAAATATTATATTTCCTGCAGCGGTTCTGTTTTTAGTTTAGAAAAATGTGGTACCAGGTAGATATTTATTTTATACGTACGTTCATGAATATGGTAATAGGAATTGTGATGTGTTTGGAAAGATTTGCTATCGTATCACCGTGTTATACCTAGGTACGTGAAGTTATTAGAATGGATGATGACTCTAGTCTAGACCTGTTATAAAAAGGTAGACTGAAGAAATTATAGTATATTCCCCATTCTTTAATCTTGAACTTTTTAGTAAGAAAACCATGAAAGGAAAAGAAGATCTGTTTTTTAATTAAATTGACAAATGTCACAATATTTTGAATGTTTAGGGCCAACGTCTAGGTTCACTATCAGACAAAGCCTTGTGAGCTAGCAAAACATTAATTTAAAACGATGGCGGGCATATATTTTCTGAAAAAGATTAAACGTTATCTTAATGTATTCGTTTAATGGATGCGTGTTTTTTTTTTGTTTACAATTTTTTTTTATTTCAGTTTTCCACCTTTTTTTAGACAAGCTACTGGTGCTGGCTTAGATGCAAAAATTCATATTTTTATAAAAATTCTTAATTTTTGTAAATTGTTTCAAATCCATGTAAAATTACTGTGATTGCAATATGTTGTCTGTGCACGCCTAATGGTGGAAATAGCCGTCGAGGTACACCGCGGCGCAGGGCGATCTGGTCTTATGCGGAGCGAACAAGGCCAAATATCGCACAGAATAGAGAGGTTTAAAAGGAGAAAGGTCTTTGCTACGCAGTGGTACAATAGAGAGGCTAGAAAAAACAAGAATTATATAGCAAAAAGAAAAAAATGACGACACGGTTGGCGCAGAGGCCGATCGATCGACTGCTGCGCTGCGTGTCGCGGATTCGATCCCCGCACGGAACTAATATTTGTATGGCCTGCAGGCAGTTGTTTCGGGTCTCGCACCAGGACGCATACACAAGAAATTCCTACAAACTGCCCCACAGTAAAAAAAAAGAATTGCTCTCGAATAAGTTGTAGTTTTACACACACACAAACACCCCCCCACTCCCCTACATATTACTGTAATTTAAGTCAATGGTGTATATTTTTATTTTTATTTAATTACTCCCTTACATATTACCGTAATTTAATTCAATCGTGTTTATTTTTTATTTTTATTGTTTTTAATTATGATGTAAAAGTTAATTGTTTAATCCAATACGTTTTGGCTTCAACCAGTGCCCGATGGACACTGATCTCTAAGATACAGGTTCTACCCAGTTTAAAGGTCAAGGGTTTCAATGTTTTTTTTTTTAATTTGTTATAAGTCTAACCCATCCTTTTAACTTTATCTTGTATTTAGTTGTAGGCTGTAGTTTGTATAAAGATTTTTATTTATTATTTAAAGAACACAATAACGCTTTAAAAACAAAACTTCGTCCACATAAAGCTGTTATTAATTTCGCCCTGTAATTTTCCTCAAAATAATTACAAAACTGAAAACACAAAGTGACCCCATGTTTTGAGGTTTTGCTTCCTAAGGTCTCTTTAATGAGGTTCAGTGCAAATATGAAAAGAGAGAACAAACAAAACTTAATTGTTAGCACTCGAGATTCTATGTACTTTGTACCTGATCGCGGCCATTTTAGTTTTTCATGAGGTAAATAGAAGTTTTCGGGGTTTCAGGAAATGTAAGTGGTGGCAATAACCGTTTGGACAGGCATTTTGGTTTTTTTGCCACTTATAAAAGGTATGTGAGAATGAGAAAAAGGGTTTTTTTCTGAGATTTTCCTTGTTTAAAATATATCCCACATTTTCATTTGTAAGGAAAAGAGAAATAGTCTAACTGGACTGCTTTGGTGGTCTATATTTTATTTATTTAAAGTTTTTTTCCACATTTATGTGTGGAAAAAAGCGAAGATATCAATTTAAAATATATTCCTAAATTAATTAATTTAAGTGAATTATAAATGGATTTATCACTTGCAGTAGGTCCAATCTGGATATCATCAAAAATACTTTAATTCTTACTAAATAAATAATATCGTTTCGGATAAATTCAAAAATTATTCGAATACCGATAAAACCAGTTCAAAATACAGAAAACAAAAGCAAAGCTGAAGTTATTATCAACTTCTGCATTCGACACAAAACTCATAATCGTCGTCACCAACTTCCCTTTAAAAGCCCGATTAAAATTAATTTCAATTCTCTGCGATACAAGCGTCACAAAAGGTTTACAACCCCGCTTTGTACTGTAAACAATAGTTCATTTTAATTTCATCACGAGTGCCCTTAACTATGCTGCTCTCTAGCGAAAGTTTTTTCTATCTTTTTATTTTTTCACTGTGGAACTTTTGTGCTATGTTAATTTGCTCTTTTTAGGGTGATAACAGTACGTAGATGCGGATCTGTAGACGGTGAGCAATGAGTAGCTCACCGTCCGTCCGTCTAGTGACGACAGGTCGTGTTGACGGCGCGTTCGTATTCAACGCGTGCTTCAAAGAGAGCCACCGCCTGCCGGGGTTGCGGGTTGTTCGAAAGAGATACCGTGGGCCCGGAACATAAAGGGCAAAAGAAGGAACTTGGGTGGGTTTTAGGTAGCAAAAGCTCTGGGCGGAGTTATTGGATGATTGCCCATCTGCAAAAAAAAAAGATGAGATCAGGACTCAGCAACTACTAAAGCTGTGTAGTCTGTTTATTTGTAACAGGGCAATTTATTGGGTAAGGAATTAGCTATGGCTGCTAAATCATCAAGTATCTATACTATTATGTTGAAAAGTTTGTTTGGTATTACGCGCTAATCTCAACAACTAATGGTGTGAATTGAAGAAATCCTATAAGTAATGTTGGTTAATTATTATTAATTATCGAGGAAGGCTATTTAACATACTCAGAAGCCGATTGGGGTAAAACCGCGAGGCATAGGTTGTTGTAAATCCTACTAATATTATAAACGCAAAAGTTTGTATAGAATTAGATACTTATACTAACAATCCGTAAATGTGTCAGCGTGTTTTTTTACATGAAAAAAAAAACATCCATATAATACAATATAATGTTATTACAAGTCAATTAATCAATAAACGTGTTACGGACAACGCATGCGACAACGCACAACACGTGCGACAACGCGTGCGAGTCCAATTTCTACTTGGCAAGATTTTCTCTTTCAAAGTTTTCTCGCTAAATTAATGTGCCTTTCATTTTTAAAGGTGCAGATGTTTGAAACTTTAGCGAAATGCTAGGATTCTGACTAATAAGGTGTAAAGGTGTGGAGTTGGAGTAGCTAGTTGTCTCGTTTGTTTTAGTAGTTTTTTAGTTGGGCGCCCGGGGACATGCTATTATATTGTTCACTTGAATTATTTTAACTTTAAGAGGTGTCTTGTTTGAGTTTTTATTTTTATACAAGTACACTGTAAAATGTTCTGTTTTTGTGAGATAAAAAATTACTTTGTATTTTCTGCTATATGATTTCAAGGCGTTTTGCCTTTAAGAGGTTTTTTGAAGCTGCTTATCCTTACTAATATTATGAAAGCGAAAGTGAGTTTGTTACGTCTTCACGCCTAAATGGCGAAACCGATTTTAATGAATTTTGGTACAGAGATAGTTGGGACCCTGGAGACGGACATGGCTAATTTTATTTAAAAAAAGTGAGAAATGAGGGAGAGGGAATAAAAGGGAAAACTTAGCTTTGCTATTACAATAAATAAGGCGCAAGGGCAAAAACCACAGGTAGCAGGTACCTGCAAATCAGGAAAGGGGAACTGTGTTACCCCGAGTTTAACGCGAGCTAAGCCGTGGGCAAAAGCTAGTTATATTATAAAAACGAAAGTGAGTTTGTTTGTTACGTCTTCACGCCTAACAAATAGATACATCGTGAATATTTTTTTTAAGATATCTGCCCCCAACCTATTAAAAGAGGGGGTGAAATTTGATATGGGACTTTTCGCAGTTTTCAAGGTAGGAAGCTAAAAATCGGTACATACACTCTTTGTTACCAACGAAAAATACCTGCGAATCAGGAAAGAGGGACCGTGTTACTTAGAATTTAACGCGAGCGAAGCTGCGGGCAAAAGCTAGTTTACCATAAGTTCAGGATTGGGACCTAGCCTTTTCCCAAATGTATTAAGATCGGCTTCCAATCTAACCGAATGCAGCTAAATACCCAGTATTTGACATGCAGCGACTGCCTATATAACCACCATGACTTAGTGCTGGGTAACGATACGTCTTTGTAAAGCTGATTGTCAGATTTTCGGGACACTGACTACCTGTAACGACTGTCAAAGATCTATAAATGACAGCTAGGACCAACGGTCAAGCGGTCTTTTCGAGGCACGGAGCTAACTCGGTATGCATTGTACTTACTAAAAACCCAATAAAAACTTTTTCTAACCTGGGCGTCTTAACCTGGATCTGAATTTCCTCAGTTGCGGGTTGTTCGAAAGAGATACCGAGGCCCCGGAACGTAAAGGGCAATAGAAGAAACATGGGTGGGTTTTAGTCAGTTCACACGTAACTTTAATGGGCTATATCTTTGTCATTTTAGTTCTAATTTACAAATAAAAAAAATACGTGTTGCTTTGTTGTTTAATTTTTGAATAATCTAAAAGACAGACTAATATTTTTTTTTAGGAAACTTGCCTATTTCAGCAAAAACGACAGATGATTATCTTGATTGAATAGTAAGTTGCAAGACTTACTTTCCAATCAAGATAATCATCAGTTTCATGATAGAAAACCAGCAATAAATAGAAATGGAATTCTGTTAAATCCACAATAAATAATTAGGTAAGGTCAGAGTTTAGACCGGCGACCGAAAGGTCAAAGGTCCAGTCCTGTCCCGTGGAATTACTGCGGTCTACCGCTTTTAACCCGACCATATTAGGTAGGTAGTTACGACGGACCCATTGTTGTACCGATCTTAATAATGATAAACTGACTTGTTATAGTTAAGGCATTATCGATAAAGATAAGACTGGTCAAAAACAACGATTAAAAAGTATTATTTGAACGACTGATTATGTTCGCTTCTAAGTTCCAAATTCAATTTGTTTTTTTTTAAGGCTACATTTGCGTTTTGATTTCCGAATGGCGTAAATATTTTTGATATTGTTCTAAAAAACAAGATTTTGCTCTAGAAGATCTTAAAAGGCACAGTTATAATACTTATTTGTTTTTGTTGTAATAAAAGGAATTAAGAAGCAGAATCCTACTAATATTATAAACGTGAAAGTTTGTATGGATGTGTGGATGTTTGTTACCCTTTCACGCAAAAACTACAGAATGGATTTTAATGAAACTTTAGAATAATATAGCTTATGCATCAGATTAACACATTCTTTCACCACGCGAGTGAAACCGCAAGGCGCAGCTACTAAGAAATAAGAATAATCGCGGGAAGCCCCAATTCGGCCGTTGCTGCTTACTTTTGTCCAACACTGTATAAGTATCTTTAAGCTGCAAGGTGGTAACGAAAAGTGTGTTTTTCTTACCTGTGCCGTGAGCCTCAACAAACTCCAAGATGGACGGAGGGATGGAACACTCCTCGTAGAACTCGCTGAGGAGCAGCTTCTGGATATGCCCGGCCGGGTACGTGATACCCTGCTCTTTGTAGCCGTCGCAGTTGGTCTTGGCGTGGAGGAGCTGGGCGTATACCCTGGTGGAGAGAATAGATGTTTGTTTTTTAACGTGATGAGTATTTTTATAGCCGAATTCTTTGATGTAAATATTAACATAGATACACTAACATTAAGTCTAAACTAATGCTTCATTTTTATTACAAATCTGGGACTTAACTGTCGTTCAAGAGCTGAAAATCAAACAGTGGCTTTTCAGGGTTTCAATAATAAAAACCAACGTTTTTCTTACGTTATACTAAAAGATATTTTAAACCTACCTTAGATCAAAATAAAACTAAATCATAATAATGATGTCTATTATTTTTTAAGAAATTTTTAAAAAATTAATTATATGTTATTTAGACAATAAATGGACGAAAATGTCTAGAAAGCTCTATCCTGGCGATAATCACCACAAGTACCAGGGCACCTAAGCCTCTAGAAGTATCAATTACATTAAACGGTTAAATTGCAAGATTCCCTTACCTTCTGGAGTCTTTAGCCTTCTGCAAGAATACAACAACGATGGCTTCTGACCGCGCGTATCCGTTGGCGCTGTTGTCGAAACTCTTGCATCTGCCGTCTGGTGATAGTACTCCCAATCTAGAAGAATTCAGAAGATTATGATGGGCAACTTAGAAGCAGACGGATGGAAAAATGCTGATTATTCTTCAGCTTACAACTGGTTTTTTATTGTATTATTTTGTATAACTCAGACTTGTTTTTTTTGTGTGGATAATTATTGTATTATTTGGATTATTGTAGTGGCTTTAAAGATGAATTGCATGTTATGTAACTAGTTATAGAAATTCAGACACGATGAAGAAATCGTTATGGAATAGATTAAATTGAATTGAATTAGTCACGGGTTTTGTTGAAAATCTTAATGGGTGACGCAGAGGTACCTACTTTTATACAAATACGATTTATATTTTTGTACATGTGTATTTAGATTTTTGTTACATTTTTCGTCCAACAAAAACATACCAACGGAACTGTTACGCGAAATGTACAAAATAGTAGTCGCTTCATTAGAAATGTATTTACTCATAACGGTAAAAGACCTGCAAAAATCAGGACGGACTTAAAAAACTGAAGCTAATCTTAAAAATAACCTACCATGAAATAAAAACCAAAACTTCCATTCTCTCTCACACCAGTATTAATAAATAATGTCCTACCCACATTTACGCTAAAAACTACATCAAAGTTACTTAAGCAAAGAGTGCATTACAGGGTCTATTCTGGTCACCGTGTGATTTTTTAATGTAGTTTCCACGAGGTGAAAAAGTATTCTGAAAAGTAACTAAGTAGCTAATATAATCCTAGTATAAAGAAGAATTGTTTGTCATGATGATACGTCTTTGGTTCATCATGATCTGCCTAGCCTTTTCTCAGCTATGTTGGGGTCAGATTCCAGTCTTACCGGATTGAGCGGAACACCAGTATTTTATATTGAACGACTGCCTACCTGACCTCTACAACCTAATTACTATAATAACTGAGGAATGCGAAATTCTTTGGTAATACTAGTTGTCAGAAAAGATCTACAAATGACAGCCGGGACCAACGGCTTGACATGCTTTCCGAGGCACGGAGGAAACTCAGTATGTAATGGATGGTCACTCATCCACAGACTACGATGAAGATAAGTCTTTGGTTAAACATATAAATAATAATAAATCTGTCTCTGTCTGTCTGTCGTGGCCCAGATGTTAAGCGCCTCGCCTCTCATGCATAAGGCTGTGAGTTCAAATCTGGGCAAGTATCGATGTGACTTTTCAATTCATATCATGTACGTTCTAAAGATTTTATCTGAGATATCCATCGGTGAAGGCAACATCGTGAAGATACCTGGACTTTTAATTACCATAAGTCTGGAACCGCCCACTCGTCTTGAGCAAGCGTGGTGATCAATGCTTTCTCTGTATGTGAAAAGGCCTTTGCTCAGAAGTGGAATATGAATATGCTGGTATAATGTATCTTTGTCCACATAAATGCATGTGCGGGTTTAATCCATTTATTCTGAGTTTTTTGTGAAATGATACTCTTAAAGACGTTTTTTAAACTTTCAAACTAGAAAACCTTGCTTGGATGGAAATGACAGAGGTAGTTACTAAAGTTTCCTGGCCCCGTTTTTTTATCTGTTGGTAGAAATTACCTACAGAAGCGATAATGTTTACTTTTTTTTCGAGTTGTATTTTTAAACATTTTCCGTATTCTGTTTTTACCAATTTCAAACTTGTTTCAATTTCATTAGAGTATTATAATAATAACCCATTGTACTTAAATCCATTTGTCTTAATCAATCAATTGTGTTTGTTTATTTGTGTATAGCTTCATTGGTTTCCTTACCTGGAGAACTGCAGAGAAACATAAGGATGGAGACACAGGTTGGAGCCTCCAACGATGGCAGCATCACAGTGGCCATCACGGATAGCCCTGAAGGCGTGTTCCAAAGCGTAGAGGGAGCTGGAGCAGGCAGAGTCCACGGTGTACGAGGGACCAGTCACTCCCAACCAATATGAGATACGGTTGGCTAACATGGCACGGGAACATCTGAAATGGAAATAACGTTTGAAGATTTTAATATATATATATATACTAGCGGACCCAACAAACGTCATCCTGCTCTTCTTTCGGCTGATTTGTAAATTAAAACTATCGAGGGCGCAAACCAAATGCATACAAAAAAAAAACATTCAAATCGGTCCAGCCGTTAAGGAGAAGTATGGTGACATTCAGAATTATATAATTATACAAGGCAGATATAGATTTTAATGGTTTTAAAAAAACAGTTCATACTCCTGTATTGTGGGTGCGTTTACAAACAATTAAACTCACATACACAAACAACCAGACCCGAAACAACTACCTGTAGGTCATACAAATATTTGTTCCGTGCGGGAATCGAACCTGCGACACGCAGTGCAGCAGTCGATCGTTCAGCCACTGCGCCAACCGTGCCATCAAAAAAGATGAAAGTTTTTAAAGTTGTTACTTGTATATATTTTATTCCTCGTTGCCGCAGACCTCAGTGAATTTCATCAAATATAATTATTATGATGGAAACTATGATCCCGCTTCTCAAAAACCACGGGAGGCAATAACGCGTTGGCTCTGATCTCGATATTGCGTATGAAGCAACTCGTACTCGTTTTGCTATTAATCCAGTATATTAAACTTACTTCTGACAGAGTTATAATTAGAAAGGATGGATTATGAATGTGGTTGATAATAAATGTTTATTACGACGAGTATTTGAAACTCAATTTTAGAGTTCCGTACCTCAAAAGTAAAAAAAACGGAACCCTTGTAGGGTCACTTTGTGGACCATCTCTCTGTATGTCTATCAAGACCCTTTATTTTGGGAACGTGTGGAGGTAATGAGTTGAAATTAAAATCATAATATATTCAAATGTGTGGTCCCTAAAAGCTATTAAAAATCAATCCTCTAAGGCTCTAAAGCTATGTATTTAAAATTTCCGTTGCGGCGTGCTTCTTATGTGAGATTTTCTTTACAAATGTCGTGTGGGTGACGCGCCTAACGCGCCCGCGCCGCGACTGCGCCTCGACTGTTGGTCGTGTGGGCGACGCGCCTAAGTCTACGCAGTCAAAAGATATCACCATTTATGTCGCAAATTTGTATGGACTCCTCGGTGCTTGAGTCCAACTCTCACTTGGCCGATTTTTTTTTATAAGACTGTGTTTGTGATGAAATAAAAAAATGAGACTTATTTTCGCCCCCGTGAGAGCCGTTTTCGAGATTGCGATTACAAACATACAGGATGTACCTACTTCAAAGTAAGAACCAAATCGATAAAGGCCATAGACAAGTTCATAATTATCCAAACTTTTTACTTCCGAGAATGTCGGTCCAATTATTTATGGTTAAAAAGTTATGACCAATTCTTGTTTGTTCGATCACTTCGTGTAATAATTAAAGTTCTACTTGAGTATTAACAGTTTCAAATGGTTCCTCTATTTCCAAGGCGTTAGTTGTCCACTCTGGACACCATCGTTCTTTGGTTTAGTTTTAAATTAATATAAACATAATAATATTTTCGGTTAACATTTTTAAACAAAATGAAATTGATGGTAATTTTTTCACCATAAATAATAAGGCCCGACATTCTCAGGGTAAAAAAATTGGAATGACTTTGTCCATACCTTTTCTAAAAGTCAAAGCAAGTTAGTTTTGTAGCATTGTCTGTCAGTGAATGAATTAAAGATTTGTAATAGGAAGGTATAAGTTTATAGCAGATAGACATTTCAAAACATTACTATTAGAGAAAATAACAGAATGACTGTTATAAAATAATTATGGCAAGTTTTAAACGCTTTTGAAGCCGTGAAGCAATTGTAGTGCAATAATGAACGTTGAACAGAGTTGAGGCGCAAAGTTGCATTTAACCGCTTTATGCCGTTGCGATTATGTTGAAATGAATTTAATGGCCGTGGGCGAACATTTTAATAGTTCGAATGAGTTTTAGGGAGAATGGGGATTATTGGATGAGAGTATTTTGAGAGTAATGTGAGGATAGAAGCCGATTAGTACTTGTAGAATGAAAGCAAGGTCATTTTGGAGAAGCCTTATGAAGGCTTATCTCTTAATGTCTAGAATGTAAATAATGTACAATAACGTAACTGTAAAATGTCTACCGGGAGAAGGAACTGTGAAGGTTTAATAACATTAATCAAACCTTAAAGAGTGCTGGCTGGTTTGCAATGACGATCGATTACTCAGGTTTTTTTAAAATAGAGAATAGAAAAATGTAGATAGAAAAAAAAGATTGGCAATTATGTGACATGTATTGGTAAAATGATAAACAAAAATGTAGTCTTAAAGTTTTTTATGTTTCTTTTATTATGAATAAACGTCCTCACGTCTCAAATTCACTACTGTTCTAAACAAAACAATGCCTTTTTATTTCCGAGGGGTTAGGCTGAGTTGTACCCAACAAAAACACCGACATTCCACCTGTTATGTGAATGATTAAGTCCCATATAATAGGGCCAACAAGCCTATTACTAGTGCTAGCTTTAAAAAAAATGGATTTTTCTGAACAGGTGTACCTGCTAGCTGTATCAAATTGTAATGATCAAAAATACTATTGTTGAAGATGACGCAAATGACAGATAAAAATTCAAAATATGAATGTTTAAAAAAAAAAAATCGATATTGATCCAGAAGGAAAGAAGTTGAGGCAACAGAGGAGGTGGAATACCCACTTTGTTACACTAGTAGTATTGAAATCATCAAATAACTCCACACGCTCGGAACGGAGCCAAAGAGAGTCTGAGACTTTTACTGACCAAAACCTGTCCATGTTCTTTCTTTTGCCCTTTCTGTTCCGTGGTTGTCGTATCTCTTTTGAAGACACAGCCCTGACAGGACCCGCCAACCATAGTAGGCGATGACTTATCCTTGCAATTGATCTAATGCAGCTTGGGTGAATGAGACGTGTATAATTTCGTTTACGTAAATCTAATATATAAAATTCTCGTATCACACTGTTCGTTCCCATACTCCTCCGAAAAGGCTCGACCGATTCTCATGAATTTTTTTATGCACATTCAGTAAGTTGAGGCTACTATCTATCTTTCAACCACCGGGTGAAACCGCTGGGCACAGCTAGTAATATGTATAATAATAACTTACCCAGTAATACCGAAGCCGTTGACCTGCATCTTTTCGTAGAACCATGTTTTCTCTGACTCTGAGAAGCAAGCACCCACGAACACACCAGTTTTTGTGTCGCGCAGCTCTTTAGGGTTTACACCTGAAGACAAAATTATAAATTAAAAAATCTATACAATTATAATTATAGAAGTGTGAAGTTTATCTACTCATGGTTAGTTATTTTATTGGTTTACACTGATAAATAAAACCAACCAAGTCACAAATAATTCGACTAAGTCTGTGTTTGTCACTCTTTCACGTCAAAACGGCTGAACGGATCTTGATTAAATTTAGCACAGAGGTAGATTATAGTCTGATCATCACGCGGGGCGCGGGCGCCAGCTAGTGTACAATACAGTGCGGCAAACACAGATAACAAAAATAAAAGTAAAAAAAACGTACCGAAAAAACACCTACCTAACAAATATTTTTTTTGACAATAGTTACAGCAGTATGCATAATATGATTAGATAATAACAACACTAATATTTGAAAGAGAAAAAAAATGATTGTTTGTTTGTATAGAATAGGCTCCGAAACTACTGGACCGATTTGAAAAAAAAAATTTACAGTTAGAAGTCGACATTATCCTTGATGAATATAAGCTATATAACATCACGCTACTACCTACGGGAGCGGGGCAGTACCCAAAGACGCGGGTAAACCGCGCAGGACAGCTAACTACATATTTGGGTACTTGGCGCTCGAATTACCCGAGTGAAGTGCAACAGATATCGATCTGCTCGTCACGATTGTTAAGAAGTCGGCAAAGTCGACAGTTAATAAAGTCAAAGTAAAAGCATTTATTTCAATTAGACCATTCCAGGCACTTTTGAATGTTAAGAAACAGAATGAAGCTACAGTCCCGGTCACAAGGCGTAAAAACTTGTGAAAGTACTGTAGTTGTAATACGACATTTTACCTTTAATTACTGTTAGGTTAGGCAGCGGTATACCTTAAGTACTCCTTAAGTATAGAATGTGATGTTATGTCTCGTGTTATTGGGGCACCTAAATTTATAAGGATGCAAGATACAATCTAGGCCTAGTAAGGATATAAGACTACCTTTTATATAATGAGCACACGCTTCATTAATTAGGACAAATAGCAAACTTAGATGAGATGCACTGGACCAGCCAGGAATATATTCAAAACTTGTTTTAAAAACGAAATTTATGAAGCGTTCATTTCAAAGATACTGAAAATATAAAGATAACAGATAAAACAATATAATGAATGGCATCCTGTTTACATATTATTTCCGGACAAAGTCTAAAGAAACCGAGTATTGTATTAGAACAAGGTAAAGAAGCTTACTAAAATCTAAGCATACCCACAACTACAAATCTTTATTCTACAAACACATAAGAATTTATTTTCGAATTCCTTATGACAAATCTTTCAAAAGATTGTCCTGCTACCCTACCATGACGTCTTAGAACAGAACTTACTCCAGTGAGGGAAGGAGACAGAGCTATACAGGGTGTCTAGCACCATCTCTTTCTCACACAGGAATAAGTACTGCTATTAGATGTCATGGTAACCCTGCAGATGGTTTTAACAAACAAAACAGTGTTTGACTTTACGATTTTGGGATTGCTTGACAGCTTTGGTTGATCGTCATTAGCTTAGATGTTGACGAGTAACAATTTTTTTTATCGTAAAATATCAAAGGCAGCACTAAGAAGGAAAAACCCAGCTTTACTTTCATAAATGTATAAATCTGTATAATCCTATCATATCAAAGTAAAGGCAGTAAAACTTTTCCTATGACATATCAGTCAATATTCCATCAGAAGCATTATTGAATACTTCAGAATATTTCGTGTTAATGCGTATCTTGGCTCCTGAATAATTCAGGAGATCTGTCATGTGGTAATCTATTTATGTCGCTTCAGTCTCTGAAATATTTGGAGTGAAATCTAGAGATACGCATTTTTAGAGACCCCTGAAATTTGTAAGTAGTATTTTTTCCTTAAATAATTATGTGTTTCCGCTATTACGTGGAATTACAAGGAAAATTTCAAAGGCTTTTTATTAAAGTCCCAAAATATACTGTAGGCAAATACCCTCTTATTCCTGTTACTTAAGGTGGGTAGTTGGTGACATCTAATAAAAATAACGCAGTCAAAAGACAAGCACTTAGCTACGTTCACGGAGACTTTGAATAAATAATTGTTATGCAAACAAACAACCACCGTGTTATAAACGAATTATTTCAGTACTTAATAATATTTTTAGTATTAGTAGGTCATTTTAAAATTATCAGCCCTTATTGGCGCCCAGCATGGGACTCTTTTGTCGGGCGCCAATAACAATGTTACCTAAAGTCGTAATAATAACTTTGGTCGCGGCTTTTCATATTGAACGTAACATGGCTGACGGCGACTGGTCGTGGTCGTCACACGACTAGACGTGCGCCTAACCTGGTCCATGTGGTTACTGCCCGTGATCGTAGGTACTTAATACGCGACATCTCTAAGATTACATAGTAAAACCCGACAAACCTTTAATTTCTTGAACTACCAAAGAAATCTACGTGATCGAGTCTGCTTCTCAAGTTTTATTATCAAATTTAAATTCTTGGGGCCTGTCGCAAAGGCAATATTGAGTTATAATTACTCTGTAGACTGAAACTTTTAATGGATGGAAAAGATAACGGAACGCTTGCCCGCCTGGTTTGCGAAATGACCGTCACAATTGGTTTATTGTGCCTTAAGATAAGAATTCTTTATTGGTACTTTATGGAAAAAAATTACGTGCTGGCGCTGTCTTAAAAAGTGATGAATACTTCCATTTCTTTGTTGATCAGAGCATTTTTGTGAAGTCAGAGAAAATTCTTAAGCCAACTCAAATAGTAGGTATTTACATTCAAATCTTAACTGTCATTCTTTGTACACACGACGGCACATCAACCTACACAAAACCATTTTAACCTGATCTCTCTGCTACGGTGTGCGATCCCTATTAGAGAAGTCAGGTTATAATAGTTTAGAATAGGTTGACCTGCCGTCGTGTGCACCATCACATACCATCACGCCTGTAGTTCCAGCAGGGTTAGGTTGAAGTGTTCCTAATAGTACACCCACATTTTGGAACTTATTTTTAAGTTTCTTAATAGAAGGCGAACCTATTGCTATTCACCGGGTACTACAAATCTAGACTCAGTGGCTGCTACTGTAAAAATATTGTTCGTCCGTGGAATCGAGTTTCATGAAAATGCTAAAATATGACAAAACTGAGCTAGGATTTTCCTATCTTCTTGCTTTTTATTTGCGGATAGGAAATCATTAAATAACTTCCTCTGCTCTGGGCGGAGCGGGTGGAGGGGGGGAGTGTCAGACTATTGCTGACTAAATCCCTTTTCTATTTTTTGCTTTTTATGTTCTGGGGCCGCTGTATCTCTCCCGAACAACCCGAACCCAAGGAAAGTATCTTTTTGCTTGACAATTAATATTCCTGTTAGTAAAATTGTTAATGGGAAGATGTTCGCAAAGAAATAATCTTTCATTGAGTTCCTTTCAGATGCAATGTGCCATACAGAATCTGGTTCCCATCTCCGTCAAACGAATTCGTAAAAAGAAGCAAAGAATTACAAAAGGCGGTGTGCTTTTGAAGAATCGTGGGCCTAATTGGGGCACGACGTTAATGAGATTTCATGCTACTATAGATATTACCTACATTGACGTCAAGCAAACAAAACGTCAAAGAAACTGGTTAAGTGCGAGTCGGACTTGTCCACACCGGATTCCGTAGCACCAAACAATGTAAAAACAATATGTAAATGTATACTCAACATCAAAACTCAATTTGTTTTTCATAGTGTGTTAGTAAAAAAAACGTTAATTTTGTAGGTCTGAATGCCCAATTAGTATTTTGAAAAATCGCCAAGCGGTTGGTGGGCTCTTCTCGTGACCAAAGGGCTGGCCTTTTTTGCTTTTTAGACAAAGAATTAGCATTGCCATCCAACGCGGTAATGCTGCCAGCGTTTTGAGCACTTTTCCTGTTGACAGCGATGCGGACGAAATTTTTGACGTGTAATTATTTTTCAATTTTATACTTGTACATGTTTTGATGTCTATTTGTATTTTGTAAATAATAGTTTTTTTTCTAATAATAGTTGTTATAGCTATGATAATTTTGTTAAAGATCGTCATTTATAACAATCTCTCAATATTACCAATATGCTCAGTCGTCACCTACGTACGTTTAGTTCATTAAACAATCGAACACATAGTTAATTGTGAAACTTATACGCTGCCATCCTGTTCTATTGGCTGGAGTTTCACCCAACTCTAAAGTCTAGGCTAGTCTAGTGATGGGACATTTTAAAGGCAAACTAAAATCTTTGTGATTTCGGGGACAAAATGCGGAGTTATGTGGTATTTAAAAATATTATGATTAATAAAAAAAACTCAGCATTCGTTTTGGATGTATATACACTTTTTTTTACAGGCACTTTTGAATGTCAAGAAACAAAATGAATCTACAGTCCCAGTCATAAGGCATAACAACTTGTGAAAGTACTGTAGTTGTCCATTCCAAAGCGTTGATCTCTATGGAGAAGAATGGGCAAGAAACTCCATGGACACTCTTTGTTATAATATTTTTACAAAATTGTATTTACACAATTCATGTTGAGATTATACAAATATGTGAGAACGATGTAGAAAGACGTGCACAGTAAGAGCGTCCAGAGTAAATAAAACTGATATTATCAGATGGTAGCATAACACACTAGCCTGCCGGGGCTGCGGGTTGATGCAAAAGAGATACCGCGGCCCCGGAACACAAAGGGCAAAAGAAGAAATATGCGATGGGTTTTAGTCAGTACAAGTCTGACAATCCCTTCCGCTCCACCCAGCCCTGGAGACGTCATGTGATAATGTCCCATTATAAAAAAATAAAAAATAATAAGCTACTAAGAATCTTAAATAGGTTTCAACATTCTCAGTGGCTTCAAACACACACAGGCTCGTTTCCTTTTGAAAGCGATGCGGACAAATTCTTCGATACCCTGCAACTGCATTCCCACTTTGTCACTTGTACATATTTTATGATTCTTTTAGATAATTGTAGTTTGTAATAAAGTATTGAACTGAATTATTAAAAGATTGTATCGCTGGCTCAACTTTTTAAAAGGTAACTCTAGGTTTTTTTTATGTATCGTGGGTGCGTTTACAAACATTTGAACTCACATACACAAACAGCCTGACCCGAAATAACTACCTAGGTCATACAAATATTTGTTCGGCGCGGGGATAGAACCTGCGAAACGCAGCATGCCATCAAATTAGGTAGGAATGAATCAGATTCTGAACCACAAATAGAAAATCTAAAGATAGTCAAACTCGAAGTATCCTATCTATTCCCATCCTTATATAAATCAAACTAAATAAAGAACATTCTGCTCGTATATTGCGTGGTCTACTGCTTATGATTAAAGTTGTAATTGGCTCGGAAAACTTCAGCAGCTAATTGAAACTAAGTTGAGTCGAGACGAGTTGGCGAACAGCGCTAAGTGTTGTGGTAATTATGACGTACAAACTGTATCTATAGAAGTGTAAGACAATATTGGAATGTTAGTAAACGCAGAATCTCAGTTTAGGGTCAAGCTCAAAACTGAGATTCTGCGTTTTCGACAACTCCCGGCCACCGTAGATGCGGGCCTGTGGACGGTGAGCAATGGGTAGCTCACCGTCCGACCGTCTAATTGACGACAGGCCGTGTCGACGGCGCGTTCGTGTTTCACCCGCGCCTCAAAGTGATGTCAGCAAAGCAGAGGGGCTTGCCAGAGCCTCCGCCTGCCGGGGTTGCGGGTTGTTCGAAAGAGATACCGCGGCCCCGGAACATAAAAGGCAATTGAAGGAACATGGGTGGGTTTTAGTCAGTACAAGTCTAACACTCCCACCCGCTCCGCCCAGAGCAGGGGAAGTTATTTGGTGACTTCCCCCAGCAAAAAAAGGGTCACCTCAAAAAAAGTGCATGGTATTGCTTGAAAGAATTGGGCCTTTTGACTGCTTACAACGCCGAGTGTCGCTCCGCTCCGACCCGACTCTTTCAAGCAATACTATACATTCCCATAATTATAGTGATAAAGCTTAAAATAGTTTGACATTAATATTCTCCGCCCCTACGCCGCCATTTCGGTGTGAATTGAGCCTAATTGAAATGCTAGTCGATAAAAGTATGTTTTATAAAAAATATAAAAAAACTTTCTCGTATTCTTTTTAGTAAAAACCTTTAATTGGATACCCATATCATGGGATTATACAAAAAATATGGCCGAAATCTTTGACAGTCCGCACATTGGTTTTAGAATGATGACGTATCAAACTCAACATGCATTAACATCTATCAAATTAAACACGAATGCAAAATTTCAACTCAACCGAAAGCCGAATAGCCAGGTAAAGCTTCTTGATCATCATCTGCCTAGCCTTTTCCCAACTATGTTGGGGTCGGCTTCCAGTCTAACGGGATGCAGCTGAATATCAGTATTTTACATGGAGCGACTGCCTATCTGACCTCCACAACCCAGTTAGTACTGGGTAATACGATACCCATTGGTAAGACTGGTTGTCAGACTTTCGGGACACTGACTACCTGTAACGACTGTCAAAGATCTACAAATGACAGTCGGGACCAACGGCTTAACGTGCTTTCCGAGGCAAGGAGGAAACTCGGTATGTAACGGGTGGTCACCCATCCACAGACCAACCTAGGCAAGCGCGGCTTAACATAAAGATCGACCCGAGCGGCTACTATTATTTAGCCACGAGCTCCAGAAATGACAACATGACATCGATATTCAAAATTCTCAGAGATGTTGATCGACAAGACAAAGTATTCTAAACAATCTAGCGTTTAAACTAATAGCTTACAAAAACTTGACATCTAAATACTTAAAAATATCTGTTCAATATTCTATGGCAGAATGCATGTTATCCGTTTTAAATATTCGATGAAAGCCACCTGCAACGACCCTCAATATTTTCCATTAAGAACCCCTGTAATAGCATTTTAAGGATCTAAGAACCGATAAAAAGTTCTCAAAATGGCTCCCTTGGGCGATTTAATTCATCCGAGTGGTTTGACTCGAGGTATAGACAAATTGGACTCATCGGTGCTCAAGAAAGGTGGTAATCGATTGAAATGCTTACATTGTCAGTAGTAAGTGGGGGCTGCTGTTACACCGAAACGTATGTAAATGAACGAAACTGTAGCTGATGCTGCCCAATTTTTCTTGGGGTGGGAAATCATCAAGTAACTTCCCCCGCTCTGAGCGGATCGGGGGGGGGAGTGTCAGACTTTTACTGACTAAAACCCATCCATGTTCCTTGTATTGCCCTTTACGTTTCGGGGCCGCGGTATTTCTTTCGAACAACCCGCAAACCCAGCAGGCGGAGGCTCTGGCCCCTCTGCTTTGCTGACATCTCTTTGAGGCGCGCGTGAAACACGAACGCGCCGTCGACACGGCCTATCGTCAATAGACGGACGGACGGTGAGCTGTCCCAATGCTCACCGTCCACAGGCCCGCATCTACGGTGGCCGGAGCATCTCCCGCGGCGGCTGGGTTGGTTTGAGGTTCTCTCCCTCAAACGCCCGGCCACCTCCTTTGCTAGCATTACTGTTTCGCAGAAGGAAGTGACCGCTTCATGGACCACGCTTCCATGGACTGAACCAGGGCCGGACGCGAGAGATTGCCGCCGCCGATCGCCTCTACGAGGGCACGGCGTATGCTGCCTCATTTAGCCAGACTTTTTTCAACTAAAAAAACAAGGAAGGTGTGAGCTGAACTCTTGCACCGATTCCCTACACCCTTTTTTTTTCTTAATAACGTTTGTCCAAACTAGGAATTTCTTCTGTATCGTAGGTACATTTATAAACATCTAAACTGACATTCACAAACAGCCAAACCCGGAACAACAACCATTATTAGTCATACAAATATTTGTTCTAAGCGGAGATCGAACCAGCGACTCGCAGTGCAGCAGTCAATTGCTCAGCCATTGCGCACACCGTGTCGTCAAACATAAGAAGCTGCCATATCTTTCGACTACATAGACTTCGAGGATTGATTTTCACAGCTGACCAGAGACTTGAGAATATGGTTTTAATTTCAACACGAAACCATTTCGCGTTCCCGAGATAAAAGATCTTAGCAGACAGACAGACGGACCACAAAGCGATCCTATAAAGGTTCCATTTTTTCCTTTTAAGTTACGGAACCTGGAAATAGTTACCTAGATGAAGGCGACCAGCTAAATCAAAAGAAACATGCTAAGTCGTGACTTAAATAGATTCAGAATATAGACTCGGGAACATCGACGCAGTCAGGGAATTCACCTCCTTTGCTATAAAAGCACTTTGTGCAAATGTGGGAAATATGGCAAAGGTATAGGAGATAACCCGCAGTACGTCTGGAATCATGATTTTAATTCTCAGCATATTTTAAAGTCCTTTTTTTGCGGATGGGAAATCATCAAATAACTTCCCCCAATCTGAGCGGAGCAGGGGGGCGTATAAGACTTATACTGACTAAAACCCACCCATGTTCCTTCTATTGCCCTTATGTTTCGATGCCGCGGTATCTCTTTCGAACAACCCGCAACCCCGGCAGGGTAATTTTTTATAGTCCTTGTTACATACAAACAAATTGAATACTTAGGTACATTCCACAATATTAATTCACAGAAGTGTGAGACCCAAATTCTATATTTTACGTTACTTAGAATTATTTTAAAATAAAGAAAGATACTATTATTTTAAATAATGGGAGTTCCAGAAAGACGTCTTTAGAATAAATAAATAGAAGTATAAAAATAACCGTTTCACAATCCTTCACAGAGATCGCACTCGATAGAGAGGTTTTGAAGAAGAAAAAAGAAGGCTTTTGCCTTGAAATGGGAAACATGACAGGCTATTAAAAAATAATGATATTGACTATGTGGTAGGTGGTGACATGATAAAAGACTTATTTATGCATTTAATTCTGAACATCCATCCGTATTCATACATTAGAATTGAAACCAGGAAATTCATTTAAATTCTGAATTGTGTTTGTGTTTAAAATAATTTATCAAGGTGGCAACTGACAGAGAACAATTAAATATTATGAAACAATTGTTTTGCAAATAGGAACACGGTAACGCCGAAAAAAAAGCATAGCGTGTGTGCATAAAGCATGTAATATAGTCTAGTGAAAGAATGCACGATGACATGGTTGGCGCAGTGGGGTTCGATTCTCGCACGGAACAAATACTTGTATGGCCTACAAATAGTTGTTTCGGTTCTGGCCGTTTGTGTATGTGAGTTTAAATGTTTGTAAACGCACTGCACCCACGATACAGGGGAAATTTCTAGTGTGGGGCAACGTTATTAAAAGAAAAAATAAAAAGAAATCCCAAGTAAGCTAAAACTTGTTTCTTGTTCGGTGTAAGAGAGGCAACTTTTAAAGTTAACCAGAATCAATGTTACTGATTACAAGGGTGGGGGAGGGTTGCTAAAACGTTCCGTTTTTCCATCCGGCTGATCACTCCCTCAGTCGCCATTCTTTAATCTTAACTTACTGTATATTGGATCTCCCATAAAACGGTTAACGAATTGGTTAATAAGTTACAAATTCTATTACCAAACCGTGGCGGCGGCGGCGTATGTTTTTTTTGCTTTAGCTTTGGATGCGCCAATGTTGTTTTCGTTATTTTGGTTTGTTTTCCCGTTCAAGATTTTGTAGGGGATTTTATTATTATGTGGTTATTATTTTGTTTTCTTGGCAACAATAGCTTTACTATAATCGTTCCTTACATTAGTATTATAAAAAATACTATTTCATAGCCTTTTCTCATCTAAGTTGGGGTCGGCTTCCAGTCTAGCCGGATGTAACTGAGTACTAGTATTTTACATGTAGCGACTGCCTATCTTACCTCTACAACCCAGTTAGTACTGGGTAATACAATACCCCTTGGTAAGACTGATTGTCAGACTTACGGAACGACAATCAGTAACGACTGTCAAAGACAGCCGGAACCAACAGCTTGACGTGCTTTCCGAGGCACGGAGGAAACTTGGTATGTAACGGGTCCTCACCCATTTATTTTTTTTTTTTTTTTATAAATATCTTGGGACAACTCACACACGGCTATCTGATCCCAAGCTAAGCAGAGCTTGTGTTATGGTAACCAGACAACTGATATACATACTTATATAATTTATAAATACATACATATTATAGATAAATCACACCCAGACACAGAACAAACAATCATGCATTCACAGACCAACCTAGGCAAGCGCGGGTTAACCTTAAGATCGACCCGAGCGGCTGCGATTATTTAGCCACGAGCTCTCTCGAAATAGAAAACACTATTGTATCGTACAGAAAAAAGGCTTTGAACTTTTAAAAGCGAAGAATAGGAACAGGCAGAACATTGTTGGCTGTTATTTTTTTCCCTTACTTGTTCATTTGGTAGCGTACATTTTGCGCGGTACGTACCTATCGTATTCTCTCAATAGAACGAATTCTCGATAGGTGTTCTAGTTTTTACTTCCCTAAAAATTCTACCATCAAAGGCAATAAAAATACATTTTCACCCCCTAGATAACTGACCAATACTACCGTGGTTAGTCAATGAAGCGAGCTATCTATTTTTGCATCGGATACGTTGAAATATCTCAAGACTCTATGTTTAAACAATATGAACGTATCTTCACTGAAAAAAAATGTAAAAGATTTTTGTTTAAAAAAAACATGTTCAATATAACAGGAAACATCTAAGCTACTAAACATAAAAATACAAAAAAAATGAAACATATGTACTTTGTTATTAGCTTTTATAAAAAACGATTGAACAAAATACTTTGAAATAAAAACTCATGTTTCGTCCATTCTCGTAAGAATACGCACAAGAACAATCTTTCGTTCGTGCTCTAACAAAAACTTTTGAAATAAACTTGTGTTATGCAAACCGATTTTTTGTACTAGATAATAGAATTCTATTTTCAGATTTTCCCTATTTACTCGAAAATTTCTGCTTCTTGGCTAATAATTCTTTTTCATTTGAATTTCTCCTGTATCGTGGGTGCGTTTTTTTTATTATGGATTTTGTCGCTTAGCCACCACATCACCCAGTGCAGGAAAAACTACATAGAATCTATTTAACACTAACTTACGATCTACTTATTACTAACTTATACAATTCTTTTGCTTTCTCAGACATTGGAAAGGCAAGAATAGGGTGCGTTTACAACCATTTAAACTCACATACACAAACAGCTAATCAAAGTCAATAATGAAGGTAAAAATGCACTTACCAGCATCAATAACAGCTTCATAAGCCTTTTCTAGCAGGATCCTGCACATGGGATCCATGGTGTGGGCCTGCTTATAGTGAACACCGAAGAAGGAAGCGTCGAATTTGTTGACATTGTTGATCTTGCCGGTTCGCTGGGGGATTTCAGGGTGAGCCAGCTTCCAACGACGAGCGTCTCCGGAGATTAAATCCACCTGGACATGGACAAAGAGAAAAATTTAATTCAATGTCTACGCACTATAGCGGACAGGTGGGACAGCCCCATACTGTGACATTGGATACGCCTACATGCAAGTGTGGCGTGTAATTTATGATTGTTTTGTTTTGTTTTTCTGGTAGGTTTAATACTAACATTAGTTTTTTGTGTGTTGTACTTACCAAATGGATATAAATTTTTCTGTAATTAAAGTTATTTTTTTAATGTGTTGAAAAAACACCTGGTCAAGTTCAAGTCGGAGTCGCGCGCCGATTGTTCAGTACAAACATGCAACATAAACGGCCATATCTTTTGACTGCGAAGACTTAAAGGGTTGATTTTTTCACAGCTTTAAGAGACTACACATTTGGGTATATGGTTTTAATTTCTAACTCTACTCAGCTCTAACTTGATACCTCTTCCCATTCTCCGTTCAAGATAAAGGATCTTGACAGACAGACAGACGTACAGCAAATTATAATAAAGGTTTCGTTTTTCCTTTTGAGGCCTACCCTAAAAAGGTTTCTCGATTCAGTATCTCACATAAGTCACTTGTTATCTTCGTCAATGAGATTTTTTTATTAAGACCATACCTTCTACTCTAGTTTTAAGTTATTCATGAGTTTTTTTTTATGTACAACTTTTTAACGTTTGCAGATACCTTAAAAACCTCCATAACCCGCGTACTATTCTGCACTTTAAATAACTCAATTCATCAGCGTTTTGTTTTGAGTGCGTTCAATTGAGTCATACCTCCTACATAGACTATGACTTTATGTCAACAAAAAAAGTTGTTTCCCGAACAGAATGTTTGATTGACAACCCCATGAACCTTAGTATAAAACAAATTCTTGTTACAAAAATTAAATGATCAGTTTGTAGAAAGATGAAATAGGTATTGCTATGATTACAGCCTGTAATATTTTAAGACATTGTCTGTAACAGACACAAACAAGAAAGTTAAGAGTGAAACTGTAACTTGGGGTTAAATTAATTAATTTCACCCTGTTTTGCTTTCCGTACCTTGTCTTTAAATTAGCTTAACTGTAATCAAGCCCACGTGGAATCTGTCACAACGTATTCTGTGGCAAATGTATCACTACTTTAAGTTTTTAAAGTTCCGGACCTCAAAAGGAAAAAAACGGTACCCATATTAGATCACTTCATTTTCCGTTTGTCTGTCTCATAGATATAGATAGACATAGATAACGCAAGGGTAACTACTACGCGTGCCACTTTACGAGCCAAACTTACGATCAAAAATCGCAAGCTGCTACTTTCGCGCTCACTCTGCATCGGTGTGCCACTAGTTGGACGTCAGATATCAAATTTAAAATAGTTACATAATGTTATGTCATAAATTGTAAAAACTTTCGTCAATCACTAAATAGACGTCACTGCACTAAAATATAGTGCATGAGACGTCATAGTAGGTAGTCAAAATATGGCACGCTTCGTTTTCATACAGATCATGATACTTGCGTTATCTATGTCAATCTATATCTGTGGTCTGTCTATATACTCAACTCTGTGGTCCCTTTGTGCTGTGAGACTTTGAGGGTTGATTTTTACCCTCGAAGTCTACGCAGTCAAAAGATATGGCTACCCTGTTTATGTCGCAAGTTTGTACGGGGCACGAGTCTGATTCGCTCTTGGCCGGTTTTTTTTCTGGGTAAAACCGCTACACTATTCCCTAACCACAGCAACTTCCAAAAGCCTGGATAAACAGTGGCAACCATTAGAAAACCTGAGACATTGCAGCTCTATGAGGTCCCAGAGTAGTAATTTAACTGTCTTGGATCCCGCAACGAAATTAACCTCTCAAGGACCGCCATTATTTACGCCAACTTTCCGTCAAGCACCGCCGGGCGGGCTCCTATCGTAAGCGTAATCTGATTTTAAGACTTATCTTTACTACAAATACAGTTTTAAATCGGTCAGCGTTTGGTGGCACAAATTTGAGCCAGCGGGGCTCAACGGTAATACTTGTTTACTGGCACGTTTTTGTGAGTGAAGTTAATCAGAAAAACTAGCCAATAGTGCGTCAAACTTAAGCACTGAGGGTTCCGTACAAACTTGCGACATAAACGACCATATCTTTGTCTGCGTAGAGTCAGAGATTTGATTTTTTCATAGCACAAAGGGACCACAGACTTGAGAATATAGTTTTAACTAGCTTTTGCCCGCGGCTTCGCTCGCGTTAAATTCGGGGTAACACAGGGGGCTTAGACAAAGTAACAATTTAAAAACGATAACGAAGTTAGAAATCGTTATGGCTCAGCAGTCACTAATACATTTTCAACTTTATACGCGCGTTTAATAAAGTTGAAAATCTATTGACGTTTACATATCGTTTTTGTTTGTTTCGTTCGTTATCGCTCAGCAGTCTTTAATAGATTTTCAACTTTATGCACTAAGGTATAAAGTTGAAAATGTATTAGTGACTGCTGAGCGATAACGATTTCTAACTTCGTTATCGTTTTTAAATTGTTACTTTGTCTAAGCCCCCAGTTCCCCTTGCGCCTTATTGATTTGTAATAGCAACGCTAAGTTTTCCCTTTTGCCTATGTCCATCTCCTGGTTCCCAACTATCTCTGTACCAAAATTCATCAAAATCGGTTTAGCCATTAAAGCGTGAAGAGGTAACAAACAAACAAACTCACTTTCGCTTTTATAATATTAGTAAGGATGATACCTACACGCGTCCTCGAGATAAACAGTATTAACAGACAGACAGATGGACAACAAAGTGATCCAATAAGGGTTCCGCTTTTTCCTTTTAAAGCACGGAACCCTAAAAAATGCGGAGGATTAGGAAAAACATAATTTCTTCTTTACCTAAGTTTAGAAAGAGTTTTGATGAAGTGCTACAGACCTTATTAAAAAGGTTTTCTTGCAGGTGTTTGACGGAGTCCGAGTCGGGGAAGTATCCCGACACGCCTGTGATGAGGACCTCGTCTCCGGGCGGGGGGTGCGACAGCCGGTGACCCGACGTCAGTCTATCCTCCGCTATCGTTGTCGGCGCCATCTTTAAAAAAAAAGAATACAGGTTGGAGAAACGATGAAGAATACCTGTAAGAATATTTAGGAGACTGATTATGTTTCTGGTTCATCATCATCATCATCAGGCTATATTAGTCCACTGCTGGACATAGCCCTCCCTTAACACTCTCACCGCCATTCACATTTAAGGTTTTTTTAGGACAACAGGCCACGTGGGCGGCGCGCGGGCCATCCAATGTCTTATAAACCACGCCACGCTAGATTTTGTGTAACTTTTGCAGCACGCTATGAGGGCGGCCGGCGGGACACGTCGTTAAGTTTACCAGCAGGCCGTGTGGTCCGCTGTGATCCCAAAAATTCATTTATTTTTATAGAGCTTGGCTTGCTAGATAAGGATTCGGTGTAGTCTGCTTTAAATTGGTGAGTGAAAGAGCTACTAATGAAAAAAAAACGATGAAAATCGGACTATATTTATAGATTTATAAGGTTCGAACTCGAGTAAGTAAAACTAGTTTATTAAGTATTTTTTATTGATTATGTTAGTAACAGCTCAAATTTATTTCTACTCATAGCCTGATAAGCTACTTTATTTTTATAGAGAATATTATTGTTCCAATAGTCACTCATTTTGGGTAATTGTTTGAGTCCCATGTAAATCAACAAGCCTAGGAACTTCAACATTTCTTCATCATTACAGTCGATCCATTTAGCAAGTCTCACGTTGCGTGTGACAACTTTTAGTATTTTGACTTTATTGGCATACGAATTGGTCATTTGCACCATAAGATTCATAATATCTTGATTGAGAAACAATCGAAAAATATCTAATTTCCTATCACAATAATCAGGAACGTTAAATACCTAATGTATATATGTTGTATATCTAATGTAAACTGCTTTTGCCGCGATCCGTTAGGTAGATGCAAGTCAGACTGCGGCTGCATGTACGCTTGCGCCGCCGCCCTGGGCTCGTTCATAGGTAAACCATGGTCAGAAGATAACCACTGCTAGTCGATTCAGCCCCGGATCGATCAATAAAATAACAGTGGTTGATAATCGAGAGTCACCAGAAATCGACATTTTCTTAACACGCGCGCGAAGTTTGTGTGAAAGTGGCGCGAAAAACTTTTAGGGCAGACCATGTGGGCGGCGCGCGAGCACTGACCTAATTACACGTATGGCCTGCCCTTACAAATATATGCAGGTTGCATCAAGCACTTTTGTCATAGAATTTGGCGCGCTAGTTGTGGTACGCAGGCAGCTCACATGGCCTATCTGTAAAAATTAAAGCATCTATAGTGGCTTGCTGCACCGAAATTTATTTGGGCTGCAGGCGGACCACATGGCAGTGAGAGTGTGAGCGCCATAGCGCCCTGTCTTCAGCTTCTGTTTCTGTTATGTTTCTGGTTGCCTCACCGCAAACATAATTATTATCTTGTCCTTATAGATTACTAGGTTTTGCCTGCGGCTTTGCTCGTGTTAAATTCGGGGTAACACAGTTCCCCTTTCTCTATTTGCAAGTACCGGCTACAAGTAGTTTTTACCCTTGCGCCTTATTTATTGTAATAGCAAAGCTAAGTTTTCCTTTTTCTTTCCTCTTTCTCCCTCATTTCTCACTTTATTTAAAAAAAAGTAGCTTATGTCCGTCTCCAGGGTCCCAACTATCTCTGTAAAATTCATCAAAATGGTTTAGCCATTTAGGCTTGAAGACGTAACAGACAAACTCACTTTCGCTTTTATAATATTAGTAAGGATCAATGGCAGTCCAAAATTTGGCAACAAGTTTGGTGCTTTCAGTAACGTCTATCAGCTCATATGATGTGCATACAACAGGACACGCAACACAATATCAAGTGTCCCATCGTTTGTACTGGGACATTTATGCTACAGGGCCAAGTCATCTATGAACCTGACCAGATTTTCTTTGCTTCGACCAACCTGTATCCGGACACAAATATAATATCATCATCATCATCTCAAACCCTTGTCCCATATTGGGAGCAGGAGATTCACATTCAATTCTTCGCTTTCATTTAAATCAACCAAAAACTTAATATGTTGTTAAAAAATTTGCCATTTCAATATTATTGACTAGCTGACGCCCGCGACTTCGCCCGCGTGATGATCGAAAAAAAGTATTCTATGTATTATTCCAGACTTATACTCTATCTACCTCTGTGCCAAATTTCAACAACATCCGTTCTACCGTTTTGACGTGAAAGAGTAACAAACATCCATCCATCCATCTATTCTCGCAAACATTCGCATAATCAAGTGTTGGTATCTTATGCTTTTGAAACTGCGTCCATGGGTGGCATAAAAGTCTGATACCAGGATTTGCAAAAACCACACGATAACTGTACCTTTTACGAAAAACGTCGTTGAGCTCCTTAAGTTATGAGTTGAGCTCAACTCAACTCAACTCAAAGCATTTATTTCAATTAGACCATTACAGGCACTTTTGAATGTCATAAAAACAAGAACAAAAAAATGATGCTGCTACAGTCCCAGTCACAAGACATAATAACTTATGAAAGTACTGTAGTTGCCCATTCCAAAGCGTCGATCTCTATGGAGAAGAATGGGCAAGAAACTCCATGGACACTCTTTTAAATCATAATATTTTATAAAATCATGGATACATCATTCATGTTGAGATTATACATAATGTGAGAACGATGTAGAAAAACGAGAACATTTAGAGCGTCCAGAGTAAAAGCAATAATTAGCAAGAGTTTAATAGATGAATTAAAACAAACCGTGGTAGCTAAGAGATGAGAGAGCTACACGATAACTGACAAAAATTTGTACTGACTGGACAGGTCCACTCAAATCTGTGTAGTTCTTTCTTAAAAAGACCATTTCAGACACTAGTCTCACAGTCTTTATGAAAGTTGACTAAAGATTTTTGTTGACCGTACCTTAAAAGAAACTATGACCTCTGAGTTTGTTTCGGCTGTTTCTTCTCAGAGTAGTCGAGAACAAAACAACAGCCTCATCTCGTTTACAAAAAAAAAAGACGTGTAAAAGTAATTGTAAAAACTTACTTGCATAATAACATCACTTATCATTTACTCGAAAAAGAAAGACCGTTTGTTTGCCTACGATCTATCGTACCAGTTTTAAGAAGAATGATGAGCTTAGTATCAGTAAGAAGAGTCAATATTTGGTCAACATATCCTCAAAAGAATTTTATAAAAACATTTACACGTACACAACCTGTTTTTATTGTAGGACACAAACAAAACTCCCTTTCATAGAGTAAAGTAAATACACCTCTCATTTGCCGACAAAATCAATTAATTCTACCTCTCCAACCATTTACTCTGTACCTGTATTTTTTTAAGCCAACCAAATTGCTATTGCGAATTCCACTACGTACGTCAACGGACGTTGTTTTAATGAATTAACTTGTTAATTTAACTTTAAACTTGCACTGTGAACCGCTTGATTTAAATATTGGCTCGACTTTGAATAATTTCGAGCGACACATTAATATTAATTTTCTTTACAGCGTCGCGTCGTGTAGTGTAATGTTTTATTTTATGTACGAAAATATGGTTGAACAGATAATTTTGTTTGTTTAAGAAAATTAAATGGCACTGTATAACTTATCCTACTATAATATTATAAAGGCGAATTTTTGTGAGAATGGATGGGATGTATGGATATTTGTTACTCTTTCACGTCAAAACAGCTGAACGGATCTTGATAAAAATTGGCACAGACGTAGATTATAGTCTGAAATAACACATAGGATACTTTTTTTTCGATCATCACGCGGGCGACGCAGCGGGCGTCAGCTAGTAAAAATATATGTTTACATAACATGAAATATCATGACGCCTCTAATCCCCGAAATACGTAATGCTTCACTCACATTTTGCTAGATAAGTTTAAAGCTCCATGTAATAGGGACGATCCTATTACCATCACCCGGGCACAAATAATTCCCGAAGGAAATGCCCAATAACATTGCCCGACCTCAGGAATTGAACCTAGGAACTCATTTTCAGTAGTTGAAAATCCTGATCTAACGTTAAATTATTAAAGTTGGTTCGTCTATTATATGTAAGCGTTTATAAATAAATGGTGTTCTTATATCTTCGTTGATATGGATGGCCATATGGAGACTATCATATCATCAGTCACTTGATGCTGGCAAAACTCGATTTACATATATTGGTATTATGTTATTATATTGCATCTTACAACCAATCTAAATCCTTGTATGTCTTTTTTGACATTTTTTTAGCAAACAACCTACTCAACTAAACTAGGCCAAAGAAAAGATGGATGGATTGTGTAAGGAATGTTGTGAAGGAGATAAGAGTAAATGATGCCGTGACGTCTGATAGGGGCGAATGGAAGAAGAAAACGTGTTGCGCCGACCCCAAATAGAATGGGACAAGGGCAGGAAAATGATGAATGAACCTAATCAACTAACACATCAACATGGCGCGAAGTCAGTCACTTTTTTATTTTAAGCGCACCACACTAAGATTTAAAAATAAACCGTCGTATCAAACTTCTGTGATAAGCTGCTGAAAGGAACTCATTAATTATATGAAAGTAAATACAAATAAATCTTGTAATCATCTTTAACTTAAACTGACCAGTTTCTTTTCGTCGCTTTCCTTTTCATTTGATTGTTTTTTGTTCGTACTAATATATATGCTATACTAGCTTCCGCCCGCGACTTCGTCCGCGTGGCATAGATACTTTGGGCTAACGCTAACTTTAACCCGCGTGATGATCGAAAAAAAATATCTTTCGCTCCCCTTTTCTTCCCTCTTTCTCCCCCTTATCTCACTTTTAAAAAAATAATTAGTCTTTGTCCGTCTCCAGAGTCCCAACTATCTCTATACCAAAATTTATCAAATTCAGTTGGACCATTTAGGCGTGAAGACGTAACAAACACATAAACAAACTCACTTCCTTAAGGATTTTTGTGGATTGCAAGATAAACATTTTACTCTATCCTGAGGCTATGCGAACAAATCTGCGGGTAGCTTAAGTGGTCGTGCCTGCACAAGTATAGTAAGATAGGTACATTTTAGTGAGACCCGATTCGTATACATTTTTGCAAATTAGGTTATAGGTACAGATCTCCCGGGAAAAGTATGCACTTCGGCAATCATCGTTTAACTTGGAAAACCGCGAAAATTACCGCAGCGCACATATTTTATGGTTTAACTATTTGCAACTTTTGGTTTCACTAACTGTTTAGTGTGTGAATAGTATCTTCTTTTTTGAGTTGGAATTTTATATTTACTTTAACATTGAAAACTTACTACATAAAACTGTTATTTTTTATTTTCTTCAAAAAAACGTTGCCCCATTCCAGGAATTTCTCCTGAATCGTGGGTACGTTTACAAACATTTAAACTCACATACATAAACATCAAGACCCGGATCAACTACCTGTAGGTCATACAAATATTTGTTCCGTGCGGGGATTGAACCCGCGACATGCAGCGCAGCAGTCGATCGTTCAACCACTGCGCTAACCGTGTCGTCAAATCAGTCAAAATGTTTAAATTACATCGTAAGTAAAAGTTTTATTATTTTCATTCCACTATTTTGGCTTACTTAATCAAGTATGCCAATCATTCTACTATCACGTGAGTCCCTGGTCACCTTTTCGTTCAATATTCATGATAGCGATATATAGTATTTTACCTGCGTTAGTAAGTATTCTGCCTGACAATGGGTACTAACCCCATGTCAACGCTATGTCTGAATAATGACTACCTTCAAAATATATACATTTTAATTGAAATTCTGTATTGTTTCGCTTTATTGAATTGTAGATGACTGGTTTTAGTGGTCTATTTTTGACTAAGAAATGTTAGCGAAGTTAATTTGGGCCGAGAATTATAATTATTTTAAAGCAACTATAGATATTTAACGAGACAGTTAAGACTTTTGCCCGGGAGTGAGACACGAACTAGGCTAGTGAGAGCACCGGCCAAGTGTGAGACGGACTTACGCACCGTGGGTTCCGTACAAGCTTACAATACAACATTATTTTTAGTATATGCGAAACCTGAATATAGTTTGTTCAGAATAAGTAACTGAATCGATTCCAATCATTTTTACACCATGTTATATTTTTTCCCAAAAATATTTGAAAAAGTTTATAATATGGACACCATGCGACACTAAGTACCAAGTAGTAATAATATCTACCTACACTTGACCATTACGACAGGCCAAAGCCTGCAAGACAATGTGATGGAAAATGTTATCACCAGTTAATTACAATACAAACCGAGAAATTATTATTATCAATGAACACAAGGCGCGCGGCGCGGGGACGCCGGCCGTGCGCCGTTGGTGACAGTGAATTTGTACGGATATCCAGGTAACATAACAAGCTTATAACTTTGTGGTTTTTCATGATACAGTTTTGAAATTTTGTACATAGATTCTTTATATAAAAATACTGGACAGGTGTTTCGGCTTTCGCATAAACTAAAAATAATGTTGTATAAAACCATTGCCTTTGTTTGCGTAGAAGGTTGGTTTTTTTCAGCTCCAATGGACCACAGACTTGAGTATATGGTTTTAAGTTCAAACTTAATACCTTGATACACGTTCCTGAGATACAGGGTCTTGACAGACCGACAGACGGATAACAAAGTGATCCCTAAAAAGGTTCCTAGATTCAGTCTCTGAGAAATATTCTATCAATAGTATAGATCAATATGAAAATATCAAACAACCGAAAATTCTATTTTGCCCCTTACTCATATTATCCCTAGGCGTTATTTCCAAATGTCAGTCTTTTTTTTGCGGATGGAAAACCATCAAATAACTTCCCCCTCTCTGGCCGGAGCAGGGAGGTGTCCGATTTTTTTACTAAAACCCACCCATGTTCCTAAACTTATGCTCTTTATATTCCACGGTATCTCTTTCGAACAACCCACAACCCAAATATCATAGTCTACATTTAAAATGTTACCGTCGTCGGTTAAATCCCGTACACAACGTGAGCAAAGCCCCCTAGGAAGGCCCTTTACGGGGCCCCGGTATGGGCGCGTTCTTTAGGGCGGCGCGCCGCCCACTACCTGAACGCGCCCCAAAAGGTGGTGGCCATACGGCTTGTCCGGGGCTACCGCACGATCTCCGGCGAGGCAGCGAGCCTCCTTGCCGGACTGCCACCGTGGGATCTGGAGGCGATAGTCCTCGCGCGCCTGTTTGAGTGGCGCGCGGAGGCACTACACCGGGGGGAAAACCCGCTGCCACGGCAAGTTGCCGCTCGGCGGGCAGACCTCCGGTGCGATCTCATGGTGGCATGGAGAGAGCGACTGTCGCAACCCCGTGCAGGGCACGCCACAATAGCGGCGGTAAGTCCCCTCTTTGAGGAGTGGCTGGAGAGGCGTCATGGCGTCCTCACCTACCGCCTGACGCAGGTCCTCACCGGACACGGAAGTTTCGGGAGGTTCCTGCACATCATCGGGCGGGAGGAAACGCCCGGGTGTCACCATTGTGACGATCGCCCGGAGGACACGGTGGAGCACACAGTGGCGGTCTGCCCAGCTTGGGCGGAGCACCGCCGTGCCCTCGTGGAGGCGATCGGCGGCGGCGATCTCTCGCGTCCGGCCCTGGTTCAGGCCATGGTCCGGAGCGAGAGGGAATGGGAAGCGGTCACCACCTTCTGCGAAGCAGTAATGCTAGCAAAAGAGGTGGCCGGGCGTTTGAGGGAGAGAACATCTGCCCAACCCAGCCGCCGCGGGAGACGCCCATGGCGCCGGGCGCCGCGAGACGACTTCCGGCCACCGTAGATGCGGGCCTGTGGGCGGTGAGCAATGGGTAGTTCACCGTCCGTCCGTCGATTGACGACAGGCCGTGTCGGCGCGTTCGTGTTTCACGCGCGCCTCAAAGAGAGTCAGCAAAGCAGAGGGGCTTGCCAGAGCCTCCGCCTGCCGGGGTTGCGGGTTGTTCGAAAGAGATACCGCGGCCTCGGAACGTAAAGGGCAATAGAAGGCACATGGGTGGGTTTTAGTCAGTACAAGTCTGACATGCCCCCCCGCTCCACCCAGAGCGGGGGAAGTCATTGGATGATTTCCCACCCGAAAAAAAAAAAAAAAAAGCCCCCTAGGAAAAGCTAATTTCGGATACGTTCCAACATAACAACAATATGGAAAGGCACATCTCTACTCATCTTAAAATAGATTTTACCTTAATCGATTTATAAAAAACAGATTGAATTGATGGTGCCTTTCATCGAGAGCTCTTTACTTTATATTAAGTTGTAAGATGACAAAGACTACGTCAGAGTAAACCACTTAAATAATTCTAATAGCTTTGAGTTTTCCATCAGAGTAGAAAGTATCATAAAGTCATTATTTCATTTTGTTTCAAACGGTTATGCCAGATGGTTTTATTAAAACGTTTGTAGCTACTTTTATGTTTCTTTGGAGAAAAATTTCATCAAGTTGTTATTATGATGTTCTTAGCAATTTTTGCAACAATCTTAACTCGTATATCTTATTTTTTAGGGTTGGGTTACGTACCTCAAAAGGAAAAAACGGATCTCTTCTGGGATCATTTCGTTGTCCGTTTGTATGTATGTCTGTCAATACCCTTTATCTCAAGAACGCGTAAAGGTATCGAGTTGAAATTAAAACCACATAGTCAACTCTGTAGTCCCTTTGCGCTGTAATAAAATCAACCCTCTAAGTCTACGCAGTCAAAAGATATGTCACAAGTTTTTTCGGAACCTTTGGTGCGCGAGTTTTACTCGCTCTTGACCGTTTTTTATTTAAACATACACAATAATAAAAGTAATTCTGCTTGTCTGCTGCATACCTTATCATGGTTAAACTACTGAACCGAACGTAATGGGGTTGGCTACGATCTAGAGTAGAACACAGGTGGATTTTTATCGTGATTTGTTGTGATGAACGGAACGGATCAAGATAAACCACGGTGGGCGCAGTGCCTGTGCGATTGACTGCTGCGCTGCGTGTCGCGGGTTCGGTCCCCGCACGGAACAGATATTTGTATGGCCTACAGATAGTTGTTCCGGGTCTGGCTGTTTGAGTATGTGAGTTTAAATGTTTGTAAACGCACCCACGATACAGGAAAAATTCCTTGTGTGAAGTAAAGTCTTTAAAACAAAACCCGCTCTTTTATGCGAACGATGTTGATGACATCATCAAGTATTTAAAGAGTGGTGGTGACCACCCATCCGTTTGAGATACCTAGTTCCACAGACCAACTTAGGCAAACACGGCTTGACCTAAACATCGACCCAAGCGGCTGTTGTATATTGACGACATGGTTGGCGCAGTAGCTGTGCGATCGACTACTGCGCTGCGTTTCGCGGGTTCGATCCACGCACGGAACAAATAATTGTATGACCCACAGGTAGTTGTTCCGGGTCTGGCTATTTAAGTACCTATGTAAGTTTAAATGTTTGTAAACGCACCCACGATTCAAGAGAAATTCCTAGTGTGGGACAACGTTTTTTTTTAAAAAAAAAAAAACATTTTATAATACTAAGACACGAGCGCCATTCGCAATTCAAATAAATCCTATCGTAGTTTCTAGAAGATTCAATTTCCAGGTGTTTGAAACAGCTCGAAGTCCCAAAGATATATTACTTGAATAAATAGAAACATCTTTGGTTGCGGTGCTGGATTTACTAAGCTTATGGAAACTGCCACGGATCTGGCGAAACTGATACTTAGGTATGTTAAACATTAGATAATAAGATTAGCAAGCGAGGGACTAAGCAAACGTTGATTTGAATAGACTGTGACGAGAAGAAGCTTAAAACAAAATAGAAACGTGTTTGGAATTCAACTTGGAACGAACTTATATTTTTTCTTTAAATACATGACATCATAGACAATACCAATCATAGACATAAACTAATAGTAGCAAGTAACCATAAACATACTCTACACCAGGTGGCGCTTTCTATTTATTTTTATATAAACTAACACTTAATCCTTACTAATATTATAAAAGCGAAAGTGAGTTTGTTTGTTACCTCTTCACGCTTTAATGGCTAAACTGATTTTGATGAATTTTGGTACAGAGATAGTTGGGAACCAGGAGACGGACATAGGCTAACTTTTTTTCAAAAAAAGTGGGATGTGAGGGAGAAAGAGGGAAAAAAAGGGAAAACTTAGCATTGCTATTACAAATCAAAAAGGCGCAAGGGGAACTGTGTTACCCCGAATTTAACTCGAGCGAAGCCGCGGGCAAAAGCTAGTAAAATAATAAATGAGAAAGTTTGCAAGTATTTTTTTTACTCTTTCATATAAAACCGGTGCAAGTCGGACTCGCGCACCGACGGTTCCGTACAAATTGCAAGATAAACGGCCATATCTTTTGATTGCGTAGACTAAAAGGGTTTATTTTTGCCAAGGGACTTCCAATATGAGTATATGGTGTTAATTTCAACACGATACCTCCACGCGTTTCCGAGATAAACGGTCTTGACAGACAGACAACAAAATAATCCTATAAGGGTTCCGTTTTTCTTCTTTTGAGATACGCAACCCTAAAAACAGCCGAACGGATTTGATTGAAATTTGGGCACCAACATAATATGTCGCCTGTGACGTGTATCTAACAGTAGGGTAGGGAGTAAGATGTAGGAGGCGAAATGTGGGAGTACTACAGGTACACCTCTGCCAAACCCTTCAAAGATTACAGGCGTAATGTTATGTTACCTCGAAACAAATACACATGCAACATAACGGAATAGATCCTTGTGCTCACAGCTTTTTTAAGGATATTGCAAAACGTTATTTTAGACACTTCCCGTGACCCAAGGGCTGGCATTCACATTGGCCAGAGGTTAAGCTCTAAAACGTGGCAACGCGGCCAGTCTCTTGGGGATATTAAAAACTGACAGCGTTGAGGATGCTTTTTTAAACGCAACTTTTTAGTTTATTTATAAGTTAGTATCTGTAAGTTATTTTAATTTATTTATTACTTTGTACTAGATACCTATTCCGTATTATTACTTTGTAATAATAGGAATAGGTATCTTAACATGAAATTAATTCGTTTAGACATTAGACGATAGAATCGGTAAACAACATTTAATATTCAAACGTAATGCAAATGGAGAACGACGTAATTGACCCCGGGGTGACTGATTGTGATTTTGTGTGAGTGATTCTGAATTCAATTTTTCCAGACAAATATTTTACCTAATCAATTTATACAGTTCAGGTAGTATAGTACGTTCTAGAATGTGGTGTTACGCGAATGGATAAATTAAGTAACGAATGAGCATAGGACGAAGTCTGAAAGAAAGTAGCGCCGGTGTCTAAAAATTTGTGTCGTAATTCGTAGTTGTTGTCTTTGTATGAGCATGTAATGTGGAGGAATGAGGAAAATGTGGGGGGGGGAGTTTTGAGTATGAATATGGATGGGTAGGAAAGTTTTCAGTATAAATGTGGATGGATATAAGAGTAGAGGAAGACCAAAGGAACCAATGAAATAGAGGAGGTGCCTGATCAAATCACGAGTAATAGAAGAATAGGTATGGCAGAAGAAGATATGCAGCGCCGACTACAAATAATTTGGGACAAGGGCAGGCGAAAGATGATTAATTTGGATTTGAAAAAAGAGGATGAAAACACCTTTTATAACGTAATTTTA
Organism: Ochropleura plecta; assembly: GCA_905475445.1. Classification (NCBI taxonomy): domain Eukaryota; kingdom Metazoa; phylum Arthropoda; class Insecta; order Lepidoptera; family Noctuidae; genus Ochropleura; species Ochropleura plecta. The sequence continues at coordinate 10,363,380 of FR997744.1, read as the reverse complement.
TCATTAACTAGATGATTAGATAAATGAGGTTGGTGTTTTAATGCTTGATTCAATGCTTTTTGTGACAAGGCCGCGTTTGTTTTATATCGTGGGATTTGGAAAGAAGTCTTGCAAATACAAAAATGTTCAAGTCATGTAAATTCAGAACGATTGTAAAAACTTTTAATAAAAAGCCATCGTTTGAATTTTTTCACGTATTTTTCTCAACAAACCTTTTTTGATACATATATCATGGGAATGCATAAAAAAATAACCAGCCTGCCATCTTCGGGATTTCGCGATATTGAATTTAGAACGACGTAGATTTAGACCATGTTTTCACTAAAAAAAACAGGTTTTTCAAGTGATAGATGAAGCTTAACGCGTGATAAAGAGATCATGAATGACATGTCCTTTCATTCATGTACTACCATTAATTTATGTGACTTCTAACAGTATAGCATGAAAGAAGAAAACGTGTTGCGCAAAACCCAAATAGAATTTGTGATCTAAAGATCTAGAAAGAATTTAAATACACTATACAAAAACGAGAGTTCACGGGCATTGTTTGTACTCTCGATTGTAATTGACCGTGCCTTTCTGTGTATTCTTTTCAAATACTATTGGATGCGACATGAACTTTGAAGTCTTTCCTATTAAATAACTACTACTACTAATCGTTTGTGAGAGAACCATCTCGACATGAATGATGTAACGAAGGTTTTGTAACAATATCTAGATTTAAAAGAGTGTCCATGGAGTTTATTGCCCATTCTTCTCCATATAAGATCTAAGTAGATCAGTTGTTATGCCTTGTAAATGTGACTGTAGCTTAATTTTTATTGTTATCATTATAAGTATCGACAGTTCAAAAGTGGCTGTAACTGGCCTACTAGAAATAAATGCTTCTGATTTGAAACAATAGAAACCAACTGTTAGTTAGCTTTTAGTGTTTGCTAGTTGTCAGCTTTTGTTTGATCCACAAAAATAGCTACGTATTTAATTTGAGTTTATGGGCTTCCAAAGAAGCAGATTACCATGGCTACAATACTTTTTCATACTAAAGCTAAAATCTAATATTTAAAATTCTCGTGTCACAATGTTCTTTCCCATACTCCACCGAAACGGCTCGACCGATTCTTATGATTTTTTTTTAATGTATATTCAGTAAGTCTGAGAATCGGGTGAAACCGCTGGGCACAGCTGGTGTTGTATAAACGCAGTAGTAAGTGAAAGTAGTACTAGTTATCAATCTGTCTTTTCAAGCCTAGAGATGGATGAAATTCGGCATATGAATATACCTGAGTTGGGATATAGTATATTTTAATTTAGACCTACACGTCCAGCCAGAGCCGCGGGTAAAATCTAGTTCATTGACATTATATTAACTGCTCCGTTGGTCTCGCTGTCGCAAGCGCGACTGCTGATCTCAGAATCCTGGGTTGAATCCCCGGGTTGGGCAAAAAGTGATAGTGGGTATTTCACAGTAGCAGCCCGGAGTTTGGAAGTTGGCGATAAGATACTCCTGTGCCTCAGAAAGCACGTTTAGCCGTTGGTCCTGCGCCTGCGCTCTCTCCGGTCCCGTCGGACTGCCGTCCAATAGGACAATGAGAGTGAGGGTACAGAGAGTACACCTGCGCCTGCGCACACACTTGTGTACTATAATATCACCCGCTCCGATGGCTAATCTCCACTGAGATTGGTCGCCGTGGCCGAAAACGGTCAAGAGAACTATATTCAATATGGCAATCACTTCAACAAAATCAACACCCATAAAAATATAAAGAAAAACAATCACTTTTCAAAAAACTTCAATAAAAACGGAAATCGCTTACCTTACCTTTCTATTTTCCTTTTTGTAATATATGAAAATTCACAGTCAGGGATCGAACTTGGGACGTGGACACCGGCAGCCGACAACCACTCGTCTGGACTATGTGACGATCGCGTTGTAGTATTTAAAACAATTAATATAAAAAAATGTATGCACAGGGTGTTCACTAAAGAACTCGTATTTTTTTTTGTTGTTAAATTTATTTGGATGCAAGTTGACAGTTTAACAATTTACTCTATTTTAAAAATCTGAATTAGAATGTCAATCAATGCATAAAATGCATTAATTTGGATTTAAAATCGTGGTCTTATGGTTCCATACCTCAAAAGTAAAAAACAGAACCATTATAATCATACTAATATTATAGAAGCGAAAGTGAGTTTGTTTGTTTGTTTGTTACCTCTTCACGCCTAAATGGCTAAACCGATTTTGATGAATTTTGGTACAGAGATAGTTGGTACCCTGGAGACGGACATAGGCTTTTTTTTAAAAAAAAGAGTGAAAAATGTGGGACAAAGAGGGAAAAAAGGGATAACTTAGCATTGCTATTACAATAAATAAGGCGCTAGGGCAAAACTACAGGTGGCAGGTACCTGCAAATCAGGAAAGAGGAACTGTGGTACCCAGAATTTAACGCGAGCGAAGCCGCGGGCAAAAGCTAGTAATCATTTAAGGGTTTGATTTTTTTGTCCGTTGTTCTGTATATATATCTGCCTATCTGCCTGTCTGTCAAGAGCCTTTATCGTTTTTGAGTTGAAATTCAAACTACACACATCAAAAGTGTCTAGGGATCAAGCATTTTTATGCGGATTTCTTGAGATTGAGATGTGGCTTTGTAATAAATTTATGATTTTATAAATTTATATGGATCCTTTTTGGTGCATTTCATAATTTGAATCAGGAACTCTCAATCAAATTCGAGTAAAAGATGAAAATAAGCTGTCAATATTTTCCCTATAAAAACATACAACGCATTGAAGACATTATTAGTGCTACTGTTTCCCTACTACTGATTAAAACCAACGTTATTATGGAGCGGCGACGTCATTTAAGCAGGGAAGAAATGCTCAGGGCCGTGGGAATGATAGAAGCTGGTTCCCGGCAACGTACTGTAGCTTTAGCTCTGAATACAAGTCAGAGTGTTATCAGTCGACTTTGGACACGTTACCGAAGCACTGGTACCGTGGCTGAGCGCCATGGAGGACGGTATCGCTGCACCACACGGAGACAAGACCGATACATTCAAATCTTAACTCGAAGAGCTCCAACAATAACCGCCATGATGTTAACCGTGAGGCTTCATCACTCTTCAGGGAACTTAATTAGCGATCAAACAGTCAGAAACCGCTTGCATGAAGTGAACCTTCATTCCCGAAGACCGCTACGGGTACCACCTATAGCAATGCACAATCGTAGGATTCGATATCAATGGGCTCTTGAACACAGAAATTGGGCAGAAGAACAATGGCGTTTCGTGTGCTTTTCTGATGAGTCTCGTTTTGGTATGAGACCGGATACAAGACGTATACGACACTGGAGAACCCCTGGACGCCAATAGCGATTAAAATCCTGCCAGGAAGTCCATCCTTATAGTGGTGAAACCATCATGGTATGGGCGGGTATTTGGAACGCTCAAATTTATGCTGAGACGATTGTATCAGATGTCATCGTTCCTCTACAAGTGCAAATCGGTCCCTTATTTCAGTTAATGCATGATAATGCACGACCGCACACCGCAAGAGTTGTAAGACAGACTCTCGCCGCAGCTAACATAAATGTCCTGCCCTGGCCTGCTCAGTCGCCAGACTTGAACCCGATTGAGCATGCATGGGATATGCTACAGAGAAGAGCTCTGCCGAATATGGAGGGTATCCAGTCGCAAGAAGACCTTTTTTTGTTGTTGCAACGAACATGGGCGGCCATTCCACAGCGTGATTTGGATGAACTCATTTTGAGTATGCCAAACCGATGTTCTTGTGTTGTTAGTGTTCGCGGTAGAAACACGGATTATTAATTGTTTAAGTTACCCAATAAAATTTTAAAGAATACTGTTATTTCAGTCTTTTTTTCTAACTTTAATGTTAGTGGTTCAAATGTCAAAAATCCCTTTATTAGGAAAATGGCAAATTTCTTTATTAATGCAAAGGTGACTTGGTTTATCGTTACTGTGATAAACGAAAACACTTTATTTGATGAATCCTTAAAGAAAATTTTAATTAATATCAATCAGGAGAAAAGTTATTGCAAAAATATATGTTGATCCCTAGATACTTTTGATGTGTGTATATGCTCAAGTCTACGGTCCCTTGAAGCTGTGAAAATCATACCTCAATCAATCGCAGTCAAACAATATGGCCGTTTATGTCGCAAGTTTGTACGGAATCGGGTTTTTGTGGAACTTTACCTGCCGAATGTCATATCGTTCAGCGATAAAAGTACTTATAGACCCCTTATAACTATGCAAATACTCCGGTCATAAATTCATGACTGCTAAAATAAACTATTGATTTAATAAGGACCAGTTTAAGTTTTCCCAACAGTTTCATCTGTAAATACCGTCGAAATATAAACTTAATGCCGATCAACTTAGCAAAGGATTAATAACTTAAATACTTCTTAAGTTCCGTTAAGTTTCAATAATCCGACTGAATTTTCTGTTGTCACGTATTTTCCAATAATTCTATATAAGCCGAAAATGTCATAGAGCAATCCCGCAATCTATATTTAGCTGACATTTTAAGATATAATTTCATCATCGTACTATTTTCGAACTATGTTGGGATCGGTTATCCGTCTAACCAATTACGACGGAGTATTTTCAATGGAATTTCGATAGAATGTGATAAATTCGTAATTGATAATGCTATGATACCAGTTGTTAAACTTAATAACATTGATCAAACCTTGGACAGAGCAGGCTGGATTGCAAAGACGTTGGAATACTCAGGTTTTTAAATAGAGAATTATTAAAAAGTTAAATAGTGTTTGACATGTATTGCTAAAATGATGAAACTAAAAATACAATTTAATGTATTTTATGTTTTTTTTAATTATGTACGTACATATAACCACCAATTTTTTACAGTACCGTACTATAAACAAAAAATGTGATTCCTCTCACCGTAATGTTACTGTAAAATTATGAACATGTCTAAGCTGAAACACTTGCTTAGCATATGGAAGTTATTACATACTAGACTAATAAAGTCTTATTGAAGGAATGGAGGATTAGGTACAAGTGTTTTAATTAGTTTTTATTTATAAGATTTTAAAACCGAATATTTAAGATTTAAAATACATTTAAATGGGAATGTTTTCTCTTTTTTTAAGAAGTAAGAACTTTATATTAGAATCCAACTTTTAAAGAAACTAAAAACTAGCGTAACATCGTCTTCAACGCTGTCCATTGGTAATGTCCCCAAGAGACTGGCCGCGTCGTTAAACTGTTTAAATTATATGTGTATTTTTTTTAAATGTTATTAATAATATTGGTGACCATGTCAGTTTATTAACTTATACATTAATTTTGATAAAATCAGAGAGGTCATAATACTTGTTATTTAATAACAAAACAAGTCAGATGTACTATCTTTGAAGAGGTCTAAATAACGTGTGCAGGTAAATTCACTCCAATATTCCCAGGAAATTCGTCAAATTCAATTCAAACGTACAATGGCTCTTTATAGTGAAGGATGGTTCATGTCGCCTGCAGGCATCACCAAATAATAATTAGCACTTGAACTAAACTATTAATACAAAAGCGTATTTCTCCATTATGTTGCTTTATTTACAAATATCGAGAATTACTTTGGCTTTAACAATGTAGTATTTATACAATTCCTTTTTTAAAGGTCTGTCATTCGGAGAACCATAGACAAAAAAAAACATAATCGATATCATTTTGAATTTAAAACTTATCTGTAGTTGCGATTCTTTGTGGGTCCATTTTTAAATCAGCCTGTATACATGTTACGTTACTTTGGTCATGTAACGTCACATCGCAGTTCAGTTTTAATTCAGTATTTTTACAAAATACCCAGAAGGTCCTTGATAGTTTGTCTGTAACGACTCCGACGCTATTATTACGTATTACTAGGAAGTTTGGTAATAATCGCACTAAGTTGTACCCAGGGTCTAAAGATTTCGAGCACTATGTCAAATATGAAAGATTTTTGACGTGACAGTATTTTTATTTAAAACTGCGGGCTTTTCTAAGAAAAGAAACGACGACAGAAATATTGATAAAACCTATCTTAATCATTATTTTTAAGTTACTAAACTGATTTTTTCAATATATACATGACATATATGATTATATACATGTACATTTATGAACTCAAGCTTTTTTCCAAGAATCCCTTCCTGGTCAGAAACCACAGAACGCCACCTGCTACGCCCTGCTGCTATATTTCAATTTGATAAGTATTTTATTAAAACAAAAAGCTACTTACCCCAACTCAACAGTCAGACATTTCTCTGAATGCCGTATTTCCCACTTGCTCTGCAACAATTACGGCATTATAGTAGCTTTGTTTGTTAATTTTATGTTTTCAGACCGTTTCGAAGCATCCCCTGACCTGCCACTTCAATTACCATAAGCGTTGAACTAGTGGCTTGTGAATACACTAAAATACAGTTTATATTACTATTCTATAATAGAAACAGAACTGGATTACAAAAACACTAATTCTTAACCTAACAAATTAAATTATTTTGCCGCCAAAAAATACGGTTGTCTCTGCTATTTGGTAAAGGTAATGGGACCATTCTGCCTACGGGACACGTTTCTCATGCATTTCTTTTTTTGACAACTACATACGTGTCGTGTCGAGTTTTAATGTTTTGTCAGTTCAGATAAAACAAAGCAAAGGATTTATTAGTTCAGCCAATTTTTAAGGCACTAATTCAGCGCATTTTTTATTTTATATTTGTGAAATCCTAATTTATATTTGACTAATTATTCACTAGGAAACGTTCTGACATGCTTATTGGCGATCAATGAGACACTTTTTTTTGTTCCTTTTTTAAAATTCAAGATTCACTTTTGACATTTGCAGAAAAAGTGGACATCGGCCTTGCTTGGATTGCATTTAATAAAAATAGAATAGAGATTCTTTTTTAAATTGTCTGAAGACTACGATAAGTGGCAATTGTTTGCAAAGCGATTCACATTTCCACAGCAACTTTCATTATGATTGACATATTATCCTTTTCGGTAGTTTATTTCATACAATATTTTTATTACTTTTCCGTCAGTTTTTACTGAAGAAATACAAGCTAAAATGGCTGTCGGTAAATTGAATTCCCATTATCTTTTAAATTTTGAAGGTCAAGTGCTTAATTACACGATATAGAACTCCGTTCTTTATTATTTAATTATGTAATTAATTAATTAAAAACTAGGCATTTTTGGTCCAGGCAATCGTGTTTCCATAAATAGCTACAGTATAACCAATGTAAGTGTACCTACAGTTCAAGGTTAGCATGAAAGCATGGACCTAAACGACCAAGAAATGTCATGGTTTGGTCACGTGACTTTGCAATGCTTTGCCAAGTTAATCACGTGCAAAATCCAACGACTGACGTTGACATTTGACATTAGGCGAATCGTTGACATTGCGTTGAATTGTTTATGATAGCGTACAAACCACAGGAAGTGTAGTTTGGAGATCTTGGTTTATAGAGGATGTGGTTTCATATTATGGGGATAATTTGGGGATGTAATCTATGTATAGGATTGTTAAAGTTTCTAAAAACATAGCTAATTTCAGATATTAAAATAGTTATCATAACTTCACGCATCTAATCTCTGAGGGGTTAATCAGAGATGTATCAAATAGGTACTAACACCCGTAGTTCACTAGTTATGTTTCAGTTTAATGCCTTTTAACAATAACCGTACCTACTCGAATTCATGCGCTGTGTCTGCTAGCGAATTTGATGTTGATGAAAAGCATTTAATAATAGTTTAACTATTTCATACTTATAAAATAATCACTTAATTCTGCGTAATTATAATACAGTAACAGAAAAATTAAAACTATGATCGCCGAAAAACCCATAGACATTATAGACTAGTTTCATTCATTACTCGATTTACTGTCTGCCAGTAGCCATTTACCATAATTATCCTCACTAATATTATAAAAGCGAAAGAAAGTTTGTTTGTTTTTTTGTTACGTCTTCACGCCTAAATTTCCAAACCGATTTTGATGAATTTTGGTACAGAGATAGTTGGGACCCTGGAGATGAACATAGGCTAAAAAAAGTGAGAAAAGGGGGAGAAAGAAGGAAGAAGAGGGGAGAGAAAGATATTTATTTTTCGATCATCACGCGGGTCAAAGTTAGCGTTAGCCCAAAGTAACTATGCCACGCAGACGAAATCGCGGGCGGCAACAAAAGTGTGAAAATTGATAGTATCTATTCATTTTCATGTGAGAAAAAGAATACCTTATTTTAATTTGGGTTTCGCTTGCTGTTGTTATAAATAGGTAATGTGATGAGTGATTATTATCTGGCTGCCTAACGAATTATTTTCTGCCTTTAATGTCTACAAGTTGAACAGTGATGTTATGAGTGACACCTTAGGTAAGGTCTGTATGTCCATACACTTTATCTCAGGAATGTGTGGTGGTATCCAGTTGAAGTTAATGCCAAATACTAAGGTCTTCAGTCCCTTGAAGCTGTGAAATTCAAATCAGCTCTCTAAAACATATAACACACACGCATTAAATGAAGGACGAAACCACTACTACCAAATGAGGAAAAGCAACCATAATTTAATCATACCACCCTCGCAAAGATTAGTTAATAGAAGAGACATTGCTGTAATTGCTCAGTAGTATTTTATTCATGAATGGATAAAGTAAGGAATGACTACATTAGAGGAAGTTTGAAAGTTGCGCCCGTTACAGAAAAATCTAAAGGGAGTCGTTTGTCTTGGTATGGGCATGTAATGAGGAGGGACGAAGCACATGTGACTACAAGAGTGATGTATCTGAATGTTGATGGACGGAGAACGAGAGTAAGGCCAAAGAAAAGATGGATAGATTGTGTAATCAATGATATAAAGGAGAAAGGAGTAAGTGATGCCGTCTGATAGGGGAGAATGGAAGAAGAAAACGTGTAGCGCCAACCCCAAATAAAATGGGATGAAAGAAAACATATTTCAACTCCTTTGAACTGACGCCAATTTTGACCATCATCCTTTTAAATAAAAAAAAAAAAACAATCTTATTCACACAAATCACGGAACAATTACTTTTTAATACATTACCAAATCACCTGTTTAAGTATCACATAAGTAAAAGTTTTGTAATCAAAGTAAAGTTGCTAACTTGTAATAGTTTGGATCCGAAACTAAGTTTCTAACTAAGTAACGAGTCTTAAGTTGGTAAGCACCTGTTTTGAGAGATTATGCGTAACTATACATAAGTAAAGGAATTATAAGATAGGTAGCTTTCAAATTATGCAATGCTTTAAGATTATGATTATGCATATGGCTAAAAAATGGCCGCCCGTGTTGATCTTCAGGTTAAAATGCGTTTTGTTTAGGTTAATCTGTAGATGGGTGTCTTATTTTTACGGATGAGTAGTCATTAAATAACTTCCCCTGCTCTGGGCGAAGCGGGGGTGTCAGTGGAAGTGTCAGAGCGCTGACTTCAAAACATGGGTTAATTTAATCCTATTTTTGCCCTTAATATTCCGGGACTGCGGTATCCCTTTCGAACAACCCGCAACCTCGGCAGGCGGTGGCCCTGGCAGGTCCATATTCTTTGCTGACATCTTGAGGTGCTTGTGGAACATGAATGCACCGTCAACACGGCCTGACGTCAATAGACGGATGAACGGTAAGCTACCTATTGCTGGCCACAGACCTGAATCTACGGTGGCCAGGAGTCCTCTCGCAGCGCCTACGCCCGGAGCGTGTCCCGTAAAAAATGCCGTCACTGGTAAAAAATGCCCAAGGCATTAAGTCCGCCTTTGTACAGCTGTGTTTTCTGCACATGTGCAAAAAGTTTAAATAAATAAATTCTATCCACGAACTCTTTTCTCCCGGTACCTCGAAACCAACCCTCCAGTCTAAGTCGTCTCGCCACCGCTTTCTGGGCCGATCATGGCGGCGCTGTCCATGTCTTGGAACCCCTTGTGTGGACATTTTTACTCAGCAGTCATCATACATGCGGATAACGTGACCCATCTAATCCCATTTCAGCTTAGCAGCCTTCTTGCCAACCTCCACTATTCTCCGTTTTTGAACGTGGCCGTGGTATTACGAACTCTGTTTCTCCACTAGTTAGTTCCAGAATTGCATGTGAAAAAAAAACCCTTTTTGTTCAATCCTTAAAACTAAATTCGACCAGTGGAATATTTCACACTGTATTTGAACTAAAGGCCATTGCTTAGTATAAAATCGACACCTACGTATCAACATTCAAGTTTTATGTTAATTTATGTATGTATTGTATTTGGTAGTCAAATACTTTGTCTTTGCTTGACAGCTGCATTTCGTTTGTATAAAGGTATTATTTGAAGGATCATTTTCATAGAAATCGCTCTTATAAATTATATAGCGGATTTTTTTTAAAACGTTGTCGCACACCAGGATTTCTCCTGTATCGTGAGTGTGTTTACAAACATTTAAACTCACATACACAAACAGCTAGACCCGGAACAACTCTCTGTAGGCCATACAAACATTTGTTTCGTGCGGGGACCGAACCCGCCACGCGCAGCGCAGAGTCTATTGTTCAGCCACTGCGCCAACCGTGTCGTCATTTATATGGTAGTATAGCGGATTTAAAGGCCTATAATATTATTGCTTTTTTAAACACCAGTTTTAAATTTCTACAACTTTTGTTTGAATACCTCAAAGACCCCCGTACTATTCAATGCATTCATCAGCATAACGTTTTGAGTGCGCTACATTGAGCTTTACCGCTCCGAACAATCATTATTGCGCAATATTAATAAGTTTAATGTGACGCTTTTTTTTTGGATATCGTCAAATAGCTTCGCTTAGGGAAGTAAGAAGAATGTCAGACTGTTACTAACTAAGACACATCCATGTTCCCCTGGCAGGCCTCTCTGCTTTGCTGACATCTCTTTGAGGCGCGCGTGGAATAGGGTTATCGTCACTAGACGGAGGGACGGTGAGTTACCCATTGCTCAGCGTCCACAGACCCGCGACTACGGTGGCCTGGAGTCGTCTCGCGTTGATGTAATGCTTGGCTGAACTACTAAAGGATTTTACACCCTGTACTAAGTACTGTAAGAAGTTGGCTAATCAAATAAAAAAATATATTAGCCATTGGCTAATATTGTATGTATGTCGTGATTGACTGCATTAAGGCGTACGGAAAAATAACCACGATTTAAAATTCTTAAAAAAAAAACATATTTTACATCACACACTTTTGACGCACGCCCGCCTAAACTATACTTGTTCTAATTTCAATGTTGCTGTTTTTTTTTCTTCGCAACCTTTCTTTGCAACGTGCCAGTCTTAATTCCTAAATTACCATAAACGTTAAGGTATCATCAGTACTTTCCTAGGCTTCTTTATAATACTGTGGAGTACTGTAAAGCACCACAGACTACCACTAAAATTTTTGGAATAATAGAATTTCACGTAAACAAAATTCATACTAACCTATTTGGTTTCGAATTCAAAGTCAAGTTTGTGAACTGAGTACAAACTTTGGTTGTAGGCTGAAAGGTGTTTAATTAAATATGCTTAATTAACAAAATAGGTAGGTCACGTGTTTGTTCGCACTTAGAGAAAAACACGACGCGGTAGCGTTCAGCCGCTTATTTGTACCAAGTATATTAAAACTATTATACATTTTTTTTAAATTAAACCTTTTGAATAATACATATTCAGCTAAAAAAGGAATCTCACTTAAAGCTAGATAGCTTTAAATAAGACTTGAATTAAGTACCTCAACAGCATTTTCCTGCCCTAGTCCCATTCTCTTTGGGGCCGGCGCAACACGTTTTCTTCTTCCATTTTCCCCTATCCTAACATGGCCCCGTACGATAAGAGATCCGCGTATACTCCCGAGTAATATGTTGGGTCGTAGATTTGCATTTGGCGTACTGAGCAGGTTAAGATCACACTTTTCAAGGCGTACTGCCAGAGTCTGTACTCGGGCAATTATTGCAAGAGATCACTGGATACGTGTTCAATATAATAATGCTTTTAGGATGCTGTTGAGCCTGCCTCGATACTGCAGTGCTTCAAAGAGGTTTGCGCAAAACCCGATGGTTTTTATGTAATCGTACCCAAAAATACAGCTTCGTTGCTAAGGAAAGTGCAAGACAGTGGAAACAGCATCCTTAAGGACTGTAGCTGAGAGTTTCAGTTCTCCGATTGTTAAGAACTTTGTGCAAAGAGTGATAATGGCTATATAGAACACTAGGTTGTCAGCATTTAATGTTACTAACACCATATGGATTATTTTGGTCCGAAATAAAGAAATAAATTTGTTCATACAACCAGTATTAGCTTGATTGGTCACAGTGTGCACTACTCACTAATATTTTTTCGGCTTAATACCCGCTAACCGCACACAGCATGTATCAAAAAAAAATATCAACTCAGCCTCATACATTTGGGTCGAGGAGGCATTCGATTTGTATTTATTTTCATTGATGGAACCATGATCTTGTAAAATTATTATGATTTAAAACAGTGTCCATGGAGTTTCTTGTCCATTCTTTTCCATAGAAATTAACGCTTTGGAATGGGTAACTACAGTACTTTTGCTACTATGATAATGTGTATGGGACTGTAGCTACATTTTTTTTTGTTTCTTTACATTTAAAAATGCCTGTTATGGTCTAATTTAAATAAATGCTTTGGTTTGAATTTGTATTCATGTTTCAATGTCAGTTGATTAATGTTGGCATCAAGGTGAAAGTTGTTTAAGTTAATGGTCTACAAACACCACAATCTTCTCTTAACATTACCGACACACGCTTATAACGCGGCGTCTAATAGACCCGGTGCGTAACTATTACGACATTGTCTAAGTAGCAGTTTCTCTTCATCTCACCGCTTGGAGCTAATTTATGGCCTTTCATAAAAGCTGACGTTTTACGAAGGTGTGAACACCCTCGTTGTTGAATGCTAATGTCTTAATATTAATACTGTTTGGTCGTAAATTTGTATGGTTTAGAGCACACTTGATGATCCTTAGCTATTCGTGTTGGCTTGAACATAAAATCGCCTTGCTTGCCTACCTGTAGCAGTCACGACGTGTAAGCTATTTTTATTTTGTCCGTATATATATGTATTTTAAATGTTTGTAATGCTTTGCATGTTTAATGTTATTTTTTGTTGTTATTTTGTGTGCTCATCGTAATTTGCGACTGATATTTTTTTTTCTTTCTTCGTTCCTTCAAATTAGAAATGTGATGAAGCGCTGCAGTAGCCGGGGTTACGGGTTGTTCGAAAGAGATAGCGTGGCCCCAGAACATAAAAGGCAATAGAAGGAACATGGGTGGGTTTTAGTCACTACAAGTCTGGCACTACCCCCCGCTCCGCCCAGAATGGGGGAAGTTATTTGATGATTTCCCAACCGCAAAAAAAGGCCTGTGATTCTCTGACATGTTTTTAAGGTGCTCTTGAAACAAGAACTCAGCAACGACGCGGTCTCTCGCTCTCGTCACTAAACAGACGATAGAAGTTATTACTTAACGCAAGGTCTTTTCAGCAAAAGGCCAAAACAATATCAAATCAGAATTTTACAAATACTTCTTAACCCATTTCACGTAGCTACATTAAAGTAATTAATATTATTCTTCTATTTCTAAACAAAACATGTTGACGTCAAAATGGCGAACCTTGCGTGCTATATTTTATTTAAATTACCACACTAATGAAGTGCCTACCTTGATATTACTAATTCAATTAACACAATGTTCTTGCTTTATTTTGTTAAACTGTACTAGCCGTGTCAAGAACTCTCCCCGTTCCTTTCAATTTTCAGATTTTGCCTTTTCTTGCTAATTTACGAGAAACCCATCATGGCGAGCCCGATCAGGGGTTGCGGGTTGTTTGAAAGAGATACTGCGGTCCCGGAACATAAAAAGCAATAGAAGGAACACGGGTGGGTTTTACGCACTATAAGTCTGACACTCCCCCCCGCTCCGCCTAGAGCGGGGGAAGTTATTTGATGATTTCCCATCCGTGAAAAAGGCGTGCCCGATGCGGATCTGTTGACGGTTAGCAATGAGTACCTCACAGTCCGTCCACCTTGTGACAACAGACCACATATGGCCTGCTCAGTTATAGTATACCCGTTGGATGGGAATAAACTCGCCTCGACGAGACGTTGGTGTACTATTAAATACACCTCTGTCTTGTTAGGGGCCGTCCATTAAGCACGTGATGTTTTTGTTTTTGCATTTTTACACAAATTCAGTGGAGAGTCTGGAGCATTACATTTGAAGCATTGTTCCAATGTCACCTCAAAATAATCCTATTGTACTTTACCTTCTAAATATCCCAAAAACACGGAATTATGGAAACACTACAGGTATGCTAAAGTCGTTCTAAACCAATCAATTTCAACCTAGAACAATTTGTAACATGACGCCACATTTCCTGCTACAGACACAGCACCTATTAGGAAAAAACCAAATTCAATTAAAGTAAACATTAATTAGAAAACCATTAATTAGTATCCGCCGGGCGACGGGTGTAATTGAATAATCGGAAAAAGTCGAACGGCGCTTGGGGGCGCCACCGTTGAACAGAACCGAACGTCTTCGACGGAGTAATGAGAAGACGGGACAAGGAGCTACGAAAAAAGTATGTTAGAAGTTATGCGATGGGAAATTTAGAAGTAAGGGAGATGTTTGACATACTCCGACAAATATAAACCAAACGGTGTTCCTTCAAATCAAATCAATATTTTTATTTGTAGAACATAGGTAAACATAAGCACAAATATCAATAATCATAAATAGAGCGCTATGTCTTGCCATCAATGGCGTACAAATCTATACTAATATTATAAAGCTGAAGAGTTTGTTTGTTTGTTTGTTTGAACGCGATAATCTCAGGAACTACTGGTTCGAATTGAAAAATTCTTTTTGTGTTGAATAGACCGTTTATCGAGGAAGGCTTTAGGTTATATAACATCACGCTGCGACTAAAAGGAGCGAAGAAACAATGGAAAATGTGAAAAAAACGGGGAAAATTATTCATCTTTGAGGGCTTCCGTTGCGTGCGCTGCGAAAACGGTTCAAGATATCAAAAAAATATGTAGAAAAGAATTATTCCTCTTGAAATGATCTAAAAAAATGTCCGTGACGGTATATATCTATCTTTTAAGATTAAGTCACTAGAACCGTTTTTATGGTAATCAAATTTGGTCAAAATTAATGCATGATTACCAATTTGTTAGAGTTGTTTCAAGTAGTTTCAACATAATAATATTAATCTTTATCCAAATAAATGTGTTGTTGATTAACAGTATTTAATTGTGAACAAAATTGTCTTTGACATCACTTAATTTCAATGAACATCTTAGAAGATATTACAATTTTAAAAAACTCCGATATAAAATTCACACGCGCCGCATGATGTGCAAAACATGACGCTGGGCATGGGCGAGGAGAGGCGTTGCTTGCGGGCGACGCGGAGGGGGGGTATAGCTCTACGATTGTCAAGGATAATATTTTGGTTCTAATAATTTCACAATTATTCATCATCTGCCTAGCCTTTTCCCAACTATGTTGGGGTCGGTTTCCAGTCTAACCGGATGCAGCTGAATATCAGTATTTTACATGAAGCGACTGCCTATCTGACCTCCACAACCAGTTAATACTGGGTAATACGATACCCCTTGGTAAGACTGGTTGTCAGACTTTTGGAACACTGACTACCTGTTACGACTGTCAAAGATCTACAAATGACAGCCGGGACCAACGGCTTATCGTGCTTTCCGAGGCACGGAGGAAACTCGGTATGTAACGGGTGGTCACTGGTCACCCATCCACAGACCAACCTAGGCAAGCGCGGCTTAACCTAAAGATCGACCCGAGCGGCTGCTATTATTTAGCCACGAGCTCCTCATGAGCTATTTTTTTTTATAAATTTCACAATTATTAAAAAAAAAAATTGTAGATAATACCTGTAAATAGGTGTCATTTACATAATTATTCTTAGGGCTGTTTATTCAATCGTCAGATAACTTTTATCTGAATAAAAATGGCGGTTTGACAGCTCATCTATAGAAAATATGTCAAACTGCTATTTTTATTCCTCAGATAAAAATTATCTGACTATTAAAAAATCAGCCCTTATTAGGTTAGGTTTTAGTTTAAGTACACAGTTAGTTAACCTTATATTTTACGTAAGTACCAAATATAGGTAACAATAATTAGGATCCTAATAAAATTATTAACCTTACGTTTGTTTTTTCTTGATTACGAGTTACGGTTTGGTTAAGTTTTCATTTCCTATTTTCTTTCTTCGTCACTATAATGCCTAGAAAAAGAACTCCGCTTTCTCGGCAGACTGTTACCGCAAAGCGGCTGCGAGCTTTGCGCAGCAGTGAAACAGAGAATGAAAATATGCATAGGTTGGCTACTCAACGAGGAATCAGTGAACAAAACCGTGCCAATGAATCGATCGTTGAACGTTCGCAGTATCTAGCCTCACAAAATTTTCGAACTTCGGCAAACCGTCAACGGGAAGCAAGCGCTGAACGTTTATCCTTACAAAATTTCCGAACTTTGATAAACCGAGAACGGGAATCAAGCGCTGAACGTTCTTAACGTTTAGTCTCACAGAGTTCTCGAACTTTGGTGAACCGACTACGGGAATCAAGCGCTGAACGTTCTCAACGTTTAGCCTCACAGAGTTCTCGAACTTTGGTGAACCGACTACGGGAATCAAGCGCTGAACGTTCTCAACGTTTAGCCTCACAGAGTTCTCGAACTTTGGTGAACCGACTACGGGAATCAAGCGCTGAACGTTCTCAACGTTTTGCCTCACAGAGTTCTCGAACTTTGGTGAACCGACTACGGGAATCAAGCGCTGAACGTTCTCAACGTTTATCCTCACAGAATTCCGGAACTTGGGCTAAGACGCGGACAAAGTCGTGGGTAACAGTTATAATTTATAAAGCTGAGGAGGTTGTTTGCAAAAATAAATATGATGCCCAAAATACTATTCCACGCGGACGAAGTCGCGGGCACAGCTAGTATTATATAAACATTAATCACGATAAAGAGACATTCAAAATTTATTATTAAAACTCCAGTAAAACAAATAAAAATGCATTAGTAAGTCCCACATTTAACTAAATAAATTACTCCCGTCACTTCCCTTCTCGTCACTTAACAGTCTGGGATGAGGGGCACAATTACATTCACCACAATAACCCAGCAGTAATGGTTTGCTTGCGACAAACCCCGTCTCAAGTAAAGGGGTGGAGTGAACTACTCCTCGCCCTGTTATTCTATGTGAGAGACACGTGGAAACACCACGCGGTTCCAACTCGAGCTTACGTATCGTATACATCCCTATTATAACCAACCACTCTTGCCTGCATTGGGGTCACCAAATTTTTAGACTTCCGTCACTTTTACTGACCAAAACCCATCCATGTTCCTTCTTTTGCTCTTTATGTTGCGGGGCCGCGGTATATCTTTCGAACAAACTGCAACCTGCTTCTGCTTTGACATCTCTTTAAGGCGAGTAATTTTAATACAACTGGGGTACCCAATTAATACAGCCCACAATACACGGCAGTGGATTAAAAAAGCCTGATTTAGCGTGACTATAAGAATTCAGAAACCTTTTACTACTTCCGATCCGAGTTCCGAGATTCCGATACGCGGATGCGTAAAAGGACACCCCGGTGCGTGACGTCGTCGGACTAATTAAATCCGCGCTTGAACGCCGTATCGTACGTGCCAGAACCCGCTTGTATCAATTCTATCCGGCTTATCCATGAACCAGTGATCCCTATTCTTTTCATTCTAAACACGTTGGCCAAAGGCACGGGCGACGATCGCTTTGGTCACGGCCATATAAACGGATAATACCATCTCATAATGAACTAACTTTTACTTTATCCACACTTAGTTCTCTGACAATGCGGGCTATAGACTGACAGCATAACTGAGAGCAAGCCTGGGAGGGTTGCGGTGACGTGATGTAAAGGCTCAATCATTGGTCGACTATACTATATGTGTGCCAAATTTCATCCAAAACTGTTTTGTTATTTTCGCGTGATAGAGTAACAAACTGATCCATCTGTGCATCCTCACATACTTTCGCATCCTTACTAATATTATAAAAGCGAAAGTGAGTTTGTTTGTTTGTTTGTTTGTTTGTTTGTTTGTTACCTCTTCACGCTCTAATGGCTAAACCGATTTTGATGAATTTTGGTACAGAGATAGTTGGGAACCAGGAGACGGACATAGGCTATTATTTTTTTTAAAAGAGTGAGATATGAGGGAGAAAGAGGGAAGAAAAGGGAAAACTTAGCGTTGCTATTACAAATCAATAAGGCGCTACCGAATTTAACGCGAGCGAAGCCGCGGGCAAAAGCTAGTTTATAATATTAGTAGAATTGTAGTAACTGAATCTTATACAAGAGCAAATAACCAGCTTATCAAAGTCAAAGTCAAAGTCAAATTCTTTATTGCTAACTAAGTGTCGTAATTTAGATCTTAACAAAAGGGTAGGTTCTTAGAACTTAGTTGCCTGTTTAGGCATTGCAATTTAACAGTTAATGATACATGCGTACATAAAATAAAAAAATAAAAAAAACATTAAATTAATCAGTCAAACTTTTTACATTATATTAAACATTATACTAATTATTATTATTCATAGATTTTATGTCATAGGATTATCATCTTTCAGTTGTTTAACTTAACGTTAACCTTTTTTAACGTTTTCTACTGATATCCCGATCTGTAAGGTTCTTCATAATTATATACTTATTACAAATTTTCACTTTTTATCCTCATTTTTGCTATTTTATTAAAATAAGATTATAAATATATATTGCACATTTTTGCAGTCCTATAATTATAGAAACATTATACAATTTCATTACTTTTAAGATACATTAATAATTATATATTTGTGTAATTATGCAGCTGGTATGCTTATTGTTAAATCCTTACTATCCTCACTAATATTATAAAAGCGAAAGTGAGTTTGTTTGTTACGTCTGCACGCCTAAATGGCTAAACCAGTTTTGATGAATTTTCGTACAGGGTTTGTTGGGACCATGGAGCCATCTCCATGGTCCCAACAGACCCTGTACGAAAATTAAAAAATAAGAATTAGCCTATGTCCATACATAGGCTAGTTCTTATTTTTATTTTAAGTGAGAAATGGGGGAGACAGAGGGATGAAAAGGGATAACTTAGTTTTGCTATTACAATAAGTCAGGGGCAAGGGCAAAAACTAGGGCACGCCACAATAGTGGCGGTAAGTCCCCTCTTTGAGGAGTGGCTGGAGAGGCGTCATGGTGTCCTCACCTACCGCCTGACGCAGGTCCTCATCGGACACGGAAGTTTCGGGAGGTTCCTGCACATAATCGGGCTGGAGGAAACGCCCGGGTGTCACCATTGTGACGATTGCCCGGAGGAAACGGTGGAGCACACAGTGGCGGTCTGCCCAGCTTGGGCGGAGAACCGTCATGCCATCGTAGAGGCGGTCGGCGGCGGGGAACTCTCGCGTCCGGCCCTGGTTGAGTCCATGGTCCGGAGCGAGAGGGAATGGGAAGCGGTCACCTCCTTCTGCGAAGCAGTCATGCTAGCGAAGGAGGTGGCCGGGCGTTTGAGGGAGAGAACCTCAAACTAACCCAGTCGCCGCTGGAGACGCCCTGGGCGACGGGCGCCTCGAGACGACTTGCGGCCACCGTAGATGCGGGCCTGTGGACGGTGAGCAATGGGTAGCTCACTGTCTGTCCGTCTATTGACGACAGGCCGTGTCGACGGCGCGTTAGTGTTTCACGCGCGCCTCAAAGAGATGTCAGCAAAGCAGAGGGGCTTGCTAGGGCCTCCGCTTGCCGGGGTTGCGGGTTGTTCGAAAGAGATACCGCGGCCCCGAAACGCAAAGGGCAATAGAAGGAACATGGGTGGGTTTTAGTCAGTAAAAGTATGACACTCCTCCCCGCTCCGCCCAGAAGTTATTTGATGATTTTACATCTGCAAAAAAAGCTATATGTTCTTGACATCTGTAGTGGTCTTGATTGATCTAAGAAGGTGAAGACTATAGATCGAGCGCTTTACTGAGACTGGCTGAGATAACTGCACGGTACAGAACTGTTGTTGACGTTTCAACGATGAATATGATGAGAAAATAAATTTATTTATTTAAACTTCATGTATAATGGTACATTATAGACGGAATTAATGCCATAAGGCATTCTCGCCTTGTACAGACTAAAATCTACCCATGTTCCTTCTTTTGCCCTTTATGTTCCGGGGCCACGATATCTTTAACCCCAGATGTAGTACAGCTGGAACTCTGATTATAGTACCTAAGTAAGTATTTTGCTTCTAACAAATAAATCTACCTCTCCATAATTTCTAAGCTCCTGGTACCGACGTAAAATATTAGCAGCCGTTGACTCGGTAGCGTCTATTGAACTAATACAGTTCCTCACAGACAGCCATTTGCTGTGCCAGTCCGCTACAAATTGTAATTGTCACCCATTTCTATTTCTGTCTTACGAGGGATATTTTCTTTCTTTGGGTTTGTTGAGATTAATCCTAGTAGTAGAGTAGGGTCTTGCAGGGATTAAGCCACCGTCTTTTTATCTGACTGAGGGTGAGATTATTTTGTAATTACTGAAGGATACAAAATTTCAGCTTTATTTTTGGGACACTACAAAGAAAATATAGATGACGACATGGTTGGCGAAGTGGCTGAGTGATCGACTGCTGCGCTGCGTGTTGTGGGTTCGATCCCCGCACGGAACAAATATTAGTATGGCTTACAAATAGTTGTTCCGGCTCTGGCTGTTTGTTTATGTGAGTTTAAATGTTTGCGACGCGCCCACGATACAGGAGAAATTCCTAGTGTGGGGTAACGTTTTTTTTTTTTTTTAAATAGAAAAAAAGCATTGTATGTGGGAGAAAGGTTGAAAAAAATAATATGACATTTAAAAAAAAAACTGAAAATCCCGGTCAAATTATGTACGTGTTTTTTTTTAACCTTCTGTTACATGTATCATTTGTATGAGCCACCCCTATTAGTTTATTTTTATAATTTTGATCATATTTGTGTAGCAGTTCATAGAAACCTATTCAAATTTAAATTATGTAGTACCAATAGTATTGGAGTCAAATGGCTCTTATTTATGGACAAATTTGCAGACAGACAGACAGACGGACAGGTTGGCTCATTGGTTTAAGCGTCGCCTAGTGTTGTTGAAAGCCAAGTCTAGGCATTCGTCGCTTAGTGTTGGTGAAAACCGTTTCTAGATATTGGTTTAAGCGTCGCTTAGTGTTGCTGAACACCGAGTATATGCATTGGTTTAAACGTCGCTTAGTGTTGTTGAAAACCGCCTCTAGGCATTGGTTTAAGTTTCGCTTAGTGTTAGTGAAAACCAGATCTAGGCATTGGTATATGCGTTACTTAAAGTTGGCGTTTAAGCATTAGATTATGTATCGAAAATAATTTTGTTGTTTCTTTTTGTTCCAGATACCTGTACCTGTACATACCATCCTTAGATCAAGTGATGCGCACCTACGAGAGCTTCTTCACCGATGAAATCCAAGATGGCGACGATAACGTAGATATAGAGGGCCATGAGATAATAAGAATAATCTTTATTACACAAGAAGTATATACATTGTTTGTGAAGTCCCTGACTCCTGTGCTAGGTGGAAGACCTGTGTTACAGGATCCAGTGCCCTCTCCCAAAGGAAGTTTTACAGTGGTATGTGCAAGAAGATGACCATGAGACTGCCTCTACCGCCTTACGTCGCCTCCTAAGACGTCACTGTTGTTAACGTTAGTGTTCGTGGAACTAGCTAGTAAATGACAGAATGACGAAATAATAATCTTTATTGGAATAAATTGTACAAACATTAATGCAATATCTACTTCTGCCGGAAGAAAACTAAACTAAAAATATAGTGTACGCAGAAGTAGATACTTTATAAAATAACATTCGTTTAGTTTTTGAGAATAACCCAAAATCTACATGACATAAGATTTATAAGACCCAGTACTCACTCACCTATATAAACAAAGTCGCGGGTTAAAGTAGCTTTAGCCTAAAGTAACTATTCCACGCGGACAAAGTTGCGGGCGGAAGCTGGTATAAATATAATCCTACTAAAAATATGTATCTAGAAATTTAATTTTACATTTTAATCATATTGAATTTGATTTAATGTATGCCTGTGTAATGCTGCCAGCCTTCTAGACACTTTTCCTGTTGACTGCGATTTTTTTGACACCCTGTAATTTATAATTTTTTACTTGTACTTATTTTTGTTATTAGTTTGTGTTTATTTATTGTCTGTGCATGTGTTATAATATAATATAGTTTAAGGTTTTATAGGACTAAGCCACCCGAAATATTTGCATGTCTGAATATTTGTTACTCTCTCACGCAAAAATTGCAGAACGAATTTGAATGACATTAAACGCACAGTTTAGTTTATAACCTAGATTTACACATAAGCTAGGCTATAGAAAGGTTGTCTTTAAAAAAAAGGCTTTTAGCGATAAGACCGCCCATTGTGTCACCCTATTTATAAGTTGTATATCTACTGTTATTCTTGTCATTTGTATGGTGTAGGTAAAAAATATTCTATCCAAACTACTGTTATTCCCGGTACTATTTTATTTCTTGGGATAAATTTCGTCCAGGTGGGTGATTACCAGGGATTACCCTACGACCGCGGGACTAAGCTAGTGCCCAAATTTAGTATTACCTAGAATTAAAACAAGTTTTTCAATTAAGTTAACGTCTATTAATTCAGTATATAACCTTACCACGTCTGTAGGTAAAAACGTAATTGTTTATTAATGTTATACTATTTCTATTGGTTGTAATATATTCAATCGTTTTTAAATCGCTCGTCGTAATTAACTTGGTAAGTGAATTAATTTAGTGGACAAAATTAATTTAACATCACGCTTAATCTACCCGAAGGGATAGGCAGAAATGATAAATAAAACACTCACGTTTTACCAGTTAATATGAGAGACGACTACTATAGGGGCTTCTAAGATAACCTATATTATTATTTTTATTAAATTCCGCAGACAAAATGCTACACAGTTTGGTTGGTTTTTCAAATGTGTAACAATTTTGGTTCAAAATAAATGATTTATTTTATCCTTTGCCCGCGGCTTCGCCCGCGTTAAATTCGAGGTAACACAGTTTCCTGATTTTAAGTAGCCTATTTTCGTCTCCAGTGTTCCAACTATCTCTGTAGCAAAATTCATCAAAATCGGTTTAGCCATTTAGGCGTGAAGACGTAACAAACAAACCAAAAAACCAAAGAATGTATGTACCTTTTTGAGAGAAATAAAAATCTATTCTAATCTATTCTATTCTAACTATCACACTGCCTCAACCTGCGCATGAGTTAAGGCACTTTCATTGAGTATTTTCACTAAGAAAATGTCATTAGCAGCTCTAAGTCTGTTTTACGCTAGGTTAGTTAGTAGTAACAGGCTCATGCCTTTAAAACTTATACAAAACTGGTGTGTATGTTTGAGCTACAGGTCACCTCCGCCCACCCCATCAGGGTAAAAGGGTCTGACGTTATTTGTGATGATGATGACGCCATCTAGCTGACTGCAGCCACAACGACTGCATTTAATGACATTCTAGAGTGGGTATCGAGTTTTGTGTGATAATAATGTTGGATAAAGTCATACATTAACCTTATCAATAATCCAAAAGAAAAATACTCCATCATCATCCATACACATGTACTCACAAACCACGACAGTCGTACACAGACCAAACCACACTAAGACGCATTTTTTTTAAATCGTTGCCTCACTCTAGGAATTTCTCCTGTATCGTGGGTGCGTTTACAAACATTTAAACTCACATACACAAACAGCCACACAATTATTTGTTCCGTACATGTCGGTCACACAATTATTTGTTCCGTCCGGGGTTCGAACCCGCGACACGCAGGGCAGCAACCAATCGATTAACTACTGCGCCAACCATGCAGTCAGACATGCACTATATACGTAAAACTACCGTGCTATGCATATAAAAGCCGTAACTCAAAAAAAAAAGTAAAAGTTTTTAATGGTATTGGATGGCTTAAATAAATACGCATCGAATGAACTAAGTAAAATAGCAGTAGGTATTTTGAAACATAAAAAAAACATAATAAACAAAAATCATTCGAGAAAGTAAAAACCAAACTTTATTTTAAAAAAAACTCAAATCCGGCTTTCTTTGAGATACCGCTTTTACGCTTCGCACGGACCCGTCCCTTGCTAGAACCATCCCGCACTGCTAAGCCAGTAAGTTCAAATCAGTCCCAAAATAATATCACTCAGATCCAGCCTGTCCCTTTGCTGCCCTCCCTCAGCGACGCCCTAAGCCGAGGCTCGTACCCCACAGGGGGTACCCTTAGCGTGTAGTCGCTTAGTTAGTAAGTTTTTTGCCCTGGCTGGAGGTCTAAATTTTAAGCCATCCACAGGAATCGCCCGGTTAAGCAGATGACAACCTCCTAGGTTGAACTGCGAGATGCCTATCAGAAAAAAAAGCTTCGCACGGCACCATAGATATATAGACACTCTAGCTATATACCTATAGCTGTAAGAATAATGACACTCCGCGTTAAGGCTGCGCGTAATTCAATAACGAGCTGCTTGCTTTGCAAACATACCTGGGACTGCGGATGTAGGGTTAGAAATATTTAGATGGTATCTAGGTCTTGAGTACAAACACAAAGCTCGAAAGAGATACCGGCCCCAAAAACATAAAAGGCAATGAAAGGAACATGGGTGGGTTTCAGTCAGTAAAAGTCTGACACTCACCCAAGTTATTTGATGATTTCCAATCCGTAAAAAAGGCCCGCACCTCTAATATTTCGTGTAATTTACTAGCTACGCACCGTGGTTTCACTCGTGTGATGATAGAAAAGTATCTCCAACAGTTTATGAGGCGCATGCTGCAATAGCTCGCAGACAGACAGATTTTTTCGACTCTCTTGACACTTAGCGTAATAATTTGGATATTTTTAAGAATTGTGTTCTATGTGTTATTCTGATATGTAAGCTATATTACTGTGAAGTTTCATCAAAATCCATTCAGTAGTTTTTGCGTGAAAGAACAACAAACATACTAACAAATATCCTCACAAACTTTCGCTTTTATAATATTAGTAGGTAGGATAACATTTGAGTCGGGATATTAACCATGTTTACTATTTATTATGAGTTTCCGATATTTCGGTGTTATGGCACAGTTCATGATCAAGATTTATCCTTGATCAGAGCAGAGAAGACTTATAAGATAACTTATCGAAGATTTCTTTTGTCCCCTCTATTTTCGCCCAGCTCTGCGATCATCTAAACCACAGTGCGCGCAGTATGTCAATTTTAGTTCCTTAATGATGGTCTCCCTCTCTCGGCTCTGTGTGCGCTAGCCTCCATCCTGCGCTATTCATAGCACTTACTTTCTAAGGGGTACCCACCCTTAGAAAGTAAGTGCCATGACTATATGGGTAGTATCATGAGTGGTTAGTTAGAGAAATAATTTCCAAGTGAGACTCACTTTAAAATGTTTTATTGGTAGTTAGAAAATGGTTTAAAAGTGAGTTTTTCAATATTTTTGATGCTATTTTAACAAACTTGATAACTTTTACGTGATTTTATTTTTCGGGCCAAATGAATGAATGTTTTATATTTGTATATTTAGTCACGTTTGTCATAAAACGTGACGGTTCAAAGTTTTTGGACGTTACAAAAATCCATAAGCAAGATTTATTTTTAAACACGATTTTATTAAAACACTAAAACGCGTGCTGACGGTGGTGTGCGACGTGCGTGTATATGATATTTTTTTATTATAAATATAAAAAAAATAATAAACGAAATATTATTCAATTGTATGATGTATTATTTTTCTATAAAAAAAAAATTATGCATCTTATCAGTATAAAAACATAAACATGGTAAATATCCCGTTTCAAGTGTTAATCACTAAAAATGTCTTGTCATATTACGAAATGTCTCCTGCAAGGTGCTTCAGCAAAAACAGTTAAAATTGAAAGCTACATAATTATATCCATCTGCATAATGATGAAGAAATAACTAACAGAAATTTCTTATTCCTCAACATTCTCCACTATTCTCCGCTAGAAGAGGTCCCTTACAAATACCGACAGCGTAAATTACTTCAATTCGTTTATGTAGACGCAGAACAAGTGGTCGAGACATGGCGCAGACTTTGCTCAACGCGGCTCTTAAGGGTAGATACTTTCCTCCCGGACTTGAGAAAATGAGCAATGAGGTGAAGAAATGGATTTTTAGTGAAACTAAAGTTTTTGTTATTAATTAAGTAGGTACTTAGTTTTATGTGCATATGGATTGAGTGATCTTTTTTAAACCTCTCGAAAAGATATGATAGTTATAGAAAAGTTTTGTAAAAAATAAAGAGAGTTAATTTCTTAATAAGTTTTGAAAATCTACGCTTTTTTAAACGTTACCCCACTGGGAGATTCTAAGAAATAAAATAAGAAAAATTGTAAGTATGGGGCAACGTATTTTTTTCTAGGTTAACGATATTGCAGAGAGCGAGAGAGATTTTTCATGCTTTTTACATAGTTTGCAGTCTGTAAAAAAGTATGAAAAACTGCGTCAGCTAGCTAAGCTAAACTAACTTAGCTTAGCCCTTGGTGTGCAACCTGCTTTAATCTTGTTATTATGATAACATGTCGCCACAGCAGTACCTTGGAACCTCAAGAAGAGGTATGTGTGTGATGAGATGCATACAAAACCAGTTTTCATTTTCGGCAGCTTGTTCTTCCCCTTAACACAAGACATGCCGCGACATGCACCACTTACAACATAATCCATGAAACGATACTGACGAGCACTCAAACCATGCAAATACTAATCAGAGAAGAATGTTTGCAATTCAAATATTTTTGTTTGTACAAAAGTATTTAGTTATGGCGTTGCTTGTCTTTGCATGACGATAAATGATATAGTGAAATTGTTATTGAACGAAGGTAAACTCTATATTTTTGCGATCAATGCTTTCCAAATGGAGAAAATGATGACGTGACGTCTGACAGGGGAGAATGGAAGAAGAAAACGTGTTGTGCCGACCTCAAATAGAATGGGAGAAGGGCAGGAAAATGGAGATGAAATGATGATGATGCTTTCAATTGATGTTAAATTTACGGAATCTGGATTTGTGCTCGGTTGAAGGCATTAGGGTCGCTCCTATTACATGGGACTTAAATATAATGGGTGAAATGTTGGTGTGCATACATTCGTGCGTAAGTCCGACTCGCACTTGACCGGTTTTTTTATAACAGTTTTATTTCCACGTTTCGAAACTAAATGGAGACAGACATCTTAACAAAAACTGTTTCGAGACTTTGTACAAGGCAAAGATAGCATTTAGTACGCAAGAATCCTAAAACAAACCCTACAGCTACCATTTATCAGGGGTCTAAAACAGCCGCTTTTGCAGAATCATAATAGGATAATAATTTTTAGTTTTATTTTATTTATTTGGCTCACCAACAATTGAATACACATGTACCAGGTAACACATCGAATAAACTTATAGACTAGTGTACCAATTTCTTACCTATCTCCATAGATAATAATTAAAAAAAAAAATTAGTTAAGTAATTAATAAGTTTTTAATTAATTAATATTTCTCAATTCGGTACGTTAACATTCTTAAATGTCAGTCGTCAGTTTGTGACCATTTTTACGAATGGTAACGTGATATAAAAAAAAACGAAAAAAAAAGTGTGTGTGTCAGCTCCGACGCACGACTGGAGTTTACTCCTTAAGTACAAAAAATAATAATAATTAAAAATATCACTGACGGACGACAAATTTCATAAAGCGCCATCTAGTAATATTCAAAAACACTATAGGTGCGTGTGCACCAAAAACGTAACGAGGTCATTCATCAGTAGATTTTACACCTCACATTTTTCTCATACCGGGCGCCTTATATATGAAAATCGATTCTTAAGGAGTAAAATCCAAAAAAAAAAATTTAGTCCCTCTTTTAGATTATTCCTCTATGGGATAAACTAAAACGTCACGCGTTGCTGCATTTTTTCGCAACAAGTGACGTCACACGTAACTTTAATGGGCTCTATCTTTGTTATTTTTTATCTAATTTACAAATAAAAAATTCGTGTCCATTATTTTTGAATAATCTAAAATACGGACTAAATATAATGTCATTATTTCGAGCCTGGATACTAACCCCATTCATATTATTAATCTATTATGATTCTCCTGAAGCGGCTATTGTAGGGCCCCAGGTAACATACTTGAAGCAAAACTGTGATCGCGCCATCAAAATGTCTGCCATTTCGAAGGTCCGGCCTCTCAGGAATGAAAGCAGATGTGGCTCGTCTGTAGTCTGAATAACTGACATTGTTTCTTGCTTTGCTTACACAGAGGTACCGGACCGGAAATAAAACCGAATTTATACTTTTTGGAATTATTTTTGTTACGATTACACCTGAGCTTCGGTTGTCTTGTTTTGAGGGATTTAATAAAAGCTTTGGGAAGATAAAGGCTGAAAAAGGAAATGGAAGCAGAGGGAAGAGGTTTCGTAAGGTATTATGTGTCCGAAACTAAAGTACAATCATCAAGTAGGTAGTGTAACCAGGCTCTTTTAGATAAAGTTTTCTTTTTAAACAGACTTTACAAAATGAGGAGCCTCTTAATTCGACTGTTGTTTTTTTTTGTATTTTTACTCGATTTTTTCGTCGATTGTGGTTCAACATTCTTTTTAAAATACAAACGGCGAACTCCCGAAGTCAGTGTGTCCCATATGGATTTTATTTATAGGTATTGCTTTGGTAATTTATAAGTTACTAGCCCGCGGCTTCGCTCGCGTTAAATTCGGTAGCGCCTTACTGTTTTCCCGTTTCTTCCCTCTTTCTCCCTCATAAAAAATAGCCTATGTCCGGCTCCAGGTTTCCAACTATCTCTGTACCAAAATTAATCAAAATCGGTTTAGCCATTAAAGCTTGAAGAGGTAACAAACAAACAAACAGACTCACTTTCGCTTTTATAATATTAGTAAGGATTTTCTATAATACATATTTTTTCTTCTAATGCATATGGACGGTATGCTAATATCTCTTAGTAGCAATGAAAAATCAATGCTCAATAAGAATTTGTGTGAGATGCCACCATACCACAACTAAAAAAACTGATTTTAAAACTCAGCTACCCTACCATGACGTCTTAAAGCAGAACTTATTCCACTGAGGGAAAGAGACAGAGCTCTACAGGGTGTCTAGCACCATCTCTTTCCCTCAGTGGAATAAGTTCTGCTTTAAGACGTCATGGTAGGCTTACTGCTACCCTACCATGACGTTTTAAAGCAGAATTTATTCCACTGAGGGAAAGAGACAGAGCTATACAGGGTGTCTAGTACCATCTCTGTCTCACACAGGAATAAGAACTGCTATAAGTTGTCATGGTAACCCTTCTGGTCTTTTATCCAAAACAGTTTTGGTTTTTTTTTTTTGTAAAAATCTAGCTTTCTCTAATGTAGCATAAACAATCTAAATGATGAATATTTTTTTTTGCAAGTAGGTTTTTACGAACACTTTATACGTATTTTTTTTTACTTAGATGAGACCGGCGTTTCGTACCCGACTACTCTGAAAAGAAACAGCTGAAACTAGCTCAGAGGTCTCTTTTAAGGACCAGACAAAAATCTTAATCAACTTACATGAGAAATATGCAGATTAGTGTCTGAGAAGGCCTAATAAGTCGGCGTCTAAATAAAATTATTAAAATTATACTTTGAATTGTTGGGGAGTTACTCTACAGCAAGTCATAAGTCCTGTTAATCTGTTAAGGTACTTATTTTTTTAAGTATGTAGGTACTAATTCGGTATGCATTGCGTACAATTGTTATTTTAATTTGTGAACAGCAAAATAGATGATGGAGTGTCTGGGGAGCATGGCATAATGCATAATGTAACTAACCTAAAACCTCTGATGAGTAATACCAATTACCGGATACTGCAGATAGGGCAGGCCACTTTAGTGGCAAAATGTCCCCTCTTTCAGGAGTGGCTAGAGAGGAGCCACTTCTTCCTCACCTACCACCTGACGTCACCCATCCTGTGACAACAGGCTGCTGTTGCAACGCAGAGGGACTCACCAGGGCCCAGGGCTACTGCTTGCCAGTTCTGCGGGTTGCTTCAACAGAGATAGCGTGGCCCAAGAACACAAAGGGCAAAATCTCCCATTCCGCGAGTTTTTTGATGATTTCCCTACCGAAAAAAGAAGCCTACAAACGAATCAGACCCACAAACGTCATCATAAGCTCCATTGATTTTCCCTCCAGCTCTACAAACTATTCACCTATATCTGTAAACACAGGAGACCCATTTAATAAAGGACCCCTAGCGCCCTTACATAATTAAAACCAAGGGTACCCACAGAGAAAATTATTTATTGAAACGACCGGACTTGCGGTTTTGGTAAACAATTAATTTAAATGTTGGTGGTTAAGTGCAGAGTCTACGTAAGTGAAAATAGTTTTGAAAGTACCGTTTGAAGCAGGGTTTGAAATTATCAAGATATTTGTTTTCTTTAAAAAATATCATGACAATTATCGGATAATTTTCGGATAATTTTCGGATAATTTGTCGAATAATTAAATTAAACGACTAGAGCTTTATCCACTTATTTAATACTTGCTTTTGCCCGCGGCTTCGCTCGCGGTAACACAGTTCCCCTTTCCTGATTTACAGGTACCTGTAGTTTTTACCCTTTTTTTTTCAGGTGGGAAATCATCCAATGACTTCCCCCGCTCTGGGCGGAGCGGGGGGGCATGTCAGACTTGTACTGACTAAAACCCACCTATGGTCCTTCTATTGCCCTTTACGTTCCGGGGCCGCGGTATCTCTTTCGAACAACCCGCAACCCCGGCAGGCGGAGGCCCTGGCAAGCCCCTCTGCTTTGCTGACTCTCTTTGAGGCGCGCGTGAAACACGAACGCGCCATCGACACGGCCTGTCGTCAATAGACGGACGGACGGTGAGCTACCCATTGCTCACCGTCCACAGGCCCGCATCTACGGTGGCCGGAAGTCGTCTCGCGGCGCCCGGCGCCCTGGGCGTCTCCCGCGGCGGCTGGGTTGGGCAGATGTTCTCTCCCTCAAACGCCCTAGTTTTTACCCTTGCGCCTTATTTATTGTAATAGCAATGCTAAGTTTTCCCTTTTCGTCTCTCTTTCTCCCTCATATCTCAATATTCTTTTTAAAAAAATAGCCTATGTCCGTCTCCAGGGTCCCAACTATCTCTGTACCAAAATTTATCAAAATTGGTTTAGCCATTGAGGCGTGAAGACGTAACAGACAAACAAACTCACTTTCGCTTTTATAATATTAGCAATGACTAGCTGTCCTTTGCGGTTTCACCTACGTCTTTGGTTACTGCCTCGCTCCAGTGTGTAGTAATGTGACGCTTTATATCCTATGTTACTCAATAATAATGATATGTGGGCCCACAGCTTTGTCGGCACCCGGCAGACATGACCTGCCTAGTACCATTTAAGCCTTGCGGCTTTATAAGCTTCTGAGAAATTTGATTTCTAGAGTGTTCTGTCGGGAATTGTTCTATCGGGAAGTTTAACGGTAAGTAGGTATGCTGCGGTCCATAGGCCCCTAAAAAAACTTTTTTTTTTAAATAAAAACCAAAACGTTAGCCCAGACTAGAAATTTCTCCTGTATCCTGGGTGACAAAGTCGGCCCACAATTTACGGAGAAATAGCGTAACAAACATTAAAAAATATATAATACAAACGAATTCTGAACTCCTCCTTTTTTTGAAGTCAGGTAAAAAATTTATGTTGCGCATAACATGGGACAAGGGCAGGAAGATCATGGCGATGATGAGGTTACCATTTTTATTACACGACTGCCCCAAAAAAGGAGTGTTATGTTTTTAGGGTTCATGTAGGTATGTTTGTATGTATGTGAGTTTCTTTATTCCATCATATCTTCCAAACGCCTAAACTGATTTACATGTATAGGGTATCATTAGAATCCTTGCATCGTCCCGAGTAACATAGGCTATAAAAAAGTATAGAAATCCAATGTGGCGGGTATGATCAATAATTGAACACCCACATTTTTTTTTAATTATTTATTGTGTTAATGCACAATCATCATCTGGAAAAGGCTAGGCAGATGATGATTGTGTTAATGCATGTGATTATCGTCTAGGATTTGACGAGTGGATTCCAAAAACATAAATATGTTACATTGTTAATCAAAACTGTCGATAAAAAAATGTCGTATGTATGCCATAATTGAATCGTTGAAAACAAACAAGGTGCGCCATCTAGTGGCAATTAGATGAACTAGTGACGAGTAGATTTATAAATAATCTATTTCTATCCCAGAAAATCATAATGATAATGATGTGTGCCAAACTTAAACTTAATTGGCTCAGTAGCTAGGTTCGAATTTCGAAGCAGATATAGTCAGTAAAATAAATATAACATTTAAAACACGAAATCCTTTAAGTGTTCCATTTTTCTTACTTAATGCTAAACTATATTACGTTTTATATTTTATATAAAACTTATCACTAAAAGGTTTAAAATAAAAATAAATAATTAAAAAAAAATAAAAAACACGACTACCGTGTCAAAAAATGAACTGAAAAGAAAAAAACAAGATGTTAGTTTTAACAAAAAATTTCAACGCAGTCGGGGGACTTTTTATGTAAGAAAGTATTCTACAGATTGGTCCCCCGACTGCGATGAATTTTTTTGTTGAAACTAATATCTTGTTTTTTTCATTTCAGTTCATTTTTTTGACACGGCAGTCGTTTTTTAAATTATTTTTTTTGCGAATTGTTACGTGATTCATAGAATTATTCCTTAATGAGTCTTATTAAGCAGCGGATTTCGGCCCAGAGTCCTGTATCTTCTAAAAAAAACTACTTACTTTTTTAAACTAAACTAAACTAGCAAAAACACAAAAGTTAGTCAACTAACGAATCATCTTTATTAACTAATTTAATACCTACAAACAGTGACAAAACAATTCACGGACCACCGTTAACCACAATCGGTTGTACGTACTTCAAATTGTAGTATGTGAACACACACACATTCCCTACGAAGTGTACCACTGAAACAAGAGAGAGAAAAAAGAGATTACTTAGAAATCAACAATATTTTTTCAATACACACGAAAACTGGGTCTTACTGCTCTACAAATAAGATCAAGATGCAACGTAATTCGCACGAGACCTTTAATTTTTTCTGATTTCAGGATTTCACGCTTAGAGCCGGCGGTGTTTTTGTTTCGAGCAAGGAGGCGCATGTTTTTAAGCCTTCATATTTAATTAAACTTAAATTGTGTTAACTCACTACTTATGTTACTTTCAAATTGCTCGATATAGCGGCGCATGGTGATTAAAATGACGGATAACGGTGCATGCTGATTAAAATGACGGATAACGGTGCATGCTGATTAAAATGACGATATCCCTTAAATTACCTACGGTATCTGTACGAAAATCTAGTTTTGCCTAGGTAATGAGACCATCACAATCACGTCCCTCCTTCCACTTTACCCTACCTACAGCTGTGGTTAGCCACTCTTACGAGAATGGAGGTGAGGTTATCCCGACATGTCGTATGTATTCGTAATATTAATCTGCACAATATTTTATAAATAGCTTCCACCCGCGACTTCGTTTGCGTGGCATAATTACTTTGGGCTAACGCTAACTTTAATCCGCGTGATGATCGAAAAAAAAATTACCTTCTCTGCCCTTTTCTTCCCTCTTTCTCCGCCTTATCTCATTTTTTTTTAAATTAGCCTATGTCCGTCTCTAGGGTTCCAACTATCTCTGTACCAAAATTAATCAAAATCGGTTAGGCCATTTAGGCGTAAAGACGAAACAAGCAAACAAACAAATTCACTTTCGCTTTTATAATATTAGTAAGGATTTAAAATATAGGAAGACTTGGCAGGGTATAGGTAATGTAAATGCAGACACAAGCAGCCAACCGTATTCTGCTGAAAGTGGCACGTTTTGCTGAAACGCAGTTTGGGTTTGCCGGGTCGACGTCTCTACCCTAATATTTTAACGAAATTAAAATATCTAATGCACCTTTTAGAGAATTTCGCTACAAAATATCAGTTGGATAAAGTTTGCTTTAACTATATTTTATTGCTTTCCATATTTGTTGTTATTGCTACTTTTGTTGCTAGATTTTAAACTGTGGTTCAATTTATAATATCCGTCTTCACTATCTTATGTACTATTATTATTAAATCCCACATAGTGCTTATATGATGGGGGTAAGAAACCCGTCCTGAAGTCCAAAATTACTTGTTCAATCCATTGTTTTTTGAAGTGCTAAAACATTGTCTATCCTGGTCAAGATAGTTTATTAATAATTTCGAGCTCGCTCCGCTTGTTCTTGGAGCCTTACTTTCCAATAAACATTTTTATATTTCCAATAAAAAACTAAAGAAAATCTATCTTTTCTGGAATGGAGCGCTAAACTGAAGGTTTTTCTTTATAATAATTAACAAATCACAGTTTGGATCCTTGCCCTGGGCGTTTCACTTTCAACGCCCGTGATGTTTTGTACGAGATTTGAAAAAAATTACCTACACGTGAGTATTAACAGTCTTCAAATCTCAAGTGTTATTCGCTGGACCAAAGACCTCCTCTATGAGAGCGATATTATTCATCGCGCAGGTTCACTATGGGTTAATAGATTTCACAAGTCGTCAAAAAGGTTTCCCCTCAATGTTTTATTACACCATGCACTGATAAAATACTGTCAACTATGTACTTCAGCAGTAAGGAGGTTTGAAAATGAAGTTCTCGACTAACTCAGTTAAGGATCAACCTGAGCGAGTGATATTATTTAGCCTTGAAATCTTTTGTTATTGGTAACTTTTGTCTAAAATTAAGACAACCGTTTTAAAACTTTGAGAAAACGAAGACACAATTTTTTTATTTAAGGCGACTACAAGACCCAACTGATTTTGCATGATAACGTAATCGAAGCGTACGCCATCTAACGGCGACGCTCAGTACACTAACGGTTTAGCGAGCTTACGTTCGAGTATCCTAATAGATGGCGCCACAACAGCGAGTAAGTAATTTGTAGATACAACAAACAACTAGACGGGACAGTTAATTTATTTTTATTAGTCTTGTTTGTTATTTGTAACATTCAGGGTGATTATGCTCGATACGCTTTCAAACTTACAATGTAATGACATACCTGATCCTAACATAGTAACCACGCCCATAACACACGCATTACTTAGTAGAAAATGTCTCTTTTCAGGAATAACGGCCTTGTTTGCATCTGTAAGGAAATAAATAATAAAATTAGTAGTTTTTACTTAGTCAACCATCATCATTGTCTGCCTAGCTTTTTAGTAAATACAACAGAATTATATAAAGCAACGCCCTTAACACTAAATCCATAGAATCTTCCCGTCGTCGTTTTCTAAATACCAAAGACACGAGAGTCGTTGACAGCACGCCATGCTTTTTTATCCATTTGGCCCAAGTAGTTTTGAAGGAGAAACATCTAAGAATATACTAAAACACCCAAGTAGTCAAAGTTAAAGGTTTCAAGATTTTCATTCAAAACTTTTTTACGGGAGCAAGTTGTAAACTTTGCGCCATATTTTCAAGAGAATCTAGAAGTGCCGTAGATAAATCGGTTTTCTAAAATCTCTCGTAAAAGCTTGACGAATAGACCAAGGTGCAGAGTTGCCGAGATACTTACTGCTGTACTTTATGGGTACTTTATTCTAAACTGCGAGATAAAGAGAAGTGGGAAAAGAGTAGAAAAGTTGTCGAGGTAGAACTGGACAAGCTATTTTTAACTCCACACGCAACTTTTTTAACCCGCGACGCTACGCTACGTCAGACTACGTCGCGCCATCACGCTGCGGACGCCGCCAAGGACTGCACCAAAAAACTTGAGAGGTGTCAAGGGACACCCGGATGGAACGAAGTTATTATTTATTATGTACAAAAAACCTTTATACACTCAACAAAAATAATCGTCGCGACACCACACTGTTCAATGCGAAATAGAAAGACGAAACAAAAATAACTGGCTTGCTTTCGATGAGAAAGAGAGAGAGACAGACAGAGAAACACGCGCACGCCGCACGGCTTACAACTATAGCACAAAGTGTCGTTGCAACTTTTGGTCTTAAGCAAAAAGTGTCGTTCCAACTTTTGGTCTTAATTTTTTCCGCCTAGCCCCCTTTCGCAACGCGCGATAAGGAACTTCGTTCCAAAACTTCGTTCCAAAAGTAAGGGTCTGTAGAATATAAAATGTATAATATATAATGGATAATTATCTTACCTGCTTCTATAACCATTAATGCGTAATGAATCTTCATAATAGACAACACAAAGATGTAGATCCAAAGAAGTGTTGATATTAGTAAGTAAGACTGTAACAAACATTCATAATATTATAAAACGCTGACTATGCAAAACAAATTCTATCACCTGAGTAGTGGGTTCAATATGTTAAAGCAACCAAGATGCAAAACAAATTCTATCACCTGAGTAGTGGGTTCAATATGTTAAAGCAACCAAGATGCAAAACAAATTCTATCACCTGAGTACCCACTACTCAGGTGATAGAATTTGTTTTGCATTTGTTTTTTCAATATGATAAAGCAACCGAGTTTCGGTTATTTGGTGAAGAATGTAACACAAGGTGGAATACAAACTACAGGATCTAGTTATTTTTTTAACATTTCCTCATTTTAGGAATTTCTCTTGTATCCTGCGTTTATAAACATTTAATCTCACATGCATAAAAATACACATACTCTGAAAAACTACCTACATGTAATAATCTTTATTCCGTATTGAACCCGTAATACTTACGCAGCGCAGCAACTAATCGCTCAGCTACTGCGCCGACCGCGCTAATTTTTTACCCATTCAATTTAATATTGATCAGCCCCGACTTACAATGTGTGGGTCACGTGTTTGAACCCAGACAGGCGCATTACTTTGTTTTACAAAATAAATATATCTTTATCTTATCTTACCCCCAAAATCTTCCTCTTCTCCATCTTAAGAGATGTAAGTAACATTATTCCATTGAGTATAAGAAGGACCAGACCGCCGAAAGACATCAAACTTATTACTGAAAGAAAGAAAATAAAATAACATCATAATGTAGCCTTTAACAACTGTGTTAGGGTCCAGTGTTCCAAATGACATCAACGAAAATAAATCATCTTGCCCAAGATTAGATTCTACCAAAGATATTTAAACAACCAATCACATTGCTAGTTACAGGGAGAGATATGATTGGTTACTCTCACAAGCATACCTCGCTATGCAACCCCGTACACATCCCTTATGGAAACGCAAGTTTCAACTTCAACTTGTAGCGACACTACTAAAAGTACAGCGCCATCTATGACTCAAAAGTAGAACTAATAGCAATCCTATATCGTGAAAGCAAAGTTCCTATGTCGGTCAGTAGCTCACCAGACTACACAAGTCTGGTTGGAGGAGCTTTATCATGGGGGATGAATCAAACTCAAAGCATTTATTTTAATAAGACCATTACAGGCACTTTTGAGTGTCATAAAAACAAAAAAGATGCTGCTACAGTCCCAGTCACAAGACATAATAACTTGTGAACGTATTGTAGTTGCCCATTACGAAGCGTAGATCTCTATGGAGAAGAATGGCCACGAAACTCCATGGACACTCTTTTAAATCATAATATTCTTGCAAAATAATAATAATAATATAATAATAATATTTATTTATTTTTCTCACCACAATATACATAAATTATTATTTGCTTTAAATTGTTCAAATTCGACATTAATACATAATACAACTTAGTATATATTGTGGGAGACTGGTGCCTAAGTTAAGCTCGAGGCTTGTGTTTCAGGACACCAGGATCCCACCCCTTTACATTTTCATTTTATAAATAATGTACTAAGCGCGTTGACTGAACTTAGTAGACTAGTAGTATCATAACATCTTATTGTAGTTTTAAGTAGGTATTGCAATTTATGTATGCGAGACAAATGTTAGTAGATGTGTAGTGTGGGTGTGTAGTATGGGTGTGTGTGTGTGTGTGTGAGTGTGTGATTGTATGTTTAGGTTGATATAAGTATTTTTTCCGTATCATTATAATTTAAATTTAATAGCCAGTCGGTAAGCCTTTTTTTGCATTTATTTTTCGTGAGACTAAATATTTGTAACACCTTATTAGTTTTATTGTATAAGTAACCGCCCAGATAGCAGAAGAAACGCTTTGCAAAAATAGTTTTATAACGTAGATGATGGCGCTCCACTGGGTCATATCGTCTTTTCCCCCTGGACAGCGTTGGATTATAATTCAGGCGAGTATGCTGTTTCAGCAGAGTGTGCAGTAAAAACAGTTGACGCACTGTCAGGACTTGACATTCTTTGTACAACTGTTCGGTGGGGTAGCGATACGGTCTAAAAGACGACACTTTCAGTATAGCTCTTTGTGATCTTTCAATTTGTATTATGGTAGTTTTTGGAGCTCCACCCCAAGAGGTGATGCAGTAGCATATGATAGATTGCGCAAGGGCATAGTAAACTGTTTTCATAATATTTTTATCGACTACATGTCTCAGCGTTTTGAATACATATATTAGTTTCCTTAATCTGTTACCGAGAGTGGTTATGTGTTCTTGGAATCTTAGGTTTTTATCGATTATTATGCCCAGGTATTTAACGCTATCTACCTTAGTGAGTGGTTCGCAGTTACAACTATTTGTGTG
Source organism: Ochropleura plecta (assembly GCA_905475445.1). NCBI lineage: Eukaryota > Metazoa > Arthropoda > Insecta > Lepidoptera > Noctuidae > Ochropleura > Ochropleura plecta. The sequence continues at coordinate 10,324,549 of FR997744.1, read as the reverse complement.
TGCATTTGAGCAAGAGTGAGCTACAATCGTGTTAGGTGCAGTTTGAGAGGCTGCATTGTTTTTCATGCAGAAAGTTATATAGTTGGTTTTGGTTGCATTAAGGGTCAAGAGATTGTCGCGTAACCAGTCAGATACCGTATTAAAGCCTAGCTGTGCAGACTCATAGACATCTCTCCACGAGCTCGAGCTAAATAAGAGGGCAGTGTCGTCAGCGAAGCTGATAATTTTACCATTGGGAATTGTGAGCGTCCCCAGATCGTTGATATAAATTAGGAACAGTAAAGGTCCGAGAATACTACCTTGAGGTGTGCCATAGTTAATTATTTGTTCGTCACTGATAAATTCATCTATCTTGACTCTCTGGGTACGCCCACTCAGGTAGTCTTGGAAGAGGTCCAGTGGAATTCCTCTGATTCCCAAGCTTTCCATCTTACGTACAAGAATTGGGACAGAAACCGTGTCAAAAGCCTTGGCAAGATCCAGAAATATGGCCAAAACTTTAACAATAACTTTACAACCTGTTCTTCATATCTTCATCTCAAATACAATGTGTACGTACTTCCTGGGTGCCATTTATCTCCCTGGTTGTACCTTGCAAGTCTTGCTTATACACGTGATTAAAATAAATAAATAAAATTAAAGATTACTTTTTGCGGATGGGAATTTATCAAATTACTTCCCGCTCTGTACTGAGCAGAGGGGAGTGTGAGAATTGTACTGACTAAAACCCACCCATGTTCCTTCTTTAGCCCTTAACGTTCCAGGGCCGCGGTATCTCTTTCGAACTACCCGCAACCCTGGCAGGAAAATGAACGATGCCAGCGAGTAATTATCCGGTGGCGGTGCTATTGCAAAGCACAGGCTAACGAGCATTGAATGCTAGCTATTTTGTTTAAATGTTCAATGCAATACACGATTTGTTTTTTTTTTTATCAATTTTCCGAAAATATTTACTGTGACCTAAAGCAATTTTTCAAACCTGATGTATCATTTTTAGGGTTCCGTAACTCAAAAGGAAAAACGGAACACTTATTGGATCACTTTGTTGTCCGTCTGTCTGTCATGACTCTCTCTCTCTCTCTCTATCTCGAGAACGCATAACGTATCGAGTTGAAATTAAAACCATATACTCAAATCTATAGTCCCTTGATGCTGTGTAGAAATTAAGCCTCTAAGTCTACGCAGTCAAAGTATATGGCCGTTTATGTCGCAAGCTAAGTTTATCTTACGGACAGACAGGGCAAATCTTTAAGGGACCGGTTTATTTTATTAATAAAATAAAATAAACCGGTTCCGTAAAAACTTGCAACATAAAAAGTCATATCTTTTGACTGCGTTGACTGAGAGAGTTTATCTTTTCACAGCTTCAATGGGCCACAGACTTTATTGCATGGTTTTCATTTCAAGATGAAGATAGAAGATAGATGGACAACACAGTGATCCAGGAGAGGTTCTTTCTGTTTTTATCAGTCGTGACTGGTCATCTCTTAGCCGCCACGGTTTGTTTTAATGAATTCATTCATCTATTAAACTCTTAGTTTTCCTTGAGCTCTTGATGGCCTTAATGTGCTTGTTTTTCTTCATCGTTCTCATAATCTCAATATAAATGATGTATCCATGATTTTGTAAAAATATAATGATTTAAAAGAGTGTCCATAAAGCTTCTTGCCCATTCTTCTCTATAGAGATCTACGCTTTGTAATGTGCAACTACACTACTGTAGCAGCATCTTTTTTGTTTTTATGACATTCAAAATTGCCTGTAATGATCTGATTGAAGCTCACCGTCTGTCTGCCTATTGAAGACAGCCCGTGTCGACGGCGCGTTAGTGTTCCACGCGCGCAAAGATATGTTGGCAAAGCAGAGGGGCCTGCCAGGGCCACCGCCTGCCGTGGTTGCGGGTTGTTCGAAAGAGATACCACGGCCCCGGAACATTAAGGGGTTTAGTCAGTACAAGCCTGACCCCTCCCCCCCGCTTCCCCCAGACTGGGGGAAGTTATTTGATGATTTCCCATCGGCAAAAAGAATCGTCTAAATGAAATAAATGCTTTGAGTTGAGTTTTTCCTTTTGAGGTACGAACGCCCTTAAGATGACCCACTGACCGAAATTCTATAAAGAAGAATAAATACTTACGCCCAGAATCCTCAGTCGCATACATCTTGTCGTAATCACAAGCAAGAACTACAAGTAATATTATCATGATTGACCCAACGATCATTTCGCTTAAGGCAATCATTTCGACCACGGGGCGAAGGCGGCCCACCAACCCAAGCTTCAGATTGGGCCCATTCTCTGGCCCACCATTATTGACACTTTGATTCGATTCATCCAGCTTTTTAAATTTCTCTGGTATATAAGTGTACAACGTTTGGTCAAGAATCTTGGTGAAATCAAAGCCTGAGGAATTCTGCATTTTGATTTCTTGCTTGGAATTTATTTAAACAATAACTATTTTGGTAGCGATTCGATTGCTACAAGATTGCTTCTAATTTTTCTTAGTTAGTTTTCGCCGATGACGCTGTCACAATTTTTTTCTTGACTATTGCGTTAATTGTTTTGAGGTTGTCTATGTTTTAGGTTGCAACTTTTTGCTGTCGTCAGAGATGTGGAAATGAAGTTGCGGTCATACCAAGCGGTCTGGACACCGGTACTTGGCAAATATTTAAGTACAGACGCCTGCAGGTCAAGCTACCCGAAACTGTCAATTTTTCCCAATGAACCTTGAACCTAATACTTTAGAAATAAAGTCGAAAATCTATCAAAGAAATCTGACAGATTGTAGTAGCTTGATGTGCAGGCGTCTGTACATTATCTGTATCTGTACAATACCGTAGGTGGCGTGGTTTCTGCCTGAACCCATAAGAAGAAGGCTTGAGTTTATTTATGTACTAGCTTTTGCCCAAGGCTTCGCTCGCTTTAAATTCGGGATAACTCAGTTCCTGATTTGCAGGTACCTGCTACCTGTAGTTTTTGCCCTTGCGCCTTATTTATTGTAATAGCAAAGCTAAGTTTTCCCTTTTCTTCCCTTTTTCTAGCCTATGTCCGTCTCCAGGGTCTCAACTATCTCTGTACCAAAATTCATCAAAATCGGTTTAGCCATTTAGGTGTGAAGACGTAAATAGCAAGCAGACTCACTTTCGTATTATTCAATCTGGTGCTTGCAATCTGGATACCTAGAGTAATAATCCAAACAGAAACAACTCCAAAAACCGTCAAGAGCGAGTCACGCTCACGCACCGAGGGTTCCTTACAAACTTGTGTTCTAAACGACCATATCTTTTGACTGTGTAAACATAGAGGGTTGATTTTTCAACACAAATTGACCACAGACTTAATATGTATCTGGTTTTAATTTCAACTCGATACCTCTACGTGTTCCCGAAATAAAGGATCTTGACAGACAGATGGACAACAAAGTGATCCTATAAGGGTTCTGTTTTTTCCTTTTGAAGCACCGAACCCTAAAAATACAATAAAATTCCACAATCTGAAACAAACCCACATTTGATGATAATGTTCTCAACCTAAGACAACTCAAAATATAATTACAAATATAATCCCTATCGCTACAGACGATGTCAAAAGTGCGTCTCCATTACAAACACTGAAATTCCCCATTTTCTCCCCGCAAAGCTTGAAAGCTTACACGCACAGGTACATCCATACATCCATATACCTACATTAACATCCACATTGGCCACCTCAAGCGTACGTAATCCAGCGGTGCAGTCAGCTCCATTAAATTAAATACTTAATGAGACTCCACATCGTTCTACCATCAAATAGATAGATGCAGAAGTTTTTGAGAAACAAATAATCCTACTATCCTACTTCCTAGCAAGAGCTAGTATTATTATTTAACTAGGCTTATATAATAATACTAGCTTTTGCCCGCAGTTTCGCTCGCGTTAAATTCGGGGCAACACAGTTCCCCTTTCCTGATTTGCATGTACCTGCTACCTGTAGTTTTTGCCCTTGCAAGGTGCAATAGCATACTGTAATAGCAAAGCTAAGTTTTCCCTTTTTTCCCTCTTTCTGCCCCATTTCTCAATGTTTTTTAAAAAAAATAGCCTAGGTATGTCCGTTTCCAGGATCTCAAATATCTCTAATTTAACAAAATCGGTTAAGCCATTTAGGCGTGAAGACGTAACAAACAAACAAACTCACTTTCGCTTTTATAATATTAGTAAGGATAAGGATTAATTATAAATGCGGATGTTTGTGAGGATGGATGGATGTTTGTTACTCTTTTACGTCAAAACGGCTGAACAATTGATGAAAATTGGCATGGAGGTAGATTAAAGTCTGGAATAACACATAGGATACTTTTTTCGATACCCGCGGGCGTAACCGTGGGCGCCAGCTAGTACAAAATATATATAATAATAATCCTTTTTATAAAGGTCATGTCACGTAAATATGCCGCTGGCTATGTTCCCCGCCACTGTCACTCAGCGGCCATTTTATGTGACGGAACTCGTATCATGGATGGAAATTATAGGTTACCAAAATAAACTTGAGATATTTTTAGTGTATTGTAACACGTTACAGATGATTAACATCTGTACAATAATCAATTTAACTTTCTTTTTCATGTACGTTTTGTATGAGTTTTATGACCATACCTACTTATAAAATAAAAAAAAAAACATTTTTTTCTACGCAGTACGCAGCGACGTTTGCAACTACAAATAGTCTTGCATCCTCCTTTTGCTGTGTCCGTCTATGTACACTATTTGACGGAAATCAAATAATATATTGAAATAGTCGCGAATCAGTCCAGTCACTTTCAATGAGAGGCCGCAGACAGCAACACGAATGGATTCTAAACTCTATGAAAACAGCAACAGGCGCTACTTTTCTAAAATTATTGAACTGTTATCGTGAAAACTTGTCACCATCTTTACCTGACCTTATCTCAGTTTTTAGGGTCGGCGCAGCTTGTCTTCTTCTTTACTTCAGATTTTTTAACCGACTTCAAGAAAGGGAGGAGGTTCTCAATTAGTCGGAATCTGTTTTTTTTTAAAGTATGTTTACCAATTACTCAAAGACGGCTGGACTTATTTGCAAAATTCTTTTTTTGTTTGATAGGGTATACTTCTCAGGTAGTCCCATATCAATTTTATTTATATTTCTTAGGTAGTTTATGAGTTATCGTCTATAATACATATTTTTTTCTCTATATCTTTATGAATGATTTGCTAATCTTTTAGTAACAATGGAAAATTAATCCTTACTTAATATTATAAATAATATTAATTTGTTTGTTACCTCTTCACGCTTAAATGCCTAAACCGATTTTGATGAATTTTGGTACAGAGATAGTTGGGAACCAGGAGACGAACATAGGCATAAAAAAAAGTGGGATGTGAGGGAGAAAGAGGGAAGAAAAGGGAAAACTTAGCGTTGCTATTACAAATCAATAAGGCGCAAGGGAAACTGTGTTACCCCGAATTTAACGCGAGCGAAGCCGCGGGCAAAAGCTAGTACTCGATAAAAAAACATTATGGTTAAATGTAACCATAACTATAAATGCTGAAATAAAAAACTCATTTTGTTTTTTACAAAAGTTTTTATTTCTTTCTTTCTATTTACTCGTAATTTCAGTCACCTTCTTTTTAGCTATCATCTTCAACAGCCACAAAGTCTATCCATCATTTCTTTGGTATAAAGCTGTATTCAACCCTAAAATTAATTCGGATCAAGTGGTCCTTCTGGATTAACTTTACAGTGATCACTTGTGAAATAGTAGTTACTTGCTAACTTAACTCCGTACTGAAATATTGAGTAACACTACTTGTGAGTGGTTCTTTTCTTTACTATAAGCAATTTATTTAATGAGAAAACTTATATTTGTAGCATAAGTTTATTCATATAGAAATGTGATTAATTTGAGCGACTAATAATGAGTATTGTTTAATGAATAGTTAGGTATAGCTGTGCTGCCAGGGTTACGGGTTGTTCGAAAGAGATACCGCGGCCCCGGAACGTAAAGGGCAATAAAAGGAACATGGGTGGGTTTTAGTCTATACAAATCTGACACTCCTCCCCGCTCCACCCAGAGCGGGGGAAGTTATTTCATGACTTCTCATCCGCAAAAAAAGCCCCCTTCAATATTTCTCTCTGGCTCTGTCGAAAGAGATCTCATAGCATCGAATACAACTTTACAGTAAAAATAATAGCCTTCCAAAATTACATTAAAAAAAAAATACATCATTTAAATTATATTTAATTTTGGAAGGCTACATTTTTTTTAAATTTTTTAATAAAGGTCGCCAGTTTGACATTCTAAGTTCAATTACGTGTCGAAGTTTACCGAGATTGCAATCGATCTCAAAAAGTCGATTGTCCTTCACCCATCTCTTGATATCGACAGACAATGGGATACTTCGTTGACTAAACAGATCTTTAGATTGACTTCGACCCGAATTTTTTTGAAGAATTGACGGTTTTTTGAGATTGACTGATTAATAAAATTTTGCGGTGAATCTGCCAACTGCCAACCATACTCTTACTCAAAATCAAAATATTTTTATTTCATATAGGCCTACATGGGCACTTATAAAACGTCGAGAAAAGGTGCACGGTTCGGGTTGGTCGTTTCTTAAGGAAAAGAACCGGCAAAAACTTCATGGTAGTAACCATGGAGTTTTTTCTTTTAAAATCATATGGTATTACAATGTTGTTGTTACAGCGTTAGTACTTAAGTATGAGAGGACAGAGTAGGCCCGACAATAAGTCATCGCTTACTTTACAAAACGTTAAATAAAATCATACGTTAACAAAAGTTAACAAGCGTCTAAGAATCTACAAGGCCAACTCGTCGGATCACTCGTCTCCTCATATTTCTCGTTAAACGACATTAATTTCATGTCTATCGTGGGAAATAGTAGCAGGGGTTTGCTTGGGGCACAAGGCAATGGTGCCTTGTGCCCCAAGCATTTTATAAGTTATTTGGACCCCAAGGTCGTTGCTGTCTCTTCTGCTGCGTTGTTGGGCTCGGATGAGTGGTTATACTGCCATTAACCCGGTCGCCAGAGCCCCGTCTGTTATCTGACAGGGAGCACCGCGATAATATATGTGCTAACGCCGCCCGATGACGTTTGTACGCGAGGATGACGTTTGGGACGGTGAAGATGTTATTTCTGATCCCTTTTGTCGTAACTCATTTAAATGGGGAGTCATTTATTTGAGTTATAATATACAGAAATTATACATTATTGCAAAAAAAAAGACTCAAAAAACTACGAAAAGTGAAAATAATTTCAGTTTCGGAACTAATTTTGTTTTGCTTACATTGACTTTATTGCCTCCAAATTCGGAAACTAAACTAAAGATATTGCACTTCTTGTGTGTTTTTATATACTCAACCTCCTTCTTTTTTTGGAGTTTTTAAACAAAATGACGATTTAACTACGTACCTACCTCGATTTTTGGCGGTTATCCCTGAATTTTATTACAATGAGTGTAAAAATCCCAAAGAATCAAATAACACACTAAAGCTTAACTCACCCTATTCCCATAACTATATAATATTAGCTTCCGCCCGCGACTTGGTCTGCGTGGCATAGTTTGGGCTAACACTAAGTTTAACCCGCGTGTTGATTGAAAAAAAAATATATTTCTCTCCCCTTTTCTTCTCTCTTACGGGAAGTAAGAATAACTTTTCGTTTTTAGCCTATGTCTGTCTCCAGGGTCCCAACTATCTCTGTAACAAAATTCATCAAAATCGGTTTGGCCATTGAGGCGTGAAGACGTAACAAACAAATTGATGATTCCGAAAGTCGGAGACTTGTTTAGTTCATTGAATTCCGCGTAACAAACAAAAAATAAAGTCGAATAGAGAGCCCCCTCCTATTTTTCAAAGACAGTTATAAACTAGGCAGGTGATAACGGTAAAGTTGGCAATCACAATAACAAACATCGACAAAGACGAGATCTCTATCTTGTTCTTAGTTATTAAATAAATAAATATCTTGGGACAACTCACACTCGGCTATCTGATCCCAAGATAAGCAGAGCTTGTGTTATGGTAACCAGACAACTGATATACATACTTATATAATTTATAAATACATACATATTATAGATAAATCACACCCAGACACAGAACAAACAATCATGCTCATCACTCAGCAGTCAGGGCCACTAACCACTAGACCAACAGGCCCGTCATTAACTAACTACTAAACAAGTGATAATACCTAACCGTCTGTGAGTTACCTGCCGCGGTGCAACATCGGGGAGTAGGTTTAACTACTGAACTAAGTTTCAGATCAGTTGCCGCCGCCAAACTTCCACTTTGATAGTTTGTTAAGACAGTAGTAATTTTGGAATAAGGAAGGTAATTTTTGACGCAGTACGCAGTACGCCGCTTCGAACCAGTTTTATGGCTGTTAGACATTGGCGCATTATTTGTTGCAAGCTAATTTTAATATTTATCCTGCCGGGGTTACGGGTTGGTTGTTCTAGCGAGATACCGCGGCCCTGGAACATAAAGGGCAAAAGAAGGAACATGGGTGGATTTTAGTAAAAGTCTGCAAGTTATTTGATGACTTCCCATCGGTAAAAAAGGCGACCTGGCATACACTCCCAGGATCTAACGCCCTACGCCACTTGCTGCTTAACGAGGCCTATCTAAATAAACTTACTATTCTATTACTGGTCATTCATTCCGCCATTGTAACTATAGATTAAGTTTTTTTTTCTGTAAAACTGTTTTATTTAAATTTTGGTGTGCAATAAAGTGTATTCTATTCTATTCTCCACATAACCAATTTAGTCTTCATGGACTTTTACACGTTTAGTTTTATCGGGTTATATCGTTTTAAAGACGTTTATTCTCATAAAGAACACAGATCACTTGCGTATAAAATAGTAGCTGTCTTGCGCGGTTTCACCCGCCTGTTTAGATGTTGCCCCGCTCCCGTGGGTAGAAGCGTGATGTTGTATAGCCTATATTACTTTCTAATAATGTAGCTTCTTATTAATGAAAAAATGGATAAAATCGGTCGAGTAGTTTTGGAGCATATTCGAAACAAACAAATCTTTCCTATTAATAAAATTAGTATAGATTTCTTTTTCCGTAATATTTCCAAATTATCCGTCACCATCTCATCCAATTTATCGTAGAGCCCTCCCTGCGCTCCTCAGTGTGAACTAAGGTCTAAGTCGGTACAGACTCATCGGCACACGTTACCTGCTAGTTACTGTAGTTACCACTCACGCCTGAGAGGAAACACAGTGCAACAATATGGGTGTGATTTATCTATAATATGTATGTATTTATAAATTATATAAGTATGTATATCAGTTGTCTGGTTACCATAACACAAGCTCTGCTTAGCTTGGGATCAGATAGCCGTGTGTGAGTTGTCCCAAGATATTTATTTTTTTTAATATACAATAGACACGACGGCGACGGCTTTGTTCTTGCTATAGCATAAGTCATGATACTACATAGTAAATACGGCGCTCATTTGAAAATGAAAGTAGAAGAAATTTCTAATAGTGTAATTCGTTGAATTGTTTTAATATACTGAAACAATAAATAGTTATCGATCTTCGATCGTTAAAATTAATTTTGCTTTCGCCTTTGCTGGATGTAAATAACTGACCTTCCAAGGCAAGCAGATTCTCCGCTGTAAACGCCCATTCATGATAATTCGCGGCCTTTTAACTTAGGCACGCTGAACAAGATTGAGGTTTGAAGCCTCTTATTTATCAGTAAATATGTAAAACACAATAGTTTTCTTGTGTTAGCTAACTTAATTACTCAAATATATCCCTAACTAGCATAACTGGGCCCATAAACTAATAAAACGACGTATTATTTCTGTGAAAACTGACAACGGACAATTTAATAGTTGTATAAATAATAATTTAAGTAGTTATACGGAAGTAAACCATAGACTACAGGTTGTTTTTTTACTTTTATTACATAAAACATATTCTAAGAAAAATTACAAATAATTTTTACTTTACATTTCCTAGGACCTATGTTTTAGTAATATCTACGTTTCTATATGGTACGTAACCAACTGGTACTGGTGGATGTCTTTATAGAGAAATTATAGCGCACAAAAATAAAAGGTAACTTTTTAAAAACTGTAGATGTTTTTTTTTATGAAACATCTCCAATTAAAAATCTAGATAAGAGCGGAAGGGAACCGAACCGAATGGCGTTCAATTGGAGAGACTTTTTTTGTTTTTTTTTTCGGATAGAAAATCAATAAATGACTCCCGCCCTGGGCGGAGCTGACTAAAACCCATCTTTGTTCCTTTTTTTGCGTTTGGGCCGTGGCTCTTTCGAACAAGCCGTCAACTCAGCAGGAAGTGGTCATCATGGGAATTGGAGAAGCTTATGTCTATCACTAGACTTCTGTGGGCTGTTGATGATAACAACAAGTTTATTTATTTATATACATAATTACTAGCTTTTGCCCATGGTCTCGCTTGCGTTAAATTCTAAGTAACACAGTTCCCTTTTCCTGATTTGCAGGTACCTGCAAATTACATTAATTATACAATAAATAAGGCGCAAGGGCAAAAACTATAGGTAAATAGTTTTTGCCCTTGCGCTTTATTTATTGTAATAGCAATGCTAAGTTCGCCCTTTTCTTCTCTCTTTCTCCCTCCTCCCTCTTATTTCATAATCATAAATTGAATAACATAATCAATGGCAAACAACAATCAAGTAAGTAATGCAGGCTTATTGCCGCTTCAGACGGAATGACAAAAGATTGGGCGACGTGGCGCGTCAGCCTCCTATTGGTCGACTGATGCGCCACGTCGCGTCGAAGCGTTGCTTTCTTTAAATAAAGAATGAAGTTAGCGGTACATGTTTTCAGATCCACACTATTCTATTTATCTTTTATTATTATTACTTATTTACATCATAATTATATCGTTATTTCACATTTATACTATTATTATTTTATCACTAAGTCCCTACTTATTTATTTGTACTTGTTGCCATCGTCCGTGTGTCACTGCGGGTGCCAACTGAAAACCAGCGTTGGGTGTCTAGCACCTAGCATATGCTGAGTTGGTAACCCTTTCGTTATGGGCACGCTCAGCGCAACCTTGTCCATGTTTTTCCGTTCTGTGTAAGTACCTTTTTTTTTTGCTGTTGTGTTGTGTCTGTTTCGAATAAATATTTTTCTATTCTATTCTATTCTATTCTAATGCAATAAACAAGTAAGTAATAATAACGTACATATTTTTAAAAATGTAAATAAGTAATGTTTATATAACGACAGTGTAAACTCTAACTTGCGTCGATCTTTCGTCCAATTTACCGTACGAGATCAATTCAAGCTCCATCATACGCTTGCAACTACCTCAATGGTTTACTTATAAAATTAGGTGGACTATGAACAACTTTTAGCGGTATACAGGTATAAAACAGGTTGCCAACCTTTTTATTATGTAAATCAAATTACTCGAGCTGAAACCTCATGGTAATATTGCAGGAGACTTTCAACGTAACTCATTCCCATTTCCCTAATCAATGTTGTTTTTAGGGTTCCGTAGTCAACTAGGAACCCTTATAGTTTCGCCATGTCTGTCTGTCCGTCCGTCCGTCCGTCCTCGCTTAATCTCTGTGACCGTTAGCACTAGAAAGCTGAAATTTGGTACCAATATGTATATCAATCACGCCGACAAAGTGGTAAAATAAAAATTGGAAAAAAATGTTTTATTAGGGTAGCCACCCTATATGTAAAGTGGGAAGTGATTTTTTTTTTAATTTCAACCCTTACGTGTGATATATTGTTGGAAAGGTATTTAAAAATGAATAGGGGTTTACTAAAATCATTTTTTGATAATGTCTATAATTTCGGAAATAATCGCTCCAAAAGTAAAAAACAATGTGTCCCCCCCCCCCCTCTAACTTTTGAACCATAAGTTTAGAAAATATGAAAAAAATCTGTAAAGTAGAACTTTATGAGGACTTTCTAGGAAAATCATTTTGATCTTGATTGACACAACAGTTTTTGTACAAAAAAGACAAAAAGTTGTACAAAATAATTTCCTCCTCCACCTTTAAACTCATAAGTGGGAACACTTATTGTGACGGACGGGAAACTACGGAACCCTACACTGAGCGTGGCCCGACACGCTCTTGGCCGGTTTTTTTGTCTATGAAGTTGCTCAGCGCCAACAACGCGCATTTATTTTTACACTAGATTCCGCCAGCGACTTCGTCCGCGTGGCATAGTTACTTTGGACTAACGCTAACTTCGACCGGCGTGATGATCTAAAAAAACTTTCTCTCCCCTTTTCTCACTTTTTTAGCCTATGTCTGTCTCCGGGGTCCCAACTATCTCTGTACCAAAATTCTTCAAAATCGGTTTGGCCATTTAGGCGTGAAGACGTAGCAAACAAACAAACAAACTTTTATAACATTAGTAAGGATTACTTTTAGGTATGTCCTTGTATTAGTGAGCAGTGATAGTCTAGTTGTGTGTCCGTCGGACTAAGTAAAGGCCTCGAGACCGCACCCCAGACACGCACCCCTGATTTTTCGCATTCATGTGCGTATTGTATAATTATCACATGCTTCGGTTAAGAAAAGCATCATGAGAAAACTAGCATATCTAAGAGATGTTTCTCGACGGTAAGTTTAGGAAAGACAGAGGTCCATGCGCGGCTTATAACCTTTGACATCAGGTTGGGCAAATAACCACACAATTATGTATGTATGTTTATCTGTTCACTCATAACTTCTGAACTACTTTTCATTATTTTAGGGTTGCGTACCTTAAAAAGAAAAAAGGGAACCCTTTTTGCATGACTTTGTTGTCTGTCTGTCTGTCTGACTTATGTCAAGACTGCCTCCTTAGTCTAGTGGTTGGAAGCGCGACCATTGAGGTCCTGAGTCCAGTGTCCGGGTCGGGCAAATTGTTATTGGGTTTTTGCTTCAGGAATTTCTTAGTAGCAGCTACAGAGTCTAGATTTGAGCCCGGTTGATGGCAATAGGCTTTCCCCTATTACATGGGACTTAGACATAGCTGACGAAATGGGGGTATACTATTAGGTACACCTTAGCAGCTCACCTCTTCGGGGATTACAGGCGTTATGTTAAGTCATGATATCTTAAGTAAAATTAAAAAAATACAGATTAATTTTAAAAAAATGTATTAAACAAAATCACAGCTTAAATATAATCTCCAATGTTGTCTTCTATCCACGGCAAGAATTTGGCGACGTCAGTGAAGATTACATAATGGTTGGGGTCGCAGGAGTACGCCTTGCCTTGCGTGGCGACGGAGAGAGATACAACTCCACGAAGATACCAGCTGTCACCTTTCTTGAAGACCATTCCGCCACCGCTGTCGCCGTTGCAAACTGATTTCCCTGAAAGTTAGGAAAAAAGATAAACATCATTGAACCAAAACGACACTCTTTTTTTGAAGACCTTACCCCACACTAGGAATTTATCTTGTACTGTGAGTGCGTTTACAAACATTTAAAAAAACTCTCATACACAAACCCGAAATAACCGTAGATCATACAAATATTAGTTCTGTGCGGGGATCGAACCCGCAAAATGCAGCGCAACAGTCGCTCGCTCAGAAACTGCGCCAACCGTGTCGTCTCTGGCTGCGACTAAGAAATTCGGGATTGAAAAACCCAAAAACACTTTACCCGACCTGAGAATAAAACCCGGAACGTCATACTCAGCAGTCGACCAAAGAGACAATTTCCAGGAAATTCGTGCCAACTACTATTTGACTACTGCGTTTTGAAAAAATAAATCTTTTGAATCTCTTTAAAACTTTCAAGAAACTAAAAAATCAATAAACAAAATTATTAGCGACAAAATGAATGGAGTACCCAAGACACAGTCTACCTAAAACAGTAGGCCAACCAAGCTGTGTCAATGGCCTACGTACGTTACTTATGTTTTGTCACACTGCGCTCTAGTTAATCTATGGTACTACGTCGTTCAGGCGATGTATTTGCACTCTCGCTCACGGCTCCCACATAAATCATTTACCATGTACAGACTGGTTTCCGATCACTGTTGTGTGTCTAAACTAGATCTTATTTATTTATTTAATCATTTATGTAGACACAGGAGAAAACACAAGTAAACAACATAAAGGATAAAACACAACCAACAGGCCTGCGAGAGGAAATATGAAGAAAAGAAACGTAGACAGTAGTGTGAACAGGAAGAGAAAAGCATCTAAAATATGAATTTCTTAACCTAAATTAAGTACCTACACATATAAGTATAGTAATATATACCTGTATAAATACATGACGACGCTTTGATGCTTTAAGCGTGTCAAGAAACGTCAAGGAGGATAGATAAAAAAAAAAAAAAAAAAAAAAAAAAATTATTTATCATTTAAACACATGTCAGACTATACTTTTCAAATATGCTGGGGTTGATTTCCAGTCTAGCCGCAGCTGAATACCAGTACTTTACAAGGAGTGACTTCTTGTCTGGCCTCCACAACCCAGGTAGTACTAAGTAGTACGATGCAGTCAGTACAGTACGAAAGGATTATTATTTAAAAAAGACTATAATCTACCTTTGTGCCAAATTTCATCAAGATCCGTTCAGACGTTTTGACGTAAAAGATTAACAAACATCCATCCATCTTCACAAACATTCGCATTTATAATACTAGTAGGACTTGGTCATTTCTGGTGCAGTTTCATCGCTCTTGTGGAAGTCTGCTAAAAAAGGCTAAAATAAAAACCGGCTACCAAAAAAAAAAACAAATATCGGAAAATAACTTTAATTACAAGTCGGTGACTTTTGTTTGATTCATCCTTTATTTTGCCACTCACTTCCGGAAGCTTTTTTTTTGTCGCGCTTGCGACTGCAATATCAAGGAAGCAGCATGGAATAAAGTAGTATTGATAACACTAACAAAGTATATAACCCCCTTCTGCTACGAACTCACTAACAAGCTGTGGATTCTACTAATTCCGACAGAAGAAGACTCGTAAAAATGGTTCAGGCATCTGACACCGTGATCGCAGTTTGACAGTTCGGATTCTGAAATCTCGATCTTAAAAAAAAATTGAGGAATTGTGGAAAAGGAAAATCGGCCAAGTGTAAGTTGGATTTGCTCACCGAGGGTTCAATACAAACTTGCGACATAAACAGCCATATCTTTTGACTGCGTAGACTTAGAGGGTTGAATTTTTTCACTGCTAAAAGTGACCACAGACTTCAGTATATGGTTTTAATTTCACACAACACGCACGCAACGCATTCCTGAAATAAAGTGTCTTAACAGACCGACAGACAGAAAAAGTTATCCTATAAGCCTTATAGAGAAAAATAGAGAGAAAGTATTAAAGTATTTAGGGTAGGGGGCACAGAACCCTAAAAAATCTACTTTCAACTTTAAACAAATATAAAAAACGTTAAACTTACGATCTCTATATCCTGCGCAATACGTCTTGTCAGAGGTGAATCTTCTGAAGAAGTCTACGTAAGACCTGACACAGGTGTCCTGGTCTACCACCAGCATTTGGCGCTGAGACAGGTCTTCTCTAGCCACTCCTGTGGTCTCATCTCCCCAGCCAACAATCTGAAATCAAACACAGCAATGTCAATACGGCGATTTGACGGCACGGTTAGCGCAAAGGTTGGGCGATCGACTGCTGCCCTGCGTGGCGCGGGTTCGATCCCCGCACGGAACAAATATTTGTATAACTTACAGGTAGTTGTTTGTGTATATATGTTTAAATGTTTGTAAACGCACCCACGATACAGGAGAAATACTTGGCGTGGCGCCACGTTTTATTTAAAAAAAAAATACATTTTTTTTTTAAGAGATGGAAACATCAGCTGGAACTGCTGTGGTTCAAGTACTTTTTTGTAATGCCATATGTGTATACAATATAATGTGTATGTGAACTTTAATGTTATACAATGTGTCCGGTCATGGACTAGCGATATTCTGGATATTTATGTAACGAGTATTCACTTCCCCGCTTTTTGGCAGCCATTTTGATATTATTCTCTATGCGTGTACAAAAAAAATCATATCTCTCAAAGTTTTGGTCTCACTGAAACCAAAATAGGTTTATTCAGAGGGCAACAATATTGTCCATCGTTTAAATTAAGAAATTATGAGCTTACATTTTCGTAACGTTAGAAAACAAAATAAAAGTCCAAAAAAATATGTAAACCAACGAAAGTTTTATAAACTTTTTTTTAAAAAAAAAAATGGTACTAGAATGTTTGTTATATAAGTACACAGAATATCGCTAGTTCGTGACCGGACACATTGTATAGGGAGGTACATACCATACCAGTCTTCCCGATGACGTTCTCGAGAGAAGTTTCAAGTTCAGGCCAGAGACACACAGGCTGGATCCTCTGAGAGAAACTGACGCTGTCCCGGAGCTCCAAGATCGCCAGGTTAGATTTGAAGGTCATCACGTCATACTCTGGGTAGAGCAGGATTCTGTTAACCTGAAAGAAATAGAAGTTCTGTATTAATCCTACTAATATTATAAATGCGAATGTTTGAGGATGTATGGATGTTGGTTACTATTTCACGTCAAAACGGCTGAACGGATATTGATGATATTTGGTACAGAGGTAGATCATAGTCTGGAATAACACATAGAATACATTTTTCCGAAAACACGCAGGCAAAGCCGCGGGTGCCAGCTAGTACATTTATATTAGGAAGCTGATTTACATTCGCCAATTTAACACTATGATTTACCTGATAAATAAAACAATGGAACTATTCTATTTTAAAGTTTATAAAATAACTTATGGGTTGCTGTATCTGAGGCGATAAAACTGAATATTTGTATCAAGCTTTGAATGGAAAATTGGTAAAGCTTTTTATATTTTTCTAAGACGTGTGTATTTGTTTTCAATTTTATTTCTAGACGTTACGAAGTTGCAAAATGATGCTGGTGGAATATATAAGTTCCTTTTTCAAAAGTCGATTAAAAATAAATAAATACTCATAGCATCAACAAAAATAAGACTTGCCGCGCTAATCAATTTCCAAATCAAGTGTATTGGCATTTTAATAAACAGGAACACCTTAAAATTAAACTAATAAGTCAAAAAAATCTATTAATGTCCAAAGGGGCTTTTTTGCGGATGGGAAATCATCAAACAACTGGGAGAATGTCAGACTTTTACTGACTAAAACGCACCCATGTTCCTTTTTTTGCCCATTATGTTCCGAGGCCACAGTATCTCTTTCGAACAACCCTCAAACCCATGCCCAGAAGGGCTTCAACTCAACATAATGCTAAATAGCAACCTGAAAAAGTAAAACACGTCGCTGATTTTCAGCGTCAGCCCACGATAGATCTCAAACAACAATTATATATTAAGTACCTCAAGTAAATTCACCGTTCGTTTATTTATTTACTAGCTTTTGTCCGCGGCTTCGCTCGCGTTAAATTCGGGGTAACACAGTTCCCCTTTCCTGATTTGCGGGTACCTGCTACCTGTAGTTTTTGCCCTTGCTCCTTATTTATTGTAATAGCAATGCTAAGTTTTCCCTTTCTTAAAAAGTAGCCAATGTCCGTCTCCAGGGTCCCAACTATCCCTGTACCAAAATTCAACAAAATTGGTTTAGCCATTAGGGCGTGAAGACGTAACAAACAAACTCACTTTCGCTTTATTAATATTAGTAAGGATTTGAGAGCTGTACTCGGTGGTTTCACCCTCTGCTCAGCTCCTACCCTCCCACCTACTGACTTCGTCAAAGAATGCCTACGCAAAATTCCAAGTCAAACCGGCCAAGGAATCTCGTTCTCCCATACAAACTTTGCCACCCTATTTCAACCCGTTTTTTTTTTGGGGTGGGAAATCATCAAATAACTTCCCCCGCTCTGGGCGGAGCGGGGAGAAGTGTCAAACTTGTACTGACTAAAACCCATCCATGTTCCTTCTTTTGCTTTTTACGTTCCGGGGCCGCGGTATCTCTTTTGAACAAACCCGCAACCCCGGCAGGCGGAGGCCCTGGCAGGCCCCTCTGCTTTGCTGACATCATCGTTTCATCCCTTAAGGAATTAAATATTGGAAAATACCGTCTTAGTGAGCACCTACGTTCTAAAAGGATCGCCCATATGGTCTCTGCGGCCTTCTATAATTAACGACACGGTTGGCGCAGTGGCTGAGCGATCGACTGCTGGGCTACGTGTCGCGGGTTCGATCCCCGCACGGAACAAATATTTGTATGGCCTGCAGATAGTTGTTCCGGGTCTGGCTGTTTGTGTATGTGAGTTAAAAATTTTATAAACGCACCCAGAATACGTTTCTTTTTTTTTAAATGCATGACAAGACCAACAGCCAGCTATCAAGGACTCTGATTCTCATGTCAAAGGGACACTATCGGGGCAGGAGTGTGGTTTTAGCCGGTTCGAATCCGGCACTACCTCGACTGTGACACAACCTGTAAGATAGTCGAGGTATCCGAGGGAATTATCACTCCTGCCACAACAAAAAAAAGAAACCCCCATGCAAAATATTTGTAACTCCTAATACTCGACGTGTGTGTCAGTGATTATTTCGTTTATAAATATACTAGCTTTTGCCTGCGGCTTCGTTTGCGTTAAATTCGCTGCTACCTGTAGTGTTTGCCCTTGCGCCTTATGCAAAGCTAAGTTTTCCCTTTTCTTCCCACTTTCTCCCTCATTTCTCACTTTGTTTGAACAAAAATTACCTTATATCCGTTTCCAAGGCCCCAACTATCTCTGTACCAAAATTCATCAAAATCGGTTTAGTCATTTAGGCGTGAAGACGTAACAAACTTGACAAACAAACTCACTTTCGCTTTATAATATTAAGTAAGGATTAAGATTAGGTACAGCAACAGCGACTGTTCAATATTTCCCAAACATAGATTAAAAAAATGGGTTATTTAATTTGTTCGTTAACCGTCAAAAACAACCTAAACACTAAAACAAAGGGCATACCCGGCGGGTTAGGAGTCAGGATCAATCAATCCATAATTAGTCATGTACACGACCAGGGTTCTCTCAATCAATTAAACTGTCCGGCTTTTGAACCGGTTTTGACTCCCGTCCGATGCTGACAAAGGGTGCTAATCTATTTTACGTAAATCGGGTTTGAGTGGGCTACGGTGGCATGGTGAATTTAGAACAGTACGGTAACTCAATAAATGGCAAGAACGGGTCAGACTCGCACACAGCGGATTCCGTACAAACTTGCGACATAAACGGCTATGTCTTTTGACTACGTAGATTTAGAGGGTTGTTTTTTTCACTGCACAAAGGAACTACATAGTTGGGTCTATGGTTTTAATTTCAACACGATACCTCCACGCGTTCCCGAGATAAAGGGTCTTGACAGACAGACAGACGGACAACGAAGTGATCCAATAATCCATGATTTTTGCCTATTTTAGTGATACATTCAGAAATAGAAGTACCTTCATTAGTACATCTATGACGTAACAAAACATCCCACCTGGAAACTCCAAGGGATTCGACAGAAGACTTTATTTTACCAATTTAAAGACTTGTAGGTACTGATTAAACACACCAAAAATAAAAATAAAAAGTTTAAAATAAAACAATGAAAAAAACAACAAATTATAATAAAACTAGCTTTTGCCCGCGGCTTCGCTCGCGTTAAATTCGGGGTAACACAGTTCCCCTTGCGCCTTATTGATTTGTAATAGCAACGCTAAGTTTTCCCTTTTCTTCCCTCTTTCTCCCTAACATCCCACTTCTTTTTTAAAAAAAAATAGCCTATGTCCGTCTCCTGGTTCCAAACTATTTTTGTACCAAAATTCATCAAAATCGGTTTAGCCATTAAAGCGTGAAGAGGTAACAAACAAACTCACTTTCGCTTTTATAATATTAGTAGGTAAGGAAGTAAGGATAGCTGTTGGCCGCGACCCGTGAAAACTTTGATGTGGATGATTGAGATAAATAATAAAATAGTCAATGTGATATTCCAGATTATCTGTGATCACTGTACAGGTGTAATTGAGTAACTAACATACATCCATCCAGAATTTAGCACTTGTAATGAGATATCAAGATTTTTGTATACGCGAGACAAAAGACGACAATGTGGTGCCAACAGGCTGGGACTGCAATGGTTGTGGGTGCAATGGTTGGTGGTATACAAATGGACAGACTCACAAACAGGCAGGACGATTTATAGGGGTGGAGCTCTTTTTTGCCATTTCGTAACGGAACTTTAATAAATGATTCGGTCTTGCCTATTTATGCAAATATGTAAAATAACATACCTTCAGCAGACTCGGGGTAAAAAGAAATATGTACTTACAAACTTAACTTCTACTCCATCCACAGAGTTTCTAAGGTTGTGTTTCCCCAGGTAGACCGTCAGGGTGTTCTTGTTGACGAGTCTGGTGGAAGATTTTCTGGTGACGCAGTGAGCTGCCGTGATGACGTGGCGCTTCGAGACCAGGGTGCCTCCACAAATGTATCTGAAGTCCACGGAAGTCTGGTAAAGAAGGAAGAGAGATGTAGTAAAGCATAAATAAAATACATTTGTTGGAAAGTACTGGCAATCTTGAAGCAAAATGTTCAAAAAATGTGTCTCCCCATTGTGCTTTTTTCCTTTTTTTTTTTTAAAAAAAAAACGTTTCCTACACTAGGAATTTCTCCTGTATCGTGGGTGCGTTTACAAACATTTAAACTCACATACACAAACAGCCGGACCCGAAACAACTACCTGTAGGTCATACAAATATTTGTTCTGTGCGGGAATCGAACCCGCGACACGCAGCGCAGCAGTCGATCGCTCAGCCACTGCGCCAACTGTGTCGTCAAATGTGGAAGGAGCGGTAGGGAATGTCCGACTTTTATTGTCTAAAACCCATCTCTTTGATGTGTACGTGAAACATGAACACGCCGTTGACACGGACCTGTTGTTGAGTGTCATAACAGGCACAAGGCGAACTCACTATCAACATGTGGACAGGACCACGCCTACGTTGGCCAGGAGTCATCTCGTGGCTCCCGACGTGATGAGACGCTCTTACGCCCGGTTAATCGTGATGCCTTAGTTTTTAGATATAATGTTTCCCACTGTTCTGACACAGGCGTCATGTCATTGAAAGGGTGTGAACAATCCACCACACTGACACAGTGTAGTTAGGTAGGCTTGAAGATGAGATTCTGTCCCTTTCTGAAGAATTTTTTCTTTAATCTGATCAACTGTTCAATGCATTTACATCATGTAGATGTTACACTTTTGTAAGAAATAGCAGTCATTATTACGAATAGTCATTCTATTTGCTAAAATCAGCTTTTTCCTACCTGACCCAGTGGTAGTATTGTTAAAAAAGTTGGGCGACATGTACCGACGCGACGCCACGCGCCATCTTGAAAATATCATGTGCTGTTAACTGTGGTACTATGTACGTACAACCCTGTATTTGCAAATTCATTGACTACGACAAAATGTAAAAAACGATTGTATAAAAATAGCTACAAACCTGTTGCTGATAGAGTGCAATTTGCCACGGCCACTGTCCGTCTAACGTGTTCGAGTCCTGAAGGTTAACGCCTTTGTTTAGTAGCACCTTTCCACATTTGGGCTGGAAATAACAAAACATGGTCATTATCTCTGAAAGATACTCTTACTATTTTCTCCCGCGGCTCGTTTCTAAATAATAATAGCACGGGTCGATCACCAAGGGTAAGCAACGCTAGCCGGTCGGTCCATGGATGGGTGACCATGCATTACATGTTAAGTTTCCGCTGTACCTCATACACTACATTAAGCAATTGGACCAATTGTTTAACGTAGTTAACGCCTTGAATATGGAGCTTTGACAGTCGTTATAGATAGTCTGTGGCCCAAAATTTTGGGTACCGGAATACTTTACTTACCAAGGGGTATCGTATCCTGCCGGGGTTGCGGGTTATTTGACAGAGATACCGCGGCCCCGGAACGTAAAGGGCAATAGCAGGAACATGGGTGGGTTTTAGTCAGTACAAGTCTGACAATCCCCACCGCTCCGCCCAGAGCGGGGGAAGTTATTTGATGATTTCACACCCCAAAAAAAAGGGGGTATCGTATTACCCAGTACTAACTAGGTTGTGGACTTCAGATGTGTAGTCGTCCCGTGTAAAATACTGGTATTCAGATGCATCCAAAAAGGCTGAAGGTCGACCCCCTTTTCTTGCGGATGGGAAATCATTAAAAAAAACTGGTTGTCAGACTCTTAAGTCACTACATAATCGTGTCCAAAAGACTTCTAGATTATAAACTGGAATAGTTTAGTGATGACTAAGATGTTGTTTTCAGGTTTGTGGTAAAAACCGCAGACCAGAAATTGTTGCATATCAATGGATATTTTGCTTTAAAACTTGTTTTATAATATTTGCATTTAACATTAGATGGACTTTACCGACGCGCGACGCGAAGACTTGGACCGGTTTTTCCGATCTCATACTATGTATGGTCGAACTCATTATTGCATTATCACCCTAATGTTGAATGTCACTTTGATGGTGTAATTTTTTTAACCTCGGCGAATTTTCAATTATTAGCGGGGAAATAGCCCGCGATACACCCAACCCCGCGCGGTTTCCCGGCCCGCCAACGGTACCAGGGGCGGGCTTGTTCAGTTAATATTGCTTGGCGACGGGCTCCTTCGCTAACACGCGGCGGGTGTCCGTCGTGGGCGACCGTTTAACACAGTTTAAGCCCTAAATAGATTGTGCTTTTTAATAAAACATTTCAAACACATTCAGTGCGCTATTGATGTTCCCGTTTCAAATAATTCTCAAGGTCGTCGATATGTAGAATGTGAGCTCAGCTATCATTGTACCGATAGTCGCCCAATGGCCTGATGGCCAAGAGCCTCGATGACCGTCTGTCGAAGTAGCTCTCTTAAAGCGGTTGGATCAAGGGCCTGATTTAGAAGGCAGTACTGTTTGATACGGCCCGCTTTGTGAGGAGGTTCTTGTCCTTGGAGCCCTAACCACCGGTAGCTTGGATAACGGCGGGATCCTTTCCGATTTTTATATGTTTTTTAAAACAATATTTTTAATAAATATTCAAAAACGAATAAGTGTAATAAAGAAATAATAATGTAACTGACCATGTTAAAAAACATATATTTTTATTTGCGTTGTTGAGCAGTAACATTTGAAACAGTGACTTAGTTATGATGAGTATAGATGGTATTTAAAAGTACTTCAATTTATTCCCATTTCGTTTACCTAATTTTGCCTGTGTTGCACCAAATATACTGAATGTGCACCAAAATATGTTAATTAAAATATGTCATAACGAGCATCAGCGCACTACAATAAAAAAAGTGTTATATCTTTATCCATTTTCTATTAATGCAAGTCGTTACTGGCGTAGGGGGTCACAGTTTTAACCTAACCTAACCTACGCATTTATTAAACATTCAGGAAAGAATATTTGGTGCACGATCAGTATTTTTGGTAAACACAAAAATATTATCCGTTATTTAATTTAAAATCCTTTTGGCTTTGTGATTAAACAAATATTACGCATTCAATGTTTTCGAAATTAATGTTAAAAGTGGCAAATCCATTACGAGGTTGTATGTATTTAAGTTGTGGTGCATAATCTTTATGTTTTAAAGGAGCATCACAACGACAAACACATTGTACATCTTCATAACATAAATATATACAGACTGGTATATTTCAATGCCACTGTGCTGCTATAAAAGACAACATAGTCAGATATATTTCCTTTTATGTTTTTTTTAATGAAACGTCATCCTATTTCATCTATTTATATATACATATTTATATATATCTTAAATATGTAAATCACTGACTCACTCAACACTAGTCATCACGAAATCTTAGAAACTACAATAAAATTGCTTGATGTCTCGAATTTTGAGACTTTAGGACGTGTACTCGCGATTTTGCAAAATTCAACCCTTAAGTCAGTGAAACAGAGTGGTAATTGGCGAACGCGATTTCATGACCGGATTGACTTGAAATTTGCATAGACATTCTTTCACAAAATTAATGGATTTTATAACATCACGCTACGACACTAAGGAGCTGAGCAGCGGGTGAAACCGATGGGCAGAGCTAGTTATTTAAAATTACTGCTTATAATGTAGAGATAAGTATGTCGCTTTTTTTCCAGATATACAAGGAGTACTGCAAAGACATAGAAAAGTAAGATAAATCTTTTTTATGAATGGAAACTACGAAAGACTAACTATTAATTTTGAAAAGTTCTAAACCACAGACTACCTACAGTACTGTTTCTCCTCCTTTAAATCCATCCAAAGGTTGTCTTGAAAAGATCGCTTTTAGCGATAAGACCGCCCATTGTGTCACCCTATTTATAAGTTGTTTAATGTTGTTATTCTTGTTATTTGTATGGTATACATATTATAGAATATTCTATCTATTTATCTATCTAAAGACATCAAACATCGCGCCTATTATTTCTGTAGGGTTGGGCAGTGGTGTATCTAATAGTAGGTAAACCCACATTTCAGTTAAGTTATATTTAAGTCACATGTAATAGGGGGAGGGGGTGAAGGGGCTACGGGTTGTTCGCAAGAGATAGCGCGGCCCCCGAACATAAAGGGTAATAGAAGGAACATGGGTGGGTTTTAGTCAGTACAAGTCTGAAACTCCGCCCCGAGTGGGGGCAGTTATTTGATGATTTCCCATCCGCAAAAATAGGGGGTGATTGTGCGAGCCAATTACGATCAACGGGACACGAATCCAGATACCATGGATATTTCTGAGAAATTCCTGCTACCCTACCGTGACGTCTTATAGCAGAACTTATTCCGCTGAGGGAAAGAGATGGTGCTAGACACCCTGTATAGCTCTGTCTCTTTCCCTCAGTGGAATAAGTTCTGCTTTGTCGACGTCATGGTAGGGTAGCTGATGGAAAAACTCAATGGCACTTTGTCCGATCCGGGAATTGAATCACAGGACTACATGCGCAGTAGTCGCGCTTGTGACCACTTGACCAACGAAGTGTGTTTTTTTATATAATGCAAGGTTTAATCGTTATTCGCAAATAATAAAATTAAGACTATTGCAAAAATCTTTGAATTTTAAAATGGATTAATATTCATCTTACATAATGTCAAACTCACAGATTTGCTGTAACTTCAGTTAGCCTACATGTTTCATTAAAGCAAATTTATATTTAAAACAAATTTATAAATAAAACTCATTTATATGTAATTTAAACAATCTTGTTTTAGGTAATAATTGTGTTCGGTGAGTAGCTTTGAACTCATGTAATTTTAAGTACCTACCTACGCACTTAGGATCAATCAACATTAATGTATGCATGATGTGCTTAACTGTAAGAATTTGGTATCTACACTAGTCTATAATATTAATTGATGTATGTTCTAACCTTATACACGTGTATTCTATTGTTAGTAAGCTAAATAAATGAAATAATACTATATTTTGATTCAAGTAAAGAAACTTTGTCATTGCGGACGAGGTGGATTTAACGCCCGAGCTGCTTGGCGTGGATGTTATAGAGCCGAGGACAGTAGTAACAAATTCACTTATAAACAATACACTTATGTTGAAATTAAATAACAGAACAAAAACTACGTTTGTCAATATGAAAGTATGATTAAATTTGATTTTTCCCCGCGTTTTGTCTTCTCTTACTGAAGGAAGAACAAATGCATGACATCGCTAAATAGACTAAAATAAAAAAAAAATTCAAAAATTTAAATAATTTTTGAATTTAGAACTCAAATAATAAGTTATAAGCAAATTCTTACTAATATTATAAAAGCGAAAGTAAGTTTGTTTGTTACGTCTTCACGCCTACATGGCTAAACCGATTTAATGAATTTTGGTACAGAGATAGTTTCCCTGGAGACGCAAATACTTTAAAAAAAAAACGTGAGAAATGAGGGAGAAAGAGGGAAAAAAGGGAAAACTTAGCGATGCTATTACAATAAATAAGGCGCAAGGGCAAAAACTACAAGCAGTGTGTACCTGCAAATCAGGAAAGAGGAAATAAGTTATCCCGAATTTAACACGAGCGAAGCCACGGGCAAGTGCTAGTTATTCAAATCAAATCAAATCATTTATTTCAATTAGACCATTACAGGCACTTTTGAATGTCAAGAAACAAAATGAATCTACAGTCCCGGTCACAAGGCATAATAACTTGTGAAAGTACTGTAGTTGCCCATTCCAAAGCGTTGATCTCTATGGAGAAGAATGAGCAAGAAACTCCATGGACACTCTTTTAAATTATAATATTTTAACAAAATCGTATTTACATCATTCATGTTGAGACTTTACAAATATGTGAGAACGATGTAGAAAGACGTGCACAGTAAGAGCGTCCAGAGTAAATAAAAAGCAAAATTCTATTTAAAATCTAAATAAATTAAAAAATGACCGTGGTAGCTAAAATATGACCAGTCCCAACTGACAGCGCCCGTTCACGAACATGACGTATGGATCAGCCCCATTCAGCTCGACCATTTTGAAGGGAGCCATTTTAAATGACCCGACACACCCGCCACCATCAGCGAGACATTTAAGTGAGCATGACACTATCAACCACCAGGGCTTCGTCAAGTCAATGATAATACATAGCACTCACATATGGGCTTAATAATTACACAATACTAGAGAATTGATTCTATACATTGCAAAGATAGTCTTACAATCTTCTGCAGCTTCCACTATAGCTTCGGATACTAATCAATGAGTTTACCCCTATGCTTGTGAAGCAAGACAAGCATTAAGCCAAGCATTTTTATCATCAATATAATCCCCCAACTTATAATATGCTTGCCTACATAGTGTGCGTTTAATACAAGATTTAAATTTCGTTTCATTCACTTGAAGAATGTGGAGGGGGGTATTTTATTGTAGCATTTCAAACAGTACCCCATGAAAGATGAGTCTACTTTAGCTAACCTGAAACCCGGCTGATACAATTGGTCCCTATTTCTAGTATTATACTTGTGTCTGTCACCTCGTTTACCAAATAGATGCAATTTTTTTCTGACGTACATGATGTTTTCATAGATATATTGACAAGGTACTGTCATGATGTTAATTTCCTTAAACTGTTCTCTTAAAAAATCTCGCCTACGTAGATTATACATGGCTCTAATGACTCTTTTCTGCAGAATAAATACAGACTCGATGTCTGCAGCCCGTCCCCAAAGTAAAATACCGTATGACATTATACTATGAAAATAACTAAAATAGACTAGCCTCGCGGTATCTACATCAAACTGACGGATTTTTCTAACAGCAGCTGTTGAACTAAGCCGTCCTGCAAGAGATGTTACATGCGGACCCCATTGTAGCCTTGAATCGAGCGTTATCCCCAGGAAAACAGTTTTTTCGACGATCATTTTATGAATGATCATGTTTATTTTTAATATTGTATTGATAAACACATTTTTTTTATTAAAATATATATGAAGGCCTTAAAAAATACTGCTGGCTATAGGGATTTGACCAGTTGTTTATTGTGTTATCCTTGATGATACAGAAAAACGAAAGCCCATGTTGTGTAAATGAGAAAAAAGCATGCGTGTAAAATACATTCTACATTGAACCTAATCTTAGTGCAATAAGAGCCAGCTTTCGAGAAAGTGAATTAAAAAATATATTGCACGTCATATTTTCAATCAAGGAGCTCTGACGCATCGTAAGTGTTGTTATGTTGTACAGAATGCTGTTGACTGTAATAATTATTCTTTATATAAAAACTAATGAATAATGTTTTTATCATCTTTCGAGAGAACAGAAAAAATGTGGAACTGTTAGGTGTAATGACCGCACAGTAGTGTAACGAATATTGATCAATTATAATAGTAACAGTTAAAAATACAGGATCAAATTTGACTTTGATCACTCAAACAAGATACCTTCTTATTTAAATTTTTCGATTTATAATAGTATATTTGTTGTAAGTACTAAAATTGTTTTTTTTTTATTGTTTGCTGTTATTATTTTTTATTTGAAATATATTGTACGCCTTCACGGCAAAACATAGCGTTCACATGTTTAAACCATAATTTTTTTGTAATGCCTATATTTCCCAATTAAAAGTTTAATTCTGATTTTTCTTATTGGATGTAAAAATGCCTTTTTGCGGTTGGGAAATCATCAAATAACTTCCCGCGGTCTGTGCGGAACGGGGAGGAGTCTCAGATTTGTACTGACTAAAACCCACCCATGTTCCTTCTATTGCCCTTTATATTACGGGGCTGCGGTATTTCTTTCGAACGACAACCCCGGCAGGCGGTGGCCCTGGCAGGCACCTCTGCTTTGCTGTCATGTCTATGAGGCGCGCGTGGAACACGTCGACACGGCCTGTCGTTAATGGACGGACATGCCTGCATCATAGGTGAGTGGGAGTCGTCTCGCGGCGCCCGACACCTGGGGCGTCTTCCGCAGCGGCTGGGTTGGTTTGAGGTTCTCCCCCTGAAACGCCCAGCCACCTCCTTTGCTAGCATGACTGCTTCGCAAAAAGAGGTGACCACTTCCCATTCCCTCTCGCTCCGAACGATGGACTGAACCAGGGCCGGACGCGAGAGATCGCCGCCGCCCAAGCTGGGTAGATCGCCACTGTGTGCTCCACTGTGTCCCCCGGGCGATCGTCACAATGGTGACACCCGGGCGTTTCCTCCCGCCTGATTATGTGCAAGAACCTCTCGAAACTTCCGTGTCCGGTGAGGACCAGCGTCAGGCGGTAGATGAGGTCGCCTCTATATAAAAATACCTTTAACGAAAGGCATTAACTAGTTCATCCTGTCATTACGTACAATCAACAAAATATTTTTGTTATAGACCTTAGCTTACCTTAAAAAAAACACACAAGGAGTTTATAGTGCAGTTATAACATAAACAATGTATTGTCAGGTTTTCGTCAAAAAACCCTTTATAGGATCACTTAATGTCCACCTGTCTGTCTGACCGTCAAGACCCCTTATCTCGGCAACGCGTGAAGGTATTGAGTTGAAATTAGAACCATATACTCAAATCAACCCTCTTAGTTAAGATATTGCAGTTTATGTTTCAAGTTTGTACTTAACCCTCTGTGCGCAAGTCTGACTCGCTTTTAGCCGGTTTTTCGCGCTAAAAAAGTTATTTCCTAACAATATTTTTGTGTACAGTTCCATCGTTAACATGTACTGGTATGCTTGATGAATGACGATATTACAAAATATACTTACCAAATCATCATCTGCCTAGCCTTTTCCCAACTATATTGGGATCGGCTTCCAGTCTAACCGGATGCAGCTGAATATCAGTATTTTACATGGAGCGACTGCCTATCTGACCTCCACAACCCAGTTAGTACTGGGTAATACGATACCCCTTGGTAAGACTGATTGTCAGACTTTCAGGACACTGACTACCTGTTACGACTGTCAAAGATATACAAATGACAGCCGGGACCAACAGCTTAACGTGCTTTCCGAGGCACGGAGGAAACTCGGTATGTAACGGGTGGTCACCCATCCACAGACCAACCTAGGCAAGTGCGGCTTAACCTATAGATCGACCCGAGCGGCTGCTATTATTTACCCACGAGCTCCTCTCAAAATATACTTACCAAATGGGTACAGATAAACTGAAATTAAGCATTTTTGCACCATACCTTGACATCAGCCTGAGGTCCATGGTTGGGTATGTAGAATAGAGGCAACCGTCCTCCGTAGTCGTCGTCTTGTCTGAAAACATTTCAATAACTTGAGCTTTTGGACAGAGATCGCTTTTCGAAGCGACACATGCCACATTCGAATTTAATTTCAAGAAATTAAACAAAATTAGCCGAACTGCAGCAGCTTCGCTGATGAAAAGGCTAGGTTAATGATGATGACATCATTACACTAATATTCTAAAGGCGAAATTTTGTATGAATGTGTAAGTTTGTCATTCCTTCCAGCTCGAACGGCTGAACTGATTAAAATGAGATTTGGGATAAAGATAACTTATATTCTATTTTAAGAGATATGCTATTCTATGTACTTTTAAAATAAGAAAAATACGGTGTTCCGTGGAATCCTTACTATATATGTATGTATATCCTTACTTATTATAAAAGCGAAAGTGAGTTTGTTTGTTTGTTACGTCTTCACGCCTAAATGGCTTAACCAATTTTGACCCTGACCCTGGAGACGAGACGCGTTTTTTTTAAGTGTGAAATGAGGGAGAAAGAGGGAAGAAAAGGGAAAACTTAGCTTTGCTATTGCAATAAATAAGGCACAAGGGCAAAACTACAGGTAACAGGTACCTGCAAATCAGGAAAGGGGAACTGTGTTACCCCGAATTTAACGCGAGCGAAGCCGCGGGCAAAAGCTAGTGATCAAATAAGTATGGTTGTTCAGCCCGGGTAAAACCGTGAGACGCTAACACAAATAAAATATAGGTACTTCGTACACCAAAATAATCAAACAGCTCTGAATGACAATTTCGTCATTGTTATTCTTATTTATGCATAGGGCACATGTGACTAAAAGAGTGATGGATCTGAATGTTGATGGATGGAGAGCGAGAGGAAGGCCAAAGAAAAGATGGATGGATTGTGTAAGGAATGATATGAAGGAGAAAGGAGTAAATGATGCCGTGATGCACTGATTTCTGATAGGGGAGAATGGAAGAAGAAAACGTGTTGCGCCGACCCCAAATAGAATTGGACAAGGGCAGGAAAATGATGATGATGCATAGGTCACCATTGTGTGAGGAGGTGCCTATTCGCAGGTTAGGCAAAGTCTTATTGAATTTTTCCATCAGGAATTTCTCAATTAGCAATATTGTCGCCCCATTATACATGGGACTTAAACATAACAGGAACTATTAGATTTGCACTTCTGCCTAGTAAAATTTTACATGCGGATAGACCACGATCTATGTAGGGTATGAAATACAAAAAGAATTTGACCACCACAACAATTGTACAACAACCATTATAATTATAATTTTTATGTCAATCAATTTTAATTTAATTCTATTGTTATTATTTTTATTTTATTGTTCATTTAATTTCTATATCTCCTTTTTAATTGACATTATGTTTCCTTTTCCCGATTTGTTATCATTTTAAAATAGTTTTCAATTTTCACTTCCATAAATATTTTTTATTTTTGTGTTAACACCTAGTTATATGTGCATGCTGTGGTCTCCTATAATTGAAGGAACACAGTTAAAACAACCCATTGTATTGTGTTTTATAATGTATCTGTGTATCCTTTGTTGGAGATCCAAATAAATAAATAAATAAATAAATATATCAGTGGCGTAACGTGGATGTCGGCCGACCGAGGTGGTGGAAAATTTCGGCGTCATTTATTTATGCATTTGAATTTCGAAGCCTAACATATACATTTAGTTCTTATAAACAACAAGAACAAGCATCATTGTTGTAAATTGTACAGGTTTCAAATAAAAAAGTCAACATATGTTTTAATATAATATCACATTTATTACAAACATTATTGCACGTATGCCTCTTACATTGATGTAACTGATGACTGGTAAAAAACACAAACGTTGACAAGATTAAGTTATTAGGCATTTTAACTTAAAATACAAATCGACTAATATTTTTATTAAAAAATATATTGATTTATTCTTGTTTTAGATACAGTTTAATAATAATTTAGAAAACTTTTTGCTTTCTAAAAATTATATAACTACAAAATTGTTAAAATTAAAAACATAACGACAGTAGTAAAGTAAAAAAAATACAAATTGAATATATTTTATATTTACGTCACATCAAGCCTGTAATCGAGAAAAGGCTAGGCAGGTGTCTTATAGTACACAAACATTTCATCAGTGCTTTATGAAGTCCCATGAATAAATCCAGACTCCGTAGCTGTTACTGAGAAATACCTGATGAAAAAACCCAATAACACTGCTCGACCCGGAAGTCGAACCCCGTACTTCAC
The DNA here is from genome assembly GCA_905475445.1 of Ochropleura plecta. NCBI lineage: Eukaryota > Metazoa > Arthropoda > Insecta > Lepidoptera > Noctuidae > Ochropleura > Ochropleura plecta. Next base: position 10,292,656 of record FR997744.1, on the reverse strand, counting down.
GCTCAACAGTCGCAGTTGAGATCTCTAGAACAACGACGCAGATGAAATAGTTCAAATTTTTACAAGACATTTTAGTGAAAATTATTGATTATTTCTACTACTATTCATTTATTTATTTCTTAGTTTATTGTGTAATTTTGTCCTTTTAAGCGCTGAAACTGCGTTAAGCGAGCGCCCGTGAGCTTCCATACAATAGTACACAGTAGCAAGCACGTTGGGGGCACGTGTGGGGACCCACTAACGGTAACAGTTCCAAAAATGACGCCCGGGCGGGGCTCCTCCCCGCACTTACTACGCTACGCCACTGCTAGGATACTTCATTATATCCCCAATAAATGTCTCTTCGAAGCTGGTAACATAATTAAAAAGTATGTTAAATTTGCAACTCTTACTTGAAACTGTCATATTCTTCAATCTTATTAGGGGCTGGAGCCGGTGGTTCGGTAGTTATGTGGTACTTATCGTAAGGTAAGCTGCTGTCACCTAAGTTTTTTATTCCACCATAATTTGCGTCGCTGAAATTAAAACATTATAGCATTACACACTAGATATCAATAAAATGGGCTGAAAGGCTGAAATTCAAGTATGAAGTAAGAGGCAACCTTGATAAAAGGCGTAAATATAATATTCTGTTTTTTGCAGATGGGAAATCATCAAATAACTTCCCCCGCTCTGGGCGAAGCGGGGGGAGATTTAGACTTGTACTAAATAAAACCCACCCATGTTCATTCTTTTGCCCTTTATGTTCCGGGGCCGCAGTATCTCTTTCGAACAACCCGCAACTCCGGCAGGAAATACAGTATCCTTTTTCCTATTTTCGAGCCATTTGGAGTTAAAATTCTGAGACCGTGAGGTCCTTGTGCACACGACCTTTTTAAGGACATTGCAAAACGTTTAGTTGACACTTCGAATAACCCAAGGGCTGGCTTTTACTTTGGGCAGAGGCGTACGTTGATGTTGTACGTTTTTTTACGTGCGTTTAAGTTGCCATACAACATGGCGAAGCGGCCAGTCTCTTGGAGACATTGCCAATTGACAGTTAAGGACGAATTTTTTGATGCTATTTTTACTTTATTTATAAGTTGGGTTTCTCTGTTCTTTTAATTTATTTTTTGTCTTTTTGTTAAAAACTTTCCCCTCACTAGGAATTTCTCCTGTGTCGTGGGAGCTTTAACAAACATTTAAACTCACATACACAAAGAGCCAGATCCGAAACAATTATCTGCAGGTCATACAAATATTTGTTCCGTGCGGGAATCGAACCCGCGACACGCAGCGCAGCAGTCCAAACGCTCAGCCACTGCGCCAACCGCGCCGTGCCATTTTACATTATCGAATAGTTATGTTACTAATCAATTAAAACAACATAAACATCACTAGAGCAACGAATTACGAGAGAATTCAAATCATTATGTCCATTGTTACTGCAGAAATGCACATTATCGTTCAAAGAATGCAGCATGAACTAATCAGGGTACCTCTGACCTTTCAACTGAGACACAAGTCTTTTTTTTCTTTTTTTTTGGGGTGGGAAACCATCAAATAACTTCCCCCGCTCTGGGCGGAGCGGGGGGGAGTGTAAGACTTGTACTGACTAAAACCCACCCATGTTCCTTCTATTGCCCTTTTCGTTTCGTTTAAAGTAAAGTAATAACATACAAATCTTGTGAAAAAGTTGGAAATGTGGCGCCCAATATCTCTCTAACAAAAAAAATTCTAAGAATGGTTTAGAAAAACAATGATAGGAAAAACAACTGCATTTCGGCTTCGCTAAGGGTACTTTTACATCTTTCATATTATGCAAAGACTAAACAATAAATCTCTTTGTGATCGGGAGATAACCTAATTCGAATTTAACTTTGTCAAAAAAAAGGTACTCACTATGCTGAAGACTCCACGCCTGCTTGAACATGAGTCTGATAACTGTCTCCAGTCCAGCTGGATGACTTGTCTTCAGACCAACTTTGAACATTACTGTCTCCTGGTATCTTAAATGGTCTAAACACAGCTGTATTTGGCTGTCTTTCTTCTGTCTGCTGGTATGAGTCAACCGCAGTAGTCGTTTGCCCATTCTGGTATCCATTATATGTTTGAGGTCTATTATCTATGTTACTGTTCGCTGCGTATCTATTACCAGATATTGTTTGCCTGTCTTCAGGCCTTACATATAATGGAGCATCTTTAGGTTGGCCAACAATTTGTGTCGATTCTGCTGTCTTGCTTGATACCTTTGCATAGGGTTCGCTCTGAAGTCCTTGGTTTCCGGACCAGGGAGCTGCTCCTGTGATATTTTCAGCCGGAATTTTGGACCAATATTTTGTTTTTCCAACTTGTTTTATTACAATTTGTGTATTGATTGGTATAATTTCTTTCGAGCTACTTTCGTTGACTGCCACTTGAATATTTGGCCAAACCGGAGCGTTCGCTGTTGTTTGCTCTTTAACTTCGTCCTTTATCTGATATCTGTTTACAGAGGAAGTTTGCTGATTATTTTGTCCTTGTGATTGAGTTTGGGCGTTTTCCGTTCTGTTCCTGTTTGCAGACTGTACGTAGGACCAATTTTGTACCACTGAATTCTGTTCAGTAGAAGGGCGCGGCGCGCTTTCAGTTCGTTGTGACCAAACCTGAGTCGTTGCTTTTTCTGTAGTTGCGGTTTGCTGGTTGTTGTCAGCTTTAACGAACGACCAAACTGGAGTCTTCACAGTAGTCTGTGCTGTGCCTTCAGTTGCCGCTTGAGTCCAGTATAAAGGTTTTAAAGTAGCAGTCGTTTGTTGCCAATACGGGATTTTCTGAGTAGTACGTGGGCTTTCTGTTGTTCTTTCCGTCCAATACTGAGGCTTTAAGGTTGTCGTTGTGGTTGACGCTGATATTTTTTGAGTCCAAAACAGCGGGCTTACAGTTGTCTGTGGCTTTTCCGTTTGATACCAATATTGAGAAGTCGTTTGTTGTTTATTATTATTTCTTGAGGTTGTACTTGTTGGTCTATCAATAGCCACATCGGGTCGTGCCTTAACTGTACCTATTTTTTCAATTACCGTTGGTGTTTCAATTTGACAGATCTCCTTTCCGTTGAACCTTATGAACTGTAGCTTTGGAATGGTACTATTCGGTTTGTATTGAATAAAGAAACGCACAGACAGCGGTTGTTCTGGACTGATCGTCAACTTTGTATTTTCAATTTTAAAATCCATGTTATCGTCAGTTGTTACCTCGCCTATCCAGTTCTGAGAACAACAAAAATAGCTACCTTGTAATTGGGAAAAAAAGATTAGAAGACCCAAAAAAATATTCTACGTAAATTATAATTCAATACTAATCTATACTAATAAAACAACGAGGTAAAATTTGGATGTAGGAATGATTTTCACAACTACTGATTCAAATCTGTCAATTTTTTGTCCGGTCATAGACTAGCGATAATCTAGATACTTATATAACGAGTGTTTTAATATACTATTACGATACACACTTGGGTCTAATTCACTTCCCCGCTTTTTGGCAGCCTTTTTGAGATATTCTCTATGCGTGTAGAAAAAATAGTCATATCTCTCAGTGTTGGCCTTACTGAGACGACAATAGGTTTATTCAGGGGGAACAATATCGTCTATTGTTTAAATTATGAATTGATGAGCTTACATTTTCGTACCTTTAGAAAACAAAATTAAAGTTCAAAAAAATTTGCAAATCAATGAAAGTTTTGTAAACTACCTACTATTTTTTTTTTCAGAAAAAGTAAAAAAAAATGGTAGTTTTTTTTTTTAAACCAATCAATTTGAGTACTAGAATGTTTGTTATACATAGAATATCGCTAGTCCGTGACCGGACACATTGTATTTTAAACGTTGCCGCGGTGTAATTCCCGACCATAACACGAGAGCAATAAGAGTTAGATAAACTTACCCCCAGAATGTTAGCCTTGTTGTCAAGCACGATGTCCAGCCATAATGCATAGAGTGTGGTATCAGTGGTCAAGTTGACGACTCCATACCACTTGTTTTCCTCCCCGGTCAGAGGTTCATACATAAACACACTGGGACATGGGGATACGAATTCCGATACTTGCCCGCTTAGACCAATAGATGGCGCAGCCAGCATTAGAGCCAGGACAGAGCTTAGAGCTCTAATCTGCAATAAAGTATAACTATCAACTTCATAGTCACTAAAAGAAGGAATATGAGTTAAAGGCGCCTCTTCGAGAATCATGTTAATTAATGTTTCTTGTTGGTGAACTGAAATCAACTGCTGGTGAATGCTGCAGTTCTTTAGGTTAAATAGCTAAATCTGTATTGTTCTTTTTAATGCCCTTTTGACAAATGATGATGTAATGATTTAAAACTACAATAGGTTTCGAAATCTCATTATTCTCTCTAACAGCTGTTTTTGGCATTATTATCCGAAATTATAAACATAATTTCAATAAAGTGATTTCATAACGTGGTCCAGCGGTGCCGCAGGTTATTTTAGGTCATTTCAAATTAGCTGGAGAAACTCTACATACGTGTGGGAAAACTACATCAAATCACGGTAAAAAACTAAAAGTCATAATACCCTTATCGAAGTTGAAATGCACTGGTGTCCCCCTTTACTGCGATCATTTTTAGTTCTAATTAGCTTTTGCCCGCGGCTTCGCTCGCGCTCCCTTTTCTGATTTGTAGGTACCTGCTACCTGTAGTTTTTGCCCTTGTGCCTTATTTATTGTAATAGCAATTCTAAGTTTTCCCTTTTTTCCCCTCTTTCTCCCTCACATCTCAATCTTTAAAAAAAAAATAGCCCATGTCTGTCTCCAGGGTCCCCACTATCTCTGAACCAAAATTCATCATAATCGGTTTAGCCATTTAGGCGTGAAGACCTAACAAACAAACAAACTCACTTTCGCTTTTATAAATTAGTAAGGATTATGGAGACATTAGGGGTCAAATGTTGTTCCATAATTCCTTAATTTTGATGTTATAACTTTACTTAAAAAACCTCTACGGCACTCGTACTATTTAATGGATCCATAACGCTTTTTTTTTTCTTGGGGTGGGAAATCATCAAATAACTTCCCCCGCTCTGGGCGGAGCGGGGGGGCGTGTCAGACTTTTACTGACTAAAACCCACCCATGTTCCTTCTATTGCCCTTTACGTTCCGGGGCCGCGGTATCTCTTTCGAACAACCCGCAACCCCGGCAGGCCCTGGCAAGCCCCTCTGCTTTGCTGACATCTCTTTGAGGCGCGCGTGAAACACGAACGCGCCGTCGACACGGCCATCACCATAACGCTTTGAGTACGTCGTCGCACTGAGTCTTATTGTAAAACGTGATTTTAACCCCCAAAAAAAAGACAGTCGTTTCCCAGCAATATATAGCAAGGGTTTTTTTCACAAAATGTGTTTAAAAAAAAAAACCTTGGTCCTCACTAGGAATGTCTCCTGTTTCGTGGGTGCGTTTACAAACATTTAAACTTACATACACCACAGCCAGACCCGGTACAACTATCTGTAGGCCATACAAATATTTTTTCTGTGCGGGGATCGAACCCGCGACACGCAGCGCGGCTGGCGATCGCTCAGCCAACCGTGTCGTCAAATTAAATATTTAAAATATTATGTGGAGACTGCGATTAACCCATGATTCTTTTTACATAATCCTTTTCCTACCAAATGATAATAACCTATTACTTGAATTAACTTTGCTTGGGTAGTTTCTGAGTTAGGTCCCTTTAATACTTAATTTTTTCCGAGCCTTTTTTGGTGATATTATATCATGTCCTATTAAACTTTAATTAATGAATGACAAGAATTTTAAAAAAGGAAGTCAGTCATTTATATTGCACTAAATAACGTAAAACTTCAAGGGGTTATTTGCAAAATAGGTACTGTGAAGGTTGTATACCTTTAACAAGCTTGAGTGCCGGCTGGTTTGCAAAGACGTTCGATTACTCAGTTTGTTTAAATAAAGAATAGAAAAAAAGAGAATAGACTATATAGTTTTGCAGCGATGTGACATGTATCGATAAAACGATGAACTAAAAATAGTCTTAAAGGTTTTATGCTTCTTCTATTTCAAATTAACGCACACGTATATCATAAACTCGGTATACATTTCCACTCTATTCTCACACACAAGATGAGAGTGTTTGTCTCATCTTCTGATTAATACTAATTTTAAATGTTGCATCGACACCTTTTTCCAGAGATCAATTTCACCGATCACTGTCTCTTAAGATACAGGTCTCCTAGTTTAAGAGGCAGGGTTCATAATTTTTTTTTAGTGTGCACAAAACAAAAATATGATAATATGCCTGTATTGTATTTTGCTTTGTTTCGAACTGTCTGTGTCTATTATTTGGATAAGTAACCGATTTTATTATTTTTATTAATATCATCACAGTGCCTACCTACCTAATATTGTGTCTAACTAGTTAAATAATTATTTTAATGTTAAAAACTTATCGCTGCAAGGCTTTACTTACATTTCACAATAAAAACCTTAATTTATTTACTCATTGTAATCATGTTTAAACTTAAAATAAAAAATATCAAACACGATTCCTTAATGATTTCTAATTGAAGATCCGTGACAACTTCGTGATTCCTAATTTGCAAAGACCACAAACTGCAACATCATGGGGCTATTAAAAATAGTAGGTAGATTTCTTAAATAAACTTCCTCCTAAGTTTGACATCACGAACTTTATGATATTTATCGAACTTGAATCGAAACAAACAATTCAAACGTATTCTTAGCTTATAACAAACCGGTTCACCATTGATTTGATCACCAATCCACTTGAGATATTAGAAGCACCACACTCTATCACAAATCACATCATCATCACTAAATTATCAACAAAATCGAATCCCATCCTTACCATCTTTTATAATTCTAAATTTAATTTGAAAAAGGAACCGTTGATTGTATTTTTGAACACATTCGCCCCCCGCGCCTTGTTTCGCAATAATGACATTTATAAAAAGGAATAACCAATATTATAAAATTCAAGTTTCGAACGAAAAGGAAGAGAGGAAAACATCCTTCTGTGCGAAAGAGACAAACATACATTATTGACTAAGAATAAGAGACGAACATAATATGTTGTGATTTATCTTTAATGAACGATGCAAACCAGTTAGTTTAGAATCTAATCGTGGCAGAGGTTATAGAATATTAATAACGTTTTTTTTTGTCATGTTTTGCATCATTTAATTCTATAGTGAGCAAACAAAAAATTATCGAGACTGTCGAATACATTTACGTCTAAGTTGTATTACCGTACCATAAACTAAAGGATGTACTAAGACCATTAACGAAGTCTTGTCCTCGCCGACATTGCGATCTTTGATAATAATATACCTAATAGGAGGTAAATTTAACCGTTGCCTTAACTCGTATTTCTTTAGAAACATTTAATATAATAAATAAAAAAGTAAAACAAAAACGTTTATTCCGGACAAGCAACATCCATCTTGAATTTAAGTTCAAGAAAAATAAACTTATAAAGTAAAAACTGCACCCCGCGGTTTCACCCGCGTAGACCGGGAAAAAATGCCTAGCCTAAATGTTAATTCAAGGTCTATGCTAACTACATACCAAATTTCATCGTCCGATTTATTTCGCATATAATATTAGTGTGAAGTGTTAGTCACAACTTAAATATTAGGTCCTTACATTTGAAATTGGCGTTTTTCGTACTGGCCACTTTAATCACGAATTTCTCCTCTTTGGTAAGGAATTCCAAATTCAAATTTGTACAGCTATTTACTCATGTATTTGTGCTTCGATGACCGTCATTCATTTGTTTTTTTTTCTTCTGTTTTTTCTGTTTGCGTCACTCATTTTACAAAATGGAAAATTTAAAATATCGCATTATTTACGAGTACGAGTTCCGCCGTGGCACTAGTGCTGCGGAAACGACTCGAAGGGTGAATGATGTGTATGGCGGTCATGTTGCAAAAGAAAACACAGTTCGTTTTTGGTTCCAACGTTTTCGTTCTGGAAATTTCGACCTGCAGAACAAGCCCCGTGGACGGCCTGAGACCCAAGTTGATAATGGAGAATTGAAGGCTATTGTGGAAGCGGACCCATCGCAAACCACGTCCGAGTTAGCTGCAGGCTTCGATGTTAGTGATAAAACTGTTTTAATTCACTTGAAGCAAATTGGGAAGATTAAAAAGCTTGAAAGGTGGGTACCTCACGAATTGACTGAAGCAAACCGGCAAACGCGCGTCGACTGCTGCGTTACATTACTGAACCGGCACAACAATGAAGGTATTTTAAACCGAATCATTACCTGTGATGAAAAATGGATTCTTTACGATAATCGGAAGCGCTCAGCGCAATGGTTGGATCCTGGCCAGCCAGCCAAATCCTGCCCCAAGCGAAAATTAACCCCAAAAAAGTTACTTGTAAGCGTTTGGTGGACTAGTGCCGGTATTGTTCATTACAGTTTTCTCAAATCTGGCCAGACTATTACAGCTGATGTCTATTGTCAGCAATTACAAACCATGATGGAAAAGCTAGCGGCTAAACAACCAAGGCTGGTCAATCGCTCCACGCCACTGCTGCTTCACGACAACGCCAGACCACACACTGCGCAACAGACGGCTACCAAATTAGAAGAGCTTGAATTGGAATGTCTTAGACATCCTCCGTACTCCCCGGACCTTGCTCCAACAGATTACCATTTTTTTCGCAATTTGGATAACTTTTTGCAAGGGAAAAAATTCAACTCCGATGGGGCAGTCCAAATCGCCATCAAAGATTTTATTGATTCCCGTCCGACTGGTTTTTTTAGTAAAGGGATCAATGAACTACCTTTAAGATGGCAAAAGTGCATTGAAAACAATGGTTCATACTTTGATTAATTAAATATATTATATTAAAAAATATTCGACTTTTTGTTCCTTCCATACAAAACGCCAATTTCATATGTAAGGACCTAATAATACAATTTTTCACCACTGCTAGGCAAAGCCCACCCCCATAGCCCTCGATTCTTCTGTACGTAAGGTCTTCTCATAAAAACGTAACGCTAGCAATTTCCAGGCCTCCTAGACACCCACTACGCTACGTATCTAACAACTCTGGCCCGTTGCTCCAGATGCATTTTTTTTAAAACGTTGCCCCACACTAGGAATTTCTCCTGTATCATGGGTGCGTTTACAAACATTTAAACTCACATACACAAACAGCCAGACCCGACTTTTACTGACTAAAATCCACACATATTCCTTTTTTGCCCTTTATTTTCTGTTCACGGGGACACGGTATCTCTTTCGAACAACCCGCAACCACGCAGGCGGTGGCCCTGGCAGGCCCCTCTGCTTTGCTGACATCTCTTTGAGGCGCGCGTGGAACACTAACGCGCCGTCGACACGGAATGGCTCGCGTTTGTGTTTAGATACCAAAAAAGGGGTTAATAAAATTAGGTATACTCTACCTTTGGGTTAAATACGACAATATTGTGATAAGTAGATGCAAAAATTATATAAAAATATATACATTAGTTAGTAACTATTTGTTTTCCAAAACTTATATACTTATACAGATATTACACATGTACGTATAAAAAAACTGGTATGTACTTTTAGTAAAAATACCAAAAATGAAAAAAAAAACAACTTTACCTTCTAACTTTTACGACTTTGAGTTTGGATCCAAGCCCAAGGAACGCTAATTTCTTCTTCAAAGTAATCTACGTCATGGTTTTCAGTTTCCTAATGTTCAGTTTTTGATCATCAAAAGTCGTTTTAACATGTTTACTCTGTGACTTACCATAAAAGTTCAGTACAAAAATAACTAAACACACATCAAACTGAAATAGAAAAAATAAAATATAAACTAAAATGAGGCATCGAAAAATTCCTACACATCGCTGTTAGCTATAATATATTAAAGGAATAGATAAAAATGTGAAGATATTCGTAATTTTCTGAGAAGTAGAGATCGCCAGAGTCGTGATTTCGATGTACCAAATAAAAGTTGGTGTCTATTCTTGCAAATGTTTACAACCACACGGCATTCCAAGTGGGGTACTATGCCATCCTAAATAAGTATTGTTTTAAACTTTTTATGTCATGCTAATGTAGGAAAGAGACAGACCTATGGTATAGCTAGATGTCTAACTCCTTCCCACAGTAAAAAAATATCAAAACAATACTACTTCAAGACGTCATGGTAATCCAAGGGCTGCATTTCAGGGCACGCCACAATAGCGGTGGTAAGTCCCCTCTTTGAGGAGTGGCTGGAGAGGCGTCATGGCGTCCTCACCTACCGCCTGACGCAGGTCCTCACCGGACACGGAAGTTTCGGGAGGTTCCTGCACATAATCGGGCGGGAGGAAACGCCCGTGTGTCACCATTGTGACGATCGCCCGGAGGACACGGTGGAGCACACAGTGGCGGTCTGCCCAGCGCGAGGCGGAGCACCGCCGTGCCCTGGTGGAGGCGATCGGCGGCGGCAATCTCTCGCGTCCGGCCCTGGTTCAGTCCATGGACCGGAGCGAGAGGGAATGGAAAGCGGTCACCACCTTCTGCGAAGCAGTAATGCTAGCAAAGGAGGTGGCCGGCCGCCGCGAGACGACTCCCGGCCACCGTAGATGCGGGCCTGTGGACGGTGAGCAATGGGTAACTCACCGTCCGTCCGTCTATTGACGACAGGCCGTGTCGACGGCGCGTTCGTGTTTCACGCGCGCCTCAAAGAGTGTCAGCAAAGGGGCTTGCCAGGGCCTCCGCCTGCCGGGGTTGCGGGTTGTTCGAAAGAGATACCGCAGCCCCGGAACGTAAAGGGCAACTGAGGGAACATGGGTGGGTTTTAGTCAGTAAAAGTCTGACATGCCCCCCCGCTTCACCCAGAGCGGGGGAAGTCATTAGATGATTTCCCATCCGAAAAAAAAAGGGCTGCATTTCGAGGTTTCGGGTTGTTCGACAGAGTGACGTACCGCAGCCCCGGAACACAAGGGCAAGTATGGAGGGGTTTTAGTCAGTAAAACTCTGACACTTCCTTCCGCTCCACCCCGAGTGGGGCAAGGTTTTTGATGAATTCCCATTCCAAAAAAACGGTTGCCTTTAAATTCTAGCTGCGCGCAGTCAATTTGCTGCCGTGCAATCAGACTCGTTCTCTAATGGCTGCCAAAGCTGGAGTCCGCGGCTGCTGAAATGCGCGGGGCGACCAAACGTCGTCACATTTTCGGCTTTAACATAGTTGTGGAGCTCCCAGTAGCAACCCATGCTGCGCTGACTCTAAATAAATACTCATTGGAACAGCATGCTGAATATACTCTCTGACTCAAAAAAAACAAATATTTTACAGAGAAATTAATAAAAGCCTTAGAAAGTGAAGTGCTTCTATACCTTTATAAAACGGTACCTCAGTTTATGCGTAAGGTATTCCGTCGACTTTATTACAAAAGTTTAGAGTGTTGTTCTTCAGAAGTAAAAACAGCTGTGCTTTTTCTGTATTTTATATTTGCATACAGCAAGAACAGTAGAAACTATAGGATCACTGGTATAGATGAAGGATCGCTAAAATTGCAGTTGACAGGGTCATAACTTGGATGGGAGATCGGATTGCAGCCGAAAGTCATTCACAGTAAGACATAGTGTGCACATCCTCAAAAATTTTTTTTTTGTTCTTGCTACACAGCGTGCATCCTGTTAGAGTCTGTTTATCATTTTAAACCCTATAAGTTAGAGAGTAAATTTCATTTAATATTAATATTCTTAATTGAACTATTGTAACTCTTATTTTAATAAATTGTAAACCCTTTTGAATTGTCTCTCTAGAAGCAAAGCACGGTGTTTTATTCGCCACAAGCTGTGTCTCTCAATTCACCAGCCCCACAGCTGGGCTATCCTATTTTTTGGTATGGCGAAATCCTCATGGACCCTCTGTCTAGGGAGAACGGACTCTTCGACACACATCCAGCATGTTTCCGCGATCTTATCTAAGTCTCTGCAGTGGACAGAACACAATGGTGTCAAAAAACTTAGATGAATATTACATTGTGTTCAATTTTGGAAACTGTCTTTAGAGTTATCGACAACTGTTTGTATTATAATCAGTTAAGGAAGTTGATCAAATACAGTCAAGTCAATCAAGTATAGTAAAATGAGTTACAGGGAAGATGAAAAAAAAGCTCAGTGGGCGCAGTGGTTGAGTGGGTGGCCGCGTTCGATTCCCGCACGGCACAAATATTTGTATGGTGTACAATTAATTGTTATGAGTCTGTCTGTGTGTGACGCAGTTATAATGTTTGTAAACGCACCCATGATACAGAAGAAATTCAAAAATCCCTAGATGCACGCAGACTTCTGTCCCTTCTTTTTCGGATGGGAAATCATCGAAAATCTTCCCATGCTCTGGGCGGACGGGGGGAGTGTCAGACTTGTACTGACTCAAACCCGTCCATGTTCCTTCTTTTGCCCTTTATATTCCGAGGCCGCAGTATCTCTTTCGAACAACCCGCAACCGCGGAGATTTATACCCTGCTTTAAATTTCCAGAAGGTTCGAGAAGAGTATTTGTAAATGAACTAGTTTTGCGCTGTATTAAAATGCTTTTAGGGGTTTAAATATTGTACATTGACTAAGTTAATGGCATTAATTTATCAGACTGCTTCAGATACACCTGGAAATATATACATTTACCTCTCCAGTAAACTGGAGCTGCAGTAACAACAATTTACCAATGACTCACTCAAACTGATTGATACATTCAGCAGTGGAACCGCATATTACTTAACTACCTGCTATCCTTAAGGCAATTGCCCACTGCTAAGCGAAATGCGACCTCTTACATCGCTTCACAGAGGCTGTCATTAAGCGAGTGTTGCCATTTTTTTTGCGGATGTTAAATCATCAAATAACTTCCAGGGGAGTGTCAGATTTGGGCTGACTAAATTCCACCCATGTTCCTTCTATTGCTCTTTATGTTCCGGGGCCGCGGTATGTCTTTCAAACAATCCGCAACCCCGGCAGGCGGTGGCCCTGGCAGGCCCCTCTGCTTTGCTAACAGCGTGTTTTGCTTTGACTGTTATTCATGGCCATGTACCTAATGTAGGCCACGTATTCGCAGAAAGTTTAACTGTGGATCGTACACTCTTACCCACAAAATTTTTAGACCAGGACACTAGTTGCCTAGCAGTTTGCTGAACTGGGCTTTTTTGGCGCAGCCGTGAGACACACAATTACCTCCTTTTGTGTTAAGTTTCCTTTTGTTAACCCCCGACGCTAAAACGACGGGGTGTTATAAGTTTGACGTGTCTGTGTATGTGTGTGTGTAAATGTGTATGTGTCTGTCTGTGGCATCGTAGCTCCCAAACGGATGATCCGATTTTAATGCGGTTTTTTTGTTTGAAAGTTATATCAGTCGAGAGTGTTCTTAGCTATGTTTGGTGGAAATCGGTTCAGGTCTTCAAGGTCATCAGGTCGTTTGTTAGGTGTGATAGGAATGTTCCACGCTCAGTTTACTCGCGAGCATATGTAGGATCTGACATTTGAAACAATAATATCTTCTGGAACCACTGAGCTGGTCTGCTGTTAGGGCTCGAAGATAGGAGACGTAACCCTGGACTGCCTTTTAGTAAACCCATCGAGTTTGGGCTCGTTGAATTTGTCTTGATAGGAAGGCTTCCAGCCAGGTAGCTATGGGCTGCTATGGAGCAACGACTTTATACTATACTCAATAGGAACTCATTAGTAGAATTGATTTTTGCCACAGATAACCTATCTAACGAGCGGGCCTGTAATGAGACACCATTAATGAATAAAAAACATTAAGTAATTATGTAATCCATTGAGAGGATTTACTGCGATAGAAAAAAAAAATCTTAATTACTGGAATATTTTAACATAATTTGCTATCAGCTGGTTTCAGCCTAATTTGAGGGCTCACTGCATTCTACGACGATGGATCTTAACTTTTATGTTTTATAGCTACAGAGTTCACAATAGCATATCTACAAGGTAATGTATACTGATGTCCACAAATTCTCAAGTTCGAGGTAAAGGTGCACTTGTCACGGTGATTTCGTAGATGGGTGACCTTTCTTTATACAATATGCGACTGTGTTAGGAGTTGACGGAACTCGGGAAATGATTAAAACATCTGTTTGATGATGGTCGGTTTAATAAAGACGTGCCGAGTTGAAAAACCTTGTCACAGAACCGACATGTTTAATTCGAGAAAAAACTGATATCTGAGACCGTAGCAAAAGTGCGCAGTGTAAAAGTAACTTAAATATGACAATTTTTTAAATTGAAAATACAATATCCTATTGCATGTTAGTCAAACTGTTAAAAGCAAGTCCAATACCAGTTAAATACTATTATTTTTTTAATTTCAACAAATCGCCAATCGGTCGACTGTTCTCGTGTCCAGAGGACTGGCCATTAGCGCAAAAAATGAGCATTGCCATCCAACGCGGTAATGCTGCCAGCCTTCTGGGCACTTTTCCTGTTGACTGCGATGCGGACAAATGTTTTGACGCCCTGTATTTTACCATTTTTTCTTGTACATATTTTTATTATAATTTTGTGTCTATTTATAGTTTGTATATAGTAATTAATTAAATAAAGTACTACGAAAAAAAATACATTATAAATGTGAAAGTTAAAAAAAAAATTACCTGATAAAATAACATGAGTCATCCCTGTTGTCGATACTACTTTACAAATCCTTACTAATATTATAAAAGCGAAAGTGAGTTTGTTTGTTTGTTACCTCTTCACGCTTTAATGGCTGAACCGATTTTGATGAATTTTGGTACAGAGATAGTAGGGAACCAGGAGACGGACACATTTATTTTAAAAAAGTAGGATATGAGGGAGAACGAGGGAAGAAAAGGGAAAACTTAGCGTTGCTATTACAAATCAATAAGGCGCAAGAGCAAAAACTGTAGGTAGCAGGTACAGTGTTATACCGAATTTAACGCGAGCGAAGCCGCGGGCAAAAGCTAGTAAGTGATAAATTTTAAATTTTCAGGGCTAACACTTTTTGCTGGCTGGCTGGATATCTTCTGTAATTTTTGTTTTGTTTTCAGGGCTCCAAAAAATATATATATCCTTATAGGATCACTTTTCTGTCCGTCTGTGTATCTGTCTGTCAATGACCTTTATCTCCGGAACACGTGGAGGTATCGAGTTGAATAAAATTGAAACATTGATTGATTTAAATACCGGGAGAGAAAATCACGAAAGACATCCCGTAAGTGACAAGGTTCAGCTGAGCCGATTCTACTTCTTATTTAACTTTTTCACCACCAGAGCATTTAAACGCACGCGCATGCTTTCTACGCCGCGAATCTCATTTTACCTATAGGTTTGTCCCATATTTGTATTGTTTTTCCAGGGCACGCGCTTGCTTGTCACATATATGTGACAGTGGCGTTCAAAAGGTTAAGCATTACAGCCACCGTCCATCTAAAATCAGTCAACTTCTTCAAACTACAGCTAATCAGTAAAAGTACCTACGTTAACAGAGGCAATCGAAATAAGCTCGAGTCTCTAATTTTAAGCAATACTCGTACATTCGAACAGCAGGCCGTGATTAGAAATGTGGGTCAAATACGGGTCAATTCCAATCAACAGATGTGGGGCCAAAATTCAAAATGTTGGCTTAAATTTCGACCCATGTCAGAAATGAAACGGTTGAATGATTTTAGCGTAAGTGCTGTTAGGGTTGAAAAGTTAATAACGGTTGGATTTGTAACTGTAATACGGTAAACGGATTTATTTACATGTGAAGAATTTAGTGGTACTGAGTTTTGGTATTAGTTATGATTATTCCGCGTCCGAGTATCGGTCTATCACCAGACTGTATCAACGTGATAGCATGATAGTTAAAAAATCATCCACAACCATGCAGCTCTTAGTACAGACGCCTGCACATCAAGCTACTACAATCTGTCAGATTTCTTTGATAGATTTTCGACTTTATTTCTAAAGTATTAGGTTCAAGGTTCATTGGGAAAAATTGACAGTTTCGGGTAGCTTGACCTGCTGGCGTCTGTACGTCAATAAGCAGGCAGAGAAACTTTCGTACAAATTAATGGATGCAGGTGGCTCTGCGGCAGAGCATGACACAATTTTTTCCGTATTATTTGGGCGTAATGGTTAAGCCGGATATTATACCGGAATTTGACCCTGAATAACCTGAGCTACCTGCATGTGTGATCAAGTAACCAGTGAATAGTTATACCGCTGAATAGTTTTACCGGTGAATAGTTATACCGGTGAATAGTAATACCAGTGAATAGTTATACCGGTGAATAGTTATACCAGTGAGGGATAGTGATTTAAGCTAAGTATTTACCTTGATTGGATTTGATTATGATTATTAAAATGATCGGATATTTATGTTGATGCTTAGATCATTTTAGATGTCTATATTGTTTTCTTTCTTTAGCTGGAGCCTTATTTCGATTATGTGATTGATATGATATACTTGTACATGCTCAAAGGAAATAAATAAATGTATTTATTTCCTTGTAGCATGTACAATTGTATATATAATACGTATTTGAACTATAATCGTTGTTTGTTTAATATCATTGTTCTAATAGGTGTAACACAAATGACAAATAATTAATCAACTTACTGATCAAAATGCCGAAGCAAGCACACCGTCAACCAAATAATAGTAACTTAATGAAGACATGAAAATTAATATTATCAACACGTGTTTCATGCGTATAATTGCTCATGTTGTTTCGAAAGGTACTTTGATATACATGTCCGTGCATTTTTGGTATAAACAAATTAAGGCAGTGCTCACAGCACCAATCTTTTTTATTTATGAACTAGCTTTCGCCCGCGGCTTCGCCCGCGTTAAATTCGGGATAACACAGTCCCCCTTTCCTGATTTGCAGGTACCTGCTACCTGTAGTTTGCCCTAGCGCCTTATTTATTGTAATAGTAATGCTAAGTTTTCCCTTTTTTTTTGCCTCTTTCTCCCTCAATTTTCAAACTTTAAAAAAAAATAGCCTGTATCTGTCTCCAGGGTCCCAACTATCTCTGTACCAAGATTCATGAAAATCGGTTTAACCATTTAGGCGTGAAGACGTAACAAACAAACAAACTCACTTTCGCTTTTATAATATTAGTAAGGATAAGGATGGCATCTCGCACCAACCAACAACAGCAATGAGGTTGTCGTGTTCTTAACCTTTTTTTTAATGGTATCTCGCAGTTCAACCATGAAGGTTGAACCATGTGGTTGTCGTCTGCTTTACCGGGCTGGCCGGATTCCTGTGGCTGTCTTGAGAGTAAGGCCTCCAGTCATAGCAAAAAACAGAATTAAAACTCGGTTTCATAAAAATCTTCATTTTATTAGTTAAACGATATCCAACAAAAACATAGTTTTACTACAAAAACTAGTTTGTGAATAAACTTGTTTCCTGTGTGTATGTATATTATTAATAAGTTAAGTCAACTTCGTTTAGCGTGCATCATTCTTGTTTTAGACCTTGTCATGATAATTTATTTCTACTACGCCTAGATCTAAACTGAAAACTTCACGAATTTTGAGTTTTCCACTCAAAATTCGCGTTTTTTAGTTATCCTTATATTTGAATGCTCGGTGACCTTTCGCAACTATCTAACAATTCTAAAATAAAACAATAAAAATGTATACAAATAAACGTAGCAAGCAACTCGACGGCTACGTCCGCACAGTCCTAAACTAGTGGCGTCTGGACGGACTCATCGAGTTGCACACTGCTTACTGTTCCTTTAGTGTTTTTTTTACATAGTGACATTTTAAAAGATAGATAGAATATTCTTTGTTATGTACACCATACAAATAACACTAAACAACTTATAAATAGGGTAACACAATGGGCCGTCTTATCGCTAAAAGCGATCTTTTCAAGACAACCTTTGGATGGATTTAAAAGAGGAGAAACAGAATATAATAATCATAAACAGAATAGATTAAAATATTTTTTTTAATTAAAAAAATTAATGTGTATATTTTTTTAACCTAATCGTAATGCAATAAGAGCCAGTTTTAAAAACATACTTCTTTTCAGTATGTGTGCGACATGACACTTTGGAATAACTGACTTTTTTAATTTGGAATAACTGATTGGTGTTTTAATAACTATAAAAAATCTACATCCATATTAGTCCTTTCCTAATAACTTGAATGAATTATTAGCTCTTCACTTCGCTCTAAACTTCATAGGTCACTTCGCAGAAATGTAGGTGTACTATAAAATATACCTCTGCGTATCCCTTTGGGAATAAGATGCCTCATAATAAGCTATATTAGTTCAGTCACAAGATCAAAAATCGTAAACAGTGTTAGTAATCCATGGCAAGAATTTGGCTAAGTCCGTGTATATGACGTATTGGGAGGCGTCACATCGTTTTCTGCCGATTCCTGGTAAGGCTAGAGAAGCGAGTCCTCGGAGGTACCAGGTAGGACCAATCTTGAATACCATGCCGCTTCCGGCGCTCACACACTTAGAAGTTTCTAGAAAAATAATAAAATATCCTTTATTTTGGACAAATATGCGTTCATAGTAGGTTAGTTAGTGGGAATCTTATAAATGTAATAGATTAAGAAAGACCAATCACTCTTTCTAGTATTCTTCCTAGCAAACCCAAAGTTTCTGGAATATATATACCTAAGTTAGTTTAAAAAACGAACAAACACATTTTTCTCAGTAAACCCTTTCATTTGATACCCATATCATAGAAACAAATGATAAAAAAAAGGTTGTCGGCTTAGGGAGTCCGCCATTTTGAATGTAGATTAGCGTCACTAATAACTATGCATTGTCATCCATTTTTGAAATAGTCTTCCTGCTCTGGGCGGAGCGGGGGAGTGTCAAACTTTTACTGACCAAAACGGGTGGGTTTGGCTGTTTTTTCTTTTACCCTATATGTTCCGGCACCGCGGTATCACTTTCGAACAACCAGTAACCCTGGCAGTGGCCCTATTATAGAAAGCCCCTTTGCTTTGCTGACAGCTCTTTGAAAGGGCGCGTGGAACACAAGCGCGCCGTCGACACGGCCTGTCGTGACAAGACGGACGGAAGGTCATCATCATCTGCCTAGCCTTTTCCCAACTATGTTGGGGTCGGCTTCCAGTCTAACCGGATGCAGCTGAATATCAGTATTTTACATGGAGCGACTGCCTATCTGACCTTCACAACCCAGTTAATACTGGGCAATACAATACCCCTTGGTAAGACTGGTTGTCAGACTTTCGGAACACTGACTACCTGTAACGACTGTCAAAGATCTACTAATTACAGCCGGGACCAACGGCTTAACGTGCTTTCCGAGGCACGGAGGAAACTCGGTATGTAACGGGTGGTCACCCATCCACAGACCAACCTAGGCAAGCGTGGCTTAACCTAAAGATCGACCCGAGCGGCTGCTATTATTTAGCCACGAGCTCCTCACAAGACGGACGGAAGGTTTAAAACTCTATATTACCTTCTCTATTTCCAGCACAGTAGGTTAATTCTGAAGTAAATCGCAAAAATGTTTCGTATGACTTGATGCACGTCGCCTGACTTACTACAGGTACTTCCTCCTGAGTTAGATCATCTATCAACTGGTTTTTGTCTTTAAAACGCCAACTAAGCAACTGGAAAACGAAAGAAAACAAGCTTAACCTCAGGGACTTAACCTAGGGATCAGGTAGAAGTGTACATGTATTATTGCCATCGGGCACAGTACTAAAACACGTGGCTGAGATTATTCAGTGGAAAAATCTAGTAACATTTTGGCCGATATGAGAATTGAACCCAATACTTATAATTAAAAATTTAAAAAAAATTTGCCCCACACTAAGAATTTCCCTTGTATCGTGGGTGCGTTTACGAATATTTAAATTCACATACACAAACAGCCAGACCCGAAACAATTATCTATAACTAATACAAATATTTGTTCCGTGCATCTCCACATAGTAGTTCGAGTGCGTTACATTAAGTTTAATCATAAAATGTGTTTTTCTTCGCAAAAAGCAAGTCGTTTCCCAGCAAAATTTTTGTGTAGTCTTACTAAGTTTGATATACAGAGTGCTTGGTTAGCAGCTTCCTGAACGGTTAGTTTATTTACATCCTGTATTAAGTACTGAATAAGAATAAAGAAGTACTGTTTTAAAACAAAGTCTAAACATACTAATCCCTTTTTTCCAATCACATTTTTTAGATCTGTGTAGTGTTTTGGCCACAGACAGGCAGGCTTGACCCAGTCGGTGTACTTCAGAGGCTGGTGCAACTCCAAAATCGCTACGTTGTGACTGTAGGTGGAAGCGCTGTACTGCGGGTTCACTATTATTTTCTGCACCTGAAATTGTTGAATGAATCATTATGTTAGTACAGCGTGTAGCAGGAAGTTGTGATCATATCCATGGCTCAGCTCTAAAATTGGCCACCTGGCCACTCTCCAGAGAAAATAGTTAGTGGAATAGGTAAGCAACATAAAAATTAGCCATCTCATATGTATTTTTAGTCAATTAATTTGGACAAATCCTAGATCTATCTTCTGTCCTACCCATCCTGTATAACTACTTGCACCTTTCAGGATTTATTGTATTTACTCTGCAGTTTAAATTGTTAGTAGAACAGGTGAATTAAAAGTTACAAAATATCAATGTAATACTTACATACCTAACCTGCACTCCATCATGGGAGTCCCAAAGGTTGTGTTTCCCCAGGAAGACAGACAGGGTGTGCAGTTCAACAGCGTGTTCGGTAGACTTATTGGTGACGCAGTGAGCTGCCGTGATGACGTGTCGAGCCGACACCAAAGTACCGCCGCAAATGTACGTGTTGCTCCCGTTCTGGAAACGAGAGCTAAAATTGTAAGCTAGCTGTGCTCCGCCACACCCTGCTCGATACCCAAACTCGATTTTTAAAATGAGAGTAATCAAAAACACCGTAATTCATTATATGAGACATCTTGGAACGCGCATTCTTAATAGAGAAATCTGCATAAAGTTAGTAAGGACCTATTTGTTAGTTAGTGTTTTTCTACCGTTTGAATTTTCATACTTATTTATTTATTAAGGGCCGGTTTTTCAAACGCCAGCTTAGCTTTATCTGACGAACAAGTTTGTCATTTTGTCAGTTTTTGTATGGACACTCTACCAAAACGTCAAATTTGCTCGTTAGGTAAAAGTTAGCTGATGATTGAAAAATTAGCCCTTAGTTGTATAACAATTAAAAAAATAATTAGTTAGTAAAAACTTTATTATCAGGAGCAGACCAGGACTGCTCTACTATTTTTATTAAATACGGTGCTATAAACCTCGATTTCTGAAGCTCTAATTCCTCAATCTTAGGCGATGTGACGAAACGAAACAGATGCATCAAGCGGTCATCGCGAGTTTCACTTGTTTCGATCGCGTGATTATCGTAGCTTGACACTGTGACAGTCGTTATTGCAACACTAGTAGTAGTAATTAATTTAATAGTAATTTAGGCTAGTACCACTTGGCTAAACTGTCATCAAATCAAGCAACCACATTTTTTACCTCACAATGATAGAGAGCGATCTGCCACGGCCATTGACTTTTCAATGTGGATTTACCATCCTGGTTCATTGCTTTTGCCACCACTGTGCCGCATTGAGGCTGCAAAACATAAACAAAACGAAAGCTATAAGTAACCCATCTAATAATTAGTTTATGTGCGATATTACTGTACAAGGTCTGGTTCATCAAAAGTATCAGACTGCATTGTGTTGCTGGGGTGTTTGTTTAGCCACTTCTTCTTCCCAGCTAAAACACTAAAAAGTGGCTATGGGTGGGCGTTTTGGAGGACTGTTGTAACAGAGTGGGTATTTGACCCTCTCTGCCTCAACCTCTTTTCTTTTAAATCAACATTGATTTTTAAATTTTTAAATATTCATATTTCGAATATCATTCTGTCATTTCATTTTCAATAGTCACTTTTTCACTCATTACGTCTTTGGATCTCGACTAGCAGCTACTGATGCTAGTTATTGTGTTTTTTACTAAATTGTACCTAAGTATTTGTGAAAATCAGTTTGTGAAGTTTTTGTGCAGTTTTAGTTTTGTTCAGTTTGTGATAAAAACTATATGATATTTTACTTCAAAAATACACAAAGTGTATTTTTCTCCCTTGATAAAAGGGTCCTTCCCCGGGAATAAAGATATTTTAAAACCTGTAGTGGCTATCATTTGTACACCTCTAACTCCTGAAATCAACAACCGCGCTCAAAGAGCAACGAGCGAGTGTTACACTGTCTTGTGTAATGACGTTCAAAAAGTGCTTGCCTAGTTTAACTTTTGTTTCTTTTTTTTGCGGTTTCAATATGATACGTCTTTAGTTACGTCATTTGTTGATCATGTCATTTAGCTGAAGTCGAAAAAGAAACCATGTCCACGGCGCGTTTGTATTGGACGCGCTCATCAAACAGATGTCAGCAAACCAGAGAGACCTGCCTGCCGAGATTGAGGGTTAAGCTAAATACCAGTATTTTACATGGAGCGACTGCCTATCTGACTAGTAACTGGGGAATACAATCCTTTTGGTAAGAGTATCAAACTTTCGAGCCACTGTAACCACTGTCAAAGATCTACAAATGACAGCCGGGATCCACGGCTTAATGTGCTTTCCGAGGCACGAAGGAAATTTGGTATTTAATGGGTGGTCACCCATCCACGGACCAACCTAGGCAAGCAGGGATTAACCACAAGATCAACCCGAGTGGCAGTTATTTTGTTTATTTAAACTTCATGTACAATAGTGGTACATAGGTGGACTTAATGCCATATGGCATTCTCTACCATATTATGTATTTCAAATTAAAACAAATGGCTCACCTTTCCATCAAAGCCCTTAGGGTTGGTCGTCTTCAGGCTAGTTAATAGTCTTAATGTGATATCGACATTCCTATCAACGGGCCAAGGTCTGCCGCTGAAGTAAAAAAATTGGCTACATGTTAGTGTGATTCAACAATACAACAAAAATAACGTATTTTCTTATCAAATCAAAAGTGCATTCTGGGACAATAAACCTGTTGTCTTTGATGTTTTAAAAATTCGTTAAAATGGTCACCAAAGTTAGGTTATAGCTGTTACAGAATGTTACAGAATAGAATCAATTCTCTAGTATTGTATAATTATTAAGCCCATATGTGAGTGCTATGTATTATCATTGACTTGACGAAGCCCTGGTGGTTGATAGTGTCATGCTCACTTAAATGTCTCGCTGATAGTGGCGGGTGTGTCGGGTCATTTAGCTCCCTTCAAAATGGTCGAGCTGAATGGGGCTGATCCATACGTCATGTTCGTGAACGGGCGCTGTCAGTTGGGACTGGTCATTTTTTTAACTACCACGGTAATTTTTTTAACTTATTTAGATTTTAAATTGAATTTTGCTTTTTATTTACTCTGGACGCTCTTACTGTGCACGTCTTTCTACATCGTTCTCACATATTTGTATAATCTCAACACGAATGATGTAAATACGATTTTGTAAAAATATTATAATTTAAAAGAGTGTCCATGGAGTTTCTTGCCCATTCTTCTCCATAGAGATCAACGCTTTGGAATGGGCAACTACAGTACTTTCACAAGTTATTATGCCTTGTGACCGGGATTGTAGCAGCATCATTTTTTTGTTCTTGTTTTTATGACATTCAAAAGTGCCTGTAATGGTCTAATTGAAATAAATGCTTTGAGTTTGAGTTTGAGTTTGAGTTACAGAGCTTAGATTCACTAACTAGCAAACAATGTAAAACTATGAAGTTAATTTTGACCCATCTCCTTGGTTCCAATATCGTTCAACACGTTCGTTGCATTACGGGATCTATCAGATCCTTGCAGGACTTTTGCATTGTGCGTTGATTATAATCGTGTTGTTTCACTCCTTGCGTGTAAAGTTCTTAAAGTATGAGAAAACTGTATATTTAGGAGACTCATTAGGTCTTAAACGCACCAAAAGGTAGGTTAGTTTCGAGATCTTTTAGACCTCCAAAGCACCAGCTGAAAGTTCTTTGAAAAAACTGTATCTTTAGAAGACTCATTAGGTCTCAAACGCACCAAAAGGTAGGTTAGTTTTGAGAACTTTTAGGCCTCCAAAACACCAGCTAAAAGTTCTTTAAAAATGATGGCGCAGGGAAGTGTTCATTTGAATGACATACTAAATTTCATATAACGTTTCCCAAAGATGGTAGACCACATTTTTTTCCATAATATATATTTTGTGTGCACATAAATAAATAATGATGCTGGACTACATATTTTCTTTGTAAACCCATATTACCCATACCATATCCAGCACCAAATGAAAGATAATGCTAAAGAAAATACAAGCAAGCGAGTTATTTTAAACAAGAGTTCCTTAGTTTAATGTACTTATATAATACATGGTTGACAACTTGTTTACCTACACCCTGCAGTATTATTTTATTACGAAGCACTACTGATAAGTTATAAACTCACATAATTATAACCCTGTTATTAGTTTGATTACCCCCATCATCCTGACTGCTTGTAGCTGCTGCAGCGCAGATATCCAAGCCATTAAATCTTATAGTCAGCAGCCCCGGTCGTGTCTCCCCGTATTGGATAAAAAAGCGCACCAGTAACGTGCGACCAGGATAAATCCAGACATCGGCGTTATGAATTTTGAAGTTCTTGTTGTCAGAAGTAGAAACTTCACCTAACCAGTTCTAAAACAACAGAATGCACACTTATAATAAGACTACTGTCAAAGGTTACATAGATTATCTTCGGAAAATCTCGGCAAATGAAATGTTAAGGAAGGAAAATGTTGCCGGTGGACCCGCCCCGAACTCGTAAGGTTTTTACTACATGACAAAACAAAGAAATTTATTTTTTAACTTACTTACAAGTACAATAGTAATGAATCACATACATAAACGGTGGCGATATTTTTGGCTAATCCTACTAATATAATAAATGCGAATGTTTGTGAGGATAGATGTATGGATGTTTGTTACTCTGTCACTCAAAACGGCTGAATGGATATTTATGAAATTGGGCACAGAGTTAGATTATAGTCTGAAATTTTTTTTGACCATCATGCGGGCGAAACCGCGGGCGCCAGCTAAATAAAAACCGGCCAAGAGCGAGTCAGACTCACGCACCGAGGGTTCCATACAAACTTGCGACATAAACAGCCATATCATATTTTGACTGCGTAGACTTAGATTGTTGTTTTTTTCACAGACAAAGGGACCACATAGTTGATTATAAGGTTTTAATTTCAACGTGATACCTCCACGCGTTGCCGCGATAAAGGGTCTTGATATATAGCAAGACAGACGGATAACAAAGTGATCCAATAAGGGTTACGGAACCCTAAAAATACTTATATAAAAATACATCCTATCCTACTAATATTATAAATGAGAATGTTTGTGAGGATGGATGGACGGATGTATGGATGTTTGTTACTCTTTCACGTCAAAACGGCTGAACGGATCTTGATGAAATTTGGCACAGAGATAGATTATAGTCTGGGATGATGCATAGGATACTTGTTTTCGATATCACGTGGGCGAAGCCGCGGGCGCCAACTAGTAAATCTTAATCTCCTGCCCCTACCCTGTCTGCGCGGCTTCTTATCTCCTCCCTTACTTAGAGAAATAGATAGGCTAATTCATGGACCAGCCATTTCATCTAACTAGTTTTAATTCGGTGCTTCACACACCAATCCCCGGCCAGAAGTGGGTGCAAGATTACATAGCACGATTATTTCATACTAGCTTTTGCCCGCAGCTTCGCTCGCGTTAAATTTGGGGTAATACAGTTCCCGTTTTCTGATTTGCAGGTACCTGTTACCTGCAGTTTTTGCCCTTGCGCCTTATTGATTTGTAATAGCAATGCTAAGTTTTCCCTTTTCTTCCCTCTTTCTCCCTCATATCTCAATCTTTTTTAAAAAGAAATACCCTATTTCCGTCTCCAGGGTCCGAACTATCTCTGTACCAAAATTCATCAAAATCGGTTTAGCCATTTAAGCGTGAAGACGTAACAAACAAAAAACAAACAAACTCACTTTCGCTTTTATAATATTAGCAAGGATATTCGTGAGAAAATTAGCTTTTGTGTAACAAGAGTAAAAATCTAACGTTTGATCTAAATACAAATAGCTTACTTTGTTACTTTTAAAAGTACATCCAATGCGTAGTCAAAGTATTTTCCTACTTGAAATCCATCCGGTTTGAACAAATTAGTTTTTTGCTGTTCTTATTTATAAAAACTCCATGCGTGTACCCCGGTTAACAAAATAAACTTACTAACTTGAAGACAACTTGTTATTACATAACTAGCTCATGCCCGCGGCATTGCCCACATGAAGTTCGATAATCGTCCAACGTGATGGTTTGTGTGACATGTGTGTGTATACGCCCTTAAACTACTCAACGGATTTTAATTCAATTTAAGCAATAGATAGAGTGATTCAAGAGGAATGTTTATATGTAAGTATAATATTTGTATCTACGTTACACCCGTGCAAAGCCAGGGGGGTCGCTAATAATAGATAAAGTATTTACAAAAGCTTACTCCAAGTACATCAGCTCTGTTATCAAGCACAATGTTGAGCCACAGCGAGTGCAGAGGGATGTCAGTGAACAAAGAGACGACTCCGTACCACCGGTCGGGTTCCGAGCCAGGCGGTTCGTACTGGAACACGCTCGGACATGGCGATATTAGCGTGGAGTTGGACTCCTGCTCCAGTGAGGGCGCAGCTAATACCGCCAGGAACATGCAAAGGACTGCGATCTGTGGAAATACGCGATTTGAGCTTTTGAAGTTAATTTTTGACATACTTAGGTTTAACGTCAAAATCATGGTACACACGACAGCAGGTCAACCTATTCTAAACTATTATAACCTGATCTCTTTACTATGGATCACACACCATAGTAGAGAGATCAGGTTAAAATGGTCTTGTGTAGGTTGATGTGCCGACCTGTGTACATTTATAAATCGTGCATAAAAAATCGGTGCATGACTAGATTTTATGTTGAAACGTTTTAAATAGCTTATTAATAAGTAATTTATAGGCTACTGTGACATTCAAGGATAATGTGCCATCCGATTAGTGAACGAGTTTTCCAAATCGAGTAAGGAGTTGTGAAGATCACCCCCTGCGTTTAAATTTTAAAGCTTTAAACGAGATAAAAAGAATCCTGAACACACCCGGTTCCTGAGCAGTTGAAACAGTAGTTCAAAAACGTTAGTACTAGTAATATCACTCAATATTACGCCTATAATCCACAAAAGGTTAGGCAGTGGTGTACCTGCAGTACTCCACTGCCTAACCACATTTCTAGTTGAGTTTAAGTCCCATAAGACAAACCTATGGTCATCAAATTGGCACAAATCCAGACTCCGTGTTACAGCGACATTTTTTTACGGAAAAATCCGATATTCACCTTAACATTCGTAAACAAATCCATTTAAACTTTTGTCATCACATAATAATATTACAATTCTTTACGCTAAGAAAAATCACACGGTCCAGCTACACACGAAAATATAATATCACAATGATTACACTATAACTTTATCACAATTCTTACCATAATCAAAACGATTTATTTGTTACGTTTTACCGTCGATATAACTACTGTTATCAAACATTTTTAAGTTATTTTTTAAATTAGCGTCGTCAGTCACCCGTGGTTTGCGTGAGAATGACAAAAGGAACCACGATATCAAGGTGCACCAGTTATGACCAAACGAGAATATCAACCAACTACTTGTTTGATAATTATATTCAACGAATGACGTATGTTGAACTGTTCATTAATCTTATTTAGGTAACAACTTTAATAGTTAGTAAACGCCCATATACTAAGTAGGTGACGGAGTGGTTACAGCTCCGACTTACCTTAGTAGTACATCGTGGGTCGTGGGTTTGAAACCAGCCGGCGTATAACTTTACTAGCTGGTGCCCGCGGCTTCGTCCGCGTGATGATCGAAAAATAAGTATCCTATGTGCTATTCCAGACTATAATCTAACTCTGTGCCAAATTTCATCAAGATCCGTTCAGCCGTTTTGAGGTGAAAGAGTATCAAACATCCACCCTCACACAAATATTCGCATTTATAATATAACTGGCTTCCGCCCGAGACTTCGTCCGCGTGGCATAGTTACTTTGGGCTAACACTAATTTTAACTCGCGTGATAATCGAAAAAAAATATCGTTCTCTCCCCTCTTCTTCCTTCTTACTTCCCCTTTTTTAGCCTATGTCCGTCTCCAGGGTCCTGTACCAAAATTTATCAAAATCGGTTTGGCCATTTCGGCGTGAAGACGTAACAAACTCACTTTCGCTTTTATAATATTAGTAAGGTAATAATTTACTTCATCACCACTGATTTATAATGGGTGATAGAAAACATAGTGAAGACACCTGTCCTCTAATCAAAGGTTCAATTTGACATTCGTTCTATATGCACACGTACCTCTCCATAGTGTTGCTTAGGGCCAAAATTAAACGAATTATGCAAACATAACGGCACGGTTAATAAAAAAAGAACCGACAAAAAACTCCATGGTTACTCTTTCTCAAAAATCATTTGGTTTTACAATGTTGTTGTTATAGGACAGTGTTAGCCCGATATTAAGTTATTGCTTACTCTAAAAAACGCAAAATAAGATAAACAGTTAACAAAAGTTAACAAGAGTCTAGGAGTCTACGTGGCCCACAATGTCACAAAGAATTGGAAAAAAGAATAAGAATAGAAAAAAAAGTAATTCATAAGACAACGTACGGTGGCCGGGAGTCATCTCGCGGCTTAGACGCCCGGAGCGTCTCCTACGGTGGCTGGGACGGTTTGACTCTCCTCAAAGGAGCCACCTCCTTTGGAAGAGGGGACTGCTTCCCATTCTCTCTAGCTCCGGACCATGGGCTGAACCAAGGCAAGGCGCGACAGGTCGCCGCCACCGATGGACGAGGATGGAACGATGTAGTGAAGTGGAGCAGACCGCCACAAAGGCAAACTGATGTTGATTTACATTTCCAACGCAAAAAAAAAAGAATTTATTTAAGGTTTGTTTGAACCGGTACGAACAAGTTTAGGACGCGGTTGTGCGGTTGTACTGTCAGAAGCACTAATATACTATATAATAAATAAAATAAAAAAAAACCGTGAAGTATCGGTATCTAATTTCCGGTAAGGCCTATTTTGTAAAAGTATGACTATAATTCTATGTTCATGGAAATGTAAAAAGTTAATCAATACAATACAATGAAAAAAAAAAAGCTTTGTAGTGTAATTTTTTTTTTACTATAGTTTAGACGACTATTCGAATGATACTTTGACACCCTAATTAAATTGTAATCATATAATCTTTGACATCTCTATAAAAGAACAAAAACAAAAGAACATTGAATAATAATTTGACATTGAATTGAATACCGATAATATTTATTTAACTGACATGCAACTGTGGCAGAATATGATGAGACCTTTGTTTATATTTGAGACCATTAAAATGTACCATATTCAGACAAACTTTGTATTTGAATTTGAGGAGGAGAAATCGTTTTTAAACGTTTGGTGTTTGTACACATATTAGTGCTCATAACTGTACCCTCGTACGGTGAATACTTGACAGAATGATGTGTCAGTGTGCAGAGTCCCGGTCAGTGAGCCGGTTCGCAAAGTGTCTCTACCAGTTTTACTGATTCTTCAAAGATGGAAGGCCTAGCATTCAAGCCTAAAATACGTTGGCAGTTGCCTAGAAACTTTCTTGTTGTTACGTCTAAATATCTACCCAGATTCCAGTCAGTTGTAAACAATAGCTAACACGATCTACAACCTTAAGATATAAGGGTA
The DNA here is from genome assembly GCA_905475445.1 of Ochropleura plecta. NCBI lineage: Eukaryota > Metazoa > Arthropoda > Insecta > Lepidoptera > Noctuidae > Ochropleura > Ochropleura plecta. The sequence continues at coordinate 10,262,870 of FR997744.1, read as the reverse complement.
GTTTTTAACCGTCGAAAAAACGGGAGTGGTTTAATATATAATAAAATAAGTGTTTGAGTATACGTTGTGTGTATGCGGAAAACAACTGATAAATCAACACAGGTATCATCATTTTATTACGTCATCTTTGGAATGTATTAAAAACAAGTTGTATAGATTTCAAATCCTCAATTTGACCGCTAATAATATTATCGTCATGTTTTCCTTTTGTCTAACAGACTCCAGTACGGGTGGCGATCGACGCCGAACGATAAAATCGATATTTGGTGTTGAAAAACATCCTTACGAATGGAAGTTTTTACGAAAACCGAGTAATTGTCGTTGAAAATGGTAAGAATAGTGGTGTTAAGTTGAGTTTTTGTGTTATTTTTATATGTGTTAAGATATATTAGTGTTTGTTATCCTTTGACATTATAAAACGTGTTATGTAGCTACGAGAACATATAGAAGAATGTGCTACAAAGATAAAAATGTTGCCGTGTGCACAAATAACAAGATCGAACTAAATATTTTTAAGCATTGCCCCCTCCCTACCCTCTTTCAGAATTTGTTTGTATGTCTAACGCCATTTTGTACACAAACAATCAATAAATATTAACCTCAAAAGATATAAGAAAAGCAAAACAGGAAAATTATGAATCTAACGATAAAACAGTAGTCATTGCTTTATTCACATTGTCAAGCTTATTCAAAACCTAGTTTAATGAAATATAAGTTGTGTGTGTCTTGTGTGTATAAATTATTTTAAACTCACACACAAGTTATATTTCATATTTCATCAACAATGAAACAAAAACTTTTTTTTAAAAAAAACTCGAGTAAAAAAATGGCTACCTAATTTCGTACCTTCTCATAAACTCGACAGATCGCAGCCCTGTGTCTGTTTCTGGTGTCCCTAGCTGCACCCTCACTTGAGCAGAATGCTGAAGACCCTTCGCCATGTCCCAACGTGTTCATGTACGGGCCGAGCAGAGCGATGCCCGGCCGCTGGTACGGAGTCGTCACATTGTCCACAGATAGCACTCTTCACTCGCTGTGGCTTAACATTGTACTTGATAACGAGGCTTGGGTTCTTGGGGTAAGTTAACCATCATTTTTGTTCGTTATCGTGTGACTAACCTACTGTCTGGGTTTCGTAACTGCCCATGGGCATCCAACTTGGCTAACATACCGTCGAGAATATCTCTCAGACATGCTGGTTTCCCTAACCATGTTCCCTCACCGAAGTAAGTGATAATAAAATTATACAACCATCATTTAGGCTAGGTTGTCACCAAAGCGGGAAGAGCAAGATTTACCCAATGACGGCACGGTTGGCGCAATGCTGAGCGATTGACTGCTGCGCTGCGTGTCGCGGGTTCAATTCCCGCACGGAACAAATATTTGTATGACCCATAGGTAGGTTTCGGGTCTGGCTGTTTGTGTATGTGAGTTTAAATGTTTGTAAACGCACCCACTTTAAAAAAAATGACAGAAGCGAAAGAAATTATGTGGATTTTAAAACAAATGTGATTGGTGTATTCTCGCACGTCAGCTTTCCGAAGTGCTATGCTTGGCACAGCCTTGATAGGAATCGTGGCTAATACCTACTATGTATATATTTTTTTTAATTTACAACAATCGATTAAAAACTAATCTCCATTAAAACGTGTTTGTAATATTATTGCGTTTCTGTTACTGCCTTCATCGTGAGTTGATGTATATATATGACTAGGATACTAAAAATTATTAGCATTCAATTTCATCAAGAAATCTTTAAAAAATCCGATTTTAATCTTTCTAAACCTTCCGTTTCAGAACTCAATAGGAAATGTCACATCGCAAGACAACAAGAATTTTCAAATAGAGAATGCAGCGCTGAAGATTCACCCTGGCGTCGCCGAGACACTGTACTTTTACGTGCAATACAATCCTGAAAGCGTCACCCCAAGACTTCTGGCAATAAGGCTGAATGGAAAAGAAATCTGCAACTTTATCATTAAGACTCCATATAAGCCGTTGTGTGTATTTTTCCAAAGTTATTTGTTTTTTAAGGAGTTACAGCTAGTTAGATTTCGGGAGCGAAAGTGAAACGGAGCTTGTTTCCTGCTTGGTATTGAAATAAGAGTTTAATAACGACCCGAGCTCACATCTTAACTTTAAATTCATTGCTGAGAAAAATGGCCAAGAGCGTGTCAGGCCACGCTCAGTGTAGGGTTCCGTAGTTTCCCGTCCGTCACAATAAGTGTTCTTTACCACGGTAGGTCATAAAAGCACGGAAAATCTTAACATCGACTTTTAAAAAAATGACGTCATTACGCAACGCCATCTATCGAACCATTTATGAACTGGTTTTTACCTTAACATTTTGATGGTGTTAAAAAAATGAATTTTAGTTTTGTTCTAAATTGCCTTAGCATGTTCTTGATAGAAGTTTTATGTAGTTATAAGATACCGCCAATGCCAAGGAGAGACCAACCGAACAATTCGGTAATACCCGATCCAATGTAATAAGTACCTACAGCGCCATCTCTCGGGGAATGGGGTTACTAATTTTATTAATACAAAGACGTGCAAGAAGTTTTCGGTGGTAATTTTGGATTGCGAGAACCGATTTCAATAATTCTTTTTTTGTTTGAAAAAAGATACGTTCAGGATAATAAAATATGTAAACGAAGTTAAAAAAAAATGGTTGCATATACGATTATACTACAAACTTAGTCCAGAAATTATTTTGTACAACTTTTTGTCTTTTTTGTACAAAAACTGTTGTGTCAATCAAGTTCAAAATAATTTTCCTAGAAAGTCCTTATAAAGTTCTACTTTTCAGATTTTTTTCATATTTTCTAAACTTATGGTTCAAAATTTAGAGGGGGGGGGACACGTTGTTTTTTACTTTTGGAGCGATTATTTCCGAAATTATTGATATTATCAAAAAATGATTTTAGTAAACCCCTATTCATTTTTAAATACCTTTCCAACAATATATCACACGTTAGGGTTGAAATTAAAAAAAAAACACTTCCCACTTTACATATAGGGTGGCTACCCTAATAAAACATTTTTTTCCAATTATTATTTTACCACTTTGTCGGCGTGATTGATATACATATTGGTACCAAATTTCAGCTTTCTAGTGCAAACGGTCACAGAGATTAAGCGAGGACGGACGGACGGACGGACGGACAGACAGACATGGCGAAACTATAAGGGTTCCTAGTTGACTACGGAACCCTAAAAAGGGAGAGAAAGATATTTTTTTTCGATCATCACTCGGGTTAAAGTTAGCGTTAGCCCAAAGTAACTATGCCACGCGGACAAAGTCGCGGGCGGAAGCTAGTATAGCGTCACGTAGGCGCTGATCTAGCATTCTTGATATCGATCAAGAATGCTAGATCAGCGTCTGGACTTAGGGCTCTACCACAGCATATGTTTATGAATTTGATTGATCCATTTGTTTACACATTTTGTTTACATGAAAAGCTACCCCAACCGGTTTAGGCGATGCTCCGGTTGTGAGTTGTTTGAAAGAGATACCGCAGCCCCAGTCCACAGAGGGCAAAAGTAGGAAAATTTATGGGTTTTAGTCAGTTAAAAGTCTGACATCTGCTTCCGCTTCGCCCAGAACAGGGAAAGATATTTGATGATTTCCCAAATCCGCAAAAAAAAGGTTTAAGCAGATGTGTATCTAATAGTACAGACGCCTGCACATCAAGCTACAACAATCTGTCAGATTTCTTCGATAGATTTTCGACTTTATTTCTAAAGTATAAGGTTCAAGGTTCATTGGAAAAAATTGACAGTTTCGGGTAGCTTGACCTGCAGGCGTCTGTACATTTCGCCAGTAATGTAAGTCCCATGTAATAGGGGGGCATCTTATTGCCATCAACTCTGGCGGGCGACAAAAAACACAAACACACTGAAACAAAAAAAACACCGGTTTTGGCGCATGCCATTTTACCGACTGACAAAATCTTGTTAACCTCTAGAGCCCCAGCGGTACAAAAACGTGCGAGTAAACAAATATTACCGTTGAGCCCCGCTGGCAGCAATTTGTGCTACCAAACCCCGACCAATTTAAAACTGTATTTGTAGTAAAGATTAGTCTTAAAATCAAATTACGCTTACGATAAGAGATAATAATGGCGGTCCTTGAGAAGTTAAAACCTACCAACGCCTGCAAAAACTATATTTCTTTCGCGAGCAATTGTTCACCCCATCTATCTACTTCAATCTTATACTATTTTTTCATTTTAGTAAACCTCCTCGCAAGGACAGCAGTAATAGTAATGTTGGAGCTACAGATACCACTACACAAACACAGAACCAAGGAAATATTGTACCCAAAGATCCTCAAAAACAGGTAAGCCTTTTTCATTTCATAGCAATTCGAACCAAATGAAATCAAAAAATATAGTGATACAATTCAACTTACAAGTCAACTTTTGGGTCAAATGTCGTTGAGTTCCTTGTGTAATGAGTCGAGCTACACGATAACTGACAAATGTCTGCACTGACTGGACAGGTCCACTCAATCTGTATGGTGCTTTCTTAAAAAGATCATTTGAGACACTAATCTGCATAGTCCTCATGTAAGTTGACCAAGATTTTTGTCTGGACCTTAAAAGAAACTCTGAGTTTGTTTCGGCTCTTTCTTCTCAGAGTAGTCGGATACGAAACACCGGCCTCAAATGGTTTTTAAAATGGACGTGTAAAAGTGTTTGTGAAAACCTACTTGCAAAATATACATCATTTATCATATTTTATCATAAACTAGCTTTTGCCCGCGGCTTCGCTCGCATTAAATCGCGGGTTACACAGTTCCCCTTTCCTGTTTTGCAGGTATCTTCTATCTGTAGTTTTTGCCCTTGCGTCTTGTTTATTGTAATAGCATAGCTAAGTTTTCCCTTTTTTCCCTCCTTCTCCCTCATTTCTCATTAAAAAAACTATTTTTGTACGAAAATTCATCAAAATCGGTTTAGCCATTTAGGCGTGAAGACGTACCAAACAAACAAACAAACTCACTTTCGCTTTTATAATATTACTAGCTGTGCCCAGCGGTTTCACCCGCTGCTCACTTAGGGGTATGAAAAATAGATGTTGGCCGATTCTCAGACCTACCCGATATGTACACAAAATTTCGTTTAAATCGGTCCAGCCGTTTCGGAGGAGTATGGGAACGAAAATTGTGACACGAGAATTTTATATATTAGAAGTAAGGATAGGACAATATTGTGCTCATTCTTATCAGCTTAAGTAGCGCAAAAATACGAAGTTATTATAATATAAGCTTTGATTGTTACAGGATCAGTGCGGTACGGTGGTATCTAACTCTGCACCACACGTCGTGAACGGTGCCTCTTTGGAAGAACTATGGCCGTGGCAGATCGCTCTATACAAAGTACATGAAACAGTGCGTTAAATAATATGTGATGCAAAATATTTGGATCTAGTTGTTCATGTAGGTTGCAGTACTGCCAAACGCCAAACAGTGCAACATGCATTATAACACGACTCGACATATGTTTTTCCTCTCTAGTGGCAAAACACGTGTCCACGGGTCGTGATCTTTGCACTCTAATAGCATTCAATTGTTTTTTTATAATCGGATGTGTAGTGTCAAAGATTCCTCCATCCGTACTAACAAACATTTTCCTTCTTTTTTTTTAAATAACGATGCCCCACACTAGGATTTCTCCTGTATCGTGGGTGCGTTTACAAACATTTAAACTCACATACACAAACAGCTATCTGTAGGCCATTCAAATATTTGTTCCGTGCCGGGATCGAACCCGCGACACGCAGCGCAGCAGTCGATCGCTCAGCCACTGCGCCAACCGTGTCGTCTGTAATGTTAGTGTAGATAAATAAAAATCGATTTTTAGTGTGTGTGTACCAGCTAAAAATTCCATTCCCCATTTTCAGAACCAAGAAAACAGGTACATCTGCGGAGGTACTTTGGTATCAGTTCAGCACGTCATCACAGCAGCTCACTGCGTCACCAGGAAGTCCACCAAGCATGTCGTCGAGCCGCACACCCTGACAGCTTACCTGGGGAAACAAAACCTTAGAACCACGGTCGAGGGAGTGCAGATTGGTTACGTAAGTCTCTCTTCAAATCGATGGTTATTTATTTTATTTTTATTCTTTATAAAAAACGTTGCCCCACACTAGGAATATCTCCTGTATCGTGGGTGCGTTTACAAACATTTAAACTCACATACACAAACAGCCAGACCCGAAACAACTATCTGCAGGTCATACAAATATTTGTTCCGTGCGGGAATCGAACCCGCGACATGCAGCGCAGCAGTCGATCGCTCAACCACTGCGCCAACTGTGCCGTCTGATGGTGACATCCCCATCTGCCTAGCTTTTTCCCAGTAACATTGAGGCCGACAGTGCCACTAGATGCAGTTAAAGATTCAACTATTACATGGAGTAACTGCTTATGTGACCCCTTTGATCCAGTAACTGGATAAAAACGCCATATTCAAACAAAAATCCTGTTATGGTCTACAAATGACAGCTGGATCCGGCTTTCCTAAGCAAGTGACTTCTGTATGAAATTAATGTTTCTTCATCCAAGACAAAGCCACTGGCAAACACTACTTAACTATAGCTAGAGGTGGGATAATCGGAGTAATGTATGTAAACCACTTGATATGATAATTATCACTACATATTATAAAACAAAGTCGCTATCCGCCGTCTGTCTGTCCCTATGTATGCTTAGATCTTTAAAACTACGCAACGGATTTTGATGCGGGTTTTTTTAATAGATAGATTAATTCTTAAGGAAGGTTTTAGTATATAATTTGTTACGTTTTTGTTTCTGTATACATTAACGATATTTGTTGAAGATGTCGGCAAAAAGTACGCTGTCTGGGAGCTTTCCACGAAAACGCTGCCTTAAACCCTTTAAGATATAACAAAATAATGTATGGTGTAATTGTGTATCTTATATAGGTCTACAGAAAAGTCAGCGTTGACATATGTCTATATCTTAAGGATAACATACTATATTTATTAATTTTAATACTTTAACAAATGGGCAATTATAAAGCGCTAACTTGGAAAGCTATTTACACAAATACAGTATTAATCCTTATCATTTTAAATAGGTTGGTTGGCATGAACATTTCATGAAGATTATTTTTTCCCTAAACATCATGCAGATTAAATAAATACTTTAGGAGATATAGCAAAATCAAAATAACGCGCAACAAAATTAATTTCGTGTCGCCGTGACTAGGCTGGCCCGCGCGGGCGGGGTGAGGGAACAAGTCGCTCATCGCTCGAGTGCGCGACCCGAACACGGGCAGACGCGTGAGCACAGAGGACGTTGAGTTGACGGGTTCCTTACAAACTAAATTCAAATCCTTTATTTGTGAACATAGGTACAAGATCTAATTACATCAAATATAATAAAACATAGGTTTTATGAAGTTTTATAATACATACCTATTAGTTAGATCCGTACCATTACCTATGGACGGACGGACAGCGAAGACTTAGTAATAGGGTTTTTACCCATTGGGGACGTAACCTTAAAAATGAAACGTACCTAATTTTATTTATACTTCGATTTTGTTATTTTTGCTATAGGCTGCTTTTTATCAACACACCACGCGGGCGAAGCCGCGGGCGGAAGCTAGTTTGTATTAAAAATAACTTATCTGATGTATGTATTTCACTAAACGTAATTTTTTTGCTTATTTCCTGAGGCTTGATAGATCTGATTTGACATTTGTTTCAAATCGACGACACGGTTGGTGTAGTGGTTGAGCGAGCGACTGCTACGCTGCGTGTTGCGGGTTCGATCAGCGCACGGAACAAATATTTGTATGACCTGCAGATAGTTGTTTCGGGTCTGGCTGTTTGTGTATGTGAGTTTAAATGTTTGTAAACGCATCCACTATACAGGAGAAATTCCTAGTGTGGGGCAACATGTTTTATTAAATAAATATAATTTAAAAAATCTCGTTAAAAATCACTGACAATAAAAGTAGGGAAAAACAACAATATTATGGACAGACGACGGCACGTCAACCTATTCTAAACTTTTATAACCTGATCTCTCTACTACGGTGTGCGATCCGTAGTAGAGAGATCAGGTTAAAATGGTTTTGTAAAGGTTGATGTGCCGTCGTCTGTACGTCGTAACAACTGTCAAATTTGGTTAATTAAATCTCACGCAGTATACACTCTAATTGAATTTCCCGGAATCACGGAATTTTTTCGATAAAAAGTGCTTTCCACAACAGCCAACAACTCATCTTTAGGTATAGTATATCAGAATATCTCATCTCAGACTATAATAGTTAATTGTGTAAAATATCAATTCCAGATAAAGAAAATAATAGTTCATCCCAACTACGACGCTAGCACCTTCAGCAGTGATGTGGCGATTTTGGAACTAAATCCAATAACCTACACCGAGTGGGTACGACCTGTCTGTCTGTGGTCGAAGCTCGATACAGATCTAAAGAGAATTGTTGGGAAGGAAGGCACGGTATGTGTAAACTTTATAATGCTTCTTAATCAGAAACTCTGAAAAGAACAGAACCAATTTTTTGCGGATAGGAAATCATCAAATAATTTCAGACTTGTACTGACTTAAACCCACCCATGTTCCTTCTATTGCCCTTTACGTTCCGGGGCCACGGTATCTCTTTCGAACAACCCGCAACCCCAGCAGGCGGTGACCCTGGCAAGCTCCTCTGCTGACATCTCTTTGAGGCGCGCGTGTATAACTAACGCGCCTTCGTCAATAGATGGACGGACGGTGAGCTAAAGGGATCCTTATAGGATCATTTTGTTGTCCGTCCGTCTGTCTGTCTGTCTAACCTTTTATCTCAGTAACGCGTTGAGGTATAGAGTTTAAATAAAAACCATTTATACTCAAATCTGTAGTCCCTTTGTGTTGTGAAAAAATCAACCCTATAAGTTTACGCAGTCAAAAGATATCACCGTTTATGTCGCAAGTTTGTACGGAACCCTCGATGCGCGAGTCCGACTCGCTTTGGCCGGTTTACTTTGGAAACAAGCAAGTATGGCCTTCGGCCTGGGGATGGCTACACAGTGTGCCTTTAGCTACCTATTCCTAGCGTGGGGAACCGTTTCATCAAAAAAAAAACTTCATCAGAAAAACCCATCCTATGTTCCTTCATTTGCCCTTTGTGTTCCGGGGACGCGGTATCTTTTTCGAACAACCCGCAACTCCGCAAGGACCAAACGCAGCTTATGCCAGTTTTTACAAGGGGCAACTGCATATCTACCGAGGCGTGATTAATCATATCAACATTCCTTTGTGTTTCCAGTTGATAGGCTGGGTGTTCGATGACGGAGGCCAAGTGAAGTATAATCTAGTACAGGAGAAGACGCCAATAGTGAGCCAGGAGATATGCATCGGGTCATACAACAACTTCTTCAGCCGATTTACTTCAGAAAACACCTACTGCGCTGGCAATAGAAAAGGTAAGATGGAGTTGTCTATGCGATTATTTATTTACTATTTGCGCCACGCGGTTTCACTCGCTTGGTGATATAATATACAATGTATTATCTATATTCTGAAATGTGTTATTCTGATATGTAAGCTATATTATTGTGAAGTTTCATCAAAATCTATTTAGTAGTTTTTTCGTGAAAGAGCAAAAGTTTGTGAGGATGTCCATGCAAAAGTTTGTGAGGATGTCCTTATAAACTTTTGCTTTTATAACATTAGTAGGATTTATAACTTCAAGCACAAGTACAGAGGCGGACTTAATGCAATAGGTATTTTCAACCAGAAATTACCTAGGATTAAAATTGGACAAAACCTAAATGTTAAGTCAAACTGTTATATAAATAAAACCACGGTCCCATTTTACCCTTTAAATACGGAACCCTAAAAAGAGATAAAACAAGTTTTTAAGGACCACTACCCAAAAAAAACCTTCGAACCTTGCTCCCAGGTATTCGAAATTTTTCTTTTCTACTTCCAGAAACGTCCACATGCCCCAGCGCCGGCAGCGGCATGGTCTTCAAGAATGGCAACGCCTGGTACCTGCGAGGACTGGTCTCTTTGTCAGTACCAAAGCTAAACGCCTTCCAATGCGACTCCAAACACTTCACTATATTTACAGACTTAGCCAAATTTTCGTCCTGGATTAGTAGTGTGGCTAAAATTTAAATTGTAGTTTCGCCGTTCTATTCGTTAGTAGCCGATAAAGGTTTTTTTTTTGTAATATTTTTTTGACAATAAGATTTGTACAGTGCAGGGATGGCGAACCAATGGCACGCCGCGTGCCCATTGGTGACCCGTGACACATTTTTTTGGACACACCACCTACCAAAACGGTTTGCAATTTAGTTTATTTGATAGATAAAAAAGTACAATAAATATTACGAATGATTTCAAGATAGCCTTATTTATGTTTTTGATTGAAAATAATGTGATTTGAGTGAATAATATTTACTTGATTTTTTTTGATTATTTAATCCCTAAGTTAAAATTTTTGACGGCGCATATATGGCGTCGTTTAACATTTCTGAGGGGAAAATGGCACGCTGATCCAAAAAAGTTCGCCTTTCCTGGTATAGTGTCTGCCTTACGCATATTGGCCATCGCATTTGTCATTACCATGCAGTATGTGCTAACTCACTATTCACATTATTTAGTGTAAACATGTATTCTAGAGCAAGTTCGGTAATGGCAGCTCTTTGATTTAAATCAATGTAGGTATTATTTAATGTTTATAATTTTAATAAAGTGATACGAATGAATGTCTTGTCACAGTTATTTTAACTTTGATTTCATAACATAAACAGTGTCATTACGCCTTGTAATCCTGTCATTACGTGTTGTAATCTTGTCATTACACCTTGTGATCCTGTCATTATGCCTTGTAATCAAGTCATTACGCCTTTTAGTCCTGTCATTACGCCTTGTAATCCAGTCATTACGCCTTTTAAATCTGCCATTACGCCTTATAATCCTGCCATTATGCCTTGTAATCCTGTCATTACGCCTTGTAATCTGAAGGGTGAGGCAGAGGTATTCCCACATTTCGTCAGTTAGTGGCGAGCTTATTGCCATCAACCGTATATAAACCCAGACTCCATGGTTGCTATTGGGAAATTCCTGGTGGAAAAAGCCAATAACACTTTGTTCAGCAGTCGCGCTTGTGACCACTAGGCCAACGAGGAAGTTCTGATTTTACGTCACCATGAAAAATGGGTTTTATGCTCGTAACACTAAAGTTGATGGAATTAATTTCACATTTTTGTTAAGTATGTAATTAGTTACTATATTTTATTTTGGTAAATAAAATGTAGTAACTCCTATCTTTCAAATTGAATCAAACTGCACACGGAGTGCAAATTTAATTTTAAATCGGTTAAGTAGTTTAGGAATACATCGCGGGCAAACAACGTGACACGTGATTTATATATATTAAGATATTCTTTATTATGTCCACCATACAAATTACAAGAATAACAGTATACAACTTATAAATAGGGTGACACAATGAACGGTCTTATCGCTAAAAGCGATCTTTTCAAGACAACCTTTGGATGGATTTAAAGGAGGAGAGACAGTACTGTAGGAATTCTGTGGTGTTTCATTTTACAAAACGAATAGCTACATTTATAAAAACATATACTTATATACAGGGTTATTTGTAAAACACCGGCAACGTCTCAGGACCATGTTACTAACATCATAATCAACAACTTTTGTTCTAGGACATACATTTATCATATTTTAGTTCATCAGATTTTCATACAAAAATAAAAATATTGAAATTGAACGCTCTAAATGTTACGAAATCTATGCGAAGCAAACGTACCTACAAGCGGCGGTGTAGGTATGTAGGTACAGCAAAATACGGAGTTGAAATGTGTTAGATAGGACAACGAAATCTTGAAGATTTGGTTTTGGAAAATGTATAAAATTTTGTAAAAAATCATAGAACAAAAGTTGTTGTTTATGATGATTGTAATACAGTCCTGCAAGGTTGTCGGTGTTTTACAAATAACCCTGTATAAAACATATAAAATAATAATCATGAAGAGCAAAGAAATATTTTATATTGTTATTTAAGGAGAGAGGTAGTGCTTTTTGACCATAGTTCTAAAAATAGACAAGGTTTGAGCGGTCCTTACAGACACGGGCAGGGCATTCCCTAGCCGTACAGCTTGAACTGTAAAGGATTTATCGTAGAAGCTAGTAGAATGCATCTCCAGTCTCAGGTTTTCCGATGACCTCAGATATCTATTATGTGTCATGAAGGAACATAAAACGTTCTTTAGGATAAAGGAGGTAAGGTAATAGGCTGGTATTAGTATATTATTATGGGTTTTCAGTCACTTATTTTACCCCCCTCGCGTTCACGCTGTACACCAGCGACATTCCGAGACAGAACATGGCTGAGTTAGCCCTATTCGCTGACGACACGGCCATATACCACTCCGGCCGCAGCCCTGATACCATCTACCAGGCCCTCCAAACCTCCGCAGACACCCTCGGTGACTGGTTCCGGAAGTGGAGAATAGAAGTTAATCCCGACAAGAGCCAGGCGGTACTATTCTACCCACCGGGCAGACCCGCCCCTCCCAACCCCGATCCGATCACCATGTTCGGCAAGCCGATCCCTTGGGAGAAGCGAGCCAAATACCTTGGTGTAATCCTGGACAATCGCCTCAACTTCGGAGAGCACATAAAGACGGTGCGTTCGCGCGCCGCTTTCGCTCTAGGCAGACTCCACTACCTGTTGAATGCACGCAGCAAATTGTCACTGAAGTGCAAGCTGCGTATATACATAGCGTGCATTCGACCAATCATGACGTACGCGTGCCCCGTGTTCGCGCACGTCAACCCGTCCCGAATCCACAGGATGCAAACCCTTCAAAACCGTTTTCTCCGAAAGGCCGTGGGAGCTCCCTGGTACTTGAGGAATGAACGACTACATGTCGATCTTAAAATCCCGACAATAGCCCAAACGATGAAACGCCTCACGAAGCATTTCTTCGATGCCGCTGAAAGGCACCCCAACAGTCTCATAGTAGGGGCAACCCACTATACTCCCACCAGGATAGGGAAAATCCGCCGACCAAGGCACACCCTTACCACTCCCGATGATCCCATCACAATCCTGCAGGAAAGCAATAGTGAAACTAGTACTATCCGCAAATACAAAAACAGACCGCGATCCGTTTTCCGACCTCGCCGCCGAGGCCCGTCGCGAAACCCCCAGTAACGAAACCGTCCCTTGGTCTACAAGCCAGCCCGCGATGCTGAGCAGTAAATCTTAAAGTCCCTAATTCATCGACCCAGCCACCCTTGTTGCCCTCCCTCAGTGACGCCCTAAGCCGAGGTCCGTACCCCACAGGGGGTGCCCTTAGCGAGCGAGCACTTAGCATACTAGTAGTCTTTGTAGCCCTGGCTGGGGGCCTTAATTTATTGAGGTCACACAGGATAGTCCGGTTAAGCAGTCTAACAACTCAAGCGAGTTGAACTGCGAGTGGCCCAACCTAAAAAAAAAAAAAAAAAAAAAAAAAAACACTTATTTTACTCTTTCATCTGAAATATCAAGTTATCAAATGAATAGTTGTTATCAACTAGCTTTTTCCCATGGCTTCACTCGCGTTAAATTCGGGGTAACATATTTCCCCTTTCTTGATTTGCAGGTACCTGCTACCTGTAGTTTTTGCCCTTGCGCCTTATTTATTGTAATAGCAAATCTAAGTTTTCCCTTTTTCTTCCCTCTTTCTCCCTCATTTCTCACTCTAAAATAAAAATATCCTTATGTCCGTCTTCAGGGTCCCAACTGCAACAACAACATCTCTGTACCAAAATTCATCAAAATTGGTTTGGCTATTTAGGCGTAAAGACTTAACAAACAAACTCACTTTCACTTTTATAATATTAGTAAGGCTTAAAGTTAATTAATGCACACCCTAGTTACCTCACAATAATTAAAAGTAAGCAATGTTTATACTCCCAATGGATAATTAAGCCATAATGGGGTTCATAAAATGGGTTCAGCGCCCGGAGCTTGGAACCCGGATAAAAATTATGAAAATCCCTATGTAACGGGATTGGAGCAACATTTTTAACCGGACGACTGGAGTTTATTAAAGTTTGGCAGTGGCAGTCGTATCGAGAATTTCATTTAGTTAGATAGGAACTACAGGATGGAACAAACTAGAATTTTATTTCAGCCTTTGGTAGCGCGTTGGTTGTATTTTTTTTTGTACATTGTGACGCAGTCATGCTCAAAACTATTAGTATAGGATCCCAATATAAAACGACCTTCACCGAGATGCTTATTTGATGAAACATATTTTAAGTATATTCAACTAGCTTTTGCCCGCGGCTTCACTCGCGTTAAATTCGTTATAACACAGTACCTGCTACCTGCAGTTTCTGCCCTAGCGCCTTATTGATTTGTAATAGCAACGCCAGGTTTTCCCTTTTCTTCCCTCTTTCTCCCTCATATCTCAATCTTTTTTTAAATGTCCGTCTCCTGGTTCTCAACTATCTCTGTACCAAAATTCAACGATAGGTTTAGCCATTAAAGCGTGAAGAGGTTACATACAAACAAACAAACAAACTCACTTTCGCTTTTATAACATTAGTAAGGATTTAATATGTCAATAATAATATTGCATATGGGTTGCCTAATTTTCAGTCCAGGATAAGATTAATTAAAATTTAAAAAAGTTTTTTTTTAATATTCCACCGGTTTGACTATTAAACAAATTCCATGCCAATCGAAAGTATGAAGTTCATAGAATATGCAAACGTTAGGTTGCCTATTCATTTCCAGTCATAACTCTCGGGTTGCCAGGTATAAACAGGTAAATCGATAGTAGCATTTTGCAACATTTTTGCATTTTTTTTATAAAATGTACACACAAAGCCACTTTTAAAAGTAATTTCGCCTACTGCATTGTTTTTTTTTCAGGTGGCAACTCACCACATAACTTCTCTAGTTCTGGGCGGAGCGGAAGGGCGTACCAGATTTTTACTGACTAAATGTTTTTGTCATGTTAGAATACCTCCATGTTCCTTCTTATGCCTTTTGAGTTTGGGGGCCGCTGTATTTTTTTTTAATGTTGCCCCACACTAGGATTTCTCCTGTATTGTGGGTGCGTTTACAAAAATTTAAACTCACATACACAAACAGCCAGACCCGGAACAACTATCTGTCGGGGGGTTATACCACTTCTTGTTTAGAATTCTACTCGTATCTGTGTTAACGTAAGTATAAAGTAATAAACTAACTTCTATGAACTGACCGCGCGCCAGATGTTTTAGTTATTATTTTACATGTGTGTTTTACAAGGTTTAGCTGCAGTAATTTATTGAAGTTTAAAGTTTTTAACCACTACGAGTGACGGTAGCTTACCATTTTGCCGACCTTTTTTTTAAGGTGGGAAATCATCAAATAACTTCCCCCGCTCTGGGCGGAGCGGGGGGGCGTGTCACACTTTTACTGACTAAAACCCACCCATGTTCCTTCTATTGCCCTTTACGTTCCGGGGCCGCGGTATCTCTTTCGAACAACCCGCAACCCCGGCAGGCGGAGGCCCTGGCAAGCCCCTCTGCTTTGCTGACATCTCTTTGAGGCGCGCGTGAAACACAAACGCGCCGTCGACACGGCCTGTCGTCAATAGACGGACGGACGGTGAGCTACCCATTGCTCACCGTCCACAGGCCAGTATATTTTGCCGACCTGGAGTAGAATTCAGGAACTCATGCTCAGCGATGGCTTTTGCGATTACAAAACGAAGACTTGCTTTTAGGGTTACCTTAAAAGACAAAACGGAACCCTTAATTGATCACTTTGTTGGCCGCCTGTGTGTCTGTCTGTTAAGACCCTTTATCTTGTAAACGCATGGAGGTATCGAGTTGAAATTAAAACTTTTCTCAAGTCTGCGGTCTATAAGAGTCGTAAAAAACAACAATCTAAGTCTACGCAGAACAAAGATACGGTCGTTTATGTCGTAATTTGACGGCACGGTTGGCGCAGTGGCTGAGGGATCGACTGCTGCGCTGCGTGTCGCGGGTTCGATTCCCGCACGGCACAAATATTTGTATGACCTGCAGATAGTTGTTCCGGGTCTGGCCGTTTGTGTTTGTGAGTTTTATGTTTGTAAACGCACCCACGATACAGGAGAAAATCCTAGTGTGGGGCAACGTTTTTTTTAAATGAAATGAAATGAATGAATTTTGTACGGAACCCTCGGTGCGCAAGTCCGACTCGCACTTGGCCGGTTTTCTTTTTTTTATTTGTTGCTTTCATTGGTTTTATCTTTTCCGAACCGAGGGGGTACATCGCCATCGAGCTTACGGCATGAGCCGTAAGCTCTACGCTGGTGTCGTGCGGTCCAAGGCCCTGTGCGGGGCCCCGGTGGCGCGTTCCTTGGGGCAGCATGCCGCCCACTACCTTAACGCGACCTAAAAGGTGGTATCCATAAGGCTGATTCGAGGCTACCGCACGATCCGAAGCGGCAAGCCTCCTTGTCGGAATGCTATCGATGGATCACTACACTCGGTGAAAACTCCGCTCAAATCTCATTTACATGGAGACAATTTGAAACGATTTCCCAATTCTTGGCTACCTATTTTTACACTTTTTACTCACGTCGAGCACATAAATGCAAATGGTTTTATAAGCCCCGGATTATCACATGCTTACATAAAACGTGTCAATAAGACAGTCGCGTTTTATTTCGGCTCTGGAGGCTTTTGTGTGTGTGTGTGTGTGTGGTATGCCAAAGACAAAATGCTTAATATCATGCTTGTAATCACATTTTGCTAGTTAGCAACACGAATGACATAACTGAATCTCATCGTAATCCTTTAAGCTTGTCGCTATAAACTTCACAAGTAAACTTTTTAGAACAACCTGGTCATTTGTTTTGTTTTGTTTGTTATGCCAAAACATTAACATAATTTTAAGTTTTAGTTATTTATTTATTTATTTATCCTCCTTACAACGTTATTTTTTTATATTTTCCAGTAAGTCGGCTTAAGACTAAAACAACAGTTTTATAATATTGCTAATTCTTTGTAACAATTGCGGTTATCCTTACTAATATTATAAAAGCGAAAGTGAGTTTGTTTGTTTGTGTGATACGTCTTCACGCCGTAATGGCTAAACGATTTTGATGAATTTTAGTGCAGAGATAGTTGGCACCCTGGAGACGGACATAGGCAATTTTTTAAGTGAGAAATGAGGGAAGAAAAGGGGAAACTTAGCTTTGCTATTACAATCAATAAGGCGCAAGGGCAAAAACTACAGGTAGCAGGTACCGGTGCAAATCAGGGAAGGGGAACTGTGTTACCCCGAATTTAACGCGAGCAAAGCCGCGGGCAAAAGCTAGTGAAGTAATACGTCTGGCTGATTCCGAACCTACGACCGTATCCTATAGGTTAGTCAGACCTGTTACCATCAAACCACACTATTTAAGTTGTTACCTAAATATCATTACAAACACTTCAACTTACGTCATCCGTTGAATATAATTATGAAACAAAAAGTTGGTTTATATTCTCGATTCCTCATAACTGGTGTGCCTTGAAACCGTGATTTATTTTGTCATTCTCGCGCAAACCGCAAGCGGCGAACAACGCCAAAGGAAAAAACATTGTAAACATATTCACGGTAAAAAATAAATCGTTTTGATTATGGTAAGAATTGTGATGAAATTATAGTGTAATCATTGTGATATTGTGTTTTCGTGTGTAACTGGACAGTGTGAGTTTTTCTTAGCGTGAAGAATCATAATATTACTAGCTTTTGCCCGCGGAATCGCTCGCGTTAAATTCGGGGTAACACAGTTCCCCTTTCCTGATTTGCAGGTACCGGCTACCTGTAGATTTTGCCCTTGCGCCTTATTTATTGTAATAGCAAAGCTAAGTTTTCCCTTTTCTTCCCACTTTATCCCTCATTTCTCAATTAAAAAAAAAAACTGGAAGTGGGGGTTAAAAAGAGACAAAAAGTAGCGTATGTCCGTCTCCAAGGTCTCAACTATCTCTTTACTAAAATTCATCAAAATCAGTTCAGCCATTTAGGCGTGAAGGCGTAACAAAGAAACAAACTCACATTCGCTTATGTAATATTAGTAAGTAAGGATTTTGTGATGACAATGGTGGTTTATTATATTAAGGAGATTTTGGAATTTTCCATCAGAAATTTCGCAGTTACACGGATTCTGTACCTACCTATTTGTGCCAGTATGGTAAATGATAAATGATGTTTATATTGCAAGTAGGTTTTCACAAACACTTATACACGTCTTTTTTAAAAACTAGATAAAGCCAGTGTTTCGTACCCGACTACTCTGAGAAGAAACAGCCGAAACAAACTCGAGGTTATAGTCTTAAAGTCCAGATAAAAATCTTGGTCAACTTACATGACGACTATGCAGGTTAGGGTCTGAAATGGTCTTTTTTAAGAAAGCATCACACAGACTGATTGGACCTGTCCAGTCAGTGCAAGCATTTGTCAGTTATCGTGTAGCTCGGCTCGTAACCTAAGGAGCTCAACGACACGACGAACAATACCAAAAAAGGACATTAAAGAATGTTATGTTAACGGGCGTTGATAGTTGCGACACAGTTTTTACTTTTGCAGCTATCATCGTTTTTCATCTTTGTATCTATGTGTTTTTGTGTTCCAAAATTAACCTTTTTTTATGTCGAAGACAATCGGCTCGACCTATACACACACAGGACATACATAGAATTCAAACACCATTAGCGAAATGTGGGTGTACTATTAAGTACACCACTGCCCATTACTTTGGGGATTACAGGCGTGATATGATTAGTAATGTTTTCTGCTCTAAAACCGAGTGTGTTATACGAGGAAATCTACGAGTATATTTATATTGTAGAGGGATAAAGCTTGGATATTTGAATGTAAGGGTGATCTTCAGAATTATTCACCCAATTTCGAAAATTCGTTCACTAATTGAAAGCTAATATGTGGATCCTTACCAAGACCTGCACACTTTAAAAAAATTATCGATAAAAATCAATTAGTTGTTTATTATATAATAAGGTAATAATTAGGTACATGTTTTGATGTTTGTAAAGGCGATATATTAAGCATATGTATCAATATAAATCCCGATTTGTGTACAAATAGAATAAGATAATTTGTAAACAGTCTGTATCTACTTGTATAAATAAAGACCTTGGAAAATAAATAAAATAATTGAAAGCTAAATTATCCATGAATATCATGGTTCAAAATCAAAATATTTTTATTTCACATTTTATAAGTACCCATGTAAGCCGGGCCCTTATAAAACTTCGAGAAAACTCAAAAAAACTGTATACATTGCAAAGATAGTCTTACACGATACGATCTTATAAGATAGTCTTGAAAAGGTGCACGGTTTGGGTTGGTCGTTTCCTATGGTGAAGAACCGGCAAGAAACTCCATGGTTACTCTTTTAAAATAATTTGGTTTTACAATGTTGTTGTTACAGCGTTAGTATGAGAGGACAGCATAGGCCCGACAATAAGTCATCGCATAATACAAATATGCATCGATTTATATATGTACCAACATTTTGACGTTATAAGTGTCTAAACAATTAATTTCAAAAGATCAAATCACGCAACTCCACAGATCGCAGTCCTTTGCATGTTCCTGGCGGTATTAGCTGCACCCTCACTGGAGCAGGAGTCCAACTCCACGCTAATATCGCCATGTCCGAGCGTGTTCCAGTACGAACCGCCTGGCTCGGAACCCGACCGGTGGTACGGAGTCGTCTCTTTGTCCACTGACATCCCTCTGCATTCGTTGTGGCTCAAAATAGTGCTTGATGCCGTTATTAAACAGGTTTGTATTTTTTAATATCTGATCTATTCTTAATCTTTATTGCACACAAAATTAAAAAGTCTACACACAAATTGCAATAATAAAGTTTATGTAGCAAATAAATATTGATTTGGCTCGCGAGGTTGTCGACGGGTCTACCTTTTTGGCAGAACTTATTATGTCATAATATTATTTTGCATAACAGCGGATAGCAGAAACATAATTTCGCAGAAAATCGTTTGACATACACTCATTTAAACATTACATTCCTAACTCATAATTTTGTAAGTCAATCATCTTTAGGCATAACTTTGTAACCATCATCATCTGCCTAGCCTTTGCCCAACTATGTTGGGGTCGGCTCTCAGTCTAACCGGATGCAGCTGAATATCAGTATTTTACATGGAGCGACTGCCTATCTGACCTCCACAACCCAGCTAGTACTAGGTAATGCGATACCCCTTGGTACGACTGGTTGTCAGACTTTTTGGAACACTGACTACCTGTAACGACTGTCAAAGATCTACAAATGACAACCGGGACCAACGGCTTAACGTGCTTTCCGAGGCTCAGAGGAAACTCGGTATGTAACGGGTGGTCACCCATCCACAGACCAACCTAGGCAAGCGCGGCTTAACCTAAAGATCGACCCGAGCGGCTGCTATTATTTAGCCACGAGCTCCTTAATATCTTATATCTTAATATAATAAATAAAATAAATATCTTGGGACAACTCACACACGGCTATCTGATCCCAAGCTAAGCAGAGCTTGTGTTATGGTAACCAGACAACTGATATACATACTTATATAATTTATAAATACATACATATTATAGATAAATCACACCCAGACACAGAACAAACAATCATGCTCATCACACAAAGTTTGTCCTGGATGGGAGTCGAACCCACGACCTCCGGCTCAGCAGTCAGGGCCACTAACCACTAGACCAACAGGCCCGTCAATATAATCCGTAACTTTGTAACCATAACAATGAAATAAGTAGTAGAGCCATAGATATCGCAGAAAGTTCACACGCAGAATCCTCTTTTAGCATAAACTTCGTAACCATAATAATATCCATTAAAAAGTAGACCCATCATATCGTACAGCTGGAATCATCTTTTGGCATACATAGATACATCCAGAATAATTGAAATCACTTTCCAAATATCTCATAGTTATTGATTACTAGCTTTTGCCTGCGGCTCCGCTCGCGTTAAATTCGGGGTAACACAGTTCCCCTTGCGCCTTATTGATTTGTAATAGCAACGCTAAGTTTTCCCTTTTCTTCCCTCTTTCTCCCTCACATCCCACTTGTTTTTTTAAAGTCTCCTGTTCCCAACTATCTCTGTACCAAAATTCATCAAAATCGGTTTAGCCATTAAAGCGTGAAGAGGTAACAAACAAACTCACTTTCGCTTTTATAATATTAGTAAGGATAAGGATTTTCTCTCTTTCATTATGTTTTATTTTTTAAAGTTGACTGAGAATAAAGGCGAATGGCAGGGTTGTATGGGAGTTTAGTACCCCTAATAAAATATCGTGTTTTGGATATATTTTTGTTTCAATTGGTAGTCAATACGATAGGCAAGCCCTTTTGAAATTCTTAGATTTTTAGGAATTGGGACCTAAAAGTTATAACCAGTATAACGCGGGGAATAATATTAAGTAGGCTGTGGTTTGTAAGCTGCTGTTGTTACGCTGTGCCATGCCACGTGACACACCCCTCCTCCGCCGCACGCGGGCTGCAAAGCGCCCGCGCCGGCCGCGGACGCAGAGAGAGAACTCAGAGAACCCCCCAAAGACTACTATAGTATATGGAACCCCCGATCGCCAACGAGGTCAGACGGAAGAAGTGTCTCCGCGACTCTCGGGTGTGCGCGAAAGCCCTATATTGTTAATCTCGTCTCAGTATGTTGTGCTGATAGACTGTACTATTGTATTTGATGAGTGCTTCTATGAATAAATGATTTTAAAGGTATAAACGCCTTTTAAACCAGTTTTATTTTTGAGGTTATGTCCTAAAAAATATTATTATGTGTAAGCACATAAACATTGTTTTGGTGAAAAACGATGTTCTAGATAGCTGGTGCTATCTTTGTAATGTTTTACTTATCATTAAGTTAGCAAATTGACATGAGAATTGTACCTATTCAGTAGAGTGCTTTAGGAGACCTACGTCCACCAGTGGTCTGCAATAGTTTGATGATGATGAATGATGAAGCGCTGATGCAGTTTTGAGTGTGGGTAAATAAAACAACTTTGTTTTTGCAGGAACTTACATTAATTTTATTGTTGTTATAATTACCTAATTGATTCTTAATATTATTTTATCTAAGAAAGGGGCAGGTCGGGTCATACCTTCATGGCAAGCGTTACTAAGGTACCAAATAATGCTCATAACATGTGAGCAGCATCCCATCCAGTTACAAAAATCATTAAATTCAGTTGCGTTTAATAAATCACTCATTATGGTGGCATTATTTGTAGTGGCACTATATGGTCCGCGTACATCTATAATATATCCATCAGAGGCATAGAGGACAAATGACTTTAATAAATTCCTATATTTTTATGAAGGGAATATGTATCCTTTTGGAATAAGTAATTACTACTTTTTTGTATGTATATTTATATTGCATCAGCTATTGTGATTGCAGGTTTTTGATCAGCTGGTGCATTAGGCTCACAAAAATGTGATCGGCAATGTATGAATTTTTTGCTGCCACTTGCTCCTTTCTTAAATGAGAAAAACCAAGAAATCCTGGAACATAATCAGTTAGCAAAATATTTATTGCTACAGACATTAATGTCTCTAGGGTCCTTATCGGAACTTGAAATAGATATGACAATCTGTCCTCTGAATCCCCAGTCCTTAATTTACACAATAAGGCTGTTAATGCAAAACTATCCCGATGCATATTCCTAAGCCTCGGTGTAACATCCAATATTTGTTGATGTTGTTTATTTATGCCTATAAAGTACTGTACTTGGTTATCGGGGTAGTTTTGAATATTCTCATAAGAGATGTTACTTAACCCTTCCATTAAAATAAAAATTATCTCCTCTGTGTGTGGAAGTAAAGCTATTAAGGCTATACTCGGCAGTATACAGGTTTTCATAATTAGCGTCCTGTCTATGTAAGGAGCAAATACGAGCTCCTCTTGGTACAAAATATTGATACTTAACCAATACAGCTTGCCTGGTTTCTTTAGGCACAATATTTGGCTCTGGTTCCAAGCACTCTTTGGAAAATGCAGTGTCTTGGTGTTTCAGCTGCTCTTCTTATATTGGGCAATACAATATGTTGGGGTCTTTCTTCTGGTTCATATATCTGGAACATAGAAGCTCAAATCTCAAGCTTGGCCCCAGCAAACTCCACAAACTTCATTCATGGATGACATCTGTCAATAAATAACATTGATGAAATACAAATTAAACACTAAGTTTGATAAGATATAAATTGCGCCCATCATGACCAAGCTACAGAATAGTTTATAACATCCAATGATTGGTTTTCACCTTACAGAAAACCTTTACCAAAAATATGTATGTTGTGTTAATATGAGAAAAAGGGCTATGTGACAATGGAAAAACCAGTATCCTTTTGTTGATAGTAGAGCCAACATCATGACTGTCCCAGATTTAACAACATAAAATAGTAATTGCCATTTGCATGACACATTTTTATAAGCTAATTACTATAAATATAATTATGTGTTGTTGCGATTCCACTCTTGATCTGATTTTGGGGTGGATAGACTGACCACATACAGCACACCTCAAATCATAATGATCACCCTCCAGATGATCAGGCACAATGGGTTGAATATTTTTATTTGGTGAAACAACTCTAGTTCTTCTAGCTCTTGGACAACACGGTACACAAGCTTCATCTTCAGAATGAAGCTAAAATAAAAAATATTAATAAAGAATAGCTTGCATTTAAAAGTGCATGGTATTAGTGGAAAATAATTTACATTGTTTTAACACATACATACATCAAATCAAGATATATGTGTAAATGATATATACCTCTCGTGGTTGGATCCATGTAGCAACTGTGTTAGCCATTATTTGTTCTTTTCATTTGCATCTTTAATCAAAATCCTGCGTCAACTGATTCATAGTATGGATTGTCCGCATACAACACAAACACTTAGATGGCATATTATGCTTCTCCTCGGCATATTATCAGAAGAATGTGAATGAGTAAGTCAGCAGGTGTTATCTGAAAATAATTAAGTGATTTTGAGTGAACAACATTGCTTTATATGACACTACAACATTGCTTTATATGACTATGACACTATGACAGTCATACTAACAGAGTAATAACTATTATAACAGGCAAGTAAACAATACATGTAAACGATCACTCAAGTGTTTATACAGGATATAGGACACATTATATAGGACAAAATGTAAATATTTATACAACCACAAGTGTTTATTTTTTCAAATAATGTTTAGATTTGTTTTAGTATACACATTTTATTTTAAACGGTTTTATTTAGTATCATATCGCGTAGATTAAATGGTAAGGACTACTTTTTAACACGTAAAAGTTATCACTTAACGTAACTGACACACGCGTACGCAAAATGTTATTTGGAAACTACTTACATCTCTAGGATATACCCACAGCCGATTAGTATTGACGATATCTTCACTCTCATCGGATACAGCGTCCTTTCGCGAAAGTACTATCAACAGATAGAGTACGGAGCACCAGTAGTTCAACTCAACGTAAAAATGGCCAGATAATTTGCCATATTGCTCAGATGCAGTTACAAACTATAAACCAAAAAAACAACAAAGCACACACAAGAAAAGATTTTCGGGATTTTTCCATCCTGTCAAAAAAATTGCCAACACAAAAAAACTTTGATGGCGAAAATAATTCCTATAGTTAAATAGTTAATAATTAAGATTGTATGCAATAATTATTCATTGTAAGGTATAATGTGTAATAGGTTAATTTTATTTACTCTTATTTCTATTTTTAAATAATCATTTATCATTTTGAACCTCGTGATATTTTACAAATGGCAACTTCTAAAAACATAACCACATTTAGTTGCGTTCAGTTTAAGATTATATTACATTTAATTAATTAAATCTTTTAATTGATATAATTCATTAATGCAGTGTGCTAAAAATACTAACGTTACATGAAAATGAATGGTTTAGTTGCCTTAATAAGTGGTACAAATTGTATCACAAAACAACAAAAAAAGTATGCGGTACGAATCTTGCCGTTCGCCTTTATCCTTTAATTCCCTGTAAGAAACATCCAAACATGCATCCTAATTAATATTTTGGCCGAATTTTCTTCGAATAAAATACACTAATTGCGCCCTGCAGTTTCACTCCCGTAGACCGGGATAAAAAGTAGCCTATGTCTTATCCAGGGTATATGCATACAAACTTTCGCCTTTATAATATAACTAGCTATCCTGCGCGGTTTCACCCCCGTCTTTAGTTGCTGCCCCGCTCCCGTGGGTAGTAGCGTGATGTTATATAATATTATGTAGCTTCCTATTAGTGAAAAAATGGTTGAAATCGGTCCAGTAGTTTTATAGCCTATTCTATACAAAGAAACAAAAAATCTTTTCTCTTTATAATATTGGTATAGATTAAACCTTTGTCTGGACTTTAAAAGAGACTATGACCTCTGAGTTTGTTTCGGCTGTTTCTTCTCAGAGTAGTCGGGTACGAAACACCGGCCTCATCTAGTTTTTAAGACAGAACGAAGAAGTCGGTTAAAAAGACGTGTAAAAGTGTTTGTGAAAACCTACTTGCAAAATAAACCTCATTTATCATTTGTGTCTCATTATACGCATATATCTCTTTCAGAACTGGTTTGGAGACGACTCCAATCCTGACATCAAGGACTTTAAAAGAGAGGACGCTGACGTCTGGATTGACCCTGATCGCACGATACGGGTGCGCTTTTTTATCCAATACAATAATACACGGCCGAATCTGCTGACTTTAACTTTGAATGACATGGATATCTGTGCTGAACCAGATACAAATACTCATGACGATGGGAACAAGTCTGCTTTAAGTAATCAAAGTACTCCGGAACCTATATTCAAGTGAGTTTATAACTACTGTTATACGTTTAATGTTAAAACCATATTTGACGGCACGGATGGCGCAGTGGCTGAGCGATCAACTGCTGCGCTGCGTGTCGCGGGTTCGATCCCCGTACGGAACAAATATTTGTATGGCCTACAGGTAGTTGTTTCGGGTCTGGCTGTTTGTCTATGTGAGTTAAATGTTTGTGAGCGAACCCACGATACTGGCGAAATTCCTAGTGTGGGGAAACGTTTTAAAAAAAGAACGCTTCTACCGGGATATTATTTCTGGTTGATCTCGTCTTGCTAACGGTGAGAGTTATTCACTAGTAAATTGCCTTGAAGTATAAGTTTGAAGAATCTTAGGTACCGTACTACAAGTTTGTGCCCAAACCCAGTTCTCGAAAAAGACCATGTCACGCTGTACTGGGATCGATCTATCATTACTGATGCCAATAAGCCTGATAGTGATGATAGACCGATCAGCGTCCCGCGTAATGATTGTCGATGTTACCATACTGCTTGAGGACAACCTCGTGAAAGCTGAGAAAGAAAAGCAAAACTTGGCGCACAAGGTGGTTGACATGTATGTGGAGTGTGAACTTAGCTATCATTGTGCCGATCGCCGTAACGGCCAATGGCCTGATAGCTAAAAGCTTTGACGACCATCAGTCGAAGTTAATCTTAGGTGGTTGGTGGTTTAGGTGGCTTGATTCAGAAGGCATACTCCTCGAAACGATACCACTAGTAGCTTAGACCCTGCTCCCGATACTGGTGGTCAAGTATTTTTATATTGATTACCTAATGTATTTTTTGTTTTTTGAAAAGTAAAAAATATAATAAAACATCTAGGCACAGAAATATGTAGATAATGATGAAAAACATATTATAGTTTAAAAAAAACTTGCTTGCTCGTATTTTTTCAGTAAGCCCATTCGTAAGCCCGATATGTATGTAAACGAATAAAAATAAGTTGAAGTCCAACATCTTTGGAATACATCATATTAAATATAAAATGATGTCACTAATCGCTATCCATTTTAGTACACACGACGACAGATCAACCTATACAAAACCAGTTTATGCGGATCTCTCATTGTACTTGAAATCTATGGTGTACGATCCGTTGTTGAGAGAGCAGCATAAACTGGTTTTGTATAGGTTGATGTGTCGTCGTGTGTACAACCAAAAAATAGGTAACTTATATTTTTATAAAAAAAAATCAATTCAATTTAAGCAATTTTTGTCGATTGTTTAGCCACTGCGCCAACCGTGCCTTGCAAAGCCAACTGCTTTCTTGTACCAGAAAATACATAATTTTTGTTTTATTATTGAATCACACTAACATCTAGTATTTTTTTCTACTTTAGCCGCTGGCCCGTGGACAGAAATGTAGAAATCACCTTAAGACTATTAACTAGCGTAAAAACGACCAACCCTAAAGGCTTTGATGGAAAGGTGAGCTTTTTGTTTTAATGAGGCCTAGGCCACATAATGGCATTAGGCAAGGACACGGCGCGGCACGTCATAACCAATTCCGATATTCCATGTGTCCTAAATTGCACTTTTTTTCCATGCAGTTTGTTTGAAATTCGAATGGAATAGGAACCCGCCCGACGCCATTTATATAATGTGTCCGGTCATGGAGTAGCGATATTCTAGATACTTATGTAACGAGTGTTTTAATATACTATTACGATACACACTTGGGTCTAATTCACGTCCCTGCTATTTGGCAGCCATTTTGAGATATTCTCTATGCGTGTACAAAAAAAAATCATACCTCTCAAAGTTTTGGTCTTACTGAGACGAAAACAGGTTTATTCAGAGGGCAACAATATTGTCTATCGTTTTAATTAAGAAATGTAGAGCTTACATTTTCGTAACTTTAGAAAACAAAATTAAAGTCCAAAAAAATATGCAAATCAAAGAAATTTTTGTAAACTTTTTTGTGAAATAAAAGCGGTAGCTTTTTTTTTGAAAATCAATAAATTTGAGTACAAGAATGTTTGTTACATGTATAAGTATATAGAATATCGCTAGTCCGTGACCGGACACATTGTATTAGGTCTACGCCTTAGATGCACTAAGTATTTTTAGAGTTCCGTACCCAACAGGTTAAGCGGGACCCTATAACTAAGACTGCGTTGTCCGTCCGTCTGTCTGCCCGTCTATCCGTCTTTCATCAGGCTGTATAGATCTCATGAACCGTGATAGTTAGACAGTTGAAATTGCATTTGCATTTTTTTTCATCTATTTCGGCACATTGGATCCACCTCCAAAAATGTAGTGTCTTTTTGTATGCTCCGCTTGCAGTGTCTTTCTTGCCATGACGGACAGACGGTGAGCTACTCATTGCTCACCGTCTACAGGCCCGGGAATAGAGTGCTGGGACAGGAATCAGTCCCTGCACTTTATCCTTCAGCTTGTTACGATGTTGCGGAAACTGATTTTATGCGGCCTGCATTCGATTCAAGCAATTTCTACTTCCTTGGTTTGAGCAGATTGATGTCACAAAAAACGAAACCAAAGAAATAAACGAATCCTTACTTGATATTATAAAAGCGAAAGTGAGTTTGTTTGTTTGTTTGTTACGTCTTCACGCCTAAATGGCTAAACCGATTTGATGAATTATTGTACAGAGATAGTTGGGACCCTGGAGCCGGGCATAGGCTAGAAAAGGGGAAGAAATAGGGAAAAAAGGGGAGAAAAAGATAATTTATTTTCGATCATCACGCAGGTTAAAGTTAGCGTTAGCCCAAAGTAACTATGGCACACAGACGAAGTCGCGGGCGGAAGCTAGTTATTTATATAGGTTTCGCTATGGTACCGTGCCTGTTTGGAGGTAGACGAGACAGTAGTCCACGGGCTTTTGCACTTCCCATACAGGGCAAAGTACTTCGGTAAGCCAGATACTCTTCGCGAGATCGTCACCAACACCTAAGGCGTGGCTGGCGTTTCTCGTAGAGCTGGGGTGGATCGAATGATATTCCAACCCGTACGCAAAATACGCGCCTTGCACGTGGAGTTACGTCACCAGCCCTTTATACAATAGAAATGGGTTTAGCTACCATTTTAATTTATACTTTCCAGGCTCAATGCGGTACAGTGGTGACAAACACAAAACAGCAGGATGATAAATCCACATTGGAAACTCAATGGCCGTGGCAGATCGCTCTCTATCATCACGAGGTAAGAAATTGGTTTGATGACCGTTTGGCCAAATGGTACTCGCTTAAATTACACTAGTGTTGAAATTAAGACTGCGGTTAAAATGAATACGTTTTAAAAGTACTGTAGTTGTACTTTTCATAGCGTTGATCTTTACGGAGAAGAATGGCCAAGAAACTCCTAGGACACTCTTTTTAAATGATAATATTTTTACAAAATCATAGTATATCATTCAAATTTGAAATGATATATACATATATATATATGTGAGCACGATGTCGAAAAACAAGCACATTAAGAGTGTCCAGAGTAAAAGCAAAAACACGAAATAATAAATTAAAACAAAACGTGGCGCTAAGTGATGATCAGCTACTAACGGTTGCAAATTTTTTTAAGTTGTCACTTTAAAAATGTATCCCAGGTAACCGATAACCTTTGTGAATAAACTTTCAGGAATACACGAGACAGCACGTCTCATAGGTATTTTTGATTACTTTCATTTTAAAAATCGAGTTTTGGGTATCGAGCAAGGTGTGGTGGAGCACAGCTAGCTTACAATTTTAGCTCTCGTTTCCAGAACGGGAGCAACACGTACATTTGCGGCGGTACTTTGGTGTCGGCTCGACACGTCATCACGGCAGCTCACTGCGTCACCAATAAGTCTACCGAACACGCTGTTGAACTGTACACCCTGTCTGTCTTCCTGGGGAAACACAACCTTTGGGACTCCCATGATGGAATGCAGGTTAGGTATGTAAGTATTACATTGATATTTTGCTACTTTTAATTCACCTATTCCACTAACAGTTTAAGCTGCGCAGTGAATCCAACAAAGACGACACTGTTGGCGCAGTGCGTTAAGTGTTTAACTGCTTCGCTACGTATCGCGGGTTCGATCCCCGCACGAGACAAATATTTTTATGACGTACAGATAATTGTTCCGGGTATGGCTGTTTGTGTATGTGAGTTTAAATGTTTGTAAACGCACCCACAGGAGAAATTCCTAGTGTGGGGCAACGTAAAAAAAAACAATAAAGCCTGAAAGGTGCAAGTGCAAGTGAGGCATATCCTGCAAAGGAGCTCTTCACTTGCATTATATTCGGGTTGGATCGAGGATTTGTCCAAATTAATTAACTAAAAATACATATGAGACGGCTGATTTATAAGTTGCTTCCATGGAACAAGTTATTCGGTTTGTTAGCTATGTTTGGTCTATTCCACATATTCATAACATACTAGCTGGCGCCCGCGGCTTCGCCCGCGGGATATCGAAAAAATTAGTATCCTAAGTGTTACTCCAGACTATAATCTACCTCTGTGCCAAATTTTATCTAGACCCGTTCAACCGTTTTGACGTGAAAGAGTAACAAACATCCATACATCCTCAAAAACATTCGCATTTATAATATTAGTAGGATATGTATGTATAGTATACCTCCTTGGCACAAAAATTTCAGGTGCAGAAAATAATAGTGAACCCGCAGTACAACGCTTCCACCTACAGTCACAACGTAGCGATTTTGGAGTTGCACCAGCCTCTGAAGTACACCGACTGGGTCAAGCCTGCCTGTCTGTGGCCAAAACACTACACAGATGTGCGAAATGTGATTGGAAAAAAGGGATTAGTATGTATAGACTTTGTTTTAAAACAATAGTTCCATATCTATAAAACTAAAAACATAAAATAAGACGAGTCTCACGATACCTCCTCTCGTCGTCGGGCGTCCTACGTGTGTTCGGCATCGACGGGTTCCATACAAACAAATGAGATCCGCTTCGCCTCCCAAACATGCGTACGACCGGTGTCGTGTAAAGCCTTTTTATAATTCTCGTCATTTTATACCGGCTGAGCCACTCTTTAAGGCTACAGCGAGCCTAGACAATATGGCATTCAATCGGCCACACCGAAATGGCAAAGCTAGAACATTTTATACAAATCCTTACTATTTTTTTTTTGTAAGATTACTAAACACTATTTGTCAAGGGCTTCTGTTCTGGCCGGCCTAATGGTTTCCTTAAACCTTGAAATAATGAATAATCTCTATCGAAAAGAATTCATTTACCAAAGAGATGCCAGCGCAACTACATTCACCATTGACTGTGATCTCTTTCTTTCTTTTGTGAATTTCCTGACTAGCCATCGTGTTACTTTGGTAAAACTTATGATTGACGACACGGTTAGCGCAGTGGCTGTGCGATCGACTGCTGCTCTGCGTGTCGCAGGTTCGATCCCCGCACGGAACAGATACTTATTTGTATGACTTACAGCTAGTTGTTCCGGCTGTTTGTGTATGTGAGTTTAAATGTTTGTAAACGCACCCAGCCACGTCACAAGAGTCGTCCCACGAAGTAGTCCCACACTAAGAATTTCTCAAAGTTTTATAAAAAAAAAACTAAGAGGTCTACTGGTCGCAAGCAGTGACTGTTGAGCTTGACGTCCTGGTTACGATACATAGGTCAAACATTGAATTTTTCAATTAAAACTTCCCAATAACAGACGTCTAGATTGGCCCCGATGGCATTAACTCGTCTTTTACCAAATGGGACTTACACATAACTCACGAGATATGGTTACAGTTCTGCTTAACCCTCTTTTCTTTCGTTTTCCAGTTACTAAGCTGGCGTTTTGATGAAAATGATCAGTTGATAGATGTCTTGACTCAGGAGGACGTGCCTGTAGTAAGTCAGACCACGTGCATCAAGTCGAACGACACATTTTCGCGATTCACTTCAGAATTAACCTACTGCGCCGGAAATAGAAACGGTAAGATAAGTTTTAGCGTTCCGTACCTCGAAAGGTAAAAACGGACCTTATTTGACAACATTGTTGTCTGTCTGTTAGGACCTTTTTGTAGGGAACGCGTGGTGGTATCAAATTGAAATTAAAACCATATCATCGACCATATCGTGTGCAACTCGTTTTTTTTTTGGGTAATCATCAAATAACTTTCCCCGCTTTGGGGGGGCGCGGAGTGTCAGACTTTTACTGACTAAAACCCACCCATGTTCTTTCTATTTCCCTTTGCGTTCCGGGGCCACGGTATCTCTTTCGAACAACCCGCAACCCCGGCAGGGCCATATCAACTCTGTGGTCCCTTTGTGCTGTGAAAAAATCGACTCAATAAGTCTATGCAGTCAAAAGATATAGCCGTTTCTGTCGCAAGTTTGTATGGAACCCTCGTTGTGCGAGTCCGACTCGCACTTACCCGTTTTTTTCAAGTTTCGAAGATTTCGCAATTAAACTCACTGATACAGAAAAAACAGATGAGTCGCTATTTTTTAACACACTTCTATTAGATATGTAAAAAAAGACAAAACGTTAAGTTTGCGCTCCTTTCCGGTATCGATCTGAACAGTAGGGCTACCATCACCTCTTAAAGCAGTACTCATGTCAGTGTGGAAAAGAGATGGCGCTGGACACCTTGCGTAGCTCTTTCTCTTTTCCTCAATAGAATAAGTACGGCTTTAAGATGTCATGGTACCCCACCTGAACTTTTGCGCACATTTTTAGTTTGATTACAATACATGTTCATTAGTTATGTTATCCTAAACTAAATATGGCGGACTCCCGAAGCTAGCAAACTTGTTATTTTTTCATACATTCCCGTGATAAAGATATTAAATGAAAGGGTTTGCTGAGAAGATTACTAGAAAGAGTGTTTGTTAGTTTTTTAAACCATAAGATTCCTAGTAACTAACCTACTATGACTGCATGTTTCTCCAAAATAAAGGCTATTTTATTATTTTTCTAGAAACTTCTAAGTGTGTGAGCGCGGGTAGCGGCATGGTGTTCAAGATTGGTCCTACCTGGTACCTCCGAGGACTCGCTTCTCTAGCCTTACCAGGAATCGGCAAAAAACGATGTGACGCCTCCCAATACGTCATATACACAGACTTAGCCAAATTGTGGCCATGGATCACTAATACTGTTTTCGATTTTTAATCAATCAACTAAAAATATTTTTATTTCACATACGCCTACATGGGCACTTTTACAACCTCGAGAAAAGCACGCACGGTTTGAGCTGTTCGTTTCCTATGGAGAAGAACCGGCAAGAAACTCCATAGTTACTCTTTTAAAATCATTTGGTTTTACAATGTTGTTGTTACAGCGTTAGTACTTAAATATGAGAGGAGAGCCTAGGCCCGACAGTAAGTCATTGCTTACTTTACAAAACGTAAAATAAAATAATACGTTAACAAAAGTTAACAAGCGTCTAGGAATCTACAAGGCCAACCATGTCCACTCATTCACAACGTATTGGTAAAAAAGAATATATATAAGAATAAGAAAAATAACTTATAATATTCTTGTGACTAAACTAATATAACATTATAAGAGGCATAATGATCCCCAAAGGTTAGGCAGAGTGTTTCTAATAGTACACCCACATTTTGTGAATAAACTAATTTTGTTAATTTAACGCTTCAATTTATTTTTTATTTTTTACTGACTGTTAAATCTATAATAAAAATAACAAATAACTCATTTGCCAATAACAAGCTTCCATAGATAATTTACTTTTCTACTCATTACATTACACATTATTTTATACTAGCTGGCGCCCGTGGTTTCACCCGCGTGATATTTGAAAAAAAAGGATCCTGTGTGTTATTCCAGACTATAATCTACCTCTGTGCCAAACTTCATCAAGATCCGTTCAGCCGTTTTGACGTAAAAGAGTAACAAACATCCATACATCCATCCATCCTCACAAACATTCGCATTTATAATATTAGTAGGATGATAGGAAGTAGGATATTAGTAGGATTAAAAAATGTTTTTTGTTAATGACTTTAAACTAACTTGTGGAAAATTTATATGTGTGTAAACTATCCTATGGCAATCACGCTTAAGGCCACTAGACTAACGAAGCCATCACAAAAAGAAACAAATAAATAGCAAATTTTTATTACTCTACCAAAATCAGTACCTCTAAATATTATATCTAGAGATATATAGATATATTTATATATTCTTCTCATGTAAATAAACCCGTTTACCGTATTACAGTTACAAATCCAACCGTTATTAACTTTTCAACCCTAACAGCACTTACGCTAAAATCATTCAACCGTTTCATTTCTGACATGGGTCGAAATTTAAGCCAACATTTTGAATGTTGGCCCCACATCTGTTGATTGGAATTGACCCGTATTTGACCCACATTTCTAAGCACGGCCTGCTGTTCGAATGTACGAGTATTGCCTAAAATTAGAGACTCAAACTTATTTCGATTGACTCTGTGTAAGTAGGTACTTTTGCTGATTAGCTGTGGTTTGAAAAAGCTGATTTATTTGAGAAGGATTGGTTATCATCTATCTAACCTTTAAGAAGCTGTGAGGAGCGGCTTCCAGTCTAACCGAAAGCAACTAAATACCAGTAATTTACATGGAGCGTCTGCCTTTCTGACCTCCACAACCAAGTTAAGACTGGTTGTCAGAATTACTGGACACTAACTACCTAACGACTGTCAAAGATCAACAAATGACAGCCGGGACCAACAGCTTAACGCGCTTTCCGAGGCACAGAGGGAACTCGATATGTAACGGTTGGTCACCCATTTCTTTCTAACAACCTGCAACCCCGGTCCCCGGTCAAATATGTATTAGCTATAGGTATAGATGTTTGTCTGTAAGGTATTTATCTATGGGCCTAAGATGCCTGAAAATAAATGTTTTATTATTGTCATTTATTTATTTACATACATATTTTTTATATTTATACATATTTTTTTTATCAAAAACAAAAAAAAAAAACATTTAAAAATATAAAAATAGTAGCCCACCGGTATCGGGAACAGGGTCCAAGCTACCGGCGGTCAGGGCTCCAGAGAAAGGAACCTCCTAACAATACGAGCCGTGTCCAGGAGTACCGCTTTCTGTATCAAGCCCTTGATCCAGCTGCCTAACGAGAGCCTCCTCAGGTATTGGTCGAGGCTCTTGGCAATTAAGCCATTGGCAGATACGACTATCGGCACAATGATCGCTGAGTCCACATCCCACATGTCGACAACCTCGCGAGCCAAGTCAATATACTTGATTTGCTTATCTTTCTCGGCTTTCACGAGGTTCTCATCATGCGGGACTGTTATGTCAACAATCATTGCGCGCCGCTCTGATCGATCCACCACCACTATATCAGGCTTGTTGGCAACAACAGTCCTGTCAGTGATGATGGATCGATCCCAGTACAATGTGATATAGCCATGTTCGAGAACTGGGTCGGGCTCATACCTGTAGTACGGCACTTCCGATTCCACAAGGTTATATTTTAGAGCAAGTTGTTGATGGATAATCCTGGCTACAAGGTTGTGTCTATGCAAGTACTCTCCGTTAGCTAGACGAGAACAACCGGAGATAATGTGTCGAATTGATTCACCCGGACGGTGGCATGCCCGACATATGTCAACCGTGCCGTCCTTCACAATAAATCTCCGGTAGTTATTTGTCATCATAACTTCATCCATAATTGCACAGACAAAACCCTCGGTTTCTCCAAAGAGATCCCCGGAACGTAGCCAGGCTACGGACGCTGATTGATCTACATCGGGACCATGTAGGGCCCGGAAAAAGCGTCCGTGAAGCTCCTTACTCTGCCATACCTCCCTGCGGTCGTTAGTATCAAGCACTACAGGTTTGCGCCAATTCTCTTTAGCCAAGGAGAGCGGGGTGAGGCCTTTGTCCACTGCAACCACATCCCGATGCATTCCCACGTCGGTTTCTAGGAAATATTCCCTCAGACTGCATATCTCGCGATTGTGGAGAGTCTTAGCGTTTAAAAAGCCTCGACCTCCACAACTTCGCGGGATATACAGTCTCATAACCGAAGAATGTGGGTGATGCATACGAAATGCCGTTAACAATGTACGGACCTTCCTATCCAGGGCGTCCAGTTCTGTTTGAGTCCATTTGAGTATGCCGAAAGAGTACATCAAAACCGGCATGACCCAACCGTTGAAAGCACGCACCTTGTTTCCGCCTGATAAAAGACTATTAAATACTTTTCTCAGGCGGCCAAAGAAGCGTTCCTTCAACAATTGCTTCATGTCAGCAACATTGATGCCCAGCGCTTCCGACATCCCCAAATACTTGTAGGTTTCGGTTGCTGAGAGGGATCTAAGGTTTATGGAATCTGAAAGCTGGGTTCCCACAGATTCTTATTATTATTATAATTTAGTTTTATTATTATTATAAAAAAAACGTGTGATGTATACATGAGCTTGAATGTAAATTTCCCACTCTTATATAAAAATGAAATAATACTGCTAAAAACGTCCCTGTTTTAGAAAAACCGTAACACAATTCCTTTATTACAACTAAAACGCTGTAGTTTACAGTATAAAGCGCTTACTGCAATCTGTTACAGAAACTTTTGAGCCGCTTTCAAGCGCTGCCGTCGTGTTTATGATGTCATAAAGTAGGGTAGAAGCACGTGTTGGTGGCCACCCGCTTTTTATAGCGATAGTTTCCATTCTATGAGTACTTGTGAATGTTTTTATAGTATGCCGAATGATAAGGATATTATTTTAGCAATATATAGCTTATGTGCTGAAGAAAGATTTTTATGATTCTGAGAGAAAAAAATCCGAATTTTTTGTTAAGACATCGATATTTATCGTTTTTGGTTAAGAGAGTTGAAGTATTTTTAGGGTGTTATAATCATGACACAGCACTGCCGGGCGGTAAAATCGAATGTATGTCGAGATGCTTTTAAGAACAAATCGCTTAGTTTAGCTCTTAGGATCGAACATAATTTAGGGAGTGTAGATGCTGAACGATGATGATTGTTGAATTGTAATTGTATTCTAATTCTAAATGTCAACTCATATTTGACCATTTTTATAAATGATCGGAAATTTGTGATAAAAAGTTGTTTTTTTTAAACATTTTTTTTAACACTTGGTTTTTTTTCTGTTTTGTGGGTCCGTTTACAAACATTTAAATTTACATATACAAACAGTCAGACCCTGTATAACTGTAAATCATACAAATTTTGTTCCGTGCGAGGATCGAACCCGCTACACGCAGCTCAGTAAGTAGATCGCTCAGCCACTGCGCCAACCGTGCCGTCATATTAATTTGTTCGCCTGGAGGGCCAAACTTGACAGATCTTTTATATACAATCTATATTGCTTGGCTCTGTAGATAAACTCAAATTTGCTGAAAAATAAAACATCTTGAATCTGAATGATTGCCAATCGGCTCCAGCCAAAAAAGCAGTTGACTTTACTGTTCAACAAATGCCGAATCGAATGAGCTGTACAGTATAGTACACCCCTAACATTCAAAAAGTTATATTTCTTGCTACTTTCTAAAATTTTTGCATGAGAGTTGTTTTGGAATCTATAAACAATAATCCGAACTCTTACGAACACAAATAATATACGCACTAGCACTATACCTTTTCTCCAATTTGCGTTGTAAGCGAAAACTCAAGTAAAAATCTGATAATAATAGCTGCGTTTATCAATAAAAGAAAATAGGGGATTATAAGGGTTAGGGTACAAAGGGCAGTCACAAATCTTTATCGGTGGACCTTATTGTGATTTATGTGAAGACTGCGGAGTGCGTGTGCTTCTACCCTATATGGGTTTTGTTGGAGAAAATACCTTTTAATTTACGAACTATTGGTGTTCGTTAGGAGATTGCAATTCTCAATTCTTTATTGCGTACCATAATGTATACAGGATATTAGGGAAAACAGTTTCATAAGTCTCAATTATGGACCCTGTCGGGCACAGCACAGATAAAAGTAGTAGAGAGGAGGAAGAACGCTCGGCGTTTAATAATATACAAGTATTTATTTAGTAACATTGTAACCAATTACTTTAAAAATAAATATTAACTATAGTTTCATATATTTATTATTATTTTTATTTAATATGTGCGTTATTTATTTATTATTAATTTTATTAATTATGTAAGTCATATTATTAATTATACAAGTAACTTTAATTAATTATTATCCTACAGGGGTAAGTTATTTATTTTATATTTCTAATTTATCATTAAAGTATTCGCCTATACTATAGTAGCATTTGCTTTCAAGGAATATTTTTAATTTATTAATAAATATGTTATATTTATCTAAATTCTTAATTATTGCAGGTAACTTATTATAAATTTTTATGGACATGACAAAGGTACTATCGGAGTGCATTTTTAGTCGCGATATTGGCAAGTTTAGCCTATTTTTGTGCCTTAGAGTTATTTTTGTTTGTATGTCCTCTCTTTTTGTGAAGTAATCTGGGTACTTACGTACAAACTTACAAACTTCCAATATATACAGACATGGTAGGGGCAAGATCTTTAGTTCCTGAAAGTGGGGTTTACAGCTATCGGTGACTTCAATATTTACTAAAATCCTAATAAGTTTTTTTTGTAGGGTAAATAGCGTGGGCGCGTCAGTACTGTTGCCCCATAAGATGATACCATATTTTAGCCATGCGTGGGCGTAAGCGTAGTACGTTACTAATGCTGTTTTAAGGTCTGTGGTTTTTTTGATCTCGCGGAGGGCGTATGAAAATTTTGAAATTTTTGCTCGGACTTTCTTAACGTGAGACTTCCAATTTATGTTTGTATCAATTTCTAAGCCTAGTAGGGTGAATTTGTCAACTACATCTAATTTATTATTATTGAAGCTAAAGTTAATATCAATCGGGTTTTTTTGACGAGGGTGAAATGAAATTATTTTAGTTTTGTTGAAATTTATTTCTAGATTGTGTTCAGTCATCCAATTTATTGTAGAATCTAGTATAGAGTTTAATTTATCATTTAAATTGTTGTTATTTTCACATGAGGTAAGTATAGATATGTCATCCGCAAACAGGACACATGGCTCATTTATATTATTTGGAAGATCGTTTACATAAACTAGAAATAAGAAACACCCCATTACGCTTCCTTGCGGGATTGAGGCGGTGATTTGTTTGCTGTGGGATCTGATCAATTCTATTTCATTTGTATTGTTGTTGTAATGTTCGATTTCAACTACTTGTTCCCTGTTTTTCAAATAAGATACAAACCAGTCGTAACATTTGCCGCGGAGTCCTATTCTATATATTTTATTTAATAATATTTCAAATTGTACTTTATCATATGCCTTCGTCATATCAAGCAAAAGTCCTATCGCGTACTTTTTATCATTTATAATATTAAGGGCTTTTTGAATAAATTTGTAGACGGCCAAAGTAGTGGAGCGGTTTTTTCGGAAACCGTTTTGGCAGTCGTTAAATATATGATATTTTTCACAAAAAGCATAAACTCGATTACACATGGCTTTTTCGAATATTTTGGAAGCGGTCGGTAAGAGGGCAATGGGGCGGTAATTATTAGGGTCGGTTTTATTATTCTTCTTATGGATAGGTTTTATGAGGGCTTTTTTTAAAAGATTTGGAAAAGATCCTTCTTCAAATGATTGATTTAATAGTAAATAAAAAGGTAAAGTTAATTCATCTGCACATTGTTTTAATAAGTTAGGTGGGAGTTCGTCAACGCCGTGACTTTTTTTATTTTTTAAGTTTTTTATTAGTGAATTTACCTCGTAGGGATCAATTGGACTGAGGAAGATTGAGTTTTCTGTAGGGCATTCAACTGGAGATATTTTCGGTTTTCCGGTCGAGTTGTTCGTGGCCTCTCCGATGGAAGCGAAGAAGGTGTTAAATATGTTAGCTACCTCCTTGGGTTCAGAAGTCACGCTATTGTTTGTTTGAAGAGTTATGTTAGATTTCTCATTTGCTATTTTTTTATTCGTACGTTCATTTACTATGCTCCACATCGTCTTAACTTTATTATTAGATTTAGTCATTTTATTTTTGTAGTGTAGTTTTTTTGCTGTCGTTACTGTCTTCTTTAGAATTTTTTCATAGTTTTTGTAATGTCGGGTTAGTATTGGATTGTCTGTTTTTGTTGTTAGTATTTTTAATAATCTTTTATTTTTGCAAGATTTTTTTATGCCAACGGTAAGCCAGTATTTTTTATATTTTGGTTTTAACTTTAATTTTTTTAACGGCATACATTGATTTAGAATGTCAATGAGGGTGCCACTAAAAGCCTCATAATTACCGTTCATATCTTTTCCAGTAGTTATGATATTATTCCAATTTTGTTCTTGTAATTTTGACTTAAATTTTAAAATATTTGTGTGATTGAAAAATCTTTTCTTGACATACCAGGTGATTCTTTTTGTTTGGTTGGGCAGGTGTAAATGTAAAATGGCACTATTATGGTCTGAAAATCCTAGTTCTTCTACAGTTGTGTACATATTTCTGAAATTAAAATTTGTAAATATTAAATCCAAGCATGTAGTTGTATTTGGCGTTACGCGTGTTGGGTTTTTTATGAATTGGGTAAATTTATATTCCTGCATTAAATTTATGAATTGATTTGATTTAACGTTATCTATAAGTATGTTAATGTTAAAGTCACCTCCTATAATTA
Source organism: Ochropleura plecta (assembly GCA_905475445.1). Lineage (NCBI taxonomy): Eukaryota > Metazoa > Arthropoda > Insecta > Lepidoptera > Noctuidae > Ochropleura > Ochropleura plecta. The sequence continues at coordinate 10,222,355 of FR997744.1, read as the reverse complement.
CGTTTAGTTTAGAATATTTATCATTTATATATTTTAGAATTAGTTTAAGTTGTTGATAAAAAACTTCTTCCTCTCTTCTATTCCAATACATAGTTATAATTAATAAGTTTTCGTTAGGTAATTCAGTAGCACATAACTCTAGTACATATTCTATGGATTTATCTGTTATATCACTTCTATGTATATAGTCTATATGTTCTTGAAGCAGAATACAGACACCGCCACCTGTACGGGTACTGCGACAGTATGATGAGGCAAATTTATAGCCGCTAATCTTAATCAGTTCTAGTTTTTCTTCCGAGAGCCAGGTTTCCGAGATACATATTGCTTTGTACGTAGAATCTTGGTTGATGAAAGCTTCAAGTAAGTGGTGTTTATTATTAAGACTTTGGAAATTCTGAAATAGTATTTTAAATGGTAGGTCTTTGTTTACGAAATGTATGATCAATTGATTCATTCGGTATATCTATCTGGTGGGATGTGTTAGTGATGCTCATTGTTCTCGTATCGCTTTCCTGGTAAGGTGAATCTTCATGTTGAGGTTTCGTGTTATAATATTTTTTGTTAACGGATTTTCCATCTATGTATAGTTGGTTGTTTCTTATTATTGCGTGATGTCCGTTTTGTCTAGCCTTAAATAATTGTTCTCTCAATTCAGCCCTTTCCTTTCGTGATTTCGCGTCTAGAAACTCTGAAACACCTAGTCCAGTTCCCTGGAAACATTGGAAGCTGCTGACAATGTACCTGGTCATTCTTTTACTGAGCAATTCTATTACGAGCGGTCTATTTTTTGTGCCTTTTCTTCCTACTCGATACATGTTTTCTATGTAACCTGATAGGTCTACATTGACTATATCGCGAAATAGATCTAACAGTCTGTTATATAGTTCACAGTCAGGTTCCTGATAGTACTCTGGAAGGCCATAGAGTACTAGTTTATGGTGGTGGTTTTCAGGTATGTTTATTGGTTGGAATGTCCGAGTTGATAAATCCCTTACTTCTCTTTTCAATTTTTCGTTTTCCAATTGTAGTGTTCTTATTTTAATGCCAATGTTTTCTATTTCTTGCTTTCTTTGTTCGTTTTGTATAGTTAGGGTATTCATTTTGGAGTCAAAATCTAGTTTCAATTCTGTTATGGCTCTATTAATCTCTGTTTGTATTGTGTTCTGTAGTTCTTCAATTATAGATTTATTGTTCTCTTTCAGACGTAGTATAATAAGTTCGCTCAAACTCTGCATGTTTAACTGACCCTGAGTGTTATTTATCAAGTCTATATTTTCATATGTAAAGGAGTTTTTCATTTCGTTGCTGGCAATATCCTCTGGCTGAAAAGTGTCTCCTAACAAACTCAGGTCTTCAGAGCCAGTGGTGTCATTATTGGAATTTATAGTCTTCTTTCTCATTGTAACGTTGTTGCTCGCCGTTGACGTGGTTAAGTCGTCGCATTCGTGATTTTTTTGTGATCTTACGGGGGTGTCAGTATTTCCTGTTTTTGGTATTTTACAGACGCATGTCTGGCACTTCCAGGAGTGTCTAAGTTCCAATGTCATTGATTTCTGGTAATACTCTTTTGTTACACCTGCACACTCCAAGTCATATCTACACTTGCAGAGCGAGCAAATAAGGGTTTCTCTTATTGGCAACTTGAGTCCGCATTCTGCACATAGGGTAGCTGGCGCCATCTCTTGAAGATTTTTTTCGTAGTAGTTTAGAAAACCTACTGGAGGCGGCACCTGGTGTATTGTGTAGGTACTATATTATAGAAATCGATGGGTCTCTGGTTATGTTTCGTGTCAACAGATGGTGCTAGTTTCTTCGTAGCTTTAGTTTCTTTTTTAGTAGGATAGATGGTGCTTATCCACAGTAAGTGAAGTAAGAATTGACATATAACATTTATCTTAATTTGATGATAATGGTCTATAATATTAGATTATGTACCTTTTCTAAAGATGTTTTCCTTATATTTTCCGAGGTAGTCCAGTATACATCCGTTTATTGAAGAGTACTGATCACTTTTATCATCATCACTTTTGAATGTTATTGTCGTTATTTTTCCTCAATCACTTTTTACTGTTTTTAGTCGGTTATATTGAGTATTATACACGTACTTCAATATCACTCAGTTTATGACACTAATGCTTTATTTTAAATACTGTTTCGACACTAAATATTCACTTTTTCTATTATTAGGAATTATTTGTACGGAGCTGAATGTTTGTTTACGCACAGCAGCGCCCTCCTCCCCAGCGCATTCCAGTTGAAGCATTGAAACTTTTCAGACCGCACCTATGCAAAAAATAATCTATTTCATTTTTTCTTTTACAAGCATTTATCAGCGTTACCAGACAACTAACTGTGTAAAAAAAAATGTAGAATTTAAGTGGGTCACATTTAACTTTCCGTAGTCCAGCTGTCATTTTACACCATGTTCAGTTAGTTCAGGGACGTCATTTAAAATCCAATATGGCGGACTGCCAAAAATGGCGAACTATGTAGTTATTTTTATATATTCCCGTGATGGGTATTAAATAATAGAGTTTGCTGAGAAGAATACGAAAAATAATATGAAGACGCTGACTTATCGCACGGAAAACACGGTGGAGCAAACTGTGGAGGCCTGCTCATCTTGGGCGGAGCGCTGCTCCGTCCTTGTAGAGGCGATCTCTTGCATCCGGCTCTGGTACAGGCCATGGTCCGGATCGAGAGGGAATGGAAAGCGGTCACCTCCTTCTACGAAGCAGTTATGCTAACGAGGAACTAAAAGAAGGTGGCCGAACGCTTGAGGAAGAGAACTTCAAACGAAACCAGCCGCCGCGGGAGACGCTCCGGGGGTCGGCCGCCGCCAAACGACTCCCGGCCACCGTAGTTGCGAGTCTGCGGACGGTGAGCACTGTCCGTCCGTCTAATAACGACAGGCCGTGTCAACGGCGCGTTTATGTTCCACGTACGCCTCAAAGAGATGTCAGTAAAGCAGAGGGGCCAGCCGGGGCCATTGCCAGCTAGGGTTACGGGTTGTTCGAATGAGATACCGCGGCCCCGGAACATAAAAGGCAAAAGAAGGAACATGGGTGGATTTTAGTCAGTAAAAGTCTGACACTCCGCCCAGAGCGGTGGGAATTATTCGATAATTACTCATACGCATACTGACTTAATTTTATTTCTCATATTCTTCCCAAAGGTATTTTTTTTTAAACAATGTTATTGTTATTTAACTTGCAATGTTCGTTTGTGTATCTATGTGAATTGTCCACATCAAAAGTTTGCCAAAGATTTTTCAACCACATACTGGTATCCGATAAAACTAAAAAGTGAAAAATATAAACTGCGAAAATAGAAAGACGAAACGAAAATAACTGGCTTGCTTTCTATGAGAGAGGGAGAGAGACAGGCAGAGAAACACGCGCACGCCGCATGGCTTACAACTATAGCAGAAAGTGTCGTTACAACTTTTGGTCTTAATTTTTTCCAACTAGCCCCCTTTCGCAATGCGCGATAAGGAACTTCGTTCCAAAAAAGGAATAGCATAACATCATCAACTGTAATCCCTGAACCCACATTTTGACAGTTATGTATTTAAGCCACCTGTAATAGGAGACCAACCTATTACCACCAACCGGGCACAACTCCAGGTGCTGTGGCTACTACTAAGAAATTCCTCATGGAAAAACCGAATAGCACTTTGTCCGGCCCGGGAATTGAACCCAGGACTTCGTGCTCAACAGTTGCACTTGCAACCACTAGCTAGACTAACGAGGCAATCTTAATTTTTTTTTAAACTTTGCCCCACACCAGAAATATCTCTTGTATCGTGTGTACGTTTACAAACTTACACAACAACTTTACTACACACTTTATTACACAATAACTTTACTTCCGGAAGTCGGAAGCAAAAAGTCAACGAAACCAACAAATGTCACCGGCTTCAAGTAAAGTTATTCCTATATATGCATATTTGGCAACGCGTCTCGAAACTGAGCAACTAACAAATCCTTTAATAAAAGCCTTGGTTACTGCGCAACGCCACAATATTGTTTTGCCGAAAACATAGCCAATTTCGTTTTTCGTTTAGGAAACAAAATCCTTCTTCCGAAACCATTCCACGCTTTTCCTTAAAGAAAAATTGTAACAAAATCAAAGCAAAAGGGAATTATTTAGTTTCCTCACGGGCCGAATGCTAAGTGCTCACGTTCAGAAGTTCTTTTTTTTTTAATCCATGAATTTTCCGAATTATGTCCAGTTTATTTGATAGAATAGAAACAGTTAATTAAATCAATTAAATTCGAGTTGACATCCATCGGTTTCTATGAAAAAAAAACCAAGAGCAACTCAAGACTCGCGCTCTGAGAGTTCCGTACAAACTTCCGACATAAACAGCCATATTGCTTTACGTTTTACTGCGTCTACGCAGTCAAAAGAGAGTCTTAGAGGGAAGATTATTTAACAGCACAAAGAAACCACAGATATGAGAGTATATGGTTTAAAATTTCAACTCGATACCTCCACTCGTTTCCAAGATAAAGTGCCGTGACAGACAGACGGACGGAAAATAAATGATCCTATAAGGGTTCTGTTTTTTCCTTTTGTGTGCCTATATTTGTCGGGCCGTTCTTGAAGGGGGGCGTCGGGAATCTATGCAGTTTTGATCGAAGCTTGGAGCTGTGAAAAAATCAACTCTCTGAGTTTACGCAGTCAAAACATATGGCCATTTTTTTGGGGTTGGGAAATCATCAAATAACTTAACGTATCGAGGAGTACTGCTTTCTGAATCAGGCACTTAATCCAACCACTTAAGGAGAGCATCGAGAGATGGTTGTTGATGCTCTTGGCCATCAGGCCATTGGCCGAAACTATCGGCACAATGACAGCCGACCGCCTATACCAGGGCCCCGTAAAGGGCCAGTGGGTGGCCACCCTTACACCGATCTTCAGGGCGAGCGCGGCTCTGCCGGGGTTGCGGGTTGTTCGAAAGAGATGCCTCGGAACGTAAAGGGCAATAAAAGGAACATGGGTGGGATTTAGGCAGTATAAGTCTGCCACTCCCCCCCCGCTCCGCCCAGAGCGGTGGAAGTTATTTGATGATTTTCCAACCGCACAAAAAAGGTCTTAATGCACAGCACTCGCGTTTGCGACCACTAACTAAACTAATCAGGCAGTAAGGTAGCAAGTTTTTCAACAGTTTCAATACTGTAACTTAATATTTTTAAAAACCAAAATAATAGGAAAAAGTCATTAAAATAATTTCGCAATAAACTGAAATCAAAACTCGTTTAGCTAATGTTTCATTTCTCATTAAGACCCCATTTCACCCCATTTCGTCTGAAATTCCCTTTTATAGTGGTCATAAAATAAACAGGCAGCGGTATAAAAATCCCATTTAATATAATTATTAATTTAGAATTCTTCGTCAAGCGAATGGCGATAGACGAAGGCAGGACGAATGCCGAAAGACGATAGCGTAGCGGGATCATACGCATTCGTTTTCGTGCAGCAGGATGGCTCGACGAACGTATCGGAAATGGTAGAAGCTGAACACCACCACGATGGAGAAAAAGTATACAACTGAAACCAAATGTTACTTTAATTAAAGTCCAACCAACGACTGAAGACCAAAGGGGCCTGCCAGGACGACTGCCGGGCTTGTGGGTTGTTCGAAAGAGATAACGATACCTCGGAACATAAAGGGCAAAAGAAGGAACATGGGTGGGTTTTAGTCAGTAAAAGTTTGATAGTATTCCCATGTGTTATTCCATACTATAATCTACCTCTGTGCCAAATTCCATCAAAATCCGTTCAGCCGTTTTGACGTGAAAGAGTAACAAAGATCCATACATCCATCCATCCATCCTCACAAACATTCGTATTTATGATATTAGTAGGATTACCGATCGTGTAAATGAGTGCGTTCACGTGATTATACACATACCACCCATAGGTGAAATAATTACTATTATTATTCGACTGTGTACTATTATTATTTGGCAGCAAATACCAATATTAATTTAGATGTAATAATCGACTAATTAACAAGGTGAAATGATTTGTAAACACTTTGCTCATCGACAAATTTATAATACAATAATCACGCGATGTGAATAAATATATTTGATTTATGTTATGAACATGTCCAATAGATTAATTTAACTGAGCAATTGACTGCTGCGCTGCGGGTCGCGAGTTCGATCCCTGCACGGAACAAATATTTGTATGTGAGTTTAAATGTTTATAAACGATATAGTAGAAATTCCTAATACGGAACAACGTTAAAAAAAGGTTAGGTAATTAATAATGGGTTGTTTGGTATGGGCACAGATAATATAAGTATGGGGCATGTGAGGCAGAATTTTTGACGTGATAACGTCTTTAAAATCGTTTTAGTCGGGTGACATGTTCAGAAACTTGTGTCACACCAAAACCTCACAAGCGATATTTCATAAAGATGGTAGCGCCATCTGTTACTTGGCTCGAAAAAAAAACTTTAAATTAGTACTTAATTTCATTTTAGATGTCACTACTGGTGATAACTTATATCACCAATAAGACGTTATCACGTAAACATCTCGATCGTAAACCTACTTTACAAACAACCAATTTTTTTTTTTTAAAAAAAGCTTTGGCCCGCTCTAGGAAAATCTCCTGTTTCGTGGGTGCGTTTACAAACATTTAAAATCGTCGGACGTTTAAACAGTCGGACCCGGAACAACTACCTGAGGGCCATACAAATATTTTTTCCGTGCGGATATCGAATCCGCGACACGCACCGCAGTAGTCGATCGCTCAACCACTGCGCCAACCGTAACCAATAAAGAAAAGAAAATGGATATAACTCACCAGCTCCAAGAAATGTAACCAATCCACTAACACACGCCAAGTTCGCCAATCTGTGCTGCTCGTCTTTTATTTTTGGGGCTGAAAATAATAATCAATATTACAATAATGTATTTAAATTATCTACACAACGATAGACAGCACTAGCAGTAATCCGTCTTCTAGAATAAACCAGATCTTAACCATGGGCTCGTGACGTCATTGCGTAGCAAATTTGTCGTAGCCCACGTAGCACCGCTACGCAGGCGTAGCAGGCTACACAACGTCGTATAAGCTTCGGTCAGGTACAAACAAGTTGTGGACTAGCTGTAGACAGTTTGGTGTAGCACAATTTAATGTCAGTGTTCAGTGTCCGGAGTCGAGACTGCTATTAGTCCATATCGGTTTGACCTAACGTCGACACGGGTTTTTAGTAATGTTGTACTGAGCCGGCCATATTAGTCGTAGAACCGATGACCGTTGGGGTAGACGTGTTCTTGAGTAGAAATCGCGAATTGACAAGCGTAAGGTGGGACTTAACTTACTTTCGCTTACTTACTTAACTTCCGCTATGGGCGGAGTGGGTAAGAGTGTCAGACTTGTACTGACTAAAATGTTCCCTCCATGTTCTTTTTATTGCCCTTAATGTTCCGCGGCCGCGGTATCTCTTTCGATCAACCCGCCACCCTGGTCGAACCACGCTTGCCCTGAAGGTCGGTATGTGGGTGACCACCCATTACATACCGAGTTCCTCAGTGCCTCGGAAAGCGCGTTGAGCCTTTGGAACGCGCTGTGATTTGTAGATCTTTGTCATTCGTTTCAGGTAGTCAGTGGCTTGAAAGCCTGAGAACCAGTCTTACCAAGGGGTAACGTATTATCTAGTACTAACTGAGTTGTTGCTGATATTCAGCTGTATCCGGTTAGACTGGAATCCGACCCGATTAAGAATATTATCTGCAGATACCTGCTTTAAGTATGTAAGATAGGAAAAGTCTAGGCAGATGATGATGGATCCTGTTAAAAACTATAATCATTTTCAGTGGAATAAATATTTTACTGTTCTGAAAAGATTTTCAATTTTTTGTGAACATTTTTTTCAAGAAGAAAATCCTTAGTATATTATACTATATATGTATATTATATTATATTTATATTTTATATTTATATTATATTATTATATCCTTACTAATATTATAAAAGCGAAAGTGAGTTTGTTTGTTTGTTACCTCTTCACGCTTTAATGGCTAAACCGATTTTGATGAATTTTGGTACAGAGATAGTTGGGAACCAGGAGACGGACATAGGCTAATTTTTTTTAATAAAAAAAGTGGGATATGAGGGAGAACGAGGGAAGAAAAGGGAAAACTTAGCGTTGCTATTACAAATCAATCAGGCGCAAGAGCAAAAACTGCAGGTCTGCTTGGTGTGTTATACCGAATTTAACGCGAGCGAAGCCGCGGGCGAAAGCTAGTAATATCAAAAAGCGAAGGTTTGATTGTTTGTTACGCCTTCACGCCTAAATGGCAAACTGATTTTGATGAATTTTGGTTCAGAAATAGTTGGGACCCTGGAGATGGACGTTGTTTACTTTTTGTCTCTTTCTAACCCCTCACTTCCCTAAAATAAGGGGTTTGTATGGGAAGTTTGTATGGAGTATTCCGCAGTTTTCAAGGTAGGAAGCTAAACTCGGTACACACACTCTTTGTTACCAACGAAAAATACCTGCAAATCAAGAAAGGGGAACTGTGTTACCCCAAATTTAAAGCGAGCGAAGCCGCGGGCAATAGCTAGTGTGTAATAAACTAAGATAAGGTAGGTGATAAAAATATGAGGGTCGGGTTAGCTCTCAGGGTATTACTACATTAAGATTCGATGGATGACCAATTCAGTATTTATGTAGGTTGCCCACCTAAAAGTAAAGTAACATTATACTAGTTCATGCCCGCGGTGCTGTCCATCTGAAGTTATGAATTATGTGTACAAATTTAGTCCAAATCTGTTCATTACTTTTTGCGTGAAAGAGTTAGAAGCATCCAAACACACAGTTTATAATATTAGTAAATTATTTTTATTTATTTAAAATTTACTTAATATTATAAAAGCGAAAGTGAGTTTGTTTGTTTGTTATCTTCACGCCTTAATGGCTAAAACGATTTTAATGAATTTTGGTACAGAGCTAGTTGGGACCCTGAAGACAGACAGGCTATTTTTTTAAATAGGGAGAAATGAGGGAGAACGAGGGAAGAAAAGGGAAAACTTAGCATTGCTATTACAATAAATAAGGCGCAAGGGCAAAACTACACTACAGATAGCAGGTACCTGCAAATCAGGAAAGGGGAACTATGTTACCCTGAATATTTTTCGCGAGCGAAGCCGCGGGCAAAAGCTAGTACTTTAAAATAACACAATGTACAGAGGTGGACTTAATTCCAATGACATTTTCTACCAGTCAACCTATGGGCGATGCAGAGACAAACTGAGGTGTGTGTGTGTGTGTGTCTATGTATAAGTCAGTATGATGTAAGTGCTTGTTTTTCCCCAAAATGGCACTAAAACATAACTGGCCAAATCTAAAAGTACTAAAACTACATTTCTGCCTAACCCTCCGATTACCGGTGTTATGTTATATTGAGTAAATAAGACAATTGAACCAGCTGCCGAATTGCAAAGTAAAGGCACTTACACACACACAGAAAAGACCTCTTCACATAAAATACAAACATTCCAAGACATTTTTGTCAGAATTCTGTCTGTTTCGTACGACGGAGACTCTTACATTTACATTAGGTCGGAGGAGCCCCGCCGTTTGTTCCACATACTCAATTACATATTGGAATCGAATAGGGAACCAATAATATAGAAAAATACAGAAGGACGGCTCCACATACTAAATGAAAACGGTCGGTCGCACACTTGAGCTCCCTTTTTTTTTATTTCGGGGTGGTAAATCATCAAATAACTTCGGAGCGGGGGGGAGTGTCAGACTTGTACTGACTAAAACCCACCCATGTTCCTTCTATTGCCCTTTACGTTCCGGGGCCGCGGTATCTCTTTCGAACAACCCGCAACCCCGGCAGGCGGAGGCTCTGGCAAGCCCCTCTGCTTTGCTGACTCTCTTTGAGGCGCGCGTGAAACACGAACGCGCCGTCGACACGGCCTGTCGTCAATCGACGGACGGACGGTGAGCTACCCATTGCTCACCGTCCACAGGTGGCGAAAGAGGTTTGTTTATGAAGGTAAAGCCAAGTTATTACAATAGCTTTTTCAGCCTTTTTTCAGGCTGAAAAAAAAAAATTTTTTTTTTTTTTTTTGATAACGCCGGTTTTATTTTCCTATTAGGAATTAAATATGCCTAAATTTAAAAAAAAAGCACAAACAGTAATGAAAAACAGATATAGTAATTTTATAATACGCGCAGTTTTAAGTAAATGATAAAAGAGCCATCTATTGAGTTGAATGTAACAACTATAGTTCGATTCGATTCCTAATATTTCGCTCGATCTCTACGGTCGCTATGCAAAAAAAATAAAAGCACTTACCGCAAGATGGCGCACAAATAATAAATTGCTTTCTCACCACACATTGTTGAAAACATTTGTAACTACTCACAATGTAAACACCCACTAACTCTTCATTCTTTACCACGGACAGATGACAAACAACAAAGCACACAGAAGGCATAGTATTACTAGATAGATTTACAGATACATATCAGCAATAACATGCCTGAGAGCAGCCGACCACCCATTGAATATTGTACACTGATCGATTAAACTGCCTACTATGGGATTTAGTTTTCTGATAAATATCCAAGTCAGGGGTAGGTTTTGGTGAAGTAACGAGATTATATTTTTCTGTAAAACTCAAACTATTTACCTTGCCCAATAACGATTTCACACACTTTAAACCTTCACAAGGAACAATTGCATGCGTTTTCGAATTCATTTTTATTTTTATGAAACTGTAATCACTTTATAACAAAGTTAATTGCACCAAAAAGTAATCAATAAACTTTAAAATTACTAGAAATTGAGAAAATAATATCACAAAAAAAGAAATGCACCAGTAACCGCTCAAAACAAATATGAACTAATTTGAAATTTCTAAACTTTCTATCAAAATTCGCGCATCGCGCAGCTGAGCGCATGCTTGGTGCGAACACACATTCTCCTTCGAACTTACACTGATTTACACGCACACAGTCATAAAAAAGCCCGGCATTTAACTCCATACAAATTTTCAAATGACGTCATAACAATTTTATCAAAACGTAAATATTTTGCTAGGAAAAAGTGAGAAGTTTACAAGCCCCATAAGAAGCCAACGAGTGCGAGCGAGAAAGCATTAGCACAATGGTATCACTGACCGTAGACACGTGCTGCATATACTTGAACTCTTTTTTTGTATAGTGTTAGAGCGAGGTCGAGTATCGAATTTTGCAGAAAAAATTTGGCAACGTCGCGCGAATGTTCGAGTGACACAGGTGTTCAGTGAGTGAGTAAACCTGGCAACCTCGCATTGCATCACAATGCGTTTGGCGCGGAATTTGATGTTATTTTTATTTTGAACATTGTTTTGTAGGGTTTTTTATATATAGGTATTGAGTTTGATATTAGGGCAAGCCTGGCTTATGGCTTCTATAGGACCTTCGCCCCTGGACAGGCCCGCATCTACGGTGGCCGGAAGTCGTCTCGCGGCGCCCGGCGCCCTGGGCGTCTCCCGCGGCGGCTGGGTTGGGCAGATGTTCTCTCCCTCAAACGCCCGGCCACCTCCTTCGCTAGCATTACTGCTTCGCAGAAGGTGGTGACCCGCAACCCCTTAAGCTCCCTTCACGACGTGACAGTTATAACGGCGATTGTGGTTTACGTGAAGGTCACGTACACCACAATCGCCGTTATAACTTTCGGGCATGGCTTTCGACGGTTGGATTAAAAGCAGAAGGCAGTACTACAACTAGTAGCACGGACCAACCCACACGAGCACGTTAAGCCGTTGGTCTCGACTGTCAATTGTAGATATGTGACAGTTGTTACAAGTCTTCGGAACTTTGAAAACCAGTCTTATCAAGGAATATTGTATTACCCAGTACTTATGGGATTGTGAAGGTTAGAAAGGCACTCTCCCCATGTAATACTGGTATTCAGCTAGACTGAAACCTACCCACAGATAGTTGGGAAAAGGCTTGACAGATGATGATTGAGCAGACCTTCTGTAGACTTCTATCTGGGCCCAATCGAATACATAGTGAATTTATGTAAATAGTCAATTCTATGTAAAGCGAATGTTTTGTGAAGGCCGCAGGAAACGGTTCGGTAATGTAGAACATTTATGAAGAGAAATGTGAGGCAGAGATTCCCAAACTTCTTTTTTTGACATTTAAATGTCAAGAACGATATGTATTTATTGATTTTGATAGCAATTCTGCGTAATGAAACTGAACAAATAAAAAACTTTAAATATTTTTACTTATGGTAGAGATGATTCAGACCATCATGACAATTTAGTACATTAAAGAATAGCTTTTTTATGCAAATCACCTCCAAGCATTCCGTGAAGCAAAGCGACTGGCAGAATTCTATCCTATTCCTTTTCCCACAATTTTTTGAACTTTGAGCATCACTTTATATATCAAAACAAGTTTGGAAAAGTAAATATTGTTTGTTGTACTACGGCTACAATCTACCGAATTGTTTCCGATATTTTGCACTTCAAACGACAAACAAGAAGTTTTAAAATAAATGGAACCAGAATAAATCTGATTTATTTCATGTTTGAATTATGAATTGGCAGAAAAGCGTAAGCTATTTATAAATTTATTAATCAGAACATCTGGTTTAAAGAAAAGTTTATTTTATGCCCCTATTTGTTCAGTGGTGTGGTTTTAACGAAAAGCCTATCGCTCTGCAAAGCAGACAAATGAACATGGGGTTTATTCCTGACAACCCATAATCTAGTTTTTATCCTAATTATTAGGCTTGCTCTATAATATCCTTGCTACAAAACCGAATCTCGACAAAGATTACGCTTGTACAATTATGCTTCACTTTTTACCTATAGTGCACAAATCCAACGTGTGTGCAATCAGGTGCACTTTCTAATCCTGTAACTCTCCTCTCTCCTTTGTAATACTCTCATACGTCCCATCGGAGGACGGCAAACACAGCCGTGTTGTCGGAGTGAACCACAACACAAAAAAAAACAGCCAAGTGCGAGTCGGACTCGCGCACTGAGGGTTCCGTACAAACTTGCGACATTAACGGCCATATCTTTTGATTGTTGAATTTCAACTCGATACCTCCACGCGTTCCCGAGATAAAAGGTCTTGATAGACAGAAGACAAACAGACGGACAACAAAATGATCTTATAAGAGTTCCGCTTTTTCCTTTTGAGGTACAGAAACCTAAAAAGTTAAAGAAATAATGTGTGTTTGGACTGTTGGCATGAAACTTTAATAAAAGTACAAGTAATATTTTGATCCAAGTTTTGTCGGATCGGGGCACCGCTACGTATCTTCAAAGAGAAGGTAGGACTCTTTTTGCGTCCGGGGATTAAAATACCGCTGCCTCACTTCTCATACGTTAGTCATGTGTTATGGATCAAGAATGTAAGAGTGTATTTTATCATATTTATCATGTTTTTTTATTAGATTTACCTGTGCCTACATATTATTTAAGATAAAATAAGACCCAATTCTGGGCATACACGTTTAGTTTAGAAGACCATACGTCATGTTGAGCTAGTGGCGTCGTTTTAAATCCAATATGGCGGACTGCCAAAGATGGCGGACTATTCCTAATATATGGGTAAGAAAGGGTTCGCTGAGAAGAAAGCGTGTTTTCAAGGGTTTTTTTTAATTAACTATATTTACTTTTAACTTACCGTCGTTAAACCGGACGCAGGCCCTTGCGATCTTGGTCACCGCTAGCGAGAACAATAATTTCCACACAATAGCAGCGACGAAGAGGTACACCTGGTTTTAGAAAATACACTATTAATAAAATCTCTAAAAAGTAGGAACTCGTGGCAAAATAGAAACAACCGCATGGAGCGATCTTCAAAGTCAAACTGCGCTTGCCAAGGCCAATCAAGATTCTCCATTACATAGCGATTTTTCTCCGAGCCTCGGCTAAGCCGTCATTTGAAGACATGTGACGGTCATTTAAGGTAGTATAACCCAATACTAACTTGGTTATAGAATTCAGATAGGTACTCGCACCATGTAAAATACTGGTATTCAACCAGCTACTTCCAGTTTGACTGGAAGTCGACCCCACTAAAGTTGTGAAAAGGCTAAGCAGATGATGATCATGAAATGATCAGCTGGTGTCTGAAGTTTTACTCGCCTCTTTTAAGTAGTCTTAAAGCTCATACTAAAGCGAATCCAGTCAAGAGACCAAACAAATGTGGTTGAGTAGTAAAATATTGAAATGGAGATGGTGCGATCAGGTTGAGCGTGTGATTTGTCAAGTGCAGGTGGTAGTAAAAAGTAAATAGTGGAATAAAGTCGTTGGGCTCTTGCACACACTCTCCAATCTATTGTAGAAGACCGACAAGCAATTCAAGTTTAGCTAATAAGTCAAGCAAGCTTGGCCACCATACAACATCTATGCCTCTTCTAGCTCTGCATTCCACCTTCTTGTTTAGGTAATAAGGGTTAAGTTTTACCAGCATCGCTCTGCAGTTTTCCGTCAAGGTGACGAGGATAAGCAACGCTCCCGCGCCGGTGATTCCGCTGAGCACGATGCCTGTCGCCACGCTGATGACTGCAGGAAATAAGTAGCTACAGTTCAATGCTTAAATGAGGCAGTACTGCATTGCGGAACGGGTGACGTGTCGAGAAAGCCTTGTTTTGTTCTTTCGCTGAAAGGTGTCAAAACCGCACCCACATACGCTACCTCAGAGGACTCTAAGGCACTCCATCCATTGCACCGCGCCCCGTCGCATAGCGCGGGATGGCAGATTTTACCATTGTATGCAAGTATCTCAATTTTTATAAAAATCACGCCTAGCACAACACACTGCCGACACAGAAATACGCGGGAAGGCATCCCAGTGATCTCTATATAAATTGAGATACTTGCATACAATGGTAAAATCTGCTATCCCGCGCTACGCGACGGGGCGCGGTGCAGTGGGTGGAGCACCTAAAAGAAATAACTTCACATTGTGAAATTCAAACAAAATTCACTTTTATTTTAAGTTTAAACGTGTTGTATTTATATCTTTTCTAAGTAGGTCCTGCCCAGAAATATTAATTGTTGCCAAGTTTAATACTCCTCCATCTGAGTAATTGTCGTAAATAGGGGTACAAAGTTTTTGATTCACATATTTAAAGTAGTTAAAGTTTGGGGTTATCTACGGAATTACTGATTCGATTCTGAAAATTCTAATTCGGCTAAACCGATTGTGATGAATTTTGGTACAGACATAGTTGGGACCCTAGAGACAGACTAACCCCCGAATACTGAAACGTCACTCAAAATTTGAGGGCTACTTTTTTGGGGTGGGAAATCATCAAATAACTTCCCCCGCTCTGGGCGGAGCGGCCAGTGTCAGACTTTTACTGACTAAAACCCACCCATGTTCCTTCTATTGCCCTTTACGTTCCGGGGCCGCAGTATCTCTTTCGAACAACCCGCAACCCCGGCAGGCGGAGGCTCTGGCAAGCCCCTCTGCTTTGCTAACATCTCTTTGAGGCGCGCGTAAAACACAAACGCGCCGTCGACACGGACACGACGGACGGTGAGCTACCCATTGCTCACCGTCCACAGGCCCGCATCTACAGTGGTCGGGAGTCGTCTAGCGGCGCCCGGCGCCCGGGGCGTCTCCCGCGGCGTCTAGGTTGGTTTGAGGTTCTCTCCCTCAAACGCCCGGCCACCTCCTTCACACTTTATATCCACTTACACTGAGAACTTTGCGTCTGGTGCATCTCATCATACTGCGGCCCATGTGACAGGATCAGAGTCAACAGGATAGATCCAATCAGTACTTGACAGAAGGCTATCAAGAGAACTCCGGGAAACAGGTTGCAGACTCCGCAACAGCTTTCAAAGTGACATCCTGGCTGGTGGATTGCGAAGTGTAAGGGGACCTGGGAAGTTGAGAAGGGTATATTAAAAGAAGCAGTCATTCTCATGATTGTGTATGAGGATGACTAGGAGAGTCATCCTCATACACAATCTTGCAGTTTCAAGCATTCAATGTTTAAAATAAACAGGAAGTCTGAGAAATTCTTCTGTGTCATTTTTGCGTTTACAAACATTTAAACTCACACAAGCAGCCAGACCCGGAACAACTACCTGTAGGTCATACATATCTGTTCCGTGTGGGGATCGAACCCACGACATCCGTGTCGTGGGTTCGATCGGCGCAGCAGTCGATCGCTCAACCACTGCGCCAACCGTGCCGCCCAAACCAAGCGAACTTAACCTCTCAAGGACCGCCATTATTTACGTCAACTATCCTTCAAGCACCGCCAGGCGGGCTCTTATCATAAGCGTAATCTGATTTTAAGACTTATCTTTACTACAAATACAGTTTTAAATCGGTCGGGGTTTGGTGGCACAAATTTGTGCCAGCGGGGCTCAACGGTAATACTTGTTTACTGGCACGTTTTTGTGCCGCTGGGGCTCTAGAGGTTAAACCATCTAATGGGATAATTATGTTTTGTGATTTCCAGTTATCATGGCGCTTGTCACAGCGATGAAATATCGGGAGCTGACAATAATTAGAAATCACACAGATATCCCAGAGTGACAGCGTTAGTTAATATAGTAGTTTACAAGAAGAATTGCCAAACACTTCTCTCCATAGCTTAGGACCTGGGTAAAACGATACCTCTTGGTAAGACGGATATTCGGAAACCAGGAAACTGTTCCTGGTGCTTTATCCGGCACACTGTTTAACTATACACAGCAAAATGTTATCAATATTCTGATAATGTTTAAAACAGAATCTGCCTGATATTTAATTAAATATCGAGGGAGTAATTCTTCCATTTTTAAGCAACGTTTGCGTTCGGAAACTGGCGGTCAAAACGGCTCATAAACGGTTAACATTAAATGAAAGCTTGAGCTTTAAAAGCCATCTAAGACGTTATAGGTCCTCACTGCTACTATATACATCTTGTGTTCTCTACAGTTTTCAATTAATGTTTAAGAAAAACCCCAAGAACACTAAATAAGGCTTTTTTTGCGTTTTAAGTATTTAACGTTGCTCCACACTAGGACTTGTTCCTGTATCATGGGTGCATTTACAGACATCTAAACTCACATACACAAACATCTAGACCCGGATCACCTACCTGTAGGTTATGCAAATATTTGTTCGGTGCGGATATCGAGCTCGCGGCACGCAGCGCAGCAGTCTATCGCTCAGCCACTGCCGCCAATCGTGTCGTCAAACATCTTGTCTTCTCTATAGCTTTCAATTAATGTTTAAGAAAAACCCCATGAACACTAAACAGGCTTTTTTCCGTTTTGTTTAACATTTCTCCACATTAGGAATTGTTCCTGTATAATGGGTGCACAAACGGCCAGACCTGGAATACCTACCTGTAGGTTAACTAGGTTATACAAATATTTGTTCCGTGCGGGGAACGAACCCACGACACGCACCGCAGCAGTCTATCGCTCAGCCACTGCGTCAAAATAGACCACAGGTTGGTTGTTTTAGGGAACCCAGATTTAACGACTGAAACCATTTACCACCTTTTATCTGACACCGTTTATCACGAGTGCGTTTATATTACAAACATTTAAACTCGCATACATTAACAGCCAGACCAGGAACAACTACCAGTAAGCCATACAAACATTAGCCATTCAAACCCGCGACAGGCAATGCAGCCATCAATAAAATCAACCACTGCACCGCCAGCACCTTCATTTTACATCAACAAAGCACAATATGCAGTTGGAATAAAGTTCCCAGCTTCAGTCGAAGCCAAAAGAATGCAGAATACGCCTTGTTGCATACGGTTTGCTACAATGAACCCAACATTCGTGTGGTGCCAGCTTTGCCAACAGCGCTGTTCCCGTATTCAATGCAGGTTGCGCTTTTGAAGGCTGTTACCACACAACTTTGCTCCTTTGACTTTTCTTTTGCAGGTTAGAGAACGAAAAGAGGAAAGACTTTGAAGTCAAAGATTGTAGGTTATAGTATATGATTGTGAGTTAAAAAAAGAAAGCTTTGTGATTAAAGCTCGACTTGAACAAAACGCGCCTCAAACAGAATAGGTTAGGTTACATGGTTTGGCATCGATGGGAAATCATCAAATGACTTCTCTCACTCTGGGCGAAGCGGAAGGGATGAGCAAAAGTCTTGTACTGACTAACCCATCCATGTTCCTTCTTTTAACTACCATTTGCAGGTACAAACCCTGGTGGGCCCCTCAGTTTTGCTGGCACCTCTATGAGGCGCGCGTTAATTAAGATCCGTTTCCACCTTCTATTTTGTTTTAATTATAATACATATTTTTAATTTCATAGCCCATCAGATGAAATCAAAAGCATTTATTTTATTTAAAGTACGCCAGTTTCAGGCACTTTTAAACTGTCAATACAATGAAAACAATAATAACAAAAAAAAACTTTTTTGCAAAAAATAAAACCGACTTCCAAAAAAAAAAGTGGAAAATAACTTTATTTCCGGAAGTCGGTGGCTTTTGTTGGTTTCGTTGACTTTTTTGCCACCGACTTCCGGAAATAAAGTTATTTTCCACTTTTTTTTTTGGAAGTCGGTTTTATTTTTTGGAAAAAAGTTTTTTATTTCAGCATTTTTAGTTATAGTATTAGGATATAATTCGCAAACACGGTTATTTTTAGCTTTTTAGTGCGTAGGTCCCGTCTTAAATACAAGCTTTAGGCAGTTGTCTCACCAACGACGAGAAAACGACTAACTATCGGCTATTTTCTCGCTCAAGAAACGTACAATAGAATACTTTCCGTGTGAATAAAAGAGATGCATATACAAACAGTTGATCGCTGACTGTTCACACTGCCGGCGAGCACTCGCTTCACTAGTTTGTCGCTGAGCGACAAGAGCTATGAAAGATAACACTCACTCGGCGATACTCGCCAAGCGATTAGAAATCACGCCGAGAGAGCAACCAGTGGTCATGTCATTTGGTCGCGTATGAGGCCGCAAGACTGACTGTACGCTTGACTGCCGCGAGCGAGTGATGCGAGTAATCGCCCGCCTCACTCGCACACTCGCTTATAGCCGAGCTACACAAATATCGGAACTACGCACTTGCTCCTCACGTCTCGCTAACTCGTTTCTAGTTCTAGCTCTACTCGTTACTCGTTAATCGTTGCCGGTGAGACAAGTGCCTTAGTTCCACATCACGCTATAGTATTTAATACTATCTAAATTATGCTTTAGTTTAAAACCAATTCAGAAATCATATGCATCATCGCCTAGGGGATACAGCTGATACTTGATCTAATGATTGATTATGTTTCTTAATGACTGGGTGAGGGGAGGGGAGGGGGTACGGGCACCCTGCTCCCACTCGCCTGCCTACCCTGGCGAAACCCATACTTATACATGTGATTGCAGCAATCACGGCAGATTTGCGGTCATTTATTGAAGAGTTCCGTTGTATATCACTGAAGATCTATCACCAAATTAAAATACAATCACCTCAAAAAACTGCGATGACCTTCCAAATCATAGTGCATAGCGTTTTTTGTTCATTTGTCTTCGACAACCTCTAAAATTATATCATCAACGTAGACGAAGTCAATCTAATACGCATTATTAAAGATAACTCAAAAACTACTGGCCGGATCTTGATATTTTTTTTATGGGACCAAACGACAACCACCAGCTTTCGAATAAAAAAAGAATCATCAAAATCTGTTCACCCAGACCAGAGTTATGAGGTAACAAACACAAAAAAAAAAAAAAAAAACATACAGTCGAATTGAGAACCTCCTCCTTTTTTGAAGTCGGTTAATTAAGTTGCAGTCAAAGTCACAAGGCATAATAACTGTGAAAGTACTGTAGTTGCCGATTGCAAAGCGGAGATCTCTATGAAAAGAATGGGCAAGAAACTCCATATGAAATAAATCAACGCAGAAATAACATTTCAGAAGTGATATGCAGAATGCTTCGTCTTCCCCTGCTCCTATAGTCTAAGGGATAAGCAACTGTCACGACCGAGGAGAGATGAGGCGAAGGACCGACGGCTTAACGTGCTTTCCAAGGCACGGGGGTAACAACACCCCCAACATGCTAATTTTGAGCTGCTACTATTAAATAAGACTATGTATTACTAAGAACCTGCAATGCTGTCGTACTCCTACTAGTGCTTCGCGGCTTCTCACTTGATCTCGTATATTCATCTGTAGTACTTTTTGGCATTTTGTAAACAATAAAAGTTAGTAAAAATACTATTGGCACTACTTTGACAGTGACGTTTGATTGATAGCTTTTTAAAACAACCAGCCTCCTCATTTCTCATATTGTTTTCTTTGCTGAAATATTTAAATTATTTTCTCTCTCTTTTCTGTGTTTTATACAACATTGATAATTAATCAAATATACAAAATTCTCGTATCACGGAGTTGAATCGCGGACCGATTTGTATTAAACCTTGTGTACATATCGGGTAAGTCTGAGAATCGACCAACATCTATTTTTCATACCCCTAACTGATAAGGGTGGCCTGAGCAGTGGGAGAAATCGCTGGGCACAGCTGGTTACTGATATAATCTCCAGCATTTGTTGGTCCATCATAAGCATCATAGTACCTACGTGATATTGGCAAAATAGTGGTGTCTTTTTCCACAAACGCCATTATAGAAATTGGATATTGGATTCATTATATGTATAACGTCTAAGTGATGCAAAATTCCATTATTATTATTTTCTAGTACCTATGAACCAGCTAGATGAACAGTACAAAAAATATTACAGCGCCATCTATACTACAAAGGAAGAACTAGCATCAAAATTCTGAAGCGAACTATTCGAGTTATCCTCGACTTAAGACTATTATAAAAAAAAACAGATATGCTGCGCAGTAACCCACCAGACACCGTCGTATTGTCGGAGAATCTTCCTTTTCTATGGCGGTATGGAAAACTTTACACCCTGTTCCTTAAACTCTGTTCCTTAAACTGGATGAGACTCGCACAGGAAGACAATGCTGGCAATTTGACGGCACGGCTGGCGCAGTGGCTGAGCGATCGACTGCTGCGCTGCATGTCGTGGGTTCGATCCCCGCACGGAAAAAATATTTGTTTGACCTATAGATAGTTGTTCCGGGTCTAGCTGTTTGTGTATGTGAGTTTAAATGTTTGTAAACGCACCCACGATACAGGAGAAATTCCTAGTCTGTGGCAACATTTATTCAAAAAAAAAATGGTAATGACTGTTAATGAATCACTTAATTCTATAATTTTCACCTACATGCACACAACAGGAACTAAAAAGACAGCCTTTTTTTGCGGATGGGAAATCATCAAATAACTTCCCCCGCTCCGGGCGGATTGGAGGAGAGTGTCAGACTTGTACTGTCTAAAACCCACTAATGTTCCCTTTTTGCCCTGTATGTTGTTAATTAAATTCCCCACCATCTGCTCTAATCCTGCCATCATTGCACAAATTCGAATGCAGCTAAACAGGAGTTGAATAAAGGTGAATCTCTTATATGTGTATCTTGTATATGAGTAGAGTGGGGCAAACATTGGTAGTGTGTCAGCGAAACGGTTGCCGAGTTGCAGGTAAACACCAGTTAGAACCGAGCCTTTGTTGAGCAATTGAGAGAACCCTGATTTTGAAAGAACTAGGATCAATTTGTGGAATAACAAACTTTTTAGACATAGGTATACAGAGTAGAGAGTGTCCATAGCAGTATGGATCAAATTGAATACGGTAGTTTTTTATTTTATAAATAACCGATTTTTAAAATGCTTAAAAGTCAAAAAGCTTCAGTACTTTTCTTCGTTTCATTGAGTTTTTTACCGTTTTGTCACTAAACATAATTTACAGATCATCAATACAGACATTGACCAAATCCTTAGGTTACTTCCTTACTTATATTATAAAAGCGAAAGTGAGTTTGTTTGTTTGTTACCTCTTCACGCTTTAATGGCTTAACCGATTTTGATGAATTTTGGTACAGAGATAGTTGGGAACCAGGAGACGGACATAGGCTAATTTTTATTTAAAAAAGGGATATGAGGGAGAACGAGGGAAGAAAAGGGAAAACTTAGCGTTGCTATTACAAATCAATCGGGCGCAAGAGCAAAAACTACAGGTCTGCTTGGTGTGTTATACCGAATTAAACGCGAAGCCGCGGGCGAAAGCTAGTATATTATAAAAGATAACTCATCATCATCAACTACCCAAGCAAGAAAAATACAATCGATACTAAAACGAGCTCGAGAGTACCTACACTCTTTCGATTATAAAAAAAAAACTATTTTGAAAATTTACTTGACATTAAATTTAATATGATTTTGATACTAATTTTAATGATGTTGATAGATAGTTTTTCAAAGATTCTTGATTCTGAAATAAAACACAATTTATTTTATTGACGGAGAAATCGCGTAATAAGCGTACAAAACTAGCAGTACATTGATAACCTCCTTCTTTTTATAGAAGTCGGTTAAGAACGTCATAAAGTTTTCTTGAGAAGTTCTTTTAATTACCTATTTCTTCTCTCATCTTATACTATTATTATATTCTACAGTCTAGTAATTAAATTAAAAATATCGGTTCCGTTTCTACTAATTAATGAAAAGCAGGCTTAAATTATTAAAACCATAATCAATGCTGTAAGATGCTTACCAATTGACCAATTACCTTGAACCGCTGAACTCACCTCTTTACAAAGATTTCGTTAAAGACCTAGCGCTCATCTTATACTGGATGACTTTTAAGAAAATTGTATCCAAAGATCAGTGTGTACTCACAAAGAACAAGGAAAAGTCAACTTTATCACTTTACCATATAGTTCCAAATGGATTGCTTCCAATAGTGGCAATGATAATGTCCTTGCAGTTCGAAACAATAGACAATAGGTTCTATTTCTTGTTAGATAAGGTTCTGTATAGCTTTGTGTGTTATTTAAGCCCATGGTGGCTAATCGGTCTAATCAGACGCTTTCCATCCATCTCAGAATGTCGATGGAAGATTAGCGGCGTTGGTTTAGTGTTGTGACCTACGATATTGCAAAAGTATCGATATCTCAATTGCTCGTTAATTGTTTTATAACGTCACATATGATAAATGTACCAACATAAATGCACACCCAGATTACGCTTGTTTTTAGTCCTAAATTCTGCTGTAAGTGTGTATGTCACTGAACTCCACCTAAACGTCTGAACCAATTTGAATGAATTTTTTGTATGCGTTTGGGTGGCCCCATGGATGATTTAGATTCAGTAATCAGCCCGACAGATGGCGCTGCAGTCGATATTTAGGTTATTTAGCTATAGTGCAACAAACGGCTGGATCGATTTGAATTAATTGTAATTAAATACTAGGCTTGCATGAATTCACGGTGGTTTTCATTCTAACAGTTTGATTTGTAATTGCAAGTTCTTAGTCGAACCAAACTGCCTTGAGATAAAACTACTAGGATTGCATGAAATTCACAGTGGTATTCTATACGTTTTTTAAAAAAGAAAGAAGAAACCTAATAACGACCTTGTCACCAAGAACTTCACATTATAAGGTGACAATTCGCTAACTATATAGAGGTTGGCTGTATCGAGTATAATAGTTTTCTCCGACTCATCACAACCTTAAATTCCAAGTCTTTTAACAACTCAACATTAAATATTTAACTCTCTCCCCCTAGACCATGTAAGCGGAATCCATTGTATGTGTTTGACACTTTGACAGGACCATCGGAAATGCAATTTTCACGTATTCTCCTG
This sequence comes from Ochropleura plecta, assembly GCA_905475445.1. Taxonomy (NCBI): domain Eukaryota; kingdom Metazoa; phylum Arthropoda; class Insecta; order Lepidoptera; family Noctuidae; genus Ochropleura; species Ochropleura plecta. Next base: position 10,198,652 of record FR997744.1, on the reverse strand, counting down.
TAGTTTCAGCGCGTAGCCCGTAGACTCGCGATTCAGCTGTCAGGCTTTCAAACCGTGGCTTAGTTTTATGATTTTACCAGTGTCTGAGTTGTTTTATTTTGATATTGTTGTGTAAAATACAGGCATAAAACTGAAGTTTTAACTCTCTGTATGCTTTTGTCAGATGACAGGATGTAATTCTAGTTTTTGACCAGGGAAATGAATCCTTAATGACGTTCGTGTCTGTATAAATCGGGTAAGCAAGAAAAAATATATAGGTAGTGCTAAAAAATTGAAGATGTTTAGAAAATATATCGATATGTTAGTCACCCCATCTCTACAATCGACAGATAACACTCGCAAGAAGCTCCTCGGTACAGTTAAGCGAAGAAATTCTGTTGCGAAATAACTCCTTATTGACTGAAAGTAGAAAAGTGCGGACACAATAATATGTTCGTAGCAATCAGCTACTTTACTTTTACGACAATTGATGAAGGAATCGTTATAATAATGAAGACATAATGCCATATTCTTTAAAAGTAAATTCTGACTGCCGCATTTACCAATCAATCAAGTTCCAATATTTACTGTTAATCCGTAAATAGTTGAACTCCAAAACTGTCCGAAATTTGACAGATTGAAAATTAAAGCCTATTATTGATAAATTATTCACCAAAGGCATAAAGCAATGTGTTCACGACATAATGTGAACTTTTTAGATATAAGTATTTATCTTTGATTTGGATTTTATTTTTATTGTCTATTTAAGAAATCTAACTTGTAGCCTACGAGTCGGTTATAGTGATCCGGCTCGAAGGACCACTATAACCGACTCGTAGGCTACAAGTTAGATTTCTTAATATTTCAGGTATAAGAAAAACAGCCATTCGGTCTAGAAAATTATAATGACAGACAAAAGGTGTAAAAAACAGCAAAGCATCAAAAATCCTTACTAATATTATAAAAGCGAAAGTGAGTTTGTTTGTTTATTTGTTTGTTTGTTTGTTACCTCTTCACGCTTTAATGGCTAAACCGATTTTGATGAATTTTGGTACAGAGATAGTTGGGAACCAGGAGACGGACATAGGCTAATTTTTATTTAATAAAACTGTGATATGAGGGAGAACGAGGGAAGAAAAGGGAAAACTTAGCGTTGCTATAACAAATCAATCAGGCGCAAGAGCAAAAACTGCAGGTCTGATTGGTGTGTTAAACCGGATTTAACGCGAGCGAAGCCGCGGGTGAAAGCTAGTAGACAATAAAAATAAAATCCAAATCAAAGATAAATACTTATATCTAAAAAGTTCACATTATGTCGTGAACACAATGTTTTATGTCACAGGCACTAATGCCCTATAATGCATCCCGAGTGGATCCAAATATTCCAGGCCTTCCGTGCACTGCGACGCGGTCGTAGTTACCACTTGAGCTGAGCAAGGGAGTTCAGACTAGAATCCTGAGAGCAGTGAGGCAGTCAAGCTTGCCTAAAAGGACCCCACAAAAAGCGAAATAAATTGATTTTAAGTTTTATTAATACTAACATTATATGGAGGTAAAATTTTATTGAAGGCATCTTTGAAACTACTGTACCGATTCCATGAATTATTTTTCAAATGCAAAACTACATTATACCTTAGTGTCATTTATTTAAAACGTTCCCTTGGGATAATTTACAACCATAATGCGAGTGAATCCACAGGTAAAAGTTAGTGACATACCTATAATTTAACCGCACAAACGTCGTCCTAACTGATCGTACAATGACATGATGCGTTCTCGTCGCAAGGTGAGTTCATACATACAGATTTTTTCAGACTGTTCGAATTGAAATCGCACGCGACCGCACGAGCTTAGGCAACGTCTCATTGACCATTTTTATCGTACGAGAACGCATAATATACTGAGTAAATAACAGCGCTGTAAATAACACACTGGTGTAAAAACTAAACTCTTGAACATCACTTAATTATTAAAGTGATCTCTCTAAGTGCGGCAGTAATTCTATTGGCTTTTAAATCTACTGAAACAAACCTCAAAAATATTATTTGAGTGACAAAATGACACCAAAACCTGTTTGATAACAACACTTTATTAAATCTAAGTGGCTCGTCTAGTTATGTGATATTAATGATTTCCCACGGGACTCCCAGTTTTCCTGCTGCGCGCCATATTTTTTCAGTTTATTTGATTAAGTTACGTAATTTTTTTGTCGGTCATTTTTATTTTTTACTGGTGTCCAGAAGATTGATTCGTTTTTGTTTTTACTTTTCATGTCTGGGTTGACATAAAAAAACAAACAATAATAAAATTAAAAAATAACAAACGAGCACACTATAGGTTTTAAACCAGTATGCAGCCAAAAAAAAAACTAATCATTTGTCATAATAATTAATATCGAATCAAATTCAAATAGGTTTATTCGTTTCACATAGGTAAAAGTATGTAAATATACATGGTGTAAAAAAAGTGTTTCACTACGTGTACATTAAGGGCAAATGAAGGAACATAGATGGGTTTTAGTCAGTAACGGTCTTTTTTTTTTTTTTTTTTTTTCGGGTGGGAAATCATCCAATGACTTCCCCCGCTCTGGGCGGAGCGGGGGGGCATGTCAGACTTGTACTGACTAAAACCCACCCATGTTCCTTCTATTGCCCTTTACGTTCCGAGACCGCGGTATCTCTTTCGAACAACCCGCAACCCCGGCAGGCGGAGGCTCTGGCAAGCCCCTCTGCTTTGCTGACTCTCTTTGAGGCGCGCGTGAAACACGAACGCGCCGTCGACACGGCCTGTCGTCAATCGACGGACGGACGGTGAGCTACCCATTGCTCACCGCCCACAGGCCCGCATCTACAGTGGCCGGAAGTCGTCTCGCGGCACCCGGCGCCCTGGGCGTCTCCCGCGGCGGCTGGGTTGGGCAGATGTTCTCTCCCTCAAACGCCCGGCCACCTCCTTTGCTAGCATTACTGCTTCGCAGAAGGTGGTGACCGCTTCCCATTCCCTCTCGCTCCGGACCATGGCCTGAACCAGGGCCGGACGCGAGAGATCGCCGCCGCCGATCGCCTCTACGAGGGCACGGTGGTGCTCCGCCCACGCTGGGCAGATCGCCACTGTGTGCTCCACCGTGTCCTCAGGGCGATCGTCACAATGGTGACACCCGGGCGCTTCCTCCCGCCCGATGATGTGCAGGAACCTCCCGAAACTTCCGTGTCCGGTGAGGACCTGCGTCAGGCGGTAGGTGAGGACGCCATGACGCCTCTCCAGCCACTCCTCAAAGAGGGGACTTACCGCCACTATTGTGGCGTGCCCTGTCAGTAACGGTCTTATTTATTGATTTCAAATCCGTAAAAAAGGGGCCAACCACGATGGAACCTACACTAGATTTGTTGCAAATTAGCTTTAGTCCAGACTGAGTTTAGTTTAGTATGATTATATTGAAGCTACGAAAAAACAAAACCCTTCCTTGGCCGTCGGATAAAATGAGAGATAGAGAAAATTGTTACAATGTTGATGGGACACAGGTGATGTTTCCTGCTTGTAGCTTTCCCGTTCTTTTGAAGATTTACCACCCGCAAAAAAGGGTTATCATTTTAAAACAGATTTGAATATTTTGTGCTGTCAAACTTTCCGCCATTTTATTTTATTTTCAAAATCACGCATAAAACCTACATTAATAAATGGCTAGTTTTTACACAAGCAAGTATTGAATGAGACAGTACTATCACATTGCCGAATAATCAACTTTTCTAGAATGCTTCAAATAATTACGTACATGGTCAAAGAATTGGCTAGAAACTGATAACGATAATGACTACTTTATTGCCCTATCAATTAAATGATGTAATTATTTTACCAGTTCTTCGGACATTAATAAGGTTATCAGTTTTCCACTACGTCTGTGGTCAAGTTTCAATTATGTATTCCACGAAAACTAGGATTTTTTAGAAACCCAAAATTCAAACACTTAATTAGTCATAACCAATTAGTATTTTTAATGTGATGAAACACGTTCATATTACACCGTAACTAGTACTGTATACTTTTGATTGTCCTGTGGTTTGAATTTGAGCTGTGTTAAGCACAGCGCCATTTTCTTTTTCTTCAATTCTCATGTACTAGGCTGTAGGTTTATGTTGTTACACACACCGACAGCCCCAACACCCCCGTGACATTTTGAATTTTTATGTGTACCTAGGCAAGACAAAACTAAATTTCCCAGATATGAGACCTAAACGATTTTTCGCCGCTTTTTGTAAACCCCTTTAATAAAATTTCAATTTCGGGTTGTTTGAAAGAGTTTTTCGGAACATAAAGAGCAACAGAAAAAATACTGTTACTGACTAAAACCCACGCGTGTGCCTTACACGCGTGGGTTTTAGTCAGTAACAGTATTTTTTGATGATTTCCCATTCATAAAAAGGGCCAATCATTACCAAACCTTACACTACATTTGTTACAAATTAGCTTTAGGTCCAAAATGAGTTTGGTTTGGTATAGATATATTGAAGCTACCAAAAACAAAACCATTCTTTGGCAGTCGGGTAAAATGAGAGAGAGAGAGAGAGAGAGAGAGAGAAAATTGTTACAATGTTGATGGAACACTGGATGCTGTTTCCTGCTTGTAGCTTAGTCTATGGTTGAATGATTGAAAGCTGCTTGCCATCAGTCAACTATGACGAAAGCCTCTCCAATTTGAACAACAGCATCCTTCGTTCCATCAACTATTGTTAGTAGACAATTGTTTTGTCATATGTGTACCGGGAAATACACCATCGTTCATTTTGGTAGGTGACTTAATTAGCTAGGATTTACCGTCCCGATAAAATCATGAACATAACATTACGCTAGTTGTCCCTGATAGGTTAGTATGGTGTACTTTATTTTTTTTTATTCATTAAATGCACAATGTATAAAAAAGTTACACGCTAGGCTTATAACTAGTGAGTACATGACCCTGTTAGGGCGCAGCAAAATGACTTAAAACTAATAAAATTTATATTGCAGAATATATCACGTATGGTAGGAACTCTCACAATATTATATTAATTAAACTTATATCTAGCCATAAACAAAATAAACAATATTCAGTAAACTTATATCTAGCCTTAAACAACATAAACAATATTCAGTAAATTTATATCTAGCCATAAACAACATAAACAATATTCATTAAACTTATATCTAACCCTAAACATTTAGCATATACATTCAGTCAAAAAAGTATCGGGAATGGATGATTTGTTTATGGTTCCAAATTAAAAATTTTGTTTTTTTTTGTAGTTGTTAGATTGACACAACTGTTTTCCATTTTGGCGCGGAGTTTGAGTTGCATCTGTTATTTATATTAAATACAGTGCTGGTTTTAGTAATATCATATATAGTGTGTATTGCGAATTTCATAATGGACAAAAATATCGAACAAAGAGTTTATCTTAAATTTTGCATCGCCAATGGAATTTCGTGTTCGGAGTCACTGAAAATGTTACAGAAGGCTTACGGTGAATCGACTTTATCAAAAACTCGTGCTTATGAGTGGTTCAAAGCGTTCAAAAGCGGTCGAGATGTGATGGAAGATTTGCCTCGCTCTGGTAGGCCGTCAACGTCTGCAACTGAAGTTAACATCGCAAAAGTGAAGAAAATAGTGACTGAAAATCCCCATTCAACTCTGAGAGAGATAGCCGCCGAACTTTCTGTATCTCACGAGTCGATCCGTACCATTGTAACTAATCATTTGGGTATGAAACATGTTGCTGCTCGGCTAGTCCCAAAAGATCTGAATTTTCTCCAAAAACTCAATCGCATGAAAGTCGCTGAGGACATGCTAGAACGAGTCAGTTCGGACCCAACATTCATGAAACGCATTGTTACTGGTGACGAGACGTGGGTTTACGAGTTTGACATGCAAACTAGTCAACAAGCTTCGGAGTGGCGCCTTCCAACTGAACCGAAACCGAAAAAACCACGCCAAAGTCGATCAAAAGTCAAAGTCATGTTGACTGTTTTCTTTGACTATCGCGGTGTTGTGCACTCTGAATTCTTACCGGAAGGTCTAACGGTAAATAAAGAATATTATTTGAGCGTTATGCGGCGTTTAAGAGAGCAAATTCGACGAAAAAGGAAAGAAAATTCTTGGATTTTGCACCACGACAATGCGCCTTCGCACAAGGCTATCATTGTGAACGAATTTTTGACCAAACACTCAACAAATACCATCCAGCAACCACCATATTCACCAGATATGGCTCCTGCTGACTTTTTTCTTTTTCCTAAACTCAAATTACCACTTCGTGGCACCCGTTTTCAATCGATAGAAGACATAAAGGAGAATTCGCGGCGAGAACTGAACTCAATTCCGGAAGCAGCGTTTAAAAAATGTTTTGATGAATGGATTATTCGTTGGCGCAAGTGTATCGTTTCTAAAGGAGCATACTTTGAAGGTGATAAAATAAATTTGGATGAATAACAGACATTTTGTGTATTATTGATCTTTTCCCGGTACTTTCTTGACAGAGTAGTACATAATTATTATTTTAATATTCTATTTTAACTTTGGATCTTCTATTAATTCTTGGATACTATAGTAAGCTTTATCTAAGAGCAATGACTAACTTACATAATAGTACTGTTACAGAGTGGGTAGGTATTTTACCCACTCTGTTTATTTTTTGTGGATCAACATTCGTTTCAATTTTTTAAATATTCATATTTCGAATCTCATTCTGTCATTTCAACTTCAACAGTCATTTTTTTGGCTCTTTACGTTTTTGGATCACGGCTAGCAGCCACACGTGCTAGTTTATTGTATTTTTTTAATAAGCTGTAAGTACCTATATTCAATTTTTTTTTAATTTAAATGTACTAAAACCTATTTTAATTTTCCTAAAATAACTTTGTGAATCATTAGTTATTGTGCAGTTCAGTTTGTGATATTTCATATAAACAATAGGTTATGTGTATTTTCACCCCTGTTAAAAGGGTGGACCTTTTAACTTTTTAACACCCTTGGGAATTAAAGAAATCAAAACCTGTTATGGCTATTATTTGTACACCTGTCCCAATTAATACCTGAAAACTTCGGGACCTAGCTTGGAGAGCAACGAGCGAGTGTCACAGTACACCTATATTTCGCCAGAATGTTAAAACCTCATGTAATATAAAGCGAGCCTATTGCCATCAACCGGTAACCGGTAGATCTAGACTGCGTGATTGCTGCGTTTAACAATCAAATTTCTGATTGTTAAACGCTATCTTACTTCTTACTAATCTTACTAATATTATATACGAATGTTTGTGAGGATGTATGGATGTTTGTTACTCTTTCACGTCAAAACGGCTGAACGGATCATGATAAAATTTGGCACAGAAGTAGTCTGGAATAACAGATAGGATACTTTTTTCGATATCACGCGGGTGCCATCTTACTAATATTATGTTACTCTTTCACGCCAAAAGGGCTCAACGGATCTTGATAAAATTTGGCACGGAGGTAGATTATGGTTTGGAATAACACATAAGATACTTTTTTTTCGATATCACTCGGGCGAGACCGCGGGCGCCAGCTACTAATTTAATACTTTGGCCTGAGATGAAACCCAATACCTCGTACTCAGCTATAATGAGACAGTCAAAACAAAATATAAAACACCGGCACGTACAACAGAACAAACGAGAGAAACATTCGTTCTTCTTAATAAAATTTCTAGAAACAAACAAATCTCAAGAACACCACAAACACACAGGCAAGCAGACACAACAAAATCACAGATACAGTCAGACAGTACGAATTACAGTGCACAGCATCGTCACCTCGTCTGAGCTGCTAACTGCTAATTTCGAATCGTCAGAGCGAGTTAATACTACTCCTGCAATATAGCAAAATGCGGTATCTCAACAAATCTGTATTGCTCGCATTTCAAAAATAAGAAAGGCAGGCTTTGGTTGTTTTTTATATATCCTTACTAATATTATAAAAGCGAAAGTGAGTTTGTTTGTTTGTTTGTTACGTCTTCACGCCTGAATGGCTAAACCGATTTTGATGAATTTTGGTACAGAGATAGTTGGGACCCTGGAGACGGACATCGGCTAACATTTTTTTTTCAAAGTTAGAAATGAGGTAGAAAAAGGAAAGAAAAAATATTAGGCAAAGGGGAAGAAAGAGGGAAGAAAAGGGGAGTGAAAAATATTGTTTTTCGATCATAAAGGGGGTTAAAGTTAGCGTTAGGCCAAAGTGACTGTGCCACGCGGACAAAATCGCGGGCGGAAGCTAGTCCTTACTTCCTTACTAATATTATAAAAGCGAAAGTGAGTTTGTTTGTTTGTTACCTCTTCACACTTTAATGGCTAAACCGATTTTGATGAATTTTGGCACAGAGATAGTTGGGAACTAGGAGACGGACATAGGTTATTTAGTAGGAATCTGAGGGAGAAAGAGGGAAGATAGGGGAAAACTTACCGTTGCTATTACAAATCAATAAGGCGCAAGGGGAACTGCGTTACCCCGAATTTAACGCGAGCGAAGCCGCGGGCAAAAGCTAGTTATTTAATAAAGAAACAATTATTAGGAAGAGTCCATCAAATGGACTCATTGAGCGCGAAAGTATAAAAGTTTTCACAAGAAATTCAACAAAAGTAAAAACCATTTCCTTTTTTTTTTCGTTCCATAAACTTATTGATTTTAGGCATTACTTACATAAATGTCTAGTCAGTTAGAACAAAACTACGGAAATAGATTGTCAAATGGTACGAAATAATGTGCACAAAACCACCTCACTCACCTCGTTTTAACTTCAGATTTCGAGTCGTCGTCGTCGTAGCGAGCGAATATTGCCCATAGAAAGCCAAAAGGCGGTATGTCCATAACTTAACAAATTCATGATTCAAGAAAACAAGGCATGGGTAAGTAAGATTATTTTCCATTAGTAAAATATAGGTTTACTCCCAACGGCCACCACTAAAACGGGCACCAGTGGTGGCCGTTAGAACAGTGCATTACTTTTTGTGCGAACGGCCACCAGTGGTGGACGTTGGAACTTTCTAAATAATATTTATTATCAGTGTTTTGTCAATGTAATCTAGCTATAGCAAATGTACCTATAATTTAATTAACAGATTGCTAACAGGTTAATACATATATCTGGTGAATTTTTAGATAGTGTTAATTCAACAATTTTTGACTGGTCTTTTTATTCGCTTTACTACTTAATATAATTTCATTCATTTTACTATTTATTTGCAAAGAAAAACAATAATCACACAAGCAGTTCTCGAAATTCAAGAGAGATAACTAACTATGAATGTTAATAAACGGCAAGGAGTCGGAAGGGTGTCATAAACTTTTTCAATGCCACCTATTATTGCGGTCCACTTTGATTTATTTTACCGAAGCAAAGAGAGACAAAGAATAAAAAATTAAACCAATGTTGGGCTCGGTGTTATTGTTATTGCAGTTTACTTTGGGTACCAACTATTGCATTAGTTAGTGCACTCCCTGCTATTAGTGTGTAACCATGTCGGATTTAGCTTGTGCAAGTACCTCTTCGGGAGATATATTTTTAAATTATATTCAAAGAAACTGTGGAACAGTTTTATTGCATGCAGGACTTGAGTATACGATTTAGTGCGACATTAAACTGACGTGCTTTTGGTTACGAAATAATACTATTAATGTTATTGGGAGTATCGTGATTTGACCTGTGATCTTAATGAAAAGAGTTTTCATTATTGTAATTATTATTTTCAAACAAGCTTGATTAAAATGCTTCAAGAGTTTCGTTTGTTATTTGATTAAAGTTATGATAATAAAGGAGATTTTAAAATATTAATTTTGGCATTTTGATTTGTAACACGTTCCACATACAACTCGAGCTCGATTGGTCTGACTGTAACTGCCACCAATGGCAGGGGCAGTTGACACAATAAATAATATTATTCCCAACGACCCCCAGTGGTGGCAATTGAGTGGTGGCCGATGAGACAAATATTATTTGAAATGTTCCAACGTCCGCCACTGGTGGCCGTTGGCACAAAAAATAATGCACTGTTCTAACGGCCACCACTGGTGCCCGTTTTAGTGGTGGCCGTTGGGAGTAAACCTTTTAAGAAGCAATTGTCTATCTGACCTGCACAACAAAGTTACAGGGTGGTACGATACTCCTTTTTTGCATATCCGAAATCATCAAATAATTTCCTCCACGCTGGGCGGAGCGGGGGGGAGTATCCGGCTTGTACTGTCTAAAACCCACCCATGTTCCTTCTATTACCGTTTATGTTCCGGGGACACGGTATCTCTTTCGAACAACCCGCAACACACGACACCCCTAGGTTCGACTGTCAGATGGTATTTTTCTGGTTTCTGACGGCTTTTAACGTCTGTCAAAAATCTACTTTAGAAAGGTTTTAGAAGCAAAATTATACAATCACTATTTGATCTAAGATATATTTTTTTAAGGTACATTCCGATACCATTTGTCGAATGCCGCCTCACACAGCACACAGTACAATTACATACATAGAGAACAAACCCAAAAAACGGCGCCCTTATAGGATATCAGTTTCTTATCCGTCAGTCTATCTGTCAAGAGCCTTTATCTCGGAAACGTGTGGAGGTATCAAGTTGAAATCGAAACCATATATTCAAATCTGTGGTCCTTTGGAACTGTGAAAATCAACTCTCTAAGCTTATGCTGTCAAAAGATATGGCCATTTATGTTGCAAGTTAGTACACACGACGACGCATCAACCTATACTAAACCAGTTATTGCTGATCTCTCAACTACGGATCGTACACCTTAGATTTCCTGTACGATAATGGATTCGTATACACTGGTTTCGTACAGGTTGATGTGTAGTCGTGTGTACAAAACCCTCGCCTTGGTGCGCAAGTCCGATTCGAACTTGGCCGGTTTTTTTTTCATAACTTAACGTCACTTATCTGTAACGGTTTACAGGAGTAAAATGGCTGTGACATACGGATTAACGTAAGGGACCAAACAATAAGGGCTACGGAACCTTAGAAATAGGATTTCAATTTCTTTGAGATTTGCATTTTTGCTTACGAAGGTAGAATGCCAGCTTAAAGCTCCCCGCACACGAAATAACGTCGAGCAACTGTTTAATTTTCCTTTTGTCGCCGACAGACTTAATTCGCTTAACGTTTGCGACTGGTGAGCTTGACAATTATACTTGTTAAATGAAAAGAGTAAAACTGTGAATGTCAGTTTTACAGGTGAGATTTTTCTTCATATATTTTAGTTTCTGAAGCTGTAGTTTTTGAAGCTGTAGGTGAAGATTAAGGCAAGGGCCCCTGCCTGCCGGGGTTTTTCGATAGATTCGGAACACAGAGGGCAACAAAAGGATGGATGGGTTTTAGTCAGTAAAAATGGTTGCCTGTAAAGTCGGTTTTACGGGCGAAGATTTTACGTGACAACGTCTTTTTCTCGGTAGAATGTGCTGCGCGCGCGGCAGACCGATCATAGTTGAGTGGGAGAGAGACGCAAGGCATTCGGCGGGCCTCTCTCTCGTTCGGTGACTCATCGTAACGTTACCGAGCGTTACACTTTTTCATAAGTGACTCCCAGCCGCAACCTAATTTAAGACGTTGTCACGTCAAAAGTCTAAAAGAAACTCAATCAAAAAGAACCCCAGAAAACAGCAGATTGTGGCTAAATGCTGACGATTGCAGCTAAAATAGAAAAAAAATGCTCGTCGTTTCTACAGTTCAAGGCAAATAGGCAATACATTATTGGCAAGTAAAGCCGTGTTCACAACAAACGCTACAGATGAAGATACAAAAGGTACAATAAATCTATGGTGCTCATGAGATTTGCTAGTGCGTTTAGAGAGTCGTACTTAGCAGCGGCCCATACCGCTGCAACAGTTACTATGAAAGCAGTGCAGAATCAGACTTTTATTTTTGAAACATAGGTATTTACATAAAGGTAAGTTTAAACATGTGGGTGTTACGTTTTGCCGTGAAAGCGTACTTATATTTTTAAAATAAAATGACGGCAAACAAAACTAATTTAATAATAGGGACTTGATTATGTACCTATATTTAGACCTACGACAAAGTCAGTCTCAATAAATATTTGCGAAACACACTTGTAATCATAAATCCAATATTATATATAGGAAATTCCTAATATGCCTAGTTGCCGTCGATGATTTGTCAACTCAACAATTTTTTTTTTTTAATTTAAAGGCAATGAATAAAAAGATACGCGAGTGAAGCAACTGTTCTAGCTTACTGTAACTTTTTACCGCGACTAACTAAAATTTGTGAATGTAGTTAAACATAAAAAAAAAATACAAAAGATCCCTTAAAAAAATGTTTTATATCACATAGACATACAGAAGCATTTTTAAAATGTCGAGAAAACGATTTTTGGACGATGCCTATAAAGAAGAACCGGCAAAAAGCTCTATGGTTACTCTTTAAAAAATGACAATGTTTTACTATGCTCGTGGACATCAAATCGTAACAAAAATACACACAAATACTGTTATAGACGTATATTAAACCCCACGTAACCCCAGTGCATACCAACCCTTCATTCACACTGCTAATGTGTCCCCGTGCGACCGCCGTCACAACGTCACCTGTCAGTCTAATCACCCCGCCTCATGTCACCCTGCACCTTTCAACCTATTTCCAGCCGTTACCATGACAACCATGCTCATTGTCTTCGTTACCGCTTTCCCTGTCTATTGTCTATATAATACACACTCTTATGCGGCAGCCATTTTGAGTTACGCATTTTCGCGCCTTAACTGTTTGACGTTTATTTGTTTTATTACGTTGTTTTAATAGGAAAAACTGAAAAGTAAAACTATGCTAAAAAACGGTTTCGTTTTATTTGACTTTTTGGTGAATATTAAGTACACAGTAGTGAATATTAGGTATACAGTAAATGGTTATTTTTGCTTGAACACAAGTCATACCTAATGATTACATGCAAACATTGATGATTTATTAATGAGTCACACAACTTTTGAACTAATTTCCTTGTTCTATGCAACTGTGTATTAATAATCATTTGAATTAATGTTAATAATATGAACTTTTAATGTATTATTATCATCCTTTAAGGAAATTATACTTATATGAAAATAATACCGCAAAAGCAAGATTGAAACTCATTTCTAAGCATAAACCACCTTTTCAGCTTAGCAAACCAAAACAGCATCTAGCCGTATGTTTATCTGTTCGAACTGATCTCGAAAATTGCTGACCATGACTGCACCCGCTATTTTAATACTCTCTTTGCCAATGATGATGACTCAGTGGATTGCAGAAAATGTTGAACACCGAATTATAGTCGTGTTACCTCTGAAATCGAAGTAGTTTGAAGGTTTTCTCGATAAAATCCGATCCGGAGTTGCCTGCCCTTAATAACGTATCAATTCCCATGACCTATGGCCATGGCACTCAGGCGTTCAGAATCCTCATATATACAGTCGTGGTCAACTAATTAGGGACATTCAAGATAGTGAAGAGCAATAACCGGTTATGTACATATAAATATAAAACCCTATTGATTTTTCAGCACCTATTATTTGCATAATTTGGTCCGATTACTATACTATAAATGGCTGTAAATAAGAGAATAATTAAATAGAAAAAAGTATTTAATATCAAAGGTTGAACATGTATTAAATTTTAAGGTATAATTATGTAGCTGGACATTTAATTAAGGACAGTAAAGTATAATGATGAATAGAGTTAAACAAAACGAATAATCTCCAGTATTATAATATTTTTAAAAGCTCCATTTTATTACGTGTAAAATCAGTACCCAGTAGCAAAACCTTTGTTAGTAATTACCGCTTGACACCGATGTGGCATAGACATTATCAGTTTCTGACATGTTTCGATAGGAATGTTTGCCCATGCCTCACAAAAAGTTTGATTAAGTTGATCTAAAGTTGTGGTACGATAAGTTGAAACTTTTTTCTTGATTTCGTGCCAAAGGTGCTCAATTGGGTTGAGGTCCGGGCTATTTGCTGGCCAATCTAGCACCGATACTGACTGACTGGTAAGAAACGACTTGACTGAACGGGCGGTATGTTTCGGGTCGTTATCATGCTGAAACGTCCATATAATAGGGAGATGCTCCTCAGCATAGGGAAGCATAGTTTCCTCCAATATTGTTTTGTATTGATGTTGGTCTAAGTTACCCTGAACTTTTCTCACAGGTCCCACTCCACGTCCAGAAAATGAACCCCAAATTTTAATGTTTCCACCGCCATGTTTCACCTGCTTTTTTGTGAATCTTGGATTCATTTCCGCTTTTACAGGACGCCGTACGTATTGCCTTCCATCTGAAGAAATTAAATTAATCTTGGTCTCGTCAGAGAATAATACCTACATGTTGCCATTGGGCGTAGGTCCAATGTCCATATTTACGTGCAAACGCCAAACGAGCATTTCTATGTTCTTTCTTCAACAACGGTACTTTGCGAGCCACTCTTCCGAACAACCCTGCTTCTACCAGACGTCGTCGAACGGTCCTCGCTGATACACCGGCTCTTTCGTCTGCCCCAAACACTTCGTGTTTAATTAAAATAGAGCCTAGAAACGGATCTTTCTTAGCTAACCTGGTTATCATTCTATCTTCTTGCGGAGTTGTTTTTCTCGATCTTTTTGTCCTGGGCACATTTAAAGCTGTGTTATTGCGCCTGAAATGTTGCACTGCATTGCATACCATAGTTTTTGAACAATTTAAATGTTCTGCTATCCCTCGGTATGACCAACCACGCTCGACAAACTTCATGATAATTGTTCGTAGTGTTGGATCGCAACTTTTATTTTTGCCCATATTTCTTCAAAATAATTCTCAAAACTTAAAATTAAAAATCTGGATTGCCGCCAAAACTACCACAAAACAATAAAAGAAGAAATAAAAAAGTATTGAGATTCAAATTTTGAAAATAGAACGCAATATCTCAGTGTCCCTAATTAAATGGCCAGCCAGCATTCTTTGAACAAATAGCACACTGATAATCTATCAGCTATACTGTAAAGAGGTTTAATGTTTAAGAAGTTGTTATTTTTTGTATAATCGGGCACATCAATGACTAATTATACTTACGTGTAAAAGATATGGAATATTGTTAAGACTCGTTGGAAAATAAAAAATAAATTCACAATTTGGCTTAACTAGAGATTGTCCCTAATTAGTTGACCACGACTGTATATATTGAGAGTGTTGATGCGTAAGGGTCACCCATCGAATACTTGACCGTGACTATGTTGCTTATTCTCGATTCGTCAAAGTGGCGATTTGCTAACCTCGAGTACCCCGGAATATGTTTATGTATGCAATATAATGCAATAAATAACGCAGTTTTCACCTTAGAATACACACGTATATTTGTTGTTTATTGCTGGCACTAAATTCTCAGCATCTTTATTTTTGTACAACATTAAATATTCTTATTTACTCATAAAACATAACGTTGTAAACATAACGATTTAATCATTAATTCCATAACAATTTTGATGATCATTGCTAACTGGTTTGCGTGCGCGCACCCTCACTGAGCGACAAACCGAGCCACATACGTTCGTCTCTTTCACATCATGGGTCAAAATTCTCTGTCTCGCTCTCCTGGCTATCGTAAACTTGACCTCTAAGATTATTGCTATGATTTTCTTTTGTCATTCTTTAAGATACCGGCGCGAATGGCGCTCGTCGCCAATCGATAAAACAAAAAGAACATTTTTTTGTGTGAAAATCCATACAAATAGTCGTTTTAATAAGCACCGGGAAAAATCCTTTAAAAATGGTAAGAATAGTGGTACAAAATATGGTGTTGTGTGCTTAATGGTTGTGCAATTGCGTTTGGCTGTGTTATTTGTAATTAAAAACGTGGAAGGAAGTTTTTAAGTGTTAAGTCGAATGTCATATTATATTCGTGTTGTGATCAAAATGGTGGTAAACCGGTTTGTAATTCGTTGGAGGTGGCCTTTTTATTATTTAATTCACTCAAACCTTAACCGAGGACTTTCAGGATTATTTTCAAAGTAATCTTCCCAAAGAGTTTGTTGCCAAAAAGTACTTTCACGGCATACTTTCACTTCGAAGGAACTTTTGGACGCCCGAAAACGGTAAACTGGAATTTAATCACGAAGGCCAGTAGGTTGCCTAGATATTTAAATGTAGAACATACAATTTGAACTAAGAACTTTTAATGGACCTCTTTGTCAGAAACAATTAGTGACAAACTTCATTTAACTTATCCGATTTGTCCTTAATAACGTTTCCAAAGTAATCATTTTCTGTGTATCTGAATACAATACTAAATTACCTGTACCTATCTGTGCCTAAAGATTTATTTATGTTCCCAATGTACAAGCAATTAAGAACACCTAAGTATTGGAACTGTCAAGTTGAAAAGCACGGTGCTCTGAAAAAGTATAAACGGGTGTCAACAATTCTTAAATGCTAATGTAACTTTAAAAACTTAATACTAATGCGAGGAAACAATATCTTCAACGGATATCCATTTAATATTTGCATAAATTCAAATCATCTTCACAAAAAAGTAAAACCAACTGACGTCATTAGTTCCCCAGTTTTTATTATAAGTTCAGATACATTAGTAATCTTGTTGAATTTACTTACATAAGTACATCTATAAATGAAACGACTTACTCTTTATTTCTTGAGTAACTAAAATTCCTTTTAACATTATGAATTTACATTTTTAATAAAGAAAGCACGTTTCATATTTAGAACAACTTTTTGTCATTTTTAAACAAGTCTGACTGAAGTCCATACTGACCTTTTACAGTTTATTTCCCGATAACTAAAGGTGTCTGACCTGTTCGATGTTCTACAAGGAATCCTACCTAACAGATAGCGGTAAATGAACTGTGAAAGTACTGGATTTCTTCTAAAAAACAATCACTTTTAAATTTGAATTTGGCTACTTATCGAGCTCAGAACGATTGAGGAAAAGGTTTAACTCGATGCTTATACCGGAAAAAGAATTTATTTATGGAGGCACTCAGAAAACGCTGGCTTTTGGGTCAAGATGGCTGATATTCTCGTCGAGGTGGTTTATGCGAAAAGGATTATTCGATATAGGTTCTGTGTTTATAAAATTCTCAGTTACATTTTACTTCATTCAAGAAAAATGAGTGACGCTAAGCTATGACAGTTTTATTCGTAACTCTGAATTGGCCCAAATTCAGATGGCGAAATAATAGGAAATAACACGAATTTCAATATGAGTATAATATACTAGCTTTTGCCCGTAGCTTCACTCGCGTTAAATTCGGGGTAACACAGTTCCCCTTGCGCCTTATTGATTTGTAATAGCAACGCTAAGTTTTCCGTTTTCTTCCCTCTTTCTAAAAAATATGCCTATGTCCGTCTCCTGGTTCCCAACTATCTCTGTACCAAAATTCATCGAAATCGGTTTAACCATTAAAGCGTGAAGAGGTAACAAACAAACAAACAAAAAAACTCACTTTCGCTTTTATGTTATTAGTAAGGATAAGGATTACGGATTTAGGTATTCAATATCGATAATCGAGGTTCACGGATGCATGTGTTCTTCATGCTCCTGCTGTGCTTATGTTCATAACAAAGCAACAATTGACAACAAAAATAGTGCATTGATATTGTGAGTAATAAGATTATCACAGTATAGTAAATAAAACAACATTCAACAACCGCCCTGAAGTTCGCGTAAAGAATCAATTAGGAAATATTTATTATATAAATTGTTTGCCAAGCACAATCTCTGCCCACCCGGTATTTACATGTGGTTAGGAATGAATAACGCACTGTCAGATATGTGTCACTTTCTCTCAAATAGGTTAACTGTCTATCAAAAGAGGTTAACTGACTATCAAAATAGGGTTAACCTGACCACAGGAATTTGAGTGACTTTACAAATACTTTAACCACAAAGTCTAAACAAGTAACAAGAAATAAATGATGCCGCGACATCGAACAGAAGGGTTTGGAGGAAAATGTGTTGCGACGACCCCAAATAGCATGGGATAAAGGCAGCAAGATGATGATAAGTTCAAAGCCAGTGGCTATCAATTTCAAAGTAGGATTACCGCAAGCGTAACCGTTCTTAGGATTCCATACCAAAGGGTAAAATAGGACCCTACTGTGTTTCTGTCCGTCGTCAGTCCTTCTGTCACCGTGCTGTGCCTACCAATTTTATATTGTACAAGCTTCCGCCCGCGACTACGTCCCCGTGGCATAGTCACTTTGGGCTAACGCTAACTTAAACCGTGTGATGATCGAAAAAAAAATATCTTTCTCTCCCCTTTCCGTCCCTCTTTTTCCCCCTTTTCTCACTATTTTTAGCCTACGTCCGTCTCCAGGGCCCCAACTATCTCTGTACCAAAATTTATCAAAATCGGAAAGGCGTGAAGACGTAACAAACTCACTTTCGCTTTTATAATATTAGTAAGGATTTTGACAGATGGTGTAATTCTGTTGGCGCTGTAACAAAAAAATACAATAAATGTTTAAGGGGGAGCCCCCTTAAACATTTATTGTATTTTTTTTGTACACCATACAACAAACATGCTTTTTTGCCGTTTTTTATAGATAATGGTACGGACCTTCGTGCGTGAGTCCAACTCGGCTTTGGCCGGTTTTATAATAACCGACGAAAAATATTGATATGGAACGATGTACGGAATAACATTTTGGGGCAACGACAAGGTTTTTGTGTTTTTTTTAAAAGCTACCATTTAATAAATTCAGCCAATCACAATCAAATAGGGCAGTTACTTCTAATTCATAGAATCCTCTAATTGCAGTCTACCCAATTACTTTTGTTTCAAATAAATCGCGTAAGAAACATACAAATAAAAAAATACTGTCTAATTAAGAACCTCCCCCTTTTTGAAGTTGGTTAAAAACTTTAAATATTGTTTTATTTTTCAAAATAGCCAAGCTTCATTAGTCAGATTGAGAACTAGCGCTGGTCGCGCCATCAATAATAAGACTGGAAATTGACTCTTAAAAAGAACTAGGAAAATGATGCTGTTGATGATGAAAAATAATTGGATCAGACTCTTCAGAAATACTTGTTTATATCTTAGATAACTGAATTCGAAAACATTCATAGATTTTTAAGAAAGTGTTTAGACTATTATACGACGTATAATATATCTGTACGTCATATATGGCTGTATGACGAGCCTGGATATTGACTGTACATAGTCTGAAAACCCAAGTGAAGCCACGTGAATCGTAGTCTCATTAATCAATGAACTGTGAGGTATTTTATGACAATCGCACATGAACAATTATCTACGGCTAATAATCATTATGAACTTAGATTACCATCTTTTTTCCCGGAATTATTGTTTTTCCTGAACCTGATTTACACCAATAACTCGTTAGTTCCATAATATTTATTTATTTTTTTATTTATTTATTTATTTATGTACACACAAAACAATGTATAAAAAAGTACATAAGGAAAAAAGAGCACAAAGGTACTGCTTATTTCATAAAGAAATCTCTTCCAGCAGACCTGCGATAGGACAGATGGAAAAAAAACACGTAGACACAAAAAAAAACAACTTAAGCACTAACTTAAATAAACAAAACATTATCAATATAGAAAAACTTTCATACTAATAGAAATAAAAATAATAAATATATGTTTACATAAATACAATCTAAAATACTTAATACATATCTAAAATATATACAAAAATCAAACTATAGAGGAGAGGTAGTGTTCCTTGACCAGTTTTTTAAAAACAGAGATTGTTTTAGCGCCACAAATGTTAGCCGGAAGTGAGTTCCACAAACGCACTGCATGGACAGAGAAGGAGTAGGAATAAAAATTTAATACAATATAGCTATGCCTAGCGGTTTCCCCAGCTGCTAAGCTCTTAAGTGTCAAAGTGTGATGTTACATGACCATAGACGAATGACCACAGACGAAAGTTTTAGTGTATCGCCTCTTTTAACGGCTACTGAAATATTGAAAGTAGTGAAATTCGTCGATGTAAAGCAAATAATGAAATCGTAATTAAATAATTATTAAATATATATTTTGCAAGCACCAAGTTTTGAGGTAAAAACTAGCCAAATTCCATGTTGTATCATCATTTGGGTATCATCATTCCATTTTTTGCTGTTTTATGTGCGTTCAGCCTACCATAACAAAACATGTTTATAAATAAATCTGTTTTCCTTATTACAGATGCAATTATATTATGACTAGCTTTTGCCCGCGGCTTCGCTCGCGTTAAATTCGGGGTAACACAGTTACCCTTTTCTGATTTGCAGGTAATTGCTACCAGCAGTATTTGCCTTTGCGCTTTATTGATTTGTAATGCAACGCTAAGTTTTCCCTTTTCTTCCCTCACATCCCAATTTTAGCCTATGTCCGTCTCCTGGTTTCCAACTATCTCTGTACCAACATTCATCAAAATCGGTTTAGCCATTAATGCGTGAAGAGGTAACAAACAAACTCACTTTCGCTTTTATAATATTAGTACGGATTATAACCATGAAATTGTTTTCAGTTAATAGGATAAGGTGAATCCCCGCTCACATGAAGATTATTCTATTTGAGTCTGCTTGTATGCTCATAACTTGCTCGTCCATTATTTTATGACTCTGCCTCCTAAGAGAAGAAGACTCTTCCTTGTTTTGAAGTCAGGGCTCAAATCCCCATAATTTGCACAGTATTATTGTATTTAATTTTATATGTGCCAGTTACTAAGTACCAGTTAATAATCAATTATCTATTTATTATCATTTTTTAAATCTTGTGTCTCCTGAAATAAAAAAATTGATGATTCCGAACTAGATATTAGAACTGAAAATATGAAAAAAAAATGGTCGAAAATAACATTAAAAATTTGGGTGCAATCCATGTCTTTGATAGGTGGTTCTGTATCATTGTCGCTCGAAGTATTTTTAATCATTTTCTTTTTAGAAAACTAGTGTAAAAAACGGACATATTTCTTGTATACTCCAAGAATGAGCGAAGCGAGCTCCAAAAGATTAACACCCTATCTTAGACAGGTTACAATTGTTTTGACCATTCATACAGTTGGAGGATTACTTTAAAAGACAGTTAATTATAGAGCGAGCGAAGCGAGCTCGAATTTTTACCTTATACGTACTTGGGACAAGTTTTCCGAGGGGGGACAGGCAAAATATACTTAACATCAACAATTGGATCCTTCACATAACGTTTTTGCTTCTTCATTGTTCTTACACCGTGTCAATGTTAGGTTCAACATAAAATGTATTTAGTACGCGTGCTTTTTTTCTATTTTATAACAACGAGGTCTTTAATTTTTTCTTTTAATTCCTTAACAATTCCTTTTAGCCAACAGTGTTTTTTAGAGCAATGATACCCTTGTTTTAAGGCCTTATTTTAATTAAAAAATAAATATTGTTTATCAACAGAATGTAGCAAAGAAACAGCATTTTTACAATAATTTACTTATAATTTCATATTGATGAATGACAAAAGTATTTTTTGTTCTCTTATTTAAGTACTCCGTAAGTAGTATATTGACAAATGTCGTTTGATTCACGTGAATTCGCCTGGCAGCTCCGGCGTTAAATCCGACAAAGTTTCCTCACTTAAATCAAAATGTGCTATTCCTTAATCCTTACTCCTCTGTTATTCTTATCTTATCATAGCGGGATCCTAGACAGTTAAATTGTTTGTCTAGAACTTCGATGATCTACATTATCTCGGCGCTTTCTGGTAGTCGCCACTGTTGATTTTGGCTGTCAATTGAAGTTTTAGAATAGTGTTGACTGGTCCCAATAAAAAAAAATGTTATATTAAAACGCTTCAGTGTCCATTTCATTGGACAAGAAGTCAAGCAAAAATAACTTAAAGATTACATATTTTCTTACACCGTTACATCAATGATCGGCTGCAAATAAGTACAGACAGGTTACTTGGTGGTTGCTTGCGGTAACCGGTTACCTTATACAGGGTGCTCACAATCATTTATAGTGGCGACCACTTATAATGACTACTCACACCGGTTTTCTATTTATTTTATATGCATTTTTGAACTGCTGCTTTGGTCTTGCGGTCGCAAGCACGATTGCTGAGCAACGGAGTCCTGGGTTCGATACCCGTGTGGGCAAAAAGCGTTAATGGGATTTTCCATTGATTTTTCGATTAGGAATTTCTCAGTAATTGCCCCTAGTTTGGAAGTTGACGGTATGATAACCCCGTGCCTCGGAAAGCACGTGTAGCCGTTGGTTCTGAGGCTGATCTCTCGCCGGCCGTGTCGGATTGCCGTCCCATCGGACGGCAATATTGTTTTGTATATAAAATTCTTGTGTCACAGTTTTCGTTCCCATACTCCTCCGAAACGGCTGGACCGATTTGAACGAAATTTTGTGTACATATCGAGTAGGTCTGAGAATCGGCCAACATCTATTTTTCATACCCCTAAGTATGCAGCGGGTGAAACCGCTGGGCACAGCTAGTTGTTTTGGATACATTAGCTTATTAATAAGTTAGAAGAACGAATGATAGCGTAAAGAACTTCTGTCACAAAAAAAAGAACTTGTCTTTCCCGTTAAACTTTTCTTGTAAAACCCAATAGCATCATCAAATACCACATTATTAGGGAATATTACGAAATTTATTACTGTTACTTGTAAACAAAACAATCATTATCACAAACGATAATTACTTAGATACATGTTAATGAATGAATCGTTTACAACACAATCATTGAGCAATTAATATATTGATTTGTATAAAATACTAGCTTTTGCCCGCGGCTTCGCTCGCGTTAAATTCGGGGTAACACAGTTCCCCTTTCCTGATTTACAGGTGCCAGTTAGCTGTAGTTTTTGCCTTGCGCCTTAATTATTGTAATAGCAATGCTAAGTTTTCCCTTTTCTTCCCTCTTTCTCCCTCATTGCTCCTTTTTTTAAAAAAAAAAGTTAGCCTGGCGCTAAGCCAAAAACCACAAGTAGCAGGTACCTGCAAATCAGGAAAGGGGAACTGTGTAACCCCGAAACGAACGCGAGCGAAGCCGCGGGCAAAAGGTAATAATATATATTTTATTGCGATTGAAGTAATTTCACCAGCTTTGTTTGGCAGATTACGAACATCACTGTACATTATTTCTAAGACATGAATTGTATTTATTGTGCCAATTTAAATATATTTAATTATTTTTTTTACTATACTACTTTCCCAATGTTGTAGCAAGCTAGTTATCTAGTACTAACTAGTTCTAGATTCATTAAGAAGTTTGTAATAAAAACATGTTTGATACATCTTGCTACAAATCAGGTTTCATACTAAAACAAGTTATTGCAACTGCTTAAAGACGACCGGGCTTGCAAAAATGGTCACATCGTTGACCCGGATTCGGCGATTCCAAATTCAAAACTGCCCCAGATGGTTGTGCGGTCAGCAAACCCGTTGAAAGTGAGTCAATGAACCTTTAAATACAGTGGAACTGAACACACAAGATATAGGTTCACTTGTAGCGGAAGATACCGCGACCCCGGAACACAAAGGGCACATAACTCTATTACTCGTATTCTCATCATCCTATCTTGCCCTATTTCTCGGCTTCGGAAAAAAAACCCTTTCTGACTTGTTGTCATCATAACTCCCCCTCAAGATGATCTATAAAACAAGAATTATTCACTAAAAGAAACAAAATGTACCAAATGAGTTTCAACCTTACTAAAAACATCATACTAATATTATAAATGCGAAAGTTTGTGATAATGGATGTATGTTTGATCCTCTTTCACTAAAACTGAACGGATCTTGATGAAGTTTGGCACAGAGGTAGATGCCTGGAATAACACATAGGATACTTTTTTTATTAAATTTAATTTTAAAAAAGCCGTGGACGCCAGCCACTTATCTATATTATGTAAAAATTAATCCCTATTGCCCTTGGTCACGGCATCACGCGTGAACGGCTGGACCAATTTCGCTAATTCTTTTTAAGTTGTGTTTGTTTTTTTTCAGGTCCCTATTAAAAGAAAAATATGTAGGTAGGTAGGTGGGTTAGGTAGGTAGGTGGATTAGGTAGGTAGGTAGGGTAGGGTAGGTAGGTGGGTAGAAAAATACAAGATGGTAGTAAAAAGGAAAAGGAACAGCTATTTCTGAAAACTGAACAACAAAATACTTACTCTACTTGTATAACCCTTATCTCTAGAAAAGTTTTAATCAGAGAGAACTTACCGTATAATGTACCTGCTAAAAACATGAGGGGTGATTTGAGGTAAATTAACTGGGTGATTATGTAAAATCCAGTTAACGGGATCGCTGGTAGTATTACTAATTGCGTGAGTCGATGTTCACTTGTTTTCTTGCCAGTATTTTTGACATGTGTCAGATTTGAGCGGGAATTATATTAAAAGTTTTTGTTAGGACGCGGACTGACTATGATTATTGTTTAGCTAATCTGTTGTCACTATTATGGACGTGGAATAAGGTTGTAAATTGAAAATAATATATATTCGTTTTGTGGATGTGACTACGCTGCGAAAGGGCACATTGTATCGGTTTTTTTTTTCAGAAAATACACATTAAACTAAATAATTACTGGGTCAAAACTAAGCAAAAAAAATTTTTATCTCTAAGATATTTGACGACAAAGGTTATTTTTGTGACGCAACTTCTTCCAATTACTTTATTGGGAATATCGAACTATATTTTAAAATTCAATTCGGTTAAAACCCTTCTTTGAACCAAAACCAACTCATCATGGTATACTGACCCAGAAGTAATCTTGAGAAGTACCTATCTTTACTCATTCCATGAGTGTTACTGCCCAATTCATTTCTCCGAAGATAAAATAATTTTCCCAGAAAATATTCATCGTAAAACAAGCAACGCCTGCATATCAATATTGTATCATTAATTAATCACTACAAAATCATCTTGATTGCAACAAGGCATTACTCTGTGATACGCGAGATACAAGGTCTTTTCATTATTTATGAAGACTATACCTAAACTATTCTTGCCGTCATTAAGGACGTTACATAAAATTACAGATTTTATGTGTAACTAGAAAAAAATACAGATTTTATGTGTAACTAAAATTCGGGGTAACACAGTTCCCCTTTCTTGATTTACAGGTACTTGCTACCTGTAGTTTTTGCCCTTGCGCCTTATTAATTGTAATAGCAATGCTAAGTTTTCTCTTTTCTTCCCTCTTTCTCCCTCATATCTCAATCTTTTTTTAATAAAAATAGCCTATGTCGTCTCCAAGGTCCCAACTATCTCTGTACATTCAAAATCGAAAAAAAGTTTATGTTGCATGATTTTGAAATAAAATTTGAAAACTTTATGTTATTGTCACTATAGTGAATGCTGTCTGTAGATACCAATAAAAGGCGTACATACTTGTATGTGAATTTTAAAAAATAAATTAGAAGTACTTAGATCAATATATTTATATACTAGTTTATGTGATAATTGCCTCTTTACTGTTTGCTCTTCAGTGTTAAAACTTGTTTAACAATGGAAAATTAATGATAAAATAATAAATTCTAGGAAATAATAAGATCTATCTGTGGGTTGGAGGACCGGTACTATCATTTGTATATCTTTGACGATCGGTAAATGAAAATATTTATTTCAGACCAGGCACAAAATAATGTCACAAGTTATGTTAATTAATTAATTATGTTAATAGAAGTTAAAAGGTAGTCAGTAGGTACGTCGTTTTTTGAATTGAAAACTTTTGTTTAAAAAAAATGAGAAATGAGGGAGAAAGAGGGAAGAAAAGAGAAAACTTAGCTTTGCCATTACAATAAATAAGGCGCTAGGGCAAAAACTGCAAGTAGCAGGTCTGCAAATCAAGAAAGGGGAATTGTATTACCCCGAATTAAACGCGAGCGCAGCCGCGAGCAAAAGCTAGTCATCCATAAATATGAATAAATTTTGAAAATTCAACGTGTAAAAAAAGGGCACTAATACTTATAGGTAGGTACATATATCATGTAAAGAATACACTGTGAAAGAATCATAATGAAAATCAATGATTCAACTTTCCAAACTTTTTTTTCATTTACTTCACGCTTACGACCCTAGGCGTTCAGGTCAATGGCCGAAAACACTAGGTACTACAGTTATTAAGTACAAATGCGCTGGTTACATGAAATACTTTTTTCTAAAATTCTTACCTACTGGAATAACTTACCTACTACTTACTGGATGTAGAGATGCCTACCTAAATAAAACAAACTTGGGAATAAAGCTTAGCTGATTTTAGGGTTGTCGCATGTACGCAATGTATTTTTCTCTAAAAGTATAATATATGAGAACCTGGGAAAATGCACAGAGACTGCTTATCACCTTAGCTGTATGCCCCTTAAATGTTATAGCTCCTTTTTTTACACGTTGTATATACAACAAATTATGAATATGGTTATTTATTATTTCACTTATTTCGTAACGTGAACACCGCGAACTTGTACCAAAGCATCTTGTGTTGTAAGTTACTGCATACGTCCTCTTTTGCTACATCGAAGGCATTCTCCTCAAGTCAACCCGTTTTCTAAATATATCGCAAAGTGAACGTACTTGAACTTGGGCATCTCGACATCATCTGCTATGTTTTATGTTCGATATTTTTCTTTTTAACTTTATACGAAGAATACTTTTCTGAACGTAAGTAATAATCACGATGGTAAAAACTAACTAAACGAAAAAGGCTTGACGAAATTTGGCACAGAGGTAGATGATTGTCTGGAATAAATGACACAGGATTTATTTTTTTCTTTCGATATCAAGCGGGTGAAGCCGCAGGGGGCGCCAACTAGTAGAAAATAACTTTAAACCGCTGTTGATAAACCAAAATAAGGGCCTCCAAATAACCAGTGATCATCAAACAAAACAACTAGTTGCGAATTTAAATCAATATATTCAAGATAACCAACCACACAATAACTTTCAAATCGCCAATTTTCATGAGCATACTTATTGCATAAACTGCTATCATCTTCCTGCCCTTGTACCAAGTTACTTAGGGTCGGCCCATCATCAAATCAATCAAGATTAGAGTACCACGTTCATCTGTCCTTTTCTCCACAGATAATCCCATTATGCACGTTCCTGGCATTGCTAGCAGTCCCCACACTGGAGCAGGGCTCCAGTTCTACGCCCCTATCGCCATGCCCGAACGTGTTCCAGTACGAGCCGCCAGGGTCTGAGCCCGGCCGGTGGTATGGAGTCGTCAACTTATCAACCGACAGCACTCTGCACTCGCTGTGGCTAAACATCGTGCTTGATAACAAGGCTGATATACTTGGGGTAAGTTATATCCATACTTATGTTATGTATTTGAAAGAAGGTCTCCTTCAGATGTGCGGTCGCTCTATGTAGAATGTTGATATTCAGCTGCGTCCGGTATTTGGGTAGGTTAGGTATTTGCGTCTGATAGTCAACATCTTTTACAGCTGAGCTGATGATGGGAGGTTCAACTCCTTAGGAAATAGGATTTATCGGAAAATTCTTTAAATTTTGTATATACGTCAAGACGTATCTACAATATTTAAAGAATTTAAACTGATTAACTTGACATATTACAATTAAGGGTCTTGACCCTTAATTGTAATAATAATGTCAAGTTAATCAATTGTAATAAGTCAAATTAATCAGTTAGCAGTATTATCTTTAAGATCATTTATAGTATTTTTCCAGTATTTCAAAGGTTAAATAATAAAAACTTTTTACTATTGCACATTCAGGATTCCAAATATCAAAAACATACGGCGAGTCATATTAAAAAAAAAACATAACTAATCGTATACTGGATTCAGGATAGGGACAAACCAATATGATTTGACCTCAAAATATGTTTATGTGATCTACACAATCTATCTGCATTTGCAACCCAGTTCAACTTTTTGAATCGTTTTCCTTGTTTGATATCCAGTTTTGTAACATATTTGTAAGTTATTTATTTTCTAAAATACAAAATATTTGTCAGAGCAGTTTTTTATTCCAATCGTTCGATGATGCGTCATACAATGTTGATGTTTGACAAATGTTGAAATATTTGGGTGTTTGCTTGATTCGGCTAGTTCTGAATAAAGAATGAAAGCGTAACCTTACCGTACCCGGCAGTGACTGGAATAAGACTAGCAATGAAAATATTGATAGCTGTAAGTTTGAAAGACTTAGTTTCAAAATCTCGCATTTCTTACAGAACTGGGTAGGAGACGTATCCACACAAGACAACAAAGACTTCAAAATTGAGAATGCTGACATGCAGATCAACCCTGGCCCAGCTACGGCAGTGCGTTTCTTCGTACAGTACAACCCTCTGAACCAGACCCCAAGACTATTAACCATAAGACTGAATGGCAGGGAGATCTGCAATGCTAACACCCCACAACCTGCTGGCAACAGAGCTGACATAGTAGAAGGTAATAATGGAAGACGACCAACACCGAGACCAGAAACGCAGAGGCCTAACTTCGGGATTGAAACGAAGCCGATTAGAGAACCACCAAGAGAGTCTCCTAGTCCGGTTTTCCAAAGACCTACAAGCGGCAACGATGCTGCTCTAAATATGTAAGTGCACTTTTATTTCTTTGTAATAAAACGCAAAAATACTATAAATGTTATAAAGATGCCTTTGTGTAAAGATGTCTGTGTGCTCGAATTTCGACGGTTGTCAGCGTCGCCCGACATTTGGTGTGCTTTTCGATCAATTAGATCTGTCAGCTTCTTATAGACTTGCTCGATTCTAGCGACTGATAACCGGCAACCGAAGATGAGAATAATAACTTGGTACAAATCGAACATGTTATCGGTTGAGAAAAACGATCGGAAAATCGACTTTGATAAGCGAGTGTACAAAAAATGTAAATCACCAGGGACCAGGGGGTCAGGGTGGGATCAAAATTGCATTTAAGAATTGCGATTTTAACTTCACAGACCCAGTCAATATTTTTGCAATTGTCAATTTTTGGGTCTCAAAGTGACAATTGACTTTTACGAATTGTATTGTAGGTAATTTTGCTAAAGCAACCATTTTAGGCTGCTAAAGCTAAACATAAATAACAGCCAAAATTAATTTATCATAGCGTCCTACACCGGTGTAGGTAGCACGTAATGAGCAATTGATGATGATAATCATTAATTTCCTGTGCTATCTGCCACTGTCGTACAAATTACATCATACCGCATGCTCGGTGATTAATAAAATTCTCCCTTAGATTATGGAAAAAACAAAAAACAATCTGTTACGTCATAATGATAACCGTCATAATGGAACCACAAAATGGTACTTACAATAATTAAAAAAAATGCTTATTACTGTGTTAAGTAGTTAACTTCTAATTGTATCTAAGAAAATCCGAAGCCTTCCCTATTTCAATTGTCCGCAAAGACGTTATATGACGTAAATATGAAACTAAATTACAATCTGATTGCATAAATATATTGAATATTCTTAGCAGATTCAAAGCACAAACATTCCCTTTACGCATGAAAAAAATCCCTGATTGTCAAAGACTCATTTATAAATATGTCTTTGTTATAGCCCTAGCAGTGACTTCCAGAACCGGGACAGAGACAGAGAAAATGGATATCAGCTGACCACTATGCGCCCAGGATTGTCAAGGCCGAAGCCATCAGTAAGGCAAGTACCATTTTTGTATCCCAGCTTTAGTATTTCTTACTTATATAGGTACTTACTATATTTTTCTTTAACATCTGCAATCCGCCCCAGAACTTAAAATCAGAAAAAGAGAAAGTTACTGTAAAACTATTAGCGCAAGTATAGCCAGTTCCGGATATCGCCATGTTCGACGCATTTTATCGAGATTTTTTTTGTGGCTCCAGACATTTGCATTCAGTCAATTTAAAAATAGTTTAGCAGTGTCTGTCTTATCTTCTTCCTGTAACATTAATCAAAACTATTTATTTCTAATAAACTGTCAAAAATATGACACGATCCCATTGTGATTTATCAATCTATGCAACCTTAACCTTTATAACTAGTTACAGTATTAATTTTATTACTAAATATTAAAAGTTTTACATAAGCTTTTTTTTTTATTTTATTGCATAGTAAGCGGTGTTTACGTAGCTGAATTATTTTAGGCCACATTTTTTTTTCAATAATTTTTTACTTTTTGCTATTGATGCGCTAAGAATTTTTTTTCTAAATGACACTTTATATTTTCAGTGATTCTGATGACTACTGGACAGGACCTGCTTATATACATTTACCTAGTAACCCATCTTCTAACTCTAACAGCCTTGGTGGACAGGTGAGTCTTTCTATCTTCTCTCTCTTATCTGCCTATTTCTATCTTTCCTGAGAAAAAACTTTATGTGAACTGACTGAAAACTTTGGATCGTACTCTTTAACAACAAAAACTGGTGTAATACAGGTTTTTCACTGAAACCTTCTTCAGACACCAGTCTTTTACAAAGATAACTTTTTGACCACGCGTTTCTGTAAATCTACCAGCTAAGTAACTTGTGTAGAGAAAATTAACTTATTTTTTTTAATTTCATTATTCAAAACGGAGAAACACGAGTAATGACGTACAGTCAAGGAATAAACATGTAAGGCAACCTAAGGTTTATATTTGTAAGGAAAGGAGGTTGATTACTTTTTATTTTCGCTCTTTGACTGTATCTAAATAACGATAATAAGCAAAATTAAAGTGTGGAAATGACTAACTAACTTATATGAATGAAAAAAAGGAAAAAAATAATTATGTAACCAATTTTTTTTTTTATTAAATACGTTTTTCTTAAATAACGATTTTGCCTCTTGTATCTTTAGTAGGGATTCCCTTGAACCTAAATATTTTATGTATTATTTATAAATGCGTTGTAACAGCTTATCAAATGAATTATATTTACATAATTAGCATACTGGACGTGGTTGAGTGAGTCAGGTTCGATATATATATGACACTTGAACTTCTTAATAAAAAAAAATACTATAATATGTTTATGTTTCCCGTTGTGATGATTTATTTTTCCATAACTCCTTAACATTTGAATCAATGATTATTTGTTCCAATGATCAATCACTGTCACGTATCCATCTATAAAATCAAGAATCAACTTCTAAGAAAAAAATACAGATTTTTTTAATAAAAACTCGTTCATAAATTTTTGTATTAATATTGTTCAACGTGTCAAGAAGCAATCGCAGCAAATGTCAAAAGGTCACCGCCGCCGCGCCGGTGATGTTGGTAAATGTCATTATCGAACTAGTGTCCCAAAGAGTATAATAATAATATGGAGCTTCGACCAATTCCTAAGGATGCTCTCGTTAGGCAGCTGAATTAAGGGCTAAATACAGATAGCGGTACTCTTGAACACGGCTCGTATTGTAAGGAGATTCCTTTCTCTGGAGTCCTTACCGCCGGCGCCGGTAGCTTGGACCCTGCTCCCGATACCGTTAGGCTATATGTTTTTTGTTTTAGTTTTTACGAAATAATACGGGAGTAGTGTCCTCATTACAAAGACAGATAAATTAGGGACTGAATTTTGCTTAATGCTTTTACTTTAAGTTATTAATGTAATTCTAAGAAAATTATTTATTTATACTTTCAAACCTGCTCCATATAAATATATCACTTACTCATATTCAAGTTGTAAACGGACTCTTTACTAAACCGTCGATCAAGCATTCTGATCAACAAACTAATTATGTAACAATACGGTAATGTCAACATTATTGCTAGGAAAAATCATTGCTTGGGTATGAAAAATCACGTTTTACAATAGAACTCAATGTTACACACAAAAAATGGTGATGACGAATGCATTTAATAGTTCAGGGATTAAGAAGGTATTTTAAGGTAAGTTAATTTATAGCATTAAACTTGTTTTAAAAAAGATACATTTTTTTCCTCTTGTGACGATGACGAGGAGAACAACTTAGTTTCAGCTCCATTGAGGGTTTTTTACCCAAAGTACCCAAATAATTATATGGGGCAGCAGGTTTTTTTCACGACTACAAGTATCATTATCATATATATTTATTATCAAGTAACTAAGACTGATACATTATGGTCAGTCATCCTCAGTCACATGGAGAAAGTTAATAATTTTGATTGATTGATTTTGGTGAACTATTCCATTTCTTCGGAAAGATTAACTTCAAAAGTTGAGTTTTTGTGTACTAAAAATCGTATGGGTATATCCTCAAATCTTTCCCTAAAATAAAATCTTTTCCTAAAATCTTTCTCAGAAATATAACTATATAAAGGTAGAACCTGTAAAAATAAACATTTCGACACTAGTGCGACTATAGCGAAAATAAAACTTCTTTATCGAATAACTTAACTTAGCAACACGAAAACATCCGGGTACGAACTAAAACCGAAACCCATTTTTAATCGTTAATTGTGTAAAAAACACATTATTACGTGACCTTCAAACATTTCTTGTAACGAAAGACTTTCATACAGCATTCTTTATTTGGTTTATGTCTAGATTCAGACAAAGCATGTGCGTTTAACATGTTTTGTCGTATCCGTATCGTAATTTGTAGGTATTCTAGAAGAAACCGGAATTTGTATTTAACGACATTTTCTGTAAAAGTGTTGAAGGGCGTTTTAACATATTTTGATGGTGAAGGGCATTATCATTTTGTAAGATATCTTGTGCTAACTATACCATTTTCGCTGTAGCATAGTGCGGGTGACATTAGATCATCATCATTTTCCTGCCCTTGTCCCATTCTATTTGGGGTCGGCGCAACACGTTTTCTTCTTCCATTCTCCCCTATCAGACGTCACGGCATTATTTACTCCTTTCTCCTTCATATCATTCCTTACACAATCCATCCATCTTTTCTTTGGCCTTCCTGTCGCTCTTCGTCCATCAACATTCAGATCCATCACTCTTTTAGTTCACATTTTAGACATATTCAGTGATGGAATGCATTGCTATGATAGATAATCCTTTACGACTATAATATTGAGGGTAAAGCCTATATTCAGGAATGTTCGTAAATCACGGTTACGTTCCAGATTGAAGAGGCACGGTTCATCTAACTATTATCACCCAAACTATGCTACAACGGAAAAAGTATAATAATGCCTAAATGAAAAGCCTACAATACGTTAGGTACCTACTTCTATCGTTTAAAATATTGTAATGATGTGAAAAAATTAAAATAAACTTTTCGTGATGATAACAAACAAAAACTTTTTAATAAAATAGCTCTCAGTATAAATAATAATAGTTAAACAATGTTAAATGATAATTCGATATTCAGGTATACCTAGGTTTGGTTCAACGACAATAAAAAAAAACAAGAACCTATAAACGTTTATACTCACAGGTATAGGAGTATAATAGGTTCTTATTTTTTTTCACACACATGTTTTGAGTGCGAAACATTGAATTTTACTTTTAACGTGATTTTTCACTCCAAAAACAAAAGTCCTTTCCCAGTAATAATTAATGCGTATAGTTCCTTAGTTTGATGTACAAGATGTATGGGTGACGGCTTGAGAAAAGTTATAATTCTTAAAATATCATAACAACGAATTATATAATAGTAATCAACCAGAAGTAAGTAAATCAAAAGCTATGCCTCCATACATACGTAATTATTTCCTAGAAGGAAAACGCTACAAAATATTATATAATAATATCCTTTTAGAAATATTATTATAATGGATTTGAGAAGAACCACCATTGCAGATTGTCACAACAAGGTCAATTGAAGATTTAATGTACAGGAGAGGAGTGGAAAGGCTAACCACCTTTATGTAAATACCTTGACACCTACACATATTTAATAACAGACAGACAACGAAGTGATCCGATAACGTTTTTTATTTTTTTCTTTAGAGGTACGGAATACTAAAAAAAACATTTGTTTAGTACAAAAAAAAATGCTTACTAATATTATGAAAGTGAAAGTGAGTTTGTTTGCTTGTTACGTCTTCACGCCTAAAGGCTAAACCGATTTTGATGAATTTTGGTACAGAGATAGTTGAGACCCTGGAGACGGAAATAGGATATAGACATTAAAAAAAAGAGAAATGAGGGAGAAAGAGGGAAGAAAAGGCAAAACTTAGCTTTGCTATTACAATAAATAAGGCGCAGGGGCAAAAACTAAAGGTAGCAGGTACCTGCAAATCAGGAAAAGGAAACTGTGTTACCCCGAATTTAACGCGAGCGAATCTGCGGGCAAAAAATAGTAAAAAAAAATATTTGGCGCTTTGTTAATTTTTGAAACAGCTATTTTATTGGTACAGTAGCAACTTAGGCTACTTTCATTTTTAGTAAAAAAAGATTAGGCGTCCTTGCGAAAAATAATACCCAAGAAATTGTTAGCCAAAATATGGTTCCGATAAGTAATATTTTTTATGTATGCATGTAATATTATTTTACAATAATGTCATGCGGGACGATGGTCGCCGGCAACAAGTAGTTGAGATATAATGTCAGTATGAAAAATTTACAGTACAAGGGGTACTGTCAATTTTTAAGAGTTAAAATAAAGTATTAGACGTAGATTACAGATAGCATAGGAGGGAACCGATTGAGCCGTGCCCACTCTGGGATATTAGGTTACCGATTCGAAATTCTAGGACCTAAATAACTTCAGACAAAAGTCATTTTAATCAAATATTTCGTCAGAATTTTTCTTAGCTCATTGGAACTAGCTCCGCTAGCTTATAGAGCCTTATTTTTATTATTTAGTCGATTAAGTAAAGAAAAGCTTTCTTCCGTTATTCTGGGGAGCTAACATTATCTTTTAGTTAGTAAACTTTTAAATAGACTGAATTAGTAACTTTTACTTAGATTCTTAGAAGCACACACAGCTGCATCTGTAAATATTTTTCTCTCTGCAATAGGAAATCTGGCGACGCCCTTGACCCTCACAATTCTGGTTTTGTCGATTCTGCTTCATCGCATCAGCCATGGCATTTCTGAGGGCTCCTGAGAAAGAATCCTAGTTACACCAATGCTAAAACGATAACGCGTGTCGTCGTAGTCTCAAGTCTACAGGGTAGACGGAAAACGGGTATTTTACCCGTTGAATGTCGTTAGCCTACGAGGGAACATAAGACAAAATGCCACAAGTCTCTTACTTACACACAGTACACACGGGAAAACTTCATACGGCCTCAGGAAACTGACTCTGACACTACTTATTGACATTTAATTTTAATTTAGACATAACATTTTTCATGAGTAGGTATTTGTAGTATTTTTTAGGGTTCCGTAGTCAACTAGGAACCCTTATAGTTTCGCCATGTCTGTCTGTCCGTCCGTCCGTCCGTCCTCGCTTAATCTCTGTGACCGTTAGCACTAGAAAGCTGAAATTTGGTACCAATATGTATATCAATCACGCCGACAAAGTGGTAAAATAAAAATTGGAAAAAAATGTTTTATTAGGGTAGCCACCCTATATGTAAAGTGGGAAGTGATTTTTTTTTTAATTTCAACCCTAACGTGTGATATATTGTTGGAAAGGTATTTAAAAATGAATAGGGGTTTACTAAAATCATTTTTTGATAATGTCTATAATTTCGGAAATAATCGCTCCAAAAGTAAAAAACAATGTGTCCCCCCCCCTCTAACTTTTGAACCGTAAGTTTAGAAAATATGAAAAAAGTCTGAAAAGTAGAACTTTATAAGGACTTTCTATGAAAATCATTTTGAACTTGATTGACACAACAGTTTTTGTACAAAAAAGACAAAAAGTTGTACAAAATAATTTCTGGACTAAGTTTGTAATATAATCGTATAAGCAAGCATTTTTTCAACTTCGTTTACATATTTTATTATCCTGAACGTATCTTTTTTCAAACAAAAAAGAATTATTGAAATCGGTTCTCGCAATCCAAAATTACCACCGAAAACTTCTTGCACTTCTTGTCTTTGAATTAATTAGTAACCCAATTCCCCGAGAGATGGCGCTGTAGGTACTTATTACATTGGATCGGGTATAACCGAATTGTTCGGTTGGTCTCTCCTTGGCATTGGCGGTATCTTATAACTACATAAAACTTCTATCAAGAACATGCTAAGGCAATTTAGAACAAAACTAAAATTCATTTTTTTAACACCATCAAAATGTTAAGGTAAAAACCAGTTCATAAATGGTTGATAGATGGCGTTGCGTAATGACGTCATTTTTTTAAAAGTCGATGTTAAGATTTTTCGTGCTTTCATGACCTACCGTGGTAAAGAACACTTGTTGTGACGGACGGGAAACTACGGAACCCTACACTGAGCGTGGCCTGACACGCTCTTGTTTTTTATAACTAGCTATTGTAACCAGAACGAACAATTAAATTAATTAGCTATTTTGTATGCCTTACGGCGGGACATTGTATGGATCATTTTTTTTATACAACATCATAATTGTACTCTGTGTTCACAAAATGAATAAATGAATTTGAATTTGATACGGTGTAGCTATCGGTTCAATAGTAAAATCTTCGTTTTTCTGAAGGCCTACCTCGTTAAAACGTTACTCATAAATTCGTCGATTTTTCGTCGAATTTTCGCGCCTTTTTTGCGACATTCAACAGGTTAAAAAAAACCTAAGGTAACCTACACGATCAAAATGTATAGAACAGCTGTGTTAAGTGCTGAGTGAACCACAAACAGGTTTTTTGTCGGTTCAGAATGATGTGCTGAATACGCGGTAACCGTTTTCGCGTCAGTGCCCCTTCACCCAGCAAGATATACACTTTATGTATCTACATATATAATTGCATACTTAGTGATGTATAAGCACTGGACCGTTGCAAATGATCATGCAACCAATGTCAATGTAACTGTCAGGCATTCTAAACCACGAGGTATTGCATTAGTTCACGTTTTATTCAATTAAATTATTACTCTTAATAATACTAGCTGAGCCCCGCGGTTTCACTCGCGTGGTGATAAAATCTTTACTAATATTATAAAAGCGAAAGTGAGTTTGTTTGTTACGTCTTCACGCCTAAATGGCTAAACCGATTTTGATAAATTTTGGTACGTGGGCAATGAGGGAGAAAGAAAGGCAAAACTTAGCTTTGCTATTACAATCAATAAGGCGCAAGGGCAAAAACTACAGGTAGCAGGTACCTGCAAATCAGGAAAGGGGAATAACGCGAACCCCCCCGAATTTAACGCGAGCGAAGTATTTAAGCAGCGAAGTATATAAAAAATCTTTATGAATTGTGGCCTATATTATTGTTAACTTTTAATAAAATCCATTCAGTAGATTTTGCTTTAAAGAGTAACAAACATCCATACAAACTTTGGCGTTTATAATATTATAGTAGGATTTTGAAAAGCTCGTGGCCCACGAGCTGATCAAAACTACTGTTATTATTTACCCACGAGCCGTGGGTAAATCATAACAGTCGCTCATGTCGATCTTAAAGCTAAGCACCGCTTGAATAAGTTGGTCCCAGCTTTTCCGGTTTTTTACTAGGGGGCCGAAACCGGGTTTTGATGACCTAATGGGTGATGCTGAGTAACCTTCGTGCATCAAAAAGCACGTTAAACGGTACCCGGCTGTCATTTATAGAACAATTGCTACAGGTAAACAGTAGTCCAAAAGATTGACAACCAGTTTTACCAAGGGGTATCGTATTATCCAGGACTATCTGGGCTGTGGTGGCTTCACGAGAAATACTGGTATTCAGCTGCATCTGGGTAGACTAGAATCAGACCCGGTAGTTGAGAAAATGCAAGGCAGATGATAAAGATAATATTTTTAGAAGTTTTTACGCTACGTTCTAATATACTTAAAAATGCCTATCTACGTATTTTGAATGCGTTTTTCAGAAATTTTAAGAATAAACTTGTTTTTTCTCCTCATATTTAATAATGAGAGATAGTTTTGTCCAGTCGATATCCAAACAACTGGCATTTTGAACAAAAATAATAAAAAAAAAACATTTGAAAAATAGAATCTAAATTATTAAAGTAGGTAACTTCTGACTCAATTACTTTTCTGTCAAAACTGTAGTGTATCTGGTACATCACTAGTTGTTCGCGTATACTAGTGAATCGTCTTACTACAATATTCATAGACTGATGATAGACTATCTTATAACTTATGCAATTATTAGGCATTTTGGTGTATTCCAGCCAGCCACTATTTCCACAATTAATAACTAAAAGATATCCGTTTAATATCCGTGTTCTAAATCAATAGTTCCTAAGCTAGGTCTGCTTATTGAACATCAGTAACAAGTATTTTCTGTAAGTCTCGAATAATAGCAACTAAACCACAATAACGTTCTACGTATTTAGGAACGTCAATAAAAAGAACGCAAATTATCCTTACTAATATTTTAAAAGCGAAAGTGAGTTTGTTTGTTACGTCTTCACGCCTTAATGGCTAAACCGATTTTGATGAATTTTGGTACAGAGATAGTTGGGACCCTGGAGACGGACATAGGCTATTTTTTTTAAAGTGAGTAATGAGGGAGAACGAGGGAAGAAAAGGGAAAACTTAGCTTTGCTATTACAAATCAATAAGGCGCAAGGGCAAAAACTTCAGGTAGCAGGTACCTGCAAATCAGGAAAGGGGAACTGTGTTACCCCGAATTTAACGCGAGCGAAGCCGCGGGCAAAAGCTAGTAAACTATAAATAAAGGACGACAAAAAGTACTATAAGTGGACTCCTCCACTTATTAAATCATCTAATCAAAAGCTAATGGGCAAATTAGTCCCACCTTCAATATCATGACAACCAGTCAATGTCAGTGGATTGATGGAGAATCGCTCCCATATACTGTATATGGCCATTCGTCTTTTTATCTATACCAGTTATGTAAAGTACCTACACAGTTTTTAATTTAATATATTTTGACCCTGAAAAAAAAATTATACATTAATGTGGTGAAGAGTTTAAGAATTGACCGTGATTGTTATCCAATTTAAATTTAATTGAGGATTAACTGCGTTTTAATTTTTTGGTTTCTTAAACATACCAGCATTGTCCACCTAAAAAAAAAAAAACAGCAACTACAAGTAAAAATTATTGTTATTTATTAAGATAAAACAATTATTACTGCTAATAAACTTATATTATTAATTTAAAAAACTGAGCAAATAGTTTTAATTAGATATTCTGTAAAACTTCGAGAGGCGAGAGGAGGGATATTCTAGTTTTTTCTTTTAAGTTTATTTTCAATTTAAATCCGGTTTCAATCCAAAGAAGACACGTATTGCTGTATAACATCTGGGTAAATGATGTCATACTTACTTTAAAAAGCGGATAATTACATTATTTATTTATCATAAGGTTAGTGTCTAACGTAGTGTCACACTTTTTCTGCTGCCCATGAGCCTCTGTCCTGACGTGACATGCGAAGTTGTCGAGAAATATCTCTCAGACATGCTGGTCTCCTCACGAGGTTTTTCATCACCGAAGCACACATGAATCTGTAAATTCAGAAGTTCGTGCCTTTTTTGCGGAAGGGAAATCATCAAATAACTGCCCCTGCCTGGGCGGAGCGCCAGGGAGTGTCAGGCTTGTACTGACTAAAACCCACCCATGTTCTTTCTATTGTATTTATGTTCGGGGTAAGAGATTATGCGGAGTATCTCTTTCGAACAACCCGCAAGTGAAGTGCGTGCCTTGGGTTCGAAAATGGGATAAGATATGGGATCTTTTCGAACCCAAGGCACAAAGAACACAAGGTTTAAAATTAAATACCAAAGGTTTTTCAGTTCATATCATATATATATTTCATATTATCTTCATAAGGAATGCAATCAATTCAACCAAGTCAACCTTGACATATTTAATCTTGCAAAATATCTAGCATGATCATTTTACTATCGGAACACTTTCGTGAATGAATTTCGGCCTAGCCATTTATAGATATCCTTTGGGGTAATTGCGCAACACACTTTATAACCATTTCACGAATCAACAATATTCATTGCGTTATTTACGTAGTAGTAGACATGCATT
Organism: Ochropleura plecta; assembly: GCA_905475445.1. Classification (NCBI taxonomy): domain Eukaryota; kingdom Metazoa; phylum Arthropoda; class Insecta; order Lepidoptera; family Noctuidae; genus Ochropleura; species Ochropleura plecta. The sequence continues at coordinate 10,158,775 of FR997744.1, read as the reverse complement.
TTACAAGCTTACGAAGCAATGGGTTATTATTTTCCTTTTTTGGATTGTTATAGAAAATGTGTCACGCAGTTGGGGTGCTGGTAATTTTATCCGTTCATTTTTTTATGCTACCTTTAGCTGCAATAACAGCATCAAAGTTAGCATTAAAAAATATTTTTATTATATTTTCAGATTTATTTCATCTAATCTCTTATGAATTGAGATAAGAATCTTTTGCTTATTCATTCTTTTGCACTTGTAGAAAGTAAAGAAAACACGTCTTGTAGATAAACAATAACTTATAAAACATCCTTACTTCCTTACTAATACCTATTATAAAAGCAAAAGTGAGTATGTTTGTTTGTTACCTCTTCACGCTTTAATGGCTCAACCGATTTTGATGAATTTTGGTACAGAGATAGTTGAGAACCAGGAGACGGACATAGGCTAATTTAAAAAAAATGGGGATGTGAGGGAGAAAGAGGGAAGAAAAGGGAAAACTTAGCGTTGCTATTACAAATCAATAATGCGCAAGGGGAACTGTGTTACCCCGAATTTAACGCGAGCGAAGCCGCGGGCTAGTTATCTATATTTCACTTACTCAAACCTGTTACTAAAACTTCTCCATAATTTCTGTGGATCTAGACATATGGCTGTTGCTTTCAAATCGTTTCATTTATGTAGATACCTATGTAGTATGACCACTAAGATGGCGTTGCTTGTCAAGAATATTTGCATCGATGTGTCAAACTTGGTGAACTTATTTATGTCTTGATTTCTGGTCTGCACTGAAAAATGTGTAAATGTCAGATTACATTCAATCAGCTTATGATTAAATATAATCTGACATTTACACAATTTTGACGTTTCCATTATCGAACTTATCGCTGGTGAACGCTACTTTGTCTATTCCTGCTATTCTATTAAAAAAAAAGTTTAGGCTAAGAAGTCACTCATGTTATTTAAAAATCAAACCATATATTTATCAAAATAACAAAAAAACTTTAACAAATCACATTTTCATATTCAATATATTTATTCCTATACCTCTTACCTTACCTAAAACATAATACAACTTTCAATATCAAAACAAGTTTCAAATTAATTGGACATTTTGTGGTCGGCCGTTATAAATTTTCCGTTAAATTGACAATTCACTGTGGTCAGGATTTCCTAGATTGATGGCAAACGCGTTCTGTTTCAATACTGCATGGAAAATAAATAAATCTCAATTATTAGTGTTATCGCATTAATGAGATGTGTACAAATAAACGAATGAAAAAAATGTTATGTCATATAAGGCTACATTTTGTGACACACAAATAGGATATAAACTATATAGAAAGCCGTATTATGGCAGTTTACTGAATTTAATACGCTTAGGCTAAATATGTTTTGCAACTATTTAAAAAAAATATATAATCAACATAAGAAAATATTTTTATTGAGCAGTTTAAATTACGCAAAAAAAACTGTTAACTTTGAAAAATGTAGTGATTCATCTGCAGTTTCTAACAAATATTTTTGTTACTCATTTAATACGTAATTAATGTGGTAATTTCACCACATTACAATCAAGCATTGTCGACCACAAAATGTTATTGCACCAAGTAGAAAAAAAAACACTACTAATACCAGCCAAACGTTTGCGACAACTGGCTGTAATTGTTTTCTTAATTTTGCAGTCACAGTCTCAGTGCGGAAAGGTTGTATTAAACCCCATACCGCTGGTGGTGAATGGTACCCCCACTTTGGAAGGACAGTGGCCGTGGCACATTGCTCTATATCAAACTCAGGTAAGAGTATGTAAGACCATTTTCCTGATTTCTAGGTTTCCTGCGAGCCTCATTAGTTATTAACATTAAATATTCTGAGATCTTAGCACGCGCGAAGTAAACACAAAGTAAAACGCATCGATTTTTTCATCGAAAATACAATTTTCGTTGCTTATTATACTTAAATTGCTTGCAACAAGAATGCATTATTAACATCATGAAAATATTATATGTGAAAATAATAAAATAGTATAATAGCTAATGTTAAAAGCGACGTATTTACGTAGTTACGTAGGGGCTCTGGTGAAAAACTTTATTTTTAATTTTTTCGAAATTTGAGTTTGGTTTGAAATTCAATGCATAGGTACATTAAAAAGCTTAACCTATCTACTAACAAAACAAGATTGCTTTAGAGTACAGCGTTATTTAATGTATGTATTTCACCTGACTAAAAACTCCTGTTATTGTAACAAATCTACTCAACGTAGGTATATTGTATATTTTGCCCATCCTCCTTTTTGTGAACCAGATAAACATAAAATAGTTTAATCAACAGAACACTTCTGTATTACAGACTGTGGATAACAAGTACATCTGCGGAGGTACCTTGGTTACTCACAAGCACATCATTACGGCTGCTCACTGCGTTACCAGGAAGTCTTCGCAACGCCTCGTCGACCAGAACACCCTGACAGTCTACCTGGGGAAGCACAATCTTAGGACCTCCGTCGATGGAGTGCAGATTAGATTTGTGAGTAGCACTTCCATTTGTTGACTTGAAACCATCCTTACTTTAATATTATAAAAGCGAAAGTGAGTTTGTTTGTTACGTCTTCACGCCTAAATGGCTAAACCGATTTTGATGAATTTTGGTACAGATATAGTTGAGACCTGGAGACGGACAAGGGCTATTTTTTAAAAAAAGATTGAGATATGAGGGAGAAAGAGGGAAGAAAAGGGAAAACTTAGCATTGCTATTACAATAAATAAAGCGCAAGACCAAAAACTACAGGTAGGTAGCAGGTACCTGTAAATCAGGAAAGGGGAACTGACTGAGTTACCCCGAATTTAACGCCAGCGAAGCCGCGGGCAAAAGCTAGTTTTTTTATAAACCAACGACTTATGTCGGTAAATATCGGCAGAGACATAGTTTATCTTTAAAAAAAAATTGCGGAAGGCTTCCTTAAGTAGGTAGGTACTTTAAAGTTTATTATGCAAATAATTAGGCACAAAAACAAATATCACTTGTCTGAATAAACATTTATAAACACCAATTTCACAACACAAATTTTATCTTTTTAAGAATTTGTAAGCGAATTCTAATTTTTTTTAAAAAAAGTGTACCAAAAAGCTTTTTATCGTGTTTCAATAGAATTGCCACCCCGTAGGCTGAAAAAAAATACAAAGATGAAAAACTTTCTCAAGTTGAGTCTTCTTCATCTGTGAACTCTATTCCCACTACAAAAGTTTTATGACTCACTAATGAGCTCTCTTAAACTTTAAGCTCAACATTCATAGCTTCTATTTGTTCGTTCAGCCACTTGGGAAACTCCACAACTGCGCGATTGGCTTCCCGCTTCTTTTTTCTGTGAAAATCTTTTAATTAAAGGATTTTAATTGGTAACTGAAGAGTTTTGCAAACACTTTGAATCAATTAAGAATTATTGAATTCGATGCAATAGAAATATGCTTTGGTGACTAAATTAATTATAAGGGGAAAATGCATCCGCTTGCGATATTTTTCTTTAAAACAATAGAGAACTCATAGTTTTTTTTTCTACATTGGTTTGACCATACTTACTTATTTATCAGGTTTCTGAATTGAGAATTTGAAGTTCATAACATGTCAAACTCTACTTGACAATTATTTTGGGCCAGTAATCCTACTTATATTATCATTGCGAATGTTTGTGATGTATGGATGCTTGTTACTCTTTCACGTCAAAACGGCTGAACGGATCTTGATGAAATTTGGCACAGAGTTAGATTATAGTCTGGAATAACACATAGGGTACTTTTTTTTCGATATCACCCGGGCGAAGTCGCTTTCCAGCTAGTACTCGATATTTATTCTGTTGTGTTGTTCGTATCTGACCGTGGCATCACCTCGGTTTGTATCAGAATACCATTATAGTAGCATGCTGAGATACTTTTGGCCTCGTACACGACTAATATATGAAGTTCTAATTAATGTTCTCATTTTTTTGGTTGTTGTCTTTTATTTAATTTTGTTTTATTTTTTGTCCATATACTGTCCAAACCAATCCAATTCGCTGATTTTTTTCCAATAAACTACCTAACTAATATTTATATAAGATTCGATCACACGACTGATCTATGATTTCTCACTAAAAATGGTTTGAAATTCTCATTGAAATTTTACGAATTATCATAAACAATTGCGAGCCTCCAATACGGTTTGTGCTCAAATAAATTAGCACCCTTTGTCTGATCGGCCGCTGAATCACAAAACAGGATCAGAAATCAACAAGATTAATTAACTGGGCGAGAGAAGTTTGGCCGTGTCCATTGCTTAATTTACAGCTGATCGATTCTGGGTGCTTCTCCTTTAATATAGCCGGTTTGCAAGGACGTGGAATAATTTATGGGCAATGGTTTGCTGGCCTACGGAGTAATTGCGTAACGTACTTTCAATGGCTCTCCCTTTGACATTTGAAAAACATTCGTAGTTTTGTTTAAGTTGTTGACGTTTTGTTTTTGAAGGTGCACTTGTTTATTTATTTCGTTCAAAGCCTTTGGGATTATGAGTTTAATGACTGTCAGTTGCTTTTTTTTGGTTTACTCTCTATGATACCAATTCATACTATCTTTACAATTAAGAAATGAAACATTAAACACCTTAATGTTAGTTTGTTCATACAAGAATAATATTTATGACAACAAGGGCAGGTGTTGGCTCAGCAGTCGCGCTTGCAACTACTAGAGCAACGAGACAGTCAATATCTTACCATAGATTCAAAACGAAGATCTAACCAATCTTAATATTTTTCAGGTGAAGCAAATCATAGTGAACCCGAACTACAATGCAAGCACTTTCAGCCGTGACGTAGCCATCTTGGAGCTCCGTGAGCCAGTCACGTACTCCGACTGGGTCAGGCCTGCCTGTCTCTGGCCTGACAACGAAGTCGATCTCAAAAACGTCATTGGGAAGAAGGGATCGGTATGTATTTCTTTTTTATTAGAAGGTTATGTAGAAAAATCGCCCAAATACGAGTCGGACTCGTGCACCGGGGTTCCGTACGAACTATTCAAAGCCCCGAACATTGCTAACGAAAATATAAGGGTGAATCTTGTGTGCATAAAATGATTAAACTGTATGGCGATAAAAACTACATCTACATACAGTATGAATTCTTACCCATCCCAGAAATAAAATTAGACTGTATTTCCAAAATAAAACTATACGGATAATCTAACAAAAACCAAATAATTCATATCTAATCATAAAATTGCAATTAACATTGGTTTAACTGCACCGAACACGAACCACAGATAATTAAAGTCAGACAGCAAACAGATCTATGGTCCGGGCGGTCAATTAGCAACTTTATAGATGGTGCGGGCAACGGCAGCGCATCCATTCTGCCTGGTAACTCGCTACGAATGCAGTTTTGTCCGAACACCGTAATTATCCAACGCTTTACTGCTGAACATTCAATTAGTGCCCGCCATAGTGCCTGCTCTCTTAATTAGCTGCAAGACGACGTGTAAATAATTGTTAAGTTGATACTGGAAAATAGGTTATGGAAATACCTAGTGTCGATGATTAATGGCAGCATTTTGGGTTTATTTGAACAAAACCTCTTTTCCCCCCATTAATTAACATAAAAAAGTAAAACATCACGCCTCAATCCCACAGGGATAAGCTGAGGTGTACATAATATGCAGTAAGTACGCCCACATTTTGCTTGTTACGTTTTAAATCACATATAATAGGGGTCTACAAACTCAAACTCAAAGCATTTATATTAATTACACCATTACAGACACTTTTGAATGTCAAGAAACAAAATGAAGCTAAAGTCCCGGTCACAAGGCATAATAACTTGTGAAAATACTGTAGTTGCCCGTCCCAAAGTGTTGATCTATATGGGGAAGAATGGGCAAGAAACTTCATGGCCACTCTTTTAAATTATAATATTATTACAAAATCTTATTTACATCATTCATGTTGAGATTATACAAATATGTGAGCCGTCAGGCGGGTTTAGGAGTCCACCCGCCTGACGGCTCGGGCATTAATACCGCCTCGGTCGCAATGACAAAGTTCCCCAACTTGAATCAAAATGTACTATTGCTTAGTGGTCTTTATTTTGTTATTCTAGGTCGTTGGCTGGGGTTTCGACATCACTGGCGTAGCGACTGAAGAGCTTAGCATGGTGGATATGCCAGTGGTAAGCCAAGAGACTTGCATCAGGTCCTACAGCGAATTCTTCGTGAGATTCACTTCGGAATACACCTACTGCGCCGGTGATAGAGATGGTAAGAACCTTTTTTTCTATGATGTTAAGTATTCATACTGTGTAAATATTAAGCTTAATAAATCTAATACTATCAACAAAAGTTGAATCTGTTCATTTTAAAAACTGAATCCCGGTCACACGATGATCACATCTGTTTACCACTCATCCCTACTACTACAAAAGAAAAAAATATTGTTTTATAATTAACTAGCTACACCCCGCGGTTTAACCCACGTAAACTGGGATCTAATACATATCAACCTTCCTCTTGAATCGCTCCATTTATTGCTGCTGCATTCAATTCCGTCGAGTATTTTAAAAGATATAAGCGAACAGACAGCGGTAGCGGCTTCACTTTACACTAAGTAAAGATTTACAAAAAGAGGAACTAAGCAAAAATTAGATGCAACGGTGTTATATATTTAATGAGCGTAAATAAACGCTTCTAAAACGGCCGGGTGCTGCAAGCAAAAATAGTCCTTACGGTGCCGGTGGTCAGATTCATATAAACCTTACCAATCCTCATGTAAATACAGTCCTGTCTACCTTTGTCCGTTCTTCAACCTTGTATTTCGCTTAGCCAGCTTTTCAAGACAACCTAATAGGAACGGTTGGTCTTTATTATATTTTCGTTGTCTGTAATAAAATCTTGCAAATTAAATTCGACCCACTTTCCAATTGAGCTGAAATTTTGCTTATGTTTGTATATTGCGTGATTATGTAATTTTATGATGGCATGGATCAAATCTGATGCTGGAGTTTGGACTCGTTTGATTCGTCTTGATGAGTACTTTGGTCCTAGACAATATCCATATGCAACCTCATTCGATTTGGGAATAAGTTTGTTTCATGTGCTGAATAATTTTCCAGAATTTCAATTGCGTGAAAAATAAAAAGCACTTATTACTTGTTAATAAAAAGTAGGTACTAAAACTTTAAAGTAATTTATTTCTGATAAGAAATATACTATTTTATAGTACATGTTCCCCCATTATAGGTTTCAAGCAATGGTTCGCCATTGCTCGCAACTTCGCAATTACTAGGTCGGTAGAATAAAACCATCATTCACTCGTTCTTACCTACATGTGTAGTCCTATACCCAACAATATTTTGTCGTAAAAGGCCAAATACCAATTGCCAGTATTACCTCAAGGAAAATAATGGACGCCCCTTGCTTATCCTTATCCTTACTAATATTATAAAAGCGAAAGTGAGTTTGTTTGTTTGTTACCTCTTCACGCTTTAATGGCTAAACCGATTTTGATGAATTTTGGTACAGAGATAGTTGGGAAGCAGGAGACGGACATAGGCTATTATTTTTTTAAAAAGAGTGGGATATGAGGGAGAAAGAGGGAAGAAACGGGAAAACTTAGCGTTGCTATTACAAATCAATAAGGCGCTACCGAATTTAACGCGCGGGCAAAAGCTAGTTTTATAATAGACTAGCTTTCGCCCGCGGCTTCGCTCGCGTTAAATTCGGTATAACACACCAAGCAGACCTGCAGTTTTTGCTATTGCGCCTGATTGATTTGTAATAGCAACGCTAAGTTTTCCCTTTTCTTCCCTCGTTCTCCCTCATATCCCACTTTTTTTGAATAAAAATTAGCCTATGTCCGTCTCCTGGTTCCCAACTATCTCTTTACCAAAATTCATCCAAATCGGTTTAGCCATTAAAGCGTGAAGAGGTAACAAACAAACAAACAAATAAACAAACAAACAAACAAACTCACTTTCGCTTTTATAATATTAGTAAGGATTTAGCATTTCCGTAGATAACAAATAGTTAGCGTAATGAAATGCTTGTTGCTTTCAGGAATCTACAATGAAAAGAACGGCCTTAGGGAAAGTACGTTTAGTTTTGTTTAGTTTGTTTTATATTACGCTGTTAACTAGGTTACGGTAGCACGATCGCTTAAGCACCTTGTTTTTTTTATTGTATACGCACTGTTTGTTACCCTACCAACCTATGTTACCCACTAGGCCTTTTGAACGCCAGAGCAAAAACGCACACGCATGCCCTCCACATCTCATTTTACCTAAATTTTTGTGACATATTTGTGTTGTTGACGTCCAGGGGCAGGGGCACGCGCTTGATCGTCACATATATGTTACAATGGCGTTTAAAAGCATAACCTTCTTTTTTGTACAAAGATGGTTCACTAATTACATAACTTCAGGAGAGCAAGTAGATATATAATGACTACTAGTACCTAAGAGTAAGAAAATAAATTCTTGGTGACAAAAAATATTGCCTCTCGTAAAAATATCAGTAGGAAGGAAAGTATTGCACGAAATAAATCTGTTAAAAATGCTTTGGCTCAATTTAGCTTTTATTTTGTTGTTTTCTGCATGACTAGGTTATGGATGCTTTGCAACATCTTGGGGTAGTTTATTAAAAGAACAAAATCATGCCACCAGAAAATAAGCCTTACTCGACGAAAAGGCGTAGGTATATGATGTTGTGCAAGCGCCTTTTTTGGCGAATAAGTATACTTAACATAAAAAATATAAAAACTTAAACGTGCATCCAAAGACTTCGATTTTTAAAATTATTGAAAAAACACCTTCAATTACTTATTATCTTCTCAAACGTCACTTACGGGTAATCTCGTCCTCAGATCAATTCTGGTAGGGCAGAAAGATTTCACAGCAAAAATACTGACATCTTCTATTAAATTTTCTAGGTACCTCAGTCTGCAACGGTGACAGCGGCGGCGGCATGGTCTTCAGAATGAACGGCATCTGGTACCTCCGAGGTCTGGTCTCCTTGTCAGTAGCCAGGCAGAACGAATACCGATGCGATCCTACGCACTACGTCATATTCACTGATTTGGCAAAATTCTTGCCGTGGATTTATGCTACGGTGTCCGATTTTTGAGTTTGTAATGTTATTAAAGACTAATTTTGTTAATGAGGATCAGTACCTTTATTTTACCTGACTGCAGACCCTGAAAGGAGGGTACTAAGAACGGGTAAATACCCATCTCACTCTTTAGCGAAAAAAAAGCAACAGGATGGGATTTTATTAGTTGTGTAGGTACTTAACCAGCCTTCTACACGCAATCGAAATTAAAGGAATATTTCACTCTGACCCACCCACTTGCCCCATCAGTCCATTTTGTTTCACTAATCAATTTATTGAACTATGATGGAAACACATTGGTGGGACAAATCGGAGGGCAAACTGGGATAACCCAAATCAAGCCCCCTAATATAATATCAAGTAGTACCTGCAATAAACATCAACGATCACCCTTCTCCTGCACTTATCCTAAATTATTTGGGGTCAGCGCAGCATATTTCGGTTGTAATAAGGCTATTTTACTTATATGTACACCTGAATTTTTGCTCAATTGTTGATATGAAGAAAAATCATAATAATTTTTAAACATTTTTAATGATTTACCATAATATTATATTCTTAAGATTGGATAAAATAAATGTTGAGTCTTAAAGTCTTCAAGAAAACTCCTCATAGTAAAATTAGTCTTTGAAATAATGATCCGCCATTTTGATAAGGCAGCCATTTTGTTTTAATACTAGGTTATTCAAGTATTTCCATGATTGCAGAACGAGACGTAGTAAGTTCTTTAATACGTACCTTATAGCTACTCATAAGTTTATTAAATAAAATTATAATAAAGCACTGCTTCTAATAAGTAGATAGATTGGAAGTCTTATACGGTGACGTCGTACATATTATTTTGTACTTATCAATACTTTGGTGCTGCTAATGGCTGTTAATACCGGCAAATTGTAATGCAGCATTTTCCCTGCTGGACAAAAATTTGGTTTGTTAAAGTAAAGAAATAATTTGACAAATCTAGCCGTCCGTTTTGATACTTTCTCTGACCACTTCATGTAAAGTTAATAATAATAATTGTTTAGCAGGAATTAGCGCTCTCCACCGGTTGTCGTTTAAGTCTTTTCAGCAACAAAATATCGATATTTAATGTTGGATTACTGAGAACCGAAATCCGAAATTAAACGAATTCTTAGTCGGTTCAAACAATTTGATACTCCGTATTTTTGAAAAGATAAATTCTGGTTAAGAATATCGTAAAAACCGGAAATTAGTAATCATACAAAAATAAGTGTGAGATAGCTATTCGTATGTGTACTTTTGTGAGATTTAGCTAATTATTTTATTTTAATGTAAGTATGAATAAAAACGTTTCCCGTTATGTGTATGAACACTGGCAGTTTTCCAATTTTCACCCTTATCGTGCAAGTTATAAGGCTGGAAAGTGGTTAACTGCCAGTCTCCGCTATGGTGCCTTAATTATATTATATTACAATGTGCTGTGGTGTACATTAAATGCTTATCTGGCCAGATCTCTCTTATTGGACCACGAATCAAGTATATTACATCTGTTAAACTAGAAACAAAATCTTAGAAGTCACTTAAGTCGGAAGCTTAGACATTCTACAGTATATCCGCGATTTGACTGCGTCCACGACTGATATGAACAGCGGTTGGTATAGGCACACCATATTTACCTAAATAACTAAGTAATTAGCATGTGGATCCCTAATAAGTTATTTTTCACACACACACAACAGAATATAAATTTTAGAGGAAGGTACCTATTGTATATAGACATTATTACTTCCTTGATGGTAAATATACACCACCTATACCACCCATCTCTGGTCTTTACTAATTGTTCAGTTCAAACTTTATGGCGGGTCAGAAGTTAGCTGCAAAGGCGGTCGACGCAGATAGAACGGTTCAAAATATAGAATAGAATTAAGATACGAACAATTAATCGAATTTCAATTAAAAAGTTTCCAACGTACTTATGGCATTTTATTTCACACCTTCCTACAGGGAATTTAAGTAGAATATTTGTCTTTTTTTTTAAACTTAGTCACACTAGGAATTTCTCCTGTATCGTGGGTGCGTGTACAAACATTTAAACCTACATATACAAACAGAACCCAAAACGAACCCGAAACAACTACTTACGTTTATACAAATATTTTAACCGTGCGGGGATTGAACCCGCGACACGCAGTGCAACAATTTATCGCAAACCGTGCCGTCAAAAATAGGTATTTTAAGAAGGTATTTGAAACGACCGCCTGATTACCAAAATTATAAGAATATTAGATATTTCTGGAGAATGAAATGTGGGTCAAACAATGTGGTTAAATTACTTATGTAAATGTTACTCAGTAGCTTTACTTATCCTCACCAATATTATGAATGCGAAAGTAAGCCTGGAACTAAAAGACTAAACAGATTTTAATGAAATTGATTTCATGACCTTCGTTAGGAGATAAGATACTTTTTATCGCGATAGTTCGCCCATGGTATAGTTTCAAAAGCATTACCAAACTCTTAAACAATTGTAGTCTGATAGTAAAACTGTATTATTAAAGGTTATTGAATCAATTAATTAATTAATTTACTGAAATTAACTAAAACATTAAATATAAACTCAAAAATAAAACAAAACAGCAGTGTTATAACATTTATAATGTTACAAATAGAAGAAATTCTTGTAGAAATAAACAAACTCAATGCAACGTAATAATAAAATCATAATTACAAAAAAAAAATACACAAATTTCCAAAAAAAAAATCTTACGCTACATACGAGAAAATACATACATACGATATTTATTAATTCATTCAATGTGACGATTTCATCAATATTATTTTATAGAAGAAGAAGCACAATATTAGTCCACAGTTACGTTGGAGTGGTATTCATCTGCATCCAGTTACGACTGGAAAGCCGGATGTAGCTTAATACCATTATTTTAGATGGAGTAACTGCCTATGCCTCACAACCCAGGTAGTACTGGGTAATACGATACCTCTTTTGTGAGACTGGTTGGACTTCAATTCACAATCTAGTATTTCAGTGAAATGTTATGTTTATTCTACTTTTATTAAACATGCGAAAGTTTGTGAGGATGTTTATTACTTTTTCACGCAAAAAGTTCGAAACGGATTTTGATGAACTTAACCACACACGAAAACCTGGATTAATACATATACTACTTTAAATCCCGGGATTGTGTTCTCTTGGGATGAATTTCGAAATCCACGCGCTAAGCCGCGGAGAACAGCTAGTTATATATTACAAGATGTCGCTAATTGACCTTTCTACGCTAACTGAAGAAAACAATCAAGTGACTATTTCTCTAATAGAAAGGCAATAGTCCCGCATGGTTAACTAGACAATAGCATTTAATGCAATCAATACCGCCAACTTGTAATTGTACACAAGGTTGAAAATTGCTCGACACTTTATTTTTTGTTAAACGGTAAGGTAACATCGTCCATGCACTTTACTTTTATCGATTACTTCATATGTGAAATCAATTCTGTAGTCGTCATTTTATTAATCGGATGAACAGATTGGAAACTCGGTTTAAGAAAAAATCGAAAAATCGTGCAGTCAAATCTCATCGTCACATTGAGCGAAAAATAATAAAGTCTAAGACTAAATGAAATGAAAATATTAAAAGTTATTTAACATAACAAAATAAACCAAATTTCATGAGACGAAAACGAAACTGTTACTCGTCAAAAAATATGAGTAAAACTAAACAAAGCAACTTCGAGACAAAGTCAGAAAAATAATATTCAATAAATGAAAAAACACTTGGCAGTTATTTTTTGCGTGGAAGCAAAATTTTTTATAGAATGTCTATTTCAAAGTGGCGCTGCTTGTCAAGAAAAAAAAACTTCGATATGACAAACTGCAAACATTTATTTTAGTTCCATGTTTTCCCGTCTGAACAAAGTTAAGTGGGTAATACGATACTCCTTGTCCATTACCAACTTTATATGTGATATTACAAAGTTTTTGTTTAATCTCACAAAGTGTAATTATAGTTGTCTTCAATAAAATCTAAGTGTTTTGTCGAAATTCCTTAGTTATGAAAAACACCCATTGTACCTTGTGGATGCTTTAAATTTTTGTTTTTGAAAAGTGAAAAACTTTCAGATCACTTTCATAAAGAAAGCTGTACAAACACTTTCTCTCCTTATCATTTCCAAATCAATAAATTAAAGGCAAGCTATAATGAAGTCGGTTAAAAAGCAGCTTATCGTTTTGCTTCCACGTAAAGAAACAACTGGCGAATAAAATGCACAAGCGCGCCGTGGTAGAGCACGTAGTTTCAGATCCTAAAATCCCATCGCAAGTTATAAAATTTCTAGCATAAGCTGCACATAAATTTTTCGACGTGCTTAAATTGGAACTAACACCGCCATGATGTTAGTTCAAAACATCAAGCAATTCGCTCACCTACAAGGGTCCTTGTTAACGAAACGCCATAGACAGGCAGCACTCACGATTCTTTTTTTATTTAAAATCTAATTGATATGCAGCATATGCACTGTTAAACAAAGTTGGGCCACGTTCACAAGGTTCTCACAAAACAAAAACATGTTGCTGAAACAATGTTCGCAACTTTGTGTACACAATAAAGCGAGGCTTGACAGCAATGCCTTAAAAACTCATGTTCTTTTAAAAAAAGAACTTTGCACGCACACACACACACACACACACACCCACACACATTACTTCTCTATTTACAATCCGTAACTAGACAAGATGATCTATATGATACCGTAGACATTAAAAATAATGCAAATATCGACTTTGGTTTGGGAACAAACGACTTCTTTACTTTTCCGTAACTACTTAACTATATTTTATAGGAACTGACAAATTATTCTAGAACACTGTTTTATGTGCGGGATGTCACAGACTATAATGTAAAAAATGTCACAGAATATCAATCAAGATGCAACATTCGATCAAACTTATTTAAACTCTATTGATCAAATTAGGGTTAAAATTCACCGTGAAGGATTTTTTATTTGAATACCAAGAGTGATATCAAAGTAAGGCTTGTATGAACGCATACGTACGCATAAAAGAGCACCTTATTGCATTTTGATTATGATTTACTTTACTTCGTCCGCCTAGCAAGTTATAATGACGACCCTCTGAGGCATAGCTCGAAAAAATAATAATCAAAATCCACTATTAATAATATCTCAACTTTTCCTTATCCGACACTTCATTCTTATTAGAAAAACCTTCTGGCATTATTAACACAGATTATTTAAGAACACCTATTTGATGTAAAAATCTGCCTTCACTTCAAAATCCTGCTATTTTCACACCCTACAAACTCAATAAGAACTTATCAGACTAAGGTAGTAAATGCACAGAGTACACCTGCGTTTGCGCATACACTTTCGCACTCATATCTCTTACTTAGCTACTCTTGAGAATTGGGTCAGAATTTTATTATGATCATTATTCCATTGGACCATTTCTTTTAAACTAACATAACATCAAGCCTGTAATCCCCGAAGGGTAAGGCAGATGTTTACCATTGCCCCACAAATATATTCTATGATATCATATAGACCAAATAAATACTAGTTACTATTAAAACTTGACTCGGCTTTCGCCCGCACACTATTTACAAAGTACTGAGATCAAATTCACAACTGCCCGCAAGTTACAAGTTATAAACATTTCTTCTCTATACTCTATGCTACGGATCGTTGTGTTGTACTAGTGGGGGGTATGTACCTACGTAGTCAAAAAAATGGAGGCAACGAAGAACATTTTTTTCCTATTAAATGCCTATTACCTTACCCGTTACAGACTTTTAATAAACCGACTTGACTACCAGTAATCAGTATTCTAATTATTATCAACTTTGAATAGTAACTTCTAACTATAGAACCTCAACCTTAACACCCCCACATTAAAAGTAAGCAATCCGTACAAAACGTTCGAATGTAAACGTAATTAATTCAAACGTAAAACTAAACACCATTTTGAAATATCAAACCGTTACCAATATGGCGCGGGGGCGTTTCTGCATCGCTGGCCTTTAAAGCGTTCTTCGGCACCAAAGTTAGGGGCCCAGGGGAGGTTGCGGCCTCTGTTCGCTCGTGGGGCCCCCTTGCCTACGTAGTTGGGGGGGTACGCGCGGGTGTTGACGCAGACTCCGGGACGACAGCCGTTTCTCGGGGTCGTGGGGTGACTGCCCGGTAGAGGGGGTGACGAGAAGCTCTCCCAAGGATCCGGCATCATACAGTTACCGCATGTCCACGCGTAATCACCTAGAAAAATGGAATTATCCTTACTAATATTATAAAAGCGAAAGTGAGTTTGTTTGTTACCTCTTCACGCTTTAATGGCTAAACCAATTTTGATGAATTTTGGTACAGAGATAGTTAGGAACCAGGAGACGGACATAGGCTATTTTTTTTTAAAGTTGGATGTGAGGGAGAAAGAGGGAAGAAAAGGGAAAACTTAGCGTTGCTATGACAAATCAATAAGGCGCAAGGGGGACTGTGTTACCCCGAATTTAACGCGAGCGAAGCCGCGGGCAAAAGCTAGTTTATTTATAAAGTATGATATTGATAAAAGTACTCGTGTGAATATGAATGTGGGTGACTCATGACATAAAGACTAATTTAGGAATATCGAAGGAGACGTGTTACGCCGACCACAAATATAATGAAGATAAGGCCAGCCGTATTATGGTAGTGATGATGATGATGATAAAAACAAATGTTTTTAACTTTTAACTGAATAGTAGGTAATAAAATTCATCAATCATGAATAATATTTATTTATACATCACTATTTATCGTTTGGCCAAAGTTTGGAAGAATACTTTTGCATTTTCGTTCGACCTAACCTTAGTTTTTTTTACGTACACTTTAATACAATCACAAAATACTATATCGTAATATTAAAAAGTATTCATATTCTTGTATATTTTAAAACATTATAACGCTATATAGCCAATTTTACATTATTTAATATTTTGTGACAATATTCCTAAGTCTGGGCAAGGAAGGTATAGTTCATTTTAAAAATCGTATTGTCACAAATATCAAAAAATGCAAATATATTAGGATTAATGAAAATTTAGGAAAAATACATTTCTTAGGTGACATTACTAGGTACCATTAAAAATATTGGAAAAGAAAGTGCAATAGGTATTTTGTAAGTAAAATAATCGTTGAGTAAATATTAAATAATTCGTTATAAATAGATAATTATCTCATATATCCTCTCTCGATAAGCGAAAACTACAACATTAATAAATAAGTAATTTACAGTCAAATATGTATGACAAATTAACCGCTAATAGTACAATATACTAATAAATAAAATATTTTACAAATATCATGTAAACTGCTAAAATATTCGTAATAATAATAATTGAATTATTATCATAAGAAAGAACTTAAATTACAATTATTATTTTCATAAGGCCAATTATAGTGTTAACAGGTTAGTAAAGACGCTAAATAAGCAAACTCGACTAAAAACACGTCACTATTTCACATCACTATTTATTTATTCAATTTTAGAACACGTCTATTTTCCTAAACATCAATAAATGTCATTGTCATTATATTATATTCTAATTTCAAAATAATATTATTTTTTTACAACAATGTTATTAAAAAGTATGTATGCGAATAGGTCGTATGTTTAGTCGAGATTTAACATGAAATAGAAAAACATTGTCACGTCACATGCATAGTTGATATTAAATAATGTTATTATTATTTAACTAACAGACTCCACACAATATACAATAACTACAGCCACATAATATAACAACAGTACTGTAACAAGCATTCACGCAGATATTTCATATAACATTATTTTTATATTTTAAAAATATTATAAGCGCTACAAGATTTACGAAGGTGATTGTCATATTCATATTGTTCATGAAAGGATACTTTTAGTTTTAATGTTCTAAATAGCTTGAAATACACTTCTTTTATTCTACTAACATGACGTTAGGATCACCCCTTATCATAGGGGGCCTATCAAATGCCAGCAGTGAGCGATTTTTATGTTATACACACCTTTTCTACCCTTAGAAGAATGGTTTACATTAATAACTACGACTTTTTCTAACGTTTCTATATTCACAATATCAGTCGCATTTATTTGACAAAAGCATAATGGTCACTTAAGGGCAGTAACGCGTTAATTTAAGTCGTTAATAAAACGTTAAAAATGTTCCGTTTATAGAAACGCTCGTTAATTCTTAAAATTATAAGAGGAAGTTTATTTACAAAGAAGTCGCCAACACTAGTAAGGCTAATATTTGCAGCGCGACAAACCTGTAGCATTTTTCGCGCTACACGAGATAGGACTATGTTTCTCGATAGTATTGTCTCGTTCTGGCGCGAAGTAAAGCGACGAGGGAACTCTGTCGCACTTAAGGTGAAAGCTCCAACCTACCCGCGAAATTCAAATTTTCTTACGTTTTTTGCAATTTTCAGGCCAGTGCTAGGTTGTATGTTGATTAAAATATTATTCGCGGCTGTAAGACGTATGTAATTATAGAATTATAATCATCAAAATCACCAATACAACCCTCCAAGTTCATAAAGCTGTAGGAAAGACTTTTTCTGTTTTTTTTTTGTTCCTACGCCTTTATGAACTTGGAGGGTTGTATTGGTGATTTTGATGATTATAATTCTATAATTACATACGTCTTACAGCCGCGAATAATATTTTAATCAACATACAACCTAGCACTGGCCTGAAAATTGCAAAAAACGTAAGAAAATTTGAATTTCGCGGGTAGGTTGGAGCTTTCACCTTAAGGCGGCGCCAGACTAGCCCGCGAAATTCAAATTTGGTATTTTTTTTTAATTTGTCGGTGAGGGTGTTTGTTGAAGAATATTTGATTCGCGACCGTAACACGTAAGTTTTTACGGAATTACAATAATTAAAATGAAGAATACAATTCTATCTAATCCTATTGAATGACTATTTCATGAAAAACTCAATGGGCACGCAACTTGAACGTTTAGGGTTGTAAATATGATTTTAATGATTATAACTCTATAAAGAAATATTTATTACGATCGCGAATTATATATTGATCAATATAAAACCTACGACGAAAGAAAGAATATTGGATTGCGCGGGATACCCTGGCGCATTCACCTTAAGCCTTATATGTCAAATCACACTCTTACAATCACATTCCTAAACTTGCCACACTTATCATAAACAAGTTACATTGGGTGCTATCTCAACATCACCTAAAGCTTACTTTACAATTTATTTATTAGCTTATTCGTTATTTATTTATAATTTCCAAACCTCGAATTTTGAGAATAGCACCCTACTTACTCAATGTTTAGTATTAAATTTAACTTTTAACAAGTTTTTAAATTAGTTCGAACGTAGACTTCGTGAACTCCGATAGTACATCACTTAGAAATACGCTTTATTTAGGCACAATTCACATTTGGAAACTAGTTCTAGCATTCTAGATCTACGTTTCGTGTTCAGTGAGGAATATCAAGCTTAGAAACTAAATTACAATAAAATTAAATAAGAACCTACATTATCCTACAAAGGGTGTTAAAGTACCGTTACCGAAGCCACAAACACGCGTTTTCCCCATCCGTGAGTTTTTTTTTGTTCTAGTCCATACCTTCTAGTTACAGAGGAATAGGGGGTCAAGTTCTAGTTTATTACATACAGTTGTATTTTTAAATCCAATTTTTTAATGTAGCAACTTTATTTTAATTACCTCCCCGACCCTTCTTCTTTATCTTCAAAATGTTTTAAGTGAGTGACATTGCGTTCTACCGGAAGACGTAATCATTCAGCCCAAGAACAAGGTTGTTTCCTAGCATTTTTTGCGTAGACTTATTTAGTTTGATAGAGAATGTATGGTTGATGGCTTCGTGAAGGGTAGGTTTACACCCTGTATAAGTCATTTTAACATAAGAAAATATATTAAAAATTATAACTAAAACACATGGACACAAAATCACAAAACTACTTTACAGTAAAATAGAGACAAAACACAATTTATAGGTACGAGTTTTTTTTTTTAATTCTATGTTAAAATACAAATCGAGAAAAAATACCAGTCTACCCAAATATCCATACAGTAAATCAACGCGAGCATAATTTCGTTTACTTTTTTATATTTCTTATAAAAAAATGAGTAAAACAAAAAAAAAGTTAAAATTTAGAAAAAAAAATTAATAAGTTATTTTTGCCCCACTCTCGGGCAAAAGCCTCCCCCCTTTACGCAAGGTACTGGTCGTCCCTATCTACAGCTATGTTTAAGTTGATCTTGCAAAAATAATGCAAAAAGTGTCGAATTCATCCCGCTATCTCCTTCCCTTTACTGCTGTTGGGACACACTGTGTGGTTGTTTTAGCCCATAGCTCTTTCGGCATGCGACAGATGTGGCCAGCCCCGTTCCATTTAAGCTTAGCAGCCGTGGGACATATAATGGACGGCACATTTGGCGCAGTGGTTGAGCGATCGACTACTGCGCTGCGTGTCGCGATCCCCGCACGGAACAAATATTTGTACGACCTACAGGACGTAGAGTTAATAGGCATCTTCTGGGCTCGCTCGCTCCATCGTAGACCTCATCTGTCGCTTACCATCAGGCGAGATCGAGGTCAAGAGTGAGTTCATTCAAATAATAAAAAAAAAACCTTCCGGGACTAGCTGTTTGTGTATATGAGTTTAAATGTTTGTATACCCACGATTCATGGGGATATTCCTAGTGCGGAGCAACATGTTATAGAAAAAGAAACACAAAAAAACTTATTTAATTAAGAAATCTCTGCCAGCAGACCTGCAATAAGCTTGGGTTTGTCTGTTATGTTGTAAGTACATGTTTTCTAAAACAAAATATTGATGATTTTACTGTATGGAGATGCTAGTCACACTTTCACACTACAAAAAAATCTATAGATCAACAAAGAGATCCCCACTGAACTCGAGTACCAGAGACTACAATTACATAGTAATAATATACAATTATAGTTACTATCCTAGTAAGGGACGAGAACGTGTGATGGGTATCGGGACGACTTACCTTATCTCTCTCTTTCTTAATGCAAACTTTTTACATTTTTTTAAGTTTCTTACGATTCTATAATGTTCCGATTTATATACTATTCAAATTGAGATTATTTTATTGATGAACTGAAGGAAACTTCGGCTTAGGAAATCTTGAAACTTCAATTGCTGGCTTACAAACAAAGTAACGCCTGTAATCACCAAGAGGTAGGCAGCTCTAAGTACACAATTCGTCAGATATGTGTATTTCCCTTGTCCCGTAATCCAAATTCCGTCACTGCTAATGAGAAATTCCCGGTGGAAGAACCCAATGACATTTAGGAACCCAAGTCCTCATATCAAAAATGTTTATTTGTCAGAATATGGTACAATAGATGTAATATTATTAGTTCCAGCATATCCTGCCATAATATGG
This sequence comes from Ochropleura plecta, assembly GCA_905475445.1. Lineage (NCBI taxonomy): Eukaryota > Metazoa > Arthropoda > Insecta > Lepidoptera > Noctuidae > Ochropleura > Ochropleura plecta. Next base: position 10,138,245 of record FR997744.1, on the reverse strand, counting down.
CGTACAAATATTTACAAAAAATAATAATCACGGCTTATATTATAAAACTGAATTGAATTAAAATTAAAATAGAATTTGAAGATTGAAATTGTATTGTAGTAATAATATTTTTTAACATTGAATTTATAATTGGTGAATATGGTAACATAACGGTTTTTTTATGTTACTAACGACTTATCCTCTAAATATTCTTTAACCTCATGACCAGCAGTCGTGATTACGACCACTCGACAACGAGGCACCATGATTAAATCCAAGGGTAATAGGAGATAGTCTACTGCCATTGACGGGGCACAAATCTATACGAGTTGCTGAACATTCTTACAATTGACAACAATTGCAGAAATAAGCAGTACCTTTGTAGTCAAATTTTATATCTTAAATTTTCTATCTTGTCTACTGTGTGTACATAAATGATTAAATAAATAAATAGCGATTGTTCAGAGGCGTCACGCAGTGCCAAAAGACGGGCTTCGTCATTGAATGAGCTAGGAAAACGCTATTGTGACAACTGTGAAGCGTTTGTGAGATAATGGCCGGGGGAAACCGCGCGGAGAGCATAGTGGAAGGTTATGGTGGGAGAACCTTAACCAGCAGCGGAACAGCACTGGTTAATTTAAAAAAGACGCTTATAATAAATTCACAAAAAAGAGGAAACCAGATATAATTTTACTTAGGGTTGTGCAAATATTTTTACTCTGTGTCACAACTACTTATTAAAGCCAATTTCAAATACGTACGAACCTCCTTATTATAACCTAACACGCATCCGGACATCCATCACACGGTAGAATAGGAACGTAGTCGATACGGGAACAACACTCATAAACTCCGAATTACTGAACGTACGAATCACCGCTGCATATTGTCAATGTAATTCCGCCATAATGAACGCTATATTATATTACGTAAGGTCTGTTTTACTGGCGATTGGCTAGCGTTAGAGTGCAATCGTATGTGCGAATATTGAACTCTTCTGACGGAGTTCTTGAGATTGCTGGATTATACAGGGTGTAATTTTTTTTTAATATTTATTGTGTAACAAAAAAATGGTTGCGTTCAAAAATTTGACTAGGTCTTCTCATAATCTTATTCGTATCTTCATGTCAGTGATTTTTAGAAGCCGTTTGTTGTGACGAAAACAGCATTTACAAGTGTATCCCTATATCCTAATAATACAGGTTCCAGATATGCGACGCGACACATGATTTGCACAACACGCTGAGCAAACGCCAGTTGTGATATCACCCTTAGACACGACCGATGTCAATTACCTAAATTATTATTATAAGAAATTGTGTAATTATTAACTTTTAAATTAATGTCTCAAACAGCAATAACACAAGATTAAGTTGGCAGCATTGCCAACAGTATGGCCGCCGGATGCACTAGACCGAGTGACGACTTCGGTCAGCGGAGCCTTAGCTGGCCGGGGCAACGCTAGAAAGACGAACAAATATTACCATTTAATTATTTTTTTCAATTATATTGCAATTGTTCAAAGCGCATTTAACTAAGTAGCTCTCGTTTTTTGCTTGAGAGTTTGATTATATTCAAAACATCTACTTGCCAAAGTTGTAGAAAGCGTTATATTGCGCCTTTATTTATCTTTCAAAAACTTGACAATGTAGATCTGTCAAAGCAGAAGCTTATTTACCCGTATGTCACAAATAAGCGTTCATTACGTCAGAAGCTTCCCAATTACGTTTGAAACTAACATCAATGCGTATTAAAATTAATTATTTTGTACATATCTAGTGCAACAATGTATAAAATACAAAGCTTAGTAACTAAACGCCAACGTTTTACGCGTCTACTGCTGGTGGCGTTAGAAAGCGACGATTTTATAGTTGTCTATGGATATTGGCGCGAAGGTAAAATCGGAACTTACAACGCCATTTCTTTTTGTCAATACATTTGACCAAAGAATTGCACAGATTTTTACCAATAGCGCCTCTATGTTACTGTCTTTTTAAGAAAGTAACTTATGGCAATTTAAATTAATCTTCAGATGGCAGTCATCATCAAATGAAAGTTAATTTCTTCCGAGGCTTGGTTCATGAAAACATTTCGTGTCTGTGGTTGAGGTCTTGCCATTAACATTATGATATATTTGCCAACCAATTTAACTGTGCTGGCGGGAAAACACAGAACTAAAATAAATGTACCAAGTTTGATACATTGATGCATTTTTTCTAGACAAGCAGCGCCACTTGTTAACTATGGCACGCCCAGTGACCCAACAAAAATGATATTTTTTCGATATTCATGTCATTGGTATAAAGCAATAAGCTTAAGGGCTGCTGTAATAAAGCTTATTTCAAATGTAGAAGCAAAACCATCGTCGCTTTTTAACGCAATCTCCTTTAGCGGCTACAACTCATCAATGAGGTCAACAGCCTAAACTATAACAATAAAGTGCTTAAACATATACCTGATAATATTATCTAACAAATAATTCAACAGCATAAGATCTAGACAAGCGCGTATGGTCTAGCACTTGTGGACGCGCGGCGGAAAGGCTGCGCAGTTAACAATTTAAATTAAAACATAACTCCACGTCTTGCGGTTGGAATTAGCTTGCCAAAGATAAATTACAGCTGTAGGAAGTGTATCAGGCATTCCTTTTCCAACCGTATGACGCAGAAGTATGGTTTAGTTTAAATTGTTATCTTCCATGTCTCTTCGCTGCACCTATCGGTCTAAAATCACGTACTTTATAGTGAACTAATGAAAAGCTTGTATTTATACAAACGACTAGCTACAACGCTGTTTAACAGACAATTATATATTATTTTCTATTGAGCACATTATGTTTTCATAAGCCGATAAGTGGGTAACATTGTTCACACAAATTCATCGAATTAAGTTATGAAACGTCTTAGAATTTTACCGAATACAATTTTTATTGTTCTTATAGCTTGAGTTGCAATTCGCAAGTAGGAGTTTTCAGTCATTAAATCGCAGAAAAACAAAATGTTATGCATTCATGTGGCCATATTTTAATTATAAAAATGTAAAAGTAGATATGTTTGTTTTTTTGTCAAACTATAACGATTTAACTGCTGGGATTGTCATACAGAGAAACCAAAATTTTAGATGGGACATAGGATTATTTCTATCCCGGTAGGAATTTCCTGTGGGTAAATTTCCGACCTCAACGAAACTACGGGCTAAAACTAGTTTGTTGATAAGAATTTTATATCGAGGAGCCCATCATCATCTGCCTAGCCTTTTCCCAACTATGTTGGGGTCGGCTTCCAGTCTAACCGGATGCAGCTGAATATCAGTATTTTACATGGAGCGACTGCCTATCTGACCTCCACAACCCAGTTAATACTGGGTAATACGATACCCCTTGGTAAGACTGGTTGTCAGACTTTCGGAACACTGACTACCTGTAACGACTGTCAAAGATCTACAAATGACAGCCGGGATCCCGAGGAGCCCGCGGCTAAATAAATAGTAGCCTCTAGGGTCGATCTTTAGGTTAAGCAGCGCTTGCCTAGGTTGGTCTGTGGATGGGTGACCACCCGTTACATACCGAGTTTCCTCCGTGCCTCGGAAAGCACGTTAAGCTGTTGGTCCCGGCTGTCATTTCTAGATCTTTGACAGTCGTTACGTGTGATAGTCAGTATCCCGAAAATCTGACAACCGATTAATACAATACCAAGGGGTTATTGTATACCCAGTACTAACTGGGTTGTGGAGGTCAGATAGGCAATCGCTCCATATAAAATGCTGGTATTCAGCTGCATCCGGTTAGTCTGGAAGCCGGTAATAACATAGTTGGGAAAAGGCTAGGCAGAACATAATAATTTGAAAAGCTAGTCAAAATTAAAATAGTTGCCAGCTTTTTAATCGCTAAGCCTAAGTTCGTTTTTAAATATTAGCTTGGTAAGCAATTAACAAATGCGGTAACGGCCCACAATCATTACTATTGTATATACTACTAAATTTTATTTTGTGTGAACAACTTTACGAAGATAAAATTAATAAATTGACATTTTGCACAACTTATGTTATTTAAATAATTTCGTTCATAGTTTCAGACTAGTAGATACATATTCTGATATTGTATAGATTCAACATTATTCAATACATTAGTTTAAAATTACAACAAAAGTATTTTTTGTTATTACAGCAGCACTAAATACAGGCTCTATATCAAAACAAGGCTGCGAATAAAAACTATTTTAAGAAGCTTTAAAAAATATATATATACAGTGTGTTAGGTTAAACGAGGGACTTATTGAGGGAGGGTATTCAGTATTCGATTCTCGTCCCAAATATGTAAAAAACCTATAACCTTAATTTCTGACATAATTGTCCAATAAAATACATTATTCATGAACACTGAGCGCGAGAGAAGTAAACTTGTAAACAGTGAAGTAAATCACGCGGCAAAATACCTACGCGCCGATTCTACCGAAAAGGCGTCCTAAGCCAGGTTTAAAGTATGAAGGGAAAATGGATTATACCTAAAGGTCATTGACATGCACACATGTTCTGCGATAGTATTAAATCGCTAGCGCAAGGGTATATAGACGTTGCGAGACTTATGCGAAATTTTTGGTATGGTTCTGTCTTTTATTTAATTTTATTAGTTTTTTTTTGTTCATATTTTTATTAGTATCATGTAAGTATGCACTATTGTGGGTTTGAATACGTCCCTCGTTTAAACTAACATACTGTATATTATATATATATATATATATATTAAGGTTACAGAATAAAGTTTAAAAAAAGAATTTGAAATGTTTTTTGGATGTAAAATTGAAAGCCAAAAATATTATAGAATAAGTACAAATACTATTATATATTACATAATAAGTCATTAACACTACTATTGGGTAAACGTTGCGAGTGCTTCCCTAAGAGACGTCTAAAGTCTAGAACGTTTCTAGAAAATTCTAGAATAATAACAGGATTTTTGTGCTGAGACAGGGTCCCTCAGTTGTTTTGTTTAATTTTCTGATTAAGTTTTATTTATTAACTATCTTGTGTTGAGTCGAAAGGGAGGGTAAACTACTTTGAAATAGGTTTTTATTTATAAAAATATGTTTAATAAGTGAAATGTACTTACTATTTAAGAAACTGCTTTTAATAGGGGAGATATTTTAATCGTGACGAAATTCTTAATCGACTATTTTAACTAAACGGTTTGACTGATGAAATGGATTTAAAAAAATATAAGAAGATCAATAAACAAGTTTGAAAAAATTCAATATTAAAAAAATGGTATTCAAAATTACATTAGTTTTCCACCCAACACGAGTTCATATTTTAATATCCAAAATTTTAACATTCCAATTTTACATAAACATTTAACATAGCCTCAGTCGTGGCCAGCACAAAAAAATAGGGAATCATTTTTGTTTTTTTAGGCTGGCAACAAAAAGGATTCCCGTAACTGGCAACACCGTCGAACGTTACCATCCATAGAGTATAGGAGTCTTGTCTATCTTAGTTTAGAGACAAAGCTTAGGATTTTAACAATGGAGGGGGAACTAAGCGCAAATTAATATTAATGATTAAACCACACTTGTACCAAGAGTGTCATTGTGGGAATCTTTGAGAACACCATTACTAACTAAATTATCATTTTTTCCTTATATATACACTTACGCCGAAATAGGTGGGACCGAAAGACACTATACAAAAAGTGGAAGAGATCGTTTAAAGTTTATTTGGTACAATTTTTCCTATAAGAAAAACAAACACTTGCTAGCAAACTTAGTAGTCTAAACTCCGCAATTTACAACAGCAGCACGACCCCACCTCAAAAACTCCCACAACACCTTAACAATAACACCAACACTATATTACACTACTAAAATGAAAAGTCTCGCCGTCTAAATCCTCGTATCGGTTAGACGGAACTTCTTACAGTAAAGCCCTTTTCAAAATGGGCGATGATGGCTCATATAAGAAGGCTGGTTGTAATAGTCGCGGCGGAGGTAGCGGTTGGACAGACCGCCGTACATTCCGTAGTTGGTCGTGTAATCTTGCCGGCTGTGCAGCATGTCTAGTTGGTCGAGGCTGTGGTGGCGTTGGGGGGCGATTGAGGCTATCCATAGCAGCATGCGCAGTTCGTAATAGTTTAGGTTTATGTAATTTTATCGTTCAAGATTGAAAAGGTTAAGTAGATTCTGGACGTCTCAATTTCAGTAAATGAGACTTACTACAATTAACAACTTCATAAATATAAAAAAATTGTAAGCACGGGAATATAAAATGTTTAATTTTTTTTTTTTGTTATATACGTCTTATTATAAGCAGTCTTTGACAAACGACTTAATGCATTTAAATCCGGTTTATTTTTTCATATATTGTAAATTGACTTTTAACTGTTAAACTATCGGAGACGACTGGAGGAGGCTCAAAACTGGAGTGCATCTTGGAAATTGTAATTGTTTGTGTGACGACCCTCAAACAAGTAAATTATTTGAGGGTTTTCCATGTGCCACGTAATATAAAAGTGCGAAAATTCAAATCAAGAATTACAAACCAATTATATCCCAATATCGATAATGGAATCATCGTACTTACTCACCTCTATTATGGTGGAATCCCGCCGCCCATCCCGCGTAGTACGCTGCTTTCTGCTTACCATGTTCCTCGGCCACCTGAAAGCAGCAAAAAGAAAACCATCATTAACTTATAAGCTCCTTTATGAGACCGCTAAAAGAAAGCAACATACAATCCTGTCACAATTACTTGTATTGTATAGTGATTGAATGTCAGAGGTAATATAATTGTGAAAGGACTGTAATATCATTCACGTATACATTGATAAAAACACTGTAAAATAAAAATACACAATGGCCGAATCAAAATGTCATTTTGGGTTCATGTAAATATTTCAGACTGGTAAAGTTTTTGTGTTCTGTTAATTCTCCACCATAATCCAAAACATTGATCATGTAAACCCATTCTGATGATTTAGGGAGTAACCATGCGTGATGACCAGGGGCGAAGGTCCTATAGAAGCCATAAGCCAGGCTTGCCCTAATATCAAACTCAATACCTATATATAAAAAACCCTACAAAACAATGTTCAAAATAAAAATAACATCAAATTCCGCGCCAAACGCATTGTGATGCAATGCGAGGTTGCCAGGTTTACTCACTCACTGAACACCTGTGTCACTCGAACATTCGCGCGACGTTGCCAAATTTTTTCTGCGAAATTCGATACTCGACCTCGCTCTAACACTATACAAAAAAAGAGTTCAAGTATATGCAGCACGTGTCTACGGTCAGTGACACCATTGTGCTAATGCTTTCTCGCTCGCACTCGTTGGCTTCTTATGGGGCTTGTAAACTTCTCACTTTTTCCTAGCAAAATATTTACGTTTTGATAAAATTGTTATGACGTCATTTGAAAATTTGTATGGAGTTAAATGCCGGGCTTTTTTATGACTGTGTGCGTGTAAATCAGTGTAAGTTCGAAGGAGAATGTGTGTTCGCACCAAGCATGCGCTCAAAGATGCGCGATGCGCGAATTTTGATAGAAAGTTTAGAAATTTCAAATTAGTTCATATTTGTTTTGAGCGGTTACTGGTGCATTTCTTTTTTCGTGATATTATTTTCTCAATTTCTAGTAATTTTAAAGTTTAGTGATTACTTTTTGGTGCAATTAACTTTGTTATAAAGTGATTACAGTTTCATAAAAATAAAAATGAATTCGAAAACGCATGCAATTGTTCCTTGTGAAGGTTTAAAGTGTGTGAAATCGTTATTGGGCAAGGTAAATAGTTTGAGTTTTACAGAAAAATATAATCTCGTTACTTCACCAAAACCTACCCCTGACTTGGATATTTATCAGAAAACTAAATCCCATAGTAGGCAGTTTAATCGATCAGTGTACAATATTCAATGGGTGGTCGGCTGCTCTCATTTAAACAAATTTTTCTGTTGGCCTTGTTTATTTTTCTCTAAAGATAATAATGCTTGGAATGTATCAGGTTACAATGATTTAAATAACTTCTCTGGTGCCACGAAAAAATATGCCTTCTGTGTGCTTTGTTGTTTGTCATCTGTCCGTGGTAAAGAATGAAGAGTTAGTGGGTGTTTACATTGTGAGTAGTTACAAATGTTTTCAACAATGTGTGGTGAGAAAGCAATTTATTATTTGTGCGCCATCTTGCGGTAAGTGCTTTTATTTTTTTTGCATAGCGACCGTAGAGATCGAGCGAAATATTAGGAATCGAATCGAACTATAGTTGTTACATTCAACTCAATAGATGGCTCTTTTATCATTTACTTAAAACTGCGCGTATTATAAAATTACTATATCTGTTTTTCATTACTGTTTGTGCTTTTTTTTTTTAAATTTAGGCATATTTAATTCCTAATAGGAAAATAAAACCGGCGTTATCGAAAAAAAAAAAAAAAAAAATTTTTTTTCAGCCTGAAAAAAGGCTGAAAAAGCTATTGTAATAACTTGGCTTTACCTTCATAAACAAACCTCTTTCGCCACTGGTGATGACACGCAATCGGCCTCGTTTTGTTTCAAACGATGCAACCCGAGGGTGAGCAGAACTAAAAACTTTAAATTAAGTGTTACATGATTCCTCATTCGAAATCAGAAACATGTAACTGCAACTTGTTTTTAAAAACACAACGGTACCGGCCATCATGTGAACAAAAAAACACAACAATTCATTCCCGACTACCGTATCACAATATCATATCGAATACAATAAACAAGCATCCTCAAAAATCATGAAAGTCAGCTACCGTATAAGCTTACACAAAAAAAAACCAATGACATAAGAAAAAAAACAGATGAGAGAAAAATGGCAGAGGCGTGGAGAAAGAAAAAAAATGACGGAGAGAAAACAGCACCATCTGGCACTTTGAGCTACCCCTCTAGAGACACAGAGTTGTCTTTCTATTAGCAGACAGAAGTACGACTGTGTGCCCCCAGCGGCGTGACCCGCGCACCATTGTGTCACTGTGCAGCCTGTGCCGGCTGCCCGCGCGCGACGCCAGGCGCCGGCACACAGGCTCACTGCTGGTCGGCTGCAGAGAGATTACACAACAATTTAGACCCGACCCCGCCAATAGGACATGCACCCATGCTTGTTTCAGAGGAAATGACGTGTGTGAAAATTTTTGATTTGTGTTCTAGGAGTAGTTTTGATACTAACTAATGCGTAACTGGTGAAATGTAGGAAGTACTATACACATCTGCTTGATAATTCACAGACTACAGGCGTGATGTATGTTACTAAAAGAAATATGACATATGTGGCGTGATTTTTCACTCCACAAAGCAAATTGTGATAGTCATTGGACATTGCTTCTTTAAATTATAGTGTTTTAGTGAGGCAACACTGAACATTTTTAAGCAGTGTTGACTGTTGTGAAAATTGCCGTGTTGTTGGTAGTTTATATATACGAAGATGTTGTGCAGTCTTCAAATAAAAAGGCTGAAAAAAGTGAAGAGGCATCTTCTGGGCACGCCCGTTCCATAGTAGACCTTATCAATTTCTTTCCATCAGGCCAGATTGAGGTCAAGAGCAGGCTCATTGTGCAATAAAATGTTAGTGGGGTGTTTTAGGTGTTCTTTTTTGCGTATGTTGTTATTTGTAGTAGTGTTTGTTAAAAAAACACAACAAATTGACATAGTAGTAAAACAAGTCAGATTTTGTAAGTTTCAAATAAACTCAATTACATTAATTCGTGTGTTAGAGTCACTCAGAAGTTAAAGGACTAAAAGTATCCACAAAGATAGAGTAAAATAATCAAAGACTTCAATTAGCAGAGGAAATTTCCAAGAATAACTAATAGTCAACAACAGAATATAAATTGACAATGCAGATTTTAATAGCTTTATCGTTAACATCGATTACACAGTATAATACTAATACGCCTTTTACAAACAAGTTACTAGAAGTTGAGTATAGATGGCGCTACATACCTTAACGCTGAGTGGCTCGGTGCCGCCCTCTGGTATCACATTATTTAGCGCTGCTATCGCCTCCTGCGCCTCTTCGCGCTTGTCGTATCTGAAAAACACAAGATAAACAACACATAATATGCTAAACTGTTTGTGAAAAGGCTCTTTGGGGCTTTAAATGTGAACCGTTCAAAACTATCGACTTGTAAATGTGCAAAATATTCTGTGTTCGAATCTGCTGATGTAGATGCCACCTTACATATTTTGTTAAACAACATGTGTGTCATCGAGTAGTGCTGGTATATACTGTGAACGCATAACTGCTAACTTGTACTTTGTTTTTCCTTAAGTTTGATTGCTGATACGCGGCAGAGAATATTCTTAAAAAATAATATTCATTGCCTCACAGTTCTCGTTGACAGGAATTTGTGCCAGACGCTTTTAACCTGGGAAAAATTGCTATAACATACTCGATACCACACATTTAGTTAATTAGCAAGTGATGTGATCTTCTGATCTTCCTCTACAATAACTATAGCGTCTATTAAATATCAATATTTTCCCATACCGAACAATAGGGTAGTTTCCAAGGTCAAAGTAATTACATTCTATTTAGTCCGTCTCGCGTCTTTTAGATTATTCAAAAATAAGGGACACGTATTTTTTTATTTGTAAATTAGACCAAAAATGACAAAGATATAGCACATTAAAGTTACGTGTGACGTCACTTGTTCCGAAAAAATGCAGCAACGCGTGACGTTATCTTTGAATAATCTAAAAGACAGACAATTTTTTTTTAAACTAAGTAGTCTATTATCGATCCATAACAATATACATTTGACACTTAATATCACCCAAATTCAGAGAAGCTCTTGGCTAGTAACAGCCGCTCGGGTCGATCTTCAGGATAAACTGCGCTTGCCTACGTTGGTCCGTGGATGGGTGACCACTCATTAAAAAAATAAATAAATATCTTGGGACAACTCACACACGGCTATCTGATCCCAAGCTAAGCAGAGCTTGTGTTATGGTAACCAGACAACTGATATACATACTTATATAATTTATAAATACATACATATTATAGATAAATCACACCCAGACACAGAACAAACAATCATGCTCATCACACAAAGTATGTCCTGGGTGGGAATCGAACCCACGACCTCCGGCTCAGCAGTCAGGGCCACTAACCACTTGACCAACAGGCCCGTCACTCATTATCATTACATACTGAGTTTCTCGCCAAAGAAAAGCATGTTACGCCTTTAGTCGCGGCTACCATTTGTAATCTTTGGCAGTCGTTATAGTTACTGTGAGGCATGCGCTAATAAACTACAAATTAAAGCTCATAAAATCCTTTCAAGATTATATTTTTACATTACATTTGAAAGATACATCTCACACTTCCTACGCCATTCTCTAGTCTTCTATTCTTTTTTTTAAACGACCTGAGTATTGGAACGTCATGGCCAACCAGCCAGCATTCGGCTTTGGGTAAGGTATCAAACCTCTTACAGTACCGTATACCCAGTACTAAATGGGTTGTGCACGTCATAATATACGCAGTCCCTTCATGTAAAAAATGTATTCAGTTGCATCCGGATAAGTTAGATTCAAACAAGTACCCGTACCCCCCCCCCCCCCTCCCGTATGGATGATGTCATCGCAAAAAGTCTTAAGGTATTTTCAAGATAAGAAAAAGTCTCAAGATCTTTGAAGTCTCTAGAAGTTGATAACAAAAGTGGTTATTCAGCTGCATCCAGTTAGACTGGAAGCCGACCCCGAGATACTTGAGAAAAGACTAGGCAGATGATGATCGTTTAGATTCCTCCGTTAGAACGTACCTTACAAAAGCAACTCCCCGCGGCGTGCCATTACTCTTGTCCCTCAGTATATGCTTCTGCACTATCCTGCCGTACTTCCCGAATATTGTCTCTAGCTGTTCTTCGGTGATGGCGCGCGGAAGGTTCGTCACGTAAAGGTTTGTCTCCTTAATGTCGTCACCTGAAGGGCGTGCGTATGAGACCTGGGAATAAATAACCAATGATAATTTGGGTGAAGTTTTTTTTTTATTTGCTTACTAGCTTTTGCCCGCGGCTTCGCTCGCGTTAAATTTGGTATAACACAGTACCTGCTACCTGCAGTTTTTGCCCTTGAGCCTTATTGATTTGTTATATAAGTTTTACCTTTTCTTCCCTCGTTCTCCCTTATATCCCACTTTTTTGTCCGTCTCCTGGTTCCCAACTATCTCTGTACCAAAATTCATCAAAATCGGTTTAGCCATTAAAGCATGAAGAGGTAACAAACAAACTCACTTTCGCTTTTACAATATTAGTAAGGAAGTAAGGATTTAATTAAGGCTCACCAACATTTTTTACAGATAGTATACAGATAGGAACATTTGAAATATTGTGATGCAAAGTGCTCTTTGTGGTTAGGAATTTAACTTTTAAAATTCAATGTACTTAAATTCTATACAACGTGTAACGGAAAGGGTATATACATATCAAGAGCAAGGCTTCTTCAAGGCTTATCAAACGATATCGCAAGGGTTTCAGCTAAATATAAAAAAAAAAAAAAAAAAAAAGAAAAAAAAAAGAAAGAAAGAAAGAAAAGAAAGAAAAAAAAGAAAGAAAAAAAAAAAAAAAGAAGCCTCGCTATTGGTATGTATATACCCTTTCCGTTACATCCTGTATATATAAAAATGAAACCCGTTTCCCGTTGTCACGCCATAACTTGAGAACGGCTAGACCGATTTGGCTGATTATTTTTTTGTAGTTTTCTAATACTCTGTAGAAGGTTAAAAAAATATAAAAAAAAAGGTTTTAGAAAAATTGAAAAATATACATTTAATTTTGCATATTTTAAAAACGCGCGTAACGAATGTCAACGTCATTCACAGCCATAGACTATGTTGAAAGAGCATCGTTTGTTCGGAAATGTGGTTACTTAATTAAATTCTGTCGCACTAATTTACTAATTTTTTTAAAGGGGATCTGTGTTACCCCGAAATTAACGCGAGCGAAACCGCGGGCAAAAGCTAGTAATTAATAAATACTAATATTTATGACGTCTGAACTGTTTTAAGCGTCGATATTGAGTCTGTGTGGACGTCAACCAGGTCGCTGCGTTCGTTTTTTTTTTAACAATGAGCTCTTAACAATCTTAAACCGATAGCAGGGACCAAGAAAACCGTTCATTTGATTTATTTTTGAGGCGCGTCGCTATATACGACTTTCATTTAAAAAAATGGATAAGAGGTGAATAATCTATGACTGAAGACCAAAGATCTAGTGGGCGCAACCGCAACTGCTTAGCATGAGGTGTTAGATTCAAATCCCGGATCCTGCCAAATGTTATTGGGTATTATTCCATACGGAATTTCTCAGTAAAAAAAATCTTTATGTCCAGTGGATGGCAATAGGCTCACCCCCTATTACATCGGACATAGCTGGGGTAATGTACTATTAGATTAACCTCCGCTTAAGCCTTCGGGATTTTAGGCTTAATATTACGTTATGTACTTTATTACTCATTTTTTCTATCAATCCTTCCGTTTGCGATTGAGGCCTTAAAAAGGGGCAACACTAACACGCATTACAGAGGCGTAAAAATATAAAAAGGAAAAATTAAAGTTATTATAAACGAGGACGCGAAACCGCCATAAGCGACCTTAAAGGATTGATAAAACACTTTGAACAAAGTAAGACAAAGGCTCGGACAAACTACAAAGGAGGCCTCAACAAATTAAATAAGAGGAAGGAAGCTTTAAAAACACTACCGACTACTTCGCTGTGCAAGTCAATAAAATCCTTACTAATATTATAAAAGCGAAAGTGAGTTTCGACGGTTCCTATGTACATAAGGTAAAGTCCAAAACCAAGGTTTACAGGAGGTTTTCAACACGCCCTAGAAATAATTCTATGAGCAATAATAAAAATTTTCTTTCTACAATATTTTAACAGTTTTAAGAGCTTTATAATGCTATTTATTTACACATAAGTATTTAATTTTTTCACGTTTTCTTGGAAAAACTGATAGATGACCGTTTCTACGACACTTATTCGTTGTATTTATAATAATTGTTCTCTAATACGATTTCTAAAACAAGGTAAATAAATTAAAAAAAATAAAAATCGTATGTCAGCATGTGCGCATAGATAATTTAAAGCCAATAATATAGTAAAAAAAAAATGCCATTTTCGACTTGTCTTTATGAACGTAGGGACCGTCGGTTTGTTTGTTTGTTTGTTACGTCTTCACGCCTAAATGTCCAAACCGACTTTGATGAATCTTGGTACAGAGATAGTTTAGACCCTGGAGACGGACATAAACTAATTTAAAAAAAAGTGAGAAATGGGGTAGAAAGAGGGAAGAAAAGGGGAGAGAAAGATATTTTTTTTCGATCATCACGCTGGTTAAAGTTAGCGTTAGCCTAAAGTAAAGCGGAAGCTAGTAAATAAAATAAAAATAAGATACCTTTAACCGTTTATTTCTGAGCTGGTATCCGTTGAAGGTGTCGATCGCCCGCGCCGCGTCTTCTTCCCGTGTGAAATTCACAAAGCCAAACCCGTAGCTGTAACCAGTCTGCAACCAATTTTTTGTTGTTTTGCAGTTTAAAAACTACGAGTTCGTGTCTAAATAATATTAGGGGCTCAGGACGAGCGTCAGGTTAAGCTACAAATGACTGGTTTGGCCTATAGATGGGTAACCACCCATTACATACCCAGTTCTCTCGACGTCTAGAACGTTAAGCTGTTGGTCCCGGCTATCATTTGTAGATCTTTGACAGTCGATACAAGTATTCAGTGGCCCGAAAGTCTGACAACAAGTCTTACCAAGCAGTATCATATTTTACAATACTTACTGGGTAATACGACATCCCTGAACTGTTGTGTAAGATATACGCTAGATTACTACAATAAAAGCGCATAAAATACTTTGAGATTATATTTCTAGTTCTTTATTTAAAACGACCTGAGTATTGGAACGTCATGGCCAACCAGCCAGCATTCGGCTTTGGTTAAGGTATACAACCTTTTACAATAGTTTTATCCTTTAAAGTGCTGGTATTCAGATACATCCAGTTGTACTGGAAGCCGACCCCAACATAGTTGGAAAAAGGCTTGACGGATGTTGAGCTTAAAAACTTTGATCGAGACGTTCGAGCTAGTCTTCAAAATGCGAATACAAGCCGTTATAATAAACCCACCAACCTTGAAATCTTTCATAACTCGACAACTCTCTATGGGTCCTATGGTCATGAACATCGCGTACAGGTCCTTCTCGGTCATAGTCTGCGGTAGGTAGTTGACGATGAGGTTTGTCTTGCACGAATCGCCCCCTGCAGCGGACACCCCCCCTCCTTCGGACATGCTGCCCCAGCAGCGCGCGCCCGCCCCTGCTCGCCCTCGATACTGTTGTTGAATTTGCTGGAACAGAAACCAGCATACTAATATAACTACAGCTATAACCCCTTGTCGCTTAAACAGTACTGTTCAGATAGTTTTGGATACCATGAACAGTGTCGTCATTTTCACTAGACAAATTTTGGTGTTGGTGGTTAATCCTAACGAAGAATATAAGTTCAAGTATCGGCGCGTACCTCAAATCGACACCAACGCCACCTATTTTCAAAGCAAATCAGGCGACAAAAAACCCTTGTATTTTTCGATGACATCTGACCGTTTATTTCAAATAGTACATTCCCAAAGTTATCATACTGAATCCTGATGCGACGTACAACAGTATAGTTAATGAAGTTTATAGGAGATTTAACGCTACCATTATTTTTTCCTTGAGCATGGCGTGGTACTGGCCAACTGCCAGAGACAGTTGTCTGGCTTATGATACTATATGTTGTACTCAAAAATCAATAGTAAAATGATGGCGGAATAAATATCCACATGGATAGGCCTTCAAAAGATCTGGGTTTGGCAGAGGGTCTTACAAGAACAAGGAAACACATGCGGTTTAACGGCGAATATAAAGACGACGTAGCATACACCCGTCGTTTCCATTTGCTCTTAAAGGTCGAAGCGTTATGTTATGCCCACAATCTTCCACAAGAATCTGACTATCGAATGCAAAAAGATTTTTTCAAATCCGACCAGTAGTTTCTGAGAATAACGCGTTCAAAGAAACAAACAACGAGAAAACCTCTGCAGCTTTATAATATTACTTTAGATTTCGATAAATCATCCGTTTAGCAAAGCTTTTAACCGGCCATGTTAAAAACTTAACGAATTAAAAGCGCCTTTACAAACCAAGGCTAAACAAAATCAATTGAAGGGCTTGTACCTACTTAAATAACAGCTTATCAGCTTCATAATCAGCTCGATGAATCTACAAGGTCATGGAAAGTCACCACCTTCCGCCCTTACAGTGACCATTGAACATCACGCAAAAGGAACGCGTGTGGTTACTTTTGACAACATATATAAAAATAAGTTTTGTTCGTTTTTCAAATACTTTTTTTAAAGGTAGTTTTATGCCAGGATTTTTTGTAGAAAACCTACACTGGCTAACACGAGATTGTCGCCGAGGCTATAAAACTTGCTGGTTTCATAAAAAGCATGTTTCTCTATCAGTTAATTTCATATTAATCTGGTAAAAGACGACGGCCATCCGGACGTAGTGAAACAAGTCCTTAATTTCCTGAAGCCCGGCGAATTTTGCACTAACGGCGAAATAATCCAAAACTTGTTTTTACCAACCTCAGGCGCGTGAAATTATATACAGTCCCAAGGGATCCTAGATGCTGTTATGATATTTTGGGCAGCCCCGATTGACCTAATATTCTATCATGTATAAATACTAGCTGTGCCAACCGGTTTAACCTGCTGCTAAGCTCCTATGTGCCATAGCGTATATGTAGCTTATGTTACTTCGTGATAATTTAGCTTTCTATTGACAAATCGGTGCAGTTGTTTCGGAGCCTTTTCGGCAAAAAACAAACTAACAAAAAATCTTACCTTTCTATAATAGATTACTAGCCATTATTTATACAAGGACGCACCAAATAACAAATAGACTAGACAAAAACGTATTATAATTTAATATCCCTGAAAAATATTGACTGTTTAATATTTACGAACATGAACTTAGGTCGTATAAGTAAACCCCAAATGTATCTAAGATCCTAGATGCTGTTATGATATTTTGGGCAGCCCCGATTGACCTAATATTCTATCATGTATAAATACTAGCTGTGCCAACCGGTTTAACCTGCTGCTAAGCTCCTATGTGCCATAGCGTATATGTAGCTTATGTTACTTCGTGATAATTTAGCTTTCTATTGACAAATCGGTGCAGTTGTTTCGGAGCCTTTTCGGCAAAAAACAAACTAACAAAAAATCTTACCTTTCTATAATAGATTACTAGCCATTATTTATACAAGGACGCACCAAATAACAAATAGACTAGACAAAAACGTATTATAATTTAATATCCCTGAAAAATATTGACTGTTTAATATTTACGAACATGAACTTAGGTCGTATAAGTAAACCCCAAATGTATCTAAGATCCAAAATGCTGCAATTAAGTTAATCCAGCATATTAACCTAATTATGCTCTACAAAATAGGCGTCTAATAATACGTAGGGTTACATAAACGTACATCTGAGATCTGACCGACTTAGTTCGCTGCAACTCGAAAACCGTTGGGCAGACACACACCGTAAATCTTATCGCACGAACGGAGCCAGAATTAGTTATAAAATGCGCAATCCTAGAGTACCAACTGAAATTCCATTACCAAGTGAACGTAGAAGAAAAATACTTAAAGTTGTAAAAAGTTTTGAGTTATGAAGGTCAGTTTTCAGCTGGGCCGATTTGGACGCATTCTTTTTTTAAATTTAGAAATGTTTTTTTCTGTTTTTAAGCCAATACTCTGCGAAAATCTCCAAATCTTGATCAATGTTATCGATCTAGAAGTCGGTTACAAAAGGTTTACCTAGATTTTTCCAAAGGTACCATTTATGACAGCCATAACTAACGCCATTTATCAGAACAAACAGTGGTTATACGAGGCTATAACAGTTATAGCTTCGAGTAACCCGTGTTTTTCTGAGTTACTGAGAATTTAATAAAAGGAAAATTCTATTATATCACAAAGAAACTACCCAAGGATTTGACTGATAAGGTTCTTTATACAAACGAAATCAGGCCAACGCAGTTCTCGTCACCATTCATTTTTCCAATCCAAATGAAATTTGATTTTCTTACTTCATTTAAGTTCCGTGTAAAACCTTACACGCACATTTAATTATCAGTAACGTATCGCGGCTTGACGAATAATCAACATCAAATCAATTTTATTACAATAATGAAAAATGAAGCATTTGGTTTTGCATGCCAGACGCAAAACGACCAATATAACAACTAGCTGGAACGATCACGACAGATGCTCTCATTACTACACATTAATTGATATTATTTATTGAACTTCTGCTGCTGAATACCAAAGATATTTTATCTTACAAGACTAAACCATGTGTCGTAATTCGTTCCATGGCCACCCTGACTTACTTAAAACGACATGCACATAATCTTTGCTGTTTTGATTGAAAGATCACGAAGATGCCGATGACGAACACGATATTGAAGCATTCCTTGAAGGATTTGGAAGTCAACCTTGCCAAAGCTCCTCGAGATTGATTGCCATGTACCGACGAAAATTTATTCTGAGCTGCCAGAATTTACATCTAGGCCCGAAACTGGACTCCAGAGATGGCAAATTCGTACTTACGCCAGACTATCGGGTCCAGTACAATTCTCAGAATAACCATTCAAGAGAACGCGTTACGGATTATTACAAGCTAAGAGTTATTTTCTCTATTAGACATAATTTATCACGAAGCACCCTCACTTAAAACGGTCAAACCGTTTGGAAAAAATGGTGAACATACAAACAAACGACCTTTCGCCCCAAACGTATACCTCCTCATTTTCACTGAAGCCTCGATTCTTTCTTTTTGTGGTACAAATGAATGGTACATTGTACAAGATACATATTCATCACAGGCTATGTCAATTTAAAACAAACAAACAAGAGCCGGTAAACTTCACAATCAAACGAAAAAACCGGGTAATACAAGCGGCCATGACCTAAAAACCTGTATACGGTGACTACCACTAGATTAACTCACTCGATTTACACCTGAAATATTAGTATAAGAGAATCTCTTCAGCTTTTAACAACTGTTCGCCCCCAAAATGAGATTTAGGGAGTTATAAAATAATCACAAAGTGGAGAGGGATCTTTTAGAATTCATGACTTCCAAAGATTCATTGGTAGTTTTCTCAAGGAACTTTTCTGAAGAACTTACATTGCCTCTCCAACTTCCTCGTGCAAACTTAAAGAACGTCGGCCAACATAGCCGACTAGATAGCATCATAATTCACGGCCAGTGTGTGAAATGTGGAATACGTCATTATTAACCTCGTTATTAATAATGCGACCTTACAGGCTCTCCCTTGGAGGTCTAATTAAAGGAGTTGGTATTAGGGGGAAGCATATTTCATGGGTAATACGGAGCCAAAAGCAGGCGTCTTTTAGTGAAAAGGTCTTTTTTATGAGTGTGAAGGAATTTCTAACCTTATATGATCTTAAATGGAACTGGTATAAGAATGGGGGCCTTGGACTAACACGAGCCAACTTGAGCCATTGTTTAGTGGCTGTCACAGGGTGACTCAAACTGAGACGAGGCAACACGCCGCATAAGTGCATCGACACAGACTGAAGCCATATTTCGTTTAACGACTAGCAACATTATGAAAATTACGTAAGGAGCCTCTATGCTCATTGCCGTTAAACTTCTGAATTGATAATATCCCCGAGTTGCTCCATACATAAATTACATTTGGCATAAATAAGCCGAAAGAATTTTTTAAAAACATTTACGTTTTTAATTTAATAATAATATTTACGTGCTTGTGAATGACTGTTCAACTAGATTTACAGCCAAAAGGGAAATTGCCATAATCACTAAGCTTGGCAGATCAATTTCCTGAGCCGCCCAACTCTATAATTTTAATAATGGACTCAACAAACAAACTATTCGATGTATTCCAAACCTACAAAGAAAAATGAGTGAGTCAAGATTTTCTCTGCTACAATAATAGCGAAGAAATTCGATACTGGTGCATTATCAGATCGTAGTACCGACAACCGAATATGATAAAAGGTACCGCAATCGATGACATATTCAGCTGCAATGGTTACTCTAAGATGTAGGTTAAACATGCAACGAGGCTACATGGGATAAAGAAAATAGATTGTACAATAGGTACGTGACCTCTTGGCATTCTCGTGTTCTTTTTAATAGAACTTGATGCACAAATGTAAACCTATTTTTTCAAGCGTTCGCGAAAGTATGGGATGTTCGTGCCAAAAATATTGTATTAATCAAATTATTGGCTTAGCTTTAACTGTCGCAATGGTAACATAATATGAATAAAACACTGCAAAAATGGGTTACTAGGTTGAGGTATTCAGCTTGTAAAACTAATATTACTACGAACATTTCAGGTTGATCTCGGCTATTTGCTTTTGTTTTCGTAATTTGTGAGTTTGCGACTATGAAAATGATAAACTGAACTTTGACGCAGTGGCCGAGCGATCGAGTGCTGCGCTGCGTGTCGCGGGTTCGATTCCCGCACGGAACAAATATTTGTATGGCCTACAGATAATTGTTCCGGGTCTGGCTGTTTGTGTATGTGAATTTCAATGTTTGTAAACGCACTCACGATACAGGAGAAATTCCTAGGGTGGGGCAACGTTTTTAAAAAAATAAACTATTTAGTATGTGCACCCGGTTATTTAATAACGAGTAAACCCAGATAAATACTCCTGCCTAATTCACTACTCGATAAACAAAAATCTATACCTAAACATAGCCAAAAAAATCGATTATCCCAAACCACCACAGCCACCCTACATCTTGCACTGGCGTTTGGTGTCGACAAGCATACTGGCAAGTTTCCAATGTAAAATGGAACTTGCCTCTTTACTAAAGCGTTAGTTACAGAGCTCATTAATAATGGCCTGTTGAGAGAGACATTAGGCATGGGTTTTTTTCTTCATACGGATTTTTTGTACATCAAAAGGCCTGCTTGCTTAGCTCATATCCTTCTGGCAATCGCCTTCTCTTTGACGGTCGTTGAAATTAGTTGTTTATCATGAATCCAATGCGAAACATGGGTACATCCACAGAATAAATGATAGTACAGGGTACAGCGCAATGGTTAACACTTGAAACGGGATATTTACCATGTTTGTCATATGTATCGAGTTTCCAATATTTCGGCGATGTTGCAAACGCCATGATCACGGATGAACATCATTGAGTTCAACGGGTAAATATCCCGTTTCAAGTGTTAATTATAATGTTAGTAACCATGTCAGTTTAAAGACTTTTACATCGCAATGGTATTTGCTGAACCGCAAAATGAACGATTGCCATTAGGAGTGTGGAACGCAATAAAGCGTCCGAATTGAATTGTAACTCAGATATGATCTTATGAAAGGAAACAATACTATTAGGCTGGGACAACGACGCCGGTTAGACTCCGGTATATTTCCGAACGAGGTGCGAAAGTCTATAATAGGAAACTGATAAACTGACCTTCAAGGTAATCTCAGCCTTGCTTTGATTGAATTTTCTAACACTTAGTCAATGTCCTAAGAACCAACCCGAATGTAGTTATTTATAGAACAATAATAGGATTACAGGAGCGATAAAAATGTGTGTCGTGCTGTTCACTTTCTGGTGGATTAAATTACATAGTGATTGTTAGTAATCAGTGATTCAGCTGCCAAATATTTGATGGATCTATGCTTTTAATGCCTGGAATTGTGTCAGTGTGATTTCTGTTTCCCTTTAAGGAATTACTATAAGAGTTGGACTTTTGGATGCTTAAAGACATGAGTTTATGGTATACAGTACCATAAACTCATGTCTTTTCATGAGTTTATGGTATACAGTACCATAAACTCATGTCTTTTCCCAGTCAATGGAAGGATAGACAATCATTATAATTTAAAGCATTTTGTTGAAGATATAAAAATGGTTTTTTGTGTAACGCCTTTCATTTGAAGGCTCTCATTGGGATTGGAAATGTAAGCTGTCCTTAACGACAATCCAAGTGGCTAGAAAGTCTTAAGATAAAAAAAAATACGAACTTCTGATTTTTCGGATACATGTGCGTGTTGTAAAATTATTACTTGCTTTGGCCAAACATGCCTGAGAGATATTTTTCGAAGGTATGTAAGGTAGTAGTGATGTTATGGAGCTCTGTGACCCGAAACTATCGGATATCCAAAATATACCGAAAATAACCGATATTAACCTAAAACCCATATAAAAGTTTGTTTGCCCAGCAGTGGGACTACACAGTCAAAATAAAACTCTTGGCAACATATAATGTCCTAAGATGTTGGACGACAGTGCTGTAATAGTACATTACGATATTAGTGCGTTAAGATGGTTATAACATGCGAGTCGGAATTTCAGCCCGAGCCGTAGGCGAGGGCGTAATTGAGCCGAGCATGTTATAACCAATACGCACGTATATCGTACGACGTTTTTTAACACATTTGCGAGGAAACAGAAAAAAAAACATTTTAAATAAACTCAATCTGTGAATGCACATTGTTGCTTCCCGCCATTTTAACAGCGAGCTAGCGCTGCCTACTTTCGAATTAGATCGAAATTTGAATAGCAACAGCGCTAAGCGACAAAACCCTTTATATAAATAAAAAAAAAAGAAAAAGAATAGCAACAGCGCGCTGCTCACTAGCTGGCTGGAGTCGTGCGGCGGGGCGATCAGTTCCAAATTTGAAATGGCAAATAATACTGTTATGGAATTTGTATGGACTATAACTTAACTATTTGCTTTGATAACACACGCGTTTTTTATGACCCTCTTTACATATTTAAAACCGGTGGAATTACATCAGCTTTACGAGCAAGGGTGTTAAAAAAAACTTTTTACGCAAAGGTGTAGTAAGGAAGTAGGTGCTACTTGCACTTCTACTCTGATTCTACTTCTGTAACCGAAACTATCCAAAACCGGTGTAATATTAATCCTATTTTCATGTCTGTATCCAGAAATATCATATCCATATATAACATCCCTGATGTAGAACAAAGTCAAAGGCCCACAGATGGAATAAAAACTTTGACACCAGGTTAGACAAATCCTTTAAAATTTGAAATAAAAGAGTAAGACAGGCTTAGCATAACCCATAATAAGGAACATAAGCAGACATTAAAAAGTTAAATGCTAAAATATATAACTAAAAAGTCACTTACATGTAAAATCAAAAGCCACAAAATTGTTGTACAGACTAGTCAATAAAAACAATTTTTTGCCCGAGCAATCACAAGAACAAGACGGAGAAAACTATAAAATTGAAATAAAGTTGATAATGAAAAAATTTCACCCCTGCCGCTTCAAACAAATAACAAAAATTGTTCTAATTCAAACTTTAAACCATCTAGATTAATAAATTGATCTATGTGGCTGAAATTCTAAATATGATATCAAAGAATGGCTGCTGACCTGCATGGTTCATTCAGATATAGAACAAATTACCTGGCAAATATCTAAAAAAGTAAATAAGACAGTAGTTAATTTAATTAATTATGAAATTATGGAAGGAAAAGAATATATAGCTAGGGAAACTGACCATAAACTTAATATGATAAAGAAAATAAGCTGTATATTTTGAAAAGCTAAGTCTATACAGCATATAACAGAGTATTGTATTTATTTTCTAGCATTGATTCTTGAGATGTTTGTTTATGCTTTTAAAGTGTTATTTAAATAGCCTAGTAATTATCCTACTAATATCCTACTTAATATTATAAATGTGATTTCTTGTGAGGATGTATGTTTGTTACTTCTTCACATCAAAAGGCTGAACGGATTTTGATGAAATTTGGCACAGAGAAAACAGTACAGAATATATTTAAAAAAATATTTACTTTAAATTTTATAGTAACAAGATTCCACATGTTGATGAGACACAAAGTTCCACATTTTTAAAAAAGCAGATTGAATCCATTTTCTCAAAGTTATGAATATAATCACAAAATAACAAGATGAACAATAACAGAAATTGCAAAAAAAAACAAGTATGAATCTCAAAGTACTTACATTTTCCAGTGAATTGAAACTCCTGTCCCAACTACTGACAGGAGTCCCCCCAAACAAATACCCCGGGTATCTTTCACACATTTATTACACTTAAAGCACACCGTTTTTAATAAATACAACTCTAACGTCTATTTATAATATTGAGCAATTACTTTTATAATAACATTTTATTATCTACAATACTTTTATACTACTTTTTAAACTGTTATTTTGTTTTAGAAACTAATAAGTCTGCGTTGTGTACCTGAAAGAAATAATAAATAAATTGAATTACCAGATTTAAAAAATAATGTTCCTGTAAGTGTATATGGTCATAAATATTCAAAGGAGCAAGGATGTTGACCCCAAATGAAAGGTCAAGATGCCAAAAAAATGTCATTGACATTAAAAAAGCGGGAAAATATTTCGACCATTTTTCTGTGTCAATGTTTGATGCACTGCAATTCCAAATTTGCAACTACAATTTGCTTCTATGTAATGCTGTTCAAGTTTATACAGCAAAAAAATATCGTATCCTACTATTGTCGGAATTTGTATCCTGATGTTCCAACAGGAATCATTTCAATTATGTTTTACATTCCACTTGATTTCAATAATAAGGAATCCTTACAATGAAATGAATAAACCTCAAGTCAAGCTTGACCATTAATTTTTCACTGTGTAAACAACACTAACAACAGCTGTTTTTTAGAGTGAGAAAGTATTAATAATATTTATGTACAATTTATTTGTAAATAGGGGGTTATTAGAAAATACCAGATTATTTACTTGACCATTTTTGACAGCGTGGTAGAAAATAGATATGAAATAAAATAAATTGTTATATTAAAAACCTTAATAGCAGACTTACGTTCTTTAACTGTGAAACGTTGGTTTCTTATTTCTTTTGAAAACAAGATTCTTTTTAGTTTTTTTCTGCAATTAGTAACAATATCGTGACAAGCGCAGATCTGAAATTCTGAAACTAAACCAACTCATTCGCGTTCAACCATTCATTCACATTTTGGAATAAATTGCCATATTGCAAAAATATATGAAATCAAATCCAGCGAATACATAGAGTAAATATCACTGGAGTGAATCGGCGAACAAAATTGTATGCAACTTTTTACGGGGAACCAGGAAACCACATACAGCATATAACGGGCACACACATAGGCATGCATAGCGAAAGTTAGGCAAGCCAAATAATTCAAAACCCTTTATAACCAACTTCAAAAAAGGAGGAGGTTCTCAATTCGACTGTATTTTTTTTTGTGTTTGTTACCTCATAACTCTGGTCTGGGTGAACCGATTTTGATGATTCTTTTTTTTTCGAAAGCTGGTGGTTGTCGTTTGGTCCCATAAAAAAATATCAAGATCCGGCCAGTAGTTTTTGAGTTATCTTTAATAATGCGTATTAGATTGACTGCGTGTACGTTGATGATATAATTTTAGAGGTTGTCGAAGACAAATGAACAAAAAACGCTATGCACTATGATTTGGAAGGTCATCGCAGTTTTTTGAGGTGATTGTATTTTAATTTGGTGATAGATCTTCAGTGATATACAACGGAACTCTTCAATAAATGACCGCAAATCTGCCGTGATCGCTGCAATCACATGTATAAGTATGGGTTTCGCCAGGGTAGGCAGGCGAGTGGGAGCAGGGTGCCCGTACCCCCTCCCCCCCCCCCCTCACCTAGTCATTAAGAAACATAATCATCAGATCAAGTATCAGCTGTATCCCCTAGGCGATGATGCATATGATTTCTGAATTGGTTTTAAACTAAAGCATAATTTAGATAGTATTTAATACTATAGCGTGATGTGGAACTAAAGCTTATATTTAAGACGGGACCTACGCTAAAAATAACCGTGTTTGCGTATTATATCATAATACTATAACTAAAAATGCTGAAATAAAAAACTTTTTTGCAAAAAATAAAACCGACATCCAAAAAAAAAACTAAAAAGTGGAAAATAACTTTATTTTTTATTATATAATTATTTCCACTTTTTAGTTTTTTTTTTGGATGTCGGTTTTATTTTTTGCAAAAAAGTTTTTTTTTTACTTGAATACCTTAAAATCT
The DNA here is from genome assembly GCA_905475445.1 of Ochropleura plecta. Classification (NCBI taxonomy): domain Eukaryota; kingdom Metazoa; phylum Arthropoda; class Insecta; order Lepidoptera; family Noctuidae; genus Ochropleura; species Ochropleura plecta. The sequence goes on along the minus strand of FR997744.1, from coordinate 10,112,095 downwards.
ACACTAAACAAGCAAGGAGCTAAAAGCAACTATTTCACTTTGAATAATAGGTAAATAGCCTTAAAGGCTTTTTACTCAATGCTTTTTCAAGAAGTTACTAAAATCATGTTGGGAAACTTAATTGACATCCGTTTCCGACTGCTCTGTTTGTCTTTACCAGCTCGCTAAACGTCAGGGCGGTGAAATACTACCGATGTTTATCTCGATGTTATGTTACATTCACCATTGGCATCGATATTTTATCCAATTACTAGCTTTTGCCCGCGGCTTCGCTCGCGTTAAATTCGGGGTAACACAGGGTTCCTTTTTCCGGATTTGCAGGTAGATTTCGGTGGTAACAAAGAGTGTGTGTACCGATTTGTAGCTTCTTACCTTGAAAACTGCGAAAACCCTCTTTTTAGGGGTTGAGGGCAGATTTCCAAAAGAAAAATGACGCACGATTTTTATGTTCGTGACAAATGGTCTGCATACCAATTTTTAGCTTTCTACCTTGAAAATTGCAGAATGCTCCATATAAACTTCAACCCCACATTATAAAGAAGTGAAAAAAAGAGACAAAAAGTAGTGACACTCCATCACTTCAAAAATACGTCAATTCGTCACTCCGTTGCGCCGTGAAAGACGGACTATCAAACAGACACACACATACACTTTCCCATTTATAGTTATAACTAGCTTTTGCCCGCGGTTTCGCTAGCGTTAAATTCGGTATAACACAGTATGTGCAGTTTTTGCTCTTGCGCCTTTATGATTTGTTATAGCAACGCTAAGTTTTCTCTTTTGTTCCCTCGTTCTCCCTCATAACCCACTTTTTTAAAATAAATATTATGTCCGTCTCCTGGTTCCCAACTATCTCTGTACCAAAATTCATCAAAATCGGTTTAGCCATTAAAGCGTGAAGAGGTAACAAACAAACAAACTCACTTTCGCTTTTATAATAATTAAATATAGTATAGTATAGTATAGTATATAGTAAGGAAGTAAGGATAGTAAGGATATTAGTATGGATGGTCACCCATCGACGAACTAACCTCGATAAGTATAGCTTAACCTTCGAATCATGTATGTGGCTGTTATTATTATTCCCACTTCATTTCAGGGATAGATCGGACAACGCAATTAGTTTCGTACAAAATTCACCCCTTTGAGCTGTAGGTAGCCTATAACCATCTCCAAGGTTCCATCCATCTCTACACTAAAATTGATCAAAATGGGTTCAGAGGTTTAGGCGTGAAAGCTTTACAAACAAACGTCGAACTCTCGAAGCAATCGGACGACGCCAATTGGATTATGAATGTAGGTAGCGCACATAAAATGGATTTTGTGAATCTGCCCGTACAACTTACTAACTTAAATAAAACAATGCATGCATTCGTTATTTGTTTTCGCGGTGTGTGTTATTGAGTGAAGTATGTAGGTAGGTAAATAATTTTATTCACATAAAATGTGGTATAAAAGGATGTTTAAAATTGTTTCCGTGAAGGACACATTGCGTTATAATTATAGCATGCAAATTAGAATTTGAAGTAAGTAGTAGTTATTTGAAGAAAAAGAAATTCGAGCCGAGTGTTTTTCGATGTTATAATAATTGTTTACTCCTACCCTATGCTCCTACCTGAATCAACTGGTTGTCACATCACTAGAATAAAATAAACGCAAACGCTTCGATTGTCCGCCATCTTGGTTGGTAGTCGCAATTTTGTTCTCGTGTCTGATTTAGATTGATTTGGAATGATTATTATACTTCATATGTGATCGTAGCATATTGTGAAAACTGTGCCTAGAGATGTTGCATAATTAAACGCGATACATAAGGTTTAAGCGTTAAATAGGTGAGTCTGTGATGTGAATTTGTGTTTGTGGGCGATCAAGAAAGCGCAGCGTGATGGGCGTGATGGCGTCATTACTTGTGTCGATAAGATTTATTCGCATTCGTTTTGCAATCTTTTTACTATAGTCAAATTGTACTTAATTCATTGTCCAACCGTAAAATTGTCCCGAAGGTCTAATGAACCTTTCACTGAGCGGTAAAAACCTTTTTTGTAATCGGTTAAAAATTATTATCAAAGTAACCTTTTCTTCTTCATACTTCCTAATCCTATTACCTATTTGTGTAAATACGATTCAGTTTCTTTCACAAATTGGATGTTTTATAATCATTCAAATCAACAAAAAAATTAGGTACTATGGTAAACAAACTACATATAAAAAATTACTGTAACGTAAGCTATTATTACCTTATTTTAGTGGTAACAAAAAATAATTTTGTAACCACACAACAAAGAACCACACTCATATAAATGTTATATATTTCAACAATTTATGCAAATCGAAAAATGGACCGGCTGTTTTCGTTTTTATAGGTACGAGCACTGTGAAGCATCACAATGAGTGTCATCATTAGACTACAGAACCTTCCATGGTCTGCAAATGCCCTGGACATTAGGAATTTCTTTCGGGGCCTCTCCATTCCCGAAGGAGGAGTACACATCGTAGGCGGCGAGCTTGGAGATGCGTTCATTGCGTTCAGGTAGCTATACGTAACATTCAAATTATGACACATGCCATCTGGTAATATTTTCTATGGACACATTTCATTGAAAATATTCTAGAAAGTTTGATCTCACTATATTTAGATAAAATTATATTTTTTAAGTTACAAGCAGATTTAGAAGTAAGTTTTGTTATGATATTTACTCTTAATAAAAGGACAAAACTATGCCTGTTTTTAAACCCAAAAATGTGAGTATGGAATGCTTATAAAAATATAGTAATTTTGCCGAACTGTCTGCGAAGATTGTCTTTGGCTGAAAAAAAACAAACATCCCTTACTTCGGCCTTCATCAACAAAATGGATTTCATAAATACATCTTCTGCAATAAACAAAAAACATAGGTCTATTGTTATACTGATAAAACTAGCTATTACGAATTGCCAAGGGATAGTGTTCTGTTGCTCCAAAGTGATTAGTAGTATTTATGTGGGATATTTTTTGTGGCATTCATAAAAAATATGGTCAACTTCAATATGGTCAAATCATTATTTAAAAAAAAAAACATATATTTGTCTGTATTTTACAATATAATAAAATGGGTGAAGCATATGTTCAGCTTGTGGAAGGGTTTATGGCGAAAATGCACTGAAGTAGGTATGTCTCATTGATTAAATGGTTGCTAGCACAACGGCTGAGTATTTGATTTCTAGGTTGAGCAGAATTATTGGATTTGTTTATCACAAATTTCTCTCAATTCTGAATTTGTGCCTGATTGATGGCAATAGGCTCACCCCATATTACATGGGACTCTAAACACAAGTGACAAACTAGGTGTACTATTAGGTATATCTTTGCCTTACCATTGGGATTACAGACTTTATCTATATACTGAATGGAGCAATTAGTTTCTACTACTCATTCTTTCTGTCTCTAGCTACATTTTCTCAGTTCATCCTACAACCCTATAGTTACGCCACAGCTTGTGCTATGTGACTAAGTTCTGGGTAAGTATTTATTTAGTGACTAAGATTTATATGTATGTTCTTAATTTCTTGACGCGGTATATGGAAAAAAAATCACAATAAGTTCTAGAATTGTTTATTCTTTTTATTATAGTTTAGTGTAATTGGTTAAATTTTTGACGTATCTGCAGTTCGGAAACACTATCAGGTTGCGTTAACTACTCGTGAGATAAAAATCTTGTTATTTTTCTTAAATATTTTATTTTTTGCCTTTTTAAAGTTAAACACCTGGTCTCGCCTGATTCAGTAATCACTAAATGTGTTTTGCAATAAACATAGTAAATGTGAGAGTTAAAACATCAATTGATGTCTTTGTCAACTTAACTGGAATGGAAAGCACTAAATGCAGTTTACATTTGTGGTGAAAGGGACTGTTTTTAAAACGATGAATGCTTACGTAGAAACAAATACTGACATAGTCGATAGGATTATTCGGAAATGTCGGCGAGCTTCGACTTTGCTGCCTTCAAACTTCGCTTCTGTGCATCACACGCCACTTCCGGAAAGACAGCTGTTTGCTGTCACACTTCAACCTAAAATATAACCCTTTAACACCCTACAGTGGAAAGATAGTATTAAAAATGAGTAACAATTTATTCGGCAACACAAAAGCTACAATGATAGTAAAAAAAAAACAAAGTAAAACAAACTGATAGATACAAATAAAAGGTCATCAAGATGTTTATGACAGACTTACGATTCTAAATAAATTTATCAAATGACTTCTCAAATAGAAAACTATCTAAAGTAGGTAGGTTCGGATCAAACAAACACTCATTATACTGGCTTAAATTACCACGAAGATAAGTTACCACAGTTTAGGAAACGATATCAATAATATGTTGAACATACATAATATTGGACACCAATTCAATTTAATTATTTTCTAACACGATATAACCTGTGCGAGCTGTCACTTGTTTGTTTCAACATCTGCCTGATCTCCTGGTGTCTTACTAGAATGAGACTGGCGTATTCGATCTAGGTATTTAAGTATCTCTATAAAGCAAAATTATCTTCCATCGCAAACCTCAAAGTATAGCTATAGAACTTAAGACAACAAGATTTTCGTCGTGTCAATTTTCTACTAACTCTTCTAACTTAAACGGTCAACTACTCCAAAAATGCCTCTCCTACGGAAGTCTGTGATGAATGAGATCTGTCGGAATAGTTATGCTAAACGTGATTGCATTTCAAATAGCATCCGGAATAATTATAAATAAGTTATGTATGAAACGGTTTCACTGAATCATGAAAATATGATCAAACTAGGTACCAAAGGCGCCGAGGATTAAAATTTCGACACGCCACCATGACATCAGGAAAACGTACTGTTACTGGACTCTTATAGATTGCTGCGAACCATCTGGATTATATCTCTCATCCTAACTAAACTTGGATGAACTAAACGCGGTAAAGCGGAATGAAGTTTATACTATGTCGAGTCTACTCCCTTCAAAGCGCTTTGATAGTTACTGCAGAGACGTAGTGCTACTATCATTGTTCCAGGGATACGGGTCATATTTGCAGATCTAGGAACGGTCGCAAATTCGCGGACAATATTTAAGTTTTTCGTAAGCCTCTGAAGGTTTAAGCATACATTTGCTGTACGGTATGGCATATGTAGCACAGCTGTAAACATGTGACGAGTTCTGCTTTGGCGACATCCTGGGATTCAGGAGATTACGAAATAAGCCTGATTGAGTGATACACTAAACTTCAGTCTGTATTATGCTGCATTATTTCGAAGATTTTATGACTACGCATGAATCCAGAACCTAACAGACATCTTACTTAGTTTCGGAGCTGTTTTGGGTTTAGATTAATGTCCACTCCAAAATAGATTCCTTAACGGTGTAGTAAGTGTTCAAGAATATTGTATTAAAAGCTTCTGGTTTTATGGTGGTTTTTCTCAGACTTGGATTATACTACAATCTGCCCTCGACTTAAATAGTGCTAAGCTTGCACTGTTTCACTCATGTATATTATACTTACTAAATAGGTTGATAGTTTTTTTTCGGATTCGAAATCATAAAATTACTGTCTGCTGTGTGCGGATCGCAAGGGAGTCTCCGTCCAAGTTCCTATGACCTTTGTTTACTAGGGCTGCGATATCTCTCGAACCAACCCGAAGCCTCCGCAGGAATAGCAATGACGAGCCCCTCTGATTAGGCAGGTAGGCCTAACGATAACTTTTTAGCACAAATATACCAACACTATTGGTCAAAAGAATGACGGTATGTCGTGATATGACGTTCGTATCTTTGTATAGGTAATTAAACTTCTAAAGTAAATTCATATAAATGAATATATAGTTTTGATAGAAAAAGTTATGCATGGAAGATTAGATAAATAATTAAACTTCCGATTAGGCACCACGGTAATTTTGCTCACATCGTTCTATAGATTCGACCTGCGAGCAGCGGGAATGAGAAGAGTCCGCCGCTACACTACAACACATTTATTAGTGCCTCATCTGCCGACATCCGTATCAACTGATACGGAACTATTCTTCCTAATAGATTTATTTAGAACTTCTTCCTAATAGATGATAATGGATAACTATCCATTATCATCTATTAGGAAGAAGTTCTAACATCTTTTAGGAAGGGTTTTTCATGAAAACAAGTATTTATTAAGGCGAATCTGCAAAGGTAGCTCGCGAAATTCAATTTTTCTCCCCTGGCAAAAGGTCTTGGTCAAAATGGGCGTAAGTCCAACTGAATTGAAATATATATAATATTCTTGGTCAAAATGGGCGTAAGTCCAACTGAATTGAAATATATATAATATTAAATCGTAGCTCACAATAAGTCCTTAAATCATACTATTGACCACCACGACCAGAGCTTCAGAGCTGAGGGAAATTTATTGAAAGGCAATTTCCTCAGTTTATCGAAGATTTGACTTTGAAAATCGTAATCGGTTTTTGAAGTAGGATCATGTAGAAAAAAAAATGTTCTAAAGCTAAGCAAAGTAGTTAATCTGAGTTTGTCGAAGTCCTGGTATTGACTTACGAATGAAGAGGATGTGTTGCAGAACCCAACAAAAGCAACATATTTCAAGTGGCAATATTTTTGTTTTAAGGCGAATTAGGTTCTAGTTGTTTTAATATTAAGTGTAGTATGCTACTATTTGAGATATATTTTGAATCTGTTGGACTTGCACTCAATATTCATTGAAAAAGAATGCCTACGGTCCTTTATGAGGAAGAACAAAGTTCGAGGATATGACGGTAGGTAGGTACCTACATATTTTTTTTTATTAAAAACAACCAGCGTGTGACCCTATGTTTTTATGAGAAGGTTCAAGGGGTTTATTTCGTAAACACACCTAAAGTTATTCCCGATTAGCTGTTTTACTAAACAATTTGTGATATTTAAAACGTAAACGTGTTGTTCAGAGTATGTTTGTATAAAGCTCCAAGGTGTTTAGCTGTTTGTATGTACTTAACCTGTGATTTAAAATACCAGCTGCTCTGAACCACATAACTAACAATTCTTGAGGTCACAATATAGGAGCCACTTCATTGGAGCGGAGAGGAGATATGCTGGCCATAACCAGGAATAATTTTAATAGTTAATATCACGCTATTTCTCGGCTTGTATCGGTTCAAATTTTCTATTTATATATGCTGCGCTGACCCCAAGTATCACGGGACAAGGCTAAGAATCATACAGAAACCACCTAAAGCCGAAACCACGGAGCAGCTCTGTTTTTGTCACTCCCTGGCTGCCTTTAATTTCGTAGTTTTATATGTAATCATCATTCGCAACTACGTCGGGGTCGACTTCCAGTTTTACCGGATTACAGCTGAAAACTGCCTACCAGACTACTGCCAGACTGTCTATCGGTCATCCACAACCCAGTTACTAACTGGGTTAGACTGGTTGTCAGACGTTTCGAGCCACTGACTACCTGTAACGACTGTTAAAGATCTGCAAATGACAACCGAGACCAACGGCTCAACGTGCTTTCCGAGGCATGCCTTTGAACCCTTGACTTTGACTGGCTTGACTTGCTGGAGCTATTTGGAATGCCTAATCTTTCCGTGTGTATGTTTAAGAACAATGGTCAGTGTGAACGTTTTCGCTTGAATTGGAGTAAGTAGTTAGTAGAGTAGACGCAGTTTCACGCTGCAACTCTTCGTAAAAATACAAACTGCATCACGACCGCATGGTGCTCCGATCTGGTCCGCCATAGTTCATTCGCCATTCATTGGTGGAAAACACCGATAAGTATTAGATCATATTTGGGGAAAGCTCTGGAATCATTGGTGACATTAGCGGTGAAACAAGCAAGGTAACAATCTAACAACTATTACAATGCAAAGTCGCTAGCAATTTGCTTTTTCATCTTTGCATTGCTAAAGGTAGGTATATTTTTGCTTGACGTTGGTAATTTACTGATATATAACCATAACAGTTGACACCTGTTCATTCAATAATTTTATTCGTGTTTTTCTGCATCTACGTAACCCTTCAGGGTTTCTTAGTCCAAAATAATTTGTTCTTGAGGTACCTACCGTCGCGTCGTAAGCCTGATTCGATGAATAAAAAAAGGAGGCTTAGGTTTTGATATATATACCTATACTGAAAGTAGGTATGTTATGTGCAAGTGCCATCAACTTGTAGTTTGTTCAGTTTAGATTTAGACCAACATAATATACTCCTTATGTACGCTAATCGTTCAGTATCTAATCTTACTAGTAACAACAGATATCTGTAGTGCATAGGTGTTATCCGCGGAAGCTTGATTTACCTACACCACACTCGCCCTAGCGAAGAACTGCGTTAGCATTAGTGAAGCATTCACATACAAGCATGCCTGATACATATACGAGATTTGACACTTTCGCTGCACAAAGAGAAAACAGATGTGTCGCCACTGGGAATGCACGGCAGAGCGTAAGAAATTTAATGTTTCTGACACGTTAGTTGTAAGCTACGATTGGCCAAGAAAGCATGCCTGAATTTGACCGCCGATATGTTAGGCCAAGTCAGCGGACCATGGGCGGCATAAAAACTGACACCAGTTTAGGCAAAAGCACCATCCACAAATAAAGATGATTGAATGACGCTGCATTTTAATATAGACAGTCGTCCTAGTCGTACTAGTATGAAACTTGTCGACTGGTATCTATTCAACCGCGGCAAAGGAATCGCAACCGTACCTATTCAAACTGATGTAAAAACCTAATCTAGAGTAAATTAGAATAGTGAGATAAGCTATTTTGGAAACCTAGGCGATCCAGCTGCTTTTCAGCTCATTCTCTCTCTGTCTCTAATAGGCCTTGCGTTCGAAAGTGGCTAGACACTAAATAGTATACAGTCTGTTTAGACCTGGAACTTCGATCAAAGTCGATGCAGGTAGGTGGTAGATCTAGGTCACATTGCTTACCTACTACTCCAATAAAATAGAGCAGCAGTCTCCCCACTTTGCAACCTTGATTAACTTGCATTTGTTCAGACATTTCTATGTCCGAGATTTCTTTTATATGAGGTTCTGGAATTGGTACCGCTATGCAAATTGTCAAGTTATCAACAGCGCGTACGATAAACTGTTATTGTTCGACAAATTATTAATTGCTTCTGAGTTGCTAGATTAAATTTTTTATGAAATTTATAGACCAGGTTCCAGTTCTTCTATGTCGCCTTTAAAAATGGATTGTTAGTAGGTAAATACATCAATAACTTACTATTTGACAAAGTTCGACAGTCAATGCCAAGCAGATCCTGGACTAGGGACTTATTTGCCTGTTCGTGTATTTTTTTTCAAATTTTGTTCTCTTTACCTACTATCTAGAACCTGAAAAAGTAATTTAGATTACTTTTTCAGGTTATAGATAAAGAGAACAGAGATTCAAGTAAGTTCCTAAATAGGTAGGTTCTTACTGTTTAGGTTCCTACTTATACTAATTACCATTATCATTATCTATCCCGAAAATCATTCTGTGTCCTGAACTCAGGTCATAGGCCAGTCATGTTCAATTTAAATAGTGAACATGTAACAGACTGACATACGTTATTGATATTAACCCTTAAATGGACGATTTTTGTTTCACGTTTTAAAAAAATATATTTGTGTAATAGACATGTATTACTGTCTAGGAAAAATGAGTAAAAAAATCTAGACATGAATTTACTATACTTTTTTTTGCAATAATGTGAGTGTTGTTTATAAACTACATTGCGCATTCATTGAGATTTTGCAAGTATGGGTAAAATAAGAGTGGATATTGTTTTTGAAATGTATTTATTTATTCTTCATTATGATATTTATAAAAACAATTGCTTTTTTTCGTATCACATAAAGATACACGACATTTTTGGCACATTTTGAATGTAAAGCCTGAACATTTTACGAATTTGCACCTCTGCTGCTTATCCAGCCAAACTGCCCAATGACATGTCTGATCCAATCTGACGTCTTTCAAAGGAATTGCTTGAGCTGGTCCTCGGAACTACTTCATTACAAGTTCTCTTTGTATTGTGCTCCCACTAGGTCGACCACGTTTAGCGCCATTTGCAGGTATACCCAATTTGCAGAGGGTTTCAGCAAGTTCTAGTCTGAATGTACCCAAATTGAGAAGTTGATCATTTCCTTTTATATTATTTACCTTCTTGAACATAACCCATGAATTTATAACTGCGAGGTCCAGGAAATGATAAAATAAGCGCATGGTCCACTTGCGGCTCTTCATTGTGATGTGATAACGACCTATAAATCCAAAGTCCACGCCTCCCATGTGTTTAGAAATCCCTAGTGATCTACTCTGGGGTGCTGTTTCTTCGGCTTCAAAATAGGAGGGTCTGGCATATTTTCATTGTTGTCGATTACGAGAGGAGGATCAGCATCCACTTCATCAGACTAGGCATTCTCACCTTCATCACTATTTTCAAGGTCTCGAAGAACATCTCGAGCTGTTTGATAATAGTGACCTTCATCCTCTACTTCGGAGTCTGACCCGTCTAAGCCATCTTCTGAATCTTCAAGAGTTTCTAAATACTTTGTAATTTCGCTTTCTAGTAATCGCGGAATGCTGAAAAGCAAAATAATAATCCTTCACCAAACATGCATTTATTTAGCAGGCAATGCGCATTGTAGTTTTCCTACAACATACCAGATTTCGCCTAATTCGATAGTAGAATCAAGTGATTTTCAATGTTTTACAACATGAACATGTAATTGAAGATATAATCAAGCAAATAAAAATATGTTATATACTTACATTATATTTTATCAAAGTCCGAACACAGCTACAAAACTTAGTTTCGCGCCACTAGAAAAGTTTTCTTCAAAGTGACATTTGACATTATCTTATTTACAATGCATAAAAATATTGGATAGTGCCAACATTAAAAAAAGTACAAAATTCGTTCAGAAATAAGAACTAGTTGTCAAAATTAACAAAAAATTAAAAGAAGGTCAATTTTATCTGTGATGTTTAGTATGTTGTTTAAAAACAACATTGTCCATTTAAGGGCTAAATAAGTCATGAAATTTCACATTTGTCATGGCAAGTTCTAAATGAAACGAACGTGCATTTATCTTAGGTACTTACACTAAAAACGGGAAATATTCGTCACCTAAAATAATGTCTCTGTGTTGTCTAGGTAATTGTGATTAATTATTGTGAAATATCTTGGTAATTAGGACATCCGTCTTTCTACAATTCAACTTTCCGACTGCTAGCTTAATTACCTAAATATTAGGTAGCTTGCCTTACCTTGCCTATAAAAGGAGAGATAAAGAGTAGGCGCAGAACGGAGGTTACACTTTGTCGCTCTGGCCAAGCGATCTAGCGTAGTGCGGATACAAACCTGCGTTCGAATAGACATTAACTTTTTTCCATCATGAAAAAACCGGCCATGAGCGAGTCAGATTCGCGCACTGAGGGTACCGTACAAACTAGTGATCTTTTAACTGCGTCGACATATGAGGGTTGTTTTTTCACAGCACAAAGGGACCACCTAGTTGGGTAAATGTTTTAATTTCAACTCTATACATACACGAGTTCCCGTGATAAATGGTCTTGACCGACAGACGGACTACAAACTGATCCAATAAGTGTTCCGTGTATTTTCTTTTGAGACACGGAACCCTAGAAAACCGGTCCGATGTGATGTAGGTGTGTGCGGTACATCCCACTGGGATATTCACATGCATGGATATTATCAGATAATTGTTGAAACATAAAATGGGCTTCATTTTGTGTTTAGCAATAATCTGATAATTATGTAACAGGGTACCAAGCATATGAGCGGTAACCTCTAAAAACGCATAGTAGGCAGGCAAAAGTTATTTTTCCTTGGATAGCTTATTTAAACCTTACAATGATTTACGCAGCTTTTGGTTAGCGTTGGTAATCATCTTATCAAGCTGCTGTGGATCAAAGTTTGTTAAGAAAGGTCCCAGAATGTTGCCTTGAGGCATTCCATGGGTGATTGTCGCTGAAAATCAAATGATTCAATATTAGGGGTTAACTGCGTTCCTTGTCTAATTAGATCACAGACTAAGCTTCGAGGAGAAAGACCTGCGTATCCCTGGAACTCACATTTTGATTTGCAGCGGAGGAATGAATATGAAGTCAAAGGGCTTTGACGGTTCAAGTGTTCTATTCTTCGTAAGCTTTGGTTGACCCAAGGGTGGACTATATTGTTAAAGGTTCGCAATTAGCATTTTATTTTCAGGAAAGGTGTAGTTTCCACGCGTTCTCTTAATTCGAAATGAGTGTGATTGTGACTGAATTACACAATTAGGAGGATGGATGCGATCAGAACAATAACAGATTGCAAGGGATAGATTTATTCATCAGGTATGTTGGTGACGGATGCTGAATACTGCTTAATTCAGATACTTAGGTAAAACCTACCTACGGTAACGTTGGTACATCGCGTATCAGAATAAAATTCAGTAGGTATATCTTTCAGAAATTGTGAAACTTAATGTTAGCTTTAAATTATTAGTGTGTTTAAAAAAGTGAATTTTCAATCTTTTGTAATGATGCTATCGTATTGTGTATATCTTTAAAAAACCATTTCTAAATTAACGGCTTGTCAGATGCGTATAGATCCGTAAATTACACAACCAAATACGGAATATCGTTATTCAATCCAATCCTAGATGTTACGCACCGCTATTTGCCCACACTCCTTATCATCTTTTTCAGTTATTCTGGTTTTTCAAGCGAAAATTTATCGACGCGTCTAGATTAAATACAAGTCAGCGATGCGATTGCATTGATATAATTCAATCAACCACATTATTGTATTTGGCACATTCCATGTAACGGGCGTAACTCTATCAATCCATATTGCATTGAAATTTTTCATCCTGCCTTTTATTTCATTAAACTCATGACTAGAGACCGGATTATATGCATTTGCATATTCGCATATGCATTTGCATATTTTAGCGATTCTCAGCTTTAATAACAGTGCGGACCATACCTCTAGAAAAAAAGTGTGTCTTCGTGGATAACTGACTTTCTTGGAACATTTACATACGACAGAAAGGTTTACCTACTGTCGTGTTTGCGAGAAAAATATTTCATGCACAATAAAAAAACAAATAGGTAGACCAACATGTCAAAACAAGTCTTCACATCGCAGGGTTGCAAAAGAAAGTAATTTGTAAAGTTTTAAGGTGAAAGCTCCAACCTACCCGCGAAATTCAAATTTTCTTACGTTTTTTGCAATTTTCAGGCCAGTGCTAGGTTGTATGTTGATTAAAATATTATTCGCGGCTGTAAGACGTATGTAATTATAGAATTATAATCATCAAAATCACCAATACAACCCTCCAAGTTCATAAAGCTGTAGGAAAGACTTTTTCTGTTTTTTTTTTGTTCCTACGCCTTTATGAACTTGGAGGGTTGTATTGGTGATTTTGATGATTATAATTCTATAATTACATACGTCTTACAGCCGCGAATAATATTTTAATCAACATACAACCTAGCACTGGCCTGAAAATTGCAAAAAACGTAAGAAAATTTGAATTTCGCGGGTAGGTTGGAGCTTTCACCTTAAGGCAGATTGCTGCTAACGCCTTTGTAATTCTTTTTTTTGTTAATTTGTACGCCGCTTACGGCAAAACATGAAGATACCTACTTTATATTTACACCTTTAACACCTATGTTTAACAAATAAAAACCTTTGACTTTGAAAGGTCTACGACTTAGCATGGATTTATGTGAAGCATTGAGCATTGAAAATTTTTAAATAAATTATTTTAATGTCATATAATGTTACTGTACCTATTATCGCCTATCAAAAATAATTTACAATTGGTATGCAAAGTTAGCTGAAAAACTAATAATTTTATTTCTTATTTTTGGGAATTCTTGAAATTTTTCATCTTATTTCGCATATTCTGCCAATTTTCGTGCATATTTCAAGCATTTATAATGCATATTTGCAAAGCTTTTTATGTTGTATATAATCCGGTCTCTATTCATGACAGTTATTTTAGAAACATAGCTGTTGTTGATCGGTTGTTTACGGTGCCGAATTAAACGTCTATGTGAGGCCTTAGCACGAGTGTACGGTGTAAATGTAACGAAAATAGATGGGCCTGCCAGGCCCACCGCCTATCGGGGTTGCTGGTTGTTCGAAAGAGATACCGCGGCTCCGGAATAAAGGGCAAAAGAAAGAGCATGTGTGTATTTTAGTCAGTAAAAGTCTGACACTCCGCCCGGAGCGGCGGAAGTTATTTAATGATTGCCCATACGTAAAAAAAAAAAACGTAAATATGTCGATTTTAAAACTACTCTCTTTTTTTTGGGGTGGGAAATCATCAAATAACTCCCCCCACTCTGGGCGGAGCGGGGGGAGTGTCAGACTTTTACTGACTAAAACCCACCCATGTTCCTTCTATTGCCCTTTACGTTCCGGGGCCGCGGTATCTCTTTCGAACAATCCGCAACCCCGGCAGGCGGAGGCCCTGGCAAGCCCCTCTGCTTTGCTGACATCTCTTTGAGGCGCGCGTGAAACACAAACGCGCCGTCGACACGGCCTGTCGTCAATAGACGGACGGACGGTGAGCTACCCATTGCTCACCGTCCACAGGCCCGCATCTACGGTGGCCGGGAGAACTACTAACTCTTCACCTATAATATTATTGTCGAATATCGACGTATTTACTTTAAGTTTATATCGTGCGAGAGCTTATGAAGTCTATCTTAGGTGTGGTGCTAACCTGGAACGACCATACCTGCTGACGTGGCGATCGCAGGACGGTGAAGAGAGAGGGGCTCACCACCGTATGGGCAGTTGATTCGGTCAGCTGAGTTACAATATTTCAAAAGTGGCTTTACTTTGAATTTAGGAAGTGTATTTTATTTTCGTTCAACAATCACACCGTTCGATCAACCCACGTGCCAACTCTGCTCTAGAGCTCGATTCTGATCAGATTCTAAAATTTCGAATGAAAAAAAATCAAAGACAACTCACTAAACATGCAGATCAATTTAAAACTCAATGGATAAGGAGCTTGAATTCGAATGTATAGGCTATTTTCAAAAGTGCTGCTGGCCAACAAAAATAAAAGTTATTATTTGATGAATAGAGCCTAACATAATGAACATTTTATATTAATACTTACACAAAAATAAATTGCCCAGTCTGGGTGATCTCAGATATTTTGTGTTTAAAAAAACCGGCCAAGAGCGTGTCAGGCCACGCTCAGTGTAGGGTTCCGTAGTTTCCCGTCCGTCACAATAAGTGTTCTTTACCACGGTAGGTCATGAAAGCACGGAAAATCTTAACATCGACTTTTAAAAAAAATTACGTCATTACGCAACGCCATCTATCAAACCATTTATGAACTGGTTTTTACCTTAACATTTTGATGGTGTTAAAAAAATGAATTTTAGTTTTGTTCTAAATTGCCTTAGCATGTTCTTGATAGAAGTTTTATGTAGTTATAAGATACCGCCAATGCCAAGGAGAGACAAACCTGCAACTGAACAATTCGGTAATACCCGATCCAATGTAATAAGTACCTACAGCGCCATCTCTCGGGGAATAGGGTTACTAATTTTATTAATACAAAGACGTGCAAGAAGTTTTCGGTGGTAATTTTGGATTGCGAGAACCGATTTCAATAATTATTTTTTTGTTTGAAAAAAGATACGTTCAGGATAATAAAATATGTAAACGAAGTTAAAAAAAATGGTTGCATATACGATTATAATACAAACTTAGTCCAGAAATTATTTTGTACAACTTTTTGTCTTTTTTGTACAAAAACTGTTGTGTCAATCAAGCTCAAAATAATTTTCCTAGAAAGTCCTTATAAAGTTCTACTTTTCAGATTTTTTTCATATTTTCTAAACTTATGGTTCAAAAGTTAGAGGGGGGGGGGACACATTGTTTTTTACTTTTGGAGCGATTATTTCCGAAATTATTGACATTATCAAAAAATTATTTTAGTAAACCCCTATTCATTTTTAAATACCTTTCCAACAATATATCACACGTTAGGGTTGAAATTAAAAAAAAAAACACTTCCCACTTTACATATAGGGTGGCTACCCTAATAAAACATTTTTTTCCAATTTTTATTTTACCACTTTGTGGGCGTGATTGATATACATATTGGTACCAAATTTCAGCTTTCTAGTGCTAACGGTCACAGAGATTAAGCGAGGACGGACGGACGGACAGACAGACATGGCGAAACTATAAGGGTTCCTAGTTGACTACGGAACCCTAAAAACTTCTCGGTGAATTGAGTTACGACTTAGGTGTATTAATGTAATAATGGCACGCAGGCGCACTGAGGGTTCCGTACAATGCCGGAGTCGTGCGGTCCATGGCCCTTTACGGGGCCCCGGTATGGGCGCGTTCTTTAGGGCGGCGCGCCGCCCATTACCTGAACGCGCTCCAAAAGGTGGTAGCCATCCGGCGAGGCAGCGAGCCTCCTTGCCGGATTGCCACCGTGGGATCTGGAAGCGATAGTCCTCGCGCGCCTGTATGAGTAGCGCGCGGAGGCACTACACCGGGGGGAAACTCCGCTACCGCGGCAAATTGCTGCTCAGCGGACAGACCTCCGGTGCGATCTCATGGTGGCATGGAGAGAGCTACTGTCGCAACCCCGTGCAGGGCACGCCACAATAGTGGCGGTAAGTCCCCTGTTTGAGGCTGGAGAGGCGTCATGGCGTCCTCACCTACCGCCTGACGCAGGTCCTCAACGGACACGGAAGTTTCGGGAGGATCCTGCACATAATCGGGCGGGAGGAAACGCCCGGGTGTTACCATTGTGACGATCGCCCGGAGGACACGGTGGAGCACACAGAGGCGGTCTGCCCAGCTTGGGCGGAGCACCGCCGTGCCCTCGTAGAGGCGATCGGTGGCGGCGATCTCTCGCGTCCGGCCCTGGTTCAGTCCATGGTCCGAAGCGAGAGGGAATGGGAAGCGGTCACCTCCTTCTGCGAAGCAGTCATGCTAGTGAAGGAGGCGGCCGGGCGTTTGAGGGAGAGAACCTCAAACCAACCCAGCCGCCGCGGGAGACGCGCCGGGCGCCGCGAGACGACTCCCGGCCACCGTAGATGCGGGCCTGTGGACGGTGAGCAATGGTTAGCTCACCGTCCGTCCGTCTATTGACGACAGGCCGTGTCGACGGCGCGTTTGTGTTTCACGCGCGCCTCAAAGAGATGTCAGCAAAGCAGAGGGGCTTGCCATAGCCTCCGCCTGCCGGGGTTGCGCGTTGTTCGAAAGAGATACCGCGGCCCCGGAACGTAAAGGGCAATAGAAGGAACATGGGTGGGCTTTAGTCAGTAAAAGTCTGACACGCCCCCCCGCTCCGCCCAGAGCGGGGGAAGTTATTTGATAATTTCCCACCCCAAAAAAAAGGGTTCCGTACAAGCTAGCAACATAACGTCGCTGTCATATCAAAATGTCGTATTGTTTAAGTACCTGTTTCAGGAAACACAAAAAACTGTTTTTTTTATAGTACTGTGTAAAAAGTAACTTTTTTTTTTTGGGAAATTGCATAATTTTACGGTGTCTATTCAACTATAATATCCTTAAAAACAGATTGTAACTGGTACCTAGAAATTTGCAAACATACGACCTTTTGCCTTTTTTTTTATATATAAAAACCAAACATACGACATTTTGATTGCCTTTACGACATATTGACTGATAACTTTTGATAGAAAGACGTTTTGATATCCAAACATGCGACATTTTGAATGTCTTTACGACATAATTATTCACTAATAACTTTTGATAGAAAGACGTTTTACTGTCTCTAAATTAAAGAAATAAAAAACAAACTCCACATTCAAAATTATTATAATACTCAAAAATAATCACCCAAGTACAAAAACTAGACTTAACTAGAATTTCAAACTTAAAAATGGTCTTTTAAAAAATACTAACAATTGCTTTTTCAACATTACTTAATTGTAATAATCAGCCTCATTTGTAAAAAAATTAAAAATCTAAAATTACCAGCCTCCATTTTTTTAGACCTTATTAAATATTCTCGTGTTTAAATTTAGCTAACAAAATTGAAATTGCAAACTGTTTGAAACTCAAAAACATGGTCAATAAATTCAGACTAAAAAAGTATTATGCCTCTATTTGGCCTTAATTGCTTACTTAATCTTAATCAGCCTCATTAAAAAAAAAAACTTATTACAAAACCTTGTAAAGACTTAAAAATACTCAAAATAAACGGATTTTTTTAATTCAATAACAAAATATTAGGTAAATCCTTTAATTAGTTTAAATGCCATTTAAAAAAAAACCTTTATACTTAAAATTAATTATGACTTTTCGGACGGAGAGAAGCTAAGTCGACTAAATTATACACTGTTACTAATTCCTGAACAGTCGACTAAGTATACCTTTCAAACAACATTATGGGCAGTTTCATCTTTGTTTAAAAATTATATGTATTTGATATGAGGACAAGATGATTGATTTTGGCATGCATGAGGTAGGGTATCGTAATAAGAATGGTAATTTTCGTGAAGTGAAGTTTTCAGGTCTTGTAAATCTTGAAACTTGCGAAGATCAATATTTTTCTTGGAATTGTAGAGTGCAGGCAGTGTGATGTTTGGATTTGGCAATCTCGTTCTTCGGGGCAAAAGAGTCCAATCGTCATCGTACATAATTTTATATTCAATGGAGCCATTAGGATTATATTTTAAGCAACGAATGTCGTTCACAATATTATCACCAGCCCTGTGACCAGGTCGTATACTTGAGTAATATTGTAGTTTAGAATAATCCTTGAAAAAATTGTAGTTAAGACTGTGTACTTCGTATGGACCTGGATTCTTTCTGGCTGATTCTATTATGCCGACATATTCAGCAGGAATATAAATACAATCTTTCTTTTGAATTTTTCTTTCAATCACGCTGTGCTCTGAATCTACCTCCATAAAGGTATGCCCATGTTCTAAATATTTGTGCTCAATAACTATTCCAAGTTTAACAGCACAGTGTAAGATTGCATTTGCAACTACTTGGTTCCGATTTTGATAGCAGCAGCCATCGGACCATAACACAATTTTAGACAAATTTGTTTCGGATCTTTGAAATTCTGTATTAATAAGGTCACTGTATAGAGACGCAAATGCTTCTGCTTCTAGCCCACCATTCACTTCATCCCACAAGTAGCACCTGCCATGTCGCGTCACAAGATCATATGAAGTAAAATTGTGAAGTTTTAATTTGGTCTTGTAATACGCTTTGGACACATTCAGTTTTGGTGCCAATAAAACTGCTTGAACATCCACACAATATACTTTCATAGTATTGTCAATTTCCGCAAGACTTTTGTCATTTGATTTTTCGTTTCTGCCCATGGTCTTCCTCAAAATGTGTGAATCATAAGTACTTTGATCCACTCTGGACTGAGTAAATGCAAAACAAGTATCACATTGATCTTTGCGGTTTTGAAACAAAGTCATGTTTTTTTTCTTTAGTTCTTGTACAAAGTGAGTCCATGAAAATTGTTTAATATTGTCTTCAACAGCTTGTTTTTGGTAAAAGCTGTAAAGTTCGGTCAATGATGACCAATTAGGTTCCAGATAAATCTTTGTTGAATTTGCACGACAGTAGTGCGATTCCATTTTTGGCAAGGCATCTAAGAACGATTCTAGATGATTTTGACGTTCATTATGCGTTTGCAGTGGACGTGGTGCCGCTGGGTTAGGAATTCCACTATCGTTGCTCGTGGACCACATTCTTACACTTTTTTCACCCACATCAAATGTGTTTAGAAACATTTGTTTGCAGACACGAAATTTTTGCTCATCGACTCGCAAGTAATAATTAAAAGTAATATTTCTACGAGAGCTGTCATTATTCGGCCTTCTAGACGTTGGTGATACTTTGGTAACTAAACTTGCTATATAAACTTTCCTTTGTTCCCAATTTAAGTTTTTCCAAAAGTTGATATGAAGTTTTTTTCTTGCATCTTCTGTCAACTTTCTACAAGCGAATTTGGCGGATTTACAGTTACAAGCACTCTTCATTTCTCTAGCAGGTTTGGAATTAGTTTGAGTCCATTTACCTGCTTCCTTTTTTATCCCTTTATACGTTTTACCTTGCATACGCCTCAACTTTTGTCGGTTTCTGTCCCATTGAGGTTGTCTTCTGATACCACGTCTTTTTTTTGCTAACGGAATATTTTCCGATTCAGATTCACAAGCTGTGGAAGACTCCTCATGATCTGGTTCATAATCATAGTCTCGATCATCATCACTGCAATTTAATTCTAAATCTTGTTGCACTGTTTCTGATATTAAGCTGGATGTATCGTTTATATCGTGGTTCCGAAATTCACCAGTGGTTTCGTCTAGGAAATATAATGAAGAAATTAAAGGAGATGAGCTATAACAAGGTGCGTTTTGAATATTTTCAGCAGTAATTTCATTTAAAATGGACTCCTCCTTATGTTCACCATAGTTAAAGCTTGATTCTAGTGTCATTGTCGGTCCTTTTGAGGTGGATGAGGTGGCTATATTATCCAGAGTCAAACTCAAATTTTGGTGTTCTGTTTCATTTAGAAAATGTGAGCTCAAAGTAGATGGACTGGAACAAGGTGATTTTTCGATAACAGCTATCGTTTCCTGTACTAAGGTTTCCGTCGTAGTTTCATCTTCATTATTCAAATCTACTATTTGTTGTGGTAGTTTGGCTATTAAATTAGATGAGGTAGGTGTAGTGACTTAGGTGACTACTCATCCGCAAAATATTTCATCCGCGGATGAAACGTTACCCTTTTAAAATTGTAAGGCGACGAATCATCCGCAAGTTCGGATGAGTCGTCGCATAGTTAATATTGATGTGGTCATATCGGCCAAATAGACGAACAAACATATTTTGTGTATAGGAACATTGTCTGTTCTTTAGTTTCATCGGTTTCGCTAGCTGCTATCTGCTATGTGTAATAATATCGTGGTTAAATCGAACAAAAATACTTCTATGCACAAGAATCGTTTTTATTAAGAATATAATTTTTTATACTGGTGAATCAGAATAATAAGCAATTTCCCTAAACAAATGACAGGTAGTTACTGTTTTACTGCGAAAACTGAGTTAATGTTATAAATATGAGTACATTTCAATAGTTTGATAATACTTAAATAACCAAATATTTACGACTACCGACGTTTTGTGCAACTTGTATCAGCGGTTTAAAAAACGAAAGGTTTGAGGGTATTTAGAAAATAATTGAGACAAGCTAAGTTGTTTTGTCATGAATATATTTTGTTAGTCAGTGTACATGAAATCATTCCTCCTCATATCCCTCGTCCAACTTCTGTTAAATGTCTTCTTTCTTTTGTGTTTTCTCGTTTTGTTTTCAAACTATGTAAATTCATCGAAATTAATAAAATTAAGTTGTAACTTTTTGGATCGTTAATATTTTTTTTTTTTTTTACTTATAGTCTCTTTTCTTTTCTGTCATTCTGTCATATGAAATGATAAACTACATATTACTACATATTATAGTAAATTAATTAATAATAGAATTGCATAAAGTTTTTATGTTCCGGTGCGTGGGAAAAAACTGAGTTTTCATATTCCATTGCGGGTGATTGAGCTGCCTTGAGGTCAGATATTTTATTATTACTTATCCAAGAAAAATAAAACTCAAAACATTGTAACATTGTTAAGTTTCTATTTTAGAATCACAATTATGGATAAGGAAATTACGCGATTTAAAATGATTTCATCGCAACGAGGAGGAAAACTTTTAATGGAAGGAAACTATCGTTATTATAAAAAACGTGAAAATAAAAACGGACATATAGTTTGGCACTGTGCTTCACAAAATTGTAAATCTAATTTGGTTACTAACTATGATTGTAACCTTATACTGAAAGAAAAACTTCATAGTTGTCAGTCTAGTAGTTTAGATAACCAGTTATTGGAGAAAATTGACGAATGTTTAGAAAGAGCCAAAACTGAAAGTACTCCTATGCCTACAATTTATAAAGAGGCGGTAGAAAAATTAGAGTCTACAGGATTAGACTTAGTCATAAAATTACCAAAATACAACAATTTCAAGAAAAGAATGTATAAACTACGTAATAAAGAACTGCAAACTAAAAAGGTGCGATTTTTTAAATTGAAAGATCTAACAGTTCCTGGTGTTCACAAAGACTTTTTACTTGCTGATTATAGCGAAAAAAGTGACAGGATATTACTGTTTGCCACTGAAGAATCCAAAGAAATTCTCAAGAAAGCTAAACATATTTTTTGCGATGGAACATTTAAAGCCGTTGTACCTCCCTTTAAGCAGTTGTATACGTTACATGTTGACATTGGCAGTACTAATACACATACGAATATTATACCAGCAGTTTATGCCTTATTGCCAAATAAAAAGCAATCAAGTTATGAAATTTTCTTCCATCTCTTAAAAAGCAAAATTCCCGAATTTGATCCTGAGTCCATCACTACTGATTTTGAAACCAGTGCGACATGACAGCAGCTAAAGCTGTATTTGATAAAGTAACTACTCGAGGGTGTATATTTCATTTTAAAAAAGCTGTCCAAAACAAAGCTAAACTGATTGGAATTACAAAAAAATCAAACATGTCAAGGGCTCACGTGAGGCGTTGTATGGCGTTGGCATATCTCCCAAATATTAAAGTTTCAGATGGTTGGCTTTATGTATTGGGTGAATGTATACAAAAGGATGATAAAACAGCGCAATTTAACCATTATTTTCAAAATACCTGGCTAGAGAAGAAATCTATCTTGTCTGATAAATGGTGTTTTTATAATATCCGGCACAAAACGAATAACGCTATAGAATGGTGGAACTCGAGACTGAATAGGACAATAAAGAGCAAACCTAACATAGCCGTTTTATTAAATACTCTTAAAAAAGATGCTAAATATCATTCTAATCTGTGGAAAAATCAAGGATTTATTTCAAAGAGAACGGAAGAAAGTATGGTAAAGGAAAAAAAAATTAATAACAGTTTGCGAGAGTTTATTGATAATGAAATTAGCCTCGGACATTGTATAGAGAAATTATCATATTAGTGATACAGATTGTTTACAAAATTTCGTAGCGGTTGATTTTTTGATTATAAATTTTTTTTGCCCCTAAATACTAAGAAGGTTTAAATTATTTCGATTTTTCGTTATTAATTAATATTTTCTAACATATGTAAAAATGTATAATTCTTAATAACAATCTATTTAGATTTACTAATTTTTATAACATTAACTCAGTTTTCGCAGTAAAACAGTAACTACCTGTCATTTGTTTAGGGAAATTGCTTATTATTCTGATTCACCAGTATAAAAAATTATATTCTTAATAAAAACGATTCTTGTGCATAGAAGTATTTTTGTTCGATTTAACCACGATATTATTACACATAGCAGATAGCGAAACCGATGAAACTAAAGAACAGACAATGTTCCTATACACAAAATATGTTTGTTCGTCTATTTGGCCGATATGACCACATCAATATTAACTATGCGACGACTCATCCGAACTTGCGGATGATTCGTCGCCTTACAATTTTAAAAGGGTAACGTTTCATCCGCGGATGAAATATTTTGCGGATGAGTAGTCACCTAAGTCGGTGTAGTGGACATGATCAAATCAGATTCAAAGGTACATACAGCAGTAACTGTAGTAGGCTCGATTATAGCTGGACTGGAACAAAGTGGTTTTGGAATAACATTTGCTTCCTGTACACAGTCAAACATTGTTTCATCTTTATGTTAAAAATTAATAAAAAGAAGGTTTCCGCATTTATTGCTGTCCTTCATACCACTATCACTGACCATTACACTACTTTCATGTCACTGCGTAAGCAAAAATATACTCAAATTGCAAATAAAACCACTACTAGTATAAATTTCGAGCAAGCTTTAAAACAAATACGTGAACAAAATTTTGCGGAATTATTGTTCTGTGACGACCCCAATTTATTGACGGAGATATTCATCACTAGACTAACTGAAACAATTAATCTCAACACTACCACAACTAAAATTCCAAACAGTAAACGCACAATTAAACCATGGATAACCCCAGGCATACTCCGGTGTATTAAAAATCGAAATAAATTACAAAAGACATGTAAGAGTGACCCATACAACCAAATCAATAAAATAATATACAATCGATATAGAAATCACTGCAACAGGCTCATAAAAAAAATAAAAAGACAATTTGAACGAGAACTACTTGCCAAGTCAAAGACAAACAATAAATTGCTTTGGAAAAATATTAAAAATATAACTTACACTAATAAATCTAAAACTCAAAACATTGAACTAGTTAATATTAAATCAACCCCTGTAGACTCAGCTAATTTTATTAATAATTATTTTGTAAGTATTGGCAAACAGCTGGCCCAACAAATTCAGCCTAGCGCAAATCATGACCCTTATTATGTACCTGACCGACTGTCAACACAGATGAATTCCTTTGTACTCTTGGACACAGAACTTAATGAGGTAAACCAAATTCTAATGAACCTAAAGTCAGATAGTGCCGCTGGCTGGGACAATATCCCCACAAGATTCTTGAAGTATATACGTGGGGAAGTTGTCCCAATTATAGCCCATCTTGCAAACCTCTGCTTTAGAGACGGTGTCTTCCCAGCTTCCCTTAAAAAGTCTATTATTACCCCAGTTCACAAGGGTGGGGACAGAGACGATCTCAATAATTACAGGCCGATATCTGTCCTTCCAGCTATATCAAAAATCTTAGAAAAATTAATAAATAGTAGGCTTCTCAATTACTTAGATAAATATAAAATACTATCCCCAACACAATTTGGTTTTAGGCAAAATATATCCACCGAAGATGCAGTTACCTCCCTAAGCTCGCTAGTTGCTAATGAACTTGATAATAATAATAAATGTTTAACTATCTTTCTGGATCTTAAAAAGGCATTTGATACCGTCTCTGTGCCAATCCTTGTGAACAAACTAGAAAACATTGGTATAAGAGGCACTTCACTCAATTTGCTCAAGGATTATCTCTCTAACAGGATGCAAAGGGTTAAGCTGGGACAATACGTCAGTGACGATGCAGAGGTGTCATACGGCGTACCTCAGGGTAGTGTTTTGGGACCCACACTTTTTTTGTTATATATTAACGACCTCTGCAATATGAAAATTAATAACGCCAAAGTTTTTTCTTACGCAGATGACACAGCTATCGTTTTCTCGGGGAGTTCCTGGGATGACGTACAGCAAAGTGCGTCAGGGGGTATGGCCCAAATTTCTAAATGGCTAAATAATAACCTGTTAACACTGAACACCTCGAAAACTAATTATATATGCTTTAGTATATGTAATCGCACACAGCCAAATAGGGACCTCATAATTAAAGTTCACAAATGTGGTGACACTCAGAACAAAACCTGTGACTGTGTTACCATCAATAAGGTCACCCAAACTAAATATTTAGGTATCATGCTTGACCAGAGATTATCCTGGTACCCTCACCTGGAGCAGGTCACCAATAGGATTCGCAAACTGAGCTGGATTTTTAAGACGCTGAGATATGTTGTTCCAAAAAATGCTACTGATACCGGAGACCCATTTAGAAATCTTTTAAAAGATATTTATATCGCTTTGGTGCAGTCTGTTTTGGTGTACTGCATCCCAATTTGGGGAGGAGCAGCTAAATCCAAATTTATTGCTGTGGAGCGAGTGCAACGAGCCCTAATAAAAATTATGTTCTTTAAAAGAATCAGATTTCCCACCGAGAGACTTTATCAGATAAGTGATTTGCTTTCGGTGAGAAAACTCTACATAATTCAAACTTTTTTGAAAAAACACAAAGGGCTGTCTTATGATACCGCTATCTTATCAAAAAGGAGGAAAGACATTATAGCACCGATTCCACAAACAAAAACCAGGTTTTGTAGCAGGCAATACGAGAAACGGTCATCTCAAGTCTATAATAAAATTAATAAAGAAATATATGTTTACACCAAACCATTCTTTGAATGTAAAAAACTTATAATACAATGGATAAAACCACTATCATATGAGGACACTGAGGCTCTCCTGCAGCACACATCATAACTCACTCATCCACGCACACACTTACTCACATGCACATTTTTACAATTACACACATACATCTCACACACTCACACACACACACATCCTACACAAACATACATCCCACAACACATTGCATATTTTCATCTCACAATATTACATACACAAAACGCACACTAAGTTATTTTTATTTTTAATCTACTTTCCTAAAATTGTATAAATTATAATTATAAATTATAAATAGTAAACGCTGGCATTTCTTGTGTACATTACGTAAATTTAAGTTACGGAAGAGGGTAGTGTCCTAGTACAGGCATTTACTTGCTTAAAAGGACACTTCTATCACTAGTATGTAGTACAAACTTTGTAAAGAAAATAAACTATTTATTATTTATTTATTTATCTTGATCATTCGATTCTGCTTCATCATCAAGACGGCTATTATGCATCATATTGTTATCACTGATACCTGATAACTTGAGTGCTCTTTGGAGAAGATCTGCTCCTCTGCCACGCCTCTTCATTGTAGTCACGACTCTGACCTGTGAATGAAATTTTAAAATTGAATACTTTACTACAACACCAAAAACAGATAAATACAAAAACAATAACTTATTTGCAACAAGCAGCCTTATGATATTATTCCATTTGCCTGCAAATTACGTTCTAATGTAAACTCGGACACTATAAACAAAAAGGGACCAAAACTATAAACAAAAATGGTTAATTGCCCTCTAAGCTGCGGAAGTTTGATGACAGTCACCCTGTGTACAACCACTACTCTCCTTGTCAAAAATCGGCTTAGGTAATCTTATAATAGAAACACGAAAATTAAAAGTCAAAACCTCTTATGTGTGAAAAAAAACATACGCCTTATTGACAATTCGTCATTCTAATACGATTTAATTTAAATATTATACAAAAAACATAAATAAACAGTCATTAATACTATTCAATTTAACTGTTTCATTTAGTACTTTAGTCATTTAGTCGGTAACAACACTGAAGTTACAAAAACAATTTGACGGTTGAAGTTTTTGAATGTCCGCTATTATTATGTTTCGTATAAACCACTGGTCTTATGTATTTACTGTAATAAGCATATTAAAATAACTTACCTCGTTATTGTGGATGAAAACACCTTGTTTTTCTATTGTTTTAAGTACTACTTTATGCACTGTACACTTTTTGAAACTTTTCGCGGTTACCGCAGGCAAACGTCAAAATATCTTATCTGTCAAAATTATTAATCAAGAAGTCGTATGTTAAACATAAGATAATTTGACAAAGTCATTTAAAATAAGACTTTTTAACTAGAGCCGTAAAGTCCATATTCGTAAAACACGATGACATATGATATTTTGACACATTGAAGATTACGTTTCAAACAACGCATCACAGCTATTAAAAAAAACTATAAAAAATACATACGACATTTTGATATGACAGCGACGATAAAAGGCCATATCTTTTGACTGCGTGGATTTAGAGAGGTAATTTAATCTTTCATAGCTCCAAGGGATTGCAGACTTGGTTTCTAACTGGTTTTCATTTCAACTGGATACCTCCCGCGTTTCCGAGATAAAGAATCTTGACAGACAGACAGACGAACAACAAAATGAGGATCACGTATTATTAGAGTTCCGTTTTATTTCTTTTGAGTTACTGAACCTTAAAAATCCTTATTATGTTATGCTCTATTCACATAATAAGTTTGTTTTTGCTGGCCGTTTAACAAAAATAGCCCAATTTGGGTGAACCTGCTACAATTTTGACAGGACTTATCAGTCATAGCAACCTAATTACAACCTTATTGCTACGAATATAAAGACCACCGTGTTGTGACAGCGATGCAAATGTGTGAGTAATACCTATTTCTGTGAAAGGACTAGCAGCAGTGGTGAGGTTAGATGAATGCTAGGTGAAAACTATCGAGCAATATTATTACATGTATAACCAGCCAGCCATTCTTTTTTAACAGCGTTGCCACAAATTATATGTGACAAGCAAGCGGCTGCCCTCGACTCCAACAACACAAATATGTGACTAAAATAGAGGTACATAGGTAAAATAAGTGGGGTTTGGCGTGGAAGGCGCGCGCTTGCGTTTATGCTCCGGCGTTCAAAAGGTTTAAAATATTACGAAGATCAGGGAGAGGTGCGAAAAAAAGTCAGTTATATTCAACTTTTTTTTTCGGATGGGAAATCATCAAGCAAAACACATCCATGTTCCTTCTTTTACCCTCTGTGTTCCTGGGCAGCAAGCAGTGGCCCTGGCGAACCCTTCTGCTTTGCTGACATCTCTTAACGGCGCACGTGAAACAAACGCGCCGTCGACACGGCCTGCCCTCACTAGACGGACGGCCGTTGAGCTCCCATTGCTCACCGTTAGTTTTTTTTTTGTATGGCATCTCGCAGTTCGAACAATGAAGTCGTTATCTGCTTAACCTGACAGTGCTCACCGTCAGACTCGCGTCTACGCGTGGCCGGCAGTCATTCCGCGTAGATTAAAGCTAACCGCATATATGCATCACCACTGTCAAATGCTACGGACCGAGAAATAACTATATAAACACCAAATAATCGAAAAAAAAATATAGGGCCACTCGTAGTTTTAAAGGTGGTTTATTGCTCCGGACTATCATGTGGTGACTTTTAAATGGAAACCCCTTAGCCAGGGCTTGCTTTCCTTACTAAATTACCTCTCGTCACCGTTAGCGTCAGAATGGCTGGTTGTCTATGGCAATCAGCTCTGAAAGTATATTCAAGAATTGCTACACAATTGCTTATATTTGCTATATGTGTTCGATAATTGCTACATATGATACATTCAGAGAAATACGAATATTTTTTTGACCAGCCGTTCTGACGTCAGGATGGATGGTCGCCTCCGTGATCAGCATGAAAAACGCAGAATTTCTAAAAGTATGTAGTATCAATAATTGCTTACTAATTGCTACTTTCACGAATTTAAGTTTGAGCTTCGTACATACATTAGGTAAAAAAATATAGCTTTTATTAAAATTTGTATGAAAGAGCGCCTAATAATTTGGAAAGGCAACAAATTCTTTTTACCAGAGGTGTCTTGTTCAAATCTTGCAGGCGTTCACTTCGACTTTAATGACGTTTGGTGAGTATTTAATAAACGTAGGTACCTACTGTTAGAGAAAGAAATTTTAATTGTCTTTGGTATAAAAAGAAAATGTATTTTAAAATAAGAATGTTTAATTGACAAGAGCATGTGTCATGAGAAAATTGGGGATCAGTTTGGTTTAGAGCACAGAGTAGAATAATATGGTTTAGAGAGTTTTTTTTACATGGACCGGTCATGATTGTTTTTATAAGTCTACGTTATTAACCTTTTGAACGCCAGAGTATAAACCTACGCGCGTGCCCTCCACGCCGAGAAACTAATTTTACGTACATTTTTGTCACGTATTTGTGTCATTGGCGTCCATGGCCCGCGCTTCCTTGTCATATATATGTGACAATGGCGCTCAAAAGGTTAAAAGTATATTATGCAGTATTAAAGATCAGTGTTTCCTTGAAGAGTAAATAACGTCCTGTAGAAATGGAAAATTATAACACCTACCCTCCATAACATAATATTTACTAGTATCAGTTAAACGTTGAAACTGTTCTGACTTTTTTGATAAGTACATCAAAAGAAAAATGTAACAATAGTGAAACTTAGTGCTTACGTCTGTGTTTTGTGATTTACGTTTGGTGACAATGAAAAGAGGAAGAAAGTTTACTGTGCCACTAAATGATCAAAAAAATGCGTTCCTGCAATACAAAAAGTATTTTTCCAATAAATCCCATTTACCATCATCTACCGATCCATTATTCAGTGAAATAAGTGCCTTTTTATCAAATAAAATTACGAAGCAAGCACTGTTCCTTTCTGTAAAGAAAAATTTTGACTATTTCTTTGGTGACTCTGATGATCTTGAGGTTTGTGATAACCAAGAACCAAAACAAATTCTTTCGAATAGTGATGAATTAAAAAAAAAATACAAAGGTAAAAAAACAGTATGTTACGATTTTATGATTGACACGTATCAATGGGAACGAATGCAACCAATAAGTAAACGCATTAAATTAAATAAGGGTGCAGAAACTGTATTTAGAATGAAAAATCTTTTGCCTAAGCATCAGTGGGCGCATCTAATGCGTGAAAAAATTTGGGAGGTTCATCCCATTGCACACAATTGGATATTTAAACAATATTCTATTAATAAGAATAATAACATAACGTGCGTTGGATTTTGTAAACAATGTGAGGCTAAAGTGAAGGTTATAATTAGCTGGCCTTCTAATAAAATTGCTCAATGCAAATGCTTTATAGCAAATTACGATGAAAATTTTGTTCATACTTTTGCTAGAAAAACAAAACTATCGCCTACGAAGCGAACAGAAATATCTGATGATCTCAAACATGTTGCTGCTATAACATACCGTAACACAATGGCTAATAAAATTATGGATTCCGATGATCCTGAGCCTGCTCATCTGCCGACAGTTGGTTGCCTACGTCAAATAAAACACGAAGTAAACAAGAGTTCATATTTAGATAAAAATCAAATTCTTTCATTATGGTTAATGACACTAATATCGCCTTATAAAGAAGCCATTAAGCATATTTCAGTTTATCCTTTTTATGTGTATTATTGGGATCCTTGCCAAGATAATTATTATAAACTGTTTAAGAAAACTGGCAAGTTAATCCTTAGTCTGGATGCCACCGGTAGTATTTTTAAACCATTTGGTCCAACACATAAAGTCGTAATTACTAAACACATTTTCATTTATGTATGTGTCATGAAGACAATCGAAAATGAAAGTAGCGTCCCGCTTACACAGATGTTGTCGGAAAGTCAATCTTTGGAGACAATATATAAATGGTTAGAAGCTTGGCAAGAATGCAATCCAAAACCAGATGAGGTCAATGTCGACGATTCATCGGCACTAATTGGCGCTTGCGTGAAAGCATTTACGAAACATAACTCGACAAAAGATTATGTCGAAGAATCGTACAGAAAACTGGAACAAGAGAAAAGTAGTGATGATTGTTACATAAGAATAGACACCAGTCATTTTGTAAAAATATTATTTAATCTGTCATGTTTTAAACATGTCGACAGCAGAGTAAATTTTTTTTATATTAAATGTTTATTAGAGTTAAAAAAATGCGAATCTTATGAAAAAGCTAAAGATATTTTGGCAGATATAATTACAGTTTGCTTAAATGAATATGATGGATTAGACAAAAATAACACTCGTTCTAGATGTGCTACAGCTAAAAATCGATTAAAGTCACTGGATCAATTTCAGACTTCGGACAATGAAATAGAAATTGTGGATAATGATAAATTACTTGATACGCCTAAAGTTGACCTAAAGTCGGTTTTTGAAGATGTATCGGAACATCCCATCAAATTAGAAAAACAAAATACAGAAAGTAATTTCTATAAATGGTTTAGAAACAAAATTGATACAGAAAAATTATTGGTGACACTGGATACTGAGAGTTTTGGCGACCATGAGAACCTTTACTATTTTCCCGCTATTATTGGAACTTTATCGCGTTTACTGACACAGTTTCCGTTATGGTCTAACATAATGAAAAATATTTATGATTCCAACATCACCACACCATCTTCCTCAAATGTAGAGGCCTATTTTAAAAACATTAAAAGGCTTTTATTACAAATGAGCACAAAATCTCATAGACTGCGGACAGACGAATTCATATCCAAACATTTAGAATTCCTAAAAGGAGAAATAAAAGTTGCTGCTAATAAATTAGCTCACCAAAGAAAGGTCGAGGTCAATAATTCAAAAAACACGCTGAAAAAGGTCTCAAAAACTTTGGTTCAGAAAAAAAAGCTACAAACAAACGAAGAGTTTACAGATGATTCGATTTTTGCTGAGAATCCGACCTTTATTGAAAACTGGAGAGGAAAAGGAAAAGACGTTAAAAAAAGAAAAAGAAAGTTAAAATCTATTGTACTTTTGTCTAACGGAAGCAGATTACAGATTGGTGATAAAAAATATATTTTGAGGAACACATGCGCTATGGATTCTATATGTCAAGCTTTGGCTATAGCATACGTCGACGATTACCGTATAAGTAGAACAATACAGGACAGCAAACATTTGTTTTGTAAACTTATTAGGCTAATGACAGAGAAAAATACAGAAGAATTGTACAAAGTTAGATCAGAAATGGCTCAAGTATATTTTAACAAAGTTGAACAGGCTAATACTGTGGAGATTAGTTGCGAGTGTAATGTCAATAATGTGTTTGAACGCATATTAATTGATTGCATATATAGTGCGGACGAAAGAGAACATTGCACAGAATTAGAATGCCCGATCAATAATGTTCAGCGGAAAATACCTGTTCTACATATAGACGTTAATAAAACTGTTAAGGAGTTACAAGAAGCCGCAAATACACTTATTAATTGTGAAGAAATTACACAATGCCGTCGACATAACTGTCATGGTATTAAATCGTTTACTATAGCCTTACGAGACCTAATTGCATTTGAATTTAATTCAAATGATTTTATTTCAGTAGATGATCCACCGATCCACCTGTTATTGCACAACACTGAATTTCGTTTATTGTCAATAATAGAATTTATTCCTCCGTCACCTGGAATACAAATTGGTCACTATAAAGCTCACTGCAGGCGAAATTTACAGTGGAATTGTTACGATGATCAATCTACAAAGATAACAAAAAGTCCAAAGAAGATGATCCCTCATTGTATTTTATATGTTAAAAAATAGTAATTTGTTGATTTTGTGTACACGTAGAAATAATATTATATAAAGATTTAACGAAGTATTACGATTGTTTTCTTTCATACATTTCCCGTGTTTCATATTTATGCTTTTGTAGGTAGGTATGTACTGCTTGATTAAGCATAAGTTGTGTAGCTGACAATGGCTTATCCACCAATGAACCCTGATGGTGGTCAAACCATTGTCAGTTACACGCATAATATGTTGTCTTTTTGTTTGTCATTAATAATTTCAATTAACTAATTCGATTCCGCGTCAACAGATGGGGTAGGTGACCCATAATTGTGAACGCCTGTACGATTTGAACAAGACGCTGCTGTAGTAAAACATTGTCTTTCCAAATTATTAGGCGCTCTTTCATACAAATTTTAATAAAAGCTATATTTTTTTACCTAATGTATGTACGAAGCTCAAACTTAAATTCGTGAAAGTAGCAATTAGTAAGCAATTATTGATACTACATACTTTTAGAAATTCTGCGTTTTTCATGCTGATCACGGAGGCGACCATCCATCCTGACGTCAGAACGGCTGGTCAAAAAAATATTCGTATTTCTCTGAATGTATCATATGTAGCAATTATCGAACACATATAGCAAATATAAGCAATTGTGTAGCAATTCTTGAATATACTTTCAGAGCTGATTGCCATAGACAACCAGCCATTCTGACGCTAACTCGTCACCGGCTATGATATTCAGACCTCGATTTAGGAATTTCTTGTAACTGTCTTCTGCTGGAGGTAATTATAGTTGATCCCTCAAGCTTAGCGCGTCGTCACATCTACAGCTGGTCCTTACCCTCCTCATAAAGTAGGTTTATGTTGAGACAGCGATTGTTGATGACAGCACTGGCGTAGTTATGTCTTTATGTGAACGTATTTTTGCATAGGTTTAGCGCTTTTTTTTGCGGATGGGAAATAACTTGCCCCGCGGGGAGGGGGGGGAGTGCCAGTCTTGTACTGACTAAAACCTACCCATGTTCCTTCTTTTGCCCTTTATGTTCCGGGGCCGCGGTATCTCTTTCGAACAGCCCGCAACCCCGGTAGGATAGGATTAGCGCTGGATCAGAGCTCCCATCTGTTTAACAGTCGATAGTCACGGTCCCAATGGAAATCAATGCCAGTAAAACAAAACTGATGACAAACTCAAGGGAAATAGACATTATAGTAGATGGCACCAAGATTTAATATGTCAAAGAATACATTTACCTACTTAGGACAGATAATATCCCCCTCGGATGAAATGAAAAAGGAAATAAACAGGCGAATAGCCCAAGGATGGAGAAAATATTGGTCACTGAAGGAAGTAGTGAAAAGTAAGGACCTAAACAACCACTTAAAAAAGAGAACATTCGAGACTTGTATTCTACCAGTTCTTACTTATGGCTGTGAATCATGGTCAATAACACTAGATACATCACAGGGAAAGGCTAGCGAAACGCCAACGGGCTATGGAAAGAAGCATGCTGGGGTTAAAATCAAAGACAGAGTCAGGATTGTAGACATAAGAAGAAGAACAAAACTCACAGACATCCTCAGTAGGATAGACATCCAAAAATGGAGATGGGCTGGACATATGATTCGCCACCCCAGTAACAAATGGAGCAAACAAGTCACCCTCTGGCAACCAAGAGACGGCAAAAGAGGCAGGGGTCGTCAAATCAGGAGATGGGAAGATGACTTGAAGAAGACAGCGGGACCATTCTGATTGAGAGTAGCAAGGGACAGGACCCATTAGAAGGAATTGGAGGAGGCCTATGCGAAAAGGCACACCGAACTTAGGGACCTCTTGTAACCCTATGTTTAGGAATAAGAGGCTATTATTATTATAGTCACGGTCCCAAAATGAACCTGCCTTCATTGTTGTTACTTAGCTTTATTTATTAGGCAACATTTTGCAGCATACTATACGAAAGCTTTCTATAGAGAAATTGGTATGTAGCATTTTTAGGTACAGTCAGTGACGAACTTATAATAATATAATTAAGAAAAATGCACGCATGTGAAATACATTGCATGTTGATTTGTTGAACCTGATCCTGATAGTGCAATAAGATCCAGTTTTCGAGGAAGTGTATTGAACAAAACACCATTAGCCTAATTGCCTCCTTGACGAGGATTCAAATCGACAACTTGTAGGTATATTAATGCATCGTAAAAATACCTCCGTTCACTCCGTTTTTAGTGTAAACTTGCTGAAGTCGGTTTCCGGACGCAGATATGATAACAATCCGTGGTCAAGGTCATACCTAGATTTTTTCTCTAATAAGACTAAAACAAGTCAGCAACGGGGTGTGACTTTTTGATGACAGATAAAGCGGTCGCTTCATGCAAAATACTGGTATTTAGCTGCACGTGGCTAAACTGAAAATCGATCAGGGCATATTGGTATACACGACGACACATAAACCCATACGAAACCAGTAGCTGTAGGGCTATTCTCTAGCGTCGAGTTTAGAGCTGCCGTAGCAAGTTTCATAGAGAGTCGTCTGGGATCGGCGCTGCGCTCCACCCTGTATTTTTAGAGAAAAGCCCTACTGAGCTCTCAACAACGGATCGTACTCCATAGATTTCCCATACGATGAGAGAAAAAATATAGGTACTAGTTTTGTATAGGTTGATTGTTGTAACACACATGTTGCTAACCTGTAATAAGGCAGCTATTGCTTCAATGTAGATAGATGCTCCACTGGCATCGACTGGTTACATGCAACCGCCATGAGACTGGCATTTAACTTTTTCTGCTCGAGAAACTTAAGAGCTGCTGTATTACCTACATATGGCGCACCGGCGGGGAAATACGACTGACTAGTGTGCGTTCGCGCAGCGGAATGTTGTTGAATTTAAAGATTTTATGCAGATATTTAGTGTATGACGTCGTATAATTGTGTATGGTAAAAAAATTATTGTGCACGCAGCCATTGTGGAGAAATTCACCAAAAACTGATTCCGCTGGGCGAACGTTGTCCTGTTGAATTTAATGACATGAAATTTTGCATGTGAATAGTTGAATGAATACACTAATTATTGGCACATTACATTTTACCATGCAATTCCTTTAGAACGTCGTGATATTTGACTGCTTTGTAAACAGTGATCTATTCATGGTAAATTGTCCTATACCTCTTTAATTACTAACGGAACATCATTGATACTTGGCAACATGTTGCAGACACTTACAAGGTTTGTATAAACGTAAAAATCTAGACCCCAAAGTGCATACTTTAAGAACTAAGACCTAATAAGCGTATTTTACGTTTATATTTTTATCTTTTAAGCCCTATTTTTCTTTTCTCGATTTTTTCTAAATCTGTTTTTTAAACAAATATAAACAAATTCAAAACAACGTATGTAAAAATCTACAGCTCTCTATGTAAGCGCTTTATATGAAAACTAGCTAATGGCCAAACGTTCGCGTAGCGGAAACTTGAATTTCTCCGAGACTTTGCGTAAAGAGTGAGTGAGCGTGACAGGCGACCAAATTGAACCTGCATTCTGTTAGTGGTGGAGAAATTACCCAGATTGGTTCTTTTGGACGCCATTAAACATTAAGGTGTAAAATCATCGCGTGGCTAAGACGCCACCGACAAAGTTGTCTAAATTATAATGGACTAAATAATAATAATCGAGAATGTCCCTTAACTAGGCTTTTTTTGCGGATGGGAAATCATCAAATAACTTCCCCGCTCTGGGCGGAGCGGGGGAATTGCAGACTTGTACTGACTAAAACCCACCCATGTTCAATCTATTGCTATTGCTCTTTATGTTCCTGGACCGCGGGTTCTCTTCCGAACAACCCGCAACATTTTTACTAGGCTTGGCGTCGGAGGTAAAACAACGTAAAAAGTCGCTGGTGTAGAAAAGGTTAAAAACCTTAGCGCAAAACGCCTTATATCCAGAACCAAGTTTGTAAAGCACCTACTATTATTTATCTGGCTCAGTAACCGCAGACATTCAATAAAAGTATTTATTGCAACAGATATGTACAGGAACAGATGAACTAAGACATACGGCGACTTTCCAGACTCATAAGTTTGAAATGATTCAAGTGTGAGTTGTATACGCATTACGCAGAATTAAACCCAATATCTTAGTGTACGTTACTCCAGCAAGAAAGTATCTCCTAGAGTTATATGAGTAGAACGTATAGTTTGTGCCTTATCTGCTGTAAATGTGCCCCTACATAAAAAATGTGTGCCCCCTGTCGTTTTGAAAAAAAAACCGAAAAACGATTCTTGCTGGGGTAACGTTTTTCTAGCAGGAAAATTCTAAACGAGTGATCGGAGGGAAAAAAATTGTGCATGGCCAGAGAGCTTATATGTGTGCCAAAATGTGCCCCAAAAAATAAAATCTGTGCCCCTTCAGGTTTTCGAGTTATTGCGTTTCCTGCTGGAGTAACGTTTTGATGAATCGTATATCTCTAAAACCATTGTATGTGCCCCTGTAGAATAAACATACACGAGTAGCTCTTAATGTGTGCCCATTTGTGCCCCAATTAGATTTAAGGAATAATTTATAGTTTTTAAGTTATCGAGGTTTTATCAAAACCCGAAAAAACATCGCAGCGCCTAAATGAGGCAAGGCATAAGTTCACTGAAAACTGTATTCGGTCCTTCTTGGCTCTAATAATAACCATAGAAAGTTTCAAAACTGTTCATGCATGCGTTTTTGAGTAATCTTGCTAAAAGTCAAAACGATGGTGTCACAACTTTGACAGCAAAATACAAGGAACTGGCTCAATTTCAGATGTGTAGGTGTAAACCAAAATCATGTGCCTTTAGTCAAAAATATATGGTGAAAATATTAAGCTTGGAATGTTTCGCATTAACCCATTCATTGCGGCAGAGAAAATTAACTTTATATTTCAGGTGCGGGGTGGTTTTCGTCTATAACGCCGTTGGGCGTCCTCAGCACCTCAAATGCATAATATAAAACGCCGATGGGCGTTTTCAGCACTGTTTAAAATGATTAATAATTCTTACGTTAAAATGTTCAACAAACTTCAAATGCGCGAAATTGGTGGTACGATAACGATCATATTTAGTGTTAAAAAATAAATTAACATCGATTAGGCGCCTATTTGTGAAGTTTTGGTTCTGTTATAGTTGGATCGTGAAAATTAGAAGAATATGGCGATAAATGGTAAGTAAATTATTTTAGTTACATAAATTGTAGTTTATTTCTAAGCTACCGTCTTATATATTTTAGTTTTCAATGACTGGAAAGGTAAAATTATCATTATAAATTAATATCAGAGGTAGTAAACCTTTTTTACTTTTATAATACTGTTATTATATATTTATACACCTTATTTTCATTGACATTTTTGTACCCATATACAAACAATCGTTTCAAAATGAACTTTAAAAGAATTGATTTGCATCAATTCTTTTATTTAAGTTATTTCCGATTTATTGTCCAGGATTCCGATGCTACACCGAATTACTCTTATATTTATCTTATTCTTATACGTCTTATTCTTTATTTCAGATAAAAAACGTTCATGGTCGCCCAATTTATTAGACGATACTGAAGATTCTCAGTCTATTTTGTTACCCGAAAGAAAAGCAAAAAGAAAGAAGTTGTTGACATGTTAACATGCGAAGACTGCATGAACGTCATCAATGACAATATGGAAAGTGCAGATAAACGGAATATCCTTATACGAAAACGAAAGCAAAACAGAAGTGATGACGATGAGAAAATTAGTAACCGTCGATTAGTGCAAACTACTTTTCAAACGAAAGTGAACCTTAACTTCAAATGATAAAGGTTCACTTTAATCTGTATACTGACCGGTTCGGGCTTAGCCAAGACAAGAATGGGAACGAAGTTTTATTATGTTTTAGTGAATTTAAACTTATGTAAATATACATACACAATTATATGTCATTTAAAGTTATACCTAACTCGTAAAACCAATGCAAAATAGAAAATAAAAATTATGCGATGTAAGTGATCCCTAAAAATACCTTTATTATAGAAAAGTAATAATTAACAAAATATATTTAGAATCAAAGGTTGTTAAATCCTGGCAAACGCCCTTAGGCGTCTTCAGCACCTAGAAAGGATTTCGCAATTTTTTTTATAGTCGAAAATCCGGAAACTGTGAGCAGTACTTTGTGCATTTAAAAAAAAAATAGCACCTATTGCAATTTTTTTATTTTTATGGCTGGTTTTTGCCAAGATATATACAATTGTAAAAAAACGCCGATAGGCGTACTCCGCACCTGAATATGAAATAAAAAAACGCCGATAGGCGTCTGCCGCAGCGAA
The DNA here is from genome assembly GCA_905475445.1 of Ochropleura plecta. Taxonomy (NCBI): domain Eukaryota; kingdom Metazoa; phylum Arthropoda; class Insecta; order Lepidoptera; family Noctuidae; genus Ochropleura; species Ochropleura plecta. The sequence continues at coordinate 10,072,965 of FR997744.1, read as the reverse complement.
TGGGTTAAGTAAATATAAACAAAAAACCAAATTAAGTAAACAACGGCTGGTTATCCGACCAAATTAAAATGACTACTAAAAAGCGACGGATTCATACATATCGATGACCTTCTTTACTTTACTCACTAACCGGTTCACACGTGTTGTGCCTGAGTACACTGAAGTAGAAAAGTAATAAATAATAAAATAAAGTTGTTATTGGATTATGTTCTACTAGCTGTTTCTATGACCTTACACATGATTAAGTACATTATAAATAGTAGCCTAAGTGCTATTCCAAGGTAAGCTATCTTCTCCATTTTAAATTTCATTAAAATACATCCAGTAATTTATGTGAAAACGAAAGAAATACATCCAGATATTTGCCATTTGTCAGGTCTTTGACCCAAAATTTGATCGGTCCCAATGTTTAAAAAATATATAGTTCATGAAATGTATGATCTACTACTAAAAAGAGGTAGCTCTTTTTGGTATAAGAATAAAAAGCCCGTATTTGTCTTTATAATATATATATTTATTGATAAGCCGTAGGTTAGGTAAATTAACAGTAAGTTTTTCATCATTAGGGGGAATGCCCCAACCAGCCCGCGAAATTCAAAATCTCTTGCGTTTTTTGCAATTTGCAGGCCAGTGCTAGCTAGGTTGTTTGTTGATTAAAATATTATTCGCGGCTGTAAGACGTATGTAGTTATAGAATTATAATCATCAAAATCACCAATACAACCCTCCAAGTTCATAAAGGCGTAGGAACAAAAAAAAAACAGAAAAAGTCTTTCCTATAGCTTTATGAAATTAGAGCGTTGTATTGATGATTTTGTTGATTATAATTCTGTAACTACATGTCTTAGCCGCGAATAATATTTTAATTAACATACAACCTAGCACTGGCCTGAAAATTGCAAAAAACGTAAGAAAATTTGAATTTCGCGGGTAGGTTTCACCTTAACCAAATAATTTTTGGTACCTACAGTTTTGAGAGTTGTAATTCGTGTATACCTATTAATAGTCAACCGCACAATGATCTGTGTCGCAACATGGAAATTTTGTATGTCGTATTACGTGCCTATGTGGGATTTATAATTATTAACCAACGATTATATTAAAGCTGATGTAGTGTCACATAATTTTGATTTGATGGCGTTTTAGATAATTATATAAGTGTCATTCCACAGTCAGGGTGATGATGTTGTTACGTATATGGGATAAATATGTTTATTTATAGCCAAATACCATCAGATAATTTGTACACATTCGATGTTTACAGTTATATCTTTATGCGGTTTACTATAATAACACACTTTATCTGAATCTATGTATAAGCAAATTACTCGTAAGAGAATTATTTATCTGTGATTTCAAATTTAACATTTTTTTTACACAATCCTAAACTTATACCTACTTAATACTGATCTGTGATTTTTTGTGATGCGAATTTACTAATCATAAGTTAGACTTAGATGAAGAACTGATCTGTGATTTAAATAATAATGATGACCACACAATGTGCAAATTATTTCTAATATTTATACGTAGGAAATTTGATCTGTGATTTGATGCAATAATTACTTTAAGAATTAAAACTTAGGTAAGTAAATAATAATTTCCACATAAACAAGCTGTTTCATTAATATGATAACAATATAACAAGGTGCATTTAATATATATTTTTAATTAGCCCCCAAAACTTTTGAACGCAACTGTACGGACAACAGCTTAGGTATAATACGTCCAATAAAGAAGGTCATCGATATGTATGAATCCGTCGCTTTTTAGTAGTCATTTTAATTTGGTCGGATAACCAGCCGTTGTTTACTTAATTTGGTTTTTTGTTTATATTTACTTAATGCGAAACATTCCAAGATTAATATTTTCACCATATATTTTTGACTAAAGGCACATGATTTTGGTTTACACCTACACATCTGAGATTGAGCCAGTTCCTTGTATTTTGCCGTCAAAGTTGTGACACCATCGTTTTGACTTTTAGCAAGATTACTCAAAAACGCATGCATGAACAGTTTTGAAACTTTCTATGGTTATTATTAGAGCCAAGAAGGACCGAATACAGTTTTCAGTGAACTTATGCCTTGCCTCATTTAGGCGCTGCGATGTTTTTTCGGGTTTTGATAAAACCTCGATAACTTAAAAACTATAAATTATTCCTTAAATCTAATTGGGGCACAAATGGGCACACATTAAGAGCTACTCGTGTATGTTTATTCTACAGAGGCACATGCAATGGTTTTAGAGATATACGATTCATCAAAACGTTACTCCAGCAGGAAACGCAATAGCTCGAAAACCTGAAGGGGCACAGATTTTATTTTTTGGGGCACATTTTGGCACACATATATAAGCTCTCTGGCCATGCACAATTTTTTTCCCTCCGATCACTCGTTTAGAATTTTCCTGCTAGAAAAACGTTACCCCAGCAAGAATCGTTATTCCGTTTTTTTTTCAAAACGACAAGGGGCACACATTTTTTATGTAGGGGCACATTTACAGCAGATAAGGCACAAACTATACGTTCTACTCATATAACTCTAGGAGATACTTTCTTGCTGGAGTAACGTACACAATATCTTAAACCCCATAATAGCAATATTATCAACGTGAATATTAATTAGGCCGAAGTTCAGTGTCAATATAAACACCAAAATCGCGATTTAAGTACTTACTTCTTTTTCGTAGATAATTTGATAATAAAATTTGTAATTACAAAAATACGGTCCTTTTTTCCTAGAAAAATGTAAGTGATTGTATTTTTCAGCATTAAATGACGTACATATTATCCTTACTATTTTATTTATTATTTATTAATATTATAAAAGCGAAAGTGAGTTTGTTTGTTTGTTTGTTACCTCTTCACGCTTTAATGGCTGAACAGATTTTGATGAATTTTTGTACAGATATAGTTGGGAACCAGGAGACGGACATAGGCTAATTTTTAAAAAAAAAAAGTCGGATGTGAGGGAGAAAGAGGGAAGAAAAGGGAAAACTTAGCGTTGCTATTACAAATCAATAAGGCGCAAGGGGAACTGTGTTAACCCGATTTTAACGCGAGCGAAGCCGCGGGTAAAAGCTAATTTTCCATAAACCACTGAGAAAAACAGTCTAAGTCTTCTTGGAGTTTATATAGATCATGATTGCGCTCGATTCGTTTTTTTTTTAGATAATCCGTGTAAAAGTAAATCTATGAGTGTATACGTAAAAAAACGCCACGCCGCCGCGAGACTAGTGAGAATCACTAGGTGAGCCTTGGGGTACGCCTGAACCCTCAGGCGTACCCCAAGGCTCACAGAAACATGTTTGACGAATAACCGTTGACCACAACTTTAATAACAGAATCCGTGGATACCGTCAATTGGGTCAGAAAATAAGTGTGCTGACATTGCGCAGTCCCGTATTTAGCCATATCATCCACAGTATTGCCATTGCAAGGGTTATAAACAGACGAAAAGCATGAGGCAAATATGATGAAAATATCTGCTCCGTTATAACCTTTGACATCGCCGTAATATTGTATTAATGAACAATATGTTCGTACGGTTACGTTTATTCTTTAAAAGACCAAAATAGCTGAGGCTTAGAAGTGATCGAATATTCAATTGACTTTATATATTTCCTATAATAATTAATATGTACCTATCTATTCACTTTGGAACTTGTCTTTTAGTAAACGATATAAAAAGTTATCTATTTTACTCCTATCCTACTAATATTAGGTACTTATGAATGCGAATGTTTGTGAGGATGTCTGGATGTTTATACTCTTTCACGTCAAAACGGCTGAACGGATCTTGATGAAATTTGCCACAGAAGTAGATTATAATCTGGAATAACACAAAGGATACTTTTTTTCGATATCACGCGGTCGCCAGCTAGTAAGAAATAAAGTGTATGACACATATTTTTTCTTGTGTCAGACGAAAGAGACCTTAATATTTTATAGGTACTTAATAATACAAAAAAAATATACCTAAGGGCGAGCGCGCACTACGATAAAAAATCGTTGCGAAAAAATATCGCAAATCTGTGAACCACAGAAATACACTACAATCCGCGCATTGCGAAAATAAATCGTTTGTATTTTTAATATTGTAGTTTGCGATTTTATTTCGCATTAAAAAAATCGCAACGATTTTTTATCGCGGTGCGCGCTTAGCCTAATAGTTACTGGAATTTGACTCGCTAATAACTGGCTTGCATAAGACGTAGGACATAGGTAACTACCTGTACCTACTGTGTGGTTCGGGTCAGCTTTATAAATGAAATTTGTGTACGAAACACGTTTTAATTAATCTTCAGTTTTGAGCCGATCGAAATCCAAGATCAATTGAACCTATTGCCTAGGTACGATACGTATTTATTACAATACTTAGGTCGACTACCTAACGGCGACTATAATTTTTATTTTAGCCTTAAAAACCCCTTCGCATGCGCCCGCGCCAACGAGCTGTGTTTGGTCATACTACCTATTTACCAAAACAGATACGCTAAGGCCTCTAACGCCCGCCTGAACTGGAGCAGTGTGGCAACTCGCCAGTGTCTCATACGCAAGACCTCTCGGACCATGAAACTGGACAACTTTTGTTCCACGAATTCATGAAATACGCATCAGATAAAATAATAGGAAAACTAAAATAAAAAAGAGTTGTTATTTTCTAATAGTCATAGAACAAAAGTTATTTATTTTTATAAAAATAAATAACTTTTTGTATTTAAAAAAAACGTTGCCCCACACTAGGAATTCCTCCTGTATCGTGGGCGCGTTTACAAACATTTAAATTCACATACACCAGACCCGGAATATCTGTAGGCCATACAAATATTTGCTCCAGCCAGACCCGAAACAACTACGTGTAGGTTATACAAATATTTGTTCCGCACGGGATCGAACCCGCAACACGCAGCGCAGCAGCCGATCGCTCAACCATTGCGCCAACCGTGTCGTCGGCTTTACACCTTTTATATTTACGGTTAAATATATTTATTTCTCAAAAGATTATATTTGTATAAGTTAGCTTCAGCACGCGACTTCGTCCGCGTGGCATAGTTACTTTGGCTAACCCTAACTTTATCCCGCGTGATGTTCGAAAAAAATTTTCTTTCTCTCCCCTTTTCTTCTCTCTTTCTCACTTTTTATTTTAAATTATCCTATGACGGACATAGGATAATTTAAAATAAAAAGTGAGGGTCCCAACTATCTCTGTACCAAAAAGAATTCATCAAAATCGGTTTGGCCATTTAGGCGTCAAGACGTAACAAACAACCTTTGGCTTTGTCTATGGCCACTGGTAACACTGACCTTGAGTTAGCGTTGCACAGATTTTCAATGGAATAAGGACCCGTGTTGTCTGAATGAATAAACGATTTCGTATTTCCAACGTTTTTGATTTTGGTGTATCTTACCTACCACCTTGGAAGGAATATAGTAAACAGATACGGGACTTACACAATAGATATAGTGAGATCAACCTTGTACACACAGCAACTAAGCAAATATTCTTTAAAAAGCCATTTATTAAATAATTGACATTTTAATTGTTACAGTACGGACGAAGATGCTCGCCAGGCGATGATGCTGGACGGCGGCAAGATCAAAGAGATCCAAGTAAAGCTGTTGCTCAGCTCCCGCTCAGAAATGCACAAGGTGATTGAAGCGGCGCGGCAGAGCGTCCCCCTGCTCATGGCCGCTGCTACACCATCGCCCGCACCCACCCCTGCTGCCGCGCCAGTAGCCCCGCCTGCTCCCACGCCTGCCACTATACCCCCTGTTCAGCAACCTCTCAGTATGCCCGGCCTCACTCCGTTCTCTGCTGCACTTGGAAGCAATCCTCTTGCAAGCTTCGGCATTCCAGGTATCGGAAATCCTCAAGAAATTCCACAACCTGCAGTCATTGAACCTCCTGCGCCTATCATTAGCCCAACGCCCAACAGCACTCCTAACGCTGATGAGGACAAAGATGAAGACAAGTTGGAACGAAAGCGTAGCAGGGAGAAGGACAGGCGGCGCTCTAAATCGCGCTCCAGGTCCCGCGACAGAGACAGGAAAGATAGGAAGAGAGACCGCCGCGACAGGTCCCGGTCCCGCGATAGGCGGCGCCGCGATCGCAGCCGTAGTCGAGACCGACGTGACCGTAAGCGAGACAGGAAAGACCGCAGCAGATCCCGCGACCGGTCTCCATCGCGCCGATCCCGCGATCGTAGAAACAATGACCACAGAAGTATTGAAGGTTCCCAGGAAAAGTCGATGATTATGCAGGATGGGCCCGCGATGCTCGGTCAAACTCCTTTTGGAAATGCAAAGAGTCTAAACATGCTCTTGCCTCCGCCACAGATGATGCCTTCAAACAACATGATACAAAACAACTTAGGTCGCGACTCGCCGATGACTCGCTTTAATGATCCCTCCATGGCTGACGCATTTAGCAAACTGCAAGAGCTTGGTAAAAAGCGTAATCCTAATGCATTCCAGGGCGAACAGAACGGCGGCGGCGGAAGAATGCCAACTCCAGCAATACGCGGTGGTATGGGTCGCGGCGGAGGCAACTTTAGGCGTGACGGACGCCAAAGTCGTTTTGCTGACGCTGATCAGCAGAGAGATTGCAGCGTCGCTATCCGTAACGCACCGAATCATACGAGTTACGGCGACGTCCGACGCTTCTTTCCATTTTTGATCGATAAGCATGGTATCAAAATGATTAATGATAATATGGGACGGCGCACGGGCAATATCTATGTGAGGTTCTGTGACTCTCGCTCGAAACAACTTGCGTTGCAAAACAAAAACAATGAGTTGAAGGGTGCTCAAGTAATCGTAGAAGCGCTCGATGATGAAATTTATGAGGCAGCGGTGGATTCGTTCCTTCCGTACCGCCAAGATAATGATGGAGAAGATTCCAATCAGACTATGACTGGGCAGTCAGATATGCGACGTGAAAACATGCGCTACAACGTGCTTAAATTATCAGAACTGCCACTCTTTGTTAAAGAACACGATATAATAAAAGCTTTCAGCGATTTTTCTCTGCTCTCTATTATGATAAACGAATGTCGCATAAGCAGAACTAAAACTGCCTACGTACAGTTCGTCAAGCATGAAGACGCAACACAAGCACTGAAAAGAAAAGAAGGATACATCTTTGGGAGAAGACATCCAACAATCATTTCTGTTTCAGACGAAGAGTATGAGAAAGTGAAACAGCAGGGTGATAAGCAACAAGAGCAACCGAATATACCGCCACAGAAGGACACCCCCCCTCCAGCAGAGGTGGCACCCCCGCGGGATCCGCGCCAGAGACGACAGTTTGAAAATGGACCCGGAGGACCTAAAGGAGGTCAACCTATGCAAGGGCAAGCTCAAGGAACACCCTTTTTCACGCCAACATTTGCGCAACAGCAGGGTTTCCCAGGACAGTTCCCGGGACAACAGTTTGGACCATTTCCGGGCGCCGGGCCTATGGACCCCCGGGCAGGTGCTTCAAACTGGGCTAATAGGCAATTTCCTAACCAAATCGATCAGATCGTAAAGCCCCAAAATAACACCAATGCTGTTGACATAGAAAACGAACCTCTCGACTGCGTTCTGATGAAAGGTTTACCTAGAGATGCTACCGACAGAACCATCGTGACATTCCTCTCAGACACGAGCGCAGTGCCCGCCCGAATACATCTCATGCTAGACACGAACGGAATGCCGTCCGGTGACTGCTTCTGTGAATTTCGATCTACACAGGAAGCGAGAATGGCGACTACAAAACACGGAAAGAATCTTGAGGGATGTCGTGTGACTGTGGATTTGGTGCCGCGCAGTGTAGTCGAGGAAGCTTTAGAAGGACCTAAGCAGTCCGACTTACGCGAGGGAATTCTCGGTAATGTTCCTCAACAGCAGCCGCAGTTCTTTGAATCGATGCAGGGAGGGCGGGGGGGTGGTTTCCGCGGTGGCTTCAGAGGCCGGGGCGGCGCTGGCTTCGACAGAGGGGGCTTTGATCGTGGCGGTTTTAACCGCGGTGGCTTTGACTCAGGAAGAGGTAATTTTAGAGGGCGTGGCGGCTTCAACGAGAGAGGTCGCGGGTTCGATCGAGGTCGTGGTGGAGGTCGTGGTAGAGGCTTCGGGCGCGGTGGAGCGGACGGGGGATTCGAAAACGGTCGCATGGACGACGACCATGATCCCGCTCTCGACGGTTTCGGTGCTCCAGGTTGCGTAGTGTCCATGGAGAATGTGCCGTTCCGCGCTTCTATAGATGATATCATGGACTTCTTTTCAGAGTTCGAACTGACTCAGGATGATGTGATCAGGCGATATAACGAGCGCGGCCAGCCAACCGGCGACGCTCGGGTCGCATTCCGGACGCCATTCGACGCGCAGCGCGCCGTCAAGACGCGACACATGGATATGATCCACGACAGACGTATCAGTTTGTGTATTCTATAGTATAGCGCCGGGAGCCGATCCGGCTCCGAATCGGACTAGTTTCTAACAGTGTAAATATTTGATAAACAGTGAGTTTAAGCATGAAGAACATTACCCACCATATTGAAAGGGTTTATGGTATTTTAAAAGTTCGTTCGTAAATCCTTGCAATAATAACTGCATATCTGTTGTCATATAAATGTCATCGTAAAGGACAATTATATGATTATCTAGGTTATTAAATTTAATAAAAAAAATAGTTTTATAATTAAATTCGGAGTTTTATTTCTCAAACGCAGCACATTATTACTGAAGTTTACATACAGAGAGCATTTTAAAGAATCACTGACTGTCCAGGAGGCAATAAAACACATGAACTCCATCATTTTAATGTATAATAATCGCTTTTGCTTAGGTACATAGTCTTATTTTAGTATCCCTTTGACTAGAACTTTGTTATACAAACTAAAGTTCGACAAACCATAGCTCCACCTGGACACGAAAAACATTTAATACATTACACAATATAAGTATATACACAACATACATGCAGTTTATTAGTAACGAAATCTTATTCAGACCCTCAGTAATTCTTATTAATTTGAAGTAAATAATGCCGAGCTCGAAGCGAATAAAAACTGAAGGTGACTTGGTAATTAATTGCACTGCTATTTATTTGAACAAGGAGCACAATAACAATATTTATATAAACTAGACTTTTGCAAAAATTTTGAATTCTACTTTATATTGAACGAAGGCAAGGCAAAAATATGAAAGAGCACCGCATGCATAAAATCTATCGGTCAACTTTTAGTTTATTGTACAAAAAGTGATCAACTTTTGTATATGTGGTCTTAGGTTAATTTAGCAAAGTTGACCGGTTTTAAATCGCCTCCAGAGAACACCGCTTTACATATAGCTGACACATTTCAACATAATAATGCTCGGACTCCACCAAAGTGCAGAGGTGCGTGTGCAAATCGCCCAATCACATTACGCTTGTTGTCTCTTCTATAATTGGTTGAAAATTGTACGTCTCCCCACCGCTCTTCTGTTTTGGTGAAGTCCGGACCTTAAGCTCACTTAAAATAAAGTCTCAACACACAAATTGTAAAAAAAAAAATAGAAAATAAAGTACCAACAACATAGAATGTAAAAGTAGTATGTAGTTAATGGAAAGTTGAAGAAATGCGTTCACAGATTAATCAAACCGTGAATAATTATTTATAAATCTCAGTTATCAAACACCTAAACAAGAAAATATTCAAGTTACTGAGTCCTTTTTAATTTGAAAGCGAATTAACCAAGTTATTGTTAAGTGCGTATCACTCAATTCTTTAATGCTATCTTTTACAATATTACAACTGTCCCTTTCCTAAGCCGTAGACGACAATATTAAACCGAATAGCAAAACTAAAACAATATTGTGATGCTATAAACTTAATAGATATACTGACAAACTCCGTGCAGACGATCATTCATAATGAGATACTCTTTACAGACGAAATATAAATAAATAGGTCACTTTCAACAAAACTTGGGAGTCACATCCCTTACTTTGGTTTTGTGCAATATTAAGGCACACGACATCTGTCAAATTTGGTTTATGGAATAAAAAAATGCGGATGCAACTGAATAGTTATTATTTTACATGGAGACTGTTTATCTAACCTCCACAACCGAGTTAGTACTGGGTAATACGATATCCCTTAACTAACTGTAACGAACAAATGACAGCCCGCACCAACTGCTTAACGTGCTTTCAAAGGCAATGTAATGGATGGTCACCCATCCACGGACCGACTTAAGCATGCGCGGTTTAACCTTGACGACCAACCTGTGCGGCTCCTCAGGGCGAGATTGAATAATTCATATAGAAAGAATGTGACCAACACAATTTTGTTGAAAATAACCCCAGTGCAGTAGCTCTTAAAACGTAACATAACTAAGATATAAAATTAAAAACAATAAGTTTCACGCATGTGTCAGATATTTGGATGCAAAGCGACCTTCATCGCCCTAGTTACATTTCAAGGTACCAGTATAACCACTGCCTATAGAGGGTAACTGGAAGTACTAAGGGGAAGAATCTTGATTGGACTTGGGGAAGTGGCGTCCTGGTTTAAAACATATACGAGTTATACGACATGGAGGCTATTTGAAAGGAACTGTCCACTTTTGACATTATTTGTGGAAGTTTTATGGGAAGTTCGATGGCAGTATCATCAACCATTCGTGCTTTTAGCTGGTGGCTTTTCTATCACCTAAATATAAATATTATTTAACAAGAACAAAGAAATAATATAAAAATATATCCTTTTAGGCAGTGGTTACTATTAAACTGGTATGAACATAAATACTTATTCAACTATTAATTATTATATTCCACAATATTTATTTATATATGCATATTATTACAATGATTGTATAGAATTATACGGAAGCGAAATAATTTCAATAGACCATTAAAGATAAATACGTCTCTTAAACGTTCTTAACGTTTACAAAGACACTTGAATGATTACAAATTACTATTTTATTCTCATGTATTTTCTCAAAAAGACTGTCCTTTAATTCCATTTTATTTAAATTATTCGCATTAATTATCATTTAAACTCACAAATAGATATACAAAATATATTATTTGTAGAGCTACAAGAAAGTTCACATTTAACTGACACAAGATAACAAAAAGTTTATTTACTTATTCTAATAAATACATAGACATACATTATTTTATTAAATGTAGAGTAACAGTAAATAGTTCCAAAACTGCCGTAGTTAAATATATAATTTTGGGCTGGCAATCCCACGCCGTATTTTCTATACAGAAAAATAAAAAGACCATAAAATATCTGAATGTTATTCTGTTTTATATAATAATCAGTCAAAATCAAAACTTCATGAAATAAAGAGTAGTTTTAATAATTACTAGGTACAAACGGAATGCAGTTAATTAAACAGAATTAAGATAAAAAAATAGAAGGTACGGCGTTAATACTTTTTATAGAAAAATAATAAATATTATTATGGATGCAACCCAACTGCGTAGTCGAAGTGCATAAATGTGTACTTGAATAGAATCTAGACACAGTTTTCACTAAATAAGGCAGGTCGCTAGCCATTCAAAGTACGCAGCAGGGTTCCTGTAAAAACTGTTTGAAAAAAGCTAGTCCAACTACGTGGTCCCTGTTATAAGTCGTAGGCCGAATATAAGAGCGTGTTACTACTTACTTATTATTATTAACAAGAGTTTATGCTTCAAGAGACGTAACGCCCAGTATTTTTAGGAAAAACAAGTGAAATATCTGACAACAAGGTGAAATTTTCTACAAGTGCAGCTGAATCAGTACCAACCAAATCCTTAGCATCGCTTGAGTCTTAAGACACATTGGCCTCTTGCAGATGGTCAAAAACATTTAGGAATATTTTCGACTGATTTCTGTGGACTCCGCTGTAATTGTTCTACTCTTATACCGGGCCCACGAGTATTCTTGAACTACCAACAGTTACAATTTAGCTTACCAAACGAATCTAAGTTTGGTCCGTCCAATTGTAGAACTTTCTACTACACAATGAGCTTACGCTAAATATTTATAAACATTTATTTTAACATCAATAAGGAACTATTCGTTTATTACGTCATATAACATGAGATAATCTTAGTCAGGTAACGTTTTGAACGTAATGACAGAAAAATTGCCGTTGGTTTAAGTATAGTATGTTTTCTAGACACGCTTTTCTACAAAACATGAGGGTTAAGTCGGTCCTTGACAGAATTCATTTTCGAAACTGGTTAGTCGGTCCATAAGAATAAGAGTCATCGGGCGTTTGAGGGAAAGAACATCTAGCCAACCCAGCGGCCACCGTAGATGCGGGCCTGTGGACGGTGAGCAATGGGTAGCTCACCGTCCGTCCGTCTATTGACGACAGGCCGTGTCGACGGCGCGTTCGTGTTTCACGCGCGCCTCAAAGAGATGTCAGCAAAGCAGAGGGGCTTGCCAGGGCCTCCGCCTGCTGGGGTTGCGGGTTGTTCGAAAGAGATACCGCGGCCCCGGAACGTAAAGGGCAATAGAAGGAACATGGGTGGGTTTTAGTCAGTACAAGTCTGACATGCCCCCCGCTCCGCCCAGAGCGGGGGAAGTCATTTGATGATTTCCCACCCGAAAAAAAAGAACAAGAGTCATTTTCAAATGTTCTTAAATTCCTTGGTAGTAGAACCATAGAGAAGCAGTGTAACATATAAAACTAACCTTACAGGGTGACGTAATTTACGAATAGTCCTTTAAAAGGAGTGCATTTGACCGCTAGATGGTGCTAGTGGCAACTGAGAATAGTTAATAGAAATACAGGAGTAAGCATTAGGTTTCCATTGCGTAGAAATCAGATGAAGAATTAATAAATTAAATACTATTTAAAAAATACTTCCGTTTCCATAATGGATTAATATATAGATATAAATGTTTGTGCTCATGTTATTAATGCTAATTTTGGTATAATCTTTGAGATAGATCCACTAGCGCCACTCGCGGCTGTTTCTACAACTAATGCCTCCGTATTGTTCTAAGTGCTATAAGCCTTGAGGCCTCACTATCCGTTATTCCGTTTAATCTCGATTACTACATTAATTTAAATAATTAAATATGACTCATCACAGGAAAACGTTATAATTTGTCATAACCTAAAAAATTTAAAATGGTTGAAGTGACAATTCATAATATAAACTACTAATGTGAACTTTTTAAGAATTTTAATGTAATTCCTATTATGATTCCGCTATAACGGGCATTTTAGACCCCCTAGGAATTAAAATCATACAGTTTGAAATACAGTAGTGTTGCCACTAAGATCGATACTATTTCACGACTGCAAAAAATATTCTACGTGTATAGGGTTCATATTCAAAAGTCATATTCAACAATTTAAATTGATGTATGACATAACAAATACTAACGTTTGATGGTAATCGCTATCGATGTTAACAAAAATCTTGCAGTAGTGTGTGAGCGTACTTGCATGGGTAACCCGCGAAATTCAAATTTCCTATTATTTTTTTTTGCAATTAGTAGGACAGAGTCAACTTGTATCCTGAAAAAAAATGAATCGCGATCGGTCAACGTGTGTTATTTCCACAAATTATGATGATAAATCAAATCAATAAACAACCCTCATAAGTTTATTTAATGACGTTTTCATAAAGTAGTATTGATATGATTTGTTACGGTCGCGATTCATCTAATAACCTGCAAATTGCAGAAAGCTAATAAGAAAAATTTAATAACGCCCAGTCTGTATTAATGGTCTGTCAATATAGATGGCGTGGCGATCGCTAAGTCTCTATTTGACCAATAAGGATCAAGTTTTGAAACATAAACTGACATTAACACATTTTCATCCTATGACGAGGGTTGACCAGAGCTATTTGTTTCAGTCTGCCTTCCCTATTATGGACCTTAATTACCTGATAATAAAGTGATTATTAACTTAGCTTCTTTAGTAATTGTCTCCATGCAAGTATCTATCATCTACTTACGCCGTGTAGCGCCGTAATAATATCAAACGGTACCCTTGATTATATCTTACAATAATTTGTTCGTCCTATAACCTTAATCTTCACACACACAACAAATCATGCGATCAAAATATGAATAGGATAGACACGCAGTATTGTAGCACTTTAGAAGAGATTTATTCGACTCTAGACTCTCTGGAGACCTAATGGTCACAAGCACGATCCTGAATATGAGGTACTGAGTTCCATTCCCAGATCTAGGTACCGAAGTGGAAGTTATTAGGTATTTTCATCCGGAATAGGCTAGTTTCCACGCGTAACTATAATGGGCCATATCTTTGTCATTTTTGGTCGAATTTACAAATAAAAAAATACGTGTGCCTTATTTTTCAATAATCTAAATGACGGACTAATAGAATGACTAATAGAATACTTTGACCCTGGAAACTACCCTATTTTTAAAAACCAGCCACGGAGTGTGGATTAGTGTCTGATAGATGGCAATAAGCCTCATCCCATTTATTATAAGACCAAAACATAACTGGCAAAATATTGCTACAACCCTGCCTTATCCTCGGGTTGCGGGTTGTTCGAAAGAGATACCGCGGCCCCAGAACGTAAAGGGCAATAGAAGGAACATGGGTGGGTTTTAGTCAGTACAAGTCTGACACTCCCCCCCGCTCCGCCCAGAGCGGGGGAAGTTATTCGATGATTTCCCACCCCAACAAAAAAAAAACCCTGCCTTATCCTTCGGGTAATAGAGGCTTGATGATATATTTAGAAGAAATGATCTCGAATAGAGACGAATGGAAGTAAAAGACATGACGCGCCGTCCCTGAATAAAGCCACGAGAATAATAGAGGTTCTTCCTAATTCAATGTAGTTGCGTTTTTTGTGTATCTCGACTAAATTAATAGTAGGCAAAACAGAGTAATTCAACTGTTAATCTCTTAATAAATTAGGAAATATTGGATCCGACTAACGCCCGTTTAGTTTTGCTTACGGATTTTTTTTTATATTATTTTGACCTAAGTTCTATGAGACGTATGTCAAAATACTACTATCCGTAAGCAAAACGAATCGTTTTTTTGTTTATTGAAATCAGGCGTTAGTAATTCAACAAATAACACTTTTATGACTATCCTATCCTACTTCTGATCGACAAATATTTCACCGATAGCGATTCCCAGCGTCCCTGCCTACCCCAACCTTTTCCTTAGCGTGAAGCCTCACCATCCCGAAGCGAAACCTCACAAATACAATAATATAATACAAACTAAGCTACAGACTGCAACAAAACAGAACTAAGTAATTCCATTGCGCGTTTTTACCTACAAGTTGTGGTGGTGGTTGGTGTTTTCATAGAGATGGCGCAATGGATGGTGTGCACGGAAAATTGTAGTTTTCTGTGCTGTGTATTATGGAACACAGACCTCAACTGTGTGTGGTGTAGTGAGACTCTGCTGTTATTCTGTAGATGAACGTATTTACGTGTCCCTGAAAAGGAAACATGTTTATATTAGTTGAATGTTTAGACATCGTTTTTTTTTCAAACGTTGCCTCGCACTAGGTATTTCTCCTGTTTCGTGGGTGCGTTTACACATTTAAACTCACATACACAAACAGCCAGACCCGAAACAACTACCTGTAGGTCATACAAATACTTGTTTCGTGCGGGGATCAAACCCGCGACACGCGGTGCAGCAGTCGATCGCTCAGCCACTGCGCCAATACGCGAGCCTATTGTCAATGAAGAAGGTATTCCTGACAAAAAAACCCAATAACACTGCTCGAATTAGGAGTCGAACCTGAGATCTTATGCTTAGCAGTCGTGCTTGTGACCACTTAACAACCAGCCATGGTAAGGCAAAGAAGATAAATCAAAATAAATTGAACTTACTTTCTACTCTTTGACCTAGTAGGTGAGTTGTGGTTCGAGTTGTGTGGACTGTCGCTCAGGTCGGAGCTTGAGCTTCTGATGTCACCATCCATCTGCAAATGTATGTCATTTTACAGCGAAACTTTGTTGCTAAACGAATAAACAAAATGCTCGCTGCAAAAATCCAATGGGAATTGTTCAAAAAAACTCACATACATTTTTTGTAAAATATACGTTCGTTGCATAATTACAGCACTATTTATTCATTAATCCAATTTATAAAATTCTCGTGTTCATTACCCGAATAAACACGAGAACCCTCCTCCTCCGGAACGACTGTTTGGTCTGGTCTGAGAATCGGCCAACACCTATTTCTCATACCCCTAATTTGCGAAATCCTATCACCAGCGGGTGAAACCGCTGGGCACAGCTAGTTATATATAAACTACTAAACAAATAACAATTTCGAAAAACGAATGGATTGTTTACACAGCTGTGTTCTCATGTGAGTTTTTCAGTGAATGACATTCTGAAAATAGTTTTTTTTTTAAATAGCTAATCCACATGGAGCGAAAGTGTATTTCTCGATGTTCTTTCTTGAGATGACGTGAATGAACTTTTTCGCTGCCCAGAACTCAGCGTATGAGTCCATAATTATAATATATGGTATAATTCGGACTGGGCAGCGAAAGGGTGAAGGTCAAGTAAAGGTTGACCGTATTTCTTCTCAATTATAAATGAAAACGTGAGTATTTTTCATTCTACCTAGTAAGGAATGATTGGCAATTAGTAAAATTGTTGAAACATGGACAATCTCCATTGTAACAAACATTCCGTATGCTGCGGTGGATGTTAAATATTAAAAAAATGCGCTTGTTGGATATTAAATTTTAAGTGCTAGCTTTGAATAAATTGAATTCCAGGAAAGTGTTTATTACTTTCGTAATGGCCCAATTCCATCGCAAACATTTGTAAGAGACTGCTTACTTCATTCGCTTAACGCGTTTATTTATCTTCTTGTAGCCGCTTTAGCACAATAAAGAAAGTTATTTGAATAAATAATTATTTATATCTGTTTTTCTTTGAGTATGAACCAAAGATACCTCGTATAATATAAGTAGGTACGAAGACGTTTAATAAACAGACGCCTACTTATAATTTAAAATCCAGGTAATCCACGGTATAAGCTATCTACATACTAAATCATTCCAGACGTTTGAGCGTTAGTTACAAACATACATACACATACAAACTTTCGCATTTGTAATATTAGTGTGATTGATTTGTAATTTAGATTCTACGAGTTTTCTCACCTGCCCAGCCTTGATAGCTACGTAAGCGATCTGCAGAATCAGCCAGGTCCAGACGATGTGCAGGACTAGGAGCAAGCACAGAAGTGAGTTGAAGATGTAGTAAGCAGGGAACATCGGTAGCAGCATGGGCGCTCGGATTGAAGTGCTGGAAATTAGAATTTGGTAACTCTGTCAATCAAATTGCAAATCAGATAAGACAATCATTTATTTCTCACCACAAGAAATAAGTAGTTTCATTATTAGGTTTCGTGAACAATAATGATATAGTTATATTGTGGGAGACTGGTGCCTAAGCTAGACAAAACGCCTGTATTTCAGGACACCAGGACTCCACCCCTTAGGAAGTACATTTAAACATAATTATGCGCTTGCACACGTTTTTTTTTTTAAATAACGTTGCACCCCTCTCTAAGAATTTTTCCTGTATCGTGGGTGCGTTTACAAACATTTAAACTGACATATACAAACAGCCAGACCCGGAACAATTATCTGTAGGCCATACAAATAATTGTTCCGTGCGGGGATCGAACCCGCGACACGCAGCGCGGCAGTCGATCGCTAAGGCTCTGCGCCAACCGTGTCGTCCAAATGCGGTAAGTAACATTGAGCAAAATAAATTCACATTACAGTATTTTTATACTTAACTAGCTTCTACTTCTAGCTAAGAGACATAATGGGATATCGATGCACGAAATCTGAGCGTGTTCACCGAAGATTTTGCCATAAGATTCTTGTGACCCTGAATATGGTACTGGTGATGATGTCTCACCTCCATATGAGGTAGAAGGGGTATATGCCGACGCGGGTGCCGATCCACACCACGATGAGCATCAGGAACAGAGTGTCGCACAGCTTCTGGTACTTCGCGTACTTGGACGCCTTCACCGACTGGAACATTACACACATTAAATACACAGTAAAATCTTCTTATTTATAAAATTCTCGTGTCACAGTTTTAGTTGCCATATCCCTCTGAAACAGCTTGACGGATTTTTATGAAATTTAATGTGTATATTCGGTAGGTCTCGGTAGGAATCGGTCGTAAACTATTTTTCATACTCTTAGTAATAAGTGTGGCCCTCTTCAGAAGAGGACCTGAGCAACGGGTAAAACCGCTGGGCACAGCTAGTAATATATATATAGTTATTAATAATAAGTTCATTTTTATATTATAAAATGTTTAAAGTAATGTAGCCCACCGGTGTTGGAAACAGAGCATCAGAAAGAGGAACCTCCTAACAATACGAGGCATGTAAAGAGGTACCGCTTTTTAAAATCCTCTGAGGTATTGGTGGAGGCTCTTGGCAATTAAGCCATCAGCTCACATCCCACATGTAGAAAGCTGCACAGCCAGAGAGAACCAGCTCCTTAACTAACGCCTTTTACAAAAGTACTGGAGGTACATACTTCAACAAATATATCAGCGCAGTCATGCAGCAGCAGCACGAGGGTCCCGATCCTGTGCAGATTGCACACCCAGCTGAAGGACAGCAGCAGTATAGTGGCAATGTGGTGCACGAACATCTGCCAGAAGTCCTTGCGTCTCACGTCCCAGAACTGAGAGATGGTAAGCGACCAGTAGAAGGCGGCTGAGATCATGTAGTACCACCAGATGTCGTTTGTGATTCCCTGGAATGAATAAATATTATCATTATCATTAGGCTTGTAATCTTTGGAGGGTTAGGCAGAGGTATAACCATAGCAGACCCATGTTTCCTACAGACATCATGTACTTTTTGAGGTTCAATATTTTGTTTTTCCCAGTGTAAAGATAATATACTTCTCATAGGACCAATTGAGGAAGCGGGAGACGCCCCGGGCGTCCGAACAATGAGTGGGTAGCAAACCGTCCGTTCGTCTAGAAACGACAACCCGCATCGACGGCGTGTTCGTCTTCCACGCGGGTCAAACAGATGCCTGCAAAGCATAGGAGCCTGCCAGGGTTGTTCGAAAAACATACCGTGGCCCCGGAACATAAAGGGCAATAGAAGGAACATGGGTGGGTTTGAGACAGTAAAGTCTTACCATCCCCCCATAAAAAGATTTCCCATCCGCATGAAAAGGGGGGAATGCGAAACAAAAATATTATAATAAACTAGCTTTCGCCCGCGGCTTCGCTCGCGTTAAATTCGGTATAACACGCCAAACAGACCTGCAGTTTTTGCTCTTGCGCCTGATGGATTTGTAATAGCAACGCTAAGTTTTCTCTTTTCTTCCCTCGTTCTCCCTCATATCCCACTTTTTTTAAATAAAAGTTAGCCTATGTCCGTCTCCTGGTTCCCAACTATCTCTGTACCAAAATTCATCAAAATCGGTTTAGCCATTAAAGCGTGAAGAGGTAACAAACAAACAAACAAACAAACAAACAAACAAACAAACTCACTTTCGCTTTTATAATATTAGTAAGGATGAATCCAAAATAAAAACCACAAAATTTCAGTCATTTGGCAGATTTCGCAAGACATAAAAAATTCTCCATGTAAAATTTTGCATTATTCAGTTAGATTGGAAGCCGAATCCAACATAGTTAAGAAAGTCTTGGAGATGCAATATTAATTTGCGATGCTTTGGCCACACATTTTTTTTTTCTATAACTACTAGCACAAGTTTTAATGAAAATGTAAATAAAATAATTTTATTTAATTATATTTTGACGACACTGTTGGCGCAGTGGTTGAGCGATCGACTGCTGCGCTGCGTGTCGCGGGTTCGAACCCCGCAGGGAACAAATATTTGTATGACCTACAGGTAGTTGTTTCGGGTCTGGCTGTTTGTGTATGTGAGTTTAAATGTTTGTAAACGCACCCACGATACAGGAGAAATTTTTAGTGTGGGGCAACGTTTTTTTTTTTTTAAAGTTAAGATAAAGAGATCTACCCGAAATTTTCACAATTCACAACTAGTGCCACACCAAAAAAAATGTAACTATCTCGTAGAACTTTATGGTGTAGTGACAGAGATTAATGTTTTAAAATACTACTTCGTCAATTGATAGTGGTTTTTATTATTAATAGGAAAATTCTAGACAGATAGTGTAATCAACAGGAAAAAATATTTTTTGTGGGGTTTTCCTTATTAACATACTATTGTGCATTCATTTCATATATATGCAATGCACTTCTAAATAAAACATCAAACCAAAAATTAATTACGTTGTTAAAAGCCCCAGAAGCGGTACAGCAACTCATTAAGGTATGGTTAGCATAATAATCGTTACATTCCACAACAATTACTTCAATTTACAGCTGTCAGTTTTTATGTGTTCTAATTGTACAGGTCTTTCACATCGATTGTTCAACGTGCGTTGATTAACGCGTTCGTAAAACTGTATCTAACACAAAATACATAAACACGGAAGGATTCTATATAGCAATACCATTGAGCTAGTAAGCATTGTACAAGCTCTGTTAGTTTCAAGTTCTACATTATTTATTACACAAGTGTTTTAAAGTGGGTTGAGGGTTGTTCGAAAGAGATACCGCGGCGTCAAAACACAAAGGGTAAAAGAAAACACATTTATGAGTTCTAGTCAGTAAACGTCTGACACTACCTTCTGCTCCGCCCAAAGCGGGATAAGTTGTTTGATAGTGTTTTAAAGTTTTGAGTCTTGACTAATTTAGCGGTTCGTTAACACCGAAAACTCCGCTTTGAGGCGTACATAGTCCTGCCGGGGTTGCGGGTTGTTCGAAAGAGATACCGCGGCCCCGGGCAATAGAAGGAACATGGGTGGGTTTTAGTCAGTAAAAGTCTGACACGCCCCCCCCGCTCCGCCCAAGAGCGGGGGAAGTTATTTGTTGATTTCCCACCCCAAAAAAAAGGCGTGCATAGTTTAAAGGTCACTTAAGTTATTAAATATATTAAATCATCGATAGTTCTTTTGTAATGATTTTTTTATTTATCTACGAGCATTTAAATTATTTAATGATGATGATTCATAAAATGTAGCTCATTAAGCCAAAACATATTGCATTTTTGTATGAAACTGTGCCCTTTTTTTACAAGCTTTAATTTAACTTGTAATATTGGCTAAGGTCGCTCCGAATTTAAAAATAGTTATCCCGAATTAATTGAACTGGATTTTGAAAAAGTTAGGTTTTGTAACTGGCGAAATAAGAGTAAACCTACTATTAAGTACACGTCTACCTAACCCTTCGGGAATTCCAGGCGTGATTATATGTTAAGCTTGAACAAAAATGCATGGTTAGCTAAGTGGCGACATACTGAAGCCAATAAAGTGTACGTCCATAGACGGCCGATTAGTTATTTTTTCTGCGCCTCCATGATTTGGGTATCAACAAAAAGGGTTTGCTGTGAAAAATACGAAAAAGAAAGACGTCACACTTAAATGGTTGTTATTATTAAAAATGCATTTTGACTTTAACCTATAGTTGGAATAATTGGTTTGACTTTGAAAAATATAAAATTAATATTTTTCTTATCACTGGCAAAATCATTTAATTTATTCTAATGCTATATTGAAAGATCTTAATCAATATAGCTGATGAATCTTGTGGAAAATGTTGTTAGACCAATAGGTCTAACAACATTTTCCACAAATAAAAATGACAAAAATCTATATTTTTAATTCATAATAATGAATTAAAAATATAGATTTTTATCATTTTTACACCATGTTAAAGGTCAAACTATAATATCAGATTCGCCTTGTATTTAGTTTATTAATAGGAGAAGCTACGATACTAAACTAATGTTTATCTATCAATTCATTTATACCTTTTGAACCCTTTTCACATATATGTGACAAGCAAGCTCTAGAGGCCAACAACACAAATATTAATTCCACAAATAAAAATGACAAAAATCTATATTTTTAATTCATAATAATGAATTAAAAATATAGATTTTTATCATTTTTACACCATGTTAAAGGTCAAACCATAATATCAGATTCGCCTTGTATTTAGTTTATTAATAGGAGAAGCTACGATACTAAACTAATGTTTATCTATCAATTCATTTATACCTTTTGAACCCTTTTCACATATATGTGACAAGCAAGCTCTAGAGGCCAACAACACAAATATGTGACAAAATTTGAGGTAAAATGGGTGGCTTGACATGGAGGGCGCAAAGAGACCTACCACTGCTGTTAATATTTAGCCATAAGCTCTTCCAACACCTAACTCTCGTACTATTTAATAAATAAATAGTTCTTAATCTTGAGCCAATCATTTCAATATTAAACCTTATAACAATACCCATAAGATAAACAAATATTAAAATCTCACCTGATGAGGATACCCAATATAACACTGGTCGATGTCCCAGAGCCATTCCTTGTCCCACAGAGTATACAGGCCATATGCAAAGTTGCATGTGTAAAAGACGACCTTCCAAGCATTCTCGGAGAACTTGACGAGGGTAGACGGCTTGTCCTGCCCGCGGCGGAGGCGCCACCAGCGTTGGACTTCACGCTCGGAGAGATCGAGTTTCTTAGCTAAGAGGGCCGGCTGAAAATTAAAAAAAAGAAATTGACAACAAGCAGTAAGTATTACAGTAAGCAGTCATAGCCTAGTGGTGTGACGGTTGGACTACCAAGTCATAAGTCTCTAGTTCAAACCCAAGACACGCACTTCTGATTTTTAACAGACTTCAAAAAAAGGAAGTTTTCAATTCGACTGAAGGTTTTTGTACGTACCCCACAGCGGGTGTTCTTAGCGTGTAGTTACTTAGTCTTTAAGATTTCTGGCCCTAGCTGGAGGCCTTATTCTGAAGGAATCCACAGGAATTGGTTAAACAGACAACAACCTCATTAGCCGGCATCGGGAAGTCCACCACTTACTGTTTAATTATTATTTTTAACTAACACTAGTCTGTAATTTCGTAATTGTTTTTCTACTAACAAATATGGATGTAATCGTAAGATAAGTCTGAAATAAATGATTATTATTATTTCCTTTATTTACTTATCATCTTAAGATTACATTTTTAAATATTTCTTAGAAAATAAATTAAAAAAAAAAACATTTAAAAATATAAAAATAGGTTTCCGTCGGTAACGGGAGCAGGGTTCAAGCTACCGGTGGTTAGGGCTCCAAAGACAGGAACCTCCTCACAATGCGGGCCGTATCGAGGAGTACTGCCTTCTGAATCAGGCCCTTGATCCAACCACCTAAGGAGAGCTTCGACAGATGTTCGTGTTATTATTATTATTATTAGTTAAATTGCGAGATGCCATTCATAAAAAGAAAATCCTTCCATTTTTATCTTCTAAAAACTTGGCATGTTAACTCACACTCCCTCCCAATGTTTCGTGCAAGGATCAAACGATTACCCTTAACGTAAAAAGGCAATGCGCTCAGATTGCTTTGTCCTTTATTTACCTTCAACCTTGTATGTACAATCGATATTCATGTCTCTAGACAAATGAGGTGAAATATTGTTGACCTTAGCGTGAGCTCCATAATTGGACTCATGCATATTTTCATAGAATTTCAGTATGGTTATAGAGTCGGTCGTTTCAAAGTGTTGGTTAACGTTATATGTTCTTACGTGTCTGTAATGATTGCAAGGTGAAACTACTGGCCTTAAGTGAATCAATATGTAGATATTGCTTCACTTTTACTTTGGGATACGATGTATCGACGCACACAAAATGCAATGGCTCTCTGTGCGGTTATGTTTAACACAGAAAATGCGATAGCTGAGTGTGAATTCGATGCCTTCCGTTAAACTATTTCCATTTGGTTGTTAAAATCTTGTGCCAAAACCATATCATCTTTTACAGGTGTATAGGATCTATCGGTGATGGCTACAAAGTCGCTATTTCGCCGCTAGAAATGAAATACCGAAAATGTTTCAAAAACTTCTTTTTCTTCTGTATTCTGGATGCCTTTACAAACATTTAAACTCACTATCAACCAGACCCTGAACCTATGCTTTAAGTCGTATAAATACATTTTCCGTGCATCAATAACTGTCAACGCGCCAACCGTGTCGCAGTCAAATACAATTTAAATAAAATTTCGATTTGAGATAGTGTCTGTCGCCTTTCCTGAGAATTCGAAATCCTTACTAATATTATAAAAGCAAAAGTGAGTTTGTTTCTTTTGTTACATCTTTACGCCTAAATGGCTAAACCGATTTTGGTACAGAGATAGTTGAGACCCTGGAGAAGGACATTGGCTTTTTTTAAAGTGATAAATGAGGGAGAAAAAAGAAAAGGGAAAACGTAGCTTTGTTATTTATTACAATAAATAAGGCGCAAGGGCAAAAACTACAGGCTGCGGGTACCTGCAAATCAGGAAAGGGGAACTGTGTTACCCCGAATTTAACGCGAGCAAAGCCGCCAGCAAAAGCTAGTTAGAAATAAGTGAGGGCAGTATATTGGAGAAATAAAGGATTGTAGGTATTGCCCAGCTGATCGACAGTATGGGCTAGTAATAATATTACAGCGATTGATTAGTCATACAGTCAAGGTTGCACCTACAGAGCTAGATAAATCCTGCCTTTATGTGTCTTCCCTCACGGCCGCAGCAAATAGCAATCAAGTGAATAAAATTGCTAGGAGACGCCTACAAAACAATTCCAAACACATAAATTCATAAATAGTAAACAGATACGATAGGCTATCGAATATATACTATTATGTAAAACTATTGATAATAAATATTGCGCATTGTTAATACCGCTAAAGTATCGTAACACCGAATTATCTGGTTTTATGATTCACCTGATTATATTTTTTTTTTTGTGAAAATATACCGTAATATACGTGGTATGTACAGCTCATTTGTTTTAAAATGGGATTTCCAATAAATTAAGATACCATATAGTTAATACCTATGTGATAATAGTTGTTTTTACAATAGTTTGTACTTAATTTTCTACGACAGGTTTTTTTTTTTGATACAGATAAAGAGGATTAATCATCGCTCATAGCTTTCTTCGTCATGCCCGTCCATTAAGCATGAGTTGAGTCATGGAAGCTTTTATAATTGCTTTCTTACGACATTATTGATGACTGACATGTCACATTAGTAAAAGAGTATCTATTGTCTCGGCGCGCTTACCAAAGCGCAACTTCTGAGCATGGATACCTGGGTCTTATCATCGAGAATTTCTCAGCAACAGTCATAGAGTCCGAATTTGTGCACAGTTGCTGGCAATAGGCTCATTTTGGACTTATACATAAGTGGCGAGATACGGATGTTCTTTTGGATTCACCTCTGTGACTAACCGTTAGATCAATTCAGACTTGATGTTATGATATAATAAGGGCTTTTATAAACAAATCATGTGTAGGTAAAGGAGTGATAGATATAATTGTTGATGCGAGGGAAAGAGAGAGGAAGGCCAAAGAAAATAAGGATAGATTGTGTAAGGAATGATATGAAGGAGAAAGGAGTAGGTAAATGATGTCGTGACGTCTGACAAGAGAGAACGTGTTCGGTACAATATTGGCAACCGAACAGCTCAGCACTTTTGCCTGCATGCATTTCCATAAATGCATGTATCGCAACTATCGCCAGTTAGTGCGTGTTCAGATACCAATCGCGTAACTCGAATCAAACCATCTTAGTGCTAATTTAGCTAATAATTATTACCATTTTACCATTTAATAGTTAACTAGTGCACAATATAACTTTGAACCATATTATTGCGTATCATTAAACCAGTGTTCGTAAACCAACAACCAAACCATTACCATTCCGGTATAAACTCAACCGAATCAACCAATCTATCAACCAACAATAGAAATAGTGCTAAAACAAGCAGGCACTACTTTCTACATGGTCCTTCGAGCATCAAAAGACTCGGTTCGCGAAGTACAGTGAAGTGTTTGTGCGCCGGGACCTTGCAACCAGTGTGTGTTTTACCAGTTTGTAGGGAGTGTAAGTAGGCAGTGAGTTCCAGTTGGAGAAATTGGGCAGCTGTCGCGTAAGAAGAATATAAGGTCAGACCAAACCATTTTATACACTTTATTTTCACTCGCGTATTTAGCCGACTGTGAGAATAATGGAGCAGTTAGCAGTCAGCCAAACAGAGGTCTACGACTCTTTGGTTAAACTTCTAACTAATATAAAGAAAGACGGAGCTGAACGAAAAACCATTGATTATTGCAAGCGGAAGTTAGAGATATTAGAAAATTATTGGAGAGAGTATCAACGTAACCATAGGAAGTGCTGTGAGCTTGCTGACTTTAACCATGTGTATTTCACCAAGAATTGTTTTGATAAGGCAGAGGAAGTGTATCTGTCGATCAAGCAGCTAATCACCAAAATCATGGAGCACTTGGTGTCAAAACAACAAGAGCCTCAACAGCCTCCGCCGCCGACGTCGGTAGAAGCAGGTCCTTCGAAGCAAGCAGGGGATTCGTCTCATCCACAGGCACCAAAACAGCAACGTAGGGAGGAGTGTGAAGAAAGTAAGCTAGAAGGAATGATAAAAAAGCAAACCATCAACTTTAGGGCGTTCATGAGAACAGTAGCTACCATAGAAATCGAACAACTGCAGAACAAGTGGGAGTTCGACGACGCACTAAAGTCTCTTCAAAGTCGGTGGGCTATTATAGATAGCCTGCACTGGGACATAGAAGGTGAAAACGGAGAAGAGGATGTCTGGTACCAAGAAGAGTTCAACAGGTACGAAAAAATGTATAACGATTTGAAGAAAACCATCAACTCTAAAATGTGGTCTGTATCGCATCGTGACAAATCTACTCCACAGATGGATATTCCAATATTTCAAGGCAACTACCACCAATGGACGTCGTTTAAAGATTTATTTACAGAAACCATTCATAAAAATCCATCGCTATCAAACGCACAGAAGATGCAGTTCTTAAAGAGTAAAGTATCAGGAGAAGCGGAGCGTCTAATACACCATCTTCAGATTAGCTCAGATAACTACGAGGTATGCTGGGAAATATTAAACCACAGATATGAAAACAGTAGACTAATTTTCACGTCTCATGTCAACACATTACTGAACATTCCTAGCATGCAGCAACAATCCATCGGGACCATCAAAAAACTACATGACATGACCAAAGAATGTCTCCACGCTATACAGAACCTAGGAGTAGATATCACCACCTGGGATCCGCTGTTGGTACTTTTGTTAGCACAGAAACTTGACAGTGAGACCTTTGCTGAATACATCGAGTCGGTGAAGAATCCCAGGAATTTACCAGTCCTTCAAGAATTCCTAGATTTCTTGGAAAACAAGTTTACGGCCTTAGAAGCATCAAGACGTAAACATGAGTCAAATAACCAAAAGACGAACATCCAACCACAAAACCAAAATTACCAAGCAAACCAGAAGAAATACTATAGTTCAACTAATCACCAGCAGTCATCAAATAAAAATTATTCAAACAACATGAAAAACCATACGAAATCGCTACATGTGTCGCGGTCAATCACCTGCGCATTGTGTAACGCTGACCACGGGTTATGGATGTGCACACAATTTTTGCAAATGTCCGACGAGCAAAGACTAAAAAGTGTCAACCAGCTAAATTGTTGCACGAATTGCCTATACAACCATTTAAATAAAACTTGTTTATCGAATAAAACATGTCGCAAATGCAACGGTAAACATAATTCATTATTGCATGATGCAATTACAACTAAAACCAGACCAAACGCATCAGCAAAACCAAACCATAAGGTGCAAACACTTGCAACATCACGCGTAAACAATGAGGAGCAAGCAGCAGCCTCAACCCACGTATCCTGGGATGATGTGTCCGAGACACTTCTAGCTACAGCTTTAGTAGAAGTCCCAGGACACAATGGCACATACCATAAAATGAGAGCTTTAATTGACCAGGGTTCTCAGATTTCGTTAATAAGTGAGAAGGCGGCACAAGTATTGAAAATACCAAGATACTCTTGCAAAGGAACCGTATTCGGCATAGGAGAAAAAGAAAATAGCTGCAAGGGAGTAATGACCATACGAATTAAATCAATTCATAGTGAGTTCGCCTTAGAAGGAGAGGTTCTTATAATGAACAATCTTATCAAAAGTTTACCAAATAAATCATTCATAAAACCAACGTGGCCTCACCTCCAAAACATTAACTTGGCAGACCCAGAATTTAATATCAGCCGACCAGTGGACCTACTGCTAGGAGCAGATGTATACTGCAAGATAGCTTTAGGTGGCCTTTTGAGGGGCGATAGCGAGGATCAACCAATAGCACAACAAACGCAATTAGGATGGTTGCTTTGTGGGACAATGACACCACGCTACGTGTGTAACGTCGTTCTTCACAATACGGACGATTTACGTAGATTTTGGGAAAATGAAGACATCAACCAGGCGACTGAAATGTCCACCGAAGATCATGAATGTCTGCAATATTTCATGTCAACAACAGAGAGACTAGAAAATGGGAGATACCAAGTCCGACTACCATTCAAACCAGAAACCAAGGAGCAACTAGGGGCTACTAAACCATTAGCATTGGCACAATTCCGCAACTTAGAGAGAAAGTTAGAAAAACATCCTGAATTGAAAACAGAATACACCAAATTTATGAACGAGTACCATAATTTAAACCATATGATACCGTCAGCAATAAGTACGAAACACGAGTGCTACCTACCACACCACTGCGTCACTCGTGCTGAGTCAACCACTACAAAGTTGCGTGTTGTGTTCAACGCATCTGCTAGACCATTATCTGGACATAGCTTAAATGACATCATGTACCGAGGTCCCAACCTGCAACAGGACCTGCAGGAGCTGATTTTAAAATGGAGGCAGTACCAGTTCGTTTATACTGCTGACATTGAAAAAATGTATCGACAAATAATGGTACATCCTGAAGACCAGTCGTATCAGAAGATATTATGGAGAGACTCACCATACCAACCCATTCAAACATACCAACTCACAACTATAACTTACGGCACAAAGCCAGCACCATTTTTGGCTATGATGTGCTTAAAGCAACTAGCTGCCGAGGAAAAACAAAATTTCCCCGATGCAGCAAAGGCATTAGAAGAGTGTTTCTACATGGACGACTACTGTGGTGGAGCAAACACCATGGAACAAGCAAAACAGCTTAAATCAGACTTAATAAAACTACTCGGCAAGGGGGCATTTAATTTACGAAAATGGGACAGTAACGAACCAAAACTACTCGCTGACTTAGAAAAAGATATGCGGAACCAGCAAATCTACGAGTTTAAGCAGCCAGACTCAACGAAGACATTGGGACTAGGATGGAACCCGCAACAGGACAAATTCATCTTTGACTCAAAACTAGAGCCAGCATCATTACCAAGACCAACCAAAAGATCGCTTCTCTCCGACATATCAAAAATATTTGACCCATTAGGCTGGCTCACACCATTAACTATCACCATGAAAATACTATTTCAAAGCGTCTGGTTATCAAATCTTAACTGGGATGACGCGCTACCAGAGGATATCAAGATCCAGTGGTTAAACTTAAGGGAAGAATTAAAAGACATCAACACCATAGAAGTAAAACGATGGTTAGGAACAAAGGAAAACCATAGCTTGCAACTACACGGCTTTTGTGATGCGTCGAATAAGGCGTATGCCGCTGTTATATATTGCAAAGTCAGTGACCAAAATAATGCTAACGAGGTAACTCTAGTCGCCGCAAAATCAAGATTAGTGCCTGTTAGCAAAGACATATCAATACCAAGGTTGGAGTTAATGGGTGCCCAACTATTATCGCAGCTCATGCAAAAAGTACAGACTTGCTTGCAGTCGTACAACCAAGATATATATTGCTGGAGTGATTCAACAGCAGTATTAGGATGGATTCAAGGAGATCCAGCGAGATGTAAACCATTCGTCTCAAATCGCGTGAAAGCTATAACCAAACTAATACCAAAAGAAAAGTGGAGTTATGTAAAAACCAATGAAAATCCAGCCGACTGTGCAAGCCGTGGATTGAGAACCAAACAATTGAAAAACCACGATCTATGGTGGCAAGGGCCATCATGGATTCAACCATTCCAAAACCATGACAATACAACAAGACTTCACATTAGTCTCTATAGCTACCATTAATATGATGCAAAACTTGAAACAGGTACAGGAAACCTTAATAGATACCCTATCGGAAATATACCACGGCCAAATCAGTCTGCATCTACTGACACCAGCGCAGCTTAAACGAGAGCTACAAATTATCTATGGGCAAATGCCACAAGATTTAGCACTACCAATCGAAAACATAGAGACAGACCTTCAGCGCATCTACAAGCTACTGAGAACAAAAGCGAGAGTTACTGAAAAATATGTAATTTTCGAAATCACATTCCCGCTCATAGCAAGAGAAAGTTACCAACTATTCAGGATAATACCAATTCCACAACAAACCAATTACAGTATGATTACCATAACACCAATATCAGAATACGTCGCAGTAAACCTAAAAAAGGATGCCTATTTCATACCAACCATACATGAACTTGACACATGCTTGTACCATGGAGAATCTTTTATATGTGAGCTCTTCAAACCAATCCAAAATTTGGAAAATGATAAAAACTTTTGCGAAACAAACCCAATAAACCAAAGGTGCAAAACACAAAGAACAGCGTGCAGAAACAGATGGGTTGCATTACACTCAACGTCACAATACTTATATTTTTGCTGTGACACATATTCAATTAAAATCATATGTGACGATCAAGTTACCGTGCGCCAGCTGACCCGAGCAGGGGTCATTAGCATGAAACAGAAATGCTTTATTAAAAGTAAAGATATCACACTGTATTCTTTACAACAGCAGTCCAACCAATTATTTTTATCACCACAACTGCTCGTGCCAGAGTTAGACCAGATAAACCATATTGTGAACATCACAATACCAACGGAAACAGCATTACCAGAGGACATGAGTCTGAATAGATCTCTATTCATTCTTGGAGAACAAATTAAAACATTGAAAACCACCAAAGCAGAAGTAGATGACGTATCAATCCATGACATCCACCAGTATACCATCGTCTATATACTGTTGGGAGTTGTACTATGCGCGGCAGCAGTCTGGATCTGGAAAAGAGCGAGTTGCTGCTCGCCTTCTACAGCCAGCCGGGCGCAGCCTCACCACAGACAGGAGTCTGTGGTGACTTCATCGGAGCCAACCAGAATATATAGTGAAGTGCAACCGCGAAAGCAGAGTACAGCTGACCGTCAGCAAAGTGAGAGTGAACCTATAGGTATAAGTGCATATTTCGCCAGACGATGGCCCAGTGCTATGCGTAGTGCGGGTAAAAAGGAAAGGGCTACGTTGCCTAAAGTGCTAAAAGAAAGTGCGTTTACAGTGGAAGACTCATTAGTTTAAAAGAATTTATGTTTTAGAGATAAGTAACCATAATTTGTACTTTTACCTTTGTTTACCATTTAATTTACTTATTTTAAGTACCTTTTGTTTACCATTTTTAATTTACCATGTTTACTTTGTTTACCTACTTTACTTTTGTTTACCATTTCGTGTTTGTTTCTTGTAATATTATACAACTAAGATGATTTGAGGAATACTTTGCCACATTCTTATCTCATCTTGTGCTCGGGAATATGTTCGGTACAATATTGGCAACCGAACAGCTCAGCACTTTTGCCTGCATGCATTTCCATAAATGCATGTATCGCAACTATCGCCAGTTAGTGCGTGTTCAGATACCAATCGCGTAACTCGAATCAAACCATCTTAGTGCTAATTTAGCTAATAATTATTACCATTTTACCATTTAATAGTTAACTAGTGCACAATATAACTTTGAACCATATTATTGCGTATCATTAAACCAGTGTTCGTAAACCAACAACCAAACCATTACCATTCCGGTATAAACTCAACCGAATCAACCAATCTATCAACCAACAATAGAAATAGTGCTAAAACAAGCAGGCACTACTTTCTACAGAACGGGAGAAGAAAACATATTGCGCCGACCCCAAATTGAATGGGACTACAAGTGCAGGAAGATGATGATAAACAAACAATATTTTACTTATTGCAGTCGACTGCGAAACTGAAAATTCGGGTAATATTTTAACTTTAAGTTTTATTTATGGGAATTTATTATTAATTCTTTTTTCGTATCAACGGTACGACATATTAATCTTGTTGTGGCCAGTATGAGGCCAAATTAGTAAATGTATGTGGCGTCTGTAGCAATCTTTAAGACTTATATAGTGTAGGGGTAGGGACACTTTGTACAGGCCATGGAGCACCGCATTCACAAGCTGTGTCGGAAGAATCTTTGATTTTATTTTACCAAATTCTGTTTGCAGCGGGCAACTTGGGTGCGAAGGATTGAGTGATTCCCATTTTTTTTTGCCATGATTAGCTTTTTCATTCACTCAATCAGATAAGCAGTAGCTTGGTCATTGACATCATTATCTGCCTAGCCTTTTCACAACAATAGTGGAGTCGGCTTCCAGTCTAACCGAATGCAGATGAATACCAGTATTTCACAAGGAGCGACTGCCTATCTGACCTCCACAACCCAGTCAGTAATGGGGAATACGATACCCCTTGGTTCCTTTTTTTTAAAACGTTGCCCCACAATATAAATTTCTCCTGTATTGTGGGTGCGTTTACATTTAAAAACACAAAAAACCAGACCCGAAACGACTACCACATAGGTCATACAAATATTTGTTCCGTGCGGGGTTCGAGCCCGCGACACGCGGCGCAGCAGCCTATCGTTCAGCCACTGCGCCTACCGTGTCGTCACACTGATTTTCGGACTTTCGGGCCACTGACTACTTCTAGCGACTGTCAATCTACAAATAACAGCCAGGTCCTACGGCTTAACGTGCTTTCGCCGAAGCACGAAGGGTGCCCGTTTTGGGGTATTGTCTTTTGTATTGATAATGACGTTGATCATTGCTGATCATCAGTTTGAATAAATGATCAAATCAAAAGCATTTGTTTCAATTAGACCTTTACAGGCACTTTTGAATGTCAAAAAAAAAAACTAAATGTTAAAGCTACAGTCCCGGTCAAAAGACTTAAAAAACTTGTAAAAGTACTAACTTTTGAATTTGATTTTTTTTTAATTTTTCTAGTAAAACGCACGGAGGAAACTCGTTATGTAATGCGTTTTTAACCATCTACGTACCAATCTAGGTTAGCGCGGCTTAAACAAAAGATGGATACGAGTGGCCGTTGTTGTTGGTCATTTTCGGTACTTACAATTTAAAATACTAAACACAACACCTTTTGTGAGCCGGTCTCGGTACAGACGACGGCACATCAACCTACGCAAAACCATTTTAACCTGATCTCTCTACTACGGTGTGCGATTCGTAGTAGAGAGATCAGTTTATAATAGTTTAGTATAGGTTAACCTGCCGAGGTCTGTACATAACAACTTTTTACAAGTCACAAAACTGTACTTAAAGCATCATTATTTCAGTTTAATGTGCACAATTTGAATGTCGTTATCAACACCGGTCGACAGTCTCAAGTAGTGTTCACATATTTACCGTAGATAGCAAGATTGGACGGTTTACATAGTATTTGGGGACCATTTGATAATACATTTTATTCTTCCATTAAGCAAATAATTCCTTTTTTTTATTAAAATTTATTACAGGTCCGTCCGTAGAACACTTTATTATCTCTGATATGTTTTTATCCAAGGTTACCAACTGGCGAGGAATTGTGTTATCTTAAGTTTCATATTACTTTTGAATAGAAATTAAAATTCCGCAAAATTAATATCATCTAGCCGGACTCTGATAGCAGCTTATTGGTACCGTTAGCAATGAAAATAAATTCACACCTCAGTTTTTCAAATGATAACTGATCACAAATCGGACTCAATGAAAGATAGAGTATGGATTTATTAGGAATTCATTTAAATGTGTGTGAGTTTCGACTTTCTTGCTTACCGTACAAGACAAATTGATCAATGCATCGCCATTATCTGTGGTCATCACCTTTAGTGTTTACTAAGATTTTCGATGTTTTTATATTTTTCTGTAATTTTTCGTCAAGTTTTTGTCATGAGTTTATGACGTTAAGAGCTGTAAAACCCAACATGTGATAATTTATTTTTAGAATAAAACACGATAAAACATTACAATATTTACCTCTTTCAGTTTAGGTGAAGACTTGTAAATATTCTCAAGTTTAGGAATGTTTGGTGCCCGCCGTGGTTTCGTGTTCTTTATGTCCAAGTATGTACCAAATGGAGCGATGACAAATCTGCAAAAAAGTACGTCGTGATTAGGTTTTTGCTTGACTAGAGACCCGCGTCCAAGGAAGCCCCTTGACCTAGTAATTTCAGTCAGTTTATTTAAGACTAGCTATCGCCCGCGGCTTCGCTCGCGTTAAATTCGGTATAACACACCAAGCAGAGCTGCAGTTTTTTCTCTTGCGCCTGACTGATTTGTAATAGCAACGCTAAGTTTTCCCTTTTCTTCCCTCATATACCACTTTTTTTTAATAAAAATTACTATCTCTGTACCAAAATTCATCAAAATCGGTTTAGCCATTAAAGCGTAAAGAGGTAACAAACAAACAAACTCACTTTCGCTTTTATAATATTAGTAAGGATATACAACGTAATCTTGTGAGGTCAGATAGGCAGTTGCTCCATGTAAAATACTGGATCCGGAAACTTAAACTAATGGACTTCAAACAAGTGTCATCGCAAAAAGTCTCAAGGTATTTTCAAGATAAGAAAAAGTCTCAAGGTCTTTGAAGTCTCTAGAAGTTGATAGCAAAAGTGGCGCCTAAAACCGGTGCAAAGGCTCTTATCAGATAACTCAGTAGTTCTTATTTTGGGATCATAGATAAGACACTGGCGGTGTTTGTTGAGGCTGCATTAAATTTGATTACCATAAACTTACACACGATAAAAAAGGGGGAAGTCTTTGGTAACCTTAGTTGATGACTGAAGACTTTGTTTGCAAAGGGGTTGCAGCCTATGATCAGCATTGGACTGTGAGGAACTGTTTATGAGGCAGTAATAGGAGACGGGAAATTCCCGAAATCAGTTTTCTTCGGCTGATTTATTGGAAGCTATACTAAAGATCGGTGGATAGTTGTTCAACATGCCTAACAACAATTCGAAATCGTCGATCATCGGCGTCGGCCGACTGTGGGTCTAATTAGATGTAGCACCACGTCTCGTTTACTAGGCAACGACCAGTACGATATCTTTTATATATGTATATAAAATTCTCGAGTACGATATCTTTTATATATGTATATAAAATTCTCGTGTCAGTTTTAGTTGCTATACTCCTCAAAAACGGATTGACCGATTTTTATGGAATTTTGTTTGTGAATTTTATATGTATACTAGCTGTGCCCCGGCATGCGTTGCAATGCAATTTTCTACCTTTCTATCTGCCTACCTACCCTACCTTCCCTATCTTTCAAGTTGGATCAAACTGCACACGGTGTGCAAATTTAATTTAAAATCGGTTAAGTAGTTTAGGAGTCCATCGCGGACAAACAACGTGACACGTGATTTAATATTACCCAAGTTTTTAGGCACAGGAAATTATCGTAGTTATGTACATCGCTGTGTGAATTGAGCTATATTGAAACTAAACCT
This sequence comes from Ochropleura plecta, assembly GCA_905475445.1. Classification (NCBI taxonomy): domain Eukaryota; kingdom Metazoa; phylum Arthropoda; class Insecta; order Lepidoptera; family Noctuidae; genus Ochropleura; species Ochropleura plecta. Next base: position 10,037,306 of record FR997744.1, on the reverse strand, counting down.
CAATCACCAATAAGGTCAAACTAATACATTGCCAGAAGTGGCATTAAATTAATCAATATTTCAATGTCAAGTTGCAAGTCCATGAACCAATAACCCTTTCGCCAGATGATAAGAAGCTGATATTTACTGTTTTTTTCTTTTATTCTCTGATAACAGAGGCAATATCCGAGTGAATACGCGGGTTAATTGCAGTCATTCGTATCATTTACGTAGGCACTGGAAATCTGGACTGAGATTTACACAAGGTTAAAATCAATGTATGTCGTTAAAAACCTAAGAGATTTAAAAGACGTGTAGAGCGGACATTGGGAATATACTTTAAAAAAAAGTTTGACACACGAAAGCCCTGACTCCCTGCGTGAGACACTACTTAGACAGAACGATTTGTTACCAAGTAGTAAAGAGTATTGGATTACGTTTTTTTCGTCTTGACCAGTATATTACTCGTAAATATTTGAATGACTTTGTTGTAAACATTTAAAGGAAACATCGTGAAGATTTCCAAGGACTCTAGAATTGTTCAAAAGAGATATCGCGGCCCCGGAACATAAAGGGCAACAGAAGGAACATGGGTGGGTTTTAGTCAGTACAAGTCCGCCCCGCCCAGAGCGGGTGAAGTTATTTGATGATTTCCCATCCGCAAAAAAAAGAAATCTAGTATTCAAAGAAATGATAAAGAAATCGCGTGATGGATTAAATCTAACACCCTCTCAAAGCGGGGTGTATTTAAGATTCTATTCAGTCTCAGGGGGTTTACTTTCTGAGTCCGTCATCGAAGATACGAGCCCGTTCGAAAGCCCTACTCCCTACTTACGTTTTCAAAATAAAAATATTCTGATTTTTGAGTTTTGAAAACACATCGGGAGTAGGGATGACATTCATTTTTGATTCGGACACTATCTTATAAAGTTACTAGCTGTGCCCAGCGGTTTCACCCACTGCTCACTTAGGGGTATGAAAAATAGATGTTGGCCGATTCTCAGACCTACCCGATATGTACACAAAATTTCGTTTAAATCGGTCCAGCCGTTTCGGAGGAGTATGGGAACGAAAACTGTGACACGAGAATTTTATATATTAGATGACCGCAGTATTAGTAGTAGGAAATTACCGTAACTTCGGCCGAACTACGGATGTCGTGTTTAGAGAGTAGACCTTTCAGGCTGAATATTCTAGACTACACAGATTTTTGTATTGATCTGGTAAACCGATTATGATGATATATGATAGATGATACTGGTATTAATGTAGCTTTTAGTTTCTAAAAACGCACAAGAGGATCCTAGACACAATCCAACCACAGTTTTTAGAATAAACAGAAGTGATTCGGTGTCATTTATATTACAGTTAGGCAAATGTAGGATGTACAAAAGCACGAGTGAAATTCCACTCAAAAAGTCAAAACCTACTTGACACAAATATTTGTATTGTTGTCCGTTTCATGAACAAAGTATCTGTACTACAGATATAACAATGCGAAGTCTCGTTATTCACAAATGGCAAGGTGAGGTCGACTAACTAAGTAAGCCCGTGATCGAAGATTAACACATTTTGTTGGCACGCCAAAATGTCTAGCAGAAATTATCATACGCTGACGAACAAACAATGAAATAGAAAGTAATATTTGGGTTACTTTCTCGTGTGAAGTTCTCTATTCTTACAGTATTTTACACGGTGAACAGTTGAATGCCTCGTTTTTTTTTTGAGGATGGAAGATCATCAAATAACTTCCCCGCTCTGGGCCAATCGGGGGGGAGTGTCAGACTTTTACTGACTAAGACCCATCGGTGTTCCTTTTTTTGTCCTTTATAAATCGGGGCCGCGGTATCTCTTTCGAACAACCTGCAACGGTTGACGTGTTCGTTAAAGCTACTGCTGAGATTGAGATTTTGGATTTGGTTCCCAGGTCGGGCAGTGTTGTTGGGTGTTCTTCTCAGTAGCCAGCCGGAGTCTCGTTTTAAGCATGGTTGATGGCAGTAGGCTTCCTAATCGCCCATTCCTTCGGCACAATAAAACTAGCGAAATGTGGGTGTACTCCTTTGTTTATTACAAGCGTGATGTTTTGTTAAAGTTCAGGGTCATTTATAAAAAGTTTGCGTCAATTTTTCCGGCCACTTCTAGTGGAAGTTACTTTTAACTATTTCAATTATTGAGGGAAGCCATTAAAGTATTTGCCGTCTGCTTGGTATAAGATGCCTTTGACAAAGTTTCTAAAATTTATCTTCGACAAGATATCACCAGCAAAATATGTCCAACACTAATTTGACTGATTATTCTGGCCTTGTATGAGACATTAAAAATTCCTTTAGTAATTTTATGTGGCCCTCGGCAACATGTCTAATTACGGATTCAAAGTTATTTTTGACACAACTTTTTGAGATCGCGAAATTGTGCGGACTACTATACTAGCTTCCGCTCGTTACTTCGTCCGCGTGGCATAGTTACTTTGCTAACGCTAACTTTAAACCGCGTGGTGGTACAAAAAAAATATCTTTCTCTTCCCCCTTTTCTCGCTTTTTTTATATGCCTATGACCGTCTCCAGGGTCCCAAGTCTCTCTGTAACAAAATTCATCAAAATCGGTTTAGGCGTGAAGACGTAACAAACAAACAAACTCACTTTCGCTTTTATAATATTAGTAAGGATTCAACTGTTTAATTACAATATAATTGTGGCAGAATATCATAATGATACAATACACAACCTGTAATGGCTAATGGCTGTCCACTTACCAAACCATTAAATTAACAATCATAATCATTATTTGCATACCAAGCAAAGATAGACAAGCTCCATTCACAGGTTAAAAGGGGCATGACCAAGTCAACTCAATTCGATCAAGCCAATCAATAAATATGAGCGTCTCTGACAAATAGCCATAATAAATAGATAACAATCACAAACACAATTTATGTTTTCACAATCAATGTACTTAATCTATATAACGTGTTTGAGTCACATTCTCACGAATTGTGACTCAATTTGTTAAGAAAATTCTACTGTATATGGGCGGAAATGTTACTCACATCATAGAAGTGTGTTTGTTTTCCTATGACTTATATAATACTAGCTTTTGCCCGCAGCATCGCTAGCGTTAAATTCGGGGTAACACAGTTCCCCTTTCCTGATTTACAGGTACCGGCTACTTGTAGTTTTTGCCCTAGCGCCTTATTTATTGTAATAGCAATGCTAAGTCTTCCCTCTTTCTCCCTCATATTTCACTTTTTTTTAAGCCTGCCTATGTCCGTCTCCAGGGTCCCAACTATCTCTGTAAAATTCATCTAAATCGGTTTAGCCATTTAGGCGTGAAGAGGTAACAAACAAACTCACTTTCGCTTTTATAATAATTATTAGTAAGGATATTACATATAAACGTCAAACGAGCAAAATATGATTTCTAAGAAATGTCTATTTCATGAAAAAGTCTTTAAATGAGATTTGTCAAAATAATTTAATATCAAATACTAGGATTAAAATTTAAATAATCTAAAATTAACACTAAAATTTATACGTAAAATAAATAACTGAGAGATTAGATGTATTTATGATTTTAGTGTTTATAGCTCATTTTCCGTACGCAAAATACGCACCTTGGACGCGGATATTCGGACACCTACTCGTTTTACTACAATAGAATTCATTAGTCATATTTTTTAACTAGCTTCCGCCCGCGACTTCGTCCGCGTGGCATAGTTACTTTGTTTCTGATATTCAATTTCCTGCCTACCCTCTTAGTCTATTGGTGTGATTATTGCAAGTGATGCTGAGTCAAATAAAAAAAGTCCCATTAAAATCGGCCCAGTAGTTTCCGAGATTCAATTTTCTGCCTACCCCCTTAGTCTATTGGCGTGATTATTTCTATCCTTCTTTACCTTCCAAGTAATGTTGAGTCAAATAAAAAAAAGTCCCATTAAAATCGGTTTAGTAGATTCTGAGATTCAATTTCCTGCCTGCCCCCTAAGTTCATCGGCGTGATTATTTATATCCCAGTTTACTCTCCAGGTGATACTGAGTCAAATAAAAAAAGTCCCGTCAAAATCGGTCCAGTAGATTCTGAGATTAGCCCGGACAAACAGACAGACAGACAGACAGACAGACAGACAAAAATTTTAAAAATTGTTGTTTTGGCTTCTATTACGGTAATTAAGACCCCCTGTAACAATTTTTCATAAAAATCTTCAATGTACAGAAATCGATCTTTTACAGTCTTATTATATGTATAGATTTAGAGAATCATATTTTATTCAACGTACATAACTGCAAAACTCAAATAACGTAAAAAAATTGAATCTCGAGGGTACCCCGGCGGTATTGTAATACCTACCTTTAAATTGTATGTAATATAAAGAGTATTTATTCTATTCTTTCAACCCGCATTAATCCCGCCTGACTACTCCTTCTTTCATAGATGCATGTAGCCTAGAGGAGGCCTATAGAGGAGATCTACCTGCCTACCACTTTTACTAAATACAGGAAAAATCTAGCCGCGTAATTCGTTAATTTTCTTTATGTTCGACAAGAAGTTATAAGTTTGACATTTTAAAATCTCCAAAACATAAAGATGCTACGACGAGCGTTTCATTTTAAAAAAGCAGTTAAAGTTTTACAAAATTGGCAACACCAAAAATAAAATTAAATCACGATTGAAAATGCTTGATTTTCTTATGAAATCCAAGGAAATGGTGGCAAAAGCCCGAGGCTGCGGGTCGTTCGAAAGTGATACCGCGGCCCAGAACGTAAAGGGCAAAAGTAGGAACATGGGTGGGTTTTAGTCAGTAAATGTCTGATACTCCCTTAATGGCTAATTTGCTATATCCAAAAAAAAGGGTAACAAAAGCTATGCTTGGAATCTCAGCTGTATGTTAAGTTTCAGGTGCTTCTTATTATACAACTTTAAGTTACATAAGATGTTTTTATTCTAGCTGTAGAAGAATAGAACTGTTATGGTATGGGACTGAACATTTTCACATCTATTCAGTCTCTGATGTTTTCTCTTTGACACACATAAATAATAAATATGTGATCAAGTAAAATAATCATTTTTCCACGACAATGCTAACAATTCGCGCTTTTCTAGCATATTACTTTTAATTAATTAGATGAATTGGTTTTTCTTTTCTTCTAATGCTTCTTTCATACTCTATGAACGAATGGGAAGTCATTAATAATAAAAGAAGTAGTTCTTTTCAACATTATATCAAGCTAGCTTCCGCCCGCGACTTCATCCGCGTGGCATAGTTACTTCGGGCTAACGCTAACTTTAACCTGCGTGATCGAAAAAAAAACTTTTTCTCCCCCTTTACTCACTTTTTTTTTAATCAGCCCATGTCCGTCTCCAGAGTCCCAACTATCTCTGTACCAAAATTCATCAAAATCGGTTTAGCCATTTAGGCGTGAAGACGTAACAAACAAACTCACTTCCGCTTTTATAATATTAGTAAGGATTCATGGAATTTCAAATGAATGAGCCACTGTTTGACACTAAGCTTTACAAATATTTTACAACCTATTGTTTTTTGTTTATACTACATCATAGTATCTAATATGACCCCACTAATCATGTAGATAGATGTCAAGGCAAAGTTATAGAGCAAAAAATACTCATACATTCTATGAAAATATTAAGAAAATTGGCCCTTAGCAACAGTATAAAGTTTTCAAGGAAAATAGACTCTTAGCAACAGCTTTCAAATCATAAACTATAATGACTATTGAAATTTTATAGGTATTACTATTACAAAATAAGTGATAAGGAATAAAACATGCCTAAGATTTATACAAACAATGCCTAAGAAGGTTGCGGTGGCTTACAATCATTGGTAATCTATGGTAGAGGCATAGACATAGATAATATATTTTTATTAGTTTAATTCTGTAGCTTTGCCTATTTGACATTTCTTGTATAACATTCAAATTTTACAAATTCAAATTTAATGAGGAGCTGCAGGGAACCTCATACAGATTTTCCCCTTTTTTAAATTAGTGTATCCGCATTTGAATAGGTACAGAAATTTTGAAATAAGAATTTAGTGACAATTATAAATGGGAAAGTTTGTTAGAATTGATGTTTGTTACTCTTTCACACAAAAACTACTAAACAGATTTGGTTTAAATTTGACACACAGATATTTTCTAACAGGCTTCTTTTTATCCCGGTTTATGAAGGTGTAACCATGGGGGGTAGTTAGTATTAAAAAATGGTTTATTTTGAATGTTTTTGAGATAGGTTTAATTTTATGATTACAAAGGCATAGAGGGGAAGACAGGTATTTAATCTTTATAAATATTACCCAAGAAAAAGATTGCTATAGAACAATGGCAACTTAACACAAAAAACAGAAAATTTGTTTTTTTTTAAGAAAAAAACAAAGTTTTTTTTATTAAATTAAAATGTATTGTTTTTAGGCATTTAAGTCTAGACGCATAAGGTTTGAAAGGAAATCATAGTTTGAAATCATCATTTTTGGTTGTATGAGGTCATACTTCCTGTAGTATGGAATAAGTAAAATTATGAACACCTACATCAATCAGCATACTGTGTATGACAGGCACTAACTTTTTTTATTTAAATAAATGGTAATGTGCGATGACTGTCTAGTACTTTCTACATAAATGCTATTAAGGATTATTTAATAATGAATGACCAATAACTTAATTGGCATCCTATAAAAACACTAGGTTTTTTCTGTGATGACCTACATAAATAATGGGTATTCTTTTTATTTATCATTATTCGAGCACAGCCAGCTGATGTTTATTGTAAATGCCTCGTATTATGCGAGCCAATTACGATATGGAAATAATTCCAACGGCAAATAAGAATTAGTTTATACGGAAGCGTTAAATTACTACGTTATATTTGGCAACAATGCAGTGATATGGATGAACTGAAGTTTGGAAAGCATTATTAATTCACGCTTCATCGAATTTCGTGAAAATTAAAAAAAGAACATGAATCAATTTTTTTGCTCGTCACACGATATTATGCCTCACGCGATATACCGCGATTAGGTTATCACATTTGTTGTTTTTAAATCACAATTGCATTAACATAATAAAATGTATGTGGTTACTTACTTTTCTAACACGTAGCGCAGGAATATAAACACAAATGCTAACGGTATAGGAAAGAAAACGTGCGTATGATTGGTGTAAACCACCGCCTTATCGGGACCAGGAGCGAGGTCTGCCCATGTTGTATTCGGCGGCAACCAAACGTCTTCATTCCAGAACTTATCAAGGTAATACCGCAACATATTCGGCACTATATTCTGTTTTGATTACTATTAAATGAAATCCAATTCAATTTTTACAATGTGTACGAGCACCTCACGGCTTCATTGAGAAAAAAGTGACAGATAATTGAAGCGAAGTTGCCATATAAAACCTAACAAAAATACACTCTTGAATTTTGATGTTGTGAGATGAAGCGAGATTTTTTGTATTTTTTGCAAGATAGTAAAATTGTATGTTTTTAGCTACAAAACCACAATAAACATTTTAAAAGAAAAATGAATTGAAAAACTATTCACAGTAATGTTGGTATTTTTTTTTCTTTTCAAGGTGAAACCCGCGAAATTTAAAATTTACGCCGTTTTTTTTTTAATTGCATGTCTGTGTCAGGTTGTCCTACTAACTGTATGTACGTATTCTAATAATTGGGTAGTATTTTAATTAAAATATGAACTGCGACCGTTTAAATATAGGTTTACTTAAATTATAATCATTTATATCATCAACTCAACACTCAGTTTATCTAATCTTATTTTTTTTTATTAAAAAGTCATTCAATAGGATTAAATGAACTGAGGGAGTTCTATTGATGATTGATTTAATGATTATAATTCTGTAAAAAAATCTGTAATAAGTAATTTGAATTTGAATCAGCCCAAACCTAACACAGACCTGCAAAATGCCAAAAACGTTTCATAATTTGAATTTTGCGGACTACCCTGGCGCTTTCTACATTTATTACTGTAATAGTGATAAATTTATGGGTAATCTGACGAAATGTTGGAACAAAAGGCAAGATACATAGATAGAGCCATATTGGATAGACTGTAGTCGCACTTACGACCACTAGAACTACTAAAATTACAAAACTATAAAAATTGGTTGTTTATAAAGTAGGTTTACGATCGAGATGTTTTTACGTGATAACGTCTTATTGGTGATATAAGTTATCACCAGTAGTGACATCTAAAATGAAATTAAGTACTAATTTAAAGTTTTTTTTTCGAGCCAAGTAACAGATGGCGCTACCATCTTTATGAAATGTCGCTCGTGAGGTTTTGGTGTGACACAAGTTTCTGAACATGTCACCCGACTAAAACGATTTTAAAGACGTTATCACGTCAAAAAAATGTGCGTGTGACTTACCTACCCCAAAAGCTGCAAGTTTTAGACTACCCTCAGAGAAGATAATAAGTTATACTTGATAGTAACAACTCCAGTTAAGTTTATTCCGAATAGTATTTTCCTTCAAAAATAAAACCTGAAACCCAAAAATGAATTTTAGTCAAATGAAGGTCATTGTTTGTTGTTTTCAAAATGAATATCAGATTTAAATTCATCTCTGTTAGATATATAGGCTATAACTAAAACCTACACTACCTACGGTTCGACCGCCCCGAACATCCGCGAGTTTTATTGAGGCGCGTGGCTCCCTTTTTAGGTTACTATACTCTATGCGTGGCTCCAACCCGCGCGCAGGTGATGCATCACTCGGTTTGGTAGTTGCGGGACTTTCGGGAGCTCTTCACAATAAACACAGCTCTAACAATAATAAATGTTTATTATTAACAAAATAATAAAATTAAACAGTGCGATTTCAATGTAATGTACCTTTGTGCTCTTTTTTCCTTATGTACTTTTTTATATAATGTTTTGTGTGTACATAAATAAATAAAATAAAATAATGTACTACACATACAAACCAAATCGGGACCACACCTGTCTGATATTCTGTACCTAAATCAATCCTGTTCTAGCTTACGGAGTGCCCCTCGTATCAATCGTAGTGTAGCTAATAGGAGCAAGTACCTCGTGGTACTGAATTAAATTGCTCCAGGAAGTGCTCAGTAAGAGCCACAGAGTGCGAATCATCAAATAACTTTCCCCGTTCTGGGCGGACCGGGGGGGAGTGTCAGACTTGTACTGACTAAAACCCACCCATGTTCCTTCTATTGCCCTTTATGTTCCGGGGCCGCGGTATCTCTTTTGAACAACCCGCAACCCCAGCAGGCGGTGACCCTGGCAAGCCCCTCTGCTTTGCTGACATCTCTTTGAGGCGCGCGTGGAGCACTAACGCGCTGTCGTCAATAGACGGACAGACGGTGAGCTACCCATTGCTCCCAGTCTACAGGCCCGCATCTACGGCGGCTGGGAGTCGTGCCTGGTTGACGGAAATAGGCTCGCCCCCTATTACATGAGACCCTGAAACATAACTAGCAAAATGTGGGTGTACCTTAACCGTTTGAACGCAATTGTCACATATATAAGGCAAAGCAAGACCGTGTTCTGGACGGCAACGACACAAATGTGACATAAATTGAGGTGAAACTGTGGCTAGGTGTGGTAAACATTTTCTTATATTTTTAATTACTTATAGGTCTGTGTTAGTATGGATGTTGATCAGAATAATGCTCTGGCGTTCAAAAGATTAAGGACTAATAGTAGATTTAGAGGAAATCTATATTTTGTGGGTGCTATTTGCCACATTAGACCGGTAGCAGATTACGACCTCATAGGTTGAACTGCGAGATGCCATTAAAAAAAAGATTCAAATCAGACGTCTCAGTAAAAAGTTATGCGTGGTCATACATAAAAAAAAAACAAATATACATGTCGAATTGAGAACCTCCTTTTTTTCGTCGGTTAAAAACAAACTATTTGCCACTATATTGCTTTCTGGTTTAGACATGTTTAAACCTACATTGGCTATGGTTTATTTAAACCCTTTAACATGAAATCTGGCAATCAATTCCCGGGTCGGGCAGTGTTATTGGGTTTTTCAACAGGAATTTCTCAGAAGCAGCCACGGAGTATCGACTTGTACCCGGCTGGTAATAGGCTCACCCACACTATTACATGGGAGATAAAAATAATTAGCTGAATGTGAGTGTACCTAACGTCAGTGTACTGAATGTAAGTGTACTGAATGTCAGTGTACCGAATGTGAGTGTACTGTTAGTTACACCTCTACCCTTCGCGGATTACAAGGCGTGATGTTATGTTAACGAAACTTATAGGTTCTGGTAAATAAAAACCAGTTATATTTCGTATAATTTTATTATTGTTTCATCGCATACAAAAGAGACTATTTTGCAAATCATCACACATCTCGCACAAGTTACCACGTCACATACACTACGTCGCAACCGACGTTCTCAATGTCTTACTTATAAACAATACATTTCTTTTTAATAAAAAATATAGCCATACTGCGCAAAATTAGTCACTTTTCTCTGGCGTATCTACAAGAAGGTTTTAAATGAAATAAACTAGCACAACTTCACAGACGTTATGAGAATCTATAGCTGTTATCAACTTTATGCAAGTTTTCACTAACACAAGCACAACTTTATGCCCAATTACACTGTTGCAATTTCAACTCTCGCGCAGCCGAGCGTTAAATATTCAACTGAGTGTCAAGACACCGACACCATAAGGGGGGTTACTATAATATCTTAAAGCTGTACCATTTTATTGATATTCCAGTATGTGAAAGAGACAGAGCTACACAGGACGTCTAGCGCCATCTCATTTCCACACTGTAATAAAATTAAAACATTACTGCTACAGCCATTGTACCTGTGTAGTCTAGAGCTGATTTGATTTACTCCGCCAATGAAATTGTTTTTGCTCTGTTTGTCAAACGTATCATCGACAATACATACAGGCTGTTTGGTTAAATATGGTTTATTCTGTATGAAAGTGTAGTACTTATAAATATGAGCAACTTTTTTATGGGAATAATTATCAAGATAAAAATCTACTGTTGCCTTCATTTTTCGAGCTACACGACTAATAATGTATTTGATAGTTATCCCATAGTAAAACATTTTCATGAATACTACACGCCCATAAAATATTGTACGCGTTTGTGCAGCGCTTACATCGAAAGTAATTTCGAACGCATTAATTCACAGTTCTAGAAAAAACGTCAGTAGTGCTATTTGAATAACTCTTATTTTTATTTTTTTTCGTGACTAACTTTGCGAATAGCGCAACAAAAACTCATTAACCCACACCAAAAACAACAACCATAAGATACGCACATTATCTTTTAATTTAAATATTAAACATATAACCATGATAATAAAAAAATAAAACTTTGATGACAAATGCAATAAGGACAGAGATCAACACATACATTTTAAATTATTATTTTTCAACATACTTTTTTTATTTCATCTAAGTAAACATTACGTATAATATGTATATCAACAACATTTAAAATATAGTGAAAGGCACCAACGTATTATGATAATGTTTTATTTGTACATTATTTAGTTATTTGAAGTCACAACTATATAGTACACTTACAGTACAATTATATAGACACAAGAGAATAGCCCTATAAATAAAAAAAGAACAAATTGAGAACCTCCGTTTTTAAGATTAAAAAAAACTTTGATAGAAGTTCCACACTCTACCAAAATAATTGGAACTATCGATGCTTCAAAAATACACTTTCTAGCAACCCTATAGAGATCAAAATGATCTGTCAATTTAATGTTTTATTATGTCAAAATTGTCAGATCATTTGATCTCTATAAGGTTGCCAGAAAGTGTATTTTTGAAGCTTTCTGTATTTCTATTTAAACTCTGGCATGCATAAGAATTGGTTTCTGTTTGCATAAATAAGTCCATTTGTAGAATAGATTACTTATAACATAAAATCGCGGACGTTACCCCGCACGTTACGCAGAGTTAGAGGTAGACCGATATATCGCTTGGTATGTTGAAGTCCCATGTTATAGGGGAAAATGGAATAGAATATGAATAAGAAAATATATGCTAAATTGACCGGAGGTAGTTAATAAATATAGCGGCTATTATACGCAAAGGGTTGGGCAGAGGAATATCTTTAAGTACACCAACATTCATTAAATATGTTAAAGCTGAGGAGATAAATAAACAGCCATATCTTTTTACTGCGTAGACTTGATTTTTTTCACAGCACATAGGACCACAGAGTTGAGTATATGGTTTTAACTTTAACTCGATACGTCCACGCGTTCTCAAGATAAAGGATCTTAAAGGACAGAAGGAAAAACAAAGTGATCCAATAAGGGTACCGTATTTCCCTTTTGAGAATGTTAAAATTGAAACACAATACTTCACTAAGAAAATATCTGCTAGAGAAATTAAACGGAGGAGGTTAACAAAACATTATGACACACTCGTCATCCTAAAAGGGGCAGAGGTGTACTTAATACTACACCCATATTTCGCCAGTTATGTTGTTCCTCCCTCCCCTCCTGTATCTCCGAAAAGGGGAGGAAGGAACTTATAAAAATACCATACATGTGAATGGTCGACATTCATAACTTTGTTGAGAATAGGATAGGGTCAAAGTAATTACATTCTATTTAGTCCGTCTTTTATATTATTCAAAAATAAGGGACACGTATTTTTTATTTGTAAATTAGAATTAAAAAGTCAAAGATATAGCCCATTAAAGTTACGTGGGACGTCAAGCGTTGCTGCATTTTGAAAAAATGCATGTTTTTAATATTTGCATACCTTTATTTTTTTTTTTGGAAACTAGCTTATTAAGGCCAGAATTTAGAGAGAAATTACTTTTAAATAATTTTATTATATTCTTGTTTTATTCATAAATAAGAGCACTGTCTATATTCTTATACATGGTCTATCTCTTATATATTAGCAACCAATTCATAAGTACCATTTGTAATGTAAAATAAATACTATAAACATACTGGTATTTTTTATAAAACTAGAACAACACTTATATGCACCATTAAATTAAGTTTACCATTACACTATAAACTCTGAAATAAATATATTGGTGTACTTTTAACATAATTTAATACAACAATGGGTTGCAATACTTTTAATAAAGAAAAACGTTTCAAATTAATTAAGTGCACAACCTAAATTAATACTTAAATACAGAGCTGTAGGGATCTTTTTTTTAATTTAATGACGTTAGAGGCGTTGTTGGTGATCATTCTTTTTTTTGTTTTTAATAAGATGGTGTCATTATTTTCGATTTGGGTTACGCGTCAAAAGATCCTTGTAAAAATGTACAGTCAGCAAAAGAGATGAATGACCAGGCTCGTCAGATAAAGTTGAAATTTTCTTACAAATCCATGAATGTTTCTCGAATAAAGTTAAATTAATTGGATAGAAACAAACATTTAATTAAATTTGCGTTGAAGACGGTTTCTAAAAAAAAAAAAAATTGTATTTGACGAGCCTGGTGACTAATCTTTTGAAAACACAAAAAGAAATTTTAATTTTAAATAATTGTTAGAGTTAATAAGGAAAAATTAATAAAACGACTTGTACTTCTTGAGTTGCAGGTTATATACCTTACGAGTGTATTTTGACGAACACTCAAAATATGTCTGACTCTTATGTACACCGAAATAAGATTCAAAATAAGAGTCTTAATGCACGTATAATGCAACAGATGCGTTTACTGCAAGAACTCACTAACTGAGAGTTACAAAACTATTAATAAAGCCATTTATAGGGTTCCGTAACCTAAGGGTAAAGTGGGACCCTTTTACTAAGACTACGGTTTTCGTCTGTCACCTGGCCGTATCTCATGAACCGTGATAGTTAGACAGTTGAAATTTTCACAGATGATTTATTTGTGTTGCCGCTATAACAACAAATACTAGAAACACAGTAAAATAAATATTTTAGGGAATCTTTTTTTTATTTTTTCCCATTTAACAAACATGTTTTTTCAAGATTTCAGAAGATGTTATAGGGAAGACAAAATTACTACATTAAAAATGGCTCAATTCATAGTTTTGTATTTTTTATTAGAGTTCTTGAAATAAACTGACGAAATACAGTATGTACTTTTGTTAATGAACAATTCCTTTAAACATTTGAAAAAAAAAATAACATGACATAAATATGTATTAACCTTGTAAATAAAATTATTAGTCCTTAATTATTTTTAAGCTTTATAAAGCGTCTTTGGGGTATTCGATAGTACCTTTTTTTAAAAATTACTTATCGTTAGTTGTGTTTCAATAACGACTATATTGTGCGACTAATAAATCTTAGTACGATTCGGCAGTCGACTAAATAAAAGTCGTTGTAGACATCCTTCGTGGATGTTTTAACACAACAAAAAAAAACAAAGTTTTAAATCGTTAGATTCGCCCCAAAAATGTACAGCCGCGAGCAATGAAATGTATGATTAAAAAGCGCGAAGTAACGGTTTCTACTTTCCTACTTCTAGGCGTATCTCGTGGCTTCCAAAATTTTATGTTTGTGAAAAAGTTAACCAAAATAGTAGGACAAAATTGACGACACGGTTGGCGCAGTGGCTGAGCGATTGACTGCTGCACTGCGTGTCGCAGGTCCGATTCTCACACGGAACAAATATTTGTATGGCCTACAAATAGGTTCTGGTCTGACTGTTTGTGTATGTTAGTTTAAATTTTTGTAAACGTACCCACGATATAGGAGAAATTCCTAGTGTGGGGCAACATTAATATACATAAATATTTAGAAAAAGTTGCTGCGTCTATACATTTTATCTCTCGTGACTATACATTTTTCTTTTTTAATTTTATACTTGATAAACACAGAAGCGGATTTATACAAGTGATATTCAACCTTTGGGAAAGTCAGACGCAACAGTTTAAAGCACATCAAAGACTGTAAAGTGCTGCCAGGAGAAGACTTGGTCTCACAGCATAGACTCCTGGTTATGGAAGTAGTTATACAAATAAGGCTTTCCAAACAAAAAGAGCGACCTCCTCCTAAAATCAAATGGCATATGCTAGAGAAGCCTGATTGTGCGAGGAAATTTATAGACCGAGTGGTAGACAAAATGGTAGAGATGGGTGATTTGAATGACCTAAGTGTAAATGAATGTTGGAATGAAATGGCAAGGTGTATTAGGAGCGCAGCAAAAGGTATTTTGGGAGAGACAAAAGGAAAGGGCACAATAGAAAGGGATACGTGGTGGTGGTCGACAGAGATACAGAATGTACTGAAGGAAAAAAAGAAGAAGTTCAAAGAATGGCAGAGTGTTGGAAATGAGAGTGCTAGTTTGAAAGCTGTAAGGAAGAGTGAGTATGATGCTCTCAAGAAAAAAGCCAAAAGAGCTGTGGCCATAGCGAGAGCGAAAGCCCAAAATCAACTCTATGACACACTGGATAGTCCAGCAGGTCAAAAACACCTATACCGGCTTGCTAGAGCGAGAGAGAAAAAGTCGAAGGATGTTTGTCGGATAAAATGTGTAAAAGACGAAGCTGGAATGGTTATATCAGATGATGAGAAAATTAAGGATAGGTGGAAAGGTTACTTTGAAAGACTGATGAATGAAGAGAATGACTGGAATAGTGTGCTTGAAAATAAACCAGTGAATGAGGGACTAGTAAGAAATGTTAGTATGGATGAAGTGAGGATTGCAGTGAATGGAATGAAGAATGGTAAGGCATTAGGACCGGACGGAATACCGGTGGAAGTATGGAAGTTATTGCGGATGGACGGATGGACGTGGTTAGCTTTATTCTTCAATAAACTGTTGCTGGAAGAGGCCATACCTGACGAATGGTGCAACAGTTCGCTGGTGCCCATCTTTAAAAACAAAGGTGATGTGCTGGAGTGCAACAATTATAGAGGAATAAAGCTAATGTCACACAGTATGAAAGTTTGGGAGAAAGTTATTGAAAGGCGACTGAGAAAAGAGAGCGAAATTACACAGAGCCAATTCGGTTTTATGCCTGGTCGGGGAACGACGGATGCCATTTTCGCTATCCGCCAGTTGTGCGAAAAATACAGAAGTGCACATAAGAACGTGCACATGGTGTTTATCGACCTCGAAAAGGCATACGACCGGGTACCGCGAGCGGTTTTGTGGTGGGCTCTTAAGGAGAAAGGTGTGCCTGGGAAGTATGTGCAGTTGATCCGTGCGATGTACAGTCGATGCAGTACCCAAGTCCGGTCCACAGCGGGCACTACCGGCACCTTCAATGTGGCTGTCGGTCTGCACCAAGGGTCGGCTCTTAGCCCTTACCTCTTCCTGGTGATAATGGACGCTCTCACGTCGGACATCCAGGAAGAGGCTCCCTGGTGCATGCTGTTTGCCGATGATATTGTGTTGGTTGCCGAGAGCGGCCAAGAGGTCCAGAGCAGATTGGAAGTGTGGTGGCAAAGACTGGAGAACGTTGGCCTGAAATTAAGCAGAACTAAAACAGAATACTTGTTCTGCGATTTCGGCGGTCTCTCCAGTCCTGGGCCCATAACCCTTGCCGGAACGCCTATACCGATCTGCTCCAACTTCCGGTACCTCGGGTCGCTTGTCCAAGGGGATGGCGAAGTAGACCGGGACGTAACGCACCGGATCAACGCAGGATGGATGAAATGGCGACAGGTCACTGGAACAACTTGTGACCCACGGATGCCCCTCAAGTTAAAGGGGAAAATATATAAGTCCGTGATTAGACCTGTTGTACTGTATGGGTCAGAATGCTGGGCTGTAAAAAAGGTGGATGAAAAACGATTGCATGTAGCGGAGATGAGAATGTTGAGATGGATGTGTGGAGTGACAAGAATGGATAAAGTAAGGAATGAATATATTCGAGGAAGTTTGAAAGTTGCGCCTGTTACAGAAAAATTGAAAGGGAGTCGTTTGTCTTGGTATGGACATGTAATGAGGAGGGATGAAGGACATGTGACTAAAAGAGTGATGAATCTGAATGTTGATGGACGGAGAGCGAGAGGAAGGCCAAAGAAAAGATGGATGGATTGTGTAAGGAATGATATGAAGGAGAAAGGAGTAAATGATGCCGTGACGTCTGATAGGGGAGAATGGAAGAAGAAAACGTGTTGCGCCGACCCCAAATAGAATGGGACAAGGGCAGGAAAATGATGATGATTCAACCTTTGGGAGCGCAATCACAAGGTCGACTATACAAAAACTATTTCACTAACTAACAAATGTGCGATTAATGTACATTTTTGTCAAATGATGATATGGTTTATATTTGTTCGTTGATATTATTTCCTATTAGATATTAAGACGACTAAACACCACACCATCGGAATCGGCGGGAAATTTTAATAAATAACTTTATTTTTAGAATACTTTTGGATTTTCTTCATAAATATTGTTTATTTTAGCCTAGACTCGTTTTTTTTATAGTCACCATAGAATTATGTCAAAACACCTTTTTTTGTTCATTTTGATCTAGGATGTACCGGGGTCGGCATAATTTACGGATCGTACTTTGCCTTTCATACGAATATCAACATTAACTTTATAAGAAATGAAACTCTTATTCGTGTTCGCTCATAGGAATATAAACTTGATCCACATAAGAATTAGGTTTAGATTCGTGTGAACCACTAACTTAGCAATTGAAGTCAAAGTATAGTCCGTGAATATGTCCTGTGGTCACTCATATACCCTTAACAGCTTAAGATTATAGAATACTTGTGAATTAGAAACAGGCGGAAAGTTAATAACAACCTACGATCGCGAAGAGGTAAAGTATGCTTATTTGCAACTCCTATAAAGCCTTTTTTCGTTTGTAATATTATTTTTAACTATAAATAATTTTTAAGCTTGTTTTTTTATTGAGTAACTTAACACTTATAGTATTGATTCTTATTTTTATTTATGACAGATAATTTTTCGAAAGCAATATACATGGTGTGTGGGATATCGAAGCGAATTCTTACCATAAACACAGTGCATGATTCTAGATCCCCAGCGTGAACACATTTCGTCAGTAATTGTCACATCTTTAAGGAACCTTCGCACAGAACTTTGGCATACTATACACAGAATGACCCACCTTTTTTTTTTCATCACAATCGGAACAATGGTCTAGGAACACATAGAAGACATAAATACAAGCAAGATTGTTAAAAAATCTCAATTATTGATGGGAAATCACCAAGTAACTTTCCCCACTCTGGGCGGAGCGGGGGGGAGTGACAGACTGGTACTGACTAAAATCCGCCCATGTTCCTTTTTTGCCCTTTATGTTGCGGGGCGGCGGTATCTCTTTCGAACAACCCGCAACCCCGGACCGTGGTGGGTCTGGAATCATATTTCATTGTTTATTCATTTTTATCATTTCTATTTCAGGTCATTTATATAATTTAGGTCAACAAATTAAACAATTTTCTCTATGGGACCACCATCGAACACCCGAATAAAAAATCAGCTGTTCTATACAAGGTCGAGTTGGTATAGAAGTTTTGTATGGGATAGCAGATTTCATTTCTTTTGCAATCTCGATCGCATTCCCATGAAGGAAGTTGTTCAGGTTGTCTAAATCATACCCTAAAATTCAAGGTGTAATATACGGTATAACATGTAACTACGGTGAATATGTAACATAAGGTGTAACACGCAAGACCTCACGTATCAAAGGCGCTTTCCAGGGCCAACGCCTGCCGAAGTTGCTAGTTGTTCGAAAGAAATACCGTGGCCCCGGAACATAAAGGGCAAAAGAAGGAACATGGGTTGGTTTCGTACAGTAAGTCTGACACTCCGCCCAGAGCCGGAGAATTTATTTGATGATTTCCCACAGCAAAAAAAGACCTCTCATGTGTTTTGTCGGACTATGCAACTGAAAAACTTTTGTTCCACGAGTTCCAGAATTCGTAAAAAAAATGGAATTTGTATAGGAACTGACGCAATCAGCTGATCAACGCGGAAAAACTAGGAGACCACCCTGGAGGTCTTGCGCTTGTTATGCTACATCCTGTATAACCACACCAAACTTGGCATTAGAGGCTAAATAAGTAGTTTATTCATAAAACTGGGAAAGTATTCCCAAGTTTTTTTTTCACTAAGATAAAAGTTTGAAGCCGTGTTCTGGTCCACTGCCACACTTAAATAATTTAATTTATTTCAAATGCCATAAGACTAATCACCACCATATCTAAACCGTAATAAAGCGATCTATCAACGAAATTATTACTATTATTTTATTTATTTCTAATTTTGCAATAATAATAAGACATGTTCTGCGCGCGTGTATTTTAGGCACTAATTATTTATTTTTATCCTATTTAAGAGAACCACAGAATTATGATATGGTAAAGATAATAGAAATAATTTAGAATTTCTATAATAAAACCTTATCGCAATATATAAAGTTGAATACCATAGAGGTACCTTACCTACCAATTTATTTTTAATGTAGATGTTTGACTGATATTCTCCGTTCATCATCATTCGCCTGCCGTTATCCTAAATTCTTTTAGTCATAATCTCAGCAGTCACTTCTTTTCCTAACTATACTTTATTTTGATATGAAATAGCGGACGTGTAAAAGTGTTATTTACAACAAATTTCTTGAATAAACATCATTTGTAATATTTGCACCCATTTATCGGATATCCAAGACTTGATTCGGCAGACATCTTGCCCTGAGCCGACTTTTAATTTCTTTGGAATGGGAAATTAATTTTGACGACTTAAATTACATTTTAATACCAGTAGTTCAAATTCCACCAGATATTTTGCATCCATATAATATTTTAACATGATTTTACTAACATAATTCTAACATGGAAACTGTATTTCGAACTCGTAGTAAGTAACTTAAGACTAGGCCGTGGTTAAAACTATTATGATTATAATTTATTTTTAAAAGTAGTATAGTCACTGCGATTTTGATTAGTCGACAAAAAAAACCTTTATGTGCCCCCCTTTGTTTGATTTTGTATTGTTTGTAATAAAAGGGAGATTAATACAGGGTATTTGGTACTTAATTCCAACACTCTTTAACCGCATACAAATATATCATCGGCATTTTTTTAAACAGCTTTTCCATACATTTTGACCCCATTGCACTTCACTTTGTTAAACATAGGCTTTTGGCGTAGTTTTGGAGGCTTAAAATTCGCCTTTCAATATGTCAGTACTGTCCAGCATTTATTGACTGTGTGCTTATGTAAGTTTTGAATAAATAAATATGAATAAATTATTGCTATTCTATTTAGATTAAATATGAATATTGATTCTTGTGAGGAAACAGCCATATTTTAAACTACTGACGAAAAATATCTAAGGGGAGGGGGGGCTCCGTCAATATCCATTACATCATGTATATGGATTACCTACCTTGTCTACAATGCCTAGATAAAGTTAATATTCCAGGTAAAGTGGATACTGTTCATATAATAAA
Source organism: Ochropleura plecta (assembly GCA_905475445.1). Classification (NCBI taxonomy): domain Eukaryota; kingdom Metazoa; phylum Arthropoda; class Insecta; order Lepidoptera; family Noctuidae; genus Ochropleura; species Ochropleura plecta. The sequence continues at coordinate 10,016,935 of FR997744.1, read as the reverse complement.
TAAATTTGTTCCAACTGTGTGGTCCCCCAATAAATCAACATACTTAAACTTATTAATTTATAATACAAGGTCAAATTCAATTAACTAGAAAAACTCGACAGACTGATTATCGGCACCCAAATAGAATTAAAAGAAACAAAAATTTTTGGGTCAATGACCTGTTCAATAATTTAAAAATCAGTTAAGTAAACACTCCCTGAGGTCAGGCTTCGGAAAGCACGTTAAGCCGTTGGTCCCGGCTGTCATTTGTAGATCTTTGACAGGTATTACTGGCACGAAAGTTTAATAATTAGAAAAACCAAGGTATATCGGAAGGCGACGGAGCGTTAGTGTTTCACGCGCGCCTCAAAGAGATGTCAGCAAAGCAGAGGGACCTGCCAGGGACAACGCCTGCTGGTGTTGCAGGTCGCTCGAAAGAGATACCAGGGCCCAGGAACATTAAGGGCTAGTGAAGCAACATTCAGCCCGTTCCGCTCAGAGCGGGAGGAGTTTCAGACTTGTACTGACCTGAAGTTATTTGATGATTTTCCATCCGAGAAAAAAAGAATTAAATAGTAATGGTTGGGTTGTCAAGGTCAGATACAAAGTTACTCCATGTAAAATACTGATATCCAGCTGCATCCGGTTGCATAAACTGGAAGCGGATCGCAACATATTTGGGAAAAGGCTAGGCAGATGATGACATATCAATACTCTCTAAGTCTAAGGAGTTTTGCTAGCCAATTCAACATGACACTGCATACATTATAAATGTATACTTAGCTAACACAAATATTTTATTTTAGCTATTCAAAAATAACTTTTTCTGCCTGCCAAAGCTAGACAATTACACGATTTAAGTTTTCTTAAATATTATTAAAAATAGTACCAATTGTTCATCATTTTAAGCAACCTTATTAAATATTGTGACTTTGAGAATGGCAACAAGAATAATAATAGACTTTAACGCATTGAGATAAAGAATTGTTTGAATGCAATGTTAAATAGAATACACTTGATATTCAAAAGTGCCTGTAATGGTCTAATTGAAATAAATGATTGAGTTTGAGTTTAAAGAAAGGAACAAGATTAGAATTAAAATAATAGTAATAAAAAATAGCCCCTTTTGTTATAGTACAAGAATAAAAAAACCTTTTGTCGAAATTCCGGGATCTTCCCAAAATATTTTAATACTACTCGATTCACTAAAAATTAATTTTGGTACAACACACGAAGTCATTTTTTCGTGTCATTAAGATTGCCAATTTCGGCCGGATAGCAATAAGCCAAAAGAATTATAATATTGAAATAAATGCTTATTTTTACGTTTACGCTAGATTTCAGAAATTGTTGATATTTAAGTTTTTAGCACCGTCGTATTTTTTTGGTACAAATAGCATTTTATTTTTTAAATTACTTTTTATGCTACGCACGAACTATTTAAAGTAATAGTTGTAATTGTTTAAATTATTTTTCAGTTCACAATTTTTTTAATGTATATTTCAACATGATTGAAAAATATTGAAGTGTTTTCAACGTTTGGTATCGCTCAATTAATAAAAATGTTGTAAATAGTGTAAGCAACAAATCATTAAATATTAAGAATTTATAAGACTGTATACTTTTTAACAACAACGTAGAAAGCTAAATAAAACGTTTTCTGAAAAGTAAGTCAATCTGGTTTAGATTTTTAATATTCATAATTTTTAAGTCATAGTTTACCAACTTTGTGTAAGAATGTCATCATATATTATATCGACATGAATCGAATGTCGTGACCGTATCCAATTAATAAAATATCGATATCGATTTTGCACGTTGACAATTATGGGGACATCCTTAACCCGAAAATCTTTAGTCTATCAATACTTAAAATCTCACATGTGTATATAAATACGGACTTAGATATAATTTCACTCATTCGTGAATGAATGAATGAACAACACAACAGGACGAAGATTTTGGGGCCACACTTCTGAACTATTTTGTGGTTATTTTTAACTATTTCAATCCCGTTTAGTTTTTACGCATCTTTTCTATATTATCATTAATAATATAGGTACAACAACATAATGTTTAATAATTAAATAATAAAATTATTATAACACAGTTTGTGCTATTGTATATTGGTAATTTATTAGTCAATCATCTATATATGTTCAGGCAGTATTGTACCCAGTTTACTCTGTACATTTTTGCCCTTAAGCTTTCGCAAGTCAAGTACTCAATAGTAGGCAGACTATAAATTTGTTTTACTTAAAAATATAGGAATTTTCTTACATAATTTCAATAACATACATAAAAGGCACCGGCTTTCAAGCTAGCATATACAACAAAGCGTCACTGTGGCCCCGTGTTAATTAATACTAGTGATATTTATATAGCTAGTTACAACCTCGTAACGTGGAGTGATGTGCGTGGCCGCTAGAGGGCGCCGCGGTCACTGGGGGCGCCTGGGAGGGCGGCCTGACACTATGTCTCTCTGGAAAGATGGAGGAGAGTGTTAGTTTAGTGGTAGTGATTCTGACGAGATTTAGTCAAAGAGGGGTTAATAAATGGAGTGTTAAAAGTAACCTGACGTTATATGTGTCGCCCAAAATCAGTACAGGTAAACTATAAAATATGTGAGTTGCGCCGCAGACTAACCTCCCACAGAAGCAAAGCCCCATAATTTTGTGAAAGTGTAGCGTTAGGTTGCTTCGTTCGCTCATGAACACCCACTTAAAAGTTTCTTAAAATTGCGAGTTGTAAGTTCATGATCTTTTAATCATGGTAAAAATCGAAGTATTTCTTAGGTTGTTACAGATTTATTGTAGGGTAATCTATTATCATGTCTGAGATTTACTTTTGCTACTTTGGGCGGCGCAAATAACGAAGAGTTACGCAAGTTTGATCCCACCCTTGATGAATGTCAGTGATCAGTGCCGATGCCTTTACAAATACTACTGCAACAGTATCCAATGGTCGTCAATCAAAAAGCTACGGTAACTTTACACCATCACCTTCGTCGAAAAAACATGCTTTCGATTTCAGTATCAAAATTATCAAAAATCAAACGCAAAGCTCGCAAAAATCTTCACGTTTTCAAGTCAACGGCAGAAGGTTCAAAATAGCACACATTAGTATATATATTAGGGTTTAGAAATCAATGCTTGAGGGCCTATCACTACCTGTTTAGCAGTACTATTTAATCTTATTTCATTATAGACAAGAGATGGAGCTAGACGACAAAAATAGCGCTATCTCTATCGCACAATGAACTGATCAAATAAATCTTACTTCAAGAGTTTTTTGTTACTAAAATTTGCTACGCCGTAAGTGCACAGCGCAAAGCCTTCACCAAAAGGTAAGTTAAAAAAAATATAGGTTAAAACCGCCGAGTCAGGATGCGCGCAATGTCAAATGCCACACGGGTTTCGCAGCCGTTTAAATAGCGTCATGCAGGGAAACAATTTTTGCGGCTCACTGTATAAACCGGGCAAACCTTCGAGCGTTGCCCGGGTAAACCGGGCATATTAATGTTTTCAAGTCACTTGCTCTACCACCGGGCATAGAGACCGTTCCCTAGACATCGTAGGTCGTCGAATGATTAACGTCCCGTCTGGGCTTCTTGTGTATCTGCCGAGTCTTCTTCTGAGGAGAAATGTTTGTGTTAGCATTCCATTTGTTCACTATGCTGTGGCACCCGCAGCTTGGAACAAACGTGGTAAGAGTGGAGAGAGCTAACTAAAAAACTCGCCAAGGCGTAGAAATCCGAGTCTTTAAGAGCAGAGTGTTATGTCATTTGTAAAGCCCCAATTCGTCCCCTTAATATGCTTCACTGTGAATGTTAAATTTTCGTTTCCTACGTCGATGTTGATTGGTGTCATAAAACACCATCAAAATTAAATAGGAATTTGTATTTCTAGTTGTGAAGTCATTGAATTAAATTTTTCGATTAATTTTAAGGCGTGTGACGAAATCCAACATCAATGTATCGGCTCTCTAATAAATTCATTGTTCACTTTTGTTTCTAAAATTTCACTTCGAATTGAAGTCACAAAGAAGTCAACAAAGGCGTTTTTAGCAAAGCAAAACCGTTTTTACTTACTTTTTATTATTGACACGATTCGGCGTGCTGTGGTTCGATTGATGTGAGCTGTCGCTTATTTCTGAACTCGAACTTCTGATGTCACCTTCCATCTGGAAATTATTTAAAATGAATACGTAAGTGACTGCCTTGTTGGTTTAGTGGTCGCAAGTGCAACTGCTGGGTGTATGAGGCCCTGGATTCGACCCCCAGGTCGTGCAAAGTGTTATTAGGTTTTTCATCAGGAATTACTCAGTAAGGTTCCATACCTCAAACACACATATGATATATCTCGGAAATTATCGAATTTAAATTAAAACCTATTCTATTAAACCATATTCTCAAGTCTGTGGTCCCTTAGAGCTGTGAAAAAACAACCCTCTAAGTCTATATAAGACATATTTTGTTGCAAGATTATTGTTAGAAGTTACGGAACACTTGGTGCTCGAGACCGACCCGCACTTGGCCGGTTTTATTACCAAAGCAAATTTCATTACAAAAGTTACAGTACTGATGGCATCATATGTGTCAGTGTCTACACATACAACATCCGTATCATTTAGTTATTTCTTTCTTTGCAATATTTTTCTATTTCTTGTATAGATTCTTTTTCAATGAGACACTGTTGAATGAGAGAGGACATTGTTGGCATTGTAGATTCTTAGACGCTTGTTAACTTCTTATTTTATTTTACGTTTTGTAAAGTAAGCAACTTATTGTCGGGCCTACGCTGTTCACTCATACTTCAATAATAACGCGGTAACAATAACATTGTAGAACCAAATGATTTTAAAAGAGTAACCATGGAGTTTCTTCTCCCTAGGAAACGACCAACTCGAATCGTGCACCTTTTCTCGACGTTTTATAAGTGCCTATGTGAAATAAAAATATTTTTATTTTTAAATCCGATCAATTTTTTTTTATCAGTTTAATAAGAATCATTTTTGATTAGTTTCTTACCTGTCCAGCACTAATAGCTTTGTAAGCGACCTGCAGTATAAGCCAGGTCCAAACTATATGAAGCCCCAGGAGCAGGCACAGCAGTGAGTTGAAGATGTAGTAGGCAGGGAACATCGGTACCAGCATGGGCGCTCGGATCGATGTGCTGGAAACATAGATCAATCAGATTAGGCAACATCGTAAAACGTGGAAGGAGTGGGGGGGCCTTGCTCATGACTGGGACAGTCCATGCTTTATTTTTAAGGGTAGGAAATCATCAAATTGACGGCACAGTTGGCGCAGTGGCTGAGCGATCGACTGCTGCGCTGCGTGTCGCGAGTTTGATCCCTGCACTGAACAAATATTCAAGTATGATCTACAGATAGTTGTTTCGGTTCTGGCTGTTTGTGTATCTGAGTTTAAATGTTTGCAAATTCTTAGTGTGGGGGAACCTTTATCTAAAAAAAAACCCGCTCTATGCTTAGCAGTGTTAGAATTTTACTGAATAAAACCCATCCATGTTCCTTCTTTTGCCCTTGGGCCGCGGTATCTCTTCTTTCGAATAAGCCGCAACCCCAGGCAGACCGAGCTAAAAAAGATTAGACCATAGAATTTTTCCCAAGAAGTGAGGTGTTGTGGTACCCTGTTTATGGGTTGTGGAGGTCTTGTAAAACATTGGTATTCAGATCTTTTTGGATACCAGTCTTACCTAATGCAGCATTAGGTAAGACTGGTATCCAAACCAAATATATTTGGAAAAAGATCAGGAATGACATTTTAGTGTGGAAAAGAGAAAGAGCTATACATGTCTAGTGCTATCTCTTTCCCACACTCGAATAAGATCAAAACAATATGCTTTAAGATGTCATAGAAACTCCACAGGTTGTTGAAAATTAGACTGATTGTGTTTTAAGATCAGTTTCTTAAGTAATATTAAAGTTTACAAGTATCACGGGAAAAAATGGTCGATTCCGTACAGAAATACACCATTTTGCTTTACAAGTTTAAGACATGATAAAAAAAATGTAGTACAACGAATTTCTTGTACTACATTTTAATAGTTGTCGTGACTAGAAACTAATAATCAGGACTACTATTACGTAAACACTGAGTAATACTCAAAGGTAATTTTCTCGTAAAATAGCTGTTTCAACTTTGAAATAGGACATATTTCGTAATTGTTCAGCTTTCAAAATATCGATGATCAATACAGAAGAAACTCACTTAAAAGTTAGTTTGTTTATGTGAATAGTAGTGATCATGGGCGTACCCAGCCCTCCCCCCGCCCCCCTGGAAATCTTGCAGAAAATGTAGAAACTCGCCGAATTACTAATCAAAGTAGACACATACTTTTATTTATTTAACTACCTGTAAAGCAGGATAATTTTCGACTGTTTGTCGTCCTACTCACTACACTAAATAATAATATACCTAATGATTCATGTAATGTAGTATGTTTGACAGCCGTGGCCGATCAGACCTAAAAATCTCACTTGACCCCCCCCCCCCCCTCCTTCAGGTCAGAAGCTAGTTTGGTTGAAGTTTGAAGTTATAAAAGATCAATCCTTTATTGGCGACCACTGTGGGCCTATCAACAAAGTGGAAATCAAGATAATGAATGTAAAAAAAAATCCAAACAAAAATAGCAATGATAAAAACTCACCCCCACATAATATAGAACGGGTAAAGCCACAATCTCGTAGTGATCCAAAGTACTGTGAAAAATGCGAAAATGCAATCACAGAGGCGCTGGTAGTTCGTGTACTTTGCCGCTTTGGCTGCATCCAAGAAAATATCAGCAGAGTCGTGCAGTAAAAGGATCACAGTGCCAGTTCTGTGCAGATTGCAGACCCAGCTGAAGCATAGTAGCAGTATAGTCGCGATGTGGTGCACGAACATCTGCCAGAAGTCTTTGCGTCTCACGTCCCAGAACTGAGAGATGGTGAGTGACCAGTAGAAGGCGGCTGAGATCATGTAGTACCACCAGACGTCAGCTGTGAGACCCTGGAATATGTTGAAATTGCATTGTTTATTTTGCTTTCTATCAGGAAAGTTTCGTCAAAATCGGTTCAGTCGTTTTGGAGATTAGCCGGAACAAACAGACAAAGAGACAGACAATTAGATTTTCTGTTAGAAATATCGTGATACATAACATGCTATCATCCAATATTATGTCTTCTATAAAAAGTTGTTATTTTGAATATTCCATAAAAAGCTGTTTTTTTGTTGTATACAATGTGTTGTTTATATACAATGTGTCCGGTCATGGACTAGCGATATTCTAGATACTTGTCCAATCCACTCATCGCATTGAGCAAGTTTTTTTTTAACTTAAAAAATAGATGTGTTGACGACACAGTTGGCGCAGTGGTTAAGCGTTTGACCTGATGCGACTGCGCTACGTGTCGAGAGTTCGATTCCCACACGGAACAAATATTTGTATGGCCTACATATAATTGTTCCGGGTCTGGCTGTTTGTGTGAGTTTGAATATTTGTAAACGGACCCACGATACAGGAGAAATTTCTAGTTAGGGGCAGCGTGTTTTTAAAAAACTAAAAATATGTGTTGCTGGGGAGGTTGGTTGGTCTGTAATACTGATAAGTCAGTGAATATTATTGTGAAGGTGATAATACTATCTTAATGATAAAATTACACCTTTTATGATAAGATTAGATATTTTTAACTATTTGTAAAAATGGTACGAGTAATGGCTTCGGTCTTTAGATGTTTATGTTAAGTGACAACAGGAAACAATATAGTTGACACCTGTTTATTCACGATATTTTTTATTGATTGGTGTGTTTTCGACGTATGCCGCCTTTAAATATGCGCACAAAATAGAGTTCACACTGAAGACATTTGCGTTATATCCCTCGTCCAACTTCTGTTAAATGTCTTCTTTCTTTTGTGTTTTCTCGTTTTGTTTTCAAACTATGTACATTCATAGAAATTAATAAAATTAAGTTGTAACTTTTTGGATATTTTTTCTTGACTTTAAGTCTGTTCTGTTTCTTGACAGAAACAGAATTTTGTCAAATCGCCAGGGTAATAGTATTGATTGATTTAATAGGTTGGTCTGTGACTTGACATATCCGTCAATAATAGACCAATTTTCAATATACCTACATATTTTTTTAAAATTGGAGTAGTTTGTAGGGAACCCTCGGTGTGCGAGTCTGTCTTGTTCTTGGCAAAGACTATAAAACCACTTGACTGCGCATACGGTGCCCCGACGCTCGAAAAGTATTAGTATTTTTTCGCCTATGTATAGGCTACGGTAGTGGTGACCATTTTAGTCGTGTCCAAGTGTTAGAGCTGTGTGTACGCAAAACTATTAAAAGAAATAATAACGTCCTAAGCAATCGTAACGCATCAAAATGCCTTCATGCGCGGTGAAATGGTGTAGGAAACATTCCAAGACATCTAGTTACAAAAAGGATGGCATAACTTTTTACCGGTAACCAAACAGTATGAAAATTATTTTAGATTTAACCAGATTATGAGCGACTTCGGGGATCTAGATAAAATGGTGGCTGGGTGAAAAAGCACACAAATTGTATCCCGCGTTGATGTCTTTTGGAAAAGTCTCGCTCTTTCATTACACAATTCTAATGCTTCTATCCCTTTGTCCTTTTATCGTAAAAATCTGTGCTGCTACCTTTATTATCTGAAGTCGATAACTCGATATCGAAAATAATAAAATTAATACAAATATTTATTTAGTTCAAATACTGCAAAGACATCATACTTACTTTTAACCGACTTCAATCATTCAGAAATATGTTGATGCTCGTTTATCATTTTTTACGAAGTTTCGAAAAACAATACCAAATTAATTAATTTTAAAAATCAATAATAACAGAATACATGTTTTTTATTAATTGAGTGATTTTGATTAAATAACTTTTTCCCTATTTTAATTCAGTATTTATTATCATGTTGAAATCCATTTTATCGACATCGACTATTTTCCCTTAATCTAGGAGAGCCGCCCTAACGATGGAATACCTATGCAACTTGACCTTGAATTGACCAATTGCAGCCACGCGTTCTTCCTCGTCCCCCGGCCCGACGCGCGACGTAGTGAGTTGTGTACTTAGAAGAAATCGGCCTTTAAGTTCTCTAGTGGTTATATTCTCTATGTTCTTGGCCGGTATGAATATAAAATTAATTGTACCATCACCTTCGTAAAATTATTCACCTTTTTGATTCTACTGTAAAGTTGCTATTTTTGACTTACGTTGTGTAAGAACTTTAACGATGATTGATTGAAATTCACTTCGAGTTTCTCTGTGAGTGCACATCTTGCACGTCTTATCTCTGCTCCGCCTGTCTTCGCGGAAGCTGGGCCTAAGGCTCCAGATCGTATTATTTGTAAACTGATAATAATATCCTTAAATACAGTTTAAAATGTCGAAACAATACCAAGACACTTCTTGTCTCGCAACTATGTAGCATGCACTCGTCAAAACTTACATAATTGAGAAGATTCGTCATCTATTAGTACTATTCGTGCAGTTCTATTTAAAGCGCTCCAATTTACGTTTTGTTGCAGCGATAATAGTCTAGCGATCCGGAGAAGAAGATATAGTATTTCTAAATTACATATTTCTTTTTGTCAAATACTTCCCTCTCTCCTTCGTGAGATTGGGTGAGATTCAACTCGACCCAATAAAAGACTCACGTACTTATTGAACACCATAAAATTATTTTAAAAAAATCTGATGAATTCTTTCCGATATCTATGATGAACGGCTTCTAATATCTCATCTGTCCTTTAAGCGTTACATAAATAAATAATGAGAAATTTCTGATGGATAAATCCAACAACACTACGGACCTGGAATTCGAAACTGGGGTCTCATGCTCAACAGGCATGCGACCACTGTGTATTTCACCTAATGTGTATTTTACAAAAATGCTTAATTTGAATATAACAGATGATGATAATGATGCCATCTACCTGATTTCGGCCACAACGTCGAGGACGAGAGGTTGTTTGGTGTGCTGCAAATAGATAGCATAGGAAATTGAACTAACCTGATGAGGATACCCAATGTAACAAGAGTCAATATCCCACAGCCATTCTTTGTCCCACAGTATAAACAGCCCGTAAGAGAAGTTGTACAAGTAAAATGTAGTCCTCCACATGTTCTCGCAGAACTTGACCAGGGTCGAAGGCTTGTCTTGACTTTTCCGGAGTCGCCACCAGCGTTCCACCTGCCTCTCCGTCATGTCGAGTTGCTTGGCTAACCCACATATCTGGAAAAGGTAGTTCTTGGTTACGGATTGAAGAGGAAGATATACAAGGTGTAACATAATAAGTGCAAGACCAAGAGTGGTATCTCAGATGATGAAACTAAACAAGTATTGTTCTTTAAGTTTTTCTATACAAGTTCAAAATCTGTTTATTTCACATAGGCCTACATGGGCATACACCGTCGAGAAAAGGTTCACGGTTCGGATTGGTCGTCAAACTCCATGGTTACTCTTTTAAAATCTTTTGTTTTTTGTTTTGTGTCCAGCGTTAGTACTTAAGTATGAGAGAGCAGCGTAGACCCACAATGTCCACTCATGCACAAAGAATTGGTCACACAGATTGAGTTGATCAGCGGATTGCGTCAGTTCCTATACAAAGCCCTTAATGTTTTAAAGATCTTGGAACAAAAGTTGTTTAGTTTCATGGTCTGCGAAACCACACGGGAGATCCTGCGTTAAGTATGTTACACATTGTAGAGTGCAAGCATTGATATTGGCAAAAATATAGAACTGTGAATAGTTGTGAGTTAGTGTAAAGGGGGAAGCGAAAGGGTAGCCCGCGTTATTCAAATTTCATTTAGTCTAATTGAACGACGATTTCATGAAAAGGAGCCATACAATAGGATTATATGAACTTACGAGTGTTGTACTGATGATTTAAACGATTATAACTTTGTTTAGCCACTTTTGTTACGGTCGCGAATTTTATTTAAATCAACAAACAACGTGACACTAATCTGCAAATTATATAGCACATAAGCTTTTTTTTCGCGGGTTACCTTATGGCATCCTCCATAAGTATTGTCAGATATTATGAAATATATAATTATAGTAAATATTTAAGTAAAAGCTAGGTACATTATAGTATTAAGCATAAATACATGCTGCAAAACACGATACAAAAGCTCACAAGAAGTCAAGCAGTTACTTACAAAAGCTGACGCATGATCTAAGTGGAATAAAGTGACTATTTTGAACAAGACTACGATAGCTTACAATTATTACTTTGAGAAATTCTTGTGAAGTAGTGTTTATTCGGAACAAACCTAACGCCAACGTGCTTCAAGGCCAAAGGCCAAATTCCATGGCCTAGCGCTTCAGAAATCCCTGTCTGAGACGATTTAGGTTCCTCGCATCACCAGAAGCATTGCACGGGATTAGCCCGGCCTCAACTCGAACCTTTACAGATTCATCATTTGTGTGGCTAACCACACAAATGATGAATCTGTAATCTGTGTGAAAAACTTTGAAACCACGTTAAGCTCTAAAGCTTAACGTGGTTTCAAAGTTTTTTAACCCGCCTAAGAGCCAAAGACTTGGCTTTACATGCCATCGAGAAATATCTCTGAGCCATGCTGGTTTCCTCACGATTCTCTCATTGAAAATCCGTAATGCCATGCACAGCATGTGATCATATTTCAGGGTGTAAAACAACCAGGTGTCCAGTACAAAACTTCAATACATACTTAACCCAAATGTAAGAGACAGACAAAACAGCTGAATTTATTTCATTATTTCGGTGTAGTCCCAAGGATAGGTTGGTGTAGTTTGGTGGCCTGAATCAAGCCCTGAAAGAGCACAGGCACCGTAACAGCATCGCCTAGGATCGGCATCAGCTCGTATGAAGCCGATTCAGCGCTGTCAAGCCAATGCAAAGGCTCATGGACGGCATAAAAACTGACATCTGATTAGGCTCTGAACACACGATAAAGAAGGAAGCGCTGTGCTTTTTTACAAGTGTGCAGTAAGCTTTTTATCTGTGGTTCACTTAGCCTCACCATACTGTTGCTTCATATAATCATCAAACCGTCTGAAACGTTTTGTAACAATTACACCCAATCACGAATGTGCTCATCACTGCGTCTAGGATTTCATTCAATCTATTAGAGAATGTGTTTATTGGTTGTGCTCATACGGAGTGAGAAATAATTGAACATCGTTTTTGTGATTTCAAATAAAGAATCTCGAGGTAATGTGCAAAGTAGCACCAGGGCACCTAAAATGGTCGCAAAATCATAATTAAATAATACTATGAATTACTAGGCTGGTATTATTATTATCATTCCGCTAAAACGGCCATTATAGGCCCCAAGTATTAAAATGTTGAAACCAAAATACGACACTCCACCTTCTGTTAATTTCTGTCTTACATTCGCCATCTTACGACAGCAGCAGTCGTTGATTGGCTGGCGCGCTGCTTGTCACGGGTTCGATTCTAGAGGTAGTTCTTCCGTGTCTGGCTGTTTGTGTATGTGAGTTTTAATGTTAGTTAACGCACTCATGATGCAGGAGAGATTCCTAGTGTGGAGCAACGTTTAAAAAAAAACTAAATAAAAACTGAACTGGAAATGAAATAAACATTCACTCAAGTGAATCGTCTAATTTTAGTTAAGTAGGCGGCAGTCGCAAACCTGCCAATTTCTAAACATACGACCATCGACTAAAAGTCGAAAAGTCGAGCATGGTGATAAGAACTTGTTAAACTTTTATCGCCGATCAAATAGAATATAGTAAACTACTTAAATTAGTCATATAATAAGGAGCAGAAGCACTAATACGAAATAATACAAAATGCTATTTTTTTAATCGACAATACAATTTTATCCTACTAACTAGCTTTTGCCCGCAGCTTCGCTCGCGTTAACTTCGGTAGCGCCTTATTAATTTGTAATAGCAACGCTAAGTTTTCCCGTTTCGTCCCTCTTTCTCCCTCATATCCCACTCTTTTTTTTAAAAAAATAGTCTATGTCCGTCTCCTGGTTGCCAACTTCATCAAAAGTACCAGTAAAATCTCTGTACCAAAATTCATCAAAATCGGTTCAGCCATTAAAGCGTGAAGAGGTAACAAACAAACAAACTCACTTTCGCTTTTATAATATTAGTAAGGATATTATAAATGCGAATGTTTGTGAGGATGGATGTTTACTCTTTCACGTCAAAACGGCTGAACGGATCTTGATGAAATTTGGCACAGAGGTAGATTATAGTCTGGAATACCACATAGGATACTTTTTTAGCGGGCGCCAGCTGGTTCTACAATATTTTAGTTAATTGTTTGCAACAAGCACAATCATCCATTTATATAATTTAATTATTAAAGCTATGAAAATGTATGAAAAGAGTAGTTTTTACTTTACGATTACATCGCTCGCTTGTTTCAGACTGTATAGAAAATCACAGGTGATTTCAATCGATTTCTGAAAATATCTTTAGATAGGGCTGTTAGAGCAGAAGTTCTGAATATTATGACTTTTTCCATCACTAAGGGTCTACTGCATCATTTCTACTCTTGCGACAAAAGTGTCACTAGTGTACGCTATGAGGTCGATAGTATTTTGCAGTAAGCACTGAATTATGCAGGAGGGATAGTGGCCTTGGGAACGACGCTTTAACTGTACAGGTAGCTCGCTCGCTTCCACCTGGCAGTGGAAACTGCACCCTATTGCGGAACACACTCAACCCGCTTCTCAGCAGGATTCTCCAATTTAAACTTTACTTGAAGCTCAGCTCTGCTTCTTATAGTGATAATAAATATGTAAAGCGAAGTCTGTCTTGCATAAAGAATTATCACAAACATTTTAAAAAGGATAATGTAATCTCCTTCGTCCATTTCAATTGCATTATGATTTTGAAAATGTTAATATATTTTTTTCTTTTTTATTGGCTGGCACAGCGCTGAACAAAACTTTTTGGATCAATCGAACAGAACCAGCATTCATTAATAGGTAATGTAACAGTCTGCCTATCTGTTGAAATATGTACAATCTGTTAACTGTATTTTCTATTCCTATGTTTAATGCATGCCGTGTCAGCCTTTAATTAAGGCAACACTATATAGTGAAATAAATAAGAGTTTTAAAATGTATGTTGGTGTATGCCTTGTTGTTTGTTCTTAAATAAATAAAAAATGACAAAGGTATCTCAAACTACGTCAACAGAACATAAAAAGAAATAACTTAGATTATTTTTCCAACCCAAATATCGACCAATAGAATTGCACCATTCGACGTCACGTGGTACAACCTACATGGTATTATACTGATAATTTTTTGAAAATTTTCTCTGGTCGTTGCTATGCATAAAAAACAAAACATGATCCAGTCAAATTAACCACACGTCAAACTGACAGGTTGAATTCAATTGTGAAAATTGGAGATTTTGCATGAAAATGAGTCGATTTGGAGTTTGTGCAATTCTATTGGCCGACATTTGGGACGGAAAAATAATCCCCCGAATACCACACGAGCTTCAAAATTATCTGGCATTTATAAAATACCCGATAATTTTGAAGCTCTTGTGGTATTATAAGTGAGTATTAAACCTTTCCCGTTAACAACGAATACGTATTGATATAACAGTACATAACATTTAACCCATATAAAGAAACCGCACAATTTTATCGCTTGGTGGCGTGGCGCATCTACGTTGGATGTTGGTTGAGTGGTTAAGTACGCATGGAAAAATTCATTTCTCATTGAAAGCACTTCCATTTCAAAATTCTTAACGGTTGAGAACTACAAAATAATTTAAGATAGAATGAATAAATAAAGCACATGTGACTGAAAGAGTGATGGATCTGAATGTAGATAAGTGGAGAGGGAGAGGATGGCCAAAGAAAAGAGGATGGTTTGTGTAAGGAATGATATGTAGGAGAAAGGAGTAAATGATGCCGTGAAGTCTGACAGGGGAGAATGGAAGAAGAAAACGTGTTGCGCCGACCCCAAATAGAATGGGACAAGGTCAGGAAAGTGATGATGAATGAAAAAATAAGAACCAGCCTAAAGATGCATAAGTTCGAACATGACAAATGATCAAAAAAAGCTTTTGAAGATGTTGTACACTTAAAAGGTTACTTTTGAAAAAAAAGTTTCTCCCTGAGGTCATTTTTTCCTGTAACTTACCACGCAATTGCAAACCAAGCTAATTAGCAATATTACTCAACCAATGTAAACTGAATCTAACTACTATACGGTACGCGAGACTTCGTTAATATTTAGCACCAATTAAAACAGTAGCCCCATCTAAGAAATGGGCTCCAGTAACAGTGCTGCCTCTTATCTAAGCTAGCAAACATATCGATGAAACAACATATCGATAACCATGCACTTATCGAGTTGGTTTCACGATGAATCATGTAAAAGGTTGATGACACTACACGTGCATTCCTGTGATCGAGATTACTATGAAAAATATCGATTCAATTTAAATTAACACAACTTTATATGGCAAACTGCGACTGCCATTGAAGTCTAGATATGCCTTGAGAATAATTCAAGAACAAACGATTCTATAAAACTTTGTCCTTGTGAAAGCTTTTGGAAGTCATGAATTTTCATTTACAAGTCGTAAAGGGCCATTGTAGGAATGTCCCATAAAACGCTGAAAGGAATAATAAAATATAGGGCTTTTAAAGAGCAAGGTAACATTACAATTTCGATCAGACGGAGACTCAAAGACAGACGGGTTAGAATAGAAGTCAGTCTATCAAATAGACAGTTGAAATGACCACACAATTTTTGACTGTTGCTAATCCTCAAAAGCCAGAATCAAAAATGTAGATCACCAGAAAATGCCGAGGCGATGAAGTTCAACGAGGTCCGAACAAAAAAACTCAAACGTCCATAACATGCATGAATCACAAAAGAACAGCGGAGGAGCAAGAAAAAAAATTTAAGAGGTTTTGTAAAAAAAAACCCTTTTTAAATCCCACATTGTCTTGACTTTATTTTATTTTTATACTAACTTATGCCCGCGGCTTCGCTCGCTTAAAATTCGGGGTAACACAGTTCCCCTTTCCTGATTTGCAGGTACCTGCTACCTGTAGTTTTTGACCTGGCGCCTTATTTATTGGAATAGCAAAGTTTTTTATTTCCTTTTCTTCCCTCTGTCTCACTCATTAATAATTAAAAAAAATAGCCTATGTCCGTCTCCAGGGTCTCAATTATCTCTGTACCAAAATTCATCAAAATCGGGTTAGAGGCGTGAAGACGTAACAAACAAACTTACTTTCGCTTTTATAATATTAGTACGGGTTTCTTTTGTTTTTGCAATCTCAAGTGCGTCTTACGGTTTGAAAGATAAAAAAGTGTCCCATAGGCACTTTTAAACGTTAAAAACATAATTTCCACTTCATATTCCTATTACACAGAAACGATCGAACGACCACGTCGCTCAGAGTTAACGTCACATTCGATATCGTCGTATCGTAGTATTTAAATGTATAATTGCAAGCACAATTCCATACAATCTATTGGACCTTTGCCAACAGTTACTCATTACGACAAATGAAATGAAAAACATTTTATAAGAGTACTTGGTGCTAGTACTTCACAGAGTACACTCTTGACTTTGAAAATTCAAACTGCCTATCGATCGACAAATAAGTTGAAATAAGGCAGCTTATACACAGAGGGTCTGCCAGGGCAACCGGCTACAGGGGTTGCGGGTTGTTCGAAAGAGGTAACGCGACCCCGGAACATAAAAGGCAAAAGAAGGAACATGGGTGGGTTTTAGTGACTGGAAGTCTGACACTCCCCCCCGCTGCGCCCGGAGCGGAGGAATTTATTGGATTTCACATCCGCGAAAAAAAAAGCCAATACAAGGCTAAATACCTATTTTTAGTACCCTACTGCGTGTGCATTTTTGTTTTAAAAAAACGTTATTTTTTTAAATAAAATCTTAAATGGCGCAGTGGCTGAGTAATTGGCTACTGCGTTGCCTGTCGCGGCTTCGATTCCCGCACGAAACTAAAATATTCTGCAGTTACCGGGTTAGTTAGTTAGTTTCCGGGTCTGGCTGCCTGCTGTATGTGAATTTAAATGTTTCAAAACGCACCCACGATATATGAGTATTTTATTTTTGCCTTGGTTTGAACACTTTGAACCCACAACCTGCAAATGGGTTAGCTTTGGCCGTAAAAACTGAGCCACTCGTCATAACTAAGGCGGATCTTCATTTACCTACAAAATAAAACACTCCAAAAAAAGTTAAAAACCTTAAACAATTGTGTTTACTACAACCAACCCAAAGAATACAATAATCAAACAATTAAATAAATCAATCACAGATTTATCAGAAATAAGCAGTTATCTTCAAGTTACGGATGCCTGTGTAGATAACCATTATCATTTGAGATATTTACATGTCCTAAGTCGGTCACTGTTGTTACCGCAATTATTATCTGTAAAAAGTGATTATTATAATTGTAAAAATTCTGTCTTTAACCGTTAAGCCAATATCAGACGATTCACTGGACTGAACGGTTCACTCGGTACCCTGTTTATTTCACGTTTACACTACACTGATAAATACTATACATTTCTTTGACATGAGCTATCTGCTCCATTCGTGTAGTTTTTCAATCATTCCGTAGGCAGGTAAACAATGCAGAGTTTTGACGTTCAACCAGCTCATTTTATTTTCCACTTTTTATTACCTGACAGGAATGTTTAAGCTATGGTATAGGTGTGTGAGATCCAGGGTTGCGGGTTGTTCGAAAGAGATACGGCGGCCCCGGAACATAGAGGGCAAAAGAAGGAACATGGCTGGGTTTTAGTTAGTCCAAGTCTGAAACTCACCCGCACCCAGAGCGAGGGAAGTTATTTGATGTTTTTGTTTCCATCGGCAAAAATAAGCGGTGTGTGAAATTTCGAAAATCACGTGAAAGAAGTGCAACCAACTACGCCTACACTACAAAAATACTGGTTACACATACAGTTCAGGTTAACGGATAAAAGGTCAAAAAGGGGAGTGCCCGTTCTGACAAGGAGCGCGTTAGGAATTAATGGACGGTAGCCAACTGTAAACTGTCCCATACCAATACAATTTGTCCGTTACATTTATCACAGTAGATATACGGACGGAACAACAAATATTGTGCTGGGATCCCTTACTTTGATCACCGTCTTCTTTTTAGTTAATCGCCGGATGTGAAATAGAAATTGACCCCTTAGTATAGGGCCACCACTTGCCGGGGTTGCGGGTAGTTTGAAAAAGATACCGCGGCCCCGGAACATAACAAGGCATAAGAAGGAGTATAGATGGGTTTTAGTCAGTAAAATTCTGTTATTTGATGAGTTCCAATCCTCAAAAAAAGCCCAATGGACGGAGGTAAAGCTTTTGAGGTAGAATACCGCAAAGCAGAGCATCGATAGTTATGGCTCAACCAAACTGACAAGCAACTATAACTGATAAAAGATACACATGAGTGGTGGGGAACACTGCTCAAAATAAAACTAAATTATAACCATAACCATGTTAGCATAGACAAGACTAATCTCTCTCGCAAGAGATAACTGAAATTAAAACCTAGAATGACTGTTGCTAACCTTAATAGGCATCTTACAACTTAATCCTTTAAAACCATTATCTATTTGCCGACTGCGTTGATAGTGACGAAACAACGTTGATTAAGCACATGGATAACAGAATGTATTTTAGCGTAACACCTGCTGATAAGGTATCGTATGATGCTCTAGGCCAATTCAAAGAGCGAAGTTCATTTAAAAACGCGAAAATATATAATGATGAAAATGCGATCTGGTGGTGACTAGTCCGGGTTGAGACGGCATTATGTCAAATTCGACAAAAAAATCCCCTAAGTAATAAAATTACAAAGTTTTTTTTTAATACTTTAATAGGCGCTTATTGCGATGATGCGGCCTGAGTGAAGCACACTTGCCTAAAGTTGTTCCAATCATCCTTTTAACAGAAAATTAATAAACGACGCCGACGCCACGACAGTTATAATACGGTAGGGACAAAAAGGATTGGAGACAAGACTAAGATTTTTGTTTTAAGGTTTTATCTCAAATTTTATATCATATCAAAACATATCGAACGGAAACGAAGTATAACGCAGCAATCACGAGTAAATGGATATTTATTAACCACTGTTTGGTTATCACTTTTGTGTTAGGTAATAATATATAGGAAAAACCATATTATCTGTATTCGATAACCAGCAAGTAGTGTATGCTATAATGAGTGAGCATACGTCAATTTAATTAAAAAGGTAAATAAAATCTTTAGCACACAATACCTAATTGGTTTACATTTTCTTGACCTTCAGCCATTGATCGGAACCGACGAAGCGTTCATGAAAAAAAAGTGGAACCATAAAAACGTCAGAGGTTCGGGCAAAGGAAACTGGGTCGTGACTCGTGCGGCCAGCTCAAGGCCTATTTTAGAGCTCAGGCCGTAGGCGCTAATTGCGTACTCAATGAACGTTTATTGTCTCAAACGCACAGTGATTGCTGTATACGTATACTTGCCTATCTAGGACAGGGTTGTACGGGATTTTATTTGTATGACAATGTCATAGAAATGACAATTGAAATACCAATAAATGTAGCAGCAGCAGGCGCTTGTGGCGTTATCTGTCATTCGGCACACTCATAAATCAGAACAGGATTAATTCAGAAATTACCTGTATCATTATAAGATAAGATATTGATGACGCACCATACCTACGGGAACTAAATAAGACGAGAGAGAGCTTTATTATTTTGATGATTAAAAGAACTCAAAAATGTTAACTGCTATAAAATCAACCCACGTTCTCGGAGAAATACTCAAAGAAAGATTTGAAAACCTGAAACATTAAAATGCTCAAAGATAGTCCATTACATTCCTTTGACATTTTTTAGGCATCAGCTCGATTCATATAAAACACTATTAATAGTGTAGAATCAAATCAAAACGAGTGTGAGTAAGTAGGTACCATAGACACGCAAAGACACAATTACTTCAGGAGAAGTCATTGACATTTACGTTCAGCCCTTCAATTTCCTTAATAACAAGGTTAATTTAAGGAAAATTTGTTTTCTATAGAGATGTATCCTGATTTGATTTTAAGGTAGATAAGCGATGGTGTATTACGCTGTAGAGTTGAATTGTCTAATGGTTGAAGCAGAAATACAGATACATAGATATTTAAAGCAGTATCATAATTATTGATACTAATATCAATCATTATGATACTGCTTTAAATGTGCTATGACTTCGCTTCAATTACTGATATGTGTCCAATTACGACAGCAATTGCAGCGAGTGTTACTTCGAAAGTTAAAAATATCACTTCCAATTAAATCGCAATATTTTAATAAAAAAGCAGTCATAACAGCAAGCCCTGCAGGCGTATAATGATCTTCATATACACAGAGCAATGAAAACGGGTCGAAACCGCGACTCGCAGAGGCGTTGCTTCATAGAGATCTTTCATTCATACTAGCTAAAGCTGAAGTTACTTTTCATAATGAGTCGTTAGTCTTTGAGCTTGCAGTATGTAATCATTCAGTGATACAGTAAATGACAGCTTAGCTTGGCAAACTTTCGTAATGTTTATGAACATGAATTCCGAGTTTAAATGTTTGATAAATTAATGATGATGAATAGGTCAAGAGAATGTCTTCCTTACGCCCAGCTGCAGCAGGAATTAAGGAAATTATAACATCGCATAGTAGCGAAAGGCTTTATTTTAGAGTATATTTAAAGACTATGGAACACAGTTTCTAGGAATATTGTATGCACTATTAATTCGACGAGGAAATCCTCATTTGGTCAATCTTGGGGGATACGGTCCCGGACATTGGTAGATAGGCCATTAATTTTTATTAATCAACTTAAAAGTAAGGAAACGTATATAAACAAAGCATAAAACTTGGATGTTAACCTCGGCCCCCAGGGAGAGGCTGTCAGAAAAAGTATAAAAAACTATAACTTTACTATGGTAAGGCCATTGGATAAATGTGGGGGCGTTAGGGGTGCGGCAACCTGTCGCAAAGGCACATTAGTACGGGCTGTTACTGCTCGGATTGCTTTCCATGTAAATACATACACACAAAGCTTTATATTTTGGGCATACCATACGCATATAGACCTGTAGCTGTAGGCGTAGATGATGTACGTAAATGGATATCAAACGATAATTATATCAAGGATTATTTCGATGAAAGGAATAATTGAGTTTATAGCAATTAAATACTTGTCTAAAGTCTACATCGAGAAATGACGATAGGCCCAATTTTAGATATATAATCCTTACCAATATTATAAAAGCGAAAGTGAGTTTGTTTGTTTGTTACGTCTTCACGCCTTAATGGCTAAACCGATTTTGATGAATTTTGGTACAGAGATAGTTGAGACCCTGGAGACGGACATAGGCTATTTTTTTTTAAGTGGGAAATGACGGAGAAAGAGGGAATAAAGGAGAAAACTTAGCTTTGTTATTATAATCAATGAGGCGCAAGGGCAAAAACTACAGGTAGCAGGTATCTGCAAATCAGGAAAGGGGAACTGTGTTACCCCTAATTTAACGCGAGCGAAGCAGCGGGCAAAAGCTAGTGATTTAATAAAGTATATTGATTGAAGCTAATAATAAAAGCGTCGGTGTCAATTTGTTCCGATCCCGAATAAGTTACGTAAGATACTTTTCTAAATAAATCAATGATACATTTTGAGCGGGCTACCAACTATGTCCACTTAAGAAGACAATATAACGATCGTGTTATAAATTCTTTGTCCTATTTAGTCAATTAACGGGTTACTAACATACGGGTGCAGACGAGAGTATTAAACTTTTTAAACATAATATGTACTAACTTTTTATTGAACACAACTGAATGACTATCCATCTGGGCATTTATGGTCACCGCTCACAAATCTTGAATGCATATGAGAAATATTGGGTGTTTTATGAATATTTGACGCTCCGCCGTAAAAGCTCAAAATTTTGAAAGCTAGGATAAGTCTTGAGATGAAATATCTGCAGTGGAACGTGTACATAAGAAAATCTCTTTTCACGACAGCATATTGCACGTGTTTTGCAGAGAAAAACCTTTGCTGATACGTAAAATTGCGGGCAAAGACAAGTCGACTTACACGTACACAGAAATGTGTACCGATTTTTATGCAATGATGCAGCTTCGGAAAATCAAAAAGATGAAATTCTACGCCGAACCAAAATAAATTTTGATTAAGGGCAAATGTGATAAGCGATAATGAAATAAGAAATAGCTGAAAATAGCAGTTGAAAGGGAATCATAAAAACATCCAAAACTGATAAGTAGATGAAAAAGCGAAAACACTCTGGCATTTAAATCCATGACGGTGATTGTGTCATGTGATTATGTCAATAATATTTTGCTGTCATCGTAATCTAAATAAATAAGAGTCGTTTTATCATGCTTATAAGTACGTGCCTACAATCTTTCATAACCTATAATGTACTATTTGAATAAAAAAACCTGTTGAGGAATTAAAATGTCAAAGAAATACAAATATATTTTCGTATGTGTTTGGCTGCATGAGTTTGCCGCAGGGACGACGCAGTGTGTAAATAAAGGGTAATTTTGATCAAAAACGTCGGTAGCCCTTCAGACAAGACCAAACAATAACACGTCGTATTTTTTTGTAGTGGTCGCCTCGTAACTTTATACATTCACCTGCAAAATTGCATGGACAACCTTAGTGTCTATTTCCCTGTGAGCGTTTGAGTTTAAGTTTTGAGAAAATGTAATAGATGGCGTTTCTCGCTTTACACGATTTTATTTCTAAAACTAACTATGGATTTTTGCAGCCCATTGTACTTCTTTATTTTTTCCCTCTAAAAAACCACTTCTAAAGAAGACAAAACTTTCTTGTGATTTTCAATTAGATACAAGTCGATCCGACTAATTGTAACTTCAACGATCCATAGAAAATACGGAAAGACAGACAGATAATAATGTTTTGTAAAAACAAATTAGGTTGAGTACTTTACAAGAATCCTTGACTGACGTGTTTATTACTTACAGTCATATTTTTTAAATTTTAATCACGAACGAAGGTGTTTGTGTATTGAATTCGTTGTAATATTGTGATAACGTTAGCATTACTAAGTATTTCTATGATTTTGGTTTAAATACAAGGAATATCAGAATCAGGATTTTCCTTCCTGAATTGTAAAATTGATAATGCGTGTTGACTGTATGAGCGTCCACCTAAAGACTTATTCGTATACATTTTAAATAATTTTCCTGTTATTTAAACGGAAGCTAAGTTCGTAAAAAATCAGAACTTCAATTTTTTGAGAAAACCTGTAAGTAAAAGAGATTAGAACCTGAGAAACCTATAGGTTTCTCCAAAGTGTTCTTGCCAAGGTTAGGAGCTTCGTTTTTGTTTATGCCAAAACATTATTTTTGGCCTAAAAATTGCCTAAACATATCTGAATATAGTTCTACCTTTTTGCGGATAGGTAATTATCAGAGAACTTCCCCCGCGGAACGGGGGGAGTGCCTATAAGAATTTTACTGACTAAAACCCATCCATGTTCCTTCTTTTGCCCTTTATGTTCCGCAGGCCTCTCCGCATTGCTGACATATCTTTGACATGGCCTGTCACTAGACGGACGGACGGTGAGCTACCGTCCACAGACCTGCATTTACGGTGGCCGGGAGTCGTCTCGCGGCGCCCGACCGCTAACAAATATAGTTCTACCTATATCCAAAACAACACCTAGACAAATAATAACTCCACACTTAACCAAGATTTACCTTTTTGTTTAAAACTCTTTCAAGCTAAGCACTGCCGATCAGAGGTTTCAGTGATGGAACTCGCTTCAGTAAGACGTGAGCGGAATAATTTCTCGATAATGCACTGTGCTATCAGATGTACAGATGACCTTTAAATCTGATGAGACCATTCAACATGGTATATTGTGAACTGTGAAACGGTGAAATTAACCCAAGGTTGGATGATATTAGTTTCGGAAAAAAACTGGCGATTGTTTAGTTTAATGGTTGTGGAAAGATTACGGTTTTTTGTTTTGTTTTAGCTTGGAAAATAATCAAAGATATTAATGAGTCATTTCTTCCTAGATGTTAGATTACGAATTGGTGAAGGTTTGGGTGTGTAAGACACTGACTATTGTAACCACTCATTCAATAAGTCCTGGATCTCAATCTAATTTTAACATTATCCGATGTTATCAGAGAAAATTCTCACAAAATAATTCTTGAACTAGTGACGTTGAATATAACGTGTGTTAAAACTATTAGATGCTTGTTTTTATTAATTTAGAACCATTATAAGTAAATTAGTACCTGTAGCAATTTCAGTCCAGATTACTCGCCACTATTTTAAAATAACTTGGGATTCAGTGTAAATCTGTCTGCTGATGTTGTTTTATCAGTTTGTCTCATTTCTCTTCTAACCACAAGGCCTTTTCAATCATTTCTAATCGCCTAAATACATGTTCAAATTATTTTCTCAAGACGAATGGGAACAATTGAATCTTAACAAAATGGCTGACGTCTTACTAATAAAGTGTTTGTTGTAATAAATACCATTCGATTTAAAAGAACATCGAGTAAAACTATAACGGCTCAACCTTATAGTGGTCTCAGCTAAGTATGTTATAATATCTTGTTCTCTCACAAGATGCTACTATAGGATCAAAATATTATTTAATTTCCCGCAAACAATTATGGGAGACATATTCCTAAAAGATCCCTAAAACTTATTCTTATTGTTAACTATAAGACAGATATAAATTCCCTGCCTTATGGGTTGTTCGAAAGAGATACCGCGGACCCGGAACATAAAGGGCACAAGAAGGAACATGGGTGGGTCTTAATCAGTACTAGTCTGACACTCCTCTCCGCTCCGCACAGAGCGGGGGAAGTTATTTGATGATTTCCCATCCGCAAAAAAAGGATCAATATATTATTCAAGATTATTTAATTTTACCGCAAACAATTATATGAGACTTATTTTTAAAAGTATCCAATAGGATAATCTTGTAGTGAACTATACTGACTAGCTAGACTGAAATTTCAAAACAAATGCTCTTGAGGATATCTGCGCTTGCGAAATGATATAACTAGTAAAGTCCTTACAAATATT
The DNA here is from genome assembly GCA_905475445.1 of Ochropleura plecta. NCBI lineage: Eukaryota > Metazoa > Arthropoda > Insecta > Lepidoptera > Noctuidae > Ochropleura > Ochropleura plecta. The sequence continues at coordinate 9,991,804 of FR997744.1, read as the reverse complement.
ATAAAAGCGAAAGTAAGTTTGTTTGTTACGTCTTCACGCCTGAATAGCTAAACCGATTTTGATGAATTTTGGTACAGAGATAGTTGGGACCCGGGAGACGGACACAGGCTATTTTTTAGATTTGAGGGAGAAAGAGGGTCTTCCCTCTTTCTCCTTCATATCTCAATCTTTTTTAAAAGGGGTAACTTAGCTTTGCTATTACAATCAATAAGGCGCAAGGGCAAAAACTACAGGTAGCAGGTACCTGTAAATCAGGAAAGGGGAACTGTGTTACCCCGAATTTAACGCGAGCGAAGCCGCGGGCAAAAGCTAATGTTCTATAAAGGCTGCATAGTTCAGTGTTCTAGCGAACTATAAGAACAAAAAATAACTAATTATGCACTTGATTAACTTAAGGGTAGTCTATCGCAATACCATTATAAGAACGTTACTAGTGTAACATAGTAATAATATTTATTTATAGGATTACACCACGGAACAGAAAAAACAGACTGTTTTTTCTGTTCCGTGGATTACACTGCTTGTTGGGTGCCAAGTCCGATATTTTCCGAATTGCAACATTTATTTATAAATAAGTATCATTTGATTGGCAATCTGAGTACATGTTAAAACTATACCTCGACCAATAGTAGACTGATATTGACAAAGAGGTCGTTTCAATAATGATTTTTAGTCCAATGTCTACTAAAGTCACTATTGTTTGTAAACAAAAGTAATACCATGCACTATCTACAAATCTACAACTATTATATCTATGGATGGAAATACTGTCAATTACTGTGAATCGTGCGCCATGACAACAACTTTATGTTGGTCTGAAAGTCCACGTAAAAGCGTTTAAAAAAAACCGTCATATAAGTTTGATTTTTATAAAGCTGCAAATTTTTAGCCCGTCGAGTTTACCAGTAGATAGATGGAACGATAGACTATTTTTTACAATGTACACCATAGATACAAATTACAGGTATACAACAGTATGGAACTTTTGATGAATACTTTTGGATGGATTAAAGGTAGGAGGAGAGAAAATAGTGTAGCGAATAGTGCAGCAGGGAGGCCAGTGGAAACATTATAGGCTGAGTAGGTAAGCTTAGGTAAGTAATAATTGTTTTCTTTTCTACAACCTAAAGATGACTGAAGCTGACCCCAGCCCGGGGTTGCGGGTTGTTCGAAAGAAATACTGCGGCCCCGGAACATTAAGGGCAATAGAAGGAACATGGGTGGGTTTTAGTCAGTACGAGTCTGACATTCCTCTCAGCCCCGCCTAGAGCGGGGGAAGTTATTTGATGATTTCCCATCCGCAAAAAAAAGCTGACCCAGCCGAATTTCTATGAAACTTGCTGACTGTATTCTTACAGAATACTCCGATAGGACGGCAAAAATCGACCTTCTGTGACGCAGTTCACTTTCGTTGACTTAAGAAATAGTAAGTAACACTGTCGTACAAAATTAATATACAGTACCTGTGTCAGCAATATGTGACAAGAATGGGATAAAGTAAGAAATTAGTATATTAAAGGTAGTCTGAATGGCGCCAGTTACAACAGCGAAGATGAAAGGAAATTGACAGTATTGGCATGGACATTATGCAGACGAGGAAACATGTGTGGCTAAAAGAGAGATGAATATAAATGTAGGATGGAGTGAGATGGTGAGAAAGATCAAACAAAAGATGAATAGATTGTGTGATTTCTAATTACACAATCTATTCATCTTTTGTTTGATCTGAGAAAGAAAGAATACATAATAGTGGGACGGTGGACAGGGCAAATTGAAGACAATAAAACATGTTGCGCTGACCCCGGCAAAGAAGTTGTATTGGAATTAACAGCAGCATGATGAAAAATAAACGTGTTTACCTATGTATAGTTGATTAAGTAAAATTACTGTCACGCATGGTAACGGAAAGTACACATCAAAATTTCACGACCGAGACTCAATCGTTATCGAGGCACAAACACAGGTGTGTTAGATTCCGGCCCCAAGCACAGGTTGAAAATTTTCGGGGGAGCGTTGACAACGCTTATCGTATATACTCGGTAACGCTTTTGCTTATCGCTGACTTTCAGACCACACCTTAAAAGTGCATGCTTCAAATTACACAACAAACTACAACATACATAAAATGTTATTAAACGTGCTGACGTGCTACGTATTATTATTATGTGCAACATTTACCTCATCCTTGTTCAACAAGAACTGAAAAAAAGGAAGCACGGTTAACATTTAAAAAGCTTTATTAAGCGTTATTATACTTAGTTACTTATTGTTATATAGGCCCAAGGACATTTGTCCCAGCAGTGGCGGTTGTTGAAACTTCCATATTTAATTTTCGCGCGAAACGGAACAGCTGTCACCATTCTGGCGGGAAAAATCGATAGTTTGTCATCGGATAGTCTATTTTTTGCCCGGAGACAATTCTATTTACTTGTATGTACTGTTTTCTGTTCCTTTTACCGTCACAGGGGTGCTACTCTCTTTCTCCGAAACGTAACTTCGTTAACGAACGAAAGTCAAACGTAGTTACGTTTGTAACCCTACTCTATATCATTTTCGGACGCGCACACTAAGTTCGAATTCATAGACAATCTTCGTGAATGAAGTTATTGAGTAGGCTTTTTTAAGGTCTATTAGTAATATATACGGTTTTTATTTGAACTTACAATAAATGGGTCTTTTTTTCCTTCACTTTAAAATTTAACAAATAACTTGTAGTTTATTATGCATTTCACGCAAAATTCGTGCCAAGAAACACAAAATAAAAAATAAAATATATTTTTCTGCGACATTGACCGTGACATTGTAAAAACCCTTTCATAGACATTGCTATCCAACAAAATTGAAAAGTACTATTTTTCTTGCAAACTATGGGAAATGTGTGACAACCCAAACTATTCGTATAATCTTTCGCCTATAGTACCAAATTTGGAAGTTTCACAAGCCCGCCGCAGTAAAATAATACCCTTATAAAAAATTGTAATTGTAAATATTATGACTGATGTATCTACTAAAAAAAGATCTCTAGTTTCTAAACAATTATAATTTGCTTGTGATGTTAAAAATGTATTTATTTAACTTTTTATTTTACTAGTACATAGGTACATTTTATTAACATTTCCACTGTAATTACAGTATGTCTGTATGTTTTTTATTCTTTTAGTCATACATGCTGTATATTGTGCCAATTATCGTACCTACCTACAAGTATTCATGCAAATAAATTATTTAGATATTTCATTTTTTAGTTTTGATACTATTTAAACAAATAATTGTATGAGAAAGGTTTAGCAGTGAAGCAATGGTGTGAGTATATGAATGTATGTGGACAGGTGATAGAGGTAAGAAAGTAAATAAAAGTGTTTTATTAAAGTTTATTAAGTTTAAATGTTTATGAGTAGCCATTGAAGAGTTCCACATCCATGTCCTGGCCCCATCCATCAGATCAGCTCCATAAAACCTCTACCATTAGTATGAGGTGTTGTAGCTGATGAAATAAACTGCACAAGAAGCTCTCAAACTCAATAAGTCGTGAATTTTCACCTAAAACATAAGTTCACAAAATTGCATTGCAGCATTATTTATTGGAGTCATCATATTATTATGCTCCCTTAGCACATAACTAGAATCACTTAAAATTTCAAAAAAATATTTTTAATGCATCATTAATTGTAATATGATAACACAAACTATGAATTCAAACCAACCTAACAGATAAAAACTGTCTCATTTCGGAGACCCTCCAAATGGCTTCTTATCTCCGTCTCACCAAATATATGAATTGTGTGTTGCTCCACCATAAGAGGCATCCACATTTTTGTGATGTAACAGCGACTGTCACAAATCTGGTAAGAAAGTCATTCAATGATCAATATAATAAAGAGAAGCTTAGTTATACTTATATAAAAAACCATGAGAATCACAAACATAAAATAATAAATTTTATTATACTCACAACTTTAGTGTTAATTGAATGAAAATGTTTTCGATTAAGATATTGGTCCTCAAGCTGTGAAGGTCCAACAATTGCAATATAAGTGCAGTCAATACACCCAATCACACCAGGAAGTCTATACTTGTCATAAAATCTGAAACATTAATTAAAAGTATAATAATATTGAACTACAATTATAGATTCCTTTAATGAATTTCATATATTTTCTATGAATGTGGCGAATTGATGGTGGTTGTGACCTCCTTCAATATTATGCCCTACAGACCCTTGATAACATCCGCGGGCATAAAAATTCAAAGCCGTAAGGATCTTAAAATATGATAGGATAAAATTATGAACTGTGAAAAGCAGTTTTATTGAAAAATAACATCATAAACAAACACTTCCTACCTTCATTGTGGGCACGATTCCATGACCCTTGCCTTTGGGGGTAACAAAGGCACTAATTCTTAGCACAGCTCTTCTAACAATTGCAGACTGAGTCTATAATTTCCTATGAAATCAATGTCGGGAATTCTGTTTATCAATAATTGAATACGCAACCGGCGCCGGTTCCTCCTGCGTTCTATACGTTCTTCACGTAGAGCCTCTATTATAAGAAATCTCGCAGCCATTTTAAACAGATATTCACAATAATTCACTCTTACGAACAACAAACGATAACAATTTTGGTTTCGTAAAATTGAGGTTAGAATTCCGACAAAAAATCTGTCAAATTTGACGTTTCTTCCGTAGTTTGCGTGAATTAGAGTAGGTTTAGAAAATTTTAATGTCATATAAACTTCGGACGTCCGAAATTTCGAAACGAATGAAACCGTGGTAACAAACATACGAAGTTTCGTCCGCAATTTCGTTTTACGTAGAATTAGAGTAGACCCCCTGCTTCGGGTTTTTAGTTATGACATTTCAGACTTCTCATTTTGTAACGGTCATTTCAATTACGATAATATTTCCTGGTTTAGACCTTGTGATAGGTAGTAGAGGAAAATTAGTAATGATCGATTTTGAGTTTCATCTCAAATCCTTTTTCTCTCTCTTTCGTATCTGATCTATTTTTTGTCTCTTACTTAAGACGCAGTCCCGCCAAAATATTTTAAAATCAGGTTACGATATAAATAGGTGGATCTAGCAAAAACTGTCAAAAATGTCATAAACATCTAACCTTGGGATTCAATACTACCGTGTTCTCTATTTTTATTACAACCTAATGCTGTTAGATTTTCCTCCCACTGAATGCAGCGTACTAGCAATCATTCTAATTTTATAACGCCTATGAGTTTTATTAATTTACCACTCACGCTGGTAAACCGAGACATTATATTATTATTATCCTTTATTTACATTACATCTTATACTTACATTTTTAAATATTTCTTAGAAAAAAAAAATTAAAAAAACATTTAAAAATATAAAAATAGGTTTCCGCCGGTAACGGGAGCAGGGTCCAAGCTACCGGTGGTTATTATTATTATTACGCGATCTGTATTTTTATTCAATTGAAAATTTCTCTCAATGCAATAATATCACTTTACTTAATCATTATGAAATCAGTTTGGGGCTCAATTTGTTTTTCAAAAGGCGAAAAACTCCGAAGAGAGGTGATAAAGGCATCTTTTGAAGTCTTGACCGTAGGGTGGTCAGTGACGCCGAAGCTGCTTGTTGGTTCTAAAGAGATACCGCGGCCCCGGAACATTCGCTATTCGAATCGGGAAATTATACGAATTACATGCTTTTTCTTAAACCACGTGCATGCTTTGGATAGCACGATAGTAAATTGTACGATATTTATAATAAATACTTTGATTATCTTATCGATTACCTACATTACGGATTCTGATTAAAGTAAGTAGGTATTATTTTCAATTATATATTGTGTGGCGTACGCGTGTACCGTTCACGTAATAGGTATTCATTTTCTTCATTAGGTTAAAGTAAGAACTTACTTAGGAAAAGGCTAGGAAGATGATAACTTTTAAACTATTATGAAGAGGGTGTGTAAGTCAAGTTCAATTAAAAATTGCATTGAGAGATTGTTCAAATCTGATGACATAACGCCCCCCTTACTTTTCAAGCATGTATTCAAAACTTTAATTTATGTCCACAAATATTCCCATAAAAATGTATTGTGATGCTAATGCTAATATAAAACAAAAATACGTTGATTATTATTTTTTTTAAGCACACTACACACAATTCTGCACAAACATGCAATATTACACACCAAACTCCATTAATAATGCAATATTTATTGTAAAATAAAATATTGAATGGACATATTAAGTGTTGTGGTCAACCCATAAAGTATAGACTTTATTTCCGACATTGTATTACTGTATGAGTTGTACATAGACACTTATGAATACTAGTGTATAACCAAGCACACATTATCAGACATCTTTGGATAACGATTCAATGAATGATAAAGGAATTATCAACTGGATTTGTCCCCCATTTTTGGCAATAGGCTTGCCCCAATTACATGGGACTTAAATATAACTGGCAAACTGTACATGTCCTATTGGTACACCTTAAGCTATGTCAATGACTGCGTTTTACAGAGTTGTTAATAGTTATCCTCTGTGACACATTGGTTACCACAAGTTTTATCTGGTTTCACTTTAAATCTCGGTCCTCCTGTGCTTTTGCAATAACTCTAGCTTTAGGAATAATATTTTTTGTATGAAAATATTGTATTTACCTATAATAATAATCATATAATAATAATAATCATTAAGTAAATATGGATCACATTAATTAATTGGTTGATAATGTGTGCTCAGAATGATTCATACCTGCTTATGCTTAATTTTTGGTAACTCCTGATATGCACTCTCCAATTTGGGATTGCTTGGAGCTTTCTTTGGTCTTGTGTTCTTAATACCTAATGATTTGCCAAACGGAGCAAACCAGTACCTGTAATAAAGATTGATTATATTTAGAAGTGTGTGGTTTTGTAATCTTCTTGCTCTATTAAGCGTTGTCCAAAATGGCTATCAATGACACTATGTGTTCTTGTCGCACAATGTTTCTGTATGTACTTGCGTGAGCACTGTCTATGTCTCATTGGTCATTTTTATCACACAATGGGAACATACACCATAGTGTATCATCATACAATCCTTGTTAAAAGGACGCCTTAGAGCTTTCCTTAGCTTGGGTCAACAATCAGCATTTATAGTTCGAGATTGTTTAGTTAAAATCATTCATCTAACCAAACAATCCATTTCAATTCATTTTTTTAAATGACTAAGTTACTCTAAAAATAAATTACCAATCAGAAAGAATACTAAATTATCAATGTTGCAGATATATAAGATATGGATGTCACCGGTGTCTTGAAATTCTTCTATTTTTATTTATTAAAAACTAGCTGTGCCCCGGCATGCATTGCTATGCAATTTTCTACCTTTCTACCTACCCTACCTTTTCTTTGCTATAAACCTCACGGAGCCCGAGACGAGACGTTGCCCGAGACGGACCAACGAATGCAAAACCGCGGAAATCGGTTCGTGCGTTCTGGAGTTATAGCGTCAGGAAGGAAAATTCGACTTATTTTTATATAGTAGATAATGCACCTTGGTGGACATTGATATAAAACTAGAATAATAAAGATATGGCTAAGATATAACAGTAAAAAAAATAGGGCTGAGTATCTTTTTCATTTGTTAGAGATGAATATGAATATATGACAAATTATGTTTATTATTATATTAGATATTTACAAATACTTTTACATGTCTTTTTTGTCAAACTAGACGAGTCCAGTATTTCGAGCCGTCTACTCTGAGAAGAAACAGCTGATACAAAACTTAGAGGTCATAGTCACTTTTAGGGTCCAGACAACAATCTTGGTTAACTTACAATAAGGTCATTGCAAATAAAAAGTCTGTGATGGTCTCTTTTTAAAAAAAAACTACACAGATTTGAGTAGACCTGTCCAGTCAGTGCAAGCATTTGTTCTATAAACAACACTGTTTATAGAACAATTCTTGCAAATGCTGACTAAAGCCACGAAGCTTAATTGATTTTTATAGTGTTTAGCTGTGCCTGGCTAACATTGCAATGCACCTTTTCTTTTTTACTACCACCATGTATTTTCCTTCCCACATACTCTGCCTATATTTTTCTACCATAAGACCCTTGTGCCAACAAGATCAAAAAGGAACAAAAAGTCTTAGCTAAATTAGCCTAGACATTCTCGTGTGATGTAGTGACCAAGGGAAACAGGGATTAATTTATAAATATTGATGATAATAATAATTGACAATGAATAAACTTAATTCCAAATGGTAATAAAAGCAATTTGCTTCCAATGCTTTCCTTAAATTGAGTGCATAAGTTATACATGCTTCTGAGCCACTTTTGAATACAAGTCTAGCTAGTCTAGCTTTTTGTTTGTTTTTCTGAATATAATTGACATCATTCTCTTTATTATAATTTATTTGGGTAAGCGCAGCATGTCTTCTTCTAGTATGATTAAATTTAGTGTAGTATTTTTAGAGCCACTTTTATTTAAAAAGAATAGTAAATGCCGCAAATTTACACATCTAGCCTGGAATAATAGATCCTGACGCTTCCCAAAGTCTGAAGCATGGATTCTGGTCTTACAGAGCTCTGAAATTGGTGTACTTTCGCCAAATTGATATCTTATGAGTCACTGAGTGCATCATTAGACTTTATTCATCCGTGAGATGCAATGACATACATTCTGAAACTAAACGGCAGAAAGTAGGTTAAACTCACTTCTCTAGAGTGCGCCGCAGGAATATCAGCACCAGTGCCAAGGGCAGGGGGTACAAGAGGTGCGTATAGTCATTGTATATCACATCCTTGTCGGGACCCGGCGTTAAATCTTCCCATGTAGTATTTGGCGGCAACCACACATCTTCATCCCAGAATTTGTCTAAGAGATATCGCAACATTATGCGCACTATTTGTCAAAAAATAAGGCTTGCATACACACAACTAAGGTCTCTAAATATTTTTTTATCACGCCATAAACACACCCTAAAATATTTAGCGACGCGACCGTTTTACAAACGAAACGACATGACACAGATTTGTGGATTTTGATTTTAAAATGTCATGTCAATGATGTCAATTTCAAAATGTCAATTTTGTGCACAGGTTATGTTTGTGATGCGGCACAGATGAAAAATATTTTTCGAAAGAATGGGTTCATTTTCAAGGGTGATAAAAATTAAATCTAGTGTAACATTATCTACTATTTTAAATAAACCTAAATATTCATTAATACCATTTTTTTATTGAATAATATCTAAAAATAAAATAGGTATGTACACATACATCTACCTCAAAGACTAGTGTCCCAGTTTTCAAAGAAACGTCATGTTGTTTTATTCCAGAGTATCGTTCATTCATTATTGTAACTCATTCGAATTGAGGAAAAGAGAACAAGAAAATGAATTTGATAGTTATAGAAAAAGATAGCACATAACCTGACAACCTTTGTTTTTATAATTTCGACGATGTGTACATATCCTGAGTGTTTATTTATTTTATTTTGTAAAAACTAGATGTATCACAGCTGCATAAAATGACGGTGTATTGTTCTTAACAGTAGTAGTCCACATGGGTAGAAACTTATGTGAAAGTACGTAAAGAATTTGTTATAAGTAAATAATGTTATTTTGCCCGACGTGTGCCAACGTACTTATGGTGGAGGAAGGTCCTGAGTCTGGACTACGGTACGCCTGCAACACTTGTCCGTATGTCTTCAATGTAAAGAGAAAGGTGTCCTCAAGAACATTCCCTAAACTAAAGGTAACCTCACTTTAATTACATTAAATTGCATCATCCTTCCATGCATGATTGTGATCAACAAAACTTATATTATTTCTTTAAGCATACCTACAGATTCTGTTACTATAAAGTGCTACAAAAAGTTGCCACTGTAAGTTTCATGAAGGCTCTACATTTCCAATATAACATTATGCATCTTTTTCAGGAACTTGACTATATTATGGGTGGAGCTGCCGCCTGGGAGAATGTAGACTCTACTGATGCTGTATGCCCTAAGTGTGGACATGGTAAAGCATTCTTTATGCAACTGCAAACCCGCTCAGCAGATGAACCAATGACAACATTCTATAGGTGCTGTAATCACAAGTGTGCACATAACTGGCGTGATTAAACTATTAAAGAACTAAAAAAAGTTGTGAGAATATTAAATACCTACTAGTATTTGAATTTAAGACTTGTGCTGGATTGAGTATGAGTTTCTTCCAAAAACTTAATTTACTACATAGTTATATAGTTAGATATAAAGGTGCTACACCTAAAATGAAGATAGAAAATATGGCTCCAGTAATATCTAGCTTTGAAGACTTTGCTTGTGCCAAGGCAGCAGAATTCTTGGACAAGGGTCAAGTCATAGCAGTGCCAACCGACACAATATATGGTCTGGCATGTAGTGCCAACTGTCCAGAAGCTATAAAAAAGTTGTATGCAATCAAAGGCAGGGATTCTGCCAAACCAGTTGCAATATGTGTGACATATGTATCAGATGTCAGAAAATGGGGTGAAGCTGATCACCTATCTGACAATCTCCTCAACAGCTTGCTACCAGGACCAGTGACAGTTGTTCTAGAAAAGACTAAACATCTTAACAATCCATTCTTGAACCCTACAGCTACAAAAATAGGGATTAGAATACCTGGTCACAATTTTGTGAACAGAGTTACAAAGATTTTTGATAAGCCTGTTGCATTGACAAGTGCTAACTTTAGTAATGAACCTTCTACTTTGTCTATCAAAGAGTTTGAACATCTCTTTGGTCATTTGGGAGCAGTTTTTGATGGAGGAGTATTAAGTCAAGGGCTGGATCAGAATAGAACTGGGTCAACAGTCATTGATTTGTCCCAAATGGGTGCCTATAATGTTATAAGAAGAGGAATTTCTTATGAAAGGGTAGTGAAAATTGTTGAAAGTTTTGGTTTAAAAAGTAGTCTGTAAGTTATTTATGGATCCTGTGATGGATTCATCGATTGGAATAAATGTTATTTTTTAAAGATTTGTTATTAATTTACAGAACATCTAGAATGCAACAGGCTATGCCAAATTAAATAAGTTATTTAGATTTGTACCTTTTGAAGGAGCATATAATGCCAAAAAGAGTAAAGTCCTTTTCTGTTTGTAATAAAACTAGTTTGTAATTAAACAATGTTTACTCTCTGGACTATAACAAGAACAAGCATTTCAATCTTATAAATTAAAATTTTGGCTAATATCCATTTAACCCAATTTTAAGTTTCCTTTTTATTTTTACACATTCCATGATGTAATTTACAATATTTTTTAAACATAAACATAATGGCAGTATTAGTAATAAGTACATTATGAAAGAGAGAAACATAAGCTTATATATTGAGATACATCATTGAGTTGACAGAACAGCAATCTATGATTGTGGTCTTATGTAATATTTACAGTAATATAATTATAATAGGAAATAATTTTCACCATGACTGTTGAGATGCCATCAAATTAATTAATATTGAGTTTCTATCACTATTTTTCACTAAAACATAGGTCTAGTTACTTTTTTTCTAAAAAAGGTTTTCTACAATCCGGAATCTTAGCTTCCAGTTTTTGCCATCTATTAGGTGGCCAGACAATGTATGCTGCCCTGGCGTTCACTAAGCCCAATGAGACAGGCCCGAAGGTATTGCTGTCGAGTGTGTGGCCAGTGTGATCCCCTTCAACCCAACAATGTCCTTCAGGAACCCTCACATACTGTGTCTTGTACCCCAGAGTAGTCACTACGTCACCCTGCAGCCCAACAATACGTTTAATTATCTTTTGATTTGGATCTTTCGGCGACACCAACGATATCACGTCACCTCTCCGCACTTCATAGTCTCTGACCGACCACCTCGACAGGAACACGTAGTCGGTGTTTTTAGAATCTGGGTTGAGCACCGGTTGCATGGATATACCTTCCACTCTGGCCACATAGCCTATCGTGTCAAGAAAGGTTATACCAATCGGTACACCTAAGATGACGGACCTGCATACACTTCTCAACCACATGAATATATCGGTATGTGATTTTGTAACAGAGATGTGTCCGGCATAGTAGTTCAAGACGTCGATTATACTATTTATTGTTAAGTAACATTTTTACTACTTATTAGTTTATTGTATTGAGGTAGATAGAAATGAGAATTTTGAGTTTAGACAAACATTGACAGCTGTCATATTATACAAGCGAACAGGTAAAATATAAGAGATTGACAACATGTTGTCATTCTCTGTTTAATTATCTGTGAAGAAAGTATTTCATTTCACAGGTGGTTATCGAGAATGTCTTCCCTGTCACGTCACGCTCATTCAGTAGTGAATGACCATAGAGACACTTCGGTCTTTACAAATACTCAAAAAAGTGTTGATGCTTTCTATAGTAAATTACAACCAACCAAACAGAAATTTTGGACATTTTATTTGTGTAGCGAGTATAATATCAATTGAATTAAGTTGGAAAAACACATGTTTCTAACAATCTGAACCTGAGGAGTGATCTGAAATCAATCCTTGATAGATGGAAGTGTTCCTTGGTGGAGAAAAACTTACAATCTGCATAATCAGCTGTCAGTGAGATAGATCATCTGTCCCTGTAAATATAAAAGCTAAGACAATCACAACACGTTTTAAGTTGATATGTGTGTATAATGAAGTAAACAATCGAGCTACGATGTGACCCTGGTTGCGCTCGCGACAGACAGCGATCTTGAAGCAGATATGGGGTAATAACCTAACAGGGGAGTGAGGCTGGTTACGGTATGGCTGGACTCCCGTGAGGCGGACGCACGAGTTTCAAGATCAAATCATTGGTGAATGCAGAAACATGTCCGGCGACTACCCGTTCGCGGCGAAAATCGTGAGCCCGGTTAAGTGCAATGAAAAGCCCTGGGACCTATGGGTCAGTGAAATAGGGCACCTGTCGCCGCGGCGGGACGATGACGCCACGTTCACTTCGCCGGCGGCGGTGGATGCAAAGGGTGGCGCGTCGGTGCGGCGAGTGCACGACGCGCACCCCTACAAGCAGGCGGTGCAGGCGCGCGCGCGCCGTCCCGGCCTCAACCGCCTCAAGCATGAGAGCATGAGTCTCCACGGACTGTTCCCTCAGATGGACAACTTGAATGCTGCAGTGTGTCATATGTGCGGTGTGATAGTGAAGTGTAGTGCGGCATACAGACACTTGCTCGAGTCCCACACAGGGGCTGAGCCTCTTCCTCCGCCTCCACCACCCGTCCCCACACACAAAAGTCGCAGCCGACATAAAAAGGAACCACCACCGCCCCCCATCCCTGTAGATATACTCCCAGTGAAAATGGATTCTTCCCCAGTCCACACTGCCACACCACCATTATCTAGGCTAATGTTACCACCGCAGCCTGATCTACAGTACCTTGACGAGGCCAGCACATCCTCCGCTGTGACGGGGGAGGTGAAGGTGAGCATGGAGTGTGGAGAGTTACCAGTTGTCAGTATACAAGACACAGAGGATCTGCCCCTCGGGGAAAACTTAACAGATGATATTTTTGCAATAATGAATTCTGAAGGCATTCAGAGTGCAGATGACATCACAAATGCAGCTGACTGGAAAAATATAATCAGGGATATTGGAAACATGGGAGAAATTAATTTTCCTCAAGCTTCAGATAGTGTTCCAACGCAAGATTTGTATGCACCGATTCACACATCATCACTCTCAGCATATGCAATATCAGATTCAGATCTATCCAATATTCAATTTGCGCCCAACACATCCCCGATGTTGTCGACGGTGATGGAAACCAATGTACTGAACCCACCATCCTTGAAGCCGGCCGTAACGCCGACCACACCGTCGACAAAATCGTCATCTAGGTCAAAAACTAGTAAAACGAAATTTAATTTACGAGAATACGATCCGAACAAACACTGCGGTGTGGTGACCGCGGAGAACCCAAAGCCTTGCACGAGGTCGCTCACGTGTAAGGCACACGCGCTGTCGTTGCGGAGGACGGTCGACGGGCGCTCCAAGCCCTTCGACATCCTGCTGGCGGAGCACAGAGCGTCGCGGGACGCGGGCGCGGCCGCGGTGGCGGCGGCGGCGGCCGCGCCCGCTCCCGTTCCGCCCGCGCCTCTCGTGCCAGCGCCCGCGCCACCGCCTCCGCCGGCTGCCCCCGTCAACCTCCCACCGCTCCTAGTCAATACGTCGATAGACCTCAGCACCTTCAACGGCCTCACCGCCGAGCAGCAGGTCAACGATATCTACGCGAGTCTGCTAAGCGTGGAGGATCCTAACTCGGTGCTACCCGACACGTCTAGCATCACGTCTCTGCTGAGCCAGCCGCTGGCTCCAGAGGCGTTTCTAATGCCGGATGACGCAGAGATCCCGCCCGATGTGCCCATCCTGAGCATAGCATCGCCGCTGCCGACGCCGACGGCGCGGCTGGACGACAAGCCGGACGAGGCGCCGCCGCCGCTGGTCCCGGCCGACGTGTGCTGGTATTCGTCGTGCCCGCGCCCGCTAGCGCTCTGCACCTTCAACGCGTCGCACGCCGGCGGCGCTATCACTTTAGGTAAAAAATTTGCGACAGTGCGGAGTAACATAAAGTCTTCGCTTTCGCGGTCGCAGTGCAAGTCGTCCGGCAGCTCGAACAATTACTATTATAATCAGAACGCCTTGTCGTTATCGAAGACTGTACATATGAACGCTAATAAAACGCATAAGCCCGAAGTGCGTAAACTGATAGTGACGTGTAGTAGTGGTGTCAGTGGGGCTGGCGCGGGCCCGGCCGGCAAGGAGGTGCAGCAGACGCTGAGCGAGCTGTTCGGCGGCGAGGTGCGTGCGCTCAACGGGCACGCGGGGCTGGCGGGGCTGGCAGGGCTGGGCGGGCTGGCGGGGTTGCCCGAGCGCCGGCGCGCACCACTCAAGCACGCGCCCGGTAAGCGCCCGCCCGCGCCCGTGCTCGACCTCGGCTTCTCGCTCGACCCGCTGCTCGCCGACGAGAAGTGCTGAGCACTAATAAGCAATCATCGGTTGTGTAGTCACATAATAATTGTATATTTATTTTTCTGTAAAGAATCGAATCGGATTCACGTATGTAAAATAATCACGAATTTTCCCGAAAGGAATTTAATGTTATGATAATGTTAAATCTCATTTTTTTTTTCGTCAACAAACGAACTAATGTTTGTATTATTTTGTATATTATTTTGTAAGATTTTTTTTTAAATCCTCCGATACGAGAGTCGGTAATGTGTCAATGAAGAATTAAACATAGATTATTACAGAATGGTTGTATTTTTTCGAAATGACATATTACTCATTGTTGATACTGAATTGAATACTGATAAATGGCCTAGGATTAATAATGGTTTAATGTGATGAAAATTTCCATGTAAAAATATAAATACTATTAAAATAAGTATATCCGTAATAGTAAATCGCCTCCTTTGGAAAATAAAGGCAAATACCTCAATAATTAAAATAACTTGTTTTAATTGACCGGTTCGCACCTAAAAATGTATTGATATGAATAAATCGAGCGCGGGAACCTGTTTCCCATTAGTTCCTATGGGTGGTTGCTGCTGGTGTTGCGCTAGCGTCGTTGTGTGAAGATTTTTTAATAACGTCGTGTGAATTTACCTCTGTAGATAAATAGCATAGATATGAAACCTAATTCATGTTCTTTATTCACGTCCCACGATTTTGGCGAGGACACGCGAAGGTCTTTAGACAAACAGTTCATTTTTGTACAAAAACTAGCCAACATGAGTAAGTATACCCACGCAAGCGTGGGTATAGGGGTGTGCGCGTGCGCCTCCTTGGTTGCGATGCATCTGTTATTATAATATAATGGACATGAACCGATGCTTGCGCAGTAATCAAATCAATGTCGCTGCTTACGTTACATCCGTTTTATATGTTATTTTTACACACAATAGGCTTGACTGTAACATGTGGTTTCCGGTGATACTGACGTCTTTTTGATTGTTGGTTTATCCAATGGAAAGCTTCATGTTGGAATCTCGATTTTTCTAGATAACGAAAGATGATACCTAAGTACCAGTTAAACAGCTTCTGGAAATGGCTTACCGAAGAAACATTCTACATCAATAATTCAAACATAATTACTGAAATACCTACGTTCCGAGTGCATCTCTTTGTCAAATTGGGAACTACCGCATTATTGCCTCAGTTACTGCATAGCCCTTTGACGCAATACTTTAGTCACCTCATGTGACATACAAACACACTTTACCGAACATGTTACAGAAGAAAGCTTCTGACCTACACAGCTAAGTCAAAACACGGAAAAAACAACCGGCAAAGAGCGAGTCAGACTCACGCACCGAGGGTTCCATACAAACTTGCGACATAAACAGCCATATCTTTTGACTGCGTAGACTTAGAGGGTTGATTTTTACAGCCCAAAGGGACCACAGCGTTGAGTATATGCTTTTAATTTCAATTCGATACCTCCACTCGTTCCAGAGATAAAGAGTCTTAACAGACAGTCAGACGGACAGCAAAGTGATCCAATAAAGGTACCTGAATTAAGACCTTCGACGTGTTTCCAAACAATTTGAACTAGCTCAGCGCAATATTCCACTTGTGTGTGCATAAAGGTTATTTCCACCACGATGCGTCGCCACAGGTGTTTCCAATAAACATAGGTACTGTTATACCTGTACGAAGGAAGGCCACAATGTGGCCACTCCTCAGAGCTACAGGTGTCCATAAACCTACTTATTAAATCAGTATTATATACACTAGATTACCTATGATAATTTTTCCATGTTATTTTACCCTTAATTTCTAAATGAAGTTCTGTAGGTAGTTGTTAATCTGATGCCTGGCTCTGAAATGAATGCGTCTAAATAGCCTTTACCCATTTCCACCAACCCTACTGCTTGCTACTGCTGCTCAAGTGCTATCCTAAACGTTTGGTTTGAGTCGAATGTTCTTCGCTACGATTGAGGAGGAATGTGGGACTGTAGAATAGAATTTCGCGAACAGTCCCTGGCAATTGAAAGGTCATACTTCAAACATCTAGTAGGCTGATCTGTTTGTAACGTTTTTGTTTCTCATCGTACTGATAGGTAGATGTACTCGCTTCGAAATACGCAAACAGCACTCCATCATACCATGTCTGATTGTAAGAGTATCGATCCGCATTTTAAGTATGTAGGTACTATTTTACATCATATCTGTAAAGTACTTACCTATGATTATTTTTTTGGTGATCATCGTAGTAGAACTTAATGTCTAGTGGGTCTAGAAGTCGCAAGCGTGATTGCTGCGCTTGTGGACATGGGATCGGTCCCCGAGTCAGGCAAACTGTTATTAGGTTTTTCCATCAGGAAATTCTCAGTAGCAGCTACGGAGTCTGGATTAGTGCCCGGTTGATTGGCAGAATGATCGCCCCTATTTGCAAAGGACCTTACATTAACATAACTGTCGAAAAGTGATCACATGTGTGATATTTTGTTAACTAACTCCTTCTTTATCGTGTGGTTGGTGCCTAACCTGGGTGTTTTAGCTGTTTTTTTTAAGAAACGTTGCCCCACACAAGACATTTCTCCTGTATCGTGGGTGCGTTTACAAACATTTAAACTCCCATACACAAACAGCCAGACCAGAAACAATTTTTCCGTGAGGGTATCGAGCCCGCGACACGCAGCGCAGCAGTCGATCGCTCAGCCACTGTACCAACCGTGTTGTCAAGTTTTTATGCCGCCCTTTTTTTTTTTTTTTTTTTTTTTTTTTTTTTTTTTTTTTTTTTTTTTTTTTTTTTTTTTTTTTTTTTTGGGGTGGGAAATCATCCAATGACTTCCCCCGCTCTGGGCGGAGCGGGGGGGCATGTCAGACTTGTACTGACTAAAACCCACCCATGTTCCTTCTATTGCCCTTTACGTTCCGGGGCCGCGGTATCTCTTTCGAACAACCCGCAACCCCGGCAGGCGGAGGCTCTGGCAAGCCCCTCTGCTTTGCTGACTCTCTTTGAGGCGCGCGTGAAACACGAACGCGCCGTCGACACGGCCTGTCGTCAATCGACGGACGGACGGCGAGCTTTATGCCGCCCTTACGCCTCTAACATTGCTTTACTTGCCGTTGAAAATATTTCTCAAACATGCTGATTTCTTCACGACGCCGATGTTTTCCTTCACTGAAGCAGGTGATAATTGTACAACACGAGACCTAGGTATGACTTGGCAGTTCGGCGGTCACACCTGTAGTCTAGTCACGGCTTGTATGTACCTAAGCTAATTCTCCATCACTCGACGACAGATAAATATCTGCGTCTGCGTATCAATGAGGTCCTCTCATCTTTCAATCATAAACACATGTAGGAACCTAACTGTTAGGTGCCTGCTGCAGCTCCCCGGGATTGTGGCTTAACACCAACTTTAGTTCTGGGGTGATTCTTATAAGAGGAAACTATGTATAGCTCTCATCTGCATCAGCACTCGTTTTGTTACTTCTTCACCTGGTTTTATTGAAGTAAGAATCCCACAATCCACGATTTTATAAAAAATAGATATAAAATCGGGGATTCCGAACAACTACAGTATTGTAAAGGTCCAACAAATCAATGGCATTGAATAACAATGATAAAGGTACCAATCATATCATGCACTCAATGGATGTCACAATCCCACAGTGATTGAATGCGGAGCGCATTCAACGGCTCGACTCGTGCAAATTACGAGACAACTCAATCTAATTGGCTGTTACGCGTTGCTGGAGCGATGGTTTGACAACCGACCATTATTTAATCATCAACACAACTCAAGGATGTATGTATTGTTGAAAACTTTCTGAGAGTAAATCGTGTTGCCCTAAGGAACCGGAATCGAACTCAGATAAGATTGTATTGTAGTTTAAAGTATGTTTGTCATCATCATCTTCCTGCCCTTGTCCTATTCTATTTGCGATCGGCACAATACGATTTATTCTTCCATTTACTCCTTTCTTTTTTATATAGGTAGGTACTTAATTCCTTACACAAACTATCTATCTTTTTTGGCTCTCGCTTTCCATCCATCAACATTCATTTATATCATTATTTTAGTCACAAGCGTTTCCCTCCTCATTAGACGTCCATACCAAGGCAAATTCAATTATATCTGTAACAGGCGCAACTTTCAAACTTCCTCTAATATACCTACTCATTCCTTACTTTATCCATTCTTGTCACTCCACACATCCATCTCAACATTCTCATCTCCACTACATGCAATCGTTATTCATCCATCTAATATGAAATACTAGCTGTACTGGGGTGCCTAGATAGCTTTTGTATCTGTATTTATTGTCCGTTTATTCATTTTATACATATTTTTTTATATTTTTACATATTTCTTACCAAAAAATAAAACGAAAATATTTTAAAATATAAAAATAGTAGCCCACCAGTATCAAGAACAGGGTCCAAGCTACCGGGCGGTCAAGGCTCCAGAGAAATGAAGCTCCAGACAATACGAGCCGTGTCCAAGACTATCTACCTACCGCTTTCTGTACCAGGCCTTGATCCAGCTACCTAACGAGAGCCTCCTAAGTTGTGCTATTTTAATAAAACCGACTTTAAAAAAAAACACTAAAAGATGGAAAAATTGTTTACGTCCGGAAGTCGTTTGTTTGTTTCATTGTTTTTTTTGCCACCGACTTCTGGAAGTTACCATGTTTTCCACATGGTATGATAGTATATCACACAAATTCTTATCGAGTAGGTATTCATTTTCCATTGCTACTTAAAATTCAATGAATCATCCACATACAGTAGAAAAATATTTGTATTATAGAAGTTATAGAAATAGCTCTTAAAATAGGTAAATACTCAAGCAATAAAATAAAATTGATCGGGAGTAAACCTTTTCTTTAATAAAAATAATTAAGAAAACAGGCCCAAAATTGACGGAGAAATCGAGTAGCAAGCATACTAAATATAAAAACAGTCGAATTGAAAACCTCCACCTTTTTGAAGTCAGTTAACAATGGAGCAGGTACCTGCGCTGGTTCAGTTCCAATGAAAAAAAAAATATTTTATCTCACATAGGCCTACATGGGGACTTAAAAAAGGTGGAGAAAAGGTGCAAGCAGAAAGCAGCAGAGATACCACGGCCCCGGAACATTAAGGGCAAAAGAAGGAACATGAGTGGGTTTCAGTCAGTAAAAGTCTAACACTCCACCCAAAGCGGGGGAATATAATTATATATTGTGATATTAAAGGTGCAAGCAAGGTAGCGTTGTTACCTGTGTTGCAGCAGCAAAAACCTATAAGCACTAAAAGATCCTCGAATGACGTGACGTCAGAACCCAGAAGATGTTTGTTTATATACGAGTTGAAGGTTGAATCATTTTATCAATTCGTTTCTGTTTGTTTGTTTATTAAGCGCAGCAGGACTGAATATCGATGCACGTTTATGTAAGTATAAACTTATTAGCTTCTTATATATGAAACTAGCTTTTGCACGCGGCTTCGCTTCGCGTTAAATTCGGGGTAACACAGTTCCCTTTTCCTGATTTGCAGGTGCCTGCTACCTGTAGTTTTTGCACTTGCGCCTTATTTATTGTAATAACAAAGCTAAGTTTTCCCTGTTCTTCCCTCTTTCTCCCTCATTTCTTACTTTTTTAAAAGAAAAATTATATAGCCTATGTCCGTCTCCAGGGTCCCGACTATCTCTGTACCAAAATTCATAAAAATCGGTTTTGCCATTTAGGCGTGAAGACGTAACAAACAAACAAACTCACTTTCGCTTTTATAATATTAGTAAGGATTGGCATTTCGTTTCCTTTACCGAAATACATAGATTGCTATCCTTTGATTTTGTCGTAGTCGTGTAAAAAAATGTGGCAGCGAATATCAATAAACTTTATTACGATGGTCGAAGCCACCTGGTTTTGTCTGCGTCATCGTAATTCTTTAGTTTCCTTCCAAGAAATAGACAGATTTCCGAAAAAAAAGTGGTAATTTAAAGCAAGGTCCGGGGAATGTGGGAAGTGTAGGAGATATTCCAATCATAGCTCGTCTAATTTAGCGAGCGTCTGATGTGCAGTGTGAGGTCTACCGTTGTCCTGAAGCAACAGTGGGCTAGAGCAATTGACAAATCTCAGTTGTTTGACGGATAGATTTTGCATCATGGTTTGCAATTGTAGACAATACAGATCTGTCGTAATCGTCTGGCCAGATCTAAGGTAGCTGTAGTAGATGATCACGCCACTGGTCCACTAGACACTTTTACCTACGCTGTCGGGCTGACACTGCAAGTCATGCCTGGTCATGTCTTAGTTGCCACGGTTAACTTACACCTTTTTCTGAGTCAACTTTTACTGAGGGTAGGATTTGGCCGGTTCTTCTGGGTACAACCATTATATTGTGTTGAGCGTACAGGGCGGTTATTGTGACGGTTGAGAATGTAACGTAGCACTTGACACATGTTTGTTGGTGATTTTTACTCGCGCGTTTTAAATTTTTCGAATATTTTCAATTCGTTTCAAGTGAATTTAAATTAGTGTTAGTGGCACCGAGAAGCTTATCGTAGCTGAAACTTTAGCGTGATTTGCGGTGAATCCGATTCCACGATCACCTTTAATTTATCATTGTCTTCTACAAGAAGAACCAAAACTTCTTGCAACCAAAAACGCACCGTGTTTTCATTTACAGTAGTTTCATATAATGTTCGTAAAATAAATGTAAACAAATAAGCAATGTTTATAATCGAATCTTATGCCTTTATCACTTCGACAAATATAATTACTCGCCATCTATGCCACAGCTTAAGAACTTACAGCAAGTTCCTTCATTGCGCAATCAAGATTATCTGCGAATATAATGAAACCCGACCATTTATGTCGGGCAGTGGCTGAGAGTTGACCTCTGTTCTTCATACCCAAATACTTTTTATATTTGCACTTCCTTCGGGATGCTCTGAAACCTTTAATGAAAGCTGCATTCTTGTTTTGTACTTTTAAACTAGTTGCTTGAACAACCTACATAGAGAGACTTTTGGCAAAGTAAATAGAGGGGAAGTAGGTTATCTCCGGCCCAATTCGCGATATAATTGCCTACTGTCATAGGGTTGTCACTTTTAGCTAAATTTTAATTCAGTACCTATAAATTGGCAAGGGTCGAGAAGTTGTATTTTTTACTTTTATTTTCTGGGTACAGGGTTTGTCAGGCCTCTCTAATTTGTACTATCACAAATTCATTAGTTTAAAGCCCAGCCCTGTCAAAGATCTCATAATAGTCAATAAAATTCAACAATGGTTTTCCTATCAAATATAGAAATGTATTTAAGATACAGAGCAGCATTATTTATAATAACAAAAGATAAAATAAACCGAGCGGCGGCGGCACGGGGTGGTGTGGGCGCCGCTGTCCGCGCTTCGTTCGCAACCACAGCGGCAACGTCGCGGTCCCGACTCTTCATGTCACCGCTAGGTGGCACAGGCGGTAACATAGACTAAGAGCTTGTGTTTAAATTATTTGCACAGTTGTTTATACATACATATATGTATATACTGGTCAGCTTTGTAGATATTTTAATAGGCATAAAAAAACTACTTTTACAAATAAACGACCATATTTATTTTTTATTAATACGAACATAAATAATACAAAGATATCTATTGAGTCACACATTTATTACAAATTAGCTACAGAAAAATACTTTCTTCGGTTTCGACTATTACGAAACGCCTTGTTATTAAACTTTAATGTGTAATATATCCGCATCCGTATAAATAACTTTTGCAAATATAATTTCGGAAAGCATGGGCAGGGCGGTGAAAAATGTAAATCTTTTATTTGTTCATAACGACGAATGAAAAAAAATATGTAAATCTGTAAGTGTAAATTGTAAAAATGTAAATCTGTAAGTGAAAAATGTAAATCTTTTATTTGTTCATAACGCGAACCTCGTGCAGTGTTAGCCCCTACTGGCGCACCTCGAAAGGAGCCGAGATTTTGTTTAGTGTGCGTGCGGCGACGCATAGATACTACGGCGCACACATACAAGCCGCGCGCTATGCGTTTGTATGAAGATAACGTACTTCCCCTCTTTATACTATGCTTTTGGTACTATTTGTGAGGAGCTCCTTCATTCTCCTTCTCTTCTCTCGACGTCTCGTGCAATTACATAAGAATCATTTTCGTTCTTAAACAAACAAAACATTCCGACTGGATTGTTTAAATTCCTTTTTTAACACAATTACCCTAATTAATGTTCGCTGTTCTCTAATTAGGTAGGTACCTACATTACGGACAATAGATTTTCGTTTTGATTTCACAAAATCAATTTGTTTGTTTCTAAAACCAATTTGACTCCGCTAGAGCTTAACTGGTTAATGCATCATTAGTTTCTACTTAAAACTTAACCATAATCACGGTGATTAACAAATTAGTTATTTAGTTCTTAGAATGCAAAAGCGTAGCTCAGAAATACTTGAGACATTAGTTTGTTTTTATTTACAAAATTTCTGTTTATAGAAACAGAAAAACAATTGAATTCCATACTCATAGGAGTGTGGAACTCGATTTTTAGACCGCTCTGCGCCCTAACTTAGTGGGGTCCGCATCACCGCTGCATAGTTCCGACTCACTGCCAACAATGTAGCAATGAGCTCTGACTGGCCCGGCGTCACAAGATCTATGGAAGACTCATTCGACATTCATCTATAAAGATGGCAGTTTAAAACGCCAGTACTGTGTAATTTTTGTGCTATAACACAAATCAAGAACTAACATTAAAGTAATTTCCTCCCTTCTCTTTAAGAATTTTACACCCTGTCCTCGATATTCCTAAAATCTTTGGGTTTGGGACACAGTCTTCACATACCTTTTTGCCACCAATTGTGTTAGAAATGGTCTAACTCAAGATACTTAGGTACATGTAATTATAACACCGGACAAGTTTTTAACTTCTGACAGCAATCCTTACTTCTAGCAAAGACATGTATGTCATGTAGAATAAGAATAACATAACTGCACACACAAAAAAACATAACCAAAATAACAATGAACTGTAGCTGCTTTAAATGGGACTCTTCGAAGTTTAAATTAACTTCGGACCCAGGAAGTAGCAAGGAAAACCTATTCAAGTGGAGATTTTTGATGACTCTGCAATGGAGTGTGTGTAATGTAGGACTGATCCACTAACAATGGAGCAGGTCAATAAATACTGTTGTTTATTAATTACAGGAACTGATGGACGCTACTGAATGCATCAAACTCGTGGTTCAGTTCTGGGCTGAAACAATTTAGATTACCATCGACACGCTAAGAGCTATGGGTGCACTATTCAGTAGGTACATACATAACTTTTTCATTATGCGCCCCCTTTCTAAAGAACAAAACATTCGGTGCCCCCCTTATCCTGATTAAATATAGTAATCATTTTATATTAATCAGAATTCTAAATGAAAATAAACTTGAACTTTTTTTCGCAAAAATTTTAGATTCGAAGCTCTCCTTAGGTGGTTGGATCAAGGGCCTGATTCAGATAGCAGTAGGTACTTCTTTCTGATATCTGTGAGTACTCCTCAATACAGCCCGCATTGTGAGGAAGTTCCTGTGTCTGAAAAAGGTTCCAGAGACTGGAACCGGTAGCTTAAATCCTGCTTCCAACACCGGTACACCAATCCTTACTAATATTATAAAAGCGAAAGTGAGTTTGCTTGTTACGTCTTCACGCCTTAATGGCTAAACCGATTTAGATGAATTTTGGTACAGAGATAGTTGGGACACTGGAGACGGACACAGGCTAACTTTTTATTAAAAGTTAGAAATAAGGGAGAAAGAGGGAAGAAAAGGGAAAACTTAGCAAATCTTAGCATTGCTATTACAATAAGTTAGGCGAAAGGGCAAAAACTACAGGTACTACCTGCAAATCAGGAAAGGGGAACTGTTTTATCCCGAATTTAATTGAAGCCGCGGGCAAAATAGATTTCACGCTATATGATGGTATATACATTCAGTCAAAAAAGTATCGGGAATGGATGATTTGTTTATGGTTCCAAATAAAATTTTTGTTTTTTTTGTAGTTGTTAGATTGGCACAACTGTTTTCCATTTTGGCGCGGAGTTTGAGTTGCATCTGTTATTTATATTAAATACAGTGCTGGTTTTAGTAATATCATATATAGTGTGTATTGCGAATTTCATAATGGACAAAAATATCGAACAAAGAGTTTGTCTTAAATTTTGCATCGCCAATGGAATTTCGTGTTCGGAGTCACTGAAAATGTTACAGAAGGCTTACGGTGAATCGACTTTATCAAAAACTCGTGCTTATGAGTGGTTCAAAGCGTTCAAAAGCGGTCGAGATGTGATGGAAGATTTGCCTCGCTCTGGTAGGCCGTCAACGTCTGCAACTGAAGTTAACATCGCAAAAGTGAAGAAAATAGTGACTGATCCCCATTCAACTCTGAAAGAGATAGCCGCCGAACTTTCTGTATCTCACGAGTCGATCCGTACCATTGTAACTAATCATTTGGGTATGAAACATGTTGCTGCTCGGCTAGTCCCAAAAGATCTGAATTTTCTCCAAAAACTCAATCGCATGAAAGTCGCTGAGGACATGCTAGAACGAGTCAGTTCGGACCCAACATTCATGAAACGCATTGTTACTGGTGACGAGACGTGGGTTTACGAGTTTGACATGCAAACTAGTCAACAAGCTTCGGAGTGGCGCCTTCCAACTGAACCTAAACCGAAAAAACCACGCCAAAGTCGATCAAAAGTCAAAGTCATGTTGACTGTTTTCTTTGACTATCGCGGTGTTGTGCACTCTGAATTCTTACCGGAAGGTCTAACGGTAAATAAAGAATATTATTTGAGCGTTATGCGGCGTTTAAGAGAGCAAATTCGACGAAAAAGGCCAGATTTGTGGAAAGAAAATTCTTGGATTTTGCACCACGACAATGCGCCTTCGCACAAGGCTATCATTGTGAACGAATTTTTGACCAAACACTCAACAAATACCATCCGGCAACCACCATATTCACCAGATATGGCTCCTGCTGACTTCTTTCTTTTTCCTAAACTCAAATTACCACTTCGTGGCACCCGTTTTCAATCGATAGAAGACATAAAGGAGAATTCGCGGCGAGAACTGAACTCAATTCCGGAAGCAGCGTTTAAAAAATGTTTTGATGAATGGATTATTCGTTGGCGCAAGTGTATCGTTTCTAAAGGAGCATACTTTGAAGGTGATAAAATAAATTTGAATGAATAACAGACATTTTGTGTATTATTGATCTTTTCCCGGTACTTTCTTGACAGAGTAGTATATACAGTCTATAATCTATATGCAGTAGTGTGTACGGTGTGGCGACGCGTCGCCATGCGCAATCGACTGTGCGATTCTCTCCCACTCGATCCGGCGTTAAGCCATCTCTCTCGCATATTAGACTTTTATTCACCACACGAGGGCCAGGTTAAGCAACCTTTGCCAAGGTTTGGAAATGGATGGGTTAGCAACGGGGGCCAGTTTAAGCAACCCTTGCCAAGGTTGGTAAATAAATGGGTTACCACACGGGGACAAGTTAGGCAACCTTTGCCAAGGTTTGGAAATAGATGGTTTATCACAGGGGGCCAGGTTAAGCAACCTTTGCCAAAGTTTGGAAATGGATGGGTTACCATAGGGGGCCAAGTTAAGCAACCCTTGCCTAGGTTTGGAAAGGGATGGGTTACCACAGGGGGCTAGGTTAAGCAACCCTCACCAATGTTTGGAAATGGATGGGTTACCACAGGGAGCCAGGTTAAGCAACCTTTGCCAAGGTTTGGAAATGGATGGGTTACCACAGGGGGCCAGGTTAAGCAACCCTTGCCTAGGTTTGGAAAGGGATGGGTTACCACAGGGGGCCAGGTTAAGCAACCCTCACCAAGGCTTGGAAATGGATGGGTTACCACAGAGAGCCAGGTTAAGCAACCCTTGCCAAGGTTTGGAAATGGATGGGTTACCACAGGGAGCCAGGTTAAGCAACCTTTGCCAAGGTTTGGAAATGGATGGGTTACCACACGGGGCCAGGTTAAGCAACCCTCACCAAGGTTTGGAAATAGATAGGTTATCACAGGGGGCCAGGTAAAGCAACCTCTGCCAAGGTTTGGAAATAGATGGGTTACCATAGTGGGCCAGGTTAAGCAACCCTCACCAAGGTTTGGAAATGGATGGGGTACCACAGGGGGCAAGGTTAAGCAACCCTTGCCAAGTTTTGGAAATGGATGGGTTACCACAGGAAGCCAGGTTAAGCAACCCTCACCAAGGTTTGGAAATGGATGGGTTACAACAGGAGGCCAGGTTAAGCAACCCTCACAAAGGTTTGGAAATGGATGGGGTACCACAGGGGGCCAGGTTAAGCAACCCTTGCCAAGGTTTGGAAATGGATGGGTTACCACAGGGAGCCAGGTTAAGCAACCCTTGCGAAGGTTTGGAAATGGATGGGTTACCACAGGGAGCCAGGTTAAGCAACCTTTGCCAAAGTTTGGAAATGGATGGGTTACCACAGGGGGCCAGGTTAAGCAACCCACACCAAGGTTTGGAAATGGATGGGTTACCACAGGGAGCCAGGTTAAGCAACCTTTGCCAAGGTTTGGAAGGATGGGTTACCACACGAGGCCAGGTTAAGCAACCCTCACCAAGGTTTGGAAATGGATGGGTTATCACAAGAGGCCAAGTTAAGCAACCTTTGCCAAGGTTTGGAAATGGATGGGTTACCACACGGGGCCAGGTT
This sequence comes from Ochropleura plecta, assembly GCA_905475445.1. Classification (NCBI taxonomy): domain Eukaryota; kingdom Metazoa; phylum Arthropoda; class Insecta; order Lepidoptera; family Noctuidae; genus Ochropleura; species Ochropleura plecta. The sequence continues at coordinate 9,964,104 of FR997744.1, read as the reverse complement.
AAGCAACCCTTACCAAGGTTTGGAAATGGATGGGTTATCACAAGGGGCCAGGTTAAGCAACCTCTGCCAAGGTTTGGAAATGGATGGGTTACCACACGGGGCCAGGTTAAGCAACCCTCACTAAGGTTTGGAAATGGATGGGTTATCACAAGGGGCCAGGTTAAGCAACCCTTACCAAGGTTTGGAAATGAATGGGTTACCACACGGGGCCAGGTTAAGCAACCCTCACCAAGGTTTGGAAATGGATGGGTTATCACAAGGGGCCAGGTTAAGCAACCCTTACCAAGGTTTGGAAATAAATGGGTTACCACACGGGGCCAGGTTAAGCAACCCTCACCAAGGTTTGGAAATAGATGGGTTATCACAAGGGGCCAGGTTAAGCAACCTCTGCCAAGGTTTGGAAATAGATGGGTTACCATAGAGGGCCAGGTTAAGCAACCGTCACCATGGTTTGGAAATGGATGGGTTACAACAGGGGGCCAGGTTAAGCAACCTTTGCCAAGGTTTGGAAATAGATGGGTTATCACAGGGGCTCAGGTTAAGCAACCCCTGCCAAGGTTTGGAAATGGATGGGTTACCACAGGGAGCTAGGTTAAGCAACCGTCACCAAGGTTTGGAAATGGATGGGTTACAATAGGGGGCCAGGTTAAGCAACCTTTGCCAAGGTTTGGAAATAGATGGGTTATCACAGGGGCTCAGGTTAAGCAACCCCTGCCAAGGTTTGGAAATGGATGGGTTACCACAGGGAGCTAGGTTAAGCAACCGTCACCAAGGTTTGGAAATGGATGGGTTACAATAGGGGGCCAGGTTAAGCAACCTTTGCCAAGGTTTGGAAATGGATGGGTTACCACACGGGGCCAGGTTAAGCAACTCTCACCAAGGTTTGGAAATGGATGGGTTACCACACGGGGCCAGGTTAAGCAACCCTCACCAAGGTTTGGAAATAGATAGGTTATCACAGGGGGCCAGGTAAAGCAACCTCTGCCAAGGTATGGAAATGGATGGGTTACCATAGGGGACCAAGTTAAGCAACCCTTGCCTAGGTTTGGAAATGGATGGGTTACCACAGGGGGCCAGGTTAAGCAACCCTCACCAAGGTTTGGATATGGATGGGGTACCACAGGGGGCCAGGTTAAGCAACCCTTGCCAAGGTTTGGAAATGGATGGGTTACCACAGGGAGCCAGGTTAAGCAACCCTTGCCAAGGTTTGGAAATGGATGGGTTACCACAGGGAGCCAGGTTAAGCAACCTTTGCCAAGGTTTGGAAGGATGGGTTACCACACGGGGCCAGGTGAAGCAACCCTCACCAAGGTTTGGAAATGGATGGGTTATCACAAGAGGCCAGGTTAAGCAACCTTTGCCAAGGTTTGGAAATGGATGGGTTATCACAAGGGTCCAGGTTAAGCAACCTCTGCCAAGGTTTGGAAATAGATGGGTTACCATAGAGGGCCAGGTTAAGCAACCGTCACCATGGTTTGGAAATGGATGGGTTACAACAGGGGGCCAGGTTTAGAGGCGGCCAGCTTGGCCTCGGCGGGCGGTTCGCAGGTGGTGGACCGCATCTCCCGCCTAGGGCTGACGGTGGCGCTGCACAAGACCGAGGCCGTGTTCTTCCACGGGCCGCGGCAGCGTCAACCGCCCGATGCCCATATCCATGTTGAGGGTGTCCGCATTGAGGTGCAGGCCTCGACAGCAAGTGGAGCTTTCGAGCACACTTCAGCGGGCTGTCGACGCGCTTGCTGAAGACTGCGGGCGCCCTCTCGTGGCTCCTCCCGAACATCGGGAGGCCCGGCAACCAATGCCGGCGTCTATACGCCGGCATACTAAAGAGTATGGCCCTATACGGGGCCCCAATCTGGACGGACTCACTGGGCGGACGGGAGAACGCCGCTGCCCTCCGCAGGCCACAAAGGGCCATTGCACAGCAGGTGGCGAGGGCGTACCGCACAGTGAGTTTTGCGGCATCGTGCGCTCTGGCGGGGACCCCACCTTGGGAGCTCGAGGCTTGGGTGCTCGCCAGAGTGTACGACTCGACGGCGGGTCAGAGGGCGCTCAACCGGCGCCCGGACCCTCAAGAAAAGGAGGAAGTGCGTGAGGAGGTTCGCGAGGCAATAACTCGGCACTGGGCCGAGGACCTAGCCTCAGCAACATTCGGTCGCCGGACACTGGACGCCATCGGGCCCGTCCTGAACGATTGGCTCGACCGGCGACATGGTTGCCTCTCCCTGCGTCTGGTGCAGGTGCTGTCCGGGCACGGCTGCTTCGGATCGTACCTGCATCGGATAGGGCGGGAGGAGACCCCACAGTGTCACCACTGCGAGGCCGCAGTGGACACCGCAGAGCACACCCTTGCGGTGTGCCCTTCGTGGGATTAACCCCGCCGCGCCATGGTGAGAGTGGTCGGGAACGACCTCTCACTCCCCAGTGTGATTTCAGCCATGCAGGGAAGTGAGGAGGCATGGGCAGAAGTAGCCTCCTTCTGTGAGGACGTCATGTCACAGAAGGAGGCGGCGGAGCGCACGCGGGAAGACGACCCTCCCGCGGCGCCGCTCCGCAGACGAAGAAGGGGTGGAAGACGGCGAGCACAACGCCCGTCCTCAACCGCCCCAGGGGTGATCAGCGGGCGACAGGCGCCGGGGCGCCACCGCCTGCACCACATGATCCACCCCCTGTGCTCCGGCCATAATAAAAGCCCCTCCCTTTTGGGGGACGACGTGTAGGGCCTGCCGTAAGGCGGGCATTCGCCGGAGGGGGACTGGACGACATAGACTCCCAGGTCCCCTCCACTCAGGCGAGGTCGGAGTGCCGCTGGGTATTTTTAGTGGGTATACCGGGAACGAGTAACGACTTTACCGGGGAGTCCCACATACCCCTCTCCCGTCCCCCGACGGAAGGGGATGCGTAATAGCATTTTTTCCCAGCGACAAAAAAAAAAAGGGGGCCAGGTTAAGCAACCTTTGCCAAGGTTTGGAAATAGATGGGTTTTCACAGGGGGCCAAGTTAAGCAACCCTTGCCTAGGTTTGGAAAGGGATGGGTTACAACAGGGGGCCAGGTTAAGCAACCCTCACCAAGGTTTGGAAATGGATGGGTTATCACAGAGGGCCAGGTTAAGCAACCTCTGCCTAGGTTTGGAAATGGATGGGTTACCATAGGGAGCCAAGTTAAGCAACCCTTGCCTAGGTTTGGAAAGGGATGGGTTACCACACGGGGCCCCACAGAATGCCAGGTTAAGCAACCCTCACCAAGGTTTGGAAATGGATGGGTTACAACAGGGGGCCAGGTTAAGCAACCCTTGCCAAGGATTGGAAATGGATGGGTTATCACAAGGGGCCAGGTTAAGCAACCCTCACCAATGTTTGGAAATGGATGGGGTACCACAGGGAGCCAGGTTAAGCAACCCTCACCAAGGTTAGGAAATGGATGGGTTACCAAAGGGAGCCAGGTTAAGCAACCTTTGCCAAGGTTTGGAAATGGATGGGTTACCACAGGGGGCCAGGTTAAGCAACCCTCACCAAGGTTTGGAAATGGATGTGTCAGCACAGGGGCCAGGTTAAGGAACTTTTGCCAAGTTTTGGAAATGAATGGGTTACCACAGGGGGCCAGGTTAAGCAACCCTCACCAAGGTTTGGAAATGGATGGGTTATAACAGGGGGCCAGGTTAAGCAACCTTTGCCAAGGTTTGGAAATGGATGGGTTACCACACGGGGCCAGGTTAAGCAACCCTCACCAAGGTTTGGAAATGGATGGGTCACCACAGGGGGCCAGGTTAAGCAACCCTTGCCAAGGTTTGGAAAAGGATGGGTTACCACACTGGGCCAGGTTAAGCAACTTTTTCCAAGGTTTGGAAATGGATGGGTTACCACAGAGTGCCAGGTTAAGCAACCCTCATCAAGGTTTGGAAATGAATGGGTTACAACAGGGGGCCAGGTTAAGCAACCTTTGCCAAGGTTTGGAAATGGATGGGTTACCACACGGTGCCAGGTTAAGCAACCCTCACCAAGGTTTGGAAATGGATGGGTTACCACAGGGGGCCAGGTTAAGCAACCCTTGCCAAGGTTTGGAAAAGGATGGGTTAACACACGGGGCCAGTAATAGAGTTTTATTCAAAGTGCCTTCGATCCTCGAATTTATAAACGATGATGAACACGAAAACGAAAACGATGTCCTTTTGGTAAGTCCACAATGAAACAGAATAATGATGTTGATGTTGACGAAACAGAAGAATAATGATTTAGTTCCCATCACAATCTGTTCTTTTTTGAATATTACTTTTACAAAATAGGTACTGTCGATGTTTCACAGCCAGGCGTCCCATGACGGCTCACATTTTATTTTATATTTTTAAGAAATATTTTATAACTAGCTTTTGCCCGCGGCTTCGCTCGCGTCAAATTCGGGGTACACAGTTCCCCTTGCGCCTTATTGATTTGTAATAGCAACGCTAAGTTTTCCCTTTTCTTCCCTCTTTCTCCCTCACATCCTACTTTTTTCCAAAATTCATTAAAATCGGTTTAGCCATTAAAGCGTGAAGAGGTAACAAACAAACAAACAAACTCGCTTTCGCTTTTATAATATTAGTAAGGATGCTGTAACTATTGTTTAATTCTCCGACAATACTCCGTGCACTCCGCACTCTCAACCTCATATAGTCTAGTCAACAAGTGCTTTTTTAGTCAAAACTTTTTAAAAGGCTCGGAAAAATATGGTTGAGGGCTCATTCGATTCGGGATCGAATCTAGAAAGTTTTTGAAAAAATTCAAGACCCGCTCGAAAAAATTGCAAAAGTTATTAACAAATTAGTAAACAAAAAAAAAGGGGTTTAGTTTTTTTGGTATATCTCGAAAACTATTTGATATATTTTGATTTTGAAAAAAGATTCAAAAAGAGGAGAAAATTTCCTAAAAAAAACTCCCAACTCGCGAAATTGTAGGACCAATATTAAAAATTTTACAGGGAGCTGAAATTACGCCTGAAAACGGGTACTCGGGTTTCCGCAAGCCACGCCCCCTTCGAGCGCTTTTAATGAAAACTATTATTTAAACATATTAAATGATGATATTAAAATTTGAAAAAAATCAGACATGTACAGGACAAATTAAAGAATGAAATGCCGTAGAAAAAATATTTTTATCGCGATTTTATAAAATGTTATCCATAAATTAATTAACAATTTCTTCCGACTGGGCTATAAACATTGCAAGTTGCATAATTGTTAAACCAGAAATCTCAATTTTTTTTCCTCTCGTGGAGCTATTCTTCAAATATTAAAGAAAGGATTTCCGTTGAGTAAATTAAAAAATTGTTAATTTTCGATTTGTTATTAACAAATTACCTAGGCGGCAAATTAAATATTTAAATAAATGTTACAAGAATTTTTTTTTTTCCAATGTCGATGATCACTCGTTTTTCTATCAATAAAAGCTACCTAAAAATATTTTTTTATAAATTTTAATTCTTTTTGTTTATAAAATTGTTATAAACAAATAGATTATTTATAAGATAATTGAATTTTTTTTTGAAAATAGATTCCTCTTAAAAAATTATGAATTTTAAGATAAAAAACAATCCTTAAAAAAAAATTTTTATTGCCAAAAAACCGTTTTGTTAATTAACAATTTTTTTTTACCACTTGTTAATAATATCAAGGTACGCTTTTTTTTAAAATATCATTATTTATTATCATCCCTAATAATCAAAAAAAAAATTTCGTTTTTTTATAAATTTTCATTGTTTATTAAATAAACAATTTGTTATAAACAATTAATTTTTTTTTGTATATTATTTTTAGAATTCTTTACACTAAAATAAAACCGACTAATTACCTTTTTGCAAAAAAAAAAAAAATATTTATATTGTAAGGCTTTTGTTAAAAATGAAACCACTCGTAAGACCGTGAGAGATATAATTATATTTAAAACGTCCTTTCCGTTACACAAACACTACTTAAAAGTACAATAATATCACCGACACTAATAACAAAACAAAGTTAGACGCGACCGCCCGATGTCGGTTCCGAGATGGAAGCCGACCGTGCAAGCCGGAGTGCGCTCAGCTGCCCGTAACCCGTTCCGAGGTGGAAGCGTGTCCGTGCGAGCCGAACTGGGGTAATTTCTTCCTTGAGGTAGTCGCTGCACTCCCGTCGGGGAGCGCGGCAGCGGTAACGGGGAGTTATTTCCCCTTGCCCGCGGTTGCAACACCTAGCCCGCAAGCATACGGGCTGGCCTTGTGTCGGTCAACATGGACCTTGGCGTACTGGTGCGAGTTGGCCTCGTACCTATGTGTGGGTGCATGTGGGTTACCGCAGGGGCGCTACAGCGCTGTGGGACAGTACTGTTTTCTTCACGGCACCCCGGCGGTCAGTCCCCGCCAGGTGAGACCCCCGGTTACCCGGAGGAAGCCTAGCGGAGGACGACCAGCGACAGGGGTGTCGGCTCAGCGCACCTGCGGTTTGGATGTGGGGCCCCCGCCCCCCCCGCTTCCAGAGCGAGCCGGTTACGGTTGGGGCTAAGGAGCCGTGGTGTGTGTGTGGGCGGTATTGTTTTGAGTAACACCGCCCAGTGTGGCGCGGAGGCGCAGACCCGCGTCGCGCGTCCGCGCGTGAGTTCTATGTGTGAATAGTGGCGTCTGTATGGTAGCGCTACGTGACGTGCCTATATTAACTTAGAGCACGCCACGCAGCTAGGCGTGTGTATGGGTAGAGTGGCAGTGTGCAGGTAAGCTGCGTGTAATCCGTGGACAGCTTACCTGAGGTCAATCCGGTGGTAAACCCCCGGGGGGGGAGCGGAGCAGCTCGACGAAGGCGGACATTTCCTCGACGATGTCCGGCAGCGGCTCCTGCCCCTGCTTGAGGGACTCGAGGACGCTGAGCAGGAGCCGGTAGGCGCAGGTCGTGACCTGTTTCCTCCTCTCGTTGGTGAGGGCGACGGCAGGTGCGCCGGCGCTTCGTGGCATCTTGGTTTTGGGTGGGGCCAGCGGCTGCGCAACAACTGCGCTGCCTGCCGGCCTTTCATCTGTGGGTGGCGGGTCAGTCTGCGTCTCGGACGAGACTAGGACGACCCGACGGGTTTCCTGTTCGGGAGCGGGGGGTAGTGCGGGTTGTTGACCCCCGCGCTTCTTCCTCTTGCTCCGCTTCCGCCGCTTGGGGGGGGGGACTTCTCCGCGTTCCGTGGGCCCGTTGGCCGCCGCCATAAGCGACACGCCTGGGGCCTCCGTGGCTGCAACGTCTGGCCGCCTGTCCGGGACCGTACCCGGTCGGACAGCGGTGGTCGTGGAGGCGACGGTGCCTGCCCGCCTATTGCGCGCCTCCGTCTGAAAGACGGGGCACGAGACGTGTGAGGCTGGGTGGGCACCCCCGCAATTGGCGCAAGTCGCCGGCTCCTCGCGTGGGCGGGGGCAGTCACGCGCAGCGTGCTCCCCTCCACAGCGGACGCAGGCGAGTGGTCGGTGGCAGTGGTGCGATGAGTGTCGAAACTTTTGACACCGGTGGCACTGGGCGGGCCCACGCTTGCTCCGCCAAACTTCTACCTTGACACCCCTCATGTTTAAAAACACGGAGGTGTCAAAGATGCTGCGATGGTCCGGTGTCCTCTTGAGGATCACATGGAACACGCAGCCGGGTCTGCCCGCGCGCGCCTTGATGTGGCGCACGTACTCCGGCTCGTGTCCCAATGTGCGGAGTTCTTCCTCGATCTCCTCCGGTGGTGTGTCCGCAGGTAACCCCCTGATGGCCACCTTTAGGCTGCGCTCCGCCGGTGGTGAATAAGAGAACCAGCTTACGCCACTTTCCCTTTCCAGGCCCGTAAGATAGCGCTGGACCACCCTATATTCCTCCTCAGACTGAGGAGTGAAGCGAATGCCCGCCCTGTATGGACGAGCACTCGGAGGGTGGCCCAGCTTCTCTCTCAGGGCCCTAAAGTGGGTGGCCCATGCCGGCAGCCTCTCCACCACCAGCGGAGGATACCTCCGCCGTTGTTGCGGCTTCGGCTTAGGCTCGGGGGTGGCCGTCTGAGGGGTGGATGCACCAATGGGTGAGGCACTCACCCTATCCGCGGCGTGCGCCGACGTCGATGACGGCGGGGTCGCCGGCGGAGAGCGCCTGGCTGCGTCTGCGAAGGAGGAGGGCGGGGCGGCTGTGCCCCGGCCCCGCGGTGGCGCGCGTTCGCGCTGCGGTCGCGGCGGGTCGAGACAGTGCCGCTTCGCTTCCTCTTCTGTTTCTTCGGTGCTACGCCGCCTCCGCTGAGGTCTCGGGTCCAACTGGGGCCCAAGTCCCTGCGGTGGCGGCGGGCATGGTGATGGGGTGCGCCTGCTTCTTGGCGGCACATTCGGCTCCTCGTCGCTGAGCTCGGTGGCGACCGACCCAGCCGAAGCGATCGACATGCTCGAGCCGACTAACGACGAGCATGCCGACCGCACTGCAGGCGAGTCAAACGCCGAGGCGCGAGGAGGGGCCGGGGAGTCCGGAGTGGCCGAGGTGGATGGGGCCGGTTGCACCGGCCGTGTCGACATCCTCAGCCGCAGTCTGGGGTCGCGCTCCGCCGCGGCCGACCCGTGCAGCGCACTGCGATCGGGGCCGGTGGCAGCGGGGAGCAGAGCTATGGGGGCAGGCGCGTGCCACGCGGACGCAGCCACTGAGGGCGCTGTCGACGCGGTGGGACGCACTGTTCCGGTGGTTCGCGCGAAGGGAGGCGCGGCGGCACGCGTGTGCGGCGCTGCTGGGAGCGCGGCGGTCGCGGCGGGTCGCGCGGCGGGCACGGCTGGGCGCGCGGAGGGCACGGGCTGACGCGTATGTGGTACCGCGTCGCGCACGGCGGTGTGCGCGACTGTCTATTTTCAAAAAAAAATTCAATTATCTTATAAATAATCTATTTGTTTATAACAATTTTATAAACAAAAAGAATTAAAATTTATAAAAAAATATTTTTAGGTAGCTTTTATTGATAGAAAAACGAGTGATCATCGACATTGGAAAAAAAAATAATTCTTGTAACATTTATTTAAATACTAGCTTTTGCCCGCGGCTTCGCTCGCGTTAAATTCGGTAGCGCCTTATTGATTTGTAATAGCAACGCTAAGTTTTCCCGTTTCTTCCCTCTTTCTCCCTCACATCCCACTTTTTTCAAAAAAATATTAGCCTATGTCCGTCTCCTGGTTCCCAACTATCTCTGTACCAAAATTCATCAAAATCGGTTTAGCCATTAAAGCGTGAAGAGGTAACAAACAAACAAACAAACAAACAAACAAACTCACTTTCGCTTTTATAATATTAGTAAGGATTTAATTTGCCGCCTAGGTAATTTGTTAATAACAAATCGAAAATTAACAATTTTTTAATTTACTCAACGGAAATCCTTTCTTTAATCTTTGAAGAATAGCTCCACGAGAGGAAAAAAATTGAGATTTCTGGTTTAAAAATTATGCAACTTGCAATGTTTATAGCCCAGTCGGAAGAAATTGTTAATTAATTTATGGATAACATTTTATAAAATCGCGATAAAAATATTTTTTCTACGGCATTTCATTCTTTAATTTATCCTGTACATGTCTGATTTTTTTCAAATTTTAATATCAACATTTAATATGTTTAAATAATAGTTTTCATTAAAGCGCTCGAAGGGGGCGTGGCTTGCGGAAACCCGAGTACCCGTTTTCAGGCGTAATTTCAGCTCCCTGTAAAATTTTTAATATTGGTCCTACAATTTCGCGAGTTCGGAGTTTTTTTTAGGAAATTTTCTCCTCTTTTTGAATCTTTTTTCAAAATCAAAATATATCAAATAGTTTTCGAGATATACCAAAAAAACTAAACCCCTTTTTTTTTGTTTACTAATTTGTTAATAACTTTTGCAATTTTTTCGAGCGGGTCTTGAATTTTTTCAAAAACTTTCTAGATTCGATCCCGAATCGAATGAGCCCTCAACCATATTTTTCCGAGCCTTTTAAAAAGTTTTGACTAAAAAAGCACTTGTTGACTAGACTAATAGCTAGTGACATTGATTTATTCCATTGTTCTCGGAGTGAGTTTAACAAAAAAATGCGTTCTTTGTAATTAGTTACAAAAGTTTTATTGTGTACGCTATCCCATTATCTAACCCTGTAGTGATCATCAATTCATCAAATAGCATAGCCTTTTCCCCACTATTAAGGGTCGGGTTCGAGTTTAACCGTATGCTGCTGAATACCAGTAGGTATATTTTGACATGACGGATTGACTGCCTAGTATCTCACAATCCTGATAATACTGGGTAAACCCCAACCACTTGGTGAGACTGGTGGTCGAACTTTCGGGTCGCTGTACTACTTGTAACGACTGTCAAAGATCCATAAATAACTGCCGAGACTAACGGCTTAATGTGCTTTCCAAGGCACGGAGGAAACTCGGTAAGATAGGTTACCCATCCACAAGCCAACCCAGGCAAGCGCTGTTTAACTTAAAGATCGACTGATATTATCTAGCCAAGATACCTCATCGTCATGCAAATAGTACCTACAACTTTGCGCGTTATCCAATTAAGGGTATTACCATAATGTTTAGGTACTTAATCTCTCGGTACACAAGCGTTATCATTTTTATTCCACCTATATATCTCCGGCAGCAAATTGAAAACCAACGAGCGATAAGCAATTAATTATTTACAAACAAATCTATATCGGCAATATTGGTGGCGGACGTTGCCATTTCGAGATCGCAGTGTTTTCAATTGTATCAATACCGACTACAAGTGTCAAGTGTGCATGATATTGCAATTAGCAACGTAGTAAAGTTTTAATGAACCTCAGTTTATGGATCAATTATGATATTTTTGATAATAATTTATGGTTCAGATGGATTGTATTTTTGGTTTAAAGGTCAAAACTTGATACAGGCATTCAACAGTTAATGTCGCAGAAGGAGCTGCAGAAAGAGAGCTTCCGCCCATCCAACAGCAGACGCCTCGGCAGAGGACGGACTAAGTCTTCATCTGGTCCCCATAAACTGATAGCATAAAACTAGCTGCTGGGACACTATGCCTCCTGTTGGTAAGGTGCAACATTTATGTCTTCGAGCGCAAGGGGCGCTTGCTACAGTCGCGTTTGCAACTCAGTAGACCGATGAGCAATTTAATTATGTTAAAAATATCCATTATTGAGTCTTCATTTGTGATTGGCGCAGATCGGGCAGAAAACTGCTTGAGAAGTCTTATTAAAGAACACAATCACAACTCAAATACAGTTCAAAATAGCGTGCATGAGATACAGAGATGTGATTTATTTGAAATACTTCTATTTTAAATGCAAATAGAAAATGCAAAATACCTATTTTGTATTTTGCATTTAAATACCTTTCAGTGAAAAGTATTTTGTATTTTATTTGAAATGCTTTTCAAGATGCATTTTGTATTTTTAATATTCATTTCAAAATGCAAAATACTTTGTGATTAAGTTTAGCCAACATTACCAGTCACACAAAACAAAATGCTTGTATTGCCGAATTCGACCGATAGAGGCGCCTACTACTAACCGTGTCGTAGTCGTCAGAGTGCGCGCCTTATGTCAAGTAATGAATGTCTGACAAGTGTCAATTTCCAACGAAAACGGCGGACCCCTGATGAATATTGATTTAGAAAATTTAAAAGTAAACTTAAATGAAAACCTTTCCAATAACAATCAGCAAGATGATTATGATGATATATTAGCCCTGAATGAGTTTCCTGAACCTCAAGAAAATGATTTATATCAACTACCCAACCATGAGAGATGTGCAACCCATACTTTACATCTGATTCCTGCACGGGATTATGATAAAGCCAGACATAAAAAATTCATACCGAAAACTACATGGTGCAGCTATGGCTAAATGTCAGGCTGTTTGGAATGTATGCTCTAGGTCACCGAAAGCATCTGAAATTTACTTGGAAGTTACTGGTAAGTCTCCAACTAGCCCCTGCCCAACTCGGTGGAATTCATATAACAATTGTATAACAGATATATTACAAATTCAAGAAACCATAAATGAAGCTCTAAGAAAATTGGGATTATCAGTACTAAAAGAAATTGAAGTACAGTTCTTGGTTGAATATGTTAGAACTTCTAAACCCATAGCTGAGGCCATCAGGAGCTTGGAAGGTGACAAAGAAATATATTATGGATGTCTACAACCTGAATTGATAAGAATGCAAAAAATATTAGCTTCATTAGAAATGGACAACCCAGTTTATTGTGGACCGTTAATTGAAATAATAAAGGAAAATATTCAAAAGCGTTTCGAAAAATTCGATTTAGATAACCCAAGATCCAAGGACAGCATTCTGGCAGCAGTATCATATCCATTTTTCAAATTTAAGTTTTTTTTTGAAAGTAGACGTAGGTATTTGGAAGCTGTGAACCTATATAATATTGTAAGGAATACATTTGACTGCATGGAACTGTCCAATATGATATGTTATGCGGTTCCTAGGACGATCCACAAGCGAAAGGTCCGCGCTGGCAAATTATTTTCAGTTGGTATTTGCAAATCCAACTCAGGCTTGCGTTCGCCTGTTCGCAGAATGGTCGATTCCTACAATAGCACTTTTGAACACATCGATATTTTTACATGTGCTCCCCATAAGTTTAAAAGTCTAATACTAGACGAACTTTCGTGAATATTACATTTATACACTATTTGTACTAAGTTTTGTTACCGTAGCGATGATTATTATTTTCACTTTATGTATGCTTTTAATTAATCTGTGAACAGCGTTGTGGGCTGCAATATTGTCAATAAGTCTTGTATATTTATATGATGTTTATGTTTTATATTGTAGCTGTTTGCTGTTCCATTTGAATAAAAATAAAATAAAAATAAATAAAAAAGTGGGTGCCTAAAAATAAGAAGCAGCATGTTAGGGAGCTGTTTATCACAGAAGTCAGGAAATTTAAAAATGAAAATTTTAAAGTTGTCTCCCATCACAGACATCGGAAAGAAAAAGAGAAAAAAGCGAGTCTTATTACATGTTTCAGGATTCAGACTCCTCTGCAACCAGTGAGGGTGGTAGTGCTAATAATACTACAGTAGATCTGGAAACCCTGCAATATTTAAAGGATGAGAGCACAAGCCTGGATGTGCTAAATGCTTATCCTACTAAAAAAAAGTATTTCTTAAATACAACACATCCTTACCAAGTTCAGCACCAGTAGAAAGACTTTTTTCGTATGGTGGGATGATAATGAGACCTCACGGAAGAAAAATGAGTGATGATGTATTCGAACAACTGGTATTGTTAAAAAGCGTAATAGATAAAAAATGATATTTATTTTTATCACTTTTTAACAATACCAGTTCAGTTCCAGTTGTTATTCATTTTAATAAGAAAAGTGTAATCATAAATATGTAATGTGTTATTAGACGTTTGTTTTTTGGCTCGGCATTGTGTGTCTCTATTGCTCATGTATGATAAATAAATATGTACCTATAATAAATAAAAATATCTGTGATTTGGTGGGGGGGTATTTTATTTTGAAAATACCTATTTTGCATTTAGCATTTGAAATACAAAACGCAAAACTATTTTGTATTTTGCATTTGAAATAGTGAATCTGAAAAGTATTTTGCATTTTGTATTTAAATGCTTTTTTAAAAGCATTTTGTACATCTCTGATGAGATAATACTGTGGCGTTTGCACCTAGGTACTTTTTTAATCACTGGCGACCCGCCCTCCTGCACACGGGTGCATGTAGATACTAATATTGTACATGTAAGCCACTTTATTTATTGCTAAAAACTGCATTAATATCCGAAGAGAAGTTTAAACTATCCAAGCGAACTGATAGAGGAAGCGACTGCATTTTATATGTACTATGTAACGCGACTGTCTTCGATTTCGGAGCCATTCCATCAGGAATGTCTCAATAGTAGCCACGAAGTCTGAATTTGGTGATGACAATAAGCTCGCCCTCTATAACATGGGACTTAAACTATAAGGCCTCTGCCTCGAATCTCGCGGGCAGCGGGGCGGCGGCGGCGCGGGAGCGGCAGGATCTTACGCGTATAATCAAATGGACCGGCCCTCGAATACAGCGGTGCAGGAGCGGCGCGGGGGCGGGCAACGAGCGGTGCACTCCAGTCAAGCGGTGACCGCCCTCGTTGCGCTTCTGCATTGTAGGTAGGTATAGTGTTGTATATTTTTTTTGTGACGTATCAAAATGTCTTCGGACGTGCAAGAGCTAATTATTTCGGCAAATTTTTGAGAGGACACCCATATGGAACAGTAAAGATGTGAACCATAAAAATAGAAGAATAATTAACCAATTATGGGAAGAAATAAAAAACGAACTAAATGTTAAAGTTAAAGTCTGTTATTCATAATTTCGATAAAACTCTCCATTTATTTTCCTTGCCCTATAGTAGGGATCCACTTCTTCTTTTGCCCACAATAAATCGAGCGTTAGTAATAAATTTGAATCAAAAAGATGTCGCCGTTTTTCAGACATTTCGTTGGCGAATAAAAACAAATATCTCGACAACACAACCACGAACACAACACTACACCGCTATAGTGCCGCGCGATCTGCCCGCTAGTTTGGAGAACAGGTATGCGTTGCCCGCCCCGCTGCCGCGCCGCCGCCGGCGCCGCCGCCGCCCCGCTGCCCGCAAAATTCGAGGCAGAGGCCTAACTGGTGACTTGTGGGTGTTAATATTATACTCCTGGTACTCTTCTGCCTTACCTTTCGAGGATTACAGGTGTGTGTTACGTTACCTCTCACAGAGAAGAGTGGACCACCTGCATCCTAGCAGTGACCACATTATAGGTTTGACGACACGGTTGGCGCAGTGGCTGTGGCGTGTCGCGGGTGCGATTTTCACACGGAACAAATATTTGCATGACCTACAGGTAGTTGTTTCGGGTCAGGCTGTTTGTGTGTGTGAGTTTAAATGTTTGCAAACGCACCCACGATACAGGAGACCTAGTGAAGGGCAACGCTTTTTTTTTAAAAAAAAAAAAGCCTTTGTTCTCCACAATCCTCCTCTAGGTAACATTATACCCTTTGGCAAGACTGGTTGTCAGACTTTCTGACATCTGACTTCTTACGATCGAAGTGGGTACTCGGAAATAAAATACTAAAATATTTCATGTTGATTTATTTAATATATAATTATTTTAAAGTTTCAACATTTCACAAATCAATAACCATGTTTGATTGGTCGAACGTAAGCAGGTTCAACCACAGAGTATAAATATTTATGTTTTTTTTTATGATTTATTAATTCGGGTACAGAAGCTTCGCTTAACATTTGATAGATTTACAGAAAAAAGCAGTTAGTTTTTTTTATATCGAGGTTTTATATTTTGAATTTAGATAACTAGTTTTCTGATAAATAAATTATTTATTAGTGATTGCTTGCAAATACAAACGACTGGCATTAGCAAAATGGTTTTTATTATTTTAAGAAAAATGCATTTAATCCCAAGCTTTGACAAAGAAAATGAACTGTCGAAAGCAATATGATACAATATGAACTAAATATTACATACAAGTTATAACTACATATTTGACTAAAGATAGATCTCATTTTTTCTTTATCCGCCCTCCTTTAGTTTTAGATTTGACGACGCCTTTGAATTGTTTTGACGTGACGGCCTTTTTCCTGTAATAGAAGAGTTTCATTAAAAGAAAATAATAGGGAAGTACGAAAATCAGATACAGTTCAAACAGTGAGGAGGACGCTGACTGTTTTCGGTTACGGCATAGGCGGTAATCCTCCCGGGGTCGCGAGTTGTTCGAAAAAGATACTACGACCTTGGAACACAAACGGGCAAAAGAAGGAACATGGATGGGTTCTTGTCAGTACAAGTCTGACACTCGCTTCCGCTACGCCCAGCGGGGGAGAAGTTATTTGATGATTTCCCATCCCAAAAAAAAAGTGGGCGGCCAATCTTAGCGTAGATAAACTATCGGCGCCGGAGATATTATAGTGCACAAGTGTATACACAGTCACAGGTGCACTCTTTCGTCTCACTAATAGCTCGATGAGATGAGAATCCGACACGGCCGGAGAAAGATCAGGCGCAGGACCAACGTATTACAAATGTGTAAAGATACTTTATTTACTGGACTAAACGCCGGATCAACTCCAACTTTCGGTGCAACGTTAAACGTTCGCAAATCGACGTGTAAACAAAGCAACTTTTTTACTAGTCATACTTGAAGTGTAAATCCAAACTTTTGGCGGCTCGGAAGTTAGCTACAAGTGACGATATGCGGCTCTGAACATTTAACGTAAAGCTGCGCAGAGCACAGTTTAAGGTGTTAGCGGAGCGCAGAACACGCATCGTCTTGAGAGTATAATGCGCAGACCGTCAGTCGCAGCTAACTTCAGAACCGTCATAAAGTTTGAACTGAACTATATAAACCTTTTCCTACTGCCATAGTACATTATGGTCTTTTAAATTTTAATGATATTATAGATGCTGTTGGTGAACATTTGTGTGTCAATTGCATTTTAATAAGAAGATAGCGTCGCGTCTGTTGTTTGGTTTAGGACCGCGTGCCAAAATAACCATGCAGCTTTATTATATAACACTTGAACTGCGAAATTCATCACTATTGCTAAATACGTACAGGGTCGCAATTCAGTTGCCTGTATGCTCCAAATCGTGAAAAATATTAGCATTCATCATCATCATCATTCATCAATATGCATCGAAATAGTTGATTGTGCTGTCACCAGAGTTTTATCTGATTAAAATAAGGACTATTTTTGCTCGGCCGCAATAAAATAGCTCATATAAAATTTACGCTAGTCAACTCAGCATTGTAGCATCTGATTTTTGCCGAGCTAAAATGTATGCACTATACACTTCTGGACGTGACGTATTTTTTAAACTTTATAATAATTTGATTTGTTCTTCCATTTCTAGGTCGGATGTAAGTGTTTTAGGGTTTTATCATCAGGAAAAGCTGAGCAGCTACAGTGTCAGAACTTGTGGGACCCGGTTGATGGCAATAGGCTTTTTTTTTGGTGTTGGAAACCATCAAATAACTTCCCCCGCTCGGAGCGGGGGGGGAGTGTCAGACTTGTACTGACTAAACCCCACCCATTTTCCTTCAATTGCCCTTTACGTTCCAGGGCCACGGTATCTCTTTCGAATAACCCGCAACCCCGGCAGGCGTTGGCCCTGGCAGGCGCCTCTGCTCTGCTGACATCTCTTTGAGGCGCGCGTGGAACACTAACGCGCCGACACGGCCTGTAGTCAATAGACGGACGGACGGTGAGCTACCTATTGCTCACCGTCCACGGACCCGCATCTACGGTGTACGGTGCACCCTATTACATAAAATTAGAAACACAACTAAAGTGAAGGGGGTGACGTACCAAGTACATCTCTGCTTAATCCTTCTGGGATAGCAGGCGTGATAATTGTAATGTTGAATATAAAATGCAAGTACACAGTTTGGGTTGGTCGTTTCCTATGGAGAAGAACCGGCAAGAAACTCCATGGTTACTCTTTTAAAACCATTTAGTTTTACAATGTTTTTTTCAAGTTTCCTTTATTCGTAAAACAACATGATGTTGTGTCAATGATTTATGTCATTATCCCACAACGGAATGATGTTTTATACCCCACTTGGAACAAAGCCAAGCCAAACTAGACGAAGTTCATGAAAATCGGCGCAGTATTTCCGAAGAATGGGACGTGACATACAACTTAATATTGCTATTTATGTAGTTGGGGATAGTACCTTTGTTGCGGCCTAGTTTTATTTATGTACAGCTTTTTATGCATCTCTTTTTTTGTTTTCCAATGGTTTTGGAGGAATAGACTTTGGGCCTCTTTCACAACCGTAAGATTAGTATTGTCTACAGAATAAATATAATTTTCATCCCACTATCTCGGAAAGAGTATTTTTAATCTTCAATATCTGAGTGGAAAAGCCTTTTTCTCTAGAGGATAAAGTAAATTGAATTTAGAACATCGTGTGCACTAAGTTTGTGAATTAAAAAAAACATTAAACCGATTTACTGCTACCTCTATGGTGCCGAATATATCATACAACTTTTTTTTAATTTGTTAAAAACTCAGACTCGGAACCTTCTTGGTGTTTTTTCAATTTGCTTTGTACGCGGTTCTTTACGCGGCATTTTTTCACGTCATTGTTAAACCTTATATTAAAAACAAGAAACTTGAAAACAAGTGAAAAATCTAAAATGAGTGATTCTAGCGACGAGGAAGTTTGTTTGACGCCAACAGAATTGACTGAAACTGTTAATAATGCGCAAATGAGCTTTCTCCCTCAACAATCACGCGAGAAGTATTTAAAACAGTACGATATGTTCAACACGTGGCGACTAGCAAAAGGAGCCAAAACTTTCTCAGAAAACGTTTTGCTGGCATATTTTATAGAATTATCCGAGAACAAGAAAGCAAGCACTCTATGGAGTACGTATTCGATGCTAAAAGCAACAATAAAGATGAAAAAAGACATACATATCGATACCTATCCTAAATTAGTGGCATTTTTAAAAAGAGTCTCATCTGGTCATCAACCACAAAAATCGAAGGTTTTCACAGTATCTGATATTAAAAAGTTTCTTAACGAAGCACCTGATTCCGTAAATTTGGCGGCAAAAGTAAGTCAGTTGCACATTCAGTATCTACTTAAGTATATTAATCTCAATTAAATAGTATACTTAGTAGATGTTGATAGGCATAATTATGCGTTCATATCAATTTTATTCATTTATCTACTAAAATACTCTTTACGTTACAGGTTGTTCTTATTATTGGAATAAAAGGAGCATGTCGAACTAATGAACTAACACAACTTAATGTCAAAAACATTGAGAAACATTCAGATGACTTACTATTAATTAATTTACCTAATACAAAGACAAAAAGAGACCGCAACTTCGTCATTCGCAAGGAATACGTAACTATTGTTGAGAAATATCAAGCCTTACGCCCGCCTAACACTCCAATCAATCGATTTTTTCTACAGTATCGCAATGGAAAGTGTGTTAGACAGCCTATGGGTACTAATAAAATTGGCAGTATCCCACGAGAAATAGCAACATTTCTTGAACTTCCAGAAACCCTGTTGTACACGGGTCATTGTTTCCGACGAACTTCAGCCACACTTTTGGCTGATTCCGGAGCTGATCTCCTGTCCCTTAAGCGCCACGGAGGCTGGAAGTCCAATGCAGTTGTAGAGGGATACATAGAGGATTCCATCCAAAATAAGTCTAAAATATGTGAAGGCATCGTAGGAGCCATTACACTGAAAGAGCCTCAATCGGATCCTTGGACTGGCCCTTCTACATCAAAAATAAGCCGTTATGAAACACCTAACCATCTCCCTCTCTCTCCAACATTCACGCCAAGGGAATCCGATGAATCGGTACAACTATTAAGTATGACAGATAGTTTACCGAAAAACAGTACACAAGTGACTAACACCAATATTACAGTACCAAACAAAAATATTACACTCAATTTAAATAACTGTAGCAACGTTACTTTAAAATTTTCTTAATTATACCTTACTATTATTTTGTTATAATTTAAAGATTATTCTGTAATACTTACCTGTCATAATGTAGTAATTAATACCTAAACTGAAATAAAAGTGTACCTATCTTGTGATTGTAAACGTTTTTTTTTTGCATTTAGTCATTTCCTCGCTGAGGTGGAATGAAAAGTTACGTGTTGCACTCGAGTGCAAAGATTTTTCACCTCGTGCTCTTTTGATTCCCTCGCTGACGCTCAGGATTCTAATTTTGAATCACTCGCTGCGCTCGTGATTTAATTTTAGGATCCTTCGCTTGCTCGGTCATCAAAATTGAACACGCGGTTAAAAACCAACTTTGCACTCTTGTATAACAAATAACTACTTTCATACTAGAGCTGTCAAAGAGCATTTTTTTTTTTTTATAAAAGATACAATTACCTGTTGACAGCAAGGCACTAGAGAGGAAGCGGAAATTTTATTCTATAAAATAATAAAGCGGTCAATAATACGGTATAGAACTTGACGCACAAATCTTTACCACGTGTTGAACACATTATTGGCGCAGCCGTGAGACACACAACATTGTCTTTTTTTTATTGATATTGTTTAGATTTTAATTTTATTTTATTGCTGTGTGCACTCGTTGCAAATGCCAAATAAACATGTTTTCTTTCTTTCTTTCTGACCCTTTCTTCCCTCCATATTTTTTTACCATTTCAATGCGTAACAATGAGTCCTACACTGTTAAACGGACCACTCCTGCAAATTTGTCATCATTTGATTGTGCTAAATTGAGTTCTACCGTAAAACGGAACCTGGGGGGAGGTTCCGTTACATACAACTTTTTTCATAATTTCAATGGGTTACATTGAATCCCACTGTAAAACGACAATGTCCCCACATTTAACTTTTTTCATCATTTCAATACCCCCCCCCCCCCTCCAATACAGAATTTCAATGCATTACATTGAGTCCTACTGTAAACACAACCCCCCCTCCACACAGAGAATTTTGTTATCATTTCAATGCGTTACATTCGAGTCCTACTGCAAAACGTGGTCACCCCGAAAGCTTGGCTGACGGCTTCCTAAAGTGTCCGTTTAAACTTTGTACATTTTATAATCCCTTACCTCTTGTTCAAATTCGTCCTAGACAGCGGTAAGTACGCGTAGGGGTCATGTTTGCCTTGCTTCTTGATATCTCCCTTCGCTTTCTTGGACTTGTATTCAGTGCCCGCACCGGATGCCACCGAAGCTGCTGAGCCGAGAGGCCTGGAATACAATATAATGTTAGCAAAAGTCGAGATCATTAGAGATTTTATTTAAAAATGAGAATTAGTATTGGGGTCTTTGCAAAAATCCTCAATCATTTTCACAAATGACGAGTACGAACGCTGATACGACGGTTAACCACTGGCTCCGCTTAGCTGAACCGTGTTCTGATCACCCAGACTGAAAGTCTTACGATCTAACAGTTACATTTTTTTCTTTAGAAAATCGTTGCCCCACACTAAGAATTTCTCCTGTATCGTGGGTGCGTTTACAAACATTTAAACTCACAAACAGCCAGACCCGGAACAACTATCTGCAGGTCATACAAATATTTGTTCCGTGCGGGAATCGAACCCGCGACACGCAGCGGAGCAGTCAATCTCTCAGCCATTGCGCCAACCGTGCCGACAATGCAACAACTTAAGAAAAGAAAAAAAACGACTTATACCTATCACAACAATGATAAACAAACAGGCATAAACAAGTTTTCCCAAAGGACGTACCTATGAATACCCTTGCCTCCCGCCTTGTACTTGGAGCCCACAGTGACAGTTGAGGCTCGACTCCTGCCCGACTTGCCACTCTTCAAGCTCAGAATGTCATCGTAGCGACGTTTGGCGCCGGGCTTTAGCAGTTTTGAAGGCTTTGAGTCTTTGTTATCTTCGTTTTCAGCGTCTAGAATTAAATGCATAATTTAACATTGAACTGAGTTGAAAGTCTGAAGGACCCGGTTAAGTGCTGGTCCCAAATCTGGAAGCAGTAAAGATTCTTTTAACTTGAACTACAGTACTTTCACAAGTTATTATGCCTTGTGACCGGGACTGTAGATTCATTTTGTTTCTTGACATTCAAAAGTGCCTGTAATGGTCTAATTGAAATAAATGATTTGATACTATAACACATTGTAAAACATTGATGAAAGCTTTGACTATGGTAAATGGATTTAAGTGATTGATGCTCGGTTTACTACTTTATTATTTGAAATGATGAGCTAATCTTGATGCTTATCTTTTAGTAACAATGGAAAATAAATAATCCATAAAAAAATAAGAGATAATATATCGTAATACGAAAATGATGAAATAAAAAACTTTTCTGTTAAAAATAAATTGACATCCAAAAAAAGATTTTATTATTTCCGGAAGTCGGTGGTAAAAAAGTCAACCAAAACCAACAAAAGTCACCGACTTCGGGAAATAATTTTATTTTCCACTTTTTAGTTTTTTTTTTGGAAGTCGGTTTTCATTTTTTACAAAAAAGTTTTTGATACCCTACTCAAACTACAAACCCAAATTTATACTCAAAACTTCCCTCAAAGAAAAAAAGTGCGAAGAAAGTTTACAGCAACTTTAAAAAAATTGGGAAAAATTACTTAAAATTCGTATTTAATTATATTTTACCCGTGTCATCGGTGTCGGTATCAATATCCCCGCTAGGCCGGGGCTCGTCATCACCATCATCGAACGCGTCATCAGTGATGATAAGTCTTCCGTCTGGCGCTGTCTTGAAGCCGCCATCTTTCTTCTTCTGTGCTTTCACTTCTGAAGCCTTCTGTTTGCGGGATGGGTCGGTAGCTGTGAGAAATAGGGAACTATAAAACATACGTAAGACCTTGTTATAGGCTAGATATTAAGTAAAAAATAATAGTAATTTTCCACCTCCTGACCGTTTTCGGCCAACGCAGCCTTCGAGATTTGCTATCGGCTATGGTCCAGGCGTGTTTGTGCAGGCACAGGTGAACTCTCTGTTCCCTCACTCTCATAGTTCGATAGGACGGTAATTTGACACGACCGGAGAGAGGTCAGGCCCAGGTCACTGAGAAATTCTTAATCGAAAATCCTAATATCACCGACGACTCGAACCGGGAATGGAATCCAGGTCCCCGTGCTCGCCAATTACGCTTGCGACGGCGAGACCAACGGAGCAGTGAAGATCTGTAGTAGGTTGAGTTTCGACGTTACTTAGACTAGACAATTAAAGCTACATCTAAAGTCACACTTCCAATTCCTTTGTTTCTTTTTTTAAATAAGCTATAAGGCTTTTAGTATCCTATTTATCTAGCTTTGATAATCGATTAACGGATAGCAGATATCCGAACGCGACGCAAAAGTCACGCCAACAAAAAGTTTTTAAACCCTGAACATGCGCGCATCTTTACACATGCGAGAATTTCAGACGTAATTTCCATGTACATACCTGTAATTTTCCTCGAAGCTGACACATCAGCCAGATCCACAATATTCTCCGGATCATCTTGGATCCAAGCCTGACTCCTGCCCTTCATCGTCTTCTTGATCTTCGGTTTCGGCCTGTCTTCTTCCTCATCCATGAACTCCATGTCTGAGTCAGAGTCTTTGAGAATGTCTTCCAAAGTCTTCGATGTGCCCTTGATTTGCATGTCGTTGTCTGAATCGTTGTCGGATTGGTCTCTGCAAGAAGATGGTAAGTTAGTATTGGTTATGGTAAATGCGAAGCAGTGATTATTTTCTGCTGATGAACTATTTCATGGGTTAATGGGATTTAAATATTTTTTATTTATTCTAGAAGAACATACATTGTTCACTTATTGAATAAATACGTTATTAATATAAAGTGTAGTCCAGTAGCTAGTACATGTTATTATTTTATTTTATTAAAGTGTTGGTAGGTTCGATGTCAATCTTCCGAGCGTTTATTAACATTACTGTTGGAATAACAATATTTCTATAAGTACTCGATTTAATACAAAATAATTGAAATGTCTGTCTGTCGAGATAACAGTTGAAAATTATTCTACCAATAATCCAGCCCTTTGCAAAAACCAAACAGTTTACGATTTTTCAAACTATCCTGAGACAAAATAAAGTAGTGCAAGGAACACAATCAATTTATTGTTGGTCTAGGCATGTTCAAAAACTCAGGAACGAATGGTTCGAATTGAATAACTAGTTTAGTGCTGGATAGTCCATTTATTGAGGAAGGCTATACAACTAGTAACCATATACAAATTGATATGTATGTGATCTAATCAAGTGTGTAAAAACAAATATTATTATAAACACTTTCGTATGAAACGCTACTGTTCTTAGCTTGACTTAAGTAACAGTTGCCAGTATATGCAGATTGACGGCACGGATGGCGCAGTGGCTGCGCGATTGACTGCTGTGCTGTGTGTCGCGGGTTCGATCCCCCCACGGAACAAATATTTGATGACCTACAGGTAGTTATTCCGGTTCTGGCTGCATGTGAGTTTAAATGTTTGTAAGCGCACCCACAATACAGGAGAAATTCCTAGTGTGGGGCAATGTTTAAAAAAACAGATCAACTCAAATCAACCACTTACCGTTGATTCTCTTTCTGCCTCTTCTTCCTATTATCCATCTTCCTGATATTCCTCAATCTCCTCAGCATGACATCATCAGTCTGTGGTATGAGCTTCTCCACGGTATCCGCTCCAAACTTCCTCATCATCTTAGTTAGGAAGTAGCCGATCTCCAAGCGAGAGTGCCTCTTGCAGTCCTCTGGCATTGAAGAGAGGGATTTGAAGATAAGAGGGAGGGAACCTGCTAGGACGTCTGTGGGTAGGACTTTTGTGTATACCTGCAAAAAATACGCCTTGGTCAAACTGGTTGTCACACTTTCGGCTGTTTAATTTAACGCGCTTACGGAGGCACGGAGGAAGCTGGGTACGTATTGGGTTCACCCACTCAATCTAGGCAAGCAAGTTTTAACCGGAAAGCGACCTGAGTGGCTCCTTTTTTATTTATTTATTTACTAGCTTCCACCCGCGACTTCGTCCGCGTGGCATAGTTACTTTGGGCTAACTTTAACCAGTGTGATGATCGAAAAAAAAATATCTTTCCCCTTTTCTTCCTTCTTTCTCCTCCCTTTCTCACTTTTTTTTCAAATAGCCTATGTCCCTCTCCAACCATCTCTGTACCAAAATTCATCAAAATAGGTTTACCCATTTAGGCGTGAAGACGTAACACAGAAAGAAACAAACTCACTTTAGCCTTTATAATATTAGTAAGGATTCTCATGGTATAAAACCTTAAAATTACACAATAACAATTAACAGTGATTGTGGTTTTATAGTTACAGTACGGATCTCAAAAGACATCTTAGTTAGATTACAAAGTAACCTGTGTTAAAGATACCAGTCCCATTTCCCTTCACAGATTTTACAAGCTTTTTTTCACAATAAATAGTGTCAAAATTCCTACCTTCAAGAAGCTCATAGATGCAGCGACCACCTCTCTGTTACTGTCAGTCATGTGCTTGACCACGGTTTCCAGCAGTGTCTGCACTGTGCTCAGGCCCATATGCTCTGACATGTTGAACAGCGCCGAGGCGAGAGCTCGCAACGTCGCGCTTATGATGCGCGGGATGGGCGCGGAGAGGCCTGAGGTTAACATACTGACAAATGCTTGCATGCCTGGGGAAGGTGTTTGAATTAAGTTAGTAAAGTTTATACCCTTTTTGCGAGGATGCGAAATCATCAAATAACGCTCTGGGCGGAGCGGGACGGGGAGTGTCAGACTTGTACCAAATAAAACTAGTTTGGCCTGTCATTGTATTTGGGTGCTAAAATGTTCAACCACTTTGTTTATACTGACGCCATACCAGTCCCATATATTTCGTTATACGGGTTAACCTTTATAATATATGGGTTAACCATTTGAATATTGCTGATTAACCAGAATGAATGAGATAAAGCACCGAGCGTGGAACCTAACTTAATTCCGTCACTTCCTTACATATTTTTATGTACAAATTGTTGTGTTTTATGTACAACAGCTCAACCGTACAAAGCTCTATGGGCTGAACCTATAATACGGGTTAACCTTTACTCCAGCGCTGTTCACCTAACCCTAAAAAAACCACAATTAAAACCCCCTTACCATTTTAGTCTCTGCTTTTGAACACTTTCAATTTATATATTTTTTAAACGTGTGTAAAAGTTAGATACTATAAAAAAAACCAGCCAAGATCGAGTCCGTACAAACTTGCAACATAAACAGCCCAAACTTTTGACTGCATACTTAGGTTAGGCTGATTTTCACAGCACAAAGGGACTACAGAGTTAACTATATGGTTTTAATTTCAACTCGATACCTCCGGGCGTACCCGAGATAAAGGGTCTTGACAGACAGACAACAAAGTGATTCAATAAGAGTTCCGTTTTTTTTCTTTTGAGGTACGGAACCCTAAAAATGATGACGAAAAAGTGAAGATAGATAGATAGATGAATGATCATAGATAATCTACATACCTCCTTCCTGAGTCTTTAGAACTTCGCCAACAGTATTGATAAGGTTGAAGGCACACTGACGACATTTGCTGTTAATGTCTTTAGTGCAAATTACTGATTCGGCTATGGCACTCTTCAGTATCTTGCTCTCGGCGTTCAGGAACGGAGTTGTGTTTATTAAGTGTTCTATGCATCTGTGTGGGAAAGTTGCCGAAACACTTTCGTTAATAATTTAATGTTTTTAATACACAGTAATAGAATATTGTTGCTTAGTTAGTCAGGCAGTCTCCCAAAGATGAGGAACTAGGTTTTTTTAAATGCACCCCGCATTTAAAAAAAACGTAATTCTTCATCTTTGGGAGATTGCCTGACTGACTGACTGACACATGATATTGGTATCAAATGAAATGATTTGTTGAGAAGAATACGAGAAAGTGTTTTCTTAAAACAGTTTTTTTTTCTTGCTTGGTTTCATGTTCGGTATTGTAGCGACCTTTACTCAAATTCTTCAATCTGGCGAAGGGTTTATCTGTTACTAAATTTCTCGGAATTTGGAATTTGCACTATGAATAGCTAACCTATTTAAGTAAAAATAAAAGTCATAAACTACTGAATTTTTGTTTAACTATAATTTTGAATAAATGAAGTACCTTAATCTAGCCGCTTTACTGCTATCAGCCACCTTATTCAAAGAACTCATTAACAACTTCTTGATCTTCTTATAATTATCTTTCAAAAACTGCTTACAACTCTCCTTATCACTTTTGAAAATCTCTTCCAATATCCTATAAGCTTTCTTATGTTCCATTTCTAATAATTTCGCTCTCTCCTTATATTTCAAGTCCCCTTTCTTCTTGTCTCCCTCTTCATTTTCTCCTTCTGTTTCCATTTCTTTCTCCTTTTTCGCTTTCTTGTATTTTTTAGGGTCTTCCAAGACGGTCTCGCAGAGTGGGTAGACCCATTTTTCGAAAAGCTTGGCAATTGTGTCGCTAGATTGGTATAGAACTAATGCTCTGATGACGTCTAGGATAGATTCCCTTTGGAAATGGTTGTCTTTTGAGTTTTCTAGCTGCTGAAGTGCATTCGTGAATAATTCCTCGCGGAGTGTTTGTTCGCTGATTGTGAGATATACCTGTGGGGGTATATTTCGTGTTTAGAACGCAATTGTTAAGGCATTAGGATTTTTTCAGTAGCAGTCAGGGAGTCCAGATTGTTGTTCGGTGATAGTATTCCGTTGGCCCCTATAACATTAACATGGGACTTTACCTTCTGAACGCCATTGTCGCATATATGTGTCAAGCAAGTGCGTGCCCTGGACGCTAACGACATACATTTGTGACAAAAATGTACACAAAATTTAGTTTCTTAGCGTAGAGTTTATGCTTTAGCTTTTAAAAGGTTACACATTAACTGGCGATATTTAGGTTTTGAAATTAAACACCTCTGGGGCTATGCCTAACTCTTCGGGGATCGGGACAGACATGATTTTATGTTA
The DNA here is from genome assembly GCA_905475445.1 of Ochropleura plecta. NCBI lineage: Eukaryota > Metazoa > Arthropoda > Insecta > Lepidoptera > Noctuidae > Ochropleura > Ochropleura plecta. The sequence continues at coordinate 9,936,642 of FR997744.1, read as the reverse complement.
TGTGTTGTAAAGGCACTCTCTTAAAAGAAGCATTCGCCTGTTATGTAACAGTCGATACAAACGACCGTAACATCAGTGAGTGAGAAAATTCGAGCATTACAATGAGCAAAACTGTAATGAAATACTTGTACAAAGAGCGAAAATGTTTACCAGTTACTCGTATCGCGGTTCTAATTAAGTATTTTTTAGGTTTTGGTGTTAAGTCATAGAGTAATGGTTAACCCGTATTATAGGGTTAATCAGCCTAAAATAGCAGTACAATTCAATTTAGTTTTTGAAAATATGGAAGAAAATGACGAAGCTAGTCCGCAATATTTTAATGGCTAACCCATTTACTATAAGGGTTAACCGTATAATGGGTTATAAGTCTAACAGGTTAACCTATTAAGCCGATGAAATGGTCCCTAGTAGTAAAAATAGCTGTAAAAGGATAAAAATAAAATATTTTGTTCAGTGAATCAAGAGATGGAAATATTGTCAATTTTGGTTAGACTCGACAGACTATTTAACAATTTTATTTTTAACTAATGAAATTAAAATATTTCTATTGGTCACTATCACTTTGTCTGCATGTTTACAGCCTTTTCTTAAATTTGAAATATCATAATTCTTTTGGGATGTGTGTAAGTCAGGTTTTAATTGCAAAATATTGCGCGGTTGCCTGTTGTCGTCTTCCGGTCCCAAGTAACAATAGTCATGCAAAAATAACGATGCTATAGATATTCACCTGTATAGTTTCCAAAGCCGCCAACCTCTGACCTTCCGCACTGCTTCCTTTCGCCGGTGACATATAAATGTTCAACAAAATCGGCAAATAATTCTTAGCGAACCTTCCCAATTCTAGCTGATCTTCTTCATTATCAGCCGAACAAGAGATCAATTTCCTTAACGCCTGCATAACAGACAGTCTAAACTCCGGATTATCCTTCAATACACTACCCAACACTCTTGCAACAGACTTAAAATTATCTTTTATATCTTTAGGGCTATTGCAAAAAGATGGCAATAAGGCCCAGAATTGATTGCAGAGTAGCTCGTAAGTGTGTGATCCGGGGGTATCCTTCAATTGGGTTAATTCTCTAGATTTTTTTCGGCAGAATGTTGCCATTTCTAAAATTTCTGTAGCGAAAAATTTGAGGTTCGAATTTATAATCTTTTCTTTCAAAACTGGAAGTAACCAGGATCTTTCTAGATTGATTGTCTCTGGTCCATCTCTTAGAGGTATAATTCTGAGTACGAACTCGGGTCCTAGAGATTTGATGGCGCATCCAGTGGCGTATTCCACCTCCTTGTCATTGTCAAAGTTGTGGCTTTCGCGACGGTCGTTCAGTTTTCGTAAAAGAGGTCCCAGGGAATTTGATACTTTATCGTTGCCGATCTGTGGAATAGGGTAACTGTTAATTTGATACTTAAATTATACATCTTAGAAATTATTATTGACAACATATAATTTTATACCCAAAAAGTACTTCTTATCCTGTGGAATTCACATTCGGAGGGTTTTTATGTTGAACATTAACTTTAACAGTATTTTTAGACTTAAAATAGGGCGAGGCAGCTTGTGCAAATTCAAGGTTGTTTTGTGCAGATCATAGACATTCAAATATTTACAAGTGATAGACGGGACAAGACGAAGAGAATCGTAATCCAATACTTGTTACTACTTAAAGTACGGCCAACGAGAAGCGATACCAAATGTCAACAAAACCCATGCTAAAACCCCATCTAAAATGGCCGCCCGAATGTTGGCGAACCCGTCTTAACGTTGTCATGTTTTTGCCGGGAGAACGAGACAATACGACAAAGGCACAAGATGGAAAGAGATAAATATTAGATTGTCAACGCCACAGTTGTTTTTTAGGTTAATGACCTTTCGTATCGCTGCTAGTTGGCCTTATTTTAGTAATAAAGCATTCTGTCTAGTGTCATACGCCCGCTTATCAGTTAGCTTTCATGTATCAAAATTGTCTATGTTCGGGATCAAAATTTTTGTACGAAAATATTCTCTATGTCCAACTCCATAAGTCGTTTCAAACTCTTTGGTGCAGATTTAAAATTAACGATTGCATAATAAATGAAGTCTAAGTTTTTCAATCTCAATTCTCATCACCCAATCTACTCCAACGTACTCTGCCCGAAGCCTAAGACGCCTTTAAAAAGATAGCACATTTTGAGAGGAAAAGACAACTTTTTTTTTATAAATGTGCATACTCTAGAACTCAATCCTGTTTTGAGGAAAGAAATAAGGCCGGCGTTGGAACGAGCTAGCCCGCTACAAGCCTAGTAACTGCGAATTAAATATATACGCGCTATTTGAACTTAGGAACACAGACAGAATAACTCTTACCTCAAAACAAACAGCGATGGTCAATATAACATGTCTAATAGCCTGATTGAAAGGGTTGTCCAATCCAGTGCCGATGCTCTTGAAAATGGCGTCGATGTGTGTCTTGTGCTTGATAAACGTTTCGTTGGAGTCCAGGGCTAGCTTCACACAGTCGAGAAGGACTGCCTGTGAGAGGAAAATGGTAGTTAGTTAATTTGAAGTTAGGAACTGAAAGAGACAAGACATCAAATGACTTCATTTAATGATATCCGACCCGATGAAAATTATAACAAGAAAGTACACTATATTCCTTCCAGAATTTGACACCACACAATTCAATAGGCGTGACGAAAGATTTTAAAATCCTCTTCCATAATGTGGGTACACTTTTACTATTTACAAAAAAGCCTTTATTTCGGTAATAAACTTAAGTTTAACAAAGTTTGAAGCCATTTTTCTCATAAATTTTCAATAGTGCCCGAAAACAGCTCGCATGTGTCATGGCGTCGGCATGACGTCACAGTTAAATAAAAATGACATTGTTTCTATAACAACGTCCCATAAATCACATAACCGTGACGTCATACGCTGTGATCGGTGTTTCAGTCAAAATGGCCGATTGCAGTATTTTAATGTTTTATTTTATTGAAAATCTTAATAATCTGTTATTTTTAAATAAAACTAAACCTGTGTTTACTTTTTTTTTAATATGACTTCTCCCCTGTCATCACTGAATCAGCGATTTTTTTATACTGTCGTCATGCCTATTATGCAACGTCAGTGAAAGGCGGGAGCGACACACTGGTTTATTAGTCAACTAGCTTCCGCCTGCGACTTCGTCCATGTGGCATAGTTACTTTGGACTAACACTAACTTTAACCCGCGTGATGATCGAAAAAATAATCTTTCTCTCCCCCTTTCTTCCCTTCCACTTTGTTTTAGCCTACGTCCGTCTCCAGGGTCCTAACTATCTCTGTACCAAAATTCATCAAAATCGGTTTGGCCATTTAGGCGTAAAGACGTAACAAACAAACAAAATAACTTTTATAATATTAAGTACGGATTCTTCGCTTTTATAATATTAAGTACGGATTCTTAGAATCTACCCGCCACCGTACAAATATCATGCATAACTATGTAATAGTTGGTAAAAATCACAGTATAATATTTTTCCCAAATGAGTAGCTGCTTGCAATATAAGAATGGGTTCGACACGGTTGGCGCAGTGGCTGAGCGATCGACTGCTGCGCTGCGTGTCGCGGGTTCGATCCCCGCACGGAACAAATATTTGTATGGCCTACAGATAGTTGTTCCGGGTCTGGCTGTTTGTGTATGTGAGTTTAAATGTTTGTTAACGCACCCACGATACAGGAGAAATTCCTAGTGAGGGATTAAAAAAAAAGAATGTATCAAAGAGTTCAACTAAAAGAAGGTTACCTTTAAAGCATTAGTGGACGCTGAGTTGATGTCGGGAACATCAGATAACCACAGTTCAGCCACACAGATGTTCACAAACGCTGGCAGGTTCGGCATGCACAGGTTCAGATCCAAACTGGTTAAAAAAAATACAAATTAGATTACAGTTTGCGAAGATTCAAAGGGGTAATTGGACGGCACGGTTAGCGCAGTGGCTGAGCGATCGACTGCTGCGCTGCGTATCGCGGGTTCGATTCCCGCATGGAACAAATATTTGTATGACCTGCAGATAGTTGTTTCGGGTCTGGCTGTTTGTGTAAGTGAGATTAATGTTTGTAATCGCACGCATTGTCGGCATTGTAATAAATGTTACAAATGTATGGCGTAATGTACAGGGTGTAAACCAAGCTTTCACGCTTCTTAGTTCAATTTTCTTAGTTTCATTTGCAAAACAGCTACCAACTGATTCTACATAGGTATTCGTTCATCGTAAAAAAAAAACATTAACTGAAAGTAACACCTCTGGCTACCATTAAGAAGCATAGGTATTATGATAATACTAGCTGGCGACCGCGGCTTCGCTGGGCGTGATATCGAAAATAAAAGTATCCTATGTACTATTCCAGACTATAATCAACCTCTGTGCCAAATTTCATCAAGATCCGTTCAGCCGTTTTGACGTGAAAGAGGAACAAACATCCATACATCCATCCTCACAAACATTCGCATTTATAATATTAGTATGATAGGATATAACTTACTTTGCAAGACACCCGAAGCCCTGCGTCAATACGGCCGCCCAAGCCTGCACTTGCCCCGTATCGTTCGCAGGAGGCCGCGCCGCCATCAGAGCCCTTGTCAGCTGCACCGCTAGGGACGCGGTCATATTGCTGGAGTCGCGGGCGTTGGAGAATAACGCATGTAGCGTGTGAAGGCAGCATGTCTTTATATACACGTTGTTGTGGGTCATCAGTGAGAGGATCGCTTCGCAGATTGACTGGGGAAGAAGATGAATAAGATCATTGATTATTTCGGTATTTTTTTTTTAAACTTTGCCCTACATTAGGAATTTCTCCTGTATCGTGGGTGCGTTTACAAACATATAAACTCACATACACAAACAGCCAGACTCGAAACAAATATCTGCAGGTCATACAAATATTTGTTCCGTGCGGGAATCGAACCCGCGACACGCAGCGCAGCAGTCGATCCCTCAGCCACTGCGCCAACCGTGCCGTCAATTGAACTGAAGTTCAGAGCCCTTGGAAGATGCGACCATAAAATGTAAGAAAAGGAGGCTAATATTTCGTTAACGATTTTTAAGAGCTCATCGACATTTCTATCATCATGTATAAGGGTGCCTCGTGTCTATGCTGCCTCGTATCTTGTAATGTGACGTTCAAAAAGTGCTGATTATCAGCCTAATTTGAATAAATGACTTTTGACTTTGACTATTTCTCTCGTGTTTTTTTCTCCTAAGTCCTGTAACCGCAGCTTCTAAGGTATTAGCGTATTCTTTAATCAACTCAATCGAAAATTAAATTATAAATTAGTAAAATATCTGAAGAAAATACTGTAAAGCAATTAATATTTTTAACGGCACGAATGGCTGAGCGATCGACTGCTGCGCTGCGTGTCGCGGGTTCGATTCCCGCACGGAACAAATATTTGTATGACTTGCAGATAGTTGTTTCGGGTCTGGCTGTTTGTAAGTTTAAAATTTTTGTAAACGCACCCACGCCACAGGAGAAATTCCTAGTGTGGAGCAAGGTTTAAAGAAAATTGTCCTACACTAAACTGCACTCTAATATTTTGTGTTCAACTGTTGAGCTAGACATCCTAGGTTCAATTTCTAGGTCGGGCTAATGGAATTTATCATTTGCAGCGACGTTGTCAAGATGTGTCCAGTTGCTAGAATCAAGACCTCTACCGAACCCATCTGGGCCACAAGCGTTATGTTATAAAATTCTATTGCTCCTTTTATTGTTCCAAGTACTAAATACCTTAATATAATCCTTGCTGAACGCTGGCAATACGTCTCTAAGCATGGTCAGGGTGTGCAGCACAGTTCTGTGTCCAGCCAGCAATGCTTCCGCTTTGATCTGAGACAGGCAGTACTCAGCCACGCGGTTCGAACCTGGGTGGAGCTTTGGTACCTGCAGTATAAGAGTTTATTAGCAAAATAATGAATTGATTCACTTCTCCAGTGGTCAGTTTGTGGGACTCTTTTTACTAAGTGTAAAACGCACGCCCGTTGATTATTTATTTTTTTCTTAGTAACCTACGTAATTTCTTACTCGTTCTATGGTTGAAAGAATGATTAAATAATGATTCATTAAATTGAGAAATGGAAATTGAGATCAAAGAAGCAGGTAATTAACAAGTGCTTCTAATTTAAAATTATAACTTAGTTCTTGCAGTTTGTCAAAAATGACTAAAAAAATCTACTACGTACTTCTTTTTTGTTAGCAATTTTGACTTCGAATTTTATTTGTTGTAGATAAAAACTTTATTAAATATAGTAAGTATGTACATTTTGATACAAATAAAATAATTGAATGAAAAATAGTTTTGCTATAGTTACAAACTGACATAATTTTTTTCCCCGTTTTGCTTTATCACATAAAATATTTGAATAACATAATTTAAAAATGTTGTCTATTAAATTGGCCGGAATTGTACTCGTCGTCGTGAGGTACATGCAGCAGGAAAAGAACGAATCCCGAGTGACGTCTATGACGCGATGCGCTACGGGCCAATCACTGCGCTTTCCCCGCCCCCGCGCCTCACTTCATACCACCAAAGGGACCCAATAACTCACTTTTGCGCAGGAGAAGGTCAGCGCTCAAGAACCGTGCCGGTATCTGTACTATTTCTAACTTTTGTTTTATATTTTTGTCAATTTAAGAGCATTTTTTTTATGTGAAACATCTATAGCCGCGTGGCGTGGCGACGCATGCCGTGGCGACGCGACGCCACGCTATATTATTTATATACAGTGTATGCAATAGTGTGCAATCGACTGTGCGATTCTCTCCCACTCGATCCCGGCGTTAAGCCCTCTCTCGCATATTAGATTTTTATTCACCACACGAGGGCCAGGCTAAGCAACCTTTGCCAAGGCTTGTAAATGGATGGGTTATCTCACCGGGCCAGGCTAAGCAACCTTTGCCAAGGCTTGGAAATGGATGGGTTACCACACGGGCCAGGTTAAGCAACCCTCACCAAGGTTTGGAAATGGATGGGTTACCATAGGGGGTCAAGTTAAGCAACCCTTGCCTAGGTTCGGAAAGGGATGGGTTACCACCGGGGCCAGGTTAAGCAACCCTCACCAAGGTTTGGAAATGGATGGGTTATCACACGGGGCCAGGCTAAGCAACCTTTGCCAAGGTTTGGAAATGGATGGGTTATCACACGGGGCCAGGCTAAGCAACCTTTGCCAAGGTTTGGAAATGGATGGGTTACCACACGGGGCCAGGTTAAGCAACCCTTGCCTTGGTTTGGAAATAGATGGGTTACCACACGGGCCAGGTGAAGCAACCCTCACCAAGGTTTGGAAAAGGATGGGTTACCACACGGGGCCAGGTTAAGCAACCCTCACCAAGGTTTGGAAATGGATGGGTTACCACAGGGGGCCAGGTTAAGCAACCTTTGCCAAGGTTTGGAAATGGATGGGTTATCACAGGGGGCCAGGTTAAGCAACCTTTTCCAAGGTTTGGAAATGGATGGGTTACCACAGGGGGCCAGGTTAAGCAACCTTTGCCAAGGTTTGGAAATGGATGGGTTATCACACGGGGCCAGGCTAAGCAACCTTTTCCAAGGTTTGGAAATGGATGGGTTACCACAGGGGGCCAGGTTAAGCAACCCTCACCAAGGTTTGGAAATGGATGGGTTAGCACACGGGGCCAGGTTAAGCAATACTTGCCAAGGTTTGGAAATGGATGGGTCATACGTGGATCACACGGGGCCAGGCTAAGCAACCTTTTCCAAGGTTTGGAAATGGATGCGTTACCACAGGGGGCCAGGTTAAGCAACCCTTGCCAAGGTTTGGAAATGGATGGGTTACCACACGGGGCCAGTAATAGAGTTTTATTCAAAGTGCCTTCGATCCTCGGATTCATAAACGATGATGAACTACTACTTTTTCTTTTACAAAATAATGTCGATGTTTCACATCTGCCAGGCGTCCCGTGACGGCTCACATTTTTTGATAAAGTAACCTCATATTGTATAAAAAAGATATTGTGTGGTCAGACCTATTAAATAGATGCATTAAATGTCATCTCTAAGTGAACATTGAAAAAAAAAGAGTGAGTCAAACTAGCACAGCGAGGGTTCCGTACAAACGTGCGACATAAACGGCCATATCTTTTGACTGCGTGAACTTATGATGGTTGATTTTTTAACAGTACAACAGCACCACACAAAAGGACACAAGGTATAGCATTCCCAAGATAAAGAGTCTTGACAGACAGATTGACGGACAACGAAGTGATCCAAAACTGGTTCGGTTTTATTCCTTTTGAAGTATGGATTCCAAAACATTACCTTATTTTTCTGATCTTCAGAAGGTATCATGAAACAGCTGCCGCGCAAAACCGACGTAACGGCGTGCTGAGCTGCTTTTCGGACCTTGAAAAAATAACAATTTACTACTGTGTACCTGAATTTACTGTTTCTTCTTATAAAATAAAATACTAGCTGTCCTCCGTGGTTTCACCCGCATCTTTCGTTACCTACTGTCCCGTTTCCGTGAGTAGTAGCTTGATTTTATATAGCCTATATTATTCAGTAGTAACGTAGCTTTCTAAAGAAGAAAGATTTTTTTAAATCTGTGAGTGGTTTTTGAGTTAAATAAATTATAATATTAGTTTAAAATAGCTAATCCAACAGACGTCTTTTAGAGATATAGAATGTCGACTAGCGCCATCCATCGGGTCTAAATATCAGAACATTCTGGTATCCCAAAGAGTAAAAAAAACATTCCATATCAGTTAAGCTTTCATGAGGAAAGCAATTAAGACCACAGTCACATATTCTGATGTGAGTGTGGTCTTGGTTGTCTAAAGAGATGATTAAAATGATGCAACTTACCTTAGGCTTAGAATGCAGTGCAAATGCAAGTACCGACTCAAAGATCCTCATTGTTGAAGAATCACCCCACAGAGCATACTCCTGAGCCCTCAGCAAAACAGACAGACACCCGATAGCACTCCTCAGTAGAGCTCCGTTCTCACTCTGTTCATTCTTCACAAGTATATCAGTGAAGATTGTGGCCGAGTCTGAGAACTGTTTTCTTAACACTGCTTGTGGGACTGCTTTTATGCCCATTGATAGCAGTGTCAGTGTTGCTACCAGGTTTTCTTCCATTTCAGCTGATTTTAAGGTTTCCATCTGCAAAAATCGGACATTATTATGACTTTTTATAAGATTTTATTTAACTTGTCTTATTGATTAAATCTTGCATCTGAATTTCAAACCACATCACGTTAAATGATTGAGCTGTTGCACACACCTTTGATTCTGATGACAATACATTTTTAAGACAGACATGACTTGATCCTGCGGTTAACATTGGCTCCTTACGAGAAAACTTGTCTTTACATTTTAATAGAAGCCTGTTTTTTTTATGAAAGCCATTTTTATAATAATATGTATTTTCTTTGCAGTATGTTAAAAAAACCCTGTTAGGTCCAAAAGGAGCATTATATACCAACGACATTTTTTTTTTTAATTTAAACAATGCTCCATCTTAAGAATTTTTCCTGTATCATGGGTGTGTTTACAAACATTTAAGCTCACATACATAAACAGCCAGACCCGAAACAATGATTTGTAGGCAAAACAAATATTTGTTTTGTGCGAGAATTGAACCCGTGACACACAGCACAACAGTCAATTGCTCAGCCACTGTGCCAACAGTGCCGTCAAATTATTTTATGTACTAGTATAAAATGTTACTTTCTTTGCCTATACCTCTTTGTATGGGTATATCGAGCTAGTGTCTGTACACTACACAAATACTACATTATTGAATAGGGACTGAACTATCCTGTTTCATTAAAAAAATTAAGAAGTGTGTCATTTTAATTTTTCAGTAAATAGTTATCAGTTAACTTTTCAAATATGGTCTCTGACAGCAAAAATAATAACTAAATAGGTTTTTTTTAGTTACCAAAAACTTTATATTAAGAAACTTACAAGTGCCGCAAAGTATTCAGTAGTTGACTCCTTGCCGCCTTGCTCTTTGATGACCTCCGTGACTGCAGCCAGAACTGCCAGCATCTCCTTGTGAAGGCCATTGTTTGAGTCAAATCTTGTCAGTAACCTGAAGGAACATACATAGATTATTTTCGATACAAGTTTATGGCTTGTTCTGGATTGTGTCATGGGAAGAGAGACCAACAGAGACCTTTGTCATTACATTCCATGGCTTTCTGTAGACTTTATTCATTTATCCCTTTTCAAATGTAAAGTAATCTTTAGGAAATTAGTTAGGTATATTAATTTTTAGAATCTTTTTAGTCTTTTGAAATATACAAGATCTTTGTTCAGAATACAGATGCAATAATGAAAACAATAAGTACTTACTTGCTAAAACTAACATTAGAACATTGGCTCCAGTCAGATGCAAATGTCTGAAAGGTCTTATATGTGCCAGCTTTGAAAGAACCAGAGTATTCAGTGTCCGAGACATCATCTGTGCTCTTCATGGACATGTTCTCCAGTTCCTTAGCTATTATCAACTCTGATTCAGCATCAGATTTATTTTTCAGTGATGCATGCCCATATGTCATCATGGCTTCGTGTTTTGAGACAGCCTGTTGGGTTAATCCCGTATTTCCTACAATATTAAAAAAAGATATGTAATTACAAAATGATAGTGCAATAATTGTAAGAAATACAGGAAAATAACTAAAAAAATAAAGAGTTTGAATTTTATTTATGATAGCTCACTATCGCTTAAAGATTTGAAAATTTAAGTTAAAGGTTTGTCTATTAAACTATAAAATATAACCCAGAATACCTAGATTTTCTTGAAAAAATCGGGACTTCGCCATCTCCCGATATTTCTGTATTTTCGGATTGGAATTCGACGACTGGCCCTTCTGCCATCGCTTCCCCTTCGATTTTCCCTTTAGTTTAGATCTGAATTTTCCCATTTTTCTTATTTCATAGCACGAGTTTCCAAATTAAAAACACCGCACGTGGTTCGTTCGCGACTATTTGAAATGAAGTTAGCTGCAAATGATTGTCAAATGTGTCAATTTTGACGTTGTCAAGAATTCAAGTTAGCCAACTTTCCGCGAATAAAATCTGTGCCTAGCAGAATTATGAAAGACCTAATTCTAAAAAACCAAAACCTTTCGTCAATTTATTTTTAGCTACAAAAATTGAAAATCCTTTTTGTTATTTATTTTCGTGATTTATTATTTCCTTAACTACTTAGAGTTAATTACCCATTGTTGCATGTGAGCTTTTGACCGAAATTAAATGCGTTCCCAATCACGCATAACGCGTTTAAAGTTTCAAGAACACAAAACAAAAAACCATAAACAGACAACATAACATCAAGCGTAACGGAACGCAGTTCCTATAATTTTTCTTCATTCACCTTCGCTTTACTTGTTTCATTGACGTTTTTCTTGTTTGTAAATAATAATTGCTGGAAATAGTACGCAATGTGAAATTGTACGCATTCCTCGTTCTATTGCACATTACGTAAACGTTAAATATCGTTTTGTAGTTGAACTGATAGCGCAAGAAATATCCTAACCTAATGTGTGTCTTGTACTGTTGAGCTGTTGAAGCTATGATAGAAGATAATGCCTCAATTTAGAAGAAAAAAGGCGTCAAAGTCGTTCCCTGTTAAAGTATGCACGCTAGACGCTGAATTGGAATTTAACCTTGAGGTGAGAATTTTGACAAATGTTATTATATTACGTATAGGAAAGATTACATTGTTATTGTTTATTGTTGAAATTGGTGTAGAAGCGTGAATCTTAGCTTACAATGAGCAGGTCGTGAGTCACCGTCACTCGGCGAACTCGTAAATTACCTTAATAATGCACACTAGTGATAATTGGGGCCTTGTTTAGTCATTATTTATCCTTATAATATGGTTTGCATGGTGAATCGTGTGTAATCGTGGTGCAGGTTCGATTCCGAGTGATGTATGTTATGACACACATGTTATTTTGAGCATTGCTTGTTATGAATATATTGTTTTTGTTTGCTCAGAAAGATTACTTTTAATTCAACAGCTCATTGTTAAAACAATGAATGGATTCCACAATTATTCATTAAACATTGTTAATTCACCAGGTTCCTTCCATATTTGGAAAGTCTTAATATGTACTGTACAATTGATCACTATGACCCTAAAGGTTAAGAATGCAGACATTTTAAAATTAATGAAGTGATAATGTGAAGCAAGACTGTCATTGCTAATCATGTTTTGTTTTAATTGATAATACAATTAGCATTAATTCACACATTCTTTTCATTGCTTACACAAACCCTAAACTTTTGTTCTCTGATCAATATTTGGCTAATGCTTTTATTAGGCGGCTGACCATGAAGTCCTGGGTTTGATTAATTCGTTTAATCCTTACTTATATTATAAAAGCGAAAGTGACTTTGTTTGTATGTTTGTTATGTCTTCACGATTTTGATGAATTTTGGTACAGAGATAGTCGAGGCCCTGGAGTCGGATATAGGCTTTATATTTTTTAATGTGAGAAAAAGGGGCAAGAGAGGGAAGAAAAGGGGGAGAGAACGTTTTCTTTTTTTGATTAACATGCAGGTTATACCAAAGTAATTATGCCACGCGGACAAAGTTGCTGGTGGAAGCTAGTATAAAATAAAACATTGTAGAATCTATAGTCCGCACACATTAGTCACAGGATGACCAGTAACTTAATAGATGTTTGACATTTGATAACAACTGAACCCAACAGTGATACTGATAACTGTGTTATGTGCCAATATTGTTGAGGAACAAATATAAACAGTATGCAATATACTGCGATCAAGAACAATGTGTATGTCGGACTATAAATAAACTGAACACAAATAGAGGAATTAGAACTTTCTTTAGATAAGGGTTTTGATAGTTTCTTTTTATTGTAAAGAAATTCTCACATATATGTCTTGTGTAGGAGAGTGACAGACTTGACAGACAACTAAAACAGTAACTTCTTCTTTTTTTTAATAAAGGTGTGGCCCACAATAGTAATTTCTCTTTGCTGGTATTGTGGGTGTGGTTACAAACATTTAAACTCATTTCTTTGATCATTTTTTAATGTGACTGATATAAATGAAAATATACGAATAAAATTGTCAAAATTGTGGAGCTATAAGAGTAGAGGTTTTGTATTAGACAATTGCTTTAAAAATGTCTACCGGAAGTCGGTGACTTTTGTTTGATTCATTGATTTTTTGCCACCGGAAGAGAATTCCGGAAGTAAATATTTTTATTTTAAGCAATTTTTTCTTTCACTTTTTTAGTTGTGGTATGAATGGTATTACATACAAATTCTTATTGAGTATTCGTTTTCCATTGCTACTAAAGGATATTTACATGTCATCGATAACCTATAAACTACCAAAGCAATATTGTAGATCAAACTGATATGGGACCAGTTCGGGAGTAAACTACTAAGGGTACTGTAATTGATATTTATAATGAACGTACAAAAACGGTGGAGATTGTGAAATCTAAATTTGAATCTTCAATCCTAGGCGTACCACAAGGCAGTATATTGGGACCTCCCTTGTTCTTATTGTACATTAACGATCTTCCAAATATTATTAAACATCTTTGCGTAATGTATGCTGATGACGCAACTATATTTATTTCAAATGAATACTCTAATTATCTTGTCTACGAAAGTGAAATAAATAGAACTTTAATAACTGTGACAGATTGGTTGCAGTCAATAAATTTAAAAGTCAATGCCTCAAAAACGAAATTGATTCAATTTAGAAATTATAAAAGTAAACATAATAAATTGAATGTAACCATGTCTGATACAGCGATTGAAGAAGTCAATAATACAAATTTCTTAGGAGTTACAATTGACCAACATTTAAACTGGAAGGCACATATAGAAAGAATTAATACAAAAATATCCAGTGCTTGTTACGCATTGTCAGTTCTGGCAGAAACTACGAATCTAACTGTTACTAGAAGTGCTTATTTTGGAAATGTATACTCACTGTTAACTTATGGTATAATATATTGGGGGAACTCGACAACCGTACAATCTACATTCATTCTCCAGAAAAAATGTCTAAAAACAATGTATAACATGTACAGTACCGATTCATTGAGAGATGTATTCAAAACGGAGGGTTTCCTGACACTGACTGGTATTTATATCCTTGAATTATGTTTATTTGTTAAAAACAATATGCAATATTTTAATTTTAAATCTAAATCTAAAAGAAACATTCGAAAACAATATAAATATGATATTAATTTACCAGCTATCAACAATATGATGTATTATAAAAGTACCTATGTAACCGCTATTCGAGTGTACAACCATTTACCGCCAGCTATTAAGCAATTAAATGGAAATATGTTTAAAAATAAATTGAAAAAAATGTTAATTGATAATGTATTTTATAATCTGCATGAATTTTTTGCTAAAAAATAATATTTTGTATGTACCCTTAAATACTATTGCATATCCGACTTGGGTAGACTGTTGGAACCAATAAATGTAATGTTTATCAATAAGAACTTCATGTACACAGTTACGCAATAAATATATCTTTATCTTTATCTTTAAACACTGTCAATTAAAAGATTTTTTAAAAACAACCCACAATTGACGGAAAAATCGCGTATCAACATAAAAATATTATGAAAAAAAATTAGGAAAATCCAAAAGTACACGCCTCATCATTCATCAGGTCATTCACATTTAAAACAAAAATCTAAAACAAAAACTCAAAGTTTTTTAAAACAAAATACAAATTATAATTAAACGACAGTACTTAGAACGCTAATATTAATTAGGAATCAGCCCAGGGTATAACTTAATATAATAAGAAAAAAAGTATTCTGGTACGATACATTTTTCGACCAATTTCTGTGCCACATACATGGATCCATAAACACAGACTGACGGACGTCCAAGAATGATTGATTTTAATGTTATTATTTACTATGTTAAACAAAATAATTGTTCATAAAAAATACCATATTATATGTGCTTGATAGATTATATAACTCGATTTTAGTGCACTCATATTATCCTGTAAGTGTTATATTAGTGAGAAAAAAGTAATTCAAGTTTCGAAAGACTGGGTTTTTTGACATGTCGAGAGTAGAGCACTGCCTCCGGCGTGCAATTAAGAACCTCCTCCTGTTTTTTAAGTAGGTTAAAAAAGTAATAATGAGTAAGACGTAACAAGTTGTTTTGTTATTGTTACTTAATGCTGAATATATTGTTGCAGTGGCGAGCGACAGGAAGAGATCTCTTTGATTTAGTATGCAGGACCATAGGGCTGAGGGAAACATGGTTCTTTGGGCTGCAATTCGAAGACACAAAACACTTTATAAGTTGGCTGAAGTTGGATAAAAGAGGTAAGTCGTTTAGTTTATTTATTTATGTACACATAAAATACTTAACAGGACATTGCATTACGACAGAAGAGCAGAAAGGTACAGCTTATTTCATTAGAAATTTCTTCCAGCAGACCTGCGAGAGTAAAGTTGGATGAGATATGTAGACACAGTGTGCAGAAAAGACAAAACATGTTACCTATATTACATCATTATAGTACATCTTCCTGAAAATCGTAAAAACAAGATTTAAACTATTAGACTTTAAACTATTTGGTTAGACAGACCTAATAATATTATGGTGCAGTGGAACCATTCGATTTTATTGCATATGTTTATATGCAGTAGGTACCTTTTTTTGCAATTCCAATACCTATGATTGTTTGTCTTTCTGTTTTTTCAAATCATTTTAGAAAGCCAATGTTATTGTACTCATTACTTAAGCACATTATGTAACTAGCATTCATAACAATTTAACAAGAATCTGCAGTGTTTATTAATGAGACTTAAGCACTTGATAAGAATATTAAATAACGTGTAAGTATGAAGTGTATGTTTATCTAGGAATTTCAATGTTTCAGCAGTTGTAAACTACACTGCTTAAATATCAACAAAAATATTGAAATTACTTCAATTGTTATATTTCAAGTATCAAAACAAACTGATAAAAGATAAGCCTCAGCAAGTTATCTGGTTGGAAGTATGAATGGCCTATAATTATAAGTGTTAATAAATTGTTTAATAGGAGCTTGGCTAAACAATAAGAGCCGCTCGATTAAGCAGGACTTGCCTATGTTGATCCGCGGAAGGGTGACTACCCAGTACATACCTAGTTTCGTCCGTACCTCGGAAAGCACGTTAAGCCGTTGATTGATCCCGGCTGTCGTACGTTCGTTACAAGAATTCAGTGACCTGAAAGCCTCAAAACTAATCTTACCAAGGAATACTATATTACACATTGACAGCTGCATTCAGTAGGACTGGAAGCTAACCTCAGTAAAGTTGGTACAAGACTAGCTAGGTAAATGATGAGATGGCCTATAATTCGATGAGACCGCCTCTGCATTCATTTACAAATAAAAATAATAATAAAAATCTTTATTGAACCAAAGCCTACATCTAAATACAAGGTAAAGTGGAATAAATTAAAATGATGGGCTAGACTTATAACAAACTAGCTTTTGCCCGCGGCTTCGCTCGCGTAAAATTCTTTGCACTTGCGCCTTATTTATTGTAATAGCAATGCTAAGTTTTCCCCTTTCTTTCTCATTTCTCACTTTTTTTTAAATAAGTTAGTCTATGTCCGTCTCCAGGGTCCTAACTATCTCAGTACTAAAACTCATCAAAATCAGTTTAGCCATTAAGGCGTGTAGAAAGGCAAACAAACAAACTCACTTTCGCTTTTATAATATTAGTAAGGATTAAAAAAATAATTAAACCCTTCCCTCCAAACTAGGTGAGAATCTGTATCTTAGAGATCAGTGTCCCTCCGCGGACAATGTTAGAAGCCAAACGTATGTACATGTCCAAAAATCTACCTTTCTTATTTCAGTACAAGATCAATGCGTGTCCCAGATGCCTGGCACTCCCTTCATGTTACTCTGCAAGCTATACCCGGAAGACGTGGCCGAGGAGTTAATACAGGAAGTGACACAACATCTGCTCTTCCTGCAAGTCAAGCAGGCCATACTGAGCATGGATATATACTGCCCCCCTGAAGCGTCCGTCTTGCTTGCCAGTTACGCCGTGCAGGCTAAGGTTGGTTATGTAAGCTTGATGAATGTCATTTTTTATTTTAGTTAGTTGTTTTAGTTTTGTAGTATTAGTAGACAACTGGTTTATCATAATTGCTACGTCTAATGGGCATTATTATTATTATTTCAGTTAATATATCACTGATTTATTTGGATAAAGACCCCGACTACGTTATCAGGTTTGTCGAACAAAATGAACATGACATGACAGTCGAGTGTTCGCGAGGCGATCGCTTTAGAACGCGGCCTAAAACTCAAACAGTGCTCTATGCAACGCGATCGTTGTCGGGCTCCACAGGATAATATATATTTAACTAGCGACTCGCCGGAGCTTTCGCGTTCAGCTTACTTAAAAAGAAAATATCAAGTTTTCCATTTGCATGTCCTAACAATTACGAACGCAACAAAAAATAGTACTGCCAAATCGGTCGAGTCAATTGTAATTGCAATAGCAATTGATTCTTGTCGGGGTTGCATGTTGTTCGAAGGAGATACCGCGGCCTCGGAACATAAAGGGCGAAGAAGGAACATGGGTGGGTTTTAGTGTAAAAGACTGACCCCCCCCCCATCGCTCCGTCTAGAGAGGGAGAAGTTATTTGATGATTTCCCATCCGCAAAAAAAAATGGCAAATGATTTTTACTTAGAGAACTTGTGTATTTTTAATATTGACTGTCGCGATGAACAAAGACAGAACAACCGTTAGGAGTCCTGTCCCTTGCTGGATCCAGCCCGCGATGCTGAGCCAGTAAGTCCAAACCAGTCCCTAAATAATGTCAATCAGATCCAGCCTTTGCTGTCCTCCTCCAGCAACGCCCTAAGCCGAGGCTCGTACCCCACAGCGGGTGCTCTTAGCGTGTCGCTTAGTTGGTAAGTTATTGCCCCGGCTGGAGGCCTTAGTTTCATTGCATCCACAGGAAACGCCCGGTTAAGCAGACGACAACCTCCTAGGTTGAACTGCGAGATGCCATATTATCGAAAAAAAAAAAAACAAAAACGTTAAGAGTTTCATAAACAAACCGCGTACTATCTTTTTTGTGTCGTTTGTAATAAAAATGTTTTTTCAACAGTATGGTGACTACGACGAGAGCGCATACAAACCTGGTATGCTCGCCAGCGAAGACCTGCTGCCTCAGCGAGTCATCGACCAGTACCAGATGACTCCCGAGATGTGGGAGGACCGTATTAAGATATGGTATGAAACACAGTTCATAACTTTCATTTCTTATTCCTTCTGCAATATGAGGAACAGACTATACTTTTTCTACATCGAAGTGAGCAAAATGTGGCTGTAGTGAGGAAAATTTTGAGTATGAAGTTTTGGGTATAAGACTGCGGGTTGTTCGAAAGAGATACCGCGGCCCCGGAATATAAAGGGCAAAAGAAGGAACATGAGTGGGTTTTAGTCAGTAAAAGTCTGACACGACCAAAAAAAAGGGTAAAGATTGATGAACAATTTGAAGGGCAAGAGAGGAGGTGTTTTTAAACTGACATGATCACTAACATTATTTTATAACATTTAAAACCAGATATTTACCATGTTAACATATCCCGTTTTAAATGTTATACATAAGGAGATGTTTGATGAAATTACGAGTAATGCTACGCTGACCCCAAATTATTTGGGAGAGCGGCATAAGAATGATGAAATAATCCTTCTACAAAATAACAATACGACTGTTATTCCCAAAGGGCGCTGGACAAAGGTCCTTAAAATACACCCACATTTCGTTAGTTATGTTTAAGTGTAATATGGGCGAGCCTATTGCCACCAACAAGGCATGAATAGAATACAGGCATGTGCCATTAGACAAATTATCACAAAAATACACCAATTTTTTTAGTTTTTTTTTTATAAAAAACGCCCCACACTAAGAATTTCTCCTGTATCGTGGGTGCGTTTACAAACATATAAACTCACATACACAAACAGCCAGACCCGAAACAACTATCTGCAGGTCATACAAATATTTGTTCCGTGCGGGAATCGAACCCGCGACACGCAGCGCAGCAGTCGATCCCTCAGCCACTGCGCCAACCGTGCCGTCTAATAGGGAATATTACGCAAACCTCGGCGCAGAGGGCGCCACTAGCACATGCAGTAAACAAACCGTCATGTGCGCAATCGCGTATCCAGATATTCTGTGAAAATATGTCAAAGTGTTAATTATTTTGGTATAACTTACCTATCTGTACTTTAATTATATATATTATGGCGTCCTACGGCCATTTACGTCTCGGCAAAAAACTTTTTACTACTTACGCTAGTGCTGCGCCCTTGCGCCAGAATTTTGCAGTAATATCCCCTATTATGGACATTATTTATTTTTAGGATTCCGTGCCTAAAAATAACGGAACCCCTTATAGGATCACCTTGTTATCCGTCAGCCTGCCTGTGAAGACCCTTAATCTCGGGAACACATGGAGGTATCAAGTTGAAACTAAAATCATCCCTCAAGTTTACGCAGTCAAAATATATAGAGACGGGCCTCTTGGTCTAGTGGTTAGTGGCCCTGACTGCTGAGCCGGAGGTCGTGGGTTCGATTCCCACCCAGGACAAACTTTGTGTGATGAGCATGATTGTTTGTTCTGTGCCTGGGTGTGATTTATCTATAATATGTATGTATTTATAAATTATATAAGTATGTATATCAGTTGTCTGGTTACCATAACACTAGCTCTGCTTAGCTTGGGATCAGATAGCCGTGTGTGAGTTGTCCCAAGATATTTATATTTATTATATTTATATTATATGGTCGTTTATATTGCAAGTTTGTAGGGACCCTCGGTGCGAGAGTCCCACTTTTCCGGTATTAGGATCCCTACAATAAGTTGTTTAAAATATCCCTACTGTTCACAGGTACGCGGACCATAAAGGCATGTCTCGGGACGAGGCTGAGATGGAGTATCTGAAGATAGCACAAGACCTAGATATGTATGGGGTCAACTACTTCGCTATCAAAGTAAGCCGACTTACATCTATACTTAATATTTAATTTTTTTTTTAAACGCTGCCCTACACTTGGAATTACTCCTGTATCGTGGGTGCTTTTACAAACATTGAAACTCACATACACAAACAGCCAGACCCGAAACAACTATCTGCAGGTCATTCAAATATTTGTTCCGTGCGGGAATCGAACCCGCGACTCGCAGCGCAGCAGTCGATTACTACACGCATTTTCACGGCTAAACAACTGATCGAATCGTATTGAAATTTGGACATGACTATATTTTATCACGCTGCTAACAAAATAATATTGCACTATGTACATATTGCTCAACTGTTTGAAAACCGTGGCCATGCATTGGCTATTACCATAGCCAATGCATGGCCTTCTATATTAATACCGGAGACGAATGCAAACAAATATGGAATTAATATTATTAGGGAACAGAAGTGAAACCGTTTAAAAAAAATAAACAATCTTTAATTCACTTCACTTTGTTCTTCTACAAAATTATTTAAATAAGAAAAGGAACACTAAACATCAATCAAATAAAGCTTACACAAGCAAAGAACAAATAATAAGCACACAAACAAAAACATAACCCAAAAAAACTAAGCACACGATAATGGTCAAGTAGCACGTCCGTTCCGCACGCCGTCCAAGCGAAGAAAGAGGCCCGCCGTACCGCGCGCCTCCTTTTATAAGCTAGCATCGGTGGTGGAGTACCGATGACGTCGCTTTAGGATGACGATTAATCTCCAGTTACCAACACGGCCTCTCCTGACGCTCTGACGTCCTCGTCAGCTTTAGAGGATGGTCCTGCCTGGTCTGTAGCAGTGTCTTCCAATAAGACGCCCGAGTCTTCATTCTCTCCTGTAATCAGACAGTCACATTACGTAAAAGATAACAGATGTAGAAGCAAACACTTCCTATAAAAATAAAAGGTAATGCGCATTACACATGAAATATGTCATATCGAAATCTTAACTAAGATACACCAAGTACGTAACCTGGTCGCGTTGCAGACAGAGGCACCTAGTTAGCATGTCTCACAACGGCTGTCGGCATAGGCACCTAGTTAGCATACCGCCCAGACTTCTACCAACACTGTAGGCATAGGCTCTAAGTTTGCATACCTCCCAGTGGCTGTTGACATAGGCACAATGTTAGCGTATCACACAGACTTTACCAACACTGTAGGCATAGGCTCTAAGTTTGCATACCTCCCAGTGGCTGTTGACATAGGCACAATGTTAGCATATCACACAGACTTCAAAATAATACTTGCCCTCAAAAAATGCGGCACATGTCTCAGGAGTCCATTCACCCCTCCAGGGTACCATGAACTGTGCAGCAGCGTATGTGGTCTTCCCGTAGCCACCAGCCAGAAGTTGCAGCTCATAGCGGCCGTGGTCCAGGACTCCAACTACGCGGTAAGGTCCGCGCATACCAGGATCAAGTTTCCCCGTAGACTGGGAATACTTGATGACGAAGACTAGATCATCTTTGCTGTAGGCACGTGAAGGCTGTCGGCCTTCATTAGCACGCTTGTCTTGATCGGCTTGATTTTTGCATAGCCGTTCGGCCGTCCTTTGTCTCCTCATCTCCCGTAGCGGTTCACGGTTCTCGCCGGACATCTCGATGGCAACGTCTCGGATTAGTGTGCGAATGACCGGGGTAGTTCCTTCAGTACCAATAAGCAGGTTAAGCGGAGACTGCTGGGTGGTCTTTTGCTTTGTCATATTGAGTATCAGCTGTAGCTTCCACAACTGTTCAGACCATTCCCCTTTCCGATGGTTCACCTCGATCCTCAACATGTTAAGGAGAGTGCGAACGTAACGTTCCACCTGACCATTGGCGTGATGCATCTCCGGAGTAATATAATGAATCTGACAACTTAAATCATTCATTAGTGAAACAAAACCAGATGATTGAAACATCCTACCTCTATCACATACAATTGTCTTAGGTGTTCCAAATAGAGACACAACGTTCTGCATAACACGTTTTAACTCATTTAAATCCTGAGTACAAATAGGGCTTAATAAACAATATTTCGTGAAAGAATCCACAACAACTAAAACGTGTTTATTACCGTTAGATACTACCAATGGGCCTAAGGCATCTATATGTAAGGTGTCAAAAGGCACGTTTGGTTTTGTCCATGAGTTAATTGGTTGTAGTGGAGCTCGTGGAACTCTCTTGTGAGCTATACAAACTAGGCAGTGAGATATATACTTGGCAATAAAAGCTCTGAGACCAGGGAACCAAAAGTGTTTCAAGATAAGATCAGTAGTTTTGTCAGCGTTAATATGGCTATGTTCATCATGGAATATTCGAAGGAGGCTTAAACGATGTCCCCTTGGTATGTAACAAAGTAACCTGGACTCTTCACCTACAGGTGTGAGGCGATAGTACAAAATATTATTGCGTTTAACATACCGCGAAGAGTCCAAGTTTCCCTCGTCTAGAGACTTAATTAAAGTTTGAGTCTCCTCGTCTCCTGCTTGCGCTATTTGAGCCCAACTACGCGGTTTCTCAATGTTATTTACTGTATGCACAGGGTTCCGGCTAAAATAGTCTGCGTGAGGTATCATGATACCTTTCCTGTATTGAATAGTAAAGTTAAAATCCTGTAGGTAAATCCACCACCTCGCTACCCTCGGGAGTAGATCTTTCTTGTTTTGAGTGGCTTTTAAGGCATTGCAGTCTGTCACTACAGTAAATGGCATACCTATGAGATAGTGTCTAAAATGCTTAAGAGCTTTTACTACTGCGAACGTTTCTAGTTCATAAGAGTGATAACGCTGTTCACTACCTTTCGTCACCTGACTATAGTAGGCAACCACACGCTTATTACCATCCTTATGAACTTGTAGGAAGACGGCGCCATAACCTGCACTACTCGCGTCCGTGTGAACCTCAGAGGGTAGTTCTGGGTCAAAAATGGCTAGTATTGGCTCACTAGTAAGGCACTTAATAAGCTCTTGGCGAATGCTTTCCTGCTGTGGTCCCCAGACAAAGTCAACACCCTTACGCGTCAAACGAGCAATACAAGCCGTTTTTATGGAGTAATTAGCTATATACTTCCTGAAATACCCAGCAAGGCCCAAAAATTGTCTTGCCTGTTTGACGTTCCGGGGAACGGGTGCATTCACGAGTGCCTGAATCTTACTCTTTGAAGGCCTGACCCCACCGTTTGATATAATTCTGCCTAAATATTCAATTTCTTGGCATAGAAACGAACACTTGCGTAAATTCACTGAAAAACCAGCCTTAGTTAGAACTGTTAAAACTTCATCTAATGTCTGCAAGCCCTGGTCAATTGAAGAGGACAATAACATACAATCGTCGACGTAAACTAATACTTTGCCCGCCTCAATGAATTCACGCAGTGTATTTGCAATAATACGTTGATATACTATGGGTGCGTTGGCTAACCCATATGGCATTTTTAAATATTCAAAATGCCCTTCGGGCGTTACGAAGCCAGTTAAGGGTATTGATTGCTCATCTAATTTAATTTGTAAAAATCCGGCAGCCATATCAAGTACTGTAAAGAATTTTGACTTCCCTAGTCGATCAATGTGATCGTCTATTAATGGTAAAGGATATCTATCCTTAACTGTGATTTTATTGAGTGCCCGGAAGTCCACGCACATACGATCCGATCCATCCTTCTTTTTTACTAGTAGAATCGGACTCGAATATGGTGACTCTGAATCACGTATTATGCCTTTACTAAGTAAATCCTGAATAATCTCTCTAACTTTAAGCTTTTCATTGTAAGACATTTTGTAAGGACGATAATTTACAGGTACTTCACTGTTCAATCTGATGTGCATACTACCTGTGATAACTGTAGACGTAGCCGTACCAGAAATCATAAATGAGGAATATTTATCGAGAATCCTTGTGAGTTTCTCAAGGTCTTCTCCTGTCAGTGCAGTTTTAAAATCATTGGATTGCTCGCCAGATTGGACCGTGGAAACGGTATTTAAAGCTTTAACATGAGTTAAACGTTGAGAATCCCTGGTTCTTATATAGGTTACCCCTTCTCTATTCAACACATCAGTACCAATAATAATTGGTGCGTTCATGTATTCACTAGGCACAACCAGTAAATCCACTTCCAGTGTTATTTCCTCAAGCTCTATTACAAGTGTGACATAAGAATCAACAAGAATAATGGAATTACTTATTCCTTTCAATTGTTTATAAGTAGGTTTCTTCGTACAAGAAAAATGATTTACCACCGATGATGAAATCAATGAAACTTCCAATGCTCCACTATCAATCAAAATGTCTACAGGTATACCCCCGACCGTTCCGACTATTATGTCACTAGACCTACTCTCAGTAAGGGCAGAACAGAAATTGACGTTACTTTTATTGGATTTATTGTTTGAACGCTGTTTAGCAAAGCAAACACTAATATCGTGACCGGTCTTTTTACAGTATGCACATATCACTTTATTCGAAGGAGGATTCGATTCAGGTTTTATCGATTCAGACTTATTTTGTTCAGGTGGATTGTTTGATTTCGACTTTTTAGGACAACCCACTTGTTTATGACCTGTCTGACCGCAAGTAAAACATTTGGGACCCTGACCCCTAAATGAACGCTTAGGGTTGTTCCTATGTGGGCTCTTATTATCTTTAGAACGTGAACTGTCACTATGCTGTTTAGGAACGGGCTTTACAAAGGTAGACAAATAATTAACCAGGCTGTCAGGTGTTAAGCCTGCATTAGTAGCGGTTGCTTTGATTTGAGGTTCCTTAATCCCTCTTATAACGATCGCAGTTATCAACTCGTCTGATAGGCCTTTTACGATCCTCAAACGTAATAAACATCTTCGTGCATATTCAGCGTAGGTTGGGTAGCTGTCAGAGGTAGTGCTCATTACTTCATACAGAATGCTTGCCACATCAATTTTCCTGACACATAAAGACCGAAAATCTTTTTTAAAATTACTCCATGAACGGTCATTTGTGACCCATTCACCAAGCCAAGTCTTAGCGTCTCCCTTCAGACAGCCACCAACGCGAGAAAGACACTCATTTTGTGACCACTTATTCAAAATTAAAGCCCTGTCAACCTCTTCAAACCACTGATCGACATCATGCACATTTGGATCAAAATTAGAAATATAAAAATGGTGGGTGCTTACTGATTTTAACGACTGTATTGCCTCCACTATTTTATCTGTGGTTGCAGTCGAAAAATCAGTAGCGGTACCTGTAGTTTCCGGCGTAGCTACTACCCGTGAACGTTCTTCTAAAGCCTTCAACCGCGAGACAATAGTCTCAAGCGATCGTTGCTGTGGCGGTGACGCAGGGCTACGCGTTCTCACGCGGCTCCTGCCATGATCTCGTTCGCGCCCGGAACGGCGATCGCGAGCCCGAGACTTGCTACGTGACTTTCTACTCCGCTTATGGCGGCTACGAGATCGATTAGAACGCGGGGCACTAGTTTTTGAACGTGAACGATTCGATCTATTCATTATTAACTACTACCCGCTTTTACGAAGAAAAAGAAACTTGAAAATTAAAACTTAGTTCTAATTAGTGGGCGAAATGAATCTTAATCCCACTTCTGATATTAGGGAACAGAAGTGAAACCGTTTAAAAAAAATAAACAATCTTTAATTCACTTCACTTTGTTCTTCTACAAAATTATTTAAATAAGAAAAGGAACACTAAACATCAATCAAATAAAGCTTACACAAGCAAAGAACAAATAATAAGCACACAAACAAAAACATAACCCAAAAAAACTAAGCACACGATAATGGTCAAGTAGCACGTCCGTTCCGCACGCCGTCCAAGCGAAGAAAGAGGCCCGCCGTTTTTTTTTATTTTTTATGAATGGCATCTCGCAGTTCAACCAAGGAGGTTGTCGTCTGCTTAACCGGGCTAATCCTGTGGATGCCTTAAAATTAAGACCTCCAGCCAGGGTATAAACTTATAAACTAAGCGACTACACGCTAAGGGCACCCCCTGTGGGGTACGAGCCTCGGCTTAGGGCGTCGCTGAGGGACAGCAAGGGACAAGCTGGATCTGAGTGATATTATTTAAGGGCTGATTTGGACTTACTGGCTCAGCAGCGCGGGCTGGCTCTTGCAAGGGACGGGTGGGACAATTACCGGGACGTCGCGACGGGCCTCGTCGGCGAGGACGGAATGACGGCGCTTTGCGT